>CM077632.1:22121113-24621113 GCA_039660915.1 Euphorbia tirucalli
TACTGTAAAATTTACCGTATAGAAGACTCAAAGCTGAAGATGAAACGGAGAACAAAAGGGGTTGCTCGGTTAAAGAATCAAAAGCAAAAGAAAAAGATGGAAAAGTCCAAAAGTTAACGTTAGAAAGTTGTAAAGTGGGACCAAAATTAAGTGTTTGTTTTGAACACAAAGTTTAGGGTTTTTTTTTTAAAAAAAAAACTTTCGGTCGTGTTAGGATTTTACCTAAAATAAAGTTTGCTTTAAACAAAAACAATAAATAAATTTAAAAATGGGATACGGAGATTTCTTTGACATTTTCCTACCAGTAGTGTTGTAATTTGTAATCTTTTTTCTTGCTCCTCAAAAAGACATAAATGGCCTGATGGCCCCACTTTTTGCTATTGTGACAAATATCACCATTTAATTTAATTTAATTGTCTTCATTATCCTCCCACCTTCTCCTCTTAATTCTCTTTAATCTTTTTTTATTCTATTTTCCATTAATTCATCATATCATATGCTTGAATTGTGACAATTCTTCACCTTAATTGAAGAATTGACTGAACCAATTAAATTATTATTATAACATACTTTATATTCTTTGTCATTTAATTAGGAATTTGAATCCTTATCTTCTTCCTTTTAAAAAGAAGAAAAGAAAATCCTTATCCTTTTTACATGTAATAAGTAATACTATTTTTCTTTTATATATATACAACTGACTGTAATGCTTCGTTATTAGTCCATACAAGTCAAGTTGGCAATTTGACTTGGAAATTAAACCTATGGTTATATGCGTTACTGCTGCATACATATATATATATATATATATATATATATATATATATATATATATATATTCATGCCGACATTGGCATATGACAAATTTGATAAAAAGAAGAAAAAAAAAAAAACGTGAAGTTTATCTTTATATCCAATGTTTTCTCGTTATCCAATCCAACTTTCAAATATTTATTATTCTAATCTTGCAACATTTATCCGAATTGATAACTTACTGATAAAACTTTATGCAATAAAACAACAAAATTTTGTCCATATAATTAAGATTTTTAAATGTAAATAAAAAAGTTTACATATAATTATGTAATTAGGTGAAAATAAAAATCACTATATAGAAACATTTTATTGTTACAGTAACATATATTGAGTGTTGTATTAATTAATATCCATTTGACCATTACTAAGTCATCAAAGTATTTTTAACTTGCTTACTCTGATCACTTATATATATTTATATTCGTGTGACTGTTGTTATAGTGAGTAAGATTAAACTTCTTAGAAAAGGTAAATTGAGCATACTCCAAGTGGACATAGATGAACAAAGTAGAGCATACTAGGGCACTTCAAAGAATTATATCAAAAGAACTTGGCAAAATGACTCCGTCACTTTTGTAACATTTCATTTTAGAGTTTGTGAAGTTGAAAGGGCATGAAAGCAATATTGCATGAAAAAATGACTAGTAGGAAAGACAAAAGCTCTACCTTCAGCTTAGAACAATGACATAAAAAGAAAAAAAAAAAAAGTAAATTATTAAGGATGCACCTTTCCTATCAAAGTTTGGGGGAATGTGTGGTAAGAATAGAGAGATTTCCACCCTTTATTGTGAAAAAAAAGAATGATGAACTCTTATAGATAAAGATTAGGGTGTAACATATATTGTGATCGAGCTTTGTAGTAAGAAAGTAAAGAAATTAGCAAATCCATTCCTTAGCATTAATCTAGCAGCGAAGGCAAAGTCCGAAAGTTTAAATAGCTATTAATTATGTGAGATAATGCATGTTTTTCAATTTAATTCAATTCAGCATTTAAAAGTGAGTGACATGACATGGAGTAAAATTATTTCACATACTCCCATATTTAAAAAAAAAAAATGTGATCGTATATCATAAAGTATTTTACAGAAATTAAACAATGAGAATGAACAATTACTATTCACATTCCAAACTAAATTTTCAATGAACCAAATAACCCTTTATTTGATCCTAATTGTTTGATCGTGTGGATGTCATCTCGACTTATATTAGTTTTAAGTTTAGTTTAATTAAAAAGTTAGTAAATTGATCTAAATTTAAATATTATAAAAGAAATTAGCGAATTTTATAGCTTATTGTATTTTTCTGAGATTGACCTTTGGCTCTGTTTGTTTGAAACAATATATAACACGATCAATTAAAATATAATATAGTTTTAGTTTTGGTCCACATTTAGGTTGGATTTATTAGTTGTATCTTTAATTTTTATGAAAAGATAACATACCTAATTTGAGATTAAAGAATGAACCTGTGAAAGATTTAGTAACACAATTGGCAAGAGAAGTCATAAGTGCACTCAAATTAATACAACAACCAACATGAAAATCGAACATTCAACCACAACGGTTAGTAATATATAAATATAAATTAATAATAATAAAAAGAGTAAGACCCTTTTTTTTTGCCATTCAGTGCATTGTGACCTTTTTTTTCTATTCGATCCCCGTTTACATGAATTATTGTTGTTCTCAGCGAGAGAGGACTCTATTTAATTTTTTAAAAATTCTCATTCATATTAAAAATCTAAAAATATAATGTCTAATTTTATGGACACTCAAATTCTGAATCACATAATAAAAAATATTGTTGTTTTTATTACTAAAATATAGTTGAATATGCAATGTTATATTTGGTGTTGTTATGGAAATTTGGTAGCTACCACTAGGGTTGTCAATCGGGTGGTATGGGCTCGTCCGGACGGGAACGAGAAATCCCCGGTTAAGATCTCTGTAGAGCGGAGATGGGGACAAATTTGTTTCCGTTTCTTAATCGGAGAGGGGGATGGTAATAGTTCTACCTACTCTGCGGGTCCCCATCCTCATCCCCGTTTAAAACCAGCGGGGATCCCTAGCAAATTCCTTACCAAAATTCTCTATAATTCCCTATTTATATTCCTTTATTATTAATATTATTATATTACATTATTATTATTTATTATTTATAATTTTATAAACTAAAGTAAAGAAGAAAACTAATATTTCTCATGAATAATTATTAATTATATGTTAGTGTAGTTGAGAATTTTATGTTTATAGTTTAATGCACATTTGGATAAGTTAGAGGATAAATTTTACAGAAATTTTTTATAAAATTGAAAATTAGTTTAACGAAAATGGATCTCAACCGGGATCCAATTACCCGCTGGAATCACAGATAAGATACAAATTTATTTCGATTAATAAACAGGATGAGAAAAAAGACCCCCAGATAATATGGAGACGGGAAATAGAAAATGGAATTTCTATCCTACCCGCCCAGTTTATAGTCCGAACTTCCACGTAAAAAAAAAAAAAAAAAAGGGGGCGGCCAATTCAATTTCGCGTTACCTAAACTAGTAAAGTATCAAAAAAATTTATGACAAAAATTATAAAAAATATGTATTTTAATTAAAAAAAAAAAAGGGCCCTTTTTTGAGGCCAAAAGGTGGAGCAAACTGGGAAAAGACATTGAAGGCGGCGTAAATAGTGGGCCATCCCCTTCTCTTACTCTCTTCACCTATAAATCTCAAAAAAGAAGAAAAAAAAAAAAATCAGTGGCCTTTTTCTTTTATGGGGTCCCACATAGACATTGCCCTTTTTCACTTTTCTGCTTTGCTTTTGATTTGTCTTTCTTACATCATCAGCTCCATACCATCCTTAGCCGCTAGTAAATCTCTTGGTCTCTAATTTCACAAACGCCTGCTGAGTCAGATGCCAGCTGGCACCAAATCTCCTTTTCCCACTTCTCCTTTCTGTTTTATATTTTATTTGAGAATCACATGTAATATACATATAGAAAAGAGGGTAATTAAGATGCCTAGATATCATAAAATGGGAGTGGTGAATATGATATTCTAAATGGAGACAACTTGCATTAATTTATAGTTCTGAAAAAAGATTAAAAAAAGGTACATGACACCTAGCTCATAATTTTAAGAAGAAGAAATAAATAAATACAAATCAAAATACTGACATACGGTGAAATTAAGGAGCTCTTTAACAGTAACTCTTACTTTGCCAGCTTTTTCCATTATCTACTTATTTTTTTTTTTTTTAAAAAAAGAAAAAGAAAAATTGGTTTTTCTCTTTCCAAAGGTCAAGGAAATTTTTTTAGTGTATTTATTTTATAAAGATTAAAAAAAAAAAAAAAAAAAAATCTACTACCTCTATGCTTCTTTATCTTTAACCCTTATTCTACCTCCTCTCCTTCTTCTTTAGCTTTGCTAATTTGAATATTATACCTTCTCTACATAAGAAAAAAAAAAAAAAATACAGCCTTTTTTTTCTTCTAAGGTATGTAAATGTCATTTTATATTCAAATAACATGTTAATTTATTTGTTGTTCCTATTCCTACAATAATAATTAATACTTGGAAATTTTTATTTTTTCAGTCGTTTAATTATCAACACATAAAGGTACGTTAAATATGAGTTAATTTTTTTAATTTTAATATTTATGGTGTTCTATTAGTAGAGTCTAAAATTATTGGATGTATAAAATTTTAAAAATAAGACAATAAAAAATAGGGTATTAACAAATAAACAAAAATTTTAGAAAATATAATTTATGTGTACAATAAAAAAATAGAGTGTTGAATATTCAAAGAAGAAATAAACAAAAATTTTAGAAAACATAACTTGTGTATACAATAAAAAAATATGGTTTTGAAAAAATTTAACCACATTATGAATATGTAATTATATATAAAAAAAAATTATCTTATTGAATACGTAGACTAATTTATGATTTGTAGAATAATATGTGTTTTATTATTATTATTATTACTACTACTACTAATGTGTTTAAAATTTTTAATTATATAATTTTATATTTTTTTTATCAATGTAATTTCATATTATTACTATGCATTATTATTGTCACATGCTATTCTTTTAGTATTCATTGTTGCATTAATCAATTACTTAAAATATATATATATATATATATATATATATATATATATATATATATATATAGTATGAAAAAGGGTGGATTTTTTTTTTCAGTTGAGAAGTTGAAGAATATTAGAATGATTTTAAAAAAAAAGGAGGGGAGGTAGAATGAGGGTTGAAGATGAAAAAGTAGTGGGTAGGAGATAATGCGGATATCATAGGGTTTATATGAAAAAAGGATTTGATTTTAAAAAAGAAATAATTGATAGTGTCAGCAGCCCTGACATAATACTGATTTCGATTCGTTAATTTTTCTTTTAAAAAAAAATTAAAATAATAATTTGGGAATCATGGATTCCAAAATTGGTTCAAAACTATTTCGGAACCATTGGGTTTAGATCAACCAACATCATTTTGGGTATTTTTACCCAACCAAATACTAAAAAGGTAATATTTTGTTCCATAAGCATTATTTAGAACCTAAATCCGCACACTTTGGATAAAAAATTGAAAATTGTAAAGCTGTGATTGTTTGAATAATAACACATACAAAGAATATTTCTAAACATTCTTTCAATATTCACTAAAAAATAATAATGGTTAGCAGCCAACAATAAAAGCTCAAGTTATAATAAGAGATCTCAAATTTGATTCTCATAAATATATATATGAGCAAAACAAAATAAAAAAATTGTGATTACATCTGCAACAAAGGAAGGAAAAAAAATAAAAAAAACAGTAAAGGCGATTAGTGTAGACTGAATCAATGATAAGAGATATTCCTTCTCATTCTATGAGTAAATTAGAAAGCAGAAAGAAAATTAACTATGATTAAGCCCTAAAATCATGTGGTTGAAAAGGAAAAATAAGATAGGTGTTAAAATAAACGTTATAGGAGTATTCTTCCCAATCAGGTGAGATGGTAAAGATATGTTTTATTTTTAATTTTTTTTAAAACTGAATATAAGTAATTATATGTTTTATTTTATTTGAAAAAAAGAAGAAGAAAAGAAAGAAACAGAAAATAATTAAAAAATAAAAAGACAAAAAGACTCTGATCCTTCACGTTCTTTATGCTTTATCATCTGGGACTTTTTCTGGGAAGACTTTTACTTGGAGAGGGTTTTATGTGTTTTTAGAGAGAGAGAGAGAGAGAGAGAGAGAGGGGGCTTTGGTTTGCTTTATAAAGTTATAAAAAGGGCCTCTCTTTCCTCTCTCTATTTTTTTTTCTTTTTCGTAGCTTTGCAGTCTTTTTGACGTTCTCTTTTTCGCTATTTCTATGGCTATTGCTATTCTTTTCTTCAACACCTTGCAGCTCTTATTTTGATTCAAAAAAAATGAGTGGTTCTCAGACTAAAGATCCAGCTATCAAACTCTTTGGCCGGAATATTTCCGTCCCCGATATCCAGATTCCGGCTAAACCACCCTCCAAGGTATACATTTATATCCCTTCTTTCCACTCTTCAGTTTCATGGATTGATAATTTTTTGGGAACATACAAAAAGTTTCAGTCTTTTAAGCTGAATCTTGATTATTGATCTTCAATATTTCTGGGTTTTTGGTTTTCTATTGCTTTATGCTTTCTTTTTTTTTTTTTAAATATATGAAAACTGTCCTTGTTTTGGGTTGAACTGAACCTTGAAACTAATGTGAATGGAAGATGTGGGTCGTTCTTAGGTTTAAGAAATAGGGATACTGATTATGAACCCCAAAGTTTGTTTCTTTTACTCTGCTGCGGAAACTTGAGTTCTTCATCTCTTTTGTTTATTTTGATTTCTATTTTTTTTAACTAATCTTCTTCTTATTTAATTTTCCAAGACTAGCTTGAACTTTGGATAATGATGATTGTTTTTCTAATTTTCTTTCTTGTTTTCAATGTCATGAGAAGCTTAAGGTTCTGCTCAAATTCATGAAATTTTCTTCTTTCAAATGGCCACTTATCTTTCTTTCTTTGCTGTTAATTCATCTGTAAACTATCTTCTCAAAACTTCTATATTACTTCCCTTTTTTCTGCATCTATTTTTGAAGAAATTGTGAATATGTTGTTGATATTATCATTGGAATACTAGATTCTTAAATGTAAAACAATCAAATACATGATCTGTAGCCAGTTTGAGTCCTGCAGTTTTGCTTTCTATTTCATTAATGCCATAATTATCAGTCAACTCATTTTTTCTGTTTTCTTTCAACTTCCTTTTCTGGTAGTTAATCAGTTTTGTTGTCTATTGATCATTGAAATCATCTTCCAAACACAAGTTCTTTTTTGTAGTTTTGTGGAATTAAAAGCTGATCAAATTTTAATGTTGTTCCACATAATAATACTCTGTATAAAGGTTATCTTTCTCATAAATAAGTTACATACATGAGTTGTTGATCATGATTCATTATAGTGATTGGTTCATATCTCCACAGACACGATTTCTTTAAGGCACACTTGCTATTGCTATATACAATCACAATGAACAAGACAGAAACTCTGTCAATTCGATGGCTAATGATTGTTTTTGTACTTCATCACTGCTCTTCAGTTTCATTTGTTTCTCTACAGTTTCATAAATGATATAATAAGAGTCCAAACTTTTCGATTTTAAATTTCAGAACAGATGCAGTGACATTACAAAAGGAGAAATAGTCAGTCTTGACGAAAACGATTCAAGAGAGATGGACAAGTCTGCTGATACTTCACAGGGGACAAAAGATAACCAGACCCCAACTGAAGCAAATGAAGGACCCAATTCTAAGCCTAGAGAAGACCAGGTAGAAACTAGTAGCACAGAGCAGGAGAAATTCAAAAAGCCTGACAAGATTCTACCATGTCCGAGATGTAACAGTCTGGACACGAAATTCTGTTACTTCAACAATTACAATGTAAACCAGCCGAGACATTTCTGCAAAAATTGCCAGAGATATTGGACAGCTGGTGGAACTATGCGAAATGTCCCTATTGGTGCTGGGCGGCGGAAGAATAAGCATTTAGCTTCACAGTACCGCCAGATATTAGTATCATCTGACGGGGTGCCTATTACCAGGATGGAAAACTCAGACTCGGAGAATCAACAACTAATATCGTCTGCTGAATCTGCAACCTCTTTGAGGCCCACAGCACCAGGAAATGGGATGGTTCTAAAATTTAGTTCTGAAGCACCGCTTTGTGAATCCATGGAGAAGGCGCTTAATCTAGGAGATCAAAAGAGATATGCTGAGATGAGTTCAGTCAATACTCAAGATAACATAGAGGAGCCTTCCTCGTGTGGATCCTTCATGGCTGCAACCATGTCCCTAGGAAGTGAGTTATCGGAAAGTGTTAGACATAAGCAGCAGATTGATATGCCGAAATCTTCCAATGAGATCAAGTTTCCGCATCCTCACTGTTATCCCGTACCCCCGTGGCTTTTCCCCTGGAACCCTGGCTGGAGTGGTCCACATTCCACAGCAGCAGCTCAGCGCCCTCTTGGGCAACCGTGTGTTCCGAATGGTAATAACATGAATCAAGTTCAATGGTGTCCTACACCAATAATTGCAGTTCCAGGGTTTTGTCCCCCTAGCATTCCTGTACAACTCGTACCAGCTTCATATTTGAGTTGTATGCCTGTGTTTGCTGCTGGAACTATCTCCCCGGATGGATCTCATACTTGTCCTTCGCCATCATCTTCTACTAGTACCAGCTGCTGCTCGGGAAATGGCTCACCGAAACTAGGCAAGCATTCTAGAGATTCGAATCTCACAGAAGAAGAACAAGCAGAAAACTGTGTTTTGGTTCCAAAAACATTGAGAATCGATGACCCAAATGAGGCTTCAAAAGGTCCTTTATGGGCGGCCACATTAAGTTTGAGACCCGAAAAGAAAATTCCTATAGCACAAGGTTCGGTGTTCAAAAGTTTTGAAGCCAAAGCAGAGGGAAAGGGCCGCTTAACAGAGGCGAGTCCTATACTGGAAGCAAATCCAGCAGCTCTATCTCGCGCTAACACATTTCAGGAGAGCAGCTGAATAGGCCGCTGCTCAGGTTTTGTTGCAATTTGTTCCTATTCATATTGCAATTGGGACCTTATAGAATTATGTTTTTCGTGATGAATACCGATTTGTTCGACCCCAAAGAAAACAAGTTTTTTGGGAAATCAAAAGTTGCATGATTAATGATAATCAACTCTGTTGTTAACACAGCTTCCCAATGAGTTCAGATTGTAAATATTTGAGGATTTTTAGTGCTGGTTGCATGTTCTGCAGCAGCCTATTGCATCTCTTCTAATTTCAAATGGCATAAAAATAAGAGGAAGTTGAGCTGAATGTTGTATGTATAAATTTTTTAGCTTTTACGGTTAAAGGCTGTCAACTTCATTTTATTATAAAAGAAAGTACTCAAATTTTGTTAAAACGTAGCTATAGAGAAGTCTAATTTTAACATAAACCATTAAAATACTTTAGAATTTGCTGACTTGGACAATCTCACAAATCTAATCTATTTATGATCTTATCAACCTAATATATAACTTTCATTTTCTACTTGTGTTACAAGATATTAACTGTAAAATATATTTTTGTTCACTTTATTTTATGTAATGACATGGATGATAAACTAATTGTTAGGTATTTTAACAATTTTTGTCAAAATTGGACTTTTTTTTTGGGTTACGGTTAAGTGAATTATGGATACGGTTTTATTATAAAATATTGTTGAAAAGGATAAATAGTGAAAACAACCAAAAGTTGGAGGGATAAAAATGTAAATTGCCCTCTAATAATTTCTCATTGTATCATTGTGTCAAAAATGAAAATTAAAGAGCTAATTGATGTAAAATGTGTGCGTTCTAAAGGTTATAGAAGAGAAAGTGTTTTATATTTCCGGCAAGGGAAGTTCAAACGTGGAAAAATTACAGTTTTCACTTTTTCTATATTATTTTAAACTTTTGTGCCCCACTTTATTTTGTTTTTTTGAAAAGGAGAAAAACAAGTGGGAAGTACACTTTAGATTTATAACAAACTTTAATCCATGCTAATATCCTAATCCTTTTATCAGGAAAAAAAGCTTCCTTTTTGCCGAGGCACGAATAATAATTCACCGCTTGAAAAGAATATATCTTTTATTGTCATATGTTCCAACAAACTCTGCACACTGCACTTCCAATTTTTACTGTCATAAACAAATCAGAGCAAAGGCTTGTTGACGTTGCTTAGCAAGCAAGAAAAATCCAACAACAAAACATCAACAAAAACTATAACCCAGAACACATAGGCTGCTTAACTTTTATGGATTTCTTAGTTGCCCCTCTCATCATTTCTTTTATCACATTTTATGCATTCATACTTGACATTTTTGTCTCACGTACATGAGCTATAATATTTATTAACTAGCGCCTTACACAACTTTTTGAGGATATATGAGACCAAATCGGAAGTATGGTTTACATTTGTAGCTATGATATGCCTACATAGGAAATATGGTTTTCAATCTTGTAACGAACTCTAAAGTCTTAATACTTTTCTCAAAAATTATATGATAGTAAATGGTAGTTATACTGTATCCAACAAGAGAAAAAAGAGTCAATGAGCTGAATGCTATTAAAACAGAAAGATCATGTACTTAATATGTTGAAAAAATGATCAGAGAGCTAATTGTGAAATCTACTGAAGTTTAATATACGCTTCCCAAAACTATAATACACAGATATATGTGGTTTGGTCTACTCAATCTATATATTTTCATAGGCATAAAATAAATTTTATGGTTAATTGCACAATACAATGAAATACACTAATATATACGATGCATAGGATAGCTCCAAAAATCATGAAAAACAGACACATGCAAGCCTTCATGTCATGTTAACTAGTATGTGGTTCATCATTTTTCTAAGAAGATGGATAGAAGTGATATAGATGAATGGATTCAGATCCTCTCCGGTGTAATTAAAACCGGAGAGGATCTGTTCATGAAATCACAACTCTTCACAGGATTTTAAAGTTATGTTTAATTGAATATTTTAATTGTTAAATTTACCCATTTATCCTTTAACTGCAATTATTGACCACAAATTCTTATTTTTTACTCACTCCATTTCAAAATATAAGTCATCCTACCAAAAACCAAAAATTCCTTTTTATAAATCTTTATCTCTTTTTCATGTGTTTTTTGTTATTTCTTCTCAATTATACTATCATTTAAATCTTGGTATTATAAATAAAACCAATTTTCAAAAGAGAATTTTAAAAGTTGTATAGGGACAAATAAGTAATACAATACCCTTAATAAATACATCCTTAAACTTGGTGAATTTTGTAGAATGATTTATATTTTTTAAATGGAAGGAGTATTTCTTGTAAAATCGGGACTTAACACTACGGGAGTTCTGTTCCAATACCTCCTTAAACTTGGTGAATTTTGTAGAATGGTTTATATTTTTAAATGGAAGGAGTATTTCTCGTAAAATGGGGACTTTAACACAACGGGAGTTCTATTCCAATGGCATTTGGTCTTTATCTATCAACACCATCATCTTCATTCTTTCTACACTCTCTCTTGACATTAGAATCGATTCATTTTCATAATCTCATTTACAGAAACTGTAACATTTCAAAAGGAAAACCCATTATTAATAATTTATCCGATTCAGCCTCTCCCACCTGCCGGCTACTTCGGATCTGTGGTTTTGTCTGCTACTTTAATTGGCATGAACAATATCAAATTTGCAGATAAAATTTGGTTTTGATGGCAAGATAACAGTTTGTAATGGAATGGAAAATAAAAATTGATACCAAACAATCCCGTCGGAAAAGGTTCAGAATTTAACTTAAAAAATCTTTATGATTTATGAATTTATAATCTCATTTTCTAAGATCCTCCATTAACCTCAAAATTAAATCCTCAAATGAATTCCATACGGAAATCCTGAGCTTGAAAGTGTAAGGGTAAATTATGAACTACACAGCTCAATTGATGGTGATAATGGTGTTGAGAGTGAAAGAGAAGAGAAAAATATTAATGAGAACGAAGATGGGTTAATCGGTTTTGAGATAGAAGAAAGAGAAAAAATTACTGCGTTAATTGCAACAAAAAGAATAAATTAGCATATGTATTGGCTAAATTATTCAATTACAACTAACTTTAAATCCTAACCCTTGAATTAAAATGAAAAGTTATGCTGTGATGAACATATCCTCTCCTGTTTTCTATGGACAGGAGAAGTGATAGAGTATTACCGATTCAAGAATTGTTATGATTATCAACATTTAAAGTATATCATTTACATAAAACTATCTCACATATATTGTCCACTTTTGTAGCATTGATTTTATTTTATAATTACTCTATGATATGAATAAAATAGTTGGCATCTCAATACTGAATGGCTTTAAAATTGTTATGTTCCTCTTGCTTGCTGTGTTGTTCGATGGTGCTGAACATTTTTGCTTTCATTAATAATTTGTTTGATATTTGTTCTTTATTGTACTTTCTCGAACCTGTTTGTCCTTGTTCTGTTTTAATAATGCTACTAAAAAAAAACAAAAGAGTAAATAGTTAGATAGTTGTAGCAGCTTTGCCCAAAAATAGATTATTTTGTTACAAAGAAGTTGTACCATTAATTGGTACTACTGTAATCATCAGACATAACAAATTACCGTTTTAATCCCAAGTGAAAACAGGTTTCCAATGCATACATAGTTTCTTTTTTCTTTAACGTCATAGTGCCTTTTATGAGATCGTAGACTTAACCATATAATAATAATAATAATAATAATAATAATAATAATAATAATAATTAGACATTTCTTAGGGGAGAAATTGGAACTTGACAAAGGAAACCAAGTCAAATCAAGTCATAATTAAGAATGGCAATTATTCATGATAATTAAGAGGATGGAAAAAATAAGATTACCAATAAAATTGTTTTATCATTTTCCTTTCTTGTAATTGCTATTTTGCTTCTAGGATTAGGTTCTCAAAGACAATTGCCATTCCTGACAAATTCTTCATCTCCAGCACCGCCCTTATTTTCATAGAAAACACCAGAACAGCCCACGCTCAACTTGGGTTCGATCTGTATGCAAACCGATTATGCATCAACGTGTAGAATCTCACTTACTAATTCTGTCTCCAACAGGACCAATGCAACGATACAGGACTACGTCAAAGCTGCAATAGGCGTGAAAAGTCAACAGATGAACGAAGCGAAACAACTGTCGAAACTTCTTGTGAAAAAACGGACAATTGGAAATGATTATCAGGCCATCAATGACTGCATTGAAAGGATGTCTTTAGGAGTAGATGATCTTCAGGAAGCATTTTCAGCAGTTTCCAATAATGGTCCTTACAATTCTTCTGATGACATCAACAACCGGCTCAGTGCTATTCTTTCTTACCAAGAAGCCTGTCTGGAAGGAATTACTGGAACGAACACCAAATCGACAATGGAAAATGCTTTCAGGAATCCTAAACAAACAGCAGCAATTGCATTGGCTATGTTTGGTAGTCAATTAAAATCAAGAAAATTGGAAGAAAATCCGTCGTGGTTTTGGTCTCAGAAGCACAGGTTTCTTCAGAAGTATGAGAATTCGAGTGTGAAGCCAGATGCAGTGGTGGCGGGAGATGGATCAGGGCAATTTAGAACAATTGGAGAAGCTTTGAAGGAGTATAAATTGAATGAAAAAGGATGGTTTGTTATACATGTGAAAGCTGGGGACTAGAATGAACATGTATTAACTTCAAAGGACCAAACCAATGTTTATATGCATGGAGATGGATATGATAAAACTGTTGTTTATGGATCACTGAATAGCAAGGATGGATTTCCACCTTATCAGACTGCTACGGTTGGTAATGCTCATTATCCAATTTTGTGATTAATTCAATTAGTAAAAATAAAAGATTTTGAACCTTCCACTTCGCACAGTTCTTCTCTTTCATCCATAGATTTTGAATTGACACGTTTTGTCCCATGTTTTTTAAAATTTGTCCCTTAACATAAAACTGAACGTTTTTTCCATTGCAGTTTCAGAGACTTAATTTTAAAATCCTTAATTTTCAATATAATACCGAAAGTTTTCAAATTTGCGGATTATACAAAATCGATCTCTACCCTAAACAACCCTCATTTAGCACACTGAAAAAAAAAAGTATCTCAAAGAATTCAATCAAGGTCTCTGTTTATGAAAAAACAAAGGAAAAGAGTTAAATGTGTCAAAATTAAATCATAGAACGAAATTGATACGTCAGCATAAATGATGACATGTCAATCATCCAATGATATGGACCACCATAATCTCGGACTATCCTAAAAATTTTCAATTAACAAATTGTGTAAAACATATGTACTAAGGTAAATTTATCATTTTAGTCTACATATTTGAATTTTAGTTCATTTAGTCCTTGTACTTTACTCTTTTTTATAAAAATTGACCCTTGAAAAGTAACTTGCCTTTATACATATTAGCATTGTATTCATACTAAAATTGTATGATGACTCGTAATGAAACATTGTTGGTTGGAAAAATGGTCCGGTTGTCCCTTTTAACCCCTGTTGTTTCAAAAAAAATTTTTTAACCTTTATCCTATACGAAATCATACCCAATTTCAATTTGAACACAATTGATCTTTTTGTCCTCTGGATGGCTTCAAGCTGAAGGGAAATGGGTGACTTATGGTTTGGTCATATGGATTCGTACTGGACTGGATAGGGGGAAAGGACTACTTTAAAAGCATATTTAATCAGAGACTGAAAAGTTGATTTTGCCTAACGTGGTTAGCAAGGTTTCTCGAATTTGTTGCTTAGATTTATAAAATTTAATCGACATTTGGGTTAAAAATTGCAGCTGTACAAGGAGATGGATTCCTATGCAAGTCAATGGGGATACAAAACAAAGCAAAATCCGACAAAGAAATAGTAGCTCTAAGAATTCAAGGTGATAAATCAGCAATCTTCAAATGCAAAATTGAAGGATTAGTCTGCACATTACACGCATTAGCCCACTGCCAATTCCATGGCCAATGCATAATCTCCAGCACAGGAGATTTCATCTACAGAGATTCATCAACAATAATCCAACAATCTTTGATTCTGATTAAAAAACGAGTCACACCTCCTTCAAAAGTCTCCTTAATCGCTGTCCAAGGCAGGTCAGAGACAAGACAAACCACAGGATTTATGTTGCAGAGTTGCAGAATTGTTGAAGAACGAGAATGTTTTGTATCAACACACTTGGGCTGTTTTACTTTCTTAGGACGGGCTGCCGGTGAAAGTTCTAGAATTGTTATTATGCGGTCCGATATAGGACATGGGATTGATGAGAGAGGAATGCGGAATAAACTTTCCCCCACTTAATGAATATGTAAGGAGCGTAATCAGCAGAACATCCACACACAGGCACACAAAGGAAACACCGAGATTTTACGTGGAAAACTCCTCCAACGTGAAGGATAAAAACCACGAAGCCTCTCCTGGCCCAAGATAAAGTATCCACAATAACATAAGAGTTTTACAGCAGATACAAAACCGAGCTAGTGAACAACAACAAGTTTCACGGCTCCAACACACAATAACAACAACAAAATGGATACACCAATGTTACACAACAAGAGCAGAATTTCTAGACCTCCAAACAAGATCTCCATCGCACAAAATGAATATAAATGAGTCTAGAACAAGCTCACCAAATTTCAGCCTAATCCGAGAGGAACAGCCTGTTCAAAGAACTGAAAGGGGTGAAGCAGCTCAATGCTAAAAACCAGTAGAAGAAACACTACAAACAGCCAAATAGAGACGGAAAAATGAGGACCTTCCTCACCTCCAGTGATTGATCCCACCATCCAGAATCCAGAAAAATGTGTCCTCAAACTTGTGTAAAAGTTTCAGCCAAATCCAACGGCTAGAAACGAAAATACAAGCAGAAAACCAAAGCTGGTCGCAGAAAAGCTCCTAGAAAACAACAACTGTTGCAAACCCGAAGATCCAAACCTATGAACCTCCAAATTCTGATCCGACCAAACAACAACCTCCAATATGCTCTCCAAAAATCAGCATGATCGGACTCCGTATGAGCTAGAGATGGCTAAAACAAGATGAAGAACAAAGTTGAAGAACAAGGTTCATAACGTCAAAGGATTTTCTCTCTTCTCCCTTCTATCCAAAAACCTCTCAAATGTTGTTATTTCCTCTCATATCTTACTCACATCTATCTCATAGGCTCCTTTTATAAGCTCCTCACCTCACATGCATCATATGTAAGGACTTTTTCACCCCACATTCCCATCCACACCTCATTCTCTCACCTCATATATGACCAAGGTCTTCAAGTGATGCAGCGGAAAGCTTAGAATGATAAATACCAAAACCCGTTGATCGCGCACGATACCGAAAATTAGCCTTCTACTAATTGAATTTCGCAAAATTCACAAAAGCAGGGAAAAAGGAAAGAATTCCGAAATTTTATTCAATCAAAAACTGTCTAAAATTAAGGAATAAAGGCCCATTTATAGGCTACAAATAAACCGACCCAAAGTAGGAAATCCCATCCTAAACAGAGTTCTAGTCAAACAAAGAAACCAAAACAAAAAAAGGAAAAAAGAAATAAAAACCGAAAACTTCTGGAAAAAGGCCTAAAATCAGTAAATCGCGTTTTTGAGGCCCTAAACGACGTTTTTTGGCCGAAAGAGTTTTGCTCGTTGGCCCGATTCCAATAAAGTTAGGATCAAGAATCACTAAAATCGGACAATTTATCAGATTTTACTATTCACCATAAAATTTGCTCAAGAAGGCTATAGCTTGCTCTTCTACATCATTCTCCCCTAGCTGAAGAGAATTCGCCCTCGAATTGTCATCGTCTGATGAATCTCCAGTGTATGGAATCAGGTGCTTGACATTAAACACATCCGCTGTATGAATGTGGCTCGGCAACTTCAATCGGTAAGCATTGGGATTAATTTTCTCCACAACCTCAATAGGACCAATCTTTTTGGCCGACAACTTGTTATAATCTCTAACCGAAAATCTATCCTTATTCAGAATGGCCCACACAAAGTGTCTAACTTCAAATTCCATAAAACGACGCTTCTTATCGGCAGCCTTTTTATACTTCGCAGTAGCTTTCTGCAGATTATCATGGATAGTTTGATGAAGTGACTGCAACTGAGTCATAAAAGTTACAACCTTTCCGTGCACTCGAGTCTTATCTGGAAGTGGCAAAAGATCAAGGGGGCCCCTCGGGACAACTGAATATACCACGGCAAAAGGGCTGAACCCAGTGCTTCTGTTGACCGCTCGGTTATGTGTGAATTCAGCTTGGTACAATTTCTGATCTCAACTCTTCATATGATCACCGACCAGACAATGCAGCATATTACCGAGAGAACAATTGACTACCTCAGTTTGGCCATCGGTTTGAAGGTAGTATGCGCTGCTGAAATTTAATTGTGTGTTGACAAGCTTCCATAAACTACACCAAAAGTGACTGAGAAATCTCGTATCTCTATCCGAAACAATGGACTTAGGTAGTCCATGAAGCTTGTAAACCTTTCTAAAGAACAACTAAACCACGTTCACTACATCTGTCGTCTTCTTGCATGGAATAAAATGCACCATTTTCAAAAACCGGTCAACCACAACGAAAATAGAATCGCTGCCCCGTTGAGTCCGTGGCAGTCCCAACACAAAGTCCATGCTGATCTCTTCCCATGGTTAAGAAGGGATAGGCAAAGGCATGTATAACCCTGCATTAGTGGTTGCTCCTTTGGAAACCTGACAAATTTGACAACGCTGCACATATTTGTCCACTTCCTTGTGCATGGATGGCTAAAAATAACTGGCTTGGATCAACTGTAAGGTCCTATCTCTTCCGACATGCCCCTCGCCATGAACTTCTTGAATAATCTTCAACCGCAAACTGCAATCAGGAATGCACAATTGTTTTCCCTTAAAGAGAAATTCCTCACACTGATGAAACTCTGTTGGTTCCCCTTCTCTAACTTTCTATACAATAGCTGTAAAGTAAGGATTTGTGTCATACAATTCAGCAAAAGATGCAAAACCAGGGACTTCAACTGAAAGGCAAACAAGCAGTCCCTTTCTCCTACTCAATG
Source organism: Euphorbia tirucalli (assembly GCA_039660915.1). Classification (NCBI taxonomy): domain Eukaryota; kingdom Viridiplantae; phylum Streptophyta; class Magnoliopsida; order Malpighiales; family Euphorbiaceae; genus Euphorbia; species Euphorbia tirucalli. The sequence continues at coordinate 22,139,084 of CM077632.1, forward strand.
CATCAGCCACCTTATTAGACACACCGGATTTGTGCTTAACGACAAAAGTAAACTGCTGTAGATAAGCAACCCATCAAGCATGCCTAGCAGACACCTTATCCTAGCTATGTAAATGCCGTAAAGCCTCATGATCTGTAAACAGTACAAACTCCCTCTAAAAAAGATAATGACGCCAATGTTTAACCACCTAAACCACTGCATAAAACTCCACATCATACGTACTGTAATGAACCTTTGCACCAGACAATTTTTCACTGAAACAAGCAACTGGTTTGTGGTTCTAACTTAACATAGCCCTAATGCCCAACTTTGAGGCATCCGAATGCAACTCAAACGGTTGCTGGAAATCCGGTAAGATAAGAATGGGGGTTGTAATCAATCGCTCCTTAATCATCTGGAATGCCTCTTCAGCTTGTTCAGTCCACTCAAACTTCCCATTTTGCTTCATACACTCCGTGATTGGGGCTATTATGCTACTGAAATGTGCAATAGAGCGCCTATAAAATGAGGCCAGACCATGAAAGCTTCTCACTTCAGTAACAGAACTAGGTATAGGCCAAGTTTTAATTGCCTCCACCTTTGCCTCGTCAACTTTCAAGCCCTCCGCCAAAACAACATATCCCAAAAACAATACACTATGGGACATAAAAACACACTTTTTCAAGGCAACATACATTCTCTCCCTTCATAACACTAGCAACACTTCTCTTAAATGATGGACATGCTCCTCCTGACTAGCACTATATACCAGAATATCATCAAAGTATGCCACAACAAATTTACCAATAAAGGGTCTTAACAACTGGTTCATGACACACATAAAAGTGCTAGGTGCATTAGATAACCCAAACGGCATGACCATCCACTCGTACAGCCCTTCCCTAGTTTTAAATGTAGTTTTCCACTCATCCCCAGGTCTTATATGAATGTGATAATACCCACTCTTTAAATATAATTTAGTGAAAACAGAAGCCCCACTAAGTTGGTCTAATAAATCATCCAAGCGAGGGATAGGAAACTGATACCTGTTGGTTATTTTGTTAATGGCTCTGTTATCCACACACATCCACCAACTACCATCTTTCTTTGGGATTAAGAGGGTTGGAACCGCACAGGGACTCAGACTCTCCCGAATATATCCTTTCTGCAACAGCTCTTCAACCTGCCTCCTCAACTCCTCGTGTTAGGTTCCAAGTTAATCTGATGCTGAATGTCACGCAGGGGTGGTAAGCCAGCAAGAAGTTCGTCCGGGAATAGCTCTTCAAACTCACTTAGAAGGGGTTTGATCTGCTCGGGAATCACAACCTCTCTCTCAACCGTTTTCCCAACCAGTGCATACACCACTTCATTCTCCTTTCCTTCCTCCTCAAACTGTGACAAGGTTAACAATACAACATCATCAGCTCTAGCATTATTCTTAACTTCGTCTTTCTTTGGGACAAGGGTAATTTTCACCCCTTCAAACATAAAGGTATGAGTTTTTGCCTTTCCTTGGTCACATCTCTATCAAACTGCCATGGTCTTCCCAACAACAGATGGCACCCATCCATCTCTACAACATCACATTTTACTTTCCTTATACCGAGACCCTATCGAAAAAGGCACTACTGCCCTCTTGGTCACCAACACCTCTCCCCTTTGTTTCAGCCATGCTAACTTATAGGGTTTAGGATGCTTTTCGGTTACCAATCCCAATTTTCAAATAGCCTCAGTTGCCACAATGTTCTCACAACACCCTCCATCAATCACTAACTTGCACTATGGTACAAGTGGACTGGAAGATATTACTCCTTAGCCACTCATCATTAACAACTGCCCGGGGTGTCAAACAGGAACGACGCACTACTAAAGCAGTGTTTGTATCACCAACCATAATCTTCTCATCAATCTCCTCTTCCTCATCAGAGGCTGGATTATCAAACTCACCAGACTCCGCCTCTACACCTTCATCCGCCTCTACAAACATGGCTCTCTTCCTAGCCTTTTTACAATCAGACTGTCTATGCCCCAACTCACCACAACCAAAACACTTCATGGTACTGCTTTGGCCAGTCCTCCTAGGACCAGTTTCAGGGGGGTTTTACCGAAGCCGCCTCCACAGTTTTCTTACCGCCTCTACTACCAGGAAAGCCATAACTAGGGCGTTGCAACCTTTTCTCGAGTCTTAAGGCTCGTTGATGTGCATCAGATACATTTAAAGGGTCAAAATCATTAATTGCCTCCCTAATCTGCTCTCTCAACCCTCCAATATACCTAGACACCAATTGATCATTGGATTCCATGATATCACTTCTCACAATCAATTGATAAAATTCTGCTGTGTATTCATCAACTGAGCGACTACCTTGCCTTAAATTCTGCAATCTTTGATACATTAATCGTTGAAAATTTAAGGGCAGAAAGGTAGCTCTCATATGTTTTTTCATCTTTTTCCAAGTAACGATTTTCGGCTTACCCATCCATAACCGAGTCTGTTTAATCTGCATCCACCAGGTTATAGCTCGATCTTGAAGTCTAGTCGCGACTAACCAGACTCTTTTATCTTCTAGAACTCCCTTGAAATCTAAGACCTCCTCCACGGCTGCCAACCAATCAAGAAATTCCTTAGGCTGCAGAGTACCACGAAACTCCAGAATCTCCGTTCTCAATCTAGATTCCCAACGTCTATCCTCCACCACTGCCTGACGTTGACGCTGGTGGTAAACTCCCTCATCCAAATCCTCTTCGTCTTCCTCCAATACAGCGAATGGATTCTGAAGATTAGGGTTTCGTCTCTGTCGATGATTTTCTCCCAATCGAGCCTCAAACAGCTCCTCCATCCGTTTCGCCAATCGATCCATCATGACCTCCATCCTCTGGTCCATCATGTTCGTAAGGCATTGCTCGACTCTCTGCTCCAACTGATTCAGATCATCCTGACCCGCGACCTCGTCAACCCTTCGCCCTCTCCTCGACGGCATGGTGACGGCTAGGGTTTAGGAATTCGGCTCTGATACCAACTGATGCAGCGGAAAGATTAGAACGATAAATACCAAAATCCGTTGATCGTGCACGATATCAGAAATTAGCCTTCTACTAATTGAATTTCACAAAATTCACAAAAGCAGGGAAAAAGGAAAGAATTCCGAAATTTTATTCAATCAAAAACTGTCTACAATTGAGGAATAAAGGCCTATTTATAGGCTACAAATAAATCGACCCAAAATAGGAAATCCCATCCTAAACAGAGTTCTAGTCAAACAAAGAAACCAAAACAAAAAAGGAAAAAAGAAATAAAAACCGAAAACTTCCGGAAAAAGGCCTAAAATCAGTAAATCGCGTTTTTGAGGCCCTAAACGATTTTTTTGCCCGAAAAGCGACGGACTTCACGGCCAAAGGCAGTGAGTTTTGCTCGTTGGCCCGATTCCAATAAAGTTAGGCTCAAGAATCACTAAAATCGGATAATTTTTCAGATTTTACTATTCACCATAAAATTTGCTTAAGAAGGCTGTAGCTTGCTCTTCTACATCATAAAGTCACCTCACAAAGAGGCTCCTTCTCACCTCACATTCTCACCTCATACATGACCAATGTCTTAAAGTCACCTCACAAAGAAACTCCTTCTCACCTCACAAATAATGCACATGTGATTTCTTCCTACACATGGGAAGATCAAGGGTTTAAAGGATGCACATGTGGTTTCTTCCTCCACATAGGAAAGAACAAAGCCCAACAGGGATTAATCCTGAAGGGTGGACCACTGGATCTTTGAATGGTGGCCGTAGGATTAAAGTGGAGTTTGCTGCATATGAAAATAGTGGACCTGGAGCGGATAAAATGGGATGGTTTTCAGGTTATTAGGAGTCAAAGCCAGGCTAATAGATTTAATACTGATGATTTTATTCAAGCCAATTTGTGGTTGCCTCGTACAGGAGTGCCCTTTAGGATGATTAATTATTGTTTCGTAATTACATTCTCTTATTATAAAATTTCGAGTTTATTATTTACAAATTCTTTAATTAATTTATTTATTTATTATAAGATCATAGTTAAAGATTTTGCTACAGAATGTCATCACAGCTTTTTATTGAAGAGATTTTTACCTAAATGGAATTCGATCAAATATATATTAGATTATCAAAAGGGTAAACTATGTAAAAGTAAATACGGACAAATAATCTTCGTAAATACTGTGGGCCAAATAAAACTGCAATTATTGTATTAAATTTAACAAAATAATCTGGAGTTATAAACCTCTATGAACTAGTTTTGAGGCATGGAATATTCCCAAACGTTTAGCAAAAGAAAACTTGACATACAAGAAGGATACAGCAAGCTCTTTACTGTAATCATTAATAATAAGACTAACATAGGAAGCCTCATCCAAAGTCTTCGCTTGAATCTTGTTGATAAGGAGTTAGATAATCTCCTACGACCGTGATTAACGGTAAGGGAGCTTCTTGAGCCAAGAGAGAACTTCTCGATAGCTAGCTAAGAGCTTCCGCCAAAAAGGAATCACGATATGATAAACGGAACTATTTTAGATAACCATTTTAATTAAAATTAAGAATTTTATATTCATGGGTTGTAACTACATCGATAATATTGAGTTTGCAGAGAGATTCGAATTTGATTCTCATTAAACACATCCACAGTCACAAGAATAAAATTTAAAAATACCAGCGGTTAGGAAAAACTTCACTTTGGATATGATGAGAGTTTTGTTGATAATCTAATTCTTGTTAATTAGCAAGTAACATGTTCAGAGTTTCAAAGTCAATTCACAATGAAAAATTTTTAATTAGTAATTACCAACCAAATTTTTTTACGTGGTAATTTTTCATTTTCTTGTGGTAAGTAAGGGGCAAGTAATTTTAACCGTAATTATATTCCAGACAACACTATCTTAATCAAAAATGCATGCGGCTTCTTTTTCCCTTTTTTTTTTCTTCTTTTTCCGGTAGGAATATGAAAGCCTGCAATTTGCTTGTCTCCAACGTGCAAGCCTGCAATTTGCTTGCCTCCCTCACGGTCACCACGTTGTGGACTCATCTTCAGTCTCCAATAGCTGTTACCGTTAATGCATTTTCTCATCTTCGAACGTTCACACATAATTATATTTTTTTTTTCCTTAATTTTAGAATTCAATGGATTTATTCTTTTAAAGCTATACATATGCGTTAATAACAATAATAATAATAATAAGAATAAGAATATTTTATTAATGATGTGGAATATTTGAAATGTAATTTTTTGTTACAATATTGTTATATTTTTTGATATTAATGGATAAGTTCTTCTTTCTTAAAAAATAAATAAATAGAATAAAGAATTTCTAAGAATATAAAAATTGAACCAATAATTACAAAAATAGGGAAGGGGATCCACGAAATAACGAAAAGCAGCAAGTGTTGGTCTCATTCACGTCACTTCTCTCACAAGTATCTTTTGAATATATGTCATCTTTCAAACATGAGGAGCTCCATTTTAACAAAATGTTCAAGATACTGTAGCAACTACACATAACATAACATGATTAGCATTTCAGGATAATTAAAGTGGATGCCCATATGACCAAAAAGCCTTTGTGGTTTGTAGATAAATCATTCCAATAATCAAAATTGTTCCCTGTATTCAATCTAATTATTTTCGTAGTCCAATTTAAAAGAAATTCAGTTACAAATTAGTCAATTGTTGGATTTCGTGATGTTGTCAGCATAAAACTTATGGAGGACTACATTATTATTTTAAAACCATTTTTGACTAGTATGTTTTGCCGGCTGTCTATTCTCCATTATGATTGATTTTTATTTTTATATATATACCCCTCTCCAACTTCTGGCACGAATATATCATATTCTAGTATCTAAAAATCTTAAATTGTTAGCTATGGTGGGCAAGATGCAAATTTCTTTTGTATTGTCTCTCTTTGTTCTTCTTCCTCTTGTATTAGGTGATTTAAGGCCTAATTTTTACCAATCAACCTGTCCTCAATCAGAATCTATCATACTTGGAGTCGTTAGAAGTCGATTTAAAACCGATCCATCAATAACTGCAGCTTTGCTTCGCATGCATTTTCATGATTGCTTCGTTAGAGTAAGGTTTTCATACCCTATATATCATGATTAAATATTCTTTTTATGGTTAGTATTCATTACCGTTGTTTTCTTATTATCCATATGATTATTAAATAAAAATTGTTTTCCTCATTCAATTATTGTTACATATACTTTCCGAGCTAACTTTTTTCTCTTTTCTTTTTAAAATACTGTCATCGCTGAAATTTGTTACTAGTACAATTTGTCGTATAAGTTTATAATGGCACTAATGGCCTCTGTACATGAAATAAATTTTGAATTTTACAGGGTTGTGATGCATCAATTCTAATAGATTCAACGAAACAAAAACAATCAGAGAAAAACGCAGGACCAAACCAGACAGTTCGAGGATATGAACTAATCGACACAATAAAGAATGCACTAGAAAAGGCATGTCCATCAACAGTATCATGTGCAGATATAATAACATTAGCCACACGAGACGCTGTTGCTCTAGCCGGAGGCCCCAACTACGCTATCCCAACAGGAAGACGAGACGGGCTCGTTTCGAACCCAGACGAGGTCAACCTTCCAGGGCCAAGCTCAACAGTTGCTGAAGCATTCCAGGTTTTCAAGGCTAAAGGGCTAACCCTTTCTGATATGGTTACCCTTTTGGGCGCGCACACTGTTGGTGTTGCTCATTGCAGTTTCTTTGAGGACCGGCTTTCAAATTTTGAGGGTACGGGTGCCCCTGATCCGTCTATGGATCCTGCTTTGGTTGCTAATTTGACTAAGATTTGTGGTTCTGCTGCGCCTAATACCGATCCTTCAGTGCTTTTGGATCAAAGCACTGGATTTGTTTTTGATAATGAGTTTTATAAGCAAGTTTTGTTGAAAAGAGGGGTAATGCAGATTGATCAACAACTTGCTCTAGACCGGTCAAGTGCTGGGATTGTTTCGGGTTTTGGGAGGAATTCGGTTGGCTTTAAACAGAGCTTTGGAAATGCAATGGTGAAGATGGGGAGTGTTCAAGTTCTTGTTGGAGATGCAGGAGAAATTAGGAAGAATTGCAGAGTTTTCAATAAGAAGAAACCCAGTGCTATTTCTCCCAAGAAACGAAACTAGTTCTCCAACCCACTCTGGAAAATCAATCTGCAGCCATTAATTTGAGAGATTTTATTATCATTTTTAAGAATTTCTCATTCAAATTATCAGATCATTGATTTGATGACCAACTCATGTTACTCTTTTTGTTTGAGGAAAAAGAAAAATGTCTTTTAAGGCCGAGTTGATCCCAAATAGAATGTTCTCAAATATGACCAGTTTTGGTAATTTCATCACAACTTATTCAATTCTACACCAATTGATGTAATTTAAAATCTTTTAGAAAAAACCTAAAAAGAGGAAAAAGAAGTAATTTAAAAGAAAATCTTAGAAATTAGAATAAAAATGCATGCAAAAGTAGGATATATCAAAGCTAAAAACTATATAAAAATGACTACTAACAATACATACCATCTACTTTACACAATTACATTAAAAAAAAAAAATGAATCTAACTAATAATGTAGGACTGATTATTATTATTATTATTATTATTATTATTATTATTATTATTATTAAACCAATAACCATAACGCTGATGTGTCATTTTCTTAAATTTTCTCAAATTAATTTTTATATTAATTTTTTTTTTCTTTTTCAAACCATTTACTCATAATTTATAATCCCTAAAATTGTTGGGATTTGTCACCGGAAATCAACCGATAAAAGCGGAAGTTCGCGTTGATTTCCTCAAATCCGTGCCCAGGAACTAATGAAGTGGAAATAAAAAACCAAAGCCATTAAAAGGAAGTTTAGAAACTTACCTGGGAATCTCTTAAAAAGAAGGCTGCAGAAATTAAAATAGATTTCCTCCACCGTCACGTACACGAACAGTTATCGAACTAACCCTGTGCTAGCGAAACGGATTTTTCCAAGAAGACAAGAGAGGGGAGATGGGCAGCCCAAAAACACCAAGAGAAAAGTGGCACCATCTATTTCCTTTTTATCACCAAAAGAAAGAAGATAGGCATTAAGGAGGCAAAGTCCAACTTTGTGTTGGTGTGCCCTAGTTCTTAGGGCATTGGATTCTTGTATTTTGTATTATACATTAAGACTCATTGTATGAATACATTATTTGTGTCACATTAATAAAGGCAATTAATCTATTTCATTTATATCTTGTGCTATAATATGAGTAGAGTATCCATTGATTAATAATCATAAAACCTATCACAGGTCTGTTCTAATCGTGGAACGAATAGAACCACATACTTGTATATTCGATGACTGTATGACATTTCTTAACTAGCCATAATACTTGTATAGTCAGTCATGAATATAGGTACATGTCGTTGACATGGGACTGGATCGATCCGCATAAGAAAGCCACATGGTTATCGCGTCATAGGTCTTTCTTGAGTAGGTCTCTTTTGTCCTCAGACCAGATTTCATTATAATATCAATATGGAATCTAGTTCACTTTGACATATGCTTAACAGGTCTGTAAAAAGATGCTAAATACGGGTATGATTCGGTGGATCGGTGAACATGTTGATATTGATGATGAAGTGATGGAATTGCCACTTGGGTAACACCGAGATGATATCATTAGCCACTTGATGAGTGGGACTGATAAGTGTATGGCCATACCGAAGTAAGTCGGTACTTATTTGATTAATCAGTCAACTCAAGATCAAGAAATATAATAAACAACAGAAGAGGATGACAGACACCATGCCTCTTGTTTATTCATATCGATATCGTTAGGGAAAGGACGCTATGAGATTACTACCGAGTGAGTTTCTTCTAAAGACTGCTGCATCTCTGTCTTAATTAGGGGCTGTAATGGTTTGCTAGAGCCCACTTACAATCTGTGGGCTTTGGGCCTATTGCTAACATAAAGACGGATCCATAGGATCGTGCACATAGATCAACTGAGCCGGAACTTATAGAAATTGTACATGTAATATACATTGGAAGGAATGCGTCAATTAATTAGTTGACATTCGGTGTCAAGGTAATTAATTAACATTGTGTTGAATTTAATTTAATTAATAAGTTTACATAATGTAATTAATTAATTTATCAATTAATTGAATTACATAAAGTAAACAATTAATTAAATAATTTTCCTAAATAGGAAAATTAAATAAATGTATTGTATTTATTTAAGTGGGATTTAATTTTATTAAGGGGTAATTAAATTTAAGCAAATGGAATTAAATTACATAGTATATACTTTTTAATTAAAGTTTATTTATGTAATTACAATTCTGATGGGCTTGGGTTTAATTAGCTTAATTAAAACCCAATTATACAAGGTGTCTATATAAGGGCACACTTAAGGAATAAAACCCTAATTCAATACTAATTAATTACTGGAAATTTCAGCCACCAAGAGCAGCCCCAAAACAGCCGAAAATCCCAGCATTAATCATCCATTGCTTCGCGTCTTCGACTAGCACCGATTCCCACTCAATAGTTGGTCGTGCACCAGACTTTGGAGATCGCAGTTTCAAGAAATGATTCTGCAGCAGTCTCTACAGGAGACGAATCCAATGAGTTAATCTCTCTTGATTCAAATTATTTTTATTCTAATCAATGGTAATTAGACACGATAGGTGAATTCAAGGAAGTTTTAAACTGTGTATTTTCTGTTGCGCCACGTTATTTTTCCGATGACGAATCCCAACACTTTGCTTCCCCTAAGTCAAAGAATGACTCACCATCTCTTAATAGCTCCATAAGAATGAGTCACTATGCTATTTTGTCCCAAGCATGACTCATCACCCCTTTCATCTTATCTTAATCCATAAGTAGCAAAGTTCAACTTTGCAACCTAAAAGTCAAGATAATGATGCATCCTCCAAGCCCAAAATTTCAGCAAGCACTCCATTAATGTGGGCTTCAATTCTTTTAAACCCAAGCCCATTCTAATTCCTATGATTTAATTAATTTCAAATGTAACTTTAATTTAACGTGTATACTTATATATTATACCATATAATATATTACATACAATTAAATTACAATTCATTTGACCTATTAATTTCATCACGGAATTAAATTAGACATGCATAAAAGAAAATACATGTAATCCTATACATGTATAAATATTTCCACCTAGGAAATAATCTCATAAATTAATTCATAGAATTAATTATAAGAAGGCCAAAATAAATATTAATTATATTATTTTGATCAATCCAATTGATCCATATAATATAATTAATGGAACTCTCTCTCTTCAACGTGTATACTCCAAGTACATATAAAATCCTTTAGTCTAGTCCAGACGTTCAATGTGTACGATCCGATGGGCCCGTCTTTATGTTGACAGTAGGCCTATGACCCACAGACTGTAGACGGGCTCTAGCAAGCCACTGCATCCCCAAATTAAGATGGAGATAGCAGTCAAACTGGAATCGTGGCCTTGTAGTTTAAACTTGTATATCCCATGTCATTGATATCGGTGTCTAACACAGAGGCATGGTTTGATCACCCTCTATTGTGTCCGGACATTTACTTGTTCCCGAATGAACTGATGCTCACAAACAAGTTCCAACTTGTTTGGGTATGGCCACACTCTTATCAGTTGCATTCATTAAGAGGCCGGTGATATCTTCTCAGTGGACTACCCAGTGACATTCCCATCTGCATATCCATAGCACTGCCATGTTCACTGATATACCTGAACGTATCCATACTTGGCACCCTTTTACAGGCCCATTAGGCATACATCAAAGTATGCTACTTCACATGCAGCACCATCATATGGTCAGGTCAAAGGATCCATATAAGTACTACACGAGAATCACTTGTGATCCAACACCATATGGATTTTTTGTTTAGTGGATCGATCCAGTACCATGCCCCTTTGCATGTGTCCATTAATCTGGTTGACATTTCATATACTATGACCGGTAAGATACCGCCATACAACCAGGCTAATGATAGTCTTTAGTTCCATTCATTCCCATGATTGGAACAGACTACGGATGACTTTATGTTCATATCGTTTTCCCTATCCATAGTCTTACTGCCAAGTGCCTCACACTTGACAACATATATATGGATATGTCCATTGGATACTCTATTTAAAACATAGCACAAGATATATAACAAATAGATTGATGCCTTTATTTAATGACACAAATTGTATCATACATATATCTTATATAAATGTATGATACAAAAACAAGGACCAATACCTCGGGATTAGGGCATATCCAACAAAAATCTTTATAAGAATCTATATATCTATCTTATCTATAAATCAATAACTCTTTTTTGAATTAACTTTAATTTCCTTCATGTTTTATCCCGTTTGATTAATATTAGTCGGTTTGTTTTACGGTTATTTGGCGTGTAACCAAATAGTTTCTTATACAGTCATTTACTCGCTTCCTTAAATATATTGTTTTCTTTTTTTTCTCTAATCTAGGAATTGCTCCATTTGTCTTTTGTTTTTTTTTTCAAATTTTTGCCACTTACTTTTTGTTTTTATTTTGGTATGCTATTTTTTTTTTTTTTTTGTATTATTTTTTGCGTTGATGTGATCTGATTATAAATTGAATTTTAAAGTTTGTTATGTTCAATCAAAGGCAGAGAATATGTTACTTTTTCCGATTTTCTCCACTAGGTAATAATTGGTTGATATTTGCTTTTTCTACTTGACTAACATTTTATATCTATATACATGTCTTTTCAATCGACCAATCGGATGCATATTTAGATCTCTTATTTTCTTTTTGAGACCTATTTTGAGGGTTGCTATTACAATTATTATGATTTTTAATTAGGGTTTTTTCAACATCCAGATATAAGGAGTTGCATGTCTTAATTTCTCATTTTTCCTTTGTTTAAAGTATTTTCCATCTACAAGTGATCAATGTAAAGAGTCAATTCTTTTACTCTATATAAATCTATTTTTGAAAGCATAGATTTATTTTCATTTTATAATATCGAACAACTAAACCAATTTTAATAGGACTTGAACTCGAAGTATATCAAGATTAATTTGACACTGTTTTCAACATTTTCTAATTTTTTTTTAATATTTACGTTCTTAATTAAGGGTGTAGTATTTGATCTATAGTCGGATAGGCTCAACATTTCCTAGATTGTTTTCAACATTATTTTATTTATTGATTTATGGTTATTTTTTTACTAAAACAATACAAAAAAATATTATTTGAAATGAATAAAGAAATTATAATTTTTTATACGTATATATTTTATAATGTATCAAATTAAATTTGCACATTGCGCGGGGTTTTACAATGTATCAAATTAAATCTGCACATTGGCCGGGGTATATATATATATATATATATATATATATAGACACTAGAGGTAAAGGCACTATACTTTCAATTAAGACTGAAATTATTAAAAAAACGATTTTTTTTTTTAAAGCTAATAACAAATTACAAATATTCTAAAGAGACTAAAAATACTAGCTTGTACAAGAATGCAGTGATTTAAAATTTCATTATTAATGATATTTTGGTTAAAGCTGCCAAAATTTTATGGTTTCACTTTTCTTTTTTTCTGCCATTCTTAAAAGAAGAGGTTTTCTCTCTTTTTTTTTATAAAAAAAAAAAAACCCCAAAACTGTTTTGTCATAGCGACTAAGAAATACTTTTGAAACAAATTCACGACTGTGCAAAATTTGAAAAAAAGACATTAGTGATTCTTGTATCGTAATTTCACAAAATAAAATCACATAAATTTAAAATGAAAAATAGTAGACTTTTATTTTGATTTTATAGGGGTTTTAATGCACGAAAATGAACCAAATCACCCAGAAAATGAAACAAAATATTAGTTTTGAGTGTAGTTACTCTTGTAGCGCAAATCCATCGTCGATTTGGTCGGAAAAACGTCTTGAATTAGCGCCGGATTGCCTCCTCTCCTTTGAATGCTAAGGTATAAAAATATGGTCTGAAAATCTTTACAAGTTGCGGATTTAATCAAGTTCAAGTTCTGGAATTTATTATCTTTGAGTTACAAATTATTAACCTATGATTTCTACCAATTTTAACCTCACAATACAAAGATTAAAAAGAAAAGAGTAGGAAAAAGTATTATTTTTCTTCTCTTCTTTTCTTTTCTCTCAATACCTCTTGAGCTCTCTTCAATCCAAATTCTTGTCAACCCCTTTCCCTTCCTTTTCTTCTGCTACTTATAGCTATAAGAAGGGGAAATCAGAGGCATTAATGCCCCTGATTTCGTCCATACCTCCCCCTCTTTGCAGGGGCGGCGGCAGGGGGGTCACGGGGGGACAGCTGACCCCCCAGCCGCCGGAAAAGCCCCTGAGTAGGAGGCTTTCCGGTGGCCCCCCACCCCCCCAAGAGCAGGGGCAACGCCCCTGCTCTTGCCCCATGATACAGGGGGCGAAACCCACTGTATCAGGGGTTATTTTTTTTTTTTTTTGGATAGGCAAAACGACGTCGTTTTGCCCTATAATTTAAAAATAAAAAATAAACCAACCAGGGCAGCAAAACGACGTCGTTTTACCCTGGTTTGGAAAAAAAAATAAAAATAAAAGACACAGACAGAATCGGCGTCCCATCTCACCCTCCCTCACTTTCACTCTCTTCATCAATCCTCCCCTTCTCCTCTCTACCGCTGCCCGCCGCCAGCCCGCCTGCCACTGCAGTTGCTCGCCGTCCGTCCGTCCGTCCTCTCCTCTCCTCCTTTCCTCCTTGCTTCTTATTCCGGTTAGTTTTAATTTTAAATGTTAGGTTTTTGTAATTTATTTAGGTTTTATTGTAATTAAGTTTTAAAGAAAAATATTTATGTAAATTGGGTTTGAATTAATAAATTGAGGTATTAATTGATAAATTGATAAATTGATTATGTTAATTGTGTTGTTATTTGATAAATTAGGTTTGAATTGGGGTTTGAATTGATAAATTTGATAAATTGATAAATTGGGGAATTAATTGATAAATTGATAAATTGATTGTGTAAATTGTGTTGTTAATTTTAGTTTTGAATTGATAAATTAGGTTTGAATGTGTATTTGAATTGATAAATTGATGAATTATGTTTGAATGTGGGTTTGAATTAAATTGATTGTGCATTGTTTTCTTTGGATTTGAATTGATAAAATATGTTTAAATTTAGTTATGAATTGATTAATTGATTGTAGTATTTGTGTTTTTATTTATAGGAATTAGAAATATGGATAAGTTTATTACTAGAACAAAACGGAATACTTTATCAAATCCCGAACCATCATCAACTAGTAATGAAACCCCCATTGATCAAGGTAGTGAAAAAAGAGCCCGTATAGAGGTTGAAGTTTCAGACAATGATATTATTGGTGATCCGGGATTGAAGAAACCAATTGATAGTTATCCAATTAATTGTGTTTTTATTGAATTGAATTAATTTCATTCAGGTTTGTAGGTCGATCAGAAATTTTGGTTCGGTTTTTCTTAACTGGCCGGAAATTTTTTAAACCAAATTCTGCCCCCCCCCCCCCCCCCCCAGCAGACCAATCCTGGCACCGCCACTGCCTCTTTGGGTATGGCCTCAATGTCAGAAAGTGAATCTACAGTCGTACGACTGTAATGTTTGGTACTGTAATTCACGGTACACAACCATTTCACTTTTTTTTCTCTTTTTTTTCTTCTTTTCTTCTTTTTTTCTTTTTTTTTTTCTTTTTTTTTCTTTTTCTTTCTTTTTTTTTCTCTCTTTTTTTTTCTTTTTCTTTTTCTTTTTTTTTTCTTTCTTTTTTTTTTAATCCCGGAAAATTCCGTGTTCACAATAGCACTTTCACTAACAGCAATACCAAACAGGCCCTTAGTGAAAAATCAAAATTGTCATCTTTTTGGATTTCAAAGGACATTGAAGATCTGGTTCCCCTTTTTTCTAGTTGTTGAAAGATGGTATTTCGCAACAAAATTTTTTTACCGTCAAAACTATAAAAAAAAAAATTTTACAGCTCCATAGCTTTGGGCTACAATAAAAAAAGTTACTATATTGCTATTATAAAATTATATAATTGCATGTATCTACAGTAAAATTTAATGTGGGTTTTACTTCTAATATTGATAGACATTTGACAAAAAATTTTTGATATTGCTCTTTGGCAGCAAAATAACATATTTTGTAGTGAGATGAAAAGGCTTAATTCGTTTATTATAATGTTGATTTCCAAAAGTGATAAGGAAGGTATAAATGAAGAAATCGAGAGGATCTCTCATATTTGATGGTGTAGAGAATATAACGAAGAACAATGGAGAAATTTTACATTATTCCTAGAGTACATACTAGTAAATAACAATGTTATCATAATCGAATAGTACAGCGAGCTAGTGAAGCTACTGCTTCGATGCTTTAACCGATTTAACCTGTTCAACCAGATATGTATTTTTAAAAAATATTATTTAATAATATATTATAATATATTATGGTATAATCCATCTAAAAAAATTATTTAATAATATATTATAATTAATTATTATTTTTAAAAAAAGGAAAATTTAATCGAAACAACAGGATTCATAGTCAGTTTACGATTTAACCGATAAACCAGTCAGTCCAGTCCAATTCTGATAACATTGATAAATACCCTCTTAGTTGTAAAAAACGCTTTATATATATATATATATATATATATATATATATATATATATATATATATATATATATATTAAACTTCAAATTAGTCCCTTATACTTTTAAGGAGTAATATAGAAAATAAATATGAGTTACAAATTTAGTATATTATTGGAATCATTGGCTTTGTGTTATTTTCAGCAGACCTGTGTATTGTCCAACAGATAGCCATATGGAGAAGTAAATAATTATTACAATTTGAAAACCAAGATTGTTTTGTAGTATATCTTATTAAATATAAGCAATTGATCACTAGTTTTGTCTTGCCGATATCGCATTTGGGTTAGGAATATGACACACAATACGCTTCATGATTTACTAGGCTCTTTAATTTGACAAGAAGTTATAGAATACATCTCTCACACTTTATTATTGTGAGCCAAGCTAATAAAATCACACTGCGTAATATATTTTCCACTATTGGGATTTTTTACTGGAAATCACCCAATAAAAGCGGAAGAACGCGATAATTTCCTCAAATCCGTGCCCAGGAGCAATTGAGATGGAAATTGGAAAAACAAAATTTAATCACAAGAGATAATATTCTTACCCGTAATATCTCTTCAAGAGATGGATACAGACTGCAGGAATCAATATAGAATCCCTTCTCGTTCACGTACACGAACGCCTAACTAACACCACCCGTGCTAGCGTCGGAAAACACGAACTATGAAGAGGGGGCTAAGGTGAATTTCGGCTTGGTTTTTTCACCTCTTGGTGGCCGAAATTCTCAGGGTTATTAAACCCTAGGTTGGCCGAAATTCCTAAAGGAATTTTGGCCCAACTTGGCTCATTCATTTTGTGTGAGCTTCCTTCTTTTAATTCAGGCCCAATCTTATTCTCATTAGTCTGGTTTAAATTAATTTCAAGTCCAACTTTAATATACCCATGTATTTAAGATATTACACCAAGTAATATATTATTTACATTTAAATTAAAATTAGTTTGACCAATTAATTTAATCCATCAAATTAAAATTAGATCTTCACAAAATAAAATCATATGTAAACCTATACATATGAATATTTCTACCTATGAAATAATCTCATAATTAATCCAATTAATTATGAAGAGCCAATTAATATATATACCTCTCTCTCCAGAGTGTATACTCCAAGCATATATGTGATTCCTTAAGTCGGTGTTCAGTCGCTCAATGTGTACGATCCCGTGGGCCCATCTTTATATTGGCAGTGGGCCTTTGCCCCACAAACTGCAGTTGGGCTCTAGCAAGCCACTGCAGCCCCCAATTAAGATAGAGATGGCAGTCTAACTGTTATCATAACCCTGTAGTTTAAACTTGTACATCCCATGTCATTGATATTGGTGTCCAACATAGAGGCATGGATTGATCACCCTCTTTTGTGTCCGGATATTAACTTGATCCCAAATGCACTGAAGCTCACAAACAAGTTCCCACTTGTTTGGGTGTGGCCACACTCTTATCAGTCACATTCATCAAGAGGCCGGTGATATCTTCCCAGTGGATTACTAAGTGACAAATCCCTTCTGCATATCCATAGCATTACCATGCTAAGTGACATACCTGAAAGTACCCATACTTGGCACCCTATTACTGGGCCTTTAGGCGTACCCCTAAGTGTGCGACCTCACATGCAACACATCATATGGTCAGGTCAAAGGATCCATACAAGCACTACACGAGAATCACTTGCGATATTATACCATGTGGATTTCTCGTTTAGTGGATCTATCCAGTACCATACCCCTTATGCATGTACCCATTAACTTAGTTGACATTCCATGTCCAATGACCGGTAAGACACCGCCATACAACCAGGTTAATGATAGTCTCTTGTTCCATTCATTCCCATGACCGGAACTGACTACGGATCTATTCATGGTCATATCTTTTACCCTATCCATGGTCTTACTGCCAAGTGCATGACACTGGTTATCATGGATATGGATATGTCCATTGGATATGTTAAGTTGATAAATTAGCATTTAGGGTTTATATTTTAAGATCTATGCTAAAGGAGAGCAAAAAACCTAACAAACGGAGCCGAACCTAAAAACCCATAAAACCGAACCGAATCAAACCGATAACTTTGGTTCGGTTCTCGGTCTTTATATGAGATAAAACCTACAAACCAAAAACCAAACTTAATAAAAATAATAATAATAAATTATAATTTAGTTTGTCACTTTGATTAATTAAATATTTTAGTTTCAAGTTTGATTATAATTTAAATATTAGATTGTAATATCGAAATTTTTAGTGGTGTTCTTTTATATTTTATATTAAATTGAATGATCATTGATACTTTATACTTTATATTATAATTTCAAATATTTCAATTAAGTTTTTTTCTTGATGCGAGCCGAACCTAAATATTTTGGTTCGGTCTTAGGTCCTTAATGTTTTCACTATTAGGTTTTAGGTTCGGTTTGATAAATTAGCATTTAGGGTTTATATTTTAAGATCTATGGTAGGGGAGAGCAAAAAACCTAACAAACCGAACCAAACTTAAAACCCATAAAACCAAACCGAATCGAACCGATAACTTTGGTTCGGTTCTTGATCTTTATATGAGATAATTTTGGTTTTTGGTTTTACTAAAAAAAACCTAAAAACTAAAAACCGAACCTAATAAAAATAAAAATAAAAAAATTATAATTTAGTTTGTCACTTTGATTACTTAAATATTGTAATTTCAAGTTTGATTATAATTAAAATATTAAATTGGAATCTCGAACTTTTTAGTGGTGTTCTTTTATACTTTATATTAGATTGAATGATCATTGATATTTTATACTTTATATTATAATTTCAAATATCTCAATTAGGTTTTTTTTTTAACCGAACCGAACCTAACCTAAATATTTTGGTTCAGTTTTAGTCCTTAATATTTTCACTATTAGGTTCTAGGTTCGGTTTGGTTCTTGGACCACACCGACCTTTGCTCTCTTCTAATCTATGATTTTTATTTTAGGATTTAGAATTTTATTTAAATAATCAACTATTAAATAAATAAATAATTATTACACAATGTCATTTTTCTATTGGTTTAAATGTAACTTGTCATATTGTTATTGGCTTAGCACTTAGATGACTATGGCGTATCAGGCGTATTCTATAACTTCCCATTTTTTATCTATCCGTAATGTTGTTTGATAGTCGTTTATCTATTGAATTGTTACTTATACCCCTAAACTATTACAATCGAAAACATTGCAACCCTTTTTTTTTTTCTCTTAATCCGTCTAATTAATTGAATTAATTTTGTTTGTTTTTAAATACAAGTAGATAGCTTAGCACAAAAAAAAACAAAAAAACAAAAAAAAAAAACAAAATCCAGAAATTCCAAAAAAAATCTAACTCCCAACAACTTTTCTTAATTTTTCTTAATTTGTGTTACACATTGCACACTAGTAACAGCTTATTCAGAATAATAATTTTAAAATACAATTTACACCCTGTACGAAAAAACCATCAAATTTCTAACACTTTGTAGCTGTAATTCCTAGAACAGGGTTGTGATGCATCAATTCTGATAGACTCAACAAAACGAAATCAATCTGAGAAAGATTCTGACTTCAACAATACAGTTCAAGAATTCCAATTAATCGACACAATCAAGAATGCACTAGAAAAGGCATGTCCATCAATTGTATCATGTGCAGATATCATAACATTACCTACAAGAGATGTTGTTGCTCTAGCCGGAGGCCCCAACTACACTATCCCAACAGGAAGACGGGACGACCTAGTTGATGTCAACCTTCCGGTGCCAAGTTTCACAATCATGAAGCACTTCAGTTTTTTGAAGCAAAAGGGTTAACTCTTTATGATATGTTTACCCTTTTGGGTTGCACATACAGTGGGTGTTGCTAATTGTAGTTTCTTCTGGCCAGGACTGGCTTTCGATCGAATTCCTAATCCTACCAGCGAACCTGCTTTTCTTGCTAAATTGACCAAGATTTTTGTGTTTGATAATAAATTGTATAAGCAATTGTTATTGAAAACAGGGATATGTCAGATCGATCAAGACTCGCTCTGGACCAATCAAGTGGTATCGAGTTTTGGAAGGAATTCAATTGCATTTGAAAAGAATTTTGGAAATGCAATGGTGAAATTAGGAAGTACGTTAAGGTTCTTGTTGGAAATGCATAAGAAATGAGGAAGAATTGCAGAGTTTTCAACAGGAAGAAGCACCCCCAGTACTAATTCTTCCAACGAAACCATTTAGAGGACAATTCACCTTCCTCTGAAGAAAAATAGTCCAAAGATGTTATATTTAAAATATTTAATCATAATTTTTGAAGATTTTTATGCTCAAAAGGGTATTGGGGCTCGTATTTAAAACAATGTTAGGCTCTCATGTTTGAAATTTTGCTAGTTTTTAATAACCCGTATTCGAATTATTTTTTTTTAGTTCAGTTGTTGAGAGTCATTGATTTTTAAGTAATGCTTTCAATACCTGTATGTATTTTTGTTCAACAAATCATATTGCACGTGTTTTGACCCGTACTTCTAGTTCTATGTCTGATATATGAAGTTAGGGTTTTGTTTCTTTCTTTTCTTATTCAAAATTTGTCCTTCTTAATTAATAATAGTAATTTTTCATTATATATATATAAAAAAAGAGATGCAATGGATAATGCATATAATTTCACAATAATTATATAAAATTTTAGCTACAAGGTTGCTTGTGGGTGGGCCCAAATGTTTTGGATTAAAATCCAATCCAACTCAACCATGAAAGACAGCCCATAGTTTTGTTGATGAAAACGAATTCAACCCATGATTGTCCAATAAAATTAGGAATTCTGACGATTAAAAATGTCAACTGACGTACACTCTTACTCCTCTACTTTGTATGGGGATTCAGATCTTAGAGATTAATTTCCAAATCCACCCACATAAAAAATTTCACCAATTATTATTATTATTATATATAATTTTTCATTGTCAAGCCGGGCTGGGACGAGCTTGGATGCAAATCATATTAAATTGAGGGATTGGACCTTGAAAGTAACTTGAAGAGAGAAAAATATCATCTCACATTTATAAATAATTCAATCGTGAAATACTCAATATGGTTGGTCATTGTCTAATATAGGAATGATGAGGGGAAAAAGTGGAAATATAGAATGGATTGGAAGTTCCAAAATTAATAAACTAAAAAAACTGACTAGATGGGAGGTGAATTTTGGACCAAAGTAGTAGGGCTCGAAACTTTTTGGACCCAGGTGCTATTTTTGCCTCCTTTCACCAAACCTTAATTAGTAATCTAGTAAGTTCTCTGCTCTGTATATCTCAAGATGAGTGCCTGTTATTGCAGCTTGGGTACTTGTTTTTACTATCCACCCTTGCCCATCAAAATATCCACAACTTGCTTTAATCTATATATTATTTTTATAAACGAAAAGTACATCAAATTTCCATACAGTTTCATGCATTTACAATTTTAGGAATTTATATATATATATATATATATATATATATATATATATATATATATATATATATATTACGTTGTTAGCAAAGAAAGAATAACATTGTTTGACATGTCAAGTTAACAATTCAAGATGCTAGCAATGACAAAGATAGGAGATAATTGTGAGTGAATTTGGACACCCTCTTCTCTTTTTTTTTTATAATTTCAATGTAAAAGAGTAAAAAAAAAATGAAGATAAATTGTTTTAGTCCGACCTAAATAAATTTGAACTGGCCTGCAAATGGATATCACATCAACAAAAGTTAATAATTTAATGTTCAATACAAGCAAAGACAACATATTGTTTCAACAAATCAATATGACACATTAATAATGATTAATGAATTTGATTGAATTCTTTCTTTGGTTAACAATGTAAAAAACATTCATTTCGGGATATTTGATCATAGAGATATATATGATGGGACTTGAATTTGAGTACTCTGAGATAAACGATCAGACTCTTGTTAGCCAAATCAACTTTAGTTGGTTTAACAGAAGTAGTAATTAAAAAAAAAATAACGTGAATAGTGAAAATCCCCAACACAACATAAGGTATAGAGGAAATTAGATGGTAAGGATAAACAATAAGAAGATGAAATAAGTGAGTAGACGGCATTGATTTGGTAGCACGATTGGCAAATTAAAAAAATTAGAATAAAGAAATAAGGCGGCAGAAAGCAAGCAGAGATTGATGAATTCCAATACATTAATGACGACAATTTTGTTTAAGGCATCTGCCTATCAAATCATTCAAAATTTTGGAACTGAGAAGTGACTGTCACTACCAACACAACAGTTGCTAAAATTACAAAGAATAAAATAAAAAGAAAAGCTGTCACCAGCAGTATAACCACAGTGGAGATTCCTTTATACTGTAAACCCTAAGTAGGCAGTTTTCCATTTGTAGCTACAGTCCAAATCCCTCTTCTACCTTTGAAACTGGACACAAGTGGTATGCTACCAAACTCACAATTTTACCATTTTAAATATAAGTCTTTTACTTTTCATGTTTTTTGATAAAGTTTAATGAAAAAGATAGGATATATTTGATATTCAAAAGCATATTGATCCCATAAAGCTAATTCCAGACACTAAAATTTGATAATTTATTATTCAAACAAGTTACAACTATAGTAATAAATGTTGTTACTGTACATATATTAAAAAAAATTTAATTAAGAACCACCACAAGAACTACGATATTCGATGCAAAAGCTAAAAGTATAAAAATTGTTTTGACAACAACAAAAAAATTTATTGCATGTTACTAATATAAAGTTATGACGGTATGCATTTGACAACAAAATTTGGTGTAATTTTGTTGTTATTGATATATATATGATGAGCAAGTTTAGATATTGCTGCCACATCTAACATTTTTTGTAATGAACATTTTAATTAAATCTTACTAATGAAATATAAGTTTTACTACAACACAGTTTTATACTTAATTTCATATACTCTAAATGGTGAAGGACTAAAATTTTTCTTGAAACAAATTTTAAGGACTTTAAAATATATAAGTGGTCTGATTAATGTAATTCGTGAAATTAGAGAAACTAATAAATTATTTACCATAAAAGATATAAATGATAAAAAACATTTATCATTTTTCAAAGGTATTTAAGACACAAAAGAGCAAAGTAACAGAAGAATTTAATTATACCAGTTGAGAAAGGATTAATGGTTAGGGATTCAATAGGCAAGATCATGATAATTAAGGGCCGGAATTAAAATATCTTGTTCGAAAATGAAATTGAATTTATATATTTTCTTTTTGGGAGATAGCAGATCACTTGGATGATATAAATTTAAGGAACACCGACCAACATCTGGTTCTGCTTTTAGGGCACATGTAGTGTGCAATTTAGGTTTAAATTGCTCATGTGTATATGTTTCACCATATTATTCTATATCATGATAATTTGTTGGCAGTGGACAAGATTTTATGCCTGCAATGTAGACAGAATATATGCCTGCAACTTTGACTTAAACCCCCCGAAAAAAAAGAAAAAAAAAAAAAAACACCAACTTTTAATGGAAAATACAAATTCTCGCTTGGGATGAAAATTGACCCAACATTTGAACTTTTTTAAGAAGACATACTTTTCGTGGTCGACCTAATTTCTCCTTAAAATCCAACATCAAGCATGGTTTTTGGCTTCGATTAATTATTAATGCTATTTGTTTAATTTCTCCTTAAAATCCAACATCAATCATGGTTCTTGGCTTCGATCAATTATTAATGCTATTTTTTTACTCTAATTGGTTTAATCTTCTCAAGGTTATGTGGTGGATAAATAGCACTCAAGCAGTCAAATCCAACATTTTCAAGACCTAAAAAATCTCAACAAAATACATCTAAAACATATAAAGCATATAATTAATGATGGATTCGGTAAGAATCCTCAAACAGATCCAAATCTTGATCGAGGAAGACTTTGTTCTCGCTCGGATTCTTGTAAGACAAAACAGGTGAGACACCTATTAACCTTTGGGTTAAACTCTGATACCTAAGTAAATATTATAAGTAAAGGTTTGATCTATGGCTCTATTAGCTAAGAATTATCTATGGTTTTACCTTACCCGCTCATCCCTTTTATGGGGCTAGTATTAGAATCCTTCATAGGCTCGAATTGTTATAGATATTCTCGCCAGAATCCTCCTAGGAGACAACAACTTGAGCCCCACATGGCGTCTACCTAGGAGTCCAATCCAGACACATTTTCTCCATGAAGGTTGTTTTTGAAGAGGACTCTGCCCATTCTTCCTTTTAGAATGTGTCGTCAACCCTAGGCCCACGTAAGTGAGTCTAGCCCGGTTATTCAACCTTACGTCTCAATTTTACCGGATCTCCTGAAAGGATCCGCTTTCTCTATACATCCAGTATGAGTACAACCAGATGTCATCAAAAATCCCTCACGAGTTTGGTAAAACCCTTGAAGATTTTGAAATTAGAATCGTCAAACCTCGAGCCTCGCATTGTATGAAAAAATGCCACGCATCTGCCCAGAGGGACGCGACCTAGCTGTCCTATCAAAACGGATTCTCATTTTATCTTTAACGCTTCACCTTCTCTCCATTATTATCAACGTTGATTGGGACTTCAAATCCTCTCAAATCCTTCTTCTCCAGAGCTTCTTCGCCTTTCCCAGTAAGTGATTCTTTTCCTCCCTTCTACAATTTTTGTTCTTAGTTATAAGATAGTGCTTTATTGTTCTCTGCATTTTTCACTGCTATAAAGACCCCTTTTGGCCATTTGTTGCTCTCTTTTGATTCTCTACTAATTGTGCTGTGAGTTTCCCTCTTTTCAAGTTTTCCCTAGGGTTTCTTATCTGCAGTTTCATATAGACCCTACCTGCCTCAAATCCTCCTTTATAATAGACTCTCCTCAATATTCTTGGTCTTCCCTTTTAGGTTAGTTATGGTTTTGATTGGTTCGAAGTGCCATTACTATTAATTTTTGGGTTCAGACTCTAATTTTCGGTCTGGTTTTTGCTTGTTGTTAACAACTTAACTTAGCAACCTCGATTAGGCTGGATGTGTCAGGTATGCTATCTTTAACTTAGATTTTTGAATACAAAAGATCCGAACATAACAACAGATTTGAAAGCAAAATTTTATTGATATGAACTTGAACAATTACAATTCTAGCAGTATTTACATGAGCTTTTATGCTATTAAGGACGTTATCTCATTCAAAACCTTACCAAGAAAAACCTTATTGGAAAAACCCATTGACAAGGGAAAAAGAATGCAACGTTTGAACCCATAACCGTTGCTCTGATAGTAATACCGAAGCTTTCTTACTTTTCATGTATATGGTATCTCCTTCCTATCCATCCAAATAAGCTTATATATGGTTGGACTTATGACTTTCTTAATCCGGTAGGGTCCCTCCCATTTGATTGCTAGCTTTCCCTTTCCTTCTTTAGACTGAGACTACTCAACATCCTCAAGCACCAGGCCTCCTGACTGGAATGATACAACTTTCACCCTTTTGTTGTGATATCATGCGATCAGGCTTTTGTAAGTGTCCATCAAAATATAGGCTCGGTTTCTTCTTTCTTCTAGTGAGTCTAAATGGAACCTGATGTTGATGTCATTTAATGCTTCACTATAGCATATGATCCAGTCGCTTGAGGACCCGATCTCTACTGGGATAACAGCTTCAACTCCGTATCCCGTGGCAAAGAGTGTTTCCCCCGTCGCCCGTGTTGGGGTGATTTGGTATGCGCACAAGACACTGTTTAGTTTGTCTGCCCATGCCCTTTTATGTTTCTCCAGCCTCTTCTTTATTCCATTGCATAAGGTTTGATTTGTTACCATGGCCATGCCATTGCTTTGGGGTTGAGCTACCGAGTTGGATCTGTGAAAAATATGGAAGCTCTTTTAGAATTGCACAAATTCCCTGGATGTGAACTATGTGCCGTTATCTAAAATGATGACATGTGGGATGCTAAACCTGCTTAAGATGTATTCTTGAATGAATTTTATCATCTTATCTAGTTACTGTGGTCACTGCTTCGGCTTCAATCCATTTAGTGAAGTCGTTAACTGCTACAATTAGCCACTTTCTCTGCCTTCTGGCTTCCGCTATGGGCCCTACTAAGTTAATTCTCTATG
Organism: Euphorbia tirucalli; assembly: GCA_039660915.1. Classification (NCBI taxonomy): domain Eukaryota; kingdom Viridiplantae; phylum Streptophyta; class Magnoliopsida; order Malpighiales; family Euphorbiaceae; genus Euphorbia; species Euphorbia tirucalli. The sequence goes on from CM077632.1 coordinate 22,164,873, forward strand.
TAGAGAAATACCAAGCATTATATCTCACTTGGTGTTAGTGTATGCCCTAGTCCCAAGGCATTGTATCTCACTTGTATTATACGTTATGGTTTATGTATCATACATTATTGTGTTATTAATAAAGACATAATTTGTTTTATTCTTGTACAATTAATAGTAACAAAGTATCCATTGATTATGTTTGTACTCATGATTATTGGTAACGTTCTCTGGGTAGTAAGACCATGAGTAAAGAATGAAACACATTTATAAATCTATCCCTAGTCTATTAAAATCGTGAAAACAATAATAACTAAAGAGTAGTATATGGCTTGATTATATGGTGGTGTCTCCCCGATCATTGGACATAGATTGTCAATCAAGGACATGGGTAAATGTTAGGTTATATGGTATTGAATCGATCCACTTTGAAAGCACCACATGGTCCCTATGTCATAGGTGGTTTTCAAGTAGCACTTATATTGGATCCTTAGGCTTGATATTCCTATAGGCCTAGATACGAGCTCGCATGCTTTAACATATGCCTAACGAGCCTATAACAAGGTGTCAAGTATGGGTACGGTTGGATATGTCTATGACCATTGTAGGACTAGTAGGGATGTGAAGGGATATGCAACTCTATTAACTCAGAACAGATATCACTGGCCACTTAATGAGTAGGACCGATAAGAGTGTGGCCTTATCCAAGTAAGTAAGGATACTTATTTTTGAACTTCAGTCTTCTCGGAATCAAGGAATGTATTGTCATGCCTTTTGCAGGAAATCGATATCACTGGCAGAGGATGTGTAAGTTACTGCAGGGTTTATGCTTCGCATAAGATTGGTGTCTTCATCTTATTTAAGTAGCTGCAATGGTTTACTAGAATCCACTTGCAGCTTATAGGTCTTAAGGTATTTGGGTCCGCTGTCAACATAAAACAAACCCATAGGATCACACCCAAAGATGTCTAAATGGAATTGTAAGGGACTTAATATATATTAGTTATATATTATGGAGCCTTTTGTTAATTGTATTTATAGACTTTTTGGTAAAGTCAAATTAATATAATTAATTATAGGAGAAATTGTATTTCAACCTATTGATATAATTACTTGGTGTAATTAATTAATTGAATAAAATAATCTCGTAATAAAACATATGCATAATATTTACTATTAAGAGAGGGGTTAATTATATTGAGGATGAATTAAATTTAATTAATTGAGTTTAATTTATGCAATTGAACTTTATCATATGAATCTCATTTAATTCAATTGAATCAAATTAAACTAATTAAATTAAAATAACACATAAGTCTAAATTTAATTAAACCCTAATATTTTTACAGGGGTATAAAAAGAACCTTTTTCTCCTCCCACCCTAATGCTAATTTTTGGCCACTAAATCCTAGAGAGGTAAAGAGGGATTTGGCCAAGGTTGAGTAGAGGGAAGAAGCTCTGTTTCATCCGATCGCTAGTACGAGTTTCATTCGTGAGGCATCTGTGTGTGTGACGGTGGAGGAACTTCACGGATAGCAAGTTCTTATATTCAATTTCATTGTGCGAAAGCAACATAGGTGAGATTGCAATCTCTATTCTTGTTATTCCCATTATTTTTGTTCCATGATCTGTTTGATTCATTCTTAGAATGGATTTGAGTGCTAGATAAATGGTTTTTGCTGTGGTTTTAATTTTTGTTTTGCATGTGGAGAATCCTAACACTTGGAATTGATGACAAGTTGGGACGTAAGTTTTGAAATCTTTCTTCATAGACTCCTAGAAGTACCTCATCAATAGTGCCTTCTGGACTATTACCAAGGTAGCTTGGTGAGATTTGCATACACGATCATGTAGCTCTCTCAATACATAGTTACCTTCCTTCAGCGTTATGCACTTTAACCAGGGGCGACTGAATGACTTTTGGTACAATTCTCCATCCTCACTGCACCAAATAATGGATTCGGTACGAAGCCTCAAGTAGATCCAGCTCTTGGTCAAGGAAGACTCTATTCTCACTGGGATCCTTACAAGACAAAATAGGTAAGACACCAGTTAACCTTTGGATTAAGCTCTAATACGTAAGTTAGTTTTATGAGTAAAGGTTTGATCTCTGGCTTTCTTAGCTAATAATTAAATATGGTTTTACCTTATGCTCATCCCTTTTATGAATCTGGTATTAGAATCCTTTATGGGCTCAAACTGGTACATATATTATAGCTAGAATCCTTCTAGGAGACAACAACTTGATCCCCAAATGGTATCTACCTGAGAGTCCAATCCAGACACACTTTCTCCATAGAGGTTGTTACTGTAGAGGACTTTACCCATCCTTCGAGAATGTGTCATCAACCGTAGGTCCACGTAACCAAGTTTGACCCTGTAATTCAAACTTACCACTCGATTTTACTGGATCTCTTGAAAGGACCCACTTCCTCTGTACATCCGGTATAAGTATGATTGGATGTCATTAATTAATTGTTGGATTCTCTTAAGAAAGCACATAAAGATCAAGTAAGAAAATTAGTTACAGAATTTTCATATTTGGTTTGTGAACAAATGTATTTTGCATTATTCATAATTAATATTTGTGACAAATAATAATAAAAGTCATTATTAGGCCTTTTTATTAAAAAGATTCAGTATAAGTTATTGTTAGGACTTCTTATTAAAAAGGCTCGATAAACTTTGTAGATACTGGACTTAGCTACATGATAGAGCATACATGGACGATTGAGCTTGTTAAACACAAAACCAATTGGCTTACACTATTTATATTCCACTCTTTAGTTTCAACTATTATCAATGTGGGATCTCCAACACTCTTTCTTAAGTGCAACTAGCCTGGAATAGTTGTCACTTGTCGAATATAGTCTTCTCTACTAGCCCAAACTACACTAGGTTTTAAATACAAGCCCAAACTACAAAAGGTCTTAAATACGAGCCTGAAATCTTTCCTCTGTTAGGCTTTATTTTGCTTTGACAACATGAAAAAATTTAATGGATCTTTAGAGGGTTGGATCAAATACATGAATGAGCATATATATTAGGTTGAGCCCATGTAACACATTACTAATTAGCTTATGTTAAAGCCAATCTGCACTATTTGTATGCTACTATTTCATCTCATTTATAATTAATGTGGGATCCCCAACACTTATCATTTTAAGTTTTTTGGTTAAATGGTTCCATAACATGACATCAGAGCCTCTTAGACAGATTGGCTAAGAGTTCAAACTAGTTCCTTATATTGTTGGAATGTAAACATATATTATCTTAAGTTTTTCGGTTAAATGGTTTCACAACATGGTATTAAAGCCTCTTCAACCAATTGGTCAAGAGTTCATATCTTGGTTCCTTATATTATGAAATGCGATTTCAAGAGGAGCAACGTGAAGCAACAATATGAAAGAACTAATTATTTTTTATCCGGTTCCAAAAACCATGGACTCTATATTTTTATTTCTAGATAGATTCATTAGCCTCAGCTTATTCCATAATTGTAGCAGTAGGATGCTTCTTTTATTGAGTATTTGCATCCTGAACTGATATAAGTATTTGGATTCTCCAAATTTCTATTAAGAGCCTCAATTTCAGAATCCACTGGGCCAAAGACTTCTTTAGTTCATCTGATCAACTTAGATTTTAAAAATTTTACTTCCCAGTATAGTTAAGCAGTAAACCATCAACTTCGCTCCACTAATTTTGAATTAAGTTAATAAAACCTAGATGTTCTAACGAGATTAATGATCAAGAAATGGTTTTAAACCCCAATTGGGTGAAGAAAAATCAAGAAGAACTGGTCAGTGGTTTGATATCCCCTTAGACGAACAGATTTAAGAGTAACGTATCGATTTCATCATTTGTTTATCATTAATAAGGAAACGGTTAATACGACTCTTAGAAACACTATTGCCCAGGTGAACATTTTGCCAGATAAGGGAAGGTAAAGTAAATTAGTTCAATCTTAAAAAGAGCAAATTGATGATCCTTATTGGAGCAACATTCTTCGGAGTAGGGAACAACATTAAAAATCCCCAACTACTAGGATCAGATATGTGTCGACAATTAAAGATTCTAATTAATTCCACAAATTGAACAAAGCTTGATCATCACATGGAAAGTAGACATTAATGATGAGGCAGGAAAGATTTACTTCGATAAAATTACATTTTACAAGAATCCAATGATCACCCAAAATACAATTGAAAATTTTTAAAAATGATTTGTTCATGTTATCAAAATTCCCCCACTGGCACCAGAACCATTAATAGCTCTTTAATCATAAGAACATTTACCCAAATACCCATCACATCAATGGTGACAAGGATCCCATTTTGGTTTCATGTAGCAGGGGCATACCAATTTATTTCCTCAAATATTCCAAGAGAGCAAATTTATTAACATAAGAATAAACACCCAGAAATAGGATTCCCTAAATTACCATTTTTGACATTAGAATTCAATTTAGACCAAGCTGCCTTATGTGCATATTTAGAATTAATCAAGTAATCAACCAAATAGAATTTATTATTGGATAACTCAAGCCCAAGAAAATCTGCAACTTACAATGTTTTTACAGCTTCATTAAATGGAAGACTTTTTAGAAGAATTAAGATATTTAAGAATTTGGTGATTAACATTTATATTTCATCCATTAGATATAAAGTCATTACATGGAGAAGAAACTAGATTGATAATTTAGGAATTATATTTTAGATGTTGGGATTTTTTGTTTGAACGGTTAGACTTCACATGTTTCCTTTTCTTGGAGGGACTAACGATTTTAAAGCTTTCTTTCTAGATTGGTGACTTAGTCTATTAAGAGAGTTGGGGCAAGATTGGGATGAAATAAGGTGTGTGCAATTAAGTGGCTAATTAAGCCCAGCTTGAGGAGAAGAGTTTATGAGAGCGAGTAGGCTTGTGAAGCTAAATTGAATAGTGGGGTTGAATGGGCCACCAAAGGGGATGAGGTAATATTTGTGGGTCTAAGATCAAGAGAGGACTAATTTAATTGAGTAGGACATATGGGCAATGAGATATTAATAACAAGGGGCTCAATAATATTATTCCTCGAGTTTGCCCCATGAAGATGAAGAGGATTCATTAATGCTACATGGAATAAAACTCCCAGAACCAAGAGCATTAGTAGTGCCAGCTTTTTATGAGTCCCTAGAGAACAAAGGAGGTGAAGATTCACATGTTTTTTTTGTTGGATGGAGTCACATAATCTATGGCGGATGAACTCTCTGATTCTGCTGAAGATGACTTAACTCGATCTTTAGCTGAAAGGATTTTTCTATCGAGAAGAATGACAGGACAATGGTATTCCATGATTCTGGTTGAAAAAATCTCACTTGTAATCCACACTTTAACTTTTAAGCTAATGATATCTTGATTAGATGTAGTAATTAAAATTCTTGCCATATCAAACTTATTGCAAGATTGTGTATAATCATCAATGCTGTTTTAAATTCCCAAATATAGTGGCAATGGTGTAGAAAAATCTTGAACAACAGGCATGTAGAAGAACTTTGTAACATCTAACCCAAGCATTTGGTATAAATATTGTATGGTTTCGATAGCTTAATATGCTCAAACCATGTCCCAACCAAGATATTGTCCCACTGCTACCATATTAGACATCTCTTCTTCAGAATAAAAGGTTAAAAGAACAACAATTCCTCCCATTACTCTATAAAGACATTTAAAATAGCCTTTTAAATTAAACTATCTTGAATATGGATAACACTATCAAGGTGAAAGAGCCATCCAACAAGACTACGTTTAAGCCATTCAAAGTTTCATTTTTGTCATTAGAGGACAAGTTTGTTGCACCAGGTTTGTCGTTATGAATAACATCCCCTCGACATCCATACTTATTAACATTTTCCCATTTCACCACTTTAGGAAAAGATCTATGCTTTCAGACATTGAAAGATTTTTGTCTATTATATTTGTTAATTATGCGTGGATCATTAATTGTATTAACTAAAATTCTTGATGGTGTGATTTTAGCGAATTTTGCAAGACTAAGGTAAATATGGTAACAACCTAGCCATGAACCATTGAACTTCTTGATGATGTATTTGAAAGTTTTGAATCTCAGTAATCTAAAAAAGCCAATCGAAGCCAACTCTTGCTTAATTTCTATGGTATGTAGACTTTCACAGTTGTGCCTTAACGATTAAACATTATTCTAAGTCCAAAAGCAACTAAATTGTTCACAAACATGATAAACACTTTTGAACAATTTTTGAAAGGCTCATTATGACAAGATGGAGCCTCCCTAGATTAGCTTGAAATTTGGTGGGGGATTTTGGGGGAGAAGACATCATAATTGAAGTTTATTCTATTTGGCCATCAGAAATTAATTAACCATTTTATATCATTGCTCATTCTCCTTATATTACTTTAAACATTCAATTATTTTTAAACCTTCATTAAATTTTCAAGAAATGTTTTCTAAACATTTTCAATTGCTATAGATGTATGTTGTTGCTATTCATATTTTATTTTATTTTTTTTCATATATAGAAAAATGTTGATTACTTTACTGAGAAAAACATGGTGGTTTATGCAATGTAAAGTGAATAAAAGGGCATATCCTCAACAATAAATAAATATATATCATACAATTGAAATAAAGTGTAATTAAAAAAATGCAAAAGTTAAATTGTAGCTTCAATTAGTTGAAAGACAATGCAAAAAAGTTCCAAACAGATTTGATGCAGCGGGATAAATACTAAAATCCATTGATCGCACATAATGCTAGAAGTTAGCCTTTTACAACTAGAATTTTGCAAAAGTCTCATAAGTAGGAAATTGGAATAAATCCGGAAATTTTATTAATCATCAAAAAAACTCCCCACAATTGAAACAAAAAAACCTATTTATATGCAAATCCTAAATATAATCCTATTTGGAAAAGGAAGACAACTCAAAACGAAAAATGGAAAAATAAAAGAAAACTCCCCGAAATAGCCTTAAAATAGTAAATCACAATTTTGAGGCCCTAAACAACGTTTTTTAGCCAAAAAGTAATGGACCACACAGCAAAGCAGTGATTTTTTACCATTGGCCCTTTTCCAATAAAATTAGGGTCCGAAATCATGAAAATCTAACAACCCGAATTTGAAGCTAATTACAGAATTGTCCCTTCTCCATAAACAACAAGGCTTTCTCTTCTACTGCATCAAGATTTCACAGAGGTTTCACGTTAATGACAAATTTTTAACTAATGTTTGACAAATGTTTCAAAAATATCAAATATGTATGGTTTTAATTGATTTTTGTTTGTTTCATGCAATGTAACGAGGAAGAGATAGACAAATACTTTACAAGATAATAAGATACATGTAAGTATAATGAAAAATGTAGGAGTTGTAAATAGTTAAAGGACAATGCATAGAAATTTCAAAGATATTTTATAGAGGCTTCACAATGGTTGCACTTGAAGGAGCGTGTTTATCATATGACACATCACACTAAATAAATTCTTATGTAAAGGATGTGTGGAATATAACTAAATCTACTCTACCTAATAGGAATATGTTATAAGTACCCACATTGTATTTATGTATATAGTATAGGGAGCTATGTATATATTTTACTCATGTATCATCAGGGTATATAATCATCAATGCAATTCAAGGGTTTCACAAGTTGTTACATGGTATCAGAGCACAAAGGCTAAACAGCCAACTTTAACAAAAAGCTAAACCCTAGCCGCCGATCTCCATCATGTCCACAATCCCGAGCATCGCCGTCGCCATTACAAACATCGTTGCCACTGTCAATTTCGGCATAGCAGTACTGGCAGCATCGCCTCTTCCCACGCTGTCCACTCAAATGTCGACTAAACTTACAAGCTCCAATTTTCTTCTCTGGAAGACGCAAATATTACCGATGATTAAGGATAGTGGTCTAGATGGACACTTGGACGGCTCAGAACCAGCTCCGGCTAAGCTATTGGCAAATGGAACCAGAAATCCAGCCTTCACGATTTGGAATCACCGGGACCAGCAGGAATTGTGTTGGATTTTAAATTCGATTTCGGAGTCACTTTTGTGCTAATTAGTAGGAGTTACGTCTGCTAGGGCTGCTTGGAATAAGTTAAATATGTCGTATGCATCTGGGTCTAGATCCCAAATGAGAGAATTACATAGCCGATTGTATAGTTTGAAACAAGCGAATGATGATATTGCTGTCTATTTACAGTGGGCCAAATCAATTTTTGATTCATTGTTACCGTTGGGTTATAATATTCATGAGGATGATTTAATTGAAGCTGTTATTGAGGGATTGCATGAGAATTTTAATGCTTTTGCTCAAACGGTTGAGGTTCGAATGGATAGTGTTGGTTTTGATGATTTGTATGGTTTGTTGTTGACGGAGGAAAGAAAAATTAATAGACTTGTAAGTAGGGAGAGTTCAATCCCGTATACTCATGTGATGGTGAGGCAGCATTCTAATGCGCCAGGGAGTTATTCTGGTCAGAATTCCGGATTCTATGCCACCGGTAGCGGCCGTGGGAATGGCCGTGGACGAGGAAGGCAATAGCAGCAGCCTTTCGGTTTTGTTAATTCAGGAAGAGGAAATCAGTTTCAGCAAGGGAATTTTATGGCATCAACAGGGTATGATGTCACTTCAGTAGTCAATTGCAAAGGGAATGGGCATTATGCAAGGCAGTGTCCCTCACCCCATCTAAACCCATACCAAATCCGACAGCCCCAAGCCAATCATACTACCACAGCTTCTCAACCACCAGCTCCTCAACCAACCATGGATCATGGATACAGGGGCTACTCATCATCTTACCTCTGATATGGGGAACCTGGCTCTTCACTCTGATTACACTAGGCCAGAAGAAGTAATTTTAGATAATGGTTCTAAACTTCCAATTTCTCATACGGGTCATTCTGAATTTCCTGTGTCTGGTACATCTCTTAAATTGTCCAATGTGCTTTTAGTTCCTCAATCTAATTCCAATTTAATATATTTTTCTACTCTCACTAACAACAATGATGTTTCTGTGGAATTTTTTAATGACTGTTTTCTTGTGAAGGACCTGAAATCCAGGAAGGTCATCTACCGAGGTCCGAATAGCGGGGGTCTGTATATAGTGCCGCATTTACGTACTCCTCCAGCCCAAATTCATGTTACCTCCCTTTCCACTTGCATAAAAGGTTGGGTCATGCGGCTCTACCAGTAGTCAGAAAAATTCTTAGTCGGAATAATTTATTAGTTTTAAATAAATCAGAGTCATTCTATTGTATGAGTTGTGCTATTAGTAAGAGTCACAAACTCCCATTTCCTGAGTCAAATTTTCAGGCCACACGGCCTTTAGAACTTGTTTGTTTAGACCTTTGGGGTCCTGCTCTTGTGAAATCATATGATAATTTTTCGTATTATATGCTATTTTATGATCATTATAGCAAGTTTGCTTGGGTTTATTTTCTGAAATACAAGTCTGATGCTATCTCTGCTTATATCAAGTTCTGTTCCTTAGTTGAAAAATAATTTGATTATGTAATTAAATATTTTCAATCTGACTGGGGCGGGGAATACCAATCCATCTTGTCCTGTTTATCTCAGCACGGCATTTAACACCGGGTTTCCTATCCATACACCCTTGAACAAAACGGGTGTGCGGAGAGGAAACACCATCACATTGTAGAAACAGGATTGGCATTACTCACCCATGCTAAACTTGATAAATCTTTTTGGACCAATGATTTTGATACTGTTGTCTATCTGATTAACAGGATGCCTACCCCATTACTACCTCTCCATATGAAAAATTATTGCATGTGTCACCCGATTACAATTCTCTCTGTGCCTTTGGTTGTTTATGTTACCCATGGCTCCGCCCTTACTCTGCTTCAAAATTAGATTTTTGTTCTCGTCCTTGTTTTTTGTTGGGTATAGCCATTTACATAAAGGTTACCGTTGTTTAGATCTTTCTTCTAGCAAAGTATTTGTCTCACGCCATGTTATTTTTTATGAGCAGGTTTTCCCATATCAAGAGTTGTCCCAGTTCCGTGATCCAACAGCTTCAGCTCCAAACACAAATCCCACAGTTCAGTTTCCTGTCTCACCCATCAACCCTCCCTACTTTACCAGCTAGTTACTAGCTCCTCCCACTCCAGATGTCCCCTTAACACACCAAATCAGTCCCTATCATGCCCGTCACACCAGCCCACCACCGACCAATACCCATCCCACCCGTCAACCTAGCCCTCAGCTGCCCAGCCCCGCCCCGCCCGTCAACCAAGTCCTCTGCTGCCCAGCTCGCCCCCTCCTTCACCCGTCCAAATCAAGACCGTAGCACTCACCCAAACCGACCCTCCCTCACCCAGATTGTCCCTGGTTTAACCAAATTTCCTCCACCACCTATAACTATACCTACCCAACACCCTGCCGCTCCTTCCCGATGTATGGTGACTCGTTCCCCAACGGGCTCCTCTCACCCCAAAGCTTTCCACACTCGTATTACTGATGTTGATCCTGTCACCTACTCCGAGGCTGTAAAATCTGAACATTGGCGGGCTGCTATGGTTGAAGAATTTAATGCTTTGATTGTGAATGGCATATGGGAATTGGTCCCTCTACCACGGGATGCTAATGTGATCGGATGTAAATGGGTTTTTAAAACAAAGAAAAAGGCTGATGGAACAGTTGGCAGGTATAAAGCTCGCCTGGTTATGAAAGGCTATCATCAACGTCCAGGGATGGACTTCACCGACACATTCAGCCCGGTGGTAAAGCCTACTACTATTCGGGTTCTTCTTGCTCTTGTTGTCTCCTTCTCATGGTGAATTCTCCATTTGGATGTCTCTAATGTTTTCTCCATGGTGACCTTACCTGCCCCTCTCATGTGTGTGCACTCCGGAAATCTTTATATGGTCTTAAACAGTCTCCCCGTATGCGGCATAAGAGACTTACTTCTACATTGGTTGGTTTTGGGTTTCAATGCTCTAAGGCTTATATCTCACTCTACATGTTCTGTTCTAGGGCCATGATTATTTTTTGTCTCATTTATATTGATGATCTTCTGTTGCTTGGTAATGATCCTTCATGCATTCAGTCTCTTATTGCTCATCTACAAAATCAGTTTGCTATCAAGAACCTGGGTCGTGCTCAGTATTTTTTGGGTCTGGAGATGCAATGGACTGATAATGCCTTGTATGTCAATCAGCAAAAGTATGTTAGGGATCTGTTTGAGAAATTTGATATGTCAGGTTATAAGCCATTGAGTACCCCAGCCTATGTCTCTACTAAATTAACAGTTTCAGGGGGTGAATTACATGCCGATGGATCCCAGTATAGGAGCATTGTTGGGGGTCTTCAGTATTTAACTATCACTCGCCCTGATATAGCCTTTTTTTTCATAGAATGGCTTAATTTATGCATGCACCTACTGAATTGCATTGGCAGGCCGTGAAGTGAATTCTCCGCTACCTGCAAGCATCCTCCTCCCATGGCTTAGTTTTTTGGCCTAGTCCACACCTTTCACTCCACGGCTTCTCAGACTCGGACTGTGGTGGCAACTCATCCGACCATCGCTTTCTATTTTTCTGGGAGAAAATTTGATATCTTGGGTTTTGCGCAAACAACACATAGTATCTCGCTCCTCTACTGAGGCCGGGTATCGAGCCTTAGCCATTACTACTTATGAGTTATCCTAGATCACTATGCTTCTTCGTGACATTGGGTTTCCCTTGACGCAGGCTCCAACGCTCTGGTGCGACAATTTGAGTGCCATGTATCTGACGGCGAACCTGATTTTTCATTCCCGTACAAAGCATCTCGAAATTGATTTTCACTTTGTCCAGGAACGGGTGGCGGCCATGTCCCTTTTTGTGCGGTATCTTCCTACTAAACGCCAACTGGCTGATATCCTCACCAAGGCTCTTTCGAAGTTGAGTTTTCTTTTACTGCGGGACAAGTTGAGCATTGTTTCCTCCCCTGCTCAACTTGAGGGGGTGTGATAGGAATATGTTATAAGTACCCATGTTGTATTTATGCATATGGTATAGGGAGCTATGTATATAATTTACTCATGTATCATCAGGGTATAAATACCCATTAATCATCAATGCAATTCAAGGGTTTCACAAGTCGTTACACTACCTTTGTGTTATTCTTTATTGTCATTTATTTTCAATGTCTAATTTTCAACTCTCTCTCTCTCTAAAATGTAATTGGGCTTAGGTGCAATTGTCACTTGTTAAACATTTATTGGCATATCTTCTTTGAGGTCTAAGGTCATCAACGCATCTAGTGTCGTCTATTATCCCACTTTGTACTTTGTGTTTCAATACGAGCCAATGATCTTTCGACTATTAAGACTTCTTCGACTTTGATACCATGTATTGAAAGTGTTGGGTTTGATGAATGAGTGAGAATATGAGTGGGATTGAGCTCATACAATACAAAACCAATATGTAAAGGTTCAAAGGTCATCAACGGGTCTAGTCTTTCTACTAGCCTAAATGCCACTAGGTCTTTAAACAAATGTCCATAATCTTTTTTGCTGTCATTCTTTTTCTGCTCTAATACCATGAAAAAACTCCGTGGACCTTTAGTGATAGGCTTGATTGTATGAATAAACAAATTTATAGGATTGAGCTCATATAAGACAAAACTAATTTACTTGTGTTAATGCTTAATTTATTCTACTTATATGTTACTCTTTATTATCATTTATTTCCAACATGGATTTCCCAACAATTGTAACATCTAAGAAATGAAAAATTGAAAAATACATAATAGAGAAAGACATTTTAGTTCTCATTTTGCAGGTATTTCGCAAATGAATCTTTATTTAGTGTATTTTACTAAAAAAAAAAGCCATATTATTTTTTTTTTTTGAAGAAATACAGGGGAAAACGGGCTAGAAGAAGCTAGACATCCCAACTAGGTTGGCACCCCTAGCAAAACCTAAACCGCAAACCCCCAAATAAAATAAATAAATAATGGGGACCTCGAGAAGAGGTCAAAAGTAAACAAACAAGAAAGTTACAAGTAGGACTGAAACAAGAAATGAGAAGGATTTGCTAAAAAAGCAGAAAACTGAAAAACCGAGGAACTATGATTACATTTAAAGGAGAAAAAAGCTTGATGGAAACTATGGAATAGAATGTCCTTCGCCTTTGGAGTAGATTCCGGCTCAAAATTTTTTTGTTGCGATGTTTCCAAAGTTCCCAGCACAAATAGAGCCATATAGAACAGGCAAGATCGCGGATGTGATTGTTGGAGAACAAACCCCTCCATTGAATAAAAAAGTCTCAAATATTCTGAGGAACAGCCATTGACACTCCAATTAATCTGAAAAAAGAATTCCACACCGCATAGCTCGAATTACAATGCAAAAGAACATGGTCTTGAGTTTCAAAATCATCACACCGGGGATGGGTAACCAGATCAGAGCTAATTCTATGCATCATGGACAGCAATTGCCGGCACGGGGAGACGACCATGAATAAGAACCCAAAAGAAGAAACGAACCTTAGGAATAGCTGGTAATTTCCACACGATTTTGAACAGCATTTGGGGCTTAGAGTGGGCTGACAAAGAAAGAAAACCGCGGATAAAAGTTGCAGCAGAAAACTGGTTGGAAGAGTCAAGCCGCCAAAGACATTTATCTGCAGCATTTAAGTTCAAAGAAGCCGCTAGAGAATGCACAAGATCCGACAAGAGGGCCTGCGTTCTAGGCCTAAGACGCCTGGTCCAAAAAGGCCCGCCAAAAGCAGAACGGATTTGCTCCATCGCTGAGGAAACGTTGCTGTCCTTATCCGACACCAGATCAAACAAATCCAGAAAACGATCCTTAAAAGATCGCTGACTACACCACGAATCCCTCCAGAAATTTGAGTGAATACCATTTCCAACCTACATAGAGACATTAGAAACAAAGAAATTCCACATATTCACATCTTTAATGCAAGCGTTAATGATTCCTATAAATATAGGTGAAAGTCTAGAATGATTAAGAGAGTGCAAGGACCACCAATCTAAAATACCTAAAGGAGCAATGCAGAACTGATGCCACAAAGAATCAGCCGCACACACTCGGATTTTCCAAATCCATTTGAAAAGCAAACTCGAATTTTTGAGAGAGATAGAAGCCAAATTAAGACCACCAGAATGAGAAGGCATACAAATCTGCTTCCAACTGATTTTACATAATCCATTTTTCGAAGCTTCACCCTTCCAAAGGAAATTGCGCATATAGCGCTTAATTTTGTTGGAGACAGCCACCGGAATCCGAAAAAGAGAGAGCCGATAAATAGGCATGCTACTGATAACTGATTTAATCAAGACCAACCGACCAGCGTAAGATAAACAAGAACCTTGCCAAAGAGCGAGACGAGATTCCACTTTGGAAATAAGAGAAGACCAATCATTAATGTGGAGACTTTTATAAGACAATGGCAACCTCAGATATTGAAACGGGAGAGATTCAGTTTTACAACCAAGCCAATCAGCGCATCTCGAAGTAAACGAATCAGAAATACCCATACCTATAAGAGAGCTCTTAGAAAAATTAATTTTAAGACCAGAAATAATCTCAAAACAATGAAGGAGTCGCAGAAAAATTTTTGAGCTCCGTTTCATCAGCCTGAAGGAAACAGATAGTGTCATCTGCAAATTGTAAGATGGAAATATTTGGTTGATTAACACTTAAACGAAAACCATGGATCAAATTCTCTGATATAGCTTTATCAATAATTTTCTTCAAGATTTCAACAGCCAAAACAAATAGAAAAGGGGAAAGAGGGTCACCCTGTTTAACACCCTTCTGCAAATAAATAGGCTTAGTTGGGCTGCCGTTGACCAGAATGAAGTGGATGAGTTCGAACGACAGCCCTTCATCCATAATTTCCAAGTATCAGAGAAACCCATCGCTCCTAAAACCGCATCCATATAATTCCATGAAATACTGTCAAAAGCTTTATGAAAGTCTAATTTCAAAATAAAACAAGACCGTTGTTGGCGATGAATCTGATAAACAACTTCCGAAGCCAAAAAAGAACATTCATAGATATTTCTATCTTTCACAAAAGCAAACTGACAGTTAGAAATCAACAGAGGGAGGACAGACCTAAGCCGCAAAGAAAGGAGCTTTGATAAGATTTTGTAGATCCCATTGATAAGAGAAATAGGTCTGTAGTTGCTAAGAGCATAATTTCTGGCAATCTTCAGAATCAGAACCGTTAAAGAAGTTTTCAGAGAAGCTGGGAGAAAACCGGAATGATAAAAATTCCTGAAGACTTTCAAGATCTCCTCTTTCAGGGAGTGCCAAGCTCGTTTGTAAAAAAAGATGTTAAAACCATCTGGTCCAGGAGCTTTGTTTTCCCCATAGGATGAAATAGCGTCAAACACCTCTTTCTCTGAAAAAGGGGCGGTTAAAAAGTTATTCATCTCATCTGGAACAGTTGCTAAATTTAGACAATCCAGTGTGAAAGGAATAGTCGGGTCCGCCTTGAAAAGAGCTTTGTAGAAATTAAAAATGAGAGCCTGCACTTGCAAAGGATCCGAAATAAAACCACCCTCAACTTCTACTTTAACAATTCTATTATTCCGAAATCTTGCAGAAGCAATTCTGTGGAAATAAGATGTATTATTATCACCAAGAAGCGTCCAAGAGATACGGGATTGCTGATGTCTGATGGATTCCAAATGTCTTCTTTAGTGAACAACAGGTTCTTATGAGTAGCCAAAACTTCCAGCTGATCATAGGACAAAGGGCGGTGAATCTCATCATTGGTTAGATCAAGAATGGTTCTTTCTAACTTGGCAATGTCTTTATCCACTTCACCAAAGTTATTACTATTCCAGTGCTGTAATTTTTTCCTTAACAATCTGAGCTTCCAACATAAACTTCCGAAATTAGCAGAATCACAAATTTCCGCCCAACAACTAACCAAAAAAGGAGAAAATCTCTTATCATTCCACCAGCAATTAAGAGCCCGAAAAGGTTTTGGGCCCGAAAAATCATCTTTGCATGAACTGAAAACAAGTGGAAAATGATCTGAAAGGGTAGTTTCCACCGAATTGACAACCTGAAAGGGCCATTCACTAGCCAAATTGTTAGAAACCAAGAATCTATCAATCCGAGAATATGTCATAGAGTTATGCCGGGTGTATTGACATCCAGACAGAGGGATATCATGGAGTTCGGCCTGATTAACAAAATTCCTGAAATCCTGGACAGATCTGGAAATAGTACCATGGGGTCTCTCCCATTCATTTAAAATCTCATTAAAGTCTTCGCAAATAATAAGGTTATCAAGACCAGAAATCAAGGTAAGCAAAGAAGACCACAACATAGCTCTTGCAATGCCATCGGTAGGGGCATACAAAAAGAGAACAAAAAAATTGAGCTCTTGCACGGTACACTTAACAAGTAACCAACGAGGATCCAAAGCATAAACAGAACAGCCAAGTAGACAAGGATTCCAAGAAATAATAATACCCCCCGCTGCCCCAATAGACAGGGACACAGTGAAAACAAAAGTCATTATGACCCCAATAAGTTCTTAGAACAATAGTATCCACATTATCTTTTTTAGACTCAATAAGACACAACAAGCTGATAGCAAAACGATTAACTAAGGGGCGAGCAAAGCGTTGCTTAGCTGGATTATGCACTCCTCCCCGAAAATTCCAACACAATATGTTTACCGACATAAAAAATAAAATCAAAACCTGGAAAGAGGAAGTAGAGAGCAATTAAACAGCTCTAGAAACCCCTTGCAGACGATCCAAAATCTGCTGCTTATCCTTCTCTTGAAATATACCAATAGCTTTACCAAGCTTCCATGATTCTTCTGCCTCATTTATGGAACCAGATTGAGAGTAATCGATTTAAAGAACAACATTTCTGTTAGCAATATCAGGTCCTGACGAAATGGAATCCGGTAAAGATGTTTCTGAACCAAGAATGCATTTATCTAATATCTGTCTTCCTTTCTTCTTCTTCTTTACATCTGAAGATTGTAAATGACTATTCGGAACAAAAGAATCAGCAGATACGCAATTTGTTGTATTACCATCAGGTTCATTTGAGTTAACCACCTGGACAACATATTGGGCAGCTGGCGAACCAACTTCCAAACCATCATCAGCTGAACCAGAAGTTTTCGATTCAGAGACCTCCTGAATAACGTCGTCCATAAAGAAGCACGACGGATCATCTGAGAGAAGCTCCCGGTAATTAATTAAGAAGCGATCAGAGTGGAATTCAATGAAGAAACAGCCATTCAGTGCAGTTGCTTTCGTGGAAATTAAGCAGCGAGCAGCAAGGGAGTTTGGTACAAATTCTTCGTAACTACAAACTACTGTTCCAAACTGAGAACCCATGAATTTAATCAAATTTCCTGACATGAACATGGGTGGAAGACCAGAGAAATCAAGCCAAACCAAACGTTCTAATGATGAGGGGCATTTGTCAAAAGGCAGGCAATCCTTGAGAATATCATCAAGAGACATCCGATCATTGCTAAGAAATGCCTCAAGGGCATCAGCGGAATAGAACTTAATGACAACTCTATCTCCACCGATTGGAACCAAAGCTTGAAAAGAGAAGTTACGATCAATCAAAGACCTTTTTAATAACGGAATGAAACTCACATCCTTCAGAATCAGAACACAAGCCGAGTGCAACCACTGATGATGTTGAACAGGTGCCGGAAATCGAAAACAATTGATATCAGCCTTTTCAGTAGAAACAACGGTTGCATAAGACCTGGAGTCATGCTTGGAGGGAAAGAATTGGGATTTCGGAGCTGCTGTTTTCGCAGGAACAGACTGGCGCTTGACTGTAGGTCTCGGGTAAATAGGTTTGGATGGGAATCGAGCAACAAATGCCCTAAGTTGATATGATCCAATTGAAATTTTGTTGATTGCTGCCATGACAGTAAGAAGGCTTTGGTCTTGATGCACCCTAATAAAACCAAAGCGAAGATTGCGAACATTCCTCTTGTTTGCAATGGAGATCAAACCATGAATCCCATATAAAAAAGGAAGACCTTGTTTAATTCAGGAACACGCCAGCCATTGGGGAAACCTTCGAAATATGCGACATGAGTATCTGAAGCTGAAGTCTTGTTGGTGGCTGGAGAGGGATGTCGAGATTGAGAATGGTGAGGTGAGTGAGTGGTTGAGGGTCGATGACAGTGGCTGCTAGAGGTGTTTCAGCGGCTGGGCTGATTTCGGCTGTGCTGGAGGGAGGTCGGCCGGGACGGAATATGGGAGGGCTGGTGGGGTTGAGGTTGGCGGCTGTCAGCCATACCTAGGGTTTTTTTAAAATATATCACAAAAAAAAAAAAAAAAAAACCATATTATTTAAGTTTATTGTAATTTTCTACCCGGCTCATTTTTTTTTTCTTGTACAAATAGTTTTTTAAAATTCTATTAAAGCGAAGTGAAATTGAATAATTCTGCAACTCATAATTTTCTATTATTTCCTGTCGTCTTCCAATGTTTCTTTTATTTTAATTTTCTTTTGTCAATGTGCAGTTGCTACTTCTGATATTTTCCTCCTTAAATGCTCCATTATATTTTGTATTTAAACCGTATATATTACTCATTGTGAACCTTATACGACAACTACCAAACATTAGTCTCACTAGTTGAGGTCAATTACATAAAATTCTGTTCTGCACTCTTTTTTTTTTTTTTTTCCACAGATATTTCGCTTGATTTTCGTTAATCAAAATTAAATTGTGAACAATATATAGCTAAGTAAACACAAGGGATATTCAGCATTTTTTAACTTAAAAAAGAAGAGTATCCAAAGCCAGATTACGACTACTTTGAAAGCAAATATGAATTCAAATTTTGATCACTATAATATTCTGTGCTAAAAACGTGAAAAGATAACTTTGTTTCTATTGAGCTTTATTATTATTATTATTATTTATGTTAGTTACCTTTGTAACGTCTGCAATATTTGGGGATCAAAGAAGTTCATACATTTACTCACTTTCATGTGTTAATTGGATGCTTTCCTATTAAAAACATTATTAAAATAACAAAAGAGAAGAAAAAAAGAACAACAAACCGTAAGTGTACTAATGAAGTTTTTTTTTTTTTTTTTATTCTCTTCCTTTTTGGTTTGCTTGAAAGGCATAGTAATTAATCAGCA
This sequence comes from Euphorbia tirucalli, assembly GCA_039660915.1. Classification (NCBI taxonomy): domain Eukaryota; kingdom Viridiplantae; phylum Streptophyta; class Magnoliopsida; order Malpighiales; family Euphorbiaceae; genus Euphorbia; species Euphorbia tirucalli. Next base: position 22,184,005 of record CM077632.1, read on the forward strand.
AGAAATGCAATTAATACAATGGCAGTAAAAAAAAAATTGGAGTACCATCAATCAAAACAACAATCAATAAAATTAACAAAACATGAACACTTTAAATCACAAAATCTATTTATGCAGAAATGTATAATAGTGAAAAAAGAATAAAAGCCAGGAAGAATCCTTAAAAACGAAGGCAAAGGGGAAAGAAACAGAAACAGAGGCTGAAAACCGCGTCTGAAAGTGTAGGAGTCGGTTTCAGCTTCGTACAAATTGAATATTAAAAAATTAAAAATACAGAAATTAATTTTATTTTATTGTAAGGTGAAAAAAATAAAAAGAAGTGTTCGAAATTTAAGCCAACCTTAAGGAGGGGTTTCTGAATTCTGATCCTAATGGTTATAAATATAAAAAAAAAAAAAAAGGGGAAGTACACTCTAAGCCATGTTTCTTAATACGTCATTTTTTAATAAAGAATTGCACGGTTTCTTGACCGTCTATTTGGATTCTTTCTCTCTCTCTCTCTCTCTTTTTTTTTTTTATTGACTCAACTTTCCATGCATTCCTTCACATGCACTTAAACCCTAGCCTTCCTTTCCTTCTTTCCCATTTTTGTCCCACTTCTTTTTCTTTTTTTCCCATGCAACCCCACTTTCTTCTTTCTTTGCTTCTCCCTACATCATCATTACCATTTTTTTAACTCTTAGGGTTCATAATTACTCCTTCCTATTTTTCCCACTTTAACTACTATTCCAATATTTGGTAATCTTTTTTTTTTTTTTATTGACAAATCTTATTCACCCATTAGAGGTTGGTCATGTATGTATATCAAAAATGGACTACTTCCAACCAATGACATCACGCTATATCAACATAATTACTAACGTGGCGCTACATTTTTAGCTGGGAATAATTTATTCCAGGTGTAAGTAAGAATTTTTGCTTTAGATAACTTTTTTTCAGTATTAAGGTTTATTAGTGCATACTAAAATTCGAACTTGAGATTTCTAGTTTAATTAATTTGAGATTTTAACTACTCATACTAATGTGAGTTTATAAAATTTCAAATTAATCAGATAGAACTGGTAGGTGTTGAAATCATGACCTTAAGACATTCTCTAAAATTATCCTTTCAATCATAAAAATACAAAACTTTTCTTTTTATTTATTGATAAAAGTATGCAAAAAAAATTACAATTCATAGATTTTAAACAATTATTAAACCCTTTCTTTTATAAGAAAAGGTTTTTACTTGATGTTTTTGCCTTAAACCCATGTTAGCTTCCCATTAAAAAAAAAAAAAAAAAAAAAAAGGAAAACATCCTAGAGATATTTTTCGATTCTCCAGCAAATAACAAAATATCACACTAAATGATGTGGGATTGTAGACAAACTTTAATTAATACATATATACCATTTTGTATTTCACAAAATTAGAAAATGATATGCCTTATTAAAATAGATTGTGGGGATTAATTAAATTCTTTGACTGATGTTTTAATTTCAATATATAAATTAGGCAAAAAGACAGGTGTTAGACGTACGGTTGACTTACAAAATCAAGCTTAATTATTAATGTCACATTTTAGAAACAAAGTTAAAAAATTAATCATAATTAAAAAAAAAAAAAATTAAGGTTGATTTTGTAAAATCATAGGAAGTGACATTCTTTCCACCCCTTTATATATCACTTCACCCCTTCGATGCATTCTCTCTTATATGTATATGTGCCCTTTTATTTTATTTTGTTTTGTTTTTTTGTTTCTCTTAATATTTTAAAACCTAGTTTCTCTGCCATTGCATAGTTCACACACATATCTCCATTTTTTTTTCCATTTAATGGAAGAAAATCAAGGTCAAGATGGTAATAATCCAGTTTGCAACAACAGCAGCAGCATGAGCAGTGAAAGAAGTGAACCAGTAAGATCAAGATGGACACCAAAACCAGAGCAAATCTTAATTCTTGAGTCCATCTTCAACAGTGGTATGGTTAATCCACCAAAAGATGAAACTGTTAGAATTAGGAAACTACTTGAAAAGTTTGGTTCAGTTGGAGATGCAAATGTTTTCTACTGGTTTCAAAACAGACGGTCAAGATCTCGCCGCCGGCAACGCCAGATGCAGGCTACTCTTGCTGAAGAGCAAAGGAATCAGCAAGCACAAGCTAGTGGTGCTTCAATTCAATATGATCCTCTTTGCGGTGGTGGTAGTAGTAATTCTTCGATTGGGTTCGCTGATTCTTCTTCTTCTTCTAATTCTGTGTCTGTATCTCCGTCTTCGTACCTTGTTGGTACTTCTTCTTCAAGTGGAGTAATTGGTCATGAAGATGGTGCAGTAGACAATCTTTTCTCAATTCCTCATCATCAAATGGGTTTTCAAGAAATTGAACAAGCTTCTGCTATTTCTTCCATTTTGTGCTCTTCTGATACTTCTAATTTGCACTATCAAACTGGTAATTAATTAATTAAATTGCATGGCATTTTCTTTTAATCAATTTCCAATAACATTAAGTGCATATATATATATATTTATATATAGGTGGAGCAAGCTTGTCTAGGTTTCATAAGAGTTTGAAAATTTTTTTTAGTAACTTTTTAATTAATGATGTAATGTTTTATTATGTTGAATTTTTTTGTTCTTTTCCATGAAAAACAATGGTCCCCTCCCCTCTTAATTTCTCCATTTTTTTACACTACCTAGAAAAATTCCTTATGAAATCTTTTCTCCATCAATTATTTCTGTGTTTTTCTTTTTCAATGAAACCAACCAACATCACCAGGTTAGATATACAAGTTAATTAAAATTTCGCTCCAAGAAAATCAGGGATTGAAAAATAAAAAAGAAATTGAAAGACTTAAATTTAATAATATGTGATTGTAAAATAATGAATTTTGTTACAGGTTTCATCACAGTATTTATCAATGGAGTGGCAACAGAAGTAGCAAGGGGGCCACTGGACATTAAGGCCATGTTTGGGCAAGATGTATTATTGGTTCATTCATCTGGTGTACCAGTTCCTACTAATGAATTTGGGTTTTTAATGCAAAGTTTGCAGCATGGTGAAAGCTATTTCCTGGTAAACATCTGCGCAAGCTAATTCCATTTGCTCTTTTTTCTCTTGTTCTTTTTTCTCTTTGATCACATTTTGTATCTGACTTTTTATGGAACCTTAAGAACATGATCAAATTAAAGATCAGTTCTTCAACATTATATATGAAGTTGTGAATTTATATTCCATGGTCCTTATTATCAATATTTTTTTTTTTTCTAATTAAGAATTGTCTGGCTCAGACCGTAAAACGGGTAAAACGGATGAGGATGCCTGTGGTTCCGACACAAAAAAAGAAGAATTAAAAAATTCTTTTCTGTTTTTTATACTTGTTCTTCTTTCTCTTAAATCTGAGTTTGATGTGTGGTGGAAGCTTGGATTAATGTAAATGTTCAAATTTAGACAAAAACTTTCTTGCTTAATATGGGTAAGAGGGGAATTTTTTGAATTCAATGAAAACTGTCCCTCTCTCTCTCTCTCTCTCTCTCTCTCTTAATTTCACGGTTCATCATTCACATATATCTAAGAATCAAAGGGTGGGGATCTTTGTATTATAAATTATTCAGTTGTAGATTCAAAAAGATTTCAGACGTAAAGTGCTGTATACAGTTAGGAATTCCACTAAGATACATACTGTATTTAGGGTTCCTAAGCACAGTTTAAGCAGCATAAAAACTGTACTTTAATTAGCTAATTAATGACAGTTCCCAACTCTCTGTCTCTCGATTTTTGAAATAAATATGGATATCTATATATTATTAATTACAACTATTTGGTTATTAATTGGTAATTGATGAAACATACCTGAATAGAAATCATTAAAATAGTGTAATTTTTATTTTTGTTACAGGTTTCAAGACCAACATAAATTGGTATTAAAAGTTGCATCAAGCTAGAAATGGGAGCTTCCGCTTTGTTGGGTTGCAGCACATATATATGTTATAAGGCTGATTAGTATTTTACTTGCAACTAATATGTTTGGCAAATGAAAAAAATAAAAATTAAATAAAAGTGAGTTGCCTTTTTCTGTGTTTTTTCTAATTTTTAGTCCCTCTTGTTACATAGGAAGGTTCCCAAACTCGGTATTGTTTACAGAAATCATGTGTCAGAGAGACAATCTGTCTCCTCCTTTGCTCCTTATAAATTACCAAATACTTCTGTTTATATGCATTATCTTAATTCTTAATAACCTTTGCTTCTCTCTATCATGGCTGAAAATAAAAGTTATAGAGAAACAAATAAAGAATACTTATTTATGTCAATAATTTATTGCTAAATGACAACACAATGTTTAAGTTCATTTTCTAATGAGGATCATGCATATTAATTATATAACACCAATCAATTAAATAATTATACATACTCTTCTTGGGAATTTTTCAGATGAATGAATAAGTGATTTCTCACCTGAGCATGAAGCTGTATAATCATCTGATATTCTGGAAATTTGAATTTAAAATTTCCAGAAGTTATGGATAGAACAAATTGATAAGATAACTTCAAAAAGAAAAGGGAAGAAAACTTGTGAATATTCTACTGAAAATTGAATAGATAAGGGATAAAATTGGTGATTTTGAGAATTATGAGACTATAATGATTTTTGGAAAATAACTAAGGGGAGTGATTGAACTTAACAACTATATAATTAATTAAAATAGGTTAAGACATCATGTGCTTCGATGGAATATTGGTAAGTTTTAAGAGATAATTTTCAAATTCAACTTGTACATGATATCACATCCCAACTCAACTCACAACTGTCTAACAACCAAATTTTGTTCACCATGTCAACCATGTGAAGCCCTACGGCTGCCAATACCAGTACTGCCGCCCTAATTACCTCCTCTTATAACATCATAAATACCTTACCTCAAGTGGTTTTGAACCCCCAATTCACTCATCAAATCTCCATCAAACTAAACCCCTCTAATTATCTCGTGTAAAAAATCCTATTGTTACTGATGCCTAGAGAGTCCAAACCCGTGTACCATATTTACGACTAAAGCATGTGTAACATGATTTGCTAAACAAAAAACATATATCTAAAAACTACTAAAAATATACAGCTCTTAACAACTAAATCAATATAAGAATCATTCAAATACTAATTATATTAAGAGACAAAAATAAGGTGTGAATTTGTCAAATCATCATAGCTGCAAAATTATCGTCTTTAAGCTGCGATAATACTTCCTTCCAAGATATCGTTTCAGCTAATAAAGGATCAAAAGAAACTACACAAAAAAATCTAAAAAATCTTACACAACCCATTCAAAACGTACTACTCTTTGCAAAGATAATTGCATCACTGTTACACTTAAAAACACCAGTTCGAGAACGCTTACAAGAATGAATGAGTGCCTGATTAATGCCTACAGCAATTGAAAAGTTCAAAGCCATAATTAGAGATAACAAGACAAAGAAACAAACAAAAACCCTAAGATCTAGGTACAAAAAAAAATTTATACTAAGTTACAAAGAGAAAAACATAATACGAGGTACGAACGCTAGAGAGTGGGGCTCACAACTGCACGAGCTTTTGTTATATATGTTTCAAGTCGAAAAGGCATTTAAGTGCATGGTGTGTTAAAGATAGTATTTAGAAGCTATTTTAGACTTTACCTTTTAGGTTAAGATTTTAGGTTAATTGGTTTATTAATATGGTATTAGACCCCCTTTGAAAAGACTCCATGAGCCTTGAGAGTGCTGGGCTTGACTGGATAAGTGAGCATATAAGTGAGGTTAAGCCCACACACAAAACCAATTGGCTTATGTTAAAGCCCAATCTACATCACTTATATACCACTCTTCATTCTGATTTATTTCCGATGTGGGATTCTCCAACATCTCTAACGCTCCCCCTCAAGTGCAACTGGGCCTGGACCAGTTCTCATTTGTCAAATATTCTTTGGCCTCTCTCTTTTAAGCTCCAAGGTTATCAACGGTCTAGTTTTTTCCACTAGCCCAAACTCCACTAGGACTTTAAACATGGGCCCAGGACCTTTTCGGCTGTCAAGCCTTCTTCTGCTATGATACCATGAAGAGACTCCATGGGCCTTGAGAGTGCTGGGTTTAACTAGATGAGTGAGTACATAAGTGGGGTTAAGCCCATATAACACAAAACCAATTGGCTTATGTTAAGACACAATCTACACCACTTATATACCACTCTTCATTCTTATTAATTTCCGATGTGGGATTCTCCAATATCTCCAACATATGCCAATGGTCAAAGGATCAAATCCTGACAAATCAATTAATTAAGAGAATTTTAATACATGGTAGGAGGATGAATTTATGTTGTAGACGGTTGAAATTGAATGAGCATTGGTTTATGGGGTTATATTATATTTTTCATATAAAATATTGAGTTTTACCTAACAAATTACGGTTTTGACTTAAATTCTTCTTTGACAAGGGTCAACCTTTTTTACTAATTACTATATAGTTAAGTTTAGAAGAAGTATTATATCATCAAAAAAAAAAAAAAATTGATGTCGATTAATTGATAAATCTAAAAGGTATAGCTAATAGGTACATAACAATTTTATTTATTATTGACACTATAATGCGTGCAAATGCTTTCAAGAGTTGCTAATAGACTCTCACATGTAATTGTCTCCTGAACTTTTAACCTTGTCCAACATATTTTTATTCTACCACATTTTATCAACAAATGAAGTTGTAAAAATTCGAACCCTCAACCTTTAAATTTAAGAGGTTTTAATATCATATCAGAACATTAATGGATCAAAAAACAAATATCATAGATCAGCCCACAAATAATTTTTATTCTTTCTAATACCATTGAATCCAAAGATTCAACTAATAGATAATCCCCGCTAATAGTTTTTATTATCTCTAAAACCTACAAGTATTTCATATTCATATTAGTTTACACTGATAGGTAAAATCCAACAATATCTTTTCTTTTCTAAATTATCTTTATACACTTCTTGAACTTGAAGTGTGTATATATAACACATATCCATTGTACCATATGTTTAAATTTTTTTATATATGGAGTTATCAGAATTTGAATGACCTCTTAACTTAAAAAACTCTAATAACCTGTTATGAAATCACTTAACCCAAACACTTGAGCTAATAGATTAACTGAAAAATAGTTTATGAAATATCTCTATTCATTAATTTTTCTTGTCAACTTAAGGTTTTCGATTAAATAGTTCATTGACACGGTATTAGAGCTCTTAGCCCAAGCGGTCAAAGGTTTGAATTCTAATAACTCCATATATTGATGGACGACTTTCAATACATGGACGGATGAGATGTATTATACATGTTTTAAATCAAACAATATTTGAACCACATCTATTAATTTTAAGCTTTTAGGTGAACTAATTTTATAATATGGTATTAGAGCTTATCAGATTAAGAGAGATTAAGAGATTGAAACACTATTATTCTAGAGGAAATCTATGATGTATTACGTTTGAAGTCTAAAGGAGTATGTGAACAATAATATAAGTACAATATCAAGTAGCAATGTTGCAAACAAAAATCTGAAAGGGAACAGATGGACCATATTATGTCAATTGGTTAAGAGAAGATGGTGTGCTTATATGCATGGAGATTATAAAATTAGAACACTTTGAGAGGGCATTATTAATTGGTCATGTGCAGAAGAATATATAAAAAGACATGTAAACAATTCCATCAAAATGGATGGCGAAGGAGTAGCCTTGGAAACAGCATTTTGGTGCATCTAAAAGATAATGTAACCATTGTGGGTGGAAATTGCATAGATATAACTAATACAAAATCAGTTCTATCTCTTCTTAGATTGGGAAAACGAATATATAAACTTTAAGAGATCAAATTATTTAAGTTGATTGCATGAAGAATGAAAAGCCTTTTATAACCCCCATTAATAGCTTTTGTATCAACCCCGATGCTCCTCCGCACGCTAATACCCCATTGGGCTTGATGGATGTACATGTCATGGAACTAATTGATTCAAAAACTTAAGCTAATAGGTAAGCCCTAATTATAACTTTATTATAATTTTTTACACTTTCCAACATACGAATATCCATTAGGCTTGAAGCTTGTACAACACAGGCTCACTCTTCTATGTGTTAAATTTAATTAACAAATTAAGCTGCCAAGACTCGAACTCTCAACCACTAGGTCTAAAAGGCTCTAATACCATATCATGGAACCGTTTCACCCAAGGTGTTGGATCACACATCACAAATAAATAAGTGGTAAAGATTGGTATATAAGTTGCATACATTGAGCCTTAACACAAGGTAATTAGTTTTGTGTTACGTGAGCTCAACCTCACGTATGTACTCACTCATGCAATGTTATGAACTCTCTCAAGGCCACAGAATCTCTTCAATATAACATAGGCTCACTCTACCAAGGGTTGAGTTTTAATTAACAAATGGATCTGCGAGAATTTAAATTCTCGACCTCTAAGTCTAATAGACTTTTTAAGTGGAACCTATTGACTTAAAAGCTTAAAATGATAGGTAAAGCTTAGTTTTATACTATTTCTGAAATGAACAAGGTTTTTCATATATAATTAAATTCTCAAGGTCTTGCCTTAAAATGACAACCAGCAAACCATATGTAACTTGATCGGCAAAATAATTTAGAGAAATTAATAATTATAATGGTCTTTAAATAGGCTTGCTTTTTATTTAATTATGATCAGTTTCACATGATTGTGAAAAAGTAAATATATCACTGCCGTTTATCACATCATATGGATCTAATGATTCTTCACATAAATAAATTGTTAGAGATAAGGTTGTACGGATGTTGATCATCACAAGTTTATATGCAAAACAAAAGAAATTAGATATATAATTACGACAACAACAACAAATTTACATGACATCCACCAACGAACCGTATAATTAATTTATTAGTAATCTGTAAATTGGTACAATAGTAAAGAAATCGCATTATTCACGTACAAGTATCTAAGTTTCAAATTCTATGAGACTCGATTATACCTATAACTCATACACATACATATATATATATATACATATTTGCAGAACATAAGCTCCAAAACTCTCAACGCAAATAAACAAACAAAAAATCCTTACTTATACAAGACTCAAAGTAATGTGGAGAATACGTCATGCCTATATGGCTTCTTAGTGTCATGGAACCAAATGACCAAATGACCTAAAAGTTTAAACTGATAGGTAAGGTCCAATCATAGCTTTTATTATTATCTCTGACACTCCTCTGCACGCGAATGCCCTTTGGGCTTGAAGCGTGTACAAAACAGGCCCACATTATCTTGTGTTGAATTTTAATCAATAAATGGAGTTGTCAGGATTCGAACCCTTAACCTCTAGGTCTAGGCGGTTCTGATACCATATTATGAAACTAATTGACCTAAAAGGTTAAGTTGGTAGTTAAGGTCCAATCATAGCTTTTATTATTATTTCTGACACTTGGTTTTGTGCTTGCGCATCTAGAGGAGAGGCTATAAGTAAGATACAAACTAGAGTAATTCCTATATAAGAAGGAGACTTCGTATAGATTATAATAGCTCGAAATAAAAGAATGAAGTTTCCTTTATAATATCAATCCTTATCTATACTCTAAAATGAGTGTTTTAAGGGTAATCATCACATCAAAGTATAATAAAGCAAAATCACAAGACTACTCTATATATTAATTAAAGAAAGTAATTAATTGATTAGGGAGTTCATGTCTAAATTAAATGAATTATCATAAGGGTAAGAGAATATTCTTAAATGAAGATAAAATAATCAAGAGTAACAAAGTTGATGTTGATAAAGAATAAAAACCAGAAATGTGAAATCAGAAAATGTGGAGAGAATTAAGCAAATAGTAAGGGAAAGTAGTGAGTTAGTTTTGAGTAATGTCGGGACTTTAACAACACTACTACTCGAATGGCCTATTAAATTCCCTTTCACTTTATTATCATCCTTCTCATCTCTTCTTCTACTAATGAATGATTAGCACACGAGAGCTGATCATATAGCTACATACCTCAATTATTTAATATTCTTCAGCTTTTTTTTTTCTTTTTTACATATATTTCTAATATACCCCATATGTTATCATACATAGTGTTGGTCCTGGAGACTCTAGAAATCCAAAAAGGGATGAATTGGGTTCTCGAAACTTTTTCTTGTCTTGAAAATCCTTTCTTAAATCAACTCAATAAATATTTTTACTATTGAAATAATAATCGATAGAGAAAATGTTTGATACCATATGTTGTATAACTAACTAATTAATTTACGATATCCTAAGAAATGTGGTAAGTCAATAGTACCAACAATCGTATTGAGACTAACAAAAATCAAGAGTGATATAGTTGTTGTTATGTATCTTACTAACAGTATTGATTCAATACTTGAGTTAGTCAAAGTACCAACATCAATATCTATCTTCACAAAGAGGAATTATAACTTAAAATCAATAGCCACAAAGCATAGAAGCAATTAATAGCAATTAAGCAGTAGTGAAATAAAGAGTAAGAGATAAAAGAATTAAACTGAACAAACTTCAATAGCATTTTTGTTGTTGGCTTATTCCAGAAAATGGCGTGTGTTGGTCTTCTATGTTGGACGATGATTCTGCATTATCATGGAAATAGAAAGATCTGTTTCTAATCAGCACGTGGTTGGTGAGTGATTTTTTTTTTTTAGAAACCACTTTTTATTAGATTTGAATCCTACCAAAGAGAATGATTGAATCCTTGGAAACCCACTTATTTTCAAATATAGTACTATCTTTTTTATGTTCTTTTACCAATATTCCCAATTGAGTTTAAGTACCATTAATTATATTTTCTTTAAAACAATAAATGTATAATGTCAATAAAACTTATTTATCATTTAAAATTGAATTTTAAATTTAATACATACCAGAAAAAATTCTTTTTACTTAATATATATTTTTCATCTTCAAAACTATATATTACTTGTCACTTCAACACATAAATGCATTTTCGTTTAATTATTTGTTTTTCTTTTACGAAAATGTAGGGATCATTCCTTCCATGACAATAACAAAAAAAAAAAAAAAAAAAAAAAATCTCAAAAGTATAAACCATAGCTTTAGGGTCCAAAAAAAAATGGATGCATGTTATTTTAATAAAATTACAAAGGTATGTATTTGACATCATAATTTAACATAATTTGATGGTATTAATATACATATGACAATAACTTTTAAATATTAATGCTTGATAAGCTTTTTAATAATAAAATTTATTTTGCTATAAAATCTGATATTTTTAGTATTCGATGCTTTAAATATTAAATATCTCAATTTATCCAAAAAAAAAAAAGCAATCTGCATGTTAGAGTTATAAAGTATTGAGACATATATATTATTGGCAGACACACTTCATAACATTAAAATTTATTCTTTAGCCAATAATAAACAATCATCTAAAACAAAATCCAATAAGGCTGCTCATGATCAGGCTTTAATTCCCTCTTTACTGTCTTGTCCAACCGAATGGGCCAACATGTGAGGTCTTGAAATTGCTGAATTGTAATAAAAATCTGAAAGCCCAGTCCAAAGATTTCTAAGGACAATAGCCCATAGCCTATGGTTCATAGTTTGTTGTTGTTTATACATATGAACAAAATTACTTTCTCATCATTACATTTTTTTTTTTTTTAACTTGCTTTTTTTGTCATCATCCATTTCACCATTAAACATCAATACTGAAATCAATATTAAATAGGGTAAATAATTTATTAGTATCTATAGTTATACATATTATACTAGTCAGTCCCTCTATTAACTCTTTAGTCCCTAAATTTTGTTTTAATCAACTTTTTAGTCATTCTTTTCATTTTTGCACACAAAAGTACAAAACTGCTTTTAGTTATAAGTAAAAGTTTATCTTTTAGTTTTCAAATTTTAATTTAAAAGTTTCTAATACACTTTTGTTGCATATATACAACAAAAATATATGTTAGTTACAAAAATAAAAAAATCTATTATTAATTCTCTAATTTCTATTATAATTTTTCTTTAAATTTAATATAATATAACAGAATAATGTATGTTATCATGAATCTTATAACTCTTTTAAAATAATTTTTTTGTTGTTAATATTAGTCAGAAGCTGTATTAGGGATGAAAAAGTAGGGGTGAGCAAAACTGAACCAATGTCCAAAAATCAAAAATCAAAACCGAACCGGACCGAACCAAACCGATCCAATTTATAGTTTGGTTCGGTTTGGTTTTAAGTTGTTAAAAAGTTTGTACTTCGGTTCGGTTCAGTTTGGTTCGATTCAAAACCAAAAAAACCAAGAACCGAATAATTGGTAAAATATTAAAATTAATCACAAAATTAATATATACTAATTGTAGAGAATTTTAGACATTATATTCTTTTATATTTTTATATTGTGATTTTTTGATGCTAATTTATAGTTGTTAAAACTTGAGAGTTGAAAAAAAAGTAGAGTATTTTAGTATTTTATTGTGATGTGATAGTATTATCTAGTATTACTGATTTTTTAAGTTAATTTTTTTGTATTTCTTTTTTTTTTTTTTTTAACAAACTACTTATATAAAATTTTTATTTTGATTTTTTTTAAAGAAGTTAATGTTTTTGGTTCGACCTAATCCAAACCGAATTGATTCGGGGATAGAACCAAACAAAATTTAGTTTTGGATCTGATTGGTTTATAAAATACAATGATTTTTGGATCGGTTTGTTTGTTCGGTTCAGTTTTTGAACCAAACCGGTCCATGCTGACCCCTATGATATATATATATATATATATATATATATATATATATATATATATATATATATATATATATATATATATATACTTTCACTACTAACTCTATATTTTGTAAAATAATTATTTATTTATTTTTTTAATAAAACAACATCTATGTCGTTAAGTTCAAGTTATATAATTATATGAAATGAAGTTAATAAATAAATCTATTAATCAATATTACAAAGGCCAGGATTATGTGAAAAAAAAAAAGAAAAATAAAATAAGAGAGATAAAATGTTTTAACATTATAAAATAAGATAAATGATAATTTTGTCATTTTTTAGTTCAATTTGACCATTGACTCAATAAAAGGACTAAAAAGTTAATTAAGAAAAAACTTAGGAACTAAAGAATCAATAGAGGAACTAACTAGTATAATATGTAAAATTATAGGGACTAATAAATTGTTTACCCTATCAAATAATATAACTTGGAGTAGATTCTAAAAATGTAAGGGTGTTTATTGATAGTTTAAACTAAATGAAGAATGGTTTTTGATTCAGTTCAAAACCAATTAAACTTGGTCGCTCCAATTCTATGAAAAACCGAACTGAACTAATTTAAAATTAGGTAAACAATTTATTAGTTACTATGTTTTTACATATTATACTTTTCAATCCCTATGATAATTATATAGTCCCTAAATTTTATCATTGTCAATTGTTTAGTCCTTTTAATATAGTTAGTGGTCAAATTAAACTAATATTTTATAATGATAAAACATATCATTTTTTATATTTTTTTCTCACGTAATCCTAATATTACTAATATTGATTAAATTTTATATAATTATATAAAACTAAACTCTATTGGCATAGAACTTATTTATTAAAATAACGAAAAAAAATATTTCAAAAAATATAAAATTGGAATAAAACTATATAAAATTACCAACATAAATAAAGGAATTTAACCGCTGAATAACTTTACTCGACAAAATTAAACGTATACAAGAGTCCTGAAATCACCCAAAATAAGTCCAGGGATGAGAAATCATCCACATTATTTTTTTACTTTTCAAAAAAGAATATGATATTGGAGTTAAACATGTGAAATTTTCTTATGTAGTGTTACTTTATCCCCTTATCTCATATTGAAAACAAACAAGAGGCTTTTGTTTATGTTATTTTGAGGGGTTAGTTGTAAATATCATCATTGAAGTTTAGAATTTGTGCATTTATATTCATTAAAATTTAATTTGTATTGCTTTTTTCGGTTTTTAATATATGATGTTTTAGGAATTCTATTTTTTTAACAATGCACTTTTTGTAATGTTTTCTCATATTTGCTCTTATTTAAAGTAGAAGAGAATTGTAATTGTTGGTTTTTGGTCCGCCCATGACATTTTGGAATGGCAGGGACTAAACTGTAATTATGTGTAAATTACAGGGACCAAATGTGTAATTTGGTCCGACCCTATATAAAGATGGAAGTTGGGATTTCCACTATAAATAGAGAAGAAGTTTCTCTATTTCCTGATGAAGAGGGAATCATAGAGATTCCCACTCTACTCCCGGGGAAAACGTCCCTACCGACAAAATACGGATTACTTCTTCGTTCGTCGGAAGAATTCACGGATATAGCCCGTACTCAGTGTATTCATACACTCGTAGGAAAGGCAACCAGAACGATCCGGTTTCTCGCGTAGATCATATCCATTCCATAAACGAGTTTCCGCTGCATATAAACCGTAAGTCTGTTTATCTATCTGTTTATGGTTATCTATGGAATTCTGACTTCATTGGTATCACAGCCGAAAGGTTTACAGATTGATGTGTTCGAATCTAGTTTTCTGGTATTCCATGAAAAATTGATGTGTTCATATCTTGATTTATTGAAATCCGTGAATAAGAATACGTTTCTTTATTCGTTTGAATACGTATTGATTCGTTTAAATACATATTCATTCGTTTTGATACGGATTTATATTGAAATCCGCGTCAAAATGATTCCGTAGACATTGAAATCTGATATTCCATGATAAGAATATGTTTCTGTTAATTTTGAATTCTTTTTTGTTCGTTTTGATACGGATTTGCATTGTTATCCGAGTCAAAACGATACCGTATTAGATCCAACAGTACATAGTGTCAAAATTTTTTGTCGGAATTTCGTAAATCTGACCACACCACTGAAATCAGCACGAAAAATCGAGTCGGAATGTCAAATTTCAAGGCCAACGGAGCCCCAGAAGGCGGCGCGTGGCCCTCACTCTCCACCACCGCGAGTGGAGTTTGTTTCCAAGCGGTTGGGGTAGTTTTGATGCTGGACACGTGGCGCGACGCCATTCGTTGATTTTTCTGACGGTTGAAAAGTCTAACCAATCACGTTAGGACACGTGTTCAAGTCAACTGCTCCCGAAACGGTCAACTACCACGTGTTGTACACGTGTACCAATGGTAAGACGCCACGTGTCCAACCACTTGTGATTTTGCCACGTCATCGTGACACGTCACTTGCCACGTCATCAGTGTGGACGAATAGGGTGGTGACACGTGTCAAGGTAGTGCCACATCAGCGTGACACGTCATCACCCAGTCATTCGTTGACCCAATCAGGTGATGACACGTGGCATTTAGGCCATGTCAGCACGAATCGCAAGGTGCCACGTGTCGCGTGAGTCAGCTATACCCACGGAGCGCTTGAGGGCGCGTGCTTGCGCGTGTCGGCGCGTGGAGAAGTTCCAGACGGCGCGTGTAGGCGCGTGGGGTGTCGTCCGGCGTCCAAATTTCGTCAATTTTTTTCCAGAATTAATTTTTACATTTTTCTTGAATTTTTGGTATATTTTGATGAATTTTTGGAATTCATTTGATATTTTTAAACTAAATTTACTAGTATTTATTGTGTATAAATGCTTAATTTATGTTTAATAAATTCAAGAAAATTCAGTATATTTATTGTGTATTTATATACTGATTTTTGGTTGATCATTAACAAGTTTTGGTTATTTCTATATATGTTATAGAAATGAAAACGTTCGTAAAACCGGCGAAAATAATCCAGTCTCAGGAGGAGGCAAGGACTCTACAAAAACTTGTAAATAAGCTTTTCTCTAAATGGTATTCCCCGTTAGAAAAAGGGGATATTGTTGGAGTTATGGAGCGGTCTAATGCGTTAAACCGTGAAATCCAAGAGCTTGTCTAGAAAGGAGGATTTTCCTCTGGAAATTGGTCAATTAAAAAATGTTAAAATTTGCAAAAAAGGCTTTTCGTGAAAAGCACGTTAAGAAATCCTATTTTGGAGAAAATTCTGATTTTGACGAACTAGTGGACTCCATTGATGGATTAGTTCCTGAATAGGATTATGGATCCCAATGCAAAGTGTTTGTGTTGACCTTGGCCAAAGAAAGAGCTAAGTTATCTTATAATCCTAGAACCATGTTACTTAGAAGTAACAAGTTGGTTCATCGCCCATGTCTGGATGCTGTTATTAAGGGTGTTGTGAACATGCTTTTGGATCTCTACTATAAGTTCGTAGAGATGATCCCAGTCGCCTTAAAAGAAATTGAGACAGTTCCACTCGATGTAAATGAAGATTGAGCTCTTCATTTTTCACTCTTTCTCTTGCTGATTTCGTTTTTCAATTTTGTATTGAAGGGCTTTGTGCTAAAGTTTTTATTGTGGTGGTAATTTTGACTAAATGTTGGATATTTTTATGGTATTATAAAATGTTTATTTGTTAAACATTGCTATTTTTAGTTATTTGTTTTAGTATTTTTTTTAATTTATTTATTTTGAGATTATAACTAAGTGTTATATTACTCATTAGTTTTATACTTAAGAGAAGTATAAATGTTAAATAAATTAAAATATAATCTAAAACAAAACTAAATATATATTTATTATTGAAAATTTAAAACCTAACATGGTGTTTGTATTAGCCTATGTAAATGGTGACTCGATGCATTGCGCATGGATGTTCGATTTTACGTGAACCAAACACTATTTTTAGTTTTAAATGATCTTATAATAAATATGGTGTATCGCTTACTTATTAGTGCTATTTTGTCTTTAACGGTTTTTCAATAACTGCTTCGAAAGCAATAGTTGCTTACCTAAATAAGGAACCTTCGTTTGGACGGTGACAATTATAAAGTTTGGGCTATGGAAGTCCAATACATAATTGAAGAACAAGAGGTTCTTGCCAATCTGGAGCGAATAATGGTTCCTCCTGAAGAGGGTACCACCGTTCAAGCAAGGAGGGACCTTGAGGCTTATCAAGCCTGGAAAAGGAAGAACTCATCTGCCCGCATCACCATGCTTAGTGCGATGAATGATGATATCGTGAAAAAGTTTCACGTATATAACACATGCTTAGTGCGATTTATGCTCTCGAGGAGCAGAAAGTTCAAGCTGTGATACGTTCTTTGCCGAATGAGTGGGAGCATATGAAGTTGCACCTAACTCATGTCGAGTGGGAGCATATGAAGTTGCACCTAACTCACGTCAACGACATTAAGGCCTTTGATGATACCGTTCATCATCTTGAACTGGAAGAGGACTGTCTGGCCTCTCTTAGTGTGAAATCTGAGGTTCACATGGCCAGTTCAAGTCCTGGTCTGAAGTCCAAGGAGAGGAACAAGAGGTTCTTCAAGAAGAAGGCAAAGAGATCGGCGGGCAGTGTTCCAGTTCAAAAGAAGGGCATGAAAGATTTTAACATTTCTAGGGTGAAATGTTACAATCGCAGATAGAAGGGGCTTTTTGCAAAAGATTGCACAGCTCCTAAGGTAAATGTTACCGAAGTGTATAAGTGTTATACATTTGTTTCAAGTTCTGTTTTCCAAACCGAATCTCGTCCTTTGTGGATCGTAGACTCAGGAGCAACAGACCACGTAACAAAGGATCGAAATTCTTTTGTTGAGTTCCGCAGTGTTCCACGAGGAACAAGGTGGATATACGTGGGAAACAATTCTAAGAGGAAGTCTTAGGGATTGGCTGTTGACAGCTAGTCTTGAATAGTGGTCGCCCACTATTTCTTGAAGATGTCCTCTATGCTCCTAGGAATTCAAAGGAACTTGATATCTTTTTCTACCCTCATGAATTTGGAATTCATGTTATCTTTTGAATTGAACAATTTTAGTCTCTTTATAAACAATATCTGCCTTGGTGGTGGACATTTGTTGGATGGTTTTATTGTTTTGGATTTGGATCCAAATTATGTGTGTCATAATAGTTTTTCCTTTACTGTTAACTCATCTGTGGATAATGTTAGCATTTCAAAAATGTGGCATACGAGACTTAGTCATATTGGTCAACATCGTTTAGTACGATTGGCTAAAGCAGATTTGTTGGCTGATTTATCAACAATAGATCTCCCAACTTGTGATAGCTGCTTAAAAGGAAAAATGACAAAAAAAAACATTTGCTAAAGCTACGCGAGCTGACCAACCATTGCAATCGATCCATTCTGACATCTGTGGCCCAAATGAATGTTCGGGCAAGGCATGGTGTGTGCTATTTCATTACATTTATAGACGACTATACAAGGTATGGTCATGTCTATTTGATTACACATAAATCTAAAGCATTAGCATGTTTTAAAAGATTTATGGCTCTAGTTGCAAATCAATTAGAGTAGAGAATCAAAGCTTTAAGGACCGAACGGGGAAGAGAGTACCTCTCCGAGGAATTTAAAGTTTTATGTGATGAAACAGGTATTGAACATCAGTTGACAATACCTAGGACTCCGCAACAAAAATGGAGTAACGGAAAGAAGAAACCGAACCCTTCTTAGAGATGGTAAGGTCTATGATGGCTGAAGCCAATTTGCCTATCTCCTTTTGGGGAGACGCACTATTGGCTGCCATATATGTACTCAATAGAGTACCTTCTAAATCCGTTGAAACCACGCCTTGTAAATTGTGGACGAGCCGCAAGCCCAATTTGAACCATTTTGCAACCATAGGGATGTGTTACCTATGTTCGTGATACATCTAGCAAGCATGGCAAGCTAGGCCCAAGAGGCAAGAAAGGTATCTTTATAAGATATCTTGATCTCTCCAAAGGATATGTTCTAGTGGGAGAGAATGAGAATGGTCAAATAACAGAATTTGAGTCACGAGATGTCACATTCTTGGAGAATGATTTTTCCAAGCTGGGAGAAGTGGATAAGGAATTCACTTTCTTTGAAACTCAAGAGTCTGAAACTTCAGGAATTCTCAATCCGAGTGGGAGGAATGAAGTTGAAGACGTAAGGGAAAGGGAAGAGAATGTTTTTCAACCTTCACAAGCGGATTTGAGTAATCCTGACCGTAGCTTGAGTGGTCTTGGTTTGAGTGGGAGTCTTGCCCCAAATTCAAGTGCGAATATGGATATAGATCCCAGTGGGAGTGGTCCCAGTGAGAGTTCTGCCCAACACCTTGATGAATATATGAGATTTGTTTATCAAGAAGCAGAATCTCTAAGACGATCACAGAGGAGAAATATCCCGCGACGCTGTCATTTAGTTGATGGCGAAGCTCTCTCGATCGTAACTCAAATTAAAGATATTCCAAATAACATGAGAGAGTTATTGGAATCCCCAGCGAAAGAAGAATGGATTAAAGCAATGGAAAGTGAAATGGAGTCACTAAGGGTCAACAAAGTTTGGGAACTAGTTGATCTGCCCAAAGGGCGTAGAGCCATTGGGAATAAATGGGTACATACGATAAAGCGATCAGCGGATAGGAAACGTATCCAGACTAAGAGTCGGCTGATTGCGAAGGGGTTTGCACAACAGGAAGGAATTGACTATCAGGAGTCTTTTTCACCTGCTGTCCGTTTCACGTCTATAAGAAAAGTACTTGCTTTTGTAGCATGTATGGACCTTGAATTACATCAAATGGATGTAAAGACTGCGTTCTTAAATGGCGAACTGAACAAAGAAATCTATATGGTTTCATTGTCCAGGGACCAGAACATAAGGTTTGTAAGTTGAAAAGATCAATTTATAGCCTTAAGCAGTCTTCAAGACAATGGTATTTTCGTTTCCATGAAATGATTATATCAATGCAATTTAAGGTGATTAATGCAGACTTGTGTATCTACATTAAGCGTGAAAACGGAGGGAAGTTTGTCATTCTAATGTTATACGTTGAAGATATTTTAATAGCAAGAAATGACACTTCCTTACTCAAGAAAGTAAAGACTTAGTTGTCTTCTAACTTTGAGATGAAGGATCTAGGAGAAGCTAATTACATTCTTGAGGTTAAGATCTCAAGAGATCGATCTGAGAGATTATTGGCTCTTTCACGAGAGATGTATATCAATAAGATCTTAGAACGGTTCAGTATGGCTCACTGTGATCCCGATCCAACCCCTATTGCATAAGGTACGGAACTGAATGCAAGTATGTGTCCCACGACTCCAGAAGAGACTAAAAGGATAGAGAGAATTCCTTATAGGTGTGCAATTGGTAGCTTGATGTACGCTATGATTTGTACACGACCTGATATAAGTTTTGCGGTGGGTCTCGCAAGCCGTTATCAGACTGATCCAGGTTTGAAGCATTGGGCAGTAGTGAAAATGATACTGAGATATTTGAAGGTGACTTCAAATTATTCCCTTTATTACCAAGGAAAAGGATCTGCAGTTAAAGGGATACACAGATACTGATCACGGAACTGATAAAGACGGGAGGTAGTCCACGTCTGGGTATATTTTCATTTTAGGAAATTGTGCATTTTCTTGGTGTAGCAAGAAACAAACTTGCGTGGCATTATCGACTATGGAGTCGATATATGTAGCTGCAGTAGCTGCAGTACTAAAAGCGTTTTGGTTCGCTTCATAGATCTTTTGGATCTATTGCCTAAAAGGAAATATACGACTATCTATTCCGACAGCACTGCATCGATAGCTTATTCCAAGAATATTTGTTATCATGGAAAAAGCAAGCATATCGATATAAAATATCTTTTTGTTAAAGACAAAATAGCATAGGGAGAAATAAGTTTAGTGCATGTTCCAACTGGTGATATGATTGCAGATTCGTTAACGAAGCCAATAGTTCCAAATGTTTTTAGTAAACACATTTTGGAATTTGGTCTTCGTAGGTTATAGGAACATGTTGTTGTTTTTGAACTGTTATAATAACTTTGGCAAATTCTATTGCAATAGAATGTGAGTTATTTGTTGTGTTCAAATTCATTCACTAATTAAAGCGATACACATAGAGCTATTGAGTATAGTTCAGTATGTTGGCGAAATGTCATCTACTCACATAGATGAATCTTTTACTATGAATTGTGTGTTCATAGGTAAAAGTGGGAGTGTGAGTTACTCCATATGTGATATTTTGCGTAATATCATTATTTCGTTGATACCGGAAGCTGTCCTGTGAAAGGCTTAAAAGTGGACTAGAGGTGCTGATGCATTAGTTGCATTTAGAGACTGAATGCTTTCGCATAGTGTTTATAAAACATACGTCCTAAGTGGATTAACACTATGGCATATTTTAGTAATATGTGTAAAAGCCGACCAAGGGATGGAAAGAAGAAAATTGATCTCAACTTTCCTAATGTGAGACCCAAATGAAACTATGAGTTTCAAGTTCACCCTTAAGGACTCTTGTAAATAATAAGAAGGGTATGTCTGATGATTAACTTGATTGGAACCCTAAACTAGGCTTCGTTAGCTATGAACGGGCATATAAGGACCAGTCAGATAAGCATTAGACATATGGTGGAAGGTTATTTATAGAGAGGAAGTACATTTTCAGTAACATGTCACTTAGTAAACATATAACACTCGAGCTCAATACTTTTTCGTGGAAAAGGTATGTAGTGTATATGAATGTTTTCGTGAGATCAAAAGTGAGTCGAAAACTAGTGATCATGGAAAATGGACTAGGGGGAAGTCACGTTAAGCTAAAGGTGGAACGATGAAGGAAAGCTTCAAGGTTTAACCGTTACGTTGACTGGTCGCGTGAATTCGCCGAACAAGAACTGAAAGAAGTATGTGTGTTCAATCGCAATGAAAGTGTGTCTTGTCATGTGCGAGTGGGAGATGTTGGTTTTTGGTCCGCCCATGACATTTTGGAATGGCAGGGACTAAACTGTAATTATGTGTAAATTACAGGGACCAAATGTGTAATTTGGTCCGACCCTATATAAAGATGGAAGTTGGGATTTCCACTATAAATAGAGAAGAAGTTTCTCTATTTCCTGATGAAGAGGGAATCATAGAGATTCCCACTCTACTCCCGGGGAAAACGTCCCTACCGACAAAATACGGATTACTTCTTCGTTCGTCGGAAGAATTCACGGATATAGCCCGTACTCAGTGTATTCATACACTCGTAGGAAAGGCAACCAGAACGATCCGGTTTCTCGCGTAGATCATATCCATTCCATAAACGAGTTTCCGCTGCATATAAACCGTAAGTCTGTTTATCTATCTGTTTATGGTTATCTATGGAATTCTGACTTCAGTAATATTAATGTAAACAATCCTATATTAAGTTTTAATAATTAAGAATAAAGAGAAATTTAGTATGAAAAGTACCATTTTAGGAGAGAGTTATTAGGAATAAACTAGTTATTTTAATAATCCAATTAATACTTTATTGGTTTTGATGAATAACTTTAAATGATATACAAAAAAATCCGGAAGGAGTGATAAAGTTATTGGACTTTTTATTTTAGTATATGGGTGCTAACATGTATTAGTATTTTTTTTTTTTATTGGTAACAAAAAGAAAGATAAGTGATTTCAGTAACACAAATAAAAGTTTACTAATCGTAGATGCACAAATTTCAAACTTAAATGACCATTGGTGCAAATAACCCTCATCTTGAGACATAGCAAGACTTTTTAATAAATTGATAGTGGATTTGGTAGAATATACCACTCGAGTGCATGTGTCGCTGCTCGCATGTACCTTAGTTTTTTTCAAGGGCTTATAATTTAGGAAAAAAAAAAAAAAATCTTTTTGGGACTTGGTTTATCCATATTTGCCCGCTGTGGTCCTTTTGGTTGATGTGATCCTTTTGTTACCTGATTTATCGGAATAAAAAACATTTAGTACTTCACCTATTTAAATTAAGAATATTTTGATCCTTAAACAATTATCAATATCACTATAATAACTTTCATATTCACTGTTATTGTAACAAACAAATCATTATTTCATATTCACTACTACTTTTTAAACCACGAATATCATCAATTTCATTAAATTTCACTATTAGGTACTAAATATTCTCTATTTCTATAGGTCAGCTATCAAAAGGACCAAATTAATATAAATTAGATACTAATTGGGCAGAGTGTGAATAGATGGGTTCTTTCTATAATTTAGTATGGCCTATTTTTATTAATCCTGGACTGCAACTTGTTATTCTTGTCGTATTCAGAATCATCACCAACTGCCTAATCCTCGAAGTTGAAAAAAG
Organism: Euphorbia tirucalli; assembly: GCA_039660915.1. Taxonomy (NCBI): domain Eukaryota; kingdom Viridiplantae; phylum Streptophyta; class Magnoliopsida; order Malpighiales; family Euphorbiaceae; genus Euphorbia; species Euphorbia tirucalli. Next base: position 22,207,178 of record CM077632.1, read on the forward strand.
AATAACAAAATAAATTAGGGGTCACCTCCTAAAGTGTCTAATTAACTGTTTTTGCTTACTACCGCTACAACAACATGGGGCTTATGTGACAACACTGGGCTACTATTGAAAGGAATATGTTTTTATTTATGATGAGCAATGTTGCAAAGAGGATAGCAATTGCCTTTCGTAGAGAATGTCGACTCTTCAAGTCGGATGTTAAAAATTATTGTATATCTCATTTAAGACCAGTGAAGGATTTTCAATCGCCAAAGGTTGTGATGAAATTGCTGAAATAGAATCAATTTATGTTATGCATTTATAATTAAAAATAAAAATTAGTTAAACTAATTATATATCAAAAGTAATGCAAATATATTAATTAGTAGACATACATTTTATTTTATTTTTTTTTTTTTTTCAAATTTAGATATCATTCATAAAACTGATGAAAGACAAACATAATTGTGAAAAAAACAAAATCGAGTTTAATTTCGAGGTGCAAAGCATCATTAATTTTAGATAGAAAGAGTAGAATTCTGTATTAATTTCCGTAGGTGGACAGTAATCCTCATATCATACATGCAGGATATATTTAAAAAGTCCGTCATCAATTATGAAAAAAGGCATGCTAAAATTTTAAATTTCGCAAAAATCACCCTCATCTCTATCAAGTTTTATGGATTTTATAATTGGACCTCTACTCCTTTATTAATGTTTTTATTATATTGATGCATGATATTTCTGTTACGTTTGTCTCGCAGAGGCTGTAGTATCTTTTAACGGATAAGTTACATAAATTTTGTGGACACATTATACAAGATTGAAGGTATGGTTTATATATGTAGTTTTAGCACGCCTATATATAAGATATGATTCAAAACTCTCTAGTGGACTCTAGAGTTTTCTGCTTTTTTACAAGAATTGTGTCATATGCTAGTTGATAGATACTACAATCCATGCGAGATACATGTGTCGAGTTTGGGTTTAACACTATCAAATATAAAAATAATATACTCAATGTGTTGAAAAAATTTGTTAGGGAGTTAATAGTAGATCTATAAAATTTTAGAGACTTTATAATCGATTTTGCATTTTAACTCTCGCCTCATCATATACTACCTAATTAACAATGAAATATTCGAGTGTGGCATAGGGTCACCCTAATTGTTAAATTCAACTCTCTGTCTCTGTCTCTCTCTCTCTCTCTCTCTCAATAGACAATATTTTAAATGTGAAGATTGGAAATTTGAGAAGATTAACTCAGACAATTAGTATTAAAAACAATCAAACCTCTTTTCCTTTAGGTAAATGTTTTATCAAAGTTTCGATTGTTACAAAAGTTATTATATTATAAAACAAATTCTTTTTTTTTTTTTTTTTTAATCGGCAGCCACTTTCTTATTGAAGTGCTCATAAAATAGAAAATTTTTAAAATATGTCCTTATCCTAATATGGGTAATAAAACTTCACAATCTGTCACCACCACACATCTCCGTAATATTTTTTAAACAACAAATAAAATCGAGGATAAATAAAATATATATATAAAAAATCATAATTTTTAATTTTTTATAACTGTGCATTCATCTTTTCTGATAAATTCGATCAATTGATCCGAGATTATGTTAAATATAGTTTCTCTTCCAATTAAAATTTGATAAATTATAATTTAAAAAGTATAGTAAGCGATAATCACAAATTTTTACAAGATTAATTTGTATTCATTGTTCAACAAATATATGCACAACTTGGCATCCTAAATTAAATATACCACTCTTCTTTTGACTATGAATTAATAACTACTAATGTTCTAAGAAATTTTATTGGATGTCTAGTACACTATGTTATTCGTGTGCCAAAACAATAAAATTAAAACAATTCACTTTTCAACAAATCAAAAAATCAAAAGGTGTAATTAATTAATTACTTATTTAACAATTATTTTTTCAAATAAATAAAAATTCTAAACCTTACAATGTAAATCCTAGATGCTAATTCATAAACTCTAAACCCTAAAAAAATATATAATATGGTATGATTTAAGTAGCTCGATACACAAATGACGTGGTGTGTCAAAAGTTTTCTCTAATCACTACAAAAAAAAGCAATTATAACGACACTTTTTTAGTGACAAAAAAATGTCTCTATTTTTTTGAATATAGCCACATTTTTTTATGTTATGTCGGCTTTATAATCATTTAACGACACTATTAAACATTTATCATAATTATTGAAAAATTTAGCGATGCTTTTGATAAAATCAGTGGCCTTTTTTTACATATAGCGACGATTTAAATTTTATGTCGATAAAAAGTGTCTTGATACTATTTAATTTGAATACACTTTTTACTTGTATCGACATATAACAATACTTAATGACACTTCTAATTTTTTGTTGGTAATTTTTAAAATTTTAACTACGCTTTTAAATAAGCATCGTTACTTCGTTTTAAGTGAAAAACAATTTGATTTTGCGTCAATAAAAAGTGTCTCGATACTATTTAATTTGAAGACACTTTTTACTTGTGTCAACCTCTGACAATACTTAATTACACTTTTAATTTTTTGTTGGCAATTTTTAAAATTTTAACTACGCTTTGAAATAAGCATCGTTACTTCGTTTTAAGTCAAAGACAATATGATTTTGTGTCAATAGAATGTGTCTCGATACTGTTTTATTTGAAGACACTTTTTACTTGTATCGACCTATAACAATACTTAACAACACTTCTAATTTTTTATTGGTAATTTTTAAAATTTTAACTACGCTTTTAAATAAGCAACGCTACTTCATTTTAAATTAAAAACAGTTTGATTTTGCGTCAATAGAAAGTGTCTCGATATTATTTAATTTGAAGACACTTTTTACTTGTGTCGACATATAACAATACTTAATGACATTTCTAATTTTTTGTTGGTAATTTTTAAAATTTTAACTATGCTTTTAAATAAGCATCGTTACTTCGTTTTAAGTCAAAGACAGTTTGATTTTGAGTCAATAAAAAGTGTCTCGATACTATTTAATTTGAAAACACTTTTTACTTGTATCAACCTACGACAATACTTAATGACACTTTTAACTTTTTGTTGGCAATTTTTAAAATTTTAACTACGCTTTGAAATAAGCATCGTTACTTCATTTTAAGTCAAGACAATATGATTTTGCGTTAATAGAATATATCTCGATACTATTTTATTTGAAGACACTTTTTACTTGTGTCGATCTATAACAATACTTAACGACATTTCTAATTTTTTGTTGGCAATTTTTTAAATTTTAACTACGCTTTTAAATAAGCATCGTTACTTCATTTTAAGTCACAGACAGTTTGATTTTGCATCAATAGAAAGTGTCTCGATACTATTTAATTTGAAGACCCTTTTTACTTGTGTCGACATATAACAATACTTAATGACACTTCTAATTTTTTGTTGGTAATTTTTAAAATTTTAACTACGCTTTTAAATAAGTATCGTCACTTTGTTTTAAGTCAAAGACAGTATGATTTTACGTCAATAGAAAGTGCCTTGATATTTTTTAATTCAAAAAAACTTTTTTATTATGTCCATGTATTTATATATTCAGTCACAGCCTTTTTATTTATATCGAGTTATATCATCACTTAATTACGTTTTTAAATTTTTTGTTGGCATTTTTATAAAAAGTTTACAACACTTTTAAATATGCATTGATATTTCTTTTTGAAATTAAAAAGGTTTGATTTTAGATTGATATAAAGTGATATTTTCTTAATTTGAAGACATTTTTATTTTAGTTTTTAGGTTTTTAAATGAATTTTAAGCCCCTTTCATTGCCTTTGATCATGCTTCAAGTTATTAATTAATTGTTTTTAATGTGCAGAAAAATTCAATTAAGACGAGATCTTGGTTTGTGTAAATTTTCAAAATTGGAAAATTTTACTTAAAAGAAGTCATAAGCTATGATCTGTGCTCGAGAACATTACTCTTCTGTTTCGTTTTGTTGTGACAAATTAAAGAAAGAACTTAAACCATGATCCAGGGTTGAGGACATAACTTTTCTGTTTCTTTTTGGACAAAGCTCAATTTTTGAGTCTTTTATTTTATTTTATTTAAAAAAATTTTACCTTGATATCTATAGTAGTATAATGCTTTTTGGCCTTATAATTCATATTGGCAATAAGGGTATGTATGGAAATAAATTTGGTAAGAAAAATCGCCACGACTAAAGAAAAGATGCAAAGAAAACTGAGTTTTATGGTTCTTTAGAGAAATTTGAATCAGTTAATATTTATTAGTCATGTTATAATTTGAGAAAACATAAAAATGGAAAGTTTAGAGATGAAAATTATATGCACAGTAAGGATATAATTGAAACAAATTAAAAGTTTTGTGGAGGAATTTAAAAAAAATTAAAAATAAAATAAATAAATAAATAAAAAGAAACAGGGAAAAGCTTTAATGTGCCATTTTTCATCTTGTCCTTGGCCGACCCTAAATGGACCATCCTCTCTCCTCTCTGATTCTCTCCAATCTTCTCCGATCAGCCATCTTCCCACCGGATCCTTAGAGCCGGCAGCCATTCTCCTCTCAATTGGTCGTCGTTTTGCGCCGCCACACTCTTAGACGCTGCAGATCGCCTTTCCTCATTGCCTTATCGATGCCATTTCCGTTCCCTCCACCAGCAGCTGCACGCGCTTACACTGGTGGCGGATGTCCGTGGATCTAGATTCTCTAATCTTGCTACTGTTACGGTATCAATATTTCATGTCTTTCAGGATTACAATAAATCTGAAGCTTGTCTTTTGATTTCGATTTCTTTGTAGTTAAATCAACCAAAATTCGCCTAAAACCTAAGTGTTAGTATAATATGGATAGGTCGATCATTCTCAGCTCCATTTTCAAAATTCTGTTCCTTTATACTGTCTTAATTGAATCGTTGCATTTACCTGTGAACTTATTTTTGAAACATTCTCTATTCCTTGTGATTATGTCGCTGGATTTATGCAGGGTGAAAAGGCACTCTTTTTGGACAGTCATCGGAATTATTTTGGTTGGGTTAATGAATGCATAAATTATCGGTAAGAGTTGTGGTTGTTCATTATGGAATTTAGATTCAACTAGATGGTGAAAATGATTAAAAAAAAAGGTTAAGATAAGGGTGATTCTATTAAGGATTGGGAAGCAAATATTTCCCAAGAAGAAGCATTAAGTCTCTCAATAACCTTCATTGATAATAAATTATGAGGAAGATGTTTCTGAGTCATATGTTTTTATGCTATAACTTTGGGATGAGATGCGGGTAGGCAGTACTTGGCATCATGTCATTGCAGGAGTCTCCAAATTATATTATATACTTGTTAAAAAAGTTAATTCTTTGCATTTTGTATGTCTATGATAAGTGCTCAAATTTTGTGGATTGTGATATTTCATGTTTGGAAGTTCGGTGAAATATGGTTTTGGCTCCCTTTTTCACAAAATTCGTTTTTCACCCTCCGTTTTTTTTTTTTTTGTTCCAGTGCTGCTGTGAATTCTGAGACACATGAGGAAGTTGCAATTAAGAAGATTGGAAATGCCTTTGACAACATAATAGATGCCAAAAGAACGCTGAGAGAGATCAAGCTTCTTTGTCATATGGAGCATGAAAATGTGAGTTTCATGTTGGAATTGAATATCCAAATTTATGGTTGCCTGCTTACTCTCTGTTTTTCGTGCTTGTTTGTCAGTTTTCTCTCTTGCTTGTCAAAATTCAAGTCATGCAAATGGAGTTATGCACTGTTGTAATATCCAAATGACAGTTCATAAGAGAAGAAATTAAGAAATCATTTGTCAAATAATTGCTTTAGTTTAAGTATCTATAACAGTAGGAGCACTGCAAAAAATGGTTTTATACATTGTTAAACACAACACTTTGCTATACATATTTTGAACTGGAATACTTTACATGTAACTTACTTGTATATGTTGCCAGAATCATGGAAATTGAACTAGAAAACTCTCTATATACCACTTATTTTTCACTTCTCTGTAGGTCTTTTTTTCAAATTCTTTTTATGTTCTTAACTCTGTGCTTCACTTTCTGTATCTCATATTGGGCTTCACTATTTGCTGCTTTCTTGTTCATAGGTTATTGCGATCAAGGATATCATATGACTGCCAAAACAGGAGGCTTTTAATGATGTGTACATTGTTTATGAATTGGTGGACACTGATCTTCATCACATTATTCGATCTGATCAACCACTGACAGATGACCATTGTCAGGTTTGTCACCTATAAGTTTTTTTGCCTTGTAACTGGTAAGGCCGAAAACATATATCTTATCTAAGTGCTTCTTGCCGTTTAACTGAACTCTCTTAATCACGAGGAATTATAATTTATCTCTTACCTATAGTTTACACAAGTCATACAAAGCATAGAGTGGCAATTTGGTGATTACTGCAAGTTGCATGCCTAACTATCTTGAGTTTGTGGCCTCTACTCCGGCAAAACCATCAGAAACGATGGTGATACATGTTAATTTGAAAATATTTATTTTGAGAATTATCTTCTGTCCCTCAAACTGTTGAATTTGTGTACTGGAGCATTATTCTATCCATGTTACTTTACCATTTAGTGTATTATGATTGTTCCGATTCTGAAATTGAGAATTGATAGATCTCAATGAAAATTTGCAGTATTTCCTGTATCAACTATTAAGAGGACTGAAATATGTGCATTCAGCCAACGTCCTGCATCATGCTCTTAAGCCAAGCAATTTGCTGTTCAATGCAAATTGTGATCTCAAAATTGGAGACTTCGGATTGGCAAGGAGAACATCTGAAACAGATTTCATGACTGAGTATGTCGTCACTCGTTGGTATCGAGCACCAGAATTGCTCCTTAATTGTTTAGAATACACTGCAGCAATTGATATTTGGTCTGTTGGTTGCATCCTTGGTGAGATCATGACCAGAGAACCTCTCTTTCCAGGGAAAGATTATGTCCATCAGCTCAGGCTAATTACAGAGGTATCAACTGAGATAGTATCTCCTCTTTCCTCCTAGGGAAAGGAAAAAAAATCATTATTCTTTCCTCATATCAGTTTTCAATCAATGCAATTGGAATGAAATAGAGAATTGTGTTCTTTTACGAAAGAAAGTATCCTTTGAATGTCATCTCTTTTTGTGGATTAAAGAGAGAATCATGCTTTACTGTTTTCATTAAGCTGGCCAGTGAAATCATACATGCACCTTTTTTTTCCTTGTGTAAAAGTTAATAGGTTCACCTGATGACGCCAGCCTTGGTTTTCTCCGAAGCAATAATGCCTAGAGATACGTTAGACATGATGCCAGGTACTGCCTACCGGTATCTCATCCCAAAGTTATAGCATAAAAACATATGACTCAGAAACATCTTCCTCATAATTATTATCAATGAAGGTTATTGAGAGACTTAATGCTTCTTCTTGGGAAATATTTGCCTCCCAATCCTTAATAGAATCACCCTTATCTTAACATTTTTTTTTTATCATTTTCACCATCCAGTTGAATCTAAATTCCATAATGAACAACCACAACTCTTACCAACAACTGTTGTCGCCATTCACAACACTTGAACAAATTCTTCAAACAAGGGTTAACAATTATGAGTCCGACAAAGAGGATTTAAATGCCTGTTGAAAGGAGACTCCTGTGACCTCAAGTTCACTAGTATTTATGCTTCTGTCCCACTTATTTCCTTTTAACTTTGTTTTGTTTTCTGTTCTATTGTCTTTACCATTCTGCTTGGTTCAAATTGCAAATTACCACATGCATATGAAGATTAACTTTGTGACTGTTGGGTCATGTCATTGATGATGTTTAGTTTCCCTTTTATCTTCATCCCTTGCCATTTAGGTGAGAATTGCATCTCTTTTCTGCATGCCTTGATTAAACTCAAATGCCTTTTTATAATCAACCGAGATGCAATTCTATATAATATTTGAACGAATACAAGAAATAGTTTTTAAGTAAAAGGTTTAAGTAATTTGGATCATTTATCTTCTCAATCTCTGAATCTTCATAACTTGAAGTCACATTTTTTATTAGTTTTTCAGAACATTACTTTTGTATATTATTATTATTATCATCATTGGCTGTTTCAGTTAGAATTGTGTGTAAGAGCTGTGATATATATTTTATTTAATGAGATGGGTGAGCGTGATGTGCAAGACCTGATTTAGAATATAATGATTTGCTACAATGATGTGTAGGACCTGATTTTTGTTATGGAATACATGTAAATCCTTGAGTTGTCATGCCTTATGATGCCTACTAATTCATTTAACATACACAAGTTATTATTTTACTTGAACTCTGTAAGTTATTTTCCTGTTGTAGATACTTTTCTTATTGGTAAATATTATGTTATCCAAATATATGCTTGTGAATATAGATAGATTAATTAATGAATTGGATTCTGTCGTGAGAAAATATTAATTTGTGTATAGGTGTGTACACAAAAATATGCTTTTATGTAATTATGGAATATTTTTTAACTTCTTAATTTTTGACTCCTAATTATGGAATATTTTTTAACTTCTTAATTTTTGACTCCTACACAAATAACAAATGGTTAATGCATCTTGTTGATGATGGCTTTTTCAAGATTGGGGATGCACGTAAAATAGATGAAGGAGAATACTACATCATGATACTTTAAGGCTATTGTAAACAATCATGATATTTTCAATTATAGACATTTATATAATTATATGTGGTAAATTTGAAGATGTTATTTAATAAAAGTGTCGTAACAATTATTACATTTATGCACAAAATGTCGTTTATTGATAATGTATTAATATTTATACGTCGCAATGTAATGATTTTTTTATATAAAAAAAATGTCATTTACTTTTGGGAAATAATAGATTTTTAATGTTGCTAAATATAGACATTTATATAATTATGTGTCGTCGTATTTAGGACCTTTATGCATAAAAATGTCCTTATATTGAGGACGTACTGATATTTATATGTCACACTTTAATGACATTTTTTAGTCAAGAAATGACGTCTTATTTGGGACAAAATAAATACGTAGTTTGGTCAAATGTAGACGCAAATATAATTATATGTCAAGAACTTGTAGATTTTTTTTAATTGAAATGTTGTGAATTCAAGACGCAATAAATATTTTCTAAAAGGAAATGACGACACAAAAAAAGTAGTGTGGGTAACTTAGGACGCTTTATTAAAACGTCGGGAGAATGTTTAAATTTATTATTAAATAATACGATAGATTTAATGACGCTACAAATATAAACGTTGTCAGCATGACAACGCTTTTCATATGAAATGGCGACACAATTTGGTTTACCAACACAATATTAATGTGTCGTTAAAAATTACGACACGCAATTTAACGACATATGTAACGACATTTTCAAAAACGTTGGTAAACGTTTAAAGACGTCGAAAAGCGTCGTTAATAACTAAATTTTTACGTTGTTATAGAACATTTTTTTCCAGTAAATGTTCTAGTATATTCCTATTTACTTTTGGAATCAAAATGACATCTGTATTATTCGAATCATGTAAGATGGTTTAAAAATACTACGTTTATTTATATAAAAACAATAATGACGAGCTTATATTAGAAAAGTATCAATAATAACATTTCATACTTTCTTTTTCATGTTATATATATCTAAGACTATATTCATGAGATGGAATAGAGCAGTAATCTTAAGTTAAACAAGTGAACTTGATGAACGGTTAACCAAAATTGAAAAAGTAGCAATGAATATCCTTCTTTTACCATAAAAAGAGAAACTTAAAAAATCACCATGTGGTTCCGATCGCTAACAAATTTAGGATTATGTTTTTTTCTTATAAAAGAAAGGACATGTGATTTTAAAAGTTAGAAAAAAAAAAGGATAACATTAAATCATGACATAGCAGAGAGTATTTTTGTCTATTTTGAACTGAAATTTTTCAAATTAGGTTCATAAAAATACAATAGACCTTAACAATAAAGTTTGAAAATTTTCGAGAAATGCAAATATTTTTCTTAAGTAAATGATGATTATAAAATTAAAAAAATCACAAACAAATGAATAAATCTATGAAAAATATTCAAATCTTGATGTAAAATTCGTAAATACTATATGTAAATTATCGGAATGCTAAATGAAAAAAAAATGCTCTCTAGCACATCATCATTTTCAACGGAAAAGTGTTATCTTTTTTTTTTCTAACTTTTGAAACCACATGTTTTCTTTTTAACCAAAAAAAAAAAAACCACAATCATTGATTTATTAGCGAGTGAAACCACATTGGTGGTTTTTGAAGTTTTCCCTTTACAAAAAGTATCGTTAAAATTATGCCCTTTTATCCTGAAATATGGCCAAAATCAGAAACTAAAATTTTAAAGGCTAAACAATTTATTAGTCCCTATATTTTTATGTATTACACTAGTTAGTACATAGATGTATTTTAAGATCTTTAAGTTTTGTTTCAATAAACTCTTTAGTCATTTTCTTTATTTTTGCATATGAAAATACAAAATTACCCTTGGTTATAAGTAAAAAAAATTATCTTTTAGTTTTCAAATTTAATTAAAGTATTTCAAATAATATATACACATGCACCAATATTTCTATACTCATATATATTGGTTATAAAATAAAAAATATCTCTATTAGTATTATTTATTCTCTTTAATATATACATTGAGTCAAATTTTGATGATAACAATTAGAAGATTAAAAATAGAAAGAAGATAAAAAGAAAAAATGAATACTTAAGTAATTGAGTTAAGATTAAAACAAATAATAATCTTAATAAAATTACAAAGAGTATATCATTATTAAAGACGAAGCCATATAACAAGAAATGAAAACAAAGGAAAGACCACTATGATGTATAAGAGGATAATAAGCTTGGAGTTACAAAAGGGACTATTGTAATCACATAAGGTTATATACCTACAAGAGGTTATATACTGTATAACGGTCACCTATAGAAGGCTGTGCACTATACAATAGTCGCCTACACGAGGCTATCACTATATAACAATCACATACAAGAGGCTGAAGAAAAATCAACATACTACTATAGAAAGCTATGTATTACATAACAAATTCCTATAAAAGGCTATAACAACATAAATTGGCAGTTTCAGAGGCCTATAGAGTCCTGAACATATTTGACAAAAAGCTTCATCAACCATGCTTATCAGTAACGACTATATTTGCTTCTTCACTATAAATAAAGAGTAAATCCATCATTTACAAGTGGACAAAACATTTAGCAAAACCACATATACAAGCATACATTTGAGAGTATTTTCCAACAAATCTTCAAAGAGAAATTCAAAGAATAAAGTCTTCATCGATAATTCTCAAACAACAAAACTCATATCTAGAAAAGGGTTTTGTGTAAGGGGGAGTTTTGTTATAGGTGATTTCAACAAAGCATTGTAAAGTTTTATACTTGAGCTTGAAAAATATGGTATTAGTTTGATTGTTAAGCTTGAAAATAACAGTCGTAAAAGTTTGATATTTGAACTTGTAAAAAGCACTGGAATAGTTGTTGTTGAGTTATAAAACAACATCTATAAGTTTGACACTTGAACTGGTAAAAAGTGTCGATCGAGGTTTTCATATTTGCTTAGAAAAGCATTGAGTTCGTCACTTGAACTCGTAAAAAGTAAAAATATGCTTGGTTCTAGCCGTAAAGAAATCATAGGCTTGGTTTCTGCCTGTAAAAGAATCACTATTGAAAAATCTCAAGCGGTGAGCTTGAGGATTGAAGAAGGCCGATTGGGCCGAACCTGTATAAATCGTTTTGTCTCTAATATCTCTATCTCTACTCTCTTTACGTATTATTAAGTATTTAAATTAATAGCATTAGTAGTGTTTAGAGATAATCTTTAAACGAAACAAAACATTTATATTGACAAGTTTCACTAACTATTTTATTCCGCATTTTTAAGTAAAACTTGTTTTATTGGAAAAAATTGATTTTACATAAAAGTTTAATAAAAGAATTTTTATTCGGTAATACACACTATTCACCCCCTATAATGTGTCTCTAGCCTATTTGAATACCAACAATACATTGTTATTTTTATTAGTTTAATATAACATATATATAAACTAACAATAAATGTTAATATGAATCTTGATAAGTTTTTTTTTAAAATGATATCTTTTTACTTATTAATGTTATCTATAACATATATTAGAGATGAAAAGTTTGATTTATAATTTTATATAGTTCTATTCCTAATTTTATATTTTAAAATTTTTTTAGTTATTTTAATTAAATAAGCTCTATGCCAATAGAGTTTAGTTCTATAATTATATAAAATTAAATAAATTAATTATTCAATATTAGTAATACTAGGATTATGTAAGGAAAAAAAATATAAAATAGAAAAGATGATATGTTTTATCATTATAAAATAGTATAAAGGATAATTTTATTATTATTAGTCTAATTTGACTATTGACTCTACTAAAAGGATTAAACAATTGATTATAAGAAAACTTACGGATTATATAATTACTATAGGAACTGACTAGTATATTATGTAGAAATATAAGGACTAATAAATTGTTTATCTTATTTTAAACCCCACAAAAATGAAAAGAGTGAAAGGGGAGAAATTTTATAATGCAACTGGGTCTATACGTACCATTTCAATAATATAAAAAAAAATTGAGTATTTGATAACTAAAATGTATATAAACAAAATAAAAAAACAAGCATGTGTTAGATTTAACATCGAAGTAGTCCATTTGGACGGTATCCATTATAAAATTTGTAGTGAAATGGTGCATGTAAAACATGGGAAGAATGGTGCCTGAAAAGTAGACTGAAAAAAAAAAAAACCAATCAGCAATAGACATGCAAACTTGTAGAGAAAGAAATTTGAAGCATTTCTCTTGAAGTCATACAAAACCTTCCTTTCAACCCCCCATTTACAGCATACAAGAGAAGGGACACATAATGATAATATATAACATAACTAAGCCCTCATCCCCCTTTTTTTTTTTGGCTAAATATAATTACATATGATATGAGTTCAAAATTAAAAGAGAGCTCTTTTCCTTTTATCATTTTTTATTTTATAATAGCTAAACTCTCCCGTTTTCAACCTACCTATTACTTTTTTAGTTTTTTACTTTTCACTACCCTTCTCTTTTTCTTTTCTTTTTTCTACTTATGGTATCTAACTGTATATCAGGCACTGTAGGCATTAGAGACCTGAAACTGAGCTCCCCACATTAATAAATTTTCAGACCAAAATCTCATCCTCTATTATGCTCCAACTCCGAGGAAGTCAAAGAAAGCCACATTTTTATTATGATCAGCAGATGCACAAGGATTGGTCCTGTTGGTTCCAATTGACTCTGATGAATCAGTTGCACATCCTTCTGAATTTGAATCTGACTGACCAGATATCACCCCAACCTCTTTTTCTGCGGATAAACCTGCAATTAGACCCATTAATCCATTTTCATTCTCACATAAAAACATTAACTAAACAAAATCAAGAAAATAAAAATCACCATACCCATTCCCTTATTACTACTATTGACTCTCCTTACAAAGAAAGGGGGAGATTTGGTAGATGAAGGAGTAAGTGAAAGATCAGTGCAAGTTGAGTTAGATTGATCATTATCAATGGTGCTTGATTGATCAGTAGTAGTAGATGCATTATTATTTTGCAAATTAATAATTTTCTTTGTAGGAGGAGGCTGGATTTGAGTAGTAACAGAAGAAGAAGAGGGTGGTTTTCTTTTTCTGTAAATGCTGGATTGCTCTCTATGTTTTCTGGCCATTATTACATGCCAATGATTCTTCACTGCATTATCGGTCCGGCCGGGGAATAGCCGGGCAATCATAGCCCATTTGTTACCATAAAGTCTGTGCGCTGCTAACAATCTCTCCTCTTCTTCTTCTGTAAATGCCCTCCTGTTGATTCTTGGATCCAGCTGATTAAACCACCTTAATCTGCAGCTTTTTCCTGTAATTAATAACAAATAGAGATCAATTAATGTACAACAAATTGAATCCTATTTATGGAAGGTGAAGCCTTTTTTGTTCACTAACCTGATCTTCCTTGGAGATTTTCAGCAATCAAATTCCAGTTTTGGGGGCCATATTGGGCTACAAGTTCTTTAAGTTTAGCATCTTCAGCAGGTCTCCAATGGCCTCTAGCGCAAAGTTTTGTGTGGACATTTTTAGCAGGAAGAGAGGTTTTATAAGGCCCTTGTTCTTGTTCTTGTTCTTCTTCGTGTTCTTGTTGTTGTTCCCCGAGATTCAAAGAAAGACCATGCTGTTCAACCCCATATAGGCCATCACGCCCATTTAGGTCTATTGAATGGGTCAAAATCTGAAAACCCATTTGAGGATTTTGGGGTTTTGTCTCTCCAATTACCCCAAATGTGTTAGAGAGAGAAAGTTGAGAAGGCATAAAGTTTGTATCTTGATACCCATTGAACCCATTATTTTCACTCCTTAGGTGTTGCAGACTCATTTTGTTTCCGCCCCCCACCCAAAAGAAGAAGAAGATATAAAACAGAAATGAAAATGAAGTAAAAACGTTTCCTTCTCTACAATGCCTCAAAAAAACAGAGCAAAAGACCAGATTTTTAACATAAAAGATGCTTGTTTTCTTTGTTTTTCTGGTGAAGAGAGAGATTACAAGAATGGACTAAAAGGCATTCTTAATGTCAAACTCACAAGAAAAGAAGAAAACAGAGGAATCTAATCTGTGGTTAAGCATAAGAAGAAAGAGCAGGAATGGAGAGAGGAGAGGGAAGAGTGGTTTTATAAATTGAAAGAGGTGATAGTGATTAGATGTGTTTGTTTCTCTCTCTTTCTATCTCCAAAAGGGTATTAAATTAAATTAATTAATTGAATGAATGGATGGATGGGATGAATGTCGAGGAGAAGGCACTCGTGTGGGTGGGTGGGTGGATTGTGTCTCTCAAAAAAACAAAAACATATGCATAGGCATTGGTATTGGTATTGGTATTGGTATTGCTGTTTTATTGTTTTAGCTTTCTTTCTTTCTTTCTTTTTGGTCTTTTTCTCGGCCTCTGTTCTCTCTCAGAATCTCTGTCTCTTTCCCTCACACCACTTTCGCTCTCCCCAAATTTCCCTCTCTTTTTCTCACTTCTCTTTTTTTTTTTTCCTCTTCATATTCCATTTTCTTTATATAAATAATTTAAAGAAAAAAAAAAACAATTTGCTGCTTTGAATTTTAGAAAATTCAAAAAATTGTATACTTCTTTTACTTAATCCTTTTTTTTTTTCCATTATTTTGAAAAATGTGGCGTCTGATTTCTGTAACACTCATTGGAGAAACATACGTTTATCACCAGACTATAGGTTAATAAGTTAATTAATCCATTTTTTCATTCAAAACTCATAGACATTCTTTCTTTAGGTGGATCCACTCCAAGTTAAAATTTATTGTTTATAGTAAGAATTGATTTCAAACTCTTTAGTTTAAGCAATTCAAATTTATTTTTCTTCCTAAGTACTTAAACAGAAATTTCCTTCCTTTTTTTCTTTAACCAAATCCCATTATCTCTTACTTCTCATTCTTCATCTTCATATTTCATTTTCTTTTTGCATTAATAATTAAAAATAAAATAAAAACACATTATTTTCTTAGTTTCTAAGATTTTAATTTTATTTTTTTTAGAAAGTTTCAAAAATTGTATACTTTATGATTCATACAAAAGCTATAAATTTTATTCTTAGGCTATTAATTAAAAGTTATTAACATTCTTAAACTTCCAAATTAATATCAAAATAGTACACAGAAATTTAATTTTGACTCTGTACAATAACAACATTCTGAATTCGTAACTAATATTATAGTCAAAGTCAATCCTCATATTGCTCGCTTAAGGTGTTATGTCAAAATATTTTTGTATTTTTTAAATGATAACATGCGTGATGATATCACTTCACCGTTATATCAAAAAAATGACACATATATAGAGGTGCCAAAAGTAAAATGACATATATATAGAGATATCAAAATGGATTATCGTGTCAGTATAAGAGTTGACACTAATACATAGAAGGTTAACATTAACATTTTCCATTTATTAGACGAATTAAATGTATCAACCATTTCCGACAATAATCCGTATAACTTTAACCTTAATTTACTAAATTTGCTTGTTATACGAATCGTTTTATCTTATTATAGTCCTTTTAAATCGTGTTACCGTGTCAATTTTACATTTGCCGTATTATAAACAAATAACAAGTTAATACTAATACAATATATATATTCCACAAGTTAAACGTGTCAACCGATTTTCGATACTAATCGACATAACATCAACCCTATCCACTAAATTCGTGTTACATGAATCGTGTTAACGTGTTATGACCCATTTTGATACCCGTACACATTCCACATGTGAGCCGCAATGTTTAAATCAGATCAAATTGATTAAGATGATGATCTAATTATTCTTCCTTTTTTTTTTTTTTTTTTTGAGTTAGTTATATATTTATCAGTTTTTCAATTATGACAAATGCCACTTTGCTATTTTTAACACTAATAAGAAAATCTTTTTCATTTATAAATTATAATGTAACTTATATTGGTTTTTTCTCGTGTTTGTTCCATAAGGTTATGCATAAAATGCTTTCACTGGTCCAAATTTTAAAATTCATGATATTTATATATATATATATATATATATATATATATATAAATAAATCTCATATATCCACTTATCATCATTCACATAATCATATTTGAAACTTAATCACGGTGAAAACTCCTCATTTCTCATTGTAGGTACATTTAGTAAAATTCAGATATGTATTTCTTTCTCCAAACTTAATCTGTAGTATCAATTGAGCTACAACCAGTTTGTAAAAATTCATGTTATTAATGACTATATTTTGTTTGAAAAAATACTATACATGCAGTGTAAGATTATAGTTAAAACTTAAACTAGAATATTATGAACAATTAATTAAAAATGGCAGAAATCTACTTATTTTTTATGACTTATTATCTACATTTTGAAGGAAAAATATTTGGTTGAATAGTTCTGTTATGTATTATATTATGCGTAGCATTTCAAATTTCATCTCTAACAATATGAATTCCATTAAGAATATATATATTGATCACGGAAAAAGATAAGTATTGTGTAAAGAAATTTTAGAATATTTCCGGAGTATATACTCTCATGGTCATAAGATATGATTTATATTTTTTTATTATACCCTAAAAAGGAAAGCAGTAACTCTTTTTACTAATAAATCTTACGGGAGTATCGTGCATCGGGAGTATCCTAAAATTTTTCATACTGTACATGGGGCACATGCAGGTGGTGCAAACTTGTGTATATGAAAGCATTTAATGATTCTGCATGTACACGAATACATATTTCAATCAATAAATAAACTATACATGAATTATCGTCATCATTCATCATCCACTCCATACCTAATTATAATAAAAATATTCATCATCCACTCCATACTTAATTATAATAAAAATAAGGAAAGAAATATCTTTAAGTGCTTATTTTTCGAAAATTTCTATTAACTACAATTACATATTTTTTTTTTTTTTGTTAAATTTGTTAATTGTAAATTACATTTTGCTAACCAAATTTTGTGACTTTTGTGATAACCAATAATATAATATGTACATCTATGATTGATATAGGTCAATCTGTCAAATTGAGAAGCTATAAATATAATCAACAAAAGTTTAAAAAAAATCGAAGTTCAGGCATTTTTTTATTAAAAAAAAAAAAGATTAAATGGTATGAAGTTTTTTTTTTTTTTTTTTTTTTTTTTTTTTTTGTGAAGTTGGTATATATGATATATCAACAATCAAATAGTATCTTATACGATATAACTAATTCACAATAATAATAATAATAATAATAATAAATTATTTGAAATGCTTGTTAATTTGTAGTGATGAATCATCTCAATCTGCTTTCTTTAGCATGTTTTGGTTGATTTTATATACATAAATGCTATACTTTATCTTAATTTGCATACTTTATTTTTGATAAATATGATTAATATATATATATATATATATATATATATATTCGGTTAGCAAAACCTATAGAAAATAAACAATTATTCTATTGTGGTATTCTTTTGTGGCCCCTGAATCTTTTTGACTGTTGAAATGATTGCCCCACTTTTGTGCTTTTCATTTCATATATATATCCTTTGTATAACAATAACATTGCTTGCTTTTATTTTTATTTTCCATTTTTTATTTGGCCCACATAATTGATGTACATTATCTGATATAATTGATTTAAACCTAAAAATTTATATCATGAATATTTGTTATCATATATTTCGGAGAAGAAAATGGACCCTACCAATACATGAATCCTACGTACCCAATTTCATGGATGATGCAACTAATCATTTTTTATCATATATACAATTCTTATTTCCCTATGGGAATTATTTTTATTTTTTATATATGCTTGTGAATGTCTAGTCATCTCTTACCTAAAATCAAATTTATTCCAAAGTAGAAGTGAATCAGCAAACAAACAAACAAACAAACAAATAAGAAAGCTAATTTTCAATCATACATGCAAATCATAAATTGAAATTTTTGCTAAACACATCATCAAAATTATTTTTATTTATGTTTTTCTTCACATAATTATGATGGCTCCAAATTTTATAATTTTGTAGCAATCCCCACTTATTTTTTTATACATATAATTTTTAGTCTTTTAGAAGCATAGTATATAGTGGCAAATAAACTTAAACTCTATACATCCTATTTTAAGAGGAGTATACTCACCACCAGATTGACGTAACTGAAACATTATCTATTGATTACTGCAATATTAATACAGTAGAATTTAGTTAAGTAGGACTTTTTAATGTAAAGAATATTAGTTATTAATTTACATGCACTGAATGAATGATAAATAATTAATAAATTGTATAATCCATACTACATTTGACAAGATATATAACAAGAAAACGAAAAGAAAGCTCGGAATATC
Source organism: Euphorbia tirucalli (assembly GCA_039660915.1). Classification (NCBI taxonomy): domain Eukaryota; kingdom Viridiplantae; phylum Streptophyta; class Magnoliopsida; order Malpighiales; family Euphorbiaceae; genus Euphorbia; species Euphorbia tirucalli. The sequence continues at coordinate 22,226,163 of CM077632.1, forward strand.
TAACTTTGAATTTGTGCCTATCATTGAATTTGAAGAAGAAGAATAAATATAAGTATTCTAAAATTACACGACCATATCCAACTTTTGAAAAGAGAAAAGATTACAGAAAAAACCTTTAATTAATTGAATCACACCCACAATGGGGAAAGATATGAATAGAGGAAAATTAAATACAAAAATTACGTAATAAGTGTTATTTTATGGGGTTGGAAAGTAATTAATAGTAATGATAGGTTTTTTTTTTGGCAGTTTGACTGAGGAACTGAAGAGGTATTATGCAGTAGTTGCAGGAGACACCAAAAGCATTTGTTTCCCTTCCTTCTTATTGTGGTCCTTCCTGATCCTAATCCTATCCATGTACTTCTTTTTTCCATTTCCATTTAAGTTTTTAATTACTCAATCACACCCTCCTTATTTTATTCCTTTTCTGGTAAATCAAATCTACATTTACACCTTTTTTTTTTTTTTTTTTTTTTTTTTTTTATTTGGTGTTGAAAATCATAGCAACAAAACTAAACTTAATGGATTTAATAAAATATATCCCGATTAGACACTCTTTAAGTGACTATTTTTCGCTCTAAGCCTAACATACCAGCGCAATGTCATGTTAATTTCAGTTAATAAAAAATTAATATATGTCATTGATCTAACATTTACGTGTAAAATAAAAAAAAAAATTTTCAAATTTGATTAGGACTAATGTAGCGCCGTATTGACATTTAAGACTTCGTTTTAACTTGCAAAATTATCATTTAAGCGTCAGATTTTGACGTATTTGAGTGGAAATGATTTTATTGATATCAAAATGAAAGGTTAGTGAGTTTATTAATACTAATTAACTTTTTTAGCGATAAACATAAAAACTCTAAACATAAAGAAATGCCAATTTGGCTTGCGTGAGGTGATGTTAGATGGAAATGTCGTAATTGAGATAAAGTTTTTGTAAGACAATAAATGTGAGTAGTTAGAATCGAAACTGATATATCTTATTCTCAAAATGAAATTACTTAAAAATAAACAGAAAACAAGAATTGAAAAAGGAATAGTAAGCAGTAAAAAACAAGAAGTGAAACGAATCGTTTGGATACGTTACGTTAAGGAAGGGGGATGCACACGCGTGAAGTTTGTTACAGGTTTCTGTTCCAACAACTCTCTCTCTTCTTTTAATTGCTTACAATCATAACGTAAAGAGAGACAGAGAGAGAGAGATAAACTTTTTTTCTAATTTATTTATTTGGTTTAATACTATTCTTTTTTAAAAAAAAATGAGAAACTGTTGAGGGTAGGCCTCGTGCATGCCTTTTGTCTGTATTAAGGAACGGTTTCGCTTTCTTGTCGTTTTGCACTTTTGATGACGTTGAGGTGGAGGGGCGTTACACGTGCGTCCTTGGTTTTGACCAACCACGTGTACGGCTATGATATTTGTTTTTCCAGAAAAAAAAAAAAAAAAAATGGTAGAAAGAAAGTCTACTGTTGTAACGAAATCTGTGTGGATATTTCAAAGTGGGGTACGCTCTTTGTTATTATTTCTTTTGAATTCAATAGTCCGTCCTCACGTGTTTCTATTTTTGTTAATTTACTATATTACCCTCCCTCTCTCACTCTTCTTACCGTTTATTATTATTTTTTTTTTCTTTTTTAAAAACCATAAGTTTTAAAAGGTTAGCTTTAATTTTTCTATTCTTTTAAAAATGCACCAATTAAACTACACTTAATTATTAATGTTTTCCCAAAACAAAAGATTTTATCATAATTACATGTTCAACCACGTTTACGGCTATGATATTAAAATTACTTTTTCTAATTTAATTCACATTTAAATGATAAATTATTACATTACTCTTCACAATTTTTTTTTTAAAAAAAATAGTGGAAAATGGAATAAGATTTATTTAGATAGCATCTCAACATTATAAGAAAAAAATAATTATATGAACTATTTTCTCACCCAACTCATTTTTACATATTACAATATGCAGATTTCTTGATCAAATAAGAAATATATGTTTCAATCTTTCAAATAGTATTGAATGGATCACTTTATTACTAGGGTTCAAAATTACTTTTAATGTTGGTAAAAAAGTTTCTTTTTTCGGATGTTGTAAAAAGTTAAATCTTATCTGTAATGTACAAAATGAATCAAATGAGGGTCTAACATCACTAAACAACGCCAATTATACCAGTGGCTAACCAACTCCTACCAAAACAAAATTGCACAACTAGAATTGATAACAAGTTATGAGAGAGTTTAAGGATTAAGTGCAATTATCGTTAAAAATTGCTAATATTATTCATTAATGAAGGTCATAATAAGTTCTATTTGGTAGCGTTGGCTCCTTAGTTGACCTATTTTGTAGGTTAAGGATAAAATTCAATTTGATTGTAAATGTTAGTATGAAACAGAATTAAGAGATTTTGTATTTCAATGATTCTTATTCACTTGAGAAAAAAAAAGCTTTACCAATAAAAAAATAACAAAAGCTTTACAACTTTTCTATTTATACAATGACATTATAGAAGAGACAAGGGTAATGAAACCTGGACCAAACCAGTCGTTTGGACTGGGATCAGCCAGACCTTAACCAGTAACCGATTTGGTCGAGATTTTGTATTTCTATGATTATTATTCCCTTGAGAACAAAAGTTTTACCCATGAAAAAGAACAAAAGCTTTACAACTTTTCTCTTTTTACAAGAACATTATCGAAGAGACCAGTGTTATAAAATCCGGATCGAAGTCAATCGGACTGGTTTCAAACAAAGCCAAACTAGTACTTGCTTCGGTCAGGGTGACCCGGAAATTTAATTCTTTTTAATATAAAAAGGGGTAAAATTGGCGACTACAGGGTTGAACTAATGTTATCAAAATCAAACTAGTTCGACTAGTTCAATCCCAAACACTATGGATCTAGTCAGTTTGATCAAAAACTTCAGAATTTTGTAATAACTAACAAAAAATAGTTTGACCAGTGGTTAGATTGGTGAACCGACCAGTTAAGCTAATCGAACCATAATTTTAAAATATTTATAATTAAATAATATTTTTTTGAAAAAATAATTATCTAACTGAGCCATAGGTTGAACCGATTTGAATGGATTCAAACTACAAACTGATAGCCCATTGGTTAACTGTCCGATCAGTTTTAATAACATTGGATTGATCATAGAACTACCTCCATCCTTAGTGCATTTCAACTTTGGCCATTTTTTATGATAACTTATCCTTTTTTTTATGTTGTTAAATTTTTTATTTATTTTCCAATTATACCATGCTAATTGTTAATAAATATTAAAAATTTTATATTTAAATGCTATTAATCCAAAATTGTTGGCTTTTAAATTAGTGTATATACATATGAAAACATACTTTTTATTATTTTTAATTTCCAGTTTGATTCCGATCTGATCCCAATTGAACCTCAAACTCTTGACCTTTTACCTTCTTTGATACTATTAACCGGACCGGGTTTGATAACCATGGAAGAGACTCTAAGAGAGTGAGTGTTTGTTAATTAACTTTTATCATCATTCCTGCCCAAACTTCAACCAATTGCTGTCTAAGATTGAAGCATCAACTATAGCCTACTGTCAAGAATGGCTGTCGAAGCTCACCATTGAGAAAGTGTTTTTTCTATTGCTAAGGAAGAAAATTTGTTGCTGCTAACACTTTCATAGCCCACCTTAAGATGGAACATAAGAGAACTATCAACAACATCCATCTTGGATAAACTAGGTAGCATATGATCCAAACTTAGGGGCTTAGAGAAAAGTTCATCTAATTGTTATGCAGTAGAAACATAAGTAGTTTGAATAAACCTTCATTAACGTAATTTGCTTACAAAATTCACATCTATGCGCACATGTTGGATACGATAATGAGAAACATGATTGTTAGTAATAATAATGGTAGATTTACTATGACAACAAAGATCAATAGGAAGATTGAACATTAAAATCTTACAAGACATATATAGGCTATCCACCTGAGCTGATAGCATGTATAAGCCATGCTTCTATATTTTGCTTCTGCACTTAAGCAAGTAATAATTGCGTCTTAGTTTTCATAGAAATAAGAGAATTACCAAGGAAAATACCATAACTAATCAATGATTTCCTTGTGGTCTTGTAAGTACCCTAACCAGCAATAAAAAAAAAACTATAATGAAGAATGCCCTTTTGAAACTTTAGGACATGTATTGCCGTTGTTATATGATGTTGACATGTATTCAACATATGCTAGCTTAATTATTGTGTTGCAAAACAAACTCTGGGCCTGGTGAACGCTAAATAAAGCAATCTCCCACCAATCTTCTATAATGAGTTGGATTTAATAGTGATTCTCCACCACTAGTTAAGACAAAGTCATGATTCATAGGATTGGCCATTGATTTAGCTTCCTACAGATAATCTTCAGTTAAAATTCCTTTAATATATTTCTATTGAGACAAACTTAGCACCATGTGATGATATGGTTAATTCAATTTCTAAGAAAAACTTGGCATGACCAAGATCCTTGATAATAGAGAGATTATGAAAAATATTAAATAGTTGTAACTATGCCTCTTGTGATCCCATGACAAGAATATCATCAATATAGATAATGAGAGCCAAAAAGAATTTCTGTGTGTTATTCTTAAACTATAACATGCAAAATTACTAGCAAGTATATTAGGTCATCAAGTAATACATACATTAAGTCCATATATCGTATTCCATAGGGATTGAGGTTTAATACATATTAAAAAACTGTGGTTCTAAAAGGAAACAATTTGTGGTAGGAAACAACAATATTATGAAGGATTGTGTTTTTATAACTACTAACTACTTTAAGTTATTATATCTAAGCAATTAACATGCAAATCATCTTTAAAATAGATGTAAGAAAACAAGTTATAAAAGATGGAGTAAGCACAAGCAAAGACATGGAAACAACTTGTATTTTTTCTCTAATCCAGCAATTTCAATATTTCATGCAAAAGGGCATCTCTCACTATAACCACCAGAGATAAGGCTCACTGTACTAAGGATTCTATGCTTTTAAACAACTAACCTGAGCAATCTCTGCAATTAGTAGCCAAAAACATATATAAAGAGCAGGAAAGCATCAAGTAAAGGACGCATCCTAAATTGAACCCCTAACATATGATCCAAAGTCATTGCTAAGTTTACCATAAGCATCATTTCATACATTTTCCATATATTAAATCAATAGCTAGTTGCATTTAACTTACTTATAATAAGGTGACCAATCTCATTTATCAAAGCATCCATATGAAAGACATGCATTTTCTTAAAAAGTACTTAGATTAGATTAGAAATTCTTATTATTACCAGCCAATGCTGGCTTACATCCCAAGAGTTACTGCTCCAGGTGCAAAACAACTTCTCCCATGGAAGGCATTAAAGACAAATTAACTAAAAAAAAAAAGCTAAAGAAAATATGTTTAAAAATGATAAATGAGGTTAGTGACCTCCATAACTACTGTTTAAGAGTATATATAGGATTCCAAGCAAATTAGGGCAACATGCCCTCAAAACATCATAATTCTACACGTGTCCTTGATCTAACAGTTACAAATAAAAGAGAAGATATAAAAGATTCATTGAAATTATCTCCCAACTTCAGTTAATAAAAAACAAGTCTTCAAAACTTCTTTGCAAAGTAATTCCAGATTTGGTAAAGCTATTTCTGCAGACAATTTTTCCCTTTCTGCCATTTCTACCTCTTGCCTATTGCTTGTATCAGTGGCATACAACTTTTAGCACCAAATCAGGGATTTCGTTTAAGAATTGCCAAAAGCTGATAAGAAAATAGTCAAACACAAAATAAGAAATAATTACGACAATTTTAAATTGTTTTAATCATGAAATTAAATCAAATTAGCTTAAATCATTATATAAAATATTAACATATTTTCTCTTATCAGTGTGTTTTGATTGTTATAAGTAATGATCATATTATGATCTTTGAAAACCATAATCTAAAAGTTTAGAAGAAACATCTTTATGCTATTTTCTTTTTGAGGTTCTTTATAAGTTTGTGGTTCTTTCTATTGCAACAAATTTGTTATAAAAACATAATGTTAAACTTTAACATGATTAGGAATAGATAGTTGTGGAATGAAAGATGCCTAGCTCATAAAATCCTTCATCCAAACTGGCAATATTCTGAGTTTGGTAGTTCTTTTGGGAATTATAATGCCTCAAGAAATTATATCTAAAAGAGGAGAAGGATCATCATGTTGGAAATGTCCTAGTCCCAAGGCATTGGTCCTTATTTTGTATTGTATATTTTGGATCTTTTAAGAGATTGATGTATTGTACATTTGTGTTATAATACAAAGGCATTAAGCTATTTATTCTATATCCTGTGCAATATTATAAATAGAGTATCCAATGGTCATATCTATATCCATGTTGGCAAGTGTCATGCGCTTGGCAGTGAGACCATGGATAGGGTAACGATATAACCATAAAGCCATCTATAGTTTGTTCCAGTCATGGGAATGAATGGAACCAAAGACTATCATAACCTTGATTGTATGGCGGCGTCTTACTGGCTGTAAAACATGGATTGTCAATCAAGCTTATAGGTACATGTAATGGGACATGGTACTTGATAGATCCACTAAACAAGAAATCCACATGGTATAGTATCACAAGTGATTCTCGTGTAGTACTTATATTGGATCCTTTGACTTGACCATATTATGGTCTTGCATGTGTTGTAGTTGGCATACTTTCTTAATATCAAATCGGCAGATGAAACCATTATTACTATCGAGGATACCATCATTCCTAACGACAAAATCACTGAGCTACCATCATAATCAAGACATTAAACAAAAGCTCTGATACCACTTGTTAGGGTGTTAATTAATTTTGATGTGTGGAATGAGAAATTAGGCATGCAATCACTATAACAAGAGATTTAAGTGGTTCAGCTAATTTAGCCCGCATGCACGGATGAAGACGTGCACATAATTCATTAGTAATTGGAAAGTTGGCACAACAATAAGGAAATCACATCCTGTATACAATCACTTAACTGTAAAATCCCATGAGTTTGATTACATGTACAACTTACACATATGCATATTTACCGAGCACAAACTCCAAAACTCTCAACGCAAACAAATAAGAAAAAAATCCTTACTTATATAGGCCTCAAAGTAATCCTTCTCCTAATATGATTCACTTTAACGAGGAAGTTTTCAATTCCTATTATAATTAGGAAAACTAACCTAAATATGATTGTTGACATACCTTAACATTCTCCACCTTTTCTAGAATCCTACTCAAGATAAAACTTCTCTCCACCTTGACTTGAAAATTCTGGAGCTTCGTAGAATTATTTCTCATCTCTAATAGTAACTTTTCTCCTTTGTTGAAAATGGTACACACCATATTTTGTTGCTGATGTAATTTCTCAATATCAAACTGGTAGACAAAACCATTATTTCCGTCGATGAAAACATCATTCTTGACGACGAAACCACTATCCTACCATCATAATCAAGACTCCTAACCAAAGCTTTGATACCAGTTGTTAGGAATTCGGACAGATCGTGTATTGATTAAATTTGATAAGCGGGACGAGAAAATTAGACATACAATCACGATAACAAGAGATTTACATGGTTCGATAATTTTTCCTACATCTATGGGCAAAGAGGGACACATAATTTATTAGTAATCGACAAGTTGGTACAACACTGAGGAAATAACATCTTTACACAATTACCTAACTCTTAAATCCCATGAGCTTGATCAAATTCATAAAGCTCAAGCTTTAAAACTCTTAGTGCTAATAAATAAGCAAACAACCCTTGCTCATATAGGCCTTAAAGTAATCCTCCTAATATGATTCACATTAATAAGGAAGTTTCTAATTCTTATTCTAAATAGGAAAACCAACTGTGAGTACAGATTTTTTTGACCCTATTATTGGAATATTTTATACTCTCTAATATAGGTGTTAAGAAGGTAGGGTAGGCCCAAAATATCTTTAAACGCTTGTAAAGCTCTAAAACAACCGATTATTGGAATTCCATAGCCAAAACTAAGTTTTCGTGATCTATTGAAAAATTGACTACATTTTTGGAATCAATGCTTTGAAATAATTGAAATAGGTCAAAATCAATTTTTCCTAATTCCGGGAACTGACCCAAACCATGTGGCTAAGGCTTGTAATCGCATGACTACAGTCTGACTAGGGGCGGTTCAGCAATTTTAGTCCGTTTTGGACTCCGTCAGTCCGATTTTTTCATATAAATACAAACCCAAATCCATGGAGATCAGTTCATACACTTAAACCATTTTTAGAGTTCCAAAAACACCAATTTCGAGCTGATTATTTTTTCGAGAATTCATCCACTTATGTGTCATTTCTAATTTAATGACTTGTTCTTCCTCTAAACACCATCCAACCCTAATTTCTTTACCCCAAACCAAACAAATAATTAATATCAGATTATTTAACCATCATCCTTGAGCTTCGTTCATCTGGCAGTAGATAATTCGAATTATTCGAACAAATCGGTGTCGTTTACATATGTAGAATAGCCGTTTTAAGGTCATTCGAGCCTTGAATCACATCCGATTAAAGCATGTGCCAAGAGGTAAATTCTATCCTTATTATTGCACACAATTTTTTTGATGGGTCTAGAGGCTTGAAAATTCACTGAGGACAGACCATTGGTTAGCTATGAATGTGTAACAAATTCTACAAATTAGAAACCAAAAATTGTTTTCTTTATAACTTCTTCGTATTAACTCCAAATTGAATTCTTCTTTTTTCGTTTTCTTTCTTATTAATTCTAGCATCTTTTTGAGTTTCTAAACTCATAAAATTTCTGTTTATAATTTATTTTTATTTTATTAATATTTATTTGGTAATTATTTATTGGTTATTTGTTTATTTATTGAAGTATTAATTATAAGATTTGGTTATTAGGAGAGGATCCGAGTTTTATATTAACTCGAGGATGTTATAACCGTTGGGGGGATTCATAGAATCTTTTTAGATTCCTGGAAATCCCAAGTTATGTTTTATTTATTTATTTTCCAAATTTATTTATTTATTTACCGCTTTATTTATTATTTATGCACTTAATTAAATTGGTTTTTCATGGTATGCAATTATATTATGTAAATTGGTGTTTTTAAACTTGATTATTTATTTGATTTAATTAAATTCACCAAATTAATATAAATTCTGAATTAATTTTATTCTATTCCATCAATCACTAACTGGTTTTTAGCCTTCGGTTTGGAATTTGATATAGAATTAATTATTAAATTATTGAATTAAATTATGTGAAATAATGATATAGTCATGTCCATATTTCTCGTGTCACACTCCTATTTTGAGTTACTATACATGTCCTAATTGAGTCCTATTTATTTATTTATACCGCTTTAATGGGGTGTATGAGCGGATGATCCTAAAAATGGGCATTGCGACCTAGCCGGGAGAATTTAAATATAGGTTTTATGGAAATAGGGTTTGAAAGTGAGAAGACAAACAAACTCGAATGCTCTCAATAAAGTAACAGGCGTCGCCACCTGTCTCAGTTCAACCGAGAAAATTGTTATACAGCCAAGACGAGCTACGAATCGCAATACCTTTAGTCAAAGATTCGGGTTTGGAAAACTCTCAAAACATATTTAATAGTTTATATAAATGCCTTTTATATTTTCTATAATTGATTTTATCTTTATTATTTAGCTGATGTTCACACCAAAGATATAAATAAAATACAGAAAGCAATAAATAAATTCTAAAAGCAGTAAATAAATTCAAGAAACCTAAAATGTACAGATTAATCAAATGACTATCCTAGGGTGTACAATTGTATAAAAGCGATTCGGGGTACAAAATTTATCTATATACAAAATATCTAAAAATCAAAAAGCTAAACATAAATCTATCCTAACATACATCTACTTGCAAAACAAAGTTAGTATAGATAAATATATACACATTGGACTCAAACAGACTCAGAATTGGGATTCAAGATAGTTCAGGGCGTGAAACGGAGAAATCGGGAAATTCGATAAATTCGATTTGACTTGAAAAATATTTTTAAACGCGGTTTGATGGGACCAGAAATTCATTTGAAAATTATCTTTTTCTGTTTATTATATACGCATACAAAAATGGGCCAGATTTTAAGAAACTTATGTTTCTATTGTTGCAATGGCTTACAGAAAATTCATACAGAAATTAAAATACAGAAATTAAATAAATACAGAATATAAATCTAAGTCAAAATGATATGCGAAAATATGAAAAATTAACAAAAATCAATTATGGAATTAAAACTACAGCCGTGCAGCTATTAAAACACCTGTATGGCTCTAATTTTAAATACAATAGATAAATCATTGGAAATCTAGAAATTCCTAAATTCTGAAACAAACCATATTCGTGTGGCTGTCGCAATAGCTGTACGGCTTTGGTTCACAAGAAAACTAAAAAACAGAGCAAGATTCCAAATGAAGAAATGCATAATAATTCAACCCAGAAAGCTGTAAATTAGTTTAAGGCCTCTCAAAATTACCTTTTAGATGTCTCTCTAAGGTTCAATTTGAAAGAAAAACAGTTCTAATAGCTTGAATTCGGATTTGAGATAAACTTGAATTTTGAAAACCAAAAGCTTTGAATTCTCCAATTTACGTCCAATTCTCCAATTCCCATGGCCAAATAAGTCTTTGAAGGCTTAGATGAGGTTTGGATGACGAGTTTAGTGACTATAATTGAGTGAATTCTTGGTTTTAATTATTTGATTTTGAAGCTTTGAAACTTTGAGAACTTGGTTTCTCGTTTTTGTGTTAATCTCTCTTTTTCTCCTTAATTTTCTTAATCTCATTTTTTCCTTCTGTGTTGTGAGCTTCCTTCAATCCAAATCCACTGTAATGAGAAGGATTACTGGAGAATTAGGTGTAATCTCCGTTTTGCAACAATTGTCTTCTTTCATACAAGATTGCTGGTGATTCATCAATAGTTGTGCGACTGTTGAGACATAACCGTACGGATCTTTCAATGCCCATGCAGCTGTTTTTTCAGTCAACCCTAATTCTTCAAATTCTTCTTGGTTTCAAGTTTTAAGTTCATTCAAATCCGGATCTACGCTTCTCGAATCGACTCTTGTAATGAACCAAAAGGCTATATGACATTCGGTATTCTATCATGATTAAGCTTGGGAAAACCCCGACGCTCACAATGTGATGAATGCTTCACTCGCACGTATGCATGATGGACACCATGTCTTTAACCCCGTTAAGCGAAAGATGAGTTGGCCTCGCAAAACCCTCACAGTAAATTGTTTTGCAAGTTTACTTGAATTTTTCACATGTATTGTCAATTATGTAATTCCCCCATTTTTATTGATTGTAATTTCTCCTTTCCTTATTTTCAAAGGTTGTAATAATTTTAAGTAAGATTTATTTGCTTATTATTCGACCTGCCATGAATGGCCACTTACATGTTAATTCATAAAATAGACACATGTGATATGTAGGATTGTCAATTATACCTTAGAATACAAAATAAGCCATTTTTATTAAATGCTAAAAGGCTAGTTAATAAATTGAATAAGTAAGTCTTGCATCACGAATCCATTCTCTTGAAATAAGGTATAATTTCCATCTGGATATCACTACATTTTCTCCAGTGTTTAATAACCAGGTGACGACTCTCTCTTATTTTATTTTTTTACAAGAATGTTAAAAGGCTTCGTATTACCACCTAGTGACGTAGTCGAACCTATCCACTTGAGCGAGGAAAAAAATCTTGTGCTGGTCACACTTACCTAATTAGGATTCTTGACATACCTTAACAGATCTGATACGATATGATACAGAATTAAGAAATTATCTATCTCAATGATAGGGGTGCACACGGTCGGTTAACCGGTCCATGTAGACTTTTACAAACGGTTAACCGTTTGAACGGTTTTTTTAATTTACTAACCATACACTGTCCATTAAATTTGGTTAACCATTAATTGGTTAACCATTAATTTCGGTTGGTTAACCATTTCTTTACGGTTAACCATTTACGAAATAGACATTATGCTTTTGCTAAATTTATAATATTTGAAACCTCAAATAAATAGACCATAAATTTCAAATGTCAAATAAAAATATAAAATTACAAACCATAGTCTTAATTATTAATTAAAATAACATTTTAACCATAAACTCCAATAATTAAAACATTAATAAAAAAAATTTTCCAAACATAAAAATTGTTGTACAAGATCAAACATTAATTAATAAAATTTTTCTTCCCTGTTCGTTTTTCAGTGAATGTTAAATTAGGAATTGAGAGTAGATTAGATTGAAAGGGAGCGACTAAGACTACTTGGTGTTGTATAGTAAGGAAGCAAAACAACATCAAAAGCCCAAATGTTTCACTTATTATTCCTATTACCTATATATATATAATATTTGTAAACAGTCGGTTAATCGCGAATCCACATGTACTTTCGGTGTAAAAACTTAAACCTAAACCGTAACCGTTAATTTCTAAAAATAAAAACCATAAACTAGTCCATCGGTCTCGGCTAATCATATTTTTAGCTCGGTTTCGGTTCGGTTTTACGGTTTTTTGGTTGTTTTTGTGGACCCCTACTCACTGATTATTATTCACTTGAGAAAAAACACTTCATAACTCTACTATTTATACTCATAGTGAGAGCACATCATAGTAGACACTAGAATAGAGTATTATCTAGGAGAGTGAGTATATCTTAATTATTTTCTGTTATTGTTCCCGCCTAAACTTCAACCAATTGTTGACTAGAAATGAAACATCAGCTGCTTGCCGAAGCTCCCTGCTGAGAAATTATTTCGCCGCCATCGAGAAAGAATGTTTGTTGCTTCTAACATTGTCATAGTCCGGGATATTTTTGAACTTTGCCTCTTATTAAAATATAATTTTCTATGTAAATACAAACATAATATAGAAAATAGAGAAATTGTAACTTCAACACACGAAAAAAAAATGTTTTGTATTACTTTTACATTGGAGTTGATGAAGTTGAAAAAAATAACATTATCATATTAAAAAAAATGCAAGCTTAATTAACCAAACTTTTGAAATGAGGATTCTACCAAACAAATTTGTTTAGAGCCTGTTTGATTCAGTTGTTAGCTAATAGCTGTTGCTGTTGTTGTTAGTTGTTTGCTGTTCAAATTAGCTATTTGCTGTTGTAGTAAGCTGTTAACTGCTAGTTAATTGATTGATAGTGTTTTTGGTAAATTTATAATTAGTTGTTGCTGTTAAGATGTAAAAAGGCTAACACAGACATATATAGAAAATAAAAATATTACATAAATATTAATAAAAATAATTACATAATTAGATAATTTAAAAATAATTTTAATTTATTATACACTTCAAAATTATTATTTTCATTTAATAGCACTTCATAAGTGCACAAAAATAATTTAAATTATAATTTCATCAATGAAAAATGCATTAAGATAATATATTTTTAATTTTTGACTAAATTAATATATATATATATATATATATATATATATATATATATATTAATAAAAACATGTGAAACTATTGTAAATAAATTAATTTGAAGAATTGATCTCGTTTAATTTTTCAATATTTATAAACATGAAAAAAATTTCATAAAAAAGATCTACATATTTATATTAAATTATAATTTATTATTTTGGAAAAGGTTGAATTTGTAAGAGCAAAATAATTATAAAAAGATTTTCGTAAAAAACTATTAAAAAGAACTTTTCATGAAAAGCTAATTTTTCTAGCAAAACAGTTGAAAGCTATTGTTTAATAAATTAAATATAATCAAACATTAAAGTTTCTGCTTTTGGAAGTAAAAAGTTAAAAACTCCTCCGAAAAGAAGAAAAAAACAATCTTTAATTTGAAATAATACTAGCACGGACAAATAAAATCACCACCTTGAGCGTATCATAGTTATGTAAAAAATAGTCATATAGTGGTTTAGCTAACAATTAGCTTAGTTTAAACTGTTCTTTTTTAATTTGATATGATTATAGATTTGTATGATTTTCTTTAGCATGAAATCTTTCACATCTATTGACTTTAAGTAAAGCATTTATGGTACAATGAAGACGTTATAAATTAAGACCAATTAATTTAGAACCTAATTGAAGCAAAAGCAAATTAAGCTTTGATTAATCATGTCAAAGAAAGCTTTGAAAAAGATACCAAGTGGTTAGGTCTAAATTGTTTTCTTTTGCAAACAAAAAGACATAAAAAGCAGACATTTTTGAAACATGGGCAAATATATGTATATATATGAAAAAGCAAATATTTTTTGCTACTTTATTTTTTGACTCTTTTTTGAAAGGAATCTTGGAAAAATTTATCCGCCCAGCCAATAAACAACGTCATTTAATTGTTATTGATAAATAAAAATCAAATTTAATTACTTATTAAGTGAAACTTTTTCTTTAAATAGTGAAACTATTTTAGTGCCAAGCCCTTAAAATTAATTGATTATATGATTATAACTAATTCAAATTTTAAATTAAGTAAAAAACTTTCAATTTTTTTTATAAGTGAGAATATCTAACTCATAATTTTAAGTTTGTTCATGTAGCTTCAAATTGTAAGTTGAACATTATCAATTATAATATTCTTGAAATTTATAAAAAAAATTACTTATATATTCTTCAAATATTTTGTATTACCATATCTCATAAAAGATTTTGTGGAATTAATTTTCATACACTCAATACTTTATTTTTATTATTTATCAAACAACTTCATCATTTACAATTTCAATATTTGCAAAATATTATTATTTAATTTTTCAACACTTAAATTTAAGTTTATCAAACTGTCCCTCTATACTGCAAATAGAGAGGTAAAAGCAGTATTTTTTAGAAATTTTGAAGAATTATGCCCTGAAATTGAAAATTTGTTCTTTTTACCTGCTATCAAATACACAACCAAAGATAAACTTTGTTTTCTCCTTCAAATTTAGCGATGGTTCCCATGTTGGAACAATCAATAACCAATACCATTTGACTATAATACCGTTAATTAACAACATCTTTAACTAAGAAGAATATAATTAATTAAAATAAACCCTTAATTAGTTTTCACTTATCACAAGGTCCTTAGAAAGACAATTCCTACTATGTTCTACTCATATATGCGTGACTCTAGTTTGGTTATTCTCAATTATTTTAATTAAGTAGATAATATGATTAAGTCTTTTCTAAACAATATAATCGTATATTTTGAGAGAAACGAATTATAATTCTAAAAATGTGTTGTTTTCAAAACATACACTTCCAATTTCTCACATCTGTAAATAGGGAAACATCAGATTGTATTTATTTAAGACTTGTCTTGCGGATGTCCATCTCTTTATGTTGGGTATTCAAAGGAATTTATGCTTAAGACTGAGCAAGACCAAAGCCTATAATATGGAATAGACTTATTGAGAGAAAAATCTCATAGTGAAAGAAGTCGGGACTAGTGAATAGTATATAATTAGGAAGAAGCCACATAATTTTTCATCTTAAAATTTTATATTAGATGTAACTGTAACTGATGTCAAGTGTTTAAATACAGTAATTCACTTGGTTCTCATGTCCCTACGGCAAATGCTACGGAATCCTAACAATGTATATAGTCAAAACAAAGCACATCATTTTCAGCTGTGTATTATTTTGGGGAAATCATATATACATAATTTTATTTATTTATATATTAAAGTTCAATCATTCATTCAATCTTAAATTTATGTTGTTTGCCAATCGAATAAGAAATCTTGTCGGTATAGGAGACACTTTAACAATAACATTTACCTACCAGACTCCTACTGGCTTTTATTATATAGGCTGCCCATATTCACCACTTGCTTCTGTATTAGTTTTGTGAATGTTTCATTTTTCAATTATATTTCAACGTAATTAAACATTCATTGTATTGCGCATGTTAGCAGATCCATTTTACTTTAATTACTACTACTAGCAAGTTTTTTTTTCTTGACAGGGATACTTAATTTGTATGAAAAAATTAATTTAAAATACAATGGTTATTATTATTATTTTTTTTGAAAATACAATGGTGAATTAATTAATATAAATTTGAGAAAAAAATCAATGGTGTATTTCGCCATAGAAAGCAAATTATTATAAGTGTGAATATACCTCTAATTAACAGTATTATGAACAAATCATTCTTATGGAAGTTCCTCTCCAATCTCCATTTATTAATATCCTATATATATAATTAACAATATGAAGCATTATTTACTTTGGAATTTGCAGACTTGGATAATTAAGTTAAAAGGAAAAATTCAAAACAGTTAGAGGACTTGAAATTAGGAGAGTTTTGCTTAGTTGATCTACTGGTCATGATAATCTAATTAAAGACAACTAAAGTTTTCCATCAAAACATAAAAAAAAAAAAAAAGACAACTAAACCGTTAACTCTATGAACTAATTAAACATAGAATTAATAATAGTTAGATAGATATCTAAAAAATTTGTCTAAATGGGGATTAATATAAAGACAAATTGACAGGAATTATCGATCATCTATATGATAACGGAAATATCTAATTAATTTCTCAAATCTAAAATAATTAATTAGAAGTTAAGTATATAATATAAAGTTAATTCCCAAGCTTTCTTTAGGCAAATTAAAGCTGAGTCGTCACATGACATGATCACCTAGCTAATAAGTAGTCAACCAAAATTAAATTTAACCTGGAACATACAATATGCTAAGAAAAAAACAAATTCAATTTATAATATAGCTTTTAGAATTCCCTTTATTATTCTTTGAAAAGCACAAGGAATCAAATTTTAGTAGGCTCCCTCTTTACTGACTTCAAGACTACCCACTTTTTTTTTTTTTTTTAATTAACTTACTTAAGTATAGTTCTTTTTTTTTTTTTTTTAATTATCAACAAATTTCTAATTGCATTTTCAAGAATCTCATATACCTGACCTACTATACGTATATATTAGTATATAATATATATTACGGTTATTTAAAAGAAAAAAGATAATTATATGCTGAGAAGAATAATTTAAGAAAATGAACAATGCCCATAATCCAAATTCCAAATGGAGGGACGCTTAGCACGAGGGGACAGCTAACGTTGATATCTATGATTAAGACAAATACAACATGATTATAATACAAACTCTAGAGTTAGAAAACTATGAGTATTGTCATTTTCTACTTTAATTAGTTATACAAAATAGGTATTAGTTAATTAATTAATTAATCAATCTTGTAACCCTCCAAACTAAACACATTAATGTCGGTCCATTATTCCGTTAATTATTATATAATATTAAGGTTCATATGCCAAAGTGTAGTCACTATCATGTTAGTTACTTGGAAATGGGTATCAAATGAGATTTAGAATAATAATAAATAATAATAGTAATAAAATAGTGAATGGTTGGACACATCATGCATTGTTAAGTATACGAGTGGATGATGAGAGAGAGAAGACTTAATTTCATGATTTTCTGGGCCAAATTTGAAAGGGGAAAAATTGAAAATGCTTTGGACAAGTCACTTTCACTTGAATTCTCTACTATCCATTTTCATTTCCACATTCATGCACCCTTTTCATTTGATTGGGTTTGTTACGCCAAGGGCCAGTTTGGGATTGATTTTCGTAGTCCTAAAAGCAGCTTTTAGCCAAAATATAGAGAACTTTACTTTGGCTGAAAGCTGCTTTTAGGACTGCGGAAAGCAGCCTCAAATGCACAGTTGATAAAAGTCAGATTGTATTCAGGAAAACACTGGAAAAACACTTAAAACTACTTTTAAAGAAAGTAATGAAACCTAACTTTCCCTGACAGCACTTTCACTACCAGCAATCCCAAACTGGTCCTAAGTTCACCTTCAAGGGGAGCATTTTCTCATATATAAGCAATTATGTATTGGATATTAGAGATGATAGTAAAAGCTAATAATGAGACTTATTTATATATCAATTTAAGTTTTGGACTAATTGATTTCATAACATGGTGTCAGAGGCTCTTAGATCAAGGAGGACCTATTCAACGAACAGGCTGGATCGGGCCTAGTAAGACTTTACAATAAAAACCTATATATAGGCCCAATCAGCCCACACTTCTAAAGCTTCAAGCTCTGGCTAGACGAAAAAGTTAAATTCCAACCCAATCCATCTAACCCGACCAATAAATATACTTATTATTTTAACTAATAAAATTATTTTTTGATTAATAACAAATTAAAAAATCCTATAATTAATAGTTAAAAATAATAAATAATATTATGTACTCGAGCCGGGCCGGGTTGGGTTGGGGTTTTTATAACTAATACCAAGCCTAACCCATGAGTTACTCGAACTAGCGCGGGCCTGGCCGGGCTGAACCTAAAAACCTCATGTCCAAGTTGAGCCCATGGTAGGCGGGATGAGCAGGTCATGAGCCTTTTGAACAGGTCTAGCCCAAGGGATTGGGAGTTGAAATCTTAACAACTCCATTTATTAATGGAATTTCAGTACATATTTGGATGCACTTGTATGGTATACGCTTCATGATCAATGGACATTTGGGTCAAGAGGGTCTATCAAAGATAAAAATAAAAACTATTATTGTGTCTTACCATTCAGTTTATGCTTTTGGATTAATTAGTTGCATGATACTGTATGGTTCCCTAATCAATCTGTGAATGATATTTAACACATCCTCCTTACTACCAAAACCATATAAAATGTAAAGTAAATATTTAGAGGTGGCCGAACATTGAAATTAAAAGGCTCTAAGACTATGGTAAACTGAGTCTCACTAAAGAATAAAATGATGAAGTGCACTACATATAATAGACGAAATTTCAAATCATGCAAATTATGGCACAATTACAAATCACTTGTA
The DNA here is from genome assembly GCA_039660915.1 of Euphorbia tirucalli. Classification (NCBI taxonomy): domain Eukaryota; kingdom Viridiplantae; phylum Streptophyta; class Magnoliopsida; order Malpighiales; family Euphorbiaceae; genus Euphorbia; species Euphorbia tirucalli. The sequence goes on from CM077632.1 coordinate 22,245,060, forward strand.
GTCTAAAAGAAACACGATCAGCAAATGGTGCACCTAAGCGTGCCCCTGATTGTGGGTGATATTGATATTAATAGTCAATATTATAAATCTAAATTTCATCAATGAATATTTGTTTTCATGAACAGTAAATGTAAGGTTATGTTTGATATGAAAAAAATATGGAGGAAAGCAATGATAGTGACAGTGATAGTGATAGGGTGTAGCTCTGGGTGGCCATATTCACCCCAGTTTCTTATTTAAAAAAATAATGTAAAAAGGGCTAATACTTGAAAACATTAAAAATTTAAAGATAACTTCTTTGGTGTGATCCCTCAAATAAGTTTTGGGTTAGCTCTGCCATTGGAAAGAACGAAAATATATCCGTTTAATTTTTTTTGGGTCAAATGATTTTATAATATGATATCCGAGTTTTCTAGACTCAGAGGTTGAGTGTTCAAATTTTGATAGGTTCATTTGTTGATTAAATTCAACATACGGTAGAATGAGTTTGTGTTGTACATGTCAGAGATAATAATAAAAACTATAATTGGGCCTTACCTATCAGCTTAAGCTTTTGGGTCAATTAGTTCCATATCATGGTATCAGAGCCGCTTAGACCTAAAGGTCGAGGGTTCGAATCCTGGCAGCTTCATTTGTTGATTAAAATTCAACACATGGTAGGGTGGGCCTGTGTTGTACACGCTTTAAGCCCAAGGGGCATTCGCGTGTAGGGGAGTGTCAGAGATAATAATAAAAACTATAATTGGGCCTTACCTATCAGCTTAAACTTTTGGGTCAATTGGTTCCATGTCAGTACACGCTTCAAGTCTAAAAGATATTCACGTGCGGAGGAGTGTCAGAAATAATAATAAAAGTTATAGCTGGATCTTATCTATGATCTTAACCTTTTGGGTCAAATGGTTCCATGGGAGGAATTGCTAGGTATGTATATCCTTCTGTTTCCTCCACATTTCCTTTGTAATAAACATACTAAAAATATAATGGTTCAAACCATTAAAAAGATATAGTTCAAAAATAAAAATTAAAGTTGAAATGCTATAGTATACCAAAATGAAAGTTAAGGAGTAAAAAGTTGGAATTTTATTGAGTAGCATGGCTACAATTATTGTTTTTGCCTTGTAATAAGTGATTAATATGCATAGTTGGGATCTTACAAATCAAATTTCTGCTGTTACCTTTTTTTCCTTTGAAAAGAAAAAGGACCGTGATTTTGGGGTATATGCGAGGGTCAATCTTATATGGATAATGACACAAACTTTTAGTAGGTTTGGGCCACAAATAGTAAATGCCCTAAGACTCCTACATTAACATTAGGGCTACAGAACACAAAATATCAAATACTAAAATGTCAGGATCTATGAAAGATAAGTAAGAGTAGTGCTTCAAGAATTTTGCACCCACAAACTGAGATAATCCTAAATGGTTCCACGTTATCCGCATGTGCACATTTAAGTCTAAATTCACAGCTAGACTAATTACCAATCGAAGATTTGTAGGAGTCTATTTTTAAAAGTTGTCTCTCCCCATAATATTTTTAATATACACAAGTTTTGAACTCGAGACTTTACTTAAATAAATCCAAGCCTCCAACTATTTGGACCAACACTGATTAATTGCAACCATAAATTTATTAGTCTTTATTCAAACTTTTCAAAACATTATGTTTATTTGCCTTTTTATGTATATAAAAAAAAAAAAAATGAGTCCTAATTTGTGCCAACTCCAATATTGGACAAACACTTGACACTAGGTTGAATTTCACATGCCCAACCAAAAGAAATTAGAGAAGCAAAAAGTAATTAGGGTGGGCAGCCACCACATACATATTTGTAAGAGTAGTTTGGGATGTCCCAATTGTGTCCAAAAGGTAACAATATTAAAACGCAGCCTTTGTTGAAAATAAAGGAGCTTTGGTATCAAACATTTCCTACTTTATTTGACCACACGTCTATATCTATATGTACTATTCATTTTTTTTTTCTTAGTTCATTATCACAAATAAGTAACTAAAGTTATAAATCTTGAGCTAAGCACATATGTTCTTTTGGAGTAAGTGGCGAAAATGTGTCACTATTGATGACAATGAATCCACTCACTCCATTGAGTGAAACATCAATTCCATGCCTTTTTTTTTTTTCCTTGGAAGAAAAAACAAAATTGTTATATTACTTAAACAAACTTCATCTCCTTGAGAACGTTGAACTTGACTATATTAGTGATCATATATGTGGGGTTGGATCCATGTAACCCAAAACCAATTGACTTATTAAGACTCAATTTATTCATATGTCATTTTTTATTATCATTTATTTAGTTCTTATGCATTGTTCCACTCTGATACCATAAAAAGACTCCATGGGCTTTTGAGAGTGTTGAGCCTTAATCACTACTATATAAAAGACCAAAAGCAACATTGTTTAACTGTTGCATTAGGTGTTGTAACCGTTACAATAGGCCGTTTAACCTTTGCATTGGCTCAAATCCAACCATTACCAATAATCGCATTGCATTAGGTCTAATGCAACAATTACGTATCATTTTTTTTTAATCGTTGCATTAGTTCTATTGCAACACTTAATTATGTGCAATGTAGCGGTCTGCTCTTTAATTTTATAACTGTTGCAATAGGTCTATTGCAATAGTTCTTTCACCTACTGCAACATTTTTTTTTATATTTTTTATGCAATGGTTTTTGGAGCTAATGCAACACATGGTACCTAATTTTGATAGCTATTGCAACACTGGTTCATAATGTAATTAATGCATATATCATAATGTAATTAATGCATGTATACCATATATAGTTATATATATATATATATACCATTCCTTGTTATTCATATTCCATCCAAAATAGAAACTCCAAAACCACATAAACTAGAAGATAGTCCATTCCATATATAAATAAGTCGATAATAGAATCCATTGTACCAAAGTAATGTCTAAACAAAAGTTAACCTTAGTCCTTCCCAAAAGTTCTAAGAACTTGACAAAAAATCCATTGTTAATCCTACTTCTAGCCAAATTTTCTAAGAACTTCCTATGTACACAAATTCCTTCCATGCTTCATTCCTATTGTACTTGTTGTTCCTCTCTATTTGTTTCATCATATACCTAAACATTAAAAAAAAACAAAGGTTATAAACTAGTTGAATCAATTAAGAACTAAAAACAACAGTAGTGAAGTGAAGAACTAAAAGCTTTTAGCAGCAAACATAACACAACAAAGGCACAACACAAGTAGCACAAAATACAAATTCAAAATAGAAAATAGGTTTATCACAGAGAACACACTAGAAAATAGACAACCAACAAACAGTTCGCACAAAAAACAAAACAACAGATAATGCAATGTGAAAATGCCAATAAAAAATGATATTAGACCAGTAAACATCGGGAAAGCAAGTAACACAGTCACTAACCAGTAAGCTACACTTAATGACTAATTGAACACAAATAGATCTTAAAAACCGAGAGAGAGAGAGAGAGAGAGAGAGAGAGAGAGAGAGAGAGAGATCATATACACATTGATCCTAGAACATAAAAGTTATCATTTTAAACACAGAAAAAAACTAAGCATGTCAAACTTAAAACTGAATGATAAAAATTACTAACAAAACTAAATTAGATGTTCAATCACAGAATTATTCTAAAATGAAAAAAATGTGTCAGAAAATAATAATTCAGATGAAATGAACTAGGTGACAACAAATGTAAACTAAACAAAATCATGCATAAAATCTAAGAACTAATAAAAAAAACAGCAAGTGGATATGTTAATGAACACATAAATCATAACAGATCACAGAAATATGAGAATCATACCACTAATTTAGGATAAACACAGAAGCATGCATATCAATACTATAAGTAATATATAACGTTGACTTCGGTTTTGATGATCACAAGTTGACATTTAAATAAAATGAGTTTCTTAATTTGACTCTTAACTTTAAGCACTTTATGAGTTGAGAATTTAAGCTTTATAAGATAAAATGATCTCATGCTTATAAGTTACATAAATCCTTTATGAGTTCATAATGCTTAAAAGAGCAAAAATGACTTATTAATTAAAGCTAATTCTCTCAGCCACAAGAAGTTTATTATATGACTTATGACTTAAACTAAGATGTTATATCACTTGAAAGGCATTAGTTTTTGAGTTGAAAGACTTTGGCTTATGAGTTGAAAGATATGTATTGGGTCATATAATGAATTTATACACACTTAACTAATAAACCAAATGCTATACTACTTGAACATCTTAGTTTATGACTTGAAGAAATTGCCTTGTTACTTGGGAATTCTTGGCTTACTTTATGACTTATGTCAAATGGCCACATAAGTGATCTTATGAATTGAGATCAACAAATACATTTGTTTATGACTTGAGATCAATTACCTTTCCCATTTATGAAGTGATACAAATGGCTACATAAGGTGAGCTTATGACTGAGTTCAAAAGTGCTTATGACTTAAGGTCTCTTTATGAATTAATGCAAACGGATATATAAGCTTATGACTTGAGATCAATGGCTTAAGACTTGAAAACAACTACCATTTCTCTTTATGAATTGATGCAAGCAACTACATGATGCTTATAACTTGAGATCAAATTACATTTCTCTTTATGAATCAATTCAAACGGCCATCATTTCCTTACGACTTGAAATCAACTTATACCTCTCTTTATAAGATGATTCAAATGGTCATGGAGCCTGCCTTTCACTATAAAAGAAATAGAGATCAACATTTGATGGCAAGGAAGACCAATTTGCAACTCTCACATGCTTAAGCATTCATCTCTAGTCTTCCAAATTCCCAAAGAAAGCAAAGTCAAGAGAAAAAAGATACATTGTTTCATTCAAATATTCATATATTCGGGAATTGTATATTCACACAAGGCTGTGTGAAGGGGGTTTACTTTGTTAGTGGGGTGATCAACAAAGTCTGTAAAATTTGGTGCTTGAGCTTAGAAAATGCATCGGTGGAGTTTTGTTACTTAAGCTCTGAAAAAGTAACGGTAGAGGTTGGATACTTAACCTGCAAAACTATTGAGTTTGTTACTTGAACTTGCAAAAAGTAACATAGGCTTGTTTCCTACCCGTAAAGGAAACGTTAGTGAAAATTTCAAGCGGTTGGCTTGGGGACTGGACGTAGACCGGTTGGGTCGAACCAGGATAAAATTTGGTGTCTTCATTTCTCTATCCTTACTCTCTTTATATTTTCTGCTATTTAAATTCTTGCAATTTAAACTAGTAGCTTTATTATTTAAAAGTCATTTTTAGAAAAACAAATTTATATTCACAAGTTTTATTATTTTAATTAATTCTGCATTTTTATAAAACTTGTATTTATAGAAAGAAATTTGTGTTTCTTCAAAAAGAATTTTTAAAAAGAGTTTACGAAAATTTTTATTCGTCCTATAGTACTATTCACCCCCCTCCAATACTATAGCTAGCCATTTAGGACCGTCATATAAGAACATAAATAAAACACAGAACCTTAGAATTAAAACTAAAATACAGAATTGCAAACTAAAATGTAGAAAACACAGATAGAATCATAGATAGACAAGGCAAACTTAATAGACAAAGATGAAATAAACACAACCAGTACAAAGGATAGAGTGTCTTATTAAGCTGTTGCTTTGTAGAACCTTCCTTGATATTGATGAGCTACAATTCACCAAAAAAATGCAAGAAAATCTGCTGGTTCTTCATCTTCTTTGATAATCTATTAACATTCAAAATAAAGATGTATTATAAATAGTTTGTTGGGATTCATCATCAGAAAAATAACATGGCACAGTGAAAATTACATCGTTAAAATTTTCCTATAATTCACCTATCGTGTACAATTACCATTGATTGGAATAAAAACCAATTTGAATCAAGAGAGATTAACTCATCGGATTCGTCTCTTCTAGAGACTGCTGCAGAATTGTTTCTTGAAACTGCAATTTCCAAAGTCCAGTGCACGACCAACTATCAAGCGGGAACTGGTGCTAGCCGAAGAAGCAGAAGGAATGGAGAATTATTGCTGTAAATTGTGGCTGTTTTGGAGCTGAAATTTCCAGCAAATAAAATAGAGTTAGGGTTAGGTTTTCTTCCTTAAGTGTGCCCTTATATAGACTCCTTGTCTAATTGGGTTTTAATTAGATTAATTAAACCTAAACCCACTAGGATTATAATTACATAAATACACTTGAATTAAAAAGTATATACTATGTAATTTAATTCCATTTGGCTAAATTTAAGTACCCCTAAATAAAGTTAAACCACACTTACTTAAATACAATACATGTATTTAATTTTCGTACTTAGGAAAATTATTTAATTAATTGTTTACTTTATGTAATTCAATTAATTAATAAATTAATTAATTACATTATGCAAACTTATTAATTAAATTAAATCAACCAAGTGTTAATTAATTACCTTGATACCAAATGTTAACTAATTAATTAACGCATTCCTTTCAATGTACATTACATGTACAATTTCTATAAGTTCCAGCTCAGTTGATCTATGTGCACGATCCTATGGGTCTGTCTTTATGTTGGCAGTAGGCCCAAGGCCTATAGACTGTAAGTGGGTTCTAGCAAACTGTTACAGCCCCCAATTAAGACAGAGATGCAGCAGTCTATAGAAGACACTTACCCGGTAGTAATCTCATAGTGTCCTTTGCCAAAAGATATCAATATGAATAAACAAGAGGCGTGGTGTCCGTCATCCTCTTCTACTATTTATTATATTTCTTGATTTTGAGTTGAATGATTAATCAAATAAGTAACCAACTTATTTGGGTATGGCCATACACTTATCAGTCTCACTCATCAAGTGGCCCCCATGTGATCTTGAGTTACACGCGACTTGTTTGTGACATAATTTCATCTCAGATGCCCTAAAAGCATTGAAACTTTATCCATGGGGTGGCCCTCATGTGACCATTTCATATCACCTCATTGACCTGAAAAGCGTCAAAACTCTGTCCTTGTGTCAGTACATGCTTTACCATTTCATGACATTCACTAGGTGCCCGGAAAGCACCGAAACTCTATCAGTGTGACGGCTCACACATGACCTTTTTGCATTGTCTTTCGCATGGCCTTGGGTATTCTTAGAACGTCCAAAGTAAAAAGAGAATGAAAACATAATGATCAGTCTCATTACCATTTCCATCCATCTGACATCATTCAATCGTGATCAACTTACGACAGTACATTTCACTTCATACATCAAACCATTTAGGCACTCCACTAGCACTGAAAACTTCATTCCATAACACCAAGCCGTTTAGGTACTCCACAAGCACTAAAAACTCCATCTCATACACTAAGTCATTTAGGTGTTCCATGAACGCTGGAAACTTCATTTCGTACTTCAATCCATTTAGGTGATCCACGAGCACCAGAAATTCATTCCATAACGCCAAGTAATTTTGGCACTCCACAAGCATTGAAAACCCACTTCATGTATTGATGTTCCACAAACATCGAAGAATCTCATCTTATATCATGGCATAAAAACCCAAGGTGCTCCCCGAGCACCGGAACCCTGCCCTTACTCCAAGTGCACATTCATTTCATATCATGACATAAAGACCCAAGGTGCTCCCCGAGTGCCGAAACTTCATCCGTGTACCATGCATATGCACACATACATAGCATAAAGTTCCTTCGTGAGTATCATCTTGCTTCGACTCGTGGACACCCCGCGTGTCATTCTATTCCCTGGGTATATAGTCATGCACCTTATTTCAAGTTCCTGTGCAAGTATCATCTTGCTTCGATCCGTGGACACCCCGTGTGTCATTCTATTCCTCGGTTGTATAGTCATACACCTTATTTCAAGTTCCTTTGCAAGTATCATCTTGCTTCGATCCATGGACACCCTATGTGTCATTCTATTCCTCGAGTGTATGGTCATGCACCTCATTTCAAGTTCCTTTGCAAGTGTCATTTTGCTTCAATCTGTGGACACTGTGCATGTCATTCTATTCCCTGGGTGTATAGTCATGCACCTTATTTCAAGTTCCTTCGCAAGTATCATCTTGCTTCAACTCGTGGACACCCCACGTGTCATTCTATTCCTTGGGTGTATAGTCATGCACCTTATTTCAAATTCCTTCACAAGTATCATCTTGCTTCGATCCGTGGACACCCCGCGTGTCATTCTATTCCCCGGGTGTATAGTCATGCACCTCATTTCAAGTTCCTTCATAAGTATCATCTTGCTTCAATCGTGGACACCTTGCGTGTCATTCTATTCCCCAGGTGTATAGTCATGCACCTCATTTCAAGTTCCTTCGCAAGTATCATCTTGCTTAGACCTGTGGACACCTCGTGTGTCATTTTGTTCCCCGGGTGTATAGTTATGCACCTTATTTCAAGTTCCTTCGCAAGTATCATCTTGCTTCAATTTGTGGACACCCCGCGTGTCATTCTATTCCCTGGGTGTATAGTCATGCATCCTATTTCAAGTTCCTTCGTAAGTATCATCTTGCTTCAATTTGTGGACACCCCGCGTGTCATTCTATTCCCCGGGTGTATAGTTATGCACCTTATTTCAAGTTCCTTCGCAAGTATCATCTTGCTTCGACTCGTGGACACCCCGTGTGTCATTTTATTCGTCGGGTGTATAGTTATGCACTTTATTTCAAGTTCCTTTGTAAGTATCATCTTGCTTCGATCCGTCGACACCCCACGTGTTATTTTATCCACTTGTTGTATTCTTATATGCCATTCTTGGTCTTAATTTGTGACCACCTCAGCGGCATTCATTACATTTGTGCATTTGCATCCTTGATTTTGCATACATTTGTTTGGTTCAGAATTAGAGGTGGCAATTTGTATTATCGTGTCATAATTGTGTTATATTGTTTAATGTATTCCACATGATAATATATAATATAAAAAAAATGAGCTTCGTGTCAAATGGGTCGTGTCACTCGGGTTGTCTCTGTAAATCGTATTGTCATGTCAGAAATTGCCACCCCTATTCGGAATAATATAACATGACATGACATTACATGACATCGAATGTGAAACTCACCATTCATACATACTTATCATGAAGTAGTTTAACCCATTCATGCTATCCCCCATACAAACACCACATCATACACTCATGCATACATCATCCTCATTATCATTTTCATCCATGAGACGTCATTCAACCATGGTCATCTCATGATCATACTATAGATGTCGCTTAGTGCGTCGTGTCTAGAGTCATGACATCCATCCACGATGCTAACCCTATGCTAAATGTGCAGTTTGGAGTCGTACTTCAAAACGATTAGTGCATGTTGAAACAGAGTCCAATCAGTCAATTCAATCAGTTCAACCAGAATCAGTCACCGTGAAAGAGATCAGGGACGGTTCAGGGTCACAATCAGAGCAAGAATTACCTTTTTTACCAATTGATAGTCAGTTTGTGTTGGAAGAAGTAAACAGAACAGATATGGCTCAAGACGGATCTAGTGGAGGAATGCCTTTTGATATGAATGCCTTTGTGGATGCCCTGCTGAACTCAGACTGGTTTAAGGCTACTCTCAAAAAACAAATGCAGGCTGTAATGGCCACCAATGTGAGTCAGACCATTCAGCCAATCTTCGCTTCGGTCAGGAATGGAGGGAACATTGTCCAAGCGATGAATGGAGCCGGAGGAAACGTTCCCAGCAGTAGTAGAGTGGTCATTCCTCATCAGGAAATTGATCGCTAGTCTAAAGAAGATAAAGCCTTTGTGAGGGCGAGGGAAGCCTCAATAGAGACAGCTGCTGAAAAGCATCTCAACCAGAAGTTCTCTGATCTTGAAGCTTTACTACCAAGGTCAAAAGAGATGGTGCATTATAACCCCATCAAGTGTGTAGACCCAGCTACTCTAATGGCAGAAGGGGGAGAACTGTTGCCAGTAGGCTTTCAGATGCCATATTTACCCCCCATACACTAGAGAAGGTCCACCAGAGGCTCACTTGGACAGCTATGTGAGGCTTATGTCCAGTCTAGGAATCAGGAAAATCCACCTGCTGAACCTATTCCTAACTACTCTAAGGGATGCAGCTGCTAAGTGGTACTTAAAAATGCCGATCCATACCTGTTTTATATAGGAAGACCTATCCGAAGCATTTGTGAAGCAGTATGCTTACAACACCCAAGTGGAAACTACTCTGGAAGATTTGGAAAAGATTCGCCAGAAGCCAAATGAATCCTTTTCATCTTACTATAAAAGATGGATGGATGTTCAGGTGCTAGTAGACGGGGCTCCGAAGCTGGAATCCCTTGTTGTGAAGCTAGTTGATGGTAGTTTGCCTTTGTATAAGGAGAAAATGAAGCTGAAGAGGTTCCACTCGTTTAATGATGTTATTGAGTTCACCAAGCGTATCAAGAGGTACGAGGAGGAAGACCAAAGGAACAAGCAGAATTTAGGTACTTATCAAGGCAACTGAGGGTATTCGCAGGGTTATAAGAGTGGGAGTCTTACGACTATGCCGAATGGGTCTAGTTCAAAATCGGCTCAAACTGCAATATCGGATCCAGTGCAGGAAGCAGATGTGGCTGCTGTAGCTCAAGCTAGATGGGCAGGGACTCCTCAGAGGATCACCAACCCGTGGACAGAATCTTTGGCTTGTATCTTCGCCAAATGTAGGAAGGCAGGACTATTGCAGAACTTGAAGCCCTATTCTCCTCCAGCTAACGCAGACAAGGATAACTTCTGTGCCTATCATGTGATGCCGGGTCACTGTACAAATGATTGCACTCAGTTAATAAAGGCTATCAAATAGTTGATTACTGATAATTGTCGAGCCACCCTTGAAGGCAAGTGTTCAGAGTAATCCCTTCCCTAACTTTGGGGGTCCAAATCCGCTATTGTAGTGGATGATGCTGCAGTTAGAGAAGATCCTCCGCATATGGAGGATGATAATTATTTTGATGTATCTGTCTCTTCTGTTTCATTATGCGAACAATTCAGCCCATAGAACATTTAATGCAATTTGATTTCGATCACTTGTGTGATGTTTTTCTGGATGGAACTATGCATACATACAAATATTCATTTAGTGTCTTTAGCATACATGATGCATCATTGCATGAAATGAATCTAGGGACAGATGACGATCCAAAAATGGTATCCGTCTAGAAAGACCTCATGCTTGATGAGCAAAAATAAATCATAAAAGTACTGCAAAATCAAGTAAAAGCCTTTGCCAGGTCCTATGATGACATTCTTAGGGTTGACAGAGAGATTGTAGAACACAGAATTTCGATGGATCTGAAAATGAGACCTATCAAACAGAAGCTCAGAAGACTTAGACCAGAGTGAGCAGAGAAGGTTAAGGAAGAGGACCAATAGGGTGCAGCTCGATCGGTACATCTCTCAATATGGAGATGGAAGATTATGGGTTTAATATCGAATCTCTTCAAAACCCAAATTTATCCAAAAAAAAGAAAGAAAAAGAAATAGAAAATGACCAAGTTCATCTTTGCATGGTATGGAATCCCGCATCATGTCGTGACCGATAATGGAGTATAGTTTCAAGGGGTAACAACACAATTGTTCCAAGAAAAAGGAGTTGAACATCATAGATCATCTCCACATCACCCGCAAGCCAATGGAGTGTTAAAAGCGGACAACAAGTCTATCAAGAGGATTCTATCAAAAATGGTAGTCACCTATAAAGATTGGGCCGATGTGTTGCCATTTGCCTTATGGGGATATAGAACAAGTGTTAGAACTCCTACTAGAGAGACACCATACTCATTAGTCTATGGGATGGAAGCTGTCTTACCAGTGGAAACCGAGGTTAGGTCATTGAGGGTAGTCATGGAGGCGCAGTTGCTAGAATTTGAATAGGTTCAGTAGAGATATGAGCAGTTGGCGTTGATCGACGAGAAGCATCTTTGGGCTTTAGATCATTTGCAAATGTACCAGCAGCGAATGGCCAGGGCTTATAACAGTAAAATCCGTCATCAGAAACACCCACTCAAAGCCGGGGATTTGGTACTTAAGCAGATGAAACAGACCAATACGGATGTGCAGGGGAAGTTCAAGCCTAACTGGGAAGGTCCATATATGATCAAGAAGGTACTTTCAAAGGGTGCTATGAAGATCATTGATATGGGCAGGAACAAATTCGTCAACCCCATCAATCAGGACAAGCTCAGGCGATACTATGTGTAAAAAAAAAATTCCGATGGATCGAAAACGAAAAAGGCGGTCCATGCAAAAATTAGGACAGTCCGATGGATCGAAAACTACAAAGGCTGTCCATAAAAAAGTTAGGACAGTGAGGTGAGCACCTTTAGTGGGAAAATCTGCAAAGACCAGTTGATGGCAGTCGTGGATTCAGTAAAGACGGATACCATTACTGATTTTGTTCTTAGCTTCATTTCATATTTGATGTGCATTGTGCTAAAAAATTATTAATGAATGAATGAATGAATGAATGAATGAATGCTTTGCTATGTTCATTTAAATATCACAAGTCTGCTTTAAATTGAGTTTGTATTATACATATATGGCTGTACACATTTTCTGTTTGCATGCATCTCACTTAAAAAAAAAGATCCAATAGATTGAAAATCAAAAGGCGGTCTATGCAAAAGTTAGGATACAAATAAAAGTTTGCTGAGTTGAAAACCCAAAAGGGGAGTTCAGGCAAAAGTTTACATAGTCCGATAGGCCAAAAACCCTAAAGGGCGGTCTATGCAAAAGTTAGGACACAAAACAAAACACAAGTCACACAATAGCAGGTTCAGGCAATCCTAACTCCCTGCAACCTGAGGTATTTCGAGGTCAGTGCCTCGCACTCACAGCCAACGTACCAAAACAAAATGTGCAGAGATGAGCCCACATACGGACTAGATTGTCAAAGAAGTAAAAGAAAGGATCTAGGACTGTGCCCCGTCACCCTGATCATCCACCTGGTTCTCATCTCCAGTGTTCTCATAATAAGCAAGCCACTCCTCCAGTAGGTCCATGTACATCTGGAAAGACTGGTTCATGAGCTCTAGATCCATAACTTGGCAATTCTTAACACTGAACACCAAACGCGGACTACACCAAGACCAACAGTAGAAACATCATGTCACATACATGCACACACTCAAAACATACACACACACATGCATATATGCATCAATGCTTACTCAAGTACAGGTACCTACTATCATCGTCGGGTTGTCCCGAATCATGGGCGCTCTGAAAGCGGAAATAGCCCGACACTAGGGCATCCCCTGGGTTATGGCGTGCAAATCAGAGCCGTATGGCTCTAACTCTCAGGTGTGAAGATTTTCTCAATTTCAGAATTTCCATTTATGCTGATATAATCCCGAGAAAGCTACTCTTTGCTTTTTACAGGTATCCAGGGGTAAAACAATCAATCTGTATTTATTCTTGATCGAAGGGGCAAAAATTTTTATTCCCAAACTTATCGATCAAGGAATAAATATGCGTTCTCGACCCAACTTCAAAATTATTGTTCCACCAAGAGCCAACTTCAAACCAAAGCTCCTAAAGCCACTTTGAACCAACTTAACTCAGGCTAGATTGCTGTTTCACACAGACATCGAAACAAGTTTTGAATCAACTCAACTCGGGCTAGACTGCTGTTTCACACTGACATAGAAACAAGTCCCTGAATCAACTCAACTCAGGCTAGACTACTATTTCGCACAGGCATCAAAACAAGTCCTTGAATCAACTCAACTCCGGCTGGACTGCTGTTTCACACAGACATCGAAACAAGTCCCTGAATCAACTCAACTCGGGCTAAACTACTATTTCTCATAGACATCGAAACAAGTCCCTGAATCAACTCAAATCAGGCTGGACCGCTGCTTCACAAAGGAACCGAAGCAAGTCGTTGAATCAACTCAACTCAGGCTATACTGCTGTTTCCCATAGACATTGAAACAAGTCCCTAAATCAACTCAACTTGGGCTAGATTGCTGTTTCGTACAGACATCAAAACAAGTCCCTGAATCAACTCAAATCGGGCTAGGCTGCTACTTTGAAAAGGAACTGGAGCAAGTCCTTAAACCAAATCAAATCGGGCTAGACTGTTGTTTCAAACAGACATTGAAACAAGTCGCTGAATCAACTCAACTCGGGCTAGATTACTGTTTTGCACAAACATTGAGACAAGTCCCTAAACCAATGCAACACCATTCCATCCGTGACATAAGCACCATGGAGAAATAACACAAGAAAGACGCCGAGTACGTTTTCTTTTCCTTTCTCACTGTGCTCCCTATCACGAGACCAAACTCGATCTGGGCATAATAGCTCAACTATGAGTCGACTTTGATCCCGCAAGGGGCAGCCTGTGAACATGGGTTTTCCCGACCTCTGTGATAAAAATCCTATGTTACCGGTTAAGGCAGACGAACGTGAGTCGGACTTGAGAATGAGCGAGATGTTGCTTGGAATCTCGTAAAAGCTTCAAAAATCGAACAGTCTTCAATCCGAACCCCGAGAAAGGTCGTTCGAGTGATTAGAGAGCTTAAAGGTGAGTGTGGGATTTAGAAAAATCTGTGACAGCTTTTGTTAGAGACGCACAGCTGTGGTTTCAAGACTACAGCCTCGCGGCTTTAACACCAGAGCCACACGGCTGTAACATTACAACCGCGCGACTCTATGGAGCGGTCAGATTACTTCCTAACTAGCAAGCATCAGTCTTTGACATGGAATATGATTCTTTAATTAGAGGAATTTCGGCCAAGATTTGGTAGGTTTTTAAGACCAGAAAGCAGAACAAAAAAGGAGAGGACAGAAAACACAGAACATAACAAGATAAACAGAGAGAATTCTAGCAGAAAACACAGAGGAAGATTAAGAGAGAAAACCAAAAAAAGAGTGAAAAAGTAGAAAACTAAGAGGGAAAACGTAAGAAACCAGAACAAAACACATAAAACAGACTAGAAACACATTGAAAGGGAGTGTCTAGACATTTCACATTCAATCAGGATTGTTCTCGGGTTTTGTTCGGATTGATTCGAGGCTCGTGTTCAAGGATTTCGGGATGTTTGTAAGGTTCTAAGCTGATTCCGGATTCCAAATCCAATTTCGGTCATTAAATACACTGGAACATCAACAAGGTAAACTCTGAGAGACCTTAAACTCGTAATTACTTGTTTTGTGTTATGTTTTTCTGTGTTTTATGAAAAATTCTAGAAACTGTCTATTTGATTACAGCCGTGCGGCTCTAACTAGTGCTGAGTTGCTGTAATCACTTTAAACAGAGATGAGCGGCTATACCATCATAGCCGCACGGCTATGTTCTTCTGGGCAGAAACCCGAAAAGCCCTAAATCGACCGAAAGCAGTTAGTTTTCCTATTTTAATCGTTCTGTTATGAACTATTTCAGTCAAATCACATCCATTACACTCAGAATTATGGTTTTCGATTTTCCAATAACGTTGATATGAGATTTGGGTTCTGTTGATTTCGGTTTTTGGAATCTGAGGTTGTTCGATCCAAATCGGATCCACTGTCCAGCTTTAGAGGACCCCCAGATTCTATAAAACTCTTAGAAATCACCGAAACGAGTTGAAACAGTGATTTACAAAAGCAAAGAAAACTAATTTCGGGTTCTGGACACTACAGCCGCACGGTTATAGCCACTACAATCCTTCTTGGGCTCCCACTATGGGCTTGCTCCATCTGGACCTTCCAACATACTTGATGCAATTATAACAATTTTATTTAAAATAAAATCTATTCTAAAATTACATCTAAATAAAGAAATGGCACGCAGGCCGTATTTCCCAAAATCAAATTACAACCGATAATAATTTAGGGCCCATAGAACTCAACATCACATTTCAAACAAGGTACCTGTCGTGCAAATACATACCAATATGATGCATGATCATGGCATTCCAAATTATAAATATAAATGTTAAGTTGAGTTACTTAGGGAGAAATCGCCAATTTTAACAAATGTGACAAGGCCCATAAAGGCCTAATGGATTACATCCATTAATGCAAAATAAAAGGCAAAGATTTAAAGCTAAGGAGATATTCAAGTCTTGGAATTAAACAACAATTGCTCATTGATCACAAAAGATAGTTTCAAATCTTATTAAGTAAATTGGTTAAAGTTATTGATAAGATCTAATAATCTATCTCTCCTTACCGAAGAGATAATCAAGAGAAGCTCATTAATTATCTCTAATCAATTAAACAATTCTAAACAAGCTTTGGAATTTAACTCATTTGATTGCATTAACAAACTAGAGAGGCCAATTCAACTCAACAATCGCACAAGTGGGATTATGTAAAGAAGATTATTTAAGTTCACAACATAGAATCAAAATCTTGTCCAAAATTAATTATGTTGTTTGCTACTAGCATTAGATAGTTCAAACAATTACGGATTTGAATATCTAAATTAGCATATCAATTGAATTACATATTTGATTATGTATTCAATTCGAATAAAAACAGAAAATAAATAAATGCTTGAAAGAGATGAAATAGATGAAGATTAAAGTAATCTCACAATTGAGGTTCCAAGATTAAAAATTCCTTAGCTGGAAGAGAAAATTATCTCTGCATGAGAAAAAGAAAACAAAACTAAAACTAAAGCTCAAAACTAACTCCTAAGAAGAAGAAGAAGACTCCTCTTATAGAATTCGGAAAGGAGAAAAAAATAAAATCCTAAATAGAATAAAACTCTAATTAGGAAAATTAGAGAATATCCCAAATAGAATTAAAAACTAATACAAATAAAATAAAAATAATTAGGAAGTCTTCTAATCCTGTAAAAACTCTACAAATGCAGAAACAACTTCTAGGTCGATTTCTAGCTTTAGCAGCTCCCCACAAGCTTTGCTCATGGGTTATGACTTCAAGCTCCATCCTTTATGTACTCCAAGCTCCCAAAATCAACTCTTTAAGTTCATTAACTTCAAAGTTCCTAGCATGAGTAATAATGCAAAATGAAGTAAATCCGCCTAAGTTATCCGAAAATATAACAATTTAAGCTTATAAACCAAGGTGAATTACATGCATAAAAACACTTATCAAATATCAACCAAACGAATCACGTGTTAGGGTAGGATGAAACGGAGCTCTACCTATAAGAACCTCACTGGCCGAATTCCTACCTTGGAATTATGGAGGCTGAAATTTCTCTCTAAGAGTTAGAGTTAGGGTTTTGGGAAAAATATGCCTTATATACTCCTTGTATATTTTAGGCCTTTTACTAATTAAATTGGATTTTTATTAATTCTTTTGATTAGCCTTAATCTAATTAATTTAATTTTATTATGACTATATAATAAAATCAAACTTAATTAATCAAAGATCAATTAATTAAATTAAATTAACCACGATTTAATTAAGTGATGTCTTAAATTAAATATTCTAAATTTAATTCTTAAGACTATTTTCATCTACCAATTAAATTACTCCAAGTAATTATTTGATACACTTGAAAACTATTTTTCCTATAAGCTAATTATATTAATTTGACTTTACCATAAAGTCTATAATTACAATTAACATAAAGCTCCATATAATATTTAAGCAATATATATATTAAGTACATGACAATTCCGTTCAGACATCTTTGTGTGAGATCATGTGGGTTATCTTATGTTGGCCGTGGCCCCAAAACCTGAAGGCCCACAAGCTACAAGTGGGTTCTAGCAAACCATTGCAGCTACCCAAATAAGACGAATACATCAATCTTATGTGAGGTATAAACCCTATAGTAACTTGTACATCGTCTGCCAGTGATATTAGTGTCTTGCAAGAGGCATGACAATATCACCCTCTATAGCTCCATGGACATTCCTTGATACCGAGAAGACTGAAAATCACAATTAAGTAATCACCCAGTGATTGCTTACTTAGGTGTGGCCACACTCTTATTAGTCCTACTCATCGAGTGGTCGATGATATCTGCTCTAAGTTAATAGATTGGCATATCCCTTCATATTCCAACTAGTCCTACAATGATCACTGGTATACCCAATTGTACCCATACTTGGCACCTTGTTATAGGCTCATTAGGCATACTTCAAAGCATGTGAGTTTGCATCTAGGCCTATAGGAATATCAGATCAAAGGATCCTATAGAAGTACTACTTGAGAACCACCTATGGCATATGGTCCATGTGGTGTTCTCAAAGTGGATAGATCCAATACCATATAACCTAACATGTAGCCATGTCCTTGATTGATAATCCATGTCTAATGGTCAGTAAGACATCACCATACAATCAAGCCACATGCTAATCTTTAGTTATTATTGTTCCCATAATTCTAATATACGAGGGATAGATTTATAACTGTGTTTGATTCCTTACTTATGGTCTTACTGCCTGGAAAATGCTACACGAAAATCATGAGTACAAAAATAATTAATGGATACTTTGTTACTATTAATTGCACAAGAAATTAATAAAACAAATTACACCATTATTAATAACACACTAATGTGTAGAATACAAATGAGATACAATGCCTTGGGACTAGGACATACACTAACAATTAGTTCATAAAATCACAACTAAAACCTAGAATTTAACTCAATAAATCCTAAACTTAACAAATTCACACCAGTAACACCTAAACAAACAAATAAACTTTTCCAAAACATAGTTTCAATCAATACAAATGAAACCCTAAATCTAAAAAAAAAACTTACCTCTATTTCCTAGTAAGTGACAACGGTGTTATTTCCGCTGCTTGCAACCTAGATCTAGCTACCATCGATAAGCAAGAGATGTTGAGGCTCAAAGTCACCAATTCTAGAGCCAAAAAGAAATAAAGGAAAAGGATTAAAAAAAATTTTCACATAAAATAAAGGAATTATAATTTGAAGGAAATCTCAATTTCAAACATTAAAAAAATGATTTAGAAAATAAGTCTAACCTTCAGAGTGGGCAGATTTGCTGCTAGAAACGTCGTCTAGAGGAACGCCCACTTGCTTTGTCGAAGTTGTTGGAACCTAGCCCGGCTTTAAAAAAATAAATTTGTGGAATAAATGTAATCAAGCTAAGATTCATGCCCAAAATCCAAAAGCTAGGCTATGGATCTATAAAAAATAGAGGCGAAAATGGATTCCTCACCCAAGCCATCCCCGTAAAATGGATTTGATTTGACAAGAGCTTCATGTGTAACTCCTCTACCACCACGCATGATGAGTCTCACTGGCGAAATCTGAGTGCTAGCTCTCCGGACCAAAAACCCTCCTTGAAACCAAAACCCTTTTGCTCAAGTCTAGAGAGGGAAGTTGAGAAGTGGAGGCTATCCTTACCCATTGGGGATTAGGGTTCCATCCTTATCCCTTATACATGAAACATAAAGGTAAGATCCCCAAACTATCCCTCCTTGTAAAATATCCACCATACTTTACATAATAATGATTTAAATAATTTTGAAAAACCATCATAACCAATTCTCATAATGGATTATTATATTTTATTTGGGAATTAACAATTAACCCCATAAAATAAAATAATCCAACAATAATAAATAATATGTATCCAATACATATTAAAAATAGCCTAAACTCCTCAGCGTACGATCCTATAGGTTCATCCGTATATTGATGATGGGTGCAAAATGACATTTGGCCCATAAGTTGCAAGTAGGCTCTAGTAAACCGTTACAACCCCCAATTAGGATGAAGATGTCAAATAAAAACGACATACACCTGCAGTATTCTTATACGATCCTTTTAGGGGTGAGTATGGACCAGTTCGGTTCAAAAAACCAAACCAAATCAGAAAAAACCGAACCAAAAAACATTGTATTTTATAAACCAATCCAATCCAAACTAAATTTTAGTTCAGTACGGACGGGGTTGAACCAAAAATATCATCTTTCTAAAAAAAGATCAAAATAAAAATTTTATATAAGTAGTTTGTTTTAAAAAGAAAGAAATACAAAAAAAATTAACTTAAAAATCAGTAATACTCAATAATACTATTACATCACAATAAAATACTAAAATTCTCTACTTTTTTTTTTTTTAAACTCTCAAGTTTTAATAACTACAAATTAGCATCCAAAAATCACAATTTAAAACTATAAAGAAATATAATGTCTAAACCTCCACAAACCACAAAAAATCAAATGAAAATTATCTTCAAAGTCCAAGATCCAAACAAACTTTAATTAATCAAGGTTGAAGAACCTACAAAATAAAAAGTAGGTTTTATAAACCTCCACAAATCACAAAAAATCACATGAAAATTATCTTCAAAGTCCAAGATCCAAACAAACTTTAATCAACAAAGGTTGAAGAACCTACAAAATAAAAAGTAGGTTGAAGAACCTACAAAATATCTTTTAATTTTAGTACTTTAACAATTATTCGGTTTTTCGGTTTTGAACCGAACCAAACCGAGTCAAATCGAAGTCCAAACTTCTTAACAACTTAAAACCAAACCGAACTAAACTATAATATGGATCGGTTTGGTTCGGTTTGGCTTTGCTTTTTTTGGACATCGGTTCAGTTTTGCTCAACCCTAGATCCTCTGCACATTTGATATCGGTGTCCTATACAAGGCATGGCACTGTCATCCTTTTAATTGCTAGGACATTTACTTGACATCCAAGCAGACTGATAAGATCAAATAAATGATTATCCAATAATCATTCTATTTGGGTACGACCGTACACTATTTAGTCTCACTCATCAAGAGGCCGGTGATATCATCTCTTCGGTGAAGTGATAGGAAATTCCTTCACATTACTTCCAGTCCTAGCATGGTTCCTGATATACCCAATGTACCCATACTTGGCACCTAGTTACGGGCCCGTTAGGCCCACATTAAAGTATACAATGTCACATCTAGGAGTGTAGTAATATTGGGTCTAAGGATCCAATATAAGCAATACGTGTGAAACTCTTATGACACTAGACCATGTAGTGTTCTTACAAGCGGATCGATCTAGTACACTGTTCACTAACTTGTACCTATGTCCTTGATAGACTCTCCAAGTCCTATTGTCGGTAAGACACCACCCATCCCACAAGGAACATACTAGTCTTTAGTTATATTCATTCCCATGATTATAATAGACTAAGGATAGCTTTAAAACTGTATTCCTTAAGCTCATGGTCTTACTCGTTTAGTACACGCTACTAACGAACATGAGCGAACACCAGTTTATAGATTCTCAATATTTATTAATTGTACAGGTAATTCAATAAATAAGATTATGCCTTTTATTAATATATAAAGTATGTATATATGCTGATATACAAAATACCAAGTATAACATCTAGGGACTAGGGCATACACCAACAATCTCTCGCTTGCACTACTCACTACTATGTCAGGGTCTAGTCCTTATAGATCTCACATGACACTCTCGCTATGGCCTCACCAATCACTTTGGTAAAGGGATCAACAATGTTATCCTCGGAAGCAACCTAGCTAAACGTCACATCTCTTCACTGAACCCAGTCACGAATGAGATGGAATCTACTTGTAACCAATGACCTCAACACCCGAAGGTGGATCAACCAAATTCCAAACTTGGTTATCATACATTGGTTGCATCTCATCCTGCGTGGCTCTAAGCCATTTGGCTGAGTTGGGGCTTGCCATGGCCACCTGGTAGGTGGTTAGCTCTTCTTGATCATATATTAGAAAAGTGTTATCATCAGTCACGAGAAATTCGTATCTCTCTGGCTAGTGACGAACCCTACCAGACCTTCATGGGTCTTGTGTAATTGGCACATATTCCTCAACCCTTTGATAATCTTGCTCGATCTCTAAACTATCCTGTTCAGGAGCTTGTGGTTGTTGAACTTCACTGAGTTCAATTCTACTCCTATTGTCTTTCATGGAGATAAACTCCTTTTCAAGAAAAACAGCTTTCCGAGACACAAACACTTTATTCTCTTCACAGTTGTAGAAATAGTACCTTTTTGTTTCTTTAGGGTACCCCACAAACAAGCACTTGTCGATTTTGGAAGATAGCTTATCTACACTCAACTTTTTGATGTGGCACTCACATCCCCAAATTCACAAAAAAGATATATTGGAAGCCTTGCCCATTCATATCTCATATGGTGTCTTTTCAATTGCTTTAGTTGGAGTACGATTTAGTAGGAACGTAGCTGTCTCTAGGGCATAGCCGTAGAATGATACTGGAAGAGCTGCATAACTCATCATAGACCTGACCATGTCTAACAGGGTCCGGTTTCTCCTATCAGACCCACCATTCCACTAGAGTGTTCCGGGTGAAGCAAGTTGTGAGACTCTCCCACACTCTCTAAGGAATTAGTCAAACTTTAGGCTAAGGTATTCGTCACCATGATCTGATCGAATGGCCTTAATACTTCTGCCTAACTGGTTTTGTACTTCGTTCCTAAATTCTCTGAACTTTTCAAGAGTTTCAAATTTATGCTTCATTAGGTAGACATAGTCACACCTGCTGAAGTCATCTGCAAAAGTCATAAAGTACTGAAAAACCACTTCTTGGACTATTGCTCATAGGCCTACATACGTCTTAGTGTATTAGGTCTAATAAGCCCAATGCCCTTTTAGTATTAATGTTATAGATGGGCTTAGTATCACTTAGTTTTAGGATGTAGAGACCATTTTTTAAAGGTCCTTAACCATAAAGCATGTCTCTTTGATGGATATTAATAATATTATTTGAAATAATAAAATTAAATCCATCATGATCCAACATAGAAACTGAAATAATGTTCCTGCTCATAGTAGGTGCATTGCAACAGTTTCCAGGAACTAAGACTACTGTTGGCATCCTTAAGTGGAATTCCCCAACCTCATTAGTCGCAACCTTTGCACCATTTCCAACTCGGAGGTCCACTTCACCAGATGCTAGCGATCTTCTATTTTTTAATCCCTCCATATTGCAACAAATGTGAGTACCACATCCGGTTTCCAATACCCACAATGTCAAAATAGAAAGATTCACTTTTATAACATAGATACCTTCATTAAAAGTAGAACACTTACTCTTCCTCAGCTCATCCATGTAGAGAGGACCAGATCTCTTCCAATGCGAAGGAAAGTTGTAATGGAAGCAAATCTCTTCTCCTAGGGCCTTAGCCTCGGGCTTAACAGCAGGTTTGGGTTGCTTTCCTTTAGGCACAGAACCCTTCTTCCCTTTTGCTGCAACCTTAGTCCTTTTGCTTGCCCTTGCCAATGGGGACATTCCTTTTGTTCATCAAGAGCACCGTATTGGTCTTCTTGACTGACTGTTCAGCAGTCTTAAGCAACCCATGCAACTCTGAAACAGTCTTGCTCATCCTTTCCATGTTGTAATAAAGGATGAATTGGTCATAAGATTTCAGTAGAGATGACAAAACAATGTCAATAGCCAAGTCCTATGGGATGGGAGTCCCGAGCCTAGAGAGCGTATCAATATACCCCTTCATCTTTAGCACATGAGCACTAACAGATGAGCCCAGTTCCATCTTACAGGTGTACAAAGCCTTAGCTGTCAAGAACATTTCTTGAAGGGCTTGTACCTGGAACATATCCTTGAGATTCTCCATAATAGCATACTCCTCTATGTCCATGAACTGCTATTGCAGCTCAGAAGTCATGGTGGCTAGCATCAAACATGTGACATCTCGAGAGTCCTTTATATGGTTCTCAAACTGAGCCAAAGCATCATCAGATGCATTCCTTGGAAGTGCTCTAGGTGAGGCCCTATCTAAGACATACTCCTTGACTTCCTGTCATAGGACAATTCGAAGATTCCTCATCCAGTTTAAGAAGTTAGGTCCAAATAACTTCCCCTTCTCAAGGACAAATCATAGTGAGAATTTGTTTCTTTTTAGTTTGCCATATACAGAAAAATACGTTTGCAATTAATAAAAGGACTTTTGATTTTTCCACTTAATGAATAATATTCCAATTTTACTTATTCATGTTGGTTGTACTCTTTAAGTGGACCAAGATCCATACTTCGCCACAACTTAGTTAAGCTAAACTTGTACACCTAAGTCTTGGTTATTTAGGTAGGATAACATCCAATCCATATCCTATGTGACTCTTGGTTTGGTGGGATTCCCACCTGTGCCTAGGGTATATACATTCCTTTCGCATGTTAAGTCAAACCACCAATTAAGTGTTAAAGTATAACTTTTGCCCTTAACCCTAGTCTTATGAAGATAGCTGAAATGCACCCAGCTTTGGCACGACCCAATACAATTTTTCTAACTATTCCAAATAAAAGAAAAATTACAATAAATATAATGGCACGCAGGCCATAATAACCAAAAACCGAATTTACAATCCATCTTCAGAAGAGCCCATGAAATGCTTAGCTAATCAAATTACAAAATATATCACACCATCCAATCAAATCATATTTATTGGAATTAAATATGCATGATTATGTTAACCAATTTTATTTGCCATAGCTGTTACGGAAATTGCCAATTTTGGGATTCTTTGTTTAAGCCTTGTGACAGGCTTGGGCCAGAGGCCCATTGACCAATCCTATTGTCTCCAATAGGGCGATCAAGAAACCCGAGACAGCCATTCAAAGATTCATGCCAGAACCTCTCAAATCAATTTCCTTTACCAATTTCAATTTTAACATATCCAATATGATAAAATCTCAACCAAGAAACCACTCGCCTTCAATGCCATAATTAAACATGTGAATTTTAAAACTCACTTTAAAATTCACCATCCTGGGCCACAAAAAAACCAGCAAAATTAGAAAATAGGCCTGAGAAAGAAATGCCATAAACCTGGCCACAAATCAATAGCCACGCGGTTGTACAAAACAGAAGATGCACAGCCATGCGGTTGAAGATAACAACCGTACGGCCCTTAGCGGCTTCATCACGACTGACCAGAATGAAACCCTTCCACATATGTCACTACAATGGTGTGGCTCACTGCATAACAGCCATGCGGCTATAGTTCACGGAAAAGTAGAAAACAAAAATCGTGACAGAAAAAATAGCCGTTTGACTCACTACTCAATAGCAGTGCGGCTGTTGCGTCACTCGTACGGGGTGTTCATTATAGCCCACGGTTTTGGTTTTCAGGCGCGATTTTGCAAATAATCTTCTAGCAAAACCAGTCTGTTTCTCTACCAAAAAACACCAAAAACAGTATGGAAAGTAAGGGAAAGCGAACCTAAAACCCAGAAATCCATTCCAATCAAAGCTAGGGCTCCAAAAACAAGAGATTCAAAAACTTATTCAAATCAAACATGAAACCGTAACTCAGCAAAATCCATAACCAAAGCTAAGATAGCTCTGATGCCATTGTTGGAACATATCTTAGGTTGAAAACAAAACAAATTTATGGAATAAATGTAATCAAGCTAAGGTTCATGCCCAAAATGCTAAAGCTAGGTTATAGATCTACTAAAAATAGAGGAGATAATGGATTCCTCAACCAAGCCATCCCCTTAAAATGGATTTGATTTGACAAGAGCTTCACGTGTAGCTCTTATACCGCCACACACAGAGTCTCACCTGCGAAATCCGAGTGCTAACTCTGTAGACCAAAAACCCTCATTGAAGCCAAAACCCTTTTGCACAAGTCTAGAGAGGGAAGATGAACAGTGGTGGCTATCCTTAACCATTAGGGATTAGGATTCCATCCTTATCCTTTATACATGAAACATAAAGGTAAGATCCCTAAACTACCCCTTGTAAAATATCCACCATACTTTACATAATAATGATTTAACCAAAATTACCATATGGTAACTTTGAAAAACAATCATAACCAATTCTCACGATGGGTTATTATATTTTATTTGCAACTTAACAATTAACCCCATAAAATAAAATAATCCAACAACAATAAATAATATGTATCCAATACATATTAAATGGTCCGATACAAAAACTGCCTAAACTCCTCAGTATGTGATCCTGTAGGTCCATCCGTATGTTGGCCATAAGCTTGAAATGACATTTGGCACACAAGTTGCAAGTGGGCTTTAGCAAGCCGTTACAACCCCCAATTAGTATAAAGATGTCAAATAAAAATGACATACACCTGAACTATTCTTTGTAGGGGATTTTCATTGAAAATCAACTGTTGGCAGCGGAAGCTGATTCAAATTTTCTCAAACTCGGTCCCAAGTTCTTATGCAATAGAAATGGGGCACATCTGATATCGGTGTCTTACATAAGGCATAGCACTGTCATCCTTCTAAGTGCTAGGACATTTACTTGACATTCAAGTAGACTGATAAGATCAAATAAATGATTATCCAATAATCATTCTATTTGGGTACGACTGTACACTACTCAGTCTCACTCATCAAAAGGCCAGTGATATAATCTCTTCAGTGAAGAGATAGGCATTCCTTCACATTACTCCCAATCCCAGCATGGTTTTTGATATACCCAATGTACCCATACTTGGCACCCAATTACGGGCCCGTTAGGCACACATCAAAGTATACAAGGTCACATCTAGGAGTGTAGTAATATCGGGGTCTACGGATCCAATATAAGCAATACATGTGAAACACTTATAACACTAGACCATGTAGTGTTCTTACAAGTGGATCGATCTAGTACACTGTTCACTAACTTGTACCTATGTCCTTGAAAGACTCTCCAAGTCCTATGATCGGTAAGACACCACCCATCCCACAAGGAACATACTAGTCCTTAGTTATATTCATTCCTATGATTATAACATACTAGGGTTGGCTTTAAAACTGTGTTCCTTAAGCTCATGGTCTTACTCGTTCAGTACACGCTACTAACGAACATGAGCGAACACCAGTTTATAGATTCTCAATATTTATTAATTGCACAAGTAATTTAATAAATATGATTATGATTATGCCTTTTATTAATATATAGAGTATGTATATATGCTGATATACAAAATACCAAGTATAACTTTTAGGGACTAGGGCATACACCAACAGAAGTCGATCGCCTATGTGGATGCTGCCAACACTGAAGATCTAGAGATTTGCAACTTTATTTCATCACACGATGGATAGCCGTTGGGTTGAAGAAAAGAAGAAAAAAATGAATGAAGAAGGAGCGACCGACTGTGGAGCAGGAGGAGGAGATGGGCTGAAGATAATGAAGGACAGAGGTGGCATGAATTATTCTTCATATGTGAATAGGAGAATGATACAAAGAATCAAGAAAAGAGATCGAGAAAGAAACTGATAAAGTTTCAAAAATTAGGGTTTTTTTTAGTGTTTTTCTTTATTGTTGAGCAGAGATTGAGAAAAAGAGGCAATATGGTGTGTTTGTGGGAATTTAAAGTTTTTCTTTCCTAACATTTAATTTTTTTTTAATTTAGAGTTTTGAGTTGGTGGGAATAATTAGTGCGATTGATAAAATTTTGGGAGGGATTTTTTGCTCAATAGTTAAAAAAGACCTATTGCAATAGATAAAACTAACTAAAACTGTTGCATTTTGGTGTTCCATTATTTATTATAGTTGCATTAGGGTGTTGCATTAGCATCAATCGTTACTATGAGCGAACGACGCTTTCGCAAAATGAAAAAGAAAAGAAATAAAAAGATAGCAAATTATGAAATGGACCGTAAAATTGGGAGGTTTGTCTGTTGGATAAGTGTTAATATTAATATGGAAATTCATTTTTGGAAAATAATATTCTTCACAAAAGATTCATGACTGAAATCTCGAAAATAAGGTAGAAGAGTTGCCACCCGGCTCAGCTCAACCAGGAAATTTAGGTACAACTGAAACCAAGTGAGGGCCGTTATATCTTCCAAATATCTAGGTCCGGATGAGTCACTTACTTATTATCTAATTAAAATAAATACTTCAACAATCAAGCCATAGCATTTTATAAAAGTAAGTCGATTTTTATATGGAGCATACGGCTAACATGCAAGGTACAAAAAGCAGTAAATAAATTAATTATACAGACCAAATTAAATAAACTACCCTAGGGGATACATATGAATCAAAGGCAGGATTAGAGTACAATCGACTAAAACGCACGAGTTCATCTAGTATATGAATGAAATTAAATATACATATAATCGTACAAAACTTATGTTAGTAACACAATAATCATATTTAGGACTCAAACACAACATAACGAGATAATGAATGAGTCGGGGATCTTACATTTGGGGGGGGGGGGGGGGATGGCCAGGGAAATTGGACAAATTTCATCGACTAGACCTAGAAAATATTTTGAAATGTTCCTACAATTATTTTTTAGATAACAGTTTTGAAAATGATTTTACCGGTTAATTATTTAACATGTCAAGTGAGTCGGTTTTTGAGAAACTTGGTATTTATCATTGTTCTGGTCTAGCACATGCTTCTGGAATGCAAATCTAAGGTTCAAATATCATGAAATGCATGAAAAACAATTTTTAAAGGTTTTGTCCTGAGATAACAACCGAGCGGCTTTAAGACAATAGTCATGCAATCATCATTACATTCATACGGATGTTACTTCGGAACTAAGAGCGAAAGTTTGAATTTTAGCGATTTTGTACTACTCTCCTGTGTAGAAGTGCAGCTTTTATTGCTAAAGCTGTAGGGTTGTAACTAAATCCCTACGGCTTTGGTTCTCAGACCAGAAAGCCCAAAATAGAGTATGTTGAAAATGTGCAAATGATGCTCAAAATACAACACAAACAAGTCAAATGCTTTCAGTTTCAGAGATATTTACCCTTGAAGCGTGGATCTACAGCTTTACGAGGAACAAATCCTTTAAGAGAGGCTCCGATTGAATACCCAAACTCCAAACTCCCGAATATGGTTCAAAGCTCCGAATGTTATGGTTATTTTGGTAAGATTAGTCTCTAAAACCCATTAAAAGCCTTAATGAAGTGTTTACTTAAGGTTTCTAGCTAATTTTAAACCTAAAACCAGAGATTGAAAGATGAAAATGGAAGAAAATGTTTGACTTCTTTTTCCTTGTCTCCCTTTTTCTTCCTCTTTCTCCCTAAATCAGATTTGCCAACGTCTTTTTTATAATCAGATAGGGTTTATATAGGTAGAGAATGGGTTCTTCCTTGTAGAATTCACCCTAAAGAATCTAAAAAGTCATTTCTAAGAAGAAAAGTCATGGTTCTGTCAAAGAACGAGACCCGTGTTAGCATGTCTCAACAGTCGTGCAGCTGCTAATGGCAGCCGTGCATCTTAAGCAACAGTCGTGTGGGTGTTGATCCACAGACAACCTTTCTCTTTTGTCTGGGAACTAATCTGAGGCTTGAAATTTGGTTGATCAGAGACTCAATCTTGAATTGACTTTGACCCTCGCAGCTAAGGAAAGTTATAGAAGCAAACAAACGATTTATTCATCATTGAAACTGAGGGATGAAAATCCCACTCACAGTTGTATTTTGGTGTTGCTTTAGCTTCAACCGTTGCATTAGGGTGTTGCATTTGGTTTTTTTTATGTAGTAGTATAACTGCATGAGTGAACACATAAGTTGGTTAAGCCCATGTAAAACAAAATCAATTGGATTATGTTAAGGCCCAACTTTTACAACTTATATGCTTGTTTTGGATTCATTTATTTTCGATGTGAGATCTCCAACACTGTTCTACAAGTGTAACTGAGTTTGGAACATTGGTCACTTGTCAAACACTCATTGGATTATCTTTTTTGAAGCCCAAAGTCATCAACGAGTTTAGTCTTCTATATACGTCATTCATTCTTTAACAAGTAAATCAAGAATTAGAGAAAAAAAAAGAAATTACAAAAGAATGTTGATTCAAAAACTTTGATAAGTTTACCAAAAGCTTAAGAAATTTTAGTTAGATATTTAAAGGAAAAATCAGTTAAATTAGCTAAATAAAAGTTAGTACTTGAATATGAGAGATGATGTAACTGATAGTCTTATTGTGCTTTTCATGTAAGAATCAGTTCTATTACTATATATACAAGCTTTTGTCCTTCTTTGTAACTCATTAATTAATCTAGTTTATCAATTCAATTGAATTTTCTCATCTTGATACAGATTGGATGGAGAGAGAGAAAGAGTTGGATTTAACCCTAAACCAACAAAGATTTTGAGCACAAGCTTACAGAGCTTCAATAGATAGAAAATCTTTCAAATGGGGGTTGAAACCCTTAATTTTAATTCAAAGATTACAAAATATTGTTGCAATACAAGTTAAGAAAGTATTTATAGCTAGAGCAACAAGTGAAAAATGAAAAAGACTAAAATAGCCTTAGTAATGGCAAAATGGTAAATAACTAGAAGTTGAAAAACAAAATGTTGGGTGCTGATATGTCTCAAAGCATGCTTATGCCTTAAGAAAAATGGTCTTCTACTTTTCAAAATCTTTACAAAATCTCTTAGGACTCTATTTTTCTTTTCATAACAAACGTCTTTATCATACTCCCATTCTTCAAAAGAATTCGACCAGAATTGCTTTTCTAATTTAAGATTCTTCTTCATCTACAACTTAATGGATTCTTCTTTAAAAATTTGAGATGTTTGTTTACCACATTCTAATTCATTCAAGAACTTATGGTACTTCTTCCATTCTTCACCAACATCAAATGGAATATCCTTTGGATGCTTATTAACCCACTCCTTTGCTTTGACTTCCTCCTCCTCAAGTTTGATGTTCACATCTTGATGGCCCTCTTGATCTCCTTGGATCATTTTCTCTACGACTAACACAATTTGATCACCAAGGTGACCTCTCTTTTTCTTCCTTCAACTTAAGTTCTAAGTCCCTTTTCAAGCATTTAATGAACCATGATGTTATTAGGCTACCATTTCGATTGACTGATCTGTTGAAAGTTTCACTTCCATTGAAATCCATTAGGCTCATTGCATTGCTATGATTATGCCCCTCACATAAAATTCTCATTCTTCCTTCATCAATTAATAAACCTTCATCTTCAAACCCACTTTTCTTGCTCTTAACCCAATCTCGTTTTCCTTATTTTACTATCCCATGAATCATCTCTTCAAGTGCATCATTTCTACCTCTTATAGGAATGTGTTTATTCAAAATAAAATTTGACATTTGATCCCAATTATACATAGCTTCCTGCATCCCAATTCTTTGATCACGACCTTCCTTCTCTCTATTGCACTGAGCCATAAGATCGTGATAACTAGTTTGAGTTTATATGCATAGCCCTTTAGTAACAAGGAACTTAATAAGATACCCATCATCTCCAAATGAAGAAAAGCCATAAATAGGCTTAGGTTTATCACTGAAGATCCTCCATTTTCAATAGATTGACAAGCTCCTTTTTCATTTTTTATATACGTATATATATAACATCTCCTCATCTTGTCACGACCGTTCATTCATTTCAACTCTAAGCTAAATTTTGGATCATATTTTTGTGAACCATTTATTGATTTTAATTATGTATGCAAATTGGTGCTTATCAAATCAACAATGCTCTCCTCGAGACATCTTCCTTCCTCTAGATTGGACAACCTAAATATCAAAATCTCTTTATTGCTCAAGTCTGCTTTCCATTTTTCTGAGTCATGAAGTCCTAGGAAAATTCTCTCTCCCAAAGAAAATACTCGCCCAACATCTGGTCCATCTCTATAGATTTCCATCTTTAAGGTTAAATTTCCTTCTCCTTCTCATCATAAAAACCGAAGTCAACTTTAATTATATTTTCCCTAACATCAATATCTCCATTCTCTTTAAATAGTGAAATTATTTCTATGAGGCATTTTATTAAACACATGATGGGCATTATTTCCAACATTTTCCCCCAATCTCACCATATAGAAAATCATTATAACTCACTTTGTCACCCATGAAAATTTCATTTTCCTTATTCACATAAACATCAAACTTCTCAAGAACAATTTATTTTCCATAACTTCAAAATGAGAATTTTAAGAGTTATAGTTTACCTTTTGAACTTGAATGTTGTCTCGAAAGCAACTTATGGTGGCAGAGGTGGTTCCTCTAAGAGAACAGTAAGACTTCCCTGTAAGGATGAAGAATTTGAATTTCTTTTTCACTCCATTACTTTGCTTCCCTTCATCCTATGTTGAGGAATGGCTTGTTGAATAGCTTCAAGGATCTCTCTTCTAAAATCATCCATAGTACTTCTTAAAGCTTGAAATGAATTCATTGATTCTTGCCTAAACTCTTTAATTTCTCTTTCTACAGACTCTCTTGATTTCTTGAAAACTAGAGTGAAATAAATTCTTGAAGAAGTCTTGTATTTGGAAATGACAAGACTTTGATACTTGATACGGATTAGATTGAGAGAAACAAAGTGCTAGTATTAACCCTAAACCAACAAAGAGTTTGAACACAATCTTAAAGAGCTTCAATGGAGAAAAAATCTTCTAAATGGGGGTTGAAACCCTTATTTTTAATTCAAAGATTACAAAAAATGGCTGTAATACAAGTTAAGAAAGTATTTATAGGTAAAGCAACAAGTGAAAAATAATAAAAAAAACCTAAAATAACCTTAGTAATGGTGAAGTCATAAATATCTAGAAGTTCAAAAACACAATTTAGGTGCTGATATGTCCTAAACCACGCCTATGCCTTGAGGAGAATAGTCTTCTTCGTTTCAAAACCTTTGTAAAATCTTTCACAACTTTGTTTTTCTTTTCATAATAAGGATGTTCTTATCACATCTCTTTTTCATATTAGTAAAGGCATGAGCCGAACAATAATGACGAGGTTCATTGGATATGCTAAAAATATACCAATTATTTTGGATCAAAATACTAGTAATTAATCAATAATTGGATTGTTTAGAGACATTATCTTATAATATGTGCATTTTTGCAAGAGACGCTATGTAAAAAGGAGAAATGGACAAATGAGACTTTTGACTAAAATTGGAGCTTGCATAGGGCATTAGGATTGGCTTGGACTAAGTGGGAGCTAATATGGACCTTTTAGAGGCTAAAAGACATTTTTGTAATAGGAATTATCCTTGGTTGTAATTAGTTTTGAAGGCAAACTTGTTAATACTCCCTTTTATTTTGTCTTGTAGTAGCTGTGTGGATAGGTGGCATAATCATGTTCTGAGGCATCTTTTCTTCTTTAGGTACTACTATAAATAGTGCTATTCTATAGCCTTTAGGTAACACATCACTCATTTTTCTCCTTTGGAGAAGTTATAGTCATAATAACTCTTATTCCTTTCGTTTGCTTTTTTTTTCTTTCTCCTTCAATGGAAGCGGTGTCTAGACTAGGTGACATAAAGCAACATAGTATGTTGAAGGAATAGTAGTTTAATACAGAGGGGATGCTAGCTAGAACTTGATAGTAAATAACTCTTTTATTCATGGATGTTATTTTCTCTTTATTTGTGTTATTAAGATAGTGTATTGCTTAAATTGGAGTCTTGATCAAACTCTATTTTATGCTTGAATGTGTCTTATAGAAAAGTTCATTTGTGTGGAACTACATCTTTAACTCATTTTTGGCTTTGAATAGAGATATTATTGCTAGAAATGTTGGGTATTTTACCTGTTTGATAAAATGTCTCAAATTACTTATTTTTATTCCAAATTTGCATAGAGATATGATTTTTGGATTTTTATAAATTGTTTCACGATATAAAGATATATTTGAAGCTATTGTATTGTGTTTGAGATTTACCGACACCCATGATTTGAATACATCCTTGAGAGTACCCAAAACTATTTGTTCATAGTTATGCCTTGCCTTATGTGTTTTTTTAAATCTATTTTGAACCTTGTGCGAATTTTACTCTGGCGTTGTGTCAAACCTGCTGTTTCATTTCTTTAATTTTTAAATTTATATGATTTTAATTATTTTGATTAATATTAGTCTTATTTGGTCATCTTAGGTTGTTAAATCATAAATTTGAAAGAAGTTACTGATATTAACTCTCAAGATTAAGTCAAGTTTATTTTTTCTCCATCAGTCCTTGTGGAAACAACAACTCAAATTTTTTTTTCAATTTACTACTTATTCAACTAGTGCACTTGTTAGCTTGTTTGATCCGCAACAAGTTTGTGACGCCATTGTTGGGGATTGATGTGTTGGATGACTTATAGCTTGTTTATTCTTGTTGGGCTTGATTTGTTGTTACCTATGCAGACTCGGCTTTTCTAGTTGTGTGTTTAGTTTATGCATAGAGAAGGTCCACCTCTGTATCAAGCTATTCTGAAAATTGAGAATGCTTTTCGTAGATGAAGTGGAGCAGTTGGAAGAGCTAAAACGAGTGTTGTCCCCAAATGCAACACTAGCAAGTGCACTAGGTTAGATTATAGCACAGTGGTGACTCCAAGTATCGTTTTCTATAGGGATTGATGCAAATAATCTCAAATTTTCATGTAAACAAATAGATCTTATTTCTTTCAATGAATCAAAAGAGATTCTAAAATAAAACTAACTAAGCAGGCTAAAATAGAGTAAAACATAAGTAGAGTTAAGTTTGTTGAAAACAGTAATAAAGATGACAACAATTATAATAAGATAACAAACTTAAACCAAGCATGATCAGTATATTCAATGACATTTCTCTCCTTAAATATTATGAGCAGGGTTACAACACATAGATCTAGGGTCTCTTACTCTAAAATCACCACACTAGGAACCTCCAAACATGTGGATTCTATGATAAGCATCATGATCGAATTCCTTCAGCAATAGACCGCTAATCAAGCATTAAGTCCTTATACGCATTTTATCAAAAGATAAAAAAACCCATAACATGCAATTTACTCGAATTTCTTCAACAATAAATCATATATGTTTTATTGTCTTTTCCATATTCATGAATCTCCTCTCGGTCTCATTGTAACTACTAAAGTATAAGGTGGCCAAACTCATAAATAAATAAACAATACATAAAACTAATAATAAATAAGGAAGAAAAAAAAACACTTACTAATTCCAGCCCAAGCTGGCTCAAGCCTGCTAGACAAATTACCTACTGTGCAAACACAACCTTAATAAAAATCAAAAGAAAATACTAATTACTAATTAATTGAAAGAGAAGAGCATTACAAGAGTGGAGAGTAAATGAGAATTAAAAGCTCTCAAACTAACAAAGAGATGGAGTATTTATAGCACTCCCAAAGATCATTATAGATTAGGTTTAAAATAATAATAATTGTACTAGCAACCTTGATAGCTCAAAAAAGACCACACAAATAAAATATTATATTAGTTCACCTAATACCTAATAAAGCTAATTGGCCACAAAAGTCAAATCTACTTTAAAAATATCTTCTCCTCTTTAGTGGGCTTCATCTCCACTCCTTGAAAGGGACGTTCATTCCTCCTTTATCCCAATCAGCTTCAATTCTATTTTTCTATCTGCTTTCCAGTCTGTTTGGTGGGATTTCTTGACTTTGATCACAACTTTAATAAATAACCTGAAAATAGCTTTAATTAAAGCTAAATGGCCATAAAAGTCAAATCTACTTTAAAAATATCTTCTCCTCTTTAGTGGGCTTCATCCTTCAACCTAAGCAGCTTCAGCTCCGTTTTTCAGTCTACTTTCCAACCTGTTTGCTAGGATTTCTTGACTTTGATCACAACTTTAATAAAAAATATGAAAATAGCTCTAATTAGCCAATAATTATTCAATTAAGCTTAATTTTAATTCAATAAATACCCAAATAATTAGGTAAAATATTCACTTATTAAGGAGGTAGAGGGAATACGAACAAGCAGAGGCAACATGTTTAGCACAGGTTGCTGGTGTTCAAAACGACCATGTGCAAAAAGATAATATTGTGAGTGGACGACATTTTCGAAGGAACGCGGACTCTCTCGGAATGGAGCCTCGAGATCAGGCAACCCTCCCTCGCGTGGGGTTTTACTATAAAATTCGTAAAATAACCGAGACCTAAGTCTCAATAAATAGTATAAGAGTCGCCACCTGGTTCAGCTCAACCGGGAAATTTATCGCGTAGCTGAATCGGACGAAGGCCGTTACACTATCCAGAGATCTAGGTTTGGACAAGTCCCTTATTTCATGTCTAATTAAAATAAATACGGCCAATGTTCATAGATGGTATTTAAAATTCTAAAGATGGATTTTATTGCATTAAATTAAGCATACATCGCACAACAAATAAAGTAAAGAAGTAAATAATTAAATTATTACAACCCGATCGAATAAAAAATAAAAACTCTCAACCTCACTTTACAAACGCTTAAAATACACGATTTATCTAAAAAATACAATCGCCTAACATACACGGATTAAACTATTAAATACATCAAAATGAAAATAAAAATAAACTAAAACCTACAAAACAGAGGGTTAGCACAATTTATGAAACACCATAAGTAGGACTCAAACATGACAGAATTGGGAAATTAGAATTCGGGGGTATACATTTAGGGGGGTAACCGAGTTGGCTCGGCAAGCTGGCCCGGTTAGACCTGGAAAATATTTTGAAACGTCCCTGTGTTTTGGTTTTGTGAGAAAATCATTTTGAAAACATTTTTCCGGTTCAACTGAATTTAACATGTGAGGTGGGTTTGTTTTTGGGAGGATCGAGTCTCTGTCGTGGTATTGTTCTAAATGCAATAATACTGAAAATTAAATCTAAGGTCCTGAATGCACACAACAAAATTCATTTTTGGTGATTTTCTAATTTTCTGAATTTTTATGGATTTTTGGGAGTTTTTTAGGACTAACCTTGGTTGGAGGTTACAGTCGTGCGACTGTAACTACAGTCGTACAACTGTAATTACAGTCGTGCGACTGTAATCCTTCCAATTTCAGGATTTTGCCAAAATTTTATTCGAACAAAACTAAAAGTTGGAGGGAAATCAAGAACACTCGTACAACTGTAATTACAGTCGTACGACTGTTTTTCACCTCAAGAACAGTCATACGGTTGTTTTTGATTTCCAGAAACAGCAAGCCCGAAAATTGAGTTTATATGCACAAAAACACGCCAAAACACCCAAAAAAATCAGCAAAGTGAAGGTCTGAAGTATGTTTACCTTTGTAGCGCTGATCCACCATAGGATTGGCCGCTGGAAATGCTCCAATCACCTTCAAATCACCTCTTTTTCCTTGTATGCAAAGGTTTTGATAGTTGTTCGAAATCCTCCAAAATATCACGGATTTAGAGAGTTTAAAGTCCGAGATTGATTGAATCTGAAGTGTCAAGATATGAACCTATGATTTCTATCCAGTTTTAAACATTAACGCTTAAGAATCAAAAGAAAAAGAGGAGAAAAAGCTTGGGTTTTGTTGAGTTTTTTTTTCTTCCCTTTTTCTCTCTCTTTTCTCTCTTAATTTTCTCTCTAAATCTGCAAGATCTAAAGTCCATCCCCTTTCTCTCTCTTTTATTTTCTTTTTATCTCCTCCAACCCCTGATTTCTGGCTCTGAAGCATTAAATGCTTCTCCCTCTTTTCCTCTCTCAGGGCATGGGCTGCTGTACTTGCCACGACCTTACAGTCGTACGACTATAATTTCAATTACAGTTGCACAACCGTAAGGACAATCACACAACTGTAACTACAGTCGTATGACACAAGACTCTTCTTTTTTTTGAATGAAAATTCCGGTGCTTACAGCTGCCCCTCGCGTGATCAAATTCGACACCTGATGCCAGGTCTAAAATACATGAGGTGATGAATTTGAGAGCGTGAATCGAAGCACCGAAACATAAGGAAACAAGAACGTACCTGATTCGTCAAAGTCCCATTGCTCCTGTGATGATTTGATTTGAGCCGATACCGGGTCAATGTTACCCAAGGCGAAGTTGATGATGAAATAAGCCGATACCGGGTTTAGGTTACCCAAGGCGAAGTTGATGATGAAATAAGCCGATACCGGGTTTAGGTTACCCGAGACGAAGTTGATGATGAAATAAGCCGATATCAGGTTTAGGTTACCCGAGGCGAAGTTGATGATGAAATAAGCCGATACCGGGTTTAGGTTACCTGAGGCGAAGTTGATGATGAAATAAGCCGATACCGGGTTTAGGTTACACGAGGCAAAGCTGATGATGAAATAAGCCGATACCGGGTTTAGGTTACCCGAGGCGAAGTTCGATTTTGATGTAAAGCCGATCTGGACCGATGCCGGGTTTATGTCACCCAAGGTGGATCTGCTGGGTTTGGAAAAAAGCTGATATGGACCAATGCCGGGTTTATGTTACCCGAGGTGGATCTATTGGATTTGGAAAGAAGCCGATCTGGACCGATGCCGGGTTTATGTTACTCGAGGTGGATCTGCTGGATTTGGAAAGAAGCCGATCTGGACCGATTCTGGGTTTATGTTACCAGAGGTGGATCTACTGGATTTGGAAAGAAGCCGATATAGACCGATGCCGGGGTTATGTTACCCGAGGTGGATCTACTGGATTTGGAAAGAAGTCGATCTGGACCGACGCCGGGTTTATGTTACCCGAGGTGGATCTGCTGGATTTGGAAAGAAGCTGATCTGGACTGATGCTAGGTTTATGTTACCCGAGGTGGATCTGCTGGATTTGGAAAGAAGCCGATTTGGACCGATGCCGGGTTTATGTTACCCGAGGTGGATCTGCTGGATTTGGAAAGAAGTCGATCTGGACCGATGCCGGGTTTATGTTACCCGAGGTGGATCTGCTAGATTTGGAAAGAAGCCGATCTGGACCGATACCGGGTTTATGTTACCCAAGGTGGATCTGCTGGATTTAGAAAGAAGCCGATCTGGATTGATACTGGGTTTATGTTACCCGAGGTGGATCTGCTGGATTTGGAAAGAAGTCCCGATCTGGTCCGATGCCGAGTTTATGTTACCCGAGGTGGATCTGCTGGATTTGGAAAGAAGCCGATCTAGTCCGATACTGGGTTTATGTTACCCGAGATGGATCTGCTGGATTTGAAAAGAAGCCGATCTGGTCCGATGCCGGGTTTATGTTACCCGAGGTGGATCTGCTGGATTTGGAAAGAAGCTGATCTGGACCGATGCCGGGTTTATGTTACCCAAGGTGGATCTGCTGGATTTGGAAAGAAGCTGATCTGGACCGATGTCGGGTTTATGTTATCCAAGGTGGATCTGCTGGTTTTAGAGGTTGCTTTGAGGATACGTGTTTATTCCTTGATCGATAATTTTGGGAACAAAAATTTTGTCCCCTTCGATCAAGAATAAATACGACTCGGTTGATCTGCCTTTGGACATCTGAGATTTAGAGTTGTATAGTTCTGATTTTACATGTTGTAACCTTGAGAGTGCCCCTGGATTAGGCCATTTCCTCTTTAGGAGCGATTCTGATCCAGGACGATTTGATGATGGAAATGAGTACCTATATTCAGACTAATTTTGATGCTTGTGCATGTGAGTTGTGTGTACACTTTAAACATATACATGCATGCATGGGTGAGTGTATGATTTTAAATGTATGCATGTATGTGACATGTTGCTTATATTTTGTTCTTGGTATCTGTGCGAGCCAGGGGATGGAATTCATGGCTTGCAAAAATCCTCAGTGGTAACCCAGGTGATTTGTATCACCATGTCTATATGGATTGTCTCATCAAAATCGACGGAAGCTTTTGCTGACTCTAGACATGCTTTTGTACCCTGCTGACTCAGTCTGATTGTCTCGACATCTTTCTGATTGACTAACTATCACACAGATCTGGGTATTGGAAAATTTGAACTTCCCAAGTGTCCTTCCACTTTATTCTTGATACGTTCTGAAGTGCCATCAGGCTAAGGGGATCAAGACCACAGGCTGTGCCGAGGAATGGTCTGTTTGGTCGAGCAAGAAGACAAGCATTAGACCTTGCATTTCTGTACTGTATAAATGGGTTTGGATGCGATGACCTACTGATGGATGTTTATATGTAATGGCACGATATATGCAAGATGAACATCTAATCAGATATCCAAGCATGTAAAATATTGTAACGACAACTTCAAAATGAGTATAATAGGGAAATTAACAGTGACTCTAACTTTGAACATCGCCCTCTTCTTGTTACCAACACGTCCTCTCGGTTTTCCATGTTGGAAATTTTCTCTTTGTGACGTTGATTTTTTTTTTTTGAATGAATGGCTCTAAAATTCTGTGTGTGTATTCCGTCCGAGTTGACCCTTTTTGCACTAGCTTGTCTT
Organism: Euphorbia tirucalli; assembly: GCA_039660915.1. Taxonomy (NCBI): domain Eukaryota; kingdom Viridiplantae; phylum Streptophyta; class Magnoliopsida; order Malpighiales; family Euphorbiaceae; genus Euphorbia; species Euphorbia tirucalli. The sequence continues at coordinate 22,285,022 of CM077632.1, forward strand.
AGGATTGGAAAATGTGCCCAGATATGTTCATCAGAATTTACTAGTGCACTGCTGCTGGTGATATCCAGTGGTTTGGCCTTTATCTGCCCCTAGTATTGGGGTTTGTGTTTGGGGTGTAAAACACTTCATCAGATATGGTTTGCTACGTGCTGTGACCCATTTGTGAGTTTGACATGCAATGACATGACAAATGCATATTGAACACCAAAATTGAATATAAAACATTTATGACATAATGAATGTGGATGCATTAGGAAAATCCCAAAGTGTGGCTCTGGTTTTGATTAATGCCCCTTCAAATTACCAATATGTCCTTTTGATTTTACACGTTGGAGGTTTTTTTTTTATGGTGCTAGCATATGTCAAACTGAGCATTGAACTGAGTCAATTGATTACCCACTGGATCCTCTAAGAGTTTGAACCCATATACATGTTTTCAATTCACCTCAGATTCCAATGCGTGCACGGTTCCCAAAGATGGACATAGCTTTTAATCCTTCAAAGCATGACCTGATTCAGAATGGCTTGAGTTAATCCTGGTTTCTTTGTGTCTGCCACTCATAATGCCCTATAGTAAATCACATCATCTCCCAGAGGTGAAAGAATCACTGGTAAGTAGTCACTTTTGTTGCAGCTGAAGACTGAGTTCTTGAAATGGTTGGTAAATGCAACTTCCTTCTGGATATTGGCACAGCAGGCTTTACAAGTCCTCCCATTCATGATTGTTGAAAGCCTTGTAAACCCTGGTTGCTCCAACACTGTTGGTGAAGTTCATGGGTGCATAACCGAACTTCCTCTAGTCTCAGAATCCATAGGCAAATAGAGGAAATTATAAGCATACTTTTCTGTGGACTTGCCCTTGTTTTCCTCCAAACAATGTTTGACCAGAATTTGTGGCAGATTACGTCTTCAAAACTGATTTGGTAGATTTCCAATCATCAGGCTTGTCTTTCCATCGAAGTTGGCTTCAATCTTTTCTTATTTAGCTTTGCCCCTTTAATGGTCAGGTTCTTGGGTAACTTCTGCTGTTCCTTATTCAGCTCACCTGAAGCAGACTTATCCTCAAATCTCTCTCTACCATGGAATGAAAACCCGTCCCGCAATCCAAGGGTATAAAACAATTAGTATGGGAGTTTGGATTGTATAGGAATGTCACGGGATAATTAGGTATTCCTAATCTGGTATAGGTTAATGATAAGCGAAGACTAGTTGGAACAATGCCATGACCACCTTGCTCCGCCACCTCTCCAATGATGAGATAATGTGGCAAAATGGGATACGGGGTAGCATTAGGTTTCAATTTCTGGTTAGAAGCCATTGGTGGTAGAGAATAAAGTTTCACAGGATTAGTTTAAGAGGGAAGATAAAAGGGGTGGTTATGTCTTGCATATAATGAACGAAAAACAAAAACTGTTGAAGGCAGAGGGAAGGTGGAAAGAGGAGTGAAAAGGGAAATACTTTGGGGTTCAAATCTTTCACAGAAATGGTAGACCAATTTGACAATGATGGACATTGGGATGATGAGACATTCCAGTATTAGCTGTAGCAGCCATGTATGATAGCAAGAGATTCTTTTGCCTACACCTTTTTTTTTTTTTTTGAAGAAACTAAATCCAAGCCATAGTCACCTCTTGATTTTCCCCTTGCATTCAAATTCATGCATGTCATGTGTGTTTAATATGTCTCTTGGATGAACAATGCATGTGTAATGTCGTGTACATATGAATGTCATACAAACAAGATTATACATGCACTACAACCAAAAACAGCTTCAGAGTTTCACTACATGGTGAGTGATGAAGATCATTTGAATTTCTTAGAGGATTGGTGCTTTGGATGAGTTCGGGTTTTTAGCTTCAGGGTTTTGGTATAGGGTACTTTCTTGGGTATGGAATTAGGCTTGCAGATTCATTTTAGGGATCGACTCTGAATTTTAGCAATAGCCTTGGGTTTGGAATAATTTAGGTATTATGTGGGTTGCTCAAGTTCAAACTTCAGGGTAGGGCCAATAACATCTTAGATTGTGATTTTTAAGGGCCGTTGATCTGGGTCAGCAAATAGCTCAGCGGAAGTGGTGCCATCCCATTACTTATTTATCTCACAAGCTCACTTTTCAAGAGAGGGGTCGATCAGAGTTAGATTCACTTTGAGATTCCCTATAACACTCAGATTGATGTCATGCATTTTAACATTATATGTGCTGGACATGTCGTTTCAGATAATCAAATGCGTGCATAATGTCATGTATACGCAATCACCACATAAGTAAGAAAATAATAAGACACATTGCATTCAAAAATATGTCCAATACACTTTACAAACAAAATGAGTCCCCTACAAGAAGGGAGCCTCTAAGGGTATTGATTTCATAGAATCTGACCATTCCCCGTCTAGTCACTGCCTCGGCTTCAGTGTCATTGCCCTGCTCCCATCAAACTAGACTTTGTAGTTCTTCATCATATTCCTCTCCTTGAGAAGTCCGAGAAATTTCCTTGGCAGTCTCTTTGGTTACCCCCAGTTGCTTATCAGTAGTAGGTGGGACTTTTAACCTACCTTCATCGACTAGCTTCTGGTTCTCCTTTCTTAAAGCAGAACACATGTTGGTTTGGTGACCCGTCATCATATGATAGCTGCAGAAGTTGTTCTTTCGATCCGGCATCGATTCTACATACGACCTGATGCTCTGCAGCAGTCCCTCCTTTCTGCATCTGGTGAATAATCTGCTCAACGAGATGGGCCACGGGGATAGGCCTTTTCCGTCACCCTTGGGAGGTGGATTCTTGATGTGTCGCAGGGCCGAGTGAGTATTGGCCTTGAATGGCACCTTCAGTTCCACTTCATCGGTCAGACCTCTTATTTTTCTTTCAAGCTCTACCACCCGTGCTTCTAATTCAGTGCATCTTGCCGTCATTTTTTCTACCCTTTCAAGACCGCCCCCTAGCATTTCCTTCAGCATTGCTGTTGCCTCTTCCCTGACCGCCTTTTGAAACCGTGATGAAGCAACATAATCATCCACAACATCTGTTATAGTGTTGAAGTTCATTAAGCCAACCATACTTGAGACTCTTTCCTTTTCTCCCCTAATAAGAACACTTGTTAGCATTAACCGGCGCATGCGCACGAAGAAATACCAAGTCAAGAGTGATGAATGCATGATGTGATGCATGTATGTATGAACGGTGATGTCACGTGATGCCATTGTCATGTTATTCAATCCTAAGCTAGCCAAGTGTATACAAAGCCGAGAATGGAAACGTGCAAAATGCAATGAATGCTGTTGATGAGGCTATATGCTAAAGTAAAGTATAACGTATAAATATACACCACATGGATAAAATGGCACGCAGGGCGTCCACGGATCGAAGCAAGGTGATACTTGCGAAGCGCTTATACGTATAGAGAGGATCTTATATGGGGCTGGATCTACGTATATAACGGATCTTATACGAGAACTGGTTTGACGTGTAGAGCGGATCTTACATGGGAACTAGTTTGACGTGTAGAGTAGATCTTACACGGGAGCTTGTTTGACATGTAGAGCGGATCTTACATGCGAGTTGGTTTGATGTGTAGAGTGGATCTTACACGGGAGCTGGTTTGACGTGTAGAGCAGATCTTACATGGGAACTGGTTTGACATGTAGGGCGGATCTTACACAAGGAACTGGTTTTGTCTATGTGCGTAGGACATAGGGACAGGGCGCCTCTAGTTTTCATGTTGTGATACGAGGCAACATTTTTCGACATTCGTGGAACATCAATACTTGAAAAGGGTTTCCAATGATTACAGAAGACCTGAAGGGTTTGATGAAATTTCTAGCGTTGTGGAACACCTAAGTGACTCAGTGCATCTGATGAAGTCCTTGGTGCTTGTGGAGTGCTTAAACGTTTGACAGATGAATGAGATGTACATCGTGAGATAATGAGAATGACTTCCTTTGTTTTATTCTTTTATTTTAGACGTTCCAAGAATACCCAATGCTATGCCGAAATAATGCAAAGAAGATCGCGTGTGGATCGCCACACAGATAGGGGTTCGGTGCTTTTAGAGCACCTAGTGAATTTATGAAATGGTCACATGTGCACCGACACACGAACGAGGTTCTGACACTTTGGAGGTCCATGAGATGATATGAAATGGTCACATGGGTGCCACCCCATGGACAGAGTTCTAATGCTTTTGAGGCGTATGATATGAAATGATGTTATAAAAAGGTCACGCGTATCTCAAGGACACAGACAAGGGTTCAGCGTTCGGGGAACACCTTTCATGATTTTATAATGTTATGAAGTGAACCTATATGTGTACTAATTAGGCACTCGGGGAGTACCTTGAATGATATAATAATGTCATGAAATGATCCGATGTGGACGACGGTGTTTTATGATAAATGAGTATGATGTCATGAAATGCATCGTGTAAATCGTCACACGAAAATGGGCCTAAGACCATTGGGGTCTCTATTGAATGAAATGATTTGGTGAAATGGCCAAATGCAATCCGGTGCACTGGCAGACCACGGGTAATTTTGGGTTACCCGATATGTCATGGAATGAGGTGATCATGATGGGCACCCTTGGAATGTCTTTAATTTAAATGAGGTGATATGTCATGGATGCATGCGTCACACAATATGCAAATAGCTGTACAGAAATGTGGTTAGGATGTATGACATTCATAATGATGTTATGTATGCTATGTGAAAAAATGCTAATCACACAAATATAATATTATGGCTGTAAAAATAATGGTTAGTATGAATGGCACACGGATGATTTAATGTTTTCACACGTGAAAATAAAATGCAAGTGGCTGCATAAAAAAAAACATTTGTTATTTATCACGCAAATGTTTCATGTATGGTGTGTCATATGCATGGGAAATGTTAATTATGGTATGTTATAAAATGTCGAGAGGCGTGTAACACGTAGCACACGAAGCGTATTCCTCCAACCTTATTCCTCCAAACGTGGTCAATTTTTGGAAAAAAAAAACTAACCGAGTCCTAGGAGGGGTTCTCTTCGATCATCAACCGGGGATGATGAAGGCGCGATTTATAATATTCACACAATTTACTTTGGTATCCTAAGGGAATCCAACTAAGGTTGCCTATATGAGTTTGGTCCAAGGGGGTTAAAATCAAAGCTGCCATAGCAAAATATACTCCTCACTTCTCCCCACTCAAGGGTCCGAACGAAGGGGTTCGTACGAGGCTATGGGTGGTGTTTCGTATCCATGTCCCTAAGACCAAGAGGAACATAGGCGACACTTCAACAATTCACCGGGCTAAAAACGGGATACTTAACCTAATGCAAAAATGTCTAACTAAAAAATGCAAAATAAAATACCATACAAGAATCGTCCGCCTTATTTTGATTAGACACTTTTCAACGCTTGTCAAATTCTTTTAAGTTTTAAGAAAACTTTTGTAAGAAATCTCCAACAGAGCTGCCACTATGAGCAGACGACGTTTTCGAAGGAACACGGACTCTCTCGGAAGGGAGCCTCGAGATCGGGCAATCCTCCCTCGCGTGGGGTTTTTTTACAATAATATTTTTTTTGGGAAATTAATTATATCGTAAAAGAACTGAGACCTAAGTTTCGATAAATAGTGTAGGAGTCGCCACCCGGCTCAGCTCAACTGGGAAATTTATAGCGTAGCTAAACCGGACGAAGGCCGCTACACTATCCAGAGATCTAGGTTCGGACAAGTCTCTTATTTTGTGTCTAATTAAAATAAATACGGCCAATGTTCATAGATGGTATTTTAAATTCTGAAGATGGATTTTATTCCATTAAATTAAGCATAGAGCCCACACACAAATAAAGTAAAGCAGTGAATAATTAAATTATTACAACCCGATCGAATAAGAAATAAAAACTCTCAACCTCACTTTACAAACGTCTAAAATATACGATTTATCTAAAAAATACAATCGCCTAAAATACACGAATTAAACTATTAATTGCATGAAAATGAAAATAAAAATAAACTAAAACCTGCAAAACAGAGGGTTAGCATAATTTACGACACACCACAAGTAGGACTCAAACATGATAGAATTGGGAAATTAGAATTCGGGAGCATACATTTAGGGAGATAACTGGGTTGGCTTGGCAAACCAGCCCAATTAGACCTGGAAAACATTTTGAAACGTTCCTGTATTTTGGTTTTGTGAGAAAATCGTTTTGAAAACATTTTTTCGGTTTAATTTAATTTAACATGCAAGGTGGGTCGGTTTTCAGGAGAATCGGGTCTCCGTCGTGGTATTGTTCTAAATGCAATAATACTGAAAATTAAATCTAAGGTCGTGAATGCACACAACAAAATTCATTTTTGGTGATTTTCTAATTTTCTGAATTTTTATGGATTTTTGGGAATTTTTGAGGACTAAACTGGAAATTCTGCCCCTGGACAGAGGTAACAGTCGTGCGACTGTAATCCTTCCAATTTCAGGATTTCGCCAAAATTTTATTCAAATAAAACTAAAAGTTGGAGGGAAATCAAGAACACTCGTACGACTGTAATTACAATCGTACGACTGTTCTTCACCACAAGAACAGCCGTACGGTTGTTCTTAATTTCCAGAAACAGCAAGCCCGAAAATTAAGTTTATATGCACAAAAACATACCAAAACACCCCGAAAAATCAGCAAAGTGAAGGACTGAAGTATGTTTACCTTTGTAGCGCTGATACACCGTAGGATTGACCGCTGGAAACGCCCCAATCATCTTCAAATCGCTCTTTTTCCTTATAGGCAAAGGTTTTAAGAGTTGTCTGAAATCCTCTAAAATATCATGGATTTAGAGAGTTTAAAATCCGAGATTGATTTGAATTTGAAGTGTCAAGTTATCAACCTATGATTTCTATCCGATTTTAAACATTAATATTCAAGAATCAAAAGAAAAAGAGGAGAAAAAGCTTAGGTTTTGTTGAGTTTTCTTTTCCTTCCCTTTTTCTCTCTTTTCTCTCTTAATTTTCTCTCTAAATCTGCAAGATCCAAAGTCCATCCCCTTTCTCTCTCTTCTCTTTTCTTTTTATCTCCTCCACCCCCTGATTTCCGGCTCAGAAGCATTAAATGCTTCTCCCCCTTTTTCTCTCTTAGGACATGGGCTGCTGTACCTGCCACGACCTTATAGTCGTACGACTGTAAGTTTAATTACAGTCGCACGACCATAAGGACAGTCACATGACTGTAACTACAGTCATGTGATGCAGGACTCTTTTTTTTTTTGAATGAAAATTCCGGCGCTTACAAATATAAAAGAGTTAATGCAAGGGGGAGACCAAGCTAGGCCATGGATAAAGCCATGTGCATGACCTTCAAACTGATCGCATTCACCATGTATCGTCATTCCGGGTGAGGGCAACAACATCTTTGAGATAAAAGCTTTAATGATTTAAATGTTGCAAGCCGCGATCCAATATAGTGGTTTACCAAATGAGGATCCAAATTGTCATATTCGAGACTTTGTGAACATGTGCAATACATTTAGGACCATAGAGGAGCATCAGATGAGGTGATTAGATTGAAGCTACTCCCTTTTTCTCTGAGGAATAAGGTAAAGACTTGGTTTAAGAACATCCAACCGGGTTCAATCACTTCATGGGATCAAATGGAGTTGGCATTTTTTAATTATATACTTTCCTCCAGAAAAATTGATCAAGTTAAGAAATGAAGTTTCACAATTTCATCAAGGACAATATGATGTTCATCCCAGAGGCTATCTCCCAAGGGATGGGGGGGTGAATTGGGTCTTTTAAAAATTCTTGTTAACAAAGACTTTTCAAGTATTGACAATAGACAAATTATAATTCGATAACACACAATAATCAAGACACAACAATATTATTTATTAATAACTAACTACTTAATTTCTCTTCAAGAGATAATTCAATAAGTCATAATTGCAAACAGAGAGAATGCAAAGCTAGATGTTGATATATAAGATTCACAATCTTGTCAACAGAAAGATAATTGATATTGTCAATAGCAGAATTTTTAATATTCAAAATTATCAGCAAATCAATATTCGATGAGGTAATTCAATGTTGGATTTTTACTAGAATAATTAAATAATACTATTTCCAGTTAACTTTCCAACAGTGACTTTACTCACACAATCAAGCACAATATTATATAGATAGTTTTCGTGAGCAATAGGCAAGTATTGAAAGCAATAAGTAAAGAGTAGGGATTTGAAGAAAAAAATAGATTTATAAAGGTTTAGCCTTCTTGCCTACTCTCCTTAAGGTACCCTTGCTTGAGAATTTCTAATCTACTATGAATTCCTGTCAATGAGTGAAATTCAACACGCTTTACAACTTAATGTTATCTCTCACTTGCTAAGTACCCTCTTTACTAGTTTAGGTACACAATAAGCTTCATTACTTTTTTTCTAAGTAGGTCACAACACACTGAGTTTTGAATAAGAGATGTTTTTACACTTGAAGAAAGACTACAACAATATGAAGCTCTTAATTTGTTTCTTAAGACACTTTTTTCTAAATTTCTTGAGCAAATCTTCAATGAGCTCCAAGCTTCAATTTATAGGCTAGATGAAGAATATAGACGTTGGAGATAACATCTGGCCGTTAGAGATGAGATCTGCTTGTTTGATTATACTTCAAGAATTCCATTTTAAGTAATAGCCTTTTGAGACAATTCTGGCCACTAAGAAAAGTGCATTGATTTACTTAGCATTGATAACACAAGATGTCCAGCAAGACGTTGACTAGTTTTCTTTTTTGAGTAAGAAATTTTTCAACCTTGAATAAGATACTGATAACATACTAAAAATAGAAAAGATCTTTCCTTTCAGCGCTAACAGTTTTCTTGAATGATGCGCACAAGCTACTTTTTATTTTTCCAAAACTTGGAGACTTGTAAATCCTTACGGATGACCTTTTTCCAATAATGATAAAAACTCTTTTTTCACTTTTTGAAATTAAAAAACATTTATAGCACAAGTCATGATGTTAATAAATATCTTTCTTTAATACATAGAAATCACATATATTTATTTTTTGTTTTCTTGTCTTAAATTATGAATTCCAATTTATTTTATTTTATTTGTCTAACTATTTTGTCATCTTCAAAATGATAATCATTAGAGCTTCAACAAATGAGTCACTTTCCAAAGCATAGGAGAGGTTCAATGAGCTTTTAAAGAAGGTGTCCAAGCATGGGATTCCAATGTGGATGCAATTTCAAACTTTCTACAATGGTTTGACAAATGCATTCAAGATACAAATAGAGTTTGTAGCTAATGGAGAACCAGATATTATGGGAGATGGTGCTATGTATGAACGCATTAAGAAATTGGTAGCACAAACTTATAAATGGCATTCAACAGATGGTGAAATTGAAGGCAAAAGTAATTCTACAAATGAGGCTATGTCTCAACTTTCTGCACAGGTTGGTAAGTTGACTCAACAAATCAAAACGATGACGAACGACAATGCTTCTGCTATGCACAGTATGAAACTGAGCTATTCTTTTTTATAGAGGTGAACATAGGAATATTGATTGCCAAGGAGTTCTGAACTAGGAGCAATGTAACTTTGTTAGTAGAAATCCTCAAAGGCAACAAGAGAATCCATTCTCAAACACTTATAGTCCAAGATATAGAAGAACCACCTTAACTTTTCTTGGCGACAACAATCAATAGAGCCTATGAGACAATAATCAATTTTCAATATAGCCACATTTTTCACAACATCAGCAACCTCAATAGTAGTTTGCATAGCATCACCAATTCCAACCATAATTTGTTCAATCTTTTCATCAAAGGGAGGAAAACAAACCTGAAATGGAAGAGATGCTCATGCAATTCATGAAGTAAATTCAATCCTCCATAAAGAACTTGGAAACTCAAAGCCACCAACTTGTAAATGTTGTAACTTCAAAGAACAAAAGTGTATCACCAAGCAAGTCCGAAGTGAATCCAAGAGAGGATGCTTATGCTATTATTTTGGCAAGTGGAAAAGAGCTACCTAAGTGTGAAAGTCTAAGGCTAATGATGGTTTTTCGAGTGTAAAGATGAAGGGGACATATTCTGTGTAGCAATCAGAATAGCTTGTTCAGCAAAGACCAGAAGAAGTGCAAAGTGATCCAAAACCCATGCAAAAGCTAATTTCAAAAGTTGTTTCAACCTAATCCACTCCCAGTGTACCACTATAGGGTACCTTATCCAGAGAGGTTGAAGCAACACCAAGTAGATAAGCAGTTTAGTAAGTTCTTAAAGTGTTAAAGAAGCTCCATATCAACATTCTTTTTGTGGATGCCTTGGCCCAAATGGCTATGTATGCCAAGTTTCTCAAGGACCTTTTGATCAATAAGAAGAAGTTGGAGAGTATGGCAACCATCCATTTGCACCAGGATTGCTCTACCATAATCTAAAGTGAGCAACATTGCCTCAAAGCTGAAAGATCCAGGGGGTTTCTCAATTCTCTATAATATAGGCCCTATACATATCGAAAATGCTCTTTGTGACTTAGGTGCTAGCATTAATTTAATGCCTTATTCTATTTATAAGAAACTTGAGTTGGGTGAGCCACAACTAACTAGGGTATCTACTCAATTAACGGTTAGATCCGTTAGATACCTTATAGGGATTTTGGAAGATGTGCTTGTTAAAGTAGATAATTTTATTTTGTCCGTTGATTTTGTGGTTGTAGATACCTATTTTTGTCTAAAGTAAAAAAAAGATAAGTTTATGTTATTGAGCATTATAAATTTGTGATATATATTTATAGATTTCATTTTATAAATTTCTCTTTTATTCTTGTCTATTCAATTTACTACGGCTCTATTATAGATATATTAATTCATTGATTTGTATTATTAAAGATACATGACTATAATTAGTCCATTACAAATTGTTATTCTTGGACTTGGCTCAAGCCAAGGAGAGGATTTGTATTTTTGTTAGCCCCTAAAATTTTTATTATGCATTATTAGAAAGTGAATGATAAGATACACTTAATTTTCATGACAAAAAAATACATGGGAAAATTATTCAATGAGCTCTCATAGGGTACAAGACAAGTTTCTCTCTAATTCGACATAGGTATTTATAGTCCTTTTGGATAGCAGATACACAAACAAGCTCGCTTCTGATCAAGCCCAGCTTGTGAGGTGCAGAGTCAGTTGGCCTAAGAAATCAATCTTGCAATAGCCGACACTGCAAAGGCTTGGCTTTCTCCAATTTATCAAGACTTTTGTAAGTTTTTTTTGGGTTGTACCTAAAAAGTGATCAAGCCTAGTTATAAAAAGCCCAAAATTGTCAAGAACCAACAAGGTAAAAAACAACAAGCAATTGTTCTAATTAAAAATTTCATTTAGTTCCAATGAAATGGGAACTCTTTAATTTTTAGTTTATATATAAAGGGATCAATAGCACAGTGAAAAGGACTTTTAATTTAGGTGAAAAGCTATCTTTTCTCCTATAAATAGAGGAGAAATAGATAGCAAAAGAAGGGATAGATGGGACGTATAAGGGAGAAAAAGAGAAAGGATTATATTTTTCTTGCTCTCCAATCCTAATATTACAAACAGTAATTAAGAGAAAAGAAATGGAAGAGAAAACCTATGTTCAGGCCAAAAAATTCTATCCTTCAATTCTTTAATTCACTTTATCATCATTTCCCTAAAATTAGAGAACATGTCATGAGGAATCAAGAAGGAAGTAAAAGAAGTAAGGAAAGGAACTAGAGAAAGAGCAGCACAATATAAAACAACAAAGCAAGCATATAGTTAGGTGGTTTTTAACATCTTTCCCTGTTAATAAATGATGTCAGAGATATATCTTGTAATAAATGGTGTGGATGACCTGTTGTGTCCTCTAATACTCTAAATCAGTGACATTTTTAGAGGGATATGCAATATTCCTTTATAAATGTTACTACTTTATGGTTTATAGTCCTGGTTCACTCATGAATGAGTGGTTTTGCTTAATAAAATCACCAAAAAGCCTTGATGGAGCTTAATATGCTGTTTAGACCTTAAAAAACATGTTTTGTTACAAATAATTCTACAAGATAGGTCTTATCTTGCAGATACAAAGGCAAAAAATGTGGTTTTACTTTTAGAAATTGACACACAATAATGAATAAACTTAACACTATAAAGGTTGAAATAAGTAGAAAAAAATTTGGTTTTAGGTAATGTTTACTTGTTTTAGAAAAAGATGGCAAAGGCATTCTACATAATAATACACCATAAGGTAGAACCATCAAAAGCAACTAACAACAAAACAAGAGTTTTAGGATGAGTTGTAGCACTTCCCTTAAAGAGATGCTTCACACAACTGTATGGTAGCTTTATTTTAGCCATAAAACTCCTTCCTATGGTTAGTGGGTGTGTTTTGCTCTCCATGTCATTAGCAGCCCAGGCCCTTCTTAAACACCTTTATGGTCTCTCATCCTACCACATAACATAGGTTGGAGTCTTAAATTAATAAAAATCTATTTTAATTGGATAGAGTTAATTTTTTAAAAGAGGACTAAAACTTGAAAAGGGGAATATAGATACCTCTTACTATGAATCAAAAAAAGCAGAGGCTTGAATCCATAGTCCTGCATAGACTTCTGGTGATCTACGGAAGTGAAGATCATTGTTATTAAGGTTAGGGTTCACAGAGTATAGTGATTTTAAGAGAGAAGAGATATAAGATTAATTGGCTTGAAGAGGGATTAATGCCTATGTTTTTGTCTTTTCCTTGTGATGAAATTAGGTAGATGATTTTTGAGGAAGAAAGTTGAATTTGAAAAAGAGAGCAGGTGCTGGAGAGAAGATGAAGCACGATGATGAGGGATTTTGGTGCTGAAGAGAGTTCTTTATTACATACTTAGATTTCCCCTCTTTTGAATTATCTTTTAGGCCGGGTCATGAATTTGGATCTTTCGGTTTTATTTTATTGTTTAGTTCATATGGGTTGTTTAAGATCATGAGATTAATTTTTTGTAAGAAGTAATACATGTGTCCATTTTACTTACTATATTTAGATTAAATTAATACAAGTTAACAACAACAAATTTCTTAAATTTGATTAAAAGTTATAATTATGCTTTCTTGTAAATGGTATGTACAATTAATTCTTATGTTTATGCATTAGATAAGAGAAGTTGTTTAGTAGATATTCCTTAGTTTTTTCTTTTGTTTTTTTATCTTCATTGTAAAATATTATTTAATCATTAGCACCAAAATTTTTACCCCTTTTTTTATTAAGAAAGTTGATTTATGAGATTTATGCCTTAGCTTTCATTAAACAAATTGTTTAATTTTTTTTAATCTGTCAAATTAAATCACATCATTAGTACCATGTTTTGGGTGGGGTCGGTGTGAGCTGACGATGTTTTATTACATATATGAAACGCGACGTAGCGAACCGAGGAGTTTTTATAAGTTTTGTTTAGTTATATAATTATAATAAGAAGTTCATTTTAGAAAATAGTATTTATAAAAGATTCAAGATTGAAATCCAGAAGAAGATATAGGAGTCGACAACTGGCTTAGCTTAACAGATGTTAGTACATGGATAATCACACTTCGGACTCAACCACGGCAAAACGAGATAATAAATAAGTCCAGATCATGCATTTTGGGGGGGGGGGGGGGGGGGGGGGGGGGTAGTCAGAGAAACTAAAAAAATCTCACTGATTAGACCTTGAAAATATTTTGAAATGTTCCAGCATTGATTTTTGAGAAAAATGGTTTTAAAAACGGTTACCCACTTTTAGAATGTAAATCTACGATTCAAATGTCATGAAATATATAAAAATAGGTTTCAGTAATTCTGTCCCGAGGTGACACCCGTGCGAGTGTGGAGGCAAGAGCCATGCGGCTATTGTCATAACCGTACAAGTTTAGCTTATGGGTTTGGTTCAGATGTCGAAACACACAATTTTGAGGTTTCTGGGAAAATTTTAGGATAACAACCATACGGGTGTTTTATCGCCACCTATGCGGGTCTAACAACACCTATGCAGGTGTAACAATAGCCGTGCAGCTCTGATGTTTTAGAACACTTTGAAAATCAAAGTTTTAGATGAAATGATGCACAAAATCACAAACAAAGAGTCTATGCTTTTGGTTTATCAAAAGTATTACCTTTAATGCATGAATTCACCACTTGAAAGGCTGAAAATCAATTCAAAAAGGCTCCAATTGAACACCCGAACTTCAAACTCCAAAAATGGTTTCAAGTTCCAAATGTTAAGGTTTTGGTGTTCGGATTAGTCTCTAATCCTATTACAAACCTTAGTGAAGTATTTTCCTAAGATTTCTAACTGATTTTAAGCCTAATAATAGAGATTGAAAATGAAAATTTAAGAAAAAGTTTAGTTTTTCTTTTTTCCTTTTCTTCCTTTTTCTTCTCCTTTCCCTCTAAATTTTAGATCCCAACCTTTAAACCAGAATGAAAAGGGGTTTAAATAAGTAGAAAACACATTCTCCTTGTAGAATCTAGCCCCTAAAAATGCAAATTCAGAGTTCTAAGAAGAAATGATAGGTTTTCTGCCTGACACCTGTGTGGGTATTTCTACTACACCTATGTGGGTGTTGACACTATACCCGTACGGGTGTTGATATTACACCCGTGTGGGTGTTGCTACACTTATGTAGGTGTTAGCCTTGGATTAGTTGTCTTTCTGTAGGGGTTTTTCATCGAAAATCAAATGTTGGCAATGGAAGCTGATTCAGATTTTCTCAAACCCGGTTCCAAGAGTTTATGTAATAGAAATCAAAAACAACAAATTATGAACAAAGTAAGAAATTGATTCTCACCTGATATGTCTCTTGTAGAGACGGCTGCTGAAATCAAGATAGATCCCCTCCACGTTCCCGCACACGAATGCCTATAGAGCAGGAACCCGTGCTAGTGGAGGATTGATTTAAGGAGAGGGTTGGCAAAAATTTTCCTCTAAGGAAAAGCTCCTTGGCTGAAACCTTTAGTGTGTAACTTAGGGTTAGGGTTTTCTTTCATTTAAGTGGGTATTTATATCTGTAAAAACCCTAGGTCAAAATTAAAAGCATAGGTTAAATTTAATTTCAATTCAATTTCAATTTTATATATATGTGATTTATTAAAGCATATAATAAATCACATAGCATTTAAATTAAAATTAATTTGTCTAATTAAATTAACCCAATTAGTTAATTCAGACTTTATTTAAATGAAATACATATAAACCTATACATGTATAAAATTTCCACCAGGAAATTAATTCATTAATTACTTTATTCAAATTAATTCTATGAAACCCAATTAATTGATTATATTATTTTGATCAATCCAATTGATCTATCACTTTAATCAATAGATTCCTTCTCTCTCTAGTCAGTATACTCCATGCAGATGGATGACCCATTTAGTTAAAGCTCAGACGTTCAATGTGTATGATCCTGTGCGCCCGTCTTTATGTTGATAGTGGGCCCATGACCCACAGACTATAGGTGGGCTCTTGTAAGCCATAAAGCCCCCAATTAAGATGGAGACAGCAGTCTAATGGAAGTCATAGCCCTGCAGTTTAACTTACATATCCCATGTCACTGATATCGGTGTCCAACACAGAGGCATTTTGTCATCACCCTCTTTTGTGTCTGGAAATTAACTTGATCCCGAATGAACTGATGCTCACAAACAAGTTCCAACTTGTTTAGGTGTGGCCACACTTTTATCAATTGCACTCATCAAGTGGCTAGTGATATATTCTCAGTGAATCACTGAGTGACATTCCCCTTTGCATACATATGGCCTTGCCATGTTCACTGACACAGCCAAATGTACCCTTACTTGGTACCCTGTTATAGGCCCTTTAGGCGTACACCAAAGCGTGTGAGATCACATGTAAGACCATAATATGGTCAGGTCTAAGGATCCTATATAAGTACTACATGAGAATCACTTATGATACTATACCATGTGGATTTCTCGTTTAGTGGATCTATCCAGTACCATGCCCCATTACATGTTCCCATAAGCTTGATTGACAATCCATGTTCTATTGTCGATAAGACACAGCCATACAATTAAGGTTATGATAGTCTTTGGTTCCATTCATTCCCATGACTAGAACAGACTATGAATGGCTTTATGGTTATATCGTTTCTCTATCCATGGTCTCACTGCCAAACGCATGACACTTGTCAACATGGATATAGATATTACGATCGAATACTCTATTTATAATATTGCACAAGATATATAATAAATAGATTAATGCCTTTATTCAATAACACAAATATATAATACATTAATCTGTTAAAAGATACAAAATGTATAATACAATACAAGGACTAATGCCTTGGGACTAGGGCATTCCCAACACTTTCAATGGTAAAGAATCCGAGGATTGGAATTTGATTGACCAAAGCTTCAAACTTGAGTTGACTTGAACCCCTGTAGCTGTGGAAAGCTATAGAAGCAAATAAACTATTTATTCATCATTAAAACCAATGGATGAAAATCTCACGCTCATAATAGGGTAACTAATCCATTAGTCTTCCCTACACGTAACCAACAAACAACTCTTTAGAATCTCTGGTTTTCATAGACTTCTTTTACGATGTCCAATCGCACCTAAAAAATGATTGGTGGTGACTTTCTTAAAAATAAAAATGGTTTAAAATAAAAAATGCTCATTATGACTTGGTGCTAGCAGTAATTTAATGCCTTATTCTATTTATAAGAAACTAAAATTAGGTGAGCCGCAACCAATTAGGGTATCCATTCAATTAACAGTTAGATCTGTTAGATACCCTATAGGAATTATGGAATATGTGCTTATTAAAGTGCATAAGTTTATTTTGCTCGTTGATTTTGTGGTTATGGATATAGAGGAAGATTTTTATGTCCTTATAATTTCAGGAAGACCATTTTTAGCAACCGGTAGGGCTTTGATTGATGTGAATAATGGCCAACTATTTCTTAAAGTGAATGAATAAGTAATTTTAAAATGAATGAGGCCATTAAACACTCACCTTTGAATGATGATTCTTCTTTCTTTTTAGATGCATTTACCGAGTTTCCTTGGTTGAACTCGTAGGAGTTTAATGAAGAAATTTCTTTGGAGAAACATAAAGAGAATGATCAAGAAGAGTTTATTCTTGACGCACAAGTTGTTGAAGAAGTGGTAGAGAAATAGCTAAGCTGTGTAAATCTGGAGCACGATTGCTCAGTGATTCTTGGGCTGAAGTTGTGCGCATTTGAACCTTTAAATAACTTACCTAAAATCACCATAAAACCTTTCATTGAAGAACAACCAACCTTTAAGTTGAAACCTTTACCTTTCCACCTTGAGTATGCCTTCTTAGAACTGCCAAACAAATTTCATCCAACCTCACTCTTGACCAAAAAGCACATCTTCTTGCTATTTTGACGTAGAACAAATAGGCATTTACATGGAAGATAATAGATACTAAAAGCATTAATCTGGGAATTTTGTGAGCATGGAATTTCCATGGACGACAATCATGAGGCTTCAACTCAACCACTAAGGAGGTTAAATCCTAATATGAAAGAGGTGGAGAGGGCTGAAGTGATCAAAATTCTTGATGCAGGTATCATTTACCTAATTTCTAATATTGTATGGACAAGCCTAGTCCAAGTTATGCCTAAGAAGGGGGGATTCATCGTTGTTAAAAATGCACAGGGTGAACTGCTTCCTACATGTATAGTGACTGAATAGAGGGTTGGTATTGACTATAGAAAGCTCAATGATGCTACACGCTAGGACCATTTCCCACTACCCTTCATTGACTAGCTGGATATTCTTTCTACTACTTCCTAGATGGGGATTCGAATTACAATCAAATATCCATTCACCTAAAATACCATGACAAGACTACTTTTACATGTCCTTATGGCATATTTGCTTATAAGAGGATGTCTTTTGGGCTTTGCAATGCTCCGGCTACTTTGTAATGTTGTTTGATGGCTATCTTTCATGATATGGTAGAGAGAATGGTTGAAATCTTTTTGGATAATTTTTTGGTATATGGAAAGTCATTTGAAAGTTGTTTGCACAATTAGGAGGTTGTCCTTATGGGTTGTAAGGAAACTGACTTGGTCCTCAATTGGGAAAAGTGTCACTTTATGGTGAATGAAGGTATTGTCTAAGGATTGGAGGTTGATAGAGCCAAGGTGGAGGTCATTGCACAGGTAGCTATTCCAACTTTTGTGAAAGAGGTTTGAAGTTTCTTAGGACATGTCGGGTTTTATAGAAGGTTTATAAAGGACAGAATTGGGAATTTAGGAAACAGTGGCATGCATTTAGGGGTAACCGGGTTGACCCGACCGGTCGGATCGGTTAGACTTGGAAAACAGTTTTGAAACGCCTTGTAATTTTTATGCTGGAAAATCAATTTTTGGAAAACATTTGGCTAGATTAAATGCAAATTTTTGTTTTTGTGGGTCTGTTATCCCAGAATCCAGGGTTCCATTCGTGCGGGTTCCTAAATACGCAATCCATATGGGGTCCAAAATGCAATAAACACGCCAAAAACATTTGTGAAAAATACTATTTTGCTCGTTTTTAATATTTTCTGGGGATTTTATAGGGTTCGAGGGTCTGCTAATGCTGAACTATGAACCCGATTCGGATAAAACAACCTCGAAACTCAGAAAATAAATCCGGGAAACACCAAAAACCCTAATATCCATATGTACAGAAATTTGAAAACCAAAATTTTATGAAATACGGATGGATTTAGGCAGAAAATGATCACAACAGAATGCACAAAATGGAAAACGAACTATTTTTGGCCGATCGAGACGATTCGAAAATCTGTCCCTCAAGAACAGAACCGGGGGGCTCTGGCATTAGAGCCGCCCGGCTCTATTCATCATGAACACAGCCGTCCGGTTTTGTTCGGGCAATCCGGTTTCCGAAAGTTGCAAAAACGAAGAAAACGCACAGAAAAGATAATGCAAACAGGTTTAAGGCCTCTCAGAGTTTACCTTGGTGTTGTTTTGATGCTTTGAACTTCAAGAAACGGATTGGAAAGCTTGGAATGCGTCCTGGGAACTCAACCGGTTGAAAACCGCAACTATCCGAAATGAATCCGAAACGATCCTGAATCAATGTGTAAAGGTTAAGCAACTTGTCACTAATGTTTGGGGATTAATTTTGGGTCTTAGCTTCTGTGTTTTTGGGTTCTCCTCTTGCCTTATGTCTCGACCTCTCTCTTCGTTTTGTTCTCTGCTTCTTTTTTTTTTTTTTTCCTTGGAAACTTGTTTTTCACTGCTCAAGACTATTGACCTCCTCCTTTTGATTTGATTTTCTCTTTTCTTTTATACCCTCCCCTCCTCATCATTTCAAGCATTAAATGGCTGCCTCACTTTCTCTAATTTTGCCCCATTTTTCATTCTGCCAAGCCAAGTTTCTCTGCTTTGCAGAGTAACTTGGCCCACCCACTAAAGCCGTATGGCTCTAGTCTAGAGCCGCCTGGCTCTAGCTTAAAAGCTAAAGCCATACGGCTCTAGCAAGAGCCGGGAAAAAATTTCAAAAATCGGACGCGCACCCTAAACCCTGAAGACCACTCGGGAGACCTTTTCGGGGATTTCGAATTGCGGATAGCTTAGTTTTCAGGACTTTTGAGGAACTCTTGGCAACATTCCGTCGTTTCCAAGTCTGATTCGAGTCCGTTCGCTCCATAGGTAACACTGGAATTCTCATGATAGAGGTCGGGAAAACCCGGCACTTACATCCATTTTCACATTTCGCTTTTATCTAATCACTCATTTATCCATATTCTACAGTTTGCAAAATATACTTATAAATATATTTATTACAATCATTGTAATGAATTATAGTTTCTAAATGTATCTATCCTTTCTAAAATTAAAATAATAATGTGCTAATTTAAGAAATTATTTCTAACACTAAACATAAAGCATTTAAAATTTTATACAATCAGTTTGAACACATTTGTGATATATTATAATTAGTTCGATTCGATTACTTTAATTTATACTAAATCCTAAATGTATAAATTTTAACATAATAACTTAAAATATAAAAAATTTAAGAATTCAAATACAAATTAACAAAAGTAACATGGTAATTGTCTAATTGGTATCAAATATCTATAAAATGTAAAAATAAAATTAAAAATTAAAAATACATCTTCAAGCCATTACTTTGATGAGAACCTCCATTCTAGTAGACTAAGAAGATTGTCCTTCCAACCAGCTAACCCATCAACAACTCTATCCTTGAAGACTTGAGCTTTCAAAAGTTGATAATGGATGGAAGTCCTAGATACTTGTCATCTCCCCCTATACTAGTAAAATACCGATAACCTGTGCCAAGTGGTTCCATAACTCATGATATATTCTTACTGAAAATGATTGAAGATTTTCCAAATTAACCCTATGCCCGCAGATTTTTGAAGTTAGAAATATCTTCCGTACCAAAAAAAAAAAAAAAGAATCTGCAAATGAATATGGGAAACAATGCCAAACACAATTGATCAAGTGAATCAACAATTCAATTTCGAAACAGTTACTTGTCATAGAAATAAATTAAGAATATATTTTGGATTGTATCTTTATTTTAATTGCAATTATTTTATAATTTTGATTAAGAATATATTTTGGATTGTATCTTTATTTTAATTGCAATTATTTTATAATTTTGATTAGAAATAGTTTTTATTCTAAGGATCCTAAATTGATAAGAATTCCTATTAAGATTTGCCTTTGGCGTTTTAGTTTCTGTGATGAAACTAGTGTTTTGTTCTTAAGGATTAATCGTCAATTTTTCATTGTTAATTCTTTTTCGTTGGCTATTGCGTTGCAAAAAGAAAATTTCTCACAAGTTTAACTCTACAAAACTTCTTATCTTGTTCATCTCTATTCAATGTATTTGTAAGACATTCTAAACACCAGATGAATAAAAAAGAGGAAAAAGGTCACATTGGCAAAGATCACATTGTGGTGAAAAATAGCTTTGGGCTTCTCCACTAATGTTGATGGAATAATACTTGAAACCACATTTCATTATCCATCCCACAAATTCATCAAAGAATCCATATTTTTGCAGAATGTGCTTGAGAAATATCCGCTCAAGTGTATCATAGGCCTTACTAAGGTCAATTCTTATTGTCGCCTCCCTGTGACCTATCATATGATTTTTCAAATTATGCATTACTTCTTGTTCGATGAAGATATTTTCAACGATACTCTTATTATTGACAAAAGGCACTTTAATCGTCACTTGTGTGATTAGGTATGTGGAGCTAAAGCATTGTAGAACACGATACAATGACTGATAGGACAAAATTGCTTCATAGTATAGGGATTTTGGTTTTTTGGAATAGAAGAAATAATTTTGTGATTAAATACCTTTTATAACTCGCCAATGGTGGAAAAACTCTGAACAACACAGAAAACATCATCCTTCATTATAGACCAATACTCTTAAAAAAGGTAGTAAAAACCATCAAAACTCAGAGCTTTGCTGGGATGAATGGAGGAAAATTGCTCTCTAAATCTCCTTAATAGTGAACCTCAGTTGTCAAAGTGTTCATCTCATTAATAACCTTCGAAATCTAGTTAGTAGTGAGAGAATTCAAATTCAGATTAATTGATGCTGCAAAAATTTCCTAAGCACAATTAAAAGCAATATTAGCAATATCAAGTTTTTTAGTGCATGAGGCCCCGTTAGCATCTTTTAGCCCCATGATGGTATTAAGTCTTCTTCACTACTTGACAAAGGCATGGAAGAAGGCATTATTTTTTCACCTCTAATTAGCCAATTTAGCCTTTCTTTTTTAGCCTAAAACAATTATTCCTTAGCTAATTCGTATTTTAATTCTTTTCAAGACTAAAACGATGACTAGTAGAACCATTCCCACTTGAGTTAATAGCACACATCTCTGCTTTAAGACGCAAAATATTTTCTTTGGAATTACGGGCTTGCACTTTAGTCCAGTTGAATAGATGATGCCTGCAATTCTTCAATTTGGAGAAGACTATATACATTCTAGATCTTGCAACATTTGAATCTCACACCGTTAGTTAGCTATGTTCATGCATTTTAGGACTAGATTTCATAGCATTTTCTTATGATTTTATCTTAGTTTGGTAGGATTTCAATTAATTTTAGTTTTTTTTTATGAAGTTCTTGTGCTTTTAAGTGTTTTGTTTTGTATCTAGGTTTGTCTAGGGTGATTTGGAAAATTCAAAGATGTTTGGGGATCACAGATATGTGTTTTGGGTGCCGAAATCGAAGCATAAAGGCAAGCATGCAAATTCATCAATTTTCCTATAAAAAGAATAATTTTTTAATAGTTTTCAAATTCCACTCGCTGAGTATGCTTAGTATAAGGATAACTACACTTGTATTCCTATTTAGTCTACACTTGTATTCCTATTTAGTCTCTTATTGTATAGTCCTATTAGGACTCCTCCTAGTTAGGCTACTCCTAATGTATATATATGTATCCTTCTCTAATAATACATCACGGTTTCTCTAAATCTCTACATGGTATCAGAGCTAGCTTTAGCCTAAAAAGAAAACCCAAACCCTAACCCTAATCTTTTTTTTCGGCCAACCTTCTTCTCTAACCCTAATCTTTTTTTTTTTTGGCCAACATGTCTTCATCCTCCGTGGCTGACTTGTCATTCGCCTCCATGGCCGCTCTTCGCCTCAATGGCTCCTTCCGGCCCTCTTTCCGGCGTGTCTCAAATGTCTACGCCACTCACTAATGCCTTGATCTCCAATTTCGATTCTCTTGTTCACACCAGCGGTTCTTCATTCAACCATGGCTTCATGTCTCAATCAATTCCTCCAGTCACATTTAATCCTGCATAAGCCGTTCAGATCTCCAATAAATTGACTCCGAGCAATTATCTTTTGTGGAAACTACAAATTCTACCTATGCTACGTGGTTGTGGTCTTTCTCATCATATTCTTGGCACTTCTCCTCCGCCTCCTACATCTTTATCTGATGGGTCTGATAACCCGATTTACCTCGCTTGGGAACAGCGGGATCAACAGGTTCTTAGTTGGATTGTTTCTTCTGTCTCGCCTTCGATTATGCCTCAAATCGTTGGCTCCAACACTGCTCGTGATGCATGGAACAAATTGGCAGTGGCATATGCCTCTGGTTCAAAGGCACAGATTCGTAACCTTCGTGGTCAATTACATTCTCTCTCTCAAGGTACTGATGATATTGCTACATATGTTCAAAAGGCAAAACTATTGGTGATCAATTAGCTGCTTTAGGCTATTCGGTTCCGGAAGAGGACCGTATTACTTTTTTACTTACTGGATTAAATGATGATTATCATCTCTTTATTCATACTCTTGAAACTAAGCTTGAACCTGTTGGTTTTGATGACGTGTATGGCATGTTACTTTTTGAGGAATCTTATTTAAAAAGGGCCAAACAAAGAACTAGTGGAATGGCATCCTCCCAACAGCTCGTTATTCGGTTCATGGGCAGCAAAATCAGCCCTCTTCAGGCTGTGGTAGAGGCCGTGGACGTAGTTCCAGCCGTGGCCGTGGTGGCCGTTTCTCCTCTCAGTCTCGTTCTTCTAAGTCTTATCGTGGTACTTAAGGTGATCAGCCCCGTTCCGATCGAATTTGCTATAATTGTCACGGCAATGGACACTTGGCTAATGTCTGTCCCTCACCCAAACAAAAACGCAGCAATGACAATTCCTCTCCTAGTTCATACATGACTACAACCGAAATCCCATCCTCCGCCAATAAGTCTTGGGTCGTTGACTCGGGAGCAACTCATCATCTTACTCATGATCTTGATAATCTTGCTCTCCATTCTGAATATCAGGGTCCTGAGGAAGTCCAACTTGGTAATGGGTCTAAACTTACTATCTCTCGCGTTGGTAGTTCGAGTTTTTGTTTTAATAATACGTTGCTTCGTTTTCGTAATATTCTTTATGTTCCTCGCACTACTCAAAATTTATTATCTGTTTATGCTTTAACTAACTCTAACCCTGTTTCTGTTGAATTTTTTGCCAATTATTTTGTTATTAAGGATTTAGCAACGAAGCGGGTTCTGTATTGCGGCCAGAGTGATCAAGGGCTCTACTCTATGTGTCTTACGCCTCCTGTCTCAATTAAAGCTAATTTTGTTTCTTTATCTACTTGGCATGCTCGCTTGGGCCATGCTGCCAAACCTATTGTCTCTAAAGTTTTACATTCTAATAAAATTTCAGCTTCTTCTAGTTTCAATAAATCTTTGTGTGATGCTTGTTGTTTAAGTAAAGTCCATAAGCAGCCATTTATTTTATCCACTTTTCATGCTACTCAACCTCTTCAACTTGTTTGTTCTGATGTTTGGGGTGTTGGGGAATTAATCACACAAAACAAAACGCAGCGGAAATAAAAGGATTAATCCCCACCAAGGACCCATGTACATTGCATTGAATTGGAAGGAGGGTTAAAGAATTACCTTAATTCTTTGTAGGTTTTGAATCAATTAGGAACCAAAGTAGCTTCCCTCTACGGTTGATCCACACGGAGCAATTCATTCACCGCGTGCTAGCGCCGGGATTGAAGAACGATTCTTCGAACGAGAGAAGGCCAAAGTTTCGAAAACCTTGGGAGATGGAGAAGGGGAGATTTCGGCTGGCCCCTTGGAGGCTGCAGAAAATCTGCATCTTATGTTAAAATGACTAGGGTTAGGGTTTTTAGGTTATAAAACTTCCTTTTATATATCCTTTAAACTTAATTATAATTATAACTTAATACCCTTATTAGTTATAATTATAAATTAACCCACACAATTTAATATTAATTCTCAATTAATATTAAATCAATTCCATTTTCCATCATACACATATGTATATTTGATATTATAATTAATTATATCTCTATATAACTGAATTATAATATGTAGCATACTTTATGCAATATTAATCATATTAATATTTATACACATATATAAATATATATATCATTATATATATATTCATTCTCTTTCTCATTCATAAATTATTATCCAATAATAATTTATACCCGAAAAGATGAACTTCATTTTGCTCTTTGTGTGTGACCCCATAGGTTCATATCAATTGGCAATAAGGAAATTACCATAATATCCTTATAAGTCATAAGCGGACTCTAGCAAGCCTTTATGACTACCCAATTAATATGATTGGAATGATCCAATACCTATTTATAGAATGTCATATTCCCTTTTGTCTCTTTGATATCATGATTAATCATAAGACATGGTATACTTGTCAATCTTATATAATTAATCATATGCTTTCTCGATCTCAAAGTAAACTGTTTAGACAAATCAATTGATACTCTATCAATTATTTGAGCACGGCCATGCATTTAACAGTCTTACTTATCGAGGGGCCCAGTGATATCGCTCTCTTGATAGAGAGGGACAAAATCCCATATCTGTCACTCACATCCCAAAGCATGAGTCATATTGTACCCAATCACAGCCTTTATAACTACTCTGTTACAAGCAGCGTTTGACTGCGTCAAAGCACAACATGAGTTCATCTCGGAATCAATGGTGACCTCAGGTCAAAGGAATCAGCTAATGACACTACTATAATCAAGATCAGTTGTGACACATGACCATGAACTTGATCTCATAGTGGGTCTCCAGTAACATGTTCTCTAACATATTACCCGTGAGTATAATCTGTATCTGTATACACTATATTCATCTTATGAATATCCATTATCACTCACACTAGTCTTAGTTTGTTATTATTCCCATAATAACAATCGACTAGGGATATTTAGAATAACACGATTTATTCATGGATACTTATCATAAATGCTAACATACAAACATAAATGATAATATTAATCTACACTAGATTAATCTTAGAAGTCAAATTACATAATCCAATATTGGCCTTAGGGCACAATCTCCAACATGGGGTCCTGCCCCTGTTACCTCTTATGATGGCTATGCATTTTATGTTATCTTTTATGATCACATAACAAATACACATGGTTCTATCTAATGAAACACAAATCTGAAGTGCTGTCCATTTTTAAAACCTTTAAAACTCTTGTTAAAAATTTCTTTGACACCAAAATAAAAATGTTCCAATCTAATTGGGGTGGTGAGTTTCGAGCCTTAACTAATTTTTTGCGCTAACATGAGATTACACAGCGGGTTTCTTGTCCGTACACCCCCGAACAAAATGGGTGTGTGGAAAGGAAACATCACCATATAGTTGAAACTGGTTTGGTTCTTCTTACCCACGTAAAACCTCCCTTGAAATACTGGAATAAAGCCTTTGAATATGCTGTCCATATTATAAATCGCTTGCCTATGCAACAATTAAATTATGATACCCCCTTATCATCGTTTATTTGCTACCGATGTTGATTATTTCTCTCTCAAAATATTTTGCTGCTTATGTTATCCTTGGTTGCGTCCATACACTAAGCATAAATTAGAGTCTCGTTCTCTTCATTGTGTATTTTTTGGTTATAGCAAAATTCATAAGGGTTATCAGTGTTTTCATATTCCTTCGGGTCGCCTTTATATCTCACGCCATGTTCTTTTTTATGAACAGGTTTTTCCCTTTGCTAATTTTTCTGATAAGTTGGCTCCGCTGTCAACACCTCTGCCTTCCGACACTGGCATCCAGATATTTTATCCTGTTGTTCCTCAACACCTGCCACTACCGAAACCACCCAACCCGCCGCCCAGACCGCCCAATCTGCCTAGTACGCCTAGTTTGACCAGTCCGCCTGGTCTGTCCAGCCCGTCTTCACCCAAACCGCAGTCCATCTCCTCTCCTACCTGCCTGCCCAAACCGATTCCACCCAGTACTGTGTCCAGCCCGTCAACCACTGAACCGGCCTCTCTCATTTCATCCGAGTCCACTTTGACGTTGCCAGGTCCATCCATTGTTGTTGATTTAACTGGTTATGGTCGTTTGCCGGCTGCTCCTCTTACTGTTCCTTTATCTCCACCGAGAAGAATGATGGCACGGTTACAAACGAGTTCCTTGCCGGGTAAACCCAAGCAATTTTCCAGCATTATTCAGTCTCAAGAGCTTGAACCCACTAGTTTTTCACAAGCCAATAAAATTACTCATTGGCACCGGGCCATGAAAGAGGAATTTAATGCTCTTATTCGGAATGGGACGTGGAAACTTGTTCCCCCTAGTCCTAAGCAGAATTTGGTGGGTTGCCGGTGGGTTTATAAAATCAAGCGTCATCCTAATGGCTCTGTGGAACGCTGTAAAGCTTGCCTTGTGGCCAAAGGTTATACTCAACACCCTGGTCTTGATTATGTTGACACTTATAGTCCTGTGGTGAAACCTACTACTATCCGAGTAATTCTCTCTGTTGCTGTGTCTCTCCGTTGGTCTGTTATACATATGGATGTGTCCAATGCCTTTTTACATGGGACTTTAGGGGAGCGGGTGTTTATGGCTCAACCTCCTGGTTTTGTAAATCCTCTTTTTCCGGATCATGTGTGCTTGCTTAAGAAGTCATTGTATAGGTTGAAGTAGGCTCCTCGTATGTGGCATAAATGTCTAACTGATGTTTTGAGTACACTCGGTTTTCAAGGGTCAAAATCGGATACATCATTATACTACTATGGTAAAGGCCATATTCAACTCTTTTGTTTGATCTATGTGGATGATTTGGTGCTCACTGGAAATGATAATTCTTTCTTAAACAAGATTGTTTCTCTTCTCCAATCACGGTTTGTGATCCGAAATCTTGGCTCATTGAAATATTTCCTTGGGATTGAAGCTCACTGGCTGCCATCAGGTTTACTGCTTACTCAAACTAAATATATTAAGGATCTTCTACATCGAGTTTCCATGCACAATTGCAGTCCGATTTCTACTCCTGCCTGCACTTCTGAAAAATTACATCTTAAACTTGGTGAACCATTGTCTGATCCTAGTCAATATCGGAGTGTTGTTGGCTCTCTTCAGTATTTGGCCTTGACTCGCCCAGATATCTCCTTCGCTGTCAATAAAGTGTCTCAATTTCTCCATTCACCCACCACTGCTCATTGGACGGCAGTCAAGAGAATTTTACGCTATCTCCGTGGATCTGCTACATCAGGTATTCTTCTCCGTCACACTTCTTCCCTTTTACTACAAGGGTACTTTGATGTTGATTGGGCTGGTTGTCTGGATACTCGAAAATCTACATCCGGTTTTGTTGTTTATCATGGCTCCAATCTGGTTTCTTGGTGTTCACGCAAACAGAAGCCAGTTGCCCGTTCTTCAACTGAGGCCGAGTATCGCTCCCTGGCTGGTGTTTCTTCTGAACTTCAATGGATACGTATTCTACTTCAAGAGATTGGTTTTCGGCTTCCTATGCCTCCTCGGGTTTGGTGTGATAATCTGAGTTCTACTTATCTCACTGCAAATCCGATTTTTCAGGCACGTAGTAAGCATTTGGAAGTGCATTTTTTCTTTTTTCGTGATCAAGTCAGCCGCAAACAACTGCAGGTTCATTTTGTTTCTTCTCAAGATCAAATCGCCGATGGGCTCACCAAACTGTTGAGTAAAGCACGTTTTCTTCATCTGTGTGGCAAGTTGAACTTCACTTCTCGCCCGTTCAACTTGAGGGGGGGTGATAGAGTATAAGGATAACTATACTTGTATTCCTATTTAGTCTCTTGTTGTATAGTCCTATTAGGACTCCCCCTAGTTAGGCTACTCCTCATGTATATATATGTATCCTTCTCTAATAATACATCACGGTTTCTCTAAATCTCTACACCTAGAAACTTGACGAGTATAATGCGATTTCAGCACTTCATTTTTCAGTTTGCACCTATTTGATAGCCCTTCGTACATGTGGCATAATATTTTCATAGAAGTCGGATTGAGGTGATTTAAGTTCCTGTGAGAACTTAAGAGAAAGCTCCACAACTGTATATCTCTAAGCTATTTTGAGATTCTGCTTCTTTCCTAGTCAAAATGGATTTCAAAATAGTTGTTGTTGCAAGGAGTGTCTAATTGTGTGAATCAACTTGTTTCAACTCGAATCGACTTCCAATAGACTTCTAATTGCCTGGGGATTTCTTCCACGTGTTTCTTATGATTATTTAAGTGTTTTTAAGACCTATTAGTATGGTTTAAGGGGTGGAAACCGATGAGAATTATAATTACATCTTTTGGTTCAATATCGGTAGGATTATGATTCTTAGTCAGATTCAGAATATACTTTTTGGTTCAATATTAACTTTATTGATTTCTGACTATTTTCTATTCTTGGTTAATTGATTCCACTTTTCTTTCATTACAGGTATTGAATTAAATGTTGCTTATTGTTTCGTATGGATGAATCATCAATATCATGATTATATTCTTTAACTTTATTGACCGATTAGGTTAGGAATTTAACTATATAATTCAAACTTGATATAATTCGAATCTTGTGGTTTACTGGTCTTGTAATCGGTTTTCTAAGTGATTAATGTATTAAGAGTATACTTGACCAAGTTTGCTTATTAATATTTTTAATAGGTTTTTTTGTTTGACTAGAATAGATAAATAATTTTGAGAAAAACACCAACCAATAAAGAGAGAATCATGATTAACTAAGGTGATTAACTAAGGTAGATTAAACGCTACAAATTGACTAGTTAAGTGAAATTCAACCCTAGCTATATCTAATAAATTGTTTTTTCCTCAACTTTGTGTGTGATTATTTTAAGTCTTTAAGCTTTTATAATATTAGTTTAGATAATCAAAATCCACATATGTAAATGTCTAGATAGTGGATTAATTCAATTAGAATCGTTACATAAATATTAGTCTTTGTGGGGTCAACCCGTACTTGTCACAATATTACTTGATACGATAGGGTACAATTGCTATAGGAATAGGTATACATTACTTTATATGACGTTTTCTATTACCAAAGCATTTTGACAAGTTTTTCTCAAATTTGGCTTTATTTTCCATGAATATAGGTAAAAATGAGCTGGTACACTGATCAAGAAATTACTAAATCAATTAGTATTTTCTTAATATATCTCAAATTAAAGTAGTGATTTAATGCATAACCAATTTAGTTTATTCTAAATTTAATAATTTCAAACTATAATAAATTAGTGTTATAATATATATATATATATATATATATATATATATATATATATATATATTATGTGTGTGTCTTTTAAATAAAATAAAAATATCCCAGGATTCCACATAGAAAGTGTCTTTCACAATTTCAACAATTAGTTTGTTTCTTACATTATTGGGAACCATAGCTTGCGAATATTAGTTACCATAATGCTAACCTTGGTAAATCTACTGATCAATTTCCTTTGAACAAAAAATGGTGATGACATGTATTTGATAATGATATTAATGATCAAATTCCATTTTAAGTTCTTGTTGTCAAGTACTAATTCTGGGAATGTATGCCGAAATCTTCATTAGCAAACAAATTCAATAATTTATAGTGGTGTACTGGAGTTTTTCTAAAAAGGGGGCAGTTAAAAAGTTATTTATCGCTTGGTTGAAAATATAGTTATTGCCTGAATACATTTAACCTTGCAGTCATAATTGACTCCCTTAAATCATGATTGATGTCTGCTAACTGAAAGTAATAATTGAATCCTGCAGTCCGACATTAATAGAAAAGAATCACGTACGCCAACTATATTTTACAACATACAAACTTAAAAAAAAAAAAAAAAAAAAAAAAGAAAAAGAAAAAAAAGGGCTTCGCACATATGCAATTAAAATAATATAGTACTTTCTTAAGAAAATAAGGAAAAAAAAAAAAAAAAACCAAATTCAAATAAAAAAATAGATGACCGAAAATTGATGGATTGGAGAATGGTTTTCATTTTAAAAAACCAATAGTATCGAAAGTGAAAAATTAACCGTGTATATATTTATATGTAATTAATATAAACATATATAGAATTTTAGTGATTCATCTATAAATGTGCATGTTTATATAATTTTTTACTTAAAAACATTCAAAAAATATAAAATTATTGATTTAAGTGTTTTTTTTAAATTGAGTTTGAATTTTAGGATTCATAATTTATAATTTATTATTTATTTTTAATGTTGAAAAACTTATTTTTTCTATAAAAGGTTTTTAACAGTTAACCGATCAAAATAATTGATTAATTTATATGTGATTAACCAATTCTAATGGACTGGTTAATGGACTGTAAATTTTTTTTATTTAATGTACATCTAGTTAAGTGAGCATATGTCCCTCCATTTGAAAGAGACCATATACTTGATATTGTTAAGGATAACATATATCTTTCATAAGGATAATATGTATTACATGACATATTTACATACTTACGATATTTGTATCTTTCTATTTTGTAATTATCTCGTAGTTAGGGTTTTATCTTTGATATTTTGGTATATGGATACTCTTGTATTATTCCTTACTGAATATGCGAAATTTCTCAAATATTTACATGGTATTTAGAGCTAACTTAGAACTTTGAATATCCTCTAAAGAAAAAACTTCAAACCTTAACTCTTAAGCATCACCACCATCCCCCTCCTCTTCTGCCACCACTCCTACATCTTCTACCATCTTCTTCATTTACATAATGGCTCAAACAAACATCACCAACCTTCCCTCCATCTCAACCACCTAACACTTCACATCCGGCTCAAACATTCAAACTATTTGGCATGGAAGACTTAGTCATTTTCAATTTTATATAGCCAACAACTTATGGGACATGTTGATGGCACTATTACCCATCCTGAAACAATCCCTGAGAAACTGATCCTAATACTATAAGATAATGGTAAACCGTGTATTTCATTAATAGAATAAGTGAATATATACACAAACCCTAGAGAGCATAATTACAAGAGTATCCTTAGTACAATTTACAATGGAGTGAAATACTATCTCTTACAAGGAGTGAAATACTATCTCTTACACCCCCCCTCCCCCGGGAAGTTGAGCAGGGGATGAACCAACGGTCAACTTGTCACGGAGCCAAAGAAAACATTGCTTTGTAAGACCTTTTGTAAGAGCATCTGCAATTTGATCAAGGGAGCAAAGATATGCTACCTGTAAGGAACCCTTCCGAACACGGTCACGGATAAAGCGAAAATCAACTTCCAAGTGCTTACTTCGATTGTGGAACACAGGATTTAAAGTGAGATAAGTAGCCCCAAGATTATCACAAAACAAGGTAGGAGGAGAAGGACGAGGAAAGCCGATTTCATGAAGAAAAATTTGTAACCAATGCAATTCCGATGTAGCTGAGGCCAAGGCCCTGTATTCGGCCTCTGTAGAAGAACGGGATACGGCTTTCTGTTTCCAGGATGACCAGGAGATTGCATTTGCACCCAAATAAATAACAAAGCTGGTTGTAGATTTTCTATCATCAATACAACTTGCCCAATCAGAATCAGCAAAACCAGTCAAAGTAATCATAGATGGGCGAATTAAAATACCAAAGGTAGATGTACCACGAAGATAACACAGAACACGCTTCACGGCACTCCAGTGAACTGTCGTTGGGGCATGCATAAATTGGGAGATTCGGTTGACAGCAAAGGCTATGTCAGGCCATGTAAATGTGAGGTACTGAAGACCACCAACCACAGAACAGAACATTGTGGGATCAAGAAAGGGATCCCCACTATCCAAAGTCAATTTTTCGCTGCAATTAATTGGAGAAGCAATAGAGCTACAATTGAGCATCTTAGCTCGAAGTAACAAATCATTAACATACTTCGTTTGATAAAGAAACAAACCAAAAGATGTCCAATCAGCCTCAATGCCCAAAAAATAGTGTAAGCGACCTAAATTTTTCTCAGCAAATTGAGTTTGGAGAAAAACAACAACGTTGTCCAAGAAGGCAGGAGTATCACCCATCAATAAAGTATCATCAACATAGATCAAGCAAAAAACTTTTACCGATGCAGTGTGGATTTAGAGCTATTGAAACCGAATTGAAGTAGGGCAGTAGTGAGACATCTGTGCCATTGGCGAGGAGCTTGCTTTAAACCATACAGCGACTTTCTGAGACGGCAGACATGATGTGGATAGCGTGGATCAACAAATCCCTGGGGTTGTTGCATAAAAATGGCCTCATCCAGTGTTCCATGAAGGAAAGCGTTTGAAACATCAAGTTGAATAACAGTCCACTTGTATGATACATCCAAAGTGAGTAACATCCGAATAGTGGTGGGTTTGACCACCAGACTAAAAGTATCATGAAAATCAATGCTCGGTCACTGATGAAAACCTTTGGCAACTAGACAAGCTTTGTATCGATCAATAGAGCCATCAGATTTCTGTTTGATACGAAGCACCCATTTGCACCCAATTATATTCTGAGCCTAAGATAGAGGAATAAGTTCCCATGTTCTCCGAGGCCATGGCATCTCGCCAAGCAGGTATCTTTGCAACTTGAGCATAAGTAGAGGGCTCAACAATTGGATCTCTAGTGGCAGTGGCAACTAAATCAAGAACAGCTTTATGTTTAAAGGAGCCGGATTTGGCCCTTGTGACCATCGGCTGAGCCAATTGAGACTTGCCAGGAAGTATGGGCTGTAAGGACCCATGACGTTGAAGATCAACAACCAATGATACCTCGGGATCAGCAACTGTCATGCCTCGGTTGGGAGGAGGTGGAGTCACAGCCCGAGCTAGTGAGGACGGCGAACCGGTGCTGGGTACAGGGGTAGTTTGCTGGTCGGTTTGAGAATCGGTTAACGGTTGGGTTGGAGGTGACGGGTTGGGCGGTGAGGAGGGAATCGGGTTGAGGCATTGTGGCGGGTTATGAGGAGCTGATTTTTATGGCTGAATACAGGAGGAGAAGGGCAGAGGTATAGAAAGAGACGAGGTTGGGGGCTGTTCTGACTCTAGAGCCACAAAATCACCATCAACAGCAAACGGAAAAACCTGTTCGTCTAATAGTACATGACGTGAGATATAAATTTTTCTAGAACGAAAATCAAGACACTTGTACCTTTTATGAACTTTACTGTAACCTAAGAAAACACACGGAAGAGAACGTGAGCAAGTTTATTTTTAGCATAAGGACGCAACCAGGGATAGCAACGACAACTAAAGACACGAAGAAAATTATATTCAGGATCAGTACCAAATAATTTGTGAAGTGGATTGTCATATGAAATTGTGCTAGTGGGCAAGCGATTTATATTATAGACAGCACATTCAAAAGCAGCAGTCCAATATTTGATGGGCATGGAACTATGATGCAATAAAGAGAGGCCAGTTTCAACAATGTGTCTGTGTTTGCGTTCGGCTCTCCCATTTTGTTCTGGTGTGTGGGGGCAAGAAACATGATAGGAGATGCCATTTTGTTTTAGATACTGTGTAAGGCCTGAAATTCTCCTCCCCAATCAGATTGGAAAATTTTAATTGGTGTTTGGAAATATTTTTTAACAAGGGTACGAAATTGAATAAAAATATCTAACTCTTCAAATTTCTTACGCATAAAGTAAACCCATGTGTATTTGGAGTAATGATAAAAAAAGAGAACATAGTATGCATAGCCGTCAAAAGATTGAATCGGAGCTGGTCCCCAAACATCAGCACAGATTAGTTCCAAAGGTGAATGAGAAACAGAAACAGAATCAACAAATGGCAATTTATGGCTTTTACTTATAGCACACGCATTGCATAGAGAGGCAACTGAATTGCGAAAATCAATTTTATTAGAATGTAAAGTACGTTTAACAATGGGTAAGGCAGGATGCCCCAAAGGAGCATGCCAAACATTTAAAGAGGCAAGATTTGCACTAATTAAAGAAGACAAGACTTTAAACAAAGATTGTAGAGTCCATTGTCACTCCGGCCTCGGAACAAAATCTCCTTTGACTCCAAATCCTTGATAAGAAAATAATTAGAGAAAAATTCAACAGAAACATGATTAGAGTTAGTTAGTGCAAAAATAGATAATAAATTCCGATTGGCAGTTGGAACATGTAAGATATTTCGAAATTAGAGAGACTTGGAACCAATACGAAAGGAATTCTCACCAACATGAGTTATGGGAAGAAACATACCATTGCCAATTTGGACCTCTTCGGGGCCTGAATATTTGGAGTGAAGAGCAAGGTTTTCCAAGTTGGATGTTAAATGATAAGTTGCGCCGGAGTCGAAAACCCAGGGTTGGTTTAGGGTGTGTGTTGCGGCTAGGTTTGATTAAGGAGATAGGGGCTGATTTCTAGGCATTCTTGGGGATGAGCACCTATTCGCCTTGTGTTCAATATCACGCCAATTAAAGCAAGTAACAAGTTGATCATCCGATTGACCCGGGGTAGCAGTTCGAAAAGACTAATGTTGTTGCTGTCCAAAATTATTCCAGTGAGTTCCAGGGGTATAAGAAGGCTGACTATGCACATGAGAGGAACCATGAGAGTAACGACCCCCGCCACGACCACGGGAGCCACCGCTGCCTCTGCCACGGCCGTGGTAGGAGCTGGAACAGGCCGCAACATTGGCAGTAGGCTGGACAGCAAAAATCACGTCCTTCTTAGACTGTTGCAGTAACTTTTCCTCCGTTAAAAGCGAGCCCAGCAAAAAATCAAAAGAGGTTGGCTTAGTTTTGGAGTTTTGAATATGATTAAAGTCATTATACTCTTTACCCAAACCATGACAGATACAATCAATTAAATCATCCTCAGGAACAAGATATCCAAGAGCAGCCAATTTATCAGCAATAGACTTGGCATGCTAAACATAAGTGATAATCGGTAAATTACCTCTCTCAAGAATCTGCAATTCTCGACGAAGAATACGGATTTGAGGCCTAGACCCCATGGAATATGTGGTGATTAATTTGTCCCAGACTCCTTTGGCCGTAGTGGCCCCAATCACTTGTGGCATTAATGATTCCGAGATGGAATTTAATAGCCAACAGAGAACTTGCTGATCTCTCTTTTCCCATAGCTGAAAATCAGGATTAAAACTACCACCGGGTGAAAACTGAGGTGGAGAAACGATAGAGCTGTCTACATGGCCCATGAGTCCGTAACCCTTCAACATGGGGGTAACTTGTGCTTTCCAAATAAGAAAATTGGATGGATTCAATTTGATGTGTGATTGAGTGATGTTGGGAATGGTGGAAGAAAATAAAGGAGAGGTTGTGGTGCTGGTTGCCATGAGGGGTGAGTTCAAGCCGTCAACAATGGTGGAAGACGTGTTCATGGTGGCCAAGGATGTCAGCGGCTGGAGAAGAAAATAAGGAAGAGATCAAACCCTAGAGTATAGCTCTGATACCATATAAGATAATGGCAAACCGTGTATTTCATTAATAGAATAAGTGAATATATACACAAACCCTAGAGAGCATAATTACAAGAGTATCCTTGGTACAATTTACAATAGAGTGAA
This sequence comes from Euphorbia tirucalli, assembly GCA_039660915.1. Classification (NCBI taxonomy): domain Eukaryota; kingdom Viridiplantae; phylum Streptophyta; class Magnoliopsida; order Malpighiales; family Euphorbiaceae; genus Euphorbia; species Euphorbia tirucalli. Next base: position 22,321,345 of record CM077632.1, read on the forward strand.
ATACTATCTCTTACAAGGAGTGAAATACTATCTCTTACAAATACTATTATCTTTAATCCTTTCTATGAAGCATGGTTCAATAAGAACCAAACTCTTCTATCCTGGATCTTTCCAGTATTACTAAAGAATTTTTCACATAGGTTATCGGCCTCAAAACTGCACATCAAGCATGGTATGCCCTTGCCGATGCTTTTGGGTCTGAAACGAGGGGTTGATCCACTCCCATCCTTCATATATTGGATTTTCACGTTTATTTGAGACTCGATAACGCTTCCAAATCGGCTGAGCTCACTGCTTTAAAGGTTTTAATTTATTCATTATGTAATCCCATTTTATTTCAAATGTGTCCCTCCGCAAAGGTCACAATTATAGTTAACTAGTTTACTTTTCTATTTATTGGCTTTATGGATGTATAGATGCATTGTATGGACCATTAGTAGCCATATGCAATATTTAAGGCGTAGAGTAGAAAGTAGCAATTAATGAAATTCACTATAACTTTTTAATTTCTAAATAAGGTTAAGGACAAGTTAGTAATTGTACATGAACCCAATTTCTAAATAAGGCGTGGTGTTCATTTGAAATTTACTATACCTTTCCGATAGTGATTTTTGGTGGCGACTGCATGCAATTTTCAAATATAACATTTCAAATGATGCTTAGTTAGAGGTGGCCATAGTTCATGAACCACCGGTTCATGTTCAAGAAATCCTTGAACCTGAACCTTAACCTTCAAAAGGGATAAACCGCTGGTTCAGTCCGGTCTAGTTCAGGTTCAGGGTTTGATAAGATTTTGATCAGGGTTTGACCAGGGTTTGCTAAGATTCAGGTTCAGTCCGGTTCAGGTTCAACCCTTTTCAATAAATATTTAGAATTTAATTTGGGTGTGGTTTCAATGTAGACATTTCTCGATAAATTATTACTATACGTAACAAAATAATATAATTTTTCAAATATGAAAAATAACTTATATTTTTTATTTTACAATTAATAATTTACATAATATAAAAATTATTACAAAAATATAACTTGTAGAAATAAACCATTTATTTCTCTTACATATTTAATATGATTTGTAAAAAAATGTAAATGAACAAATTAACTAGTAAATAATATAATGTAGAATATTAAAATAACTTGTAAAATGTAAATGAAAGTGTGAAAAAATTGGATATAATAGAGAGAGTGTAAAGAATTGTGTGAAAAAATTAAAAGAAGGATAAGGTATTTATAGAGAGGAAAAGTAAAAAAAAGAAAAACAAATGAGTCAAACCACCGATGGTTCAAAGGTTCACAGAATGAATAACCCTGAATATTATCTTTTTTTTCTTATGAACTGCCGGCCCGATTCAGGATTTGATCTGTTTTGACTCGGTCCGGTCCGGTTCGACCGATTCAGGTCCAATTTGGCCACCTCTATGCTTAGTGATTGTCAAATCCATATGTATGAGCGGGCCCAAAAGGAAATGCATTGTCTTCCTGTTGCGAACTGTATGTATATTACAAATATGAGAATAATGTGGCGTTTAGTAAAACTGAAAATTAAGTGTTGAAAAATGAACCGCTGAATTTTAAATGCTGAATATTATAAATGTAGAAACTATTAAATGATAAAATTGTTTGATAAAAGCGGAAAATAAAGCACTGAATTTAAATACTTTTTATAGTGTTTAACTTAAATTTTTAAGTTAAATATTTTAACTTACCAGATTAAGTGATTTTTTAACTTAATTAAAATATTTAAGTAATGTTATCAAACAAGTTTAAACTATTAAACATTTAAAATATTAATTTTAAGTACTTAATTAGGTTGTCAAACAACTCATAAGTTATGAATATACTGCAAGATTCGAATGAGTAGTATAACACCGTTTTCTTAACAAAAAAATATAATTGACTGCAATAGAAGAGATATATAGAAATTTGGATTTTATGTTGCATCTACTTAGCATGTGACAAATTGATGTAAAGCAATTGGCAAATTCCATTATTAATATTTATATACGATTACATATATCGTATAATTTTTACTGTTATCAATCAAATTAGATAAGAAAATGAATTCATGCAACGCACGATTTTTCATCTAATAAATAGTAAAAAATAATAGGATGTGTCTGTTTTTAAATACCAATCAATATCTGCATCAATCTAGCTAGGCAAACATCGACATTAAACTTTGGACAACTCATAGGGGTAATATGAAAAAATCCTACTACAATTTAAAATGCCACCGCAAAACAAAAACAAAAATTGCAATCTTCTTTCGAAGATTTTGAGAGAAATCATTTTAATTCATCTTCCGATCATCATTTCCAATAATACCAACATTTCAGTTTCGTTGTCAATTTTGTCTTCTCCTTTATATAAGTCAATATTGTTGATTTGTTGACCTATTATACCGTTAATTTCATCATTAACTAAAGATTCTCCTAGTTAATCTTCGACTAATTAACTGTATTCCTTGTTTTGTGTTGTTATAAAACCACCTATCGATGCCTGTGATATGTAGCTGTCTATTTACCTCAAAATTAACTACTGCTAATTTTTTTTCTGTAAATTAACTGTTAAATACTTTATCCCGTTGTAACTAGAAATAACAGATATATTCATGTCGTCTGGTCTCAGTTACATCAATTATTTAACAATATAAACTCTCTAAGAATTTCACACATAAATATTCATTAAATTTTGTATACATATATATATACTCTATTATGTGTTCCATGTTATTACTGGTATTCAAAAAAACTCTTATGCAACAAATAACTAGTTGTTGGAGTGGTAAGGTTTCCCTTCCGCTTAATCAAAGTCTTAGATTCGAACCCTGTGAAAAGAAAATATAGTTGCTTTGAAAGTTTCACCCCGGTAAAAGAATCCATCCGGTTCAAATCTAAATTTAACTAGATGACTAAAAAAAAAAAAAAAACTCTTGTACTTATCAGGAATTATTTAAATAAAAAATTTGAAATAATAAACTAATAATATTCCTAAGTCCTGACCGAAGAAGTATTATATTCTATACTCGTGAAGAATAATTTCAGATAACAAATAGCTTAGGTATTTTAATCTATGTGCGGCTAGGGATGTGACTACTTACATCTTCTTGTTCCACAACTGGTTAGCCATGGGAACTAATTAATTAATTAAGTTTAGGAAATGATATATATTCCATTTAAATAAATATACAAATGATTTAACAAACTTACTTAGATTTATCAAAAGGTAAAATTCTAGTTTATCCAAAGAAAAATACTGAAAAATCCAGCTGTAGGGAGGAAAAAGTTAGAGTCGTGTATGTATAGATTATGTCTCGTTAATTAAACCTGTATGCATCAATCAATCAAATTCAATCCGTTAGCTATGTTTTATTTTAATTTAATTTGGTTAGTATTGTTGTATTAGGTGGCCCACCATATATTCTATTGTCTGCCTTTTCTTTTCCTCATAATATTTGATCGCAGGTACATGCATGTCTCAACAGTCATCGCAATAGATTCAATAAAAAAATATACGATAAATTATTTAAAAAAAAAAATTTTTTTTGTTTTATTTTTTTATAAATAAAGCATTGTATTTTTTTTTTTTAAATGATGTTTTAAAATATTAAAAAAATAATTAAAATTAAATCATAACATTATATAGGATATTTTTGTTCATTTTGAACTTAAAATTTTCAAGTTGGTTAATAAAAATACAATATACATTAATGATAAATTTTAAAAATTTTTGAAAAGCACAAATATTTTAGTAAATTAAATAATAATAATAAATTTTAAAAAATAAAACCAAATTGAAAAATTTTCAAAAAACATTCAAATCTCGATGTAAAATTCTTAAATAATATACATAAATTATTGGTATGTTAAATAACCAAAAATACTCTCCGTTATATCATCCTTTTTAACCGAAAAATGTTAGTTGTTCTTTTTTTGTTAACATTTTAAAACACAATCCGCCTTTTTAACAAAAAAAAAACCACAGTTCTTTATTTACAAAAAAAAAAAAAAAAATTGAAATCACAAGGTTTTTTTTTTTTTTTGTAATTTGCCCAAAAATATATATATACATCAGGAAAATTTTAGAGTAAATAAATATAAGTATGTATATAATTTCATTTAAAAGTATCGATAGAGGCTATTACTAAATTTCTTAGTTAACGTTTTTTGTCTTTCTCTAACTTCATTTAAGTAGGATAAAATGTTTTCCCATCAATTTAGTTTGCAAATCAATGTGTTCAATATAGACCATTGATATCAATTTAGAATTTTCTTTTATATAATTTTTTTTTTATTTTTAAAGATATAGTATTTAGTTTCAAGAAAATTTAAACTTTGAACCTTTTATTTAGAAAGAGACGTAATTATTATCCTAAACGGAAAAAAAGAATTTGAGTCTTAGGGTCGGGTTATTTTCAGATTAAGGAAAGCTAAATAATGGAAGATTAGTTAACTAACTTTGCTTGGAAGAAGAGTTTATTTAGAACAGGATAATGTTATTTAACCTTATAAATCCTTCCACCCATTCAAGCAAAGTTTTGTTATATAACTAAAGTCCACCTCATCTTAGCCTCCTTCCCCTTCCGTTAAAATTCTTCTCTTAAGTTCATCGATGCATACCGTTATTGAAAATAGATACTATTCCTTTGAAAAAAATAAATGAGCATTAAAAGAAAACTCTAAACTGATACCAAAAGTTTGTATATAAACATATTGATTTTCAAATTAAAAATTTGATATATGCTGTTAAAAGTAATTTAAGAAAAAATATATAATATTAAAAATTAACACATTTTTTAATATTACCAATAATATTATTAGCTCATCTTTTCTATATAGGATTTAGCCCCAGAATAATGCCCATGGGGAAAAAAAACGGTTTTAATGTTGGGTTGTAAAATAAATACTGGGATGGTGCTGATTTAAACGGGTTATTTTCGGAACCGGTGGTTCCGAAAACTGGTTGAACCATTTTCGGAACCACCGGTTCCGAAAATGACATTTTTTATTTTTTATTTTTTTTTTAAATAACAGTGTTTTCGGAAGTATAGCGCCTGACATAGACATTGTTTTCGGAAGTTGGACTTCCGAAAACAATAAATATAAAAAAAAAAATTTATTGTTTTCGGAAGTTCAACTTCCGAAAACATAAAATTTTAAAAAAAATTTTATTGTTTTCGGAAGTTGGACTTCCGAAAACATAATATTTAAAAAAAAATAAAAAATATTTTAATTTGGTCACGAGCGTGGGAATCCCCACTGTTGGGGGATTCCCACGCCAAATACATGCAGGCAATTGCACGTTAGGCCATAGAAATTTGTGTTACAATTTTTTTTTTTTCAAACCATCTGCTGCATTGCCTATATATATACATACATATATAAATTTTTGAATAGTAAAAGGCAGAGAGTTGATAGAGAAGGAGAGTGAGTTTTATAGAGAAATATAATTGGTTTTGAGTTGAGGTGGAGAGAGTAGATACTTGTAATTCAGAGTTCCTCAAGGTAATTTTTTTTTTATAATTTTTCAGTCTTATTTTTGTTCATGGAAGCTTGATTTTGAAGTTTTGAATTTAGAGGGTTTAACTTATTGTTAATTGTTACCTTTAATAAAATGAACCAAGTTTATCAGTGCATTTTGATTGTATGGGAGTTATAAATATTAACCTTATGAAAAATTTTTCCACTTCATTTTGTTTGATGGGTTGGGTTTGTTATAATAAAATTGAAGCATAAGTTTTAGTTCTTGAGTTTTGTTATATACATATATATGGTGAATTTATAGTTTGCTGTATTATTATTATTATCATTGTTAAAATATTTGCTGTGACGTGTATAAAATTTGCTTTATTTTTTATTTGCATTATTATTATTATTATTATTATTATTATTATTATTATTAGAAGTTAGTAAAAAAAAGAAAATTGGGGTTGTGACAGAAAAAAACTAAGATGTGGTGTAATTTTTGTATTTATTTTTTATTTTTGTATTATTATTATTATTATTATTATTATTATTATTATTATTATTATTATTACAGGTTATTAAGTATTGAGTAGTTTTATTATTATTAATTTTTTTATTTATGGTATTATTATTATTATTATTATTACATATTATTATTATTATTATTACAGGTTATTAAGTATTGAGTAGTTTTATGATTATTAATTTTTTTATTTATGGTATTATTATTATTATTACATGTTATTATTATTATTATTATTGTTATTATTGAGTAGATTTATTTTTCACTGTAAATTTTGATTTTTATTATTATTGTTGTTGTTAATAATATTATTGTTATTATTATTGTTATTAGAAGTAACCATAAAAAAAATGTGTTAGTGAGGTGGAATCTTTTGTTTAAGTTGGTAAATAATTTTTTAATTTATTATTGAATTGTTGAAATTAAGGTTTTATATAATTTTTTTTTTGTATACAATTTATAGATGGTGAAAACAATACTTACTCCGAAAAGACTCCGATTCCCCGAATTTGCAATGAAGAAATTAGAAAATTTGAAAGCAATTAGGATGAGAAGGAGAAAAAACTTGTTAGAGTACCTGCTAAATATGAATGAAAAATTGCAAGACATAATAATGTCTGGCTATAAATTTGATAAGCGCAGGAGGGAACAAATGACACTGTTAAGAAATGGATTATCCTTGCGCTATAAACGCTATTTTGACGAGATTAACGAACAATCACCTATAGAGTATGATGATATGGTTAAGATGTTAATTACGAAGGAAAGTGATTGTATGAATTTACCCAAAGAATTGGTTGGCAAAGTTTTAGAAACTCTGCCAAAATGTCAAGAAGACTATTGTAATATAGTGAATGCTAGGAATGGTTTCAAATTCAAGTTTAAGAAACTTCAATAGTACTAGTTTAATTTTATGATTTTATAAATTAGGTTATTTTTTGTTGTTTACTGTTATCATGTAATTTAATAGTATTATGTAATGTCATTGTATGATTATCTAGCTCGGTATTACTGTTTTTGTTAAAGTCCATAAATTATATAGAACGCAAATGAACTCTAGAATTATAATATGATCGTCGATTAAGTATACAGTTCTAATATTGTGGTATTAATAATAACAGTCAACTGGGATAAAAAATTTCGAAATATATGGAAAAAATTTATTGCATGTATGCCATGAGTATTAAAAAAATAAATGCATTTTAAAAAATTAATTATCATACAAAATATGTGATAAAGATATATAAATGTTTGAGACATTTTTTTTATATGTAATTAAATCGTGCATAATATTTCTTATTAACATAATAACATTAAATCGTACATACATAAATTTATAATTATATTTCTCTTTACATTTTGTTTTTATATTTATTTAAATTTAATATTTACCATTTCATTTAATGTATATATATATATATATATATATATATATATATATATATATATAAATGAATTAATATTTATTTTATGTCATTTGATGTAGCTTGATATTGGGTAGCTCTTGATCAAGCACACTACAAATTAAATAAAATCTCATCGATATAGCTCATTTGAGGTTAGTAAATTTCAATAATGTATTTATTTATATATTACGTATTATTATTAATGAATATGCGTTGGATGATTTTGTTGTTTAATGTACTATCGAATATGAACACGAAATTAGGCAAAGCAATTTGAAAATAATACAATATTTGTTAGCATTGTACGTATTTCAATTATATTATGATCACTAAGAATGACTATATATAATTTAGTAAATGTAGTAAATCTAGTTCTAGATGTTGAAATTAATATAATTGTATATAATTTTGTTTAATTGTTCAATAATAAAACCTATAAAACAATGCACTTATTTTTATTATATTATCGTTACAGTAGGTGCGCAATCATGTCAGAGAATAACAACTATTATGTTATATACTGGGGGGGTAGGATGTATGTAAGCGATTCCGTTTTTGAGTATGATATGTTTAGCTCATCGGCTAGGCAGAAACGTTTGAAGGTTAAGAAAAAACCATCATTTGTTAAACTTGTTGATCGGATATCCAGTGAGATTGGATTTGGCATAACGGAAGGGTGATAAAGATCATGTATAAGTATCCTGTATCACCCAATTCATTCTCCCACATGATAATCAGTTGCGACAGTGATGTTGGAATTATCCATGAAAATTTGGCAAACATTCCAAATTATCATACAGTCGAGTTGTTCATTGATTATGAGATTGTTGCATCGGGAGATAATGAAGCATCAAGCAATGCGATGGTTTCAATTCCTACTTCCTTGAACAACGTGTATGATTGTACTGTTCTGGGGTACGGAGCAGGTGATTCCTTCATTGGCAACTCTGAAAGTCAACCTACCTTTCAGTCAATAGGTTCTTATAGGTGGCACGAACCTACCCCATCTGTTTCTTTCCAGGGATTTGAATCATTTCCTACTTTTGGCGCAGTAGAAGGTGGATCGATTATTCCTTCAACACGCTTTCCAATTATGACAGTTGGTGGATTCGGTGAACCGAACGCATCATTTGATCCCTTTAACTCGTTCCCATCCATAAGAACCGAGGCTGGCACATCTCACAGTCCAGTTCCGGATGCTTATGATGGGTATCACGTCGAAGTTGTTGGTACAGAAAACAATAATGTAAGTAACATATCACCGATGGAGCTTGTAGATCCCAGAGCATTTCGATCAGGAAGTTCCGAAGACATTACTAGAATTGCTACCAAATTGATGAAGAAGAAGAAGAAGATCCTATATGTCATTATATCGATGGTAGTGAGGAGCCTAATGAAATTGAAAATACAGTGGATGAACAAATTGTTGAAGATTTTATACAGTTCGATGTTGACAATGATGACGATGATGACGATGAAGACGAAGGTCATGACGATGAAGGTCATGAGGGGACAAATGTTGATGCTACCGTTGAGCAAAATGTGAGTGTTGCAGCGACGGGGATGATTGATTTGAATTTATCTCCCCCCCATCTTGCGGAAGGCGTAGCTATTCCCCCTATTGCTCCGTTATCATCTTTTGTATTCCCAGGTCCAACATATACTGCTATAGAAGAGCAGGATTATGTACAGCAATATGCAATTGATTCTAATGAAATAAACGTATTGGATGGAGTATCTGAGCTAAAACGGGGTTTAGTTTTTGATGGAAAAGAGGAAGTACAAGCAGCGGTGAAGACATATTCGATGAAAAATCATGTTTCATTCAAAGTGGTTGAATCACATCCTCATAAATTGGTCATCAAATGTAGGAACGAAGACCAAAACTGTGGTTGGTGGCTTCATGCCCAATTCAAGAAATCTATAGGGTATTGGATGATAACTGTTTACCGGGGTCCACATACATGCGTAAATGCAAGATCATCACAAGACCATTACAATCTTGATAGTAAGATAATAACGAGTTCAATTTTGGGGATGGTTCGAAAAGATTCAAGACTGAACCTGGATTTGATAATTGAGCACGTCAAAGCGGTGTTCCACTTCACCATTTCTAAGAAAAAAGCATGGGGTGCTAAAAAGAAGGCATTAGAGAAGATTTACGGCAATTGGGAAGAATCGTACAATATCTTGCCTCGGTACCTGAACGTTGACCCACTATAATCCTGGGTCGGTGACACTCTTACTCACGGATGAAACAACTGATCATCGATTTGCAATGTTTAAACGAGTGTTCTGGTCCTTTAAGCCATGTATAGAAGGATTCAAACATTGTCGACCGATCATACAGATTGACGGTACATTCTTGTACGGTAAATACCTTCACACACTTTTGGTGGCAACCACGTTGGATGGTAACAATCATATCTTCCCAATAGCTTTTGCAATTGTTGAAAATGAAAACCAATCAAGTTGGGAATGGTTCATGGAGTGTATCAGGACATTCGTGACACAACGCACTGGTTTAAGTGTTATTTCTGATCGACATGCTGGTATCCTATTTGCCATGAACAATAAAGGATCTGGTTGGAAAGAACCCATGTCATATCATCGTTTTTGCCTCCGTCATTTTGTGAGCAATTACAATCACAGCTTCCATAATACGACAATAAAAAAACTCTTGTATCGCGCAGGTATGAATCCTAAATTACTTACGTCATGTCGTACCTGTTATTTGTTACCAACAGTTGTAATTTCGTTTCTTCTTTGCTTTTTAACACACGTAGGAGCTCAAGCACAACCTCGTAAGTTTACGAAGATTATGGACGCGATTAAGAGGTTAGATGAAAGATCATACCGATGGGCCATGGAAAGACCAGTGGGGAAATGGAGTTTGGCACACGACAATGGCTCAAGATGCGATCATATGACTACCAATATTGCTGAGTGTGTAAATGGTGTGTTAAAGGGCATTCGTCATTTACCAATTCAGAGCATCGTCGAACACATGCTTGGTAAAATTGTTAGTTATTTTGACTCCCGTCGAACTAAATACACCAATTTGCTCGAAAACGGTGAAAGGGTCACCCCTGAATGCAAGAAAATGTTGGTTAGGTATTCTAGTAGGGCCAATTGTCATACAGTGACAAACTACAATAGTCAAACTGGACTTTGTGAAGTGAGAACAGGATATGATCCAATCAAACAAAAAGGGAGCAACATTCAGATTGTGAATTTAAAAGCTCGTGAGTGCTCCTGTAAAAAATTCCAAAATTTTCGAATGCCTTATTCACATGCAATTGCTGCTTGTAAGCACCTACGTCGTCGAATCTGGGACTTTGTAGATAAGAAGCATACACTTGATGAGAATTTACAAGCGTATAGCTATCCGTTCCAGCCTTTAGCACACAAGGACTACTGGCCTGAGATCAACTCGGTAACATTGATTGTCAATCCAATATGTAAACGAAAGAAGGGAAGGCCAAAGTCAACAAGAATCCTCAATGAAATGGACGAGAAGGAAAAAGGAACAAATACTTACAACTGTAGTAACTGTGGTAAAGGTGGGCATAACAGAACCACATGTCAAAATCCCGGAGTGAATCTCTCCCGACGACACATACCGTCTTCTTCTAGGGGACCAAATAGGGCTGCTTCGACAAGACATTTCAGGGGGAATTGAATTAGGTTGTGAATTATTGATGCAATTTTAAATGGACTTTTGATTTTGTAGTTATTAATGTCTAAAGACAACCACTTATTTGCCTCGATGTTGTTAGTTCAAATTTCTTAATTGCATTTCTTTCTGACTTTAAGCCATGTGAACCATATCTTATTTTGTCAAATAATGTTATTGACATGTATAATAAGTTAGTGATAATGTATTTTTATGCCATAGGCTTGCAAATTATGTCGATCACATATACTCTAGGAGATATATTTCGAGGTGTGGGCCGTTGGTGGGCACTTGATGATGACTTTGTTTACCCACTTGATCCTAGAGAACATAATTCACCTTATGTCATACACCGTATGCAAGAAGAATGGCAATATCGAGTGACCGAGTCTGAGATTTTACACGAAGATGCTACTACATGGGGAGTCCGAAAAACTCGTTAGAAGTCAATCAACATGCCACGTAATAACAATGATGAACTCCATGCTGCTTTATATAGAATAAGGGAAGAAAATAATAGGATAAAGATTAGACTTAATCGTTTCGAATTTCAAAAACGCGCTAGAGATTATGCTGAGCATGGTGACATACAGATGGCGCGGTTTTATGCAGCATGTTCACGCCATCTCGAGCATGCTTCTGACATTGATATGTCAGATGAAGATAATTAAACGGCGCTTGTGTTATTCCCGTACTAGTTTCCTATTATAGTGTTCAACTATTATTAAATGTGTGTTTAATCATGTGTTCAAACCAAGTGTATGTGTGTCAAATTACTTGTATCTATTAGTGTGTACTTTTATTATATTGCAAAAAAGTTTATTTGTTGAATTTATTTCTCAATTGGTAAAAACATGGCTTTATATTATGACGACAAATTATGTGATACCATTTTAATATTTAGAACCATTTTAATATTTAGTTACATCAAAATATAGACCTCTTACAATGACCTTGCTTTTTTTTCTTTTGTGGGATATAAGTCATAGCAAACAGGCGCAGGAATTGGATGTTGCCAGCTTTCACCGAGAACTACCGTAGATATCTCGAAAGTGACGATGCGAAATATTATGCTGGTTTAAAGTGTGAGTGGGAATATCGAGTCCAAGAATCAGACAACCTTGTTGATGACCTACAGTTACTTGAAGCACCTACTGTCAACCGCATTTCATTGAGTATGCCTAGACGAAATCCGCATGAGTATCGACTTGCTGTGAAACAAATCCAAGTGGAGAATAATAGGATGTTATTGAGGCAGTCACGGTATTTTATGTTGAAATTGGCTAAAGAGCATTCTGCGGCTAACGGTAGAGACCTATTAATTGTACATGAACGTCGCATATTATCAATTCCACATTACCAATCCGATGACGAAATGTCAGCTGATGGGTAACTCATATTCAATTGCTAAGTTTAAAATGCTTTATGTAGTAATGTTAATTTGTTCGAAACTGAGTTTGCTCTGATGTGGGTAAGTTTGACATATGATTATTTAATAATGGTGGTTGTATGAATTTATTAGAATTTACAATTTTTTTATGCCATAACCTTCTATTATGTACTCTCATAACAGTTTTTTAAAATATTATGTTCTACGATAGGTTTATTCATAACACGATAGGTTGTATCAACGTAAGGAGAGGAAAGATATGTAGTATGATCGTCGTTAATAATTCATATACATCAATAAGTTAAACATAATAAAATTTACAAGACACAAAATATTTAATTTTGAGCATTTAATGTTTCGACTACATTAAAAAGTCCTATTTTGTCTTCGGGGTCGTAACATTTTAACGCTGCATGTTCCGCAACGAACACCCCTCCCTACACACTCACGACAATTTCGGTTGGGCCGTGTATGAACATGCTCTTCATAGGTTACAGCCGTCTCCGTTCTCGGTGTTAGATGCAGATTTAGGTCCACCGCATTTTGTTGGACAACCATGGGAGGTACATGGGGTTGCAACCCCATATATTGTTCATTAGGCATATTTAAAGCTGCAGAGAAATCTAACACTGTGCCTCCAGGAACACCTTCTGAAAAATTCATGTTCCTGTTAGCAAAGTACGTGTTCGGCTCTCCACTTCTAGAGCTTATCTCGTAGTTACCACCCATATTCAGAGGTGGCATAATTGTTTGACCAACATCATTATAATTGTGTGAGCCGAAGGCTGGAATATTTTATTGCATTGGAGTGCAAAATGAAGACCCTTAACCAACAACATTGCTGAATGCATCGCTGGATTCCTCGTCCATGTTTCATCTTGTATTAAAATTAGTATTCAGTAGGTCTGTAAAAGAACCCCATCCAATATCCCCCTGTCCTTGTCTAGCATCGGATGTTCCAGCAACTGAAACACCACTAGTGAACTCAAACCCAAAACCACCTGCTTGCGTATGTTCATGGACTTCAATGGGAACATTCTGAACTTCATTCAGATTCAAATCAGAACCACCCGCCATATGTTGAACATTATCAAATTGTGTTTCTGCATTATCCTGACTTTGTTGCTGAAGTTCATGTAATGGGACTGTACTCCTCATGGATGGACCACCAAAATCACAAGGATTTTGAAATTGTGGTTGTTGTTGTTGGTAATAAAGATGCTGAAGTGGATGAGGAATCCGCTGAATCCCTTCCGGATATGGAAGGGGAGGAACTCTTGTACGTCTGTCAGTGAAGGTTAACTTCTTTCGGTTTCTTTCCCACATAGGCAACTCGACATTAGGAAACATCATTGCAGGAGGAGCAGGTTGTGATTCATATGAAGTACACATACGAAATTCTTGGTTTATCCTTCCTAGCATGCTTCCTGATAGATTGATCACGTTTGCCCTATTGAATTGATCTGCACCCATGTGATACAAACGTTCAAGGCCATCTCCCTGCATAAAAAAAATCGACACCAATAAAATTGAACTGACATATGATAATATTTATTTTAGAATTTTTATTATACATATGACAATTTATATTTCAGAAATTCTACGGAATTTTCATACCAGCGCATCGTTTCGTGCCCCTTCTGGGGTCATCCATCGTCGGGGTAATGTTTTTGAACCATTGCATATATTCAGACTGTGGACCTAACGGATGATGCAATTGAGGCGTTATTGCAACCCTGTGATGACGTGTATCCCACATTTCTATGTATGGGGCATATTTAACTACCCAATCACGAGGTCCATGGCCGGTCATTTTCACGGTTGCTAGCGCATAGCTTGATTGTTCTATCCCTTGCGGGATAGGTTGCTCCATGTCAAATTGTCGCATACATCGATAGGGATGATGAAACTCGACAATATGAAAATATATAATTGGCACAATGGAACGCCAAATCTTTTGCCCCCCACGACAATAGGCTGGCAATAATTGAATGACTTCCGTGTACGGTTCCCAGACGAACTGTATAAATAATGATATTAACAAGTATTAGTAAAAAATTTTATATTTCGAGAACCTAAATTCGGGATAAATATAGTTTAAGAACAAAATTAAACCTGATCAGGAGTTAAGCAATCCAACCGCATCCTCAGTTCCTTAACATTATGAGCGCCATGACCTTGTTGTCCAATAGCTACTTTCCACCTGTAAATTCATTCAATTATGCATATCAAGTAATCAGATGGCAAATCATAATATTTATTATAATAACAACATTTAATATAATAGAATTAAATTTGTAAGAAAATAATATAGATATTTACTTTATTGCATACGGATATTCATTATAAGGGATGTAGTTTGTTGTGACTGTAGGGGCAATATTTGTGAACCGCTCGTACGCCCATACTTGTATAATTTGGGCACATCCCCCAATTTGCTTCTTGTCTGCAGCAGTAGCTTTTCACATTTCCCGATACAAAAACGCCAATACTGCTGCTCCCCACGCAAAACCACCAAGTCCATCCTCAGATAAATCCTCCAGCAAACTCAACATCATGACATGAACTATCGTGGATTTCGGATTAACAAACATCAATCCACCAAACATACGCAACATAAAAGCTCGTGCATGATATTGAATGACTACATCAGCAACATTATCAGGCAAGTCCATAAATTGCTGCTCCAGCCGCCTTAACTTCAACCAATTTCTCCCCATATCATTTTCACCGGGAATCCTACCTAATAAATGATGGCATAACTGATGTGCCCTATTAGTACCTTCGGGTTTACCCGTCACGGCTCTACCATCTACCCGTAATCCGGTTAAAATCTCAATGTCTTGAAGTGTTATTGTTGCTTCTCCAACACTGAGATGGAACGTGTAAGTTTCCGGTCTCCATCTTTCTACCAGTGCAGTGATCAAATGGTGATTTACGGGCATAGAACCAAGTTTCACCATGCCCTCAAATCCACATCGTTGTAGGTATGAAAAAATCCTCGGATCTATGTTCCGGTACATATCATCATTCCCGGCTTTTGTGTATTTCAACGATGGACATTCTTAAGAAGGATACAAATTTTATATTATAACGACGTTATTCAACATTAAGGAATTATATATAATTCGAAAAAATGTATTTAATTAACTTAACAACATTTTTTAACCCTCCAGCTGGCAAAAATAATAAAGGGCCGTAGCTAATACTTTACCTGCCCCGTCCATAAAACTTGAGATCGATGAACATTTTGTTGCACTAACACGTGTGGCATGATTGGACCTGCTTCAATGATTTGTTCAGCTTTGTGTTGGTAAGCCATTTCTCCTTATATAATATGGTTAAAATAATTAGTACAAAAAATATAAAAAATCCAGCACAATATTTTAAAAAAACCCACCACTAATAAGTAACATTTTTTATATTCGATTTTTTTATACTCTAAAAATAATGCAAAACGACTTAAATAAGTAACATTTATATACATATAAATATAAAAAATTTATTTTACTTTTTTAGAATATTTTTAATTATTGCATTGTTCAATAAAAATTTTTTTTAATCTTAATCAAATTTCCCCTTATATTAGTTTAATTTAGCTTCTCTATGATGACTATAATTTCTAATAAATAATCTAATATCAATGTAAATGTATAAATATTTGTATGGAAAATTTGCAAAATAAGTCAATGTTAAAAGCAACATATAACCTTTTATACATTGCTGCATGAAAAATTCAAATTAAATAAATTCATTGTCACTAATGTTAACATACAAACAATCTTCAAAATACATATCAAAACAGCAATAAAATTTAATTTATAAGATTCCCCTAAAATTAAACAATGTAGAATTTGTATACAACTTATAGGTAATAGGCAGGTATTAGGAAAATAGAAAAAAATATTAATAATAATAATATTACAAAAATTAATAAATTAACTCATAAATTACGTACCTTTAATCAAAAATTGCTAAACCACTGACTCGAATATCACTGCAACGATTCAAAAAAGAAAAGAAAAAAAATTTTAAAAATTTATCATATGTATAATTTACTATTGCCATTTGATAATATGTTAATGAACAAATTTTATATCTTAAACCCACCGTAATTACATATTAACTTCGGAAAAATAACAAACATTATAACAAAATTAATATTATAACAATAACAACAACAGATGTAACAAACCCAACATTATAACAAAAACATAATAAGGGAAAATACAAAAATATTCAAACTGGGAAAACTTTTAAATATTACCTTATACACATGAAGAGTTCTAGCTCATGCAAAACTTGAGATTTTATTTTCAATAAACACACAATTCTCTTAAACTTAAACTTAAACTTAAACTTAAACTTAAACTTAAACTTAAACTTAAACAATCTCACTCACTCACTCTATTTTTTTTCTCACACCTTAAACTTACAAAATCTCACTCACTCACTCACTCTATATATTTTTAACTCACACACCCACCCACATATATTTATATACGGATGAAAAAAAAAATTGAAAAACAAAAAAAATTTAAACCCAAAGCTTGTTACGTCCCGTCTGCTTCTGCATGCATGCAGACGCAGACGGTTGGCGTGGGAATCCCCAACAGTGGGGATTCCCACGCCAAAAAAAAATTTATTATTATTATTATTATTATTTTTTTTTATAAAAGACATGTTTTCGGAAACCTAGCACAGACATGAAAAAGCGCCTGACACAGATATTGTTTTCGAAAGTTGGGCTTCCGAAAACACTGTTATTTAAAAAAAAAAAATTTATATTTTCGGAACCGGTTGTTCCGAAAATGGTTCAACCAGTTTTCGGAACCACCGGTTCCGAAAATAACCTAGTTGAAACGACCCCAAACCGGTATTTATTTTACAACCCAACATTAAAACCGTTTTTTTTCCCACATGGGCATTATTCTGGGGCTAAATCCTTTATATATATATATATATATATATATATATATATATATATATATATATATATATATATATATATTATCAGCTGGTAGCAAAGTGGGATCTTCGGGTTTTTTTTTTTTTTTTTTAGAAAAAACATGTACAGTTAATTAAATACATCTAAATATGTACGATATATTTTAATAATATATAAAAGATTACTTTTTTATTTAACAATTAAAATTTTTTAAAACATGTAAGAGAATATTACATGTCGCCCGTGTCTCCTTTATGTTATATATAGATAAATAGGCTAAACAATTATATATTTTCCATATTTTTACTTATTACACTAATTAGTTTCGGTAATTTTGGAAATGACAAATAACTAGTGTCTAATATGCATATATAATAAAATTTGGAATTTATTATAATTTCAGTTGCATAATTTATCTTTATATTCTAAGTAGTCGCGTACTCATTGGATGGTCTCTTGGACTAACAACGTTTTATAATACACAGGCACACTACGTCATCTATGTACCAAGCCAATTAGCATTATAACAAGGCACACTTCAATCAATAAAAAAATGACGCGTTGTAATTAATTAATTACTTATTTAATAGTTAATTATTTAAATAAAAATCCTAGATTCTAAAACATACACCCTAGTTGGTAATTTATCAACTCTAAACCCTAAAATATATTACTTGACTTTATTTTATAAGCTTGACATATGTGACAAGCGCATTCTAAAATTTCTTCCAGATTTAATGTTGTCAGCTATTTGCACTTTGTAATTTTCAATTTTGAAAATCTATGCTTAATTTCTCTTAATGTTAATGGTATGCATTTGGGGATAGATAAGTAACCATACACTAATTTTTTTCTATTCTATCCTAGTAGATTCGATCCATTTATCTGTATTAATATTGAAAATTCTTCAAATTTATGGGATATTGTTTGTTTTCTTTTTAGTTTTTTATTTTATATATATCTTTCATTGTTTCTAAGATTTTTTTGTAAATTTCATTCGTTTTTCATTTATTTTCATTATAATTAAAGGACTCGTTCAGAATCAATCAATTTAAAATATAAAATTCAAAAGCTTTATATGGAATTTAATTGTAAATGAATTATCATACGTGGAATTAGATAACTCAAATGATAAAATTGAAATAAATTCTGTAAAATTACCTTTGTAATGAATAACAAAGATACTTTATTTGTATTTATTTTCCAAATTGCCTTTACTGATAAATTTTAAGGATCGTAAGTAACCAAATTATGTACCAAAAAATATATAATTAAATAATAAGAATTTTTTTAACAATTTATAAATAGGTTGAGATATAAATATTTTTTATAACATTGTATTTTTTTTGTTATGGGCTAAATAATTGGTTCAATATTGTTTAAATATTCCCTTGATGACCACTCTCCGAATTAATTTTCCGTATGCTAGGAATAAAATTTGGGACCTAACTCAAACGATTAAAGACCTTTAAAACCAACCTCAATTGATTATCATGTATAATTCGAAAAGAAAATTTACTTTTTTATTATTATTATTTTTTAGAATCAATATTGAAAACAATTAGGAAGCAAAAAAATTTTTTGAAAAAAAATAAAAGAATAATAAAAGTGTAGAGTGTAGTCGGGGTAGAATTGTCCCAAAATATTTTTCTGTAAAATACATGGAATTCATTTGCAAATTTCATGGAATTGAATTCTAGGAATTGAAATCCTTAATTTTTGTCATTTCAAGCACAAATATTTGGAATCGAAAATGAATTTCTCAAAATTTTGAGAAATTCATTCATTCTATGCGGTTAATCTTTTACCCAATGAATAAAAATAAAAAATTTCAAATTCCTTGAGTTGACCCCTTAATCAAAATGGCAAAATTGGAAGAAATATTTTGTGGCTTAGCTAGAAACCATTAAAAATTTTCAATCCTTAGAGCCTATTTAGTTCAACTGTTAGTTGATAATTGTTGTTATTATTATTTGTTGTTTGGTCTTCATGTTAGATATTTATTGTTACAATAAGTGTTAGTGTGTGTCCTAGCCCCCATACGATGTAATCGGATTTTGTTATAAATAAAAAAGCACAATCATATTTATTATCTTTCTTGTGCATTTAATAAATTATGGGAATCCAATAACTATTATTTTGATCTTTATGCTGGTAACGTTCTGCGGACAGTAAGACATTGAGTACGGAAAGAACATAGCTATAAATCCAACCTTGGTATGTTAATGTCAAGGAAATGACAATAACTAAATACCAGCATGAGCTTTGATTTTATAGTGGTGTCTTACCAACCATTGGATATAGATTGTCAATCAAGGGCATGGGTACATGTTAGGTTACATGGTGCTATATCGATCCTCCTTGAGAGGACCACATGGTTCCTATGTCATAGGTGGCTCTTAAGTAGTACTTAGGTTTAGTCCTTTGACCTAATATTGCTCCAGACCTAGGTGCCAGCTCATATACTTTAACATGCACCTAACAGGCCCGTAACAGTTTGCCAAGTATGGGTATGGTTGGGTATGCCAGTGATCATGCTGGGAATGTGATAGATGTGAAGGGATTTTTCTCTCTCTTAACTAATGGAGGATATCATTGGTCTCTTGATGAGTAGGACTAATAAGAGTGTGGCCACACCCAAATAAAGTTATCACTGGGTGATTAGTTATATGCGAATTTTTTCAATCTACTCGGTATCAAGAAATGTCTTTGCAGAACAGAGGGTGACTTCACCATGTCTCTTGTAGGACACCGATATTTCATGGCATGGGATATGTAAGTTTACTACATGGGCGTGTTCTCCATTGAGATTGATGTTTTAATCTTATTTGGGTAGCTATAATAGTTTGTTAAAACCCATTTATACCTTGTGGACTTAATAGGATATTGGGCCCACTGCCAACATAAGATGAACCCACAGGATCGCACACATAAAGCATCTGAGTACATTAATTATGGACTTGTTAAAATATGTATTGGTTACATGTTTTAAATAACAGCTTTCGGATTTATGGGCTTTATGGCAAAGGCCCAGTTAAATAAATCCATGTGAGAGTTTGTCTTTTATCCAATAAATTAATTAGTGGGTAAATTAATTTATGAGATGGTTTAGTTAAATATATATGGTATATATGTTTATTTAATATTTGAAAACTAAAGACTAATTAGGTTTGTTATTTCTTGTTTAGTTTCTTTTAATTCTAATCAGGATTTTTCTATTAAGAAAATAGCCTATGAGGGAATCAAAAGAAATAAGAAGAAAGGATATAACCTAATTTGATTTAAGATATTTTCAAACTAAGAAAAACACTACACCCTCTCTCTCTCTTTCTCTCTCTCATCACCAAGAATTCGGCCAACACTGTGTATTAAAAGACTACTCTTTTTGGTCGAGAGTTACCACACCGATGTATTCCAGAGGTGTTCGTGTGAGTGAACATGGAGGATCTTCGTGCAAACGCAAGAACTGAAATTCAATCTCTGTGCGAGGATGGCATAGGTATGAATTCCATTATGCTTTCTAGTTGAGTCATGATTTTGTTTTATCTATTCTCTGAATGGACTAATCTTGGACACGGGTTTGAATATAAATCGATGTATGCTTCCGCTAAAATTTTTTATTTATACCGTGAAAACCCCAACAGTGGTATCAGAGTTGGTCGATTCTTGATTTTAAATGATTTTGAATTAGGGTTCACTGTTTAAGCTGATTGTGTTTGAAAATTGGTTTTTCAAATTTTTCTTGAACCTTAGTTTTGATTTGGGGTTTTTAAATTTTATTCAATTTTGTTTTTCCCCAAATATTTTTTTATAATTTTGCGATTTGCTTGCTGCAGCTATTGCCTGTGCCGCTGCTGCCCCATATGGGAAAGCAATGCCGACATTCGTATTAGGTACAATTTAGATTTTGTGGGTTATTTACCGGGCCCTATTACATGGGTTTTAATTGGTTTTAAAATTCATATGTTTTATTTTGTGTTTGGTTGCGCATGGCTTCTTATGTGATTTATTTCATACACACGGATGAATTTTTTGGTTAAATTAATTGAATTAAGGAAATTGGTTTGGCGATTCTTGGCATAGATCCTTGAATGGCTAAATTTGGGTTTGTGATCACCCATTCAGTGGGAGGCAATTGGGTTGCCATGGGCCTGGGGCCTAAACCTGTAACAAGGTTGGATCACAAACTCCAAAATTGGCGATTTCCATAACGACAAGGCATAATTAAAATAGGATTAATACATGCATATTACCATGTCATATGAATTGTAGTTACATGTATTGCTTGGTGTGATGTATGTTATGCACATGATTGGGCCTTAGTACATATATGTTGTATTTTCTTTTAGATTTGGGAAATATGGCCTGCATACTATTTATTTTGTTGTAATTACAATTTATTTAAATAGTTAGATTATTATTTTATAAATTACAATTGGAGCCCAAGCCCTACTTAGCGGTGGAGCCTAGATGATGGTAGAACCATAGAGAATGTACAAGCCCAAGCCCACGGAGCTAGTATAGGTTTACTAGTTTTATCCTATAGGGGTGTATTAGCAGGCCCATTATCATATCCATTTGTATTTATGTATGTATTCTCCAACATCCAATTCCAACCTGCTATGCATGTAAGGCCATTTAAATAAATGAATCCCTAAATATTAATTCGTAATGTGTTTTCCATAATTGAACCTTATCATGATATGGGTTACCCATTATGGGCCATGCCAAAGCTAGGTGCATTGGGGTATCCATCTTTTGCAAGAGGGTTAAGGGTACTGGGTACGCTTAAACACTCGATTGATGGTTTGACTTAACATGGATAGTAGGACATTACCTGGCCTTAAGCACAGATGGATAAGTGCCAATAAGCCCATCAAACCAAGAGTCCCAAGGCTTAGGTGTACAGGTGCAGCTTAACTAAGTCTTAGGAAATATGGATCTTGCCCACTTCACGCTGTGCTAACTTGAATAAACTTAAAGGGATTTTCTATTCAAATTAAACTGGGAAAAATTAAAAGACCTTTTTATTAACCAACCCTACCTTTTTCTATAGATTTAAAATGGTTACTTCTGCCTCTAACAAATTCTCATTAAGATCAATTCTTGAAAAGGATAAGCTCTCAGGCCCAAATTTCTTAGATTGGTCCAGGAATCTACAGATCATCCTCAGGTAGGAGTTTAAGGAATATGTGAGCGGACGACCTTTTAGGCGAAACGTGGCGAAGCGAACCGAGGAAAAAGAAAAGTGTTTTGATTTGTTTTGTTTTTGAAAACGGGGTTTGTATCTTGCTTAGGAAAACCATTGATTTGTTTGGAAATCCCTTTTGTAGAAAACCTTTCCTTCAAATGTGAGTTTTTGGAAAACTGGTTTTGCATTTTGGAAAATCCTGTTTTATTAACTTAAAGACCTTAAAACCTAAATTTCAAGATCAGTAACAGAGTCGCCACCCAGATCAGCTCATCCGAAAAATTCCGGTATAGCTCCCTACCGAGCATAGACTACTGTACATAATCTAGAGATTTAGGGTTCAGGCAACTTACCTATTCAACTTCAATCTTGTATTCATTTATAAGTGCATATGACAATACTTTACTCACTTAATTCTCTACCCATTTTTATCTCTTGTTATTTAGCCCATGCTTATTCAGATGACATAAATAAATTGCATAAAATTAAAGTGCGAAAATATAAACCATACATCAAAACCAAACCAAAAAGAAATAAAGGTCACTTATTACAACCCAAAAAGAGAAAAAGCTCTCATCCTCCACAGTCTGCGAATTGGCGTAAAGCCATGGAGGTAGAAATGCAATCTATGTACGATAACCAAGTTTGGAACTTGGTTGATCCACCTCCGGGTGCTAAGGTAATAGGTTGCAAGTGGTGCTATAAGCTAAAAGCTGATAATACCTTCAAGGGGCGTCTGGTTGCGAAAGGTTTCAGACAAGTCCATGGGATAGACTATGATGAAACTTTCTCACCAGTAGCCATGCTCAAATCCATCAGGATACTACTGGCCATAGCCGCATGGTATGACTATGAGGTATGGAAAATGGATGTCAAAACCGCTTTCCTTAATGGAAAGCTACTCGAGGATGTGTACATGACACAACCTGAGGGTTTTGTCGATCCTAAGTATCCGGGAAGGGTATGCAAACTTCAAAGGTCCATTTATGGACTGAAGCAAGCATCCCGTAGTTGGAATCTAAGATTCAATGAGGCTATAAAGGAATATGGCTTCATACAGAATCTGGATGAGCCTTGTGTGTATAAGAGGACTAGTGGGAGCATTGTCACATTTTTGGTACTGTATGTAGACGACATCCTACTCATTGGAAGCGACATACCTACACTGCAAGGGGTAAAGCAGTGGCTGAGTAAGTGCTTCGCAATGAAGGACTTAGGCGAAGCTGAGATGATCCTAGGGATCAGGATCTATAGGGATAGATCAAATCGGCTTCTGGGCCTAAGTCAGGCTTCGTACATTGACAAAGTTCTGAAAAGATTCAGCATGGACCGGGCCAAGAAAGGTTTCTTGCCAATGGGCCATGGGCTGAAACTTAGTAAGAAGAACTGTCCTAAAACAAGGGAGGACAGGGAGAACATGAAATTGGTTCCATATGCCTCGGCTATTGGATCAATCATGTACTCTATGTTGTGTACGAGACCTGATGTCGCCTTTGCACTAAGTATGACGAGCCGATACCAGCAGGATCCCGGGGAGGATCACTGGAAAGCTGTCAAGGCAATCCTCAAGTACCTTAACCGGACTAAGGATAGCTTCTTGGTGTATGGTGGTCAGGAAGTGTTATCAGTTACTGGGTATACTAATGCAAGCTTCCAGACAGACCAAGATGAGTACCAATCGCAGTCAGGGTATGTATTCTTGCTGAATGGTGGTGCTGTAAGCTGGAGGAGCTCAAAGCAACCAACCATAGCGGACTCTACAACAGAAGCTGAGTACATCGCTGCGTGTGATGCAGCTAAGGAAGCTGTGTGGATGAAGAAGTTTATCACTGAGTTGGGAATAGTGCCAACTATCCAGGACCCAGTCGATATCTTCTGTGACAACAATGGGGCCGTCGCACAAGCTAAGGAGCCCCGGTCACACAAGAACACAAAGCACGTGCTCAGAAAGTTTCACCTCATACGAGAAATCGCGGAGAGAGGTGACATTGCATTGCACAGAGTGGACACCGAGGATAATGTCGCAGATCCATTGACCAAGGCGCTGGCCCAGCCCAAGCACGAGGGTCATACTAGATCTATAGGGATTAGGCCCATGCCTAGTTGGAACTAGTGCAAGTGGGAGATTGTTGGAAATGCCCTAGTCCCGAGGCATTGGTCCTTGTATTTGTACTATACATTTATTGGATTTATGTGTTGTACTTATTTGTGTCATTAATAAAGGCATCAATTCATTTATTATATTTATCTTGTGCAATATAGTAAATGAAGTATCCAATGGACATATCTATATCCATGACGACTAGTGTCATGCACTTAGCAGTAAGACCATGGATAGGGTTAACGATATGACCATAAATAGATCCGTAGTCTGTTCCAGTCATGGGAATGAATGGAACAACAGACTATCATTAACCTGGTTGTATGGCGGTGTCTTACCGGTCATTGGACATGGAATGTCAACCAAGTTAATGGGTACATGCCTGGGAGCATGGTACTGGATAGATCCACTAAACGAGCAATCCACATGGTATGGTATCACAATGGATTCTCGTGTAGTACTTGTATGGATCCTTTGACCTGACCATATGATGGTGTTACATGTGAAGTCGCATACTTAGGGGTACGCCTAAAGGGCCTGTAATAGGGTGCCAAGTATGGGTGCTTTCGGGTATGTCACCGAACATGGTAATACTATGGATATGCAGAAGGGATTTGTCACTCAGTAACCAACTGAGAAGATATCACCGGCCTCTTGAAGAATGTGACTGATAAGAGTGTGGCCACACCCAAACAAGTTGGTACTTGTTTGTGAGCATCAGTACATTCGGGATCAAGTTAATGTCTGAACACAAAAGAGGGTGATCAATCCATGCCTCTGTGTTGGACACCGATATCAATGACATGGGATGTACAAGTTTAAACTACAGGGTTATGATATCAGTTAGACTGCCATCTCCATCTTAATTGGGGGCTGCAGTGGCTTGCTAGAGCCCAACTACAGTCTGCGGGCCAAAGGCCCGCTGCCAACATAAAGATGGGCCCACGGGATCGTACACATTGAGCGACTGGACACCGATTAAAGAATCACAAGTACACTTGGAGTGTACACTGTAGAGAGAGAGAACTATATATATTAATTATATTATAAGGATCAATTGGATTGATCATTATAATAAAATTAATATTTGGCTTCACATAATTAATTGGATTAATTATGAGATTATTTCCTAGGTGGAAATATTCATATGTATAGGTTTACATATGAATTTGTTTTGTGAAGACTAAATTTTAATTTGATGGATTAAATTAATTAGTCAAACTAATTTTAATTTAAATGTAAATAATATATTACTTGGAGTAATATATTAAATACATGGGTTAATTAAAATTGGGTTTGATATTGATTTAGACCAGACTAATTAAAATAAGTATGGACCTGAATTAAAAGGAGGAAGCCCACACAGACACAGAAGCCAGACTGGGCCCAAATTCCAGCAAGGGAATTTGGAAGCCCTAGGGTTAAAAACCCTAAGGGGAATTCGGCCAAGAAATGAGAGCTCCTAGCCCCCACTTGGCCGAATTCTCCTTCCCTCCCTCACTCTCTAATTTTGTGAATTTTGACGCTAGCACGTGCGGTGTTCGTTAGGCGCTCGTGTACGGGAACGAGGAGGAATTCTATCTTGAATTCTGCAGTCATCATCCATCTCTGAAAGAGATTTTTCTGGTATGAAATTTTAATCTCTTTCTATTTAATTTTAAGTTTTTCAATTTCCACATCAATTGCTCCTGGGACTGGATTTGAGGAAATCACCGCGTTCTTCCGCTTTTATCGGGTGATTTCCGGTGACAAATCCCAACATAAAATACATCCAAAATAAAAATAAATAAATAAAATTTGCAAGACAAATTGGTTAGCACAATTATATTACAAACACAAGTAGGACTCACACAGGACAGAATGGGTGGATCTGAGAGAATGGGAACATGCATTTAGGGGATAACCGAGAAGTCCGGGCGACTTACTCTGTTAGACCTAAAAAACAGTTTTAGAAATGCCTTGTAGGTTTTTGTGGTTGAAAACAGTTTCAGAAAACTATTTAGCTTAATTGCATGTAAATTACTTCGGTTTAGTAGGTCGGGTATCCCAGAACTCGGGGTTCCATTCGTGGAGGTTCTTAATTCCAAACATCCATCTAAGGTCTAAAATAGTAAACACATCAAAAATAGGTTTGATTCTGAAGACAGCATCATATGACGACATCCGTACGGGTCGTCCCGTGATTTTGCCTCCTTCTGGAGTGGCTATAGAACTACAGCCGTACGTCTGTAGTATCCACAACCTAAAATTGGTTTTCTTTTCTTTAAAAATCACTATTTTAATCATTTTCAATGATCTCTAGAAATTTTGAGGAACCTGGGGGTCCGCTAATGCTGGACAGTGGATCCGGTTTGGATCGATCAACCCCAAAACTCAAAAAAACCGAAACCTAGGAATCCAAAAATCTCACATCAATGTTATAAGAATCACGAAAACCAAAAGTTAGAATGTAACGGATGTGATTGGATTGAAATAAATCATAACAGAATGAACAAAATGGATTCTAGTTTCTTTCGATTGATTTTGGGGCTTTTTGGGTTTCTGCCCTGAAGAACACAGCCGTGTGGCTATAATATTATAGCCGTGCGGCTCTGTTATAAGGGATTACAGCCGTTCAGCTCTAATTAGAGCTTCTCGTCTTTAATCAAATAGCCAGTTCCTGAAATTTTGTAAAATACAGACAAATCACAACACAGAACAAATAAGAATGAGTTAAAGGCCTTTCAGGGTTTACCTTGTTGATGTTCCAGCTTGTTTAACATCCGAAAGTGGATTGAAAAGGTGGAGTGTACTTAGAATCCCATGAACACTTTGAAATCCTCGAGTATACGTCCCGAATCGATCCGAATACCACCCGAGAATGATCCCGAATGAAAGAGATATGATCAGGAACTCCTCTTCTATATTTTCTAAGTCTGTTGTTATGTGTTTCTAGTTTTTGTTAGTTTTCTCCCCTAGAATGATTTTCTTTCTTTTAAAATTCTCTCTTGCTCTGATTTTTCTATCCTCTCTTTCTCCGTTGTTCTCCCTTTCTCCCTCTTTCCTGTTATGTTAAAAACCTCGATAATCCCAGGGTCTTTCTGCTAATTACGAAATCAAAATCCCTATCAAAGACTGATTTTGGCTATTTAGGAAAAATTCTATCCGCACGATGGAGCCTCACGGCTATAAGGTTATAGCAGTATGGCTCTGGAATTACAGCTATGTGGCTGTAGTTTTGAAACTATAGCCTTGCGCCTCTAATCAGAGCCGCGGCAGATTCTCCTAAATCCCACACTCACCTTTAAGCCCTTTAATCACTCAAAAGACCTATCTTGGGGTTTTGGATCAAGGACCGTTCGGATTTCGGAATGTTTGAGACATTTCAGGTGACATCCCGCTCCTTTCCAAGTCCAATTCATGTCCGTCTGCTTAACAGGTAATAAAGGACTCTCATCATAGAGGTCAGGAAAACCCGTGCTCACAGGCTGCCCCTTGTAGGATCAAAGTCGACATAATCAGGCTATTGTGCCTAGATCGAAATTGGTCTCATGATAGAGAGCGTGTTGAGAAAAGGAAAGAAAACATGACTGACACCTTGGTTTGTTGAGGAAGTCAGGTGCAACTTCTTGCTAGGGACATTGGCTTTGATTCTTAAGTTGGCTCTAGGAGCTTTGGCTTGAAGTTGGCTCTCTTGGTGGAGCTATACCTTTGAAGTTGGCTCATGGGATACTGATTTGTGAAGTTGTCCCAAAAGGTGCTGATTTTGAAATTGATCCAAAGGGATGCTAATTCTTGAGTTCGTTCTAAAGGGATGCTGATCTTTGATTTCTATCTAAAGGGATGTTGATCCTTGAATTTGATCCAAAATGATGTTGATTTTTGAATTCTATCTAAAGGCATGCTGATTTCAATCCAAAGGGATGCTGATTTTTGAATTCGATTCAAAGGGATGTTGATTTCTGAATTCGATCCAGAGGGATGTTGATTTTTAAATTCGATCCAAAGGGATGCTGATTTCAATCCAAAGGGATGCTGATTTTTGAATTCGATCCAAAAGGATGCTGAATTTTGAATTCGATCCAAAAGGATTCTAATTTCGATCCAAAGGGATGCTGATTTCGATCCAAAGGGTTGTTTATTTTTTAATTCGATCCAAAGGGATGCTGATTTCTGAATTCGATCCAAAGGGATATTGATTTCGATCCAAAGGGTGCTGATTTTTGAATTTGTGTCGAAAGTCTGTATTTATTGCTTGATCGATAATTTTGGAAATAAAAATTTTTGCCCCTTCGATCAAGAATAAATACTGCTTAACTGTTTTGTCCCTGGATACCTGCAAAAAGCAAAGAGTACCCTTCTCAGGATTATATTGGCATAAATGGAAATTATGAGAATTGAGGAAATTCTCTTACCTGAGATTCAGAATAGTGCAACTCTAATTTGCATGCTATAGCCTAGAGGATGCCCCAGTGTCGGGCTATTTCAGCTTCTAGAGCGCCTACGATGATAGCAAGTACCTATACTTAGGTTAATGTTGATGCATGTATGCATGTATGCGTGTATCTTTTGGATGTAAGCATGCATGTGATATGATGTTTCTACTGTTGGTCTTGGGGTAGCCCACATTCAGCGTTCAGTGGACCTACTGGAGGAGTGGCTTGCTTATTATTAGAAAACTGGGGATGAGGACCAGGTGGATGGTTAGAGTGACGGGGTGCATTCCTAGACCTTCTCTTTTCGGTCTTTAACAATCTAATCTGCGTGTGGGCTTATTCTGCTACTTTGCTTGTATTGCCCCTGTGCGGGCACATTTCTACACATTTTGTTTTGGGCGCCATGAGCGCGAGGTGCTGACCTTGAAATGCTTTGGATTGCAGGGAGTGAGGATTGCTTGAATTGGATGTTGTGTTATTTGCATCTTGTTTCATGTCTTAACTTTTGCATAGACCGCCCTTTGGGGTTTTCGGCCTATCGGACTGTCTTAACTTTTGCTTGAATCATCCTTTTGGGTTTTTGACTCAGCGAACTTTTATTTATGTCTTGATTTTTGCATACACCACCTTTCGGTTTTCAGCCTATCGTATTTTTTTTAAGGGAGACGCATGTAAACATGGAATATGCACAACCATATATATATATAATACGAATTCAATTTCAACTAGACTTAGGACGTTTAAACGAATAGAATAAAGTATTCATTCATTAATAATGTTTTAGCACAATGCACATCAGAGATGAAATGAAGCTAAGAACAGAATCAGTAATGCTATCCGTCTCGACCGAATCCATGCCTGCTACCAGCCGGTCTTTGTAGATTTTCCCACTGATGGTGCTCACCTCACTATCCTAACTTTTGCATGGACCGCCTTTTCAGTTTTCGATCCATCGGACTATCCTAATTTTTTCATGGACCACCTTTTCGGTTTTCGATCCATCAGACTCCTTTTTTTTTATTCTTACATGTAATAGCACATGAGCTTGTCCTGATTGATAAGGTTGACGAACTTGTTGTCGTCCATGTCCATGATCTTCATAGCACCCTTTGAAAGTACCTTTTTGACCACATAGGGACCTTCCCAGTTAGGCTTGAACTTCCCTTACACATCCGTATTGGTCTGTTTCATTTGCTTAAGTACCAAATCTCTGGCTTTGAGTGGGTGTTTCTGATGACAGACTTTACTATTATAAGCCCTGGCCATTCTCTGCTGATACATCTGCAAATGATCCAAAGCCTGAAGATGCTTCTCATCGATCAATGCCAACTGTTCATATCTTGACTAAGTCTGTTCAGATTCTGGCAACTGTGCTTCCATGACTACCCTCAATGATCTAATCTCAGTTTCCACTAGTAAGACAACTTCCATCTCATAGATCTCCGGTAGGAGTTCTGACACTTGTTCTGTATCCCCATAAGGCAAATGGCAACATGTCGGCCCATTCCCTATAGGTAACTACCATTTTTGACAAGATCCTCTTGATAGACTTGTTAGCCGCTTCTACCGCACCATTGGCTTACGGGCGATATGGAGATGATCTGTGATGTTCAACTCCCTTTTCTTGGAACAATTGTGTTGTTGCCCCTTAAAACTATACTCCATTATCAGTCACAACATGATGTGGGATCCCATACCGCGCAAAGATGTTCTTCTCGATGAGCTTGGTAATTTTCTTAGCTGTAACATTCGTGAATGAATCCGCTTCTACCCATTTTGAGAAGTAGTCAACAGCCACGACTATGAAGCGGTGCCCATTTGATGCAGGCGGCCTTATTTCTCCAATGATGTCTATCCCACAAGCAGCAAATGGCCATGGAGTCGATGATAGCTGAATTTCAAGTGGAGGGAGATGATTAAGATCTCCATACACTTGGCATTCATGGCATCTTTTCACTTTTTTGATACAATCGGCTTACAGGGTAAGCTAAAAGTAGCCTTACCTTAATACTTTCTTTGCCAAGGCTAACCCATTCATATGCAGTCCGTAGGTTCCCATAAGGATTTGTCTCATGACCTATATTGCTTCTTCTTCTGTCAAAAATTTTAGGAGTAAGCCATTGGTGGTTCTCTTGAAGAGCTGATTCTCGAATATTCTGAATTGTGCTGCTAACTTCCGAAGAGAGATCTTATCTACCCCGTTGGCATCTTCAGGGTATTGCCTATTCTAAATGAATTACAAGATATCATGATACCACTGACGTACTTCCACTGTTGCTACAGCATTGACTGACAGGTAATAAAGGTTCTATGCAATTTCTAGAACCACTGGCTGTATCAGATGCTTTCGGGGTTCTTCCCACATTGATGAGAGTGTGGCTACGGAATCGGTCATCTGATTCTCTTCCCTCAGGACATGTCTGAATTCACACTACCCAAATATTTTCACTTTCTCCCAAACCAGCTCGAGGTATGGCTGGAGTGATTCTTCCTTTATTT
The DNA here is from genome assembly GCA_039660915.1 of Euphorbia tirucalli. NCBI lineage: Eukaryota > Viridiplantae > Streptophyta > Magnoliopsida > Malpighiales > Euphorbiaceae > Euphorbia > Euphorbia tirucalli. The sequence continues at coordinate 22,352,959 of CM077632.1, forward strand.
CCCAATCCCCGTTAATCTATCAAATTACCAAAGCTGAGTCTCCAACAACTAACACTTCATATGCCCGTAGTGAGATTAAGGCATCGATTCTAAAGGGACAAGCTTCATATTCTACCCCGTTATTAGTCACTGAGGACTCAAGGTGTTATGCCAGAGGGATGATTTCTCCATCTGGTGTACCGATGATTACTCCTAAGCCTGCACCTTGTTTGTTCACAGCACCATCAAAATACATCACCCACCTGCTTAGTTCTATTTCAACCACTGCTAGCTATTCATCTGGGAATTCCAAATTCTCTACATAGTCCAATTCTAGAGGCTGGTTAGCCAGAAATTCTGCTACAGCTCTTCCCTTGATGATCTTTCTGGGTACGTACTCGATATCAAATTCCGATAACAAGAGTAACCATCTTGACAGTTTAGCGGTCAATGCAGGGGTTTGGCACAAGTACTTCATCGGGTCAACCTTACTATTTCCTGGACCTTATACGATTGGAAGTAATGCCTTAACTTCTTAGTAAACCACACCACAGCAGTAAAAGTCTTTTCTACTACAGTATATCTGGTCTCGTAATAAAGAAGTTTTTTGCTCAAATAGTAGATTGTGTGTTCACGTCCATCCTCTTAGTCTTATACTAGCATTGCCCCTACTGAAGTGTCTTCGATGGCCAAGTACAGGATCAAAGGCTTATTTGGTATTGGAGGCTTAAGAACTGGTGGATTCATCAAATAGGCTTTGATCTTGTCAAAGGCCAGTTGGCATTGATCCTTCCATTTCACTGGCTGATCCTTCTTCAGGAGTTTGAAGATGAGCTCGCAAACTGTTGTTAATCTTGCGATGAATCAACTGATATACTACAGTGACCTCAAAAATGACCTCACTTCCTTTTCTGTCTTCGGTGCGGGCGTATCTCTGATGGCTTTGATTTTTTCTGGATCCATTTTGATTCCTCTCTGACTTACCATATGACCAAGAAGCTTCCCTGAAGTTACACCAAACACACACTTCTTAGGATTTAGGCGGAGATTGTACTTTTCAATTCTAGGTAGGAATCTATCCAGGATAGCGGGATGCTCTTCCCGGGTCGTCGATTTAACTAGCATGTCATCTACATAAACTTCAACCTCCTTATGGATCATATCACACAGAAGTGCAGTGACTGTTTGTTGATAAGTTAGCCCAGTTTTCTTCAACCCAAACAGCATAACCCTATACCAATAGACTCCCCATTCTGTGATAAAGGCCATCTTCACTTTGTTGATGATGTTCATCAAAATCTGGTTATACCCTAAGAATCAGTCGATGAATGAATACATCACTACCCTGGCGGCACTGTCAATCAAAACAGCAATGTGTGGTAGTGGGAAGTCATCCTTAGGTGATGCCTTGTTCAGATCCCTGTAGTCTACACAAACCCTGACTCGGCAATCTTTCTTCGCAACCGATACGATGTTGGATAACCATTCTGGGTATTCCACTATCTCTAGGAACTTAGCCTTTATCTGTTTGGCTACCTCTTCCTTGACTTTCTCGGCCCATTCTGGTTTGAGTCTTCTGAGCTTCTGCTTGATAGGTTTTATTTTTGGATCTGTCGGAATTCTATGTTCTGTAATTTCTCTGTTAACCACCAGGCATGTTGTTATAGGACTAAGCAAAGGCTTTTACATGCTTTTATAGTACTTTTACAATTTCTTTCCTCTTATCATGCGTGAGGTCTTTTGAGACGGATACCATTTTTGGATCATCATCTGTCCCTAGATTCATTTCATGCAATGATGATCATGTATGCTAAAGATACTAAATGAATCTTTGTATTTATGCACAGTTCCATCCGGAAAAACATCATACAAGTAAGCAAAATTGGATTTCATTGCATTGAGTGTCTTATAGGCTGAATTATTCACAGCATAAAAAGAAGAAATAGATACATTGAAATAATTGTCATCCTCCACATGCTGGGGGGGGGGGGGGGGGTTTTCTTCTATCACAGCATCATCAACCTCTTCAAATAGGTCTCCCAGATCACCCTCAAGGGCTTCTTTCTGGTCAGCGGATAGCTTTTTTTCAATCACCTTCACCTTTTTTGCCATCATCAGCTTAGCCAGCTCTTTCACAGCTTCACTCATCAGCTCCTCCTGAGTCTTCACCAAGGGTGCCTTCTTTTTCCCAGAACTCATATTTGACTTCATTAAAACAGATAGTTCTTTAGTGAGGGCTTCAATGGCTGCTTCAACCTCCCCATTTTCTAGATCGGCTTTCTCAGCTGATTCACCTTTATTTCCGAATTCAACTCTGACCTGATCAACTGTATCTTCTTGATCTTTCAAAACCTTCTTCCCTTTGTCATCAGTCCCAGTGCGCAGCATATTCACAACTGGCTCAGCCCCATATTTACTGAAGTCAACAACGTCCGAGAAGATCTCAAATCCCGACAGCTGGCCTCCCTTAATTGTCACTGGTTTGGGGGTTCCATTGTACGTTTAGGGGTTCCATTGTACACTTCTTCAGTTGGGTGGACAAATGTGTCCACTAGGTTTAGATACTTCTTGCTTGGTTTATTTCTTTCCTCACGTTAACCAAGCCCGTGCTAACGGTACTTGCCGGCTTCAATGTTGAACTTAGGGATGCCTTACAGCCTAGCCCCTAATCCTTTCCCAAGCTTAAACTTCTGTTTAGTAAAATACTTATGGATCCATTCTGGGAACTTTGGGTCATTCCGGCTTTCTTCTGAAACCACCGCTACTTGAAATCTGGTCATTGGCTTCTCCACAGCATTCAAAGTAGCTACAACGGATAGCTTATCAGCTTCTACAGTCACCACTTCCCCACCTATTAAGAACTTCACTTTCTGGTGTAAATTCGATGGTACACCTCCTAAGGCATGGAACCACGGCCTTCTCAAAAGTAAGGAAAGAGTTACAGGAATGTCGATAACAATGAATAGTACTTTTGACTTGATCTCCCCTACACTGACTTCATCTTCAAACGTTCCAATTATGGTCTTTTTGCTATCATCATATGCTCTGATCACTGTGCTAGATCGGCAGAGTGCTTTTGTGCTAATCCCCAGGTAGGGCAAGATTTTAGAAGGCCAGATGTTGAAAGCTGAGCCATCATCGACCATCACATAAGGCATCACCCTGTCCATGATTTCAACTTTTAAGTATAGAGCCCGGTTGTGGTTTACACCCTCCGGTGGTAAGTCAGACACTCCAAAGCTAATCTCTGGGGCCTGGTTAGCTTTTAGGTCAACTCCCTTTATCTTGGCACATACTTCATCAGGGGACATGGTAGGGTTGACATCCATCTCTATGAGCTGTTTCACCACTGCCTCACGGTGTTTCTTAGATTCCATGAGGAGATGCCAAATACTAGCTTGGGTAGGCGTCCTCTTCAACTGCTCAACCACAACATCCTCTCTCTTATCTTTCAGCATATGAATGGTTGTGTCTGCCCCTACAACTGGATTACTTCTTCTAAGAGGTGCTTGAGGTGCTACATTAGTAGGTTGATAGACCTTACCACTCCTAGTAATGTGCATGATAGGACCATCCTTTGTGATTGTCGTTCCCCTTCTTGTCTCAACCGGGTAAACCAGCTTTGGTTCTTCATACCCAAAATCCTCATCATCATCATCCAATTCGATGTCGGCTAGATCAATCGGTCCCTGCCTATTCTTTACTACAGATGTCTACTCTTCAGCTTCTTCCACCTTTTCTTCTTCCTTTTCCGCTATAACCACTTGCACACTCGGATTAGCCTTGATAATCTGAGTGAATACACAGTTGGCGGGCATTCCAGACTATACCATATTGGCCTGACCTCCAAAGTTAGGCAAGGGGTTCTTCTAAACACTAGGCTTCAAGGTGGATTCCATAATCTTTCCATCACTGACTAGCCGTTGGATGGCTCTTATCAGACTGGTGCATTCGCTTGTGCAATGGCCTACTACCACATGGTAGGCACATAAGTTGTCTCTCTCTGACCCAGATAGAGGAACATAAGTCTTTAAGCTTTGAAGTAAACCAGCTTTCCTACATTTGGCAAAGATGCGAGGCAAAGGCTATGCCCATGGATTAGTGAGACTCTAAGGGGTTTGTAAGCAGATGACCTAAAAAAAAAGGGACGCGGCGAAGTGAAACGGAGAGAAAAGAACGGGGTTTTATGATTGGATTTGATGAAAACGGGTTTGGTGTCTTGCTTTAGGGAAAACTATTAGTTTGTTTAGAAATTCCTTTTGTAGAAAACATTTTCCCATTTTATTATTTGAAGACCTCGAAACCTCAATTTCAAGATCAGTGACAGAGTCGCCACCCGGATTAGCTCATCCGGGAAATTCTGGTACAGCTCCCTACCGAGTGTAAACTGCCATACCTAATCCAGAGATTTAGGGTTTGGGCAACTTACCTATTCAACCTCGAGCTTGTATTCATTTTATAATTTGTATTACAATATTTATTCAATTTATTATCTTTCTCTACCCAATTTTGTTTAATTATCAGCCGATGCTCATACAGATGACAGAAATAAATTGCAGAAAAGTAAATCATGCATCCAAATTATACAAAAATAATAGAGGCCTCTTATACAACCAAATTGAATAATTAAAAAAAAGAAAACTCCCATCCTCACATTACAAGCACCTAGAATACACAGGTATCTAAAAATTTACAAACGCCTAAAATACACGAATTAATCTATTAATTACATCGAAAATAATAAAAAGGGAAATAAATGCTGCAAAACAAAATGTTAGCACAATTATCGCACAAACACAAATAGGACTCACACAAGACATAATTGGGATTTTTAGGAACGGGGGCATGTATTTAAGAGATAGCGAGGTCGACTCGGCTAGTTGGCCCTGCTAGATCTGGAAAACGATTTTGAAACGCCCTGTAGGTTTTTTTTGTGCTGGAAAACAATTTTGGAAAACCATTTGTCTCGATTTCACGAAAATTTCTATATTTCAGTGGGTCTGTTATCCCGGAACTTGGGGTTCCGTTCGTGTGGGTTTCCTAATTTCAATAATCATCTAGAGTTTAAAAGCGGTAAACACACCAAAAACTGTTTGATTTTGAAGACAGCATCGCACGATGATGTCCGTGTGGGTCGTCCCTACAGCCGTGTGGCTGTGGTTAGACCCTCGCGGCTCAAGTTAAAGCTGTGCGGCTATAACACCCACAGCCGTGCAGTTGTAACACCCGGAACCCGAAATTGATTATCTTGTTTTTTTGAAAATCGCTATTTTGCTCATTTTCGATGCTTCCTAAGGATTTTTATAGGGTTCGGAGGTCCGATAATGTTGGACAACGGATCCGATTTGGATCGAACAACCCTGAACTCTAGAAAATAAAATCCAGGAAAAGCCGAAAACCTAGCATCCGTACACATAGAAATCTGAAAACCGCAGTTTGATAGCGCACGGATGTATTTGGGCCAAAATATATCTCAAAAGAATGATCAAAATGGAAAATGGACTGCTTTCGGCTGAATTGAGGGCTTTTTTGGTTTTCTGCTCGGAAGGAACACAGTCGTGCGGCTGTAATAGAGCTGCGCTACTCTGTTCCAAGAGACTATAGCCGTGTGGCTGTGTTCTAAGAGCACACAATCGTGGGGCTCTGTCGGGGTAGCCGGTTTTCCAGAAATTGACAAAACAGAGGAGAAAATGCACAAAAACACAATGCACACAAGTTTAAGGCCTCTCAGAGTTTACCTTGTTGTTGTTACAGTATATTGGACAATCAGAAATAGATTAAAGAGCTAGAATGTGCCTTGAATCCACAAACTTCATGAAATTCCAAAAACGAATCCTGAATCAATCTGAAACGAATCTGAAAATGTGTGCGAACGAGTGAGTAATGGTCTAGAATTGCTACTTGGTCCTTTTGAGTGTGTTTTTTTTATTTCGGTTTTCCGATTTCTCTCTATCTCTTTTCCCTCTCTTTTCTCTATTTCTTTTTTTCTTTGTTTTTTTTAAGAAATCTGATTTTCTTCTAAAAACCCCCCTATTTTTGATTCTCTTTCTTTGTTTTTATACCTCTCTCTCTCTTGTCATCTCCAACATTAATGAGCCACCTAAAGATTTCGGCTGAGAAATGTAATCAACCCCTATTTCAGCCAAGTTGCTCTACTTTTGCAGAGCAACTTGGCTGCCCACCTGAGCCGCGTGGCTCTAAGTGTTAGAGATGTGCGCCTCTAGACAAAACTGGGGCCGATTCCGCCAAAACCCTATGCTCACCTTTAAACCCTATAATCAATCGAGGGACCTTTCTCAATGTTTTGGATCACAGGCAGTTTAGTTTTCGGAGCATTTGAAGCATTCCAGGCGACTCCCTGCTCATCCCTAAGTTTGATGGGATTCTCATCATAGAGGTCGGGAAAACCCGTGCTCACAGGCTGCACCTCGTGAGATCAAAGTCGACATGGTCTGATTATTGAGCTCGGTTCTAGTTTGGTCTCACAACAGAGAGCGCGGTGAGAAGTGGGAAGAAAACATACCTGATGCCTTGGTTTGTCGGGGAAGTCAGGCGTAACGTCTAGCTGGGGGACATGTATTGGCTCTCTGTTTCGAAGCTATATCTTTGAAATCGTCTCACTGTGGTGGAGCCATACCATTGAAATTGTCTCACTGTGGCGGAGCCATACCATTGGAATTGTCTCACTATGGTAGAGCCATACCATTGGAATTGTCTCACTGTACCAGAGCCATACCATTGAAATTGTCTCACTGTGGCAGAGCCATACCATTGGAATTGTCTCACTGTGGCAGAGCTTGATATCGTCTTACTATGGCGGAGCTGTACCATTGGAATTGTCTCACTGTGGCAGAGCTTGATATTGTCTTACTGTGGCGGAGCTGTACCATTGGAATTGTCTCACTGTGGCAGAGCTTGATATTGTCTTACTGTGGCGGAGCTGTACCATTGGAATTGTCTCACTGTGGCAGAGCTTGATATTGTCTTACTGTGGCGGAGCTGTACCATTGGAATTGTCTCACTGTGGCAGAGTCGTACCATTGGAATTGTCTCATTGTGGCGGAGCCATACCATTGGAATTGTCTCACTGTGGTGGAGCCATAAAATTGGAATTTTCACACTATGGCGGAGCCATACCATTGATATTGTCTCACTGTGGCGGAGCCATACTATTGAAATTGTCTCACTGTGGCGAAGTGTACCACTGAAATTGGCTCTCTGTGGTGGAGCGTACCATTAATGAAATTATACAAATTTTAGGGACTCGCCTTGATGTCTGGCATGAAGAAGTGGTCTTGCCCGGATTGGATTCTCCTTGCGAATCGATATTCATGAAGGGGAATGGTATTTTGGTGACTTTGTAGCTTGGAAAGTTCGTGTCCTTTGGAGGAAGGTTACTTTGGTCATTTGGTAGTTTGGAATGTTGGTGCCCTTCGAAGGAAGGGTACTTTGGTCATTTTGTCGTTTGGAACATTGGTGCCCTTCAGAGAAAGGGTATCTGGTCATTTGTCATTTGGAACGTTGGTGCCGGTGTTACTGACGGAAAGGATGATAGTGTTTTTCGTGAAGCTTGTGTTGCTGGGGAAAAGATGCTTTGGCGAAGCGAGAAGTTTGATTATCTCTTTTGATCTTTTGAAGTTGTTTCAGGTAGGTATTCGTTCTTTAATCGATAATTTTGGAGAAAAAATTTTTTTCTCTTCGATCAAGAACGAATGCGGACCGAATATCTTGCCCCTTGATACCGGAGATTTGGAACTGCACGGTTCCAATTTGCAACGAGTAGCTGAGGAAATGCCCCAATGCTGGGCTATTTCTGCCTCTAGAATGCCCATGATTCGGGACAACCCTACGATGATAGTGGGTACTTGTACTTAGGTTGGTTTCAATGCATGTATGCATGAATGAGTGTATGTCTCGAGTGTATGCATGCATGTGACATGATGCTTCTACTATTGTCCTTGGTGTCTACACGAGGCCGGGGATGGGATTTGTGGCTTCCAATGATCCTCTATGGTGGTCCAGATGGTTTACGGCATTTCACCCGTGGGGGGTTATCCCGGCTGAGACCCTGATTTCCGTGAGTTCTGTTCATTCTATTTGCCCTACTGAGACCGATGGATGCTTCTTCCCAGATTGGGGCATATTTTTATGTCGCACTTGCTCAATCGAGTATTCTCCAGACCTTTTTTAACAATTGGCTATTACATAGGTCTGGTTACTAGAGGAGTTGAGCCTCTTAGGTATTCTTCTATTTTATCCGTGGTACGCTCCAAAGTGCTAGCGATCTTGGCATATCGATACCACAGACTTTGCTACCCATTTTGCCAAGGAATGGACTATTTGTCTGAGTGGGAGGATGAGAGTTAGATTTTGTATTCTGTATTGCATTCTTGGACATAAGATCCAGACCAGGAATTTCCATTTATAACAGGAATTCCATTTGCGTCATCGTGGGTTTAGACGCAATGGCCTACTGATGGATGTTTATATGTAATGGCATGATGCATGCAATATGAACATCTAAGCAAAATCAAACATGCCTAATATCATTATGATGGCATCAGAATGAGTACGATAGGAAAATCAAAAGTGACTCTGACTCTAAACATCACCCTCTTCTTACTACCAACACGGCCTTTCAGTTTTCCATATCGGAAATTTTCTCTTCGTGATTACTCTTCTCTTTTTTTTTGAAACGACTGAAAATTCTGCACAAGCACTCTAGCCGAGTAGATCTCTTGGCATTCACTTGTCTTAGTATTGGAAAGTGTGCCTCAACATGTTCACCAAAGGTCTTAAGAGCATTGTTCTCGATGATGCCCAGTGGCTTAGCTTTTACCTGCCCCTAGCGTTAGGGATTTGTATTTGGGTGTAAAACACTCCATCAGATCTGGTTTTCTGTGTGCTGTAATCCTTATGCAGACACTGACATAAAATGACATGACGAATGCATATTGAACATCTAAACGAAATATAAAACATCTATGACATAATGAATATGGATGCATTAGGAAAATCCAAACTGTGACTTTGGTTTTGATCAATGCCCCTTCGTGTTACCAATATGTCCTTTCTGTTTTCCACATTGGAGAGATTTTTTTTTTGCAATACTAATACATGTTAAAAGCAAGCCATCAAAGTATACAATCGAACATTGAACGAAGTCAATTAATTAACCATTGTATTCTCCAAGGGTCTGAACCTATATTCATGTTTTCAATTCACCCCATATTCCAATTTGTACATAGTCCCCAAAGATGGACACAACTTTTAGTCCTTCAGAGTATGACCTGATTCAGAATGACTTGAATTAATTTTGGTTTCCTTATGCCTACCAATCACAATAACCCTGTAGCAAATCACACCATCTTTAGGAGGTGAAAGGATCTTTGGTAAGTAGTCACTTTTGTTGCAACTGAAGACCGAGTTCTTGAAATGGTTGGTAAATGCAACTTTCCCCTGAATATGGCACAACAGGCTTTACAAGTCTTCCTATTGATGGGAACATCCCATTCATGATTGTTGAAAGCTTTGTAAAACCCGGTTGCTCCAACACTGTTGGTGAAGTTCACAAATGTACAACCAAAACTTCCTCTGGCCTGAAACTGATTCGGTATATTTCTAATCATCAGGCTTGTTTTTCCATTAAAGTTAACTTAAATCTCTTTCTTGTTCAGTCTGGTTTTTCTTTTATTTTTCTTTAGATAAGAGGAAGAATCCTACCACCTGCCCTAAGCAAGGACTTACAGGGGTAGGTGTCAGTCTCCTCCCTCTCCCTGTCGCATTTTGCTCAACTGAACCCTTTACACCATCCCTTGCTAGGCTGAATGTTGCTGGCAAATAATCATCCCTTTCACACTCAAATATTGACCTCTCAATGTATCTCATCAGCTCCTCTTTTCCTTGAAGTCTAGTAGAGGCTACAGTGCGGACTTTGCTGGACAAGAAGAGTAGCCATCTCTTATTGTGAACTGCTTGCTAAAAGTTGCATACGGCTTTTGGGTTTGTGAAATTTACAAATGCTTGCCCTTTCATATACTTTTTTTTTTTAAGGAAGCTAAATCCAAGTCACAGCCACCTTTTGGTTTTCCTGTTGCATTTAAATTCATGCATGTCATGTGTGTTTAATATGCTTTTTTGGATGAACAATGCATGTCATGTACACACGAATGTCATACGGACAAGATAATATATGTACTACAACTAAGAATTGCTTTAGAGTTTTACCACATGAGGGGTGATGAAGGTCATTTGAATTTCCCATGGGTTGGAGATTTTGAGATTGGGAATTTTAGCTTTAGGGTTTTGGCATGGGGTGCTTTCTTGGATAAGGAATTAGGCTTGGGGCTTCATTTTGGAGTTTGATTTTGAGGTTCAACAGTAGCTTTTGGCTTGGAACAGCTCAAGTATCATGTGTGCTATTCAAATTGAAACTTTGGAGTGGGGCTAATAGCATCTTGAATTGTGATTTGTAAGGATCGTTGGAGCGAGACCAATAGCATCTTGAATTGTAAGGATTGCTGATTTGGATCGGCAAATGACTCGGCAGAATTAATGCCATCCCGTCATTTATTTATCTCACAGGCTCACTTTTCAAGAGAGAGTTCGATCAGGACCATATTCACTTTTAGGTTCCCACAGTACTCAGACTGATGTCATGCATTTCGATATTATGCGTATTAGATATGTCGTTTCAGATGGTCAAATGCATGCATAGTGCCATGTACATGCAATCACCACATAAGTAAAAAGATAATGAACTGCATTGCATTCAAAAATAAGTTCAATACACCTTACAAACAAAATGAGTCCCCTACAAGAAGGAAGTCTCTAAGGGTATTAATCTCATAGAATCTGATTATTCTCCAACCAGTCACCGTCTCGGCTTCAGTGCCACTGCCCCACTCTTATAAGATCAGACCTTGTAGTTCTTCATCATATTCCTCCCCTCGAGAAGTTTGAGGAATTTCCTCGGCAGCCTCTCTGATTGCCCCAGGTCATCTATCAAAGCTAGATGGGACTTCCAATTTCCTTCGTCGATTAGCATCTGGATCTCATCTCTTAAAGCAAAACACTTTCTAGTCTAGTGGCCCATCATCACATGATAGCTGCAGAAATTACTCTTTTGTGCCAGTGTTGGTTTCACATATGGCCTGACATTTTGTAGCAGACCCTCCCTTCTACACTTAGTAAATAGTTTGTCCAACGAGCGGGACCAAGTGGATATGCCTTTTCCGTTACCCTTGGGAGGTGGGTTTCGGGCATGTCACGGAATAGAGTCGGCGTCGGCACTGGTCTCAAGGGGCACCTTCAGCTCTACTTCATTGGTCAGCCCTGGTAGACCCGAGTCCTAATGAGAGGGCCTTCCAAGGTGTCGAGGGTGAGTGTCAGCAATTTTGGCATTCTGCTTCTTGTTAGCATCGGCATTGGAGTCTGTGCATACCATATCTCTTATTTTTCCTTCGAGCTCCGCCACTCGTGCTTCCAATTTGGTGCACCTTACCTTCAGCCTTTCTACTCTGCTAAAATCACTCCTTAGCATTTCCCTCAACATTGCTGCCAGTTCCTCCTTGACCGCCTTTCAAAATCGTGATGAAGCGACATAATCCTCCACGACATCTGTTATGGTGTTGAAGTTTATTGGGTTAGCCATTCTCGAGATTCTTTCCCTTCCCCCTGATAAGAACACTTGTTAATGTCGACGGGCACATGCGTGAAGAATACCAAATAGAGGATGATGTACGCATAAGTGTGTGATGTGTGCGTGTATGAGTGGTGAGTTGTACATGTGATTTAATGCCATGCCATGTTATACTATTCTAAACCAACATAATGTATGCAAATTTAAGCACAGAAATGTACAAATGTAATAAATTCCACTGAGGTGGTCACAGATTAAGACAGGGTATGGTGTAGAAATATACACCACAGGGATAAAATGACACGTGGGGTGTCCACGGATCGAAGCAAGATGATAGTTGTGAGAGGATTTGAAATAAGGTGTATAACTATACACCCTGGGGATAAAATGACACATAGGGTGTCCACAGATCGAAGCAAGATGATACTTGCGAGGGGATTGGAAATAGGGTGCATAAATATGCAGCCAGGGAATAAAATGACACACGGGGTGTCCACGGGTCGAAGCAAGATGATACTTGCGAGGGAACTTGGAATAGGGCACATAACTATGCACCCAGGGAATAGAATGACACATGGGGTGTCCACGGGTTGAAGCAAGATGATACTTGCGAGGGAACTTGGAATAGGGCACATAACTATGCACCTAGGGAATAGAATGACACACGGGGTGTCCATGGGTCAAAGCAAGATGATACTTGCGAGGGAACTTGGATTAGGTCACATAACTATGCACCCGGGGAATAAAATGACACACGGGGTGTCCATGGTTTGAAGAAAGATGATATTTGCGAGAGGATTTTATGCCATGGATGCATGCATGTGCGTGGTGTACGGATGTGATTTTGGTACTTGTAAAGTGCCTTGGATTGTCATGCACAAAGTGAGATGAGTTCGCGCTTGCCGCATGAGTAGATTTTCGGCGCTCGGGGAGCACCTTAGGTTTTTATGCGGTGATATGAAATGAGTTCGCGCTTGGAGCGCTAGCAGATTTTCGATGCTCGGGGAGCACCATGGGTTTTTATGCAGTGAAATGAAATAAGCTCATGCTTGCACATGAGATGAGTTTCGGCGCTCAGGGAGCACCTAGGGTTTTTATGCGATGAAATGGGATGAAAAGGCATGCTTGGCACATAAACAGCGTTTCGGCGCCCGAGGAGCACCTCGTGTTTTTATGTAGTGAAATGTGAGCTCATGCTTGGCACATGAGATGAGTTTCAGTGCTCGGGGAGCACCTTGGGTTTTTATGTAGTGAAATGAAATGAGCTCAAGCTTGACGCATGAGATGAGTTTCGGCACTCAGGGAGCACCTAGGTTTTTCATGAGATGATATGAAATGAGTTTGCACTTGGCACGTGAGCAGAGTTTTGGTGTTTTTATGCGATGAAATGATATGAGTTCGTGCTTGGCATATGGACAGCGTTTCGGCACTCGGGGAGCACCTTTGGTTTTTATGCAGTGAAATGAAATGAGCTCACGCTTGGCGTATGAGATGAGTTTCGGCGCTCGGGGAGCACCTTTGGTTTTTATGCAGTGAAATGAAATGAGCTCATACTTGGTGCATGAGATGAGTTTCGGTGCTCAGGGAGCACCTTCGGTTTTTATGGATGAAATGGGATGAAAAGCATGCTTGGCACACAAACAGGGTTTCGGAGCCCCATGAGCACCTTGGGTTTTCGTGAGATGAAATGATATGAGATTTTTTTATATTCGCAGAATATTAATGAGTGAAACAGGTCTTTGATGCTTGTAGAGTGCTTAAATTGATTGATGGAGTTTCCGGCATTCATGGAATACCTAAATGACTCGACGTATGAGATAAAGTTTTCGCACTCGTGGAGCACCTAAACGGTTTGATGTGTGAATGAGATGTATAATTGTGAGTTAATTGTGATTGAATGATGTCAGATGGATGGAAACAAAAATGAGGATGGCTTACTTTGTTTTATTTGTTTTATTTATTTTAGACGTTCTTAAAATACCCTATGGCATGCAAAAAAGCAAATGCAAATAGGTCGCGTGTGGGCTGACACGTGGGCAGAAGTTCGGCGTCTTCAGGGCACCTAGTGGATGTCATGAAATGGTCACGTGTGTACCAACACACGGATAAGGTTTCGACACTTTTTAGGTCTATGAGGTGATATGAAATGGTCTCGTGGAGGTCATCTCGCAGACGAAGTTCTGACTCTTTTGAGGCATCCGATATGAAATGATGTTATGGATAAGTCATGCGCAACTTGAGACATGGATAGAGGTTCGGCGTTTATGGAATGTCTTGTATGATTTGATAGTGTCATGAAATGCCCCTGTATGTGTAGTAGTTGGGTACCCATGGAATACCTCGAATGATTCAATAATGTCATGAGCAATCTGATATGGATCGCCACGCACAAGCAAGAACTCGGCATTCCTATGACACCAATGATGAATGGATGTGATCTTGAGCAACGTTTATCATATGACTCACCACATGAACATAGATCTAGGACCGTGATGGTCCTTTAGTGAATGTCATGGTGTAACAGAATGGCCGAGTGTAAACCGGAGCACAGGCAAAACACGGGTGGTTTTGGGACACCCCGATATGAAATGAAATGACCACGATGTGCATCCTTAGAACGTCCTTTATTTAAATAGAATGAGATGGTTTGGGTGAACGTTTATGTCACACAAGATGCCAATGGTTGCACAAGGAAGTTTTCAGAATGTATGACACATCGGATGATGTAGTGTATGCAGGGTACGAATGCATATGTCACACAAATAAAGTGTCGTGGCTGTACAAAGACGTGGTTAGGACACATGACGCACGAGATGATGTCTTGTATGCTTCGTGGAAATGTCAACACACAAGGTGTGTATGGCACACGAATAAAACACTGTGGCTGCACGAAGATGTGGTTAGCGTCAGTGTCATACATATGTCGATGTCTTGAAAATGGCTGCATAAAGACATGATTAGAATGACACACGGATGACTGTGCGTGTTTGATGCTTCGTGAATGAAAATGATAATAAATGTGACTTCTTTGTTCTGGACATTCCAAGGATGCCCAACGTCATGCAAAAGAAAATGCAAAAGAAGTCGTGCGTGAGCCGACACATGGATGGAGGTTCGGCGCTTTTAGGGCACCTAGTGGGTGTTATGAAATGGTCACGTGTGCGCAGACACACGGACAAGGTTTTGACGCTTTATAGGTCAAAATGAAATGGTATGATGTGGTCACGTGGAAACCATTCCGCGGGCAGAGTTCTGATGCTTTCGAGGCATCTAACATGAAATGATGTTGCAAACAAGTCACGTGTAAACACGGACAGAGGTTCAACGTTCGTGGAATGCCTTGCATGATTTGGTAATGTTATGAAATGCCCTTATATGCATAATAATTCAGCACTCATGGAGTACCTCAAATGAGTTATCAATGTCATGAAACAAATCCGATGTGGATTGTGACACATAAGCAAGGTTTCGATATCATCGTGACACCAACGATGAATGAGCATGATGTCATGTAATGTTGTCATGTGAATTGCCACACAAACACAGACCTAAGACCGTTGTGATCCTCTAATGAATGACATGATATAGAGGAATGGCCAAGTGCAAACCGGGGCATAGGCAGACTACAGGTAGTTTTGGGATACCCGATATGGTATGAAATGAAATTATCGTGATAGGTATTCTTAGAACATCCCTTATTAGGCATAATGGAATGAAATGGCATGAATGCATATGTCACCCAAAATGCAAGTGGCTGCAAAAAATGTGGTTAGGATGCATGACACACGGGATGATGTCGTGTATGCTTTATGGAAATGTTGGCACGCGAGATGTACATGGAACACAAATAAAATGTCATGGCTGCACGAAGACGTGGTTAGCATAAATGCCATACATATGTATATGTGTTAAAAAATGGTTGCATGAAAATGTGGTAGAAATGGCACACGGATGATTATTCATATTTGATGTTTCGTGAAAAGGTTAAAAGAAAACCATCACAGAACAAACGTTAGCACACGTAAAAATATGCTCTCCCTTCCAACCTTATTCCTCCTTTCGATTGGTCACGCAATTCTTCCTAGGTGTTGGGTCTCTTTGGCATCAACGGGGGATACCAAAGGTGTTCACTCAATGTCAAATTTCAAATTTACGTTTTGGTAATCCTAGGGGAAGTTACGAAGCCATTACATATGGGCCAAAGTCAAACCAAAGGTCGTACAGGTCCCCATAGAGAATATACACTCACCGTAGAACACGATGTAAGGTCATGTGGTGCTATGAATGGTTTACCCCTTCAGGCGCCTCCAATCCTAGCAGACGAGGTAGGTCACCTTCTTGAGTAAACCGGGCTGATCAGTGTATTGGAGGGGTTGAGAAGAAGAAAATGTCATGATATGCAAGTATGAATAAATATGGTACTATGAATTAGTAAATGACTACAAGCGAGGTTATATTTCAGTAGTTGCCCAAGTTTCTTAAGTTCTTTACAAAAATGTTTTAGGAAACTTTTGATCCCCAGCGGAGTCGCCATTATGCGCGGATGACCTAAAAAAAGAGCGGGACGCGGCGAAGTGAACTGGTGAGAAAAGAACGGGGTTTTATGATTGGATTTGATGAAAACGGGTTTGGTGTCTTGCTTTAGGGAAATCTATTAGTTTGTTTAGAAATTCCTTTTGTAGAAAACATTTTGCCATTTTATTACATGAAGACCTCGAAACCTAAATTTCAAGATCAGTGACAGAGTCGCCACCCGGATTAGCTCATCCGGGAAATTCCGGTACAACTCCCTATCGAGTGTAGACTACCGTACCTAATCCAGAGATTTAGGGTTCAGGCAACTTACCTATTCAACCTCGAGCTTGTATTCATTTTATAATTTATATTACCATAGTTATTCAATTTATTATCTTTCTCTACCCAATTTTGTTTAATTATCAGCTGATGCTCATACAAATGATAGAAATAAATTGCAGAAAAGTAAATCATGCATCCAAATTATACAAAAATAATAGAGGCCGCTTATACAACTAAATTGAATAAAAAAAGAAAACTCTCATCTTTAAATTACAAGCGCCTAGAATACACGGATATCTAAAAAATTTACAAACGCCTAAAATACACGAATTAATCTATGAATTACATCGAAAATAATAAAAAGGGAAATAAATGCTGCAAAATAGAATGTTAGCACAATTATCGCACAAATATAAATAGGACTCGTACAAGACATAATTGGGATTTTTAGGAATGGGGGCATGCATTTAAGGGATAGTGGGGTCGGCTCAGCTAGTTGGTCCGGATAGACCTGGAAAACGGTTTTGAAACACCCTGTAGGTTTTTTTTGTGCTGAAAACAATTTTGGAAAACCAGTTGGCTGGATTTCATGAAAATTTTTATATTTCAATGGGTCTGTTATCCCGGAACTTGGGGTTCCATTCTTGCGGGTTTCCTAATTTCAACAATCATCTAGAGTCTGAAAGCTGTAAACACTCCAAAAACTGTTTGATTTTGAAGATAGCATCGCAAGACGATGTCCGTGTGGGTCGTCCCACGGTTCTGTCTCCTTCTGGGAACTACAGCCGTGTGGCTATGGTTAGAGCAGCGTGGCTCAAGTTAAAGCTGTGTGGCTATAACACCCACAGCTGTGCGGTTGTAACACCCGGAACCTGAAATCAATTTTCTCATTTTTTTGAAAATTGCTATTTTGCTCGTTTTCGATGCTTTCTAAGGATTTTTGTAGGGTTTGGGGGTCCGATAATGTTGGACAACGGATCCGATTTGGATCGAACAACCCCAAACTCCAGAAAATAAAATCTAGGAAAAGCTGAAAACCTAGCATCCGCACACATAGAACTCCGAAAATCGCAGTTTGATAATGCACGAATGTATTTAGGCTGAAATATATCTTAAAAGAATGATCAAAATGGAAAACGGACTGCTTTCAGCCGAATTGAGGGCTTTTTCGAGTTTCTGCCCAGAAGGAACACAGCCGTGCGGATGTAATAGAGCAGCGCGGCTCTGTTCCAAGAGACTATAGCCGCGTAGCTGTGTTCTAAGAGAACACAGCTGTGCGGCTCTGTCGGGGTAGCCGGTTTTCCAGAAATTGACAAAACAGAGGAGAAAATGCATAAAAACAGAATGCACACATGTTTAAGGCCTCTCAGAGTTTACCTTGTTGTTGTTCCAGTATATTGGACAATCAGAAACGGATTAAAGAGCTAGAATATGCCTTGAATCCGCAAACTTCTCAAAATTCAGAAAATGAATCCCGAATCAATCCGAAACGAATCCGAAAATGTGTCCGAGTGAGCAATGGTCTAGAATTGTTACTTGGTCCTGTTGGGTGTGTTTTTTATCTTGGTTTTCCGGTTTCTCTCTGTCTCTTTTCCCTCTCTTTTCTCTGTTTCTTTTTTAATCTGTTTTTTTTTTTTTAAGAAATATGATTTTCTCCTAAAAACCCCTTTTTTTATTCTGTTTCTTTGTTTTTATACCTCTCTCTCTTGTCATCTCCAACATTAATGAGCTACCTAATGATTTCGGCTGAGAAATAAAATCAACCCCCGTTTCAACCACGTTGCTCTGCTTTTACAGAGCAACTTGGCAGCCCACCAGAGCTGCACGGCTCTGGATCTACAACCGCGCGGCTGTAGTTTTGAAACTGTAGCTGTGCGTCTCTAGATAAAGCCGGGGCCAATTCTGGCAAAACCCTATGCTCACCTCTAAACCCTGTAATCACTTGAGGGACCTTTCTCGAGGTTTTGAATCACGGGCGGTTCAGTTTTCAGAGCATTTGAGGTATTCCAGGTAACTCCCTGCTCATCCCCAAGTCCAATTACTTAACAGGTAAAATGGGATTCTCAACATAGAGGTCGGGAAAACCCATGCTCACAGGCTTACTGGCTGCTGTCTTGCGCCTCCGTAGCAACATTTACTTCTCTTACTTGTGCTATTCTCGAGCTAGTCCCAGCCGACATAGTTGTGGAACAACTGCTATTGTAACCTTATGAATACTCCGAGCCATTTTGATAGGTACCCGTGCTCTGCTTATTCCTCTACTCTTCCTCCTCATAACTTTCGATGCGCTTAGCAAACTCAACGACATCATTGAAGGAATGGAATCTCTTTAGCTTCATTTTATCTTTATAGAGGGGCAAGCTGCCATCAACTAGCTTCACAACGAGGGATTCCAACTTCAGGGCCCCATATACCAATACCTGAACATCCATCCATCTCTTGTAGTATGCCGAGAAAGACTCATTGGGTTTTTGGTGAATCCTTTCCAGGTCTTCCAGAGTAGTTTCTACCTGGGTATTGTAAGCATACTGCTTCACAAAAGCTTCAGACAGATCTTCCCATGTGGAGCGAGTATGAATTAGCATTTTCAAATACCATTTTGCAACAGCATCCCTTAGAGTGGTTGGGAATAGGTTCAACATGTGGATTTTTCCGATCCCTAGACTGGACATAATTCTTACATAGTTGTCCAAGTGCGCCTCTGGTGGGCCCTCTCCAGTGTACGGAAGCAGATAAAGCATCTGGAAACCAACCAGGAGCGGTTCTCCTCCTTCTGCCATCAAACCAGCTGGGTCTGTGCATTTGATGGGATGGAAATGGACCATCTCCTTTAGCTTGGGTAGCAAAGCCTCCAGATCAGAGAATTTCTCCTTGAAAAGCTTGTCAGCAGCCGTCTCAATTGAGGCCTCCCTCGCCCTCATAAAGGCTTTGTCTTCCTCAGACTGGCAGTCAATCTCCCGATAACGAATGGCCACTCTACTACTACCGGGAATGCCTCCTCCAACTCCATTCACTGCTTGGACTGTGTTTCCTCCATTTTTTACCGAAGCTAAGATTGGTTGAGTAGTCTGACCCCCGTCAGTAAGCATCACAGCTTGCATTTGTTCCCTCAGGGTGGCCTCAAACCGGTCTGAGCTCAGCAGTGCAACTACAAATGCATTCATGTCAAAAGGCATCCCTCCGCTAGATCCATCTTGAGCCATGTCCCCTCTGTTCGCTTCTTCCAACACAAACTGGCTGTCAATTGGTAGAGAAGGTAACTGACCCCTGAATTCCTGCTCTAAATCTGAATCCGAATTGACCCTAACCCCTTCCATTGTTACCGGTTCTGACTGAGCTGACTGGGCTAACTGATCAGACTCTAGTTCAACACGTACTAATCGCCTCGAAGTTTGACTCCAAATTACAAGTTCAACATAGGGTTAGAGCAATGGATGGATGTCATGAGTCTAGAATCAACACACTGAGTGACGTGTATGGTATGATCATGAGCATGATAATGATGATGATATTTGTGTTTCCATTCTCTTTTTACTTTAGACGTTCTAAGAATACCCAATGCCATGCGAAAGACAATGCAAAAATGTCGCGTGTAAACCGTCACACAGACAGAGGTTCGGCGCTTTTGGGGCACCTAGTGGATGTCATGAAATGGTCACATGTGTGCCAACACAAGGACAGATATTCGACACTTTGTAGGTCAATGAGATTATATGAAATGGTCATATAGGGGCCATCCCATGGACAAAGTTTCGATGCTTTTAGGGCATCTTGGATGAAATGATGTTACAAACAAGTCGCGTGTGGATAAAGACACGGACAGAGATTAGGCATTCATGGAACACCTTGTATGATTTGGTAATGCCATGACATGCCCCTATATATGCAGTAATCGGGTACTCATGAAATGATCCGATGTGGATCGTGACACACAAGCAAGATTTCAGGACCGTGACACCAATGATGAATGGACATGATGTCATGTAATGTTATCGTGTGATCCACCACACGAATATAGACCTAAGACCATCGTGGTCGTCTAATGAATGAAATTGTTTAGTGGAATGGCCGAGTGCAATCCAGTGCATTGGCGGAACATGGGTATTCTTTACGACAGCCGATATGATATGAAATGAAATGATCGTGATGGGCATACTCAGAACGTCCTTATATTATATGGGATGAGATGATATGATATGTCCATGTCACGCAAAATGCAAGTGGCTGCACAAAGATATGGTTAGGATGCATGACATACGAGATGATGTCGTGTATGCTTCGTGGAAATGTTAACATACGCGATGTAAATGCATATGGCACATATCATGGCTGCACGAAGATGTGGTTAGCATCAATCTCACACATATGTTGATGTTTTGAAAATGGCTGCATGAAGATGTGGTTAGAATGGCACACAAATGATTATGCGTGTTTGATGCTTTGTGAAGAAGTCAAATAAAACCACCACAGAACAAATGTTAGCACACGTAAAAATATGCTCACCCTTCCAACCTTATTCCTCCTTTCGATTGGTATGCATTCTTCCTAGGTGTTGGGTCTCTTTGGCATCAACCGAGGATACCAAAGGCGTACACTCAATGTCCAATTTTGAATTTATGTTTTGGTAATCCTAAGGGGAAATTACTAGGTCATTACATGTGGGCCAAAGTCAAACCAAGGGTCGTACAGGCCTCTATAGAAAAAATACACTCGTCCACATAGAACATGAGAGGTTCATACGATGCTATGAGTGGTTTACCCCTTCGGGGTGCCTCCAATCCTAACGGAAGAGGTAGGTCACCTTCCGGAATAAACTGGGCTGATCAGTGAGTTCGAGGGGTTGAGAAGAAGAAAATGTCATGATATGCAAGTTTGAGTAAAATATAGTACTATGAACTAGTAAATGACTGCAAGCGAGGTTATATTTCAGTAGTTGCCTAAGTTCCTTAAGTTTTTATAAAACCTTTTTAAGAAACAAAATCCCCAACAGAGTCGCCACTGTGAGCGGACGACCTTTTAGGCGGAATGTGGTGAAGTGAACTGGGGAAAAAAAAAGTGTTTTAATTTGTTTTGTTTTTGAAAACGGGTTTGTTTCTTGCTTAGGAAAACCATTGATTTGTTTGGAAATCCCTTTTGTAGAAAACCGTTCCTTTAAATATGAGTTTTTGGAAAAATGGTTTTACATTTTGGAAAATCTCATTTTATTAACTTAAAGACCTCAAAACCTAAATTTTAAGATCAGTGACAGAGTCGCCACCTGGATCAGCTCATCCGGGAAATTTCGATACAGCTCCCTACCGAGCGTAGACTACTATACCTAATCCAGAGATTTAAGGTTCGGGCAACTTACCTATTCAACCTCAAGCTTGTATTCATTTATAAGTGCATATGACGATACTTTACTCACTTAATTCTCTACCCATTTTTATCTCTTGTTATTTAGCCCATGCTCATTCGGATGATAGAAATAAATTGCATAAAATTAAAGTGCAGAAATATAAACCATACATCAAAACCAAACCAAAAAGAAATAAAGGCTGCTTATTACAACCCAAAAACAGAAAACGCTCTCATCCTCACCATTACAACCGCCTAGATACACAAAGATCTAAAACATTACAATCGCCTAGAATACACGATTAATCTATAAAATACATCCAAAATAAAAATAAAGAAAAATAAAAGTTGCAAGACAAGTTGGTTAGCACAGTCATATTACAAACACAAGTAGGACTCACACAAGACAGAATGGCGGATCTGAGAGAATGGGAACATGCATTTAGGGGATAACCAAGAAGTCCGGGTGACTTACTCGGTTAGACCTGGAAAACGGTTTTAGAAACGCCTTGTAGGTTTTTGTGCTTGAAAACAGTTTTGGAAAACTATTTGGCTCAATTACATGCAAATTACTTCGGTTTAGTGGGTCGGTATCTTGGAACTCAGGGTTCCATTCGTGGGGGTTCATAATTCTAAACATCCATCTAAAGTCTAAAACAGTAAACACATCAAAAACAGGTTTGATTCTGAAGACAGCATCATGCGAAGACGTCCATGCGGGTCATCCTATGATTCTGCCTCCTTCTGGAGACTATAGTACTCAGCTTTGCTAGAGCCGCACGGCTATAGAACTATAGCCGTGCGTCTGCAGTATCTAGAACTCGAAATTGGTTTTTTTTTGCTTTGAAAATCACTGTTTTAATCGTTTTCAATGATCTCTAGGAATTTTGAGGAAATTTGGGGGTCCGCTAATGCTGGACAGTGGATTCGATTTGGATCGAACAACCCTAAAACTCAAAAAAATGGAAACCAAAGAATCCGAAAATCTCACACCAATGTTATAAGCAACACGAAAACTAAAAGTCAGAATGTAATGGATTTGATTGGACCAAAATAAATCATAACAAAATGAACAAAATGGATTCCAGTTGCTTTCGGTCGATTTTAGGGCTTTTCGGGTTTCTGCCCTGAAGAACACAACCGTGCAACTCTGTTCTAAGGGATTATAGCCGCTCAGCTTTAGTTAGAGCGGCGCGGCTATAATCAAATAGTCAGTTCCAGAAATTTTGCAGAATACAGAAAAATCACAAAGCAAAACAAATAAGAACGAGTTTAAGGCCTCTCAGGGTTTACCTTGTTGATGTTTCAACGTGTTTGACATCTAGAAATGGATTGAAAAGATGGAGTCCACTTAGAATCCCGTAAACACTCCAAAATCCTCGAGTATGCATCCCGAATCGATCCGAATACCACCCGAGAATGATTCGAATGAAAGAGATATGATCAGGAACTCCTCTTCTATATTTTCTAAGTCTGTTGTTATGTGTTTCTGGTTTTTGTTCTTTAGTTTTTGTTAGTTTTCTCCCCTAGAATGATTTTCTTTCTTTTAGAATTCTCTCTTACTCTGATTTTTCTGTCCTCTCTTTCTCCATTCTTCTCCCTCTCTCCCTCTTTCCTGTTATGTTAAAAACCTCGATAGTCCCGGGGTCTTTCCGCTAATTAAGAAATCAAAATCCCTGTCAAAGACTGATTCTGGCTATTTAGGAAAAATTATGTCCACATGATAGACCGTGCAGCTATAAGGTTATAGCCATGTGGCTCTGGAATTACAGCCTTACTGCTGTAGTTTTGAAACTATAGCCATGCGCCTCTAATCATAGCCTCGAAAGATTCTCCTAAATCCCACACTCACCTCTAAGCCCTCTAATCACTCAAAGAACCTATCTCGGGGTTTCGAATCAAGGACCGTTCGGATTTCGAAACATTTGAGACATTTCGGGCGACATTCCACTCTTTTCCAAGTCCAATTCATGTTCGTCTACTTAACAGGTAACAAAGGACTCTCATCACAGAGGTCCGGGAAAACCCGTGCTCACAGAATACATGCTAGAGTAGGCCTTATCTTAGCCACCATCTGTTACTTCCATCAATGAGGTCATTGAGGACTATCAGATATTTAGGAAGGATCTTAAGGATGTTAAGTGTCTGATGTAGGCTACCATGGTCCTTGAGTTGCAAAAGCAGTTCACTGAGATGTTTCAAGAGTAAGCACGTCATATAAGGTTCATGATGATGAAGGCATTCAATTCATATAAGATGGCTGTGGGACATCTATGAGTGCTCATGTCCTCAAGATGAAAGGGTACTTAAATACTCTATCTCGGCTGGCACGCCATTCCCAAACAAGCTTAGACACCATCCTTGCTTCCCTTATTGAGTCTTTTGAAGGGTTCATACTCAATTATAACATATAGGACATGAATAAGACAATGGTTGGACTGCATGATATGTTCAAAACAACTGAGTAGTCCTTCAAGAAGACTCAACCTCTGCTGATGATAAACAAGAGGAATGTTCCTCTTACTAAGGGAAAAGGAAAGGCCAAGGTAGGAAAGGCCCAGGTTGCTCCCCAACCTAAGGCCCAACTGGGAGATGTCTGCTACGAGTGCAAATAGCCAGGGCACTGGAAGAGGACATGTCCTCAAATGCTGGGAGAACAAAGGAAGGGCAAAGGAAGCCATTTTTGCTTTAGGTATCTATGTTATTGATATCAACCTGACTATTTATAAATCTTGGGTACTGGATATTGGATGTAGTTCTTACACTTGTTGCAATATGCAGGGACTAAGAAATAGGAGGGTTCTAGGATCTAGCGAGGTGAAGCTTCGAGTCGAGAATGGTGCCAAGGTTACCACCATCGAGATTAGAGACTTCCTTCTAGAGATGTCCACTAGACTGATGTTGATCTTAAGGGATGTTGATGGATACAGTTTTAACATTGATTGTAATAAACTTAGTATCTATGTTGATGGATTATTTTATGGCTAAGGGCTATTTAATAATGGTTAATATATCCTTGATTTTGCTAATAACAGTTCAATATATAACATAAATACCAAAAAGGTTAAATGAAATGAAATACACCCTATATACTTTTGGCATTATCGACTTGGCCATGTAAATAAGAAGCACATTGCTAAACTCCACAAAGCCGGAGTATTAAGCTTATTTGGGACATGTGAATCTTGTATACATGGGAAGTTAACAAAGAGCCCTTTCAACAAGCAACCTGAAAGGTCTTTAGGCTTACTGAACCTAATACACAAAGATGTATGCCGGCACATGAGCATAAGTTTCAGAGGTGTTTTCTTGCACATTTTAACTTTTACAAACGACTTCAGCAAGTATGGCTATGTCTAGTATGAGACCTTTGATAAGTTCAAGGATTTTAGGAATGGAGTATAGAACCAATTAGGCAAAACTGTAAAAGCCATCTGGTCAAACCGGGGTGATGAATATATGTGCCTGGAGTTTGACACATTCTTGAGAGAGTGTGGAATAGTCTCACAACTCACTCCCCCTGGAACACCACACCACAATGGAATAAGGTATCCGAAAGGAGGAATAGGACCATATTGGACATGGTCCGCTTAATGATGAGTCAAGCTACTCTTCCAACGTCATTCTAGAGCTATGCCCTAGAAATGGTAGTGTGAGCGGACGACGTTTTCCCTCTCTCGGAAGGGAGCCTCGATATCGGGCAACCCTCCCTCGTAGGGGGTTTTTTTTTTGGAATGGAAATTCGGTTTTGGAAAATTAAATTATTTCATAAAAAAATCGAGACCTAAGTCTCGATAGAGAGTGTAAGAGTCACCACCCGGCTCAGTTCAATCGGGAAATTGTGGCGTAGCTGAACCGGACGAGGGCCGCTACACCTTCCAGAGATCTAGGTCCGGACAAGTCCCTTATTTCATGTCTAATCAAAATACATTCGGCCAATGTCCATTGATAGCGTTTTATATTTCTATGATGGATTTTTTATTGATTGAATCATGCGGCGTACAAACAAATAAAATAAAGCAGTAAATAAATAAATTATTACAACCCAATCGAATCACAAATAAACTATCCTAGGGGATACACTTGTATAATTTGGGGATCGGGGTACAATCGCCTATTTTACATGAATATCTAATGGATTGAAATTAAAATAAATAAATAAAAATAAATAAAACCAAACCCTGCAAAACGAAGGTTAGCACAAATATATGCAACAAATTGGACTCAAATAGACAGAACAAGGAAATTAGAGATTGGGGACTTGCATTTAGGAGGGTTAGTCGGGTAAACTCGACTAGTTCGTGCAACTAGACCTGGAAAACGGTTTGAAACATCCATGTGTTTTGTTTCATGAGAAAATTCATTTTGAAAACATTTCCTTTTTCCGATTTACTTCCACTTAGCATGCAAAGGTGGGTCAATTTTCATGAGATTTAGATCTCCGTCGTTGTCCTGTTCTAAATGCGATAACTTCAAAAATTAAATCTAAGTTCATGGATGCATGAGCTAAATTCATTTTTGATAATTTTTTGATTTTTATGCCTTTTTATAATTTTCTGTCGCTGGCCAGAAACTATAGTCGTGCGGCTGTAATTACAGTCATGCGACTGTTCATCCTATCCAGAACCAGAATACTTTTATTTTTGGATTTTATGCTGAGGTGACGTAAGAGGGAAGGATTTACAGCCGTGGGAACCAAATACAGTCGTACGACCGTATTTCTAGTCGCACGACTGTAATTATGGCCGTACGACTGTTCATCCTACCCAGAAACAGCAAGGCAAAACATTTGATTTTATGCACGAAATCAAACCAAAACACACAAAAGATGACGCAAAACACTAGTTTTAGGTATAATTACCTTGTAGCGCTGATCCATTGTCGATTTGACTCTGAAAACGCTTTGAATTGGCTTCAAATTGCTCATACTCCTTTGTATGTCAAGGTACCAAAATGAAGTCCAAAAATTCCAAAAAGTTACGGATTTGAGCTCTTAGATGATTTATATGTATTTGTCAAGTTTAAACCTATGATTTCTAACAATTTTTACTTAACAAATTCAAGAATTGAAAGAAGAAGGAGAAGAAAGAGATGGTGGTTTTTTTATGGTTTTCTTTCCCTTTTCTCTCAATCTTAAGAGCTCCCTTCAATCCCAAAATTTCTATCCCTTTTTTTGCCTTTTTTTTCTTTTCTTTTCTTTTTTTTTTTGAACCCCTTACCTTCTATCTTATGGCTGCAGGTGACATTAAATGCCTCTCAAATCAAGCCTTCTTTTCTCTCTCTCATGGTATGGGTTGTTGCACCTGCTACTATTTTACAGTCGTATGACTGTAATTTCAATTATAGTCGCACGACTATATTTACAGTCATGTGGCTCAAGTCTCTCTCTCTCTTTTTTTTTTTTTTTTTTTTGAGGCTGGAAAAAGTCGGTGCTTACAGGTAGCTTTCTTATTTAATTGTACACCAATGAAGGTAGTAGAAAAGATGCCATACGAGTTATGGATGGGAAAGAAGCCTAATATGTCTTTCCTACAGATTTAGGGATGTGATGCCCATGTCAAGAAATTGGCATTGGACGAGCTTTCATCTAAATTAGACAAATGCCTGTATATGGGATACCCTAAGGAAACTAAAGGGTACTACTTCTACAACCCTCACGAGAAAAAGGTTTTCGTGTTGAGAAAAAGTGTCTTCTTGGAAAGAGAATTTATTTCCAAAAAAGACAGTGGCAGTAGAGTGGAACTTGGGGAAGTTCAGGAACCATAAATTCTTGAAGAGGATTCAGGGATTGAGCTAATTACTCAAGAAATTGAGCAACTAGGCCCAATCACACAAGACCGAAGAAGGTCCGGTAGAGTTCGTCAACCGCTAGAGAGATATGGTTTTCTTATGGCTGAAGATAACACTCTCATGATCGTGGCCGACTACCTACCATGAGGCTATTGAGAGCCTAAACTCAATTAAATGGGTTGAAGCCATACAAGTTGAGATGTAATCTATGTATGATAACCAAGTTTGGAACTTAGTTGATGAACCTCTGGCTGTTAAGGTCATCTATTGCAAATGATACTTCAAGCTAAAGGTCAAGGGAACCTTCAAGGGGCAACTAGTAGTGAAGGATTTTAGATAAGTTTAAGGGATTGACTATAATGAAACCTTCTCTCCAGTCATGATGCTCAAATCCATAAGGATATTGCTAACCATAGTTGCACGGTTTGACTACGAAGTGTGGCAAATGGATGTCAAAAAAGCTTTCCTAAATGGAACCTCCAAGAGGATGTTTACATGTCTCACACGTAGGGTTTTATCGATCCAAACTATCCTAATCGAGTATGCAAGTTGCGGGAGTCCATTTATGGGCTAAAATAAGCATCCTGAAGTTGGAATCTTTGTTTTAATAAAGCTATAAAGGAATATGGTTTCATTAAAAATGAAGATAAGCCTTGTGTGGACAAGAAGGTTTAGTGGGAGCATTATCAACTTCTTAATCTTATGTGTGGACAACACCCTACTCATTGGGAATGACGTCCCAACATTGCTTGGGGTAAAGCAATGTTTGGGAAAATGTTTCACAATAAAGGATTTAGGCAAAGTCGAGACGATACTGGGTATCAAAATCAACAGGGATATATCACTTCAGCTTTTGAGACTAAGTCAAGATAGGTACACTAATAAAGTCCTTGCTAGATTTAGTATGACTAATGCTAAGAAAGTTCTTTTACCAATGCATCATGGGCTGACCCTAAGCAAGAAGTGTCCATCCAAGATGGAAGAAAGGGAATACATGAGTAAGATCTCATATGCATCAGCTATAAGGTCTATCATATATGTTATGCTATGTACTAGTACTAATGTCGAACATGCATTGATTTTGACTAGTTAGTACCAATAGGATCCACGTGAATCCCATTGGACTGCAGTCAAACAATCCAAAAGTACCTGAAAAGGACTAAGGATAGCTTCTTAGTGTACGGTGGCCAGGAAGAGCTTGTTGTACGTGGTTACACAGATGTTAGCTTTTAGATTGACACCGATGACTTTAGATTGCAATCTAGCTACAACTTTGTGTTGGAGGTGTTATAAGCTGGAAAAGCTCAAAGCAGGATACAGTTATTGATTCTACCACAAAAGTTGAGAATATTGTCGCATCATATGATGCAAAGGAAGTTGTTTGGATTAGGAATTTCATCGCTAATTTGGGAGTGGTTCCCTTTATCCTAGACCAAGTCAACCTCTTTTGTTGCAACAATGAGGTCATCGCATAAGCTAAGGAGCTTTGGTCACACCAGAAGTTCAAGCACATACTCAAGAGATTCCATCTCATTCATGAGATTGTCAATCGAGGGGAGGTGAAGATTTGTAAGGTTGCATCTGAGGACAATATCTCGGATCCCTTGACCAAGCAATTGGTGCACTTGAAGCATAAGGGTCATGTGAGATCGATGGGGGTTAGGCCACTACATATCAGAGACTAGTGCAAGTGGAAGATTGTTAGTGTATGCCTTAGTCCCTATATAATGTAATCAGATTTTGTTATAAATAAAAAGGCACAATTATATTTATCATCTCTCTTATGCATTTAATAAATTATGAGAATCTAGTAACTATTTTTTAGGTCTTTATAGCATTGGAAATGCAAACTCAAAGAAAATTTCTTTATTTAAAACTCTTTTCTTAATTTCATTGTCACAAACTCGAAAAGGATATAGCATAGTGATAGATGGCGTTCCTAAATTTACTATTGAGTTTAAATTCTTAACTAAAACTAAATAAGTTTTGTAACAATATCCTTTATAACAAATTTTTACTTTAGGTAATTAGAATTAATTATCAATTTAGATCTATTTGTTGTACTTAATCTTTCTGGGACTTTTTCACAGAATTTTGTTGGAATTTGTCCTTCTTAAATACAATTCTAATACGTTTTTGTATCAATAAGTGCTAAAGTCTGTAAATGATAGTAATCTTGAATAACAGTATCTAATTTTCCATGCCATTTTTTATAATTTACCTCATTAATATTGTAAATGCATTCTTCAGTTGGTCCTATTTCCTCTATTAACTTACTTGATGATTGCTTATTTTTCTAGATTATTTACTTAAACCAATTTTAAAATTCTCCTCTTCTAAACCTGAACCCTATTTTTCAATAATTTCAATTCTTTTATATCCTTATTACTATTCCTAATTTCTTATGAAGATCTTAAATAGAACTTTATTCAGGTGCATTAAATCTATTATAAATTTCATTAATTTTGTAGGTTACTACTTGCTTTTTTCTCTTATTCCTTTCAGATTTTATAATTTTTGCAAGGATTCTCAATTTTATCTTGGTCATCAAATTTTCCATAACATGCAATAAAAATTCTTATTCATTTTCAATTTCTGTCTTATATTCTTCACTTATATCATGTTCAAATCATTTTTTGAAAAATCTGATATTTTTGTGCTAGATTTTGAAGATTCATTAATCATAATTTTCATAATTTTATGTTTAAAATCTTTTGGTATATCTAAACTGTTTATCTTATGTTGGACTCTTCAATCTCTTAATTAGTTACCTTGTTTTCCACACTTATAACAAAAAACTATATCTTTATATTTCTTGTTTCTTCCTTTCTTATATTTTTTAACTGGTTCTTGAGTACTTTCTTGAATTTTAATTTTACCTTTTTGAGCTTTATATTTATGATCATTATGATAATTCCTTTTATAACCATACTTCTTTCTCTTAGGTCCTATTTTGTTTTTTGGATGACTGTAAATGGAAGACATTTTGGCATGGCGAAGCAGGGTGCAGCTTGTGTTTTGTTATATAATTATAATAGGAAATTTATTTTAGAAAATAGAGTTAATAAAAGATTCGAGACCAAGATCTAGAAAATGTATAGGAGTCGCTACCTGACTCAACTCAATTGGAAAATTCAGGTATAGCAGAAATCAAGTGAGGGCCACTATATTTTCCAAAGATCTAGTCCAGACAAGTCACTTACTATCCAATTAAAACAAATGCTTCAACATATGATCATGACATTTTATAGAACTAAATTGATTTTAATTTAAGCATACAACATTCATGCAAGGTACATAAAGCAGTAAATAAATAAATTATTACAAACTGAATCAAATAGGCTACCCTAGGAGACACATTTGCATCAAATGGGGAATCGAGGTACAACTACCTCAAAAATAGACGAGTTCATCTAGTATAAAAGTACAATTGAAAATACATTTAATCCTACGAAACAAATGTTAGTAATACAATAAATGTATATGCACATAAGGCTCGAGTAAGACATCATGAGATAATAGATAGCTTGGGATGTGAAAAGGGGAAAGTCCGAAAAATCTAGTAGATCTAGCTGACTTGACTTGGAAAACAGTTTTGAACCGTTCCTATATTGATTTTTGATAAAACGGTTTTGCCGGTTAATCATTTAACATGTCAAGTGAGTCGGTTTTCAAGAGATAAGATCTCTAACAGTCCGAAATAGGCTAGCTACAGTACTAGAGGGGGGTAAATAGTATTATATACCGAATAAAAAATTCTTGAACTCTTTTAAAAAAATCTTTTTGAAGAAAAATGATTTTCTTTCAACGAACACAAGTTTTATAAAATTTACAGAATTAATAAAACTTGTGAAAATAAATTCGCTTGATTAGAATAAAAATGTCTTCAAATAATGATTTTATTAATTTAAATTGCGGAAATATAAATAGCAGTAAATATAAAAAGTATAGGGAAAGAGAATTGAAGACATCAGGATTTGTACTGGTTCGACCCAACCGGTCTACATCCAGTCCCCAAGCCAACCACTTGAGATTTTTTCCATTAGTGTTTCTTTTAAGGCAATAAACAAGCATGAGTTACTTTTTACGGGTTCAAGTAACAAACTCAATACTTTTGCAGGCTAAGTATCAAACTTCTATCATTACTTTTCTCGAGCTTAAATAACAAAACTCTTCTTATGCTTTTTCAAAGCTCAAGCACCAAACTTATTCGGTATTTTTCACAAGCTCAAATACCAAACTTTTACAATCTTTGTTGATCACACTATCAACAAAGAAACCCCTTTCACATGACCTTGTGTGAGAATACAATTCCCTTAAATATGAATATTTGAATAAATAAAGATGAAGCTTTCACTTTTAATTGCTCTTTAAAAGAATTGTGGAAGACTTGAATAAAATACCTTGTATGTGTGAATATTGCTAAGTCTCCCACTTTGAATGCTTCATAAACTCTTCCTGTTTTAGGCTTTGTCTTCAAATGGACATTGGAGTTTACCTCGTAAGCATTTTATAACTGTTGGAGGTCCTAAAGCAAATTATGGTCATTGGCTGAAGGTCACAAGCAAGATGTGGCAGTTGTATCAAGGTCTTGAATACATTATAGTTGTTGGTTCTAGCTCTTAATGGAGTTATCGCAATTGGAGGTTTGAAGAGTGTAGGCAACAAGCTTGATAGCTCATAAGCTATAATTTGTATCTTCTAATCAATAGAGTTTGTAGCTCCTGAAGAAGTCTTCACCTTTTGAATCTAATATATCCTTTGGAGTCTATAAGGTCATGAACCAAGCTTCTTAGTTCATGAAGCAATGCTTACATTTGATCTGATGTCTTTTATTGAGCTTCTGGTTGCAAGACTTTGATAAAAGTCTTCTTGTAGTTGTAGTAACTTCATCTTCTTTATAATCATAATTTACTTAATGATTAATTACAAAATAATTTGTAATAAAATTAAACTAATAATGATTTTCCTTTTCCTTTTCATGTCAACTTTTCAATTAGTTGTTATCATTGAAACATAATTTAACAATCTCTATCATTATTTTGGTCTAACTTTAGTTCTAGAAATTAAATCTAAGGTCCGGGATGTGATGAAATTCTTGAGAAACATCTTCCATATGTTCTGCCCAGAATCAACATCTGCACAGCTATAGGTTAACAACAGCACGGCTATGGTAAAATTCGTATGAGTATGACTTCTAGGCAAGAATGAGATTCAAAGTTTGGTAATTTTCTCATGAGTTTCTAGGTTTTAATGACCATGCGACTACAGACCTATATTCGTACAATTATCACTACACTTATGCGGTTAGTCCGATAACTATAAGAATATATATCTTAGACAGAAACCAGAAATGGACAAGAATAGAGCAAGTTGAACAAATATGAAAAATGATGTCTAAACAACATAAATGTGTTGGTTTCTCAGAAATATACCTTTGACATGTGAATCCATAGCTTTATGGGTTCAGAATCACCTTAAAAGAGCCTAGATTTGTGATTCGTTTTAGTCTCTGAACTTATTATAAATCTTAGTGAAGTGTTTCCCTATGGTTTCTAATTGATTTTAAGCCCTAGTAACAGAGATTTAAGCAAGAAAATAAAGAAGAAAATACAAGCTTTCATTTTCCTCTTCTCTTTTCTTTCTGTCCTCTCTCTAAAACTCTATGAAATCTAATCCTTACTTTCTGGTTCAAAGTTTCTGTTCCATAATCTCTCTTTATCTCTTTCTTTTTATACTCATCCCTAATCAGAGGTCTAGATCTGATCTAAATGTAAGTTGGGATGGAATGATGCATGTCTTTATGGTTATAGACTATAGCTGATGCGGGCCACAAATAGTAAAAGGGATCAACAATTCAACTTGGAAACAATTACCTGTCATAGAAATAAATTAAAGATATATTTTAAATTGTATCTTTATTTTAATTGTAATTATTTTATAATTAGGATTAGGAATAGATTTTATTCAAAGGATCCTGAATTGATAAGGATCCCTATTTTGTTTGTATTTTAAATTATTTAGTAGTTTTCTTATTTAGTCTAATTAGGAATTTAAACTATTTAGAAGTTTTGATTATTTAGGAGTTTTATTACATTTAGGATACTTTGCCTATAAATAGGCTATAATATAGTTTGTCATGGCGGTTTTCAATTGAATAAGAATTTCGAATTTAATTCTTTTTACCCTGCTTTTGTGAATTTTGCGAAATTCAATTGGTAGAAGACTATTATCCGGCATCGTGCGCGATCAACGGATTCTAGTAACCTTTGTTCGAGTTTTCGCTGCATCAGTTGGTATCAGAGCCGAATTCCTAGTCCTTAACCGTCATCATGCCGCCAAGGAGAGAGCGAAGGGTTGACAAGGTCGCGGTTCAGGACGATCTGAATCGGTTGGAGCAGAGGGTCGAGCAACTCCTTACGAACATGATGGACCAGAGGATGGAAACCATGATGGATCGATTGGCGGAACGAATGGAAGAGCTGTTTGTGGCTCGTCTTGGGGCGAATTCTCGACAAAGAAGAAACCCTAATTATGAAGAACTCAGAAATCCTTTTGTTGGATTGGAAGAATTCTATGACAGAAAGAATGAACTAATTTTCTCTCAAAAATCAAAACTTGAAGAAGGTAAATTCTTTGATTTCACTTTACCTCCAACATATGATGAAGATTATGCTTGTGTTGAAGTAGTAGATTATGATTCTTGTGACAAGATTATTGGTATTAAAGAAACTTTACAGCCAATACATGATGAGGATTATGCTTATGTTGAAGTAGTAGATTATGCATCTTGTGACAAGATTGTTGGTGTTGAAGAAACCTTACAACCAATTTATGATTTACTTGAAGATGAATATGAGAATTTTTATTGGAATGGTGATATCGATTTTATTGGGGTCAACCATATTTTGAATGTGGATTCTTTTAATAAAATTAAAGCTTGGTTTATTAACAGGAAAACTGGAGGACGAGTTTTTTCTACGAGGAGGAGAATGAGGCGGGCCACAAATAATAAAAAGGATCTCCAATTCAATTTGGAAACAACTACTTGTTGTGGAAAGAAACTAAAGATATGTTTTGGATTATATCTTTATTTTAATTGTAATTATTTTATAATTCAGATTAGGAATAGGTTTTATTGTAAGGATCCTAAATTGATAAGGATTCCTAATTTGTTTGTATTTTAATTTATTTAGTATTTTTTTTATTAGGAAGTTTAGACTATTTAGAAGTTTTTATTGTTTAGGAGTTTTATTACATTTAGGGTAGTTTGCCTATAAATAAGCTTTTTTTTCTCAATTGTAATCAGTTTTCAATTGAATAAAATTTTCAGAATTAATTCCTTTTTACTCTGCTTTTGTGAATTTTGTGAAATTCAATTAGTAGAAGACTATTATCCGGCATCGTGCGCGATCAACGGATTCTAGTATCCTTTGTTCGAGTTTCCGCTGCATCAATAGCCTTACGGACATACTGCTATAGCCATATGGATATAACTTGTTGACTTAGAACCCTAGTTCGAGAATTACAGCAATTAGGAGCTTCGACTTTGAGTTGATCTTGAACCTTGCAGCTGCAAAAACAAGTCAAATAAAACTTTTTCATCACTGAAACCGGGGATCAAAATCCCGTGCTCACAATGACGAAGCCTTAATATGTTTCTATCCATATTGCTAACAGAATAATCCTAACTCTTTTCTTCCCGCTAAGTTATATTTTTTCATTTTAGCCTTAAATTTCATATATGAACAGATTGCTAATCCTTCATCATTTATATAATTAATTAGGTGACCATAAATTAATTCATGGTAAGGAATCGTGTTAACAAATTCTGATTTTAACTTATTTCTAACTCTTTCAGCAAATAATTTAGGTAACCCTCCAATAAACCTTTCTTTCCAATATTAATTGTTACAATCATCTCTTCTCATTACCTTTATCAAAAATAAATCTTTGTACCATCTAAAATATTGTAATTATGAGCAAGTTAAATTTTGAAAAATTTTTGAACTCCTATCCTGATAAACTCTTTAAATTGTTTATCTTATTTTGCACTCTACAATCTCTTAAATAGTGACCTTGTTTTCTGCACTTATAACAAATAACTATATCTTTATTTTTCTTGTTTCTTCCTTTCTTATTTTCTTTAACTGGTTCTTAAGTCCTTTCTTGAATTTCAATTTTTTCCTTTTCAAGCTTTATAGTTATGATGATTATGATAATTCCTTTTATAATCATGTTTCTTTTTCTTAGGTCTTATTTTATTTTATTTTTTTATGATGGAGCCTTAATCTATTTATATCTATATTTCTAATTGATAAGTGTAAAATATAGCAATTATTTCATCTATTAATTGGGATAAAATTGAGTTTAATTGAATAAATATTGGCTAATTAGAGTTAATTTCATGTTAAAAGCTAAAACAGAGCTCAAATTTGAGAAACCTCATCAAACAGGCTGGAAAAGCAAGCTAAAGAGTGGCTGGAAAGGTCTTGGGCTGAAGTAGAATCAGATATACCAGATTTAGAGTCATAGTGTGGCCCACAAGGAGGAGAGGAGAAGATATTTCCAAGAAAACATTTGACTTGTGTATCAAGTTTTACTTTAGTTGGTGAACTAATCTAATATTTTATTTGTGTGGTTGATTTTGAGCCATCAAGACTGTTAGTATAATTAATATTATTTTAATTATAGGTCTAGAATGTCTTTGGGAGTGCTATAAATACTCCCTTTTCATTGGTAGTTGAGAGCTTTTGAATGCTCAACTTCTCTCTCTTATTTCTAACTCTAAACTTCTAATTTAATTAGTAGTAATTTATAATTTAATTAGTAGTAATTTATCTTAAATTTATTTTTCTTATTTTTTATTGTTGATGTTGCTTATGGGTAGTGAGTAAGTCTCATTGAGCAAACTTGAGCCAGCTCGACTAACAGTCGTAAGTGCTTTTTCTCCTTATTTATTATGAGTATATATATGTTGATGATTGTTTTATGACGTGCTTCACTAAAAGTGAGACTGATCACCTCATATTATAGTAGTTGTGATGACATCGAGAGGAGATTCATAACTAAGGAAATGCCATAAAACACATGTATGTTTATGGCTGAAGAAATTAGAGTAGGCTATATGCTAAGAGTTTTTATCTTTAGATAAAATGCTTACAAGGACTTAATGCATGATTAAGTAGTCTATTGTTGAAGAAATTCAGTTAGGCTACTTGTTATAGAATCCACATGTCTAGAGGCTCCTAGTGTGATGATTAGAGAATAAGAGACACTAGATCTACGTTTTTTTAACCCTACTCATAATGTTTAAGGAGAGAAATGTCACTGAAATTGTTTAATCTTGCTTGGTTTGAGTCTGCTGTCTTTTTATTATTGTTGTCATTTGTATTTTTATTCTCAGCAATCTTAACCCTGTTGATATTTGGTTCTGTTTAGCTTATTAAGTAGTTTTCGTAGTATTTTGCTTTGAAATTGTTATTTTTATTGTGAAAGATATTATATCTACCTATTGTGTTGATCCCTAAGGAAATAATACTCAGACTTGCAGTTCATATTATAGTTGACCTAGTACGCTTTCTAATGTCACGAAAGGCGACGAACACTAATAGAATAATCCTAACCTTTTTCTTCCTACTAAATTATACTTTTTCATTTTAGACTTAAATTCTGTATCTAAAAATTGCTAATCCTTCATTATTTATATAATTAATTAGGTGACCATAAATTAATTCATGGTAAGGAATTGTGTTATCAAATTCTAATTTTTAACTTATTTCTAACTCTTTCAGTAAATAATTTAGGTAACCCTACAATAAATCTTTCTTTCCAATAAGAATTGTTACAATCGTCTCTTATCATTACCTTTGTCAAAATAAATCTTTGTA
Source organism: Euphorbia tirucalli (assembly GCA_039660915.1). Classification (NCBI taxonomy): domain Eukaryota; kingdom Viridiplantae; phylum Streptophyta; class Magnoliopsida; order Malpighiales; family Euphorbiaceae; genus Euphorbia; species Euphorbia tirucalli. Next base: position 22,390,393 of record CM077632.1, read on the forward strand.
CCATCTAAAATATTGTAATTGTAGGCAAGTTAAATTTTGAAAAATTTCTAAACTCTTATCATGATAAACTCTTGAGTCTCCTACAAAGTTTTTCATAATAGCAAAAAGTAATGTTTATTATATCTTTTTCTTTCGTTTGCATTCTTTAGTTATTTTCCTCTTTAATTACTACTTTTCTAGTTGTTATAATTTTTTGCTTATCTACAGGAGTTATATAATAATTCCACCATCCTTTTAATTCTCCAATAAAACCTGATATTAAATCTTGTAAGACTTATTGTTCATTATTGTTTTTAACCTATAGGCCCTAGTTGCCATTGACATTTCTTAAAGCAAATTTATAATTTAATATTCTGATAATCCATCTATATTTCACTCATACAAAAATTTTCCACCATATTTAGCCTAAATTATGCTACTTCTTTCTTCATATTGAGTATCTATTGTTTCTAGTCTAGGGGTGTAAGTGTTAAATCTAATTTTTTGAATGAATTGCTCTTCTAAATTCTCAATGTTATCTATTTCTGAATCTGATTCTATATTTATAACTAAATATTTGTTTATCTTTTGACTTCTTGTTTATATCTTATTGAGATAATCTTGCTTCTATTCTTTCCAAAATTTTATCCTCTCTTTTAAGTTTAATGTTTGTTCCTGAAAATGTTAAAGGTTTAACTAAAGGGTTTCACTGTCTGTCGATGCTAAATTGGAGGTTTAGGGTCTTAATCTTGAACTTGGTGTTTGAACTATGAATTCTACTCTGCTTAATTGATCTAACATAGCATGTAAACTTTGATTCGAATAATTATTTTGTAATATAACATGATGTATTTTTTTAGATGGATTATTTTCCATTGCCTTAATTTTCTTGAAAGGAGTTCCTATATGTAATTCATAATTATTTTTAATTATTATATTCTTGAAAGGAGTTCCTATATATAATTCATAATTATTTTTAATTATTATATTATCCAAATGAAGGTATATAGAAACTATAAATTTTAGGGACGACCAAAATTGTCCCCAAATCTATGAAAAATCATCCCTTATACTTTTGTGAATAATTTTTTTGTCCCCAATAATCGTGCCCAAAAGTTTCATTCCCGATTCTATAGAGGACGTAAAATATGATATTGTCCCCATTTTTAGGGACGATTGTCATCCCTATACAAAGGAGACAACTTTTGTCCATATATTAGGGGACGATTATTTGTCCTCAAACAAAGGGATGATTATTGTCTCTATGCAAAAGAGATAACTTTTGTCTCCATATTAGGAGACGATTATTTGTCCTCAAACAAAGGGACGATTATCGTCCCTATGCAAAGGAGACAACTTTTGTCCTTACGTTAGGGGACAATTATTTATCTTCAAATGAACAATTGTCGCCTCTATTAAAGAACACAATATATTTGTCCTTATTTTATCAATAAAAACATTTGAATTGAAGGGAACTCATATAAGAAGGAATTACTTCGGCTATGGATAAGTAATAAATTGCTATAGAGAATGGTAATTCTGAATAATTGAAAAACATATACTTCATTAAATTGTGCAATACATTCTTCAGTAAATAAAAATATTAAGGGATACATATTCAAAGTTCTGAAGATGTAGTAACAATATGAAATTAAAGAGACGAATTATTTGGTATGTGACTATTAAACATTTATTAATTGAAATTTGCTACAACTTCAAAATGTGTTCTTGTCTTGGACAAACTTGTTGCAACAATTTCACAAAGATTATACAAGCATGGGTGATTGGGTTACCATACTCTCTTTTCCTCCTTAATATATGTCTTACGCAATTATTTAGTATCCAGAGACTAGTTGTCCTTCCATTTAATATTTTCCTTTATCAGCCAAACCATCTCTAAAACTTCTGAGGAAAAACTTCTTCAATAAGAAATTGTAGCTCTGGCATCTTACATTAAGAGACAAAAGACTGTAACTAATCTCTATGTTCAATAATCTTCAAAATTTTGGCACACAATTAATTGAACATATTGCAAATGGAGTGGCTGAAATGTAATACCTAATGAAGTAATACCTATGCATAACATATGTGATGGATTGTCTTTGTAACACCAAGTAAACCCCAAGTTGACTTCTAGAGTTTAAAATAAAGATAAGGCATGCAATAGATGAACCAAATAAAGTGAACAACACAAGGATTCTAGTTCATTTTGAAAAAAATTACAATTTAAATCACATTCTGATTTTTGTAACAGTTTCCATATAAATAAGCCTTCTTAAGAAGTCCTAAATCTTGAAATTTCTATGAAGTATAGGATATTTTCACATAAGCAAATGCCAAATAAACCTTAAATATTGACAATCTAAACTTATCTATTCTATTGTTATACATCATAGCACTAAGAGAATAATTACATGACCAACGTCAGCTTCCCCTCGTCTAAAATATCAAAGATACTGAGAAGGAAATTCTCATACAATCTAAAATTAATGTCATCGCCATCTACCCAATGGCATATCTCACTAATTAGGCCACCCTAAGCTTGCCTCTCAGCAATTGGAACAACAATCTCCTAGAGAAAACGTAGGCAACTTATTCTTTGGAAGATGGACGAAACTATAATCCACATAGCAGAGACAAAATCATGTATATAATAAACACATACATAAGTGAACAAATATAATAACCAAAAAAATCAGAGAAGTATTAGCACATTAACATGATTAAAAAGGCAAAACAAATTGAAAAAGCAAAAAATAGAAGCAATTCTCACCAATAAGAGAAAGGAATGAGATCATGTAAATTTGCCCCTTCACTTCACACGGAGCTCAATGACATTCAACAAAAAAACTTTAAGGAATTCACTTTTCAATGCATCTCTTGTTGTTCAATTTCTAGGGATAAATCAGCTGCTTATTAGGTATAGGAAAGCCTCATATCGATAAAACAAGTACTATTCTTTGCAGAATTGGTAAAACAACTATAATGATTATCAACATAAGTTATTTATCATATAGAATAAAGAAAATCCAGAGCTAACTTCATAAAATTCTATTAAATTCGGAACTATCCATTTCAAAATCAGCTACAATTTCAGAACTGCCTTGCAAGTTTATGGATTCTATTATATTTGATATTTAGATATCATAAAAATCTGAATCAAATAAACATAATAAAAAAAAAGTTAAGTTACCAGTACAACACAGAGAAAAGGAAAATAATGCAAAAAGGAACAATATGGAAAAATAAATTTGCACAAAAAGAGGTGAAAATTACTTCACCCACTGAGCTTAATACTAGTTGCATAAATATCTACTGCAATCGGACTATAATTTATAAGATTTGACCTGAAATAGACATGAGAAAATCATGGGTGAAAAAGAAAATATCAAATTTTCCATGTACCAACAGTAATAAATCGTAACCGTAAATATCAAAGAACTAACTTCGCTTCACCATTTCGATTGTTTAAAGGAAAACAAAGGAATGGCATAAGGGATTCAGAGTCATATATACAGTTTGTACAGTAACTAATTATTTACCTTAGATATAAGATAAATTAATTATACAAAACCTTAATTAATGCTTACAATTAAAAACCGAACCCATCTTATCGCGCGTTGCTATTGCTACTGCTATTGGAGTCGCGGTGGCTAAAGGTTAATGTCAATCTATTCGGGCCAGAGGAGATAAAGACAGATCAGAGAAGATGATGAAAGGAAGAGAAATGGAGTAAGAGAGGGATGGCATGGTGGCAAGGAAGGTGGGTGGAGGTAGTGTGTTGTTTGGCGCAATTGAGCGGGAGAGGAAGAGACAGAGATAGTTTTTTTTTTCTTTTTGAAATCTACATAATGTCTTGAAAAATTAGGATCTTCATAAGGGGTAATGGTTTAGTGATGGATAACGATGCTTACACTAATTTAGTAATAAATTAAAGAAAAGAAATATATTTTTTCTTGTATCCAAAAAGAAATCGTCCCCTATTGTACAATACAGCTAAATTGGAGACGACAAGTTTTTTAGTCTCTATTGTGAATATAAAATTGTTATTTGGGGACAACATAAGAAGGAACTGTCTCTAACAATTGTCCCTGAAAATCAACTTTTTTGTAGTGTTAATTGTTTCCCAAAGTTTGGCAAATTTTATATTTACATTTATTTGTTTTTCGAAAGGGAAATTTATGTCATTCTTGTTAAAATAATCTTCAAACTATAAAACAATGAAATATTAACCTTTTGTCATTTCATATCTGCATAACAAAGAACTCTAAAATTCTTTAAATCAAAATATGAAAAATTATTAAAATACCATTCTCTATTTTTTTTTTATAATCTAATTTTAAAAGCTTGTCTCAAAAATTCTTTATTAATTTAAAAATTACTCATATTTAATTGTTCAATGCTGAAAATGCTTCCATTTGTAATCTTGTAGGACGAATTGAGGTATCGTCCTTTTCTTCTACATATACTAGTCTAGGAATATTTTCATTAAAGTCTACTCTCGATAAGTATAGATTTCTAACTGAACTTGCACTAGTAGCAGGTTGATTATTTGAATATACTGGCATTCTAGCTGGCTGATTCAACACTTCAAGAAAAGTCTATTATTACTTGATCCATCACTATGTTCAATAGTTTTTGACATTTGATTATTAATATCTAAAGGTTTAGGTTCACAAATTTCTTTTTAAATCCCATGCTCCTGACCTAGTTGTCTTGTTCCATTTTAATCTTTTAGGAATCTGAATATTCGAATGAGTTTTATTTTCTTCAAATAGAATTGTCTCATCTCTTTTATAAGTGTTCTTTTAGATCTAGGATTTAACGTACATGTCATGACCTTATAATGAATTATATATATTATAGCTATAAACTTGACATTATCTTTAAATTCTAAATTTTTTTTGTTTTAACTGTTAAAGTCAAAGTATCTAATATATTTGGATCATATAAACTAATCGAAAATCTGAAGTAAAAATTAAAATATACTAGTCCATTTGCTGAATTAGTTTCTGCCAAAGCTAGAAAGGAATTTGAGAAATTTACATGCCTAACATCTCTTAAACACATTAATACCAGAGTATCTAATCCAAGTCTAAACAAAGGTTTTTTTGCAATTTGAACTGATTCTATATGCAAAAACTTGTATTTCTTTAACTTATGTTCCCTAATGACTTTCTCTGAGAATAATTGAATATTTTCATGTTCTTAATTTATGGCTATTGTTTATTCTGCAGCTCTGATAAAATAATCGGTTAAAATTTCAAATGTTCCTACAGAATATATAGTATAGATATCTTACTTAGGAATAGTCCAATTCAATATATGATTTTCTATTTTAGCGATATTTATTTCCATAGAATTCATGTCGAGATTATTATTATAATCCTCTATTCTTGAACTAAAGCCTAGTTCTCCATTACAAAATTCTTGATAATCAATCCATTACATAAAACTCTTTATATCAAAAAGTAATTAACAACTAAGTTGGAACCTATTGTCGATTACGGGACCACCCAACCTACTAGGATCACCTTATGCCACCTCTTGAGCTTTTTTACGGTTGGCCAATGCTAGGCCTTCAGAACTGACCAACGTTTCAACAACAACAAGCTTCATTGGCATTACTAACCTTTTTTTTTAACTCAATTATCATAATTTATAAAGGTAAAACTATCACAAAACTTTCCTAAATATCCCACTGGGCTCTGATACCAAAAAATAGAAGTACTTTTTATAATGGAGTATTATGGGGATTTGGTCTTCTTAGACTAATATATTGAGCAAAAATTGACATAAGTTTTACCAAATAAATTTTTCTTGTTAATCCTATACAAGTATTTGATAATTTCTTATTAAATGATGAATTCTATGTATAACTTCATAAAATTCTAGTAAGAAAGTTATTCCTAATAAAAGACTTAATTCTTGATTATTATCCATATTCAACCTTAAAAGACTATTAATAACATGATCTGAAACTTGATTATTTTGAAACTCTAATGGAAACATGATTAATTTGTAAATAATTTTGAATAAAAGCAATTAAAATGTTTATAAAATATTTTTCTAATTGTAATCAATGCAGGTACAAAATCCTTTAATTTAATTAAATGGTTTTGAAGACAAATTAATTCATTAAGTTAACCAAATCTAGAGTATGAGAAAAATCTATCAAAATAAGATTATTGATAAAATTTTCAATATAACGAACCATATAAACAACTACTAGGGCAGAGCATTGGTTGGTTCGATTACCAAACTGAACCAAATTTCAGTTAACCGAACCAAAATATGCATAAAAATAGGAACCAAACCAAACCAAATAAGAATACTAAGTGAATATAATCGAACCAAAATTTTTCAGTTTGGTTCTGTTATTAACCGTGGTAACTGAATTTTTTTAATATAAGTATAAAAAAATTATAATAATTAAAAAATGTGTAAGTTGATATAAATTAAATATAATACATAAAAAAATAGTGATTGATTGGTATTAAATAGACCAATTAGAATTATAAAACCATAAACTAAATATTATATAAACACATAAAAAATATTTTAGTATATTTATCATAATTCGGTTTGATTTTAGTTAATTCGAACATTTTCATGGTAAAACGAAATACCAAATTATGTGTGAGATTGTTACCAAATCGAACCAAAAAAAATTTGGTAACCGAACCAAATTTTTTATTCGGTTTCGTACGGGATTGGTATTGGTTTTTCCGAATAACGCACACCCCTAACAACTACCTAATTTGTTGCTTGAAAATATCTTACAAACTCTTGATGACTAAGAAGACTCTGATGACACATGACATTCTTGAATATAGGACTTAAAAGGAATTGAATACAAAATGAGGTAGATACAGCTAAGGGTTTTCTAGCTTTTTCTCTAATATCAAAAGACTGGTTTGAGCGCTCTGTCTTGAAATGATGATAGGTTTCACTTTTATATCTGAAGAAAGATTATTGAATAAGTGCTTATTGAATCATGTAATCTTGAAGCTAATCTGTACTTGGATTTGTTTGTCATAGCGTGTATGGTTGTGGATAAAGAAGATAAGATAATTTTAAAGATGTGGACGAACTGGTTCCATTTGTTACTGATCTTGATATGTTCGTCGATCTTGATAAAGCGATTCTTAGCATGTCTGTCTTTTTTTGATAATTTAAGATAAGGTCTTGATGACTATTGTCTTCTTTTGAAAGTGAGAAGCAACTGATGTCATGAAAAATAGTTTTTAATAATTGAAGAATCTAAACTATTCTTTTTTTAAATCATATTTTTGCCTAGGCTGCCTAAAAGGGCTTTCAATTTTGTGAGTTTTTCCTATACCTTTTGGCCAAGCGGATGTTTATGAGCATTAATTTTTTTCCTGGGCCACCTTAAAAGGTTTCCAATCCAACATGCTTATGTAATCATTGCTACATTTTATTATAGATTGATAAAATAAAATTACAATTTTATATCATCATATGGATTTTGTGAGTCCTGGAACAACTTTAAAGGAACTTGTTCTTTTGACAAAGATGTGGATGGTTTAGATTCTGGGGTTTCTTCTAAATCACTAACCTCAAAACAAACTTCTTCTAATTAGGTTAATGAGTTTTTGCTTATCTTGCCAAAATCTTGTTAACTAAAGAGGTGGAACTGTTAGCTTCTCAAAATAATATGACTCCATTGCTTCTGGAGTTACTCTGTTTTTGACAAAAGTACACTTTGGAAGTGAAATTTCTCAATCATTATAGTAAAATTTCCAAGACATGATCCAGAGAATCGAAAAAATAGAAACAAATTTGATGACTTTATCTGGTTCTACATTATTGTAATACTTTAAAAACTTATCGTAAGCCCGACTGACGATTGAAGGAAAAATATCTAGATTTGGACCAAAATATTTTGACCATTTGACAAACCAATTTCAAAGAATCCCATTGAAATTGTTATGAAAGTAGAAAAACCTTGAATGATTACAGAACCTCAAGAGAAAATCACTATATCAACCGTTTTGATAATCATAGTAATTGTATGACCTAATTGGGGGATATCCGGACAATCATTTTTGGGCTGAATGGTCTTTGTTTCCTACTTTCGAAAGAAGATAATAGTCATCAAGTCCTTATCTTTAATTATCAGAAAAAGACAACCATGTCAAGATCAACTTTATCAAGACCAATCGAGATATCAATGAGTTACAAATGAAATCAGTTCGTCCACAACTTTAAAATGATCTTATCTTCTTTATCGGCAACCAAAGTAAGGCTATCACGTTTCGACAAAAAAAATCCAACTGGAGCTTATCTTCAGATTACATTATTCAACAAGCATTTATAGAATCTTTCTTCGGATATAAAATCTGAACCTATCACCATTTCAAGACATAGTACTCAAACCAATCTTCTAAGATTAGATAAATCGCTAGGAAACCCTTGGTTATAACTATCTCCTTTTGTAATAAGTCTTTAGATCTTCAGTTAGTATTTTTAGAGTCATGTTCTTGTATTTCAATTCTTCCTAATTCCTGTATTCAAGAATGTCCTGTGTCAAGAGAGGCTTCTCAGTCATCTAAAGTTTGTAAGATATTTTCAAGTAATAAATTGCGTATTTGTTAATATGGTTCGTTATATTGAAAATTTTATCAATAATCTTGTTTTGATAGATTTTTTCTTATACTCCAGATTTGTTTAATTAAGAAATGAATGAATTTCTCTTCAATACCATTTAATTAGAGTACATATTAAGTTTCATATTGAAGGATTTTGTACCTGCATTGATTTCAATTAGAAAAAATGTTTTATAAATATTTTGATTGCGTTTATTCAAAATTGTTTATAAATTAATCATGTTTCCGTCAGAGCTTCAAAAACTCAAGTTTCATATCATTTTATCAATAGTCTTTTAAGGTTGAATATGGATAATAAACACGAATTAAGTCTTTTATTAGGGAAATTAACTTTGTTACTAGAATTTTATGAAGTTGTACATATAATTCATTATTCAAGAAGTAATGATAAAATACTTATATATATTCATTCCGTTCCTAAAAGAATGCCCTTTTATCAAAAAATTTCTGTTCCAAAATATTCGTCATTTTAGAATTTCAAGAGAGTATTTAATATATTTTTCCTAATTTACCCCTTGTATTATTAATGCTATCAAACTTTAAAAAAAAAAACAACAAATAGTTTAGAAAATCGTGGCTCACTTTCTACTTTAAAAAAAGCATACTCTTTAATTATAACTTAATTGTACTTAGTAATTCCTAATAAATGAGTTGCATATTCCAATAATTATAAGTTGACAAGTATCTCTTCATATGCACTCACTTAGTAAAGAAAATTTCCAATTAGTATGCAAATAATAAAGAAAATTTGTTTTTACTTTTTAATAGTTTATTACTTCAAAAAGGAATTAATTCTTCAAGCACAAAATTGTAAAATCGGGGAAATACAATATATAAGGTTAATTTAGTAAAAACATAGTATAATTTATGTATTTCAGTCCATTCCTTAATTTTTGTACCAAAAGCTAAAAGAACATCTTTTTAGGAATGGATGGAGTAATTAACAAGAAAAATTTATTTGGTAAAATATATAATTATGAGAATAATGTCAATTTTGCTCATATATTTGTCCAAGAAAACCAAGTCCCCATAATACTACATTATAAAAGGTCCTTTTGTTTGATATCAATTTATTTGGTAAAACTTATAATTAAGGAAATAATGTCAATTTTGCTCTTAATATATTTGTCCAAGAAAACCATATCCCCATAATACTTTGTCATAAAAGGTTCATATACTTTTTTAAATCATCATCATGTGGCTTGGTGGTTGGTAACTTGTGACCTCATGTTTCAAGTTACAGGGACAGATCCTTGGGGGGTCTTGGAGGGTTTATTGACCCCCCAATCTGCCTGAATTTTTGAAGATGGGTGATTTGCCATAAAAGATTGGAAGCTTTGTGGTTGATCCTACAACTTAAGAAAAAAATAAAAATTATTTTTTTTAAGTTGCAGGATCAAAAACTGCAACTTAAAAAAAATAAAAAAAGGTTTTTGACACGATTATTTCCCCTTTCTCCTCTCATTCTCAGGCCTCAGTCCCAAATTTGGAATTCCCAATCTCAAATTCCCAAATCAACGAATCAATTATAAACCTTAACAATTCTTTGGTTGTTCACTATTGCATGTGCTATTATTAAGAAAATGGAATTCCCAATCTTGATCGAAGTTCTCTCAAGGTACTATTATTAATCATTATCTAATTAATTATAGCAATAGCATTGTTCCAAATTGAGTCAATGTGTTTGTAAGTTTGTTTAAAGGCCGAGAAGTGAAATTCAAGAATGGTCTATCACTTTTGGTTTAGAGATCAGACTAATTTATCTTTGTTTTCTTTTATTAGGAAGATGGATAAATATCTTATTAGGAATGCAAGTTCAAGTCTTGAATCACCATCTAATGATCCAAATTCTAATGAAAAACATAGTAATAAAAGAGTGCGAACAAAATTAAAGATGTATTGAGGAGACAGTATTGGGCTAAAGCCCTTGTCAACCAAAAGAGCATACTTTCCCTCAAACTCAAATTTCTGGAAGTTATAGGTATTTTCAGAAAGCATGGTTTGATACCTATCCATGGTTAGAGTATAGTATGTCTAAAGATGATGCATTCTATTTATATTGCTATCTATTTGATAAGGGAAACAAGAAAGGGTCTGAGGTCGAGGTTTTTATAGATGGTGGTTTTAGAAATTGGAAAAAGGCTCCAGAAAAGTTCACTAAACATATAGGAGGTATGAAGATTCCACACAAGCAAGCTATAGAATTGTGTATTAGATTCCAAAATCAAAGGTTAACTGTGGATTATATGTTATAATTGTTAGTTTATGCCCTAGTCCTTTAGTCAGTGTAATTGGATTTTTGATAATTAATAAAAGGCATTAATCTATTTTATTAATTTCTTGTGCAATTAATAGTTATAGAGAATCCATTAGTTAAGTTATACTTTTATTTGTTAGGAGCATCTCCTAGTAGTAGGACTGAGAGTAGGGTTAACACTTAACTATAAATATCCCTAGTCTGTTATATCATGGAAATGATACTAACCAAAGACTAGCATGGTCTTTGATTATATGGTGGTGTCCTATTGACCATTGGACGTGGAATGTCAATCAAAGAGATTGGTGCATGTTAGGTTATATGGTACTGGATCGATCCACTCAGATTATTTCACTCCCCTATAAGATAAATGAATCTCTGGTAGCACTTATATTGGATCCTTAGACTTGATGTTGCTATGGACTTAGGGATGATCTCACATACTTTGACATACACCTAACAAGCTTGTAATAGAGTGCCAAGTATGGGTGTAATTGGGTATGCCGGTGAATACCTAAGGGTCATGAGCAAGGTGAAGGGAAATGTCAATCTCTTAAATGAGATCATGATATCACCGGTCACTTGATGAGTGAGACCGAGAGTGTTTGGCCCAAACCAATACTTAATTTACTAGGTGATTAAGTGATTGAGTTCTTCAATCTACTCGATATCAAGAAATGTATTTGCAACCACAAGGGATGACTTAGTCATGGTTCTTGTAGTACAGAGATATCTAAAGGGCATGGGATGTATAAGAAAAGGCTACAAGATATATACGTCTAAAAGATATATTCATCTTAATTGGGGCTATAATGGTTTGCTAGAATCCACCTATAGTCTGTGGGCCCAAAGGTTTGGGGGCCACTGCCAACATAAAGATGAACCTACCGATCGCACGCACAGGGTCAAGATTGAATGTTTAGGACATAAATATATATTAGATATATATTTAATTAAAGAGCAATTATTATATTTGTATTGATTTAATTATTGTATGGTACAATAAATAAATTGATTAAAATATAACTAGTCAATTATATTAAATTAATTATTGTATGGTATAATAAATAATTTAATTAGAATATAATTTGTCAAAATTGAATTTTGACATCATACGGAATTTAATTATGTTTAGGTTAATTTATTTTATTGCATAGTGCAATAAATAAATTAAAGCTAAAATATAACTATGTCTGTGAGCGGACGACGCGTTTTCGACGGGACGCGGGAATCCCTTTTGGAATGGACGCCTCAATCTCGGGCGGGCCCCTCCCTCGCGTGGGGTTTTTATAAATGGAAAATCGATTTGGAAAATAAATGGAATTAATCCTTAAAAGAACCGAGACCTAAGTCTCGATGAATATTGTAGAGTCGCCACCCGGCTCAGCTCAAATGGGAAATTCTTAAGGTAGCTGAATCGGACGAACGGTCGCTACACTATCCAGAGATTCGGGTCCGGACAAGTCCCCTATTGCGTGTCTAATTAAAATAAATATTGCCAATGTTCTCAAATGGTATTTCAAAATCTAAAGTCAATTTTATTGAATATATAAAAGGCATACAGCGCGCATACAAATATTTAATACAAAAGTAAGGAAAAGAAATAAATATTAATTGGCTTACAACCAAATCGAATGGAAAAATAAAAACTCTCACCTCACTTTACAAGCGCCTAAAATACACAAGAATCTAGAAAAATACAACCGCCTAATATACACGATTTAATCTATTAAATTACATCCAAAATAAAAATAAAAAGAAATTAAAACCTGCAAAACAGAGGGTTAGCACAATATATAGCACACCACACATTGGACTCAAATAGACAGAATTGGGAAATCAAGAGCTGGGGGCATGCACTTAGGGGATAACCGGGTCGGCTCGGCTAGCCGGCCCGGTTAGACTTGGAAAACATTTTGAAACGTCCCTGTATTTTTGGTTTTGTGGGAAATTCATTTTGAAAACAATTTTTCTGGTTTACATGCATTTTTACATATTAAGTGGGTCGGTTTTCAGGAGAACTGGGTCTCCGTCGTGGCATTGTTCTAGATGCAATTTTACTGAAAATTGAATCTATGGTCGTGAATGCACACAACAAAATTCATTTTGATGGTTTTTGAAGCTTTCTGAATTTTTATGGATTTTTGGGAATTTTTGGGGATAAAAACGGAAATTCTGGTTCTGAAAACTACGTTACAGTCGCGCGACTGTTTGAAGCTTTCTGAATTTTTATGGATTTTTGGGAATTTTTGGGGATAAAGATGAAAATTCTGGTTCTGAAAATCACGTTACAGTCGTGCGACTGTAACTACAGTCGTGCGACTATAAGTGGCCTGGAGTCAGAATTTCGCCAAAACTTTATTGGAAGGAAACTGGGAAGAAAACACTGGAAATCAAGAACACTCGTACGACTGTAACTACAGTCGCACGACTGTTGTACGACTGTTCATCAAACTCAAGAACAGTCGTGCGACTGTTCTTGATTTCCAGAAGCGGAAATGCAGAAAAATGGGTAAAATGCAGAAAAACCACACCAATCACCCAGAAAGCTTGTAAAAGAGAGGGGAAAAGGAGTGTTTACCTCTTTGGCGTGAGTCCACCGTTGGATTGACCCCTGGCGTCGCTCCAATCCACTAAAATCCGGACTTTTCTCCTTAAGTTAGGGTTTGAGATTTGGGTCCAGAGATTTCCAAATGCTGAGGGATTCTTGAAGTTCAGTTCTTTCTTTCTTTGTTTCTCTTCTTTCTCTTTTTTCCTCTTCTTCTTTTCCTTTTTTTTGTCTGTCCCTTCTTTTTTGTTTTCTTCCCCCCCTTCTTTTCTCCTGTTCTTTCAGCTTTTGAGGTATGGGTTGGCTCACCTACCGCGATCTACAGTCGTACGACTGTAGTTCGGTCTCCTCTTTTTTTTTTAAGGAAGTAAAATTTCGGCGCTTACAATGTCATAACTGGATTTTGACATAAATTAATATAAGGATGCATGTATATTTATATCATAAGGTTTATGGGTTTATAATTGAATTAAAACTTTAGCATAAAGTTTAATTATTGAAACCCTAATTGACCTAGGGTATAAATAGTATCTTATACTCTTGGTTCCCTAAGACTGCATCAATCCCATTTCCACAAACTGAAAATTTTACCCCTCCCCCTTACTGGTTCTAGGGTTTGGCCAGTTGCTCTCTGTCGAGTGCTAGCATGCTCATTCAATGTTCGAGACCTGCGTGTGTGAAAGTAAAGATTTCCTTTTTGGAAATTCTGATTGAAAGCTTCATAACTCGCGTAAGATTTATATTGCTTTATAGTTGAGTCTGTTTCTTCTTAATCTGAATGTTTTCCTGGACCGAATTTGAGTGCAATTCAATGGCTTCCATTGAAAAATTTTGTTTTGTATGGTGGAAATCCTTACAATCATCAATAAAAGAAGCAATGGAGGTTGCTTAGCGCACTCGTTGAACAACAGTTGTAAAGGTGATTCGATTTCTTTAAGGGCAGGGTTTAGCTTTTCGTGGACATGATGAATTACTAAATTCAACGCAACAAGGTAATTTTCTTGAACTTATCACATGGTATTGTAAGGAGAATGAAGAAGTAAATAAGGTGATTGACTTAAATGCTCCAAGAAATAATCAATTGACTTCTTATAAAAGTCAAAGGGATATTATCAGTGCTTGTGTAGCAAAGACAACAAAAGTTATTATAAATGAGATTAAAGGAAAATTTTTATCTCTTGTTGGATGAGGCATGAGATAGTTCCGTAAAGGAGCATATGTCAGTGGTTTTGAGATTTGTGAACAATTCTGGAGAAGTTGTGGAACAGTTTCTTAAAGTAGTCCATGTTATTGACACTACTATACATTCTTTGAAAAAGGTTGTTGATGATTTCTTTGCAAAGAATGGATTGTCACTCTCAAGCCTTAGAGTTTAGGGATATCATGGAGCTTTTAATATGCATGGCAAGCTTAATGGACTAAAGACACTAATTTAAAATGAACACAAGCACACACATTATGTTTATTATTTTGCTGATCGACTTCAGCAAGTGGTTGTGGAAGTTACAGAGAAGAGTGGAATGGTGAGTGTTTTTTTTATATTATCTATCTATGATTATGAATATTGTTGGAGCTTCATGCAAAAGGAAGGATGTTATTCGACAAATACAACATAATGAAATGGTTGAGCTTTTAGAGAAAGGTGACATTTCTACAGGAAAGGGCAAGCATCAGGTAACAAGTTTAGCTCGACCAGGAGATAAACAATGGGAGTCTTATTACAAAACAATAACTCGTGTTCTTCATATGTGGACATCAGTGAAATAAGTACTTTTTATTATGCGTAAGTGTGAGCATGGATTTTTGTCTGACCTCTATGATGATGATTTCCGATTATACTTTATCTGAAATTATTCGAAGCACGGCCCAAGGAGTGAAGAACGGACTGTAACTTGTGTCAAAACGGACTGAAAATCATCGAAAATTGAAATAGGGTTTGTCATCATTACAGGAAGGGCCGTACGGCCCAATTGGAAAGGAGGCACGACCCAACTTTTAGGGTTAATCCGTGGAAGAGAGCTGCTTAAAGTGGGTACAATTGTGATTTAGAGATGGGTTGTACAACCTAAAACTTAGGCTACACGGCCCAATTTGGTAGGAAGATGGGCCGTATGGCCTATCTCTTAAGAATTTAGTTTGTCAAATTAACCCACTTGCAGAATAAAAGAATTGATTTATTAGAGAGATGATGTCATTTACGGAAGAGAGGAATATATTACAGGAAAAGATTAGAAAGAAGGGATGATAATCACACATACTAAAAACCAAGCCATCATCATTCCAGGGCTCATCATCTACTGCTCCTTCAACCTCTTCTTTTCTTTACAATTGTTTTCCTTAAGCTTTATCATCTCCATTGACAACCAATTTCATC
This sequence comes from Euphorbia tirucalli, assembly GCA_039660915.1. Lineage (NCBI taxonomy): Eukaryota > Viridiplantae > Streptophyta > Magnoliopsida > Malpighiales > Euphorbiaceae > Euphorbia > Euphorbia tirucalli. Next base: position 22,406,181 of record CM077632.1, read on the forward strand.
AAGATTTCCAAACACCAAAGCCAAGCCAATCTCAACCAAATCAAACACTAAACTACATTTCCATACATAGATTTCCTCGGTTCGAAGCTTTATATAGCTGTATTTTAGTTTCTGGCGAGTTTTGGTTCGTATTCATAAGTTACACCGGTTTAAAGCTTTAAGGAACATATTTGGATTATTTCCTGAAAATCTAGATAAACAAACTAAGGGTAATCATTGAGAGGTTATAAAATCCTATCTCTCTTTTCCTGCATTGTTTTATTTCTCTATGTTGTGCAAAATCGAAAAAGAACTTTGCTGAAAATTTAAGAACAGGGTGGTACGGCCCATCTTTTAGCCTAATTTTTAGGAAAATTGAGCTGCACGGCTCATCTTGGCCCATGAGCCGTGCATCCCAATGTCTTTCTATTTTCTGTGAATTAGTTTTATGAATCCAAGGTGAAAATCTTTGATTTCTCAGTCTAATCAATCGATAGACCCCCAATGGATCGTAAAATTCAAAAGGAGAAAACCCTAAAATGAATTTCTACATGTTGAAATCATCAAATAAAAATTATTTTCATCGTTATATCTAAACCCCGAGATCCAGATCTAACCTATTTTTTAATCCTACTATTCCAGAAATTCATTTCATAAGCATAGCATTTACTTCTGCTATTAATCATTGTGCATACATTTTTATAAAACTCATTTTAGGTGTTTACATGCTTTAACAGCCAAGATTTAATTTCTGAGCATTTTTCAGGACCCACTGTGAGCAAGGCTTTTTTCCCGACCTCGGTGATGAAAGCCATTATTACCTTTTTCACAGATAAACGTGAAGCGGATTCAGAATGACCTGGACAATGTTGGAAATGTCTCGGATGACTCGAATGTGTGTGACAAGTCTTGGTATGGAACCTCAAAGAAGGTCGAGTGAGCGTTTGGAAGAACCGAAGAGAAAGGTGAAAAACGTAAAAGTAGGCAAGTCTGGTGACTATAGCCGCGTGGCTGTAATCACCAGATTTCCTAATTAACAAAAAAATCAGTCTCTAATGCTGATTTTTAACCTAATTAGGGAAGTATAAAAAGAAAATAACGAAGACAGAATAGAGGGACGCAGAAAAACAAAAGGAGAGTAGCCACAATTCTAAAAAAATTAGGGGTTCTTGAGAGATTTGAGGGAGAAAAAAAGAGAGAATTAAACCATCCTATCAAAAACAATCAAAAACCTTAATTAAATACATAGAAATGATTAGAATTCTTCGGGGATTAATTTTCTGGGGTGGTTCTAATCCGTAAACACTCATCCAATTTGATTCAGGGTTCTGTTCGAGCTTTAGAGATCGCATATGCTTTCAGGTTGTTCGTGATTGCAAGGCATTTCCTGGCATCCAAATCCATTCCTTGTGATCCAAAACGCGGGAACACAGTTAAGGTATATTCTGAGAGGCCTTAAAAACTCTTTCTTATTCATTCTGGGTGCTATTTGTTTGTGATTTTATGTTTTCTGCGATTCTGGAAGTGAGCCCGGTTACAGCCGCCCCACCTGATGATTACAGCCGCTCGACTGTAATCTACAGGGGCGTGGCTGCAACCTATAGCCGCACGACTGTAATCTTCTTATTGCAGCCTCATGGCTATAATCTTCAGGGGCAGAAGCTTCGAATGCCCCCAAATCGACCGATAACGCTTCTGTTCTTCAAATCAAATGTGTTTTTTGTGATTATTATTGGTCAATTACATCCATATATGTTTGATTTTCGGTTTTCGGATTTATAATTAATGGATGTAATGTTAAAATTTGGAGATTTCGGGTTTTTAGGGATTTCCGGACTCATTTGATCCATTTTAGATCTGTTTTCGTGGTGTTTTATAAGTTTCTGGAAATCCCAGATCACTCAAAACCGTCAAAATTCTAAAACGATTTTCAAAATGAGAAAAGAAAATTGAAATAGATTCTGGAGCACTACAGCCGCACGGCTGTAGCCTGAGAAACAGGATTTATAGTTTTGCCCTTTTGGGCCTCTAATTTGTAATTTTGTGTCTCATTTCAATTCAAAACAGATTTTTGGCATGTTTACATTTTTGGACCTTAGATGAATGTCTATTTTAGGCCCACTCACGAATGGGACCCCCGGGTCTTAGGATATCCGGCCCATTAAAAGTTGGAAAATGCATGTAAAGTGAGCCAAATTGTTTTCAAAAGTGGTTTTTCATCCACAAAATCTACATGGCATTTCTATAAAATGTTTTCCAGGTCTAATCGAGTAGTCATCCGGACTTCTCGGTTATCCCCATATTTATGATCCCACTTCCCAAAATACCCTTATTCTGTCTTGTATGATGTTGAGATTCATCATTGGAAAAATAAAGTGGCGCAGCGGAAAATACACCATTTAAAATTTCCTAGAATCTATCTATCGTGTCCAATTACCATTGATTAGAATAAAACCAATTTGAATCAAGAGAGATTAACTCACTGGATTCGTCTCTTCTAGAGACTACTGCAGAATCGTTTCTTGAAACTGCGATCTCCAAAGTCCGGTGCAACCAACTATTGAGCGGGAACTGGTACTAGCCGAAGACGCGAAGGAATGGAGGATTAATGCTGGGATTTTTGGCTGATTTGGGGCTGCTCTTGGTGGCTGAAATTTCCAGCAATTAATTAGGGTTGAATTAGGTTTTTCTTCCTTAAGTGTGCCCTTATATAGACACCTTGTCTAATTAGGTTTTAATTAGGTTAATTAAACCCAAGCCCACTAGGATTATAATTACATAAATAAACTTTAATTAAAAAGTATATACTATGTAAGTTAATTCCATTTAACTAAATTTAATTACCCATAAATAAAATTAAATCACACTTAAGTAAATACAATACATGTATTTAATTTTCCTACTTAGGAAAATTATTTAATTAATTGTTACTTTATGTAATTTAATTAATTGATAAATTAATTAACTACCTTATGTAAACGTATTAATTAAATTAAATTCAACCCAATGTTAATTAATTACCTTGACACCGAACGTCAATTAATTAATTAACACATTCCTTCCAATGTACATTACATGTACAATTTCTATAAGCTCTGCTCAGTTGATCTATGTGCACGATCCAATGGGTCTCTCCTTATGTTGGCAGTAGGCCCGTGGCCCACAGACTGTAAGTAGGTTCTAGCAAACCATTACAGCCCCCAATTAAGACAGAGATGCAGCAGTCTTTTGAAGACACTAACCCGGTAGGAATCTCATAGTGTCCTTTGCCTAACGATATCGATATGAATAAACAAGAGGCATGGTGTCTGCCATCCTCTTCTATTGTTTATTATGTTTCTTGATCTTGAGTTGACTGATTAATCAAATAAGCACCGACTTACTTGGGTATGGCCATACACTTATCAGTCCCACTCATCAAGTGGCCAATGATATCATCTCGGTGTTACCCGAGTGGCAATTCCACCACTTCATCATCAATATCAACATGTTCACCGGTCCACCCAATCATACCCATATTTAGCATCCTTTTATAGACCTGTTAGGCGTATATCAAAGTAAACCGGATTACATATTAATATTATAATGAAATCTGGTCTGAGGACAAAAGAGACCTACTCAAGAAAGACCTATGATGCGACAACCATGTGGCTTTCTTGTGCGGATCGATCCGGTCCCATGTCAACGACACGTACCTATATTCATGACTGACTATACAAGTATTATGGCTAGTTAAGAACTACCATACAGTCATCGAATATACAAGTCTGTGGTTTTATTCGTTCCCACGATTAGAACTGGGATAGGTTTTATGATTATCAATCAATGGATACTCTACTCATATTATAGCACAAGATATAAATGAAATAGATTAATTGCCTTTATTTATGTGACACAAATAATGTATTCATACAATGAGTCTTAATGTATAATACAAGATACAAGAATCCAATGCCCTAAGAACTAGGGCACACCAACAAGCCAATACAGAATATGGCTTCACACAGAATTCTGATGAGCCCTGTGTGTATAAGATGGTTAGTGGGAGCATTTCCACCTTTCTAGTGCTGTATGTTGACGACATCCTTATCATTGGAGGCGACATACCAACACTGCAAGGGGTTAAGCAGTGGTTGAGTAGGTGCTTCGCAATGAAGGACTTAGGTGAAGTGATAAGGTCGGTTTTTGACCTTATCTTTTAGGCAATTTCGTGGTTTGAACGGCAATTTTTAGAGTCTTTTGCATGAATGTTTGTGTGGTTTTTGAATATTTTGTGATTTTTATGTTTTGGATAGATTTTTATAACTTTTAGTATTTTTCGTGTTTTCTAGGGTTGTTTTTGTAATTTTTGTTAATTTGTTGTTTTTTTGGTCCATGGCATTGGTGCCGTTATGTTTCTTTGTGCTTGTTTTGGACAGGTATTATGACCCGGACCGGAAGTGGAGCGTCAGCGGCGAAGAAGAGTTCAAAGTGCTGAAAATCAAGGTGGCACGGCGTGCCTGGTTAAGCAGTCCAGTGGAGTGGCACGAAAACGTGCCACTCAGATCAGCGTGGCGTGCCTACCCTAAAATCACATGGCACGGCGTGCCAACTCCAGCAGCACGGCGTGCCGCCTTCAGTTCTACACAGCACGGCGTGCCGAGCCCCGAAACCTGCTGTTGCCCTACTTTCATCTCTTCTTTTTGCTGGTTTTAACCTAGCTGTATAAATAGGTTATTTTCTATGTTTTAGAGCATCTTTTTCCAGTCTTTTTGAGTGAGAGCAAAAACTTGTAGTGAGGTTTTGGAGCTTGAACTATTTGCTTTCTCTGAGTTTGAACCATCGTTTGGTTGTAGTTTTACTTAGAATCTTCCCCTTTTGCGACGTTCCTAGTTCCGGCTCGGGTTCGTCTATAGAGGTACACCCCAAGCATCTTCACACCGTCGGAATCCGGTTAATCGGACCAAAAGGGCATAAGTTTTTCTTCTTCTCTTTTGTAATTTGATTAAGTTAGTTTTGATTCCGCAAATCGATTATGTTTGGTTGTAAACACTGAATTCATTCATCTTTCTTAATTAATACAATTGATTGCGAGTTAATTTCAATTTTTATTCCTTTTTCTTTATGCAATTCCTTTAATGAATATCTGGTCTCATAAGATCTTAATTTATTAAGTTCATATCTGTGGCATTACCTAGATTGACGCCTAGGAAACCATTAGTATTGACGACACTGTGGAACTTACGTGCCCTTATTTCTGAGCTTTAGAATTAGACCGCCTCCAAACAAGGAAAACCGGCTAAGGACCTAAAAGATCTAGATACGCTAGGTTGTATTATCGAAAGAGCATAATTAAGGATTAATTGTTGAGTTAAATTCATCTTTTGTAGTTAATTGATAAAGCCATCCCCATTAGCATTCATAGGTCGGTAAACCGCCAATTGATAACACAAAACTCAAGTGCAGAGTAAGCTGGAATAGATCAACTAGGAGTAGGATAGTTTAGTTGTTAACATAATCAACCCAAACTACGTTCCGCCTAGGACACGCAAGGAACCCGAGTAGTTTAGTGTTTGCAGATTATTCTTTTCTCTGTGGGATCGATACCTGGACCAACCAGAATTATTACTTGTCAACGATAGGTACACTGCCTTAGTTGTGCGTTTCTAGGTTTAGTTTTACTACTACGCCTAGGACCCATCAAGTTTTTGGCGCCGTTGCCGGGGAAATTTATATTTCTGCATCATTTAGCAAAAGGTCTATTTGCTGATCTAGGCAACATTTCTATGCATATAGTTAAATAATTTTTCTTTTCTGTGAATATTTATTACAATTTAGTTTTCTTTAATTTCTGTATGTGTGTGTTTTCTAGCTTATGCGAACTCGCTCTCAGCATCCTGAGCTTTTACCTTATAACCCTGAAATTGAACGTTTGTGTAGCAGGAACCGTAGAGTACGCCAAGAGCAGATTGTTCAAATGGAGTATCAGCAGCCTGATGACGAGGAGAGACAACTCCGGGAAAGAGTTGAGCAAGAGCAACTCCGGCGAAAGCGGGAGGAGTTTGACAGATGAAGGGGTGGTGATAGAGACAACATGGTCGTGACTGAATTAATGGCTCCACATCAGCCCCGGAACAGATCCGGAGTGGTTATCCCAGCCATCACTGCCAATCAATTCGAGCTGAAGTCCAGTATGATCCATTTGATCCAAGGGAACGGTCTATTCAGTGGCGGAATAAGTGATAACCCCAATGATCACTTAGACCGGTTCCTCATGGTGGCCGATACAGTCCGAATCGGTGGGGTGCCCCAAGATGCTGTGCGGTTGAAGCTGTTCCCCTTTTCACTATGCGGGGGAGCAATGGAATGGTACAAATCCTTGAGGCCCGGATCAGTGACATCATGGGACCAATTGGAAGAGCAATTCTTAGCATATTACTTCCCACCATCAAAGATGGTTCAGCTAAGGAACGAGATCATAGGATTCCGGCAATTTGGGATGGAGACTCTTAATGAAGCATGGCAGAGATTTCAACGGTTGTTGCGGAACTGCCCCCACCATGACATGCCGCGTTTCACTCAGGTAAGCACGTTTTATCATGGTTTAACACCAGCTAACCGTGCCATTATTGATTCTTCTGTAGGTGGGGACATTTTTAAGAAGACTGCTACACAAGCCGAGGAGTTGATTGCGGAGCTGGCTAGAAAGAGTACCTTGTGGCAGTCGGACACGCCAACAAGGAATAAGGTTCGAGCTGCAGATTTGGGACGCCAAGATGCAGCTATGGACCATGTAAACAAGAAGTTGGACCTGTTGATGTCCCGTCTGAACTTAAATGGGCCACAATACCAACCGGTGTTGTGTGTATCATGTGGAGCGGAGCATCCCGGGCAAGATTGTGAATTGGGCGACCCATTCGCCCAATCGTCCGAAAACGTAAGTTTTGTGGGAGGAAACCAAAGGTACAATAACTCTAACTCTTATTCACAAAACTTCAATAATAATAATAATTACGGAAGAAGGTATCGACACCCGAATATGTCCTATAGTAACAACCAAAATGTGTTGAGACCTCCTTCCGGATTCCATTATGAGCACCGTGAGCAGGGGTTAGGTAAGGCCCCATTTATTCCTAATGATTAATCTCCACAGCAGCCTCAACAGTCTAAGCAAGATGAGATGGTTTTGTCGTTACTAAAAGACATCTCGTCTCGGCTTGCTGATAATGAAGCGTACTGTAGGGATTTGGGTAAGCAGGTGGCTCAATTGAGTAGGGAGAGGCAGGAAAGACCTCAAGGAGCACTTCCGAGTAGAACTGAACAGAACCCTAAGGGTAATCAATGGGAGACAGCTCAAGCTATAACCCTACGAAGTGGTAGGCAAGTGGAGGATCGAGTGCAAAATGCTGATATTCCACCACAACTTACTGAGGTAAGTGAAGAGTCGGGAGAGGTAAGCAACCCCGACTCGATTTCTGAACCCGAACCTAGTACAACTGAAAAAGGGAAAATTCCTGACCCAGTGAGAGCCTACGCGCCTAAACTTCCTTATCCTCAAAGGGAGAAGAAAGATAAACTGCGGCAGAAATATTCCAAATTCCTGGAAATTTTTAAGAAGTTAGAATTTAACATGCCGTTAATTGAGGCTCTCCAAGAGATGCCCTCTTATGCTAAATTTTTTAAAGAACTTCTTGCAGGGAAAAGAAAGCTAGGCGAGGATGAAGTGGTGGCTTTGACAGAGGAATGTTCAGCAATTATAACTAACAAACTCCCACCTAAGCTCAAAGATAGGGGCAGTTTCACTATTCCATGCCGGATAGGAAACTTGGAGATTGCCAATGCCCTGTGTGACTTAGGCGCGAGTATAAATTTGATGCCTTTGTCGTTTTTCAGGAGACTCGGACTGGGAGACCCAAAGCCAACTAACATGACCCTCCAATTGGCGGATAGATCTCTCACGAGACCAAAGGGGGTGGTCGAGGACGTGCTAGTAAAAGTGGACAAATTTATTTTTCCCGCGGACTTCGTGGTGATGGATATGGAGGAAGATAGCGCGGTGCCCCTTTTGCTTGGAAGGCCATTTCTTGCAACCGGTAGGACTCTGATAGATGTCCAGGAAGGTAAGATTATTCTTCGGTTGCACAATGAGGAGGTAAAGTTCAACGTCTATAACTCAATGAATTATCCATTAGATGTTGAAAGTTGTAATTTTGTACACCCTTTTTGCCCTATTGATGCTTATGTGATAGAAAAGAGTTTTAACTAAGGGGAATTGAAGCTCTTGTCCGATTTCCGATTGAAACTCTTTCTGGGCAAACTGCGGAGTCGATGGACGGCACCGTTTACCGTGCATAAGGTTTACCCTTCCGGGATGGTGGAAATTCAAACCCCGGAGGGAATTCAACAAGTGAATGGGCACCGGTTGAAGCCCTATGTCAGCGGAGGAATAAAGGAGGAGAAGCAAGTCTTGCTCCTTCGTGATGTGTAATGCTAAACCGCGGGCGTAGAAGTCGAGCTATTCCGAACAATTGATGGCCCCACTGACAAATCTCTCACGGAAATACAAATGTCACTTTCCCTTACTTTCGGACGATGAAGGTAAGAAGTACAAAACTTTATTCCCTTTAGAAAGCACTCCATTTCGCACTTTCGATTGGCAATTTCTTTTTGTACAAGACAGGTCGGAGGGAGTGAAAGCTAAGTTGACTAGTCTAGGGTGGTACGAATTTGTGAAATCTAACCCTCCGGTCTTTAGGGAGCTAAACCTCGAATTTTACTCTACCTTGAGTTTTAAAACCAACCCGGATACGGGCCTTAGAAGCATGACCTTTTGCCTCTTTGGCACTGAGCGAACTTTGGATATTGATGGCCTTAGGGCTTGTATAGGGATTGACGGGAATGGTTACAAGTGGCCCGAAAATCTGGATGCCAAGAAATTTTGGCGATTGATAGGGCAAGGGGTTTACCAACCCCGATTTGCCAAAACCTCCCAAATCCAAGACCCTGTTTTGCAATTAGTTCATAAATTTGTATGCTTTAATTTTTCGGGAAAGACTGAGAGCAACCGGGTTAATGCATTTGAATTGTTGATCCTGTGGCATGTGCATAGTGAAATTAAGGTGCATTTGGGCTTCTTTGTCATGGAAGCTTTATACAATCATCACAACCGAGCCAAGTCCGAACTAGAGTTAGGACATATTGTGACTTGTATTGCATGTTTTTTTCATAGTAATACTTGTTATAGGAACCTCGAGAGCATTCTTCCCAAGAAGCTTTCGAAGGGAATCTTGTCTTGTTCCTATGTTGGTGCAGCTGCAGGTCCTTTAAGTGCAGGAGGTTCAAGTCGGGGAAAGGCCCCCATGGAAGTAGACGAGGAGGAAGAGAGTGAGGAAGGAGAGGACAGCGAGGAGGACACGGAGAATGTATCGGTGGGGGTAGATTTTATGGGGCGGATTGAAGGACGGTTGGATGGCATTATTGAGCAATTGGAAGGCTTAACCGTCCATCAGGTTCTGCTGGAGCAGCGGCTGAACGCGCTCCTTGATCGGCAAGAAGCTCAGCTCGCCAACGTCGAGGCGTTCGCCTCCCGCTACTGTGCCGCCCAAGAAAGACCTATGATGCGACAACCATGTGGCTTTCTTGTGCGGATCGATCCGATCCCATGTCAACGACACGTACCTATATTCATGACTGACTATACAAGTATTATGGCTAGTTAAGAACTACCATACAGTCATCGAATATACAAGTCTGTGGTTTTATTCGTTCCCACGATTAGAACTGGGATAGGTTTTATGATTATCAATCAATGGATACTCTACTCATATTATAGCACAAGATATAAATGAAATAGATTAATTGCCTTTATTAATGTGACACAAATAATGTATTCATACAATGAGTCTTAATGTATAATACAAGATACAAGAATCCAATGCCCTAAGAACTAGGGCACACCAACAAGCCAATACAGAATATGGCTTCACACAGAATTCTGATGAGCCCTGTGTGTATAAGATGGTTAGTGGGAGCATTTCCACCTTTCTAGTGCTGTATGTTGACGACATCCTTATCATTGGAGGCGACATACCAACACTGCAAGGGGTTAAGCAGTGGTTGAGTAGGTGCTTCGCAATGAAGGACTTAGGTGAAGCTGAGACGATCTTAGGGATCAGGATCTACAGATATAGATCCATTCCGCTTCTAGGCCTAAGTTAGGCCACGTACATTGACAAGGTTCTGAAATGACTCCTTGGTGTGTTTTATTTACTTGTGCTAACAATATTTGGATGCAGCTTTTATTTTTCTTTATTTTTATTTTTGGATGTATTTTTTAGATTATCTCGTGTATGTAGGCGATTGTACCTTTTAGATTATCGTGTATTATAGGCAATTGTATATGGTGAGGATGAAAGTTTTCCTTTTTTTTTCTGGGTTGTATAATTTGGCCTCTACTTTACTTTTCTTGCACTTTCTTTTTCTGCACTTTATTTTTGGAGTTATATTTATGTCATGTGTATGAGCATTAACTAAAAATAAAAAGAAGATAAAATGAGTAGAACTAAGTGAATGTTATATTATATTATGAAATAATAATTGAAAATAAGTGAGGATTAGTAGATGTGTTGCCCGAACCTTGAATCTCTGGATTAGGTACCGCGTCTACACTTGGTAGGGAGCTGTACCGGAATTTCCCCGGATAAGCTGATCCGGGTGGTGACTCTGTATCTAATCTCAAAATTTAGGTTTCGAGATCTTTAAGTTCAAATTAGGATTTTCTAAAAAAAAAATCTAGTTTTTTGAAAAGTTCATACTTAAAATTAAGTTTTTTACAAAAAGGGTTTTCTCAATAAAATGAAAGGTTTTCTTAAAAAAAGATTAAAACTCGTTTTCAAAACCACAAACACTCACATCTCAAAAGAAGATCCCCGGTCCCTGCTTCACTGCGCGTTCCGTAAAAAACGTCAACCGCTCACAGTGGCGACTCTGCTGGGGATTAACAGTTTCTTTAAAAAAAAAGTTCTCGTAAAAACTTAAGGAACTTAGGCAACAATTGAAGTACATCCTTACTTGAAGTCAATTATTAATTCATAATCCGATATCTCATTCACAACTGCATAGCATGACATTTTCTCTTCTTGAATCCCTCCAACACATGATTAAGCCTGGTTTATTTCCAAAGGTGACCTACCTCTTCCGTTAGGATTGGAGGCACACAAAGGGGTAAACCACTCATAGCCTTGTACGTACCCCTTCGTTTGGACCCTTGAGTGGGGAGAAGTGCGCCCCTCACGACCACTTCATTTCATGACATATCGGGAGTCCCCAAGACTACCCGTGCTTCGCCTGTGCATCGGATTACACTTGGTAATTTCATTACATCATTGCACTATTAGAGGACCACAACATTCTTAGGCTTGTGTTCGTATGGCAGATCACACGATATCATCACATGGCATCATGTCCATTCACCAATAGTGTCATGGCGACACCAAAGTTTTGCTTGTGTGTCGCGATCCACATAAGATTGTTCCATAACATTGATGATTCATTCAAGGTACTCCACAAGTGCCGAACTAGTACTCATAGTAGGACATTTCATAATTTACCTAAATCATGCAAGGTGTTCCTCGAACATCGAAATGTTGTCCGTGTCTCGAGTTACACGTGACTTGTTTGTGACATCACTTCATCTAAGATGCCATAAAAGCATCAAACCTCTATCTATGGAACGGCTCCCATATGACTATCACATGTCACTTCATTGACTTATGAAGCATCGAACCTCTGTCCGTATGTCGGTACACATGTGACCATTTCATGACATCCATTAGGTACCCCGAAGGTGCTGAACTTATGTCCGTGTGACGGCCCACACGTGACATTTTTGCATTGTCTTTTACATGGCATGGGGTATGCTTGGAACATCCAAAACAAAAAGAAAGAAAATACAAAAGTCATTTTCATCATCGTCCACATCCATAAAGCATCATCTGATCATGAACATGAACACACCATACACACCATTTAGTGTGTCGAGTCTAGGTCCATAACATCCATCCGTGATTCTAACCTTATGTTGAATGTACAGTTTGGAGTCGCACCTCAAAATGGTTTGTTCATGTTGAATCAGAGCTGAACCCTCCAATTCAGTCAGTTCAATCAGAGCCTGTCACCATGGAGGGAATTAGTTCAAGGTACGATTCGAATCGGGAGGTCAAAATTTAGTTGCCCACTCTACTAGTTGATAGTCAAATTTTGTTAGAAGAAGCAGACAGAGTAGAAATGGCTGACAGAAATAGTGGAAACCTACCTTTCGATATGGCTGCCTTTATGACGAGCTTCCTAACCTCAGACGAGTTCAAGGCTACTCTTAGGGAACAAGTGCAGGCCGTGATAGGCACCCTCCCTATTTAGTCTATTCCACCAGCTCAGACTTCAGTTGGAAGTGGGGGACAACAGTTCATTCAAGTTACTAATGGTATTGGAGGAAGCCTTCCCGGAGGAAGTGGTGGAGTGATTAACCACAGAGAACCTAACCGTCAGTCTGAAGAGGATGAGGCCTTTAAGAAGGCGAGGGAAGCCTCGATTGAGCCGATGTTAGAGAAGCATCTCAATTAGAAATTTTCTGACATAGAAGCAACAATGCCCAAGCTGAAGAAGATGGTCCACTTTAATCCTATTAAGTGTGCTAACCCTGCCACACTGATGGCCGATGGAGACGGGCCGCTTCCGGCTAGTTTTCACATGCCTTATCTTCCTCCCTACACCAGGGAAGGCCGCTGGAAGCCCACTTGGATAGTTACGTGCTACTGACCAGTATGGGGATTGGAAAGGGTCATCTCTTGAACTTGTTTTCAACTACTCTGAGGGGTGCTACAGCGAAGTGGTACATAAAGATGCCCCTGTATACCCATTCCACTTAGGAGGACTTATCTGATGCTTTTGTGAAGCAATACACCTACAACACCTAGGTTGAGACTACCCTTAATTATTTGGAGAGAATCCGCCAGAAGCCGAATGAGTCTTTCCCGGCTTACTATAAACGGTGGATGGATGTGCAGGTTTTGGTGGATGGGGCACCGAAGTTGGAGTCTCTAATAGTAAAGCTAGTGGATGGTAGTTTGCCCTAGTACAAGGAGAAGATGAAGCTTAAAAGGTTCCATTCCTTTAACGAGGTAGTAGAATTTGCCAAGCGTATAGAATGATACGAGGAGGAGGAACAAAAGGGCAGACAGAGTTTGGGCTCCTACAGAAATAATCAAAGGTACTCCCAAGGGTACAAGGGTAGCAGCTCTAAGACTACTGCAGTGAGGTCTAGTTCCAAGACGACGCCGAAAGAAGCCTCTATCGAAGTGCAGGAGGTAGAGGTGGTTGCTGTGAATCAAGGGAGACCAACTACTTAAAGGATCACTAATCCATGGGCCCAGTCAGCTAGTCGGATCTTTATCAAGTGTAGAAAGGCTGGGCTGTTGCAGAGTCTGAGGCTGTTCTCGCCTCCAGCTGAGGCAGATAAAGACAATTTCTGCTCTTACCATTTAATGATGGGTCATAGTACAAACGAGTGCACCTAGCTGATTAAAGCCATCAAGCAGTTGGTTACTGATGGCAAAATTGTTGAACCCGCTCTGAAGCCAAGTGTGTAGAAGAATCCACTCCCGACTTTTGGAAGTCAAGTAAACATGGTGCAGTCTGGTCTGCCGGCCAATTATGTATTTACTCAAATCATCCAAGCAAATCCGAGCGTGCGAGCTGTGTTGGTGGAAAGCGTGGAAGAGCCGTAGATAGCCGAAGAGCAATCTTTGGTAGTGAAGCATAAGGCAGGTCCCATCAATTTGGATGAGTTTGAAGCGGATGATGAATACGACAACTTTGAAGTTCAAGAGTCGAAGCCAGTTTATCCAGTAGAAACGTGGAGAGGGATTGTGATTGAAAAAGATGGGCCAGTGATGCATATCACAAGGAGCAGAAGGGTTTATCAACCCGCCAATGTACCACCTCCAGCACCTCCGAGAAGGAATACTACACCGGTGCAGAATGATACTATCCGATCACCTCCAGTGGCTAGAGAGGAGGACATGGTAGTGGACCAGCTAAAAAGGACACCAGCTCGTGCCAGTGTTTGGCACTTACTTATGGAGTTGAAGAGGCACCGACAGGCGGTGGTCAAACAGTTAATGGAGATGGAAGCCAATCCCACTATGTCTCCTGATGAGGTGTGTGTGATGATCAAAGGAGTTGACTTGAAAGCCAATAGAGCCCCTAAGATCAGTTTCGGAGTCGAAGACCTCCCACCGGAAGGAGTTAACCATAACAGGGCTCTATACTTGAGGGTGGAAGTCATGGATAAGGTAATGCCGAGCATAATGGTGGATGACAGCTTGGCCCTGAATATTTGCCCTTCTCAGATCCTGCCTTTCTTGGGGTGATTATTGAAGCCCTGTGCCTATCCAACACTATGATTAGGGCGTATGATGATAGCAAGAGAGCTGTGCTTGGGACATTTGAAACCAAAGTCATGGTAGGAGAGATTAAGTCAAAGGTGCTATTCACCGTGATCGACATTCCTGTCACATTCTCATTGCTTTTGGGAAGGTCTTGGTTCTGTGCCCTAGGAGGAGTCCCCTCGACTTTACATTAGAAGGTAAAGTTCTTGATTAAGGGGAAAGTGGTAACTGTTGAAGCAGATGAGCCTTCTGTCGTGGCTGCCCTGAGTGCTACTAAGCAGCCGATGACCCGTTTTCAAGTTGCAGTGATCTCTGATAAGCCTGAATTTCCAGACTGGATTCAAAGATACTTTGCCAAACAGAATTATGAGCCTGGAAAAGGGTTAGGGGCCAAGCAGCAAGGTGTCCCTGAGTTTAATATTGAAGCCGGCAAGTACCGCCAGTTTGGGCTTTGTTACCGAGAGGGGAAGGCTAAGCAGGAAAGGAAGCACGTGAATTTAGTGGACACCTTCGTCTAGGCCACAGAATCAGTGTATGATGGGACTCCTGAACCGATACTTGTTTAGGGAGGTCAGCTCCCTGGGTTTGAGATTTTTGCTGATGTTGTTGATTTCAGCAAGTATGGAACTGAGCCTATTGTGAACATGCTGCGAGCTGGAGCTGGAAATGAAGACAAGGAAATCCCGAGACAGAAATCCATTGACCAATTTAAAGTTGAATTTAGGGATAAGGGAGAAGCCTTTAAGAAGACTGACCTAGTGAGAAGTGAGATGGAGGTGGCCATGGAAGCCATCACAAAAGCATTGTCCACTCTGATGGAACTAAGCAAGGGTTCAGAAAGGAAGAATCCATCGGCTGGGAGGACATATGAAGAACTGGTGGAGGAAGCTGTGAGGGAGCTCACCAAGCTAGTAATGAGAGGTAAGGCTGAGACACTTGAGGAAGAGTTGACCGAGGAACAAAAGGAAGATCTGCAAGAAGACCTAGGGTACCTGTTCGAAGAGTTCGACTGTGCTGTTGTTGATGAAGACCCTCCGCATGTAGAGGACGAGAATTTTTCTAATGTAACTGCTTTTTCAATTTATGATGTGAACAATCCTGCCTATAAGGCCTTTAATGCAATAAAATCTGATTTTGCTTACTTGTGTGATGTTTTTCCGGATGGAACTATGCATACATACAAACATTCATTTAATATCTTTAGCATACATGATGCATCATTGCATGAAATGAACCTAGCGATAGATGATGATCAAAAGATGGTATCCATCTCGAAAGACCTCATGCCGGAAGAGAGAAAAGAACTTGTAAAAATTTTGCAAAAACACGTCAAAGCTTCGCTTGATCCTACGATGACATGCCTGGGGTTGATAGAGAGATTGCAGAGCATAGAATCCCGACAGATCCGAAGATGAAGCCAGTTAAGTAGAAACTTAGAAGACTCTGACCAGAATAGGCTGAAAAGGTTAAGGAAGAAGTAGATAAGTAGATAAAGGCCAAGTTCTTAGAAGTAGTAGAGTATCCAGAATGGTTGGCCAATATTGTACCAGTTGCAAAGAAGGATGGCCGAGTCAGGGTATGTATGGATTACCGAGATCTGAATAAGGCATCCCCCAAAGATGACTTCTCGCTTCCGATTATTGACGTTCTGATCGACAGTTCCGCCAAGGCAGCTATGTATTCCTTCATGGATGGGTTCTCGGGGTATAATCAAATTCTGATGAACGTAGTCGACATGATCATGCCTTTTAGCTTGAAGAATGCTGGGGTAACTTATCAGCGAGTAGTCACGACAATTCTACATGATACGATCTACAAGGAAGTTGAGGTTTATGTGGACGACATGTTAGTCAAATCCATGACCCAGGAGGAGCACCCAGCTATCCTGGATAGATTTCTAACCAGAATCGAGAAATACAATCTTCGCCTCAACCCTAAGAAGTGTGTATTCGGGGTAACTTCTGGGAAACTGCTCGGTCATATAGTTAGCCAGAAGGGAATCGAAATGGATCCTGACAAAATTAAGGCCTTCAGAGATATGCTGAAACCACAATTAGAAAAGGAAGTAAGGTCGTTTCTGGGTTCATTATAGTATGTCAGTTGGTTTATCACGAGATTGACGACAGTTTGCTAGCCAATTTTCAGACTTTTGAAGAAGAACTAGCCAGTAGAGTGGAATGAACAATGTCAGATAGCCTTCGACAAAATTAAGTCTTATTTGATAAATCCTCCAGTTTTAAAGCCTCTGATACCAGACAAACCTCTAATTCTGTACTTAGCCATTGAAGAGACTTCTGTAGGAGCTATATTGGTATAAGAGCAAGAAGATGGACATGAATACGCGATCTACTACTTGAGCAAGAAGTTACTAGAATATGAGACTAAGTATACAATAGTAGAGAAGACTTGTTGTGAGCGCGGGTTTTTTCCCGACCTCTATGATGAGAATTCCTGTGTTACCTATGAAGCATATGTACTTGAATCGGACTTGGAATCGACCAGAATGTTGCCCAAAAAGTCTTAAATGTCCTGAAAACCAAGCTATCCTCGATCCGAAACTACCGTAAAACGGGTTCTCCGAGTGATTTTCAGGCGCGTCAGATAGTAAAAAAAAAAAAATGTGTGGGCTCCGGTTCGACCAGAACCGGCCGGCTCTGGTTCAAAAACCAGAGCCGGCCAGCTCTAGTGCAAACTAGAGCCGGCCGACTCTAGTGGGCGGGCATGGGTACCACACTTTGTCCCAATTCTGTGAAATTTGATGAAAACCGACAAAAAAACAATTAATTGACGCATTTAATTGGGGAAATTATTTTGTCTGGCAATAATTGAACAATAATGAAACAAGAGATTAAAAGAGAAAACACAGAAAGGATTTTGAAAAAAAGGAAAAAGAAAAAGAGAGAAAAAGAAAGAAGCAGAGAGATGGGGAGAAGAGAAGAACCCTAAAACACAAAATCAAAGCACTAAAATCAATCTCCAAAAATCCATAACAAGTTACATAACATTTGCTCATTTATTCGGATCATTTCGGGTTAGTTTGGGAATTGTTCGGTTTTCGGCCGATTGGACTTTAAGGGCAAATCCTAAGTTTCCAATCCGTTTCTTGACATTCAAAGCATCAAAACAACATCAAGGTAAACTCTGAGAGGCCTTAAACCTGTTTGCATTGCTTTTTCTGTGCGTTTTCTTTATTTTTGCAAGTTTTAGATCCGAACTTACCCGAATAGAGCCGTACGGCTCTGTTCATCCAAGAACAGAGCCGTCCGGCTCTAGTTCCACAAGAACAGAGCCGACCGGCTCTAACCTAGAGCCGTACGGCTCTGCTTTTCAGGGACAGCTCCCCGATCTGTCCCGACATGCCGAAAATAGCCCGTTTTCCATTTATACGCGTTCTGATTTGACATATTTCGGCTCGTAAATATTCGTACGTCATTTTAACACCGGTTTTTGAATTTTTATACGTACGGATATTAATATTTTCAAGTTTCCCGGGATTTATTTTTCAAGTTTCGGGGTTGTTACATCCGAACCGGATCAATTGTCCAGCATTAGCGGACCCCCAAACTCTATAAGTCCCTGGAAAATATTAAAAACAAATAAAATGACATTTTAATAAATATTTTTTTTGGTGTGTTTATTGCGTTTTGGACCCTAGATGGACGATGAATTTAGGAACCCACACGAACGGATCCATGAATTCCGGGACAACAGACCCACGAAAATCAAAATTTGCATGTAACCAAGCCAATTGTTTTCCAAAAATTGATTTTCCAGCATAAAACCACAGGGCGTTTCAAAACCGTTTTCCAGGTCTAACCGGTCTGACTGGTCGGGTCGACCCGGTTATCTCCTAAATGCATGTCCCCATTTCCTAAAATTCCCAATTCTGTCCTAATTTGAGTCCTATTTGTGTGTGCAATATAAATTGTGCTAACCCTCTGTTTTGCAGCCTTTTGTTTTTATTTTGGATGTATTTAATAGATTTATCCGTGTATTTTAGGCGGTTGTAAAGTGAATTTTTATTTTTATTCGATCGGGTTGTAATAATTTAATTATTTTATTCGATTGGGTTGTAATAATTTAATTATTTGCTGCTTTATTTTGTTTTATTTGTGTGCGCGCCGCGTGTTTAACTTAATGCAATAAAAATCAACTCTAGAAACGTAAAATACCATCAAAGAATATCCGCCAAATTTATTATGATTAGACATGAAATAAGGGACTTGTCCGAACCTTGAATCTCTGGATTAGGTACAGCAGTTTATACTCGGTAGGGAGCTGTACCGGAATTTCCCGGAAGAGCTGATCCGGGTGGCGACTCTATCACTGATCTCGGGATTTAAGTTTGCGAGATCTTTCAAGTAATAAAATGGGAAAATGTTTTCTACAAAAGGAATTCCGAAACGAATGAATGGATTTTTCTAAGTAAGATAAACAAAATCCTGTTTTTCCCAAAATCTCACCATGAAGAAAAGGAAGAACGTTTCAAAAAACCAAAAATCCAAGTTTTCTCGTCGGGCCCCCGCGTCCCGCCCGAGAGAGGTCGTCCGCTCACAGTGGCGACTCTGCTGGGGATTTCTACAAAAGTTTTCTTAAAACTTAAAAGAATTTGACAAGCCCTGAAAAATGTCTAATCAAAATAGGGTGGATAATTCTTACATGGTATTTTATGTTTGCATTTTAGTTAGACATCCTTGCATTAGGTTGAGTATCCAATTTTTAGCCCGGTGAATTGTTGAAGTGTCGCCTATGTTCCTCCTGGTCTTAGGGGCATGGATACGAAACACCACTCATAGCCTCGTACGAACCCCTTCGATCGGACCCTTGAGTGGGGAGAAGTGAGGAGTATATTTTGCTATGGGGACCTTGATGTTATCCCGGCTTGGACCGAACTCATTTAGGCAACCTTAGTTGGATTCCCTTAGGATACCAAAATAAAATGTGTGAATAAAATAAATTGCGCCTTCATCATCCCCGGTTGGTGATTGAAGAGAACCCCTCTTAGGACTCGGTTAGAATTTTATCGACTTGACCACGTTTGGAGGAATAAGGTTGGAGGAATACGATCTGCGTGCTAATTGCTACGTGTCTTTTTTGACCCTCCATAACATGTCATCATCCACATTTTTCACGAGCATAACATACCACATCCAAAGCATTTGTGCGATTCTAACTCACATCTATTGTACATCCATTTTCATCTTCCGTGTGTAAATACATTAATCACCTGTGTGACATAAAACTAATCACATCTTTTGTAGCCATGCATCTTTTTTATTGTATGAAGAATTAATTAATCAATCCACATGCATCACTCGAGTGTCATAAGCACTAACCGTCTTATTCAAGCCATGGGAAACGCGTGTCATGAATAAAGCATTTGCACGGACCTTGAATGACCCCATACGGGCTACATACATCGCACCACCTATCGAGTAGGAAATCACTTTCGGTGCTCCACGAGTACCGACAAAATTCATCGCATCTCATTAAATCACTTTCTATGCTCCACGAGTGTCGACAAAATTCATCACATTTCATTAAATCACTTTTAGGCGCTCCACGAGTACCGACAAAATTCCATCGCATTTCATTAAATCATTTTAGGCGCTCCACAAGTGCCGACCAAATTCATCACATTTCATTAAATCACTTTCGGTGCTCCACGAGTACCGACAAAATTCATCACATCTCATTAAATCACTTTCGATGCTCCACGAGTGTCGACAAAATTCATCACATTTCATTAAATCACTTTTAGGCGCTCCACGAGTGCCGACAAAATTCCATCGCATTTCATTAAATCATTTTAGGCGCTCCATGAGTGCCGACCAAATTCATCACATTTCATTAAATCACTTTTGGTGCTCCCCGAGTACCAACAAATTTCATCACATTTCATTAAATCACTTTCGGTGCTCCACGAGTACCGACAAAATTCATCACATCTCATTACATCACTTTAGGCGCTCCACGAGTGCCGACCAAATTCATCACATTTCATTAAATCATTTTTGGTACTCCCCGAGTACCAACAAAAGTCACCACATTTCATTAAATCACTTTCGGTGCTCCACGAGTACCGACAAAATTCATCACATTTCATTAAATCACTTTCGGTGCTCCACGAGTGCCAATAAAAACCATCGCATTTCATGAAATCATTTTTAGGCACTCCACGAGCGCCGACGAAATCCATCACACTTCATCAAGTCATTTTAGGCACTCCACGAGTACCGAAAATTTCATTTCACGCATCAAGTCACTTAGGTGCTACACGAGCGCCGAGAATTCATTTCATTAAATCATTTAGGTGCTCCACGAGCGCCGAGAATTCATTCATAAAATTGTTTGGGTGCTCCACGAGCACCGAAAAATTACATTTAGGTGCTCCACGAGCGCTGAAAATTTTCATCACATACATTCAATCATTTAGGTGCCCCACGAGCACAAAAAAAAAACAAAAAAAACAAAAAAATCATTTCATGCATCAAATCATTTAGGTGCTCCACGAGCGCCGAACAAATTACATTCCATACATTTAGGTGCTCCACGAGTGCTGAAAAATTCCACCACATACATCAAGCCACTTAGGTGCTCCACGAGCGCCGAGAATTCATTTCATTGAATCATTTAGGTGCTCCACGAGCGCCGAGAATTCATTCATAAAATTGTTTGGGTGCTCCACAAGCACCGAAAAATTACATTTAGGTGCTCCTTGAGCGCCGAAAAATTTCATCACATACATTCATCATTTAGGTGCTCCACGAGCACCGAAAAAAAAAAATTCATGCATTAAATCATTTAAAGCGCCGAAAAATTTCATCACATTATGTCATGTAGAAGCTCCACGAACATCGAAAAATGTCATCGCATCCATATAGGCGCTCCACGAACGCCGAAAACTTTTCATTTCGCACATTAAATCATTTAGGTGCTCCACGAGCACCGAAAAGTTCATTTCATTCCACTAAATTATAGGTGCTCCACGAGCGCTGAAAAATTCCATTTCATGCATCAAATCATTTAGGCGCTCCACGAGCGCCGAAAAATTTTATCACATGCATTAAGTCATTTAGGCGCTCCACGAGCATTGAAAATTTCATCGCATCCATTAAAGCATTTAGGTGCTCCACGGGCGCCGAAAACTTTTCATTTCACACATTAAATCATTAAGGTGCTCCGCGAGCACCGAAAAGTTCATTTCATTTCACTAAATTATAGGTGCTCCACGAGCGCCGAAAAATTCCATTTCATGCATTAAATCATGCAGGCGCTCCACGAGCGCCGAAAAATTTTATCACATGCATTAAGTCATTTAGGCGCTCCACGAGCACCGAAAAAGTTCATCAAATCATTTAGGCGCTCCACGAGCGCTGAAAACTTTTCATTTCACATATTAAATCATTTAGGTGCTCCACGAGCACCGAAAAGTTCATTTCATTTCACTAAATCATAGGTGCTCCACGAGCGCTGAAAAATTCCATTTCATGCATCAAATCATGTAGGCGCTCCACGAGCACCGAAAAATTTTATCACATGCATTAAGTCATTTAGGCGCTCCACGAGCACCGAAAAAGTTCATCAAATCATTTAGGTGCTCCACGGGCGCCGAAAACTTTTCATTTCACATATTAAATCATTTAGGTGCTCCACGAGCACCGAAAAGTTCATTTCATTTCACTAAATCATAGGTGCTCCACGAGCACTGAAAAATTCCATTTCATGCATCAAATCATTTAGGCGCTCCACGAGCGCCGAAAAATTTTATCACATGCATTAAGTCATTTAGGCGCTCCACGAGCATCGAAAATTTCATCGCATCCATTAAAGCATTTACGTGCTCCACTGGCGCCGAAAACTTTTCATTTCACACATTAAATCATTTAGGTGCTCCACGAGCACCGAAAAGTTCATTTCATTTCACTAAATTATAGGTGCTCCACGAGCGCCGAAAAATTCCATTTCATGCATCAAATCATGTAGGCGCTCCACGAGCGCCGAAAAATTTTATCACATGCATTAAGTCATGTAGGCGCTCCACGAGCACCGACAAAGTTCGTCAAATCATTTAGGTGCTCCACGAGCGCCGAAAACTTTTCATTTCACATATTAAATCATTTAGGTGCTCCACGAGCACCGAAAAGTTCATTTCATTTCACTAAATCATAGGTGCTTCACGAGCGCCGAAGAATTCCATTTCATGCATTCAATCATTTGGATGATCCACAAGCACCGAAAAATTTCATTTCGTGCATTAAATTGTTTCGGCGCCCCACGAGCGCTGAAAAATTTAATCGCATCCATTACCTCGTTTAGGTGCTCCACGAGCGCTCAGAATTCGTTTCATCGAATCATTTAGGTGCTCCACGGGCACCGAAAAATTCATTTCATTCCATCAAATCATTTAGGTGCTCCACGAGTACCGAAAAATTTATTTCATTTCATTGAATCATTTAGGTGCTCCACGAGCGCCGAAAAAATTACATCCATTAAATTAGTTAGGTGCTCTACGAGGGCCGAAAAATTTCATCGCATCCCTTACATCGTTTAGGTGCTCCACGAGCACCGAGAATTCATTTCATTAAAGCACTTAGGTGCTCCACGAGTACCTGGAAAATTCATTTCGTTCCATCAAATCATTTAGGTGCTCCATGAGCACCGAAAAGTTCATTTCATTTCATCAAATCATTTAGGTGCTCCACAGGCACCGAAGATTTCATTTCATTTTATTCAATCATTTAGGTACTCCACGAGTGCCGAAGAATTACATTTCATTCATTAAATCATTTAGGCGCTCCTCGAGCACTGAAAATCTCAACCATGTGCCACGCGCATGTTCATCTCATTTCACAAAAATGCTCCCTTGAGCACCGAAACCCTGTCCGTTCACTAAGAAATCATCCATTTCATGATTTGGAAGTCAAGATGCTCCCCAAGCATCAAAATTCCATTCGTGCACCAAGCACGAGTTCATTTCATATCACGACATTAATACCCAAGGTGCTTCTCGAGCACCGAAATCCGGGCCATGTGCCACGCGCATGATCATCTCATATCATAATATGAAATCCCAAGGTGCTCCCTGAGCGCCGAAATTTTGCCTATATGCCATTCTAACCACATTTTTGCGCAGCCATTTTCAAGACATCAACATAAGCATGGCATTTATTCTAACCATGTTTTCATGCAGCCATGACATTCTATTTGTGTGCCACGCATATTTATATTCTGTACATTGTTATCTTTGCAAAGCATACACGACATCATCATGTATGTCATGCATCCTAACCACGTTTTTGTGCAGCCACTTGCATTTTTGTATGACACGAGCATTCACGTCATTTCATATTATTTAAATTAAGGACATTCTAAGGATACCCTTCACGGTCATTTCATTTCATAGCATATCGGGAGTCCTAAAGCTACCCGTGTTCTGACATGTATCGGAATACAATCGGCCATTTCACTAAACCATTTCATTCGATAAGAGACCACAATGGTCTTGGGTCTATTTTTGTGTGGCAGGTCACACAACATCATTACATGGCTTCACGTCATTTATCATTGGCATCTTGGAGATGCCGAAGTTTTGTTGGTGTGTCACGATCCATTTCGGATTGTTACATGACATTGACATTATTGTATCATTTGAGGTACTCCACGAGTACCGGATTATTACGCATATAAGGGGCATCTCATAGCATTACCAAATCATGAAAGGTGTTCCATGAATGCCGAACTTTCGTCCGTGTCCTTGCCTACACGAGACTATCTGAAAACATCACCTCATATCATATGTCTCAAAAGCATCAGAACTCTGTCCATAGGCCGGCCCCTATGTGACCACTTCACTTCATCTCATAGACCCACAAGGTGTCGAAACTCTGTCCGTGTGTTGGCACACACACGATCATTTCACGATATTCACTAGGTGCTCCAAAAGCACCGAACCCTTGTTTGTGTAGCGGTCCACACGTGTTTTTCTTTTTCGCATTATCTCTTGCATAGCATTGGGTGTTCTTGGGATATTCAAAAAAAAAAAAAAGAGTTTTAAAAAAAATAAAATAAAATAAAATGAAATAAAGTAAAAACATCATCATCATCATCTTCCTCATGAACATCATATATGCGACTCATCATTCATACACATACATATCCCATCATGCATTCATGCCTACATCACCTGTAATTTGGTGTTCTTCACGCGTATGCGCTCGTTAATGCTAATAAGTCTTCTTATCAAGAGGAAAAAAGGGAAGAGATTTCGGGGATGGCCAACACAATAAACTTCAAATCCATAACGGATATCGTGGAGGATCATATCGCCTCATCACGGTTCCGAAATGCGGTCAGGAAGGAAGCGGCATCAATGCTGAGAGAAGTGCTGGGGGACGACCTTGACAGAGTAGAAAGGCTGACAGCGAGGTGCACTGAATTGGAAGCACGAGTGGCAGAACTCGAAGGGAAAATGAAAAGTGTGGCATTCTCAAACTCCAATATTGATGCTAGCGAGGAACGGAATGCCCAATTTGCTAACATCCGCCCTCACCACCTTGGAGGGCCCTCTCTCCAAAATTCGGGTCTGCCAAAGCTGACTGATGACATAGGACTGAAGAGGCCCCTTAAGACGAATGTTGGCACCGACTCCATTCCACGACATACCAAAAATTCGCCTACCGGCAATGGTGGAAAAGGCATTTCTCCATGGGCTGACTCATTAGGTGCGCTATTCCTCAAATGCAGAAATGCAGGTCTATTACAGAGTGTCAAACCGTATGTGGCGCCAACACCAGAGCAAAGGAGTAATTTCTGCAACTATCATGTGATCACAGGCCATCGGACCAGTGAGTGCCTCGCTTTAAGAAAGGAGATCCAGAAGCTAGTCGACAACGGGAAATTGATCCTCCCTAATAAGCAACCAGGGGCAATCAGGGAGACTACCAAAGAAATTTCTCAAACCTCCCAAGGAGAGGAATATGATGAAGAAATCCTGAGTCTGCTCTGATAAGAGTAGATTGAGGATGCTGAAGCTGAAATGGTGACCAACCGGAAAAAAATCACATTCCATGAGATCAATGCCTCTTGAAAATTCCTTCTTACAAGGAACTCATTTTGTTTGTGGGATGAATGCAATGAAAGTTGTCTTCGTCTTACTTATGTGATGATTACTTGCACATGGCATTATGCATGCATTTGACCACCTGAAATGACATGTCCAACACACATAATATCAAAATGCATGACATCATTCTGAGTATTGTGAGGGAACCTAAAAGTGAACCTGGTCCTAAACGAACTCTCTCTTGAAAAGTGAGCTTGTGAGATAAGTGAAATAATACGATGGTACCACTTCCGCCGAGGCATCTGCTGATTCAACTCAACAATACTTGAAAAACACTACCAATCCTGCCCTAGAGCTTTAAAAAAAAAAAAAAAAACCAAAAAGTCCTCTTTGGGTCAAAATCAAACTTATCCAAACTTATCTAAAGCACCAACCACCAAGAAATTCAAATGACCTTCACTACCCATCTTATTGCAAAACTCTGAATCATTCCTTGGTTGTAGTGCATGTATAATCTTGTTTGTACGACATTCCTATGCACATGACATTACGCATGCATTGTTCATCCAAAAAGGCATATTAAGCACATATGACATGCACGAATTTGAATGCAGCAGGAAAAACAAAGGGTGGCTGTGGCGTTGATTTAGTTCCATAAAAATAAAGATAAAAATAAAAAAAAAAGAGAGTAAAAAAAAAGAGTACGTTTTACCAGTTCTGGAAAGTTAACTTCGCACGGTGGCAGAAAAGATTGGTGTCTGTACCTACCTCATACACGGCGGCCATAATTAAGTCTGGAGTGTCCCATGACGTTGAATGACAAGGCACAACACTTTCATCTTCTCTCCTGAACTGACTCTGTGAAGCCTTATTTTCTACCACCAATGGTCTCCATTGAACCCCAATGCTGTCCCACACCGCGTTTTTCCACATCATCTCATCACCAGAAGGTGACAGAGCAGAGAGAGGATTTGAATATGAGTCTACTTCAAACGAGCTCAATAATGGTTACCCAAGAAATTGACTATTGAGTAGACCAAACTGAATAAAAAAAAAGATTGAAATTAATCTTGGTGGAAAAACAAGCCTGATGATCAGAAATCTACCAAATTAGTTTCCAAGACGTGATCTGCTGCAAATTCTGGACAAGCACTGTCTGGAGGAAAACGAGAATAAGTCCAAAGGGAAGTCTGCTTATGATTTCTTCTGTTCGCCTGTGGATTTCAAGACTGAAGAAAATGTTGGTTGTGCATTTGTGAACTTCACCAACAGTGTCAGGGCAACTCGGCTTTACAAAGCTTACAACAATCATGAAGGGGACAATGCCATCAACAGGAAAGCTTTCAAAGTCTATTGTGCTCATATTCCAAGGGAAAGTTGCACTCACCAACCATTTCAAGTATTCAGTCTTCGGAAACCTTGCCTGAACTGGAATCTGGGGTGAACTGGAAACATGAATACGGCATCAGGCCGCAGGAGAATCTAATGGTTAATTAAATTCATCTCAGGTTATCCGTCCACCATGGCAACTCTATCCAGTGGTAGGGCATCCATCGCCAAAAAAAAAAAAAAAAAAAAAACTCCAATGTGGAAAACCAAAAGGACATATTGGTAGTTTGAAGGGACACCAATCAAAACCAGAGCCACACTTTGGATTTTCCTCATGCATCCACATTCATTATGTCATAGATGTTTCATATTCAATTTTGATGTTCAATATGCATTCGTCATGTCATTGCATATCAATGTCCACATACGGGTGACAGCACACAGCGAACCATGTCTGATTCAGTGTTTTTTATTCCCCAAACACAAACCCTTAATGCTAGGGGCAGGTGAAAGCCAAACCACCGGGTGTCATCATCAGCAACGTCCTCACAACTTCTGTTGAGCATTGTCAAGATGTGCTTTCCAAACTCAAAACGAATCAATACAAAGAGATCAATTTGGTTGGGACGCCCACGCAGAACTCTCGGACCATCCAAAAAAAAAAAAAAAAGAACACAAAGAGAAAATTTCTGACGCGGAAAACCGAGAGGACGTGTTGGTAACAAGAAGAGGGTGATGTCCGAAGCCAAAGTCACTATTAATTCCCCTATCGTACTCATTATGATGTCATCGTAATGATGTTATGCATGTTTGACATTCTGCTTAGATGTTCATATCACATGCATTGTGCCGTTACACGTAAACATCCATTAGTAGGTCATTGCATCCAATTCCCATAATAATAAAAATGAAGTCCATGTTGTGGACAAAAAAAAAGGGGGGGGGGGGGGCGTCAAAGTCCTCCCGCACCTCGTCAGGGAGTTTCCTGTACCAAATTAGCGCATCGGACACAGAACCGGCATCCCGGCTATCTTTCGCCCCTGCAAAACAATAATCAGGGAGTTTTCTCAATCACTTATATATTGCATCTCTTTTATACATATACATATATATACATGCATAAAAAAAAATAAAATAAAAAAATAAAATAAAATAAAATTTCGGTGTGTCCAACGGCTCAGTAACCGTTGAAATGGCACTCAACGGCCACATTTTCAACGGTCACATGGCCGTTGGAGATGACGAGTATATATACGTCTCCATTCCAACTCATTTTATACATTCTTCATTCCAACTCTAATTTCTTCATTTCAATCACTATGGATTTCGAAACATCGCTTCTTTTGTTCCAGTTCGTCCTGGTAATATATGTCGTTATTTTAGCTATTTTGTTCGAATTGAAGGTGAACCGTGCACCCCTTCCACGGGAGAGGTACTTGTGAACACAGTTTAAAAATAATAATAATAATAATAAATGAAAAAATATATGTATATATATATATATATGTAAAAAAAAAAAACGGACCGTTCGGTTCTGGGAAGAACAGAACCGGCCGGCTCTGTTCTTCGCCAGAACCAGGAACAGAGCCGCCCGGCTCTAACGGTGAACCGGCCGACTCTGTCCGGGAAAACCCAGTTCTCGAGTTTGGTCTTCGCCATTTTCGTTCTAAAATTGATTTTAACCTACTTTGAATCATCAGTTAAGTTTCCTAGGGACAAGATCTACTCTAAACATGCATCAAATTTCATATGATTTTATCTAATCTTACCTATTTTGCAGGAATTAAAAAAAAAATAAAATAAAAAATATAACTAACCAGATCTTGAATAATGTGCGTGGATGGGCTCAAAGTTACGGGCACAGGATCATTCCTACCGACCCCGCAATACGAAACTATTTCCAGCGACAGAAAAGATGTAATCCAGGGGGCACAACCAGAGTCATAGCGTGCAAGTTAGAGTTATATGACTCCAAATCTCAGGTCCAGGGGCAGAACAACCCGAAGAGCCAGCAGCTGTCGGCACTCAGTGACCGTCCTCTTGGGACCACGGGAACCCGAGCCATCGCGCAACCCGTGAGAACCCTACTAACACGAAGTTTTCATCCTCCGGCGTGCGCACGATCGGTGGACGGAAGAAGGCGTACTCATATGCCTAGATCAACAACAACACGAAGCACAATCGGCACTTTCAGATAAGTCTAAATTCATAACATAAATTAAAAGACAATGATCGTTTTTTTTTATTTTCGCAGATATCCAGGGGCAAAAGATAACCAAACCATATTTATTCTGGATCGAAGGGGCAAAAATTTTTGTTTCCAAAATTATCGATCAAGAAATAAATATGTACTTTTGACTCACTTCCAACGGTCCACTCGTCAAAAAAAAAAAAAGAAAAAAGAAAAAAATTAATTAATTAAAAAAAAAATTAAATTATTTGGTCACTCCACCATACGGAGAAGACAGTATCATTTGGTCGCTCCACCATACGGAGAAAAGTTAAAAATCATCGGGCACACTCCACCATACGGAGAAGACAGTATCATTTGGTCGCTCCACCATACGGAGAAAAGTTAAAAATCATCGGGCACACTCCACCATACGGAGAAGACAGTATCATTTGGTCGCTCCACCATATGGAGAAAAGTTAAAAATCATCGGGCACACTCCACCATACGGAGAAGACAATATCATTTGGTCGCTCCACCATATGGAGAAAAGTTAAAAATCATCGGGCACACTCCACCATACGGAGAATCGGGCACACTCCACCATACGGAGAAGACAGTATCATTTGGTCGCTCCACCATACGGAGAAAAGTTAAAAATCATCGGGCACACTCCACCATACGGAGAAGACAGTATCATTTGGTCGCTCCACCATACGGAGAAAAGTTAAAAATCATCGGGCACACTCCACCATACAGAGAAGACAGTATCATTTGGTCGCTCCACCATACAGAGAAAAGTTAAAAATCAACGGGCACACTCCACTATACGGAGAAGACAGTATCATTTGGTCGCTCCACCATACGGAGAAAAGTTAAAAATCATCGGGCACACTCTACCATACGGAGAAGACAGTATTACGGGCACACTCCACCACAGCGAGTCGATACCACGGGCACACTCCACCACAGCGAGTCGATTACTCTGTACCCTCTGCGAGGGGCATCAGGTGCGTTTTTCTCTCCTTTACTCACAGGGCTCTCAATCGCGAGACAAAACTCGAATCGGACATAAGCTGCCGTTCTAGTTGACTTTGATCTCGTGAGGGGCAGCCTGTGAGCTCGGGTTTTTTCCCGACCTCTATGATGAGAATTCCTGTGTTACCTATGAAGCATATGTACTTGATTCGGACTTGGAAACGACCAGAATGTTGCCCAAGAAGTCTTAAATGTCCTGAAAACCAAGCTATCCTCGATCCGAAACTGCCGTAAAACGGGTTCTCCGAGTGATTTTCAGGCGCGTCAGATAGTAAAAAAAAAATGTGTGGGCTCCGGTTCGACCAGAACCGGCCAGCTCTGGTTCACAAACCAGAGCCGGCCGGCGCTAGTGCAAACTAGAGCCGGCCGACTCTAGTGGGCGGGCATGGGTACCACACTTTGTCCTAATTCTGTGAAATTTGACGAAAACCGACAAAAAACAATTAATTGACGCATTTAATTGGGGAAATTATTTTGTCTGGCAATAATTGAACAATAATGAAACAAGAGATTAAAAGAGAAAACACAGAAAGGATTTTGAAAAAAAGGAAAAAGAAAAAGAGAGAAAAAGAAAGAAGCAGAGAGATGGGGAGAAGAGAAGAACCCTAAAACACAAAATCAAAGCACTAAAATCAATCTCCAAAAATCCATAACAAGTTACATAACATTTGCTCATTTATTCGGATCATTTCGGGTTAGTTTGGGAATTGTTCGGTTTTCGGCCGATTGGACTTTAAGGGCAAATCCTAAGTTTCCAATCCGTTTCTTGACATTCAAAGCATCAAAACAACATCAAGGTAAACTCTGAGAGGCCTTAAACCTGTTTGCATTGCTTTTTCTGTGCGTTTTCTTTATTTTTGCAAGTTTTAGATCCGAACTTACCCGAATAGAGCCGTACGGCTCTGTTCATCCAAGAACAGAGCTGTCCGGCTCTAGTTCCACAAGAACAGAGCCGGCCGGCTCTAACCTAGAGCCCGTACGGCTCTGCTTTTCAGGGACAGCTCCCCGATCTATCCCGACATGCTGAAAATAGCCCGTTTTCCGTTTATACGCGTTCTGATTTGACATATTTCGGCTCGTCAATATTCGTACGTCATTTTAACACCGGTTTTTGAATTTTTATACGTATGGATATTAATATTTTCAAGTTTCCTGGGATTTATTTTTCAAGTTTCGGGGTTGTTGCATCCGAACCGGATCAATTGTCCAGCATTAGCGGACCCCCGAACTCTATAAGTCCCTGGAAAATATTAAAAACAAATAAAATGACATTTTAATAAATGTTTTTTTTGGTGTGTTTATTGCGTTTTGGACCCTAGATGGACGATGAATTTAGGAACCCACACGAACGGATCCATGAATTCCGGGACAACAGACCCACGAAAATCAAAATTTGCATGTAACCAAGCCAATTGTTTTCCAAAAATTGATTTTCCAGCATAAAACCATAGGGCGTTTCAAAACCGTTTTCCAGGTCTAACCGGTCCGACCAGTCGGGTCGACCCGGTTATCCCCTAAATGCATGTCCCCATTTCCTAAAATTCCCAATTCTGTCCTAATTTGAGTCCTATTTGTGTGTGCAATATAAATTGTGCTAACCCTCTGTTTTGCAGCCTTTTATTTTTATTTTGGATGTATTTAATAGATTTATCCGTGTATTTTAGGCGGTTGTAAAGTGAATTTTTATTTTTATTCGATCGGGTTGTAATAATTTAATTATTTTATTCGATTGGGTTGTAATAATTTAATTATTTGCTGCTTTATTTTGTTTTATTTGTGTGCGCGCCGCGTGTTTAACTTAATGCAATTAAAATCAACTCTAGAAACGTAAAATACCATCAAAGAATATCCGCCAAATTTATTCTGATTAGACATGAAATAAGGGACTTGTCCGAACCTTGAATCTCTGGATTAGGTACAGCAGTCTATACTCGGTAGGGAGCTGTACCGGAATTTCCCGGATGAGCTGATCCGGGTGGCGACTCTGTCACTGATCTCGGGATTTAAGTTTCGAGATCTTTCAAGTAATAAAATGGGAAAATGTTTTCTACAAAAGGAATTCCGAAACGAATGAATGGATTTTTCTAAGTAAGATAAACAAAATCCTATTTTTCCCAAAATCTCACCATGAAGAAAAGGAAGAACGTTTCAAAAAACCAAAAATCCAAGTTTTCTCGTCGGGCCCCCGCGTCCCGCCCGGGAGAGGTCGTCCGCTCACACTTGTGCTGCTATGGTATGGTTGACAAAGAAACTAAGACACTACTTCCAGTCATATAAAGTTCAGGCGGTAGCCAAAGTGGATCCTATGAAGAACTTATGCCAAGCTTCAGTACTAGCCAGGAAGTTATCGAGGTGATTGCTTTTGCTGTTAGAATTTGACATAGAATATGTGACAAGGAAGACAATCAAGGGAAGAGCCGTAGTGAAATTTCTAGCTAATTAGCCAATAGATTCAGATTACGTCGAGAACTTGGAATTTCCTAACGAACAACTGGCGGTGGTCGAAGAAGAGTCAAATAGATAGGTAATGTACTTTGATGGAGCATGAATAAACACAGCGCAGGCTTAGGGGTGATCATTGCTACACCCGAAGGAGAAATCATTCCACTGGCAAAACGGCTTGACTTTTAAGTGACTAATAACGGAGCAGAATACAAAGCTTGCCTCTTTGGGATTGAGACTCTGATCACATCAGGGGCAAATGAGGCATTAGTCATTGGGGACTCAGCTTTGGTGATTCGGTAGGTCACCGGAGATTGGGAGATAAAAAAAGAGTCACTCCGGTATTATCTTGAGATGGTTTGGGAAAGGGCGAAGGTGTTCAGTCAGTGTGAATTCCGGCATATGCCGAGGGAGGAGAATTAGATGGCGGATTCCTTGGCTACACTGTCGTCAATGTGGGAAGGACCCCAAAAACAACCGATACAACCGGTAATTCTGGAAATTGCTCAGGATTCTTGTTATTCGTAAGTCAATGCAGTTGCAGCCATCGTAGAGTGGCCCTGGTATTATGATATTCTACGGTTCATTTAGGATGCTCAGTACCCCGAAGACACTAATGAGGCTGATAAGGTTTCCCTTGGATGATTGGCAGCTCAATTTCGGTGTGTGAGAATCAACTCTTCAAAAGAACAGCTAACGAGGTCCTTCTGAAGTGCCTAACAGAAGAAGAGGCAGTTATGGTAATAAAGCAGATACACTCCGGAGCGTGTGGACTGCATATGAATGGGCGGGCCCTGGTAAAGAAAATACTAAGACAAGGATATTTTTGGCTCACTCTGTAAGCTGATTGTATCGAAGAAGTTAAGAAATGCCATGAATGTCAAGTGTATGGAGACCTCAATCATCTCCCTCCACTAGAACTTCAAGTATCTTCGACTTTGTGGCCATTTACAGCTTGGGGCATAGATATAATTAGAGAAATAAGGCCGCCCGCCTCAAACGGACACCTATTCATTGTCGCGGATGTGGATTACTTCTCTAAATGGGTTGAAGCAGAATCATTTACAAATATCAGTGCTAAGAAAATGGCCAAATTCATTGAAAAGAACATCTTTGCGAGGTATAGGATCCCACATCATGTCGTGATGGATAATGGGGTACAATTTCAAGGGGTGACAGCACAGTTGTTCTAAGAGAAAGGAGTTGAACACCATAGGTCATCCCCATATCGCCCATAGCCCAATGGGGCGATAGAAGCGGCCAATAAGTCCATTAAGAAGATTCCGTCGAAAATGGTAGTGACTTATAGAGATTGGGCCGACATGTTACCATTAGCCTTATGGGAATACCGGATGAGCATTAGAACCCCTGTCGGTAAGACACCATATTCTCTGGTTTACGGGATGGAAGCTGTCTTACCAATAGAGATGGAAGTTAGATCATTAAGAGTGGTTATGGAGGCACAATGGCCAGAATCTGATTGGCTCCAATCAAGACAAGAACAGCTAGCACTGATTGATGAAAAGCGTCTTCAGGCCTTAGACTGGTTGCAAATGTATCAGCAACGAATGGCTAGAATCTACAACAACAAGGTTCGTCACCAGAAATGTCCATTTAAGGCAGGGGATCTGGTACTTAAGCAGATGAAACAGACCAATACAGATGTACGGGGGAAATTCAAACCGAACTGGGAGGTGTTGGATATGCCCTAGTCCCAAGGCATTGGACCTCGTATTTGTATTGTACATTTATTGGGTTCTTGTATTATACATATATTGTGTCATTAATAAAGGCAATAATTCATTTATTATATATCCTGTGCTATATTTTAAATGAAGTATCCAATGGACATATCCATATCCATGTTAACAAGTGTCAAGCACTTAGAAGTAAGACCATGGATAGGGGAAACGATATGACCATAAAGAGATCCGTAGTCTGTTCCAGTCATAGGAATGAATGGAACTAGAGACTTTATTAACCTGGTTGTATGGCGGTGTCTTACCGGCCATTGAACATGGGATGTCAACCAAGTTAATAGGTACATGCAAAAAGGGCATGGTACTGGATAGATCCACTTAACGAGAAATCCACATGGTAAAGTATCACAAATGATTCTTGTGTAGTACTTGTATGGATCCTTTGACCTAACCATATGATGGTGCTGGATGCAAGGTCACATGCTTTGATGTACACCTAAAGGGCCTGTAAAAGGGTGCTAAGTATGGGTACGTTCGGGTATGTCTCTGAGCATCGTAGTACTATGGATATGCAGAAGGGATATGTCACTCAGTAGTCCACTGAGAAGATATCACCAGCCTCTTGATGAATGCGACTGATAAGAGTGTGGCCACCGATATCGATGACATGGGATATACAAGTTTAAACTACAGGGTTATGATTTCAGTTGGACTGCCATCTCCATCTTAATTGGGGGCTGCAGTGGCTTACTAGAGCCCGCTTGCAGTCTGTGGGCCATAGGCCCACTGCCAACATAAAGATGGGCCCATAAGATCGTACACATTGAACGTCTGAACACGGACTTAAGGATCACCCGTATACTTGGAGTATACACATCGGAGAGAGAGGATTATATTAATTATATTATAAACATCAATTGGATTGATCATAATAATAAAATTAATATTTGCATCGGCCTTCTCATAATTAATTAAATTAATCTATGAGATTATTTCCTAGGTGGAAATATGTCACATGTATAGGTTTACATGTATCTTAATTCTATGCGTGTCAAAATTAAATTCCATGGTATAATTAATTGATCAAATTAATTTTAATTTAAATGTATCAAATGTATTATTTGGAATAATATGTAAAGGATACATGTTAAATAAAATGAAGTTTGACAATCAATTGGACCAAAGAAATTTATTTTGGCCTGGGCCATAAAAGGAGAAAAGCCCGCATAAAATAGAAGAAGGGAATTGGGCCGAAATTGGGTGAAAATTTCGGCCAACCCTAGGTTAAAACCTAGGGAAACAATTCGGCCAAGGTGAGGAAAAGACATAGCCGAAATTTCCAGCCCTAACACATACTCTCTCATTCGATTCCATCGCTAGCACGAGTCGTGTTCCACAGCCGTTCGTATACATGAACGCGGAGGGAATCTAGATTGATTTCTGTAGCCATCTCTAGAAGAGATATTCTGGGTGAGAATTGATTCTCTTCTAGTTTAATTTTTGATTTTACAATTTTCATATCAATTACTCCGGGGCACGGATTCAAGGAAATCATCGTATTCTTCCGCTTCTATCGGGTGATTTCCGGTGAACATCCCAATAGTGGTATCAGAGCAAGCTTTTGATCCGTGAAAATTATTAAATTGGATTGAATCCCTTGGTTTTGAAATTGGAGATTTTAATTTGGGATTCATGGATTGGGGTTTATAATTTTCCCCTTTGGATTTTTGCAATTGAAAATTAATTGGCATATTGGTTTATGTTGGATTTAATTTTCTGTTGATGGATTATATCTCCGGTTGATTTGTAATTCTTGGCTACAATTTTTTTTTTTTTTGGAAAATCACGGGCTGTTTCAAGGCATGCGAGACTACAGGCGGCGGAAACAGTGGCGGCAGCAGCCGCTGCCGCTGGTTCCAGTGGCTACCGCCCGGCAACGGCACTGTTGCCGTGTAGTGGCCGCCCAGCGGCCACTGCCTAGCAGCAGCTGCCACTGCCTCAGTAGTGGGCTGCTACCGCACAACAGCAGCGGGCTGCCATAGCGGCGGCTGCTGCTAGGGCAACGCGGTTGCCCTACCTACAACGGGCCGGGCCTAGTATTTTGGATTTGGCAGGTTTCAGGCCCGTGGCCCAGTTTTAAAATTTCATGTGTTTAAATTTTTGCAATTTAAATGCGCATGGTTTTTTGAATGAAATTTTAATTTTATTCATGGGATATTAATTTTGGAAATTAATATGGTTAATTGAAATTGGTTTGGGTTTTTTTTTTGGCACAATTACCCGGACGACTGATATGGACTCATGGTTTCCTAATTCCAGTGGGAGCAGTTATTTGCTTGGGCTGGAGGCCCAAATCCTGCAAGGGTTAGAACCATGGTGGGCCAAGAATTGGCGATTTCAAAAATAATGGCTTTTGGACATAATTGAAATGGGCTTAATTTCATGCATTATAACATGCTTATAAATTGATGTATGGGATGCATTTTATATAATTGAATGAATGTATGATTGGATGCTATTGGGCCTTATTTTAAGATGGGTTGTAATTTTCTTTTTGAGTAAATACGGACTGCATGTCGTTTTTCTTTTTTTTTTTAATGTAATTTTATTTTATTTATTTATCATAAAATTTGTAAAAGAAGAAGCCCAGTGGAGTGGTGAGCCCAGAAGGAAGGAAGATGGAGGCCCGCCTGATATATTTTCTAGTATAGGTTTACTAGAACTATATAGGCCCATAGCAGTCCATTTTACTTATTTAATTGTATTTTATATTTATTTGCATGTATGTATGTATGTATGATCCAAACCCATTCTCATCCGCCTTATGCATGTAAGCCGTTATTAAAATGAATCTAATAGCCTAATAGAAATTACTAAGTCGCTTAAAAGTGCTTCCCTCGTTCAAAACCAGCTCAAAGTGGGGATAGGCCAGTTGTAGACCATGCCTTCGCTGGATGCACTAGAGTATCGTCATTTTGTATTAGGTTGGAGTATAGGTTATTCTAACACTTGGATGGAGGTTTTAACTTAGCATGGGTACTAGGATTCTCCTGGCCCTAAGCACAGATGGGTAAGTGCTAACAAGCCCATCAAACAGAGAGTCCCTAAGTTGGGATTGGAATTAGGATATAGTTTTTCCAGACCTCGTCTGGCTATATCTTAATGAAATATGGATCTCGGCCCATGAGCCCAACAACTTGGATTAATTAATAACTTGATTCACTATTAATCATATATGGGATATAACAATAAAGTCCTTTATTAACACTCTTAAATTTTTCTGTGTAGAATTTTCTAAATGGTAAACAACAATTCACTTTCACTGCGATCTTTTATTAAGAGGGACAAGCTTTCCGGTCCTAACTTCTTCGACTGGTCTAGGAACTTAAGAATAGTTTTAAGACAAGAGTCAAAGGAGTATGTACTGGAAAGGCCTATACCGGTTGTGCCTCAGGGACGTAATCTGACAGCCGCCCAGTTGTAGGAATACAAGGCGCATGTTAAGGATAATAGGGATGTGACATGCCTTATGTTGGCATGCATGGTCCCTGAGCTGCAAAAGCAGTTCATGGACCATCAGGCCTATGCTATGATAACAACTCTAAATGAGATGTTTCAAAAGCAAGCTCGTCAGGAAAGGTACCTGACCAATAAGGCATTCCACTCCTGTAAAATGGGGTCTGGGACATCTGTGAGCACATCTCGGATCGCCCATCTCCTAGGAGCTGGCGGTGGACACAATCCTTGCCTCGTTACCGGATTCTTATGATCAGTTCATCCTGAACTACAATATGCAAGGGATGAACCGTACTGTTAGTGAGCTGTATAGGATGATTAAGCTTATTAAACAATCGATTAAGAAGACTCCACCGGTGATGCTGGTCAACAAAGGGAACCCTCCCCTTACGAAGGGCAAGGCCAAGGAAAAGGCTAAGGCCAAGAAGCCTAAGGCCCAGCCCAAGGTCCAGCTTAAGGCCAGTCCCGACAATGTCTGCTTCAGGTGTAAGCAGGCAGGGCATTGGAAGAGATCGTGTCCTTAACTTATGGGAGAGCAGAGGAAGACCCAGGGTGCGTCTTCGTCAGGTATTTATGTCATAGACATTAACCTTACTTTTTCAACATCCTGGGTATTGGATACTGGATGTGGTTCTCACATTTGTTGAAATATGCAGGGACTTAAGAACAGAAGATCACTGGGATCGGGGGAGGTGGATTTGTGGGTCAGTAATGGAGCAAGGGTTACTGCCATAGAGATCGGTGAATATCACCTCATGATGCCTAGTGGATTGGTTTTAATTTTGGAACAATGTTATTTTGTACCTGCCATATGCAGGAATATTATAT
Organism: Euphorbia tirucalli; assembly: GCA_039660915.1. NCBI lineage: Eukaryota > Viridiplantae > Streptophyta > Magnoliopsida > Malpighiales > Euphorbiaceae > Euphorbia > Euphorbia tirucalli. The sequence continues at coordinate 22,444,674 of CM077632.1, forward strand.
CTATTTCAATATTGGATATTTCTGGATTTAATTTTTCTATTTCTAATGGTAAAATTGTTATATCTAGAGAGGGATTATTTTATGGAGAAGCTCTATTAAATAATGGCCTTTATATCCTGGATTTAAATGAAACCAATCATGTCTATAACATAAACACTAAAAGGGTTAAGCCTAATGAACTTAATCCTGTCTACCTTTGGCACTATCTTTTAGGCCACATAAACGAGAAACGCATAGCTAGGCTCCACAAGGCTGGAATCCTAGGGTCATTTGACTTGGAGCCACTTGATGTATGCGAGTCCTGTTTATGAGACAAAATGACTAAAGCGCCTTTTAGCAAGAAAGCTGAAAGGGCTACTGGCTTATTGGACCTAATACATTCAGACGTATGTGGGCCCATGAGCGCAGCCACCAGAGCTGGACATCTGTACTTTGTCACGTTCACAGACGATTTCAGCAGATATGGCTATGTCTATCTGATGAAGCATAAGTCTGAAACCCATGATAGGTTCAAGGAATTTAGGAACAAAGTACAGAACCAGCTAGGCAGAACTATCAAAGCCCTTTGGTCAGACCAGGGAGGCGAGTATATGAGCCTAGTATTCGACTCCTATTTGAGAGAGCATGGAATAGTTCCACAGCTCACTCCTCCGAGAACACCACAATGGAATGGGGTGTCCGAACGGAGGAATAGGACCCTGTTGGACATGGTCCGCTCCATGATGAGTCACGCCTCTCTCCTAATAAGTTTCTGGGGACATGCTCTTGAGACAGCCGCTCTCATTTTAAATAATACTCCCACTAAGGCAGTGGAAAAGACCCTATATGAAATATGGACGGGCAAGGAGCCCAATGTGTCTTTCCTGCAGATTTGGGGATGTGAAGCACATGTCAAGAGATTGACTGGGGCAAGCTAGAACCCAAAATAGATATATGCCTGTTTGTGGGCTACCCTAGGGAAACCAAAGGGTATTACTTCTACAACTCGGCGGAGAACAAGGTGTTCATGGCAAGGAAGGGGGTCTTTCTAGAAAAGGATTTCATTTCCAAGAAAGACAGTGGGAGCAATGTTGAACTCAAGGAAGTTCAAGGCTCACAACCTCCTAAAGAGGATAACTCGGAAACCTAGGTGGAGCTTCCACAGGATAAAGCAACGACCCAGGTCACACAAGGACCTAGATGGTTTGGTAGGGATCGTCGGGAACCGGAGAGATATGGTTTCCTCATCACCGATGATCACACTCTTCTCGTCTTTGATGAGGAAGAACCCAAAACCTACCATGAGGCTATGGCAAGCCCACAGTCTGCAAATTGGTGTAAAGCCATGGAGGCAGAGATGCAATCCATGTAAAGGTTCGGAACTTGGTTGATCCACCTCCGAGTGCTAAGGTAATAGGTTGTAAGTGGTGCTACAAGCTAAACCGATAATAGCTTCAAGGGGTGTCTAGTTGCAAAAGGTTTCAGGCAAGTCCATGGAATAGACTATGATGAAACTTTCTCTCTAGTCGCTATGCTCAAATCCATCAGGATCTTTCTGGCCATAGCCATATGGTATGACTATGAAGTCTGGCAAATGGATGTCAAAACCAGTTTCCTTAATGGAAAGCTACTTGAGAATGTGTACATGACACAACCTGAGGGTTTTGTCGATCCAGAGTATCCTGGGAGGGTATGCAAACTTCAAAGGTCCATTTATGGACTGAAGCAAGCATCCCAAAGTTGGAATCTTAGATTCAATGAAGCTATAAAGGAATGTGGCTTCATACAGAATCAAGATGAGCCTTGTGTGTATAAGAGGATAAGTGGGAGCATTGTCACATTCTTGGTATTATATGTGGATGACATCCTACTCATTGGAAGCGACATACCAACACTACAATGGGTAAAGCAGTGGTTCTGTAAGTGCTTCGCAATGAAGGACTTAGGTGAAGCTGAGACGAGCTTAAGGATCAGGATCTACAGGGATAGATCCAATCGGCTTCCAGGCCTAAGTCAGGCCATGTACATAGACAAAGTTCTAAAGAGATTTAACATGGATCGGGCTAAGAAAGGTTTCTTATCGATGGGTCATGGGTTGAAACTCAGCAAGAACAACTGTCCTAAGACAAGGGAGGACAGGGAGAACATGAAATTGGTCCCATATGCCTCAGCTAAAGGATCAATTATGTACTCCATGCTATGTACGAGACCTGATGTCACCTTTGCACTGATTATGATGAGCCAGTACCAGCAGGATCCCGGGGAGGATCATTGGAAGCCCGTCAAAGCAATCCTCAAGTACCTTTACGGGACTAAGGATAGCTTTTTAGTGTATGGAGGTCAAGAAGAGCTGTCAGTTACTGGGTATACTGATGCAAGCTTCCAGAATGACCAGGATGAGTACCAGTCACAGTCTGGTTATGTGTTTTTGCTAAATGGTGGTGTTGTAAGTTGGAGGAGCTCAAAGCAACCAACCATCGCAGACTCTATAACAGAAGCTGAGTTCATTGCAGCGTGTGATGCAGCTAAGAAAGCTATATGGATTAGGAAGTTTATCACTAAGTTGGGAGTAGTACCCACTATCCAAGACCCAGTTGATATCTTCTGTGACAACAATGGGGCTGTTGCACAAGCCAAGGAGCCCCGGTCACACAAGAACACAAAGCACGTGCTCAGGAAGTTTCACCTCATACGAGAAATCACGGAGAGGGGTAACATTTCACTACATAAAGTGGACACCGTGGATAATGTCACAGATCCATTGACCAAGGCGCTGGCTCAGCCCAAGCACGAGGGTTATACTATATCTATAAGGATTAGGCCCATGCCTGGTTGGAACTAGTGCAAGTGGGAGATCGTTGGATATGCCCTAGTCCTGAAGCATTGGACCTCGTATTTGTATTATACATTTATTGGATTCTTGTATTATACATATATTGTGTCATTAATAAAGGCATTGATTCATTTATTATATATCTTGTGTTGTATTTTAAATGAAGTATCCAATGAACATATCCATATCCATGTTAACAAGTGTCATGCACTTGGAAGTAAGACCATGGATAGGGGAAACGATATGACCATAAAGAGATCCGTAGTCTGTTCCAGTCATGGGAATGAATGGGCTACAGACTATCATTAACCTGGTGTATGGCGGTGTATTACCGGCCATTGGACATGGGATGTCAACCAAGTTAATGGGTACATGCAAAAAGGGCATGGTACTGAATAGATCCAGTTAATGAGAAGTCCACATGGTAAAGTATCACAAGTGATTCTCGTGTAGTACTTCTATGGATCCTTTGACCTGACCATATAATGGTGCTGGATTCAAGGTCACATGCTTTGGTGTACGCCTAAAGGGCCTGTAAAAGGGTGCCAAGTATGGGTATGTTCAAGTATGTCTCTGAGCATCGCAGTACTATGGATATGCAAGAGGGATATGTCACTCAGTAGTCCACTGATAAGATATCACCGGCCTATTGATGAATGTGACTGATAAGAGTGTGGCCACCGATATCGATGACATGGGATATACAAGTTTAAACTACAGGGTTATGATTTCAGTTAGACTGCATCTCCATCTTAATTGGGGGCTGCAGTGACTTGCTAGAGCCCGCCTGCAGTCTGTGGGCCATAGGTCCACTGCCAATATAAAGATGGGCCCACTGGATCGTACACATTGAACGTCTGAACACGGGCTTAAGGGATCACCCGTATACTTGGAGTATACACACCAAAGAGAGAGGATTATATTAATTATATTATAAAGATCAATTGGATTGATCATAATAATAAAATTAATATTTGCATTGGTCTTCTCATAATTAATTAAATTAATCTATGAGATTATTTCCTAGGTGGAAATATTTCACATGTATAGGTTTACATGTATCTTAATATTATGGGTGTCAAAATTAAATTCCATGGTATAATTAATTAATCAAATTAATTTTAATTTAAATGTATCAAATGTATTATTTGGAATAATATGTAAAGGATACATGTTAAATAAAATTAAGTTTGACAATCAATTGGACCAAGGAAATTTATTTTGGCCTGGGCTTTAAAAGGAGAAAAGCCCGCATAAAATAGAAGAAGGGATTGGGCCGAAATTAGGTGAAAATTTTGGCCAACCCTAGGTTAAAACCTAGGGAAACAATTCGGCCAAGGTGAATAAAAGAGATAGCCAAAATTTCCAGCCCTAACACATACTCTCTCATTTGATTCCATTGCTAGCACGGGTCGTGTTCCACAGCCGTTCGTGTACATGAACGCGGAGGGAATCTAGATTGATTTCTGTAGCCATCTCTAGAAGAGATATTCCAGGTGAGAATTGATTCTCTTCTAGTTTAATTTTTGATTTTACAATTTTCATATCAATTGCTCCTGGGCACGGATTTAAGGAAATCATCGCGTTCTGCCGCTTCTATCAGGTGATTTCCAGTGAAAATCCCAATAGGAGGGCCGGTATGTAGTCAAGAGGGTACTTTCAAAGGGCGCTGCAAAGATTATAGACATGGATGGGAATGAATTTGTCAATCCCATCAACCAGGACAAGCTGAAGCGTTACTACATTAAAAAAAAAAAGGAGTCCGATAGGTTAAAAACCAAAAAGGCGACCCATGCAAAAGTTAGGATAGTCCGATGGGTCGAAAACCGAAAAGGCAATCCATGCAAAAATTAGGACAGGGAGGTGAGGACTATCAGTTGGAAAATCTGCAAGGACTGGTTGGTGGCAGGCATTGATTCAGTCGAGACGTATACCATCACCAATTCTGTCCCTAGTTTCATTTCATCATTTGATGTACATTGTGCTAAAACATTATTTATGAATGAATGGATGAATGTTTGGTTATATTCGATTTGCTTAAATGTCCCAAGTTTATGTAATTTAGATTATTTTATGCATAATTAGCTTCATATTTTTTACATATCTCACATCCATAGATTGCACATATATATATATAAATCCTGATAGAATGAAAACCCGAAAAGGGCAGTCTATGCAAAAGCTAGGACATAAAATAAAGTCTACTGAATTGAAAACACAAAAAGGGCGGTTCAGGAGAAATAAAGACAGTCCGATAGGCCAAAAACCCAAAGAGAGCGACCTATGCAAAAATAAGGATAAGAAAAGCAAGAAAAAAAAGAATAAAAGTCATACAGCAGTGGTCAACTCTAATCCTAGTCACCTAAAGTCCGGGGTACCACAACGTCAGCGCCTCACGTCTATGCCTAGTGGGGCAACCAATCAGATTCGTCAGCCAAGCTCTATAGCAAACATCTGTCTCTAGGGGCGCAAAACTGTCATACCTCAGAATCTCAGTGCGAGTAGGATGCATCCACTGGTGCTGCACATGCCAAGGCCATTGTGGTGTAAACACTCCACATTAAGTGGTACACAAAGATCGAGGGACCCTTTGTAGCTATCCATACTGTCGGCACAGCCGAGCAGGAGAATAAAAGGTCACATGGATCAACCCGAGTAGCTGGACGCCGCCGGCCCAAGTCTCAGTAGTCACATCAAAGATGTCCCACCAAGGGCAAACCCATTGGATAGAGGCATTAGTCCGCCTCCTCAGCCAATCAAATTAATGCTCTATGGTCATAAAACTGAAATCTGAGAGCTCGATGCGCCGAGACCAGTAGCACTTTGGAGTGTATCTCGGATGAGGTGGAGGAGAGCTCAGGAGGCTTAGCTTCTCCAGAAGCCAGATTTACACACGGATTAGTCAAATGAATGTATGAATTCAGAAAGTGCGGTACTGAAGCATACCTGAAACAGAAAGGGAGATCCGCAGCTCTCGACGGGAGAATCAGAATGGATAGAGTCCAAGTGGATCAGTGTCTCAGCCAAAAAAACCCCATAGGTGATGCACTTTAAGCCATCTGAGTCACTACTAAAGCTAATCTAAGGCTACAAGTGCCGTCTCGAGACTCACACAAATAGCAAGCCATCAGCAATAAACTCATCAATGGAGCCCGGCCAGGGGCAATGGGAGGCAAAGCAAAACATAAATCAGTTATAATAGAAAGGCCAAGTCTGGGAGAAACAGGCCTACCAGTAAGTGCATGACCCATGCCTGCTACAGCCAGAGCGAATCGACTCAGAAATGTGTGCACATCACCCGATTCAGGGTCGGGAACAGCTAACTGGACCCCCCAAGGGCAAGGGACACAAAGGATAGCACTAAACTCCTCTACCAAAGGGCATAACTCCTGATTAGAGAAGTGAAAGACATGATCCATCGAATCCCAAAAACTGGTAGCTGCATCCAAGAAGATCCGATTCAGAGTCAAAGCAGTGTAAAACCTAAGGTACTGTAAGCCAAAGGGTGCAAGCAAACCCTAATTAGAAGAGCGGGTTATACCCCAGTAGTCCCGAAGTCATCCTTTGAGCTGATCCATGCTAAAAGAGAAGCGAAAGAAGAAGAAAGGCTGAAAAAGGGATGGGGGGCGCGACTGTAATGCCCTACAGTGGCGCGGCTGTAATGTGCTAGGTGGTTGTAACACTTATAGGGGAGCGGCTGTGCTGAAGAAATGTTGAAAATTGATGTGGGATGGATCGGTTGAGTGGGGTGGCTATAACCTTACATAGCCGCACGGCTGTAGGTCACAGGGGCGCGATTGTAGTGTAGACAGCACTTTGTCTACATCTTTATATGATTTCTGATGATTATAGCCACGCGGCTACAGGTTCCAAGGGTTTTTTTTTAAGGAAAATAAAGTCTAAAGACCCCGAAATACATCTCGGGCCCGAACAAATTGAACTGAAGAGCGGTAACAGCATGGAAAAACAAAGAAATACGCATTCAAAGACTCAAATTCATAACTAAAAGGTGTAAATGTCATATAAATATCATGTGCATCAAGTACATCACTGAGTCAGACCCATGCAAGGGCTAGAATGTGTAAGAAAACAACCCACAAATGGGTTAATACATCATAAATAGGGAATGGGGAAACATGCCTAAGAGGAGTCAAAGCCGGCATCATCGTCGCCATTCCTGTCATCTCTTGCCTCATCATCCAGACTCTCACTCATATCCTAGCCTGCATGTCCCATCTGGGCATCTCAACCGTCCACTTAGTCTCTGAAAGTATGATTCATGACCTCCAACTCGGTGACCCGATGCCGCAGCTGGTCATTCTCTGTCCTCAAACGAGCAGACTCATGGTGCTCGATCCCAATAATCATCTACAGCAAGCAAAGCAGAGAAAACATCACAATTACATGCATATACATCCATACATACATGTATACATCCAGACATAAGCGTAAAATCAAGTACAGGTACTTACTGTCAAAGCAGCATTGTCCCGGAAAGTGAGCACCCTCAGTGCATAAATGGCTTGACCCATACACATGCCTTGCATCACCGGAATCTGCAAAGATCGCACTTAGAGGGATCAATCTAAGACGAATGACTAGTAAAAGGGGCAGAAATATATAAGTGTAGAAATACTCACATGCGTGGTGCCAACAGGAATGGCAGGAGGAAAATTATGGTCCTGAAGATGGAGATCGGCCTGATAAGACTGCCGAGACTCGTCAAATAACTGAATGGAATCCTCGATCGGGAACTCGAGCCGACCATATACATACTCAACCTCAGGAACCTGAGGAGCTTGAAAATGAGGAATGCGGGCATCCACTGCTCTAGCAGTAGAATCCGCTCCAGCGATTTGAGAAGCAGTGGTACCAGACCTCCTACCTCTTCCCTTGGCAGACGAGGACGGGCGTGCACGCTCACCTCTCGAAGACAGCTGGAATCAATTAAAAAGAATGATGTAAAAAAAAAAAAAAAAGAAAGTTTGCAAAGTACCCAAGCATCAGTGTCAGCAGATAGCGGAAGCAGATGAACAGCGATGAAAAAACTATAATTGCCATCCACACTACTAGCCTCTTATCCAGCACTATAAAGGTCTGGATGCAGATCAAGAGACAGAAGATGGGGACAGAATAACCCCCCCGGCAAGGCGGCTGGAATCCTAAGCGTCTCAAGCCCGGAACACCAGTCGTGAACCCTCTCGCCCAGGTACCACTCCTGACTGTACAGGCATTCCATCACAAAATGTCTGTTTGATAGCGCCTATACGTCCCGAAGTGGCTGGGGCAAATCATCGCCCTCTCGCCTCCAAGGGGCCTTGGCGATCTGGAATCAGAAAGTTTAAGAATTACCAAAAAAAAAACTTAAAGGAGAAGGCATACCCCATCAAATGTCATATCTCTTAGAGCCTGGCGACACTCGGCCTAGTTTTTTTCGACTTCACTCCAGACAAACCCCAACCACTGTCTCAGGTGGGGAAATTCTGCTAGATTATAATTATCAAGGACCTGCACTAGTAGGGGTGGAACGAAGCGATACTCGTACACCCAAATCTGGAAAAGAAATATGAAAATGAAATCAATAACAATCCAGGAAGCATGCAAAAGAAAGTAAAATCTTAAGATAGGGAGTCCAAGATACTCACGTGCAGCAGAATCCAGAAAGCCTTCAACTCCTTGTAGAGCCTCGGGCACAGAGGTCGAGAGCATAGTAAAGCAAGGCCAAGGCCGCTCGAGCCCAATTAAGAGTCCTCACCGACTCTAGGTCAATCAAGCACGATAACATGACCAGATTTAAACTACTCTGGCCTGTAGGGAAAAGGAGGGTAAAAAGAGCAGGCAACAGAAAGGCCCTCGCATACCTCCTCTCATTGGGAGCATCGAAATCAGTCCCCTCCGGCAGCACATTCTGCCACCCCATCTAGTAATTCTGGAGGCTCCTACACTGGATCCAGCTGTCAGGGGAGTCAATCCCAATAAGCATGGACACTAACTCCTACCGATATCCACTATATGCGAAGATCTGGTTGAAAGAGATCATCTTTCCGGAGAAGGGGAGCCCGGTGATAGCAGCAATGTCCTCCGTAGTCACCGTGTACTCCCCGGAGGGGAAATGAAATGTATGAGTGGTGTCCATCCACCTCTCCAATAGTGCAGCTAGAAGTCCTTGACTCGTGCGAGTAGTAACGGTCAAGCTACGAACTAAATGTTACAGACCGTTGGAATTCACGATCTCCTTTACCTTTTGAGGAAGCCGTCTCTACCACTACAAGGCTTTTGTAATGGATCCGCAACCGTAACGGCCGGATCTCAAATGCAAAATCAATAATCAGGGAGTTTATGAGCTTTTTAGAATGCATATATATCATAAAAATCAAAGAAACGCCATTGAAATTGCAAAAAAGGGGGCGACCTTGAATCTATCAGTAACAGCCGCCCGGCTGTAGGAGATCACAGCTGTGCAGCTGTAAGCCTCATGATCATAGCCATATGGCTGTGATCATCTCCTGGGGTGGCTGTAGCTTTAAATTTTCGGCCAACCACAAATTCCTTCGTTTTTCGGTCAAATCTTGTCCTAACTCAAGCCAAATCAACAACTAAACATCTTAGGGGCATATTCTACTCAAATCCTACATCAATTTCACCTATTTTCTCTAATTTTGTAGAAATTTCAAACTTGGAAAAAAAGGAGAAATTTGAGAAAACTAACCGGATTTATGAGAGCACAACTCGAAATCTGGAGTTGGATGGGCACTGGGGCGTCGATCTTCACTCTGCAATATTCATCATCTTCTTTTAAACCATAAATACACTCCGTGGGTTCAAATGCTGAAGTGAAATTTCCCTTCGGGGATAGAAAACCACGTTTGAAAGGCGGGTTGAGTGGAAGGAACGGGCCAGAGGACTCTACGCATCTTTTGCCTCATGATTTCAGGTTTTGGCAAGAAAATCACCAAAGAGAGGAGGAGATTTCAGCTGAAAAAGGAGATGAAAGGGCTATCTTTATTTTTGTGGCTTTTAAAAGCCATCCCATACCCATTACTATAGCCGCTCGGCTGTAGCTTACTTCTTTACAAATATTTCTCTTTTCGTTTTTCAAAACTTATTTTATGCCAATTTGATCCTGAGAAAGGTAGCATTCATGTCTTGCAGGTATCAAGGAGCAAGATATTTGGCACATAGTCATTCTTGATCGAAGGGGCAAAAATTTTTGTTCCCAAAACTATCGAATCAAGGAACGAATACGCACCTAAAACAACTTTAAAGCTTCGAGAGAGATGATCATGCTGGGATTCGTCACGGGAAACCGACCTACAAAGTGCGGAAACACGCGTCGATTTCCTCGAATCCGGGTCCCGGGAGCTTAAGTAGTGAAAATCAAAAACAAAACACAAAGGAGGAGTATAAAGTCTTACCAAGATATCTCTTTAAGAGATAGAAGAAGACTGCAGAAATCAAGTATAGATTTCCTCCACCGATGCGTACACGAACGGCTATCGGACTGAAACCCGTGCTAGCAACTCGGAAAATTCAAGAAGAGAGAAAAAGATGGAAGCCAAGAGAACTTGGTTAGAATGAAAATGGTTGAAGCCTTTCATCTAATATCTCTCACCAAGAGGCAAAAAATATCCCATAATGCAAAGTGAACTATGACTCACCACAAAGTCAACAATGACTCACCACTTTCACTCATTACAATTTTTGGCAAAGAATGAGTCACCTCCCTTGTCCAAAGACACAAGGATTCGGCCAAGAGGTGGGAAAAAGATGGGGAAGACACTTGTCTTTAGTCATAATGACCAACACATAATGACCAATAAATATCCAAGTTGGTAAAGTCCAACTTTACTAACCAAAAGTCCACCATGACTCACCCATTTGATCATTACCTTTTGTCCCACCATGACTCATTCTTCTCATCTTAAAATTCATCATTCTTGCCCTAAACCCACCATGAATTTCGGCCAACACATGATGAAGAAGTGGGCTTACCATTTCAAGCCCTAGCCCACATTAATTCTTTGGTTTCTCTTTGATTTCAAATAACATTGTAATTCAATATGTATGTAAGTATATTGTACCATATAATATGTTACATACATCTAAATTACAATTAATTTGACACATCAAATTCATCAAGGAATTAAATTAGACACATATAAGATGAGATACATGTAAACCTATACATGTATAAATATTTCCACCTAGGAAATAATCTCATAAATTAATTCATTGAATTAATTAAGAGAATGCCAAAAATAAATATTAATTATATTCTTTTGATCAATCTAATTGACCTAGAAGATAATTAATAAATCTCTCTCTCTTCAAACGTGTATACTCCAAGCACACACTTAATCCGACTAGTTAAAGTCCAGACGTTCAATGTGTACGATCCAATGGGCCCGTCTTTATGTTGGCAGTGGGCCAAGGCCCACAGACTACAGGCGGGCTCTAGCAAGCCACTGTAGCCCCCAATTAAGACGGAGATAGCAGTCAAACTGTCACCGTAACCCTGTAGTTGAACTTGTATGTCCCATGTCACTGATATCGGTGTCCAACACAGAGGCATGGTTGATCACCCTCTATATGTGTCCGGACATTACTTGATCCCAAATGAACTGATACTCACAAACAAGATCTCATCTTGTTTGGGTGTGGCCACACTCTAATCAGTAACATTCATCAAGAGGCCGGTGATATCGTCTCAGTAAAATACTGAGTGACATTCCCTTCTGCATATCCATAGTACTGCCATGCTCACTGACACACCCGAACGTACCCATACTTGGCACCCTTTTACAGGCCCGTTAGGCGTACACCGAAGTGTGCCACTTCACATGCAGCACCATCATATGGTCCGGTCAAAGGACTTATGCAAGTACTACGCGAGAATCAGTTGTGATACTATACCATGTAGATTCCCGTTAAGTGGATCAATCCAGTACCATGCACCCTTTTACATGTACCCATTAACCTCGTTGACATTCCATGTTCTATGACCAGTAAGACACCGCCATACAACCAGGCTAATGATAGTCTTTAGTTCCATTCATTCCCATGATTGGAACAGACTACGGATGACTTTATGGCCATATCGTTTTCCCTATCCATAGTCTTACTGCCAAGTGCCTCACACTTGACAACATGGATATGGATATGTCCATTGGATACTCTATTTAAAATATTGCACAAGACATATAGTAAATAGATTGTTGCCTTTATTTCTTAACACAACTTGTATAATACATGAAGTTCATATAAATGTACAAAAGTATGATACAAAGACAAGGACTAATGCCTCGGGACTAGGGCATTTCCAACAATCTCCCACTTGCACTAGTACCAACCAGGCATGGGCCTAATCCCTATAGATCTGATATGACCCTCGTGCTTGGAATGAGCCAGCACCTTGGTCAAAGGATCTGCGACATTCTCCTCGGTGTCTACTCTACGTAATGAAATGTCACCCCTCTCAACAATTTCTCGGATGAGGTGAAACTTCCTGAGTACGTGCTTTGAGTTCCTGTGTGACCGGGGCTCCTTAGCTTGTGCAACAGCCCCATTGTTGTCACAGAAGATATCAACCGGTTCCTGGATAGATGATACTATCCCCAGTTCCATGATAAAATTCTTTATCCACACAGCTTCCTTAGCTGTATCACACGCTGCAATGTACTCAGCTTCCGTGATAGAATCTGCAATGGTCGGTTGCTTGGAGCTTCTCCAACTAATAGCACCACCATTAAGCATGAATACGTACCCTGACTGCGACTTATATTCATCCTGGTCGGTCTGGAAGCTTGCATCAGTGTACCCAGTAACTGACAGCTCTTCCTGACCACCATACACTAAAAAGCTATCCTTTGTCCGGTTAAGGTACTTTAGGATTGCTTTGACAGCTTTCCAGTGATCCTCCCCAGGATCTTGCTGGTACCGGCTTGTCATACTTAGTGCAAAGGCGACATCAGGTCTTGTACATAGCATAGAGTACATGATTGATCCAATAGCAGAAGCATATGGGATCTCACTCATCTTCTCCCTGTCCTGTTTTGTCTGAGGACAGTTCTTCTTACTAAGTTTCAGCCCGTGACCCATTGGCAAGAATCCTTTCTTAGCCTGGTCCATGCTGAATCTTTTCAGAACCTTGTCTATGTACTTAGTCTGACTCAGGCCTAGAAGCCGATTAGGTCTATCCCTGTAGATCCTGATCCCTAGGATCGTTTCGGCTTCGCCTAAGTCCTTCATTGCGAAGCACTTACACAACCACTGCTTTACCCCAAGCAGTGTTGGTATGTCGCTTCCAATCAGAAGGATGTCATCCACATATAGAACCAGGAATGTTACGATACTCCCACTAATCCTTTTGTACACACAAGGCTCATCTTGATTCTGTATAAAGCCATATTCCTTTATAGCCTCATTGAATCGAAGATTCCAACTTCGGGATGCTTGCTTTAATCCATAAATGGATCTTTGAAGCTTGCATACCCTTTCAGGATACTTTGGATCGACAAAACCCTCAGGTTGTGTCATATACACATCCTCGAGTAACTTTCCATTCAGGAAAGCAGTTTTGACATCCATCTGCCAGACCTCATAGTCGTACCAAGCGGCTATGGCCAGCAGGATCCTAATGGATTTGAGCATAGCGACTGGTGAGAAAGTTTCATCATAGTCGATTCCATGGACTTGCCTGAAACCTTTCGCTACTAGCCGCCCTTTGAAGGTATTATCTGGCTTCAGCTTGTAGCACCACTTGCAACCTATTACCTTAGCACCCGGAGGTGGATCAACCAGATTCCAAACCTGATTATCGTACATAGATTGCATTTCCGCCTCCATGGCCTTTTGCCAATTTGCGGATAGTGGGCTAGCTATAGCCTCCTGGTAGGTTTTTGGTTCTTCCTCGTCGAAGACAAAAAGAGTGTTATCATCGGTAACAAGAAACCCATATCTCTCAGGTTCCCGACGATCCCTACCAGACCTTCTAGGTCCTTGTGTGACCTGGGCCGGTGCTTCCTCCCGTGGAAGCTCCACCCTGGTCTCCGAGTTATCCTTTTCAGGAGTTTCTGAGCTTTGAACTTCCCTGAGTTCAACATTACTCCCACTATCTTTCTTGGAAATGAACTCATTTTCAAGAAAGACCCCTTTCCGTGCCACGAACACCTTGTTCTCGGCGGGGTTGTAGAAGTAATACCCTTTGGTTTCCCTAGGGTAGCCCACAAACAGGCATTTGTCAGTTTTGGGTTCTAGTTTGCCCCCAGTCAGTTTCTTGACATGGGCATAACAACCCCAAATCCGTAGGAAAGACACATTGGGCGCCCTGCCCGTCCATATCTCAAATGGGGTCTTTTCTACTACCTTAGTCGGAGTATTATTCAAAATGAGAGCTGCTGTCTCAATAGCATATCCCCAAAAACTTGTTGGGAGAGAGGCATGACTCATCATTGAGCGGACCATGTCTAACAGGGTCCTATTCCTCCGTTCGGACACCCCATTCCATTGTGGTGTTCCTGGAGGAGTGAGCTGTGGAACTATTCCATGCTCTCTCAAGTATGAATCAAATTCTAGGCTCATATACTCGCCACCTCGGTCCGACCGAAGGGCTTTAATATTTCGGCCTAATTGGTTCTGTACTTCGTTCCTAAATTCCTTGAACCGATCAAGTGTTTCAGACTTGTGTTTCATCAGATAGACATAGCCATATCTGCTGAAATCGTCTGTAAAGGTGACGAAGTATAGAAACCCACCCCTGGCAGCAGTGCTCATAGGTCCACATACATCCGAATGTATTAGGTCTAATAAGCCAGTAGCCCTTTCAGCTTTCTTGCTAAAAGGCGCTTTAGTCATTTTACCCCGTAAACAAGATTCACAAATATCAATTGACTCCAAGTCAAAAGATCCTAGAATTCCAGCTTTGTGGAGTCTAGCTATGCGTTTCTCGTTTATGTGGCCTAAACGACAGTGCCAAAGGTACACAGGATTAAGTTCATTTGGTTTAATCCTTTTAGTATTTATGTTATAGACTTGATTAGTTTCATTTAAATTCAGGATATAAAGGCCATTATTTAATAGAGCATTTCCATAAAATATGCCTTCTCTAGATATAACCATATTACCATTACCAATAGTAAATACATATCCAGAAGTATCCAAAACTGAAACAGAAATAATATTCCTGCACATTGCAGGTACAAAATAACATTGTTCCAGTAACAAAACTAATCCACTAGGCATCTTAAGCTGGTACTCGCCGATCTCAATGGCTGCAACCCTTGCCCCATTCCCGACCCGCAAGTCCACTTCTCCTGATCCCAGTGATCTTCTGTTCCTAAGTCCCTGCACATTACAACAAATGTGAGAACCACATCCAGTAGCCAATACCCAAGATGTTGAAACAGTAAGGTTAATGTCTATGACATATATACCTGATGAAGACGCGCCCTGCGCCTTCTTTTGCTCTCCCTGAAGCTTTGGACATGATCGTTTCCAATGTCCCGTCTGCTTGCACCCGAAACAGACATCCTCAGGACGGGCCTTGGGCTGGACCTTGGCCTTCTTAGCTTTGGCTTTCTTGGCCTTAGCTTTAGCCTTTGTCTTAGCCTTGGCCTTTACAAGAGGAGCCTTCCCCTTGTTTACCATAAGTACCGGTGGAGTCTTTTTGACCGACTGTTCTGTAAGCTTAAGCATCCCATGCAGCTCACTAACAGTTTTGTTCATCCCTTGCATGTTGTAATTCAAGATGAACTGATCATAAGACTCCGGCAAGGAAGCCAGGATGGTATCAATCGCCAATTCCTGTGAAATGGGCGACCCGAGACGGGCTAAAGAATCTAAATAGCCCTTCATCTTGAGCACATGAGCGCTCACAGATGTCCCAGTCCCCATTTTGCAGGAATGGAATGCCTTATTCGTCAGGTACCTTTCCTGACGTGCCTGTTCCTGAAACATCTCATTTAGAGTTGTTATCATAGCATAGGCCTCATGGTCCATAAACTGTTTTTGCAGTTCGGGGACCATGCACGCCAGCATAAGGCAAGTAACATCCCGGTTATCCTTTACATGCACCCCGTATTCCTCCAGCTGAGCAGCTGGTGGATTACGCCCAGTAGGTGCGGCCGGTACAGGCCTTTCCAGTACATATTCCTTAGACTCCTGTCTTAGAACTATTCGTAAGTTCCTAGACCAGTCCAGGAAATTAGGACCAGAAAGCTTGTCCTTCTCAAGGATAGTGCGCAGTGATAAAGTGTTATTCGATGCCATTGATTACTACACAGAAAAATAAATGAGTGTTAATAAAGGACTTATAAACATTTTCCCATAATTAATAATGAATCATGTTATTAATAAAACCGAGTTGTTGGGCTCAAGGGCCGAGATCCATATTATATTTAGATATAGCCAGACGAGGGCCTGGAACAACTATACCCAATTTTTAGGTAGGAACGCCGTCCAATCCCAACCTAGGGACTCTCGGTTTGATGGGTCTGTTGGCACTTACCCATCTGTGCTTAGGGCCAGGAACATCCTACTACCCACGCTAAGTCAAAACCTCCATCCAAGTGTTAGAGTAACCTATACTCCAACCCAATACAAAATGACGATACTCCAGTGTATCCAACGAGGGTTGGTCTACGACTGGCCTATCCCCACTTCGAGTAGGTTATGAATGAGGGAAGCACTTTTAAGCGACTTAGTAATTACCATTTGGTTATTCGATTCAATTAATAACGGCTTAGATGCAAAAGCGGGTGAAAAGGGTTTGTACATACATTCGCACATGCAAATAAATACCGCATAATTAAATCAAAGAATGGAATGCAACGGGCCAAAATTTACATCCTAATATCATTCTAGTAAACCTATACTAGAACAGCATCAGGTGGGCCGCCTCCCATTCCTTCTGGGCTCGCCAATCCCATCGGCTCCTTGCTTACATAATTTTATAATAAACAGATAAAATAAAATTACATAAAAGGAAAAACGGCGCGCAGGCCGTATATACCAAAAGAATATTACAACCCAACATAAATTAGGCCCATTTACATCCATCCGCATATTCAATCATACATGTAAACCAATACATCATGTATTTCATAAGCATATTAAATGCATGATTTAATCCGATTTCATTTGTCCATAGCCATTATTTTGAAATCGCCAAATTTCGGCCGATCATGGTTCTAAGCCCGTGCGGGCTTTGGGTCTCCAACCCAGGCAAAATTGCTCCCAATCTAATTGGGAAACCATGAATTCCAAAATTAGCCGTCCGGGTAATCGTGCCAAGAAAACCCGAACCAATTTCAATTAACCGTATTAATTTCCAAAATTAATATCGCATGAACGAAAAATAAATTCCATTCATAAAACACGCGCATAAAAATTACCAAAATTTAAACACGCAAAAATTTTTAAAACAATAAAAATTTTAAAACCCGGCCCGGCCCAAAAAATCCCTCCAAATCCAAAAACGGGCCCGGCCAACCGCGCGGGGAGGCTGCTGCCCAGCAGCAGCCCCTGCGGCCAGCAGTAGCTGGCCGGCAGCATGCTGCTGCCCCCCACAATTCTATTTTTTTTTTTTTTTTTTTTCATGCATAATAAAATTAAATACATCTAGAATAAAATCCACAAGCCCAAGAGACATAAAATTCAAGCCAAGATATATAAAATAAAATACAACATGCATAAAAAAAAATAAACAAATTGAAATATACATATAACCTAATATGCATAAACCATTTCAATTTGAAAAATCAAATGGGGAAAAATATAAAACCCCAAAACCGAAAGAATCCCGATCCATAAAACACCAAGTTTAAAACACGGGATCCGCCAAGTTAAAGATTTTCACGGATCAAAAGCTTGCTCTGATACCACTGCTGGGATTCGTCACGGGAAACCGACCGACAAAGTGCGGAAACACGCGTCGATTTCCTCGAATCCGGGTCCCGGGAGCTTAAGTAGTGAAAATCAAAAACAAAACACAAAGGAGGAGTATAAAGTCTTACCAAGATATCTCTTTAAGAGATAGAAGAAGACTGCAGAAATCAAGTATAGATTTCCTCCACCGATGCGTACACGAACGGCTATCGGACTGAAACCCGTGCTAGCAACTCGGAAAATTCAAGAAGAGAGAAAAAGATGGCAGCCAAGAGAACTTGGTTAGAATGAAAATGGTTGAAGCCTTTCATCTAATATCTCTCACCAAGAGGCAAAAAATATCCCATAAAGCAAAGTCAACTATGACTCACCACAAAGTCAACAATGACTCACCACTTTCACTCATTACAATTTTTGGCAAAGAATGAGTCACCTCCCTTGTCCAAAGACACAAGGATTCGGCCAAGAGGTGGGAAAAAGATGGGGAAGACACTTGTCTTTAGTCATAATGACCAACACATAATGACCAACAAATATCCAAGTTGGTAAAGTCCAACTTTACTAACCAAAAGTCCACCATGACTCACCCATTTGATCATTACCTTTTGTCCCACCATGACTCATTCTTCTCATCTTAAAATTCATCATTCTTGCCCTAAACCCACCATGAATTTCGGCCAACACATGATGAAGAAGTGGGCTTACCATTTCAAGCCCTAGCCCACATTAATTCTTTGGTTTCTCTTTGATTTCAAATAACATTGTAATTCAATATGTATGTAAGTATATTGTACCATATAATATGTTACATACATCTAAATTACAATTAATTTGACACATCAAATTCATCAAGGAATTAAATTAGACACATATAAGATGAGATACATGTAAACCTATACATGTATAAATATTTCCACCTAGGAAATAATCTCATAAATTAATTCATTGAATTAATTAAGAGAATGCCAAAAATAAATATTAATTATATTCTTTTGATCAATCTAATTGACCTAGAAGATAATTAATAAATCTCTCTCTCTTCAAACGTGTATACTCCAAGCACACACTTAATCCGACTAGTTAAAGTCCAGACGTTCAATGTGTACGATCCAATGGGCCCGTCTTTATGTTGGCAGTGGGCCAAGGCCCACAGACTACAGGCGGGCTCTAGCAAGCCACTGTAGCCCCCAATTAAGACGGAGATAGCAGTCAAACTGTCACCGTAACCCTGTAGTTGAACTTGTATGTCCCATGTCACTGATATCGGTGTCCAACACAGAGG
This sequence comes from Euphorbia tirucalli, assembly GCA_039660915.1. Classification (NCBI taxonomy): domain Eukaryota; kingdom Viridiplantae; phylum Streptophyta; class Magnoliopsida; order Malpighiales; family Euphorbiaceae; genus Euphorbia; species Euphorbia tirucalli. The sequence continues at coordinate 22,463,651 of CM077632.1, forward strand.
CATGGTTGATCACCCTCTATATGTGTCCGGACATTACTTGATCCCAAATGAACTGATACTCACAAACAAGATCTCATCTTGTTTGGGTGTGGCCACACTCTAATCAGTAACATTCATCAAGAGGCCGGTGATATCGTCTCAGTAAAATACTGAGTGACATTCCCTTCTGCATATCCATAGTACTGCCATGCTCACTGACACACCCGAACGTACCCATACTTGGCACCCTTTTACAGGCCCGTTAGGCGTACACCGAAGTGTGCCACTTCACATGCAGCACCATCATATGGTCCGGTCAAAGGACTTATGCAAGTACTACGCGAGAATCAGTTGTGATACTATACCATGTAGATTCCCGTTAAGTGGATCAATCCAGTACCATGCACCCTTTTACATGTACCTATTAACCTCGTTGACATTCCATGTTCTATGACCGGTAAGACACCGCCATACAACCAGGCTAATGATAGTCTTTAGTTCCATTCATTCCCATGATTGGAACAGACTACGGATGACTTTATGGCCATATCGTTTTCCCTATCCATAGTCTTACTGCCAAGTGCCTCACACTTGACAACATGGATATGGATATGTCCATTGGATACTCTATTTAAAATATTGCACAAGACATATAGTAAATAGATTGTTGCCTTTATTTCTTAACACAACTTGTATAATACATGAAGTTCATATAAATGTACAAAAGTATGATACAAAGACAAGGACTAATGCCTCGGGACTAGGGCATTTCCAACAGATCAAGCCTCTCAAATCACCAAAGCATCTTTCCCCAGCTACACTAGCTTCATGGGAAACACAATTACCCTTTCCTTCAGTGACACAGGCCCCACTAGAAGTGAAATGACTAAAATACCCTTATGTTAGTAACCGAACAACCGGATGGCCAAAACACCTTTCCTTTAGCGACACAAGCTATACGGAAGACCAAATCACTAAAATATTTCTTTCCCTAGTGACACAAGCTCCACTAAAGGTGAAAAGACCAAAATACCCTTTTCCCATCAAAAGGGGATACCAAACCACTGAAACTCATTTCTTTTCGTGGCATAGGCCCCACAAGAAGTCAAATGACCAAAATACTCTTTCTTCAAGGGGTGCCAATTTTCCAAGTTACAAAATTACCAAAATACCCTTTCCTTTCGTGAACATCAAATGACAAGGAGAATCCAATCTAGGCAAAGTCCTCTACTTCACGATGGAGTCGAAGCACGTCCCTGGAAAACCAATTCGATCTGTGTAAAGTCCTCTACTTCGCAATGGAGTCGAAGCACATCCCTGGAGAACATCGAATCAATTAGGCAAAGTCCTATGCTTCATAACAGAGTCGAAGTATGTCCCTGAAGAATCAATTCAACCTAGGCAAGACCGCTGTTTCGCAAAACAACCGAGACAAGTCCCTACAAACATCAAAGCGGGTCAACGCGAGCGGAACCATCAGGTACGTCCTCTTCTCCTCCTCACCGTGCTCCCTATCGCGAGACCAAACTACAATCGGGCATAAGCACCCGTTCAAGTCGACTTTGGTCATGCGAGGTGCACCCACACAAATGAGGTTTTCGATAAATCTCTGGATAACCGACCCAAATTTGCCATGCTAAAATGGAAATTATAAACTGGCAAAAATGTTTTCCAAAATTGTTTTCTCCAGATCAAACAATCCAGGGCATTTCAAAAATTGTTTTCCAAGTTTAATCGGGTAAACCTGCAGAGTTTTCCGATTATCCCCTAAATGCATGCCCTTGAGCTATGGATATCCCATTCTATCATATCTGAGTCCAGTATGCTTCTGTTTATTTGTACCACTAATCTCTATTTTGTAGGTAGATTTATGCTAGGTTAGATGAATGCTAGCTTTCTATTTTTAAATATCTTGTGTAAATTATGCGATTTTACCCCTATTCCATTTTTACCAAATGTATCCCCTAGGGTAGTTTATTCAATTTGGTTGTAATAATTTTATTTTCCGAATTTATTTATTGCTTTCTCAATTTATTTATGGCTTTCTGTGTGAGAATATAGCGAATATCTACGGTTGAATACTGAATAGGGAATAAAATAATAAAAAGTGCAGATTCGGTATAGTTAAAGCTATTGTACAATAAAAAAGAAATAAGTTACATGTCCGGACTAGAATCTCTATCTTAAAGGTATAGGAATCCATAATTGGCTTGGCTATACCACAATTTCCCGGTAAGAGCTAAGCCAAGTGGCGACTCCTGTCAACCTTTAAGGCCCGAGGAATTGGTTTCATACATTCCTTCATTTTGCCTTGATATTTCCAAAACCCGAAAACTCAAGATTTTCAATTCTACATATCCAAAACCCCCGAGCCGGTCTCGCGGCTACAGTGATTTGGAGGATCATCCGCTCACAGTAAGGATGGCATTGATGCAAAACGTCGAGGTACTGTAGGTAGTTTGGTTCACAAAATGTCCAACTTTGAATTTGTGTTCATTGCTTATTTAATGTTGAATATATTATTGGATATGCCCTAGTCCCGAGGCATTGGACCTTGTATTTGTATTGTACATTTATCGGATTCATGTATTATACATATTTTGTGTCATTAAATAAAGGCATTAATCTGTTTATAATATATCTTGTGCTGTATTTTAAATAGAGTATCCAATGGACATATCCATATCGATGTTGACAAGTGTCATGCACTTGGCAGTAAGACCATGGATAGGGAAAATGATATGACCATAAAGAGATCCGTAGTCTGTTCCAATCATGGGAATGAATGGAACCAGAGACTATCATTAGCCTGGTTATATGGCAGTGACTTATCGGCCATTGCACATGGAATGTCAACCAAGTTAATGGGTATATGCAAAAAGGGCAAAGTACTGGATAGATCCACTAAACGAGAAATCCACATGGTAGAGTATCACAAGTGATTCTCATATAGTACTTGTATGGGTCCTTTGACCTGACCATATGATGGTGCTGGGTGCGAAGTCGCATACTTTGGTGTACGCCTAAAGGGCCTATAAAGGGTGCCAAGTATGGGTACGTTCGGGTATGTCACTGAGCATGGCAGTACTATGGATATGCAGAAGGGATATGTCACTTAGTAGTCCACTAAGAAGATATCACCGGCCTCTTGATGAATGTGACTGATAAGAGTGTGGCCACACCCAAACAAGTTGGAACTTGTTTGTGAATGTCCGGACACAAAATAAGGTGATCAATTCGTGCCTCTGTGTTGGACACCGATATCAATGACATGGGATATACAAGTTTAAACTACAGGGTTATGATTTCAGTTGGACTGCCATCTCCATCTTACTTGGGGGCTGCAGTGGCTTGCTAGAGCCCGCCTATAGTCTGTGGGCTATAGGCCCACTGCCAACATAAAGATGGGCCCACAGGATCATACACATTGAACGTCTGAACATGGACTTAAGGGATCACCTGTATACTTGGAGTATACACACAGGAGAGAGAGGATTATATTAATTTATTATGACGATCGATTGGATTGATCAAAATAATAAAATTAATATTTGTATTGGCCTTCTCATAATTAATTCAATGAATTAATTTATGAGATTATTTCCTAGGTGGAAATATTTTACATGTATAGGTTTACATGTATTTAATTTCATGAAGTGTCAAATTTAATTCCTTAGTTAAATTAATTGGTCAAATTAATTTCAATTTAAATGTATATGCTATGGTGTGATGACATACATGTTAAATAGAAATTGAATTTGAAATTAAATTGGACCATAAGAATTAAAATAGGACATGGGCTTAAGAGGTAAAAGCCCGCATGAAATAAAACAAATCGGTTTGGGCCTAAAATTCCCCATGGGAATTTCGGCCCCCTAGGTTAAAAACGTAGAAGACTATTCGGCCAACAGTGGCATCAGAGCAGGTTTTTTATCCGTGGAAATTGTTTAAATTGGTTTGAATCCCTTGGTTTTGAAATTGGAGATTTTTGATTTGGGTTTCTTGGTTTGGGGTTTGTGATTTTCCCCTTTGGATTTTTTAATTGAAATTAAATTTGTATATATGTTTATGTTTATTTAATTTTTGTTGATTGGTTATATTTTTGGTGAATTATATTTTGTTTGGCTGTAATTTTTTTTTGGGCTTAAAATCACGGGCTGTTTCCACTCATACGATTCCGCCACCGGCAACTGCCTTGCATGGTGAAAACAGCGGTAGCAGCCGTTGGGTCCAACAATGGCTGCTGCTGGGCGGCAGCAGTGGGATGCAACTAGGTGGCAGCGTCGCTGCTGCCTCTCGCAGTGGGCCGGGCCCATTATTTTGGATTTGGCGGGTTTCGGGCCTAGGGCCTAGTTTTAAAATTTTAATTGGTTTTAAAATTTTGTGTTTAAATTTTTTACCTTAAATACACATGGTTTCTTGGATGAAATTGTAATTTTATTCATGGGATATTAATTTTGGAAATTAATATGGTTAATTGAAATTGGTTCGGGTTTTTTTTTTGCACAATTACCCGGGCGGCTGATGTGAACTCATGATTTCCCAATTCCAATGGGAGCAGTTATCTGCCTGGGCTGGAGGCCCAAAGCCCGTTAAGGGCTAGAACTATGATAGGCCAAAATTGGCGATTTCAAAATAATGGCTTTGGACATAATTGAAATGGGCTTAATTTCATGCATTATAATATGTTTATAAATGGATGTATTGGATGCATTTTGTATGATTAAATGTGTGTATGGTTAGATGCTATTGGGCCTTATTCAAGTTGGGTTGTAATTTTTCTTTTTGGGTAAATACGGCCTGCGTGCCGTTTTTCTTTTTTAATGTAATTTTATTTTATTTATTTATTATAAAATTTGTAAAGAAGAAGCCCAGTGGAGCGGTGAGCCCAAGTGGAGAGGCAAGCCCAGAATGAAGGAAAAGGAGGCTCACCTGATGTATTTTCTAGTATAGGTTTACTAGAATTATATTAGGATGTAATATAGGCTCAGAGCAGTCCATTTTACTTATTTAATTATGCTTTATATTTATTTGCATGTATGAATGTATGATCCAAACCCATTCTCACCCGCCTATGCATGTAAGCCGTTATTGAATGAATCTAATAACCTAATGGAAATTACTAAGTCGCTTAAAAGTGCTTCCCTCATTCAAAACCGACTAGAAGTGGGGATAGGCCAGTTGTAGACCATGCCCTCGCTGGATGCACTGGAGTATCGTCATTTTGTATTGGGTTAAGGTATAGGTTACTCTAACACTTGAATTGAGGTTTTGACTTAGCGTGGGTAGTAGGATCTCCTGGCCCTAAGCACAGATGGGTAAGTGCCAACAAGCCCATCAAACCGAGAGTCCCTAGATTGGGATTGGACGACGTTCCTACCTAAATAATTAGGGTATAGTTTTTCCAGGCTCTCGTTTGGCTATATCTTAATGAAATATGGATCTCGGCCCATGAGCCCAACAACTTGGATTAATTAATAACTTGATTCACTATTAATTATATATGGGAAAAAATGTAAAGTCCTTTACTAACACTTTTAAAATTTTTTTGTGTAGAATTTCAAATGGCAAATAACAATTCACTTTCACTGTGATCTATCCTGGAAAGGGACAAGCTTTCTGGTCCTAACTTCTTAGACTGGTCTAGGAACTTAAGGATAGTTCTAAGACAAGAGTCAAAGGAGTATGTGCTAGAAAGGCCTGTACCGGCTGCGCCTCAAGGACGTAATCCACCAGCTACCCTATTGGAGGAATACGAGGTACATGTTAAGGACAATAGGGATGTGACGTGCCTTATGTTGGCATACATGGTCCCCGAGCTGCAAAAGTGGTTCATGGACCATCAAGCCTATACTATGATAACAACTCTAAATGAGATGCTCAAGCTTACTGAACAGTCGATCAAGAAGACTCTGCCGGTGCTACTGGTAAATAAGGGGAACCCACCTCTTGTGAAGGGCAAAGCCAAGGAAAAGGCTAAGGCCAAGGCTAAGAAAGCCAAGGCCAAGAAGCCTAAGGCCCAGCCTAAGGTTCGAATTAAGGCCAGTCCTGAGGACGTCTACTTCGGGTGCAGAAGGCGGGGCATTGGAAGAGGTCGTGTCCCAAGCTGTTGGGAGAGCAGAGGAAGACCCAGGGTGCATCTTCATCAGGTATTTATGTCATAGACATTAAGGTCACTGTTTCAACATCCTAGGTATTGGATATTGGATATGGTTCTCACATTTGTTGCAATATGCAGGGACTTAAGAACAGGAGGTCACTGGGATCGGGGGAGGTGGACTTGCGGGTCGGTAATGGAGCAAGGGTTGCTGCCATAGAGATCAGCGAATATCACCTCATGATGCCTAGTGGATTGGTTTTAATATTGGAACATTGTTATTTTGTACCTGCCATGTGCAGGAATATTATTTCTGTTTCAGTATTGGATATTTCTGGATTTAATTTTTCTATTTGTAATGGAAGAATTGTTTTATCTAGAGAGGGATTATTTTATGGAGAAGCTCTATTAAATAATGGCCTATATATCCTAGATTTAAATGAAACCAATCATGTCTATAACATAAAACACTAAAAGGGTTAAGCTTAACGAACTTAATCCTGTCTACCTTTGGTATTGTCGTTTAGGCCACATAAACGAGAAGCGCATAGCTAGGCTCCACAAAGCTGGAATCCTAGGGTCATTTGACTTGGAGTCATTTGATGTATACGAATCATGTTTACAAGGCAAAATGACTAAAGTGCCTTTTAGCAAGAAAGTTAAAAGGGCCACTGGCTTATTGGACATAATACAATCAAACGTATATGGGCCCATGAGCGCAGCTACCAGAGGTGGACATCTGTACTTTGTCAGGTTCACGGACGATTTCAGCAGATATGGCTATGTCTATCTGATGAAACATAAGTCTGAAACCCTTGATAGGTTCAAGGAATTTAGGAACGAATTACAGGACCAGCTAGGCAGAAAATATCAAAGCCCTTCAGTCAAACCAAGGAGGCGAGTATATGAGCCTAGAGTTTGACTCATATTTGAGAGAGCATGGAATAGTTCCACAGCTCACTCCTCCAGGAACACCACAATGGAAAGAGGTGTCTAAATGGAGAAATAGGACCCTGTTGGACATGGTCCACTCAATGATGAGTCATGCCTCTCTCCCAATAAGCTTATAGGGATACGCCCTCGAGACAGCTGCTCTCATTTTGAATAATACTCCGACTAAGGCTGTGGAAAAGTCCCCATATGAGATATGGACGGGCAGGGAGCCCAATGTCTCTTTTCTGCGGATTTGGGGATGCGATGCACATGTCAAGAGATTGACTAGGGGCAAGCTAGAACCCAAAACCGATAAGTGCCTATTTATGGGCTACCCTAGGGAAACAAAAGGGTATTACTTCTACAACCCCGCCGAGAACAAGGTGTTCGTGGCAAGGAATGGGGTCTTTCTAGAAAAGGGTTTCATTTCCAAGAAAGACAGTGGGAGCAATGTTGAACTCAGGGAAGTTCAAAGCTCGCAAGCTCCCGAAGAGGATAACTCGGAGACCCGGGTGGAGCTTCCACAGGAGGAAGCACCGACCCAGGTCACACAAGGACTTAGAAGGTCTGGTAGGGATTGTCAGGAACCTGAGAGGTATGGTTTCCTCATCACCGATGATCACACTCTTCTCGTCTTTGATGAGGAAGAACCCAAAACCTACCAGGAGGTAATGGCAAGCCCACTGTCTGTAAATTGGCATAAAGCCATGGAGGTAGAGATGCAATCTATGTACGATAACTAGGTTTGGAACTTGGTTGATCCACCTCCGGGTGCTAAGGTAATAGGTTGCAAGTGGTGCTACAAGCTAAAAGCCGACAACACCTTCAAGGGGTGTATGGTTGCAAAAGGTTTCAGGTAAGTCCACGGAATAGACTATGATGAAACTTTCTCACCAGTCACTATGCTCAAATCCATTAGGATCTTGTTGGCCATAGCCATATGGTACGACTATGAGGTTTGGCAGATGGATGTCAAAACCACTTTCCTCAATGAAAAGCTACTCGAGGATGTGTACATGACATAACCCGAGGGTTTTATCGATCCAGAGTATCCTGGGAGGATATGCAAACTTCAGAGGTCCATTTATGGACTAAAGCAAGCATCTCGAAGTTGGAATCTTAGATTCAATGAAGCCATAAAGGAATATGGCTTCATACAGAATCAAGATGAGCCTTGTGTGTATAAGAGGATTAGTGGGAGCATTGTCACATTCCTGGTATTATATGTGGATGACATCCTCCTTATAGGAAGCGACATACCAACACTGCAAGGGGTAAAGCAGTGGTTGTTTAAGTGCCTTGCAATGAAGGACTTAGGCGAAGCTGAGATAATCCTAGGGATCAAGATCTACAGGGATAGATCCAATCGGCTTCTGGGCCTAAGTGAGGCCACATACATAGACAAAGTTCTAAAAAGATTCAGCATGGATCGGGCCAAGAAAGGTTTCTTGTCGATGAGCCATGGGTTGAAACTTGGTAAGAAGAACTGTCCTAAAACAAGGGAGGACAGGGAGAACATGAAGTTAGTCCCATATGCCTCAGCTATAGGATCAGTCATGTACTCCATGCTATGAACAAGACCTGATGTCGCCTTTGCACTAAGTATGACGAGCCGATACCAGCAGGATCCCAGGGAGGATCATTGGAAGGCTGTCGAATCAATCCTCAAGTATCTTAACCGGACTAAGGATAGCTTCTTAGTGTATGGAGGTCAGGAAGAGCTATCAGTTACTGGGTATATTGATGTAAGCTTCCAGACTGACCAGGATGAGTACCAATCACAATCTGGGTACTTGTTTTTGCTAAATGGTGGTGCTGTAAGCTGGAGAAGCTCAAAGCAATTGACCATTGCGGACTCTGCAACAGAAGCTGAGTACATTGCAGCACGTGATGCAGCTAAGGAAGCTGTGTGGATAGGGAAGTTTATCACTGAGTTGGGAGTAGTGCTTACTATCCAGGACCCAGTTGATATCTTCTATGACAACAATGGGGCTGTTACACAAGCTAAGGAGCCCTGGTCACACAAGAACACAAAGCACGTGCTCAGGTTGTTTCACCTCATACGAGAAATAGCCGAGAGGGGTGACATTTCATTGCATAGAGTGGACACCAAGGATAATGTTGCAGATCCTTTGACTAAGGCACTGGCTCAGTCCAAGCACGAGGGTCATACTAGATCTATAGGATTTGGACCATGCCTAGTTGGTACTAGTGCAAGTGGGAGATTGTTGGATATGCCCTAGTCCCGAGGCATTGGACCTTGTATTTGTATTGTACATTTATCGGATTCATGTATTATACATATTTTATGTCATTAAATAACGGCATTAATCCGTTTATAATATATCTTGTGCTGTATTTTAAATGGAGTATCCAATGGACATATCCATATCCATGTTGACAAGTGTCATGCACTTAGCAGTAAGACCATGGATAGGGAAAACATATGACCATAAAGAGATCCGTAGTCTGTTCCAGTCATAGGAATGAATGGAACTATAGACTATCATTTGCCTGGTTATATGGCGGTGTCTTACCGGCCATTAGACATGGAATGTCAACTATGTTAATGGGTACATGCAAAAAGAGCATGGTACTGGATAGATCCACTAAACGAGAAATCCACATGGTAAAGTATCACAAGTGATTCTCATGTAGTACTTGTATGGATCCTTTGACCTGACCATATGATGGTGCTGGATGCGAAGTCGCATACTTTGGTGTACGCCTAAAGGGCCTGTAAAGGGTGCCAAGTATGGGTACGTTCGGGTATGTCACTGAGCATGGCAGTACTATGGATATACAGAAGGGATATGTCACTCAGTAGTCCACTGAGAAGATATCACTGGCCTTTTGATGAATGTGACTGATAAGAGTGTGGCCACACCCAAACAAGTTGGAACTTGTTTGTTAGCATCAGTACATTCAGGATCAAGTAAATGTCCGGACACAAAAGAGGGTGATCAATCCATGCCTCTGTGTTGGATACCGATATCAATGACATAGGATATACAAGTTTAAACTACAGGGTTATGATTTCAGTTGGACTGCCATCTCCATCTTAATTGGGAGCTGCAGTGGCTTGCTAAAGCCCGGCTACAATCTGTGGGCCATAGGCTCACTGCTAATATAGAGATGGGCCCACAGGATCGTACACATTGAACGTCTGAACATGTACTTAAGGGATCACCTGTATACTTGGAGTATACACACAGGAGAGAGAGGATTATATTAATTTATTATGACGATCGATTGGATTGATCAAAACAATAAAATTAATATTTGTATTGGCCTTCTCATAATTAATTCAATGAATTAATTTATAAGATTATTTCCTAGGTGGAAATATTTTACATGTATAGGTTTACATGTATTTAATTTCATGAATTGTCAAATTTAATCCCTTGGTTAAATTAATTGGTCAAATTAATTTCAATTTAAATGTATGTGATATGGTGTGATGATATACATGTTAAATAGAAATTGAATTTGAAATTAAATTGGACCATAAGAATTAAAATAGGACATGGGCTTAAGAGGTAAAAGCCCGCATGAAATAAAAATCGATTTGGGCCTAAAATTCCCCATGGGAATTTCGGCCCTCTAGGTTAAAAACTTAGGAGACTATTCGGCCAAGGGAACCAAAGGGTGATAGCCGAAATTTTCAGCCTCTCCTCTCTCACACATATTTGATCTCATCGCTAGCACAGGTCGTGTTTGATAGCCGTTCGTGTACGTGAACGCGGAGGGAATCAAATTTGGTTTCTACAGCCATCTCTAGAAGAGATATTCTTATTGAGAATTGATTCTCTTCTCGTGAAATTTTAAGTTTTGCAATTTCCATTTCAATTGCTCCTGGGCACGGATTTAAGGAAATCAACGCGTTCTTCCGCTTTTATCGTGATTTCCAGTGAAAAATCCCAACATATATTAGGGATGACAAATGCATTATCAATATCCCTATAAGTAAAGACTCAAAAACATAGGAAATGCTATACGAATGGTCAAAGCAACAAAAGATAGCTTGCAAGCATATGGGAGGGATAGTTGGGAGTTGTTATTAAATGCAATCACTGAGTTTTGTAATGCAAATGAAATTTTTGTGCCAAATATGGAAGGTATTATATCAGGCCAAGCTTAAAGGTTTATTGATGGTGAACTAAGAGCTTATCTCCACCATTTTTATTTGGAAATTTTCTTAGAGGTACTTTATTTTCCTTCATTTCATTAAATGATATAAGCAATTTCAAATAATTAACATATATTAGCATTTGATATTTTATTCATATAATGCTAGGTTATTGACAGTAATCCTCAAGAGATGGAAAATTGTTTCGATGAGTCAAATTCTGAATTACTTGTGTGCATATCATGCCTTGAACCAACAAATTCATTTGCTAATTTTGATCATGATCGGCTACTTCGACTTGTTGAGTTGTATTCAGATGATTTTTCTGGCTTTGACCTACTTCAGATTGGTCAACAACTTAAAGTTTACGTTTTTAATATGAGATCAGAATAAACATTTTATAATTTTCAAGATACTATATCTCTGTTAAGATGGTTGAGAAGAATTATCATACTTTTTTTTCTTTAGTGTATCGATTTATTGACTTAGCATTGATATTACCTATTACAACAACTACTTTTGAGAGATCTTTCTCTGCAATGAAAGTTATCAAGACTAATTTGTGCAACATGATGAGAGATGACTTTCTGTCGGATTATTTAGTATGTTACATCGAGAAAAAGGTATTTTTAAATATTACAGATGAAGTCATTGTGCAACACTTTCAGAAAATGAAGAAGAGAATGTTACAATTGCCAAGTGCCAAGCGTTTCCATTGTGCTAGTTCATCGGATGCTAAAAAAAATTAATTATTGTACTACTTTATGTGCAATGACTATTTGTTAACAAATTATGGCTCAAATTTACTATTTTATTGTTTTTTTATTTTATTTTAATGTATGCAAGTATTATATAATTATTTTTTATTTATATATTATGGACATAGTCAACTTCCCAACTATATTAGGCTGGGTCCTCCATTGTCAGGTTATGAATTCGACTCCTAAGCTCCAAATTTCTTTTCTTTCCATTGAAATTAAGAAATCCCACATTGGATAAAACAAATTGCTTACGAACTTCTAATGAAGTTCACGGGCCATAAATCTAAATTAATTAAGAGAAATTGTCAAAAATACATCTATTTTAGGTTTTGTTTTGGGACTCTACCTTTTCAAAATTACTTTTCCACCTTTTTTTTTGTTTCATAATTATTTAGTTTCCTTTTTTTCTTAGTTCATATCTTTTATAAATTTTTCCCTTGTAAAAATTCCTTTTAAAATTTTTAAATTTACTCAAATACATAAGTCTACTTTGTCCACATTTCTCTCTCCTCTTTTCATAATTTTAATATAATTTCACATTTATCTCTCAATCCATTTATTTTTTTTGTCATGCGACTTTAGAAAGCCTTTTTTTTTCTTTTCGAAGCAAGATCCATATGTATATATTTTTTCTGATATTTTTTTTCACTAAGGTATAACTAATTATACCTTTGTATCTTAAAGTATAATTAAGGTATAATCAATTTAATAGTGTATCTTAAGGTATAATTAAGATATAACTAAAGTACAATCACTGTAATTGTGTATCTTAAGATATAATTAAGGTATAACTAAGGTATAATCACTGTAATAGTATGTCTTAAGGTATAATTAAGGTATAACTAAGGTATAATCACTCTAATATTGTATCCTAAGGTATAACTAAGATATAACCAAGGTAGAATCAATGTAATAGTGTAACTTAAGGTATAAGTAAAGTATAATTAAGGTATAACTAAGGTATAATAACTGTAATAATGTATTTTAAGGTATAATTATGGTATAACTAAGGTATAATCACTATAATAGCGTATCTTAAGGTATAATAACTGTAATAGTGTATCTTCAGGTATAGCTAAGGTATAATAATTGTAATAGTGTATCTTAAGTTATAATTAATGTATAACTAAAGTATAATCATTGTAATTGTGTATCTTACAGTACAACCAAGGTATAAATTATTGTAATAGTGTTATTATACCTTATTTACACCTTTGATGCTCCTATTATACCTTACTTCTACCTTTGTACAATTATTATACCGTAGTTATACTTCAGTTATACCTTAAGATACACTATTAGAGTGATTATACCTTAGTTATACCTTAATTATACCTTAGTAATACCTTTAGATACACTATTACATGATTATACCTTAGTTATACCTTAATTATACCTTAAGATACACTATTATATTGATTATACTTTAAGATATACTATTACAGTGATTATACCTCATTTGTGCCTTAATTATACCTTAAGATACACTATTATATTGATTATAACTTAATTATACCTTAAGATACAAAGATAATGAATTATACTTTAGCGGAAAAAAATGCTGGAAAAAATATATACATATGGATCTTATTTCGAAAAGAAAAAAAATACACAAACTTTCTAAAGTCGCATGACAAAAAATGAAACGGATTGAGAAATAAATGCGAAATTATATTAAAATTATAAAAAGATGATAGAGAAATGTGGATAAAGTAGAAAAGGGTATTTGAGTAATTTTGAAAAGTTGAAAAAGGATTTTGACAAAAGTTTCAAGTTCACATAAAAAAGAAATATAGTGCTGTGAGCAGGGGTTTTTTTCCGACCTCGATGATGAAAGCTTTTATTACCTTTTTCACGGATAAACGTGAGGTGGATTCGGAATGACTGGAATGATGTCGGAGATATCTCGGATGACCCGAATATGTGTGACAAGTCTTGGTGCGGAACCCTGAAGAAAGTCGAGTGAGCGTTTAAGAGAACCAAAGAGAAAAGTAAAAAAGGGCGGGAAAGGCAAGTCTGGTCACTATAGCCGCTCGGCTATAGTGCCCTACAGCCGCTCTGCTGTAATTATCAAATTTCCTAAATAAGGGGAATTCAGCCATTAATTCAGATTTTTAACCCTAAATTGAAACATATATAAGGTGAGACTCGAAATTAGGTCAAGGAGACAAACTTTTGAGTTTTTCTGCAATAAATCATACAAAATTAGGGGTTTTTTTGGAGATTTCAGAGAGAGAAAAGAGAAAAATCAAAAAATTCAATCTATAATCATCAAAACTTAATTTAATCTATAGAAACGATTAGGGCTTTGTGAGGATTAACACTCTGGGGCGATTCTGATCAAATTAGTATTTGTTCAGTTTGATTCGGGGTTCTGTTCGAGCTTTGGAAATCGTGGGTGAGTCCATTTCTGGTGATCCAAAATACTGGAACACAGACAAGGTATACTCTGAGAGGCCCTAAAAACTCCTTCTGAATTGTTCTGGTTGATTTTTGTTTATGATTTTGCGTTTTTCTCAAATCTGAAAGTGAACCCAATTAGAACCGCCCCGTCTGATGATTATAGCCGCACGGTTGTATTACAACCGCGCAGCTATAACCTTATGTGGCACGGCTGTAATCCTCTGATTATAGCCGCTCGGCTATAAGCTCTAGGGCAGAAGCTCCGAATGCCCTAAATCGGCCGATAACACTTCCGTTTTCAAAATTAATTGTGTTTTTCATGAATATTATTGGTCAAATCACATCCATATATGATTGTTTTCACGGTTTTTGGATTTTGATTGATGGATGTGGGATTGAATGTTGATGATTTCGGGTTTTTAGGGATTTCCGGGCTCATTTGATCCGTCTTGAATCTATTTTGTGGAATTTCACGAATTTCCAGAAACCTCAGATTGCCCGAAACTATCAAAATTCTAAAACGATTTTCAAAATGAGAAAGAAAATCGAATTGCTGATTCTGTAGCATTACAGCCGCTCGGTTGTAGTTTGAGAAGCAGAATTACATTTTTGCCCTTTTGGGCCTCTAACTTGTAATTTTGTGTCTCCTTTCTATTCAAAGCAGATTTTTGGCGTGTTTACATTTTCAGACCTCAAAATGGATGTTCAATTTAGGCCCACTCACGAACGGAACCCCCCGAGTTCCGGGATATCTGACCCACTAAAAGTTGGAAAATACATGTAAAACGAGCCAAATTGTTTTCAAAATTGGTTTTCATTCACAAAATTTACAGGGCGTTTCTACAAAATGTTTTCCAGGTTTAATCGAGTAGTCGTCAGAACTTCTTGATTACCCCCTATGCATGATCCCCTTCCCCAAAATACCCTTATTCTGTCTTAAGTGAGTCTTTGGTGTGCTTTATTTACTTGTGCTAACCGTATTTGGATGCAGTTTTTTATTTTTCATTTTTAATGTATTTAATATATTATCTCGTGTATTTAGGCGATTATACTTTTTAGACTATCGTGTATTATAGGCGGTTGTAAATGGTGAGAATGAAAGTTTTTCTTTTTCGGGTTGTATAATTTGGCCATTACTTTACTTTTCCTGCACTTTACTTTTCTGCACTTTATTTTGTGATTTATATTTATGTTATCTGTATGAGCATTAACTAAAAATAAAAGAAGATAAAATGGGTAGAATTAAGTGAATGTCATATCGTATTATGAAATAATAATTAAAAATAAGTTGAGGATTAGTAGATGTGTTGCCCGAACCTTGAATCTCTGGATTAGGTACTGCGTCTACACT
The DNA here is from genome assembly GCA_039660915.1 of Euphorbia tirucalli. Classification (NCBI taxonomy): domain Eukaryota; kingdom Viridiplantae; phylum Streptophyta; class Magnoliopsida; order Malpighiales; family Euphorbiaceae; genus Euphorbia; species Euphorbia tirucalli. The sequence continues at coordinate 22,479,304 of CM077632.1, forward strand.
TGGTAGGGAGCTGTACCGGAATTTCCCGGATGAGCTGATCCGGGTGGCGACTCTATATCTGATAATAAAATTTAGGTTTCGAGATCTTTAAGTTTAAATTGGGATTTTCTAAAAATCTGTTTTCCAAAATTCACACTTAAAATCAAGTTTTCTACAAAAATGGGTTTTCCCAATAAAATGAAAGGTTTTCTTAAAGGAAGATTAAAACCCTTTTTCAAAAACACGTACACACACTCGAATAGAAAATCCCCGGTTCCCGCTTTACCGCGTTTTCCGAAAAAGATCGTCCGCCCACAAGTGTCAAAATGTAGGTGTTTTTGTAAAATGCCCATCAATTAAGGTATTTAGATTTTTTTTTTAAATAAGGGTTTTTATAATAATAAATAAATATTATTTGGATGACATGATTTTTAGCTAGTTTACCTATTTATCAATTTAACTAATCAGTTCATCGGTTTATAAATCAGATCGGTCACAGGTTTCGGTTTTAATTCATGGACTTATTATTGTTTAAACAATCTTGTAATTTGATTTTAATCGAGCCAAACCAAACTCAAATTGATCCTCAATTCAGTTTTAACTGAACTAAAGCCTGAACTCGGTTTTGTTTGATTTTAATTTGAACCAAACCGACATCTGCCTACCGCTCACCATGATTATTATCCAAAATAACTATTTATCAATTTAACTAATCAGTTCACCGGTTTCTAAATAAGATTGGTCATAGGTTTCAATTTTAATTCATGGACTTATTATTGTTTAAACAATCTTAGTAATTTGATTTTAATCAAGCCAAACCAAACTCAAATTGATCCTCAATTCGGTTTCAACTGAACTAAAGTCTGAATTCGGTTTTGTTTGATTTTAATTTGAACCAAACCGACATTGCCTACGGCTCACCATGATTATTATCCAAAATAATTCCAGCGTGGAAAACGAGTGATTCTGCTTCTTCGGCAGAGTCCAATTACCACCAGTTCCAACCCACCACCACCACTAGGGTTTCAGGGCCACCTTCATCTCCTCTCCTTTGGTCATGCATTTCCACCTCTAATTCACCTCAATATGGGCGGCGCCACCAAGTTCCTCATGCTACTCACCTCTACCACCACTCCTCCGCTTCTCCACTATCGCTATTCTGCTCTCCTCCGTTTCTCCCGCCACCGCTCCCTCGTCCCTTCTTCCGTCTCCTGCCTCTATCACCATCTTCCATCCTCCATCTCTCCCTCTCTTCCTCGCCCGTCGAAAATCAAAGCTTCCAACCAATTCCACTCCCAAACTGCCTCCACTCCTTTCACTGATTCCACCACTTCTACTTTCCCAATTCTAGTCTCTCAGACCTGGCCAGAGTGGTCCAATTTTATCAACAATCTCTCTTCCGCTGGCTTTTATAACAGCCAAAGGTTTCGTATTAATCTTAATGACGAATTCGTGGGGGGTTTAAATCTGCCGGACCACTTTCTGATTGCTTCCTCTGCTTGCTTGGCATTTGCGTGCGAAAGACCTGACCTTTTAGGGTCGGTTATAACGACAGAATTTCCTTAATTACATTATGTTAAATTCCTTGTTTTAAATAATCTTAATGTTTAATCCTCTTTGTACAGGATGCTGTCGAGAAGCGATATCGAGGTTGTTGTTCAGAAAGGAATGCCTTTTTTGTTCAGAAATGGCGATGACTCTGTTAGAAGAATGAGGTCCTTTTTGGGCAGTGCCTACAGTAATGTAAGTCTAGTTAGTTTTTTGATTTTTGGATGTTTGATTGAAATTATTTTTTTTATGGTTAAAATTTTTATGTGAGTTCTTTTTGTTTCTTCAACGTATTGCCGTTTACTTGTGGGTTCTGACGTCTAGATGGTGATTTGCGGCTAGAACTATGTTGTGAGATTATGTTAGAACGTTATCATGAATATAGAATATCGGATATTATCGAATGATTGTTGTGACAGGCATATGTATCGGAACATTGATGTTAAAATATACTCCTCTTAGTCTCTGTACCTTTTTTTGAAGTTTTCATATAGAGCTTGGTGTGACCAGGCGATGTTGTGTTATTGCTATGATGTTAATTTTATAAATCATTTCGCATTTACTTACAACGACCCTTGGCACGACTTAGGAGATATGAAGAAAGGACTGGAGAAAGGTCATAAACAGAAAATTATCTGCGTAAAAATGTAGCAAGTAGCAAGAATAACTCCTTTAGATCTTTGGTAAAATTTCGCTTGCTTATGAATTTCTGAAGGCAACAATGACCTCCCATAATACAGCATAGTAATAGCACTACCTCATGGAAGATGAATATCTCCAACTTGGCCAAGACTTTATGAATTCTGCTGTCCAATGTCCGCTGCTTTCTGATCAACATGTTCAATGCCTCTACATGAGGTCTAACAGGCATGTCTTTAGGTTTAATCAAATATTAGGGGTAGTTTCTCCTACATGCTAGGAAGAGAGGAGCTAAGCTAATGAAAGCTATAACTGTCCTTTTATTTTTGGCTCGTTAAAAAAACCATTTAGAGAAAGTTCAAATTGAACCAATGTTACATATGGACACATTTGAAATTCGCATGGGTATATGGCAGTCTCTCTTATGCCTACTGCTTTAACTTTTTATTCTCTTATTTTTGGGTGCGGAATTCTGATAGAGCACACACAATCGATTTGGTGAGCTAAGCTAATGAAAGCTATAACTATCTTTTTATCTTTGGCTTGTTAAAAAAACCATTTAGAGAAAGTTCAAATTGCAACAATGTCACATATGGACACATTTGAAATTCGCATGGGTATATGGCAGTCTCTCTTATGCCTAATGCTTCAACCTTTTATTTTCTCTTATTTTTGGTTGCAGAATACTGATAGAGCACACACAATTGATTTGGTGAGGTTTTTGTTAAGTCATGCTAGCAATCTTGTTTCTTCTGAGAAGAATATTACATCCAATGGAGAACTTGTGGAGTCATCTGTTCGAAATCTTTTAAATCAGTTAGCCCAGCTGAGCTATGCTCCAGAGACAAATTTATCTGGGTCATTGCAAAACCAGTACCCAGATAGATATGGACAAACACCAAAATCTCCTGGTGCTTCAGAGACAAACCCATCTGGTTCAGTGCTAAACCTAGATAGATATGCACCAGCACGGAGGCCTAGTGGACAAAATGTTGAAATGAAAAGAGGTGACTGGGTTTGCCCAAGGTAAAGTCCACATTTTTTCTTGGCTGTATATTTGTTTTCTTTATATGTAATCTCAAGTGTTAGGAAATACTCTGTCCGTTCCAAAATAGATGTCACTTAAGCCAATTCTATCTTTTCCAAAATAGATGTCACTTTAGAAAACCAAGGCAAATTTAGATAAATTTTTCTCATCTTACCCTTATATTAATTTTATATAATAATTGCTTAGCACAAAAAAAGATCAATAAAAGCATTAAATTCTCTCCATTCCACCTATCATGAACTTTGTAGAACTCAAATATCAAGATTGAACAAATTCCAAAATGAAATTTAACATGGCCAATTTAGTAAAGCAACATTATTTTATAGACATATAAATCATTTTCTTAATATGTGTGCATAAACCTTAAGTGACATCTATTGTGGAATGGAGGGAGTATACATTTTTCCTTGTTTTAAGTCTTATCATGGTTCATTTCTTTGCACAAGCATTATTTTTCTTTTTGGGAATTGTTTTTAATCCCTTCATTGCTGTAATAACATTACTTCTCCTTGAATGGTATCAAACGAGCAGGTGTAGTTTCATGAATTTTGCCAGAAATATGAAATGTCTTGAATGTCAAGAAGCACGTCCAAAGAGGCAGCTTACTGGTGGGGAGTGGGAGTGTCCTCAGTGAGCATTATTTCTTTCCTTGATTATCCAGGCTGTGGTTAATGTGTTTTCATTTGAAGTTGAAACTGGATTTTTCCTTTTTACAGATGTGATTTCTTTAATTATGGAAGGAACACAGTGTGTTTAAGGTGTGATTGTCGACGGCCTGGAGAGGTCTCCTTTGGTACCAACAATTCTTTATCAGATCTAGGATATGGCCAAGGAAGCAATGCAGGTAAGTCTCCTGTGGATGGTAGATTGGCTGCCAATGAAGAGAAGGCTCAACGGTGGTTCAGCAAGATTTCTCAGCTAGATAGTTCTTCAGACATGAGCAGTGCCATAACTGATGAAGATTTTCCTGAAATTATGCCATTGAGAAAAGGAGTCAACAGATTTGTTGTCAGCACGAGGAAGACTCCTCTTGAGAGGAGGCTGGCAAATTCCCAGTACCAGAAGAACTTAGGTAATCCCTATGGAAGCTCAAGCTCAAATTTGAACCCCAACCAGTCATTTTACCAGAGTTTACAGAATGCAGGATCAAATAATACCTTTTCTGCTTCTAATTCAAGTACACCTCATGCTGAATCCAGAGGAAGTAATTACATTCCATTTGTGCCGCTACCTGCAGATATGTTTGCCAAGAAAGCTAAATCTAATATAAATGAGGATGAGAAGGTTGAGATGAATAGTAATGAATCTCTTGCTTCAGTCCCAGGTGAGCAAAGAGATGCTGTTTCGGGGAGCAACAGATACAGTAAACCATCTGACAATTGGGAGTCCTTTGAAGAGCCCAAACCAACCCCGAGCAACCAAAGAGAGGAGGAACAAGCTGAAAAATCTGAGAGGTGGTTTAAAAGAGTTGCAGAGCTACATAATGTTACAGATCTGGCAAGTGAAATTCCAGATGAGGATTTTCCTGAGATTATGCCAATGCGCAAAGGGGAGAATCGATTTGTAGTCAGCAAAAGAAAAGACCGTTCATTGACTTCTCCAGTGTACAAGAGGCATATGGCCACAGAACAAGCTAGCGATACCAATTTTGTGCCCTTTGTCCCTTTCCCGCCGGACTACTTTGCTCGGAAGGATAATCAGCAGCCACCTAAAGCTGATTCGACTAATAATACTGCGAGTGGAACTTCAAATTCTGCAACATCGGAAAACCTCCCACTTGTAAATGACAGTGAATCTGGAGTATCTATTGCAGGTCATGCTCAACGGATGGAAAATCAAAGCTATAATACTGGAAGCATTGGTTCAAGAACTTCGGAGACAAATAGAAGTACAGAAGGTTCATCTTTAACTGGTGAATATTCGACTCAGAGCCTGGTTGATCCACAGCCTAGTAGCAGGGATAGTTGGGGTAACAGACATTCTAGTAGAGACAATATCAGTGGGACACCAAATATGACGGGAAATTCACATCAAAATTTAACCGAGACCCCAAGAAATGGCAAGGACAAATCGGGGAATGGCTTTTCTACTAAAGAGGAAACTCATGGAGCGGCAAGCTTCTCAGGGACAACTGAGAATCGGAATGTTAGGGGTAGCTGGTCTGGTAAAAGCTTGGAGGGGTCAGCAGTGAAAGAACCGGATTCTTTGGACATGTCAGAGGAGGCGAAAGCAGAGAGGTGGTTCAGGCGAGTTGCCCAGATTAAGGATATTTCAGAGTTGAGCCAGATCCCTGATGAAGATTTTCCATCAATAATGCCAATGCGGAAAGGTGTTAATAGATTTGTTGTGAGCAAAAGGAAAACACCATTGGAGAGGAGGTTGACATCTACTCAGTATAGAAGAAATCTTCCAGTCATGGGCTCTGATCCAGTGAAGGAAAGCGACAGCAGCTGATGAATCATAAAATTAAAACAAATAGAATTAACCAAAGGCATTGATGAAATGATTTTCTTGGTAAATTTTGTTACCAGCATTGGGTTAGTGATTTTGTAGGTGAGAGTTTCTTTCTACTATCCAATAAGAAACATCAATGCACAATTGTGGAAAATAGATGAACTATGATGCATTCTTTCATGGTCAACAGCAATTTGAATCTGTAAGAACAGATTATTTATACAAATTACTTGTAAGATTAACGGTTCCTCTTTTATCCAATTTAGTTTGAATCACTTGAAAATAATATAGACTAAAGCATTATTTAGTCGTGACCTCTCTTCAAATGGTATTTATGAAGAGCAATTCGTGATGTCTTTCATATTTGTTTAAAGCTATAAGGTCTTCTGTTTAGTTCCTTTGTACCCTTTCTTTTTGGCAAAATGCTGTAAAGGATTATTTTAATTTTTTCAACACATTAAATGAATTTTTTTATTTTGATAGTATTAGATCCAATTCAGACAATTTTGTTTCGTGTGGACTACGATATCTTTGGAATTTACTATAGGTATCTGAATTATACTTCATATGTAGGTATGTCATACTCACATACGTAAGTTATATATTTGATTTAGTTTCAAGTATCCATAAAAATTATATCACGTTTCAATTAACAGATAGTACAGCCAATGTGAGATAAACATACCAAGTTTATTTATTTAGGGCTGATGATGTGTTTTATTATTATTATTATTATTATTATTATTATTATTATAAATTTGAGATTAAATAGTGTAGTTATATAATTGTGTGCTTATAAAAGATATCAGAACTAAATAGTCATTTTTTGTTGAAAAAAAAAAATAGTCATTTTTTTAAGGAAACTAAATAAACATTTATTTTTAATTGTATTTGTAAGGTTTTAGGGTGTTTCTTTAATGGTCAGGCACAGTTAAAAGACACGAAGACAATTGAAGATTGTGGAGACAGAGCCTGCATATTTCCAGACATTCCAAAAGTATAAAGACTTTTGATTTCCATTTACATACATCGCAACGTGGCTCGATATTCATCTTGTGTTTTTTTACCTTTGAATTTCCCTCTTCCCTTATTTCGTTGGCATCCTTTCGCCTATCCAAGTCATCAGCCAGTTCCTCCTTCTCTTTTTTCCCAATGTCCCCTCCTCAATTGGCAGCAGGATCATTGGCCAGAAAAACCCTCATGACATTTCTCTCTGCACTCAGCTCCATCGTTTTCCTCTTTCTTGACTTTCTCGAAGTCATATTTTGTATAATTTACCGGTTTCTTGACGAGTTCTTTGAAGGCAAAACAACTTGTTATTGTGAAAACAAGGGTGGGATTGTGGCCAATGATGGAGACAACATTGAGCTTTCAGAGACTTTGTATGGGAGAAACAATTTGTTTAGGCAAATGGGTTTTCTGGGTTTTGCAACAAAATTTCATAATTACAAGACATCATCTCCTGATAGAGAATTAATTAATACCAGCAGGTGGTCCGACTGTGGCTGTGAATCTTGTGTTTCTTATGCTGCTGCTGATAATTTGTATGTAGTCCTCAATGAACCTTCAAGAGGTAAATTGCTATATTCTTTTTGTTCCCTTGGTCTTTATTGATTATGATTCTTGGGATTGCATTTTCATCACCTGTGTTACAATGAGAGACTGAGTATATTCTGGATTATATCTTACTCAAAATTGGGAATTATGTTTGCTTTTATAAGAATTTCCTTTTATAGTTAGGATGAGGAGTTGGACTCTTGGTATTAGGGATTTCGTTTTGATAATCTGCCCAAGTTGAAAGATGCACTTATTATAAGGCTAATGTATAAAATCATGAACTTTTATTTGTTGGCTGATGAATAAAGTTAGAGACTAATTAAGGTTGGTTCGAGTAGAAAAGGCCTTTAGTTGTTTAAGTTAATTCTCGTGTTTGATTTCTAGTAGAGTGTGTGCAACATACCTTTAATTACTGTTGGTTTGAGTAGAAAAGGCCTTTAGTCGTTTAAGTTAATTCTCGTATTTAGTTTCTAGTGAAGTGTATGCAACATACCTTAACTATTAAGAGTACTAATTAACTTTTGACGAACTAATTTGATCCACCAATTAAAAGAATTTGATGAAAGTCATAGATATTGTTTCTTTAACAACAGAAGCAAAGTGATGATATTCTTGTGTTTCAGGAAATGACAATTCTTTGTTTTACACTTGAATTGCATATGATTCAAGGAGAAATTGCAGTGGCAAAGACAAAGAGATGCAAATAATTTAATGACAAGTATTTTTCATTTCTATTTTCTTCCTTGAATCGCACCTGAAATTTATTAATAAACCAGTACAAAATTAGTATTAATTAAGTATATATTATAAGATAGCCAAAACTGTAATTAAAGGCAAATTTACCTGGTTCTTTTTAAGCTGGTTTTTTCTGCAAGAGAAGATTGAAAGAATCCAGAGTGATTTTTGAATGAAGATTTCCACTGCAAGAAAATTGTATAGTACTAACACTAATTAATGGAGTTAATTAACTTAAATTCTTGAAATCTTGTGAAAATTCGCACACATTCTCCTTTGAAGCTTCATACCCACTTTCCATATATAGTAGACAATTAAGGATCTGGCATTAATTATAATATATTACAATTCATATATTGGAAAATGATTATCTTACTTAACATATGAGAACTAGCAGTATCATCAAGGTATGATTTTGGTGCTGATGTCTGCCAAATTCTTTGGTCTTCTTTTTGGTTCTTGTTAATGTTGGGCAAATGGTGATGATTAAAGGAGTAATCTTTATCATAAAATTCAGAAGATGCATCAGAAACCATAGATAAATCCATAATCTAAGTTTTCTGCGGACCAATGCTTCCGTTAGCAACCAAGAATAGCTTTTAGCATCTCTAACGCGCCTGGTACTCATATACCTCTTAAAACCGGCTTCATGCTAAAATTTGATGGACTTCTCTTTGACATGATGTCAAAGAACCATTCACCTTAAAATTTCAATAAGGTAACAAGAATTATATTGTGTGTGACATTGTTCTGATTTTTGGTTTAGGTGTCAAAGAGGAATGCAGTGAAAATGTGATATTCTTGCATGGTTTCCTCTCGTCTTCATCATTTTGGGCAGAAACTGTGTTCCCAAATCTCTCTGAACACGCAAAGAATAACTACAGATTATTTGCTGTTGACCTTCTGGGATTTGGAAGAAGCCCAAAGCCAAAGGACTGCTTTTACACATTAAAAGATCACTTGGAGATGATTCAAAAATCTGTGATTGATCCTTATGAGTTGAAGTCTTTTCATGTTGTTGCTCATTCTATGGGTTGCATTATTGCATTAGCACTTGCTGCCAAATACTCCAATACTGTGAAATCAGTCACCCTCATAGCACCAGTGAGTATATAATATTAGACTTGCATGCTAGACATTTTGTAAATTTCATTGACAGCTCTTAAGTGCAAGTCATTTTCACCTAAACTTCATTTTGTAACGTAAAAATGGTTCAGCTTTGCACCAGAATATTCCAAACTGATGGAAGTTGACTTTTGACCTAAAAATGATCATGTGTCAAGGTTTGATCACATGTTTCACCTATTTTTGGGTCCAATGTGATTCTAAATTTCTCTGATACCAATTGATATGATCCTAATTTGCTTGATCCCAATTTGAGATGATCTTGGCTGGAACAACTATTAATCGCTATCAAGCAAAGTATGAGCATATGACGGTCCTTGTTTAATGATAATTAGGATTCAACTTGGTTTGGGTAGGACCTGAAACACAGCGTAGATGTGGTGAAAGTATGACAAGTGAGCTTTTTTGTCAGAAGTCGAATTTTGTCGATTTGGATTATTTTGTTACAGTGATGCAAAGTAAACCCATTTTTAAGTTACTAAATGAAGTTGAACTATCAAAGTTTGAAAACCGCTAAAATTCGAAGTCACCTGGTGAAATTACGGTCAAATTATGATTGTTTATCCTTCTGATTAGTTTATATGAAATTAAATGCATCAGCTTTAGAACCATCGTTTTCCATTAAGAGTAGTTTGTAAATGAAGTGCCTTTCCTGTTTTTTCATTTTTGAGAATGTACTTAAGTGGTCTGTTCTCCAAAACCTGCAGCCTTATTGTTCCAGTTCAAAAGAAAAGGCAAGTATGACAGCACTTGAGAAACTTGCAGGGAAGAAATTGTGGCCACCATTGTTATTCGGATCAGCATTTATGTCGTGGTATGAACACTTGGGTCGTTGTGTATGCCTAGTTATTTGCCGTAACCATAGGCTGTGGGAGAGGGTCTTAAAGTTGCTTACTCGGAGAAGGTAAGATCAGCTCTATCACCAAGGATGAAGGGTCAATTTAGCCTTCAATTTAGCTCTTGGGTCAATTTGCCTTGAAATGAATTTTGGGTGTAAATTTGGTATTTGGATCAAGTTGAAGGATCAAATTGACCCATCTATCCCTATCGCGAATTACATAGCAATCCAAGTTTATTAGAGTAGTTGATACTTTTCAGGGATTTACATTTCACGATGATAGACTTGACAAGGCACACCCATCATTCAGCTTGGCATACAATGCATAATGTGATATGTGGAGGAGCAAAGCTAATGGATGATTTCTTGGAGACTTTGAGAAAGTGCAGAGTGAAAATATGTGTAATGCAAGGCGATAGAGACGATGTTGTGCCATTAGAATGTAGCAATAACATTAAGTGTAAGGTTCCTACAGCACAAGTCAGTATTATATCTGATGCTGATCATACCTCTATAATTATAGGTAGAGAGAAGGATTTCACCCAATATTTAGAGCACGTTTGGGCCTCTTTTCCTGGTAAAGAAATTTGTCTACAAGATAACTGGAATTAGAAAAACTGCACCACTTTGCTTTTTTTTTTTTTTTTTTGGGAAGAGAATGAGAAGGAAGCTTCTTCATTCATTAATTGGTAAGGAGCAGTTCAGTTGCACTGAATCATTGCTTCCTAATTTTGATGAAATAATGATACATTAATTTTGATGCAATGATGATGATTGTGGTACTTTTCAAAGAGCCAACATTGATGGTCGCAGTTTCTAAGAGATAAAACGCCAAGCAAGAATGTATCACAACGGTCACAAATGGTTTCACCTTAATCAGAAAATTTCAAATAAGGCCAAAAATTTTAAAAGTTAGATGTTGGTTGTTAAGTGTATTAGTTTGTTATTTGAAATAAAGAAAAATATTAGTTTATGAAATGTAAACGAGAAAATATGAGCCAATCCTCCACAAATAATATATTTAAAAAAAAAATGTAATTAAAATAAGAAAAAAAAAAGTTTAATCACAATTTCAAATAGGTAAACGCAAGGTGAAAGAGTTTCAAGAAGTTGTCAACATGGTTTCAAGTTAACCGGATAATTTTAGATATGATACAAAGTTTCAAAAATGTTTGATGTTAGTTATTATTTATATTTTGTTTTTTCTTCCACAGAACAATAGGATACATGTAAAAACAACACAGGATGTAACTTAAAAAAGAACATGCTTATTTAGCGATAGTTAAAGGTATTTTTTCTTGGTTAAAGGTTATTTGATTATTATATTAATTAATATTTGCGCCATTATGTTAGTTAACCGTCATCATGTATTAATTTTATGTCCAATTTCAAAGTTTATATATCATTATGTTAGTAAACTGAAATTTCAAGTATCATAAATAATTTTTATTTATTATTTGACTTCATTTTATACTATGCAATTAAGAAAATGTTAAAATTTAAAGTAGAACCCTCTCTCATTCTTCTTTGTTGATTGGTGTATCATCATCAATCTCATGTGTAATTTTTGTAGTTTATATAAAAGCGAATTAACAGACAGTAACAGAATCACGTCAAAGGCCTAGGCTAATTAAGGTCATATCAAATTACATGAACTAATTGAAAAAATTGAAGTAAATACGGGTGCTAAAATATAAGCTTTGGCTAGATTAACACAATTCAATTATTAATTAACAAATGCAGCAATGAGAGAAATATTGGATGCAAAAGCAACAAATTATTCAGAAATGATGGCAGGACAACATAGGGATAATGTGATTGAACATAGAGATAAGAATATGGAAAGTGGAGAAGGGAAAAAAAAAAGTAACGTGGAGGAGACAAGAAACTAAAAAAGCATTTGTCTTATATGAATTAAATTAAATATATAATTTTTTAATGAAATAAAATCAACGGTATTAATTGTTAAGGTAAATAATTTATTAGTCTCTGGGTTTTTGTATATTATACTAGTTAATCCCTTTGTTTTCAAAAACATATTACTTAGGATAACTCCAATGGTGATTCTCTTGTCATAGAAAGAGAACCTAGAATCCCCCCTTTACCATTGGAGGGATCCTTTGGATAATGTTCTCCACTTAATTTTTTTTATTCTTTTAAATATTACAAAAATAAAAAAACCTTGTTTTATCTTTTCTTTTCTTATTTATTTAATTTCTCTATCCACTTAATAATGTATTATAATGATGTGAGACTATTTAAAAGAACTTTAGAAGGGTTCTCTCTATTAGAAAAGGGATATGAGTTCTTTAAATTGACGAGGTGGAAACAACTTTAAAAAGTTGGAAAAAACTTTAAAAATCCCATTGAAATTGCTCTTATTCCCTAAGTTTTGACGAAATCAACTACTTAATCCCCATATCTATAATAATAATGGTCAACAATTAATTTTTATTCAAAATAACAAATCTATCCTTTAATCATTAAATAGAAGACTTTTTTTAACATACGGTAATATTGTTAATAAATGTTAGTCATACTACACACACATATATATATATTTTTTAAAATAGTATGCATTAAAGTTAATTGACCCAACAAGAAAAGTTAATTACCTAATTATTTTATCAATGTAAATTTAAATAATTAGGTTAAAAAATAATAATTAGTAATCGGTTATTCATTAATAAACTAATTATTAATATTATTTTATTGATAATATTATTTTTTTATACTTGTACTAATATAATAATAAAAATATATAATATTTGACTAAAGAATATACACATAAAGTAATATATATGTAATTAAACAATGATAAGGTGGTCGACTTGTCATTTCAAATAAAAGTCAACTATTGACTATTACTATTGTGGATCTAGGGACTATGTAGTTGATTTTGTCAAAACTTAGGGACTAAGTAGTGTGTTTTTATAAAACAGAGGGCTGATTAAGGGACTAATAAATAAACCAAAGGACAAATAAATTATTTACCCTAGTTTTTATAATATGCAAATGTAACTAATTAATATATTGTACCAATTGAAATTGATAATAAAATTAATATTGGCAAAACGCATCCTGAACCCTTGATCTTTCTTATTTTGTATAATCAGCCCAATGATATTCACTTTACATACATTGGATCCTTGATTTCTTGATTTTTTTGTAATCGCTCGTTCCCTTCCGTCATGCGTGGGATACAATCCTCGTTACTTGGCACGTCGAATCTTTGAAACTACCACATCAGTGTCAATGACTGAAAAATATCAATACATCAACAGGGCTCCACTCTCTTCTCAACCCATTTATATTCAAAGATCCGGCCTGTTACCGTGATCCTAATAAAAACTAACCCAGCTGTATATAATTTTTTTTATCTCTCGATCAGAATCTCCAATTTTTTGTTCTTGCCACCACCACCTATTTCTCTTTTAATTCAATTTCATTCTAGAATTATTAAAGGAGAAATAGTTAGCCGCAGCAAGAATAGAAAATTAAGAATTTGGAGAGTTAAAGAATTATATATGGTCAGGTTAGTTTTTATTGGGATTCGGATGACGGGCCGAATTTTTAAATAGAATGGTTTGAGGAGGGAGTGGGGCCCAGCTGAGATATCGATATTTTCCTAGCGTGAACTCTAACATGACAGTTCTAAGGGTTCAACACGCCAAGTAATGAGGATTGTATCCCATGCATGAAAAAATGGTTAGAAAATAAGCGACTACAACACAAATTAAGAGCTTAAGGACTCAATGTGTGCAAAGTGAATATCAAGGGGCTAATTGCACAAAATAAGAAAGATAAGGGAGTCAGGTTTGCGTTTTGCCTTAATATTTATAATAATGTTAAAAGTCGTTAACGAAAAGTAAGGAGAGAGAAAGCGAAAGACTGAGGGGCAAAAGGATGCATGTCCATGGGAGAGGAGTGAGCCACGTAGTAGACCAAAATTATTGTCTTCTTTTGATTATTATTCCTAATACACAAAAATTGACCTTTTCGATACATGTCATATTCACCAAATGCTTATTTGGAAAATAGCGTGTTGAAATTACATATTTAGAAGCTAACTTACAGATATTTGGTACATTTAGGTAATTTCAACACGATTTTCTCTATTTAAATCGAATAAATGCACCAGAATTCTAATAGGTCAGTCCCCAAATTACTACATAGGTCACTCCTAAATGTAACAGATTTTCATAGGTTAGCTCCCAAGTGTTCAGTTTTAATACATCAATACTTAAATAAGCATTTGGTGAATAGTCAAGCCCCAAAAAGATTTTTTTTCCCATTTAACTTAAACAATGCATTTTCTTCATCATATTAATAAAAGCAAAAAAAGCTAAAAGTGAGAGGTAATCTTCAAACCCATCATTTTTATTTTCTGCAAACTACCATAAAATTGCATAGAAATCCTTTAGCATGGCAATTAGCAAGTAATGCAAGTGAAGAGAGTCCTTTGTCGGCCATCGAACAAGGTGAATGACAATTGTTGGGGGTGTGAGAGAAATTATTGGATTAAATCTAATATACTAGGCTTTACATATATAGTACTATTCTAAATTATGAGTTATTATATATTTTATCCATTAAGTGACATATTCGAGTTATAGACTTAAGGCATGTACAATGCGTTTGGGCTTACTGATGTGTAGATACTCAATTGGAATTATAATTCTATGATGGGTAGAATAGTAATTGCAACACTTCAGCTATAACTATAACTAGGATTATGGTCCATATGGCAAACACATCTTTGTCTGCTGCCTCCCCCATCAACTATAGATTACTCGAGTTGTGGATTGCTTAAAAAGCCAATCAACCTAAGTCGCCTTTGAGTTCTTTTAATCATTCTTGCCATGAATTCACGTATGCTTCCGCTTTCAAACTGAATAAGTTAACATGAGATATATTTCTTATGGCTATTTTATTTAGTCTTTGGATCTACCAAAAATATCAGTCTCACCAAAGAACAGGTGTAGTAAGTAGTAACTTATCACTTACAATAATGTAAAGAGCATAAGGATATAAGAAAACATAATGGAAGACTCAGGTTCTCTCTCTAAACTGTCATATGAGGAAAACAACTAACTTACTCGAAGTACCAAGAAAGTTAAAGGTCCTAATGGTAGAGCAGGATCCCCTGAGAGTGCCAAAGCAAATAATTAATGCACCTAAAAAAAACTCAGCATGGAAGTAAACTTAGGATGGTATTCAAAGAGATGTATAATAGATACTGACATGGTATCCATGGGAACACATGCTTCACATAAATACCAGAAATGAGGAATTTACAGTGGTTTCTAATAGTGAGGATGACGATAGTGATGATGAGAGATGTCCCCATGTTTAATTCTCTACTGCTGAAAAGAAATCCTTCTACGCACGATGGATAAAAATCTTAATAGTTAAGGTGTTAAGGAAACAAATTGGTTATAACTAGCTTTGGGTTAAGAAGAAGGAAGACAACCACACACTCATTGATGTAGGTAATGACTACTACCTAGCCAAGTTCTCGAGTGATGATGATTATGATATGGCTCTTTTTGGAGGCCCTTTGGCGGTGGCAGATTACATTATTTCTATTACCAAGTGGAGACGATACGGATTAGAAAGGTTGAGAGAAAGAAAAGTGAAGGTTTTAACCTAAAAACAAACAAAGAGGATAAACAAGCTATGAAATCTTCAAAAGGATAAACCCTAACTCAAGGTTTGAAACTTAAAGATACTTTTGATTTAATTAAGATGAAAAAATTAGAAATAGTACTAGAAAGAGATGTATAAATACTACCTCTAAAATTCTAAACTTGGTGATCAAGTATTACAAAACTTAGCAATAAGTAGAGGGACAAAGAGGACAAGGGTAAGATAGCTATCAACACAAACTGCCAAGGAAACAGGCGTGCTACATAAAGGTAGGCATGCAGGCCTAGTCAGGCTAGATCAATTAACTCTCTCATCCGGTTGGGTTGTTTCTTTAGTAGTCGGATTGGCCATTTCCTTCATCTGACCATTCAATAAAGCTGAGTCACTAGGCTCCCTCATCTAGCTTGGCTACTTTTCTCTAGTAGTTGGATCATCCATTCCCTTCATTCAACCTTTCATTACTTAGACCTTATCTTAGGCTTTATATACCTATTTGGTAGATGAGCTGGACTTTAACTTGGCTCATTTTATCCTCTTTTCATCTGGTCCTAGCCTTGTTCCCATACGGTCTCCTTCCATGTTGTCTTCAGTAATGATGACCTCATTAGGAGACCTAATTTTCATCAGTATGATTTTCAAGTGGCTAATATCTTTGTTGGGGTACGATTCCTAGAACTACCAGTAGAGCGCTACAACTACATTGCATTAATGCAGCTTGGTTCTCTTCTTGGTAATGCTTTATATGTTGATAAAACTACCTTTTTTACCATAAGAGGGAAATATGCCAAAGTGTGTGTTAAAATAAATTTTTTGAAATCTTTAATTGTTGGGAACGCCCTAGTCCTAAGGCATGGTCCTTGTTATGTATCATACATTGTTAGACCATTTATGGATTGATGTATTATACATTTATGTTAATATATAAAGGCATAATCTATTTTATTTATATCTTATGCAATAAATGTAAATGGAGTATCCAATGGTCATATCTATATCCATATTTCAAGTGTCATGCACTTGGTAATAAGACCATGGATAGGGAAATGATATAACCATAAAGCCATCCATAGTCTGGTCTATTCATTAGAATGAATGGAACATAAGACTAGTATTGCCTTGATTGTATGACAGTGTCTTACCGGCCATAGTACATGGATTGTCAATCAGGTATATGGGTACATGTAATGGGATATGGTACTGGATAGATCCACTAATGAGAAATCCACATGGTATAGTATCACAAGTGATTCTCGTGTAGTACTTATATTGGATCCTTTGAACTGACCATATTATGGAGTTGCACGTGAACTCACACTCTTTGACATGGGCCTAAAGGACTTATAACAGGGCACCAAGTATGGGTACGGTTGTGCTGTGCCAGTGAGTATGGCAAAGTCAAGAATATGCAAAAGGATATGTCACTCACATTAAGAAGATATCACCGGCCCCTTTATGGATGTAACTAATAAGAGTGTAGCCACACCCAAATAAGTTGAAACTTATTTGTGAGCATTAGTTCACTCGGTATCAAGTGAATGTCCAGACACAAAAGAGGGTGACAATACCATGCCTCCGTGTTGGACACCGATATCAATGACATAGGATATATAAATTATACTACAGGGTTGCGACTTCCATTAGATTGCTGTCTCTGTCTAAATTGGCTGCTGTAATGGCTTGCTAGAGCCCAACTACAGTCTGTGGGCCATGGGCCCACTGCCAATATAAAGACGGGTCGATAGGATCCTGCACATTGAATGTCCGAATCAGCACTTAACGGGTCAGTTATGTACTTAAAGTATATTAACCAGAGATGAGGACTTTATTCATTAAATTATAGATAAATTAGATTGATAAGATAATATAATCAATAAGAATTGGTTTTCATAGAATTAATTTTATATATATATATATATATATATATATATATATATATATATATATATATATTGTTGGATATGCCCTAGTCCCCGAGGCATTGGTCCTTGTATTTGTATCATACATTTATATGAGATATATTTATTATATAATTTGTGTCATTAAATAAAGGTATCAATCTATTTATCACATATCTTGTGCTATGTTTTAAATATATATATATATTGTTGGATATGCCCTAATCCCGAGGCATTGGTCCTTGTATTTGTATCATACATTTATGTAAGATATATTTGTTATATAATTTGTGTCATTAAAGAAAGGCATCAATCAATTTATCACATATCTTGTGCTATGTTTTAAATAGAGTATCCATCCATATCCATGTTGTCAACTGTGATGCACTTGCAGTAAGACCATGGATAGAGAAAATGATATGACCATAAAGTTATCCTTAGTCTGTTCCAATCATGGAAATGAATGGAACTAAAGACTATCATTAGCCTGGTTGTATGGTGGTGTCTTATCGGTCATAGAACATGGGATGTCAACCAGGTTAATGGGTACATGCAAAGGAGCATGGTACATGATCGATCCACTAAACGAGAAATCCACATGGTATTGTATCACAAGTGATTCTCGTGTAGTACTTGTATGGATCCTTTGACTTGACCATATGATGGTAATGCATGTGAAGTGGCATACTTTGGTGCACGCCTAACCTGCCTGTAAAAGGGTTCCAAGCATGGGTACGTTCGGGTATGTCAGTAAACATGGCAGTGCTATGGATATGCAGATGGAAATGTCACTCAGTAGTCCACTGAGAAGATATCATCGGCCTCTTGATGAATGCAAATGATAAGAGTGTGGCCACACCCAAACAAGTTGGAACTTGTTTGTGAGCATCAGTTCATTCGGGATCAAGTAAATATCCGGACACAATAGAGGGTGATCAATCCATGCCTCTGTGTTGGACACCGATATCAATGACATAGGATATACAAGTTTAAACTACAGGGTTACGATTTCAGTTTAACTGCTATCTCCATCTTAATTAGGGGCTGCAGTGGCTTGCTATAACCCGCCTGCAGTCTGTGGGCTATAGGCCCACTGCCAACATAAAGACGGGCCCATCGGATCGTACACATTGAACGTCTGGACTAGACTACAGGATTTAATGTGTACTTGGAGTATACATATGGAAGAGAGAGTACCATTAATTATATTATATAGATCAATTGGATTGATCAAAATAATATAATTAATATTTGTTTAGGCCATCTCATAATTAATTCAATGAATTAATGTATGAGATTATTTCCTAGGTGGAAATAAATATTTTACATGTATAGTTTTACATGTATTTTATTTTATGTGTGTCTAATTTAATTCCTTGGTTTATTTAATAGGTAAAATTAATTTTAATTTAAATGTATGTAATATATTATATGGTATAATAGATAAGCATACATGTTGAATTAAAGTTTTATTTGAAATTAAATAAAAACCAAAGAATTAAATGGGCTTGGGAATATAAAGGTAGAGATAGAGCAATACTCTTCCATCTTTTGGGCCGCCCACTTCTCCTCTTCTCTCTTCTTGGAAAATCCGATCCGTTAGCACGGGGTTATTCCGATAGCCGTTCGTGTACGTGACGATGAAGGAAGTCTGTTTAGATTTCTACAGTATTCTCTTTAAGAGATATACCAAGTGAGTATCTAAACTTCCTCTTTATGGCTTTGGATTTTGATTTCCACTTCACTGGCTCCTAGGACAGAATTCGAGGAAATCAACGCGTATTTCCGCTTTTATCGGTTGATTTCCGATGACGAATCTCAACAGTGGTATCAGAGCGGGCTTTCGATCCATGGAAATCTCGAGCGGGCTTTTGATCCATGGAAATCTCTAACTTGGTGAATCCCATAGTTTTAAAATTGGAGATTTTGCGGATGGGATTTATTTTTGGTTTGGGGTTTTGATATTTTTCCTCTTGAATTTTGCTATGGAAAATTAATTTGCATATAGGTTTATGCTAGATTTTATTTTCCATTATTGATTACATCTTGGTGATTCAATTTCTTATTGTTTATTGAATTTATTTTCTGCATAAAATAAAATAAAATAGAATGGAGGGGTTGTGCCCCTTGGCAGTATGCTGCTGCGGCCGCAGCAGCTGGCTGCAGATCCTATAGCTGCTGCACAGCATGCTGCTAGGCAGCACGCCGTGCAATAGCGTGCTGCAAGCCGCTATGGCAGCAACAGTGCAGCACGCTATGCAACAGCTTGCTGCTACTCGGCGAGCTGTGCCTGATTTGGAGTTGGCGGGTTTTGGACCGAGCCCATTTTTAAAATTTTAATAGGTTTTAAAATTTTACGGCTTTAAATTTTTGCAATTTAAATGCGTGTAGCTTTATGAATGAAATTTAATTTTTGTTCATTGGAGATTAATTTTGGGAACTAATATGATTAATTGAAATTGGTTCGGGTTTTCTTGACACGATTATCCAGACGGCTGATTTGGATTCATGGTTTCCCAATTCCGGTGGGAGCAGTGTTCTACCTGGGTGTAAGCGCTGGAATTTTACTCAAAAAAAAAGAAGAAGAAGAGTCGTACGACTGTCCTTACAGTCGTGCGACTGTAATTTAAAAATACAGTCGTACGACTGTAACGTCAGGGCAGGTGCAGGAGCCCATACCTCTGCAGTAGAAAATGGAGGAGAGAGGGGGGAGCATTAGTTGCTCCGGGCTGAAGACAATGAACCTCAGAAAAGCAGAATAAAAAGAAGGAAAAGGAAGGGAGAAAGAGCTTTGGATTTCTAGTGAAAGGGATTTAGAGAGAGAAGGGAGAAAAGAGAGAAGGAAAAGAAAGAAAAACCCAAACTCACCAATCCTTCTTTTCCTCTTCTATTTTCTTTAATTCTCAGAATTAGGATTAAAATTTGATAGAAACCCTTAGGTTAATCACTTAACTTCACAAACAAATCGAAATCTCGGACTTAAATCATCAGAATCCCAAGCATTTTGGATTTTTGGACATAAAGCTCTCAACCCCAATTCAAGAGGAAAAGTGCAAATTCGTGTGGATCGGAGCGACGCCAGGGGTCAAAACGACTTGGATAAGTTCCTAAAAGGTATGCACTCCCTTTTCCTTTCACTTTTTCAAGCTTTCTAGGTGATTGGTGTGTTTTTTTCTGCATTTTTTTTCATTTTTCCTCGCATATGTTCTGGAAATCAAGTACAGTCGTGCTTGAATTTGATGAACAGTCGTACGACTGTAGTTACAGTCGTACGAGTGTTCTTGATTTCCAGGCATTTTCTTTCCAGTTTGCTTCAAATAAAATTTTAGCGAGATTCTGACATTGGATCACTTACAGTCGTACGACTGTAGTTACAGTAGCACGACTGTAACATGATTTCCAGAATCAGAATTTCCGTTTTTATCCCTAAAATTTTTCCAAAAACCCATAAAAATTCAGAAAACCCCAAAAATCATCAAAATGAATTTTGTTATGTGCATTCACGACCCTAGATTCAATTTTCAGTAAAATTGCATTTAGAACAATGCCACGACGGAGACCCAGTTCTCCCAAAAACTGACCCACCCCACATGTAATAAATGCATGTAAACCGGAAAAATTGTTTTCAAAATGATTTTCCCACAAAACCAAAAATACAAGGACGTTTCAAAATGTTTTCCAGGTCAAACCGGGCTGGCTTGCCAAGCCAACCCGGTTATCCCCTAAATGCATGCCCCCAATTCTTAATTTCCTGATTCTGTCCTATTTGAGTCCAACTTATGGTGTGCCGTAAATTGTGCTAACCCTCTGTTTTGCAGGTTTTAATTTCTTTTATTTTTATTTTGGATGTAATTTAATAGAATTAATCGTGTATCCTAGGCGATTGTATTTTTCTAGATAAATCGTGTACTCTAGGCGCTTGTAAAAGTGAGGCGAGAGTTTTTATCTTTTATTCGATCGGGTTGTAATAATTTAATCATTTGTTATATTACTTAACCTGTATACACTCTGTATGTCTATTTATTTCAATAAAATTGACTTTAGAATTTGAAATACCATAAAAGAACATTGACCAATATTTATTTTAATTAGACACGAAATAAGGGACTTATCCGGACCCGAATCTCTGGATAGTGTAGCTGCCATTCGTCCGGTTCAGCTGCATTATAAATTTCTCGGTTGAGCTGAGCCGGGTGGTGACTCTACAATATTCATCGAGACTTAGGTCTCGGTTCTTTTATGCATTAATTCCATTTATTTTTCAAAACGAATTTCTATCTTAAAAACCCCATGTGAGGGACGTGCCTGCCCGAGATCGAGGTGCCTCTTCCGAAAGAGAGTCTCACGTTCCGTCAAAAACATCGTCCGCTCATAGTGGCAACTCTGCTGGGGATTTCTTCAAAAAGTTTTCTTAAAAACTTAAAAGAATTTGATAAGCCCTGAAAAGTGTCTAATTAAAATAAGGTGGATGATTCTTGATTGGTATTTCAGTTTGCATCTTTAGCTAGACATGCTTGCATTAGATTTAGTATCCATTTATAGCTCGGTGGATTGTTGAAGTGTCGCCTTTGTTCCTCATGGTCTTAGGGGCACGGATACAAAACAACTCCCATAGCCCCGTACGAACCCCTTCGTTCGGACCCTTGAGTGGGGAGAAGTGAGGAGTATATTTTGCTATAGGAACCTTGATTTTTTAACCCGACTTGGACTTAACTCATATAGGCAGCCCTAGTTGGATTCCCTTAGGATAACGAAATATTTGTGTGAATAAAAATAAAATCGCGCCTTCGTCACCCCCGGTTGGTGATCGAAGTGAACCCCGCCTAGGACTCGGTTAGAATTTTTGAGACTGACCACGCTTGGAGAAATAAGGTTGGAAGAATTCGCTTCGTGTGCTACGTGTTACACACCTTTCGACATTTCACTACATACCATAATCACCATTTTCCATACACGATTAACATTTTCCATACATAAAACATTTTTGTGTGATACTAACCCATATTTTTATGCAGCCATTTCCACTTTATTTTCGTGTGAAATCATTAAATCATCCGTTTGCCATTCATATTAACCCTTTCTTTTTCAGCCATAACATTAAATTTGTGTGATTAGCATTTTTGCACATAGCATACATAACATCATTATGCGTGTCATGCATCCTAACCACGTTTTTGTGCAGCCATTTGCATTTTGTTTGTCATAAGCATTCACGACATATCACCTAAATTAAATTAGGGGTATTCCAAGGACGCCCACCACGATCATATCATTTTATCATATATTGGGTATCCCAAAATACCCGTGTTCTGCCAATGCACCGGATTGCATTCGGCCATTCCACCAAATCATTTCGTTCAATAGAGACCACAATGGTCCTAGGTATATTTTCGTGTGACAATCCACATGATGCATTTCATGACATCATATCCATTCACCAGCAACATCATATAACACTGTGATCCACATCGGGTTACTTCATAACATTGCTACATTATTCAAGGCGCTCCCCGAGTGCCGGATTAGTAGGCATGTAGGGGCATTTTATAACATCCCAAATCATGAAAGGTGTTCCCCGAACGCTGAGTTTCTGTCCATGTCTCCTATGGCACATGTCTTTCTTACAACATCATTTCATTTCATATGCTCAAAAGCATCAGAACTCTGTCCATGGGCCGGTCCCATGCGACCATTTCATATCATCTCATAGACCTACAAAGCATCGAACCCCGTCCGTGTGTCAATACACAAGCGACCATTTCACAAAATTCATTAGGTGCCCCAAAGGCACCGAACTTTTATCTGTGTGGCGGTCCACACGTGGCATTTTTGCATAGCATTGGGTGCACTTGGAATGTCCAAAATAAAAGAAGAAGAAATGAATAAAAAAAAGGGTCACGTTTATTATCATCCACATTCACGAAGTATCATCTAAGCATTATCATCCATACCATCCAACCATGCACTTTTTGGCCCTAACAGTCTTTATGTGCATTAAAGCAGAATAAGCTGGGACGTCCTAGGACAAGATCCCGGACTGCAAGAGTATGTGAGAGCAAAAGATCAGTCGAATCAAGCAGCATAACAGAGTCTGGGGAAGAAGTAGCAATGGCTGATCAAACACCAAACATTGCTAGTGTTCTGAAAGATTTCTTTTGATCCCAAGATTTCTGGGATATGAGAAAGGAAGAACTGAGGGCTGTTGTTAGGGAAAGTGGTGAAGCTGGTAATGGTGGAACTGGGAAAGAAAAAGAAGGGGAGACCTCTCAACATGGGGCTGATGCTTCGGCCAGTATAGAAAAGCTGCAGGAAATCAGAGCAGCTATGGAACAGAAAATGAAGGCCAAATACTCTGAGCTGGATGAGATGCTAGCTGAGCTGAAAAAGAGGGCCAACATCAGTTTGGGTTCCAAGCAGGGCATCAATGTCGATGCTATGATAAACAAAGGCATCAAGACATTCCCTGTGGGGTTCCAAGTCCCCAAAATTCCTTCTTACAGAGGGCTCGGATCACCAGAAGCTCACATCAACCTCTATGCCTGTATAATGCTAACCGCGGGTGCTACCAAATAGCAGTTGGTCAACTTCTTCCCAACAACACTAGAAGAAGGAGCTTTGAACTGGTACAACTCTCTAACAGTGGAAGTACAGTCAGATTGGGGAACACTGTCAGCGGCCTTCATCAAATACTATAGCTTCAACATAAAGATCCAAGTGAAGCTATATGACTTGGAAAGGGTTAAGCAGAAGCTCAATGAACCCTTTGATGAGTCTTATCAAAGGTGGATGAACAAGATGATCCTGCTGAAGAATCATCCCGATGAAGACAAGCCGCTTCAGAAATTGATTGAAGGCAGCAGGGATGTCTACAAAGACAACATGAAATTCCATGCTTTCAATGAACTCAGCGAGGTCTACAGCATGGCCATAAAGGTTGAGAGGGACGAAGAAGAAAAAGCGGCCAATCAAAAGGGTAGCGGAAGCTTCAAACATGGTCTGGGGTATCGATTGACCACTGCCATCGGATCAAGCAGTGGATCCGGTTTCGACTTCACAAATAAGAGTGACCAATCCCCAGAGGATAAGCCAACTGAAGTTGCTTTGGTGTCTCACCGACAAGGAGATCAAGCTGGAGATTTGCAAAATCGAGGCCTATCCCCGTGGACCCTTTCTTTGGCTAAGATTTTTGTGAAATACAGGAATGGTGGCCTTTTGAGTTCCCTGAAGCTGTTTGAGAAGCCGGCTGAGATAGATAAAGGCAAATTCTACTCCTATCATGTGACAGTGGGGCATCACACGAATGACTGCAAGCAACAACTGAGGGCTATCCGACAACTGATCGCGGATGGGAAAATCATGGAGCCACCTTTGAACCCCAGTGTGCAGACCAATCCTTTGCCCAGCTTTGACTAGTCCAATCGAAGTGGGCAATGCAGCAGCAAAAGAAAACCCTCCGCATATGGAGGATGTTAATTATTTTGATGTATCTATTTTGTTCTTTATCTTGTTTTGTGAATAATGCAGCCTACAAGGCATTTAATGTTATGTAATTTGATTTCAATCATTTGTGTGATATTTTCATGGATGGAACACTGTGCATGCATACAAAATTAATGTCTTTAGCATACATGACACATCATCTCGTGAAATGAACCTAAGGACAGGTGAGCATCCAAAATGATATCCGTCCTGAAAGACCTCACGACTAATAAGAGAAAGAAAAAGTACTAAAAAGCATGTGAAGATCTTCGCCTGGTCCTATGGCGGCATGCATCGACAAAGGATCGCAGGATACAGGATTACAAAGAATCCAAAAGACAAGTCCAGCCAAACGGAAGTTCCATCGAAAGAAAAAAAAACACACACAAACAAAATAAGCATGGTTTCAAGTTCCAAAATAAGAATACATCTATATCATATGATGTTTCTCACCATAGCATCCCCGATAATAGAATGCAAGTTCTGGGGCAACAGTACAATCATTCCAGAATAAAGGAGAGAGGCACTATGCATCACCTCTATACCACCCATAAGCCAGCAGGATGGTTCAAGCAGCCAATAAGCACATCAAAAAGCGCAGCCATCAATCTGCAAAATCGAAGCAGTCCTACAGAGAAAGACAGAGACCAAGTCGTCAACCACTTTCAATCAGGACAGGCTTAGGTTTCCATAAAAAAAAAGAAGGAATTCCGATGGATTGAAAATCACGAAAGAAATCCATGCAAAAGTTAGGACAGTGAGGTGAGCACCACCGGTAGGAAAATCCATAGGGACCAGTTGGTGGCAGTTGTGGGTTCGGCCGAGACGGATACCATACTCATCTTGTCCTTAATTTCATTTCATACATCATGTGCGCTTTGCTAAAACATTATCAATGAATGGATGAATGAATGCCTTGCTTTGTTCATTTAAATATCCCAATTTTACTTGAAATTGAATTCACATCATGCATCATCTATGGCTATACGCTTGTGAGCTTCAACAACAACGGTGGAGCAACCAAGTCCCACAAGATTTCCCACAATCATCCCATCATCAGAGGGTGTGTTGAATTGGAAGTATTCCTCTAATTCCACGACAACTTTTTTTTTTTTTAAAAAAAAAGAGCTCGCTGAGGTGAAAACCGAAAAGGCATCTCAGGCAAAAATTAGAGCAGCCTGCTAAGCTGAAAACCCATATTGGGCAGTTTAGGCAAAAATTAGGGCATATAAAGAGCTCGCTAAGGTGAAAATCGAAAAGGCACCTGAGGCAAAAGTTAGAGCGGCTCGCTGAGTTGAAAACCCATTTTGGGCGGCTCAGGCAAAATTTAGAGCATTTCCAAATCCATGAAACCTAGGGGCAAGGAAGAGAAAAACTCCTCCATCGTTCTCCCAGCAGGAACGTTTCATTAGTCCCCAACAAGATCCCCTACATTGTTTCTCAACGACATCGTTACCAAGAATTACCTCTCCAACAGTCATCATATTTCCGCATTAGCCATCATATATCCTTGGCAAGATTGCAAGAATTACATTACACCCAAAATGTTGCTTCTCCAACTACGGACGATCAATCGCGCAACATATCTTCCCCAGTGAGAACCTGGAATGTCAAGATTGAGCAAATGGAGCAAAATGCATTTTGTAAAGTTCATTTGCACATGCACACATTGAAACATGTACATGCATTCAAAATATACATGCATACATGCACATACATACCACAACCAATCCAAGCACAGGTACCCATCATTATCATTGGACTATCTGTTGGAAATACCCTAGTCCCGAGGCATTGGTCCTTGTGTTTGTATAATACATTTGTACTTTAATGTAATCTTTATGTATTATACAATTTGTGTCAAGGAAATAAAGGCATTAATCTATTTATGATATGTCTTGTGCTATATTTTAAATAGAGTATCCAATGGACAGATCCATATCCATGTTGTCAAGTGTGAGGCACTTGGCAGTAAGACTGTGGATAGTGAAAACGATATGACCATAAAGTCATCCGTAGTCTGTTCCAATCATGGGAATGAATGGAACCAAAGACTATCATTAGCCTGGTTGTATGGCGGTGTCTTACCGGTCATAGAACATGGAATGTCAACTAGGTTAATGGGTACATGCAAAAAGGGCATGGTACTGGATTGATCCACTTAACGGGAATCTGCATGGTATAGTATCACAAATGATTCTCGTGTAGTACTTGTATAAGTCCTTCGACCGGACCATATGATGGTGCTGCATGTGAGGTGGCACACTTTGGTGTACGCCCAACGGGCCTGTAAAAGGGTGCCAAGTACGGGTACGTTCGGGTGTGTCAGTAAGCATGGCAGCACTATGGATATGCAGAAGGGAATGTCACTCAGTGATTCACTGAGACGATATCATCGGCCTCTTGAAGAATGTTACTGATAAGTGTGCGGCCGCACCCAAACAAGATTGGATCTTGTTTGTGAGCATCAGTTCATTCGGTATCAAGTCAAGGTCCAGACACAAGGAGGGTGATACTTCCATGCCTCTGTGTTGGACACCGATATCAGCGACATGGGATTTACAAGTTCAAACTACTGGGTTACGTTTTCAGTTGGACTGCTTACTCCGTCTTAATTGGGGGCTGCAGTGGCTTGCTAGAGCCCGCCTGCAGTCTGTGGGCCTTGGCCCACTGCCAACATAAAGACGGGCCCATTGGATCGTACACATTGAACGTCTGGACTTTAACTAGTCGGATTAAGTGTGTACTTGGAGTATACACGTTTGAAGAGAGAGAGATATATTAATTATATTATATGCATCAATTGGATTGATCAAAGTTATATAATTAATATTTATTTTGGCCTTCTCTTAATTAATTCAATGAATTAATTTATGGGATTATTTCCTAGGTGGAAATATTATTCTACATGTATAGGTTTACATGTATCTCATTTTATGTATGTCTAATTTAATCCCTTGATTAAATTATTAGGTCAAATGAAATTTTAATTTAAATGTATGTAATATATTATATGGTATAATATATAAGCATACATGTTAAAGTAAAGTTGCATTTGATATTCATTAAATCAAAGGAATTAAAATTAGGCTTAAGATGTAAAATGAATATTCCCACTTGAATTGGAATTGTGATGGACGAAATTTTCATGCATTTGGGATAAGAATGTGAGTCATTTTATGGACAAAAATGATGATGACCAATTCTTATGCACCAATAAGAAAATGGTGAGTCATTGGTTTGACTTAAGAAGTGGCAAAGTTGGACTTTGCTCCATTTGATCTTTCCTTTACTTTTGGTAAGAAAGTGGAAAAGATTATTACCATTTCTTTTGGTGTTGGCCGAATCCTTAAAGCATTTGGATGAGTCATTCTTTTGTCTCTAAGCTAAAGATTGACTTTACTCCTTATGCATTTAAAGGGTGAAAGTGATGTGTCATATTGACATAGGTTTTATTCTTTTGGAAAAGAAAACAAAACTAAGTCATCAATTGTGCATTGATTGCCGTAACTCATGGCAAGAGAGAAGTATGGTGAGTCACCATTTGGACTAAGAGGTTGCAAAGTTGGACTTTGCATCTTTTGGACCAATTAGAAGTGGTGACTCACACTTGAAAAAAATCATATCATTGCCATAAGTTTAATAGTTTTGGCCGCCCATCACTTAGTGAAATTTTTCTTTTGGGAAAGAAAATTTCAGCTCTCTCTTTCTCTTGAAATAAGATCCGGGTCGCTAGCACGGGTTGGGTCCGAGAGCCGTTCGTGTACGTGACGTTGGAGGGAGTCTACTTTGGTTCCTGCAGTCCGCATCCGTCTCTTAGAGAGACTTTGTGGTCAGTTTTTGAAACCCTCCTTTTATGCTTTAAGTTTTTGATTTCCACATCTTAAGCTCCTGGGCCGGATTCGAGGAAATCGACGCATATTTCCGCTTTTATCGGTCGGTTTCCCGTGACGAATCCCAACACTATCCCGAACCAGGATTGCTCTCAAAGCAGAGATGGCTCAACACTAGAGCATCTATTGGGCCTTAAGCATTAGCATAAATCTAAATCTCAACATACCAGGTCTCCAAGGAGCAGAACAATCAAGCCGTATTTATCCTTGATCAATGGGGCAAAAATTTTTGTTTCCAAAATTATCGATCAAGGGATAAATACCCATCCTCAAGCCAACATCAAAATTATCATTCCTAAAGCTATCCCCTTTCTTCATTCAAGCTAGATCTCGAACCCTTGAACTCCATTACGTCCAAGCATGGTTACAGATCCTTGAACCCTCTTTTCTTCATTCAAGCTAGATTTCAAACCCTTGAACTCCATTACATTCAAGCATGGTTACAAATCCTTAAACCCCTTTCTTCATTCAAGCTAGATCTCGAACCCTTGAACTCCATTACGTCTAAGCATGGTTACAGATCCTTGAACCCTCTTTTCTTCATTCAAGCTAGATTTCAAACCCTTGAACTCCATTGCGTTTAAGCATGTCCTTGAACCCTCTTTTCTTCATTAAAGCTAGATTTCAAACCCTTGAACTCTGTTACGTTCAAGCATGGTTACAAATCCTTGAACCCCTTTCTTCATTCAAGCTAGATCTCGAACCCTTGAACTCCATTACGTCTAAGCAGGGTTACATATCCTTGAACCCTCTTTTCTTCATTCAAGCTAGATTTCAAACCCTTGAGCTCCATTGCGTTCAAGCATGGTTACAAATCCTTGAACCCCTTTCTTCATTCAAGCTAGATTTTGAACCCTTGAACTCCATTACGTTCAAGCATGGTTACAAATTCTTGAACCCCTTTCTTCATTCAAGCTAGATTTCAAACCCTTGAACTCCATTACGTTCAAGCATGGTTACAAATCCTTGAACCCCTTTCTTCATTCAAGCCAGATTTTGAACCCTTGAACTCCATTTCGTTCAAGCATGGTTACAAATCCTTGAACCCCTTTCTTCATTCAAGCCAGATTTTGAACCCTTGAACTCCATTACATTCAAGCATGGTTACAAATCCTTGAATCCCTTATTTCATTATTTCGAGTCCATCTAATTCCAACAAGATTTCAAATCCTCAAAATTTCTGCAGATTTGCCTCGGGTAACCTAGACTCGATATCAGCTTAGTTCTACACCAAACCCATTATTTCATCCAAGCTAGATTTCGAATCCTTGAACCTTTTCATGCAAGATTCCCAATCCTTGAAAACCTCTATAAGCTAGATTTCGAATCCTTGAACCTTTTCAAGCAAGATTCCCAATCCTTGATAAACACCTCTCCAAGCTAGATTTCGAATCCTTGAACTTCTTCAAGCATGATTCCCAATCCTTGTAAACCTCCTCAAGCATGATTTTGAATCCTCGAAAGCTTTACAAGCTTATTCTTAATCCTTGAAAATTGCCTAAGTCAGATTTTGGATTCTTGAAGATCGATTCAAGCAAGATCCTAGATCATGGAAGCCAATTCAAATCTCCAGCATTGCCTCGGGTAACATAGACCTGATATCAGCTGATTCCATCCAATCAATTCAACACATCATCACAGCAGTGAAGCTTCAGCAACTCAGTTTCATGTTTTATTTCCTGTGTCTGCCGCGCTTTGATTCGCGCTCTCAAATTCATCACCTTAACCATTTCAGACCAAGATCGGGTGTTGAATTTAATCACGCGAAGGGCAGCTGTAAGTGCCAGAATTTTACTCCTCAAAAAAAAAAGAAGAAAAAGAGTCGTACGACTGTCCTTACAGTCGTGCGACTGTAATTTAAAAATTACAGTCGTACGACTATAATGTTAGGGCAGGTGCAGGAGCCCATACCTCTACAGCAGAAAATGGAGGAGAGAGGGAGGAGCATTAATTGCTCCGGGCTGAAGACAAGGAACCTCAGAAAAGCAGAATAAAAAGAAGGAAAAGGAAGGGAAAAAGGGCTTTGGATTTCTGGTGAAAGGGATTTAGAGAGAGAAGGGAGAAAAGAGAGAAGAAAAAGAAAGAAAAACCCAAACTCACCGACCCTTCTTTTCCTCTTCTATTTTCTTTAATTCTCAGAATTAGGATTAAAATTTGATAGAAACCCTTAGGTTAATCACTTAACTTCACAAACAAATCGAAATCTCGGACTTAAATCATCAGAATCCCAAGCATTTTGGATTTTTGGACATAAAGCTCTCAACCCCAATTCAAGAGGAAAAGTGCAAATTCGTGTGGATTGGAGCGACACCAGGGGTCAAAATGACTTCGGTAAGTTCCTAAAAGGTAGGCACTCCCTTTTCCTTTCACTTTTTCAAGCTTTCTGGGTGATTGGTGTGTTTTTTTCAGCATTTTTTTTTTCATTTTTCCTCGCATCTGTTCTGGAAATCAAGAACAGTCGTGCGACTATTCTTGAATTTGATGAACAGTCGTACGACTGTAGTTACAGTCGTACGAGTGTTCTTGATTTCCAGGCATTTTCTTTCCAGTTTGCTTCAAATAAAATTTTAGCGAGATTCTGACCTTGGATCGCTTACAGTCGCACGACTGTAACGTGATTTTCAGAATCAGAATTTCAGTTTTTATCCCCAAAATTTTTCCAAAAACCCATAAAAAGTCAGGAAACCCCAAAAATCATCAAAATGAATTTTGTTGTGTGCATTCACGACCCTAGATTCAATTTCTAGTAAACTTGTATTTAGAACAATGCCACGATGGAGACCCAGTTCTCCCGAAAACCGACCCACCTCACATGTAATAAATGCATGTAAGCCGGAAAAATTATTTTCAAAATGATTTTCCCACAAAACCAAAAATATAGGGACGTTTCAAAATGTTTTCCAGGTCAAACCGGGTCGGCTAGCCGAGCCAATCCGGTTATCCCCTAAATGCATGCCCCCAATTCTTAATTTCCTAATTCTGTCCTATTTGAGTCCAACTTATGGTGTGCCGTAAATTGTGCTAACCCTCTGTTTTGCAGGTTTTAATTTCTTTTATTTTTATTTTGGATGTAATTTAATAGAATTAATTGTGTATCCTAGGCGATTGTATTTTTCTAGATAAATCATGTACTCTAAGCGCTTGTAAAAGTGAGGCTAGAGTTTTTATCTTTTATTCGATCGGGTTGTAATAATTTAATCATTTGTTATTTTACTTAACCTGTATGCGCTCTGTATGTCTATTTATTTCAATAAAATTGACTTTAGAATTTGAAATACCATAAAAGAACATTGACCAATATTTATTTTAATTAGACATGAAATAAGGGACTTGTCCGGACCCGAATCTCTGGATAGTGTAGCTGCCGTTTGTCCGGTTCAGCTGCATTATAAATTTCCCGGTTGAGCTGAGCCGGGTGGCGACTCTACAATATTTATCGAGACTTAGGTCTCAGTTCTTTTATGCATTAATTCCATTTATTTTTCAAAACAAATTGAGGCGCCCCTTCCGAAAGGGAGTCTCGCATTCTGTCGAAAACATCGTCCGCTCATACTGGGCTAGAGGCCCAAAGCCCATACGGGCTTAGAACCATGATAGGCCAAAATTTGGCGATATCAAAATAATGGCTAAGGACATTATTGAAATGGGATTAATTTCATGCATTTAACATGTTTATAAATTGATGTATTGGTTTACATGTGTGTATGATTAAATGTATGAATGGATGTTCTTGGACCTTATTTATGTTGGGTTGTAATATTCTTTTAGGTATATACAGCCTGCGTGCCGTTTTCTTTT
Organism: Euphorbia tirucalli; assembly: GCA_039660915.1. Classification (NCBI taxonomy): domain Eukaryota; kingdom Viridiplantae; phylum Streptophyta; class Magnoliopsida; order Malpighiales; family Euphorbiaceae; genus Euphorbia; species Euphorbia tirucalli. The sequence goes on from CM077632.1 coordinate 22,511,941, forward strand.
TATGTAATTTTATTTTATTTGTTTATTGTAAAATTATGTAAAGAAAAAACCGATTGGATTGGCGTGCCCAGAAGGATGAAGAAGCGGCCTACCTGATGTTCTTCTAGTATAGGTTTACTAGAATTATATTAGGCTGTAAATTTTGGCCCATAGCAGCCTATTATTTATTTAATTATGCTTTATTTATTTACATGTGAGAATGTAAGTTCCAATCTCAATTTCACCCCTATGCATCTAAGCCGTTATTAATTGAATCTAATAACCAAAAGGTAATTACTAAGTCTCTTAAAAGTGCTTCCCTCATTCAAAACCTACTCGAAGTGGGGATAGGCCAGTTGTAGACCAGCCCTCGCGGGATGCACTGGAGTACCATCATTTTGTACTAGGTTGGAGTATTGGTTACTCTAACACTTGGTTGGAGGTTTGGACTTAGTGTAGGTAGTTGGATTCTCCTGGCCCTAAGCACAGATGGGGAAGTGCCAATAGACCCATCAAATCGAGAGTCCTAGGTTGGGATTGGACGGCGCTCCTACCCTAATAATTGGGGTATAGTTTTTCCAGGCACTCGTCTTACTATATCTTGATGAAATATGGATCTCGGCCTATGAGCCCAACAACTTAAGTTAATTAATAACATGATTCATTATTAATTATAATATGGGAAAAACAATGTAAGTCCTTTATTAACACTCGTAAATTTTTTTTTCTGTGTAGTATCCAATGGCAACGAATAATACTTTATCACTGCGATCTATCTTGGAAAAGGATAAGCTTTCTGGCCCTAACTTTTTAGACTGGTCTAGGAATTTGAGGATAGTTCTAAAATAAGAGTCTAAAGAGAATGTGTTAGAAAGGCCAGTACCGGCTGCACCTACAGGACGTAATCCACCGGCTGCCCAGCTGGAGGAATACGAGGTACATGTAAAGGATAATCGAGATGTGACATACCTGATGTTGGCATGTATGGTCCCTGAGCTACAAAAACATTTCATGGATCATTAGGCCTTTGCTATGATAACAACTCTTAACGAGATGTTTTAGGAGCAAGCTCGTTAGGAAAGGTACCTGACCAACAAGGCATTCCACTCCTATAAGATGGGGGCTGAGACATCTGTGAGTGCACACCTACTCAAGATTAAGGGCTATCTGGATACTTTAGCCTGTCTCGAATCGCCTATTTTACAGGAGCTGGCAGTTGACACAATCCTAGCTTATTTACCGGATTCTTATGATCAGTTCATCCTGAACTATAACATGCAAGGGATGAACCGTGCTATTAGTGAGCTGCATGGGATGCTTAAGCTCACTGAGCAGTTGATCAAGAAGACTCCGCTGGTACTTATGGTCAATAAGGAGAAACCTCCTCTTGCTAAGGGCAAGGCTAAGAAGGCCAAGGCCAAGGCTAAAAAGGCTAAGGACCAGCCCAAGGCCAGTCCCGAGGATGTCTGCTTTGGGTGCAAGTACGTTGGACATTGGAAAAGATTGTGTCCCAAGCTTTTGGGAGAGCAAAGGAAGACCTAGGGCGCGTCTTCATCAGGTATATATGTCATAGACATTAACCTTACTATTTCAATATCCTGGGTATTAGCTACTGGATGTGGTTCTCACATTTGTTGTAATGTGCAGGGACTTAAGAACAGGAGATCATTGGGATTTGGAGAGGTGAACTTACGAGTCGGAAATGGAGCAAGGTTGCTGGCATAGAAATGGGCGAGTACCATCTCATGATGCCTAGTGGATTAGTTTTGTTACTGGAACTATGTTATTTTGTACTTATTATGTACAGGAATATTATTTTAGTTTCAGTTTTGGATATTTCTGTATTTGATTTTACTATTTGTAATGGTAAAATGGGTTTATCTAGAAAAGGATTATTTTATGGAGAAGCTCTGTTAAATAATGGCCTTTATATCTTGGATTTAAATGAAACTAATCATGTCTATAATATAAATATCAAAGCCCTTCAATCAGACTGAGGTGTCGAGTATATAAACCTTGAGTTTGACTCATATTTGAGAGATCATGGAATCTGTGAGCGGTAACGTTTTCGACGGAACGCGAGACTCCCTTTCTAAAGGGGCGCCTCGATCTCGGGCGCGCCCCTCCCTCGCGTGGGGTTTTTTATAAATGGAAAATCGATTTTGGAAAATAAATGGAATTAATTCTTAAAAGAACCGAGACCTAAGTCTCGATGAATATTGTAGAGTCGCCACCCGGCTCAGCTCAACCGGGAAATTTATAATATAGCTGAACCGGATGAACAGCCACTACACTATCCAGAGATTTAGGTCCGGACAAAGTCCCTTATTTCGTGTCTAATTAAAATAATATTGGTCAATGTTCTCAAATGGTATTTTAAATTCTAAAGTCAATTTTATTGAAATAAACAGACATGCAGCGCGCATACAGGTAAAATAAAATAGTAAATAATTAAATTATTACAACCCGATCGAAAAAAAAGATAAAAAAAAACTCTCAGCCTCACTTTTACAAGCGCCTGGGATACACGATTTATCTAGAAAAACACAACCGCCTAGGATACACGATTTAATCTATTAAATTACACCCAAAATAAAAATAAAAGAAATTAAAACCTGCAAAACAGAGGGTTAGCACAATATATAGCACGCCATAAGTAGGACTTAAATATGACAGAACGGGAAATCAAGAATTGGGGGCACGCATTTAGGGGATAACCGGGTCGGCTCGGCTAGCCGGCCCGGTTAGACCTGGAAAACATTTTGAAACACCCCTGTATTTTGGTTTTTGTGGGAAAATCGTGTTGAAAAAAATTTTTCTGATTTACATGCATTTTTACATGTGTAGTGGGTCGATTTTCAGGAGAACTGGGTCTCCGTCGTGGCATTGTTCTAAATGCAATTTTACTGGAAATTGAATCTAGGGTTGTGAATACACACAACAAAATTCATTTTGATGATTTTTGGGGTTTTCTGAATTTTTATGGATTTTTGGGAATAAAAACGGAGATTCTGATGCTGGAAATCACGTTACAGTCATGTGACTGTAAGCGACCCAAAGTCAGGATCTCGCCAAAACTTTATTTGAAGTAAACTGGAAATCAAGAACACTCGTACGACTGTAACTACAGTCGTACGACTGTTCATCAAACTCAAGAATAGTCGAACGACTATTCTTGATTTCCAGAAATGGAAAACACAGAAAATGGATAGAAATGGCACAAAACCACACCAATCACCCAGAAAGCTTGTAAAAGAGAGGGAAAAAGGAGTGTTTACCTCTTTGGCGTGCGTCCACCATAGGATTGACCCCTGGCGTCGCTCCAATCCACTGAAATCCGTACTTTTCTCCTTGAGTTAGGGTTAGGGATTTTGGGTCCAAAGATCTCCAAATGTTAGGGATTCTTGAAGATCAGTTCTTCCTTTCTCTCTCTGATTTTCTCTTCTCCTCTCTCTTCTCTCTCTTTTTCTTTCTTTTTTTTCCCTTCCGTCTGTCTTCCTCCTTTTTTTCTTTCTTTCTCTGCTTTTAGGGTATGGGTTGGCTCACCTGCCACGATCTACGATCGTACGACTGTAGTTTAATTACAGTCGTACGACTGTAGTTAAAGTCGTAAGACTATATTTTTTTTAAGAGATGAGTAAAATTCCGGCGTTTACAGCTGCCCCTCACGTAATCAAATTCACCACCGGATCTTAGTCTGGATAGTTGATGTGAATTTGAGAAACACGACTCAAAGCGTCGCAGACACAGGAAAGAACCCGCAGTTGAAATAAGCCGATATCGGGTCTAGGTTACCCAAGGCAAAGCTGAGGAAGAAATAAGCCGATGTCGGGTCTAGGTTACCCCGAGGCAAAGCTGAGGAAGAAATAAGCCGATATCGGGTCTAGGTTACCCGAGGCAAAGCTGGGGAAGAAATAAGCTGATGTCGGGTCTAGGTTACCCGAGGTAAAGCTGAGGAAGAAATAAGCCGATATCGGGTATAGGTTACCCGAGGCAAGAAAAGTGGAATGCGGTTAAGCCGATATCGGGTCTATGTTACCGGAGGCAAAGGAAGGTGGAATGTGGATTGGCCGATACCGGGTCTATGTTAGCCGAGGCAAAGGAAGGTGGATTTTTGACGATTTGAAATCTTATTGGAATTGGATGGACTTGAAATAATAAGAGGTTCAAGGATCTGAAACCATGCTTGAACGTAAAGGAGTATTTATCCCTTGATCGATAATTTTGGAAACAAAAATTTTTGCCCCTTCGATCAAGGATAAATACAGCTTGATGTTCTGCCCCTTAGAGACTTGATGTGTTGAGATTTAGATTTGCGCTGACGCTTAAGGTCCAATGGATGCCCCGATGTTGTGCCATCTCTGCTTTGAGAGCGATCTTGGTTCGGAACAACCCGATTATAATGATGGGTACCTGTGCTTGGGTTGGTTGTGATGTATGCATGTATGTTTTGAATGCATGTATATGTTTCAATGCATGCATATGCAAATGAACTTTTGAAAATGCATGTCGCTCCACTTGCTCAATCTTGACATTCCAAGTTCTTGCTGGGGAAGATATGTTGTACGATTGATCGTTCATAGCTGGAGAAGCAAAATTTTAGGTGCAATGTAACCCTTGCGTTCCTGCCAGGGATATATGACGGCCAACGAGGAAGTACGATGACTGTTGGAAATAAAGTGATAAAGTGATGCTGTTATTGGCAACGATGTCGTTGAGAAATGATACAGAGGATCTTGTTGGAGATTGATGAAATGTTCCTGCTGGGGGAATGACGGAGAGGTTTTGCCTTCTTTGCCACTAGGCTTCATGGATTTGGAAGTGCTCTAAATTTTGCCTGAGCCGCCCAAAGTGGGTTTTCAACTCAACGAGCTGCTCTAACTTTTGCCTAAGGCACCTTTTCGGTTTTCACCTTAGCGAGCTTTTCACACGCCCTAACTTTTGCCTAAACTGCCTAATGAGGGTTTTCAGCTTAGCAGGCTGCTCTAATTTTTGCCTGATACGCCTTTTCGGTTTTCACCTCAGTAAGCTTTTTTTTTTAAGGTGCTCTAACTTTTGCCCAAACTGCCCAATATGGGTTTTAGCTTAGCGAGCTGCTCTAATTTTTGCCTGAGATGCCTTTTCGGTTTTCACCTCAGCGAGCTCTCTCTCTCTCTCTCTTTTTTTAAAAGATGAAGACTTCTAATTCAGTATAGGTCAATGATAACCGAGAATTAATTGAAGCATTGCCATGCCCACTTGCTCTGTTATCCCTCTGATGATGAGACGATTGTGGAAAGTCTTGTAGGACTCGGTTATTCCATCGCTGTTGCTGAAGCTCACAGGCGTATAGCCATATATGATGCATGATGTGAATTCAATTTCAGGCAAAACTTGGGATATTTAAATGAACAGGGCAAGGCATTCATTCATTCATTCATTGATAATGTTTTAGCATAATGCACATTAGGTATGAAATGAAATTGAGGACAAGATGAATATGGTATCTGTCTCGGCCGAACCCACGACTGCCACCAACTGGTCCCTACGGATTTTCCTGCCGGTGGTGCTCGCCTCACTGTCCTAACTTTTGCATGGATTGCTTTCGTGATTTTCAATCCATCGGACTCTTTTTCTCTTTTTTTCTTTTTTTCTTTTTGGGAAACCTGAGCCTATCCCGACTGAAGGGATTGACGACTTGGTCTCTGTCTTTCTCGGTAAGATCGCTTCGATTCTGCAGGTTGATGATTGCGTCATTTCCTCAATGTTATTCTTGCATTAATTCAGTGTATTTGTGAGACAAATAGGAGCATGCTAACTTAGCCTTTGCAGACAGATGCCATATTTGGCAACACCTTTTTAATGTGCTTGTTAGCTGCTTGTACTATCCTGCTGGATTATGGGTGGTGCGGAGGCGATGCATGATGCCTCTCTCCTTTATTCTGGAATGATTGTACTGTTGCCCCAGAACTTGCATTCTATTATCGGGGCTGATATGGCCCGAAACATCATATGATACAGATGCATTCTTATTTCAGGACTTGGCACCTTTTTTTTTTTTTTTGGCTACGGAACTTCCGCTTAGCTGGACTTATCTTTCGGATTCTTTGTAATTCTCTATCCTACGATCCTTTGTCGATCTCCAGGTGTGTCGTCATAGGACTAGGCGAAGGTCTTCTATGCTTTTAGGCATTTTGCAATTTTTCTTTCTCTTATCAGTCGTGAGGTCTTTCAGGACGGATACCATTTTGGATGCTCATCAGTCCTTAGATTCATTTCACTTGATGATGTGCCATGTATGCTAAAGACATTGAATGAATGTTTGTATGCATGCACATTGTTCCGTCCAAGAAAATATCACACAAATAATTGAAATCAAATTACATTACACTAAACGCCTTGTGGGCTGCATTGTTCACAAAATAAGATAAAGAACAAAACAGATACACCAAAATAATTAACATCCTCCACATACAGAGGGTCTTCTTTTGTTGCTGCATCATCAATTTTGATAGCTAGTCAAAGCTGGGCAAAGGATTGCTCTAGACTTTGGGCTTCAAGGGTGGCTCAACCATTTTCCCATCAGCGATCAGTTGTCGAATAGCCTTCAGCAATTGCTTATAGTCGTTTGTGTGGTGCCGCACTTTCACATGATAGGAACAGAACTTGCCTTTGTCTGTCTCAGTCGGGTTCTCGAACGGCTTCAGAGAACTTAAGAGACCGTCGTTCCTACATTTGGCAAATAATCTGCTCAACGAAATAGCCCATGGGGATATGCCCTTTCCGTCACCCTTGGGGAGTGGACTCCTGGTTGGTCACGGAACAAGGTCAGCATTGGCTTTGATGGGGACCTTTAATTCTGCTTCACCAGTCAGCCCTTTTATTACTCCCTCAAGCTTTGCCACACATGCCTCCAATTCAGAGCACCTTGTCATCAACTTTTCCACCTTATCAAGATCACCTCCTAGCATCTCCTTCAACATTGCCGCTGCTTCTTCCCTAACCATCTTTCATAATTGTGATGAAGCAATATAATCATCCACAACATTTGTTATGGTGTTGAAGTTCATTGGGCCAGCCATTCTCGAGACTCCTTCCCTTTCTCCCCTGATAAGAACATTTGTTAGCATTGATTGGGGCGTGTACACGGAGAATGCCAAGTCAAGGGATGATGTAGGCATGAGTGCGAGATGTGATGCATGCATGTATGAATGATGATGTCATGTGATGTCATGTCATGTTATGCAATTCTAAGCTAGTCAAGTGCACACAAAGCCAAGAATGGAGACGTGCAAGATGCAATGAATGTTGTTGATGAAGATATATGCTGAAGTAGAGTGTGGCGTATAAATATACACCACATGGATAAAATGACACACAGGGTGTCCACGGATCAAAGCAAGGTGATATGAAATGAATTAATTACAAGGCATCATTAGTTTATTGGTTGGAGTGTGACTTATCATAATACTATTAGCTTAGCACACAGATGACATGGTATGCCAGATGTACTTGCGAGGCGCTTACGTGTAGAGCGTATCTTACACGGGAGGAGGTTTAATACTTGAAGCGGTACGTGTAGAGCGGATCTTACACGGGGAGGAAGGGTAGAGTTTGAAGCGGTACGTGCAGATTTTGTCTTGCACGGGAAAAGATTTGGAGTGATACGTGTAGAGCTTGTCTTACACGGGGAGGATGTGTAGAGTTTAATGCGGTACGTGCAGAGCTTGTCTTGCACGGGAAAAGATTTGGAGCGATACGTGTAGAGCTTGTCTTACATGGGGAGGAAGTGTGCAGAGCTTGTCTTGCACGGGAAGATATTTTGGAGCGGTACGTGTAGAGCTTGTCTTACACGGGGAGGATGGGTAGAGTTTGATGCGGTATGTGCAGAGCTTGTCTTGCACGGGAAGAGATTTGGAGGGTTACGTGTAGAGCTTGTCTTACATGGGGAGGAAGTGTGTAGAGCTTGTCTTGCACGGGAAGATATTTGGAACGATACGTGTAGAGCTTGTGTTACACGGGGAGGAAGGGTAGAGTTTGATGCGGTATGTGCAGAGCTTGTCTTACACGGGGAGGATGTGTAGAGTTTGATGCGGTATGTGCAGAGCTTGTCTTGCATGGGAAAAGATTTGGAGCGATACGTGTAGAGCTTCTCTTACACGGGGAGGAAGTGTGCAGAGCTTGTCTTGTACGGGAAGATATTTTGGAGTGGTACGTGTAGAGCTTGTCTTACACGGGGAGGATGGGTAGAGTTTGATGCGGTACGTGCAGAGCTTGTCTTGCATGGGAAGAGATTTGGAATGGTACATGTAGAGCTTGTCTTACACGGGGAGGAAGTGTGCAGAGCTTGTCATGCACAGGAAGATATTTTGGAGCGGTACATGCAGAGCTGGTCTTACACGGGGAGGATGGGTAGAGTTTGATGCGGTACGTGCAGAGCTTGTCTCGTACGGGAAAAAATTTGGAGCGATACGTGTAGAGCTTGTCTTACACGGGGAGGAAGTGTGCAGAGCTTGTCTGGGATGGCAAGATATTTTGGAGCTTATGTGGGCGGGACATAAGGATAAGGTTTCCAACGATTATGGAAGACCTAAGGGGCTTGATGAAGTTTCTAGCGTTTTTGGAACACTTAAATGACTCAGTGCATGCTGCAAAGCCCTTGGTGCTTATGGGATACTTGAATGTTATGGAGTGCTTGAATGTTTGATGGATGAATGAGATGTACATCGTGAGATAATGAGGATGATTCCCTTGTTTTTTTTAAACTTTGGACATCCCAAGAACACGAAATGCTATGCAAAAAATGTCATGTGTGGACCGCCACACGGGTAAAAGTTCGGTGCTTTTGGGGCACCTAATGAATTTCGTGAAATGGTTGCGTGTGTAACGACACATGGACGGAGTTCGACGCTTTGTAGGTCTATGAGATAATATGAAATGGTCACATGGGACCAGCCCATGGACAAAGTTCTGATGCTTTTGAGCATATGATATGAAATGATGTTATGAGAGAGTCGCATGTAACGGGGACACGAACAAAAGCTTGGCGTTAGGGGAACACCTTGCCTAATTTAGGATGTTATGAAATGCCCCTACGTGCATACTAATCAGGCACTCGGGGAGCGTATTGAATAATGTAGTAATGTCATGAAGTAACCCGATGTGGATCACAGTGTTATATAATATTTATGATGGATGGATATGATGTTATGAAATGCATCATGTGGATTGTCACACGGAAATACACCTAGGACCATTGTGGTCTCTATTGAATGAAATGATTTGGTGGAATGGCCGAATGCAATCCGGTGCATCGGCAAAACATGGGTATTTTGGGATACCCGATATATGATGGAATCATATGATCGTGGTGGGCATCCTTGGAATGCCCCTAATTTAATTTAAGTGATATGTCTTGAATGCTTATGGCACACAAAATGCAAATGGCTGCACAAAAAACATGGTTAGGATGCATGACATACACAATGATGTTATGTATGTTATATGAAAAATTCTAATCATACAAATATAATGTTATGGTTGAAAAAGAACGGGTTAGTATGAATGGCAAACAGATGATTTAATGATTGCACACGAAAATAAAATGCGAATGGCTGCATAAAAATGTGGGAATGAATGGAAAATGTTAATCGTATATGGAAAATGGTGATTGTGGTATGTCGTGAAATGTCGAGAAGCGTGTAACATGTAGCACACGAAGCGAATTCTTCCAACCTTATTTCTCCAAGCGTGGTCAGTCTCAAAGATTTATAACCGAGTCCTAGGCGGGGTTCACTTCGATCACCAACCGGGGGTGATGAAGGCATGATTTTATTATTATTCACATAATTATTTTGGTATCCTAAAGGAATCCAACTAGAGCTGCCTATATGAGTTCGGTCCAAGTCGGGTTAATAAACAAGGTTCCCATAGCAAAATATACTCCTCACTTCTCCCCACTCAAGGGTCCGGACGAAGGGGTTCGTACGAGGCTATGGGTGGTGTTTCGTATCCGTGCCCCTAAGACCATGAGGAACAAAGGCGACACTTCAACAATCCACCGGGCTAAAGCGGGATACTTAACCTAATGCATGCATGTCTAAATAAAAATGCAAAATGAAATACCAATCAACAATCATCCACCTTATTTTAATTAGATACTTTTCAGGGCTTGTCAAATTCTTTTAAGTTTCTAAGAAAACTTTTTGTAAGAAATCCCCAGTAGAGTCGCCACTGTGAGAGGACGACGTTTTCGATGGAACGCGAGACTCCCTTTCTGAAGGGGCGCCTCGATCTCGGGCGCACCCCTCCCTCGCTTGGGGTTTTTTATAAATGGAAAATTAATTTTGGAAAATAAATGGAATTAATTCTTAAAAGAACCGAGACCTAAGTCTCGATGAATATTGTAGAGTCGCCACCCGGCTCAGCTCATTCGGGAAATTTATAATGTAGCTGAACCGGACGAACAGCCGCTACACTATCCAGAGATTTGGGTTCGGACAAGTCCCTTATTTCGTGTCTAATTAAAATAATATTAGTCAATGTTCTCAAATGGTATTTCAAATTCTAAAGTCAATTTTATTGAAATAAATAGACATGCAGCGCGCATACAGGTAAAATAAAATAGTAAATAATTAAATTATTACAACCCGATCGAATAAAAGATAAAAAAAAAAACTCGCATCCTCACTTTTACAAGCGCCTAGGATACACGATTTATCTAGAAAAATACAACCGCCTAGGATACACGATTTAATCTATTAAATTACATCCAAAATAAAAATAAAAGAAATTAAAACCTACAAAACAGAGGGTTAGCACAATATATAGCACGCCATAAGTAGGACTCAAATATGACAGAATGAGAAATCAAGAATTGGGGGCACGCATTTAGGGGATAACCGGGTCGGCTCGGCTAGCCGGCCCGGTTACACCTGGAAAATATTTTGAAACGTCTCTGTATTTTGGTTTTTTATGGGAAAATCGTTTTGAAAACAATTTTTTCGGTTTACATGCATTTTTACATGTGCGCTGGGTCGGTTTTCGGGAGAACTGGGTCTCCGTCGTGGCATTGTTCTAAATGTAATTTTACTGGAAATTGAACCTAGGGTTGTGAATGCACACAACAAAATTCATTTTGATGATTTTGGTATTTTCTGAATTTTTATGGGTTTTTGGAAATTTTTGAGATTAAAAACGGGAATTCTGATTCTGGAAATCATATTACAGTAGTGTGACTGTAACTATAGTCGTACGACTGTAAATTATAGTCGTGCGACTATAAGCGACCCAAAGTTAGGATCTCGCCAAAACTTTATTTGAAGTCAACTGGAGAAAACGCTGGAAATCAAGAACACTCGTACGACTATAACTACAGTCGTACGACTGTTCATCAAACTCAAGAACAGTCGCACAACTGCTCTTGATTTCCAGAAATGGAAAACACAGAAAATGGATAAAAATGGCACAAAACCACACCAATCACCCAGAAAGCTTGTAAAAGAGAGGGGAAAAGGAGTGCTTACCTCTTTGGCGTGCGTCCACCGTAGGATTGACCCCTAGCGTCGCTCCAATCCACTGAAATCCGCACTTTTCTCCTTGAGTTAGGGTTAGGGATTTTGGGTCCAAAGATCTCCAAATGTTAGGGATTCTTGAAGATCAGTTCTTCCTTTCTCTCTCTGATTTTCTCTTCTCCTCTCTCTTCTCTCTCTTTTTCTTTCTTTTTTTTTCCCTTCCGTCTGTCTTCCTCCTTTTTTTCTTTCTTTCTCTGCTTTTAGCTTATGGGTTGGCTCACTTGCCATGATCTATAGTCGTATAACTGTAGTTTAATTACAGTCGTACAACTGTAGTTAAAGTCGTACGACTATACTTCTTTTTTTTTAAGAGAGGAGTAAAATTCTGGCGCTTACAGAATCGTTCCACACCTCACTCCTCCATGAACACCATCATGTGATGGGGTGTCCGAAAGGAGGAACAGGACACTATTAGACATGGTCCGCTCAATGATGAGTCGTACCTCTCTCCCAATCAGTTTCTGGGGATACGCTCTGAGACAGTAGCTCTCATTTTGAATAATACTCCGACTAAGGCTGTGGAAAAGACCCCATTTGAGATATGGATGGGCAGGGCACCCAATGTGTCTTTCCTGTGGATTTGGGGTTGTTATTCACATGTCAAGAAATTGACTAGGGGCAAACTAGAACCTAAAACTGACAAATGCCTGTTTGTGGGCCACCCTGGGGAAACCAAAGGGTATTACTTCTACAACCTCACCGAGAACAAGGTGTTCGTGGCACGAAAGGGGGTCTTTCTTGAGAAGGAGTTTATTTCCAAATAAAGATAGTGGGAGCAATGTTGAACTCAAGGAAGTTCAAAGCTCACAAACTCCTGAAGAGGATAACTCAGAGACCAGGGTGGAGCTTCCACAGGAGGAAGCACCAGCCTAGGTCACACAAGGACCTAGAAGGTCTGGTATGGATCTTCGAGAACCTAAGAGATATGAGTTTCTTATTACTGATGATCACACTCTATTGTCTTTGACGAAGAAGAGCCTAAAACCTACCAGGAGGCTATAGCTAGCCCACAGTCTGCCAACTGGCAAAAGGCCATGGAGGTGGAAATGCAATCTATGTACGATAATCAGGTTTGGAACCTGGTTGATCCACTTCCGGGTGCTAAGGTGATAGGTTGTAAGTGGCGCTATAAGGTAAAGGCTGACAATACCTTTAAGGGGCGACTAGTATCAAAAGGTTACAGACAAGTCCATGGAATAGACTATAATGAAACTTTTTCACTAGTCGATGTGCTAGAATCCATAAGGATCCTGCTAGCCATAGCCGCATGGTATGACTATGAGGTCTAGCAGATGGATTTCAAAACTGCTTTCCTTAATGGAAAGTTACTCAAGGGTGTGTACATGACATAGCCTAAGGGTTTTGTTGATCCATAGCATCCTGAAAAGGTATGCAAGCTTCAAAGGTTCATGTATGGATTGAAGCAAGCATCCGAGAGTTGGAATCTTCGATTCAATAAGGCCATAAAGGAATACAGCTTCATATAGAATCAAGATGAGCCTTGTGTGTATAAGAGGATTAGTGAGAGCATTGTAACATCCTGGTATTATATGTGGATGACATCCTTCTGATTGGAAGCGACATACCAACACTGCAAGGTGTGAAGCAATGGTTGTGTAAGTGCTTCGCAATGAAGGACTTAGGCAAAGATGAGATGATCCTAGCGATCAGGATCTACAGGGATAGACCTAATCAGCTTCTGGGTCTAAGTTAGGTCAAATACATAGACAGAGTTCTGAAGGTTTCTTACCAATGTGTCATGGGCTGAAACTTAGTAAGAAGAACTATCCTAAGACAAGGCAAGACAGGGAGAACGTGAAGTTGGTCCCATATGCATTAGCTATAGGATCCATCATATACTCCATGCTATTATGAGACCTGATGTCGCCTTTGCACTAAGTATGACAAGCCGATACCAGTAGGATCCCGGGGAGGATCACTAGAAGGCTGTCAAAGCAATCCTGAAGTACCTTAACAGGATTAAGGATAGGTTAGGAAGAGCTATCAGTTACTTGGTATACTGATGCAAGCTTCTAGACTGACCAGGATGAATACCATTCACAGTCTAGGTATTTATTCATGCTAAATGGTGGTGCTGTTAGGTAGAGTAGCTCAAAGCAACCGACCATCACTGATTCTATCACAGAAGCTAAGTACATTATAGTGTGTGATGTAGCTAAGGAAGCTGTATGGATAAAGAAGTTTATCACTGAACTGGGGGTAGTGTCAACTATCCAGGATCCAATTGATATCTTCTGTGACAACTATGGGGCTGTTGCACAACCTAAGTAGCCCTGATCACACTGAAACATGAAGCACGTACTCAGAAAGTTTTACCTCATACGAGAAATCACCGAGAGGGTGACATTTCATTACACAGAGTGGACACCGAGGATAATGTCACAAATCTCTTGACCAAGGTGTTAGCTCAGCCCAAGCACGAGGGTCATTTAGATCTATAGGGATTAGGCCTATGCCTAGTTGGTACTAGTGATAGTGGGAGATTGTTGGATATGCCCTAGTTCCGAGGCATTGGTCCTTATATTTGCATCATACATTTATGTGAGATATATGTATTATACAATTTGTGTCATTAAATAAAGGCATCAATCTATTTATCACATATCTTATGCTATGTTTTAAATAGAGTATCCAATGGACATATCCATATCCATGTTGTCAAGTGTGATGCACTTGGCAGCAATACCATGGATAGGGAAAACAATATGATGGTGCTGCATGTGAAGTGGCATACTTTGGTGCACGCCTAATGGGCCAATAAAAGGGTGCCAAGTATGGGTACGTTCGGGGTATGTCAGTAAACATGGCAGTGCTATGGATATACAGATAGGAATTTCACTCAGTAGTCCACTGAGAAGATATCATCGGCCTATTGATGAATGCAACTGATAAGAGTGTGGCCATACCCAAACAAGTTGGAACTCGTTTGTGAGCATCAGTTCATTCGGGATCAAGTAAATGTCCGGACACAATAGAGGCTGTGTTGGTGTGCCCTAGTTCTTAGGGCATTGGATTCTTGTATTTTGTATTATACATTAAGAGTCATGTATGAATACATTATTTGTGTCACATTAATAAAGGCAATTAATCTATTTCATTTATATCTTGTGCTATAATATGAAGTAGAGTATCCATTGATTGATAATCATAAAACCTATCCCAGGTCTATTCTAATCGTGGGAACGAATAGAACCACAGACTTGTATATTCGATGACTGTATGGAAGTTCTTAACTAGCCATAATACTTGTATAGTCAGTCATGAATATAGGTACATGTCGTTGACATGGGACTGGATCGATTTGTAGAAGAAAGCCACATGGTTGTCGCGTCATAGGTCTTTCTTGAGTAGGTCTCTTTTGTCCTCAGACCAGATTTCATTATAGTATCAATATGGAATCTGGTTCACTTTGACATACGCCTAACAGGTCTATAAAAGGATGCTAAATATGGGTATGATTGGGTGGACAGGTGAACGTATTGATATTGATGATGAAGTGATGGAATTGCCACTCGGGTGACACCGAGATGATATCACTGGCCACTTGATGAGTGGGAACTGATAAGTGTATGGCCATATCCAAATAAGTTGGTTGCTTATTTGATTAATCAGTCAACTCAAGATCAAGAAATATAATAAACAACAGAAGAGGATGACAGACACCATGCTTCTTGTTTATTCATATCGATATCGTTAGGCAAAGGACACTATGAGATTACTATCGAGTGAGTGTCTTCTAAAGAATGATGCATTTCTGTCTTAATTGGGGGCTGTAATGGTTTTCTAGAACCCACTTATAGTCTATGGGCCTTGGGCCTACTGCCAACATAAAGACAGACCCATAGGATCGTGCACATAGATCAACTGAGTCGGAACGTATAGATATTGTGCATATGATGTACATTGGAAGGAATAAGTTAATTAATTAGTTGACATTCGGTGTCGAGGTAATTAATTAATATTGGGTTGGTTTAATTTAATTAATAAGTTTACATAATGTAATTAATTAATTTATCAATTAATTGAATTACATAAAGTAAACAATTAATTAAATTATGATTTTATTTTAATTATGGGTAATTAAATCGAGCCATATGGAATTAAATTATATATTATAAATCTTATGGAATAAGGATTTAAATATGTAATTAAAATCCTAATGCGCTTGGGTTTACTTAACCTAATTGGAGTCCATATTGCATAAGGACTATAAAAGGCACATTTATGGGAAAAACAGGCACAAAGGAGATTCAGCCAGCAACAATATCAGCCCCAATAGCAGAATTCTTTAGTGCAATTTCTTCCGCTCTTCGACTAGCATCGGTTCCCGTTCAATAATTGATCGTGCACCGGTGAGTTCAATTTCTTGATTCAAATTTTTTTTTATTCTAATCAATGGTAATTAGACACGATAGGTGGATTCTAGGAAATTTTAAACGGTGTATTTTCCGCTGCGCCACGTTATTTTTCCGATGACGAATCCCAACAGGGTGATCAATCTATGCCTCTGTGTTGGACACCGCTATCAATGACATGGGATATACAAGTTTAAACTACAGGGTTACAATTCCAGTTTGACTGCTATCTCCATCTTAATTGGGGGCTGCAGTGGCTTGCTAGAGCCCGCCTGCAGTCTGTGGGCCATAGGCCTACTGCCAATTTAAAGACGGGCCCATCGGATCGTACACATTGAACGTTTGGACTAGACTACAGGATTTAGTGTGTACTTAGAGTATACATATGGAAGAGAGAGAGTACCATTAATTATATTATATAGATCATTTGGATTGATCAAAATAATATAATTAATATTTGTTTAGGCCATCTTATAATTAATTCAATGAATTAATGGATGAGATTATTTCCTAGGTGGAAATAAATATTTTACATGTATAGGTTTACATGTATTTCATTTTATGTGTGTCTAATTTAATTCCTTGGTTTATTTAATAGGTTAAATTAATTTTAATTTAAATGTATGTAATATATTATATGGTATAATATATAAGTATACATGTTGAGTTAAAGTTTTATTTGAAATTAAATAAAAACCAAAGAATTAAATGGACTTGGGCTTGAAGAATTTAAAGCCCACATAAAATGGAGATATGGCCGAATTCTTAGGGATAAGAATGGTGAGTCATGCATTTGACTTAATGGAAGCAAAGTTAGACTTGGTTTCTTGGTGGACCAATTGAAAGATGGTGAGTCATGGTTTTGACTTATGAGGTAGCAAAGTTGGACTTTGCTTACTTAGTGCTTATCTTCTCTTTTTCTTTTCAGAATACAAAGGTAGAGATAGAGCAATACTCTTCCATCTTTTGGGCCACCCATTTCTCCTCTCCTCTCTTCTTAGAAAATCCGATCCGCTAGCACGTGGTTAGTCCGATAGCCTTTCGTGTACGTGACAGTGGAGGAAGTCTGTTTAGATTTCTGCAGTCTTCTCTTTAAGAGATATACCAAGTGAGTATCTAAACTTCCTCTTTATGGATTTGGTTTGTGATTTCCAATTCACAAGCTCCTAGGACCGGATTCGAGGAAATCAACGTGTATTTCAGCTTTTATCGGTTGATTTCCGGTGATGAATCCCAACATATATCATCTATTAAGTGATGTCTAAATAATTATTGGGTTAATTTAATTAGAAAAATTATATTTTAATTTAACATGATATGAATTATATTATATAGTACAATTTAATTCATACATGAAGTTCATTTGAAATTAAAATTTAACCTAAAGTAATTAAATTAGACCTAGGTTAACAGCAGTATAAAAACCCACTTAAGAGAAGAAAACCCTAACATAATTTTCAAGAGCAAAATTTCAGCCCCCCCTTTGCTCCTCCTCCCTTGTCTTGTCCCGACGCTAGCACGGGTGCTCGTTCGTAAGGTGTTTCGTGTACGTGAACATGGAGGAGATCTCTTTTGATTTCTACAATCGTCTCTAGAAGAGACTTGTAAGGTGAGATCATATTTTATGTTCTCTTATTTTTTGATTTTAGTTCTTGGAACACGGATTCTAGAAAATCTTAATCGGCTTTTGCTGCCATTTGGTTGATTTTCCATGATGAATCCCTACATTAATAGCTAAATTTAAGCTGAGGAGAAAGATATATAGAGTGGAACATGAAGGTTTACACAATATATGCTTCACCTGTGGTGTTTTTGGGCATAACAATATTAGTTGCCTTGACTAGATTATTGAAGGAGTAGAGCAGATAAACAATGATTCTGGCATGAAAAAGGATCAAATTTTTACTGATCATGTGAGCGGACGACTTTTTCGAGATGTGCTAAATCGAACCGAGAATTATAGTTTTTTTAACCATCAATACTGTGTGAGTAATGTTATTCATTTTGGAAACTATATATTTCATAAAAGATTCAAGACTGAAATCCCAAAAAAGGTATAGGAGTCGCCATCTGGCTCAACTCTATTGAGAAATTCAGGTACAGCCAAAACCAAGTAAGGGCTGTTATACCTTCTAGAGATCTAGAGTCGGATGAGTTACTTACTTATTATCTAATTAAAATAAATATTTCAACAATCAAATAGTAGCATTTTATAGAACTAAGTCGATTCTATTTAGAGCACACGACGATTATGCAAGATACAGAAAGCAGTAAATAAATTAATTATAAACATCAGATCAAATAAGCTACCCTACGGGATATATGATTCAAATGGGGAATCGGGATACAATTTCCTAAAATACACGAATTCATCTAATATAAGAATAAAACTAAACATACTTTTAATGTCACACTTAATCCTTTTTGCAACATCACTATTCCTCGATCTAAAATTTGACAGTATTTCCCCTATATTATGGATATCTATCAATCTATTAAACTTGCCACCTTGTCAAAAGCATATTCATATAACCAAATCTAACATATATATTTGTATACTTATATCACCACAACTTTTCATCCATTAATATTCAATATACACTAAGTTTTTCTAAATATTTTACTTAAACATAATCTACTATATTTGCAATACATTCCACACATTAACACCAGAGATGTACAAAAGATCTATCAAAGTTGGCCCAACCTCTTCTAAAGCTTGATGAACAAAACGAAAAGGCACTACTGTTACAATCTACAGCTTGTCTGCTTCTCTAAAAAGTTTAAGCAAGAGGGGTGAGTAGACTTATGGATAAATATATAACAAAGGGGAACAATACACGTTGTATATAAATAAATATATATATAATCAAAATCATAACAGCTAGATAAATATGAATTTAAAAGCATACTCAAATGCAACTTTTCTAAAATATAAAAAAATCAATACCAAAATCATTGCATCTCAAAGCACGCTCTTAACATTTTCATCAGCAAAACCCTATAGAAAGTAGCAAGCCATTAAAAGTAGAAATTTAATACATTAGAAACCAACATCATACACTCAAATATGTATCCTAAGGATCAACTTCAAGGGATAGGGATGACAATAAACCAGCCTATTGAAGCAATATGTAAAACAATGCGCGGAAAACCCTGCATTCCACGTCTTGTCATTACCAAGCTAGTGCGTGGAAAACTATGCATTCCACGACTCAATTAAGTCATACGCATGTGTAGAGCTATCTATCATATTTGTCACATCAAAATTCGAATACTCGTCATCAAGGGTATGATGTCATAGGCTCATAAATTGAGTGTATAAATGCTATATCCATCTAGCTCATCAAACATAAATCTTTAAGTAACATGTACGAAAGCATAAACTACTATGAATTGTTCCCAACTTTTATATTCAAATTATAATTCGTAATAAATCATTCATTTGTCACTTATGGAAATATGTATATATATATATATATATATATATATATATAAGATTTCCCTTTTGTTTACTTATACACCCTAACATGTTTCCTCGGGTGCTAGATCTTCACCTAACATAATTATAACAAAATTAGGATACATTAGAAATTAGCCTAATATGCTACAAGATTGCTAAAATGCATAAATATGTACCTAATTTTTCTTACCGAATATTATAATCCCCAAAGTAGTTTCTATTCATAACATAATGCAACAATTAAATCTACTTAAACATTTATACCCTCAACTATATTTCCAGCCTTCTTGTACTTATTATAATATACTTTTTTCTAACATACTTTCCTTCCTTTTATTTCCTCTAAAGCTTTTATCTAACTAAATCCTAGAACCCATTTGTATCTAGAATTAATCAATATATCAATCTACTGCTAATACCCAACAATAAAACACTTCCATATCAACAATATTTATCCAAGTATACCACCACCATAAAATATAAAAATTTACTCATTTATGAAATCTTTACTTTCCATCAAGAATTAAACCATAAACTTGCTAATTTCATAATAATTAATCCATTGAGATTTTGATCAAACTCCAAGAATTAAACTTGTCAACAATAATATTTAGAACATTCTGAAAATTTCTTAGGCCGAAGATACCTTGTCGAGCCATCGTCGATCGCTGGAGAGTCGCCAGCGTTGATCCGTTGATTGCTGGAAATTCGCATCGAAGGTAGGAGTCCGATGGTGGTGGTCTCGTGTCCTAACTCCTCACCGATCGCTCAAATCAATGACCAAAAGCTTATGAATTTCAAAATCCTAAAACTTGAAATTCACCCTTTAATCTCTCAAATTGATGACTGAATCTATTTAATTAAGGAAAATTTAGTTGCAATTTGGTGAAACATGCCATGATTGAGAAGGAATTGATGATATGTAGTTGGTTAGTGTGGTGGGTTTAAAGGAAAAGAAAGAAAAATGGAAATGAAGAGAAAAGAGGGAGAGACGAAGAAAAAGAAAATAGAGAAGGAGAGATGGGTCTCATCCCAATTTGTCCTTTCTTTTAATATAATATAATAACTATTATTTATAATATAAATATAATAATATATGATATATATATATATACATATATATATATATACATATAACAGGGTATTATAATTCTCCCCCCGTAAAAAGAAATTTCGTCCCCGAAATTACCTCTGATAGCTAGAATAAGTGCGGATATTGGGAACGCATACCTTCTTCTCTCTCCCATGTGGCTTCTTTTCTAGAATGATTTTTCCATAAAATCTTTACCAATGGAATCACCTTATTCCTCAAGACCTTCTCTTCTTGTGCTAAGATCTCTACTGGTTCTTCCTCATACATTAGATCTTCTCTCAACTCAACAGTTGTTTTGTAAGTACATGAGATGCGTCACTTCTATATCTTCTTAACATTGAAACGTGGAAAACATCATGAATTTTTGATAATTTAGATGGTAGGGCCAACCGATATGCCACTGGTCTAATTCTTTCCAGAACTTCATATGGACTTATAAATCTTGAACTTAACTTTCCTCGTCTCCCAAAACGCAATACTCCTTTCTAAGGAGAGACATTTAGAAAGAATTTATCACCCACATTATACTCAATGTCCTTTCTTTTCAAATCAGCATAACTCTTTTGCCTATCTTAAGCTACCTTCAACTTGCTTCTAATCATCTGCATTTTGTCAACAATAAGTTGCACAATTTCAGGGCCCATTAGCTTCCTTTATCTTGCTTCATCCCAACATACAACAGTTCTACACTTTCTTCCATACAATGCTTCATATGGAGCCATACCCAAGCTACTATGAAAGCTATTATTGTAAGCAAACTCCATCAAAGGAAAATGTTTATCCTAATTACCTCTAAAATCTAAAACACAAGCCCTCAACATATCTTCTAAGGTTTGGATAGTACGTTCTGACTGGCCGTGTATTTGTGGATGAAAAGAAGTGCTAAATTTCAGTTTGGTTCCCATAGCATGATGTAAACTAGGCCAAAACCTAGATATAAACGATGGGTCCCTATCATACATAATAGAAATAGGAGCACCATGTAGCTTCATGATTTCACTAACATACATTTCTACAAGCTTATCTAAGGAATAGTCCATTCTGACCAATAAAAAGTGAGCTGATTTAGTCATTCTATCAACTATGACCCAAATTAAGTCATGCCCATCTTCAGTTCGAGGCAAATTAGTTACAAAATCCATAGTGATGTGTTCCCATTTCCATTCCAGAATAGGAAGTGGTTGAAGAAGGCTTGATGGACACTGATGCCCCGCTTTAATTTGATGACACACCAAACACCTTGCTACAAATTCTGCTATGTCTTTCTTCATTCCTTGGCACCAATAATTTTTTCTTAAAGTACGATACATCTTTGTACTTCCTAGATCTAAAGCATATACTGAATAATGAGCTTCTTCCATAATTTCTCTTTTCAGTATTTCCATGTTCGGCACACAAAACCAATCACCTTTCATCAGAGTTCCATCATCACGAAGAGAAAATTCAGTGCAACTGCTACTTTTCACTTCTTTAATAATTTTATCAAGTTTCTCATCTTGTGATTGAGCTTCATATACCCTATCCATTAGAACTGGTCTAACTTTGAGTGTAGCTAACAATGCTCCTGAATTTTTCATTTCCAATCCCACGCCTAAGGCCCATAATTCTGCTAACAAAGGAAGCCTAATCATCTTAACATATGCGAATTTACCATATGACTTTCTACTAAGAGCATCTGCCACTACATTGGCTTTACCAAGATGATATTCAATCGTAAAGTTTTGCAATTCAAGCCACCTTCTTTGCCTTAGATTCAACTCTTTCTGTGAAAGCAAATACTTCAAACTTTTATGATCTATGAAATTCTGACATTTTTCCCAAAAAATAATGTCTCCATATTATCAAGGCAAAAACTACTGCAGCAAGTTCTAAGTCATGAGTTGGATAATTCATTTCAAAAGGATGAAGCTGTCTTGAAGCATATGCCACAACTTTCCCATTTTGCATCAATACACATCCTAATCCATTCCTTGAAGCATCACAATATACCACAAAATGACAATTACTTGTAGGAAGAGTAAGAACGGGTGCTAAAGTTAAATAAGC
The DNA here is from genome assembly GCA_039660915.1 of Euphorbia tirucalli. NCBI lineage: Eukaryota > Viridiplantae > Streptophyta > Magnoliopsida > Malpighiales > Euphorbiaceae > Euphorbia > Euphorbia tirucalli. The sequence goes on from CM077632.1 coordinate 22,534,450, forward strand.
TTTGACCTTTTCAAAGCTTTCTTGACACTCTCCATTCCATTCAAACTTGGCATTCTTCCTTAATAATTTAGTTAAAGGGACTGTAATGATGGAAAAATCCTTCACAAAACAATGATAGTACCCAGCCAAACCCAATAAACTTCACACTTCGATTGGATTTGTTGGTTGTTCCCATTTAACCATAGCCTCAACTTTCTTAGGATCCATAAAAACTCCCTCCGTGGACATGACATGACCCAAGAAGAACACCTTATTTAGCCAAAACTCACACTCTCTACTTTTAGAATACACCAGGATATCATCAATAAACACAATCACAAATTTATCTAAATAAGGTTTGAATACTCGGTTCATAAGATCCATGAAAGCAACTGTAGCATTAGTAAGTCCGAATGGCATGACAAAGAATTCATAATGACCACATCAAGTTCGGAAAGCCATTTTCACTACATCTATCTTGTTATTCTGCAATTGGTGATATCCTGACCATAAGTCTATCTTGGAAAACACTTTGCCACCATGTAACTTATGAAATAGGTCATCAAAGCGAGGTAAAGGGTATTCATTCTGAATTGTAACTTTATTTAGTTGGCGATAGTCAATACACAATCTCATAGACCCATCCTTCTTCTTCACAAATAACATAGGAGCTCCCCATGGTGAAGCACTAGGCCGAATAAAATCTTTATCTAGCAGCTCTTGCAATTGCACCTTTAATTCTTTCAACTCTACTAGAGCCATTCGATATGCAGCTTGGGAGATAGGAGCAGTCCCAGGCTGAAGATCAATAGAGAATTCAATTTCCCTATCGGGGGGCAAACCTGGAAGCTCTTCAGCAATACATCAGGAAATTCTCTAACTACAGGAATGTTTTCTAGTTTTAGCCCTTCTGCTTTGTATCAATCACATTCGCTAGGTATGCTTAATAATGCTTTCTAAGCAACCTTTTGACTTTCATGGCTGATATCACACTTGATGGAAGAACTCATCGTTCTCCAAGAAAAGTAAGTTTAGATTCCCCCGGTGGATGGAAAATAATGAGTTTTTTGAAAAAATAGACAATAGCATGGTCACGTGATAGCAAATCCATCCTTAAGATGACATCAAAGTCTTGAATAGATAATAGTATTAAGTTTGCCAATAATTCCCGATCCCCCATCTTAACTACACAATCTTTATACACGTGCTCACACAACATAGTACTTCTAACAGGAACACTTACTACTAAACCTTCATTTAAAGACTCCAGTTGCTTATCAGAATGCATGGCAAAAACATGTGATACAAATGAATGTGTAGATCCCTGATCAATAAGAATACTTACATCTTTACCAAAGATAGATAGCATACCCGTGACTACTTCTGTGGAGGCCAAAGCTTCTTATTATGTGATGCCAAACACTCGAGCTTGAGCCAAAGGTCTATCCGATGGTGCATTTGTTCTAGGCTGAGATGATGAAGTAAAACCAATATTTCCCCATACAAAATTGTTACTTCCAACATTAGACCTACTTTGTGATGAAACTCTACCTCCTCTTTGATTTCTCATATGCCTTTGGTTTTACCGATTAGTTTGAACAAGAAGAGGACAATATCTTCTTATATGTCCATATTCCCCACATTCAAAGCATCCTCCTTTGCTCATCCAACATTCTCCATCATGATATTTACCACAAGTACCACACTGGGGTTTAATTCTCTAAATTGTTCTTTGCTCATCACCTTATTTCGAACCCTCATTCTCATTTGAGCTATTCTTTGTATTCCTTACTAAACTTTGACCGAATTTTGATCCACCACCGGCCCGATAAGAAGTGGTCAGATTTCCTCCTTGGCGGTTTGTATTTGACATTTGAGATGAACCACTTCCTTTCTTGTTTTTCACCCTAGAAGTCCCTTGAGAAGAACTGTCTGCCTGCTTCCTCTTCTTCTAAAAATACTCACCCTTCTCCTTTAATAGCTTTTGAATTCTTTTTGCTTCAGCCACAAGGAAAGAAATGTATCACTGTCATGTAAAGGAACTTGTAGACAAATTAACCAACTTAATCCACCGTGAAACCTTTCACATTTTTCTTTTTCCTCTTGAATCGAGTGAGAAACAAACCTATAAGAATCTTCAAACTTGTCCACATACTCTGTGACTGACATTCTGTCTTACTTCAAGCTGAAAAATAGGTTCCTCTTTTCCCTTTTGTAATCTTCTTGAATATATGCTTTAATGAATTCGGAAACAAAATCGCTCCAAGTCCAATTTCCACTATAAAGCCCACGTACTCACTCATACCAACTCTCAGTAACCCCAGAAAGAAATAACCGAGCATACTCAACTTTATTCCTATCGGTCACTTCAAGAAAAAGTTCATAAGCCTTTGTTAGCTTCTTCAACCAAGAATCTACTTCTTCTGAGTTTGTGGAACATCTAAAATTGATAGCCCCCAATTTACGACAATGACTCACAACCTCCCATGGCTTTGAAGGCTAATTGTCATTGTTAGTATTACTATTATAAACTTGCATGGCAGCCACAACTGCTTGGGTAATAGTGGCTACAAGTTGATATCAATTTGAGAAGGCACAGGTTGAGCTACAGGTTGTACGGGTGGTGGTATGGGAGCTCGATTTTCTCTTGATACATTTCCTAAAGAACCCACATCGTCTAATGGTATATCATGTTCTACTACCTCTTTTTGTAGAGGTACACGTGTTGCATGCCTAGGAGGTTGGCCAACATTCTCTAACCTAACAAATCTTCCTCTTCCCCTATTAGTATGATGACCCCTTCCAAGAGTTCAGGGTGGTATTATCCTATAAAATAAGAAGCATATTGTAGGGATTAAAATATAATATACCTAAATAATACCAAACTCTTAGACATTCAGTTGTGTACCATGTCAACTTATCTTTGTATTTGATTACAATGATGATGTTGTTGGTGTGCCCTAGTTCTTAGGGCATTGGATTCTTGTATTTTGTATTATACGTTAAGACTCATTGTATGAATACATTATTTGTGTCACATTAATAAAGGAAATTAATCTATTTCATTTACATCTTGTGCTATAATATGAGTAGAGTATCCATTGATTGATAATCATAAAACCTATCCCAAGTCTGTTCTAATAGTGGGAACGAATAGAACCACAGACTTGTATATTCGATGACTGTATGGCAGTTCTTGTTGGGATTTGTCACCGGAAATCACACGATTAAAGCGGAAGAACGCGATGATATCCTCAAATCCGTGCCCAGGAGCAATTGAGATGGAAATTGGAAAAACAAAAATTTAATTGAAAGAGATAAATCTCTTACCCGAAATATCTCTTTCAGAGATGGATGCAGACCACAGGAATCAACTTAGAATCCCTCCTCGTTCACGTACACGAGCGCCTAACGAACACCACCCCTGCTAGCATCGGAAAAACACGAAACTTGGAGAGGGAGGCTAGGGAGAATTTCAGTTAGATTGATGCTTACACGCCTGGCCGAAATTCCTAGGGTTCTTTAACCCTAGGTGGCCGAAATTCCTAAGGGAATTTTGGCCCAAGCTGGCTCCTTCATCTGTGTGGGCTTCCTTCTTTTAATTCAGGCCCAAACCTATTTTAATTAGTCTGGTTTAAACTAATTTCAAGCCCAATTTTAATTTACCCATGTATTCAATATATTACACCAAGTAACATATTATTTACATTTAAATTAAAATTGGTTTGAGCAATTAATTTAATCCATCAAATTAAAATTAGATCATCACAAAATAAATTCATATGTAAACCTATACATATGAATATTTCCACCTAGGAAATAATCTCATAATTAATCCAATTAATTATGAAGAGCCAATCAAATATTAATTTTATTATTATGATCAATCCAATTGATCTTTATAATATAATTAATATATACCTCTCTCTCCAGAGTGTATACTCCAAGTATACATATGATTCCTTAAGTCAGTGTTCAGTCGCTCAATGTGTACGATCCCGTGGGCCCATCTTTATGTTGGCAGTGGGCCTGTGGCCCACAGACTATAGTTGGGCTCTAGCAAGCCACTGCAGCCCCCAATTAAGATGGAGATGGCAGTCTAACTGTTATCATAACCCTGTAGTTTGAACTTGTATATCCCATGTCATCGATATCGGTGTCCAACACAGAGGCATGTATTGATCACCCTCTTTTGTGTTCGGACATTAACTTGATCCTAAATGCACTGAAGCTCACAAATCAGTTCCTACTCGTTTGGGTGTGGCCACACTCTTATCAGTCACATTCATCAAGAGGCCGGTGATATCTTCTTAGTGGACTACTGAGTGACAAATCCCTTCTGCATATCCATAGCATTCCCATGCTAAGTGACATACCCGAAAGTACCCATATGTGGCACCCTATTACAAGCCCTTTAGGCGTACCCCTAAGTATGCGACCTCACATGCAACACCATCATATTGTCAGGTCAAAGGATCCATACAAGTACTACACGAGAATCACTTGTGATACTATACCATGTGGATTTCTCGTTTAGTGGATCTATCCAGTACCATGCCCTTTTTACATGTACCCATTAACTTGATTGACATCCCATGTGCAATGACCAGTAAGACACCGCTATACAACCAGGTTAATGATAGTCTCTTGTTCCACTCATTCCCATGACTGGAACAGACTACGGATCTATTTATGGTCATATCGTTTACCCTATCCATGGTCTTACTACCAAGTGCATAACACTTGTCATCATGGATATGGATATGTCCATTGGATACTTCATTTAATATATTGCACAAGATAAATATAATAAATGAATTAATGCCTTTATTAATGACACAAATGAGTGTAATACATAAATCCAATAAATGTATAATATAAAAACAAGGAACAATGCCTCGGGACTAGGGCATATCCAACAGTTCTTAACTAGCCATAGTACTTGTATAGTCAGTCATGAATATAGGTACATATCGTTGACATGGGACTGGATCGATCTGCACAAGAAAGCCACATGGTTGTCACGTCATAGGTCTTTCTTGAGCAGGTCTCTTTTGTCCTCAGACCAGATTTCATTATAGTATCAATATGGAATCTGATTCACTTTGACATACGCCTAACAGGTCTGTAAAATGATACTAAATGCGGGTATGATTGGGTGGATCAGTGAACATATTGATATTGATGATGAAGTGATGGAATTACCACTCAGGTAACACTAAGATGATATCACTGGCCACTTGATGAGTGGGACTGATAAGTGTATGGCCATATCTAAGTAAGTCGGTTGCTTATTTGATTAATCAGTCAACTCAAGATCAAGACATATTATACACAGCAGAAGTGGATGACGGACACCATACCTCTTGTTTATTCATATCGATGTCATTTGGCAAAGGACACTATGAGATTACTACCAGGTGAGTGTCTTCTAAAGATTACTGCATCTTTGTCTTAATTGAGGGCTGTAATGGTTTGCTAGAACCCACTTACAGTCTGTGGGCGTTGGGCCTGATGCGAACATAAAGACAGACCCATAGGATCATGCACATAGATCAACTGAGTCGAAACTTATATAAATTGTACATATAATGGTACATTGGAAGGAATGCGTTAATTAATTAGTTAACATTCGGTGTCAAGGTAATTAATTAACATTGGGTTGATTTAATTTAATTAATAAGTTTACATAATGTAATTAATTAGTTTATCAATTAATTAAATTACTTAAAGTAAACAACTAATTACATAATTTTCCTAAGTAGGAAAATTAAATACATCTATTGTATTTACTTAAGTGTGATTTAATTTTATTTAGGAGTAATTAAATTTAGCCAAATGGAATTAAATTACAAAGTATATACCTTTTAATTAAAGTTTATTTATGTAATTATAATCCTAGTAGGCTTGGGTTTAATTAACCTCATTAAAACCCAATTAGACAAGGAGTCTATATAAGGGCACACTTAAGGAAGAAAACCTAACCCTAACCTAAATTAATTGCTGGAAATTTCAGCCCCATTGCAGCCCCAAAAATAGCCAAAATTTACAGCAATCAATTCTCCATTCCTTCCGCTTCTTCGGCTAGCACCGGTTCCCGCTTGATAGTTGGTCGTGCACCAGACTTTAGAGATTGCAGTTTCAAGAAATGATTTTACAGCAGTCTCTAGAAGAGACAAAAATGGTGAGTCAATCTCTCTTGATTCAAATTGGTTTTTATTCCAATCAATGGTAATAGGACACGATAGGTGAATTCTAGGAAAATTTTAACTGTGTAATTTCCACTACGCCACGTTATTTTTCCGATGACGAGTCCCAACAGATGTGATTTATGATGTTTTGTGCATGCATGATTATCTAATCGTGAAATGAAAACACTGAAAATGTGATTTATAAACATATGCAAAGAATCTCCCCTAGAAAATGTTTTCATAAAAAAATAGCAACGAAAATAAGTTGACAGGTACACAAAGAATATCTATACACCATTCCAAATCACAATGCACTTAGTTCCTAATGATAGCTATCATGTGTCTACAGAATCTAAAACCTTTGCTCTGATACTAATAAAATGTCTCACCTAATCCTTTTTGCAACATCATTATTCCTCGATCTAAAATTTGACAGTGTTTCCCCTATATTATAAATATCTATCAATCTGTTAAACTTGCCACCTTGTCAAAATCATATTCATAGAACCACATCTAACACACATATTTATATACTTATATCACCACAACTTTTCATCCATTAATATTCAATATACACTAAGTTTTTCTAAATATTTTACTTAAACATATCTACTATATTTGCAATACATTCTACACATTAACACTAGAGATGTACAAAAGATCTATCTAAGTTGGCCCAACCTCTTCTAACGCTTGTGTGAGTAGATGACCTTTTTTGGAACGTGCGATGAAGCGGGAACAGGGGATTTTCTTTTTAAGAGTTGATGTTTTGGTTTTGAAAATAGGTTTTAATCTTTCTTAGAAAAACCTTTCATTTTATTGGAAAAGTCTTTTTTGTAGAAAACTTAATTTTAGACATGAATTTTAGAAAACAGGCTTTTAGAAAACTCCTATTTTAACTTAAAGATCTCGAAGCACGAATTTCGAGATTAGATACAGAGTCGCCACCCGGATCAGCTCATCCGGGAAATTCCGGTACAGCTCCCTACCAAGTGTAGAAGCAGTACCTAATCCAGAGATTCGAGGTTCAGGCAACATATCTACTAATCCTCACTTATTTTTAATTATTATTTCGTAATATGACATTTCATTCACTTAAATCTACCCATTTTATCTTCCTTTAATCATTAACCAATGCTCATGCAAATGACATAAATATAAATACTAAAATAAAGTGCGGAAAAATAAAAGTGCGGAAAAGTAAACCAGAGGCCAAATTATACAACCCAAGAAAAAGAAAACTCTCATCCTCACCTTTTATAACCGCCTATTATACACGGTAATCTAAAAATTACAATCGCCTAAATACACGGGATAATCTGTTAAATACATCAAAAGTAAAAAGAAAACTAAAAAAAAAAAAAAAAAGAACTGCATCCAAATAGGGTTAGCATAAATAATCAAGGCATACAAAAGACTCAAATAGGACAGAATGGGGATTTTTATGAGTGGGGAACATTTGGGTGTAACCAGGTCGACCCGGTTGGTCAGCCCGATTAGACCTGGAAAACGGTTTTTTAAACGCCCTGTAGGTTTTATGGATGAAAAACCAATTTTAAAAGCGGTTTGGCTCATTTACATGCACTTTTCCAACTTTAGTGGGCCGGATATCCCGGGACCCGGGGGTCCGGTTCGTGTGTGGGCCTATCAAAAATCCATCTAGGGTCCAAAAGTATGAAACCACGCCAAAATTCATTTTTGAATAAGAAAATGATGCAAAATTACAAGTTTGGGGCCCAAAAGGGCAAAACTGTAATTCTGCCTCAACTACAGCCGTGCCTCTGTAGGCTACAGCCATGCCCCTGTAGCTTACAGCCGCGCGGCTGTAATGCTCTAGAATCAATTCTAGTGTGCTTTTTTGCATTTTTGAAAATCGTTTTGCAAAGTTTGATGATTTTGGGCGATCTAGGATTTCTGGAAAAACATCAAAATCAACAGAAAAGATTCGAAACGGATCGAGTCGAATCCGGATATCCCTAATTGTCCGAAATCACCAAATTTCATACTACATCCATCCATTAAAATCAAAGAACAGGGAATCTAAGTATGCAGGGATGTAATTGGACCGATAACAAATATGAAAAACACATTTAATTGAAATATGGGAGCGTTATTGATCGATTTGGGGTGATTAGAGCTTCTGCCCCTGTAGGTTACAGCCGTGGCCCTATAGGTCACAGCCGCGCGGCTGTAGGTTATAGCCGGGTGGCTGTTATCATAAGTGGGGCGGTTGTAACCAGAAAAACTCCAAAAAATCGCAATAAATTCAAAACATGCAATCAAATCACAACCAGAACAAACAAAACGGACTTCTAAGGCCTCTCAGAAGATTACCTTGTCTGCGTTCCAGTATTTGGACCATGAAAAATGAATTCGGATGCCGGGAACGTCTTGCAGTCACGAACAACCCAAATAGCACGCGATTTCCGAAGCCCGAACGGAACCCCGAAGAAGATTGAAGGATTGATTATGATATATCCCCAAACCCTATGATTGTTTTTATGTTTTTTTATTGAGATTATTACTTAAGTCCCACTCTTTTCTTTTTCCCAATTACTTTAAGAACCCTAGAGAATATATAAGCGAAGTGTTATTTTCTCTCCAAAATCCTCTTTCTCCTTGTCTATTTTTTGTTTTCTATCTTCTGCAACCCTAATTCCGATTATGATGTTTATATATCTCCCTTTTTGGCATTAAATCAGAATTAATTACTGATTTCGGCAAAAAAGAAAAACTGATACTCACAGCCGCTCGGCTGTAGCGGCCAAAATTGCCTATTTTACTAAAAAACCGAATTAAATGCTGATTTGGACCAAAAAAGAAAATCTGATAATTACAGCCGCGCCCCTGTAGACTACAGTTGTGCCCCTGTAGGCTACAGCCGCGCGGCTGTAATGTCCAAATAAGGCCATTTTCACTTATTTTTCATTCTTTTCCTCGGTTCTCTTTAATACTCACTCGAATTCTTCGGGGTTCTGTATTAGGACTTGTCACACACCCTTGGGCTATCTGGGACATTTCTGACATTATCTCGGTCGGTCCGAATCCGCTTCACGTTTATCCGTGAAAAAGGTAACAGTAGCTTTCATCACTGAGGTCGGGAAAAAAACCCGTGCTCACAGCTTGATGAATAAAACGAAAAGGCGCTACTGCTACAATATATAGCTTATCTGCTTCTCTGAAAAGTTTAAGTAAGAGAGGTGAGTACACTTACTCAATGAATGGATAAATATATAACAAAGGGGAACAATACAGGTTATATATATATATATATATATATATATATATATATATATATATATATAATCAAAATCATAACAACTGGATAAATATGAATTTAAAAGCATACTCAAATGTAACTTTTCTAAAATATAAATAAATCAATATCAAAATCATTGCATCTCAAAGCATGCTCTTAACATTTTTCATCAGGAAAATCCTATAGAAAGTAGCAAGCCATTAAGAGTAGTAAATTTAATATGTTAGAAACCAACATCATACACTCAAGCTAAGGATGACAACAAACCAGGCCATTAAAGCAATATGTAATACATTGCGTGGAAAACCCTGCATTCCACGTCTTGTCATTACCAAGCTAGTGCGAGGAAAACCATGCATTCCATAAGTCAATTAAGTCATACGCATGCGTAGAGCTATCTATCATATGTGTCACATCATAAATCGAATACCAGTCATCAAGGGTATGATCTCACAGGCTCATAAATTCAGTGTATAAATGCTATATCCATCCAGCTCATCAATTCATCGGGTGCTAGATCTTCACTTAACATAATTATAACAATATTAGGATACATTAGAAATAAGCCTAATATGCTACAAGAATGCTAAAATGCATAAATATGTACCTAATTTTCCTTACCAAATTTTATAATCTCCAAAGTAGTTTCTACTCATAACATAATGCAGCAATTAAATCACTTGAACATTTATGCCCTCAACTATATTTCCAGCCTTCTTGTACTGATTCTAATATACTCTTTTCTAACATATTTTCCATGCTTTTATTTCCTCCAAAGCTTTTATCTAACTAAATCCTACAACCCATTTATATCTAGAATTAATCAATATATCAATCTACTGCTAATACGCAATAATAAAACACTTCCATATCAACAATATTTATCCAAGTATTCTACCACCACAAAATATAAAAATTTACTTAATTATGAAATCTTTACTTTCCATCAAGAATTAAACCATAAACTTGCTAATTTCATAATAATTAATCCATTGAGATTTTGACCAAACTCCAAGAATTAAACTTGTCAGCAATAATATTTAGAATATTCTAAAAATTTCTTAGGCCAGAGATACCTTGTCGGAGTGCCATCGCTGGTCACCAGCATCGAACCGTTGACTGCTGGAAATTTGCAACAATGATAGGAGTCCGATGATGGTGGTCTCGTGTCCTAACCCCGCACTGATCGCTCAAATCGAAGACCAAAAGCTTATGAATTTCAAAACCCCAAAACTTGAAATTCACCCTTTAATCTCTCAAATTGATGACTGAATCTATTTAATTAGGGAAAATTTAGTTGCAATTTGGTGAAAAATACCATGATTGAGAAGGAATTGATGATATGTGGTTTGTTAGTGTGGTGGGTTTAAGGGAAAAGAAAAAAAAATAGAAATGAAGAGAAGAAAGGGAGAGACGAAGAAAAAGACAAAGGAGAAGGAGAGATGGGTTTGATCCCAATCTGTCATTTCTTTTAATATAATATAATAACTATTATTTATAATATAACTATAATAATATATGATATAATATTAATATATATATAATCTTGCAAAACAGATGTTAGTCGCACGATAATCACATTTAGGACTCATACATGACAAAACGAGATAATAAGTGAGTCAGGATCATGCACTTAGAGGAGATAGCTAGGGAAACTCTTTCATTTCATTGACTAAACCTGGAAGTCATTTTGAAACATTTCTGTATTAATTTTTGAGAAATCAATTTTGAAAATGATTTTACTGATTAATTACTTAACATGCCAAGTAAGTTGGTTTTCAAGATATTAGATTTCTATCATTGTTCTATTCTAATACATACTTTTGGAATATATATCTAAGGTTTAAATGTCATAAAATGTTTGAAAATCGATTTTTAGTAATTCTATCTCGAGCTGATTCTCGTGCGGGTGTGCACTCAATAGCTATGCGATTGTTGTTTACACCTGTCCAGCGTCACTTTTGGATCAGTAGCCAAAATTTGAATTTTTCCTATTTTTCTAGATGCAAGAGCCGTGTGGCTATCGAGTTTATAGTCGTGTGGCTATTATGATAGCCATGCGGCTCTAATTCTCAAACCAAAAAACTAAAAACAAAGTATGTCAAAAAAATGTAAATGATGCTCAAAATACAACACAAACAAATCAAATGCTTTTAGTTTCTCAGATATTTACCCTTGAAGCGTGGATCCACAACTTTAGGAGGTGCGAATCCTTCAAAAAATGGTTTCGATTAAAAACCCAAACTCCAAGTTCTAAATATGGTCCAAAGTTCCAAATGTTACGGTTTTTATGGTTAGATTAGTCCCTAAATCTTATTAAAAGCCTTAGTGAAGTGTATACTTAAGATTTCTAGACGATTTTAACCTTAATAACAAAGATTAAAGATGAAAGCTGAAGAAAAAGTTTGGTTTCTCTTCCTTTTCTTCCTTTTTCTTCCCCTTTCTCTTTAAGTCAAAGTTGTTCACCCTTAATTCCATTTCTACTACTGCTTATATAGGCAAAATAAGGCCTCTGCCTTGTTAAATCCATCCAAAAAATCTAAAAATTTAGTTCTAAGAAGAAAATCCATGGTTCTATCAGATAACGAGAACCCTGCAGGTCTCGAGTCAATAGTTGTGTGGCTGTCATCACGATAACCATGTGGCTTATATTACACCCGTATGGCTGTTGATATGGGAACAACCTTCTCTTTCATCCGAGAAACAATCGGAGGCTTGAAGTTTGGTTGACTAGAGCCTCAATCTTGAATTGACTTTGACCCTTGCAGCTATGGAAAGCTATAGAAGTAAACAAATTATTTATTCATCATTGAAACCGAGGAATGAAAATCACGCATCACAAATCAGAATAGAGATGAGGTCTTTAACAATTTCATGCCTTAGATGTCAGTTAAGCGAAGAAGACCCCAAAAACCAACAGGTAACCAGGAAGCACGTGTGAACAACACATGAGAAGAAGACAAGACTGGTCACTCCATCGCCACTAAAAAGGATGCCTCTGAAAGGAAAACATGGAATTATGGAGGAAAAAGCCCTAATAGGTTTGATACCTTGAGCCATGCAAAGTAGATGGAGTCACAAAAGAGGAAAGTGTATTTAATGCTAATGACCAAAACCTTGAAAATAATATGAGTCATGGACTCGCCCCTAGCTACAAGTTGACTAAAAAGAAATTAAACTCTAAGTTTTTGAATAAAATTGGGCCATCATTTAAAGGAAATAAAATGCCTAATACTAGCCCTAACCCAACAGAGTTGGACCCTCCACCTAGGCCCGATCTTGCTAAACAAAAGTTGAAGGGGCCTTCCACCTCTAAGCGCAACGAGGGAATGACTATTAGTAATGAAAAATGCCCAAACTCGCTTCCTTAATTAGACCTTAACTTGAACCAAGATGAGGATATAATTATGAATGATAAAACACACTGTTAGCACTTACTTTTCTCTAGCTTTAAGAATGAAGCTTTAATAGATGCCACCGTGGTTGAGCCATAGTTGGACAAGAATAATGTGTGGTAAATCATAAAGGATTTCTCATGACCTCCTTCTCTTAATTACATCAGGTCATGGTGTCTAGTTAGGTTATGGAGAATATTGGAAGCAATTGGAAATGAAAATCTCCAAGCAATAATGGTGGGAAGATAAGGGAAACCCTTTCCAAGTGATCAGTGCTTTAGAAGTAGGGTTCGTTTCTCTTCCCCTTTATCTTTTTCTTATGTATATGTTTTTTTGGAACATTAAAGAGAGCACTAATAAGTAGAGTTTCCTCTAAATTAAGGTCACTTAGGGGGAATCTGGGAGTTTGAGAAGGAAAATAATCTAAAATTTGAGCCTCTCTCTAAATAGGCATTTCATCCATCTGTAAATTTACAAGAATGGGAGATTCTCTTGCTATATTACAGTTGTGTACGCTAGTATGATCTTCTAAAGCAGACAAGTTATGTGGGAGAAATTTGGGCTATCCAACCAAACTTTGATAAAGCTTGGGTGGTAGTATGAGTGTTACTAGTCATTTTTATATGGTCTTTAGTATTTATTTCTAGTAGTTTTCCATTCATTTTTATTCTATTTTAGTAGTTTTTTTAGTTTAATCTTCTTTTTATTCAATATTCTAAGACTTGGTAAATTGTATTTGTTGAATTGTGTTTCGATGATAACAACAATGTGGAAAGTTGACATACAAGATAAAATGTAAAATCATATTTATCTTAATATTATTACAATTAGTTTTTAATTAATCATTTAGTAAATTATGATTTTAATTAAAATGAAGCTTAAGCTTACAAAGCTTAACCAAAGGCAACAAGGAGATGGAAGCTTATTTTTGATATAACATATTAATGATCAAAATGTAATAATTGCTTTATGAGCTAAAGAAAGCTTTGAGTCATGACCTTCAAGATATCAATGGCTACATTATCATTAGAAGGTGAAGGAAATGCTTCAAGAGCTAAAGTACAATTGCCATCATTCCTTTAGAGGCTGTAAGCAATGGATAGCTCTCCTTATGATCTCAAAGCAACAACTATAAATCTCCTTTATAAGCTCCAACAGCTAATGTACCTTCAAGATCTGCAAAGCAACGGTTGTATCTTGTTCAAGAGCTCAATATAACTGCCAACAATTCACTTATAAGCTAGAAAGAAACGGTAATAATTTCCTTCAGGAGGTGCAACGGCTAGTACTCCTTCAAGAGCTGTAATACAATGGTTATAATACCTTCAGGACCTTAAAGCAATGGCCATATTACCTTCAAGAGTTATGTCCAATAGCTATTTTCACTTCCTGATGAGCTTCTTCAAAGCCTATATAAAGAGGAAGAATTGAAATTGTTAAAGCAAGGAAGACTAAGTAATATTTCACACTTTAAGAGCAAATTATTTAAGTCTTCCCAACAATATCCTTCTAGCAATCAAAGAGATAAAAGCTTCATTATTGTTCATTCAAGCATTCTATATAGGTTTTGTATTTTCACACAAGGGATTTGTGTGAGGGGGGTTTACTTTGTTAATTGTGTGAATTAACAAAGATTGTAAGAGTTTGGTATTTGAGCTTAAAAAATACCAAATAGTTTGGTACTTAAGCTTTGAAAAGGCATCAGTAGAAGTTTGGTATTTAAGCTTTAAAAAATATTGGGATAAGTTTGGTGCTTGAGCTTTAAAAAGCATTGGAAGAGTTTGTTACTTGAGTTCGAAAAAGTAACAGTAAAGGTTTGATACTGAGCCTGTAAAAGTATTGAGTTTGTTACTAGAACTCGTAAAAAGTAATATAGGCTTATTTCCTACCCGTAAAGGAAACTTTAGTGGAAAATCTAAAGCGGTTAGCTTAGGGACTGGACGTAGACCTGTAGGGTCGAACCAGGATAAATTTCAGTGTTTTCATTTCTCTATCCCTACTCTCTTTATATTTACTTCTATTTCAATTCTTGCAATTTAAATTAATAGCTTTATAATTTGAAGACATTTTTATTTTTAGTCCAGCAAATTTATATTCACAAGTTTTACTATGTTATTAATTCTGTATTTTTGTAAAACTTATGTTTAGCAAAAGAAAATTGATTTTCTCCAAAAAGAATATTTAAAAAAGTTTACGAAATTTTTTATACAGTATTATTCACCCCTCTCTAGTACTTAGCTAGCCTATTTAGGACTGTTGGTTATTCTTTTTAGGTAATTTTTTAAGTCAATTGGATTGAGGAAAGGCTATGGAGAAGTAGAAGAAGCCGAAAATTGGTCAAGGAGGTATGACTCAGCCGAGTTATCATTAACTCACCGAGTTACTGAAGATTTTGTCAGCAATAATTTATTTCAAGGTTAGCTCACCCCGAGTCAGTGGATAACTCACCCGTGTTACAGGTTGTTTTATGCGAATCAGTCTTGTTTCGATTTGAGTCGACTTCCGATCAACCTTCAATTGCTTGAAAACTCTCCTACATCTATAAAGAATATGTTTAGGTGTTGAAAGCTAGGTTAAACATCTATTTTGATTGAAACTCTTTGTACAAGTTAATCCTAATCCATCTACGATTGAAGTTTAAGAGTTCTACTTTTATTTGGAGTCCAATTGAAGGTCTTATTGCTAGACTATATAAGGAGCACGAATTTAACAGCCTGAGGCATATCTTTTAACTCTTTTTAAAACTCATTGAGCTCAGAAATCTGCAAGAGAAGGGAGAGAATTTGCAAGGAGAAAGTGACCAAATCCATACTTCACTCGTCTTCACCATTAACTCGGTTCTTTCTTCTAATTTTATTCTCTTTTGTACTTGTAGTATCATGAACATGTTTTATTCTTTTTCTTTCATTTTTGTAGTTTAGTTATGAACTAATCCATCATAGCTAAAGCTATGGTGAATCCTAGTTTGATGTTTATGTAAGAATTCTTTATTTTGCTATTTAAGTTTATGTTTGTTTTCAAGAGATTTTGCTATGTGATGCTTAATGCCTATTGCTTGGGACCAACTTCAATATTGAATTCAATTAATTGTTAATGAACCAAGTTAATGACTAATGGACCTACATAGCTATACCTAATTGGACCAAGATTAGTGTGGTTTATCAGTTAACCCGAGATTTTCCTTAGAAGTTTAAGCTTTCTTAATTTAATTGCTTAAATGGACCAAGTTTAGGTAATTATAATAAGAAATATAACTAATAATTTGGACCAAAGATATTATTTTCATTAGGAAAAATCACAATCTCTTTAGAAAATAAATAACTTGAATAGTATGTAAAGAATAATTTCATAAATATTGGCTAGGTGAAACCGGATACTCTAGTTTCCATCTCATTGAGTGTTATTTACATTTCTAATTTTTATTTTATTATTTAAATTTTAATTGTTAGTTTAGTTAATCATCAAATCCAATTATTTACTTGTCTAACTAGCATAGAATTGTAATAGGTTAGGTATATGTATTATTTGTCTTTGTGGAAACGATACTATAGTTATGACTTTATTACTTGATTATGATAGAGTGCACTTACTCTTTGCATATTATATTTTATATGCATCAAGGAGATTTCAATGACATTTCTAAGATGGATGACAAAAAAAGGGTCTTCAAATTACTTAAACCATTGTATTGTGCATAAACACCAGTTAGATTGTGTTAACATCATTGATTTAGGATCTAAAAGGAATCGATTTACTTAGAGACTCTAGAGTTTGTGAGTTGGATTGGATAGATGCTATGTTAATTCCACAGCTATAATTGTCTTTCTTGAAGCTTTGGTCACTAATATGCCTGTCACGCACTTTAATCATTCCCTTATGTTATTATTCTTAGATAACGACGAAGTTGATAAGCAAAATAGATCAATGTAAGCACCGGAATTTTTTGGACTTAAAAAAAAAGATTTTTTCGTGCCACGACTATAATTACAGTCGTGGGGCTGTATTACAGTCGTACGACTGTAATATCAGAGCAGGTACAGCAGCCCATACCTTGTGACATAAAAAAATGGGATTGATTTTCAGAGCAATTAATGCTCGTTTTCTCCAACAAGAAACCAGCAGAATAAGAAGGAAAAAGAGAGGAGAGAGAGGGACTTTTTGGATTCTGAGATTTTAGGAGCTTAGGGAGAGGAATTGATAGAGAAAAGAGAGAAAAAGGAGAGAAAAAGCAAAACCAACACAACTCAATCTTTTTCTCCTCTTTTTCTTTTGATTCTTAAGTGTTAAAGTTAAAACTTGATAGAAATAATAGGTTAATAACTTGACACTTAAAACTCAATCAATTTCAGACCTTAAACCAATCAGAATCCGTGACATTTTGGAAATTTTGGACTTGACTTTCAAAACCTTAGCTCAAAGGAAAAGGAGCAATTTGAAGGTGATTGGGGCGTTTCCAGTGGTCAATCCTACGGTGGATCAGCGCCACAAAGGTAAACATACGTCAAACCTTCATCTTCTTACTTTCTAGGTGATTTGGTGTGTTTTTGTGCATAAAAACTCAATTTTCGGGCTTGCTATTTTTGAAATTCAAGAACAGCCGTACGACTGTTCATATGTTGAAGAACAATCGTACGACTGTATATACAGTCGTACAAGTGTTCTTGAATTTTCCCGCTATTTTCCTTTCATTTAAATAAATTTTAGCGATTTCCTGCAATTGGAAGGATTACAGTCGCACGACTGTAACTTCCGTCCAGAGGCAGAATTTCCATTTTAATCCACAAAAATTCCTAAAAATCATAAAAATTCAGAAAAATCAGAAAATCATCAAAAATGAATTTTGTTGTGTGCATTCACGACCCTAGATTTAATTTTCAGTATAATTGCATTTAGAACAATACCACGACGGAGACCCGATTCTTCCGAAAACTGACCCACTTCACATACTAAATTAAAGTAAACCAGAAAATAAAATTTTTCCTAAATGATTTTCTCACAAAATCAAAATACAGGGATGTTTCAGAATGTTTTCCAGGTCTAATCGGGCCAGCTAGTCGAGCCGACCCGGTTATCCCCACTAAATGCATGTTCTCAATTTCTAATTTTCCAATTCTGTCCTATTTCAGTCCTATTTATGATGTGCTATAAATTATGCTAACCGTCTGTTTTGTGGCTATTTTTTCATTTTGATGTAATTAATAGCTTAATCCATGTATTTTAGGCGTTTGTAAGGTGAGGATGAGAGTTTTTATTTTCATTCGATCGGGTTGTAATAATTTAATTAATTATTTACTGCTTTACTATTATTTGTGTGTGTACGCTTTGTGATTTAATTTAATAAAATTGACTTTAGAATTATAAGATACCATCAAAGAACATTGGCCAATTTTATTTTGATTAGACACGAAATAGGGGACTTGTCCGGACCTAGATCTCTGGATAGTGTAGCAGACTTTCGTTCAGTTCAACTACACTAAAATTTCCCGGTTGAGCTGAGCCGGGTGGCGACTCCTACACTATTTATCGAGACTTAGTTCTTGGTTCTTTTATGAAATAATTTAATTTTCTAAAAATGATCTTTCATCATAAAAACCCCACGCGAGGGAGGGTTGCCCGATCTCGAGGCTCCTTTCTAAGAGAGTCCGCGTTCCGTCAAAAACGTCATCCGCTCACAGTGGCGACTCAGCTGGGGATTTCTTACAAAAGTTTTCTTAAAACTTAAAAGAATTTGACAAGCCCTGAAAAATGTCTAATCAAAATAAGGTGGATGATTCTTTGTATTTCATTTTGCATTCTTTAGTTAGACATTTTTGCATTAGGTTAAGTATCCCATTTTAACCCAGTGAATTGTTGAAGTGTCACCTATGTTCCTCTTGGTCTTAGGGATACGAATATGAAACACCACCCATAGCCTCATACAAACCCCTTCGTTCGGACCCTTGAATGGGGAGAAGTGAGGAGTATATTTTGCTATGGGAGCCTCGATGTTATCCCGACTTGGACCGAACTCATATAGGCAACCTTAGTTGGATTCCCTCAGGATACCAAAATAAATTGTATGAATGCTATAAATTGCGCCTTCATCATCACCGGTTGATGATCGAAGAGAACGCCACCTAGGACTCGGTTAGAATTTTCAAAGACCGATCACGTTTTGAGGAATAAGGTTGGAAGAATACACTTCGTGTGCTATGTGTTTCTCGCCATCCCGTGACATACCATCATTGCCATTTCCATGCACGTGACATACCATTCACAAAGCATTTGTATGATACCTAATCCACATTTTGGTGCAGCCATTTGCATTGTATTTTTGTGTGTGAATACATCTAATCATACGTGTGCCATTCATACTAACTATTTCTTTTGCAGCCATAACATTATATTGGTGTGTTAACATATTTTCACAAAACATACACAACATCATCTCGTATGTCATTCATCCTGACCATATTTTGTGCAGCCATTTGCATTTTCATGTGACATAAGCATTCATATCATCTCATCTCATTTAAATTAGGGACATTCCAAGGGTACCTATCATGATCATTTCATTTCCATAACATATCGGGAGTCCCAAAACTACCCGTGTTCTGCCAGTGCACCGGATTGCACTCGGTCATTTCACCAAATCATCTCATTCAATAGAGACCATAATGGTCCTAGGTCTATTTTTGTGTGACGATTTACACGACGCATTTCATGACACCATACTCATTTATCATAAATATCATGTGACACCGTGGTCCACATCAGATCACTTCATGCCATTATCACATTATTCAAGGCGCTCCCTGAGTGCTAGATTAGAACACATATAAGTACATTTCATAACATTAATAAATCATGAAGTGTGTTCCCCAAACGTCGAGCCCCTGTCCTTGTCCCCTGTTACACGTGACTTTCTTACAACATCATTTCATATCATATGCCTCAAAAGCATCAGAACTCTATCCGTGGGGTG
The DNA here is from genome assembly GCA_039660915.1 of Euphorbia tirucalli. Classification (NCBI taxonomy): domain Eukaryota; kingdom Viridiplantae; phylum Streptophyta; class Magnoliopsida; order Malpighiales; family Euphorbiaceae; genus Euphorbia; species Euphorbia tirucalli. The sequence goes on from CM077632.1 coordinate 22,554,238, forward strand.
GCCCCCATGCGACCATTTCATCTCATAGACCCACAAGGCGTCGAAACCCTGTTCGTGTGTCGGCACACACGCGACCATTTCATAAAATCCACAAGGTGCCCCAAAAGCGCCAAACCTTTGTCCGTGTGGGGTCCACACGTGATCCTTTTGCATAATCTTTTGCATGGCATTGGGTGTTCTTGGAATGTCCCAAAAAAGAAAAATGATAATAAATAGAGATCACTCATATCATCATTTCACTCACAACATCATCTCATTTATTCATCATAAATCACCTTTAGTGTATCACTCTTCATGTCACCATTCCATTCATTCATTGTCCCTAAACATTTCCCATGTGATGTCGACCAGAATAAACTAGAGTGGCCTTGGACAACATCTCGGGCTTTGAGGGCTGTTGGGGAACAAAGAACAGTAGAATCAGAAAGTGAATCTGACTCCGGGGAAGAAGTAGAGATGGCCAATCAGACACCAAGTCTCGCTAATGCTTTAAAGGATTTCCTGAGATCACAGGATTTCCGTGAAATACTGAAGGAGGAAATGCGAGCTGTTATGAGGGAAGCCGGGGAAACTAGCGCTAGTGGGGTCGAAAGGAGAAAAAGGCTGAATCATCCCAGCAGGGTGGTGATACCTCGGCTAGTTTGGAGAAGCTGCAAGAAATTAAGGCAGCTATGGAAAGAAAAATGAAGGCGAAGTATTCTGAGCCGGATGAAGTTGTAGCCCAGCTGAAGAAAGGGGCCAGTGTCAGTTCTGAATCCAAGAAGGCAGTTAATGTGGATGCCATGATCAGCAAAGGCATCGAGACTTTTCCCATTGGCTTTCAAGTGCCAAAGGTTCCTTCTTACAAGGAAATGGGTCTGCCAGAGGCCCATGTGAATCTCTATGCCCGGGTCATGTTGACAGCAAGCGCCACTAAGTAACAACTTATCAACCTCTTCCCGACTACACTGGAGGGAGGAGCATTGGGTTGGTATAATTCTTTATCAAAGGAAGAGAAGTCAGACTGGGAAGCTTTATCGACGGCCTTTATCAAATATTACAGCTTCAACACCAAAATTCAGGTGAAGCTATATGATCTGGAACGAATCAAGCAAAAGCCCAACGAGCCTTTCGATGAATATTATCAACGACGGATGAACAAGATGATCCTTCTGAAAAACCACCCTGATGAAGATGAATTGATCCAGAAGCTGATTGACAGCAGTAGGGACATCTTCAAGAACAATATGAAGTTCCATCCATTTAATGAGCTTAGTAAAGTATACAGCATGGCCATGAAAATCGAGTGAGATGAGGAAGAGAAAGCAGCAAGCCATAAAGGTGGTAGAAGTTCAGGATATGGTTCTGGGTATAGGTCAACAGCTGCAGCCAGGTCTAGTGGTGGTTTTAGCTCAGGTTCTGGAGGAAAAAGGGGGCATTCTTCAGAAGTGAAGCAGGTCGAGGTTGCCGCGGTAACCCAGCAGCAAAGCAATCAAAACAGGAATCCAGGAGGATAGGGTATATCCCCTTCGACTCTCCCATTAGTCAAAATCTTTGTGAAGTGCAGAAACGGAGGATTGTTACAGTCCCTAAGGCCATTTGAAAAGCCCGCTGATGCGGATAAAGATAATTTTTGCACGTACCATGTTGTGACTGGCCACAGAACCAATAATTGCTACAAACTGAGGGATGCTATTCAAAAGTTAATTGATGAAGGGAAATTGCAGGAGCCTCCTAAGCCTAGCATGAAAACCAATCTGTTGTCAGCATTAGAGAATCAGGTTAACATGGTACACTCAGGATTGCCAACCAATTTTATTTTTGCTCAAGTCCTTCAGGCGAATCCTGCTATTCAGTCTGTAGCAATTGGCAAAGCTGAGGTAGAGTCAGAGTTTGAGGAGCGGATGGAACAGAAGGAAATTAAGCCAATAAACTTGAATGACCTTGACTTAGAGGATGAATATGAAGAGTTTGTTGGGGAGAAGACAGTTAAGCCACCGGTTATTGAAAAGTTGAGAATTCAGGAGGTTCAAAATGTGACCCGAAGTGGTAGAGTTTATCAACCAGCAGCCCAAGTGAAAGATAAGGCCCCGATGACTGGATCGGGCAGTACATCAACACAGGAGAGAGTTGAGGAAGAAGATCTGGTTATCTCTCAGTTGAAGAAAACCCCTGCCCAAGCTAGTTTGTGGCATCTACTTTTGACCTCTAAGGAGCATAGGGCGGCCTTAGTAAAGAAGCTATCAGAAATTAAAGTCCCCCATTGCATCACCGGAGGCCATATGTTGTTTGTTAGATAAGATCCATTCTGGGTCTCCTGACATTATTTTTTCTGAAAAAGATCTACCCAGCAAGGGGAAAGCTGTTGGATATGCCCTAGTCCCGAGGCATTGGACCTTGTATTTGTATTATACATTTATTGGATTTATGTATTATACATATTTTGTGTTATTAATCAAGGCATTATTTCATTTATTATATATATATTGTGTAATATCTTAAATGAAGTATCCAATGGACATATCCATATCCATGATGACAAGTGTCATACACTTGGCAGTAAGACCATGGATAAGGTAAACGATATGACCATAAAGAGATCCGTAGTCTGTTCCAATCATGGGAATGAATGGAACTAGAGACTATCATTAACCTGGTTATTTGGCTGTGTCTTACCGGTCATTGGACATGGGATGTCAACCAAGTTAATGAGTACATGCAAAAGGGGCATGGTACTGGATAGATCCACTAAACAAGAAATCCACATGGTATAGTATCACAAGTGATTCTCGTGTAGTACTTATATGGATCCTTTGACCTGACCATATGATGGTGTTGCATGCGAGGTCGCATACTTAGGGGTATGCCTAAAAGGCCTGTAATAGGGTGCCAAGTATGGGTACTTTCGGGTATGTCACTTATCATGGCAATGCTATGGATATGCAAAAGGGATTTGTCACTCAGTATTCCACTAAGAAGATATCATCGGCCTCTTGATGAATGTGACTGATAAGAGTGTGGCCACACCCAAACAAGTTGGAACTTGTTTGTGAGCATCAGTACATTTGGGTGTTGGGGAATTAATCGCACAAACAAACATAAAACGCAGCGGATAAAGGATTAATCCCCACCAAGGACCCATGTGCATTGCATTGAATCGGAAGGAGGGTTAAAGAATTACCTTAATTCTTTGAAGTTTGAATCACTTAGAAACCAAAATTGCTTCCCTCTATGGTTGATCCACACGGAGCAATACGTTCACCGCGTGCTAGCGCCGGGATGGAAGAAACGGTTTCTTCGAATCGAGAGAAGAGAGCAGAAAAAAAAATCAGATTTTTCTTTTGCTTGGAGAGACTGAATTTCGGCTGGCTACTTTTCTCTGGTGGCTGGCCGAATTCTGCTATAGTATTAGTGTGGAGAGTGATTAGGTTTAGGTTAATTGTTTCCTTAAATAATTAACCTAAATAGTTAATTATAATTATAACCTAATACACCTATTAGTTATAATTATATATTAACCCACACAATTTAATATTAATTCTCAATTAACATTAAATCAAATCAATTCTCCATAATACATATATGTATATATAATATTATAATTAATTATATCTCCATATGATTTAATTATAATATGTAGCATACTTTATGCAATATTAATCACATTAATATTTATATATACATACATAAATATATATCACTATATATATTTATTCTCTTTCTCATTCATAAATTATTATCCAATAATAATTTATACCCGATAAGATGAACTTCATTTTGCTCTTGTGTGTGACCCCATAGGATCATATTAATTGGCAATAAGGAAATTACCATAATGTCCTTATAGGTCACAAGCGGACTCTAGCAAGCCATTACGACTACCCAATTAATATGATTGGAATGATCCAATACCTATTTATAGAATGTCATATTCCCTTTTGTCTCTTTGATATCAAGATTAATTATAAGACATGGTACACTTGTCAATCTTATATAATTAATCATATGCTTTCTCGATCTCAAAGTAAACTGTTCAGACAAATCAATTGATACTCTTATCAATTATTTGAGCACGGCCATGCATTTAACAGTCTTACTTATCGAGGGGCCCAGTGATATCGCTCTCTTGTTAGAGAGGGACAAAATCCCATATCTGTCACTCACATCCCTAAGCATGAGTCATATTGTACCCAACCACAGCCTTTATAACTACTCTGTTACAAGCAGCGTTTGACTGCGTCAAAGCACAACATGAATTCATCCCGGAATCCATGGTGACCTCAGGTCAAAGGAATCAGCTGATGACACTACTATAATCAAGATCAGTTGTGACACGTGACCATGAACTTGATCTTATAGTGGGTCTCCAGCAACATGTTCTCTAACACATTGCCCGTGAGTATAATCTGTATCTGTATACACTATATTCATCTTATGAATATCCATTATCACTCACACTAGTCTTAGTTTGTTATTATTCCCATAATAACAATCGACTAGGGAAAATTTAGAATTACACAATTAATTCATGGATACATTATCATAAATACTAACATACAAATATATATGATAAAATAAGTCTTTATTAATGACTTAAGAAGATTGTTTACATAATCCAACATTGGCTTAGGGCACAATCTCTAACATTGGGATCAAGTAAATGTCTGGACACAAAAGAGGGTGATCAATCCATGCCTCTGTGTTGGACACCGATATCAATGACATGGGATATACAAGTTCAAACTACGTGGTTATGATTACAGTTGGACTGCCATCTCCATCTTAATTGGAGGCTGCAGTGGCTTGCTAGAGCCCGCCTACAGTCTGTGGGCCATAGGCCCACAGACAACATAAAGATGGGCCCACGGGATCGTACACATTGAGCGACTGAACACAGACTTAAGGAATCACCTGTATACTTAGAGTATACACTCTGGAAAGAGAGGATTATATTAATTATATTATAAAGATCAATTGGATTGATCATGATAATAAAATTAATATTTGATTGGCGTTCTCATAATTAATTGGATTAATTTATGAGATTATTTCCTAGGTGGAAATATTCATATGTATAGGTTTACATATGAATTTATTTTGTGAACATCTAATTTTAATATCATGGATTAAATTAATTAGTCAAACCAATTTTAATTAAATGTAAATAATATGTTACAAGGTGTAATATATTAAACACATATTAAAATTAAAGTTGGGCTTGAAATCAATTTAAACCAAATAAATTAAAATAGATTTGGGCCTCAAGACAAGAAAGGGAAGCCCACACAAGGTGAGCCAATTGGGCCGAAATTCTCAAGGAGAATTTCGGCCATCTAGGGTTAAAAATAACCCTAGGTATTTCGACCAACACTAAGCCAAGAGAGCCTGGCCGAAATTCTCACCCTCTCCCTCCTCCAAAGTTTGTGATTTCCGACGCTAGCATAGGTTGTGTTCAAGAGGCGTTCGTGTACATGAACGAGGAGGGAATCTAAGTTGATTTCTGCAGCCTTCTCTTAAAGAGATTATCCAGGTAAGAGTTTAATCTCTTGTTTGAAAATTTTATGTTTTGCAATTTCCATTTCAATTACTCCTGGGCACGGATTTGAGGAAATCACCGCATTCTTCCGCACTCAATCGGGTGATTTCCAGTGAAAAACCCCAACAAAAGCTTCCTCTACATCAGGGCCCACGTGATGGATAAGGTAATGCCATGTGTGATGGTGGACGACGTGTCGGCGCTGAACATATGTCCATAAAAAATGCTACCATGTTTGGGCTTGAATGAAGATGCTCTAAAGAAGTCCGCCACAGTGATACGGGCATATGATGACTCCAAAAGAACTATAATTGGGACTTTTGAGACTGAAGTGGAGGTTGGCCAGTCAAGTCAATGGTCGTGTTCACTGTGATAGACATCCCGGTCACTTTCTCACTGCTATTGGGAAGACCATGGTTCCACCCATTAGGCAGTGTCCCTTCTACCCTGCATCAGAAAATAAAGTTCCTAATAAATGGAAAGATTATGACTGTTGAGGCGGATGCCCAGTCTATGATTGCTGCTATAAATGAAAAGGTTGTACCATTTGGTGGGCTTCAAATCGCTATGGTCGGGGGAGAGGAAACCACAGATGCTCCAATGGTCATTTATGAAAATTATATACCAGAATGGCTATCCAAATATTTGCACAAACAGAATTTTGTCTTAGCCATGGGACTTGGAATCAACTTACAAGGCGTGCCTGAGTTTAACATTGACTCGGGAAAGCCAAAGCAGTTTGGGCTAGGGTATACAGAGGAAACATCTAACCAGAAGAACCCGAGAAGGGGCAAGAATGGCAAGCTTATGATGAAACCATTCCTTAAGGCAGGAGAAGGGCTATACAATGGCCAGGCTGAACCAGTAAGGGTCGGGAACATTGAATACCCCGGCTTTGAAATATTTTTTGATGTTGTTAACTTTGAGAAGAGCCCCGAAGAACCTGTCGCTCTCGTGGTGGTGGAAGAGGTAGTCGCTGAGCCTGCTGTTTTGCAAAGTGATATGCCTGAAAAGATAGTAGAAGCAGTGGAAGTGGCCGAAGGGAAAAATAAAGAGAAAGCTTATGATGAAACCGTAGAAGTAATTTCAGGTGTGTTGTCCGCCACCTAAAGCAAGGCATTAGGGAAGTCCAAAGAAGGGTTTGGTAAGGAGCTGATGGCCAAGGTAAACTTGGATTCTGTGGTTGCTGAGGTAGCCAAGATCATGGAAAAGGCTAAGGCACAGATGACTGAAGTTGGAAAGACCACTGTCACTGATGAAAAAGAGACTGAAACAGCTGTAGATGCAGATAATGCTCTGAAGATGAAAGTGGAAGCTGAAGAAATGCAAGGCTCTCCACCTGTGGAGGATGAAAATGATTTTGTTGTATCTGTTTCTTCCATTTTCAATGTAAATGATGTACTTTATGACAAGTTTAATGCAATGAAATCTCAGTTTGCTTACTGGTGTGATGTTTATCCTGATAATTCTATACATGCATTTGAATCACCATCAAGCATATTTAGCATACATGACACTGCATTGCATGAAATCAAAATAAGTACAGATGAAAATCCCAAAATGGTATTCATTTCACATGAGCTAAAACCCGAGGAAGAGAGAGAACTTACAAGAATATTGCAAAAACATGTTAAAGCTTTCGGGTGGTCATACGAGGACATGCCGGGTGTAGACACAGAAATAGCAGTTCACAAGATCCCGACGGATCCTAAGTTCAAGCCAATGAAGCAAAAAATGAGAAGATTGAGGCTAGAATGGGCTACTTTGGTGTAAGAAGAAGTGGCTAAGCAGATCGAAGCCAAATTTCTCGAAGTAGTGGAGTATACAGAATGGCTAGCCAATATCGTCCCAGTACCTAAAAAGGATGGAAGAGTCAGGGTATGCGTTGACTATAGAGACTTAAATAAAGCATGTCCGACGGATAATTTCCCCTTACCTCACATTGATGTTTTGGTCGACAGTGCAACTAAAGCGGCGATGTATTTCTTCATGGATGGGTTTTTGGGATACAACCAGATCCTGATGGATGTAATAGATAAGGTGAAGACATCATTCATCACAGAATGGGGTACCTTCTGCTACAGAGTAATGCCCTTTAGGTTGAAGAATGCTGGAGCCACTTATCAAAGGGCTGTCACAACTCTACTGCTTGATACGATCCACAAAGAAGTTGAAGTGTATGTCGATGATATGCTTATCAAATCAATGACCTGGGAGAAACATCCTGTTATCCTGGATAGATTTTTTACTCCCATTGGAGAGTATAACTTGCTATTCAATCCTAAGAAGTGTATATTCGGGGTCACATCAGGAAAGCTGCTAGGTCATATAGTCAGCCAGAGAGGGATAGAAATGGACCCAGATAAAATCAAGGCTATTTGGGATATGCCGGCCCCAAAAACAGAGAAAGAAGTCCGTTCATTCTTGGGCTCTTTGCAATATGTTAGTCGCTTCATAGCACAATTGACTTCCACCTGTGAGCCAATTTTCAAGCTGTTAAAGAAAGATCAGCCGGTTGTATGGGATGATAGATGTCAATTGTATTCGAGAAAATCAAGGCTTATCTGGTAAACCCACCAGTGCTAAGCCCACCAATTCCAGGGAAATCTTGGATCTTGTATTTAGCCGTTGAAGATTCCTCTGTAGGGGCAATGTTGGCACAAGAACAAGATGACAGAAAGGAGTACCCTATTTACTACCTTAGCAAGAAGCTGTTGGAGTATGAAACTAAGTATACACTGGTGGAGAAGACATGTGGGGCAATGATCTGGTTGACTAAGAAGTTGCGCCATTACTTCCAGTCATACAAAGTGTAACCCGTGGCCAAGGTGGATCCAATGAAGTATTTGTATGAAGCACCAATATTGGTTAGGAAATTATCTAGGTGGCTGTTACTCTTATCAGAGTTCGACATTGAGTACATCACCAAGAAGACCATCAAAGGGCGAGCCGTAGCAGAATTTCTAGCAAATTAGCCCCTAGAATCAGATTATACAGAGAATTTGGAGTTCCCAGATGAACAGTTAGCCATGGTGGAAGTAAAAAGATGGGTTATGTGCTTCGATGGTACCGTGAACAGAAAGGGTTCTGGAATTGGGGTAATCATAGCGACACCAGATGGTGAAATCATTCCTTTGTCATAGAGATTAGATTTTCCCATAACCAATAATGGAGCAGAGTATGAAGCATGCTTATTTGGGATGGAAGCTCTGTCGAAACTAGGGGCAAATGTTGTCTTGATCGTTGGAGATTCACTTTTAGTGATCGAGCAAGCTCAAGGCAAATGGGAGTTGAAAGAAGAAGCCTTACGACCTTACTTAGAGCTGCTACAGTACAAAAAAGAGCTTTTCGGCCAATGTGAATTCAGACATGTCCCCAGGGATGAGAACAAAATGGCTGATGCGCTAACAACATTGTCTTCTATATAGGAAAATCCAGAAGAAACTCAAGTACAACCACTGGTTATAGCAACTTCCAGACAACCCTGCTTCGAAGTGCATAAAGTGATGGAATTGACAGTTGAAGAAAAACCATGGTTCTTCGATATTTACTAGTATGTGAAGGAAGGAAAATACCCAGAGGGAGCCAGTTCCGCTGATAAGATGTCATTAAGAAAGCTAGCCAGTCAGTTCAGAATCTTTGAAGATACGGTATACAAGAGAACAACAAATGGTGTTCTTCTTAGGTGCCTAACAGAGCAAGAGGCAGAAACAGTGATGCAGCAAGTACATGCAGGATCTTGTGGGCCACATATGAATGGACTCGCTATGGCTAGGAAGATAATGAGACAGGGGTACTTCTGGATGACTATACAGGCAGATTGTATAAGGAAAGTAAAGAGATGTCATGAGTGTTAGATCTATGCTGACATCAGTCATCTCCCACCACTTGAACTACAGAATCTAGCATCTCCTTGGCCATTTTCTGCATGGGGGATAGATATGATTGGTGAAATTCATCCTGCAGCATCTAATGGCCATCGATTCATAGTTGTGGCAGTGGACTACTTCTCAAAATGGGTGGAGGCAGAATCCTTCGCTGTGTAACAGCTAAGCAAAGGGTTAAGTTCATCCAGAAGAACATCTTCACTTGATATGGAATTCCCCATCATATAGTGACTGACAATGGAGTGCAATTCCAAGGTGCAACAGCTAAGTTGCTTATAGAACATGCATCGAACACCATAAGTCTTCTCCATATAGGCCCTAAGCTAACGGTGCAGTGGAAGCAGCTAATAAGGCGATAAAGAAGATCCTATCAAAAATGGTAACCACTTATAGAGATTAGGCTGACAAATTACCGTATGCTTGATAAGTGTATTTTATATACTTATTTCGCCTTTGTTTTTGTGCTTTAATTGAGTTGTTTTTATTCATTTAAGGCATATTTTACTCCCCTTTTGTGTTAATTTCCTTGCTAGGACCTCTAAGAAGAAAATGATGCTAAAAATTCATGAAAAGGGAGCAGAATTGACTTGAAACAGCCCAAGAGTAGTCCTAAGGCATGACTATGCCTTGGAAGGTACTGATTTGGAGTTTTAAAGCTGATTTGGTGATTTGGGCCTGCGTTCATGATAGGCCAAGGAAAAGCTACTGGTTTAGTCTTACTGAGGAGAGAACTAAAAGTCTTTTCGCTGAGAATTCTTGATAGCTAATGGACTCCTTGTCAAAAGAGGAATGTTTCTTTTTGGTGATTCCCTTAAAGAAGGAATGGTTTTGGACTCTTATTAGAACTCTTCTTTCCTTTTTGTTTTTGAGGGAAGAGTTAAAATAAAGGTATTCAGTATTCAACTGTAGTTTTTTAGTTTTAGTTTTCAGTTTTGAGATTATATATTTTTCTTTTCTCTTGGAAGAACATATTGGGAGAACGTGTTCTTGGGAGCTAGGGTTTGGAGGACCATTCATCTTTCCACCTCAACGATCCATACATCCTTTTATCAACCACTTTTGACTCTAGTTTTCTCTAAACCTTTCTCTTACCAGCGATGAACTAATTCCACCATAGCTAAGGCTATAGTGGATCTTAGCAATTGTTCCATGTAATTATTTTATGGTTAATGCAATTTAATTCGTATTATTTCCCAATATTGTGTTGTGTATGTTTAATGCTTTGGATGCGTGACCATCAATTCCAATGTTCATAGTTAATCTATAATTGACCAAAGGACTAGATTAACGGAATCATACAACACGACTTATGCATGACCATTGCTCTAGTGGCTCACTAGTTAGTGCTAAGATTTCTTAGACTTAATGCTTTCTGGCTTGACGGTTAGAACTGAGAGGTTTAAGTGTTTATGTTAAGAATTAGAATTGATAGCCCTAACCGGTATTGATTATTTATGGAAATCACCATTTTGGAATTTAATCGGATTAGTTGCATAACTTAAAATATTACTATAATTAATGTTAAGTTAAACCGGACGCCTTAGTTAGTTTTCTCATTGAATTTCTCAAATATAACTTTGTTTCATTCTCAGTTTTAATTTAATTATTTTCAGCAGTAATTTTATTCACAAATCAAAACCAATAATTTTATTCTCTCTGCCTAGGTTAGTAAAAACCCAATTGTGTTTAGGATTAGCATAATTAGTCCTCATGGGATCGACATCCTTCTTACTCTGTATTACTTAAGCGACGAAGTGCACTTGTTTCTATTAGTGTGTGTATTTATCACGCATCAAGTTTTTGGCGCCTTTGCCAGGGACTATTTTTATGCAATGCTAGATTAAAGGGTTTTTGTTGATTCAGGTTTTTTTTATACATATTTTTATCTTCACTTGTTTTTTTTCTTTTATTTTGCTAGGTGATGGCGATTAACACTTTTGAGCCATCGATGAAGGAACTAATGATGAATTTTCTTTCTTCAAAAGATGCTCAACATGATAGTTTGTACAGTTCAACACAAAATTTATGCATGCGATTAGGTTTAGTAGTTGATATGGTTGCAAACACATCAATTACAGAGGCCGATTCAAATGAAAATGTTGAAATCTCTATCTTAGTTGAAGCTTATCATGGAAAAATTATTGGGGAAAATTTAGAGTTAGTTCTAAGTCAAGAAGAAGGTATGTTAGAGGTCATTAATGAACTAACCAAGTGTGAAGTTTCCATGGTGGGGATTAAAGATATACAATTCAATGTGCCCCCTGTTCAATTATCTTATGTTGTTTATGAGCTACCAAAAGAATCGCAAAGGGAGCAAGTGAGAATTTTCTTTAAAGAACTCAAATTTTTGTCATGGAAATCTTTAACTTGGGATCAACTAGCGCCTTCGATGTGTATTCATAAGATTTTTCTCAAAGAGTTTGAATTTCTCATACGAATCCAAACTTTTACATGAAAGGAAGTTTAAGTCGAGCTAAAGGACTATAAAATTAGCGCTTTTGGGAGGCAACCCAATTTTTTATTTTTAATTTATGTTAATTTATTTGTTAATTAGTTGTTTTTAGTTTTAATTTGTAGGATTTAATCATGTTAATTTTTTGTTTTTTTTTCAGGTTTTTGACTAAGGCGTGACCGTGCCTTAGGGACTGTTTTCTTCTATTTCTAATCTCTAAAAAAAATTCCTTTTTGGGCATAAGTGCTGCCTAAGGAATGCCTTAGGCCCCCTTTCTTCTGCTTCTCACCACTTTATTATTATAAAAAAAAAAAAGAAAAAAAAATTTGGGCGCAAGGGCAACGGCCTAAGGCATAACCATGCCTTAGGCCATGTCTTCATCTGTTTCCAACTTTATTTCTAATAATAATAATTAAAAGAATAAAGGCAATTGAAAAAAAAACCAAAAAGCCCTTAATTGCTAACTCTTCGTCATCTTTCTTTCCTCTTCACAGGTCCTAAACCGTCCGTGAGCTACACCGCCATCACCCGACGCTCCTTCCTCCGCGCCATTGCTGGCGGTGGAAATCCTCCGGTAGCCCACTCCTTTTGGTGAGCCGAACCATTCAGCCGATTCAACCTAAAATTTTGGCCTCTCTGCCACCTTCTCCGACCTCCAAAGGTACAACTTGGCTCCAGCGAAAGAGAAAGGCAGTTTCAACACCTCCTCGCCATCTCTCCCCTTGGCTCAATTCATCTTGGCTTTAATCAGTTTGAAATTCCAATTAATCTTTATTGATTCTTCTTTTTACTTAATTATTGAGTATTAAGTTTGACTATTAGATTGATTGAAAAATTATTTTGAGATGGTGAATATCACATGGAACTTTTCGAGTCAAGGATTTGCAAAAAGTTATTTTGTTGATATTCTCCATCACGTGCTATATTCTTTTAAATTCTTAATTTTCAATTTATTCATCTCGGATAATTATTGAGTTAATTAAGTGGAACCATTAACTGATAAGTGTTAGGATGACAAGTATTAAGCTGTTAGTTTTCACATCATTGATTTGGTTATATTGAGAGTTCAATATTAGTTCTCATTGATTGAATCAATTAATAGATTTGGGTCATTGTACACTGTTGATATATTGCTTTTTGTGTTCTAAGGGATTAACTTGATTCTCTGTAGTGCAATTTTTGCTAAATTTAATTGTTTTGTGCATTATAAGATAAAAAAATGGCCAAGAGTTGCAAATCATGTGACTTTGAAGATAGGGGACAATGAACTATGGCAAATATTTCATCAATTTTTCTTTGCACCAAAGTGACACAAGGCTCTGTGTCTGCCTTCTCCTCAATAGCGCTTGGACTTCGGCCTTTGATAACCAGGGGAGTTCTCTCATTCTATTCTTTTAGTTTTTGGTTATTATTGGCTAATATACATTAGGGACAATGTATGTTTTAAGTGTGGGGAAGGGGAATTGTAAATTGATTTTTGATTTTATTCCTTCCTTTTGAACTGCTTGAGTTCATTTTCTGTGGTTCTTTGTTTGTCACTTGCATATTAATAATGTCCAACTCCTCAAAGCAATGTTTTTGTTTCAATTTTTTTCCAAAAAAAAAAAAACATAAACACAAACTCTCATTTTACATCTTTCTAGGTTAAGTATGCTTGTTAATGGGGGTGTTTACACGAAATGCAACATGAGGCCCCATTTGATTGGCACCTTTGTATTGATGTAGACTTTGGAGTTGAGATGTATCACTTTTAGACATAGACTTTCTAGGAAGCTTCTTTTTTATTGAGCATAAGTAAAGAGATGAAATAGGCAAATTATGTGCTTTATTTTGAATTAATCTTGGGGTAATGGAAATTAATTATTTGTGCTTAATGAAAATTGACAAAAAGTCAAGAATGGAAAATGGAAATTTATTCCGCTGGCTTCGCTTTCAAGGTGAAGTTATGAATAGTGCTAGTAGCCGCTTGATTGAATGTGCTTAGTTGAGTAAGTCAGGTACATTGTGTTTGCTCCATCTTTGTTATCTGTTCGGAAAGGCTAAGTAACATCTCAAGTAAGGTCGAAAGTCATAAAGTTAATTAAATTAATTCGATCAATGTATCGCGGTATACTCCCCCTAAGAAAATTGTGTGAATTCTAAAGTCCTATTGATCTTTATTTATGTGATTGATTGGGAAGTGACTTATAAGTTTACTATTTTAGTGATGCAAATCATATTCTGGTGGTTAATTGAGTTGCTTTGTGTGCATAAGATTGGGGTTAAATGCCAAATTCTTTTGTGACATCCTTATTGAAGGAGTATGCTTGATTTGTGGATAAAAGTGAGGTTATGGTTTGTGAGTTTTGAATCTTTAAAATGGAATTGTTTGTTTGATCTTTAGTGTTTTTTATTTGTTTTTTGGAGTTGGAGATATTCTATTTGCTTAAGGAGAAGCAAAGTTTAAGTGTGGGGAAGTTGATAAGTGTATTTTATATACTTATTTCGCCTTTGTTTTTGTGCTTAATTGAGTTGTTTTTATTCATTTAAGGCATATTTTACTCCCCTTTTGTGTTAATTTCCTTGCTAGGACCTCTAAGAAGAAAATGATGCTAAAAATGCATGAAAAGGGCGGAATTGACTTGAAATAGCCTAGGAGCAGTCCTAAGGCATGACCATAGAAGGTGCTGATTTTGGAGTTTTAAAGCTGATTTGGTGATTTGGGCCTGCGTTCATGATGGGCCAAGGAAAAACTGCGGGTTTAGTCTTATTGAGGAGAGAACTAAAAGTCTTTTGGCTGAGAATTCTTGATAGCTAATGGACTCCTTGTCAAAGGAGGAATGTTTCTTTTTGGTGATTCCCTTAAAAGAAGGAATGGTTTTGGACTCTTATTAGAACTCTTCTTTCCTTTTTGTTTTTGAGGGAAGAGTTAAAATAAAGGTATTCAGTATTCAGCTGTAGTTTTTTAGTTTTAGTTTTCAGTTTTGAGATTATATATTTTTCTTTTCTCTTGGAAGAACGTATTGGGAGAACGTGTTCTTGGGAGCTAGGGTTTGGAGGAACATTCATCTTTCCACCTCAACGATCCGTACATCCTTCCATCAACCACTTTTAACTCTAGTTTTCTCTAAACCTTTCTCTTACCATGTTTTCTTTAATTTGTTTTTGTGTTATTAGTTTAGCGATGAACTAATTCCACCATAGCTAAGGCTATGGTGGATCTTAGCAATTTTTCCATGTAATTATTTTATGGTTAATGCAATTTAATTCGTATTATTTCCCAATATTGTGTTGTGTATGTTTAATGCTTTGGATGCGTGACCATCAATTCCAATGTTCATAGTTAATCTATAATTGACCAAAGGACTAGATTAACGGAATCATACAACACGACTTTTGTATGACCATTGCTCTAGTGGCTCACTAGTTAGTGCTAGGATTTCTTAGACTTAATGCTTTCTGGCTTGACGCTTAGAACTGAGAGGTTTAAGTGTTTAGGTTAAGAATTAGAATTAATAGACCTAACCGGTATTGATTATTTATGGAAATCGCTATTTTGGAATTTAATCGGATTAGTTGCATAACTTAAAATATTACTGGAATTAATGTTAAGTGAAACCGGATGCCTTAGTTAGTTTTCTTATTGAATTTCTCAAATATAACTTTGTTTCATTCTCAGTTTTAATTTAATTATTTTCAGCAGTAATTTTATTCCCAAACCAAAACCAATAATTTTATTCTCTCCGCCTAGGTTAGTAAAAACCCAATTGTGTTTAGGATTAGCATAATTAGTCCTCGTGGGATCAACATCCTTCTTACTCTGTATTACTTGAGCGACGAAGTGCACTTGCTTCTATTAGTGTGTGTATTTATCACGCATCAATGCTCTTTGGGGTTATAGAACCAGTGTTAGAACACCAACAGGGGAGACTCCATATGCCTTGGTGTATGGTATAGAAGCAGTGCTACCAGTAGAAATAGAGCTCAAGTCACTCAAAGTCGCCTTGGAAGCTCAGTTACCAGAAAATAAATGGGTTCAAGCCAGATACGAGCAATTGGCAACGCTAGATGAAAAGCGGCCGAAAGCACTGGATCATTTGCAAATGTACCAACGCAGAATGGCTAGGGCTTATAATCGGAATGTGAAGTACCCCAGGTGGCAGTTGAAAGCAGGGGACTTAGTTCTAAAACAATTAAGGCCATCAAACATCGATGTTCGGGGGAAATTCAGGCCTAACTAGGAAGGGTGCTATGTTGTGAAGAAAGTGCTGTCAAAAGGTGGTATTAGCATCATGGACATGGATGGAAATAAGTTCACAAATCCTGTCAACCAAGACCGCTTAAAGCTTTATCATGTCTTAAAAAAAAAAGAGAAAGGAAAAAAGGTCTGCTAGGCTAAAAACTCGAAAAAAGTGGTCTAGGCAAACGTTAAGACACAAGAGAAAATGATCAGTCGAAAAATCTAAAAGGGCGACTGGTGACGGACTCTGGCTCTATGTGGAATGTATACCATCTGGGGAACCAATCTTTTCAAATGTACTCATTTTGATTTTATCAATAAAGCGAAATGTTTGTTTAAATATATTTGAATGGTTATGTTGAATGCATAAACAAAGTCATCTTGCTCAAACATCCATTTAAGCGCTTTGCATTTAACTGATTAAACATGTCATGTTATTTAACAGTGAAAATGTACTAAATACGTACAATCTGAAATCTTTTATCATCCTCCCAATCTAATTCATCTTTCCAAAGAGCAGCAGTGGTTGTCTAAGAACTTGACTATTGAAGAAATCAAGCCGGTTTCTGACAAGAAATGGAACCCCAATGCTATTCCATATGGCTTTTTTTCTGCATCATATCATCACCAGAAGAGAAAAAAAAAAGAGAAAAGCTCGCTGGGGTGAAAACCGAAAAGGCACCTCAGGCAAAAGGTAGAGCAGCTCGCTGGGCTGAAAACCCACAATTGGGCAACCCAAGCAAAATTTAGAGCACTTCCAGATTCATAAATTACAGGAGTGAAAAGCAAAGTCTCTCCATCATCTCCCCAGCAGGATTCTCCACGTCACTCCCCAATGGAACATTTACAAGGGATACTACGATCTTTTCCCCAGCGATTGTCATGCATCCCCATCAGTCATCTTATTTCCCCAGCAGTCCTCATATGTCTTCAACAAGGAAAAGCTTCGTGTAATGAGTGTCTTCCACCAGCCAGGGGCAGAACATGTCTTCCCCAGCAGAAAGGAGGAACATCAATATTAAGCAAACAACGAGAATTGCATCCTTTAGGATCCATCTGCATATGCATAATCATGCATGCATATACAACATACACAGAGCATTCATCCCCAGCTAGTCTTCATTCTTGATCGAAGGGGTAAAATTTTTTGTTCAAAATCTCTCGATCAAGGAATGAAGACTCGATATTGCAAATGAAGGAATTTGTCATCACTGTCTCAGACAAAGATTAATCCCCAGCAGATCCGCCTCGGGTAATATAGACCCGGTATCGGCTTATTTCATCTCCAGCATCGCCTCGAGTAACCTAGACCTGGTATCGGCTTATTTCACCATCAACCTCGCCTCGGGTAACCTAGACCCGGTATCGGCTTATTCCATCTTCAACCTCACCTCGGGAAACCTAAACCCGGTATCGCCTTATGTCAGATTCATTATTCCAGCAGATCCACCTCGGGTAATATAGACCCGGTATCAGCCCAGATCGGCTCCATTCGACTTCCCCAGTAGATCCACCTCGGGTAACATAGACCCAGTATCGGCCCAGATTGGCTCCATTCCACTTCCCCCAGCAGATCCACCTCGAGTAACATAGACCCGGTATCAGCCCAGATCAGTTTCATTCCAGATCCCCAGCAAACTTCGCCTCAAGTAACCTAGACCCGGTATCGACTTATTTCACCATCAACCTCGCCTCTAGTGACCTAGACCCGATATCGGCTTATTCCATCTCCAACCTCGCCTCGGGTAACCTAAACCCGGTATCGGCTTATGTCAGATTCATCATTCCAGCATATCTGCCTCGGGTAATATAGACCTGGTATCGGCCTAGATCGGCTCCATTCCACTTCCCCAGCAGATCCGCCTCTGGTAACATAGACCCGGTATCAGCCCAGATCGGCTCCATTCCACTTCCCCTAGCAGATGCGCCTTGGGTAACATAGACCCGGTATCGGCCCAGATTGGCTTCATTCCAGATCCCCAGCAAAATTCGCCTCAGGTAACCTAGACCCGGTATCGGCTTATTTCATCATCAACCTCCCCTCGGGTAACCTAGACCCGGTATCGGCTTATTCCATCTCCAACCTCACCTCGGGTAACCTAAACCCAGTATCGGCTTATGTCAGATTCATCATTCCAGCAGATCCGCCTTGGGTAACATAGACCCGGTATCGGCCTAGATCGGCTCCATTCCACTTCACCAGCAGATCCGCCTCGGGTAACATAGACCCGGTATCAGCCCAGATCGGCTTCATTCCAAATCCCTAGCAAACTTTGACTAAGGAAACCTAGACCCGGTATCAGCTTATTTCATCTCCAGCATCGCCTCGGGTAACCTAGACCTGGTATCGGCTTATTTCATCTTCAACTTCACCTCGGGTAACCTAGACCCGGTATCGGCTTATTTTACCATCAACCTCGCCTCGGGTAACCTAGACCTGGTATCGGCTTATTACATCTCCAACCTCGCCTCGTGTAACCTAAACCCGGTATCGGCTTATGTCAGATTCATCATTTCAGTAGATCCGCAGCGGATATATGTAGATCTGGTATTAGCCCAGGTCAGCTGTGTTTTCTTTCATGTGTTTGCGGTGCTTTAATCCGCGCTCTCAAATTCATTGTTGGAAATGCCCTAGTCCCGAGGCATTGGTCCTTGTATTTGTACTATACATTTATTGGATTTATGTGTTGTACTCATTTGTGTCATTAATAAAGGCATCAATTCATTTATTATATCTATCTTGTGCAATATATTAAATGAAGTATCCAATGGACATATCTATATCCATGACGACCAGTGTCATGCACTTAGCAGTAAGACCATGGATAGGGTTAACGATATGACCATGAATAGATCCGTAGTCTGTTCCAGTCATGGGAATGAATGGAACAACAGACTATCATTAACCTGGTTGTATGGCGGTGTCTTACCGATCATTGGACATGGAATGTCAACCAAGTTAATGGGTACATGCCTGGAAGCATGGTACTGGATAGATCCACTAAACGAGTAATCCACATGGTATGGTATCACAATGGATTCTCGTGTAGTACTTGTATGGATCCTTTGACCTGACCATATGATGGTGTTACATGTGAAGTCGCATACTTAGGGGTACGCCTAAAGGGCCTGTAATAGGGTGCCAAGTATGGGTGCTTTCGGGTATGTCACTGAACATGGTAATACTATGGATATGCAGAAGGGATTTGTCACTCAGTAACCAACTGAGAAGATATCACCGGCCACTTGATGAATGTGACTGATAAGAGTGTGGCCACACCCAAACAAGTTGGAACTTGTTTGTGAGGTTCAGTGCATTCGGGATCAAGTTAATGTCCGAACACAAAAGAGGGTGATCAATCCATGCCTCTGTGTTGGACACCGATATCAATGACATGGGATGCACAAGTTTAAACTACAGGGTTATGATATCAGTTAGACTGCCATCTCCATCTTAATTGGGGGCTGCAGTGGCTTGCTAGAGCCCAACTGCAGTCTGCGGGCCAAAGGCCCGCTGCCAACATAAAGATGGGCCCACAGGAGCGTACACATAGAACGATAGAATGCAGACTTAAGGAATCCCATGTATACTTGGAGTATACACAGTGGAGGGAGAAGCATGTATATATTAATTATATTATAAAGATCAATTGGATTGGTCATAATAATAAAATTAATATATTCAATTGGCTCTTCATAATTAATTGATTAATTATGAAATTATTTCCTAGGTGGAAATATTCATATGTATGGGTTTACATATGATTTTATTTTGTGTAGATTTAATTTTAATTTGATGGATTAAATTAATTGTCAAACTAATTTTAATTTAGATGTAAATAATATATTACTTGGAGTAATATATTAAATACATGGGTATATTAAAATTAGGCTTGAAATTAATTTAAACCAGAATAATTAAAATTAGACTGGGCCTAAATTAAAACATGGAAGCCCGCACAGAATAGACAGGAGCCAAGATGGGCCTGAATTCCCTTAAGGAATTCGGCCAACCCTAGGTATAAATACCTAGGGTTAGAGATTTCGACGAAGCTAAGCTTAGAGCCTCCTAGCCGAAATTTTCCTAGCTCTTCCCTCTCCATTGTTTTTTTTTTCCGACGCTAGCACGGGTTGCATTTGTTAAGCGTTCGTGTACGTGAGAGTGGAGGAATTCTATCTTGAATTCTGCAGTCATCATCCATCTCTAGAAAGAGATATTTCTGGTAAGAAATTTAATCCCTTTCTATTTAATTTTAAGTTTTTCAATTTCCACTTCAATTGCTCCTGGGACTGGATTTGAGGAAATCACCGCGTTTTTCCGCTTTTATCGGGTGATTTCCGGTGACAAATCCCAACAGTGGTATCAGAGCAGGCTTTTGATCCATGGAAATTGATTAATTTTGTTGAATCCCTATTTTGAAATTGGATGTTTTTGATTGGGATTCATGGTATGGGTTTTATGATTTTTCCCATATGTTTTATACAATGAAAATTAAATTTGCATATAGGTTTATGTTAGTTTAATTTTATTGTGTATTATTGGAATTCTTGGTGAATTGCTTTGGATGATGAATGGTGATTTTTTTTTATTTAATTCTGTTAAAAAAAAAATCAGCTTCCTGGAGTGCGGGGCTGCCGCCGCCGGCCGCCGCACGCGGCGGGAGGCGCGGCGGCAGCCGCTGCCTACTGCTGCTAGGGCAACCCCGTTGCCCTAGCTGCAGGGGGCCGGGCCTAGTTTTTGGATTTTACGGGTTTTAGTCCGGGCCCAGTTTTGAAATTTTAATTGGTTTTAAAATTCGTGTGTTTAAATTTATGTAATTTAAATGCGCATGGTTTCTTGGATGAATTTTATTCCATTCATGTGATATTAGTTTTGGAAATTAATATGGTTAATGGAAATTGGTTCGGGTAATTTTGGCACAATTACTCGGACGGCTGAATTGGACCCATGGTTTCCCAATTCCAGTGGGAGCAGTTGGACTGCCTGGGCTGGAGGCCCAAAGCCCGTTAAGGGTTAGAACCATGGTAGGCCAAAATTGGCGATTTCCTAATAATGGCTTTGACATAATTTAAATGGGCTTAAATCATGCATTATGACATGCTTTTGAATTGTATGTATTGGATGCATATGAATGGTTGAATGAATGTATGATTGGATGCTATTGGGCCTTTTACGAGATGAGTTGTATTTTTCTTTTGGGTAAATACGGCCTGCGTGTCGTTTTTCTTTTAATGTAATTTTATTTTATTTAAATTAAATATTATAAAATTTGTAAAAGAAGAAGCCCATGGAGTGGTGAGCCCAAATGGAGGTGCAAGCCCAAATTGGAGGTGTAAGCCCAGAACGAGAAGATGGAGGCCCGCCTAATATATGTTTCTAGTATAGGTTTACTAGAATAATATTAGGATGTAACATAGGCCCATAGCAGTCCATTTTAATTTTATTTAATCATGTTTTATATTCATTTGCATGTATGTATGTATGTTCCAATAGCTCATTCACCCGCTTTATGTATGTAAGCCGTTATAATTGAATCTAATAACCAAACGGAAATTACTAAGTCGCTTAAAAGTGCTTCCCTCATTCAAAACCGAATCGAAGTGGGAATAGGCCAGTTGTAGACCATGCCCTCGCAGGATGCACTGGAGTATTGTCACTTTGTATTGGGTTAGAGTATGGGATACTCTAACACTTGGATGGAGGTTTTGACTTAGCGTGGGTAGTAGGATTTTCTTGGCCCTAAGCACAGATGGATAAGTGCCAACAAGCCCATCAAACCGAGAGTCCCTAGGTTGGGATTGGACGGCGTTCCTACCTAAATAATTAAGGTATAGTTGTACCAAACCCTCGTTTGGCTATATCTTAATGAAATATGGATCTCGGCCCATGAGCCCAACAACTCGGTTTAAATTAATAACTTGATTCATTATTAATTTTATATGGGAACAACAAAGCAAAGCCCTTTATTAACACTCTCAATGTTTTTCTGTATAGAAACACCCAAATGGCAAACACAAATACCTTATCACTGTGATCAATTCTTGAAAAGGACAAGCTTTCCGGTCCTAACTTTTTAGACTGGTCTAGGAACTTGAGGATAGTTCTAAGACAACAGTCAAAAGAGTATGTGCTGGAAAGGCCTGTGCCGGCTGCACCTCAGGGACGTAATCCACCGGCTACCCAGCTGGAGGAATACGAGGCGCACGTCAAGGACAACCGGGATGTGACATGCCTTATGTTGGCTTGCATGGTCCCCGAACTGCAAAAACAGTTTATGGACCATCAAGCCTATGCTATGATAACAACTCTTAATGAGATGTTTCAAGAGCAAGCTCGTCAGGAAAGGTACCTGACCAATAAGGCATTCCACTCTTGTAAGATGGGGGCTGGGACATCTGTGAGTGCACACGTGCTCAAGATGAAGGGCTATTTGGATACTTTGGCCCGTCTCGGATCGCCTATCTCTCAAGAGTTGGCGGTGGACACAATCCTCGCGTCCTTGTCGGATTCTTATGATCAGTTCATCCTTAACTACAACATGCAAGGGATGAACCGCACTGTCAGTGAGCTGCATGGGATGCTTAAGCTTATTGAGCAGTCGATCAAGAAGACTCCGCCGGTGCTGCTGGTTAACAAGGGGAACGCTCCTCTTGCTAAGGGTAAGGCCAAGGAAAAGGCCAAGGCTAAGGCCAAGAAGGCCAAAGCCAAGAAGGCCAAGGCCTAACCCAAGGCCCAGCAGAAGGCAAGTCCTGAGGACGTCTGTTTCGGGTGCAGACAGGCGGGCCATTGGAAGAGATCGTGTCCCAAGCTGATGGGAGAGCAAAGAAGGGGCCAAGGTGCGTCCTCTTCAGGTATTTATGTTATAGATATTAACCTTACTGTTTCAACATCCTGGGTATTGGATACTGGATGTGGTTCTCACATTTGTTGCAATGTGCAGGGACTTAAGAACAGAAGGTTGCTGGGGTCGGAAGAGGTGGACTTGCGGGTCGGGAATGGAGCAAGGGTTGCTGCCATAGAGATCGGCGAATACCACCTAATGATGCCCAGCGGATTGGTTTTAATTTTAGAACATTGTTACTTTGTACCTGCTATGTGCAGGAATATTATCTCTGTATCAATGTTGGATATTTCTGGATTTGATTTTACTATTATAAATGGTCGAATTTCTATATCCAGAGAGGGGTTATTTTATGGAGATGCTCTATTAAATAATGGCCTGTATGTCCTGGACTTAAATGAAACCAATCATATCTATAACATAAACACGAAAAGGGTTAAGCCTAACGAACTTAATCCAGTCTACCTATGGCATTGTCGTCTTGGCCATATAAACGAGAAGCGCATAGCTAGGCTTCACAAAGCTGGAGTCCTAGGGTCATTTGACTTGGAGTCAATTGATGCATGCGAATCATGTTTAAAAGGCAAGATGACAAAGGCGCCTTTTAGCAAAAAGGCTGAAAGGGCCACTGGCTTGTTGGACCTAATACATTCAGATGTATGTGGACCTATGAGCGCAGTGACCAGAGGTGGGCATCTGTACTTCGTCACGTTCACGGATGATTTCAGCAGATATGGCTATGTCTATCTGATAAAACACAAGTCCGAGACCCTTGATAGGTTCAAGGAATTTAGGAACGAGGTACAGAACTAGCTAGGCAGGAATATCAAAGCCCTTTGGTCGGACCGAGGCGGTGAGTATATGTGCCTAGAGTTTGACTCATACTTGAGAGAGCATGGAATAGTTCCACAGCTCACTCCTTCTAGAACACCACAATGGAATGGGGTGTCCGAAAGGAGGAATAGGACCTTGTTGGACATGGTCCGCTCAATGATGAGTCAAGCATCTCTCCCAATTAGCTTCTGGGGACACGCCCTCGAGACAACAGCTCTCATATTAAACAATACTCCGACTAAGGCAGTGGGAAAAACCCCATATCAGATATGGACGGGCAAGGAGCCCAATGTGTCTTTCCTAAGGATTTGGGGATGCGAAGCACATGTCAAGAAATTGACTAGTGGCAAGCTGGAGCCCAAAACTGATAAATGCCTGTTTGTGGGCTACCCTAGGGAAACCAAAGGGTATTACTTCTACAACCCCGCCGAGAACAAGGTGTTCGTGGCAAGAAAGGGGGTCTTTCTGGAAAAGGAGTTCCTTTCCAAGAAAGATAGTGGGAGCAATGTTGAACTCAGGGAAGTTCAAGGTCCACAAGCTCCTGAAGAGGATAACTCAGAGGCCCAGGTGGAGCTTCCACAAGTGGAAGCACCGACCCAGGCCACACAAGAACCTAGAAGGTCTGGTAGGGATCGTCGGGAACCGGAGAGGTATGGTTTCCTCGTCACCGATGATCAAACTCTTCTCATCTGGGATGAAGAAGAACCAAAAACCTACCAAGAGGCTATGGCTAGCCCACAGTCTGCAAATTGGCGCAAAGCCATGGAGGCAGAAATGCAATCTATGTACGATAATCAAGTTTGGAACTTGGTTGATCCACCTCCGGGTGCTAAGGTAATAGGTTGCAAGTGGTGCTATAAGCTAAAAGCTGATAATACCTTCAAGGGGCGTCTGGTTGCGAAAGGTTTCAGACAAGTCCATGGAATAGACTATGATGAAACTTTCTCACCAGTAGCCATGCTCAAGTCCATCAGGATACTGCTGGCCATAGCCGCATGGTATGACTATGAGGTATGGCAGATGGATGTCAAAACCGCTTTCCTTAATGGGAAGCTACTCGAGGATGTGTACATGACACAACCTGAGGGTTTTGTCGATCCTAAGTATCCAGGAAGGGTATGCAAACTTCAACGGTCCATTTATGGACTGAAGCAAGCATCCCGTAGTTGGAATCTAAGATTCAATGAGGCTATAAAGGAATATGGCTTCATACAGAATCTGGATGAGCCTTGTGTGTATAAGAGGACTAGTGGGAGCATTGTCACATTTTTAGTACTCTATGTAGACGACATCCTACTCATTGGAAGCGACATACCTACACTGCAAGGGGTAAAGCAGTGGCTGAGTAAGTGCTTTGCAATGAAGGACTTAGGTGAAGCTGAGATGATCCTAGGGATCAGGATTTATAGGGATAGACCAAATCGGCTTCTGGGCCTAAGTCAGGCTTCGTACATTGACAAAGTTCTGAAAAGATTCAGCATGGACCGGGCCAAGAAAGGTTTCTTGCCAATGGGCCATGGGCTGAAACTTAGTAAGAAGAACTGTCCTAAAACAAGGGAGGACAGGGAGAACATGAAATTGGTTCCATATGCTTCGGCTATTGGATCAATCATGTACTCCATGTTATGTACGAGACCTGATGTCGCCTTTGCACTAAGTATGACAAGCCGATACCAGCAGGATCCCGGGGAGGATCACTGGAAAGCTGTCAAGGCGATCCTCAGGTACCTTAACTGGACTAAGGATAGCTTCTTGGTGTATGGTGGTCAGGAAGTGCTATCAGTTACTGGGTATACTGATGCAAGCTTCCAGACAGACCAAGATGAGTACCAATCGCAGTCAGGGTATGTATTCTTGCTGAATGGTGGTGCTGTAAGCTGGAGGAGCTCAAAGCAGCCAACCATAGCGGACTCTACAACAGAAGCCGAGTACATCGCTGCGTGTGATGCAGCTAAGGAAGCTGTGTGGATGAAGAAGTTTATCACTGAGTTGGGAGTAGTGCCAACTATCCAGGACCCACTCGATATCTTCTGTGACAACAATGGGGCCGTCGCACAAGCTAAGGAGCCCCGATCACACAAGAACACAAAGCACGTGCTCAGAAAGTTTCACCTCATACGAGAAATCGTGGAGAGAGGCGACATTGCATTGCACAGAGTGGACACCGAGGATAATGTCGCAGATCCATTGACCAAGGCGCTGGCCCAGCCCAAGCACGAGGGTCATACTAGATCTATAGGGATTAGGCCCATGCCTAGTTGGAACTAGTGCAAGTGGGAGATTGTTGGAAATGCCCTAGTCCCGAGGCATTGGTCCTTGTATTTGTACTATACATTTATTGGATTTATGTGTTGTACTCATTTGTGTCATTAATAAAGGCATCAATTCATTTATTATATCTATCTTGTGCAATATATTAAATGAAGTATCCAATGGACATATCTATAGCCATGACGACCAGTGTCATGCACTTAGCAGTAAGACCATGGATAGGGTTAACGATATGACCATGAATAGATCCGTAGTCTGTTCCAGTCATAGGAATGAATGGAACAACAGACTATCATTAACCTGGTTGTATGGCGGTGTCTTACCAGTCATTGGACATGGAATGTCAACCAAGTTAATGGGTACATGCCTGGAAGCATGGTACTGGATAGATCCACTAAACGAGTAATCCACATGGTATGGTATCACAATGGATTCTCGTGTAGTACTTGTATGGATCCTTTGACCTAACCATATGATGGTGTTACATGTGAAGTCGCATACTTAGGGGTACGCCTAAAGGGCCTGTAATAGGGTGCCAAGTATGGGTGCTTTCGGGTATGTCACTGAACATGGTAATACTATGGATATGCAGAAGGGATTTGTCACTCAGTAACCAACTGAGAAGATATCACCGGCCACTTGATGAATGTGACTGATAAGAGTGTGGCCACACCCAAACAAGTTGGAACTTGTTTGTGAGGTTCAGTGCATTCGGGATCAAGTTAATGTCCGAACACAAAAGAGGGTGATCAATCCATGCCTCTGTGTTGGACACCGATATCAATGACATGGGATGTACAAGTTTAAACTACAGGGTTATGATATCAGTTAGACTGCCATCTCCATCTTAATTGGGGGCTGCAGTGGCTTGCTAGAGCCCAACTGCAGTCTGCGGGCCAAAGGCCCGCTGCCAACATAAAGATGGGCCCACAGGATCGTGCACATAGAACGATAGAATGCAGACTTAAGGAATCACATGTATACTTGGAGTATACACAGTGGAGGGAGAAGCATGTATATATTAATTATATTATAAAGATCAATTGGATTGGTCATAATAATAAAATTAATATATTCAATTGGCTCTTCATAATTAATTGGATTAATTATGAAATTATTTCCTAGGTGGAAATATTCATATGTATAGGTTTACATATGATTTTATTTTGTGTAGATTTATTTTTAATTTGATGGATTAAATTAATTGTCAAACTAATTTTAATTTAGATGTAAATAATATATTACTTGGAGTAATATATTAAATACATGGGTATATTAAAATTGGGCTTAAAATTAATTTAAACCAGAATAATTAAAATTAGACTGGGCCTAAATTAAAACATGGAAGCCCGCACAGAATAGACAGGAGCCAAGATGGGCCTGAATTCCCTTAAGGAATTCGGCCAACCCTAGGTATAAATACCTAGGGTTAGAGATTTCGGCGAAGCTAAGCTTAGAGCCTCCTAGCCGAAATTTTCCTAGCTCTTCCCTCTCCATTGTTTTGTTTTTCCGACGCTAGCACGGGTTACATTTGTTAAGCTTTCGTGTACGTGAGAGTGGAGGAATTCTACCTTGAATTCTGCAGTCATCATCCATCTCTAGAAAGAGATATTTCTGGTAAGAAATTTAATCCCTTTCTATTTAATTTTAAGTTTTTCAATTTCCACTTCAATTGCTCCTCGGACTGGATTTGAGGAAATCACCGCGTTCTTCCACTTTTATCGGGTGATTTCCGGTGACAAATCCCAACATTCATCACCTCAGGTATTTTGGACCTGGAGTCGAGTGTCAAATTTGATCACGCAGGGGGCAGCTGTAAGCGCCTGAATTTTTCGGACTTTAAAAAAAAAGAGTGTTTCGTGCCATAACTGTAATTATAGTCGTGGGGCTGTATTACAGTCGTACAACTGTAATATCGGAGCAGGTACAACAGCCCATACCTTGTGACATAAAAAATGGGATTGATTTTTAGAGCAATTAATGCTCGTTTTCTCCAGCAAGAAACTAGCAGAATAAGAAGGAAAAAGAGAGAAGAGAGAGGGACTTTTTCGATTCTGAGATTTTAGGAGCTTAAGGAGAGGAATTGATAAAGAAAAGAGAGAAAAATGATAGAAAAAGCAAAACCAACACAACTCAATCTTTTCTCCTTTTTTTCTTTTGATTCTTAAGTGTTAAAGTTAAAACTTGATAGAAATCATAGGTTAATAACTTGACACTTAAAACTCAATCAATTTCAGGCCTTAAACCAATCAGAATCCGTGACATTTTGGAGATTTTGGACTTGACTTTCAAAACCTTAGCTCAAAGGAAAAGGAGCAATTTGGAGGTGATTGGGGTGTTTCTAGTGGTCTATCCTACAGTGGATCAGCGTCACAAAGGTAAACATACTTCAAACCTTCATCTTCTTGCTTTTTCTGGGTGATTTGGTGTGTTTTTGTGCATAAAAACTCAATTTTTGGGCTTATTGTTTCTGGAATTCAAGAACAGCCGTACGACTGTTCTTGTGTTGAAGAACAGTCGTACGACTGTTCTTGAATTTCGCCGCTATTTTCCTTTCATTTAAATAAATTTTGGCAATTTCCTGCAATTGGAGGGATTACAGTCGCACGACTGTAACTTCCGTCCAGAGGCAAAATTTCCATTTTAATCCATAAAAATTCCTAAAAATCATAAAAATGCAGAAAAATCAGAAAATCATCAAAAATGAATTTTGTTGTGTGCATTCACGACCCTAGATTTAATTTTCAGTATAATTGCATTTAGAACAATGCCACGATGGAGACCCGATTACCAACCCACTTCACATGCTAAATTAAAGTAAACCAGAAAATAAAATTTTTCCAAAATGATTTTCTCACAAAATCAAAATACAGGGACGTTTCAAAATGTTTTCCAGGTCTAATCGAGCCAGCTAGTCGAGCCGATCCAGTTATCCCCACTAAATGTATGTTCCCAATTTCCAATTTCCCAATTCTGTCCTGTTTGAGTCCTATTTGTGATGTGCTATAAATTGTGCTAACGGTTTATTTTGTAGCTTTTAGTTTATTTTATTTTTTCATTTTGATGTGATTAATAGCTTAATCCGTGTATTTTAGGCGGTTGTATTTTTTAGACAAATCGTGTATTTTAGGCATTTGAAAGGTGAGGACGAGAGTTTTTATTTTCATTCAATCGAGTTGTAATAATTTAATTAATTATTTACTGCTTTACTATTATTTGTGTGTGTACACTGTGTGATTTAATTTAATAAAATTGACTTTAGAATTATAAGATGCCATCAAAGAAAATTGGCCAATTTTATTTTGATTAGACACGAAATAGGGGACTTGTCCGGACCTAGATCTCTGGATAGTGTAGCGGCCTTTCGTTCGGTTCAGCTACACTGAAATTTCCTGGTCAAGCTGAGCCGGGTGGCGACTCCTACACTATTTATTGAGACTTAGGTCTCAGTTCTTTTATGAAATAATTTAATTTTCTAAAAATAAATTTTCATCATAAAAACCCTACGTAAGGGAGGGTTGCCCGATCTCGAGGCTCCCTTCCGAGAGAGTCCGCGTTCCGTCGATAACGTCATCCTCTCACAATCAATTAGATATATGTCTGATTAGGTGACTCATGCATAATTCAAAGATTTTGTTAGACAAAACTAGCAACTATTGTATAATGTGCTTATTGTTGCTAGAAATTTTATGAATCAAGTCTTAGATTGGAATAAGAAATGCTTTGGAAATATTTTCTATTGGGTGAATCAATTATTAAATAGGCTTTTAAGTATTACTAGAGCACAAGAAAGGAATTGGTGCCACAACTTGAGTTTTATAAAGCAATAGTTGCAAGCAGACCTCCTACTTATGATAACTTAAGAAAGCTAATTTAGTTCCAAAAATCATGAAAAATAATGGATAAGGGGTGAGGATAGAAACATAAAATACTTTCATATATCTATGATGATCCGTAAATGCATAAACAAGATTGAGATGCTTAAAAATGCTAATGGATAGTGGCTTACCAATCAAGAGGAACTTACTAAAATGGCTACAGGCTTCTATGGAAATTTATTTTATGTTGATCAAAACATCGATAATCCAAAGTCGGTGTTAGCTGCTTTCTCGAGGATAGATAGTGACTTGCTACAACAAACTTTCATTGACATCATGAAGGCAAACATCCATCATTTGGTGTTTTATACGGCTCTGCTTAAAGCTTTGGGCATCGATGGACTAACGCCTAGATTTTTTCAAATGCTTTGGGAGTCGGTTAAACAAAATAGGTTCATTTTATTCACTTAGTGCTTCAAGGTACGATAATGTGGGCCTGGTGAATGACCTAATTGCTAAAGTTAGTAATCCATAAGATTTTACTCAGTTTAGGCCGATCAGTTTGTGTTCAGTGCTGTATAAAATAGTCATGAAGATCATCACCAACCGTTTGAAGTCTAGTTTGCCTCATATTGTCAATCCTAATTAGAGCATTTTTGTGCCCGAATGATAAATATCCGATAATATCATTGCTGCTCAAGAAATTGAGCATTCTTTACGGACAAAGAGAGAAAAAAAAAGATGTGGCAGTTAAAATTGATTTAGAGAAAGCCTATGATAAGTTGGGTTAGAATTTTATGGGAGATACTTTTAAGCATATAGGATTGCTAGACTCCTAGTTTCTAGGTTGTAGAAAAATGCATCTCCACATCCTTGATGCAAGTGCTTTAAGGAGTGATTTTCAATAGAAACATGTCAGAACCATTTTAGCCCTCCAAAGGAACTAGGTATAGAGATCTGTTGTCTCTATACCTGTTTGTGTTATGTATGCAGCGATTGAGCCATTTGATTCAAGCTCAGGTTACTCAAGGGAAATGAAAAGATGTGAAGTGTGCGAGAAATTATCCTCCAATCTCCCATCTCTTTTTTTGTTGATGACCTTTTCCTCTTTGGGGAGGCTTCTTAAGACCACATTGATACGATGGAAGCATATCTTAATAAGTTTTGTTCCACCTTAAGGCCAAAAGTGAACCAAAGAAAGTCCATCATATGTTTCTCAAAGAATATCAGTGGCTCTTTGGAAAGAAGCTTAAGTTAAAAGTATGGAATCCCACTTGTTGCCATCCTAGGGAAGTATAGGGATTCCTTTGTTTGATAAGAGAGTAAAGAAGCAAACATATACTGAAGTGGTGGATAAAACTTCCTCAAAGCTTTTAGGTTAGAAAGCTTCCATGCTTTCCCTTGTTGGGCGAACGACACTTATAAAAGCTGTTTCCAATGGTATTCTTAATCATAATGCAAACTAATCTCCTTGCATTGGCTAATGCTAAGGCACTTGATAAAGCTAATAAAGACTTCCTTTGGGGCAATTAAGGGGGGCAAAGGAAGATGAACTTAGCATCTTGGGAGTAAGTTTGTTGTCTGAAATAGCATGGAGGACTCAAAATTCATTGAGCTCAGCCCCACAACAAGGCCTTTATCATGATATTGATATGGAGATTTATCAAAGAACCAGATGCTTTATGGGTTAAAACTCTAACTGGGAAGTATCTTTGCATCTCAGACATTTTTTGTACTTATTAGAGCACTAAGAGGAAATCCTATACTTGGCGCAATATGCTTCCTTTATTACAGGAGTTCTAGAAAGGTTTGACGTGAAATGTGAGGAATGGGAAAACTATCTATTCCTGGATTGGCAGTTGGTTAAGGGACTGTGCCTTGGTGAATCGTGTTTCTAACATCCCTTACAACCATCTTAATTTGTTTGCAGCTGATTATGTTAATGGTAAGGACAATTAGAAATAGAAATTAGTGGAAAATCTCCTGCCTCTTAATATTAAGCTTCTTTTGGCTGGCTCTAAAATTAGCTTAAATGATCAATGTGTGGATGATATAGGATAGGGCCCTTCTAGAACTAGCAAATTTACCATGATGTTGGCTTTTAATCTTGTTTCAGGTAATCTTTCTACTAAACCTGACTGTTTGATTATTTCTATATGGAAGCTACATATCCCACATAGGATACAAATGTTCATTTGGTTAGCCATCCATGTGCACGTACTTACAAATGAAGCTAAAACATACCGACATCTAATTCACTATGATTCCTACTCAAATTGTATTATTCTACTGAAATTACTTTGCACACGCTAAAGGAATGCTTGACTAGAAAACAGATTTGGTCTCAGGTTTAGGACCTAGCTTTGAAGTTATTGGGTGGCACACATATGTGGGTAACACCAACAAGTGTGTGTGATGATGTGATTGGAGGATTGTTTTCTCTATTACTATCTAGTACATTTGGAAATGACAAAATTTACGCATTTTCTAGAATGGTATGAGCATTCCGAAGGAGAAAAGGAAGGCTATTTAAGGGTATTCAATCATGATAGCTTCATTTTGGCTTGATCTCCTGGAATGAATTGATCATCAGTGGGAGGAGCCTAGTGTGTGGATTAAACATGCTGAGGACTGGATAAATACAATATAGATAATTACTGTAAAGGCAACTTAAGGCAGATTTATGTAGGGGGTCTGCTCCAAGATAGTAGTGGTAATTGGCTTAGGGGTTTTGTGCATAACATTGGGCCTGGGGATCCTCTTGTTGCTAGAGCTTAGGTTTTGAAGACAAATTTGGAGTTAATATCCTAAAAGGATACAAGGTGATTTTCAAGATTGATTCTACAGATTTGATTAATATTGTCAACAATAGCAGTGTTTTTGACCCGGCAAATTGTATTTGCAACCTTGTTTCCTCTATTCAAAGCTCCTTAAAAAGTATTCCTCATGTCAAACTTTGTCATATTTTTAGAAAAGCAAACAATATGTTGGGAATTTCGATCCACGAGTCCATTTTATTGACAACCAGCCTAATGTAATCAAGTAGACACTTTTGCACCATTTCGTTGGTGTCCAAGCTTGCATTTCTGGAGCTGTTAGAGTGGGTTGATCAAACTCTTTTTGCTTTTTTTTTATGATTTTGTTTATTCTTTTCCCTTTGTAAAAAAAAAAATCTCAAGCATATTTTATCACTCATTATGTGCGCTCATAGAATTATTAATTATACTTGTTAGAAGTGTTATTTCGTTGGTGTCCAAGCTTGCATTTCTGGAGCTATTAGAGTGGGTTGATCAACCTCTTTTTGCTTTTTTTTTCCCTTTATAAAAAAACTCGAGCATATTTTTTTTATCACTCATCATGTGCGCTCATAGAATTATTAATTATACTTGTTAGAAGTGTTATTAGAACTGGATCGGACCGGCTGGTTTGACTGATTTAATCGGTAACCGACTAGTTGTTCAGTCAATTCAATAATCTAAAATCGACCAATTTGAAAACCGGGATTGTAGTCGATCGAACCGGAAAAACCGATCACTAGAGCTCGATTTTCAGTCATTTATTCTCTCTTAATAAAAAAAATTGAAATGATTGCTATAGGGTTTGAACCATTACTCATTTTCTTAAGTCCAGAGAATATTTGCACCAAGCCATATTTGCTATATGGATATGCTTCGCATTATATATATATATATATATATAAAAGAGACCCTATTTGTTTAATTTTTTAATTACATTATATGAATAATTAATAAATATTTATATCTTCATTTTGAAAAATAGCAATCCAAAATAATTAAACTTTGTGTTTGTAATCATGGATTTAAATAGACTTTTGTTTATAATACTTCAATTTTGATTTGACCCTAGTTTAACTACGATTAAATTTAAAACTCGTAATCTCTATAAATTTATTATCTATCTTTGATTTTGCTCTTTCTTATTTTTGGCAATTTTTTTCAGAATCATTGCTCTTTAATTAATAATTAAATTTGTGATCCAAATTTACATTCTAGTTTGAAATATTTTTAGATATTTGTTACAATAAAATATTCTCGTAGATTGAGTAATTTTCAGTGCTGGTAGTATGGTTTGATTTGAGTAATTTTGAATGTTGAGTAATTCATTACTTTAAGAACCATATTCTTGAGCTATAATTTTCAGCTCAGTAATTCAGTTCAAATAATAATGATAATATTTTATATAGAATGAGCAGAATAGTGACTTAAATTTATAATTTTTGAGTATTGAGCTACATATAGTAGAAAGATAAAAAAAATATTAAATTAAACCTCTAGCTAATCGATTCAAGCTTTATTTGACAGATATTATTTTGTTTTCGATATTTTGTGAATTGTTGGTTATTACTTACTAACTCATTAAGATATTTGTTACTTTATGTACTAATTTGTATGAAAGCTGGTTGATTACATGTTATTGAACTTTGTTTTGATGAAAACAACTTTACATTTGAAGAAGATAAAAATAAATAAATACTTTGAAAATTAATTAAAGATGAATGTGATTTTATTTTTAATTAGTTAACAAAGTATAAGATAAAAACTCCCAACAAGGACATTGGAAGGATATTACAAACAGAAGATAAAATATTTGGAGTAATATGATAAAAATTGCTTTAGGAAGCTGAAGAATTAAGAAATTCTATTACACATCTTCAGAGATCTAAACACTGTATAACGGCTACATTCAAAGACCTGAAGAAGTTCACTTCAAATCTTCAGAGACCTGAACATTGTATAACGGCTACATTTAGAAACCTGAAGAAGTTCACTTCAAATGTTCAGAGACTTGAACACTGTATAACGACTACATTTAAAGACCTAAAGAAATTCACTTCAAATCTTCAGAGACCTAAACACTGTGTAACGGCTATATTAAGAAACCTGAAGAAGTTCATTAAAAATCTTCAGATGGCTAAACACTGTGAAACGGCTAGTTTCAGAAACCTAAAGAAAATCAGAATTAAAGTTTCAGAGAGCTGAATACTGTGCAACAACTAGTTTCAGAGACCTGAATAGAATTTGAATTTCTTCTCTAAACCACCTCTCTGATGCCTATAAATAGAAGACAATTGCAAAAATTTCAACTTGGGAAAGAAAATTTAAGCATACAATACAATCAAAGCATTCTTGAGTAGTCTTTCCAACAAACTTTAAAGAGAGCAATTGAAAGAATTCAAGTTTCATCAAAGCAATTCATACATTTTCAAATAAAATATTTTGAGTGAATTATAATATCAGACTGAGGGATATTAGTGTGAGGTAGAGCTTTGTTGTTAGAATTTCATCAACAAAGTTTGTGAAAGTTTGGTTGTTGATCTTTGAAAAACAACTGTTGTAAAAAGTTTGGTATTTGACCTTGCGAAAAACACCGGTTGTCCCGATCCAAACAGAATCATTGTCTTAATCCTAGACAAAAGCAGGATTAATCGTCCCGATTTTGGACAAAAGAAAGATCACTTGGTTCACTTGGGGACATGAGTAGGACAATTGGTCTGAACCTGTATAAATCTTTGTGTCACATATATCTCTATCCCTACTTTTTTTAATTACTGCCATATATATTGATGCATTTTCAGCAGTAATGGTTTTTAGAGATTTTATTTTATTTCTTCAAAAAGAAATTATTTTCACAAGTTTTACGATTTATTTTATTCCACATTTTAAGTAAAACTTCTCTATTGGATAAAATTGTTTTTGATTATAAAAAGGTTTTCAAAAGAGAATTTTTATTTGGATATATATACTATTCACTTCCCCTCTAGTGTACCTCAAAGCCTATTTGGGACTAACATATATATAATAGATTTTATAAATTTATATTAAATAATTATTGTTTTAATAAAAATGAAAAATATGATTCGACCATTATCAAACCAATTGAACCATAAATCAATAGTCTTGCTAGTTCGTTGTCCAGTTGAGCCCCGACAACATTGCTTGTTAGAACTAGGGGTAATCAAAACCGAACCAATGTCCAAAAACCGAAAATCCAAACCGAACCGAATCGAACCAAACCAATTCATTTCATAATTTGGTTCGGTTTGGTTTTAAGTTATGAAGAAGTTTGGACTTAGGTTCGGTTCGGTTCAAAACCGAAAAACGGAATAATTGGTAAAATATTAAAATTAATTATAAAATTAATATATACTAATTGTAGAGAATTTTAGACATTATATTGTTTTATAGTTTTATATAGTGATTTTTTTATGCTAATTTATTATTATTAAAATTTGAGAGTTGCAAAAAAAAAAAGAGAGAATTTTAGTATTTTATTGTGATGTAATAGTATTATTTAGTATTACTGTTTTTTTAAGTTAATTTTTTTGTATTTCTTTTTTTTTTTTTTTTTAAACAAACTACTTATATAAAATTTTTATTTTGATTTTTTTTTTAAAAAAGTTGATTTTTTTGTTCGAGGTAGTCCAAACCGAACCGAACCGAACTAGTTAGGTTTGGACTGAACCAAACCAAAATTTAGTTTGGATCGGATTGGTTTATAAAATACAATGTTTTTTGGATCGGTTTTTTAGTTCGGTTCGGTTTTTTAACCGAACCGGTCCATGCTCACCCCTAGTTAGAACATAAATGTGGGAAACCATGTGCTGTGTCTTTCGAAACTGTTGGCTCTTAATATTGTCGTTAGGAATTCGCAGTGGCAGCAGGAAATTATTAAACTATCCTTCATGAAATTAAATTATTAATCCATACAATACATAAAATATTAACCCTTTTTTTTTTTTTTTTTTTTGGAGAAAAAAGAAAATATTAACCCATTATACTTTATACTTCGGTCTCATTTTTGTCTTTAAAATGGATTAAATTATCTATCACCGTAGCGTTTTGTTTAATTGATAGTCATTTGACTCTAGATAGATTGGCTATTAAATATATTTGATTAATATCTTTATCCTTCCACATTTGATTTTTTATTTTATAAGTTAAGAAAATTTTGGTTGCTGTGATTTAAAAATAAGATATTAAATTTTGATAGGACCAATACTTTGTTAGTCAATAATTGGTAGCAGATGAATCCAACTAAATTTTCGGACAATCGTTAAAAATAGTTAATTTAAGATTTTAAGTAAAGTCTTGTGAAAAAATTTAAGCTGGAGGACCTAAAATGAACAAATTTAAGTTGAAGGGTTATAATTTGTTCTTTATAGTAATGAATTGGCAAAGGAGGAAGGAAGTAGGAATCAGCGTCAACTTTTATGGGAATTAATTGTCTTTTATTTTTTAGTATAAACTATAAAGTCTTGTTGCTCGATTGCTTCGTTGCCAAACAAAAGCAAAGAATCAGTTACCCAATTTATAGTTAAATTACAGTAGCGATATATTGATTTTTAACATTTTCCACTGCTAGATATGCACATTGTATTTTAATATACAATTACACACATTTACATGTAATCTAAAGTAAAGTACATATTATCTATGGTTGCAAATGGGACAGGGCGGGACGGAGATTGTATTTTCCATTCCGGTTTCTGTCCGATTTATTAATCAGAGATAAATTTCTGTCTCATCCCCGATCCCAGTGGGGAATCGGTTTCTCGCGGGAATTCCAATCCCCGTTTAGCTAGTTTTATATTTTATAAAAAAGATCTTATAAAATTTCAATTTTCACCCTCAATTTTATCCAAATGTACATTAAACTATAAACATAAAATTCTCAAAACTCAATTCTCAAATACACTAACATATAATTAATAATTATATATAAAATAACATCAATATAATATCATTAGCTCCCACTTGGACCTTTTCTCCAATTCCAATCTTCATTTTCATACCAAATTTCCAATTGAAACCTAGCAAACTAGAAATATAAAATTCATAAGTTTATCGGTCGTCGACGAGGAACTCACAAACTTATCAGTCGTAGACGAGGAACTCAACGAAGCCCACCGACGGTTGATGTCGCACGGATCCGTAAACTGAAAAGTGCGGCGAAGCGGAAGGAGCAGGAGACGGAGACCAGTGAGAGTTAGGGATTTCAATTTTGAGCAGACAAAGTGCGATGAGAAGAAGCAGAGTAAGAATTGGGTGGATTAGTTTATAAAATTAGTTTTATTTACTTTATTTTATAAAATTATAAATAAGAAGTGAGAACAAGAAGTAGGTGTAGGAATCGGGTGGATTTAGTT
This sequence comes from Euphorbia tirucalli, assembly GCA_039660915.1. Lineage (NCBI taxonomy): Eukaryota > Viridiplantae > Streptophyta > Magnoliopsida > Malpighiales > Euphorbiaceae > Euphorbia > Euphorbia tirucalli. The sequence goes on from CM077632.1 coordinate 22,592,243, forward strand.
TATAAAATTAGTTTTATTTACTTTATTATAAAATAATAAATAATAATAGTATAATGTAATAATATTAATTAAAGAAATATGAACGGGGATCTGGGTATTTTACCAGGGATCTCCATAGGTTTTAAATAGGGATAGGAATGGGGACCCACGGGACAGGTAAGACTATTACCATCCCCGTACCAGATTAATAAATAGGGACAAATGCATCACCGTCTCCGTCCCCACCCCATGGGGATTTTAATTGGGAATTCTCTATCCTGTCCGGACGGACCCCTACCTGAAATGAACCATCGCCACCTTATTGACAACCCTAATATTATCTGTTATTAAAAAATTTATGACGTGTTAATCTGACCTAAATATTTAACTTTTTATAAATTCCACTAATATTGAAATAATAACTTTTACCTTTTTAATTCTTTCCACCGACATTTTCTTCGCTTAAAATATTTTTTTTTCCCTCTAATTGACTATCAAAATTTTTCCATCTTTCTTGTTTTCATCAAATTACACCATCTTCGTCATCTAATGATTTTCTGGATGATGTTCAACAACACGCTTATATATATATATATAAATTATTTTGCTATTAAAAAGAATTATTTAAACAAAATTGTCTTAATATTTTCACGAATTAAAAGTTGATTTACATATAATTAGAAACTAGCCTATCCCGCTATATTTTGATAATAAAAACATTTCTTCCTAACTAAGAAGTTCACGTTTTGAATTTCAGTAAGATCAGATATGAGACTCTTAATTAAAAATGAAAATCTAATAAAAAAAAAAAAAGAAAACTATAAGAGAAAAAATAAAAAAAATTTAGCCATGTAACTCAAGCAGTAATATCAAAACAGTAAAATTAAACCTTTGATGTCTTTTTTTATTTATATAGCAATGGAAACTTTATATATTTTGAAGTACAAAATATAACAAGATCATGTTGGAATTTTTCACCGGAAATCAACCGATAAAACAGAAATTGATTTCCTTAAATTTGTGCCCAGAAGTAATTAAAGTGGAAATTAAAAACCAAAATAAAATGGAAGAAAATTGGATTCTCACCAGAAAATCTCTATAAGTGATGGCTGCAGAAATCAATGTAGACTTCCTCCACATTCCCGTATACAAACGGCAATCGAACTCAATCTGTGCTAGCGATTCGATCAACCGAAAGAGAGAATTTTTTTGGCTGGAAATTCTGCTGTATTTTTCCTATCTTTGGCCGAAAATTTTCAAGGGTAATTTAATCCTAGGTGGCTGAATATTTCTTCTAAATTTTCCACCCATCCTCTTTTAATTTTATGCGGGTTTTCCTCCTCTTTTAAGCCCAAGTCTGATTTAATTCATTTGGTCCAATTTAATTTCAAATTTAATTTCAATTCAACTTGTATGTTAATATATTATATTATATAATATATTACATTCATTTAAATTAAAATTAATTTGACCAATTAATTTAACCATGGAATTAAATTAGACTTTCATAAAATCAAACACATGTAAACTTATACATGTTAAATATTTCCACTCAGGAAATAATCTCATAAATTAATTTATTGAATTAATTATAAGAAGGCTAATACAAATATTAATTATATTATTTTGATCAATCCAATTGATCTATATAATATAATTAACAGAATCCTCTCTCTCTCTCTAGCGTGTATACTCCAAGTGTGCAGTTGATCCATTTAGTTCGAGTTCAAACGTTCAATGTGTACGATCTTGTGGGTCCGTCTTTATGTTGGCAGTGGCCTATGGCCCACAAACTGCAAACGGACTCTAGCAAGCCATTGCAGCCCCCAATTAAGACGGAGATAGTAGTCCAACTGTAATCGTAACCCTGTAGATTAAACTAGTATATTCCATGTCACTGATATCTGTGTCCAACACAGAGGCATGGATTGATCACCCTCTTTTGTGCCTGGACATTTACTTGATCCCAAATGGACTGATGCTCATAAACAAGTTCCAACTCGTTTGGGTGTGGCCACACTCTTATCAGTTGCATTCATCAAGAGGCTGGTAATATCTTCTCAGTGGACTACTGAGTGACATTCCCTTCTGCATATCCATAGCATTGCCATGTTCACTAACATACCCAAACGTACCCATACTTGGCACCCTGTTACAGGCCCTTTAGGCGTACACCAAAGTATACCACTTCACATATAGCACCATCATATGTTCAGGTCAAAGGATCCATACAAGTACTACACAAGAATCACTTGTGATACTATACCATATGGATTTCTCATTTAATGGATCTATCCAATACCATGCCCTTTTGCATGTACCCATTAACTTGGTTGACATCTTATGTCTAATGGCCGGTAAGACATCGCCATACAGCTAAGCTAATGATAGTCTCTAGTTCCATTAATTCCTATGACAGGAATAGACTACGAATGACTCTATGGTCATATCGTTTTCCCTATCAATGGTCTTACTGCCAAGTGTGTGACACTTGTCAACATGGATATGGATATGTCCATTGGATACTCTATTTAAAATGTAGCACAAGATATATAATAAATAAATTAATGCTTTTATTTAATGACACAAATTGTATGATAGATTAAATCCAATAACATTGTACAAATGTATAATACAAATACAAGGACCAATGCCTCGGGACTAGGGTGTATCCAACAATCTCCCACTTGCACTAGTTCCAACTAGGCATGGGCTTAATCCTTTTAGATCTAGTCCCTCGTGCTTAGGCTGAGCCAGTGCCTTAGTCAAAGGATCTGTGACATTATCCTTGGTGTCCACTCTGTGTAATGAAATGTCACCCCTCTCGGCGATTTCTCGTATAAGGTGAAACTTCCTGAGCACGTGCTTTGTTTTTTTATGTGACCAGGGCTCCTTAGCTTGTGCAACAGCTCCATTGTTGTCATAGAAGATCTCAATTGGATCCTGGATAGTTGGTACTACTCTCAATTCAGTGCTAAACTTCTTTATCCATACAACTTCCTTAGCTTCATCACACGCTGCAATGTACTCAGCTTCTGTGGTAGAATCCACGATGGTTGGCTTCTTGGATCTCTTTCAGCTAACATCACCACCATTTAGCAAGAATACATACCTAGACTGTGACTGGTACTCATCCTGGTCGGTCTAGAAGCTTGCATCAGTGTACCCAGTAACTAACAGCTCTTCTTGACCTCCATACACTAAGAAGCTATCCTTGGTCGGGTTAAGATACTTTAAGATTGCTTTGATAGCCTTCCAGTGATCCTCGCTAGGATCCTACTGGTATCGGCTCGTCATACTCAATGCAAAGGCGACATCAGGTCTCGTACATAGCATGGTGTTGGGATTTGTCACAGAAAATCACCCGATTAAAGCGGAAGAACGTGATGATTTCCTCAAATCCGTGCCCAGGAGCAATTGAGATGGAAATTGGAAAAACAAAAATTTAATAGAAAAAGATAAATCTCTTATCCGGAATATCTCTTTTGAGATATGGATGCAGACTGTAGGAATCAAATTAGAAACCCTCCTCGTTCAAGTACACGAACGCCTAACGAACACCACCAGTGCTAGCGTCGGAAAACAAGAACTTTGGAGAGGGAGGCTAGGGAGAATTTCGGCTATCACTGTGTGTTACCTTGTTGGCCGAAAATCCTAGGGTTAATAAACCCTAGGTTGGCCGAAATTCCTTGAGGAATTTTGGCCCAACTTGGCTCTTTCATTTGTGTGGGCTTCCTTCTCTTAATTCAGGCCCAATCTTATTTTAATTAGTCTGGTTTAAATTAATTTCAAGCCCAACTTTAATTTACCCATGTATTTAATATATTACACCAAGTAACATATTATTTACATTTAAATTAAAATTAGTTTGACCAATTAATTTAATCCATCAAATTAAAATTAGATCTTCACAAAATAAAATCATATGTAAACCTATACATATGAATATTTCCACCTAGGAAATAATTTCATAATTAATCCAATTAATTATGAAGAGCCAATTAAATATATATTAATTTTATCATTATGATCTATCCAATTGATCTTTATAATATAATTAATATATATATATGCCCTTTTTATATGTACCCATTAACTTGGTTGACATCCCATGTCCAATGACCGGTAAGACACCGCCATACAACCAGGTTAATGATAGTCTTTTGTTCCAATCATTCCCATGACTGGAACAGACTACAGATCTATTTATGGTCATATCGTCTACCCTATCCATGGTCTTACTGCCAAGTGCATAACACTTGTCATCATGGATATGGATATGTCCATTGGATACTTCATTTAATGTATTGCACAAGATAAATATAATAAATGAATTAATGCCTTTATTTATAACACAAATAAGTATAAGACATAAATCCAATAGATGTATGATATATATACAAGGACTACTGCCTTGGAACTAGGGCATATCCAACAATCTCCCACTTGCACTAGTTCCAACTAGGCATGGGTCTAATCCCTATAGATCTAGTATGACCCTCGTGCTTGGGTTAGGCCAGCGCCTTGGTCAAAGGATTTGCAACATTATCCTCGGTGTCCACTCTGTGCAATGCAATGTCACCTCTCTCTGCGATCTCTCGTATGAGGTGAAACTTTCTAAGCACGTGCTTTGTGTTCTTATGTGACCGGGGCTCCTTAGCTTATGCAACGGCTCCATTGTTGTCACAGAAGATATCAACTGGGTCCTGGATAGTTGGCACTACTCCTAACTCAATGATAAACTTCTTCATCCATACAGCTTCCTTAGCTGCATCACACGCCGTGATGTACTCAGCTTCTCTTGTAGAGTCCATGATGGTTGGCTGCTTTGAGCTCCTCCAGCTTACAGCACCACCATTAAGCAAAAATACATACCCAGATTGCGACTGGTACTCATCCTGGTCAGTCTGGAAGCTTGCATCAGTGTACCCAGTGACTGATAGCACTTCCTGACCACCAAACACTAAGAAGCTATCCTTAGTCCGGTTAAGGTACTTAAGGATTGCCTTGATAGCTTTCCAGTGATCCTCCCTGGGATCCTGTTGGTACCGGCTCGTCATACTTAGTGCAAAGGTGACATCAGGTCTCGTACATAACATGGAGTACATGATTGATCCTATAGCCGAAGCATATGGAACCAACTTCATGTTCTCCCTGTCCTCCCTTGTCTTAGGACAGTGCTTCTTACTAAGTTTCAGCCCATGGCCCATTGGCAAGAAACCTTTCTTAGCCCCGATCCATGCTGAATCTTTTCAGAACTTTGTCTATGTACGAGGCCTGACTTAGGCCCAGAAGCCGATTTGATCTATCCCTATAGATCCTGATCCCTAGGATCATCTCAGATTCGCCTAAGTCCTTAATTGCGAAGCACTTACTCAGCCACTGCTTTACCCCTTGCAGTGTAGGTATGTCGCTTCCAATGAGTAGGATGTCGCCTACGTAAAGTACCAAAAATGTGACAATGCTCCCACTTGTCCTTTTATACACACAAGGCTCATCTTGATTCTGTATGAAGCCATATTCCTTTATAGCCTCATTGAATCTAAGATTCCAACTTCGGGATGCTTGTTTCAGTCCATAAATGGACCTTAGAAGCTTGCATACCCTTCCCGGATACTCTGGATCGACAAAACCCTCAGGTTGTGTCATGTACACATCCTCGAGTAGCTTTCCATTAAGAAAAGCGGTTTTGACATCCATTTGCCAGACTTCATAGTTGTACCATACGGCTATGGCTAGCAAGATCCTGATGGATTTAAGCATGGCTACTGGTGAGAAAGTCTCATCATAGTCTATTCCATGGACTTGTCTGAAACCTTTCGCAACCAGACGCCCCTTGAAGGTATTGTCGGCCTTTAGCTTCTGGCACCACTTGCAACCTATTACCTTAGCACCCGGAGGTGGATCAACCAAGTTCCAAACCTCGTTATCGTACATAGATTGCATCTCTGTCTCCATGGCTTTACACCAATTTACAGACTGTGGGCTTGCCATAGCCTCCTGGTAGGTTTTGGGTTCTTCCTCATCCCAGATGAGAAGAGTTTGATCATCGGTGACGAGGAAACCATACCTCTCCAGTTTTCGACGATCCCTACCAGACCTTCTAGGTCCTTGTGTGGCCTGGGTCGGTACTTCCTCCTGTGGAAGCTCCACCTGGGCCTCCGAGTTATACTCTTCAGGAGCTTGTGGACCTTGAACTTCCCTGAGTTCAACATTGCTCCCACTGTCTTTCTTGGAAAGGAACTCCTTTTCTAGAAAGACCTTTCCTAGAAAGACCCCCTTCCTTGCCACGAACACCTTGTTCTTGGCGGGGTTGTAGAAGTAATACCATTTGGTTTCCCTAGGGTAGCCCACAAACAGGCATTTATCGGTTTTGGGCTCCAGCTTGCCACTAGTCAATTTCTTGACATGTGCTTTGCATCCTCAAATCCTTAGGAAAGACACATTGGGCTCCCTGCCCGTCCATATCTGATATGGGGTCTTTTCCACTGCCTTAGTCGGAGTATTATTTAAGATAAGAGCTGCTGTCTCGAGGGCGTGTCCCTAGAAACTAATTGCGAGAGAGGCTTGACCCATCATTGAGCCGACCATGTCCAACAAGGTCCTATTCCTCCGTTCGGACACCCCATTCCATTGTGGTGTTCCGAGAGGAGTGAGCTGTGGAACTATTCCATGCTCTCTCAAATATGAGTCAAACTCTAGGCTCATATACTCACCACCTCGGTCCGACTGAAGGGTTTTGATATTTCTGCCTAGCTGGTTCTGTACCTCGTTCCTAAATTCCTTGAATCTATCAACGGTCTCAGACTTGTGTTTCATCAGATAGACATAGCCATATCTGCTGAAATCATCCGTGAACCTGACGAAGTACAGGTGTCCACCTCTGGTCACTGCGCTCATGGGTCCACATACATCTGAATGTATTAGGTCCAATAAGCCAGTGGCCCTTTCAGCCTTCTTGCTAAAAGGCACCTTAGTCATCTTGCCTCGTAAACATGATTCGCATGTATCAATTGACTCCAAGTCAAATGACCCTAAGACTCCAACTTTGTGAAGCCTAGCTATGCGTTTCTCGTTTATATGGCCAAGACGACAATGCCATAGGTAGACAGGATTAAGTTCATTGGGCTTAACCCTTTTAGCATTTATGTTATAGACATGATTGGTTTCATTTAAGTCCAAGATATATAGGCCATTATTCAATAGAGCATCTCCATAAAATAATCCCTCTCTAGATATAGAAATTCTACCATTAGAAATAGTAAAATAAAATCCAGAAATATCCAACATAGAAACTAAAATAATATTCCTACACATAGCAGGTACAAAATAACATTGTTCTAAAATTAAAACCAATCCACTAGGCATCACAAGGTGGTATTCGCTGATCTCTATGGTAGCAACCCTTGCTCCATTTTCGACTCACAAGTCCACCTCTCCCGACCCCAGTGACCTTCTGTTCTTAAGTCCCTGCACATTGCAACAAATGTGAGAACCACATCCAGTATCCAATACCCAGGATGTTGAAATAGTAAGGTTATTGTCTATAACATAAATACCTGAAGAGGACGTACCTTGGCCCCTTCTCTGCTCTCCCATCAGCTTGGGACACGATCTCTTCCAATGGCCCGCCTGTCTACACCTGAAACAGACATCCTCAGGACCTGCCTTCTGCTGGGCCTTGGGTTGGGCCTTGGTCTTCTTAACCTTGGCCTTCTTAGCCTTGGCCTTTTCCTTGGCCTTACCCTTGGCAACAGGAGGGTTCCCCTTGTTAACCAGCAACACCGGCGGAGTCTTTTTGATCGACTGCTCAGTAAGCTTAAGCATCCCATGCAGCTCACTGACAGTTCGGTTCATCCCTTGCATGTTGTAGTTCAGGATGAACTGATCATAAGAATCTGACAAGGATGTAAGGATTGTTTCCACTGCCAACTCTTGAGAGATGGGCGATCCAAGGAGGGCTAAAGTGTCCAAATAGCCCTTCATCTTGAGCATGTGTGCGCTCAAAGATGTCCCAGCCCCCATCTTACAGGAGCGGAATGCCTTGTTGGTCAAGTACCTTTCCTGATGAGCTTGCTCCTGAAACATCTCGTTTAGAGTTGTTATCATAGCAAAGGCTTGATGGTCCATAAATGGTTTTTGCAGTTCGGGGACCATACAGGCCAACATTAGGCATGTCACATCCCTATTATCCTTGACATGCACCTCGTATTCCTCCAGCTGGGCAGCCGGTGGATTACATCCTTGAGGCGCAGCTGATACAGGCCTCTCCAGTACATACTCTTTAGAATCCTGTCTTAGAACTATTCTCAAGTTCCTAGACCAGTCCAAAAATTTAGGACCGGAAAGCTTATCCCTTTCAAGAATCGATCGCAGTGATAAAGTGTTGTTATTTGCCATTTAGAGTTTCTACACAGAAAAACATTTAAGAGTGTTAATAAAGGACTTTACTTTGTTATTCCCATACATAATTAATAATGAATCAAGTTATTAATTAAAACGAGTTGTTGGGCTCATGGGCCGAAATCCATATTTCATTCAGATATAGCCAGACGAGGGCCTAGTCAACTATACCTTAACTATTTAGGTAGGAACGCCGTCCAATCCCAACCAAGGGACTCTCGGTTTGATGGGCTTGTTGGTACTTACCCATCTGTGCTTAGGGCCAGGAGAATCCTACTACCCATGCTAAGTCAAAACCTCTATTCAAGTGTTAGAGTATCCCATACCCTAACCCAATACAAAGTGACAATACTCCAGTGTATCCTGCGAGGACATGGTCTACAACTGGCCTATCCCCACTTCAAGCTGGTTTTGAATGAGGGAAGCACTTTTAAGTGACTTAGTAATTTCATTTGGTTATTAGATTCAATTAACAACGGCTTGCATACATAAGGCGGGTGAAATGCGAAGTATAATTAAATAAATAAGTAAAATGGACTGCTATGGGCCTTTATTACATCCTAATATTATTCTAGTAAACCTATACCAGAAAACAATATTAGGTGGGCCTCCATCTTCTTCCTTCTGGGCTTGCACCTCCACTTGGGCTAACCACTCCATGGGCTTCTTCTTTTATAAATTTTATAATAATTGAATAAAATAAAATTACATTAAAAAAGAAAAACGACACGCAGGCCGTATTTACCCAATAAAAAAATACAACCCATCTTGAATAAGGCCCAATAGCATCCAACCATACAAAATATTTAATCACCCATATGCATTCAATACATATAATTCATAAGCATGTTATAATGCATGATTTAAGCCCCTTTCAATTATGTCCAAGCCATTATATTGAAATCGCCAACTTTGGCCCACCATGGTTCTAACCCTTGACGGGCTCCAGCCCAGGCAGTCCAACTGCTCCCATTGGAATTGGGAAACCATGGGCCCAATTCAGCCGTCCAAGTAATTGTCTAAAAATTACCCGAACCAATTTCAATTAACCATATTAATTTCCAAAATTAATATCACATGAATAAAATAAAATTTCATTCAAGAAACCACACGCATTTAAATTACATAAATTTAAACACACGAATTTTAAAACCAATTAAAATTTCAAAACTGGGCCCCGGGCCCAAAACCCGCCAAATCCAAAAAACACTGGGCCCGGCCTACTGCGGCTAGGGCAACCAAGTTGCTCTAGCACCAGCAGCCGTTGCTCCCGCCGCGTGCGGCGGCGATTTCGCCGCCGGCAGCCCCGCACCCTGGGAACAGCCAGATTTTTTTTTTACATAAACAGAAAATATAAAATAAAAAAAATATCATGGCATCCATAAACAAGAAATTCACTAAGAATTCCAAAACATACAATTAAATTAAACAAACATAAACCTATATGCATATTCAATTTTAATTGTATAAAAATCAAATGGGAAAAATCTTAAACCCAAACCAAGAACCCTAAAAAAAAAATCTCCAATTTTAAAACATGGGATTCAACCAATTTCAACAATTTCCACGGATCAAAAGCCCGCTCTAATACAACTGTTGGGATTTGTCACTGGAAATCACCCGATTAAAGCGGAAGAACGCGATGATTTCCTCAAATCCGTGCCCAGGAGCAATTGAGATAGAAATTGGAAAAAAAAATTAATAGAAAGAGATAAATCTCTTACCCGGAATATCTCTTTTGAGAGATGGATGCAGACTGTAGGAATAAAATTAGAAACCCTTCTCGTTCACATACACGAATGCCTAACGAACACCACCCGTGCTATCGTCGGAAAACACGAACTTTGGAGAGGGAGGCTAGGGAGAATTTCGGCTATCATTGTGTGTTACCTTGTTGGCTGAAAATCCTAGGGTTGATAAACCCTAGGTTGGCAGAAATTCCTTAAGGAATTTTGACCCAACTTGGCTCTTTTATTTGTGTGGGCTTCCTTCTCTTAATTCAGGCCTAATCTTATTTTAATTAGTCTGGTTTAAATTAATTTCAATTCCAACTTTAATTTACCCATGTATTTAATATATTACACCAAGTAACATATTATTTACATTTAAATTAAAATTAGTTTGACCAATTAATTTAATCCATCAAATTAAAATTAGATCTTCACAAAATAAAATCATATGTAAACCTATACATATGAATATTTCCACCTAGGAAATAATTTCATAATTAATCCAATTAATTATGAAGAGCCAATTAAATATATATTAATTTTATCATTATGATCAATCCAATTGATCTTTATAATATAATTAATATATATAACTCTCTCTCCAGAGTGTATACTCCAAGCATACATGTGATTCCTTAAGTCGGTGTTCAGTCGCTAAATGTGTACGATCCCGTGGGCCCATCTTTATGTTGGCAGTGGGCCTGTGGCCCACAGACTGCAGTTGGGCTCTAGCAAGCCACTGCAGTCCCCAATCAAGATAGAGATGGCAGTCTAACTGTTATCATAACCTTGTAGTTTGAACTTGTATATCCCATGTCATTGATATCAGTGTCAAACATAGAGGCATGGATTGATCACCCTCTTTTGTGTCCGGACATTAACTTGATCCCGAATGCACTGAAGCTCACAAACAAGTTCTAACTCATTTGGGTGTGGCCACACTCTTATCAGTCACATTCATCAAGAGGCCGGTGATATCTTCTCAGTGGACTGCTGAGTGACAAATCCCTTCTGCATATCCATAGCATTGCCATGCTAAGTGACATACCCGAAAGTACCCATACTTGGCACCCTATTACAGGCCCTTTAGGCGTACCCCTAAGTATGCGACCTCACATGCAACACCATCATATAGTCAGATCAAAGGATCCATACAAGTACTACACGAGAATCACTTGTGATACTATACATGTGGATTTCTCGTTTAGTGGATCTATCCAGTACCATTCCCTTTTTATATGTACCCATTAACTTGGTTGACATCCCATGTCCAATGACCGGTAAGACACCGCCATACAACCAGGTTAATGATAGTCTCTTGTTCCAATCATTCCCATGACTGGAACAGACTACGGATCTATTTATGGTCATATCGTCTACCCTATCCATGGTCTTACTGCCAAGTGCATGACACTTGTCATCATGGATATGGATATGTCCATTGGATACTTCATTTAATATATTGCACAAGATAAATATAATAAATGAATTAATGCCTTTATTTATAACACAAATAAGTATAATACATAAATCCAATAGATGTATGATACATATACAAGGACCAATGCCTCGGGACTAGGGCATATCTAACACATGGAGTATATGATTGATCCTATAGCTAACGCATATGGGACCAACTTCATGTTCTCCCTGTCCTACCTTGTCTTAGGATAGTTCTTCTTATTAAGTTTCAGCCCATGGCTCATTGGCAAGAAACCTTTCTTGGCCTGATCCATGCTGAATATTTTCAGAACTTTGTCTATGTATGTGGCTTGATTTAGGCCCAGAAGCTCTTGGATCTATCCCTATAGATCCTGATTCCTAGGATCATCTCGACCTCACCTAAGTCCTTCATTGCGAAGCACTTACACAACCACTGCTTTACTCCTTGTAGTGTTGGTATGTCACTTCCAATAAGAAGGATATCATCCATATATAATACCAGGAAGGTGACAATGCTCCCACTAATCCTCTGATACACATAAGGCTCATCTTGATTCTGTATAAAGCTGTATACCCTTATGGCTTCATTGAATCTAAGATTTCAACTTCGGGATGCTTGCTTCAATCTATAAATGGACCTTTGAAGCTTGCATACCTTTCCAGGATGTTTTTTATCAACAAAACCCTCAAGTTGTTCATGTACACATCCTCGAGTAGCCTTCCATTAAGGAAAGTGGTTTTGACATCCATATGCCAGACCTCATAGTCGTACCAAGCGTCTATGGCTAGCAGGATCCTTATGGATTTGAGCATAGCGACTGGTGAGAAAGTTTCATCATAGTCTATTCCATGGACTTATCTGAAACCTTTAGCAACTAGATGCCCCTTAAAGGTATTGTCAGCCTTTAGCTTATAGCACCACTTGCAACCTATCACCTTAGCACCCGGAGGTGGATCAACTAGGTTTCAAACCTAATTATCATACATAGATTACATCTCCGCCTCCATGGCCTTGCGCCAGTTGCCAGCCTGTGGGCTAGCTATAGCCTCCTGGTAGGTTTTGGGCTCTTCCTTATCGAAGACGAGAAGAGTGTGATCATTGGTGACGAGAAACCCATATCTCTTTGGTTCCCGATGATCCCTACCAGACCTTCTAGGTCCTTGTGTGACCTGGGTCGGTGCTTCCTCCTGTGGAAGCTCTACCCTGGTCTCCGAGTTATCCTCTTCAGGAGCTTGTGAGCTTTGAACTTCCTTGAGTTCAACATTGCTTCCATTATCTTTCTTGGAAATGAAATCCTTTTCAAGAAGGACCCCTTTTTGTGCCACAAACACCTTGTTCTCGACGGGGTTGTAAAAGTAATACCCTAGGCATTTATCGGTTTTGGGTTCTAGTTTGCCTCTAGTCAATTTCTTGACATGTGCATCACAGCCCCAAATCCGTAGGAAAGACACATTAGGCACCCTACCCATCCATATTTCATATGGCGTCTTTTCCACTGCTTTAGTCGGAGTATTGTTCAAAATGAGAGTTGTTGTCTCAAGAGCGTATCCCCAGAAACTTATTAAGAGAGAGGCATGACTAAACATTGAGCGGATCATGTCCAACAAGGTTCTGTTCCTCCGGTCGGACACCCTATTCCATTGTGGTGTTCCTGGAGGAGTGAGCTGTGGAATGATTCTATACTCTCTCAAATATGAGTCAAACTCTAGGCTCATATACTCGCCTCCTCAGTCTGAGCGAAGGGCTTTGATATTTCTGCCTAGCTGGTTCTGTACTTCGTTCCTAAACTCCTTGAACCTATCAAGGGTCTTAGACTTATGTTTCATCAGATAGACATAGCCATATTGCTGAAATCATCCGTGAACATGACGAAGTACAGATGTCCACCTCTGGTAGCTGCACTCATAGGCCCACATACGTCTGAATATATTAGGTCAAATAAGCCAGTAGCCCTTTCAGCTTTCTTGCTAAAAGGCATTTTAGTCATTTCTCCTAGTAAACAAGATTCGCATATATCAAGTGACTCCAAGTCAAATGATCCTAAGATTTTAGTTTTATGAAGCTTAGCAATACGCTTCTCGTTTATGTGGCCTAAACGACAATGCCAAAGGTAGACGGGATTAAGTTCGATAGGCTTAACCCTTTTAGTATTTATATTATAGAAATGATTAGTTTCATTTAAATCCAGGATATATAGGCGATTATTTAATAGAGCTTCTCCATAAAATAATCCCTCTCTAGATAAACCAATTCTACCATTACCAATAGTAAAATTAAATCCAGAAATATCCAAAACTGAAACAAAAATAATATTCCTGCACATTGCAGGTACAAAATAACATTGTTCCAGTATTAAAACCAATCCACTAGGCATCATAAGATGGTACTCGCTGATCTCTATGACAGCTACGCTTGCTCCATTTCCGACCCACAAGTCCACCTCCCTAGATCCCAGTGATCTCCTATTCTTAAGTCCCTGCACATTACAACAAATGTAAGAACGACATCCAGTATCCAATACCCAGGATGTTGAAACAGTGAGGTTAATGTCTATGACATATATACCTGATAAAGACGTGCCCTGTCCCAACAGCTTGGGACACGATCTCTTCCAATGCCCTACCTGCTGGCACCCGAAGCAGACATCCTCGGGACTGGCCTTGGGCTGGGCCTTAACCTTTTTAGCCTTGCCTTTCTTAGCCTTGGCCTTAGCAAGAGGAGGGTTCCCTTTGTTGACCAGTAGTACTGGCGGAGTCTTTTTGATCGACTACTCAGTGAGCTTGAGTATCCCATGCAACTCACCAACAGTATGATTCATCCATTGCATGTTATAGTTCAGGATGAATTGATCATAAGAATCCGGCAAGGAAGCTAGGATCGTGTCAAGCGCCAGCTCCAGATAGGCGATCCGAGATAAGCTAAAGTATCCAGATAGCCCTAGCACATGTATGCTTACAGATGTCCCACCCCCCATCTTACAGGAGTGGAATGCTTTGTTGGTCAACATCTCGTTAAGAGTTATCATAGCAAAGGCCTGATAATCCATGAACTGCTTTTACAGCTCAAGGACCATACATGCCAACATAAGGCATGTCACATCCCGGTTATCCTTTACGTGCACTTCGTATTTCTCCAGCTGGGCAGCCGATGGATTATGCCCCGTTGGTGCAGCCGGTATAGGCCTTTCAAGCACATAATCTTTAGACTCCTGTCTTAGAACTATCCTTAAGTTCCTAGACCAATCCAAAAAGTTAGGGCCAGAAAGCTTGTCCCTTTCCAGGATAGATCGCAATGAAAGTGAATTATTCATTGCCATTTGGTTACTATACAGAAAAATTATAAGAGTGTTAATAAAGGACTTTCTTTGTTTTTCCCATATTTAATTAATAATGAATCATATTATTAATTAACTCAAGTCGTTGGGCTAATGGGCTGAGATCCATGTTTCATTAAGATATAGCCAGACGAGGGCCTAGAAAAACTATACCTTAATTATTTAGGTAGGAACATCGTCCAATCCCAACCTAGGGACTCTCGGTTTGATGGACTTGTTGGCACTTACCTATCTGTGCTTAGGACTAGGAGAATCCTACTACCCATGCTAAGTACAAACCTTCATCCACTTACCTATCTGTGCTTAGGACCAGGAGAATCCTACTACCCATGCTAAGTACAAACCTCCATCCAAGTGTTAAAGTAACTAATACTCCAACCCAATACAAAATGACGATACTCCAGTGCATCCAGCGAGGGCATGGTCTACAACTGGCCTATCCCCACTTCGAGTCGGTTTTGAATGAGGGAAGCACTTTTAATGACTTAGTAATTTCCTTTTGGTTATTAGATTCATTTTAATAACGGCTTAGATGCATAGGGGGGTGAAAGTGAGATTGGATCATACATTCATACATGTAAATAAATAAAAAATAATTAAATAAATAAAACATAATTAAATAAATAAAGGACTGCTATGGGCCTATATTAGAACCTAATATAATTCTAGTAAACCTATACTAGAAAATACACTAGGTGGGCCTCCTTTTCTTCCTTCTAAGCTCGCCTGTCCAATGGGCTCCTCTTTTACATTATTTTATAATAAATAAATAAAATAAAATTACATAAAAAAAGAAAACGGCACGCAGGCTGTATTTACCCAAAAACAAAGATACAACCTAACTTGAATAAGGCCGAATAGCATCCATTCATACATTCAATCACACAGGCATGTAAACCAATACATCAATTTATAAACATGTTACAATGCATGAATTTAATCACATTTCAATTATGTCCTTAACCATTACTTTGAAATCTATGTTACAATGCATGAATTTAATCTCATTTCAATTATGTCCTTGGCCATTATTTTGAAATCGCTAATTTTGGCCCATCATGGTTCTAGCCCTTAAATTGCTTTGGGCTTCCAGCCCAGGCAGAACACTACTCCCACTGGAATTGGGAAACCATGAATCCAAATCTGCTGTTAGGGTAATTGTGCCAAAAGAACCCGAACCAATTTCAATTATACCATATTAATTTCCAAAATTAATATCTCATGAATAAAATTAAAATTTCATTCAAAAAACTACGCGCATTTAAATTACAGAAAATTTAAACACACAAAATTTTAAAATATTAAAATTTCAAAACTGGGCCCTGGGCCCGATACCTGCCAAATCTAAAACAGGGTCTGGCTCGCTACAGCAAGGGCAACAGAGTTGCCCTAGCAGCAGCAGCAGCCGGCTGCTGCCGTACAGCAGCCACTGCCCAGCGGCTGCTGTTGCTATTTCTGTCACTATGGAATCACTGCTGGCAGCCCCGTATCCACCAAAATAGCCCATGATTTTACAGAAAAAAATAAAATTGCAGCAATACAAATCACAACCAATCAATAGAAAATTAAACCAAGAACATAACCAATATTCCAATTAATTTTCAATTGAAAAATCAAGGGGAGAAATCATGAAACCCCAAACCAAGAATCCCAAAATCAAAACCACCAATTTCAAAATAAGGCATTCAATCTTGTTAATAATTTCCATGAATCAAAAGCCCGCTCTGATACCACTGTTGGGATTTTTCATTGGAAATCAACCGATAAAGCAGAAGAACACGTTGATTTCCTCAAATCCGTGCCTAGGAGCAATTGAAGTGGAAATAAAAAACCAAAATAAAATGGAAGAAAATTGGATTCTCACCAGAAAATCTCTACAAAAGATGGCTGCAGAAATCAATGTAGACTTCCTCCACGTTCCCGTACACGAATGGCTATCGAACTCAACCTGTGCTAGCGATTCGATCAACAGAAAGAGAGAATTTTTGTGGCTGGAAATTCTGCTGTATTCTTCCTATCTTTGGCCGAAAATTTCAAGGGTAATTTAACCCTAGGTGGCTGAAAATTTCTTCTAAAATTTTGGCCCACCCTCTTTTAATTTTATACGGGCTTTTTCTCCTCTTTTAAGCCCAAGTCTGATTTAATTTATTTGGTCCAATTTAATTTCAAATTTAATTTCAATTCAACATGTATGTTAATATATTATACAATATAATATATTACATTCATTTAAATTAAAATTAATTTGACCAATTAATTTAACCATAGAAGTAAATTAGACTTTCATAAAATCAAACACATGTAAACCTATACATGTTAAATATTTCCACCCAGGAAATAATCTCATAAATTAATTCATTGAATTAATTATAAGAAGGCCAATACAAATATCAATTATATTATTTTGATCAATCCAATTGATCTATATAACATAATTAACAGAATCCTCTCTCTCCAGCGTGTATACTCCAAGTGTGCAGTTGATCCTTTTAGTTCGAGTTCAGACGTTCAATGTGTATGATCCTGTGGGCCTGTTTTTATGTTGGCAGTGGGCTTATGGCCCACAGACTATAGGCAGGCTCTAGTAAGCCACTGCAGCCCCCAATTAAGATGGAGATAGCAGTCCAACTGTAATCGTAACCCTATAGTTTAAACTTGTATATCCCATGTCACTGATATCTGTGTCCAACATAGAGAAAAGGATCGATCACCCTCTTTTGTGTCTAGACATTTACTTGATCCGGAATAAACTGATGCTCACAAACAAGTTCCAACTCATTTGGGTGTGGCCACACTCTTATCAGTTGCACTCATTAAGAGGCCGGTAATATTTTCTCAATGGACTACTGAGTGACATTCCTTTCTGCATATCCATAGCATTGCCATGTTCACTGATATACCCGAACGTACCTATACTTGGCACTCTATTATAGGCCCTTTAGGCATACACCAAAGTATGTCACTTCATATGCAGCACCATCATATGGTCAGGTCAAAGGATCCATACAAGTACTACACGAGAATCACTTGTAATACTATACCATGTGGATTTCTCGTTTAGTGGATCTATCCAATAATATGTCCTTTTGCATGTACCCATTAACTTAGTTGACATCCTATGTCCAATGGTCGGTAAGACACCGCCATACAACCAAGCTAATGATAGTCTCTAGTTCCATTCATTCCCATGACTGGAACAGACTACGGATGACTTTATGGTCATATCGCTTTCCCTATCCATGGTCTTACTGCCAAGTGCATGACACTTGTCAACGTGGATATGGATATATCCATTGGATACTCTATTTAAAACATAGCACAAGATATATAATAAATAGATTAATGCCTTTATTTAATGACACAAATTGTATGATACATTAAATCCAATAACATTATACAAATGTATAATACAAATACAAGGACCAATACCTCGGGACTAGGGCATACCCAACAGATCAATCTATTAGTAAGCAAGATAAATCAAACAGTTTCTCCTACAACAATCGAAAATACATAAATTCATCGTATATGGAAACAATAAAACTTGTCACTATAGCAAGCTAGATGGCATGCGATAAAAATAAAATACAATAAAAAAACATTGCAAGTCTACGTATTGTTAAGCTTCATCATGCTTTATCGAAGATCCGTAGCTATAAAAACTACAACTCATTGCTTACATTAAGAAAATTAGTAAGATTGAGATAAATTTTGTGTAAAAATGATAGATTTTGATACATATGATGCAAACATTTCAAGTATGAATTTCTTATAGAAGCAAATGATCATCAATCCATGAGAATAAAAACTATAAGGTTGATGAGATTTCAAATTTAACCTCAATGCAAAGATTGAAGAAGGGGACAAGAATATTAGAGCATCAACAAGTTTGGCTTGAAATTTTGTAAGATTTTTCAGACAAAACACCTTTTGGATCGTGCCCCTTTATTTATTAGAGAGGATGAGTTCTTCAAATTACAATAGACGTTCCACTCAAGTACTCCTATGACATTAAGGGCCAGTTTGGCATTGCTTTCCCAAGCAAGGAAAGCTACTTTCAGATGGGAAAGCTGGAAAAGCTGCTATTTGGTAAAATGCTTGGGAAAGCTAGGAAAGTACTTTAATATGATTTTAAGGAAAGTAAGGAAAGGGAGCAGTGGGGGAAAGCAGCATGGAAAGCTGACAGCAATGCCTCCCTTTTGTTTTCCTTCTTTGCTTGCTGCCGGTAACTTTTCATCCTCTCTTTCTGTTCCTTTCTTGCTTGCCACCTTCCATCGTCGTCAAGAAGAAGTCTGTTACTGCTGCTCCTTCACCTATTCATCGTCTCCTCTCATCTCTCTTCCTTCCTTTGAAGTCCGTTTTAGCCTTGCCGCTGCTACTCCTCCACAGTTTGACCTTCACTGATTCACCGTCCTCTAATCTCAGTTGCTTTGATTTGAGATTGTGTTGATTTGGATTTTATTAATTTGTCCTACCAATTAGTTTGGATTTGATTATTGTGTGTTGCCTATCTCAGTTGATCCAATTGAATGAAATAGGATTATGAGCGGACGACATTTTTACGCACAACTCTCTCGGAAGGGAGCCTCGAGATCGGGCAACCCTCCCTCGCGTGAGGTTTTTTGTGAATGGAAATTCGGTATTGGAAAATTAAATTATTTCGTAAAAGAATCGAGACCTAAACCTCGATGGAAAGTGTAAGAGTCGCCACCCGGCTCAGCTCAACCGAGAAATTATAGTGTAGCTGAACCGGACAAAGGCCATTACATTTTTCAGAGATTTAGGTCCGGACAAGTCCCTTATTTCATGTCCAATCGAAATAAAATTGGCCAATGTTCATTGAAGGTATTTTAAATTTCTAAAGTGAATTTTTATTAAATTAAATCATGCAGCGTATATAAAAATCAAAATAAAGCAATAAATTATTACAACCCAATTGAATAAAAATAAAAACTCTCAACCTCACCTTACAAGCGCCTAAAATACATGTATAATCTAGAAAATTACAAGCGCCACACGGATTAAACTATTAATTATATCAAAAATAAAAATAAAAGAAATTAAAAGTTGCAAAACAGATGGTTAGCACAATTTATAGCACACCACAAATAGGACTTAAACATGATAGAATTGGGAAATAAGAGATTGGGGACATGCATTTAGGGGGATAACCGGGTCGGCTCGGCTAGCCGGTCCGATTAGACCTGGAAAACAGTTTTGAAACATCTTGTATTTTTGTTTTGTGAGAAAATACATTTTGTAAACATTTTCCTTTTCCGGTTTACTTTAATTTAACATGTGAAGTGGTTGGTTTTCGGGAGATTCAGATCTCCGTCGTTGCATTGTTCTAAGTGCAATAACATTAAAGATTAAATCTAAGGTTGTGAATGCACACAACAAAATTCATTTTTGATGATTTTCTGAATTTTTATAATTTTTGGGAATTTTTGTGGATTTTTCTAGATATTCTGCTTCTGGCCGAGAATTACAGTCGTCCAGCTGTAACTACAGTAGACCTGTTCATGGGTCGGGCTGGGCCGGGTTCGGGCCGGGCTACATCGGGTTTGATATAAAAAATCTCTTGTCCAAGCCCAGCCCATCCCGCACTAATTTTACATCGGGCTCGGGCCGGGCTGGACCGGGCAATTGAACCTCATTCCCAAGCCCAGCCCAACCAGCCCATCAAATAAATGTTTATATTTTTCTAATATAACTTATTTTAAACAAATTTAATTTACAAATAGTATTCATAGACAAATTTAATTTACAGATAGTATTCATAGAGAAATTATAATAGTCAAGATCTTCTATAAGTTTTTCAATGGTTCAGATTAAATATTTAGTATATAATTATATAAATAAAAATATAAAAGTATATATTATAAAATTATCCGGGCTGGGCCTGGCCAGTCATGGGTCTTATAGTTATTTCCAAGCCCAACCCATCATTAACTCGGGCTTCTACGGGTTCGGGCCGGGCCGGGCTTAAAGTAAAATATGTATGTCCAAGCCCAACCCAGAACGAGCGGGTTTGGGCGGGCTTTGCGGGCCGCGGGTCGTTTGCACAGGTCTAAACTACATTCGTGCGACTGTAGTTCATCAAAATGCAGAAAATCGCCACAATTATTTAAATGAAAAGGGAAAGCAGGAAATCTAAGAACAGTGGCACGACTGTTGTTTGAATGGTACGACTGTAATTACTGTTCTTCGTCACAAGAATAGTCGCACGACTGTTCTTATTTTCCAGCAACAGCAGGCCAAAAATATGAGTTTTATGCACGAAATCAAACCAAAACACCCAGAAAAAGTAACAAAATGAAAGTTTTAGGTGTAATTACCTTTGTGGCATTGATCCACCATCGATTTGACCGCTGGAAACACCTTAAATTGCTCCAAATTGCTCCTTTTTTCTTGTGTGCTGAGGTTCCAAAAGTTGTCCAAATGTCTCCAAAAAGTCACGGATTCAGAGAGTTAAGAGTCTGGAATTGATCAAATTTAATGTGTCAAGTTATTACTCTATTGATTTCTAACCGGTTTTAACTTTACTACACCAGAATCAAAAGAAAAAGA
The DNA here is from genome assembly GCA_039660915.1 of Euphorbia tirucalli. Lineage (NCBI taxonomy): Eukaryota > Viridiplantae > Streptophyta > Magnoliopsida > Malpighiales > Euphorbiaceae > Euphorbia > Euphorbia tirucalli. Next base: position 22,613,703 of record CM077632.1, read on the forward strand.
GGAGAAAAAGATGGTGCTTAGTTGAGTTTTCCCTTTTTCTCTCCTTTTTCCTTCTCTTCTTCCTTTCAATTTCTCTCTCTAAAATCTACCAAAAAAAAAAAAAAAAAAATTCCCATCCTTTCTTTCTTTTTCTCCCTTTTATCTCTGCCTTGCTTGCTGCTGAGACACGGGCATTAATTGCCCTTCAAATCACCTCCATTTTTTATTTTTAAGATATGGGCTGCTGTACCTGCTACGCATTTACAGTCGTACGGCTGTAAATACAGTCGTGTGACACAAAATTATTATTATTTTTTTTAAGTATGAAAAATTTCGGCGTTTAGAGGATTTTTTTTTTTGTTTATTTTATGTTTAATATTTAGAATATTGTATTTTTTTTATTGGATTTATATCTTTTTTATATGTTTAATTATATTAAATGTAAAAAAATATGATAATTTCCTACAAAAATATTACCAAACACTTATCAGTTTTTCCAACCAACACTTTCCTTCACAACACTTTCACTGACAGCACTTCCTTAACAGCACTGACAGCACTTTTAGTGACAGTAATGCCAAATTGCCCCTAAGTGTTTTACTCGTATAAGTAGGACTTTTGGGGTGTTTTTACATATGAGAGTAAACTTTAAATGGAAAAAAGGATTTTTTTTTTCTTTTTTGCCCCTAATTTATCTAAAATGTATCCCTTTTGACATGTTGCAATGTGTCTAACTATATGCATTGCAAAATGTGTCCTTTTCCTCCCTCCTCAATCTATCCTAACAAACATGTCCTTCAGGGTGTATTTGGATGGAAGAATAGATTATGGAATAATGAATGCACAAATTTTGTATTCATCTCTCTCAAAATTTGTGCATTCATCATTTCTCCAATCATCCTTCTATCCAAACCCACCCTTAATTTCTGACGCGGCCACTTACACCGCGACCGTTTGTAACGTTAGACTTACCATGGTGGATACCCTAATGGCTATAAAACCAAACCCGTCCATTGAATTGAGGCAGAGGCTGTGGTAGGTGTACCAGATTATCCCTTCCTTTGCTCCATTTTTCTTTACCTACCAATTATTTTTTTAATTTTTATTTTCCCTGCCCTTGTTAAAATCAAATGCATAACAATTATACATAATAAGACTTGAGAGCGTGAAGGGGAGAGAGAGAGGAGCAGAAAATACAATAACACACCCATTTACTGATCCAGTTTTTGGCACCTTTCTCCTGTCTTTCTTCTCTGCTTCTTGGAGAAGCAATTCCTCTTTTATTTCATTTCCCTACCATGGATTTGGGTTTCTTGCAAACTCTTGATGTTCAAATTCTTGGAGGTGTTGCTGTGGCTGTTTTAGCCGTTGTTATTGGTGCTGTCTTTCTCTTTTCATCCAGAAAACCCAGAGGTTTGATCGTTTTCCTCATTTCCTCATTCCTTGTAATAATTTCTGGACATGGATTGGACTTCCTTCCTTTTGATTTATCGGTTTCTCGATTTACCTGTTTTTGAATCGTATTGAATCGTAATCTGTGATAAAAATACGGCCTTGATTACTAGTTACAGAACTGGGTTTGGTTTGCAAATTGTGAAATCGAACTCATTTTGATGTTGTGTATGGTATTTAGGCTGCTTAGATCCTGAGAATTTCAAGGAATTTAAACTTGTTAAGCGCACTCAGTTGAGCCATAATGTAGCAAAATTTACATTTGCACTTCCTACCCCTACTTCAGTCTTGGGCCTTCCAATTGGACAACATATAAGCTGCAGGTTTGTTGATTCTTTTCACTTTCAATGGATTTGCTGTGATGGATTTCTGTGTTCCTTCAAGAAAAGAGTCCTAATACTAATAAAATGTCTCTGGTCTTGATTACCTCATAATGCAGAACATAATTTGTTATTTGAATTCCTTGGTTCCAATGAAATGCTTCGTTTTCTAAACAGGGGCAAGGATAGCCAGGGTGAGGAGGTTATTAAGCCGTACACTCCAACTACATTGGATTCTGATGTTGGACATTTTGAGCTGGTTATTAAGGTATATGTTGGAGACCTTTCTGTTCATGGTCCTAATTTTATATGTTTTGTTTACATATTTGTCCTTGGCTATTTAATCCGGTTTGCTTTTTTTGATTATCTTAATCCAGATGTATCCACAAGGAAGGATGTCTCATCATTTTAGAGAGATGTGTGTCGGTGATTATCTTTCGGTGAAGGGACCCAAGGTACATGTTCTGCTCGTAACTGAACTAAACAAAAGCTTTTGGATTTGCATTCCTGTTTAACGCTTTTATTAATATTATTGTCATTTATGAGCATGCTACTCAATGGGAAACTTAAATGGGCATTTGATAAAATTAATGTAGTATTTGTGATCATGTTATTGTGCAGTTATAAACTCTTGTCATTATTACCAGTATGCAGTATATTATCTTGTTACAAATTTTTGTATTATGTATATCCTGTATTGAATTAAAGTACTGAAGAAAGGGCTACCGTTTTAAATTTATACTATCTTCTAGTTCAATAGAACAAGTGACACAACTTTAGGAGTGGGTGCTCTATTTCAAGTCTTACAAACTTTAAAATCCCCTTTCTGTGTACTTGAAAAGAACAAAAGGTCAACCGGAGTTTCTAACTTTTAACTTTGGTAACAATGAGGCTACACTTCAACAACGGTTACTAGAGAAAGTAGAGGGATCTTTAGAATTTTGGGTATAATTGAGAATGCATCTAGTAACATGTACATATGGTTTCATTTTTATTTGTTTGGTTATCTTATGTGACTATTGTGAAAGGGTACAATTCTCATCTATGTTTTAAACTTTATTCGCATAGGGGCGTTTTAGGTATCAACCTGGTGAGGTTAGAGCATTTGGAATGATTGCTGGAGGCTCAGGCATTACTCCAATGTTTCAAGTATGTTTCTTTTATCTTATTATTTTCGGTAGACCTTGCCGCCTTGGGATGGTCTTTGGAGTACTTCCTTTTATAAAGCTACGATAAGTTTAACTTGTGCTGTTTCTTGATGTTTCCACATAGGTTGCTAGAGCAGTATTAGAAAACCCGAAGGACAAGACAAATGTTTTCCTTATTTATGCCAATGTGACACATGAGGACATTCTTCTAAAGGTATGATGTTAGACTTCTATTTTCTTGCAATGCTGCTCTCACTTAGCGGAAGTTGTGAACTTGTACCCCTGCTTTTGGATTATGTAGCTTTCACTGAATCAAATTTCTGTATTTGCGAAATCAAAGTATATATTACCAACCATCAGTGTATGGTAGATTCTGTAAAGTTTCGGTAGATTCTGTAAAGTTTCGAATGAACACGTTTTGTGACTTTGAAAGTTCCTGTTTGGTTTTGGGGTTATTTACTTCTATTTTTCAATTGTTTGGATCACGGAAAGGTAAATGATGGCTCACTAGCAAGAAAGTATTTTCATGACCTAAGGGCGTAACAAATGGAAAATTCTAGCTTAAAGTAAAAAAGTAACAGAAAGATTCAAAATCGAATCAAAACCAAAATTTATAGTTTCTTCATTTTTTAAACCAATACTGGTTGAAATAAAAATTTCTTATACATGACATATAACTTGAATTTCAGAGGAGTAATGCTTCTAAGATTTCGGAAATTTGTTAATGGTTAAAAAAGAAGGTTAACCTAGCCATTTAGATGGTCAGCTGATTAGTGGTTAACCAGTTCTAATGGAGTAGACTTAAAACATTACTAATGGGCTACTTGACTGACTATTGAAACCCTTAACTTTATTTTTTGTTCTGGTAATACCTCGATTCTGTATTCTAACAGGAACTTCTTTGTTCTATTACTTAAGTAGAGTTATTTAACGGAAAAAGGAAATCATATTCATGTCAGAATTCTCCCTTTCAAATATTTTCCTGCCATTCCTTGCTATACATTTAGAGAATTGACAATGCAAATTGATTGTTTGTCATATATTTATTTCAGGAAGAATTGGATGCACTTGCCTCTAATTACCCGGATCGCTTCAAAGTTTACTATGTTTTGAATCAGGTTAGTGCCTTCCTGGGAACAACTTCCTCTTTTCTCAACTTCTTTGTTTATTCTCATTTACTTAATTTCAGTTTCTATTTGAAGTAGCCCTTCTGATTATGATGCCATTTTTTTTGCTGTTGAACTGATTAAAATCTTTCTAATCTTTAATTGCTTGTTATGAAATAAATGGAAGGATAAGTAATTGATAACATCTTGCAATGGATAAGCTTGCAAATGCACATTGCTACCAATTTATCTGACGCATGATCATTCGCGTTCTGTTGAAGTTGGACATGTGATTTCATACCAAGTAGAAGACCATTGTCTAAGCTAGAACCATTTAATTAACAAATTCGTTGTTGAACAATTATTTCTTCTCAGCCTCCTGAAGTATGGAATGGCGGTGTTGGGTTTGTATCGAAGGAAATGATTGAGAATCACTGCCCTGCACCGGCAGCTGATGTCAAGGTAAAATTTTTATTTGTTTATTGGAACTGTTTCAATAAGAATGCTTATGCAACTTTTACACTGTTGTATGAGTATCTTTCACTAAAATGTTCACTCCATATGCTTTACACCAAGGTCCACACTTTTTTTTTTTTTTCTCATGAGTATGATATTTGTAATAGTTGAGATGATTGAATGCACAGATATTAAGATGTGGACCTCCACCGATGAACAAGGCCATGGCAGCTCACCTTGATGCTCTTGGCTATGCTTCTGAGATGCAGTTCCAGTTCTGAAGCTTCACGAGTTTTGGTTCAACTGCATTTCACTACATGCATGGACTCAATGATAGACTTCACTGCTCTTTAATATGGTTCCTTGTTTGTGTGAAATGAGATTAACAAGCATGAAGGCAATACAAAATTTTAATTTGGAATGTTTATTACATATTGAGTAAGTTTTCGTAAATTGTCATATAGAAAGGGCAATGATGCTGCTGTTGCATATGTTTTAAGGATCAAAAACGTTTTCCAGGAATAATAAGATTAGATTTGGAAGATTAGAATTACTTGTGTTGCAGTTTTATTATTCTATGTGATTTACTGGTAGTATGATGATATTACTCCAAATATTCAGCCTGTATGTGCAATTGCATACTGAAAAACAAGTGAAAAACTGAACATGTATGGTGACAGCCTTCCAACCTGTACGAGGTTTATGTCTACCTGATACCTGCAAAAGGTCTATTTGGTCTTTCAACTGGGGATTGAAGAGTCATGTTGGTCCAACATGAATTGTGGGTATGAATTTGGTATTATTGGTTATATTATTTGAACGTAATGTGTGTTGGCATGAGAAGTTGGTGTGTGCGTGAACAAACTATGTATTGACATGTATCACTTTGCTTGATACTCAAAAGTAAGGGTGTCAAAATAGGTTATTGTGTTATAATCATGTTATGCGATTTATGTATTTCATATGATTATATATGATAAAAACGTAAAAAAAATAATGACATTTGTGTTAAATAGGTTATGTTAAGCGTGTTGTTTCAATAATCGTGTTGTCATGCAATCAGTCTAGCTCAAACGTTTATTTGGGCTTATTAAATTGACATTCAAAATAATATTTTGTAATATTTTGAGGCTAGTTGATCCTACTGACCTGATCAAGTGAGGATTTTGATGTCAAAGTGAAAAATAGTATCAAGACATGAAAAAACTGGTGATAGAGAGAATGAACTACACCTCTTTTGTAGTGGGTGATCTCAATACTTAAGAAAACACTAACTTTTTTATTTTTTAATGGGATTTGTCCTTCTATAATCATTTTATTGGATTAATGAAGATTTTGCCTTTTGTATTATTCATGCAATGTTGTTTTACCTTCTAGATTATTTTTTTTTTTTTGTAATATCACAAATTGGAACAATATCATTCTATTTCATAATAATTTGACTTTTAAGAAAAATCAACGAATTCCATAATATTACTGTATTTTTGTAAATTGAACAAAAAATATATAATATTTAGTTAAAAATATGGTGATTTTTGTATAAGATACACTACATTTTATGAGATGGCATGATATTAGTTTGAATTGTGATATTAGAAAGGATAAATATTCTACTATGATAATTTAGAGAATAAAATGACATTTTGTGGATAGTTGAACTTAGACCTATTCATGGACCGGACTGGGCTCGGTTCGGGCCGGGCTTTACAGGTTTTTACCTAAAATCGTTCGGCTCAAGCCCAGCCTAGCCCATTTAAAATTTTTTCGGGTTCGGATTGGGCTCGGACTTACACAATAATAAAAATAAAACATAGCATTCAAAACAATATAATTCCATAATTCCACAAAAAAACATAATTTCATATAATTGAGAAAATGGATTGTAAATAGAACCAAACTAAGAAAATGCCGAAGAATAAATTAACATATCAAAACCTTCGCACTGCCAAAATCACACAATTTAACCTGGTGAGTATGCGGATTCACCAAGAAAAATTAATTTAAGGTAACCTCAAAAAAGTGGTATTTTCATTATTTTATCAAATAACTTCAAAAAGTTAATGAATGGTGCAGAATAAAACAGCCCATCATCAAGACTAGGAGGAAAATCAGGGTGTTTTTTTTTTAACTGCCAATTAAATAATACGCTAAGCATACTTATAAATTGCTACTAAACCTTATGAAATAAAAAAATACAAATTATTTCCAAAATTTTATAAGCTCTTCACAGTTAGTATTACAGTTGTACATAAAGGTTCAAATGGAAAAGCAATCATACCAAAAGGTTTTGAGATTTAATTGAGAGGAAGAGTATTTTAGGGTTTCATCTTTAATTTTTATAATATTATTATTTTAATTATATATATATAATTATATTTTTCATTTTATTATTAATATACGACCCGGACTCGAACCGGCCCACCATATTAATAAACTACTCAAACCTAGTCTTATTTTCTATGGGCTTTTACGGGTTCGGACTTGGACGGGCCTATATCATATTTTGTCTATCTAAACCCGCCCCTTTGGAGCCTGGGCTTGGGCGGACTGGGCGGACCCCAGGTCCATGAACAGGTCTAGTTGAACTCAATGGACTCAATGGGCTAACTTCAATGTTCTTTTTTTTTTTTCAATGTTCTTGTTTGAGCCACCGTCCTGTTTGTGGGATCTGTCTATTAGATGGTCAAAGGATTGTGTTTAAAGACTTCGACAATTTTCCCTACCTCTTTGGAACGAAGTGGAAGTTTATTCTTTTAATATACTATTAATGGTTGATTTGTAGATTTCCACTTCCAGTCTTTGTGGTATCTTTTATACCTAAATGTATTATTGTATTATGTATATACTATATTCAAAGATATTATTCTCTTCAAAAAAAAAAATATTCAAAGATATTATTGCAGAGAAAATGGACAAAACTGTACTTTAATTATCTAAGTTCTATGTAACTTAAATTAATTATTTTAGCTAAATTATAGTGGAGGACAGTTAATTATTCAATGTTAAATGACATTAAAGATAAATAAAATTATTTTATTTCGTACGGTATTTCATATTATAATTTACTGATATACTTTTCATAATTATTTCTCATATTTATTTTTATTTAAAGTGGCGTTTAGTAATTAATAGGTAAAAATGTACTGATAATTACTGAAATTTGAGATTTGAACAAGTATAATTACTAAAATTTAATTTGTATTAATAAAGTTACTGAAATTTTATTGAAGTATCAATAAAGCCACTTTCGTTTAAATCTATTAAAACCCAATGCCAAAATAATAACGTGACAAGTTAATACCAAGTCTAAGCTTTTTGCACATCATTATGTCAGCTCCAACCAATTTTGAATTCCGGATCTTTTATTTTTTCCATATAGTGTTATACATGTGGATATAATGTTAGTGACACATCAGTTTTTTTATTGGTTGAAGTTGACGTAACATCATATTGACAAATTACACTTGATGTTTGACTTGATATGTCATCGTTCCAGTGCTATATTTTTGACATATTAGGACAAAGGTGCTTTTATAGTATTAAACAATTTGAGATGTAAAAATGAGACCTTATAAAATCCAAATTTTAATTGAAATGAAAATGCAAAGTTGGAATGGAGTAGATAATTGTGAATTGGGTATTGAATGTTCGGATTTGTGTATCCACATCACATCACATGCTTTTAATTTCACACTAAACTAAATAAATACTTCCGTACACATGTATTTAATATTGCTTACCTATCCCATCCGTATCCCACTTTATAACCAAATGGTAAAATCTTATATTAAAACTGTAATTGATTATTTAATTAATTTTTTAAATATATTAAATATCTTATCTTTTTATTTTAATATTTTTAATTCCAAAATCGATATATCTTTTATATAAATATAATACGCTCCGTTCACGATAGAATTGTGAAACAAATATTTTCAAATAATTTAAAAATTACACGATTTTGTCATTTGAAACTATTAAATTGATACTTCCAGTAAATCTGTTTTCTTATCCAAACAATTTTCTAAAATTGTGTTACTTACTAAAATATTAATAATCATATCACTTAATAGAGCTTGTTACATAAATATAAAGTAAAATTGAATTTGGGATTAATAATGTTAAAATGAAAAAATTAGGTATCTAATGTGTTAAAAAAAAATTGATTATAAATTACAGTTTTGATGAAGATGGGAGCACAGGGTGCGTTTTCCTAACTAAAATAATCTGGATCAAGAATCATACCAATCAATCTAAAGTCTTAAAACCAGTGTCAGTATTTTACCATTTTTGTAAATACACATTACACCCCTTCAAAGGAAACTCTGCATTAAGCAGATTATTTTTTCCCTTTAAAAAAAGACAACAGCGGAAAAAAAAAAAAAAAAAAAGAAACCCCAAAAAATCGGAGTTAGCGAGTAAATCAACGGTTTTAATTACCAGATTATTAAAATCACGACATGGATTAAATTTAAAAAATAAAAATTAATTACCAAAAATAAATGAAACAGAGACAAAGTCCATCATCTCCCACAGTTGGACCCTATTCCTTCGCTTGTTGCACTCCTCACACAAATTAATTTTCAGACCATCTCACACAAGAGAAAAAGAGAGAGAAATGCAGAATCCAACTTCTCCTTCATTCATTCATTTGATTTTTGCTCCTACGGTATGAATTCTCATACATCATTTTTCTCATTTCCTTTCTGAACTACCAGCATCCAAATTCAATATCCATTTTTCCCCCATTTCAAACTTCTGCGTTTTCACCATTTTTTCTATCCTGGACTTTTTTTCTTCCTGGGTTTGCTTTATTTTTTCTTTTCATTCTTGGCAATGTGAAGTGCAAATGTATGATACGAACAGTGATGGAATTTGCTGGGTTCTTTACGGGTTTTGTGTCCTCTGATTGAATTCTTTTAAACGGTGATATCTTTTCTTGGAGTCTATTTTAGACAATGTGATTAATTTCTGATGATTACTAGCTTCATCCATGTATGATTATTTTGGCATTATTTCTGGCTCAGAGATTTGAGTCTCATGAGTTCTCCTACTTGATTTGATTTTGACACAATGCTTGATAGGAGATTTTGCTGATTTTGTTTGGGATTGGTGTGACAATGGTTGAGAAACATGCCCCACCAATTGGGGTAATTTCAAGGAAATCTCTGTTTTTGTTGTTCTCATTTGTATTGTCCTTGTTCATATTATCTTGGTTCCTTGTGTTGCGTTCTACTAGCCCTAGTCGTTCTAATTTCATTAATCATAGTTTATCAAACGATCCACATAATTCTGTAGATGAAAATGGTGGTTCCCAAGATAGCAATGTGCCCTCATTTGGGAATCATGCTAACCTCATGGATAGTGATGGACAAAGAGGAGAGAGTGAAGCAAGCCAAAATCAAATTCATGTGAAAGATGTCACTTGCAATAACCATAAAGAGAATATGGAAGAACCCCTTAAGGTTTTCATGTATGACTTGCCTCCTGAATTTCATTTTGAACTCTTGGATTGGAAAGCTGAAGGGGATAGTGTTTGGCCTGATATTAGGACTAGAATACCGGGATATCCTGGTGGGTTAAACTTGCAACATAGTATAGAATATTGGCTTACACTGGATCTTCTTGCTTCAGAAATTCCGGGGATTCCTAGGGCAAGTAGTGCTATAAGAGTCCGAAATTCAAGTGAAGCTGATGTGATATTTGTTCCATTCTTTTCTTCATTATGCTACAACCGGTTTTCTAAGGTTAATCCACATCAGAAGAAGAGCAATAACAAAGTTTTGCAGCAGAAACTGGTCCAGTATGTGACATCTCAAAAGGAATGGAAGAGGTCAGGAGGGAGAGACCATGTCGTTTTGGCTCACCATCCAAATAGCATGTTAGATGCAAGGATGGACTTGTGGCCCGCAATGTTCATACTTTCAGACTTTGGGAGGTATCCTCCCAATATTGCAAATGTTGACAAAGATGTCATTGCACCTTACAAACATGTAATCAGAAGCTACGTCAATGACTTGTCTACCTACGATAGCCGCCCGATTTTGCTGTACTTTCAAGGAGCCATATACAGGAAAGATGTACGTGTTCTTCCCTTGTAATATATGTGCTGTTAATTGCTTCTCTTAGGTTTAGTATGATAATGACATGTTTAGTATGCAACAGTTTTCCACTTTGTTTCTTGCTTTTGGTTAATTACGTCGCTTGCTCGTCTTTCTTATATAGAAAAGAGTTTTAAAGATGATTTAAACTGATGAACTGATGTTTTAATATAGTGTGTAAGGTGCATAATGAGTGTCAAATAACTTTGATACAATTCCTGAATTGCCTCCAAGATTACATAGGCAAAGTTTGATTCTTCAAAAGCTTTGAGGTTTTAGAGAAACTATGATATGATGAGGATTCTGTTAGGTGGTTGGAAAAAAGGATATAGCTGTTACCTTTTTACATTGGGCATGCATGTGGAGTGGTGCTTACAGTTACTGTGAAATTGGACAACTTGAATTCTTGAAAAAGTAAAGAGCTGTGATTTGGAAGTGCAAAGGGCGAGATCAACACAAGCAGAGTAAAAAAGTTCCCTTCTCCTTGACCACAAATTAATCTTTAGTAAAGTTAGGATGAAGGTTTCAGAAATAATAGGAGTGTTGCCATAGATCTTAAATGCTGTGGTTGGATGTTCAACTAAATATTGCTTGTGCAACATAAACGTGTTTCAAGGGCACAGGCCAAAAGTAAAGAGTTGATCACATCTTGGAGTCTCCTGATAACAAAAGGGAAAAAGCTGATGGTAACCTGATTCATTTTTGCAATTTCAACCTGAAAAATGATATATTTTTTTTAATGGGCAATCTCAACTTTGTTCTTGCTGAAGCCACTGTGGCTCTGCTGTGTTTATGCATGCAATTAACTTGCTCTTCTTATCTGCCTTATGTGTCATTATATACTATGGCTCTCTGGACTCTGTTTAATGCCAAATTTTTGGTTCTGCTAATACAGTGAGGGGATTGAATTAGCTTCCGTTTTCGTGTTTTTCATTCAAAGCAAGGACAGTCATTTAGATATATTAGTTTCTGTATCTCACCAAATAATGTGGTTTATTACTTTTGCTTCATGCTACTGATATTCTTTAATGCTTGGTCTATGTCTAATTCTTCTTTACTTTGTGGGTATTTCATAATCAGGGCGGCTTTGCTAGGCAAGAATTATTTTATCTTCTCAAAGACGAAAAAGATGTACATTTTCAATTTGGGAGTGTTCAAAAGGGTGGAATCAACAAAGCTTCTCAAGGGATGCACTCCTCCAAATTTTGCCTCAACATTGCAGGTGATACACCCTCATCGAACCGGCTCTTTGATTCCATTGCCAGCCACTGTGTTCCGGTGATAATCAGCGACGAAATTGAGCTCCCGTACGAGGATGTTCTTGACTACTCTGACTTTTGTGTATTCGTTCGTACATCAGATGCTGTTAAAGAAAATTTCCTCATAAATTTGATAAGGGGTATTCCGAAGAATGAATGGACCCGAATGTGGCGGAGATTGAAGGAGATAGAACATTTCTTTGAGTTCCAGTATCCATCAAAGGAAGGTGATGCTGTTCAAATGATATGGCAAGCTGTGGCCAGAAAGGTTCCTGCCATTAGAATGAAGATGCATAAATCTATGAGATTTTCACGGTATATAATCCCCAACAATAGTGAATTAAAACCATTGCCTATGCCTCCCAATTTTTGGTGAGGAAGGGACATTTTACACCTTTTTGGAGTTTTGTAATGAGAGGTTTTGCTGCTTAGAAATGTGAGAGTTGCAAATATCGTCTCTCGCTGCAGATTTTGGTCGTTGTAAAAGTAGGAAAGGAAATTTTGAAAGAAAATTTCAAGCATTTCACTGCTTGTTTTATGTTGAAAAGACTTCTACTGAAATTAGTATTTAGAATGATGACCAAATGATTCACTATAAAGAAAGAAAAGAAAAAAATAATTATGACCAAATGATATTTAATAATCTGAAAAATGAGTTAAACCAAGAAAAACTCTAAAATTTCTTGAAATAATTATAAATAGCAGCCAGAAAAATATAATAATATATGAAATAGGAAGCAATATTCATGAACAAAGCCTTAATGATATTTTTCTTATATTAAAAAAAAAAAAAACCTTAATGATCTATTTGCCCCATGTTTTATATAAAATATTGCATTTGTCCCAGTGGTATGATTATGAAATATATTCCTTACTTTTTTCCAATGTTTAATGATTTTGAAATATTTGTTGTTTGTTATATGCTGCTTTAGTATTAATTATACTATTAAAATGATTTATTTATCCTTGTTAAATTTATATTTCATCTTGATGATTGTGGCTTAATATGCATTAATTCTAAACCTCTTTCATTATAAATAAGGGCAAGTTTGAGAAACCATGACCAAAAGTGCATAAATAATACAATACGTCATATAAAAATGACCAAATTGATAATTCTGAAAAATCATATAAAAATGACAGAAGAAAGTACAAATTATAACCATCTGCACCAAATATAAACGAAAAGACGAGCGTGCAGTAAAAAAATATTTACTAGTGGTAATTCGTTTATCTTTTCAACCACGGGTCAATTAATGTTTATTCTACTTCATGCGAGTTTTCTAGTCTATTTTGGTGCTTATGCTTATAATTTCTATGTGACATGAGACAAACATTTCAAAATCATGTGACAGGGGTAAACATAAATATTTTGTATAAAACAGAGAAAAATATTTCAAAATTATAGGACAGACGTAAAGGCAAACATTTTGTATAAGAGAAGAGGCAAATAGAACTTTAAGCCCATGAACAAACAATCAATATTAACTAGGGGTTCTTACACAACTATAATAACAAATTTTGTTAATTATGAAAATACGTCAGCAATAAAAAAAAAAAAAAACATCTTGATAAGAATAACTTTTAATATTACTTAAATTTAAAAAAAAAAATTTCCAAAATTACAACATTACACTCCTTTTTATCTTAAGTAACAATAATAACAAAAAAACCAAACCATAATCCCTCCTCTCCCTTCTCCCATTCGTGTACCCACCTCCATGGGCTTGTTACTTTTCTCTCTTATCTTTTATAATTTTAATTTAATTTCTTTATCTCTCAATCCATTCATTTTTTTTGTCATACCACTTTATAAAGTTTTTCTCCTTTTTTTTTGTCTCTTCAAAATTGAATTCATATTTATATAATTTTTCCACTTTTTTAATGGTATAAACATGGCATCTTATGATACTTTAATGATACTATTTTTGTTATTTATACTTTATACCATGTTCATACATTCTTAATACCATACTTATACCTTCATAAGACTATTTTTGTTATATTTATACTTTCATGATGCCACTTTGATACCTTTCTGATATTGTTTTTATTGAGTATCAAAATAGGATTAGAAGATACACCGTTTGAAAACCAGTATCGTGAAAGTATCATAAGATACCATTAAAAAATAATATCAAAACAGCATCAAAAGATATCATTAAAAAATAGTACCAGAAGATACTTACATGATAATAAAACAGTATCATTATGTATCATAAAATACCATTAAAAAAACAGAGGAAAAATATATACATATGAATCTTATTTTGAAGAGAAAAAACGAAAAAAACTTTGTAAAGTGGCATGATGAAAAAGTGAACGTATTCAGAGATAAATGCGGAATTAGATTACAATTATAAAAGAGGAGATGTAAAAATAATAGGATCCATGGGGAGGTAGAGTATACGCATAGAAGAAGAAAGAGAATGACAACTGAGGAAAAAAGGATATAATATGAATTAAGTAATAAATAAAAGTAACGATGTATATAAGTGTAATAACAAAAAGTTAAATACCTATGTTTGGTAGCGCAGATGGTAGATGGTGGGTTGAGCTACAGACACGATAGATTTTCACGTCCCGCTATCAACATTGGGAGGGGTTTGAAATTATAATCCACCGAACTGTTACCTCAAAATCGGATTAGTCAGTATCCAATGTGATGTCCGAAAACCGGTTGTATATGCAAAAAAAAAAAAAAAAAAAAGTTAAAAATGCAAATAAACATATTAGGGATGAAAAGAGAAAAAAAAGTTGAAAGTTGTATGGTTTTGCAAAATTTCCTATTAACTATTTGGGCTCAACATCTAAATAAAGGCCCAAGAAAGAAAAATAATCTTGAATTTCGTAAAACGGGAATTTCTACAGTTTGATGTTTGGTGGATAAAACCCATCTTTTAAACCTCTGCAAAACCATTTCTCCTCTTTCCATGGCGCTTTCTTCTGCTCTTCTCCTTTCTCCTCTTCCCTCCATCCTTCCTCTACCTACACGTTGCCGTTTTTCTGCGTTTCAAGGCTCCAACTTTCCCTCCGCTTACAGCTTTGTTGCTGCTAAAAGACCTGCTTCCATTCCTGTCTATGCTACTCCTTTTCTCTACCAGACCACCACCGCAGATGAGGTGGAAGAAGAAGAGGAAGAAGACGAAGAAGAAGAATTGGTTGAGGAAGAACAACCTCACGCTGTCAACATAGCAGAGGATGTCACCCAGGTTCATTCTCGATTTCTTTTTCTTTTTTTTTTCCCTCTGATTTGCATCGGAATTACTGCTTTTGCCTTTGCTTTTACTTCTCTGCCAAATTAGAAAATGAGAAAGGAACTATTTATTATGCTCTACCTCTTCTTTTCACCCTAATTTCTTCACTAAAAGAGAGAAAAATAGATTTCAAGGGAGAAAAGGAGAGATAGTTTGCTGTCATTTAGTTTCTGCATAATGAGCCCATGGATGTGGTCTTCATTGAGGTTTTTCCCCTCCTTTTCCAATATGTGATAAGCAATTGAAATATTGCAGCTTATAATTTAGAGCTGGGATATACCACTAAACTTGTTTGTTTGTTTTTATTGGAAATTTGAGAAAATGCTATTGCTGTTACTTCACTTTTGATTCTGCATATATGTGTGTGTGTGCGCCTTTCAGTTTGCTTTAATGTTCGGAATGAGTGCTAATTTCTGTTTACTTCATAGCTAAATATTTCTCTTGAAATGCTTATGCTGCAACGTCATTACTGATTTCAACAGTTCTGGCAAATTGATATAGTTGATTGGAAGAACACCAATGATATATCTCAACAAAGTTACAGCAGGCTGTGTGGCTCACATTGCTGCAAAACTTGAATCCATGGAACCTTGCCGGAGTGTCAAGGACAGGTAATTTCTCTTTTCAATAGAATGGCATTCTACTCCAAATTTTTCTCTGGAAATGTAGTCTCTGAATGTTATTACTTTATTAATGTATGGTATGTCAGATAACTAGGTAAAATGTCATGAACCTGAACTCATCATGTGTGGAGGAATATTTTTTGCGGGCTCTTAGTTGGGAATTGATGGTTGACCTCAGTGTGTAAAATGTTGTGCAAATTTTGTGTTGCCTTTTTTTGGTGCTTCGCAAGAGAAGTGTTATTGGAATCTGATTTATATATTTGTCAATCATTGGCATTTCAGAATTGGTTACAGTATGATATCTGAAGCTGAAGAGAGTGGGGAAATTTCTCCTGAGAAGGTCAGCTAATTTTTTTTTTTTCCTGGTAAATATAGATCATGTCATTGTGAAATGTGCTTAATACATTATTGTTATGGAACATATAAAATATTGTCTTTGTGCAGAGCATACTAGTTGAACCTACAACTGGAAATACAGGACTTGGTATTGCCTTTGTTGCAGCAACTAAAGGATACAAACTTATTGTCACAATGCCTGCATCAATAAGTCTTGAAAGAAGGATCCTGTTACGTGCATTTGGAGCAGAAATTGTTTTGACAGATCCAGAAACAGGTCTGAAAGGTGCAATCGATAAGGCTGAAGAAATTGTTCTTAGCACACCAAATGCATACTTGTTTCAACAGTTTGAGAATGTGGCTAATACAAAGGTTGATAATACAGCTTCATTGCAGTCTTTTAGTTGTACATAGTCTTTCTGTAATAAATGCTGTTAATGAAAAGTTCTCCTGCATATATTACAGGTACACTTTGAAACTACAGGGCCTGAAATTTGGGAGGATACCTTAGGCAATGTTGACATACTTGTTGCTGGAATTGGTACTGGTGGTACTGTAACAGGAGCCGGTCGTTTCTTAAAAATGATGAACAACAATGTTAAGGTGGGCATCATTCTGTGATGAGAATTTCAATGTTTATTGATTAAATTAGTTGATAAGGTATCATATTCTGCATCAGGAGACGTTTTTTTTTCCCCATAATGGTGTTCTTTCAATATCTTCAGTAAGTCAGTTGGGTGCTTTTCATTCATTCACTTATATTTTCCTCTGTTATCCTTAATTCTCAAATAGACCCAAAGGTGGAGGGAGAAGAAAGAATGAAATATATAAGAGAAAGGAATTTGTAAAATAAGAAGGTTCATGTAGATATTCTAGCTGTTGTAGGTTATGATATACTCCTAGATACTAAAGTCTAAACCCCAACAGGTAAATATACTCTTTTAACAGATAACAGATGCGGTTGAGATGTTTCTAAAATATGTTGGAATGGAAACGTGTAAAAGAATAAGAATATAGGGATATTACTTATAAATGTTAAATTTATAAGGATGTATTTGCAAGTTTTTATTAAATGAAAGAAAAATATCAGACACTCAAGTAGGTATATTAATCAATAACTATTCAATTTCTTATAAGTATCTTTTTGTTGAATACCTTTTTCCACAAATATAACTATGAAAAAATGAATGATATTGTTCTATCTAATAATAAATTCACCAAGTAACAAAAAAAAGCAATATAACCATCAAGCATAAAAGAATAAAAGCATAATCATAATTATATACTCAAAGACTGTCTACAAGTTCCATGAGAGGGAAACAGTTATAAAAGAGCTTTTCATTTTGAATGGGTGGAGAAGATGATCATGAAACAATTTGGAATTTGACACAAATTGATGAATGATAATAACAGGTTACGGAACTAGTTAGTGTGCTAGTTTGCTTGTAGAAATGCATTTCTATTTAAGAAATGAGTTTCCAATTTTTTCTAGTTACAGAAGTGTGACTCGAAAATTTTTGTGAAAGTATCTGAGGGTTTCAGTTTTTCAAGTTTTTCCAAAACCCTTTAAAATCAATGTTATTGAATCAAAGCATTAAAAAGAAAACTATCTTTTGGGAGAGAATGGTTTTTAAGCTCTGCATACACCTAGGTGATAAATTGTCACACTTATATGGAGTAAAAGTGTAGTTTTCTGTACTTCAGTAGCTTTTTCAGATTATCTGATTCTTTAAAACATTAAATCAATATTGAAACTAAGAGAGTAATTTCATGCAGCGGGCAGAAGAAAAAATAATGAGATCTTTTTAAAATGAAGCAGCATTTATAATTTCATTGTCCACTTTATAAGCTTAGAATAATTAGGGGTTAAATTGTTTAATTTGTTTATTTCTATGGTAATTTGGCTATGGCGGATAGGTAATAATCCTTGGTTTGCCTTGAATTATCATGTTACACATTTAGAGGTGTACTTGTGATGTACAGGTTGGTGTATATTTTATGTTAATTTTGCCTTCTGCATTGTACAGAAAGACCAGTAGAAAGCTGTCAAGGGCCAAGAATATGTAAAATTCAATGATGCCTAGGTTTGAAAGACCATTGCAACCTCATCCAATTGAAATGCTTAATTATAAACTTGCTTTTAGTGAAGGTGGTCTAAGGAGACTTCGTGTCGTGTTTTCTTTTGTTATCTTTTGTATTAATTAATCAATGAGCTTTTCAGTTATCCATAGTATTACAAGGAAGAGATTTAGGCATGTAGCTGATTATATAAATTCTTATGACAACAGCATTATGCTAAAGTCATTTAGATGCAGTTGGTATATGTATGTTTTTCAAGACACACCTTTGAGCTAATGAAATGAAATTGTATTTGATGTTTCTAAATGCGATCACGAATTGTGTCATCAATTGCTATATGAAGTTTGTTAATTTTTTACTTCAGTGAATAGTAAAATCATGTCCATGCGAAGTTCAGATGTCCTTGCAACTTGATGGTTTTAATTTTCATCAAAGTATAATTAAATTAAAAGAAAAAATATCTTCGTCATGCTTTTTCAGATAAAAGACCATTTCTGGTGGTATGCAATTATTTACGTACGGCTTGACTGTTTTAAGGGT
Organism: Euphorbia tirucalli; assembly: GCA_039660915.1. Lineage (NCBI taxonomy): Eukaryota > Viridiplantae > Streptophyta > Magnoliopsida > Malpighiales > Euphorbiaceae > Euphorbia > Euphorbia tirucalli. The sequence continues at coordinate 22,632,359 of CM077632.1, forward strand.
TGCAGAAAATATTTTACTGCAGTTTTTCCCATATTTGTTCATATTAGTGTATCATGTTCACCTGTTAAATTGTTTTTAGGTAATTGGTGTGGAACCCGCAGAAAGAAGTGTAATCTCTGGAGAAAACCGAGGTGGGGCATGTTCGTCTTGTGTTTGCTTACAATTATCTTTTCTTTTCTCTGCTGAGATTTATATTTACTGAAAGTCACTAACAAAAATCTTTGTACTACCTTTTTGATTACTGATTTAAAAAAAAATAAAAATTATGCAGGTTATGTACCAAATATCTTGGATGTTAAATTGCTTGACGAGGTTATTAAGGTAAGAAGTGGTATATATATATATATATATGAGTTGTAAAACCTAACACTTACGGGATTGATAGTCTTTGCAAGAGATTTGACATCCAAAGTTCAATGTGGAGGGTAGTTATATGTTCTTCTTTTACATTTTTGTAATACAACACTTATTCTACTGGATGCTATTCCCTTGTTAAATAAATGAATAAAAGTGAAAATAATTCTTGAATAATTCATTTTCCAACTGTTTATTTGCAACTCTCTTGTTCAGCCTGGGTATGGCGAATTTGTTGCACAATATCCATGTCCATATCTGTTCCTTCAACTGTTTTCTGCCAGGATTAAATTTTTTCCGCTCTATATATCCAAATGATGAGATTGTCTTACTTTCTGGGTTGTCAGATTCCTGTGGATGACTACCATTACAAATCTTTTGGATTCATATTCATTTAATGAATTTGTTTGTTTTAGGAATTTTCTCAAAAGAGTCAAATATATTGCACATGAATCAAGCTTCTGCTTCTTCATTTTGATTTACTCTACTTAGTTGGAAAAGGCAATGGAGTAATGTTTCAAGCTAATTAGTTAAATATTTATTTGACACAAATTTTTAAACACACAAATGTAGGTAACAAATGACGAAGCTGTTGAAATGTCAAGGAGACTAGCATTGGAGGAAGGTTTGCTGGTAATATGCAACATCTTTTGGCATAGAACTTCTCGTTATCCCCTATATTTCTGCTATTACTTTTCAGGGTTCTCACTTTCGAGTTTACTGCTAACTAGTTTCACATTAGCTGAACAAATTGAGCAAACCTGGAATTTATTAGTTTGATCGTATAACTTCACCTTCTTTTCCAGTGTTGGAAAATATTTATCCTTCATAACCAATGCTAGCTATTATGAAGTGACAACGTGTTGTCACCTTCTCTCTTCTCCATAATTGATAAATACATACATACAAGCTGGTTAGTTTAAATATTTTCTTTATTCCTAGGTTGGTATTTCATCAGGAGCTGCTGCAGCTGCTGCCATCTGTTTAGGGAAAAGGCCTGAGAATGCTGGAAAGCTCATTACAGTAAGTGAATTCAAATATAATTTTAAAATTTTCTGCAAAAATATTTGTGAGATTAGCATGGTTAAGTTTTTGAACGTGACTTTTAAGACGTGATCTACGTTGTTGGTATATGTTAATATTCACTAGTGTTAAAATTTAACTCAAATTCATCCCTCAAGAACATGACAGGTGCAACATGCAAGAACTCTCGGTTTTTTTAACCAAAACCCACTGTAGGTCCTTGTGTCAGTTACTGGGCACCTTAACCCAAAACTACATCGAAGGGATTTTGGTTTGAGAACCAACATGTTGGATATGTTTGACCCTACCCAATCCTGCCCTGAATGAATAAGTTGCCTTCTGAAAAGAATTAGGAAAACACAATGGAATTTATCATTTATGTGTACAATGTATTGTTTTCAAATTGTCAAGGATATCCATAAACTCCATCCTTGACCTTCTTCCAGTTGATCTATCTACCTATGTGTTAAATTTGCTTAAAATAAAGCACTAGACGAGCATTTCAAACATTTTATTCATAATCTGCATTATTTTTAACTTGCTTCTTTATTATGTTCAATGCCATAGGTTATATTTCCAAGCTTTGGTGAGAGATATATACCTACTGTTCTCTTCCAGTCAATATATGAAGAAGTTCAAAAAATGCAACCAAGATAAATAATACATCTATAAGACATTTGACTATTTTCTTCATCTACAGATCCGGATCATTGTATTTCATAGTAAGGTAAAACTATGTACCCGGTTTTTCTAATTTAATTATTTCCCACATAACTTTCCATGGATCCATTAACGGTTCTCCTCCCCCTGTCTCTGCAGGTGCAGTTTTCATTTCAAGATACGTTCTTATATCTTAATTCGTTTTTGAAGTCGTGGCTAGCAGAATTTCTATTATAGAGGAAGAAGCTTGAATAAGATTTTGTTTTTCTCCATATTCGAGGACATGAAATTCGAAATGGGGTGACCAAGATTTAAGGCAGTAGGGGTGTTTAACATGTCACAGCAAGCTGCAACTTATCTTTCAAGTATATGCGATTATAACAGGTGATATCATGAATGAATCTGCTGTAAATATTCTGCTGTTCAATTTATAGAAAAAAAAAAGCACTTGCAAGTGTTGTGATTCCCATGACAAAAGCATATGAAAGAACAACCATTTTCATGTGGGAGTACATTTGAAAGAACAACTTTTTAGCCTTTGTTGTTTAGTTTCTTTTGTGTTAAATCAAGTTGTTGGGCTAAAAGGTCCTGTCAAAAGAGTACACTATTATTCACCATTTATAAGGTTGTCCTGTACTGTGCACCAGCCAAGCCAATAACTATGACTGTTAGAATGAGAGGTCAATGTTGATTGTGGTGGAATGGTAGGCCTCCTTCCTTACCATTTACTTTAGATACCCTTTCATCAATGTGAAATTATTCGATAGGACGGTTGATTTTGTTTTTCTTATCACAAGGTGTTTCTATCTCAACATGTTTGATTTTTTTTTTGGATAATGAGTTGATTATGAATCTTGATGGCTGGGATTAATATCATTATTAATGACTCTTAATTTATTAGCCTACATGTTGTGGTTGTGTTGGGATAACCGGTTAATTTGGCTCTTCAACCTTGCTTATTGGTTAAGTTGCCTGAAAATGAACCGAAGCATTTAGTTGGTCTGGTGACTTTGGTATTTTATGTACAAATTAATTCAAAACATGTCCACATTTGCAAAATCATTCGGCTCATAATTTTTAGACTGGCTTTATATATTAAAAAAATTTAAATCGTGGATTAAATGGCTTGAAGGTTCATTTCTCTTTACAATTATTCGGGAAAACACAAGTTCATCAAAATGATTTTTAGATAATTATGTCTTGTAAAATTACTTCACCTTGAGTAATTAGGCTAATTAGTAGCTCGATTCTTGTTGTTGTTAGATAATTATATCTCATAAAATTTATGTTTTCTTAAGTTAATTTGTGTTTTGGATGCGCCTCGGACAATGGGTTTGATGGATTTCTATTAAATAATCTATTTTAGTGTGAATGATTGTAATTCGTATAGAACATATGGTAAAAGTTTCAATATAAAATGACAGGATGCAAAATTTAAACATTTTGTATGAGATAGGGGAAAATGCGCATTTAAATTGGATTAAATTGATACAAAATTAATCCCATAAAGGGCAGGATTAAATTTTTTTGTTAGTTTATGTTGAGTTGAGAGAAATAATCTTTTATGATGAAACGTTAAACAAATTAATTGAATATACAGAAGTAAATTTTTTGTGATTATTTAAGTTGAGTTCAATTGGGATATTAGAAGTTTCCTTTTGTACTTGCACTGATTCTGGCATGGCAAACAAGTTAGAGCGAAAATTTGTCTACCACAAGAAAGCAACTTTATATGTACGGCAAGCACATGATTCGACTTCCTTTTGGCCTCAAAAGTAAAGAAATTACCACACTTAATTACATCAAGCATTAATGCTGTAGACACATCACCTTCTGATACAAAACGATGTCGTTTAAACTCTATTTTGTTTATTTTTCTCTAGTAGAAGTGCCCCTTGAAATTTATTTCCTTGGATGAAAAACGAAATTTTGTTTTAGTAGTGTGAAAGAGTTAATTAGTGACAGACAAGATAAAATGAGGCCTTTTAAATCAAACATGAAAATGAAATTGGTGGCCTAATTTGAAGGCCAATTAAAACGGTCACTAAATGCAAAAGACTTTTGTAAGCAACTTGGTTGGATGTTGATATATATTTCGAACTAGAGAATGGAAATATATACATATGTAGTGAACAACTTAAATCCCTTTCACAGTGAGAATTATTGACCATTTTACGCCAAATAAGACAAAAATTAAGACCCTTATTAATTTGATCATAGTCATTGAAATTTAGTCAAATTATCAAATATTAACTAACATTTTTCATGGCCATTTTAATCAATTTTATGAATTTTTTTCCGTGCTAATATAAAATTCATGAATTCTATATATGACTATAGTCATATCTAGCATGTATATTTTATATATATATATATATAGAGAGAGAGAGAGAGAGTAAGTTGGAGAATGTTATAATACACATTTTATATGTATTAAAAAACTATACATCAATAATTTGGTTTTGATGTGAATTAATGAGAGTAATAGATGACGACTTCTAGTCGGTTGAGATTTAATTTTCGCCATTTTTATAATTTGGTTGAAAAATTTGTAAAGAATAAAAATAACTATTTTACGGAGAAATATTAACTGATAATCTTCAATTCATTTAAAAAGTACTTAAAAGAAGGAGAATTGTCTTAAATAAATAAAATGTTCAAAAAAAGTGATTTAAAATTACATTAAATCATTATATCATAATTAATAAAATAGAGTTGCTATCTCTTCTTTTCTTCTCAAATAAAATTTTAAGCAATTAAGTTTAAGTTTGAAACCTGGATGATTTCAAAACTCTGAAGAGCGTAGAAGGAAGAAGCTTACTTTGTAATTTATCTTTGCCTTTAATTACTTTTGCACACCATTTTCACTTCGCATTATATTTTTTTGGAAAGGTCATGAGTTTTTTTTTTTCTTTTTTGGGAAACTTCCACTATTTTCGCTTACACTTTTCTTTTTACCTTACAAGTAAAGTTTCACCAAATATGCTACAAAAAAGCTCCAAAATTCCTCAAATACTTCTTTTTCACATACATACACTAAAACCAAAAGAGAGAGAAAAAAAGAAAAAAAAGAAAAAAGAAAAATAGTTAAAATAACCAAATTATATGCACGCCAAACTCTCCCACCTTGAGAAAACTCTTCAACCCCGCGAAAATTCTCCAATAACATAAACCTCTTCAAATAATAAAAAACTCTCCAATCACAACACTCGCAAACATCAATCACAAATCAAAATCAATCAGAAAACTACAAATCGTAGCAACAAACAGATGACAGAAATTCCAGTTCTATTCCATCATAATGGAACTTGGAATAAAGATCATAGATTAATCAACTACAAAGTCAGTGGAGCCTTGATACGAACAACTTCGACGTTCAACAACTTCAAACATTGATGTCATAATTTACAAGTGCACAAAATCATACTAAGTAGTAAAATATAAGTAATGATCGTTCCCACGGAGATTGCTAACTAATTACCACTAATTATCACAACTATTAACTAAACAAATGGCGAATAATTGGATTTGGGTGTTATTAAAATAAAATTTGATTGAAAACTATAAAAGCAATTAAAGGAAAGGTAATTGGATAAAATTCAATAAGAGAAAGCACCTAGGATATTGATTTCATATAACTTTTTAGCCTATTCAATTTATTGTATATTCAAATACTTTAATTATTCATGCAATGTAGAATGTTTTGATGTCAATAATATTCTCTCTCAAGATATACTATCAATGCTAATTGTCTATTACTAATTCTATCTGCCAATAGTGATTAATAACCTATAAACTCACTAAGCACGAATTATTCAAAAATTCGACATAAGTTCAAATTATATTATTCTCATTCAAATCTAAACTTATGATTTTATTATCTTAGTTCCGGCTTCAATAAAATTCCCTTTCGGTACTCTATACTATTTCAATTTAAAATAATGCAATTGGTGATCAAGCAAAATCAAACATTAAGCAAGATAATAAAATTTACACAAATAAGGTAAGAAAAACTACGATAATTTCATAGAATAACCGAGTTTTACTACATCAACATCCTAGATAAGAGAAAATTAGTTATTGATAGTGTTATTAGCACAAAAATAACTAAGGAAAAGAGTAAAGGAGAAGAAAAACTCAAAATTGTTGAAGTCATCCTCTCAAATCTCTCCACCATGTCGTCTTCTTTAATTGCTGGAATTCTTGCTCCAAAAATGCAAAATAGAACTAGTTATGAGTTAATTAAAATGAAAAGCAAAAGCTCCTTTTATAGGAGACACTCTTTTGATAAGTGCATTTTATGCGCTTAATTTGCTTTTGTTTATAGGCTTTAATTACTATATTTTGGTTTAACTTAGGCAAATCCTTGATTTGATTATTTACTTGTAATTGACTTACTAATTAGGAAATATGTAGCTGTTTAATTCATTTAACCTAAGTAGCGAATAACATGATTAATTATGAACAAGTCTTTAATCTATTTTATGATTGAAATTGATATGTTTTAAATAATCATGCTTTAGTGATTGTTGAGTAGAATTAATTCTCTTTCATGTGTTACTATTAATTGAATTAAATTCTAGAGCTTGTTTGCAATTGTTCAATTGATTAGGGATAGTTAAAGAGTTTTTCTTAATTATCTGATCGGTAAAAAGAGAGAGGCCATTCATGCTTATTGATAGCCATAGCTAATTTGCTTGAATATGTGGAAGCTATCTTTTGTTTTGATCGATGATCGGTTAGTTTGACTCAAGACTCGAATATGCCTTCCACCTAAAATTCATCTCATATAAATTCTCATCCAATTATTTTGTTTCTGTTATTCTTAAATTTCATTTGCAATTTACAAACACCCCTTTTTACTTTTCTTTGTTTAAACTTTAGAAGAAATAACTCAAACAATCCCTATGGATTCGATTCTACTCCACACAAACTACAAAATTTGGTTTCTAAGAGTAGGTATTTATATTTTGGTGTTCTCAACACGCATCAAATTTTGGCGTCATTGCCAGGGATTTGTGTCTTAATAGATTTATTTCTTCTAATTGTGTGCTTTCTAGTCTATGCCTTGTTCTTCTCGTACAGGTGAATGCAAATTTGATCCCAAAATACAGAAAATTACTCGTTGACTGAGGAAGCAGACAAAGGAAAAAGAAGAGCAAAAATCACTTGAATTGGACTTGGCAACTGATTTGTTAGAATCAAGTGAGAGCGAAATTGATGAAGAGGAAGAATTAGAGATGGGCATAGTAGAACAAATTTTGAGAGCCATGGCTGAACCAGATATGGATCAACAACCTTTTTGCATATTGTATCCGAAAAATGAGGTAAATTTTGAATTAAAATCTGGTTTAATTCACTTGTTGCCTACTCTTCGTGGTCTTTTAGGTGAAGATCCACACAAACATCTTAAGGTGCTCTATGTGGTATGTTCAAGTATGAAACTAGTAGGGAATGCAGTCTCTGTTGAGTACGTGAAATGTGAGCCCTTCCATTTTCACTAACTGACAAGCTAAGGACTGGTGGTACTATCTCCCATTAGGGTCAATCACAACTTGGGGTGAAATGAAGAAGCAATTTCTTGAGAAATTCTTTCCAGTTTCATGATTCTCTTTAGTCCGCAAAGATATATCAGGTATTTCCTAATATGCTAGGGAGAATCTTTATGAATACTGGGAAAGATTTAATCTTTGCATTAGTTGTCCAAATCATTAGATAAAAGACCGAATTTTACTTTAATATTTTTTATGAAGATCTAACTTTACCTGACAGGAATCTGATTGATGCATCTAGTGGTGGATCCTTAGCAAATAAGATGATCACTAACGTAAGGCAGTTAAATACAAAAGTGGCCGCCAATACTTAATAATTTGGCACTCCACAAAATCATCATGTGTAGAAATTGAATGAAGTAAATACTTCTGCTATTGAAAAACGAATTGACAACCTTACTTCACTTGTGCAGAAAGCATTCTTGGGAAACCATTCTTGGGAAACCATCAACAAGCGAACGCTTGTGGAATTTGTTCGAGCTTTTATCATCCTACTGATTCTTGTCATACTCTCCAAAAGGAGGATCAAGTTAATGCTGTTGGTAATTTCCAGAACCAACAAAACCAGATGAGATATGATCCATACTCATAAACTTATAATCCTGGATGGAAAGACCACCCGAACTTTAGTTATGCTTACAAGCCTAACAATTTCCAATAACAAGGGCAACAATCTAATAATTTCCACTTGAGGCCAGTGCATGCACCACAACCTCCTCCTCCTTATTCAATTATGTCTTTGGAACAAATTGTAACTGCGATGGCTACTAACATGCAATAATTCCAATAGAACACTTTGACATTCCAACAAGATGCTAAGACAAGCATCCAAAACCTAGAGAACCAAATAAATCAACTGGCCACTTTAATGAGTAAGCTAGAATCTCAAGTTTCTAGACAGTTGCCATCACAACCTGAGATAAACCCAAAGCAGAATGTCTGTGCCATTGCTTTGAGGAGTGGTAATTTGGTAAAGAGATACCATATACTAGAAATTCTAAGCATGGGGAGGAGAAAGAGCTTGAAAAGGTGGAGTTGACTCCTGCAGTAACTAAGCCATCACCAGCCATCATCATCCCACCTCCATTCCCGAGCCGATTCTTAAAATCTCAAAAGAAGGATCAAGAAAAAGAGGTTCTAGACTTGTTCAGAAAATTTCAGGTAAATATCCCTTTTCTCGATGCTATTAAACAAATTCCTCGTCATGCCAAATTTCTTAAAGAATTATGCACTAACAAGAGGAAATTGAAGGGTAATGAAAATATTAGTGTCGAGGAGAATGTTTCTGCAGTGTTTCAAAAGAAAATTCCTCCAAAATGCAATGACCCAGGTATGTTCATAATCCCTTGTACTATACAGAATACAAAGATTGAAAGAGCTACGCTAGATCTATGTGCTTTAATTAATGTCATGCCATGTGCCATCTATAACTCTTTGAATGCTGAACCATTAAAAGAAAATGGTGTGATTATCCAAATAGCTGATAGATCTAATGTTTATCCTGATGGTGTGTTAAAGCATGTTCTTGTTAAAGTTAATGATTTGGTTTATCCTACTAATTTTTATGTGTTATATATGGAAGAGGATAACTCTTCTAGTTCTGTACCTATGTTGTTAGGAAGACCTTTTCTAAAAACGTCTAGGACTAAGATTTATGTGTATGAAGGTACTTTAACTATGAAATTCAATGGTGATACCATAAAATTCAATATCTGTGATGCCATGAAATATCATTGTGAAGTGCATTCTGTTTTTGCTTTAGATGTTACTAACTCTATAGTGCAGAAAGTTTTTGATATGGAAGAGGAAGATGAACTAAACTTTGTAATCTGTCATAATTTCTACAAAAAAGAGATGAAGGATACTGCCAAAGAATTTGTGATCAATCAAGCGATAAAGGACACTATTTTTGAACTTCAATCTCTAAATTACTAAATCAAAATATGTCTTATATTGAATTACCAAGGTCGACAACTAAACTTCTTCCTTCTATTGTATAGGCACTGAAGTTGGAATTGAATTTGTTACTCGATCACTTTAATTATGCCTACTTAAGTGAAGGAGAAACTCTTCCATTGATAATATCCAACAAGCTCACTGAGTTAAAAGAGGAAAACCTGCTTCGAGTGTTGAGAGATAACAAGGAAGCAATCGGGTGGACTATAGCCAATATAAAGAGAAATTAGCCCCTCCACATGCATGCATAGGATTCTACTAGAAGAGGTAGCAAAACCTTCAAGAGAAGCTCAACGTCATTTGAACCCACCAATGATGGTGGTAGTGAAGGAAGAAGTACTAAAATTGGTGGATACTGGTATGATTTTTCTAATTTTTGATATCGAATGGGTAAGTCCGATGCCAGTTGTCCCAAAGAAAACGAGGATAACAGTAGTGAAAGATGAGAATAACGAATTGGTTCCCACCCAAATTCAGAATGGGTGTAGGGTTTGTATAAACTATTATAAGCTAAACATTACGACTAGGAAAGAGCACTTTCCTTTAACTTTTATTGATCATATGTTAGAAAGGTTAGCTAGTGTAAGCGCTGGAATTCTCTATACTTAAAAAAAAAGAGAGGAAAAGAAAAATAGTCGTGCGACTGTCCTTACAGTCGTACGACTATAATATCAGAGCAGTTGCAGGAGCCCATACCCCTGCAACAGAAAATGGAGAAAAAGGAGGTGGCGCAATTAATGCTCCGGGATGGACAGGAAGCAACCAGAAAGCAGAGTAGAAAAGGAGAAGGAGAGGGAGAAAAAGCCAAGTTGGATTTCTGGTGAAAGAATTAGAGAGAGAAAGGAGAAAAGAGAGAAGGAAAAGAAAGAACAAAGCAAAAAACTCAAAAAATTCTTCTTTTCCTCTTCTATTTTCTTTAGTTCTCAGAAGTAGGATTAAAATTTGGTAGAGATCCTTAGGTTAATCAATCAACTTCACAAACAAATCGAAATCCCGGACTAAAATCAACAGAAACCTTGACATTTGGAGATTCTTTGGACCAAAGCTCTCAACCCTAAACTTAAGGAAAAAGTGCAAATTCGTGTGGATTGGAGCGACGCCAGGGGTCAAATCGACTTGGATAAGCTTCTAAAAAGGTAGACACTCCTTTTCCTTTCGCTTTTTCTTGCTTTCTGGGTGATTGAAGTCTATTTTTGTGCATTTTCTGCTGTGTTTTCGCGCTTCTGTTCCTGGAAATCAAAAACAGTCGCACGATTGTTCTTGGATTTTATGAATAGTCGTATGATTGTATATTACAGTCGTACGAGTGTTCTTGATTTCTAGGTTGTTTTTCTTTCATTTTGATTCGAATAAAATTTTGATGAAATCCTTATTCTGGGCAGCTTACAGTCGTACGACTGTAGTTACAGTCGTACGACTGTAACCCTCATTCCAGAATCAGAATTTCACCTTTAAACCATAAAAATTTCCAAAAATCCATAAAAAATCAGAAAAATCTGAAAATCTTCAAAATGAATTTTGATATGTGCATTCACAACCTTAGATTCAATTTTAAGAAAAATTGCATTTAGAATAATTCAACGACGGAGACCTGGTTCTCCCGAAAACCGACCCGCCTTAAATATAAAAATGCATGTAAACCAGTAAAATCGTTTTTAAAAATGAATTTGTCACAAAACCAAAAATACAGGGACGTTTCAAAACGTTTTCCAGGTCTAACTGGACCGGCTATCTAAGCCAGCCCGGTTATCCCTGTTGGGGAATTAATCACACAAAACAAAACGCAGCGGAAATAAAAGGATTAATCCCCACCAAGGACCCATGTACATTGCATTGAATTGGAAGGAGGGTTAAAGAATTACCTTAATTCTTTGTAGGTTTTGAATCAATTAGGAACCAAAGTAGCTTCCCTCTACGGTTGATCCACACGGAGCAATTCATTCACCGCGTGCTAGCGCCGGGATTGAAGAACGATTCTTCGAACGAGAGAAGGCCAAAGTTTCGAAAACCTTGGGAGATGGAGAAGGGGAGATTTCGGCTGGCCCCCTTGGAGGCTGCAGAAAATCTGCATCTTATGTTAAAAATGACTAGGGTTAGGGTTTTTAGGTTATAAAACTTCCTTTTATATATCCTTTAAACTTAATTATAATTATAACTTAATACCCTTATTAGTTATAATTATAAATTAACCCACACAATTTAATATTAATTCTCAATTAATATTAAATCAATTCCATTTTCCATCATACACATATGTATATTTGATATTATAATTAATTATATCTCTATATAATTGAATTATAATATGTAGCATACTTTATGCAATATTAATCATATTAATATTTATACACATATATAAATATATATATCATTATATATATATTCATTCTCTTTCTCATTCATAAATTATTATCCAATAATAATTTATACCCGAAAAGATGAACTTCATTTTGCTCTTTGTGTGTGACCCCATAGGTTCATATCAATTGGCAATAAGAAAATTACCATAATATCCTTATAAGTCATAAGCGGACTCTAGCAAGCCTTTATGACTACCCAATTAATATGATTGGAATGATCCAATACCTATTTATAGAATGTCATATTCCCTTTTGTCTCTTTGATATCATGATTAATCATAAGACATGGTATACTTGTCAATCTTATATAATTAATCATATGCTTTCTCGATCTCAAAGTAAACTGTTTAGACAAATCAATTGATACTCTATCAATTATTTGAGCACGGCCATGCATTTAACAGTCTTACTTATCGAGGGGCCCAGTGATATCGCTCTCTTGATAGAGAGGGACAAAATCCCATATCTGTCACTCACATCCCAAAGCATGAGTCATATTGTACCCAATCACAGCCTTTATAACTACTCTGTTACAAGCAGCGTTTGACTGCGTCAAAGCACAACATGAGTTCATCTCGGAATCAATGGTGACCTCAGGTCAAAGGAATCAGCTAATGACACTACTATAATCAAGATCAGTTGTGACACATGACCATGAACTTGATCTCATAGTGGGTCTCCAGTAACATGTTCTCTAACATATTACCCGTGAGTATAATCTGTATCTGTATACACTATATTCATCTTATGAATATCCATTATCACTCACACTAGTCTTAGTTTGTTATTATTCCCATAATAACAATCGACTAGGGATATTTAGAATAACACGATTTATTCATGGATACTTATCATAAATGCTAACATACAAACATAAATGATAATATTAATCTACACTAGATTAATCTTAGAAGTCAAATTACATAATCCAATATTGGCCTTAGGGCACAATCTCCAACAATCTCCCACTTGCACTATGGCCAATCATACATGTATCTTATACCCATTGACCTACATGACTTTCATGTATTCACTCGTGCAGGAGTCTTTGTCAATGAATTATTAATTTTCGCTTCCGTTGCTACTTTACACATATTCACTCTCTCTTTAGAGACAGCCTCTCTAAATTAGTGAAAAACGCCTAAGTATATGCTTGTGTCATACAAGGTTCTTACGCATTGAACTATTGTCCCTACAATAGTCTCACAGGATAAGCAATGCTTAGAACAAAAACATAAAATTTTGATGAACTTCTTCATCCAAAATTTCTTTACATCACATGTAACTGTATACTTTGGCTGCTATTATAGATATTTAGCTATAACGTTTTATTTTGAACCTTTCAAAATCATAACTTTTCTTTTTAAGAGAATACTAGATCTCGACTGATATATTGCAACTAATTGCAATCAGTTGTATATGTGCAACTATTTACACAGTTAACATAAGCAAGCTTCTATTAAGTCTTTTATATTGAACGCTTTCAATGCTTTGACTTAAGCCAAAACATTCTTTTAGATCTATCTGTATAGATTCCAATTTCAAGAATACAGGCAGTCATGCTTATAACATTAACTGAAATTACTTTCTTAGCCAAGATTTTACTTCTTGCAAGGTAAGAATGTTATTTCCAACAAGCCATATGTCATCCACATATAGCATTAGGAATACCGATATGCTCCCACTGATCCTTTTGAAACACAAGATTCATCATCCTTTTGATAAAATCAAACCATTTGATTTCTTTATCAAAACTATGATTCCAACTATTTGATGCATGTTTCGATCCTTATGAGAATCTTTGAAAACTTGCATACGCTATTTGAATTCTTTGGATGCTCAAAACTTTGGGTTGTGTCACGTACACATCCTCAATCATGTTTTCACGTAAAAAATAGATTTTGATATCCATTTGCCATATTTTATAATCATATTATGGGGATATGGCAACAAGAACTCAATATGACTTGATCATGATTAATGACTAAAGAGGATTTCATCATAGTCCTACTATGAATTTGTTCGTATCCTTATAGTCACTAGTCGTGCTTTATAAGTTTGAAGATCACCATCCATATCGGTTTTCAATTTGAAAACTCACTTGCAACCATTGCATATGCATCTTCTAAAAGACTTATCAAAGTCTATACTTTGATTGTCAGACATGGACTTATCTTCAACCTTTGTAGCATCAAGTCACATATTAGATTCAAAATCTAACATTGCTTCTTCATAAAAGAAGACTTACTTCATCTAGTAAAATTACATCATGATTTTGAGAAATCCATATCTCTCCTAATCATGTCGTATTCCACTAGACTTTCATTGGACTTGTGTAATTTCAACAATGATCATGAAACCATTTCCACGTTCCTCTTCAACGTTAAATGTCACTTTTGTGAATTACGAGTTTTGTAGGTGTACCTTACTCCCACTAACTCTACTAGAAATTAACTCCCTCTTCAAGGGGAAACCATTTCTAGCTACAACTACTTTGTATCCCAAAGAAACACAGGAGTAACAACTTCTACTTTCCTTTTGAGTAATCCACAATACGATATTTAAATTTAGGTGCCAACTTATTCGAAATAAGCTTTACAGCCCTAAACTTATTCAATGAAACAATTTGGGTCTCTTACCTAACCATATCTCATATGTTGATTCATGAATTGTTTTAGACGGAACAATATACACAGCTGCTTTAATGGCATATTTTTGAGAAAACGATGATCAACTTGACTTCATCATAGATTGAACTATATCTTTATAGAGTTCGATTACTCCCTTTTCGACACAACATCCTTTGTGGCGTACTTGGAGGAGTCAATTGTGAGACAGTCCCACAATTTCTAAGATGATTGTCAAAATCTTGACTCAAATATTCACCACTCGGATCATATCTAAATGACTTTACTATCTTGTCAAGATACTTCATACTCCTTTTACAAGCTTTTGAACACTTCAAAAGTTCCAAACTCGTGTTTAATTAGATACTCTTATCTAGAGAAAAGTTCCATAAAGGTAATGAAGTATTAAAACCTCCTTTAGCAGTTGATTTATAATTCATATACATCCATATGTATAATGCTTAATAAATCGATTATTCTTTAACTACTTTTAGCAAAGAACAACTTTATCATCTTTTACAATAAACAACATTCGCATGATTCAAGATGATTCATAATCTCATGAATCCAAAAGTCCATTCTCATGGAGTTTCGTAATGCGACTTTGCTTATGTCTCCAAGAGGACACTGCCAAAATAGGTTGAATCAACTATTTGATTCGATCCTTACAGTATTTATGTTACAGATGGGCTCCACATATAAAGACAATTATGTAAATCTACATTTCATAATCATGTCTTTATAAAGTTTATAATTCACAATTATAAAATAAACAACATTTGTTTACTCAAGCCAACAAGCTCAATAGGCAACAAGAGTTCGTAACTCACATGTAAAAGTTCATAACCTTTGAGTAACAACCTTTGCTTCTCTTGCATATTCGCATTCTACCTTTCACCTTCATAAGGTTTCTATTCAAATTGCGATTCATCATATTCTACTAATATGAGATTCACAACGGTATCTAATACCTTTTGATATAGAAACAAGAGTAGAATAGTTAATAAATACTTAAGGTAGCAGTCTTACTGCCTTTCATCTTCTTATAGTTCTCCAAACAAGGTTTGCTATTTCTATTCTAATGAACGATTCATTCTAGAAATGGCAACACCCTTCTTTTGGAGATCTCTCTATGCCAACAGCTTTGGTCTTTAAAACATGTTTCACCCGAACCTTTCGGTCTTTATGCTTTTCGACCTTCCTTTTATCCTTTCCTTTTGAACCATAAGCACACAATTCGAGGCGGGCTTATCCTTTATGGATAACTTAACATTCTTTTGCATCCTATGTAACTAATTCACAATTTTCCCCATGTCATTCAAATGATAGTTCATCACCAATGACTATCAAATAATGAATTCAAGATCACATCTCAATGCCTTTTGGAGGCCAATGAGAAATTGTTGCCTCAAACACTTATCTTTTCTTGCTCACTAACTGATGGAACATTTCCATTTGTGATGTATCATATACCTCAAGTAAAACTTCCACGTGCGGAAGAATTGGTGGCAAGTGTAAGATAATAAATTTTAAACAGAGTCCCTTCGATGCTTCAAGTAAGCATCTTTTATACTCATGTTACAATTGCTAGTGGTTCATTGGGCAAAAGGATTATTGAGAACATATGATTCCTTTTGATTTGAGAACAATTCTCAAAGTTCAATAACAATCGAGATCATGGTAATAGCAATCATAACTATAATAAAGCGTGTAAAGATTTTTATTTAAATGCTCCCACTTAAATTATAAAACCCTTTAAAATATTTAAGTGGGTGAAGATCCAAAATCCATACTTAACCATAGCACTGCTTTGGCATGTCCCTATGATTAAATATAATTTCGGTAGGCAAAGACTCAAAATCATGCTTTAAACCATTTAAACATATTTTGGATGTGCACTTCTTTGCCAATTGCATCATTATGCAACTCTTCTAATTTATGAGATGCATGATATCATATATCATATTTAATTGTATGTTACTCATCTCATCTTTGCCTCGGGCTCAAACACCGTTTTGATTAACCCTTTGTTAAACCAATTACAACACAATGAGAATCACCATTTCTCATATTATCGCTTCGCTAAGGTCACAACATGCGTACCCGCTTTGGCGTGGCTACCATGATGCGAACATAGTACTTGACTAGTGTTATACGTAATTGGGTGGCAAAAATATAAACTTCATAAGTTTATTTAGGGTTTATTAATTCCTGTGATTAAAATGTATCTCATACAATACATGGCATTAACATTAATCTTTCTAAGTTAATATTAATTCTAGCATGGCATCCAATGTCATACATTCATCTAGCATGCATATATCATACTTAGCATGGCATCACATGGCATCAAAATATAAAACATGCAATAGACTCGAAAGACCGTGTTATGGTATGGTTTTATCTACATTGATTTTCACAGGCCAATATGAAAATCAACAGGTCATTTCCTAGGTGGTTGTAACCATCGCATGGTCGCAGCACAGCCGCATCCCTTGGATCCGTCTTCACGTCTTTGTTCCTTGGCACCATCTCATGGATTTACATACTTTACAAAATTGTATCCTATACAATTTTCTAGTAAATAAAATTTACAAACAATAAATTGCATCCTATACAATTTATCTAGAAAAATAAGATTACATAAATACAAACGACTCGCAGGCCGTATTTATAAAACCTTACATTCACCAAAACCAAAAGAAAAACAAAAAACATCCAAGGGTCCAAAACCATAATAAATAAAATAAAGCATTCACGGGGTCCAAAACCATACCATAACACCATGCATAAAAATATCAACAATAATTTTATATCTAAAATATTTAAGGTTCAAAGTGGTAAAATACAATCACATTGTATTTAGAATTAATTAATTTGGAAAAATTCGTAAATTTGCAGAAATAATTTTCCACACTTAAAACGAAAAAGGGGTAAAACTGTCGGACAGCATGCTTGTCGGGCCTCGCACTGCAGTATCCAATACTGCGCGCAGCCCGACGGGCTGCGCAACACGTAGCTGCGCAGCCCATGCTGCGCAACACGCAGCTGCGCAGCCCATGCTGCGTAAGCAGCATGCTGCTTACGCAGCATGTGCAATTGCAATTGCAATTGCAGTTGCGCGCAATTGCAATTGCAATTGCATTGCGCCCAAAACTTATTCTGGGCATTATGCCCAGAATAACGACAAAAAAACATTTTTTTTTTTAATTTAAATAATTGAAACAATTTCAATAAAAAACTATGAATCAAATTCATGATTCCTACCCCTTAAACATTTCAAATTATTAAAACAAATCATTCACAATGATTCACATTAAAATCAAATTTTAAACATGTTATTCACAATAACATTGAACCCTAAATCAAGAACATACAACCCTAACATGCAATTTTGATCTAATCAAAATAACAAATCCAATTCAACCAATGCACAAGTGGCTCTGATACCACTGTTGGGGAATTAATCACACAAAACAAAACGCAGCGGAAATAAAAGGATTAATCCCCACCATGGACCCATGTACATTGCATTGAATTGGAAGGAGGGTTAAAGAATTACCTTAATTCTTTGTAGGTTTTGAATCAATTAGGAACCAAAGTAGCTTCCCTCTACGGTTGATCCACACGGAGCAATTCATTCACCGCGTGCTAGCGCCGGGATTGAAGAACGATTCTTCGAACGAGAGAAGGCCAAAGTTTCGAAAACCTTGGGAGATGGAGAAGGGGAGATTTCGGCTGGCCCCCTTGGAGGCTGCAGAAAATCTGCATCTTATGTTAAAAATGACTAGGGTTAGGGTTTTTAGGTTATAAAACTTCCTTTTATATATCCTTTAAACTTAATTATAATTATAACTTAATACCCTTATTAGTTATAATTATAAATTAACCCACACAATTTAATATTAATTCTCAATTAATATTAAATCAATTCCATTTTCCATCATACACATATGTATATTTGATATTATAATTAATTATATCTCTATATAATTGAATTATAATATGTAGCATACTTTATGCAATATTAATCATATTAATATTTATACACATATATAAATATATATATCATTATATATATATTCATTCTCTTTCTCATTCATAAATTATTATCCAATAATAATTTATACCCGAAAAGATGAACTTCATTTTGCTCTTTGTGTGTGACCCCATAGGTTCATATCAATTGGCAATAAGGAAATTACCATAATATCCTTATAAGTCATAAGCGGACTCTAGCAAGCCTTTATGACTACCCAATTAATATGATTGGAATGATCCAATACCTATTTATAGAATGTCATATTCCCTTTTGTCTCTTTGATATCATGATTAATCATAAGACATGGTATACTTGTCAATCTTATATAATTAATCATATGCTTTCTCGATCTCAAAGTAAACTGTTTAGACAAATCAATTGATACTCTATCAATTATTTGAGCACGACCATGCATTTAACAGTCTTACTTATCGAGGGGCCCAGTGATATCGCTCTCTTGATAGAGAGGGACAAAATCCCATATCTGTCACTCACATCCCAAAGCATGAGTCATATTGTACCCAATCACAGCCTTTATAACTACTCTGTTACAAGCAGCGTTTGACTGCGTCAAAGCACAACATGAGTTCATCTCGGAATCAATGGTGACCTCAGGTCAAAGGAATCAGCTAATGACACTACTATAATCAAGATCAGTTGTGACACATGACCATGAACTTGATCTCATAGTGGGTCTCCAGTAACATGTTCTCTAACATATTACCCGTGAGTATAATCTGTATCTGTATACACTATATTCATCTTATGAATATCCATTATCACTCACACTAGTCTTAGTTTGTTATTATTCCCATAATAACAATCGACTAGGGATATTTAGAATAACACGATTTATTCATGGATACTTATCATAAATGCTAACATACAAACATAAATGATAATATTAATCTACACTAGATTAATCTTAGAAGTCAAATTACATAATCCAATATTGGCCTTAGGGCACAATCTCCAACAATCCCCTATTTGCATGCCCCTAATTCTTGATTTCCCAATTCTGTCTATTTGAGTCCTAATTGTGGCGTGTCGTATAAATTGTGCTAACCTTTGTTTTACAGCTTTTATTTATTTACTTTTTTTTATTTTTATTTGTATTTTAATAGAATTAATCGTGTATTTAGGCGGTTGTAATTATTTTTAGATTCTCGTGTATCCTAGGCGATTGTATAAGTGTGGTGAGAGTTTGTATTTTTTCCATTCGATTTAGTTGTAGTTCAATTAATATTTATTTCTTTTCTTTATTTTTGTATTATATATTTGTATACGCGCTGTATGTCTTTTATGTTCAATAAAATTGACTTTAGAATTTAAAATACTATTTCGAGAACATTGGCAATATTTAACTTAATTAGACACGAAATAAGGGACTTGTCCGGACCCGAATCTCTGTATAGTGTAGCGGCCGTTCGTCCGGTTCAGCTACCTTAAGAATTTCCCGGTTGAGCTGAGCCGGGTGGCGACTCTACAATATTCATCGAGACTTAGGTCTCGGTTTCTTTTAAGGATTAATTTATTTATTTTCCAAAAAACCGATTTTCCATTTATAAAAACCCCACGTGAGGGAGGGGCCCACCCGAGATCGTGGAGCCCCTTCCGAAAGGGAGTCTCGCGTCCCGTCGAAAACGCGTCATCCGCTCACAGCTAGTAAATCTCATTTTTGTTACCTTGATGGCTATTTAGGTTTTAATCAAACTCCTGTGGCACCCGAGGATCAAGAGAAAATGACATTCACAAGCCCGTTTGGAACGTTTGCTTATCGACGAATGCCGTTCGGACTTCGCAATGCACAGATCACATTCCAAAGATGTATGGTTAGTATATTCTACTATTATGTAAAGAACATCATAAAGGTCTTGATGGATGATTTTATAGTTTATGGTGATTCTTTTGATTTGTGTCTGTCTAACCTTACAAAGTGCTTAAACGATGTATTGAGAAATACCTTGTTCTTAATTTTGAAAAATGTTATTTCATTGTTGATTAAGGTATTGTGTTAGGGCATGTTATTTCTACTAAAGGAATAGAAGTTGATAAAGCTGAGGTTGATATTGTAAAATCCTTATCTTATCCCATAAATGTGCGAGAAGTTCATTCTTTTCTTGGTCATGTAGGATTTTATCATAGATTCATTCTAGATTTTTTGAAGATAGCTCAACCTTTGTGTATATTTGTGAAAAAAGATGTGGTGTTTGAGTTTGATGATACGTGCAAAGCCGCTTTAACCAACTGAAAGAGGCTCTCGCTTCCGCACCCATTGTTCAACCTCCAAACTGGGGTTTGCCGTTTGAGATCATGCGGCAGTCATGCTAGTAGAGCTGTTTCAGGATAAAAAGTTGACAAAGGCTCTCATGTGATCTACTACACTTCAAGGACGTTGGATAGTCCCAGTGCAATTATTCAATAATGGAAAAAGAACTTTTAGCTTTTGTATTTGCTTTAGAAAAGTTTCATTCTCATTTAATCGGCATAAAAGTGATTGTTTATTTCGATCATGTAGCTTTGAAATATTTGCTAACAAAGAAAGAAACCAAGTCTAGGTTGATTCAATGGATTCTCTTCTTTCAGGAATTTAATCTAGAAATACGGGATAAGAAAGAGCCGAGAATCTGGTAGTAGATCATTTGAGCCGATTAGTTCAATCTGAAGAGTCGTTGTCGTTACAAGATTCATTCCCTGATGTTAACTCTTTACAATCCAAGAAAATGCTCCATGGTATGCCGATATTGTGAATTTCCTCATCACTCAAACATTGCCAAAAGATTTGACTCGTGCTTAAAGAGTTAAGTAAAAAATGATTCTAAATACTATGTTTGGGATGAACTGTACTTATGGGAAACATTTCTCTAATTAGATAATAAGGAGGTGCGTGAATGACTCTGGAATTTCATCTATTTTATCTTTTTGTTGTTGTCATTCATGTGGTGCACATTTTGGTACCAAGTGCACCACTTGTAAGGTACTTGAATGAGGCTTTTATTGGCCCACACTTTTTCATGATTCATATGCATTTTGTAAAACTTGTGCTAACTGTTAGAAAACGAGAAACATAAGCAAATGAGATCAAATGCCCTTACAACCTGTGTTGGTATGTGAAATATTTGATGTGTAGGGTATAGATTTTATGGGTCCATTCCCGTCATCTTTTGGTAATGTTTACATTTTGCTAGCTATGGATTATGTATCAAAGTGGGTGGAGGCTAAGGCCACATGAAACCATGATGCCAAAATCATTGTTGAATTCCTTAAATCTCATATCTTTTCCAGGTTTGGTATGCCTAAGTCGCTGATAAGTGATCGGGGAACACATTTCTGTAATAAAGTGGTAGAGGCTCTGTTGAAGAAGTACAATGTTACACATTGTACATCTACCGCTTATCATCCTTAAATGAGTAGTGAAGTTGAAGTTTCGAATCGGGAATCAAATCTATTCTTGAGAAAAATATGAATCCTAATCATAAGGATTGGAGTGTGCGTCTTAAGATGCATTATGGGCATATTGCATAATGTACAAAATGCCTATAGGTATGTCTCCTTATCACTTAATTTTTGGGAAGCCTTGTCACTTGCCAGTCGAGCTTAAGCATCCAGTGTGCTGGGTAGTGAAACAATGCAATATGGAAATGGATGTGGTAGGAGAACCTAGGAAATTACAGTTACAAGAATTAGAAGAGATATGAAATGAAGTGTATGAGAACTCTAGGATTTATGAGGAGAAAACAAAAATTTTGCATGACAAAATGATTTATGGGACAACATTTGTCATAGGTTAAAAGGTTTTCCTTTATCATTCTCGTCTTAAATTATTTCCGGTAAACTTTGGTCTTGGTGGATAGGCTCTTTTTTTTGTTACTAATGTCTTTCCTCATGGTGCAGTTGAAATACAGGGTTTATCCATTGATAAAATTTTCAAGGTCAATGGACATCGTCTTAAACCTTTTTATGAAGGTTTTCAAGTTAATAATGTGGAGGAATTGATCCTGGAGGATCCAAATTATGGAGGATAAATGGATCCACTGTCTAGCCAAAGACAATAAAGAAAGACGCTCTTTTGGGAGGCAACCCAAATTGAATTATTTTAGCTTAATTGTTTTAATTTTTTGCTTAATTTCATGTTTTTAGTTTGGTAGTTTGGGTTTTTGAATAAATTTTGGGCTCTTTCATTACCTGTGATCATGCTTTAGGTCATTAATTCATTGTTTTTGTTGTGCAGGAAATTTAGTTAAGCCGACTATGTAATTTTCGAACTCATGAAATTTTACCTAAGAGAGTGACTTAAGCAATGATCTAGGCTTGAGGGAAGAAGTCTTCTACTTCTTTTTCTTAAAAGTGCCAATTTTATGCTTTTTTTATTTAAAAAAAGGGAAAATATTTTGGCCAAAAATTTTTTATTTTCTCCATTATCTAACCCTAAAATTTTTCTACAGATCATCTCCCTCTCTTGCACAAAACTAAAGCCTCAATCCTTGCTCTAGCTGCCTCCGTTGACACCGAGCAGCACCAACCAGCATCGCTATTGCTGCCTCTTAGCCCCCGATGGCTAAGACTCATCAACCTCCAGGCTGAAAAATGTGAACATCGAAGGAATCCACCACAGCAGCAGCGAAGATCGTGAAACTAGTAGCCACCTCTGCTCACTGTTGAAATTCGTCCCGTCCAGCACCGCTGCCGCTTTCTCTTATGTGAAGCACTCCAGCAGCCTCCGTCGATGTCGAGCAGCACCCACCAGCAATGCCTAAACTAGCCACTGATCTACCTCCATCTTCACCTCTACTTCCAGCCATCGACTCTGACACTAGACCTTCGACCACTCTAGCAGCCATCGACTTTGCCATTTTTGAATCGATTCCGATGACTGAACAATAAATATTTGGCAGGTGAACAATAACTTTAAGGTAGCACCTTTAAACCAAAAATCTTACAAAATCCAAGGATAAATCTACCCCTAGGAAATCCAAAGCACTAGCCAAATCAAAAGCAGCCTCAAAACAAAAATGAGGAGCCCATTCCAAGGCTGCCTAGCCTTTGGAATCGTCTGCAGCTTCATCGATTTCTGGAGCTCCCACTCCTGAACCTGCAAAGAAGAAGAAGGTAACTCCAGTGACTCAAAATCATTCTTGATTAGCCCGAGGTATCTGTGTACTTGTTCCTGAATCTCATTTACATGGTTGTTTAAATTTTCCTGCTAAATTGAAAAAGAAATATGCTGATGTTTGTAGTAGGTAAGTCATCTTGTGTAAATGTGTTGATATTTCTTTGTTGATTAAACTTTGGTTGCTTGATGCATTTAATTTGATGGTTGATAACATTAGTTGGCAATCCTTCTTTTCACTTAAATGCCCTGGGTATACTGAACCTATTAGGGAGTTTTATGCAACTTTTCAATTCACAACACTTAAGGAATTCACTATAAAAACACTGGGTGTGAACAAATTTAGGTTGATGGGATAAGAGTTTGATTATTTTGTGACTGAATTTAATTTATCCCGCGGCTTGATTGATTCTGAGTTTGCTGAAAGTGATGAAAATAAATTGTCTGCAATTGATTTTCCTAAGGATTTCAATGGTTGTAATGTTTGGCCTAAAATATCTGTTGATGTAGTTGCCTATGATTCTAGTCAATCTAAAGATTACTACTTGAAACAACCTAAGTTGCAATATATTCATCATTTTTTGGCTTATGCTTTTTCTGGAAGGATTTCTAGTACTATTAATTGCAATAAAACTGAGTTATATTTTATGTGGTGTATGCTCAATAATGTGAAAGTTAATTTAAGTTATTGGATAACTAGTCAAATTCATACTGCTTGGTTAGTTTGATAGAGATTTGAATTTTGGTTCCTTAATTACACAATTGGTTGTGAATTTGAACTTAATTTATCATGTTTCTCCTAATTTGTATCTTGCCTTTGAGATGGAACCTTTGGATTTCAATTGTTTAAGTAATATGGGACTAGCTTCCAGTGATGGCGTTCCTCATTGGTTACCTCTTGGTATAGATCCAATACCAGGGCGTAGGGTGAAAGGAGGTACCGGTGCTGATTCTGCTAGTGTTGCTTTGACTCCCGTACTTGCCTTGTTGCAGCAAGCCATAGAGAAATTGGACACCATTGACGCCAATGTAATTGTACTGAATCAGAAGGTGACCCGAATTGAAACTAATATGGCTGAGTTGTATTGGATTCAAGAGCACGATCCCTTGTGACCATCTCCATAGTAGCATTTGGTCTTCAGCATTCATAAACTAGGGGAGTTCCTTTCTTGCTTTCTTTCCTTTTTTGTTTTGGTTTATGACTGCTGTGTTTTCTTACACATTGAGGGCTATATGTGAATTTAAGTGTGGGGAAGGTGTGAGCGGATGACCTTAATGTCAGAAAGCGGTGAAGCGGACTGGGGAGGTTTTGATAAAAGCGTGTTATGGAGTTTGTTTTGATAAAACGGGTTTGATGATTTTGCTTAGGAAAACCAGTTGTTATGATTGAAAATCCCTTTTGTAGGAAACATCATTAAGAATGTGAGTTTTAGGAAAAATGGTTTTATATTTTAGAAAATCCCGTTTTATTAACTTAGAGACCTCGAAACCCAAATTTCGAGATCAGTGATGGAGTCGCCACTCTGATCAGCTCATCCAGGAAATTCCAGTATAGCTCCCTACCAAGTGTAGACTGCCATACTTAATCCAGAGATTCAAGGTTCGGGCAACTTACCTATTCAATCTCAAGCTTGCTTTCATTTATTAGTTCATACCACTATATTACACTCACTTATTCTCTACCCATTTTATCTTTCATTATTAGCCGATGCTCATTCAGATGACATAAGTAAATGGCATAAAATTATAGTGCGGAAAAATAAACCATACATCCAAACCAAACAAAAGAATAGAGGCCGCTTATTACAACCCAAAAAGATAAAACTCTCATCCTCACCTTACAACCGCCTAGATATATGAAAATCTATAAAAAGTATAATCGCCTAGAATACACGATTTGATCTATTAAATACATCCAAAATAAAATAAAAAGAAATAAAAGCTGCAAAACAGACTAGTGAGCACAATTATATTACAAACAGACACATGACTCATAACAGGAAAGAAGGGAAATTTCAGGAAGTGGCAGCATACATCTAGGAGGTAACCGAGAAGTCCGAGCAACTTATTTTATTAGACCTGGAAAACCATTTTAGAAATGCCTTGTAGGTTTTTTGTGCTTGAAAATAATTTTGGAAAACACTTTGGCTTGATTACATGCAAATTTCTCCATTTTCAATGAGTCGGTTATCCCGGAACTCGGGGTTCCTTTCGTGGGAGTTTCCTACCTCAAACATCCATCTAAGGTTTAAAACAGTAAACACATCAAAGACGGTTTTGACTCTGAAACTAGAGACAGCATCATACGATGATGTCCGTAGGAGTCGTCCCGAGATCCTGCCGCAGCAACTCTAGCTGTGCGACTCTAGTTAGAGCCGCACGGTTATAGCCACTACAACCTTGTGGCTGTAGTGTCTAAAACTTGAATCAGTTTTCTTTCTTTTCGTAAATCCCTATTTTAACTTGTTTCGATGATTTCTAAGGATTTTAGGGAATCTAAGGGTCCGCTAAAGCTCAACCACGAATCCGATTTGGATTGAACAACCCCGGATTCCTAAAATCAAAATCAACGAAATTGAAATCTCACATCAATGTTATTAGATATCTGAAAACCACAACTTTGAATATAACGAATGTGATTTAACTGAAATAGTTCATAACAAAACAATTAAAATGGGAAACTAACTGTATTAGGTTGTTTTAGGGCATTTCGGGTATCTGCCCAGAAGAACACAGCCGTGCCATTATAAAGGTACAGTCACGCGGCTCTATTCTAAGGGATTACCGCAGCTCGGCTGTAGTTAGACCCGCATGGCTATAATCAAATAGGCAGTTTCAGGATTTCACAAAACTCAAACAAAAACACAGCCTAAAGCAATCAATTATGAATTTAAGGCCTATCAGAGTTTACCCTTTTTGTGTTTCAGCGTAGTTGATGATCGGAAGTGGATTTGAACATCGGAATATGCTTAGAATCCCACGAATGTCCTGGAACTTTGAACACGAGCCTCGAACCAATCCGAACAAAACCCAAAATCAATCCAAACAAATGTGACACACCCAGAAACCCTCGTCCTATGTATTCCCCGAGTGTTTTCTTTCTGTTTCTCTCTTTTTTCCTTTGTTCTTTGTCCCTCTCTCTCTCCTTTTTCTCTATTTTTTCTCTTGATTTCTCCTCAGAATGATTTCTATCTCCTCTTCTGTTCTGTTATGTTTCCCCCTAGAATGATTTCTACCTCCTCTTTTGTTCTGTTATGTTTCCCGCTAGCATGATTTCTGCCTATCCTCCCTTGTTGCTTTGTTATTTTCTAGTATTAAAACCTCCCCTATTACTGCTTAAATTCCTCTAATTTAGAAATAAAAACCGCAGGTCAAAGATATGGTTGGTTTATTTAGGAAGCAACCCGGTCAACCGTTAGAGCTGTACGGCTGTAATATTATAGCTGTGTGACTCTGATGTTATAACCGTGCGACTGTAGTCGTGAAACTATAGCGCTACGGCTCTAACCAGATCTATTAAGGCTTTTCCTAAATCCAACACTCACATCTAAGCTCTCTAATCACTTGAAGGGCTTTTTTTAAGGTTTCGGATGGAGGACCGTTCTGTTTTTGGAGCGTTTCAGACATTACAAGCACCATTCCGCTCATTTTCAAATCTGACTCATGTTCGTCTATGTTATAGATAACATGTGATTTTCATCACAGAGTTTGGGAAAACCTATGCTCACAGGCTATCCCTCACGGGATCAAAGTTGACTCATGGTCGGATCATTGTGTTGAGTTTGAATTTAGTCTCACGATTGGGAGCACAGTGAGAAAAGAAAAGAAAACATACCTGACGTCTCCATTTGTTAAGGAAATTAGGCGTAACTGGGGGACATGTCTCGGCTCTTCATGGAGCGATGGTTGTGTGTCAGCTTCGAAAGATTTGGTTCGAAGTCAACTCTAGGAGCTTTGGTTTGAAGTCAGCTCAGGGAGCTTTGGTTTGAAGTTGGCTTAGGGAGCTTTGTTTTGAAGTCGGCTCAGTATGAAGTCGGCTCAGGGAGATTTGGTTTAAGGTCGGCTCAGGGAGCTTTGGTTTGAAGTCAGCTCAGGGTGCTTTGGTTCGAAGTCGGCTCAAAGAGCATTGGTTTAAAGTCGGCTCAGGGTGCTTTGGTTCGAAGTCGGCTCAGGGAGCTTTGGTTTGAAGTCGGCTCAGAGAGCTTTGGTTTGAAGTCAGCTCAGGGAGCTTTGGTTTGAATTCGGCTCATGGAGCTTTGATTCTGAAGTTGTGTCAAGAGTGCGTATTTGTTCTTTGATCGATAATTTTGGAAACAAAAATTTTTACCCCTTCTATCAAGAAAAAATACGACTTGATTGTTCCGCCCCTAGGCATATACGTGCCACATTATTTGATGCAAACATGGGTATGTATGCATGTATGCATGTATGTCTAGGATTTGTGCAATGCGCTAACACAGCCTCCTCCTCTTTGTTTTGTGGGTCTTGGATGGGGATGCCCCTGGACTTGTGGCTCACTGATAGTGACCACTGTTGGGGAGTAATTGGTAATTGGTAATTATTTGGGGGTGCAAATAGTAATTCGTTGAGGATGACTGGTGACTCGCTGCGGAAAAATGAATTGCGTTGACTCTGTGGGGATCAGAAGCTTCTCCGCTGAGGATCTTGTGCTTCTTTGCTGAGGAATTCATGCTTTTTCGCTAGGGATTTCGTGCTCTTCACTGGGGATTTCATGCTTCTCCGCTAGGGATTTCATTATTTGATCTTAACTTTTGCATGGACTGCCCCTTGGGGTGGGTTTTCAATCCATCGGATCATTTTAATTTTTGCCTGGACCATCCTTCTGGGTTTTGAATCTAGCAGGCTCTTATTTATCCTAGCTTTTGAATAGATCGCCTTTCGATTTTTAGACTATCGGATCATTTTTTTTTCTGAGATATGAATATAGCCATATGTGTATAATAAGAACTGAATTTCAATCAAACTTGGGACGTTTAACCGAACGGAATAAAGCATTCATTCATTCATTAATAACGTTTTAGTACAATGAACATCAAAGATGAAATGAATCTAAGGACAGAATCAGTAATGGTATCCATCTCAACCGAATCCTCGATTGCTATCAACAGGTCTTTGCAGATTTTCCAACTGATAGTGCTCACTTCTCTATCCTAACTTTTGCATGGACCGCCTTTTCAGTTTTTAATCCATCAGACAATCCTAATTTTTGCATGGACCGCCTCTTCGGTTTTCGATCCATAGGACTTCTTCTCTTTTTTTTTTAACACGTAGTAGCGCCTGAGCTTGTCATGATTGATGGGATTGATGAACTTGTTTCCGTCCATATCCATGATCTTCACAGTACCCTTTGAAAGTACCTTCTTGACCACATATGGACCTTCCCAGTTAGGCTTGAACTTCCCCTGCACATCCGTATTGGTCTGTTTCATCTGTTTAAGTACTAAATCCCCGGCTTTGAGTGGGTGTTTCCGATGATAGACTTTACTGTTATAAGCCCTGGCCATTCACTGCTGATAAATCTGCAAATGATCTAAAGCCCGAAGACGCTTCTTATTGATTAACGCCAACTGCTCGTATCTCGACTGAACCCATTCAGACTCTGGCAACTGTGCTTCCATGACTATCCTTAATGACCTAATCTTGGTTTCCACTGGTAAGACAGCTTCCATCTCAAAGACCAATGAGTACGGTGTCTATCCGGTAGGAGTTCTGACTCTTGTTCTATATCCCCATAAGGCAAATGGTAACATGTCCACCCAATCTCTATAGGTGACTACCATTTTTGACAAAATCCTCTTGATAGACTTATTGGCTGCTTCTACCGTCCCATTAGCTTACAGGCGATACGGAGATGATCTATGATGTTCAACCCCTTTTTCCTAGAACAATTGTGTTGTTACCCCCTAAAACTATACTCCATTATCAGTCACGACATGATGTAGGATTCCATACTGTGCAAAGATGTTCTTCTCGATGAACTTGGTCATTTTCTTAGCTGTAATATTGGCAAATGATTCTGCTTCTACCCATTTTGAGAAGTAGTCAACAGCCACGACTATGAAGTAATGCCCATTTGATACAGGCAGCCTTATTTCTCCGATGATGTCTATCCCCTAAGCAGTAAATGGCCATGGAGTCGATGATATCTCTGTACACTTTGAATTCATGGCATCTTTTTACTTTTTTGATACAGTCGACTTGCAGGGTAAGCCAAAAGTAACCTTGCTTCAATACTTCCTTAGCCAGGGCTAACCCGTTCATGTGTGGCCCGCAGGTTTCCACATGGATCTGTCTCATGACCTTCTTCATTTCTTCTTTTGTCAAACATTTCAGGAGTAGGCCGTTGGCGGTTCTCTTAAAGAGCTGATTCTTGAATATCCTAAACCGTGTTGCTAATTTTCGAAGAGAGATCTTATCTGCTTCGCTACTACAACATTGACTGATAGGTAACAAGGGTTCTATGTAGTTTCTAGGATTATTGGTTGGATCGGATACTTTCAGGGTCCTTCCCACATTGATGATAGGGTAGCTAAGGAATCAGCCATCTGATTCTCTTCCCTCGAGACATTTCTGAATTCATACTGACCAAATACTTTCACCTTTTCCCAAACCAGCTTAAGATATGGCCAAAGTGATTCTTCCTTTATCTCCTAATCTCCGGCAATCTATCGAATTACCAAAGTTGAGTCCCCGATAACTAACACTTTATGCACCCTAGTGTGATTAGGGCATCAATTCCAAAGAGGCAAGCTTCATATTCTACTCCGTTATTAGTTAATGAAAACTCAAGGTGTTTTGCTAGTGGAATGATTTCTCCATCAGGTGTACCGATGATTGCTCCTAGACTTGCACCGTGTTTGTTCACAGCACCATCAAAATACATCACCTATATACTTGGTTCTATCTCCACCACTGCTAGCTGTTTATCTAGAAATTCCAAATTCTCAACATAGTCTGATTCTAGAGGCTGATTGGCTAGGAATTCTGCTACAGCTCTCCCTTTGATTGTTTTCCTGGTTACATACTCAATATCAAATTCTAACAACAAGAGTAACCATCTTGATAGTTTTCCAGCCAATTCGAGGGTTTGGCATAAATATTTCATCGGATCAACCTTTGCCACTACCTGGACTTTATATGATTGAAAGTAATGCCTTAACTTCTTAGTCTGCCACAACATAGCAGTGCAGGCCTTTTCCACCACGGTATATCTGGTCTCATAATCAAGTAGTTTCTTACTCAAATAGTAGATTACGTGTTCACATCTGTCCTCTTGTTCTTGTACTAACATTGCCCCTATTGAAGCGTCTTCGATAGCCAAGTCCAGGATCAAAGGCTTATTCTGTAGCAGAGGTTTTAGAACTAGTGGATTCATCAAATAAGCCTTGATCCTGTCAAAGGCTAGCTGGCATTGATTGTTCCATTCCACTGGCTAATTCTTCCTCAGGAGTTTGAAGATGGGCTTGCAAACTGTCGTTAATCTCATGATGAACCACCTGACGTACTATAATGACCCCAAAAATGACCTCACTTCCTTTTCTCTCTTTGGTGTGGGCATATCTCTAATGGCCTTGATTTTTTCTGGATCCATTTTGATTCCCCTCTGACTTACCATGTGGCCAAGAAGCTTCCCTGAAGTTACTCCAAACACACACTTCTTGGGATTCAGGAGGAGATTATACTTTTCGATCCTAGTTAGGAATCTATCCAGGGTAGCGGGATGCTCTTCCCAGGTCATCAATTTAACTAGCATTTCATCTACATAAACTTCGACCTTCATATAGATCATATCATGCAGAAGTGCGGTGACTGCTCGCTTATAAGTTGCCCCAGCATTCTTCAACCCAAACAACATAACCCTGTAGTAATAGACTGCCCACTCTGTCATGAAGGCTATCTTCACTTTGTGGATGATGTTCATTAGAATCTGATTATATCCTAAAAATCCATCCATGAATGAATACATTGCTGCCCTGGCAGCACTGTTAATTAGAACATCAATATGCAGTAGTGGGAAGTCATCTTTGGGCGACGCCTTGTTCAGATCTCTGTAATCCACACAAACTCTGACTCGGCCATCTTTCTTCGCAATAGTACGATGTTGGCTAACCATTCTGGGTACTCTACTACTTTCAGGAATTTAGCTTTTATCTGTTTGGGTACCTCTTCCTTAACCTTCTCTGCCCATTCTAGTCTAACTCTCTTGAGCTTCTGCTTGACAGGTTTCATTTTTGGATCCGTTGGAATTTTGTGTTCTGTAATCTCCCTGTCAACCCCAGGCATATCATTGTAGGACCAAGCGAAGGCTTTCATGTGCTTTTGCAGTACTTTCACGATTTCTTTTCTCTCATCAGGTGTGAGGTCTTTCAAGACGGATACCCTTTTTGGATCATCATCTGTCCCTAGATTCATTTCATGCAATGATGCATCATGTATGCTAAAAACATTAAATGAATGTTTGTATGTATGCACAGTTCCATATGGAAAAACATCACACAAGTAAGCGAAATCAGACTTTATTGCATTAAATGCCTTATAGGCTGAATTGTTTACATCATAAATAGAAGAGACAGATACATCAAAATAATTGTCATCCTCCACATGTGGAGGGTCTTCTACTGCTGCAACATCATTAACCTCTTCAAACAATTCTCCCAGATCACCCTCAAGGGCTTCTTTCTGGTCACCGGATAGGTCTTCTTCAATCGCCTTCACCTTCCCCGCCATCATCAGCTTGGCCAATTCTTTCACAGCTTCATTCATTAATTCCTCTTGATTCTTCACCACAACTGCCTTCTTCTTTTTTTTTAGCAATCACATTCGGCTTCATCAGAACAGTCAGTGCCTTAGTGATGGCTTCAATAGTTGCTTCAACTTCTACCTTTTCTGGATCCGCCTTCTCAACTGATTCACCTTTGTTCCCGAATTCAATTCTGACCTGATCAACTGCCTTCTTCTGATTACCTAGAACCATCTTCCCTTTAGCTTTAGTTCCGATGTACAGCATGTTCACAATAGGCTCAACTCCATACTTACCGAAGTTAACAACATTAGAGAAGATCTTAAATCTCAGGAGCTATCCTCCCTCAACTATCACTGGCTCAGGATCTCCATTGTACACTTCTTCAGTTTCATTGATAAAAGCGTCCACCAGATTCACATACTTCTTGTTTGGCCAATTCCTTTCCTCATGGTATCCAAGCCCATACGGATGGTGCTTACCAGCCGCGATGTTAAACTCAAGAATTCCTTGTTGCTTCACTCCTAATCCTTTACCAGGTTCAAAGTTCTAGTTAGCGAAGTATTTGTGGATGCATTCTAGGAACTTCGGCTTATCCTCGCCTTTGTCTGAAATCACTGCTACCTAAAACCTAGTCATTGGCTGCTCCACGATATTCAAAGCAGCTACAACAGATGGCTCATCAGCTTCCACAGTCACCCCTTTTCCTCCTATTAGGAATTTCACTTTCTGGTGCAGAGTCGATGGTACACCTCCTAAAGCATGAAACCATAGCCTTCTGAGAAGTAAGGAAAAAGTGACAGGAATGTCGATAACAGTGAACAGTACCTTAGACTGGATCTCCCCTCCATTGACCTCAGCTTCAAATGTTCCAATTACATTCCTTTTGCTGTCATCATATGCCCTAAACCCTGTGTTAGATCGGCAAAGTGCTTCTGCGCTAATACCTAGATACAGAAGAACCTTAGAAGGATAAATGTTCAGGACCAAGCCATCATCGACCATCACACAAGGCATCACCCTGTCCATGATTTCAACCTTTAAGTACAAAGCCTGATTGTGGTTCATGCCCTCCAGTGGTAAGTCAAACACTCCAAAGTTGATTTCTGGGGCCCGGTTAGCTTTCAAGTAAATCCCCTTTATCATGGAACATACTTCATCAGGAGACATTGTAGGAGTAGCATCCATTTCCATGAGCTGTTTCACTACTACCTCACGGTGCTTCTTAGACTCCATAAGGAGGTGCCAAATACTAGTATGGGCCGGTGTCCTCTTCAACTGTTCAACTACTAGTGTTTACCCCTATAACTAGTTTACTTTTTCTAGGTGGCACTTGAGGTGCCACATTACCAGGCTGGTAAACCCTTCCACTTCGAGTAATATTCATAACAGGTCCATCCTTCTCAATCACAATCCCTCTCTTTGTCTCTACTAGATAAACTGGCTTCGGTTCTTCAAACTCAAAATCCTCACAATCATCATCCAATTCAATATCGGCCAGATCAATTGGACCCTGCCCATTCTTCACTACAGATGTCTGCCTTTCGACTTCTTCCAATTTCTCATCTTCCTCGACTATAACCACTTGCACACTTGGATTAGCCTTGATAATCTGAGCGAACACACAATTGGCTAGCATTCCTAACTGTACCATGTTAACCTGACCCCTAAAATTAGGCAACCCAACTTCACAAGACTTAGTAAATTAAAGAATTACCACAACTTATTTAATTAACTAACTTTAGATAAGTGAGTCATTCAACTTAGAAGGACATCTCGAGATTTTTAATCTTTTATTCACATTGTACCACTATAGACCAAAATTGACATTACAATTAAGCAAAGGGGTCAACATTACAATTTTTCGAGCATTAAAAAGGCCTTCAATAAGGGATAACTCTCACCATAAGATACAATCCATGCACAAAGTTTTTTTTTGAACTTTGCTTAAGGTCAATTGGGCCTATCCCCTAACTCAAAACTTATGGGTGTTGGAATGAGAGAGGTCTTGTTTATTCGAGCAATGAAAAGGGTCTCTTACGAGAAGTTTGCCCTTCCTCTAAAGCCACTCTCCATACACAAAGAATGGATTTTCTATACCTTGCTTAAGGTGAATTGGTCTCATCTTTCAATTTGAGACTTAAGGGTAATCGAGATAATTGAATTCTAATAATTTATAATTTTCACATAAATTGACCCGTCATATTAAGCTAGACTCTAGTTATCTCATCCTTCATAAGCTGGCAGTAAAATCAATTACTTCACATTAGCTAACAAACTTTTTGAAAGCTAAAGATCAATTGAACTTCATCAACATTTTGTCAAAATCAAATGTAACAAATATGCAAACATGCTCAATCCCTAATGCTTATGACAAACCCATTAACATGCTTTACTTCTAATCCTTTTTACTTTAATTGGTT
Source organism: Euphorbia tirucalli (assembly GCA_039660915.1). Taxonomy (NCBI): domain Eukaryota; kingdom Viridiplantae; phylum Streptophyta; class Magnoliopsida; order Malpighiales; family Euphorbiaceae; genus Euphorbia; species Euphorbia tirucalli. The sequence continues at coordinate 22,667,227 of CM077632.1, forward strand.
CAATATATTCAATAATGGAAAAAAAATTAGGATTTTCCAAAGGCTAACCTAAATCAATTTCAAAATTAAACAAAGCCTAATTTCTCTCAAACAAGCAACCAGGAATTCGGTTTGTGGTGGGAATCATGCAAAAATCAAATGCAATTCCTAAGTTAAACTAGCACATGCATAAAAATTAAAACTTCAACTAGCCTAAAAAAACTAAAAATTATCCCTAATTTTTCCCTTCACCCACACTTATCATGCAAAAGTCCCGTTTTGGAAAAGAAAGAATGAAAAATAAAGGGAAAAGATGCTCCCTTAGTAATGAGACGAGCATTTGCCATTCAAAGACACCTGAGAGAAAAACTGCTCCATCATCCTCTTCATATTTCGAACTTCTTCATGATAAGCATCAATTTTATCGACTACAATCTTCCATCCCTCCCTTTCATCCTACACACTCTCCTTACCTTTGCCTATGGTACACTTAGCATAATCAAAAACTTCACCAGACTTCGAGCAAAAGTTAGCCTTATTCAAAGTAGCATAAGTGAATTTGGTAGCACTAACTCTAGGCAAGTCAATCTAAACAAATTACACTTATAAATAGCAATTTAGTCACTATATGTTCAAGTCCTAAGGATTTTCCGAGAAGATTAAGCATTTCAACCAAATATTTGAACAAAAAGTGAGCAATATTGAGAAGACCTTCATTCTGAAGACACCAAAAGAAAAACAATTCACTAGTGCTTACTTTGTTACACTCCTTTTTCCCAACAACTAATGGGCATATAAACTTCTGCAGCAAAAACAATGCATTGTCTCTAATCATTACTGAGAGGATGTTCATTGAGTGGAAGTTCATTATGAAGACACCAAAAGAAAAATAATTCATCAGTGATTACTTTGTTACTCTCCTTTTTCCCAACAATTGATGGACATATAAACTTATTTAGTAAAAGCAATGCATTGTCTCTAGTCATTATTATATGCACACCATTAGTGTCAAATTCATCCTCCCTAATCAAAAGATTCCAAGTCTCATTGGAATTAAATTATGGAACAAGCTCACACAACCCATTAACAGGAAACCAAAAAAGTTCACACATCGTTTGCAAAAATAGTCAAATTCTTCACCCTTAAGCCAAAATTAATTCAAATTTCCATTAACAAAATCATTATGAAAAGTAATAGCAGTAAAAAATTCAACTCTAATTGAGCATAAGAAGGAAAATTGAAAGTGATATGAGACTTCCAACTAAACTTCCTAATAACCAAATTAAACTCATCTTTTTAATGCAAATTTATCAAGTAGAACTTCATCAAAGCAAGTAAAAGGTTGAATATCTCTCTTAACAAGGGTAAAATATTTCTCTCCCTTTTTACTCTTCAAAAGAAAAGGAGATCTCTGAAGTCAGGCACTTGCCTTTGAGTCTTGAATTGGGAGATAGGACCAATGCACCTTAAAAAATTCATTCCTTGTTTATGAAGAGTGGCTTAAGAGGAAGAGAAAACTTCTCTTAAGAGACCCTTTTCATTGCTCTAATAAACGAGACCTCTCGCATTCCAACACCCATAAGTTTTGAGTTGGGGTGGTGTAAGCGCTGGAATTTTACTTTTCAAAAAAAAAAAAAAAGAGTCATACGACTGTCCTTACAGTCGTGCGACTATAATGTCAGAGTAGTTGCAGGAGCCCAAACCTCTGCAGCAGAAAATGGAGGAGAGAGGCAGGAGCATTAATTGCTCCGTTCTTGCAGCAAGGCACCGAAAAAAGCAGAGGATAAAAAGAAGGAAAAGGAAAGGAAAAAGGGTCTTTGATTTCTGGTAAAAGGGATTTAGAGAGAGAAAGGAGAAAAGAGAGAAGGAAAAGAAAGAAAAATCCAAACTCACCAATCCTCCTTTTCCTCTTCTATTTTCTTTAATTCTCAGAATTAGGATTAAAACTTGATAGAAATCCTTAGGTTAATCACTTAATTTCACAAGAAAATCAAAATCTTGGACTTAAATTATCAGAATCCCAAGCATTTTGAATTTTTGGACACAAAGCTCTCAACCTCAATTTCAAGAGGAAAAGTGCAAATTCGTATGGATTGGAGCGACGCCAGGGGTCAAAACGACTTGGATAAGCTTCTAAAAGGTAGGCACTCCCTTTTCCTTTCACTTTTTCCTGCTTTCTGGGTGCTAGATGTGATTTTTGTGCATTTTTACCTTATTTCTACGTTTCTGCCTCTGGAAATCAAGAACAATCGCACGACTGTTCTTGGATTTGATGAACAATCGTACGACTGTATATACAGTCGTACGAGTATTCTTGATTTCCAGGTTGTTTTTCTTTCATTTTGATTCAAATAAAATTTTGGCGAAATCGTGATTCTGGGCTGCTTACAATCGCACGACTGTAACGTATTTTCCAGGATCAGAATTTTGCCTTTGAATCCATAAAATTTCCAAAAACCCATAAAAATTTAGAAAATCCCGAAAATCATCAAAATGAATTTTGTTGTGTGCATTCACGACCCTAGATTCAATTTTCAGTAAAATTGTATTTAGAACAATGCCACGACGGAGACCCAGTTCTCCCGAAAACCGACCCACCTCATATGTAAAAAATGCATGTAAACCAGAAAAATTATTTTCAAAAATGATTTTCCCACAAAACAAAAAATACAGGGACGTTTCAAGATGCTTTCTAGGTCTAACCGGGCTGGCTAGCTGAGCCAACCCGGTTATCCCCTAAATGCATGGCCCCAATGCTTAATTTCCCAATTCTGTCTGTTTGAGTCCTATTTATGGCATGCTATATATTGTTCTAACTCTCTGTTTTGCAGCTTTTTATTTTTATTTTATATGTATTTTATAGAATTACTCGTATATCCTAGGCGATTGTATTTTTCTAGATTCTCGTGTATCCTAGGCACTTGTAAGAGTGAGGCTGAGAGTTTTCTTTTTTATTCAATTGGGTTGTATAACATGCCTCTATTATTCTTTTGTATATTTTGAATGTATGATTTTATTTCTCGCAATTTATTTCTTGCATCTTGCTTTAGCATAGGATAATTAAAATGAACTTATTGGAGTTAGAGAAAGATAATTAAGCAAATTAAATATGGTAATATAAACCATAAAGTGAAAGCAAGCTAGAGGTCAAGTAAGTTATTTGCCCAAACCTTAAATCTCCGGATTAGGTACAGTAGCCTGTCCTCAGTAGGGAGCTGTACCGGAATTCCTGGATGAGCTGATCCAGGTGGCGACTCTGTCACTAATCTCGGGATTTAAGTTTCGAGGTCTTTAAGTTAAAAAACGAGAAAATGTTTTATATAAAAGGATTTCCAAATTAAATCAATAGTTTTCCTAACCCAACATAGACAAAACCCGTTTTCCACAAACTCTCAATCAATCTCAATCAATTCCATTTCTCTTTTCTTTTTTCTCCGGTTCGCTTCGCCGCTCTCCTTTTAAAGGTCTTCCACTCACAGTGGCAACTCTGTTGGGGATGTAAAAGTTTCTTAAAAACTTAAGGAACTTAGGCAACTATCGAAATAAGACCTCGCTTGTAGTCACTTCACTAGTTCATATTACCATATTTATTTGCACATTGCACATCATAACATTTTCTTCTTCTCAACCCCTCAAATACACTGTTTTACACCCCTATTTACCTAAGAAGGTGGCCTACCTCTACCGCCAGGATTGGAGACACCCGACGGGGTAAACCACTCATAGCCCCGCATGACCTTACATCGTGTTCTACGGTGGGGAAGTGTTTATTTGCTATGGGAAACTGTATGACCCTTGGTTTTGACTTTGGCCCACATGTAATGGCTTAGCAATTTCCCTTAGGACCACCAAAACTTAACTTAAAAATGAACATTGAGTGTGCGCCTTTGGTATCCCCCGTTGATGCCAAAGAGACCCAACACCTAGGAAGAATTACGAGACCAATCGAAAGGAGAAATAAGGTTGGAAGGGAGCGCATATTTTGCGTGTGCTGACGTTTGTTCCATGTTGTTTTCTATTTTTCTGACTTTTCACCAAGCATCAAACATACATAGCTTTCGTGTGACATATTAACCCACATTTTTTATGCAGCCATTTGCATTTTTATTTTCATGTGAAGAAATTAAATCATCTATGTGACATTCATACTAACCATTTCTTTTTCAGCCATAACATTAAATTTGTGTGATTAGTATTTTTCACATAGCATACATAATATCATTATGTATGTTATGCATCCTAACCATGTTTTTGTGCAGCCATTTGCATTTTACGTGTCATAAGCACTCACGACATATCACCTAAATTAAATTAGGGGCATTCCAAGGATGCCCACCATGATCATATCATTCCATCATATATCGGGTATCCTAAAATACCCGTGTTCTGCCAATGCACCAAATTGCATTCGGCCATTCCACCAAATCATTTCATTCAATAGAGACCATAATGGTCCTAGGTCTATTGCTGTGTGACAATCCACACGATGCATTTCATGACACCATGTTCATTTATCATAAACATCATATGACATCATGATCCACATCGGGTTACTTCATGCCATTACTACATTATTCAAGGCGCTCCCCGAGTGCCGAGTTAGTACGCATGTAGGGGCATTCCATAACATCCCAAACCATGCAAAGGGTTCCCCGAACACCGAGCTTTTGTCCGTGTCCTCGTCACACGCGACTCTCTCATAACATCATTTCATATCATATGCTCAAAAGCATCAAAACTCTGTTCGTGGGCCGGTCCCACGTGACCATTTCATGTCATCTCGTAGACCTACAAAGCGTCAAACTCCGTCCGTGTGTCAGAACACACGCAACCATTTCATGAAATTCATTAGGTGCCCCAAAGGCGCTGAACCCCTGCTCGTATGGCGGTCCACACGTGGCATTTTTTGCATAGCATTGGGTGCACTTGGAATGTCCAAAATAAAAAAAAGAAATGAATAAAAAGGTCACATTCATTATCATCCACATTCACGAAGCATCATCCAAGCATTATCATCCATACCATCCAACCATGCAATTGTTAGCCCTAACAGTCTTTATGTGCATTAAAGCAGAATAAACTGGGGCGTCCTAGAACCAGAGCCCAGACTGCAAGAGCACGTGAGAGCAAAAGATCAGTCGAATCAAGCAGCGCAACAGAGTCTGGGGAAGAAGTAGCAATGGCTGATCAAACGCCAAACATTGCTAGTGTTCTGAAGGACTTCTTCCGATCCCAAGACTTCCGGGATATGCTAAAGGAAGAACTGAGGGCTGTTGTTAGGGAAAGTGGTGAAGCTGGTAATGGTGGAACCGGGAAAGAAAAAGAAGGGGAGACCTCTCAACAAGGGGCTGATGCTTCAGCCAACATAGAAAAGCTGTAGGAAATCGAGGCAGCTATGGAACAGAAAATGAAGGCCAAGTACTCTGAGCTGGATGAGATGCTAGCTGAGCTGAAAAAGGGAGCCAATGTCAGTTCGGGTTCCAAGCAGGGCGTCAATGTGGATGCCATGATAAACAAAGGCATCGAGACATTCCCTGTGGGGTTCCAAGTCCCCAAAATTCCTTCTTACAGAGGGCTCGGATCACCAGAAGCTCACATCAACCTCTATGCCCGTATAATGCTAATTGCGGGTGCTACCAAACAGTAGTTGGTCAATTTCTTCCCGACAACGCTAGAAGAAGGAGCTTTGAACTGGTACAATTCCCTAACGGAGGAAGTACAGTCAGATTGGGGAACATTATCAGAGGCCTTCATCAAATATTATAGCTTCAACACAAAGATCCAAGTGAAGCTATATGACTTGGAAAGGATTAAGCAGAAGCTCAATGAACCCTTTGATGAGTATTATCAAAGGTGGATGAACAAGATGATCCTGTTGAAGAATTGCCTCGATGAAGACGAACTGATTCAGAAACTGATTGAGGGAAGCAGGGATGTCTACAGGGACAATATGAAATTCCATGCCTTCAATGAACTCAGCGAGGTCTACAGCATGGCCATGAAGGTTGAGAGGGACGAGGAAGAAAAAACGGCCAGTCAAAAGGGTGGCAGAAGCTTCAAGAATTGTCTGGGGTATTGATCGAAAACTGCCATTGGATCAAGCAGTGGATCCGGTTTCAGCTTTACAAACAAAAGTGACCAATCCCCAGAGGATAAGCCAACTGAAGTTGCTGTGGTGTCTCACCAATAAGGAGATCAAGCTGGAGATTTGCAAAATCGAGGCCTATCCCCGTGGATCCTTTCTTTGGCCAAGATTTTTGCGAAATGCAGGAACGGTGGCCTCTTGAGTTCTCTGAAGCCATTCGAGAAGCCGGCTGAGATAGACAAAGGCGAATTCTGCTCCTATCATGTGACAGTGGGGCACCACACGAATGACTGCAAGCAACTACTGAGGGCTATTCATCAACTGATTGCTAACGGAAAAATTATGGAGCCACCCTTGAAGACCAATGTCCAAAGCAATCCCTTGCCCACCTTTGACTAGTCCAATCGAAGTGGGCGATGCAGCAGCAAAAGAAGACCTTCCACATGTGGAGGATGTTAATTATTTTGATGTATCTATTTTGTTTTTTATCTTGTTTTGTGAACAATGCAGCCTACAAGGCATTTAATGTTATGTAATTTGATTTCAATCATTTGTATAATATTTTCATGAATGGAACACTGTGCATGCATACAAACATTCATCTAATGTCTTTAGCATACGTGACACATCATTACGTGAAATAAACCTAAGGACAGATGAGCATCCAAAATGATATCCATCCTGAAAGACCTCATGGCTGATAAGAGAAAGAAAAATTGCAAAATTCCTAAAAGCATGGAAGACCTTCGCCTGGTCCTATGACGACACACATCGACAAAGGATGGCAAGATGCAGAATTACAAAGAATCCGAAGGACAAGTCCAGCCAAAAGGAAGTTCCGTAGCAAAAAAAAAACAAAAACAAAATGAGCATGGTTTCAAGTTCCAAAATAAGAATGCATCGGTATCATATGATGTTTCGCACCATATCGTCCCCGATAATAGAAAGCAAGTTCTGAGGCAACAGTGTAACCATTCTAGAATAAAGGAGAGAGGCACCATGCAACGCCTCCATACCACCCATAAGCCAGCAAGATAGTACAAGCAGCTAAGAAGCACATCAAAAAGCGTAGCCATCAACCTACAGGATCAAAGCAATCCTACAGAGAAAGACAGAGACCAAGTCGTCAGCCTCCCCAATCAGGACAGGCTCAGGTTTCCATATATATATATATATATATATATATATATATATATATATATATATATATATATATATAAGGAGTCCGATGGATTGAAAATCACATTAGCAATCCATGCAAAAGTTAGGACAGTGAGGTGAGCACCATCGGTAGGAAAATCCGCAAGGACCAGTTGGTGGCAGTCGTGGGTTCGGTCGAGACGGATACCATACTCATCTTGTCCTTAATTTCATTTCATATATAATGTACATTATGCTAAAACATTATCAATGAATGAACGGATGAATGCCTTGCCCTGTTCATTTAAATATCCTAAGTTTGCTTGAAATTGAATTCACATCATGTATCATATATGGCTATACGCTTGTGAGCTTCAGCAACAACGATGGAGCAACCAAATCCTACAAGATTTCCCACAATCATCTCATCATCAGAGGGTGTACTGAATTGGAAGCCTTCTTCTAATTCCACGACATCTAAAAAAAAGGGGGGGGGGGGCTTGCTGAGGTGAAAACCGAAAAGGAATCTCAAGCAAAAATTAGAGCAGCCCGCTAAGCTGAAAACCCATATTAGGCAGTTTAGGCAAAAGTTAGGGAAGCTTGCTGAGTTGAAAACCCACTTCGGGTGGCTCAGGCAAAATTTAGAGCACTCCCAAATTCATGAAGCCTAGGGGCAGAGGAGGCAAAACCTCTCCATTGTTCCCCAGCAGGAACATTTCATCAATCCCCAACAAGATCCTTTGCATTATTTCTCAACGACATCATTGCCAAGAAAATCATCACTTTCTCTCCAACAGTTATCGTACTTCCGCATTAGCCATCACATACCCCTGGCAGGATCGCAAGAACTACGTTGCACCCAAAATGTTGCTTCTCCAACTGTAGACGATCAATCGCATAACATGGCTTCCCCAGTAAGAACCTGGAGTGTTAAGATTAAACAAATGGCGCGAAATGCATTTTCTGAAGTTCATTTGCACATGCACACATTGAAACATGTACATGCATTCAAATCATACATGCATATATGCATACATACATCACAATCAACCCAAGCGTAGGTATCCATCATTATCATCGGGCTATTCCGAACCAGGATCGCTCTCAAAGCAGAGATGGCACAACGCCGGGGGATCTATTAGGCCTTGAAATATGGGAAGGATCCATGCAAATCCAAATCTCAACACACCAAATCTCCAAGGGGTAGAACAATTAAGCCGTATTTATCCTTGATCGAAGAGGCAAAATTTTTTGTTTCCAAAATTATCGATCAAGGCATAAATACTCATCCCCGAGCCAATATCAAAATTATCATTCCTAAAGCTACCTCCTTATTTCATTCAAGCCAGATTTCAAACCCTTGAACTCCATTACGTTCAAGCATGGTTACAAATCCTTGACCCCTTTTCTTTATTCAAGCCAGATTTCAAACCCTTGAACTCCATTACGTTTAAGCATGGTTACAAATCCTTGACCCCTTTTCTTTATTCAAGCCAGATTTCAAACCCTTGAACTCCATTCTATTCATGCATGGTTACAAATCCTTGACCCCTTTTCTTTATTTAAGCCAGATTTCAAACCCTTGAACTCCATTATGTTTAAGCATGGTTACAAATCCTTGACCCCTTTTCTTTATTCAAGCCAGATTTCAAACCCTTGAACTCCATTACGTTCAAGCATGGTTACAAATCCTTGACCCCTTTTCTTTATTCAAGCCAGATTTCAAACCATTGAACTCCATTTTGTTTAAGCATGGTTACAAATCCTTGACCCCTTTTCTTTATTCAAGCCAGATTTCAAACCCTTGAACTCCATTACGTTCAAGCATGGTTACAAATCCTTGACTCCTTTTCTTTATTCAAGCCAGATTTCAAACCCTTGAACTCCATTATGTTCAAGCATGGTTACAAATCCTTGACCCCTTTTCTTTATTCAAGCCAGATTTCAAACTCTTGAACTCCATTATGTTCAAGCATGGTTGCAAATCCTTGACCCCTTTTCTTTATTCAAGCAAGATTTCAAACCCTTGAACTCCATTACATTCAAGCATTGTTGCAAATCCTTGACCCCTTTTCTTCATTCAAGCCAGATTTCGAACCCATAAACTCCATTACGTTTAAGCGTGGTTTCAAATCCTTGAACCTCTTATTTCATTATTTCAAGTCCATCCAATCCAGCAAGATTTCAAATCCTTAAAATTTCTACAGATTTGCCTCGGGTAACCTGGACCCGATATCGACTTAGTTCTACATCAAACCTATTATTTCATCCAAGCTAGATTTCGAATCCTTAAACTTTTTCAAGCAAGATTCCCAATCCTTGAAAACCTCTCTAAGCTAGATTTCGAATCCTTGAACTTTTTCAAGCAAGATTCCCAATCCTTGAACACCTCTCCAAGCTAGATTTTGAATCCTTGAACTTCTTCAAGCACGATTCCCAATCCTTGATAAGCACCTCTCCAAGCTAGATTTCGGATTCTAAAAGATCGATTCACGCAAGATCTTAGATCATGGAAGCCAATTCAGATCTCTAACATTGCCTCGGGTAACATAGACCTGGTATCGGCTTATTCCATCCAGTCAACTCAATGCATCACCACAGCAGTGAAGCTTCAGCAACTCAGTTGCATGTTTTATTTCCTGTGTTTGCGGCGCTTTGATTCGCGCTCTCAAATTCATCACCTTAACTATTTCAGACCAAGATCGGGGTGTTGAATTTGATCACGCGAGGGGCAGCTGTAAGCGCCGAAATTTTACTTTTCAAAAAAAAAAAGAGTCGTACGACTGTCCTTACAGGCTTGCGACTGTAATTTAAAAATTACAGTCGTACGACTGTAATGTCAGAGCAGTTGCAGAAGACCATACCTCTGCAGCAGAAAATAGAGGAGAGAGGGAGGAGCATTAATTGCTCCGTTCTTGCACCAAGGCACCGAAAAAAGCAGAGGATAAAAAGAAGGAAAAGGAAGGGAAAAAGGGTATTTGATTTCTGGTAAAAGGGATTTAGAGAGAAAAAGGAGAAAAGAGAGAAGGAAAAGAAAGAAAAATCCAAACTCACTAATCCTTCTTTTCCTCTTCTATTTTCTTTAATTCTCAGAATTAGGATTAAAATTTGATAGAAATCCTTAGGTTAATCACTTAATTTCACAAGCAAATCAAAATCTTGGACTTAAATTATCAGAATCCCAAGCATTTTGGATTTTTGGACGCAAAGCTCTCAACCTCAATATCAAGAGGAAAAGTGCAAATTCGTGTGGATTGGAGCGACGCCAGGGGTCAAAACGACTTGGATAAGCTTCTAAAAGGTAGGCACTCCCTTTTCCTTTCACTTTTTCCTGCTTTCTGGGTGATGGATGTTATTTTTGTGCATTTTTACCTTATTTCTGTGTTTCTGCCTCTGGAAATCAAGAACAGTCGCACGACTGTTCTTGGATTTGATGAACAGTCGTACGACTATATATACAGTCGTGCGAGTATTCTTGATTTCCAGGTTGTTTTTCTTTCATTTTGATTCAAATAAAATTTTGGCAAAATCATGATTCTGGGCTGCTTACAGTCGCACGACTGTAACTTACAGTTGTATGACTGTAGTTACAGTCGCACGACTCTAACGTATTTTCCAGGATCAGAATTTTGCCTTTGAATCCATAAAATTTTCAAAAACCCATAAAAATTTAGAAAATCCCGAAAATCATCAAAATGAATTTTGTTGTGTGCATTCACGACCCTAGATTCAATTTTCAGTAAAATTGTATTTAGAACAATGCCACGACGGAGACCCAGTTCTCCCGAAAACCGACCCACCTCATATGTAAAAAATACATGTAAACCGGAAAAATTGTTTTCAAAAATGATTTTCCCACAAAACCAAAAATACAGGGAGGTTTCAAAATGCTTTCCAGGTCTAACCGGGCCGGCTAGCTGAGCCAACCCGGTTATCTCCTTAATGCATGCCCCCAATGCTTAATTTCCCAATTTTGTCTGTTTGAGTCCTATTTATGGCGTGCTATATATTGTGCTAACCCTCTGTTTTCAGCTTTTTATTTTTATTTTATATGTATTTTATAGAATTACTCGTGTATCCTAGGTGATTGTATTTTTCTAGATTCTCGTGTATCCTAGGCGCTTGTGAGAGTGAGGCTGAGAGTTTTCTTTTTTATTCGATTGGGTTGTATAACAGACCTCTATTATTCTTTTGTATATTTTGAATGTATGATTTTATTTCTCGCAATTTATTTCTTGCATCTTGCTTTAGCATCGGATAATTAAAATAAACTATTTGGAGTTAAGAAAGATAATAAAGCAAATTAAATATGGTAATATAAACCATAATGTGAAAGCAAGCTAGAGGTCAAGTAAGTTATTTGCCCGAACCCTAAATCTTTGGATTAGGTATAGTAGCCTGTCCTCGGTAGGAAGCTGTACCGGAATTCCCGGATGAGCTGATCCGGGTGGCAACTGTGTCACTGATCTAGGGATTTAAGTTTCGAGGTCTTTAAGTCAAAAAACGAGAAAATGTTTTATACAAAAGGATTTCCTAATTAAATCAATTGTTTTCCTAACCCAACATAGACAAAACCTGTTTTCCACAAACTCTCAATCAATCTCAATGAATTCCATTTCTCTTTTCTTTTTTCTCGGGTTCGCTTCGCCACGCTCCGTTTAAAGGTCGTCCGCTCACAGGTGGTGAGCAGGTGATCCTCGAGAGCGAGCATGGTCGCGAGGCCAGTGCCGAAGGGTTTGATGTTTTCAAAATGGTTTTAGGGAAAAAATGGCTTTGAGGGTTTGGAGAAAAAAGAGAAATAAGGAGGAACGTACGAACCCGATTCCTCGTGCCTTAAAGGTTAACAAGAGTTGCCACCCGGCTCAGCTCTTACCAGGAAATTGTGGTATAACCAAGCCTAATAGGGATTCCTATACCTTTAAGTCCAAGATTTTGGTATGGACAAATCACTTATTTCTGCTATATTTTGAAATATCATTTAACTATACCCGATAGGCGCTTTTTGTTATTTAATTCCCTATTCAATATTCAACCTAGTTATATGCTATTACAAAAATCCATAGATAAATTCAAAAAGCGGTAAATAAATTTAGGAAATAACATTATTACAACCAAATCGAAAAGACAACCCTAGGGAATACATTTGATAAAGTGGGATTGGGATTACAAGCACCTAGTTTACACGAAATAATCTAAAAATAGAAAGCTAACATACATCTACCTGAAAAACAAAGGTTAGAGCATAAACAAATACATACACCTTGGACTCAAGTAGGACAGAACGGGAGATCCAGATAGCTTGAGGTCAAACATTTAGGGGATAATTGAAAGGACCCGACAAGTTTACCTGATTAAACCTGGAAAACAGTTTTTAAACTCCCTATATTTTGGATCTGGTAAAAACGATTTTGGAAAATAGCTTTGCCAAGTTCATTATTATTAAGCATGCTAGAGCAAGTCAGATATCCAGGGATTTATTGGAAATCCCTTTCGTGTGGGTTTTAAATAGTGATTCGGGAATTAAACTAGATTGGAAGGCATATAAACACCCAAAACCAATTTTATAATGATGAATAAATGCATAAACAATAAATGAAAATTAAAAGTGATGATGGGAATGAATGGGAAGAGCCGTACAGCTCAATGGATGAACCGTGCGGCTCAAAAAAGTCAAAGAAGGATCATGCGGTCTAAAATAGGAAAGGTAGTGCCTTCATTGATCTTGGGTAAGATTGGGTCGTACGGCCTAAATCCATATGAACAAGGTCGTGTGGCTCTATTTTTTCAAAACAGAGGGCCGTATAGCCCAACTCTAGCAGGGAAAAAATAGATTTTTGATTTGTGATTTTAACATGTAGAAATTCATTTTGGTGTTTTCTCCTTTTGGATTTTGAGATCCTTTAGGGGTCTATCAACAGACTAGACTTAGAATCAAAGATTTTGTCCCCGGATTGTACAAAACCAAAAATCATAGAAAACAAAGAAAATTTCAGCAACAAGACTCATAGGCCGTCAATGAGCCGTATGGCTCAATTTTCTCCAAAGATTGGCCGTGCGGCTTAAGATATAGGCCGTATGACCTAATTTTAAAACTTACAAAAAACTGATTTATGATTTTCAGCAGAATGAACACATCATAAGCAAATCAAACAATGCAAGGATGAAAAGATTGAATTTTATGGCCTTTCAGAAGTTACCTTGAATATGTTTATCCAAATTTTGATGGAATTGTCCGAATCCAACCCTTGAAGCTAAGGGTGAGCAAAATGCGGTTCGGTTCAAAAACCAAACCGAAAACCAAACATTGAAAATTATAAAAACCAAAACCAAACCAATATAGGTTCAGTTCGGTTCGGTTCGATCCAAACCAAAATTTCCAAATTTTAAAATTTAAATAAATTATCATTATTATTATCATTAAATTATTATCAATTATATATAAATTATTGTAAAAAATGTCCTATATTACATATATATTATCAAAATCTCATAAATATAAATTTTATAATAATATAAATATATATTATATCAAATAAAATGTATTTTATACATATACATAAATAATTTTTAAATATTTATATTTGATTTGGTTCGGTTTGGTTTTTGTTTAGTTTTTCCATCAAAAACCAAAACCAAACCGAAAACCAAACTATCACATTTTTAATAACCAAAACCAAGCCAAACTAACTTTGGTTCGGTTCGGGTCGGTTTTTTCTACTCTGTTCGGTTTGGTTTGGGTTACGGCTTGGTTTTGCTCACCCCTACTTGAAGCTTTGTAACCAATTCTAACTCGTGAAAACAAACTGAAACTTACCGGGGATCGAAATGCAGATTTGTTGTTGAGAAATGATTTGGTTTGAGTTTTTAGCTTTTGTCCTTAGGACAATGAAGGAGAAGTTGCAATTGACGAAGATGGAGAAGGGCTAGAAGTTAGGCCATGGGCATTGGGTTGTTGATTGTAGAGAGCATTGTTGGTAGAAAGAAGATTTGTTTCTCTTTTTAATTTCATGTAATGAATTCTTTTTTCTCCGTAATCATTCCTGCCCCTTTTTTGCTACCTTAGGAAATGGTTTTTTTATTCTGCCTCAAGTGGGTCAACTTGACCTATGATTTCTGACTTCAAGGATGGGCCATACGGTCCATCTGCTTCCTAAAATTAGGCCGTACAGCATTATTGCTGAGCCATATGGCTCTTCTTGAAATCTAGCTGTATCCACATTAGGCAGCTCTCTTCCATGGCTTATCCTACTTTAGTTGGGCCGCGTCTTCTCTTGATTTAGGTTGTATAGCCCATCTTTCAAAATAAAAATCTCCCTTTTCGATTCTGGAGGTTTTCAGTTCGTTTTTGGCACGAGTTAGAATCCATTCTTTACTTCTTGGGTCAGTGCTCTAGACAACTCAAGATAAAGGATAACCGAAAAGCTTCATTATAGAGGATAGAAAAAAATCCCTGCTCACTGCGGGATAGGCCTACTTCACCTTATGCAAAGTTAGACAAAAAATTTTGTGCATGGAGCGTAGCTTATGGGGAGAGTTACCTTTATTGAAGGCATTTTTAATACTATAAAAATTGGAATGTTGACCCCTTTGCTTACTTGCCTAAGGTTAGTTAATTAAATTAGTTATGGTAATTCTTCAATTGGCTAAGCCTTATGAAGTTGGGTTGAATGTCGTTTTTATTTTGACTTGTTTATTTTCTGGTTTTTATGGTTAAGCTTATTGGCTTGTGGAGTTTTGAAACTTCTTATAGAGTCTTGGTATCTTTAGCTTCTTTGAATGAATAGTTATTGATTTACTTGGGTTCAACCACAGTCAATTTGGTGTTTGCAATTTTGTAGTGTTTTAGTTTACTTGAGGACAAATAAAGATCCAAGTGTGGGGAAATTTGATAATTCAATTTCATATAGGCATTTCCGGTGCATTTTAGTGTATGTTTTCATTAATTCATGCATTATTCATACTACTTTTAGTGCTTTATTTTGTAATTGGTATATTTTATTTCTTTAATCTTTATTAGGTACGAAATAGGAGTTTTTGCTACACAAGGAATTCTAAGTAGAGAAAGATTACTGCAGGCAGAATTTCGACTAGAATTTCGAGCCAGTTAGAGATTGATTTAGCCCTGGAGTTTTTCTGCAAAGTTGTGTGCCTATTCGTTTGCTTTCTAATGCATCTTGAATCACACCAATTGAAGCTTAAAGGAATAAGATATATTGGATTTACTACAACTAGTCATAAACCTATGGGTCAAAGCTTTTGGTTGGCTTTTTCTTCTCCAATTTATGTCTTCCTAATTGAAGTAGAAGTCCTAAACTGATTACACTTTACTACTTAGTACAATTTTGTGCACTTGTAAATTATGACATCAAGTTTTTAACACCGTTACAGGGGACTGAACCCAGGTCACCGGAGTGAAAGGCGAGAATACTTGCCACTATACTACAAAGAAAAGGATAATTATATTGAAAAGAGAGTTTACTAACCTTGCTTGAGAGGCTTTCTTTTTACTTACCCATGGATGCAAAATTATTTGTCTTCTTCCTTTTAGCACCAATCTTCACTCTAGGAGGCACGATTGTGTCAAAAATAACAAAATCCCCAAATTTCAATTTCTAGGGTATGTGGAGGAAATTTTGATTTTGATGGAAAAGATACAAAAAACTTGTTAGAAGTGTGGAGGGATGGGTTTAGTGATTTTGGGAAAATTGTTGAACAAATTAGGAAGAAAAGAAGAAGGTATGGAGATTGAGGTTTAGGGATTTGAGAGGAGAAGAGAAGAAGAAGAATAAAAGTCTTTAGGGATTAAAAAAATACATCTTTTATATTATTTTTTTTCCTTGCTTTTTAAAGAATCCACTACCCCTTCGTTGAGGCCTGCTTGAGGCAGGCAGAGGTGTACCTTTATCACTTAGAATAGCCCGAGGGACTCCAAACGTGTGAAAATATTCTTTTTCAGGAATTTCACAATATGTTTCGACTCATTTGAAGGTAAAGCAACAACCTCAACCCACTTAGACACATAATCAACAACAACTCGAAGATATTGGTTCCTATATAATGATGAAAATGGACCCATGAAATCTATGCCCCACACATCGAACAACTCAACCTTTAAGATATTATTTAATGGCATTTCATTCCTTTTAGATTTATTATCCATCCTTTGACATTTATTACTATTCAACATAAAAGCATGAGTATCTTTAAACAATGAAGTCTAATAAAAACTACTTTGTAACTCCATAGCTATTGTTCTAGATGAACTAAAATGTCCTCCACCCTCTAATGCAAGGAAATGAGTCAAAATGCTATGCACTTCTTCACTAGGTATGCATCTATAATTATTTAATCAGTATAATATTTATAAGAAAAGGTTTATCCCAAACGTAATGCTTGATGTCATGCATGAACTTTTTTCTTTTGTTGATATGTCATGTTTTTAGGAAGAATTGCATGCCAAATAATTAGCAAAGTCATCAAACCAAGGAACATCAGGTGAAATGGATTTAAGTATAACAAATAGTTGTTCATCATGGAATGTTTCATTAATTAGTGGTTGATCATCAGATTTGTCCAAATGTTCCAGTCGAGGGAGATGGTCAGCAACTACATTCTCCACTCCCTTTTAATCCTTGATCTCCTAATCAAATTCCTACAATAAAAGAATCCAACAAATCGGCCTTGGTTTTAGCATCTTTCTTTATAAGAAGATTTCAAAGTACAACATGATCAATATAAACTATTATTTTTGATCCTATCAAGTAGGATCTAAACTTATCAAAAGCGAAAACAATAGCAAGGAGCTCTTTTTCAGTTGTTGCATAGTTGATGTGGGTGTAGAGTTTTCCCCGACCTCAATGATGATAGAATACCTACATGTTATCCATTCATATTATTCATCATGAAAGTCAATTCGAGAAGCAAAGATTAAGATTTGATTGAACTTGAAACTTGAAACCAAGAAAAATCTGAAAAATTAGGGACAAAGGGAACAACAGGTTCATGGATGAAGGAACAACTACACGGATGTTGTGCGGACATCCGCATGGATGTTGATCAAGAACCGTACGAATGTTGATGAGTGTTAGCAACCTTGCATGGAGGAGCCAGCTATTGACTTGTGAGAATGACTAGCCAAATCCCACTTAGTCTCTTGATTATGGGTTCTGTTTTGGATTGAAGGGAGATCAATTTAGCAAGAAAGGGATTAACAACATTAATAGGGAATTAAGTAAAAAAAGTAAAAAAAAATTGTCAAATAAGCAAAACTAAATTCAAGAATCAAGACACGAAATCTATCAATTCAGACACTAAAATCATCATGTGCTGGAATTGGGGAATTAGAGTTGGAATTGAAGGAATTCAAAGTTTGGTTTCAAAGTTCAAGTTTAATTTTGAATCCAAATTTAAGTTTCAAGAACTGTTTTTTACTTAAATTGAACCCTGGAGAGACATTTAAAAGGTAATTTCGAGAGGCCTTAAACCTTTTTATAGCTTTCTGGGTTGATTTGTTGTGCATTTCATCATTTTGAACTTTTTCTCTGTTTTTGAGTTTTCTGGTGAACCAGAGCTGTATGGATATTGCGAGAGCCACACGGCTATGGTTTGTTTCAAAATTTAGGGATTTCTAGATTTTTAGCTATTTCTCTGTTGTATTCAAAATTAGAGCTGTACGGATGTTCTTATAGTCACACGACTGTTGTTTCTACATCCTCACGGCTGTAGTCTTGAATCCAGAATTGATTTTTATGAATTTTTTTTATATATTTGCATATCATTTTGACCTAGATTTATATTTTGTATTTATTTAATTTATGTATTAATTTTCTGTAAATCAGTTCAATGATAGAATCATCAGTTTCTTGAAAATCGGCCTATTTTTGTATGTAGAAATAATAAATTGGACAAAATGACTTTGAAAATGAATTTCCAGTCCTATCAAAACAGAGTTTCAAAATGTTTTCCAGGTTAAATCGGGTAATTTATCGAATTTCCTGATTTTCCCCATTTCCCGTCCCGGGCTATCTTGAATCCCAATTCTGAGTCTGTTTGAGTCTATTTATTTGTACTAACTTTTTTTTACTGGTAAATGTATGTTAGGTTAGATGAATGTTTAACTTTTCATTTTTAGGAATTTGTATATAGATAAAATTTGTATCCCCGAATCCCTTTTATACAATTGTATCCCCTAGGATAGTCATTTGATTGGTTTGTATTTTTTAATTTCCCCAATTTATTTACTGCTTCCAGAATTTATTTATCGCTTTTAGCATTTTATTTGTATATTGTGTGTGAGCATTGGCTAAATAAAATAAAGATAAAATCAACTGTAGAAAATATAAAAGGCATTGGTATAAATTGTTAAATATGTTTTGAATCAAGAAGAAATAGGTGAGTTCTCCGAACTCGAATCTCTGACTAAAGGTATAGCGATTCGTAGCTTGTCTTGGCTGTACTGCAATTTCCCGGTTGAGCTGAGCCGGGTGGCGACTCCTGTCACTTAATGAGAGTATTTGAGTTTGTTTGTTTTCTCACTATCAAACACCTTTTTAATAAAACCCAATTTGAAATCTTCCTGGCCTGATCTCGAGGCCCACCGTTTTAAGATCATCCGCTCACAGTTGAGTTGTGAATGAGAGTCTAGCTTGCATAAGCTATAACATGAAGTTTTTTATCCTTCCTCTAACGCAACACTACTCCAACTGCAAAATCACTCTCATCACACATCAACTCGAAAAGGTTTATAAATTTTTGAGAAGGCTTTGATGAATCAGCGATGTTATCCAACATGCCCAAGGAAACTCTTTATGCTTTTTACTGAAGTTAGGGGAGGTAATTTCGCAATCACCTCAATCTTTGCCTTATCCATTTCAATTCCTTTTGCTAAAATCTTAGGTCCCAACACAATTCTTTTTTACACCATGAAGTGACACTTTTTCCAATTCAAAACAAGGTTAGTTTCCTTACATCTCTACAACACTTGGGAAAGATTGGTTAAACATTGATCAAAAGGACCAAAGACAAAAAAAAAAAAAAAGAAAAAAAAATCATCCATAAATACTTTAATAAATTTTTCAATCATATCAGAGAAGATTGCCATCATACACCGCTGAAAAGTTTTAGGTGTATTGCACAAACCAAAGGGCATTGTTCTATATGCAAAAGTACCATATGTACATGTAAATATAGTTTTCTCTTGATCTTATGGTGCAATAGGAATTTGATTGTATCCTGAATAACCATATAAAAATTAAGCTTTCTATAATCAATGTACACACGCCAACCTGTTACCTTCCTAGTAGGAATCAATTTATTATTCTCATTAGTAATCACAATCATTCCCCCTTCTTTTGGTACAACCGGCACAAGACTTACCTATTAACTATTAGAAATAGAGTATATGATTCTAGCATCAAATAATTTAATCACTTCATTTTTCACCACCTCTTTCATGTTAGGATTTAACCCACGTTGATGTTCATCGGTGGGAGTGTGATTTCCTTCATCTTATGCATGCATAAAGAGGGGCTAATCCCCTTAATGTCACCAATGGTTCAACCTAATTCTTTAATATAGTTTTTCAAGACATGCAAAAGTTTTTTCTCTTCTTCTTTACTTAAAGATGCAGAAATTATGACAGACAAAGTAGAATTTTCACCTAAGAATGCATACTTTAAATGTGCAAGCAATTGCTTTAATTCAAAAACAAGAGGTTGTTTATAGAAGGAAGAACATTGTGGGAGCAGATTTTTCCAACGTTAATGATGAAAACCAAATTAGTTATCTTTTGTATCAAGTTTCTATAGGAATTGGTTTGAAGGATGAAAGAAAGGAACTGAATGAGCTTCAAAATGAACCTGAGAATCATCTGAGAGATCAGTGACCTAAACCCTAATTTAGTAAGAATTGTATAGATCTTGTATAGGTCCCAAGATTCTAATTAGAGCCGTACATCCCTATTTGAAGAAGGGTTAAGCCGTGAACCAAATTTGGGGTTGAAATTTCTAACCAAAACTAGAGCCGTACAACTTAACAACAGCAGCGTGTGGCTTAAAAGAATAGCCGTATGGCCCTGCTCCTAAAAATTAAAGCTGTACGGCTCATCTCCTCTGTTAGACAAAAAAATAATTCACACGAGACAAGGATGGGCGGTGAGAGTAAAGTGACAAAAATTTTGGATCTTTAGGGATAAGAAACGAGAGGAAGTGGAAGAAGGGGGAGGAACCATTTTAGAGGGCAAGCAAAAAGAAAGTAGAGAGAGTAAACAAGTTAGAGAGTTAAAGAGAAAGAAAAAGAAGATCATGTTCAAACGCTAACCATCCTAGCCTCAAACACTCAAATCTCAACTCATTATCTTCTATTCGTGATCTTGGGGACAATTCTGGACAAAAAAATTCATTCAAAATCGGCTGACATCCTAAGAATTGGTTTAAAAAACTCAGAATACTGGTTATACGCAGCAAGGCTAACTTTTGAGAGGCTTTTAATGCTTTTTAATGCTTTCTAGGTTGCATTTTGTTGTGTATTTGATGATTTTCAATTAAAACAAATTATGCTCTTTTTTGGAAAATAGAGTCGTACGGCTTTGTTCTTTATAGAAAAAGAGTGGTATGACTCAACATAAGAACCGTGCGACTTGAACTTGAGCCATATGGCTTTATTTTTTATTCATAATTTATAATTAATTTTCAAACTAGACTGTTTTCTAAAGTATTATAGTCGTACGACTATCGTTAGAGTCGTACGACTGTCATTAGAGCAGTACTGCTCTTACTTGAGTCGTACGGCTCTCTTCTTTGTTCCATTCTAATTTTTTGATGAATCAATGAGATTTCGCCCCGAAGGTAGGCCAAACCGCCTCACCCGAAGAAAAAATATTCTGGAACTTTATTTTTCGATAAAAATTTTAGTTTATTGTAATAAAAATAAAAATAAAAAGAGAAAAATATGTTTTTCATCAAGGTTATTTTGACTATGAACATTTATATTTTAGTATGTTCTTGTGAAAATTATTTTTTATGTGTTTATTGCTTCATGACCTAGATTTAAATTATGTGGAGTAATTGGAACCTACACAAACGAGATTCCACGCAGATCCCGGGATAACAAGCTGATTGGTTTGTATATTGATCCATTAATCGGAAAAATGTTTTAGAAATTGTTTTCTTAAAAATGCGTTTCAAAATTGTTTTTGAGGTTACGTCAGTTGAATTTAACGGATTCTCCCAATTTTTCCCTTTCACATCCCAAGCTCTCTATTAACCCTTGTTGTCCTATTTGAGTCCTATGTGCATTTATATGTATATAGTGTTACTAACATTTGTTTTGTAGGTAGATGTGTGTTAGGTTAGATCTAGCATTTCCCCTTTTTAGATCGTTCGTGTATTCTAGGCGATTACTTCCCATATCCCATTTTTATTAATGTATTCTCTAGGTTAGATTATTTAAAATTACCTGAACAACAAACATTTGTTCTTGTGAATTTAATTCACACTCTTCTAAAGTATCAAGAATTTCTTGAGCAGTATCATCACATGTTCAAAAACATTCATCAGTAATATCAATTTTTAGATAGGATTTATATTCCATTGGATATTTCATAGATTTAAAGACATCGAAAGTTACCTCTTCTTGTCCCACACTTAAGTTAAACTTACCTCCTTCCACATCAATTAGAGTTTTGCTTGTGGCTGAGAATGGTCTACTAAAGATGAGAGGTACTTCTCTATCTTCTTTCATGTCAGGAACAATAAAATCTACTAGAAATATGAATTTACCTACTTTCACCAAGATATCCTCTATCATACCTCTTGCGTAGGTAACTGACTTGTCCGCTAATTGAAAAGAAACATTAGTGGATTTGAGCTCCTCTATCATTCTAAGTTTCCAGCATACAGAAAAAGGCAGATTTATATGAGCTATAAGATCACAAAGAACTTTACTAAATTCAATATCACCAATTAGGCATGGAATCGTAAAATTCCCTGGATCTTTTACCTTGTTAGGAAGTATGTTTTGAATGATAGAACTACATTCTTTAGTCATCATGATTGTCCCAAGACTTTCAACTTTCTTTTTGTTTGTTATGATATCTTTCAAGTATTTAGCTCATTTAGGCATTTGTGATAATGCTTCAATGAGAGGAATGTTGATCTCAATCTTTTTCAACCAATCAAAGAATTTCTGAAATCCTTGATCATCCTTGTAATTGCGCAAACATTACGGATATGAGATTTTGGGCTGCTATGGTTCAAGTTCTTCCTTGGGTGCTTCTTTTTCTACAAGCCCTTTCTTCCTACTGCTCCTTCAAAGCAGATTCTTCAAGTTGCTTCTCAAGGTGATTGCCTAAATTTATTCCTTTGGATTTGTTATTGTAGTGCTTCATCGGGCTCCTTGATCCCTTTTACTCATTGCTTCATCCATTTTCCATGATTGTGTTTTTATCTTCTTCGTCAAAGCATCTTGGTTGTTAAATCTTTGCATCATAACGTTTAAAGCATTTGTAAGTAAAGATATTACATCATCTTGAGGTTGCTTCCTTCCTTGAACTTGAAATCAGAGTGGCGGTTTTATGTCATTTTAACTGTTATTTCATGGAAACACTAAGAGAAATGGACAATAGGGACTAAATTTTAAGGAAGGTGAAAAATATGGTCCCTAAAAGTCACAAATATGGTCCCTTAAAAATTAACGTAGAAGAGTAAATAATCTCTTCCCTAATAAATGAAATTTTAGGGATCACTCTGAAATCTCTTCCTTAATAATTGTATTTTGGTCCCTAACATCCCAAGCTTTTAGCGCTCACTAGAAGAGAGAGAATTTTAGGGGAGGGGAAAGTTTTTTGCCTTGGGAAAAATAAATGAAAATATAAAGAGAATTCCATGAGAACCCTATCTAGTTGCAATATCTAAGCTTGGAATGGAGAATGCAAAATGCCAGCAATACCATGAACCCTAATACCAAAATTCTTCTCATCTGCACGTCAGATTTCTTCTCCACATTGAAAATCAAAGACTTGTAGCTGTTTCTCTAAAGGTATGCTCATCTCTCGATTCTCTTATTTAGATTTATAGGTTTTGAATCGAATTATGGAAACTAAAGAGTTGAAAAAATTCATAATCTAATGATGAATATCGAGCACACTAAAAATAATAATTTTCCTACTCAAATTACAACTTATTTGTAGATAGAAGTGAGCAGGGTTGAACCCATAGAGATTGATTGGTTATTTCTTTTAAATAAAAGAAAAGAAAGTAAGATGGGGCGTTTTATGAAGAATGTAAGTAACCTACAAAAATAAATAAAAAGAGATTAAAATTTAAGAAAATAGAAGGAGAAGGATTTATAGCTAAGGAGATATTCAAGTCTTGGAATCAAACAATAATTACTCAATTATCATAAAAGATAATTTCAAATCTTATTAAGTAAATTGGTTATAGTTATTGATAAGATCTAATAACCTATATCTCCTTGTCGAATAGATAATCAAGGGAAGCTAATTAATTATATCTAATAAAATAAATAGTCCCAAACAAGCTTTGAAATTTAACTCATTTGATTGCATTAAAAATTAGAGAGGCCAATTCAACTCAACAATAGCACAAGCGGGATTAATTAAAGAAGATTATTTAACAACATAGAATCAAAATCTTATCCAAAATTAATTATGTTGTTTTCTACTAGCATTAGATAGTTCAAACAATTACATATTTGAATATTTAAATTAACATATCAATTGAATTACATATTTGATTATTTATTCAATTCGAATAAAAACTGAAATTAAATAAATACTTGAAAGAGATGAAATAGATTAAGATCAAAATAGTCTCACAATTGAGGTTCCAAGACTAAAAATTCCTTAGCCAAAAGAGAAAATTATCTCTGCATGAGAGAAAGAAAACAATACTAAAACTAAAACTATAAACTGTCTCCCTAAGGAGAAGAAGAAGACTTCCCTTATAGAATTTGGAAAGGAGAAACAAATAAAATCCTAAATAGAATACAACTATAATTAGGAAAATTAGAGAATATCCTAAATAGAATTAATACAATTAAATAAAATCATAACATATCCTAAACAAACTAAAAGTTGATATAAATAAGATAAGGCTAATTAGAAGGTCTTCTGATCCCATAAAATAACTTCAAATCTGTAGCTACCTTAAGCCATGCTCTTGGCTTATGCAAAAAAGCTTTTTAGTCAACTTTTTAGCATCAGTAGCACACCATAAGCAGTGCTCATGGGTTATGACTTCATAGCTCTTCCTCTTTTGCATTCCAAGCTTCAAAATCGACACTTTAAGCTCAACTTTATTTTCAAGACCCCTAGCACGAATAATAACACAAAATGAAGTAAATCCATCTAAGTTAAACCAAAATATAGTAATTAAAGCTTATAAGCAAACTCAAATTAAGTGCATAAAATGTCTTTTTCATCTAACAATTTATCAAGCTAATGTATACATTCATCTTATAGAGCTTGACTCTTATATCTGATTCTTGTTAGATCTATTCAGTTTTCTTCTTTCTCAATACACTTTAATCTTGTATGTCATGGTCCTGCCCTCTTTGTTGGTATAATGCTCTTAGTAGTGGTTTAGTATAAAAATACATTCATGCAAAAAGGTATTAGAAATTTAAGAAATTTAATTTTAGCGTATATTCTTGAATTGGAGTGAAAAAATGGATTATGAATCACCATATAAGAGGTATCAAATGTGCAATAGTTATTGCTTTTAAAGAGCTTTAAAATATTACATAAACCAAAAGAAACCATTAGTCTTGCTTCATACTCTCTAATCTCTATTTGTCCTCTCTTAGATGTGAAATCACTGTAACTGAAGCCAAAAGCATTCAGCAAATCTGACAAAATCACACCATTTTGAAATCCAGTCTTTTCTAAAATGAATCCACTTATATGGAGTGCTTAGGAATTGAAAATATGGGATAATCAATTGAAAAATGCATTGAAATAAATAAGCCAATTACACCTTTTTCAATTGGAGCTTGAATAAAAAGTTTTACATCTTTAAAATCCTTATCCTATAAGGGAAAAATTATACCTGTCATTGGAAGTCAAAACACAAAAATAATATCTACTATTACAAAGTTACAAATTAATTTTTGATATTTTATTATAGAAAAATTATGAGCTACAGTTAGATGTTCATTTTCAGGAGAAATTAGATGGCATTAGCTACTAATTATGTTTGCCAAATGGAAAAAAAACGATTAACACATATATTAGTTGTAACAATTGCTATAGCACTCTCTAGTACTACGAGCTATGCAATCTGCATAAACATAAAGCATCTTGTACATGATGTTTTTTTGTTGTACATTTATTTATTTGACAACTTATGTCTTGTCATTGTTTGTGGAAATTAAGGCATTGAATTATAAGTAGGCTTAGGTTCCACTAGAGCGGTAGTAACTGCAATATCAATTATGCTAAATTTTTTCTTATTTTCTATGAATATTACTCTAATTCTTCTATAATATTATTGTATTATATTAAGCTTGATATCCTTTTTTTTAGTTCAAATAAGACTTGTAATTAATAATATTTTATTCTTGTGCAGGTAAAAAATGGAGATAGATTTGGATCAACTAGTAAGGTTAGTAAGGTTGCATTCATTCCACCAAGGGCTTTAGGAAGGGGATGAGATCAAGGTTTAAGATCTTTATGCCCTTTAGGACAACAAATGGAGGGCAAAATGTATTCTCATTATACGGTATCTCGACTGCTCCAAAAGGCCTTTAATAATGTCTCAAAGGGAATGCAAAAGAATGATTGGGGATAGTTAATGAAGGAACATTATTTATCTAAAAAATGATTTATCTTAATAAAAAAGATATTGGCTTAATTAATAAGTATTTTCTAATAGTGTTATTTTTGTTCTTTTTGATTGTGATGAGGTGATTGGTTGAGAACTTATGCCTTTTTTGCTGGAAGCATTTTAGTAAATCTCTTTTAGTTTATTCCATTTCCGCTATTTTAGTTATGCATCTCTGTTCATCATAATCATCACTTAGTTTATATTTACGTAATTTTTTTCGTTTCCTGCAATTTTGTTATGGAACTTATTCTAAAGAGCTATATTTAGTCTATATGTCTACATTCATATGGATACTAGTATATTATGTTATTTTTTTTTGTTATTAGCATTTTTAATTTATTTCTTTAATGAGTGGTAATTATTTTTATTAGGAAAGAAGTAAAAGAAATTCTAATAATAGAAAAAAGTTGACAATACTTCATCGTGCTGGATTCATATCTTTTAGAGAGATTATATAAAAAAGGTAACTTTTAGATAATGTTATTTACTTTTAAATTAAGAACTAATTTTGTTAATATGATGAGTTGAATTCATTATAAAGGGATAAAAATATTGTAATCCGCCAGATATAGCAACAATATTCTTTGAGACTCGTAAGAAAGGGGAAAATCTAGTTGGACCTAAGATAATTTAAAAACATGTAAGTTTGACATAATATAGCTGCCTTTTTTTTGTCTATATTCAGTTTTTTTAATAGTTTATATAATTATTAAATTCTATAGGATGAAATAGGTGAATTGGTTCAGTTGGAGCCTACTCTTACTAGTATAGAGGTAGTAAAGAAATGCTTTAGAGCTCAAACTCGAACCCATGTAGTTGAATTTGGTGATAGGATTAAAACTAGGTACTTGAAAGAGGGTAGTTCATCTAAGGCTCAACTATTAGACAACTTACATAAAACAGAAGAAGAAAATTAAGCACTGAAAAATTGGTTGATATCATGGAACCTAAAATGAAAAAAGAATAAAGATATGATTTCAGGTCGAGAATCATCAGTCCAACCTCCAATATCATCAGGTTTATAGTATTTGAAGTTTCTTATGGTCAATAGTGCTTCTAAGGTACTCTAATTACTTGTTGTTGCCTTATGATTGTTTAATCTAGTGTCAATTTAATTAGAGTTTAAGTACTTCTTAGTCATGTTTGTCTCAGAGAATTTTGGAGTGGTCCAAATTAAGTGCATTTCAAACCAAACCAAGTCTTCTTGTTATCATTTTATAATCTAACTGAAATTTCTAGATATGTGCTGATCATGCCTAAATTTCTTAGTGTTTGTTTTATTCCAAATATCTTTATGTAATGGAAACATTTCAATGTTTGGGAATTATTAAAATTCCGTGCCTCACAACTATCATTGATTTTGATAGTTGACCTTCATTCTATTATTGTATAGCAAAACTATGGACACTATTAATTCCATTTGTTAGGTTGTTAATCACTATATTGACGTATTAGGTTGTTCCATCCTAAGTAGCTTTTGGGTACTTAGTGATATAGATAAAGTAATCATTACCACCAAAGCTAAACAAGAACACTGATCTCATCTTAGTGTTAATGGATTTATTCTTCATTTTTGTTGTCTTTCATTTTTTTCTTAATTGTTTCTCACTGCAATATTGCCATTTATTAATGGTCAACTTATGTGTCCTTGTCACATGTTTCGAAGATGAATGGAACTAGTCAACATAATCAATATGGGCATCACTAACATATTTTGGGTTGAACAATGGTTTATATTTTTTGTTATTTTGTTAGGCTTATGTAAATTGCAACATTTTCATATTATATATGTGTGTTTGTGTTTGTGTGTTCTCACACTTAGGATCTTAACCCTTTTTGATATATGCCTTGCATATTAGCATTTTGATACTTTGTCACATACACTTAATGTAAATATTTGCTATGATGTGATGTATGTTAATCTATAAAAGAAATGAGATAATAGCTTTCTATTATTTATTACAAATGTTGATATTTATTTTCTTTTTGGTCAACAATTTGATAGTTTATTTGCAAATATTTTGTTCTATACAAAAATAAAAACATTGTTAAAAAATGGTTCCTTGTTAAAGAAAATGCTAGTAAAATAATTGTCAAAAGTAGCTACATAATATGGTGCAATTATTATAATAAAAAAAAATTCTTTTGATGACGACTGTAAATTGTGGTCACAATTTATAAAAAATTGTAAAGGCGATCATTTAGTTGGCCGCTAGAGTTGGCTTTCTTGGTGTTAGGATATGAGTTTAGCAAAGAGAAACTAGTCGTTATATATGTACTTTAGGGACGAGAAATATACTGGTCCTTGCTAATCTTTAGAGACTGGAGTTATGATTTAGTCACCATTTACTTTTAGCGGTAGAGACATCAGCGACCAGTGGGCGGCCATATTTTATGGTCTCTAAATATCTTTAGGGACCAAATATTAATTTGTAGAGACTAGTTTCCTTTTTACTATAGAGGCTGTTTCTTGTAACAAAAGTTTAGGTGATTTCTTCAACTCAAATTGTAAGTGTTCGAGTATGGATTGTTTTGTTGCCTTCTTAGATTAGAGATATAGTTTGCTTGTTCCATCTTGGAAGTTAAGTCAGCTCCACTTAATCCTCATTCTACAATATTATGTTTTCCTGTACAGAGTTCACAAACCATTAGATTTTTTAAAGATTTAACAATCATAGTACATACTTTTTATATAGAGAATCAAGTTTAGCATTTAAAGTTTTAAAACCATTGATTTCGTGAACTCCGGTTGTTGTTTTCGAATTTCCCATTTATGTGACCCATTGTTAGTTGTTATTTGCTATCTCGTCGATGGGCTCATAGCCATCCCTTGGACTTTTAGCAATAACTACCCTCCAGCAGAAGCATCAAGCACTAAGCGGGTTGATCCATTCAAACCTTTGTAGAACGTTTGAATAACCATCCAATCTGGGTTACCATAGTGAGCACATTTTCTTATGAGGTCTTTGTATCTCTTTCAAGCTTCATAAAAGGCTTTCAATCTCATACTGTTTAAAGCTGGTGATGTCATTCCTTAACTTAGCAGTTTTTGCAGGTGGAAGGAATTTTGCCAAAAATTTTTTGGATAATTCATCCTAAGAAGTGATAGAACCCGCTGGTAAAGACTGCATCCAGTTTTTTACCTTGTCCGTTAAAGAGAAAGGGAAAAGCCTCAGATAATTTTCATCTGGTGTTCCCCATTGTACTTGAAGGTGTCACATATCTCCAAGAAATTCTAAATGTGGGCATTAGGATCATCAGTTGCAAATCCAACAAATTGAATAATATTGGATATCATTGGATAAAGGCCGACTTGATTTCAGAATTGTTTTCAACAGAAGGCCTATCAATTCCAAAATTGTTGCCAACAACAGTTAGTGTAACGTAATCTTTCATGGCTCTTAGTGGATTAGCCATTGTTTGTTTTTTGGTTAAAATCTCAAAATTAAGATGAATTCCTTCTTTTATGATTTTAACTCTAACCATTTCTTGACTCTTTCTTGTGCAATTCATTCTTCTTTGCTTGTTTAGTTCTCAATAAGTCCTTGCTAGAACTTTGCATACACTACAAACAAATGAAAGAATTAAAAAAAGTGCTTAAATTAATACTCCCTCCATTTCTAAATATATGTTGTTTTAGTTTTTTTGGTTTGTTCATTTTTATATGTTATTTTATATTACATATGCACTTTTAACCTTATTTTCTCAAATTTGCCCTTATTTATTTCAAGAGAGATGTTTAATATTATTTGAGAATATCACATGGTAATTAAGAACAAAAAGAATTTTATTAAGGGTAAATTTGTCATTTTAATAGCTTAATTAAATTTTGATTGGTTTTGGTGAACAATCTTAAACGACATATATTTAGGAACGGAGGTAGTAATTAAGTATATTTGTGTTGATATTAATAACATACAATCTTGGACAACGACGCCAAAAACTTGATTTAATAATTTGCAAGAGCATAAACTCATACCAAGTAGTAAAGTGTAAGCAAAGATCGTTCTCACGGAAATTGCTTACTAATTACCAACTAATTTACAAAACAATTAACTAAGAAAATAGTGAATGATTGGATTTGAGTTTTATTAAACAAAAATTTAATTGAAAACAAGAAAAGCAATTAAAGTATAGGTAATTGGATAAAATTCAATAAGAGAAAACAAATAGGATATTGATTTTATACTACTCTTTAGCTTATTTAATTTATTGTATATTCAAATAATTTAATTATTCATATAATGAATAGTGATTTGATGTCAATAATATTTTTTCCCAAGATATGCTCCCAATGCTAATTGTCTATTACTAATCCTATCTCTCAATAATTATTAATAACCTATAATTAACTCACTAAACACGAATCGTTCAAAAATTTCACACTAATTCAAATTATAATACTCTCGTTCAAATCTAAACTCATGATTTTATTATCTTAGTTTCGGTTTCAACAATTACATATTATTGTTGGAAAAAAAATACATAGGAATCACCTTCAAGTTGGAGAAGAAAAAGTAAACCAAAATCTTCAACCTGTAGGTTTATGATCAGCCGTAGCAAATCCTAGATATCTTCTTTGTTTCAACTCTGATTGGTGTGATTTAAGTTGGGTTGGAAAGCTGACAGATAGACGCACAACTTTGTAGAAAAAAACCAAAGCTAAATTAGTCTCAAACTAGCTTAAAAGTTTAGTCAAAATTCTGCCTGTAGTAATCGTTCTCTACTTCAAAGTCCTTGTGCAGCAAAAACTTCTATTTCGTACCTAAAACAGAGAAAAATACCTAATAAAGACCCAAGAAATAAAATATACCAATAAGAGAATAAGGCACTATAGCTACCTTTACATGCTCAAAAAGACAAGTTCAAGAACAGTACTCAACCTTGAAATAAAAGGAAACAGAATCCTATACCTCTTCTTAGCATTGCAAGCTTTAATATGAGGATTGAAAGACCGGTTATTATTGTTGATGCCACTCCAAACATGCTATGTTGGGATACTAATATAAGCATGTATACAAGATGCTTCAGGTAAAAAAACTAATTATGTATTAACTGTGTATCACTTGTGTATTGCTTATATATTACTAATCTATCACTTAATAAGAAAAAGAAAATATAAAATGTGCATCACTTATTATTCACTGTGTATCATCGTTTGCAGAAGTTGATGTAGAAAATGATAAATCTTGGGAATGGTTCTTCAAACAATTCAAACAAGCATACATACAAAAACCAGAAATGACTATAGTTTCAGATAGACTTAAGAGCATAGAAAAGGCTTCAAACAATGTGTTTCCAGAAGTACCACATTGAATGTGTGTATTCCACCTAATGTAGAACCTCGATATCGGAAATAACAACAAAAAAGACATGAAAAAAATACTGCAATCTAGCATCAAAAGCATACACAATACAAGACTTTGCCATATACATATCCCAATAGGAGAATATTAAATAAAAAATTCCAAGATACCTTTAAGATGTTGGGTATGAGAAATGGAGTATAGTAGACTCAACAAACAGTCGACACAACACATTGACATCAAACATTATAGAATAATAAACCCAGTGAACAAAGTAACCAAAAAAACTACCAAGAACAACACTCATGGATAACTAACGAAGCATGCTGGAAGAACTCTTTTACAAAAATAGAAATACTGCACTAGAAACATGACAAATTTAACACAAAGGTAGAAACAAATATTACAAGAGAACTTCAAACCAGCCTTGAAATTGCAGGTTGTGATACCTGTCTAATACTGTTATTATACCATCATAATAGACATATGGTATAATTATTATATTATTATAATGATATTTGTAATATATGATACATTTGTGTTACATGTTTGATAAAAAGAGAAAAAAAAAAGAACTAATAGCAAAATCATAGTTTTTATATAGGTAAAACCATTAATAAGGCATTTAGAAATAGTCACATGACATGACATAGTTTCACAGTGCACATACCTTTGCATATACATGCAACAGATTCCAAACATATGAGCTCCCATGTACACATACCTTTGCATACATAAGAAAATTCCACCTCAACACATGACTACTTCTCACAGTACTACATAAAA
Source organism: Euphorbia tirucalli (assembly GCA_039660915.1). NCBI lineage: Eukaryota > Viridiplantae > Streptophyta > Magnoliopsida > Malpighiales > Euphorbiaceae > Euphorbia > Euphorbia tirucalli. The sequence continues at coordinate 22,699,365 of CM077632.1, forward strand.
GAAAAAATGTTAGTAGCATATGAAGGAACAATATACCCAATGCCATTGAAAGATACATGGGACATACCTCAAGAAATCATTGATGAGAAACTCCAACCACTATAAGCAAAAAAAAAAGCAGGAAGACCAAGGAAATAAAGGTTCAAAGTAGCTTGGAAAAGGAAAACAACAATAAGGGTAAAATCCACAACTTGCAAAAATAGTGGTCACAATAAAAGAACACGTGGAGGAGTAAAAAGGATTAATGTACTTAATAATTGTATCCCCTATAAACAAAAACTATATCAACAAATCAAATATCATCCAATCAACCACATACAAATGTACTTATCCCTTAAAAATACATCGTATCAATATTATATCTAAATTGTATCATAAACTATAACCCCTTAATTACATATCATCACTCATCTAGTAAACAAATATACTCATTATCAATCTCAATGCCTTCATCATTCTTCATCAGTCCATGATTACGAGATTAACATCGAAAGAATTAGAAAAATACTTTTGCTCAATAGGCATTCAACAAAAGACAAACAAAATATTTTATAGTCAGTAAAATGAAATATTACTTCAAAACATAGAAAAAAAAAAGACAAAGACAAAAACAAAAACAACTACTAAGATAAGTCTTGAACTATATCCACAGCAAGCGGACAATTGTGATGCTTTCCATTGTACTCATCAAAATAAATCAAATTAGGCCTACTAACAAGGATCTCGAACTTATGTAGAAAGTACATAATCAAAATTGCATACTCATTATCAGCCTTCCTAGTATCACCAAAAGTAAACTTGTTCATCAAAGAATCATAGATATAAAGCTTCCTCGTCAAAAGGCAAAATCTCCCCAACACCCAATGGTTTTTACCAACATGATTTGGAAACAAAACTTCATCCACTTTATTCCAGGTCTTACCACAAGAAATACCATAGCCCATCATAAAATTCCTTATTGTATTAGTAATCACTAAATGCGCCAAACCCTCATCAGTATGTAAGATATCCTTCACAACACTATAAAGATTCTTCACCCTCCCATCAAACCGCATATCTGTAGTTATGAAATTAAAGGTTTTTTTCTTGTAGTACTTCTCTTCTTTTACAAATAGTAAAACGCCAAATCCAAGTACTACATAAAAACAAAAACAATATCTAAAACTTACCATAAACATATCATAAAAGTGCAAACAATTAAAAAACAACAAAAAATTAAACCAAACACATACAATGCCAGTAGAAAATTCTCCTAGTGTATACAATTCATAAAAGAAAGTCTTCTCCTTAATTGGACCAACATCATACTCCAAATAAAATCTAACAAGTTGTTCTTCGGACCATCCCATTTACTATGCTTACAACAAAAAATAATTTAAAGAAAACAATATAAGAAAAAAAAAACATAGACAAATAAGAAACATAAGAAGTATAAGAAGAAGTTTACTTCTTTGCTGACAACTTTCCTTTCTTAATAAACTTATTAAATGCATCCATATCCTCTCCACTTAGAAACTTCCCCGACTAAGCATACTGATCAAGAGGACACATGACAATGACATGATTAGGCTTCTTAGCCACACGCTTCTGACCAGAACCAAAAGCAACAGCGTAACGAGAACTAATTATACTACTAACCTTCCTCTTTCATTTCTTAATACCCCTTACAACTTCAACTTCAACAGTAATAACCTCATCCCCACCAACATCCTATAAAGAAAAGAGAAAAGCCACCTTTAGAGCAGAAATAAAAAAAATGATAAAGAAAAATATACACGCATGCTCGACAAAATTTAGAGTTAAATTCTCAACTTGGTATATATTAGTCATATATTAGATTTAACCATATAGGCATATGCTGTTGTGAACATATTTTACTAGAATATATAGAATATATACAGTAAAATCTTGATAAAATGACATTTTAAGATCGTTACTCGATGTGTTAAAAAAATTAATAAGGGAGCTAATTTTGAAATTTATAAAAGTTTAGGGGCCAAAAATGCATTTTGTCATTAGATTATTAACAATGATTAATTTACTCTTAATTAATACTTTTTTTTCTAAAATGATACTTTTGATGCTAAAGTTTTCTTTCTTCCGAATTATTATGTCTTAGATTTAATAGTTTTTATTAATATTAAACATTTGTTAGTGTAAATGAAGGAAAATTAAAGAAAAAAAGTGTATAGGTAACATAAGTATTATCTAAAAATGAACAAATCAAAAAAAGTTAAAACCATGTCTAAAGCCCAATTCGCCACCTAATTTAGTCACTCATTTATTTAATTTTAAGCAAAACGCTCTCTGTAATGGATGAGATCTAAAGATTACAAGCTATGCAATGCCAGATTTGTGATTCGTAAATGATATTGAGTAATTAAACAAGATAATTTTATCAAAATTTTGTGAAATGAAAGGATGTGAGACTATTATGATTTATAGAGCTATGCAAGGCTTGATTTTTTTTTCCTCTAATTTAGAGGATAAATTTTTCTGTTGCATTATCCTAGTCGATTGTATTAATCACTGTTATATTTGTCACATTGCCTATTGATGTTATCTATTACAGAGAACATTCTATTTGAAATTAAATAGATGAATGACTAAATTGGTGATTCTGAGAGTTAAGGGGCTAAGTTGAACTTTAAGGAATAGTTGGGGGATTGGGATTAAGCCTATGAAAATGGATTAAGAAAGTAGTTATTATAGTTGTGGACGCTTGTGGTCCTAAAACATATCAATCTTATTATTATCATTATACTACTACTTAAGTTCACATTGAGATCCTTTTTATTTTGGACCAACTACTATTAAGTGAACAATTGATTGGAAATAGTATATGATTAATTAAAGAATTTTATTATTTTTAGAAAGAAAAATTATGGGAAACTACTTAATGTTAAAAGCATAATATTTTTGAATTGTACATATATATTATCCAAATTTTGCATTAGTCTGTAGCATCACATATCATAAGTATTGATGAAATTTATTTATAATGTTAGGTTTTAAATTAGTCATATCGTGAAAATAGTCTAGTATTTTTAATAGTTATATTTTGTCACTAAGTACAAAAAATATTTTTGAGCAATAATTTATTTTATCATGTAATATGGAAACTTGTAAAGTAAAAACATGACCACATAAGTGTTTCTACCTTTTAGAGAATGTGAATATGCTAGGAATTTTTACGTATTCCACACATAGTTTGAACTGAAAAATGAAACTCTTTAATCAAACAATTGTGTAATATTGAAAAGGACTAAAGCAACAGAAGTACGCGATCTTTCGTAGAATAAGAATTAATCGAAATAAACACACTAAAAGGAAATTAGAATTGTTGGAATTTGAATGTTACTGACATTGAAAAGAAACAAGGAAACTGAACTAAGTATGAAAAACTCGAATGCTTGAAAAGTGAAAAACTATAGAGGTTAATAAAAGTAAAACTTGAGAAGTTTCAGAGTTTTTTTCTGTAGAATTCTTTGTTGGTTTGTGTGGGATTGTGTAAAGAGCTTAACTGTCTTCCAAAAATGGCTTTAATGCTTATGAAGAAAACTGCTTAGAGGTCATTCCAAATTGGAACTGTCGCTTTCCTTCATGTCATGACCAACTACTCCAGCTTATTTTGCTTGTGAAAAACTACTTCTCCCTACCTTCTCTTAACTTCTACATCAGTTAACTACAAATTTTAAACTTCTAGTAATCTCCTACTACTTAATTAACTAATTCAATTGATTAATTAATCAAAATGATTAACTAAAGTAGCTAATTAATTTACTGCATCAATGATTAAATTATGGTAGAAAGAAATGCCCTAATGTGCTTGCCTATTGGTGAAAATGGCTAGCACATGTGGAAAATAAAAATTATCTCTAACAAAAAAAAAATAAAAGGAGTGATTTGAATTTATCACAACCAAACTACAACAATTCACCTACACTCAAAAAGGTTATTATGTGGTCCTTTCTGTTTCTTATTTTGTCTACTTACAACTTGTTTTGGCCCTATGTGTGTGCACACAATCCTTTTTGGAAAGGGTTTGAAAAATCATAGGGAGTAAAACGAACGAATCTAAATTCTCTCGCTAAAAGATTAAGGAGTTGCCATCCGACTCTAACTAGGAATTTATGATGTAGAAAGGACCAAATAGATACTCCTATACCTTTTAAATAGAGATTCAGTCTAGACAAACTACTTATTTCTGCCTTATTCCAAATAGTTTTTAATTGTCCGATTTCACGTCTTTTATATTTTCACTATTCCATTTTCAGCCCTAGTTATAATTTCTATATGAGCACATAAAAAGCAATAAATAAATTCAAAAAGTGATAAATAAATTCAGGAACAATAAAATTATTACAAATCAATAGAATAATCTATCCTAGAGATACATTTATTAAAACGAGATTCAGAGTACAATACACAAATAAGGCAAGTGGTTATCCAGGGATTTATGAAAATCCCTTTCATGGGGGTTAACTACTTCGGGAATTTATTCTAGGCCGAAAACTAGTAAATACACCAAAAATAATTTTCACAAAAATGTAATAAAATAAATGTATTCATGCTCAAAATAATTTTAGCAACAAAAACATCTTTTGACTTATAATAAAATAAAATACCTATCAAAATACAAAATTCCAGAGAAATTTCCACTTCTTATGGATTTGGCTATTTAGCCTGCCTCTAGGGTGAAATCTCACTGAATCATCAGAATACGGCTCTAACTAGATGAGCCGTACAGCCCTAGTATCTTAGAGATGTTGGAATTCTTCCGGTGTAAATTAAAATTTTAACCGCAGCTGAAGCGATTCAATTCTAATCCAATAACAGGAATTATTACTCAAATTTAAGAAGAGAAACAAGGACTGACTTAACTAGAAAGCAAGATAAATCCATATCTATACCGTCTCCGGTTAAGATTGAGTTTAAGTTCTTGCCTTTGCCCGAAGAACCTCCATGTTCACCCACACGGTTGCCTCTGGAATCAGTTGGCGTATTATCACTGGACCAAAAAATCCTTCTTCTCCTTTCTTGCCTTGGCCGATTTTCACAGTGAGAAAACTCTCTGTGTTTTACGTTTTTGTAAGACTGAAAAAAGGGGGGTGGGAGAGAGAACGCAAGCCTAAGGAGAAAAATTAGGGTCCCTTTATTTTAATTAATTCAAATTTCCTTAATTAGATTTTCTACCCCAGAAGAATCTAATAATTGAAAATCAAATTAACTTAAATAAATCTACCTCAATTTTAATCCCCGCCTTAAAATAAATATCCTATATATTTATTAATCATAATCAAAAATTAAATAACCTAATTTAATATTTGAATGAATTTTATTTTATTGATTAATTTATCACCTAGTAATAAATTAACAATATAAATAAAAAAATCTCTCCCAAGATTTATATAACTGAGTCTTTACCATAAAACTCATAAATCCAAAATTTCCAAAGTGTATGACATGTATCCAATATATATCATATGGTCCGTGACAAACTCATTCAGACATCCTATAGGTCTATCTTATGTTGGCAGTGGGCCCAATACCTTAAGGCTTTCAAACTGTAAGTGGGTTTTAGCAAACTGTTACAACTACCAATATAAGATAGAAACATAAATCCTATCGGTGATGTAAACCTCGTAGTTAACTTATACATCTATGCCAATGACATCGGTGTCCTGCAAGAGGCATGGGAATGTCACCCTCTTTAGTTGCATGGACATTCCTTGATTCCTAGTAGATTAAAAAACAAAAGCAACTAATCACCTAGTGATTACCTTACTTGGGCATAGCCATGCTCTTCTCAATCTCACTCATCAAGTGGCCAGTGATATCTACTCTCAGTTATGAGAGAGGAAAGTCTTATCACATCACTCACATTCCTAGCATGATCACTGGCATACCCAACCTTACCCATACTTGATACCCAGTTAAAGGCCCGTTAGGCATACTTCTAAGTATGTGAGCTAGCACCTGGGTCTGTAGTGATATTTGGTCAAAGGATCCGATATAAGTACTACTAGAGAACCACCTATGATATAGGAACCATGTGGTGTTCTCATAGCAGATCGATCCAGTACCATGTAACCTAACATGTACCCATGTCTTGATTGATATTCCACAAGTGGCCAGTGATATCTACTCTCAGTTATGAGAGAGGCAAGTCTTATCACATCACTCACATTCCTAGCATGATCACTGGCATACCCAACCTTACCCATACTTGACACCTAGTTAAAGGCCTGCTAGGCATACGTCTAAGTATATGAGCTAGCACCTGGGTCTGTAGTGATATTTGGTCAAAGGATCCGTTATAAGTACTACTAGAGAACCACCTATGATATAGGAACCATGTGGTGTTCTCATAGTAGATCGATCCAGTACCATGCAACCTAACATGTACCCATGTTCTTGATTGATATTCCATGTCCAATGCTCGGTAAGACACTGCCATACAACCAAAACACATGCTAGTCTTTAGTTAAAATCATTCCTATGACTTTAACAGACTAAGGATAGCTTTATAACTGTTGTTCTTTCCTTACTCAAGGTCTTACTGCTAGGAAAATGTTACCAATATACTTGAGTAAAACATCACTTAACGGATTCTCTTTATTTATTAAATTGCACAAGAAATATAATAAACAAGATTATGCCTTTTATTATAACAAAATATCTAATTACATTATATAGGGACTAGGGCATACACCAACAATCTCCCAGTTGCATTAGTCCCTGCTATGTAGTGGCCTAATCCCATAGATCTCATATGACCCTCACACTACGGCCTCACCAATAGCTTTGGTCAAGGGATCCACAATGTTTATCATCAGATACAACCCTATAAATGAGATGGGATCTCCTGAGTACATGTCTAGATTTTAGGTGTAACCGTGGCACCTTAGCTTGTGCGGCGGTCATGTTGATGTTACAGAAGAAGTCAACCAGGTCTAAGAGATAATGAATGACTCCTAAATCAGTGATGAACTTCCTAATCTAAACAATTCCCTTTACTACATGCCATATAGTAAGATACTCAGCTTCTATTATAGAATGGCAACGGTGTTTGGCCTTGAATACCTATACATAATACGAACATATAATTTCACTATGATCGAAAGTCATCAGTATATATGTGACATTAGGTTTAGTAAATGATATAATGTACAAGGTATATCCAATAGCGAAAGCATATGGAATGCCACCCTTGTACTCCCTTTGCTACCTAGTAGAAGGATAGTCCTTCTTGCTTAAAGTCATCCCATGATGCATTGGAAAGAGACCTCTCTTGGAATTGGTCATGCTGAACCTAGCTAGGACCTTGTGTATGTACCTTTTCCTAACTTAGGCCTAGAAGCGGAAGAGATTTATCATTGTAGATCTTGATACCCAATATCATCTCGGTTATGCCTAAGTCCTTCATTGTGAAACATTTACACAACCATTGCTTAACCTCAAGCAGTGTTGTGATGCCGTTTCTAATGAATAGGATGTCGTCCACATATAACACTAAAAATGTGGCAGTGCTCCCACTAACCTTATTGTACACATAAGGCTCATCATCCTTCTTGGTAAAGCTATATTCCTTTATAGCTTCATCAAAAAGATGATTCCAGCTTCAGGATGCCTAGCAGCTTGCATACCCAATTAGGATACTTTGGGTCGATAAAACCCTTTCGTTGAGCCATGTAAACATCCTTTTGGAGGTTTCCATTCAGGAAAGCTGTTTTGACATCTATTTGCCTTATCTCATAGTCATACCATGTAGCTATGGCAAGCAGTATCCTTATGGATTTGAGCATTGTGACAGGTGAGAAGGTTTCATTATAGTCGATACCTTAGCACCTAGAGGTGGATCAACCAAGTTCCAAACTTGATTATCATACATCGATTACATCTCAGCTTCCATGGCTCCAAACCACCTAGCTAAGTCTGGGCTTGTAAGAGCTTCCTAGTAGGTAGTCCTTTCCTCAAGGTTGTAGACCATAAGGGTGTTGTCATTAGCCATAAGAAATCCATATCTCTTTAGCTGATGACAGACTCTACCAGACCTTCTTAGGTCTTATGTGATTGTCGAAACTCCTCAATTGCTTTAGTCTCTGGCTCAATTTCCAAACTATCCTCTTCAGGAATTTGTGGTTGTTAAACTTCCATGAGTTCAACTCTACTCCTACTGTCTTTCTTGGAAATAAATTCCCTTTTCAGAAAGACACCCTTTCTTGACACGAACACCTTGTTCTCTTCAGGGTTGTAGAAGTAGGACCCTTTAGTTTCCCTAGGGTATCCCACAAATAGGCATTTATCAGTTTTGGAGGATAGTTTATCTGCACTGAATCTTTTGATTTGGATATCACATCCTAAAATCCATAAGAAAGACATATTGAACATCTTGCCCATCCATATTTCATATGGTGTCTTTTCCATTGCCTTACTTGGTATACGATTAAGTAGGAATGCTGTCGTCCCTAGGGCATAACCCAAAAATGATGTTGGAAGAGCAGTATGAATCATCATTGGGCGGACCATGTTTAACAGGGTCCTATTCCTCTTTTCAGACACTTCATTCCATTGGGGTGTTTTAGGAGGAGTGAGTTGTGAGACTATCCCACACTCTCTCAAGTACGAATCAAACTCTAGGCTTATATATTCACCACCTTGATCCGATTGAATGGCTTAAATACTCTTGCCTAATTGGTTTTGTACATCATTTCTAAAATCTTTGAACCTATCAAGGGTCTCAGATTTATGCTCCATCAGGTAGACATAGCCATTCCTGCTAAATTCATCTGTGAAAGTAACGAACAATGAAAACCCATGTCTAGCAACGATGCTTATGGCCCTATATACATTTGTCTATTAGGTCCAATAAGCTCAAAGACCTTTTAGCTTGCTTTTTGAAAGGACTCTTCATTATCTTGCCATGGAAACAAGATTCGTAAGTCCCACAGGACTCCAAGTCAAATGAGCCTAGAATTCCAATTTGGTGGAGTCTAGCTATGCACTTCTCATTTACATGTCCAAGGCAATAGTGCTAAAAGTAAATAGGGTTTAACCCTTTTAGTATTTATGTTATAGACAGGATTTGTTTCAGCCAAGTCTAGGATATATATACACTAATCCCGTGGGCATCTCCAGATAGTCTTCTCCAATCTTAATGGTTGCAATCCTTGCCTCATTTCCAATTAGAGGTCCATCTAGATAGATCCCAACAAGCTTTTATTTCTTAGTCCTTATACATCACTACAAATGTGAGAACTACATCAAGTATCTAATACCTAAGATGTTGAAATAGTAAGATTAATTTTTATAACATATATATACCAGATGTGACAACCTTGTCTTTCCTTTTCTCTTCCAGCATATGAGGACATTTCCTCTTTGAATGCCATAGTGATTTGCACTGGAAGAAGACATCCTCAAGTTGGGCTTTAGGTTGGAGTAGGCTTTGGTGTCCTTACTTAAGGTTCCTTGCCTTTTCCCTTCCCTTCACAAGAGAACCATTCCCTTTTTTATCATAAGCATAGGACTCATCTTTTAAGGGACCGTTCGGCTAACTTGAGCATTCCATGCAATTCAACAATATTTTTGTTCATGCCCTGCATGTTATAATTCATTATGAACCCCTCAAAAGTGTCTAGGTGGAATGAAAGGATTGTGTCAATTGCTAGCTCCTGTGGGATTGGTGTACCAAGCTAGGATAACAAATCTAGATATCCCTTCATCTTGAGTACATAAGTACTCATAGATGTGCCTGGTGCCATCCTTCAAGAGTTTAATGCTTATGTCGTCATGAAACTTCCATGACGTGCTTTCTCCTGAAATGTCTCCTTGAGACTATTCAAAATAGCACATGCTTCCATCTCTATGAACTGCTTTTGTAGGTCAGGGACCATAGTAGCAAGCATTGGCAGTTGACATTCTCGTGGTCCTTTCTAAATAGCTCTTGCTCTTCAACCGCATTGATAGTGGTATTACAAGCCAATGCCCTCGGTAAAGCCCTATCCAATACATACTCCTTACACTTATGCCTTAGAGTTATCCTTAAATACTTAAAGCAGTTCAAGAAGTTAGTACGAGATAATACGTCCTTATAAAGGATAGATCACAGTGAAAACATGTTGGATGGTGTTGCCAATTTAAATCTAGTTTTTCCCATTTTAATTTGAATAGAAAATCACATTTTAATTTTATTCAAGTTATGTAGCGTGAAAGTGGGCCAAGATCCATATTTCATGGACTTAGTCAAGCTGAGCCTGTACACCTAAGCCTTGACTATTTAAGTAGGAACGCCGTCCAATCCCACCCTTGGGACTTTTGGTTTGATGGGCCTATTGGCACTAATCCATTTATGCTTAGGACTAGGCCTACTACCCATGTTAAGTCAAACCAACAATCAAATGTTAAGGCATACCCAATACCCTTAACCCTATACAAGATATGGATACCCCAATGCACTCAGCTTTGGCATGGTCCACATTGGATAACCCACATCCCGACAAGGTTCGAATGTGGAAAGCACTTTACGGACTTAATATTTAGGGATTTATTAATTTTAACGGGCTTACATGCATAAATGCAGGTTAGCAATTGGACAATATATCATGATATATATAAATAAAATAATAAATTGAGACATTATAGGCCTAATACTACATCCTAATGAAAAACTAGTAAGCCTATTCTAGCTCCTCCATTAGGTGGGCTTGCATCGTCTTCTGGGCTTGTCACCAAATGGGCTTCTTCTCCATGTTGGGCTTGTGCAATTACATTTTATAAAATGAAACCTATCTATTTAATAAAATGAAATTACAACAAAATAAAACAGCATGCAGGCTGTATTTACCAAATCCAAAATTAAAATACAACCCATCTTTAATCTAGGCTCCATAATGCTCAAATCTATACAACCAAGTATGCACATTATTTCAGAAAATTATACATGGCATAATACATGAGAATTAATCCATTTTAAATTATGTCATAGCCATTAGGGAAATTGCCAATTTTGGCGTTTGTGTTCCGTGTTACAGGTTTTGGCCCAGGCCCATGGCAAACCAATTGCCTCCCACTGAATGGATGGTCACAAACCCAAATTTAGTTGCTTGAGGATCTGTGCAAGAATCCCCAAACCAATTTCCTTAAACCAATTAATTCACCAAATTAATTAAATTGCTTGAAACCAATTCACACAAGAAACCATATGTATCCAATACGTAAAATAAAACACATGAATTTTAAAACCAATTAAAGCCCATGTATTAGGGCCCGAAAAATAACACATAAAAATTCAAATCAGACCCGAAAATTTGCGTCAGCGCTATTGTCCTGGATAAGGTAGCAGCGTCACTGCATGGCAGCTTGCTACTACGACAAGCGGAGCAAATCGCAATTGCGATTTGCTCTGCCCTAAAATCAAAATATTAATTCTTTTAAAAAAAGAAAATAAATTAGGGAAAAATTAAATCCCTAAAACATAAAAACCCCAATTTCAAAATTCTAGGGTTCATAAAATCAAATTGAAAAACAAATTTCAACAATTCAACCTAGAATTAAGAACCCTAAAATCAATTCCTCTTTAATCAGGACCAATCCAGCTCTGATACCACTTTTGGGATTCTCTCGGTGTAAATTAAAATTTTAACCACAGTAGAAGCGATTCAATTCACTCTCGAATCCAATAATAGGAACGATTGCTCATATTAAAGAAAAGAAACAAGGACTTACTCAACCAGAAAGCAAGATAAACCCATACCTATGCCATCTCTGATTAGGATTGATTTCAAGTTCTTACCTTTGCATGAAGAACCTCCATGTTCACTCACATGGATGCCTCTAGAATCAGTTGATGTGGTAGCACTGGACCAGAAAATCCTTCTTCTCCTTCCTCGCCTTGGTCGATTTTCACAGTGAGAAAACTCTCTGTGTTTCACATTTTTGCAAGACTGAAAAGGGGGGGGGGGGGGGGGGGGGGGGAGAACGCAGGCATAAGGAGAAAAATTAGAGTGCCTTTATTTTAATTAATTCAAATTTCCTTAATTAGATTTTCCACCCTAAAAGAACCTAATAATTGAAAATAAAATTAACTTAAAATAAATATATCTCAATTTTAATCACCAAAATAAAATTAATATCCCAGGTATTTATTAATCATAATAAAAAATTAAATAACCTACTTTAATATTTGATATGAATTTTATTTTATTGATTAATTTAATATCCAGTAATAAATTATAAATAAAAAAAATCTCTCCTAAGATTTATATAACCGAGTCTTTACCATAAAACTCATAAATCTAAAATTTCCAAAGTGTATGACATGTATCCAATACATATCATATGGTCCGTGACAAACTCATTCAGACATCTTGTAGGTCTATCTTATGTTGGAAGTGGGCCCAATACCTTAAGGCCCATAAACTGCAAGTGGGTTTTAGCAAACCGTTATAGCTACCCAAATAAGATAGAAACATCAATCCTATCGGTGATGTAAACCTCATAGTTAACTTATACATCCTATGCCAGTGACATTTGTGTCCTGCAAGAGGCATGGCAATGTGACCCTCTTTAGTTGCGTGGACATTCCTTGATTTCAAGTAGATTAAAAAACAAAATCAACTAATCACCTAGTGATTACCTTACTTGGACATAGCCATGCTCTTCTCAGTCTCACTTATCAAGTGGCCAGTGATATTTACTCTCAGTTACAAGAGAGGCAAGTCCCGTCACATCACTCACATTGCTAGCATTATCACTGGCATACCCAACCTTACCCATACTTGTCACCTTGTTAAAGGCCCGTTAGGCATACGTCTAAGTATGTGAGCTAGGACCTGGGTCTGTAGCGATATCAGGCCAAAGGATCCGATATAAGTACTACTAGAGAACCACCTATGACATAAGAACCATATGGTGTTCTCATAGCGGATCGATCCAGTACCATGCAACCTAACATGTATCCATGTTCTTGATTGATATTCCATATCCAATGGTCAGTAAGACACCGGCATACAACCAAGACACATGTTAGTCTTTAGTTAAAATCATTCCTATGACTTTAACAGACTAGGGATAGCTTTATAACTGGTGTTCTTTCCCTACTCAAGGTCTTACTGCCCGGAGAATGTTACCGACATACTTGAGTAAAACATCACTTAACGGATTCTCTTTATTTATTAAATTGAATAAGAAATATAATAAACTAGATTATTCCTTTTATTATAACAAAATATCTAATTACATTATATAGGGAGTAGGGCATACACCAATAAGAGATGAGTTGTACGACTCAAAATGTTAGATAAGTAGTACGATTTTGAAATCGGATTTGCATGAAACTAAGCCATACTACCCATAAAGTAGTAAAAGGATTTAAGGCCCCTTAGAAGTTACCTTTGTCTCATGTATCAAGTATCTTGAGTTTCCAAAGTCGATTCTTAGAATGTTGGCTGGTTCTGAATGAGCTCGTCTTCATCCATATCATCCCAAGTGTCACGAACAAACACCTCAAGGTTGTAATGCACTGGTTTAGCATGAATTTGGTGGTTGGAAATAAAAGGAGAAGTGAAAAAGGAGAAGGTTTTAAGTCTTTTTCTCTCTTTTCTCTCTTCTTTCTCACTCTAAGTTTCAAAATCCTTTTTATCTATCCATAAGTCTCAAAGTTCAAGTCCCCTGCCCTATTTCTACCCAAGAATCTGCTTAAGACCTGCCAAGCTTTCCTAACCTATGATCCATGATTTTGGGTCAGTTTTGGGACTTGAAAATTTGGACCAATAAGATTTCTTTGTAGGTAAGAGCTATATGAAACTATTTTTAAACAATGAGAGCTATGCGACTTTACTAAGAGCCATACAACTTTAGTTTTGGCTTGACATTTTTCACTTCTACATTTAAATGCACGACTTAACCCACATTAAATAGAGCCGAAAAACTCTAATAGAGCTGCTGGACCCAAATGAGAGCCGTACGACTTTTAAGTAAATTAGGGTTTAAAGCTGTTAATCCCTTGGAAAATGCTCGGGTTCATCTCCTAAGCTCATTCAGTTTCCACCTTCATTCCTCGGATTAGTTCTTATATAAATCTCAATGCAATGGATAACCAATTTGGTTTTCATTGCTAAAGCCTGAAAACTCTGTGCTCACACTGTGAATAATGATTACAAACACCAAACTTCTATTTTCAACAAATTATAAATGAATTGAAGAGCAAAATAGCTAGCTTAGTAGCCTATTTTATTCTTAAATGAGAAGTAATAAGATACATGTGTTAGGCTAGTTAATTGTTAGAGTTAGAATCATTAAGACCAATATAATAGATAGTCTAACTATTCATAACTCAATTTGAAATTTTTTTAGCCCTTCTTATACAATATATGCTCATTATTATGGGGTTTAACATTTTAGCCTAAAACTCTATGTAAGTTTTGGAAATTTGGAAAGAACAATAAAATAAGAGATTAAACTTGTTAGACCAACTCCATTTCATGTCATATATTGAATCTTTGTGATTTTAAATGGCCTAGTTCAAGGAAAATTTGTTATCCCATTTATATGCATTTTAGCCTAGGTAGTACATATATAAGTAACAAACAAAGTAGAGCTAAAGTAATAATTTTTGCCTATTATGTGTAGTTATGGCAAAAATAAATGTGTAGCAAGTATAGATTTTACTTATCTAGAATTCATTGTTTCCTTTCTGTAGTTGCTCCCAACATCAGTGTGAACTTCAAACAACTTCAAGAACTTCTTATGGTAAACTATGGAAATCTGCTTTTCTCTTTTCTTTGTATGAACAATCATCAAGAGCTTGCTTGCTCCCGGGTATCAATCGTTGGTTTCCTCAATGGAAGGAGCAACCTTTTGTGGCATACCTAGTGGCATCACAAAGACCTCTTCCTTATCTCCCTTACTTGTAATAGGAATAACAAAGTCTCCAATCTTTATTTCCTTCTTTGGTTCCCACATTTCCTTTGCCTTTCCTAGCCCCTTATTTCTCTTTTCTTTTGTAGTTTTATCCTTTGCTATCAATCTCTTTCTTTATAATGTACGCTTTTGAGTCCTAGACAAAAGAGTTGGAAATTTCTTGTGTTTGACAACTTACCACTCTTTACTTGGTTTAGTGGCAGGTGGCAACAAAAAACATGGTTGGTTTCTTGTAAACTTGTGAGTAGAACCCTTTATTTTGGAGCTGATGGATATTGGATTTGCTTAAACACACTAGTTCTTTCCCTATCTACCTTCTTCTAGTTACTCGTTGGTCCTCCCTTAGTCTATTTCTCATTTAGAACTCACCTAAGATCAAGGGAAGCCACATTAATTGAAGCAACAAGTGGGAATGGATCCTTATCTACCATCATTGACTTCTTTTCTAAAAACTTCACAATTCCTCAATCGATCCTATCTTGGACCATATTTTCAATCGTCTAGCAAGAATTTGTTGAATGGTTCCAAGAACCATTAAACTTGTAGTATGTTTTTCCATTGAGTTCCTTATTGCTAGGCATCTTATCACTTGTAGAAAATGTAATAAATCGGTCCTTCACAAGAGAATCAAAAATTTCTTCTGTCTTAGAAATATCAAAACTATAGTTAGTGGCATTTTTTTTTGCCTCAGGCTCTTTGGATAGCCTATAAAATGATGGGGAAATTTGTGATATAGAATCAGTAAGCTTAGCCATTGCTATGTCATGACCTAAGACAATTTACTAATATGATCCAACAAAGGCTTTTCTTCTTTGATTAGCTTCACAAAGCGATTCTTCATACTTGAATACCTTTGTTACCAGTTCGTAAAAACAGCAAGATTCCACCCCATGGGAACTTTTTTCGAAGTTCAATGTAAAGTCCTCTTTGAGGCATCTTGACAAAATTATTTTTAAGGAGAAAGACCCATCATCTTCTCCTCATTTTGTCAAACCTAGCAATGTAAGCATCAACAGTTTCTTAACTTTTTTGAGTCACTCTAGACAATTTAGCTACATAAATTTTTAGCTTAACCCGAAAAACTGAGAATGGAAATGCCTTTTCATTTCTTGGCAAGAGTAAACAAAATTCCTAAGTAATGTTGAAAACCAAGTAAAAACCATACCAGTAAGAGAATCAAAAACAACCTGAGTTTGAAATGATTGAAATTGGGCAGGTTAGCCAATTCTCTATATTGAATGGTAAATCTTACTGCATGTTTGATAGTGGGCTGACCATCCTCTCAAAAAAAAAAGTGTAAAATCTAGAATCCTATATTCTCTTGGATATGGATTCTTTATATTGATTTTTATAGGTTAAGGTTTATAGAACTCCGACCTCCCAAGATGAAGGCTTAGACATACGTCTCTT
Organism: Euphorbia tirucalli; assembly: GCA_039660915.1. Taxonomy (NCBI): domain Eukaryota; kingdom Viridiplantae; phylum Streptophyta; class Magnoliopsida; order Malpighiales; family Euphorbiaceae; genus Euphorbia; species Euphorbia tirucalli. Next base: position 22,715,700 of record CM077632.1, read on the forward strand.
ATACCCTTTCCATCACCGCATTCGTGTCTACTGGATTATAATTCTACATTTGGCCATAATTTGGTGGAGGAAAATACTATAGGTACATTATGTCCTTCTTAGATTTCTGTTCTTAGGCCTGCCCCCCAAGTTCAAGAGTGTTCCCTATAATTACTACCATTGTTTCAATTACCATTATTTTGAGTTTCCATAGAAATGTCATCCATCTTAAGGGGAATTTGGTATTTTTCAGCTTGAGGAGTCTTACTAACTCCTTGCTTACCAGCCATATTTTATGAGTAATGAACTTTTTTGTTATCGGAGTTCTTGTATGTGAAGCTGAAATGGATCCATAGTCCTTGATGCTTCCTTAAGAATAATTTGGTCCATCTTATTCATCTTATCGTGAGAAGATCTCTTAGCATCTTGAAAACCATCATTCTAGGGAGAATCAACTAGAATATAGTTGGGTCCCTTCTTTTGGGAGAAATGAACATGATCTTCAATAGCTTTGGAGGAAGTGTCATTTCCTCCTTTGGGTTGATCAACCACATCGGCCTCATGACTTGAATTAACAGGTGCATTCTCTACCTCATTGGGTATAATATTGAAAATCTCCTTATCATTTGAACTTTGTTTCACAGCATTATTGTCCTACTAAGCGTGCCAAAAATTGTTTCTTCCTTTTAGAGAATGTGAGTGTGCTTAGTATGTTTAAATATTCCACAAGTGTGTTAACTGAAAAATGAAACTCTAACTTGTAATCAAACGATTGTGTAATGTTGAAAAGGACTAAATCAACATAAGTACTATTGGGTTTTTTCATGGTATAAATAAAAAAATTCAGTGGAAGTACCCATGCTCAAGAGTAGTCCCATTCAAAAAATAGATGAAACAAAATCACGACTCAACCAGAAAGCACATTAAATTCATACCTATGTCGTCCCCGCACAAAGATTGAATTTTCGTTCTTTCCTTTTCACGAAGTACCTCCACGTTCACGCACATAAACACTTCCAGAATACGGCGATGTGCCAGCACTGGACCAAAAGAGCCCTCTCCTAAAATCTTAGTGTTGGTCGAATTCCCCTAGGGAAAAACTAGTGTTAGCTAAAATTTTAAAAATCTAAGAGAGAGAGAGAGAAAGAGGAGTTTTTTTCTTAGTTAGGAAATCATTAAATCAATTAGGTAATGTTATATCTTCGTATTTCTTTTAATTCCTTTATAGGAAATTTCCCTAATAGAAAAATCCTAATTAGAATTAAAAGAAACTAAACAACAAATAACAAATCTAATCAGTTTTCGTTTCCATACAATAAATAGATATATACCATATATACTTGTTTAATTTATCCATCCTAAAAATTAATTAATCCGCTAATTAATTTAGTAGATAAAAGAAATACTCTTACACGGATTTATTTAATTAGGCTTTTACCATAAAGCTCATAAACCCAAAAGCTCTTATTGAATATGGAACCAATACATATTTCAACAAGTTCATGACTAACATATTCAGATGCTTTATGTATACTATTTAGTGGGTCTTTCTTATGTTGGCAGTGGTCCTAATAGCCTATTAAACCCATAAGTTATAAGTGTATTCTAGCGAACCATATAGCTACCTTATTAAGATAGAAATAGCAATCTCAATGGAGAAGATACCAATGTATATGGTTTTGTGGGTCTTTCTTGATACCGAGTAGACTGAAGTTCACAAATAACTAATCACCCAGTAATTACCTTATTTGGATGTGATCATACTCTTACCAGTCCTACTCATCAAGAGACTAGTGATATCAGCCCTTAATTAAGTGAAAGGCAAATCCCTTCACATCACTCACATTCTCAGCATGATCACTTGCATACCCAACTATACCTATACTTGGTACCTTGTTACAGGCCCGTTAGGCGCACATCAGAGTATGCAAGCTAGCTCCTAGGTCTGTAGCAATATCATGTCAAAGGACTAAATATAAGTACTACTTGAAAGCCACCTATGACGTAGGAACCATGTGGTGCTCTCAAAGCAGATCGATCCAGTACCATGTAACCTAATATGTACCTATACCTTTGATTGACAATCCATGTCCAATAGTTGACAATCCATGTCCAATAGTTGACAATCCATGTCCAATAGTCGGTAAGACACCACTATACAATTAAGGCCCACGCTGGTCTTTAGTTATTATCATTCCCATGACATTCACAGACTAGGAATGACTTTATAACTATGTTCTTTCCCTATTCAATGTCTTACAGCTCAGAGAACGTTACTGGCATAAAAAGCAAAACAATAGTTATTGGATTCTCATAATTTATTAAATGCATAAGAGAGATAATAAATATGATTGTGCCCTTTTATTTGTAACAAAATCTTATTACATCATAGAGGGATTAGGGCATACACTAACAAGTACATAATTAATCTTTCATAGAATAAGAATTAAGTGAAATAAACATACTAAACTGAAATTAGAATTACTGGAATTTAAATGTCACTTAAATAGAAAAGAATCAGGGAAACTTACTAAGAGTGAACTAAGGATGAACAATTCGAATGCTTGAAAAGTAAAACAGAAGTTGAGATTTTTAGGCGTTCTCTCTCTACATTTATAATATTTTCTCTTTCTATAATTTCTGTGTTGAGATTTCTTAACTTCAATTTGAAGCTCGAGTAGTCTCACTTCGCTGCGCGAGTCAACTTGTCTTACATGAGTATGTCTTCTTCTTTTTTATTTACTATAGGCAAAGAATCCATATGAGAACGAGAGTTAAGCATGGTATTTAAAGAACAAGATACCTTAAACCTATGTTCTTTACTATGCTTATTCTAAATAAAGGAGAATGGATTGAAACTGCTAGACATTGCTTGACTTGAGTTTGTGACCCTTTTATATTGTTATCATTATTATTATATTTGCATTCTTATTCTTATTCTTGATTTATATTGTTTAAGTTTTATTTCAGATTGTTTGTTAACATTATTTTTACTCATTTTATCAAAGAAAGAAAAAATACATTAATCTGCTATTTTATTAAGAAGTTTGACGTTGCTTACCGCTAATCCCTGAGGAAATGACACTTGTAGTTACCACTATATTACATATATGATCTAGTATACTTGCTAGTAGTTGCACACAACAAAAACTTATATAGTGTCTCAATTGGAATTCATCAATTGGATCAAAGTTGTGTCTTTCTCTAGAAGGTCAATCAATGAAACCCGTTGTTTCGCTAAATTCGCTCTATCATAGGTTTAGGTATACTTTCTGTTTTTGATTTCACTAAGTTAGATAAAATATTGTAGTTGTTTCAAATCTATTTATATTGTTGTGTTTTTTTTTCTATTCTTAGGACAATAACTTTTTATATAATCCTGAAAAGTTATTTTTTCATATTTTTTTTGAAGATTTGTCTTTTACTATGAAATTAATTATTAGTTTATTTTTGTAAGTCACAAAAATTAAAAAATAAGAATTTTTTTTAAGCAAGCAGAGTCCAAATTATAAGAGTTTTTAAAGGGAAAATTTTTAAAAAAATTGTCATTACACGCTTAAAAAAAAAGTCCTAGAGTTTCTCACTTTTTCAAAATGAGTACTTTAGTTTCAGTTTGTTATAAAAATAGAATTGAGTTCAACACCGTAAAAAAGTGACAACGTGGCCATGCAATTTTTGTCCAATTTTTTTTATTTTTTTATTCTAAAATCTTCTTCTCTCTCATCTTTTTATCAATATTTTAATATTTATTTAATAAAATTGTCTTTGAAAAATCAAGGCCAACTTGTTCTCATCCTTGATTCTAATTGCAGTCATAATCCCACTCATCAATTTCATAGATTTACAAAATGGGTCCAATTATATGATCCATAAAATACCCAGAAGACAAAACTATTCACATAATTTGAGCTTGGCCATTGTCTATAGCTTCTTCTACTGACTCATCATCATCAATTCTGAAACCCGCCATATCCTTTTGTTCTTTGTTAGTGTCGAGCTCATTGATCTTATCAGTGATGTCGTAATTTTAGTTTTCCTTGAGTCAGAGAGCAGGGGATTTTGGTGGAGAATGGTGGTTGAATCTGCACCCGTACAACTAGTTGTGATTCTTAACGGATTTTAATTTGGGTTCTTGATTAAAGGTGTTGAACCATTTGTTATAGGGTTTTTATGCCAATTTCATGAATTAATTTTGAAATCAAATGGGTTTTCCATTCTTAAAGATTTTCTCTGCGATTCATCTTCATATAATCTCGAATCAATTTTCGGTTTTCATTTTCAACTCCATTCTCAAACCAAAGTCTGCAACATAAGTCCATTTTCAACTCTTAAACCAATATGTTTCTAAAATCTCAAATTATAATCATACAGATAAACAAGATTGCAATAAGAAAAATAATAACGAATAGTGTTAGAAAAGGGAAAGAGGTGGTGCGATGAGAATATTGGTATGATTGCTCCTTAGAAAATCTAATAATTTTGTAGTGGAGGAGTTGGTGGTGGGCAATAGAAGGAAAATGTTAGGGTTAACAAAAGAGGGAGGGAGAAGGGTAAGAAAAAGAGATGGTAAAAGTAAAATAAGATTAAAAGATAAAACTATATATATTTTTTATTTTGTTGAATAATTAAATAGAAAATAAATTTTGAACACAAAATGCCCTTTGCCACATCGTTAGCACAATTCACCGAGTTAATTAGCTACAGGGGTGAGTAAAACCAAACCGTGACTTAAAAATCTAACTAAACCGAGCTTAAAAAACTGAACCAAACCGTAGTTAATTTGGTTTGGTTTTCCCTTTTTTTGAAAAAACCAAACCAAACTAAATTAATAAAAAAAATATATGTATAAAATACATTTTATTTTCATATATTACATATTTATATCTTTATATAATTTATATTTATGGATTTTAATAATATATATATATATACACCCCCTTTTTGTAATAATTTATATATAAATAATAATAATATAATAAAGTAATAATATTTTTAAAGAAAATTGAAAAGTTGAGTATTTCGTTTTTAACCAAATCGATCTAGTTTGATTCGATTTAAACCAAACCGAATGTAAATTTGTTTTTTGGTTCCGATTTTTAAAAATATGATAGTTTAGTTTTCGGTTTGGTTTGGTTTTTGAATCAAACCGTATTTTGCTCAGTCCTAATTAGCTAGAGTTCCTTTATTTGTTAATCGTGACTAAACTTAGTCCTCATTTCATAACAAAATAAACCACTTAAGATTTTTTCTTTTTCTTGGCAAAAAAGTGAAGCTACAAGATTTTTTTTTGTAATTTTTCATTTTTTTTATATTGTTAATAACTTCTAACATGCTTCTTCTTTTTTTAATTTTCTAATTTAATGAGGGATAAATTAGAGAAGTTTAGCAATTTTAGTAAACATTATTTTTTTAAGCGATTTGAAAAATAAAAAGTATTATTTTTCTAGATAAATAATATATTCTTTCTTAAGAAAAATACAAAAAATATATTAATTTGGCTTTATAAAGTCAAGCGTATGCAGGTAGTTAATGACATAAACACTATTTTGCCCTTGAACTATTCACTAAATGTTGTTTTGCTTCCTTACTTTTGGGATTCACCCTTTCACTCTTAACTTATGCAAAAAGAAATCCATCTTACCATAAGTTAATGAAAATTGAATTTATTTTGATAATTTTAAAATAAAAATATGACTAATTGATTGTTATTTTTTGCAAAGCAAAAAAGATATATTTCATAACTTTCATCTAAAATTGCCAAAATAAATTCAAAATTTTTAATTATGCTAAGATGGGATAAAAGGACCAATTTTTAAAGTTATGAGACAAAAGAATGTTTGGTGGATAGATCGGAGGGAAAAAAATATTTAATCTGTTTAATTTGTAATAAACTCGTACAATGTAATTTAACTGGTAGAAAAAAAAAAACTAATTGAACACATTGCTTAATCATGAAATTAATATTATCCAATTAAAACCTCACTTCTTCCAATTAAATGTGAACATGACTTAGCACTAAGCTAACATGTTATTTAGTGGATAGCTTCAAAAATCGATATTCATTGAATTTACTTAAAAAAGAATAAAATATTATATTTTTTGTTATTAGTACGACAGGGGATCCTTTGTCACCATATTTATTTCTTATTTGTGCCGAGGGCTTGTCAGTGTTGATTCAAGACTAAGTGGCATCGGGTTTGCTTCACGGGTGTCAGTTCTAGACTATAGCTCTAGTAGTTTCACATTTGTAATTTGTTGATGACAAATTATTCTTTTTCAAAGCAATGCTAGAGGAAGCTGGTATTCTTAAGCATTGTTTTCGATTGTATGAATTAGCATCTGGGCAGCAGATAAATTTTCATTAATCTTTTGCTGTTTTCAAACAGAATGCCTTAGTATATGCCCGTGCAAGTATGGTACAACGTTTGGGAGTTAGTGAAGTTCAAGACCACGGTCTTTATCTTGGTCTTCCTTCTTTAATTGGTCAATAAAAGAAGGTAGCCTTTGATTAATATCCTTAAGAAGGCTCATAAGAAAGGACTCAGTTGGAACGACATTGTTTATCCTAAGGGGGCAAGGAGGTGTTACTAAATCGACTGCATAAGCTCTTCTAGCTTATGCTATGCAAGTATTTTTATTACTCTCCCATATTATTTCTAATCTCGAGAAAATATTTGTCAAATTCTTGTGGGGCTCCTCTATCCACTGGATGAGGCGGGAAAGGCCTTGTTAGTCTAAAGAGTAGGGTGGACTTTGTTTTCAGTCTCTGGACGAGTTTAATATAGCCATGCTTGCTAAAAAGATGTTGAGAATCTATAGAGAACCAAATACATTGGTTAGTCAGATCTTCAAGAGACATTACTTTCCATCGTCATCATTCATGGATGCTACAGTTCCAGCAGCTACCAGTTTAGTTTGGCTTGACTTGGCAGTAACTCAATCCGTAATCTAGCATCAGTCTGGTTGACGGGTTGGGGATTGATTAAATATATTAGTATAGGCAGACAATTGGTTGCCATCCATAAATAACTCGCCTACTCATTCTCCGACATTCCCAGGATACAAAGAAGCAACGGGTACTTGTTACTGGATAATACTTGTAGGGGGTGGAATGGTGAGTTGTTTTGTATGTTCTTCACAGAAGCTGAGCAGTGTAAGGGGGGGGGGAGATACTTTGTAATAGTAGCAGGAATAGTAAAAGTGTGATAGGTGAGACATTGTAATGGTTGGGCCTCCCAACCTTGAACTTGGTATAAGGACTACTATAAGGGGGTGCGATTGGTCTCAACCAAAGGTCGGTCGCACATGGGTGCCTATGTTTGCCCCATCCGTAGTAGGACCCCGTACTACTACAGGTGGGAACTTGCTAGATGTAATTGATATTAATACATGAATGAAAGCCTTGTGCATTTCATATGTGCCTCGTGTATGCTTGTGAATGTATGGATGAATTTTTATCATTATTTATCTCGATCTAATGTGCTGATATATCTCGATCTAATGTGCCGATGTATAACCTATAGGATATTGTGTGGCCACCAAGCCTATTATAAGGGAAGGTTGTATCAAGGACTAATCTCGTATTTGCTATTAATGCAGGATTAATGCGTAGAGTGGGTTGGCTAGCTTACTTCTAGATGTAGACGTAAGCACCCTATGGTGTCAAAGGATTAGCCCCATGACATTTGGTATCAGAGCCTGGTTTAATCTTAAAGGAAGCAAGATGACAAATCATGATGCTTTGAAGCGCATTGAGGCCTTAGAGAGGCAGTGGGCTAGGGTAGTCCCGGAACACCTTGCAGCTATAGTGTTTGAATGTGGCAAAAGAGTTGAAGAATCACTAGGGGCAGTGAAAACACTCCGTAATGATGTCAGAGAGCTTCGAGAAAATATAGTGACACTCATCTGAAGTGAAGTGGAGGAAGCCACCATTGGGCAAAGTGAGTTGTTTAAAGCCCTGACAGATAAGGTGGATGTCTTTCGAGCCTTGATGGCAAACCTTGACATCTTTGAATTTATGGTGACAAATTCCGCCACCATTCGAGAAGTAATGGCTAAAAAGTCCGATCGAAGGGATCGGACCCCAGAGAAAGGGACATCCCGAGGTGGTGGCACTGACAATACTGATGAGATGGTAGATGTGAATGAGAAATTGAGTAATATACACATTACGGAGGCAGTGGAGAAACTACAAACCGAGCATAAAGAGTTATGCGAGGTGGTCAAACAATTCCAAGGTGAGACGACAGAAGAATGTGGTGGTATAAAAGGAGAAGCAAATGAAGTGACTCTTAAGGTCAAGATGCTAACAGACCTTTACGAGCGAGGAGAGTTAAGGTACCAAGACTCTTCCAAATATAAGGTTAAATATCCGAAGTAGAGTGAGAGATGCAAGTGAAGTGGAGAATTTTCTATTCGATGTAAAAGCCTTTTTCAACTCAACTAGGGCCTGAACAAATGCACATCACCTTGAGTTGATGCCAATGTATTTGGAGGGTGATGCCAAGTTGTGGTGGTGCCATAAAGCTTTTCTCGCTACGATAACTACCTGGGATGAGTTTAAGAAAGAGTTCAAGGCCCACTTTTATCCCAAAAATGTTCATCATATAGCTAGACGTCAACTTGCAGAACTACAACAAACCGGCTCCATACGAGATTATGTCAGGGCTTATCAAAAGCTTATCTTGGAGTGCCTCGAAATGCATGAGTATGACAAGTTGTATCACTTCACGAAAGGGCTGAAGCCATGGGCGAAGAATGAGGTGAATTGAAGGAATGTCTAAGATCACGCTACTGCTATTATGGTAGTAGAGAGCCTAGATGACTTCTCAGATAATCCTGAGAAGTGGAGGCAACCTCCCAATTCTGGATCAGAAACTAGACCGAATAAGTGGATGAAGCCGTTGGGTATGGGAGGTGAACGTAGCAATTCCTCATTGGGAGGTCATCTGAATTTGTTCCCAGAGGGAAGTAACCGATGAACATAGAGTGAAAGTAGAAATACTTAATCCAATAATGACTCAGGTGGCTTGTCGAAGAACTTTGTGTCTAAGCAAGCTACTCAAGAAGTCCGAAACATCTCTTGCTTTATATGTAAAGGACCACACTGTATAGCGAAATGCCCTCATCAAAGTGCTGTCAATGCTTTGGTTTTAGAATGGACTGAAGAAGGACAAAAATCCAACGTAGGGCCGGAATAGTCAGAGCCTTCGGCCATGGGATCGTTACGGTTACTTTCAGCTCTTGAGAAGCAGGTGAAGTCCACATGTCAAAGGAAAGAAAATGGACTGATGTATGTAGAGATCATCATCAATGGGAAGGCCACCAGGGCCATGATCGACACAGGAGCCACAGATAACTTCATGTCAGGAACCGAGTCCTCCCGGCTAGGTCTATTTGTTAGAAAGGAAGTTGGAAGAATCAAAGCTGTTAACTCAATAGCTTGAGAGATACTGGGAGTGCCTTGTAAGTTGGGGCCTTGGACAGGCACAGTAGACTTTATAGTGGTGCCAATGGATGACTTTGATGTGGTTCTGGGGATGGACTTCTTGAAGGAGAGTTTCACTGTTCTATTGGCCTCAGCTAGTTGTCTTCTCTTCATGAACCAAAATCCTTGTGTAGTTCCAGTCACAATGAGTACCATATATGAGAAGAAGTACATCTCAGTGCTCCAGTTTAAGAAGGGGGTAAAAAGGGGGGAAAGCTCTTATGTAGTAGTTCCACTAACAAGTCATTCAGATGAGGATGCTAGCATTCCCAAATTACTCGAAGAAGTGATGAAGGAGTTCCAGGATATAATGCCAGAAACCCTGCCGAAGACATTACCACCAAAGAGAGGGGTAGATCATGAGATAGAGTTGCTTCCGGGAATGAAGCCGCCGACTAGGGCTCCTTATAGAATGGCCCCTCCCGAGTTGGCAGAACTATGAAAGCAGTTGGTAGCGGGCCGGATATCCCAGGACTCGGGGGTCCCGTTCCTGAGTGGGCCTAAATTAAACATCCATCTAGGGTCCAAAAAGAATGTAAACACACAGAAATTCAGTTTTGAATAGGAAAAAGATGCAAGTTTACAAGTTTGGGGCCCAAAAGGGCAAAACTATAATTCTGCCTCCTGAACTATAGCCATGCGGCTGTAAAGCTCTAGAATGTTTTGCGGCTTTCTTTGCTCATTTTTTAAAATCGTTTTACAAATTTAGCGATTTTGGGCGATTTGGGATTTCTAGAAACACACTAAATTCAACAAAACGGATTGAAACAAATCCAGAAATCCCTAATCACCCGAAATTACCAAACATGAAATCACATCCATCCATTAAAATCAGAAAACTGGGAATCTAAGCATACATGGATGTAATTAGACCGATAATATTCATGAAAAACACATTTGGTTTGAAAACGGAAGCGTTATCGATCGATTTGGGGCATTCGGAGCTTCTGCCCCTGAAGATTACAGTCACATGGTTGTAATCTAGAGATTACAGCCGCACCCTATAGGTTACAACCACGCGGCTGTAATCATCAAGTGGGGGTGGCTGTAACCAGAATCACTTCCAAAGTCATAAAAAACTCAAAAACACCAACAAATAGCACCCAGAATGAATTAAAAAGGATTTTTAAGACCTCTCAGAACATACCTTATCTGTGTTCCAGTGTTTTGGACCACCAGGGATGGATTCAGATGCCGGGAAACACCTTGCAATCACGAACAACCCAAGAGCGTGTGCGATCTCCGAAGCCCGAGTGAAACCCTGAATGAAATCGAATGAATGATTACAGTCTAGAAACAACCCTAGAAAACTAGTTCTCTCAAGATTATGATTGTTGTAAGTGCCGGAATTTTCTATACTTAAAAAAAAAAAAAAAAAAAAAAATCTATAGTCGTACGACTATTGTTACAGTCGTACGACTGTAATATCGGAAAATCTGCAGAGGCCCATACCTCTGCAGCAGAAATGGAAGAAAGAGAGGATGAGCATTAATTGCTCGGGTTTGGCAGCAAGCAAGCAGAAAAAGAGGGTAGAAAAGAAGGAAAAAGATGGAGAAAAAGGGGGATTTTTTGGTGAGAAGAAATCTAGAGAGAGAAAGAGAAGAGAGAGAAAAAGAAAACCACAAAAAAAAAACTCATTTTTCTTCCTCTTTGATTTTCTTTAATTCTCGAAGTTAAACCTAAAACTTGTTAGAAATCCCTAGGTTAATCAATTAACTACATAACCAAATCAAGAATTCGGACTAAAACAATCAGAACCCTTTGCAATTCGGATTTTGGACAAAAAGCTCTCAACTTCCATTCCAAAGGGGAAAGTGCGAATTTGTTGGGATCGGAGCGACGCCAGGGGTCAAAACGACTTAGAATAGCTTCTAAAAAGGTAGTCACTTCTTTTCCTTACACTTTTTCTTGCTTTCTGGGTGTTTGAAGTGAGTTTGGTGCGTTTTTTACTGCATTTTTATATTCCTGTTCCTGGAAATTAAGAACAGTCGTACGACTGTTCTTGGTTTTCATGAACAGTCGTACGACTGTATATACAGTCGTACGACTGTTCTTAATTTCCAGTCAATTTTTCTTCAGTTTTTGGTTAAAAATGAATTTTGGTGAAATTCTAATCCTGAACTGATTACAGTGGCACGACTGTAAACTACAGTCGTACGACTGTAATCCTTGTTCCAGAATCAGAATTTCAGCTTTTATCCCAAAAAATCCCAAAAATTAGAAAACCCCAAAAATCATTAAAATGAATTTTGTTGTGTGCATCACGACCATAGATTCAATTTTTAGTAAAATTGCATTTAGAACAATTCAACGACGGAGACCCATTTCTCCTGAAAACCGACCCACTTAAATATATAAAAATGCATGTAAACCGGGAAAATTGTTTTCAAAATGATTTTTTTTTTTTTCACTAAAAACAAAAAATACAGGGACGTTTCAAAATGTTCTCCAGGTCTAACCGGGCCGGCTAGCCGAGCCAACCCGGTTACCCACTAAATGCATGCCCCCGATTCTTGATTTCCCGATTCTGCCTATTTGAGTCCAACTTGTGGCGTGCTGTATATATTGTGCTAACCCTCTGTTTTGCAGGTTTTAATTTCTTTTTATTTTTATTTCTATTTTGGATGTAATTTAATAGATTAAATCGTGTATCCTAGGTGGTTGTAATTATTTTTTAGATTTTCGTGTATTCTAGGCGATTGTATAAGTGAGGTGAGAGTTTTTATTTTTCCATTCGATTTGGTTGTAAGCCGATTAATATTTATTTCTCTTTACTTTTGTACTATATATTTTGTATGCGCGCTGTATGCCTTTTCTATTCAATAAAATGGACTTTAGATTTTGAAATGCCATTTGAGAACATTGACAATATTTATTTTAATTAGACACGAAATAAGGGACTTGTCCGGACCCGAATCTCTGGATAGTGTAGCGACCGTTCGTCCGGTTTAGCTACATAAGAATTTCCCGGTTGAGCTGAGCCGGGTGGCGACTCTACAATATTCATCGAGACTTAGGTCTCGGTTCTTTTATGCATTAATTCTATTTGTTTTCCAAAACACGGATTTCCATTTATAAAAACCCCACGCGAGGGAGGGGCCCGCCTGAGATCGAGGCGCCCCATTCCGAAAGGGAGTCCCGCGTCCCGTGGAAAACGCGTCGTCCGCTCACAATTGTTTCGACAGATTTTATTAAGTTTTTTTTTTTAGATTAAAACACTTAATTTCGGTCTTTTTCTTTCAAGAACTCTAAATGTAGCTTGTTTTCTTTCAATTCCCTCTATTCTGTAAATTTTTTGTGTCTTCTCTCTATTTTTTTACCCTAATCCCGGTCATTATGGTTTTATATCTCCCATTTAGGTTATAAAATCCGAATTAAAGATTGATTTTGAATAAAAGAGGAAATCTGATGATTACAGTCATGCGGCTTTAATGAACTACAGCCGCGGGGCTGTAGTACAACCGCACCATTGTATTATAGCCACACGGCTGTAGGGTACTACAGGGGCATGGATGTAGTGACCAGATTAGCTTATTTTGCTTATTTTTCGTTCTTTTCTTCGGTTTTCTTAAATGCTCACTCGAATTCCTTTGGGGTTCTGTACCAAGACTTGTCACACATATTCGGGTCACCTGAGACATTTCTGATGTCATCCTAGTCATTCTGAATCCGCTTCACATTTATCCATGAAAAAGGTAATAATGGCTTTCATCACCGAGGTTGGGAAAAAACCCGTGCTCACAGGCTGCCTCTCGCGTGACCAAAGTCGACTTAAACGGGTGCTTGTGCCCGATTCGAGTTTAGTACTGCAATAGGGAGCACGGTGAGATGGAAAAGAGGACGTACCTTGTGGTTTCTCTCGTGTTGACTAGCTTTGATGTTTGTAGGGACTTGTCTCAGTTGATTCATGAAATAGCGGTCTTGCCCAAGCGAGTTTGATTTTTCAGGGACTTACCTCGACTCCGTTGTGAAGCATAGGACTTTTCCCGAATTGATTTGATGTTTCTCTAGGGACATGCTTCCACTCCATCATGAAGCAGAGGACTTTGCCCAGATTGTATTGGTTTTCTAGGGTCGTGCTTCGACTCCATTGCGAAGCAGAGGACTTTGCCCAGATTGTATTAGTTTTTCAGGGATGTGCTTCGACTCCATTGCGAAGCAGAGGACTTTACCCGGATTGGTTTGATGCTCCAGGGACGTGCTTCGACTCCATTGTGAAGCAGAGGACTTAGCCTGGGTCAGATTCTTCTTGTGAATTGATGTTCATGAAGGTGAAGGGTATTTTGGCAATTTTGTAGCTTGGAAAGTTGGCGCCCTTTGGAGGAAGGTTATTTTGTTAATATCACCTCTAGTGGAGCCTATGTCACTAGGGGAAGACATATTTCGATGATTTGGTTTCCTGTGAAGCTTGCGTCATTAAAGGGAAGTTGTTTTAGCCATTTGGTAGTTTGGTTACTAAAAAAAGGGCATTTTGGTCATTTCACTTCTAGTGGGGCCTGTGTCACTGAAGGAAAGGATAATAGTGTTTCCTGTGAAGCTTTTGTGGCTGGGGAAAGATGCTTTGGTGATTTGAGAAGCTTGATGATCTCCTTTGATGTTTTAAAGTTGTTTCGGGTACGTATTCGTTCCTTGATCGATAATTTTGGAAACAAAAATTTTTTCCCCTTCGATCAAGACTGAATACGGACTGAATACTTTGCCCCTTGATAACACTAAAATAAGCTCTCTATGGTGGAGCAATACCGTTGAAACCGGCTCTCTGTGGTGGAGCAATGATGTTGACATCGGCTCTCTGTGGTGGAGCAATACCGTTGAAACTGGCTCTCTGTGGTGGAGCAATGCCGTTGAAATCGGCTCTCTGTGGTAGAGCAATACCATGAAGTTGGCTCTCTGTGGTGGAGCAATACCGTTGAAATTGGATCGGGAGTGCGTATTTATTCCTTAATTGATACTTTTGGGAACAAAAATTTTTTCCCCTTCGATCAAGAATAAATACGGCTTGATTATTTTGCCCCTGGATACTTGGGATTTGATGATGCCCCAGTGTCGGTTTATTTCCGCTTTCGGAGTACTCATGGCTCAAGACAGCCTGATAAGGACAGCATGTACCTGTACTTGAGTACACATTAATGCGTGTATGCATATGTGTGTGTATGTTTTGAGTGTATGTGTATGTGCATGTCCTGGATGCATATACGTATGATTATGGTCCTTTTTTAATGTTTTGTTTGTTGCAAACGACGATAGGGATCGAGCGCCGTGAGTTTGCTTGTTTGAGAACAGAGGTTGACCAATTACGCTGACCAAGCTGGAGGTCATGAATCAGATTTTCAGGGACCGGACGAATGATTAGGATGCCCAGATGAGTCTATCCTTGGTGGGATATGGCATTGAAGTTTGGTTGATTGACCTGGTTGCTTGCTCCACGAAGCATGGACGTGAGACACTGGCTTTGATGTACCCCAGTTTTTATAGGATTAGAGTTGTCTGAGCTTGATACTACTGTATGACTTTTGCCTGAACAGCCCTTTCGGGTTTTCAATTCAGCAAACTTTATTTTATGCCCTAGCATTGGCATAGACCGCTCTTTTTGGGTTTTTGATCTATCGAACTGTCCTAATTTTTGCATGGACCGCCTCTTCGGTTTTTGATTCATCGGACTCTTTTTTTTTTTTAAGTGAGATGCATATAAACAGAAAATGTGCACATCCATACGAATTCAATTTCAAGCAGACTTGGGACATTTAACCTGAACAGAAAATGACATTCATTCATTCACTCTTTTATAATGCTTTAGCACAATGCACATCAAAGATGAAATGAAGCAAAGGACAGAATAAGTGATGGTATCCATCTCGACCAGACCCACGCCTGCCACCAACTGGTCTTTGTAGATTTTCCCACTGATGGTGCTCGCCTCTCTGTCCTACCTTTTGCATGGACCACCTTTTTGGTTTTCGATCCATCGGACTGTCTTGATTTTTGCATGGATCACCTTTTTGATTTGTGACCCATCGGACCTCTTTTTTTTTTCACATAACAACGACTGGGCTTACCTGGGTTGATGGGGCTGATGACTTAGTCTTTATCTCCCCTAGTGGAACAGCTTCCATCCTACAGGCTAAGGAGTATGACATTTCTTCAGTGCGTACTCTGATGCTATTTCTGTGTCTTTGCAAAGCAAATGGTAATTTGTCGACCCATATTCTGTAGGTAACCACTACTATTGACGGAATCCTTTTAATGGATTTATTGGCCACCACTGTCACCCCGTTGACTTGTGAGGGATACGGAGATGGTCTATGATGTTCAACCCTTTATTCTGGAGTAAAGTGTTATTGTCCCTTGGGATTATAGTCCATCGCCGGTCATGACCCCTCCTTTTTTTTTAGAAGTGACATTCATACATAGTTTTGTTTCTACCTACTTTGAGAATTGGTTTACGGTTGCGACCATGGTGTGATGTCCGTTCGACGCCAATGGTTTTATTTTGCTGACACTGTCAATATGTTGTGACAATCCTCCTTTTTCTGGTTCGAGTCTATGAAGCTCCTGTTTGGCTGGTTCCATCTTAAAACCCTTTGGAACTCGGTGTTCAGTGATTTCTCTGTCACCTCGGCACGACATCATTCAGTCAGGCAAAGATTTCCATGTTCTTTTGTGGTATGTTGCAATTTTCCTTCCTCTCATCAAGCGTGAGGTCTCTTGAGACGGATATCATTTTTGGGTCTTCATCTGTCCCTAGATACATTTCATGCATTGATGTATCATGTGTGTTAAAGGCATTAAGTGAATGTTTGGATGCATGCAGAGTTCCATCCGAACAATATCGCGTAAGTAATTGAAATCAAACTCTATTAAATTAAACACCTCAGAGGCTAAATTGTTCATATGATAAATGATAATAATAATAAAATAAAACAAATTAAAACATAAAAATGACTATTGCCTCCACATGTGGAGGGTCTTCTCTTTATTGCAGCGTCATGGTCCTCAATGTCTTGTGAACCCGAATCATCCGAGGTTGGGCAAGGGATTATTCTGAATGCTAGGTTTCAAAGCCGGCTTAATAATCTTTCCATCAGCGACTAACTTCTTGATGGCCTTAATCAACTGGGTGCATTCGTTTGTTCAGAGACCCGTCATCACATGGTAAGAGTAGAAATTGTCTTTATCCACCTCAGCTGGAGGCGAAAATGGCCTTAAACTCTGCAACAGACCAGCTTTTCTACACTTAGCATTGATCAGGTTTACTGACTTGGCCCACGGACTAGTGACCCTTTGAGGAGTCTGCCTTCCTTTGATCATGGCGGCCACGCCCGCCTCATGCACTTTGAACGGAGCTGCATCCATAGTCGTCTTAGCATTAGACCCCATTGAAGTAGCCTTAGAGCTGCTGCCCTTGTACCCTTGAGAGTACCCTTGGTTATTTCTGTAGGAGCCCAAACCCTATCTGTCTCTCTGCTCCTCTTCCTCTTATCGCTCGATACGCTTGGCAAATTCAACCACTTCATTGAAGGAGTGGAATCTCTTCAGTTTCATCTTATCCTTGTATTGGGGGAGACTACCATCTACCAGCTTCATAATGAGCGACTCTAACTTTGGTGCTCCATCCACCAAAACTTGCACATCCATCCACCGTTTGTAGTAAGCCGGGAAGGACTCATTTGGCTTCTAGCGGATTCTTTCCAGGTCTTTGAGGGTAGTCTCTACTTGGGTATTGTAGGCGTACTGCTTTACAAAAGCTTCAGATAGGTCCTCCCAAGTAGAACGGGTGTAGAGAGGCATCTTCATGTACCACTTTGCCGCAGCACCCCTCAGTGTAGTCGAAAATAGATTTAAGAGATGACCTTTCCCAATCCCCATGCTAGTCATCAACCTCACATAACTGTCCAAATGGGCTTCCGGTGGGCCCTCTCTGATGTACGAAGGTAGGTAAGGCATCTGAAAACCAACTGGGAGCGGCTCACCTCCATCAGCCATCAAAGTAGCTGGGTTGACATACTTAACAGGGTTATAGTGGACCATCTCCTTCATCTTAGGTAGCATGGCTTCAACATCAAAAAATTTCTAATTGAGGCGCTTTTCTAGCATCGTCTCAATTGAGGCTTCCCTCACCTTCTCAAAGGCCTCATCCTCTTTGGACTGACGGTTGGGTTCTCTGTGGTTAACCACTCCACCACTTCTTCCACGAAGGCTTCCTATGGCACCATTAGTAATTTGGATAAACTGTTGTCCCTCACTTCCAACCGAAGTTTGAGCCGGTGGAATAGTCTAAATGAGGATGGTTCTTATCATAGCTTGCACTTATTTCCTAAGAGTAGCCTTGAACTCGTCTGAGGTTAGGAAGCTCTTCATAAAAGCAGCCATGTCAAAAGGCAAGTTTCCATTGTTTCCATCGGCCATCTCCGCTCTATCAGCTTCTTCTAACAAAATCTGACTATCAACTGGTAGAGTAGGCAATTGAGTTTCGATCTCCCGATCTGAGTCTGTCCGTGAACTGATCCCCTCCACGGTGACCAGCTCTGATTGAACTGATTGGTTTGGCACTGACTCGATATAAACTAACCGCTTTGAGGTTTGTCTCCAAACTGCACATTCAACACAAGGTTAGAGTCGCGGATGGATGTCATGGACCTAGACCTGACACCCTAAATGACGTGTATGGTGTGTTCATGTCCATGATCAGATGATGCTTTGTGGGTGTGGATGATGATGAAAATGGCTTTTGTATTTTCTTTCTTTTTGTTTTGGATGTTCCAAGCATACCCCATGCCATGCAAAAGAAAATGTCATGTGTGGGCAAGCACACAGACAGAAAATCGACGCCTTCGGGGCACCTAGCGAATGTCATGACATGGTCATATGTGTATCGACACATGGACAGAGGTTCAATGCTTTGTAGGTTGATGAAATGGTATGTGATGGTCATATGGGAACCAGTCCATAGACAGAGGGTCGATGCTTTTGTTGCATCTTGGATAAAATGATGTCACAAACAAGTCGCGTGTAACTCGAGACACGGACAGCATTTCAGCGTTCACGGAACACCTTGCATGATTTAGGCATGTTATGAAATGTCCTAGTGCAAGTACTAATTCGGCCCTCATGGAGTACCTTGAATGAATTTTCAATGTTATGAAACAATCTAATGTGGACCGTGACACACAAATAAGACTTTAGTGTCGCCATGACACCATGATGAATGGACATGATGTTATGTAATGGTATTGTGTGGTCCGCCACATGAACACAAGCCTAAGACCGTTGTGGTCCTCTAATGGTGCAATGATGTGATGAATTGGCCAAGTGTAATCTGGTGCACAGGCGAACACAGGTAATCTTGGGGACTCCCGATATGTCATGAAATGAAATGTCATGAGGGGCATACTTAGAACATCCTTTATTTTAGATGGGATGAGATGATATGAATGCCTATGTCATACATAATGCAAATGGCTACACAAAAACATGGTTAAGATGCATGACAGGCAAGATGATGTCATATATGCTTTATGAAATGCAAGCACATAAGATGTATATGACACACGAGTGAGATGTTATAGCTACAAGAAAACATGGTTAGTATAACACACTTGTATGATGATGCTCCAAAATGGCTGCATAAAAATGTGGTTAGAAAATGGCACACGGATGATACGTGTTTGATGTTACATGTGAAGGTCAAAAAAATGAAACCACCATAGAACAAACATTAGCACACACAACAATATGCTCACCCTTCCAACTTTATTCCTCCATTCGATTGGTCTCGCATTCTTCCTAGGTGCTGGGTCTCTTTGGCATCAACCGAGGATACTAAAGGTGCACTCTTAATGTCCATTTTCAAATATATGTTTTACTAACCCTAAGGGGAAGTTGCTAGGCCACTACATGAAGGTATGAGTCAAGCCAAGGGTCGTACAGGTTCCCATAGCGAAAATATACTCCTCACTTCTTCCCACTCAAGGGTCCAAACGAAGGGGTTCTTATGTGGCTATGAGTGGTTTACCCCCTCGGGTGCCTCCAATCCTAGCGGAAGAGGTAGGTCACCTTTGAAGATAAACCGGGCTTAAACAAGTGTTGGAGGGATTTAAGAAGAGAAAATGTCATGCTTATGCAAATGTGAATGAAACACCAAATTATGATTTAATAATTGACTACAAGTGAGGATGTACTTATATTGTTGCCTAAGTTCCTTAAGTTTTTATGAAAACTTTTTTAAAAGAAACCGTTGATCCCCAGCAGAGTCGCCACTATGAGCGGACGACCTTTTTAAGGTACGCGTGGTGAAGTGGGAACCGGGATTTTCTTTCTAAAGTGTGATGATGTGGTTTGAAAACGGGTTTTTAATCTTCTTCAAGGGAACCTTTTATTTTATTGGGAAACTCGTTTTGTAGAAAACTTAATTGAAAGTGTGAATTTTGGAAAATAATTTTTTTTTTAGAAAATTCCAATTTAAGTTAAAGATCTCGAAACATGAATTTCAAGATTAGATACAAAGTCGCCACCCAGATCAGCTCATCCGGGAAATTCCGGTACAGCTCCATACCAAGTGCAGACGCAGTACCTAATTCAGAGATTCAGAGTTCGGGCAACAAATCTACTAATCCTCACTTATTTTCAATTATTATTTCACAATATAATATAATATCCACTTAATTCTACTCATTTTACCTTCCTTTATTTTTAATCAATACTCATACATATGACATAAATATAAATACCAAAATAAAGTGCAGAAAAAAGAAAAAAAATAAAATAAAATAAAAGTGCGGGAAAGTAAAGTAGAGGCCAAATTATACAACCCATAAAAAGAAAAAGCTCTCATCATCACCATTACAATCGCCTAGATACACGAAAATCTAAAAAGCACAATCGCCTAGATACACGATTTAATCTACAAAATACATCCAAAAATAAAAATAAAGAAAAATAAAAGCTACATCCAAATACGGTTAGCACAAGTAAATAAAACACACCAAGGACTCATAGAGGACAGAATAGGGGTATTTTAGGAAACAGGGTCATGCATTTAGGGGGGTAACCGGGTCGACCCGACTGATCGGTCCGGTTAGACATGGAAAACGGTTTTTAAAACGCCCTGTAGGTTTTATGGATGAAAAACCAATTTTGAAAACCATTTGGCTCATTTTACATGTATTTTCCAACTTTTAGCAGGCCGAATATCCCGGGACCCGGGGGTCCCGTTCATGAGTGGGCCTAAATTAAACATCCTTCTAGGGTCCAAAAAGAATGTAAACACACCAAAATTCAGTTTTGAATAGGAAAAAGATGAAAGATGACAAGTTTGGGGCCCAAAAGGGCAAAATTGTAATTCTGCCTCCTGAACTATAGCCGCGCAGCTGTAACACCTACAGCCGTGCGGCTGTAATGCTCCGGAATGTTTTCCTGCTTTCTTTCCTCGTTTTTGAAAACTGTTTTACAAATTTAGCTATTTTGGACGATCTGGGATTTCTGGAAACACACTAAATTCAACAAAACGGATTCGAAACGGATCGAAACAAATCCAGAAATCCATAATCACCCGAAATTACCAAACTTGAAATCACATCCATCAATTAAAATCAGAAAACCAGGAATCTAAGCATACATGGATGTAATTAGACCGATAATATTCATGAAAAACACCTTTGATTTGAAAACGGAAGCGTTATCGGTCGATTTAGGGCATTCGGAGCTTCTGCCCCTGAAGATTACAGCCGCGCGGCTGTAGGTTACAGCCGCGTGGCTATAATCATCAGGTGGGGCGGCTGTAACCGGAATTGCTTCCAAAATAGCAAAAAACTCAAAAACACCAACAAATAGCACTCAGAATGAATTAAAAAGGATTTTTAAGACCTCTCAGAACATACCTTGTCTGTGTTCCAGTGTTTTGGACCACCAGGGATGGATTTGGATGCCGGGAAACGCCTTGCAATCATAAACAACCCAAGAGCGTGTACGATCTCCGAAGCCCAACCGGAACCCTGAATGAAATCGAATGAATGATTACAGTCTAGAAACAACCCTCGAAAACTAGTTCTCTCAGGATTATGATTGTTTCTACAAATTTTAATAAGGTCATTTTATTGTTTTTGGATTAAAACACTTAATTTCGGTCTTTTTCTTTCAAGAACTCTAAATGTGGCTGTGTTTTCTTTCAATTCCCTCTATTCTGTAAATTTTTTGTGTCTACTCTTTTTTTTTCACCTTAATCCCGGTCATTATGGTTTTATATCTCCCATTTAGGTTATAAAATCCGAATTAAAGATTGATTTTGAACAAAAAAGGAAATCTGATTATTACAGCTGCGCGGCTGTAATGGAATACAGCCGCACGGCTGTAGTGACCAGATTAGCCTATTTTGCTTATTTTTCATTCTTTTCTTCGGTTCTCTTAAATATTCACTCAAATTCCTTTGGGGTTCCGTACCAAGACTTGTCACACAAATTCAGGTCACCGGAGACATTTCTGACGTCATCCCGGTCATCCCTAATAATGGCTTTCATCACCGAGGTCGGGGAAAAAACCCGTGCTCATAATAGGTATTCAAAGACTATCTAGATCAATTCGTGGTGGTGTATGTAGACAACATCATGGTATACAGTGCCACTCTGGAAGAACATAAAGAACATTTGAAGCCAGTGTTTATGAAGTTGAGGGAGAACCAACTCTTTCTGAAGAAAGAGAAGTGCGCTTTTGGCCAGACTAGCATCAAGTTTCTCGGCCACGTGATTGAAGAAGGCAGGATAGGCATGGATCAAAATAAGGTGAAAGCCATTTCAGAATGGCAGACACCTGTGAATGTTCCAGAATTAAGATCATTTTTGGGACTGGCCAATTACTACAGGAGATTTGTCAAGGGATACTCACGGAAGGTCGTCCCACTCACCGACTTGCTGAAGAAAGAGAAGAAATGGCACTGGACAGAAGAATGTAAAGAAGCTTATGAGAATCTGAAGAAAGCAATCCTGGAGAAACCAATACTCGTCCTGCCAGACATGTCAAAACCATTCGAAGTTCAGACGAATGCCTCCAATTTTGCTTTGGGAGGAGTCATTATGCAAGATGGACACCTTATCCCCTTCGAGAGCCGGAAGTTGAGCGACACTAAACGTCGGTAATCGACTCATGAAAAAGAGTTTCTAGTAGGGGTGAGCAAAACCGAACCAATGTCCAAAAATCGAAAATCCAAATCGAACCGAACCGAACCAAAACGATCCATTTTATAGTTTGGTTCGGTTTGGTTTTAAGTTATTAAGAAATTTGGACTTCGATTCGGTTCGGTTTGGTTTGGTTCAAAACTGAAAAAACCAAAAAACCAAATAATTGGTAAAATATTAAAATTAATTATAAAATTAATATATACTAATTGTAGAGAATTTTAGACATTATATTCTTTTATAGTTTTATATTTTGTTTTTTGGATGTTAATTTATAGTTGTTAAAACTTGAGAGTTGAAAAAAAAAAGTAGAGAATTTTAGTATTTTATTGTGATGTAATAGTATTATTTAGTATTGCTGATTTTTTATTTTGATTTTTTTAAGAAGTTAATGTTTTTGGTTCGACCTAGTCCAAACCGAACCGAACCGAACTAGTTCGGTTTGGACAGAATTGAACCAAAATTTAGTTTGGATCGGATTGGTTTACAAAAAACAGTGTTTTTTGGATCTGTTTTTTTGGTTCGGTTTGGTTTTTTAACCGAATCGGTCCATGCTCACCCTTAGTCGCTAGCCGTCACTCACTGCTTGCGAGTTTAAAGACATTATTCTGTTGGGATCTAGATTTGTGGTGAAGATAGATAATGTAGTAGTGAGCCACTTCCTTACCCAACAGACATTGTCCCGAAAACAAGCTCGTTGGAAAAGAATATTTGGTAGAGTTCGATTTTTTATTGGAGTATCACACAGGGAAGTCGAATCAAGTGGCAGATGTGCTGAGTGGAAAGGCCGAGCTGGCATTTATAAAGCAGATAGCCCATTTTTCTAGCAGCTAACTATCAACCTCCATACGACAGTTGATTCGGGAGAAGCTACAGAAAGGCCCTCAGGCAGTAACCATTATGAACTTGGTGAAGCAGGAAAAGACTAAGCAATTATGGATCAGTGATGAGTTATTGATGACAACCAATCAAAGGGTGTATATGCCGAAAATAGCCAATTTGAGGAAAATGTTGATGAGAGAATGTCATGATACACTCTGGGCGAGTCATCCTGGATGGCACCGAATGTTGGCTTAGTTACAGAAGCATTAATATTGGCCCAAGATGGAGGAAGAAGTGAGAGAATACACCAAGACGTGCCTGATATGTCAACAGGACAAAGTAGAGAGACGAAAAGCTGTCGGACTACTTCAACCACTTCCAGTACCTCAACGCCCCTAAAAGAGCGTGTCGATGGATTTCATCATGGGGTTGTCCAGGGTAGAAGAATTTGATTTCATCTTGGTGGTTGTTGATAGATTCTCCAAATATGGAACCTTTATTCCTATGCCAAAGTATAGTTCTATAGAGACAACGGCAAGGGCGTTCTTCAAACATGTAGTCAAATACCGGGGTATTCCAAAAAACATTGTCAGTGACAGGGACGGATGATTTTTGGAGAGCTTTTTCAATTGTTAGGGAGTAACCTAAACATGTCCACCAGCTATCATCCTCAGACAGATAGCCAGGTAGAGAGATTCGACAGCATGCTAGAGGAGTACTTGCGGCACTTTGTCAGTGTCAGCTAACGGAACTGGGCATCCCTCTTGGATGTTGCCCAATTTTGCTTTAACAGTTAAAAATGCTCTAAATTGTGACAAGTCAACAGCTCTTAGTGCCGTATTCCATCGAGATGCCTTACAAAGGCAAGAACCCCAAAGCATATCTTTTCACTAAGAAATGGAAGCAGGACGAGGAGATTGCCAAAGCACATTTGGAAAAAGCATCTAATCGGATGAAGAAATGGGTTGATACAGACCGTCGACTAGTGGAGTTCAAAGTTGGTGACTTGGTGTTGGTGAAACTTCTACCAGAACAACTACGATTCTTCCTCAATAGAGATAACAGACTAGTAAGGAAATACTAAGGACCTGTCCCAGTCATCAAGAAGGTGCGGCCAGTATTATATAAACTGGACTTGCCAGAATGGATGCCAGTCCATCCTGTCTTCCACGTTAGTAACCTAAAGCAGTATAATCCAGATCCAGCTGACGACAAGCGGAACAAGAGTACACAACCAACAATCACGAAGAAAGCACCAGCCAGCAGAGAGGTGGAAGAAATTTTGGCAGATCGCACAGCTTCAACCACCAGCGAACTTAAAAGGAGTACCTCGTTCGATGGAAAGCAGAAAGAGAAGAGACCAGCTGGGAGAAAGAAGACGATTTACAAACCTTTAAGCAGAAGATTGAAGACTTCAACAAGAGGATGCTGAGTGGGGGAGAGTGTAAGGGGGGGAGATACTTTGTAATAGTAACAGGAATAGTAAAAGTGTGATAGGTGAGACATTGTAATGGTTGGGCCTCCTAACCCTGAACTTTGTATAAGGACTACTATAAGGGGATGCGATTGGTCTCAACCAAAGGTCGGCCGTACGTGGGTGCCTATGTTTGCCCCATCCATAGTAGGACCCCCTACTACTACAGGTGGGAACTTGCTGGATGTAATTGATGTTAATACATGAATGAAAGCCTTATGTATTACTTTTCATATATGCCCCGTGTATGCTTGTGAATGTGTGGATGAATGTTTATCATTATTTATCTCGATCTAATGTGCCAATGTATAACCTATAGGATGTTGTGTGGCCACTAAGCCTATTATAAGGGAAGGTTGCATCAGGGACTAATCTCGTATTTGCTATTAATGCAAGATTAGTGCGTAAAGTGGGTTGGCTGGCTTACTTCTAGACGTAGATGTAAGCACCCCACAGTGTCAAAGGATTGGCCCCGTGACAAGCAACAGCCGGTGTGTCATATTTCGCTACCTTGGGAGCAGCAACGGATTCCATTTACTAGCAGTCGGAAACGTTAGGTAATTTTTTAGTTAAATCATGTTATTATGCATTGGTTTAATAACCCCTTATTTCTTCTCTCCCATCTAATTTCATGGATGCAACTTGGGTTGAATTATGTAGTTTAAATCTTCCATCCTGGGTGTTGCTTTTTCTTTGGAAGGTGGGTATTGACACATTGCATACATTTGTGCGGTTGATGACGAGACATGTAAAGTTGTAGGTGTTATGCTTGATTTGTGGGGATGCATAAGAAACAACTTATCATGCTTTGATAGGGTGTTCTTTTGTTTTCCCATCTAGGAGGAGGTTTTACCTAAAGGACTTGTCAGTCACGGATATGTAGAGTTGGTGGCATTGGGTTGGGGTGATAGGAGTGAATATGGTAGAGAAGGCTGCCATGGTACTTTGGGCTATCTCGGCGGAATTATTTTATGTGGCTACAAAAGTTCCAAATCGCATCTCAAGTTGTGTTATGTGGCCTTGGGTTTCTTTAAGAATGGAGTCAGTTAACCAAGTTTCTAGTTCGGTACCGGTGTCGTCACCTCAAGGATGGCATAAACATATGCTGAACTAGGTCAAATGTAATGTGGATGCATGGTCGTTTAATGGAGGAGCACGTGTAGGACATGAGTATGTTATTCAGGATAGTTTCGGTAGGGTCCTTGCTGCAAGATCTTTACTTCTCCTAGAGGCGCTGATCCATTCCTAGCAGAGGCTTTGAGTTGTCGTTAAGTTCTTTGTCGGTTGAAGTCTTTCTCCATGGAATGGGT
The DNA here is from genome assembly GCA_039660915.1 of Euphorbia tirucalli. NCBI lineage: Eukaryota > Viridiplantae > Streptophyta > Magnoliopsida > Malpighiales > Euphorbiaceae > Euphorbia > Euphorbia tirucalli. The sequence continues at coordinate 22,741,938 of CM077632.1, forward strand.
GATCCTTGAGTTGGATGCTCTTAATCTTGTTACGATGTCAAATAATACGGTCATTTTTCAGGCTCTAGTTGGTCATGTAGTGAAGGATTGTCCAGAGTTACTTCGACAATTTTCCAATGTTAGAGTTGTGTTTTGCAAGAGGTACGTGAATAAGACTGCTCACTTGTTAGCTAGAGTAGCGGATTCTTCAACAAGTAGGGAGATTTGGATTTATGCTTGTTCACCTTTAATTAGAACTGTAATTGCCTCTGATTTGATTCAATGGACTTTTTCTTCACTCAAATATATTTTCTTTAATTTGAAAATACTTATATATAGTTGTTTATTAAGAACTTAGATTCATAATTTGCACCACTCTGCAAAAACTATCAAAATTTCTTATGCATCAAATTACTTTTATTTTTCTATTGCTATCAATGTTTGATTTAAAAAACAATATTTCTGACGCTATAAAAATTTAAAAACTTTTTTAAATTAATAAAAAATGGAAGGATTTGTAGTGATTAACCGAAAACACATATAATGATGAGTAATGAAAATAGGAGGTAGACGCTCTAATATATCTCACATGCATGCCAGCAATATGCATTTAATTAGTTTACAAATTTATTAAATTTGATAGTAATGCTTGAGACTGATGTGATTGGTTCTATTAAATTTAATTAATTTACATATTTATTTACCAAATTAAATAAAAAAAGGCAACCGCCTTTATCCTACATCAATTTCTTTTTATTTATTTTCTTTTCAATATTTACTTAATATTCATTAATTGTAATTTATTGTTCATGATTTTTTTTTTTCTTACATGTGGCATCTCTTTGTTCACGTGTATTGCAAAAAAAATCAAAGAAAAAAATTATACATGTATACAAAAGATTACATTATTTTCGAATCATCATATATTTGTCAAAGTTAATTAATATGATATCACAACACACGCAAAATGTAATATATGGATTTTTCGTTCCTATATTAAATTATTCAAAAAAAAAATAAAAATTATCAGTTACATCAATTTATGCATTTATTAGGCAGCAAGGTAAAATGCACTCATCAAAAAATAATATGAAGGCCACATGCGTGGTTTGTGCTTGTGGCTTGTGCTTTAATTCATTAATCAATTAATACATAAATAAAGTTACTGCATATATATATTTCATGATTTTTTATTTTATATTTAACTTGTTATAAATTTGATTTGGATATATATATATATATATATATATATATATATATATATATTATTTCGATAAAATTTGTATTGCATGTCCACACACAAAACAAATTATAATGTGAAAAATATAAAAATTATTATCATAATTTTCCTAATGATTAAAAAAAGTTAATATTGTCATTAATATAAAGTTGTGACAATATGTATTTTCAACTAAATTTGATATAAGTTTGTTCATATTGATATACATATGAAATCAACTTTTTTTTAGATATTACCAAAGTGTTTCTGCGCTCATTTTATGTTTGGAAAGTCCAATCGAACATGTTTCTTGGACTTTAATGGTGGTCGGAGACTTTGGATTTGTCTAGCTCATTGACTAGCAACTTGAACGATCGGTACACAGTAATCTAATCATTGAGATCAGAAAAATTCATGCTTAAATTAAGTTATTCTTGATTTGTCATGATTTGTTGGAAGTCTTGCATCGAAAATAAATGAGTTTAAAAAAAATGATATGTAAGTGGTATAGATTGAGCCTTAACACAAGTCAATTGGTTTTGTATTATATACATGAACTTAACCATACATATGTGCTCACTCATATAGTCAAACTCAGGATGCTCAAAGTCCACGAAATCTCTTTATGGTATCAGAACAAAAGAAAACTTGCCAACCGAAAGATCCTAGACCCGTATTGAAAAGGCCTGGTAGAGTTTGAGCTAGTAGGGAAGACAAGACACATTAATGATTTTGTATCTCAAATGAAATAGATAGATAAAGAAATATTTGACAAATAACAACTATTTCAAGCCCAGTTGCAGTACTTGGGGGAAAGTGTTGGAGATCTCAAGTGGAAAATAATAAGTCTAAAGAGTTACATATAAGTCATGTAAGTTGAATATTAACATAAGTCAATTAGTTTTGGACAATATGAGGTTAACTCTACATAAATGTGCTTACTCATGTAGTCAAATTCAGTACTCTTAAGAATATAAAATCTTTTTAGAAGTAGTAAATTAGAAAATGTAAGGAGAGATTTCATAACTTTGATTTCGACGGAAAAGTTTATAATTACTAGTAATTAAAAGCATTATCTTTTCAACAGAAAAAATTGGTGGATTGTTCTCTACAATTAATGTGCAAGAGAGAAACTCAAATTATAATATTAATTTTAAATTTGTATGCAATATATTTGTACTGAAATTATTCTGATATGGTTAAATAAAGAGAAAATTAATAAACATTTCATGGGAAAAAAGTGTGAGCTATCTCTTTCCGTGTGGATCATCATGTCGTATTCTGAAATTAAATAGTAGTAATATTTGAAAACTTGATTAATCAAATCAAATCAAATCCAACATGTGCTGATTTGATTAGCGAAAATATTAGGGCATTAAATAATTTCTGGAAAGAAAAAGTTGTCTTTTCTTCTCCTATATATAATAACAACAATAACAGTTATATATAAAGGTTAATTTGGAGTTCTGATTTGACTTTCAGAGTAGGTTAACCCCAAAGTAAATTTAAATTAAAGATTTAATTAATTAGACTTTATCAAATTAATCCAGAAAGATACATGTCAATGTACAAAAAGTTGACACACTTCAAATTAAAATTATCAATCATATAGTGACAAGTGTCACTATATAGAAAAATTATTGTCAAGTTGTATAAAATCTCTCTTGGGATCAATTCTTGAAGTTTAGTTTCAATAATAATAATAATAATAAGTGGGCCTAAAATTTTGTTCACTTAACAAAAAACAAGGGAAATTAAACCAGAAGCAAGAGGAAATGATGTTAATGTACAATAAGAAGATAAAATGATAAAAATTGAAGATAATGACCGTTTCTACCTCGATTTGATAAGAATAAGAAGAGTTTTATTTGTTGCAATGGCACGTGACACATACACAAGGGAAAAAGCCAAATTTAAAGCAGATACAATATTAATCAATTTCTCTTTTGACTTTTGCCCTCATATGGTACATTGATTCACTTTATATTATTTAATTTTATATGAATTCCATATATGCTTTCCTAAGTTGAGTATTGTTTACCACCCGTTTATTCTAGGTTTAACCATAATTAAATCTAAATCTACTAAATTACATAATGTTATGCGGTAAATTGGAGTACTTATAGTTGTGGATCTCCAATTAAAAATGGTGCAATTTAGTAAAATATAAATTGCAGTGTAATTTTCTTATTTTAGTATTTCATCTTCCTCTTGTGGTAAGTTTTGTTTTTTTCACTAATATGACTAGTTTATGTTATTCCGAATATACTAAGGGATTGTTTAATTTATTTGGTTTTGTTACCGATATATTGATCCTGATGTAATCTATAATTCAAAATATATAAAATCCTATTTATTTAGAAAAAAATTCTTTTTTTTAGTACCAAAATAGAGAGTCTATCGGCATATATATATATATATATATATATATATATATATATATATATATAAAATTATCTCCAAGTTAAGTCTAAGAAAAATCTCAAGACCATAAAGGCACTTACTAAAGAAGTATGTATATAATACATAACAATGTTATGAAATTTTATAATCTAAAAATTTAAGTTGATCAATAAAAACCATGGTTTTCAGATCCAGACCGGTCATCGAACCGGTGAAGGGATGGATTCATTGATTTTGGATTAAACCGGAATAAACCGGAATCGAACCGGATTTAATAAATATATTAAAATATTAAAATATTTTTATTTTTGCATTTATAATTTATGAAAATTTGAATATTTTTATTATAATTCTTTAAGTTTAAGCATTTCAAACACAATATACTAATTAAAAAAACTCAATTTATGAAATATAGTTTTTATAGTTACAATTAAATGTCAATTTAATTTAAAATAATTTAAAAATACAAACTATATTTTATTTTAATTCACGGTTTTCCGGTTCGACCAGCGGTCCGACCGGCTGTTGATCGGTTATTGACCAAAGTGCAAACCGGATAGAAACCGACCTGTCTGATCTCCGGTTCTGATCGAACCCGTTCCGACCGACCGGTTCGGTCCGGTTTTCACAACTATGATAAAAACTAAAAATAACATTTATTATTATATCAGACGTGCGTATTGATAATTGGGAAATAAATAGGACATATATACGTATTATCTTTTTCACTGAAATTCATTAAAATTGACCACATCATAAAATTTATCTTATTATTAATATTGATTGTGATAACAAGAAAAGGAAGATGAGTCAGCAAGGTAGATTAATTAGTGTTGGTGTAAAAAGAAAAATCATGACATATAAATACACACATGAGTTGGTAATAAACTGAATGGTCCAGACAGCTGGGGGCAGAAGAATTGAAGGCTGTATAATAAGAGAGAAGGAAGAAGAAGAAGAAGAAGAAAGAAGAAGAGGAGGAGGAGGAGGAGGAGGAGATCAGATCAGTTCAGATCAGATCAGATCAGATCAGGCGATGGGCAGACCTCCTTGCTGTGATAAAGTTGGAATTAAAAAAGGTCCATGGACCCCTGAGGAAGATATCATTCTTGTTTCTTATATTCAAGAACATGGCCCTGGCAACTGGAGATCTGTTCCTACTAATACTGGTAATTCTCCATTTTAACTCATAATTCTCTTAATTTTAAAATTAATTTGGTTTTTTTCAAACTTATTAGTAACTAATTAATGAATGATCCTGTGAAAAAAGGGTTGTTAAGGTGCAGCAAGAGTTGCAGGCTTAGATGGACTAATTATCTTAGACCTGGTATTAAAAGAGGCAATTTCACTCCTCATGAAGAAGGCATGATCATTCACTTGCAAGCTTTATTGGGTAACAAGTATATATTTTTTCTCTTCATCAAACCTTTTTTTTTTTTTTATTATTATGATTATTAGTTTTAATTTTTCATTATTTTGTGTCTATTTAATTTATACAAATTAATGAATACAGATGGGCAGCAATAGCTTCATATCTCCCACAAAGAACAGATAATGATATAAAAAACTATTGGAATACCCATCTGAAGAAGAAGCTCAAGAAGCAGTTTCATAATTCTGATCATCATCCAATTTCAGAATCTTCTTCACCAACTCATTTTATGTCGAAAACCAGCTTCAATACTTGCGATTTGAGCCCCAATTCTTCTTCGTCAACTCTAAGACTAATCAACCACAACAACTCCTCCTCTTCCTCCTCCACCGCCACCGCGACCTATGCATCAAGTACTGAAAATATTTCCCGGCTTCTAGAAGGTTGGATGAGATCTTCTCCAAAGCCAAACAAGGAAAATACCAACGGACAAGGTATAACAAATTCGGTGGCTACAACTTCTCTTCAGTGTTGTGGCCCAAAAACTGAGCAAGAAAGTTGCGGGGGCGGCAGCGGCAGCGGCGATTTGATTTCTCATGAGGAGTTTGAGTCAATTTTATCATTTGAAAACTTGAATAATGTTGCGTGGGATAAAAGTAATGTAAAGGATTGTGGGAGTGAAGATCAGAAGGAGCATAATAATGAAGAGAAGAAGCAGAATCCGCCATTAACGTTTCTGGAGAAATGGCTGTTGGATGAAAGTGTTAATTGTCAAGTTGAAGAATCTATGCAACTCTCTCCAATATTCTGATCTTAATTATTTGTCAATATTATTTGTCTTTTCTTTTCTTTTTTATTTTTCCCCGACACTCTTTCTCCTAATTTGTTTCTAAGGAAAAAAAAAAAAAAATTGGAGTTTGAGCTGCAAATTTATTGACAAGGGGAGAAAAAAAAAAAAGAAGAGTTTTCTCATTAATCAATCTATCTCTAGAGCATAAACTTAATTTAGCTAAGATTCTAATTAAGAAGTTAGAATCTCTTGATTTGCAAATGTAATTAACTTCACTACTATTTAATTAAGGAATTATTATTCAAATAACTACAGAAAAAAAGTAAATAGGACAATAAGAATAACCTTTCTTTTACGGATTATGTTTGCTAAAAAAATTATTGATTTCATAAGATTAACTACAAGGAGGGACTTAAATTTTCTATCCCAGTACCGATTCACAAATTAGCTTGTTCTTAGACTTTATTCGCATTCATGAGAAGCTGTATGCAAATGATTATATATATATGTATAATCATTTGCATACAAGAAGAAATTTATGGCATCAGTGTGTAGAAAATGCTTAAAATCAAACAACATTCTTTTTGGAAAAAAGTACGTTGAGGGGTTTTTTTTTTTTTTTTTTAAAATTTCTATAAATTTAAGCTTTTTCTCTTTTAATTGGACATATTGAGTTATCGATCAATTCTAATTTTGCTTATTAACTCCTTCGTTATTGAGAAAGTCTATTGTACACATAAAACTTGCCGTTGTTTATTTTATCTGTATTTAAAATTTATAATTTTAACAGTTTAAAAACAGTTTTTTTAAATTTATAATATAGATAGAGAGAACTTCAAAAACTTCATTTCGAATTGTAAAAATGTAATTTTAGATGTAGTAGTAATGCTCTTTTTATTGAATTTGATGTTCGTAACTAACTAATCTAGTAAATGAGAGCTTAATGCGTGCGGTTATAACTAATTTAGAGTTTAATATATCAATTTGAAAGTTTATTGGCCCAATCAACAAATATGAGAAAGGTTAGGAGCTCTAAGATGTTTTTATTAAATTCCCTAACTTTTATTAAACACAAAATATCATTTATATCACCCGACGAATTTTCTAGATTTTAAACCTTTTCTTATTGGTTTAAGGGAAACTTAAATGCATAATAATAATAATAATAATAATAATAATAATAATAATAATAATAATAATAATAGTGGCCTGAAATGATCTGCAATAAGTAGATAAGTGACATAGAGAAGACATATCATTAATGTTTAATTAAGGTGATAATTAGAAGCCACACTTAATTTTATTACAATTATTTTGAAATTAATCAAAAGAGCATAGCAATTTAGCACACTTAATGTTTATAGCATATATAGGAAGCTACAAAATATGATTAATCAAGACCGTAATTAAACTTTGAGTTTGTAGAAGAGTGAGCAAATTAAGTATGATAATTTATTGAAGAAAAAAAAGAAAAAGAAAGGAAGGAAATTAAGAAGAATTGATTAAAGGGAATATAAAAGGATGGAATTAGATAAGAAGAAAGGGAAAATTAAGAAAGAGTCACGAAAGTCTTGTTACCAAATGACGTAAAAATGGATTCTTTTTAAGGAAAAAAATAAAGGAGAGGGAAACATGTGATCTTAAATGACCTTTCGGTGAAGAAAAAATGCTTAATTATATCTCATGCAATATATACATTTTCACAGGATACATTAACCTTAGTTTATTTGCTACTCACCACCTTTTCTTGGTCCCCCCCTTTCCCCTATCCTATATGGAAGTCACTATGTTTAAATCAATCGGATGTATTTTTAATTTTATTCTTATACATTCTCGGTTTAATAATAATAATAATCAAGCCCAAAATATTGATAGTCTATACCGTGATAGAATATACAAGTCCACTTCTATTCCAACTGTGTTTCGGATTACAATATGATAGTCTTTCTTTTTCCTTTTTTTGAAAAACAAAAAAAGTTAAGTAGGATTAATCTATTAAGGTTGTTCTATATTGAGATTAAAGAGAGGTATATATATATATATATATATATAAATTTTGTTAGGGTTATACATAGCTTTAGTAGAGGTGCAACAAATATAGTAATTAGTAATAACTACTATAAACAATATATTTTCTCTATCGTCTAACATCTTTCCTCAATTTGATCAAGGGCCGGATAAATGCTCCATTTGTATAAAAAATGAACAAAGTGGACATCGGTTGCCTGATCATGCATGGATACCTTAAGAACTTAAAGAAGGTCCTTTGAGATCCAATTACAAACAAAAATGGAGTCTACCTCCAAATCTTTGTTGCTTTGGAGATAGATCAGATTCACAATTAATTAAGTGGCTAAAAGATTATCACACCACAACCTCGAAGGTTTTGAAATTTACGACCCAAGTTCTCTCAATAAAATTTGGAGTCACCCAATTTTAGAGGCACTAATCGGTAATGCACAATATTCGGCTTTAGTTAATGATTTGACTATGTATCGTTGCTTTTTAGAACTCCTATATATCAAATTGCGGCCAAGATAAATGACATAACCTAATAGTTGATTTTCCTATCATTCAAACTACTTGCTTGATCAAAATCTGTATAGCCATGTAATTAAACAAAAAGCCGAATTTTTGTGAAGAAAAAGACAATAGTTGCTCGTTTTTGAAGATAGTGCAAGAGGTGCTTTCACAGCTTGCTAATGAACTATAATGGGTGCATGCATAAATTTCGAGATTTCGTTAGCTACAAATTAATGATACAGGCCATGTCAGTGACATATACTATAAACTTCTAACACCAAAAAGTAGTAGAATTACTAAACGAGTCACCCAACTCCAACATTAGTTTCTCCATAGGACAGATAGGAGTTGGGACAACTACACCCTTCCATTTGTGTTAGTCGTATGAGAGATGATAATAATAATAATAATAATAATAATAATAATAATAATAATAATAATAATAATAATAATAATAATAATAATAAAGTTATTATTGAGCCTTACCTATCAGTTTAAATTTTTAAGTCAATTGGTTTCATGATATGGTATCAAAACCTCGTAGATTTAGAAGTGGGAGGTACGAATCCTGATAACTTCATTTATTGATTAAGATTTAACAGACTATGTTGGATATACTTTACAAGAGGCATTCATTTGTGGATGAGTATTAGAAATAATATAAAAGGTATTCTTTACCTTTCAAGTTATACAGTTGCATTATTAAAAAAAAATAAAAAAAAAATGATACTAAAGTAGTCTCTCCAAGGGAAATTTCAATCTAAGACATTTTAAGATATGAAGTATGAGGAATTTGTCTATAAATATATACTAGGTCAGAAATTTTAATTAATGAGAAATTATATAATAACAAAGCGAGAGAGGTCATAATGTGGTAGATGCAAAGTATAGGGAAATGTAAATTAGATAAGTAGGATAGAGGAATATACTGATCTATTTGACCAAACTTGAGGATGGTTTCATTAATTTTTTCACTTACATAACTCTATTTAATATTCTCAAATACATTTAAAACTATAACTTGTTCAATAATCATCAAATTTAAGTATAAATACACAATGAAAAATGAGGTGTTCAACAATATGTAAAACCTCTAATTGGACTATTTTTTTTGGATAGAGGTAGCATATTTTATGCTCAATTACAATTGAAGCCAAAGTCTCTGATTTTTTTTTTTTATATATATTAACTTAATTGTATATAGGTATGATGAAAGAAGCTTAAGATTTTTATCATTAGTTTTAGATATAGGAAGTAGTTAAGCATACTAACACACTATCGTTTACCAGGAAAAAAATTTACTGAAATTCTTCATATACAAAAGAAATACGTTTCTATTTTTTTATTAAAAAAAAAATAAATTGGCGATTTAAGATAAAAGTTATAAACTTTTCTAATATAAAATTTTAATTGAGCTAGAAAGAAGAAGAATAATAATAAACTTCCTTCATAAACTTCTAACAAATAATTATAATTATACAAAAAAAAAAAAAAAAAATGATCAGGTTCTATTAATAAATAGATTTGTTTAAACCAAGTCAGAGCTATGTACATAGAACTAGATAGCATCTAACCAAAAAAATGTAACGCTATAAATTACACCATGGAGTTGTCAAATGTTATATAATTAATGTCCCTATTGTGTGATAATTTTGGTGCTCAAATGTCATAATATTTGCAGGCCCCCTCTTTATTATAGCTTTTAATGGCCAATGAGGCTTATCAAAAAGTTTTTTCTTCCTATTAAATATTAAATTCATTGCCCCCAAAGTTTTACATAAATTTCCTTATTTTTATTTAAAAATTAGTTTGAAGATCAATTTAGTATATACAATTTTTTTTTTTAAACAAATTAAATTTACGCAAAACCAATTGTAAACTCCTGAGTTCTATTACTTGGTGCTATATACTTACGATTTTTAAATTTATTCTAGTTATAAAACTTTATATATAATTAAAATTTGTTAAAATTCTCTTCGAAGCTCGTGATAAAATTACACCATTTTTTGACTGACAAAAAAGTACAAAATAGTAAAAATTGAGTTCAATGTTCCAATCATAAAAGTCAAGGGCCTAGGCTTAATAATTAATAAGGGTTGAATAGTATAGATCTAAAGTTTAATTTTAGGATTTAAGAGTAAGATATGTTTTAGTTTTTTTAACTGAGGTGATCGATATGGTGTTAGTACGACAAAAATAATGACGATGAGTGCATTTATTAATCATATTTGGTTAGGTATAAAAGTAAAAATTCATTTTTTTTTTTTTTAAATTTTATACGACTTACATTAGATAAAGCGTGTAATGGTAAAATACTGTCTCTTCCCTTAATGCAAGGAGGAGATTTGCTTGCATATATAACGGCAACTGTACAGGAAATTAACAATTAGGCAAGCTCTAATTACGCCTATTTTGACTAAATGGGAAGCAATACATATGGTAAAATATACAAAGAATGTCACAACTAATATTTACAAGATTACTTCTCTAACACTTCTCCGCAAGTTGAGCTAGGATAGGAACTATATCCAACTTGTATCGTAACGATTGGAATCCTATATGTGACAACAAGTAGTGAGGATGTCCGTGACTTGATCATCGGAGGAAATATACTTTACTAAAAGTTTCTTTGAAGCAACACGTTCTGGCACAAAATAAAAGTCTAGCTCAAGGTGTTTGGACCTCGAATGAAAAATTGGATTGGCCGTGAGGTACATGGCTCGAAGGTTATCACACTATAGTGTTGGAGCCGAAGCAGGGAAACCCAATTTCGACAAGTAACATACTAAGCCATGCAAGTTCCAAAATGATAGTTGCTAAGGCTCTGTATTCCGCTTCAATAGATGATTGGAAAATAGTTTGTTGTTTTTGAGACACCAGAGAAATCAAATTTGTGCCATAATAAATACCGTAACCCGTGGTGGAGCGACGATCGTCTGTGTCACCACCCTAATTGGCATCTGAAAAACCAACTATAGATGTCATTGTGAGCGGACAATCCTTTTGACAAGTTATGAGCCATGACACTGGACGGGGTTTTAATGCAAATAAAACGAGTTTTGAAAATAGCAAGAAAACGAAACCGAACAATTTCACTAAAAGTGGCAGGAGTCGCCACCCGGTTCAGCTCAACAGGAAAATTGCGGTATACCAAACCGAGCAAGAGTCACTATACCTCTTAATCAAAGATTCGGGTCCGGATAAACTACTTATTTTTGTCTTGTTTAAAATGATTATTAACTATACTGAATTGTGCCTTTTATATTTTCTAAGTTGATTTTAATTTTGTTTACACTATATGCTCACACGAAAATATAAATAAATTCCGAAATATAAATAAATTCAGAAAAGATAAAATATTACAACCCAATCAAATAAACTATCTTAGGGTATACATATTTGATAAACGAGGATCAGGGGTACACAGTGCCTATATCTAATAATTTAATATTTACATTCGCCTATATTTACATGAAATCTAAAATAAAAAAGCTAACATGCATTTAACCTAATTCTACCTACAAAACAAAGATTAGTATACAGATAAATATGCACGTAGGGCTTGAACAGACAGATTGAGGGATCTAGATAGCTCAGGGCGTGAATGGGGAAACTAAATGAATCCGGCAGATTCACTTGATTAAGACTTGGAAAATCTTTTAAAACTCTAAATTTGTATAAAAATAATTTTTGAAAATATTTTAATTCGATTTTAATTATGTTAGACATGCAAAAGTCGGTTTGCCTTTCAAAAAACTGATGTTTCTATCATTGAACTAATTTATTATAAATAATATAAACATGAAACTAGGTCAAAATGCATGAAAAAAAATGACTGGAACAAAGGAAATAAAAATTTGAACTTGAGACAAGAGCCGTACGGCTCTTCTTTATAGTCATGCGACTATCATTAAAGCTGTACGGCTCTTTTTCCAAATAGCTAAACTCAAAAGTTGTTGAAATTGAAATGAAAATGATGAACTCTGTAACTATACCTGTACGAATGATATATTACAATCGTGCAACTATTGTGATATCCGTATGGGTATGGTTTCTAGAAAACACAAAATTTTCAAAGATGATGCAATTCAATCAGAATTAAACCAAAAAGCTGTAAACGAGATTTAAGACTTTTCAGAAGTTACCTTTGATGCTTTTCTCTAGCTTTTGGATTGAGAATTGAAGATTTGAAAAGCTTGAGAACTTGAACCCCAAAACTTGAAATAGGCTCTGATTTGAGTCCTAATTCCTAAATTACCAGTTAGAATTCATTCTTCGGAATACCCAGAACACTTCAAGATTCTCGTTTGAAGATTTTAAGGATTGAATTTGAATTTTAGTGTTTGGTTTATTGGTAAGTTTTTATTTTTTCTCTCTAAGATTTCTCTCTAATTTTTACTTAATTTCTACGTTAATTCTCACTGTAATCCTTTTTACTTTTTTACTTTTCTTCTCATAATGTTCTTCCTTATCACATAATATTTGCCTTAATCCGTAGATTTCAAGAAGTAGGAGGTGACTTCATCAAGCAAGAGGTGTCGAGCTCCCATCAATCCAAAAAATCTACTCATCGAGAGCCGTATGGCTTAAATTAAATGGTTTAAAGTCATACGGCTCTTCTGGTTATAGCCGTGCGACTCATCTTTTTGAGCCTTATGGCTTTAACTTAAAGTCCTATGGCTTAAACCAAATAACTTGAACAGTTGGTCCAGAAAATGATTTTGGAGTCCAAATCTCAACTCATCAAATCTGCATTCTCATTCTGTGAACTGATTTCATTAAAGAACTCGAAGAAATTGATAACCAAATCAACTTTCATTATCAAAGTTGGAAAAATTCGACACTCACAGCTACCCCTCGCATGATTGAATTCGACACTAACAATAGCTTACTGATACCCAATGAACAGAGAATAGAAATACCTACCTGACTTGAGATGTTGTTGCAATGGAGATGCGCTAAATTTTAGATGCTGATTCCACTGAAGATTTGATGTCAAAGGTTTTAATGTTGTTGTTGTTCATCACTTTATTGGGATTGTACAAACTTCGTCAGTAACTAGATCAAAGGGAGACACACTTCGCTACCATATTTATTGCTTTTTCTTGAAACTTTTATAATCCTCTATGTAAAGTGAAAATCTTCTTGTTGGAGAGATTGAAACTTTTTTTTAGTGCAATAAATCTTCGCCTCTTGGTCTACAGATTGTGAAAAAAACAATTTTTTTTGCTCATTCGATCAAAGATGAAGATATGCTAAAGCATTTTTGGTTCTTGTGTATGAATGTTTGATGCATGCTATACATGTATGCAAATGTATGCAATAATTCCTCTGTTTGTTGGCTTGATCCTCAAGTTTTGCTGATATATGCCCCTGGTTAGCTGTGCTGGGGAAAGCTGTACGGCCTTAATTGGTTAATATCAGAAAATGTATCATTTCTAACTATCCTCTACTGGAGAAATGAATCTCGGTTTTGTTTGTTCTCTGCTGGGGAGTGATGAAATTTTCACCGAGGATAATATCAAAGAAGGACGTCCTAGACATATTTCTAAATTGCATATGCTCTAACTTTTGCCTAAGCTGCTCAGTGTGAGGTTTCAACTTAGCAAGCTGCTCTAATTATTGCTTGAGATGCCTTTCCAGGTTTTCACCTCAGTAAGCTTCTCATGTCTTTTTTTCTTTCGTTCTTTTTTTTTTTGTTCTTTCTTTTTTTTTTTAATGTCAAAAGAAATTGAATTTTGTGTTAGCAAATTCAGTGATGTCAAATAAAGACACTTCGAATTAGAGGATGAAATGACTTTATGTTATATCTATTTAATCTATTTCTAACATTAGATATTGCAAATATATAACAAAGTGAAATGCAAAGTGCTTTCTTTAGTGTAATGTTTATATAAGATAAGTCATGATTATGCATCTGTAATATCCATCGAAAACACATTTAAGCAAAACATCACACTTTATTGATAAACTCAAAATAGATACACATGAAATGATCAGTTTCCAAAATGGTATACATTCCACACAGAAACTCGTCTCGTCACCATTCGTCCTTTTTGGATTTTCCAATTGATCATTTTCACTCATGTCTTAATTTTTTCCTATGCCTCGCTTTTTGAATTTTCAACCTAGCAGACTTTTTTTTTTACTTTTCATAGATAATAGAGCTTCACACGATCTTGGTTGATAGTTTGATAAATTCATTCCTATCCATATCTTAAATTCTGACCCCACCCTTAGGCAGCACTTTCTTTGCAACGTATTAGCCTTCCTAATTAGGCCTGAACTTTACTCTGACATCAGTATTAGACAGCCTCAACTACTTTAGAACTAAGTCAATGACTTGCAACTGCCTCTTTGGATGTTTGACTTTCTGATATAAGTTTGGCAGTTCTATTATGATACATCTATAGATGATCTAATTCTTTCAACCTTTTCTCATTTATAGAAGTCCCTCCAAGAAGTGATAGAATGCCTCTTCTCGAGGATACCCAGGAAGCTTTAAAAGAATCATAGAAAATTCCTTAATATACTCATGAATGCTTCCTCTTGCTTGAGATGTCTAAACCTGGCCCTCTTTTCTAATTCCCCAGCCTCGGGGTAAAACTGGGCCTTAAGCTCCTCCTTAAAGTCATCCCATGTGCCTACAATGCATGTACCATTCTTGATCTCTAGCTCTTTTATTCTCCACCATATTGCGGCAGCGTCTTGGAGATAAAGTGAAACGATGTCCATCATTTGGGCATCGTTCACTGTGGCATGTGCCTTAAACTATTTCTCCAAACTCGAAAGGAAATTATCGATGCCTTTGCATTTCTCGCTCCACTATAGGCTTTCGGTTTCGGCATATCTAGCCTTGAGGGCTAGAATAAGTTGATGAAGTAGCCCCACTTGTAATGGCCTTCTTGCAAAGGACTAATTCATCCTTCGTCTCCCCTAGCTCTCTTCTTGTTGTAGCTTACACGGAAAGAACCTTCTCTAATTCTTGCCTAAGTGTTGCTAATTCGGAATGAAAGACTCCTTTTAAGGCTTTAACGCGGTCCTCACCTTCTGTGGTAACTTTGTTTATAGTGGTCAGCACCTCCTCCCAGAGCTCATCTCCCTCGAGCTCCTCTACACGCTTTTCGACCTCTTTTAACTTGTCAAGAAATTGATCTTGACCTTCGGCTATAGTAAGTTCTACCTTTGCTAGATAACTATTGAAGTTTGCCAAGGTATCACCTATCGGATCCTTTGTCTTCGACCACGCCCTCTTGGCCTTGGTTACCTTTGGTTCCTCCACGTGTGTGGTAGCAACACGTAACTCAACGCCAGTACTTCCCCCATCACCACTTACCATTCTTGAACCTGGCTTTAATACCAACTGTAGCATGCACAACTCTTTCCTAGTTGAGACGTGCGGCACTAGCGAGCAAAATCTCTATTGCTATGCTAGTCAGTCTTCCAAATGCTAAGCAAGAATGCTTAAGCAAGCTAAACGGCAAAGTGAGTAAAGAGAACAAAGTTTATAACTAAAGAGAGCTTTTTATTACACTCAAAGAATGCTTACAATTCTTGGATTGATTTACAAATAAGGGGGTGAGGCCTATTTATAGGCATTCCACCTCCTTAACATGTGATTGATATTAGTTTGGAATATTCCTAGTATATTCTACTCAATAATATACAAAATATCTCCTAAAGGCGATTTACTAGCTTCTAAAGACACTTGAGGTGGTTTACCTGTGAATCTGGAATGGACTGGGCGTTTCTAGAAGCTGCTAACACCTTATGGAACCGAAACAGCTACGGAATTTCCGTTGCTAAGGCGCTGCGTGCTGGGCTAGGCTGCCTACACGCTTGCTACACACTGGCTAGGCTGCCTGCACCTGGGTTGGGCTTGTTCTCTGCCCAATCACCATTTTTCTTCAACTTTTGCCATATAACCACCCCTTCTTTGGCCCAACTATTATTTATTTGGCCTAAGGGCTTTGTGTTTGGTGCATTTTGGTCCTTGTGGCCATTTTTAGGGCTCTTCCTAGCCTCTATGGGCCTATGGAAAATAATTCTTACACCAAATTTGGGCAAATTTTGAGGTGACCCATGACAAAATGTATAATTTCCTTTGTTTGTTGGCTTGATCCTCAAGTTTTGTTGATATATGCCCCTGGTTAGCTGTCCTGGGGAAAGCTGTACAGCCTTAATTGGTTAATATCAGAAAATGTATCATTTCTAACTATCTTCTACTGGAGAAATGAATCTTGGTATTGTTTGTTCTCTGCTAGGGAGTGATAAAATTTTCACCACGCATAATATCAAAGAAGGACGTCCTAGACATATTTCTAAATTACATATGCTCTAACTTTTGCCTAAGCTGCTTAGTGTGAGTTTTCAACTTAGCTAGCTGCTTCAATTTTTGCTTGAGATGCCTTTCTAGGTTTTCACCTCAGCGAGCTTCTTTTTTTTTTCTTTCTTTCTTTTTTTTTAATGTCAAAAGAAAATTGAATTTTGTATTAGCAAATTCAGTGATGTCAAATAAAGATACTTCGAATTAGAGGATGAAATGACTTTATGTTATATCTGTTTAATCTATTTCTAACATTAGATATTGTAGATATATAACAAAGTGAAATGCAAAGTGCTTTCTTTAGTGTAATGTTTATATAAGATAAGTCATGATTATGCATCTGTAATATCCATCGAAAAAACATTTAAGCAAAACATCACACTTTATTGATAAACTCAAAATAGATACGCATGAAATGATCAGTTTCCAAAATTATATACATTCCACACAGAAACTCGTCCCTTCACCATTCGTCCTTTTTGGATTTTCCAATTGATCATTTTCACTCAGTCTTAATTTTTTCCTAGGCCACCCTTTTTGGATTTTCAACCTAGCAGACTTTTTTTTTTTTTTTACTTTTCATACATAATAGAGCTTCACAAAATCTTGGTTGATTGGTTTGATAAATTCATTCCCATCCATATCTTAAATTCTGACTCCAACCTTGGGAAACACTTTCTTTACAACGTATTAGCCTTCCCAATTAAGCCTAAACTTTACTCTAACATCAGTGTTAGTCGGCCTCAACTACTTTAGAACTAAGTCAATGACTTGCAACTGCCTCTTTGGATGTTTGACTTTCTGATTATAAGTTTTTCCATTCTATTCTGATAAATCTATAGATGATCTAGTGCTTTTAACCTTTTCTCATCTACACTTGCCAATTATCATATCTTGTCTGAACTCACTCTATTTCTGGCAACTGAGCTTCTAGGATTATTCTGAGCAACTTTAACTCAATCTCCACTGGAAGAACTGCTTCCATCCCATAAATAAGAGAATATGGTGTTTATCCCGTTGGCATTCTAACACTGGTTCTATAACCCCATAGAACAAGCAGTAGCTTATCAGCCCAATCTCTGTAAGTGGCTACCAACTTATTAACCTCTTCTACAGCTCTATTAGCTTGAGGCCAGTAAGGAGAAGACCTGTGATGTTTTATTTTATACTCTGGTAACAGTTTAATGCATCTAAAACACACAAACTAAATAGAAAGTGTACTCTGTCAATAAGGTAATATAGAATAAGCAAAGTATCAATCTCTCAAGGGCTAAATATGCAAATCTAAACAATTGGGTTTATATTAATCTAGGTGGAAAGAATTATATTTGAATATTCGTTTACCGATTATAAAACTAATACTAGGAAGCAATAAAATAAAGCAATTAAAACTAAGAAGATAAAATTCAATGGATGGATTAACTAAGGCATTTGGTTTCACCTAGCATTCATTCTTGTAATTTCTCAAGTCATACAATTAACTCAATTAAATTCTAAAGATGGTGAATTTCCTCAAGCAATCAATACTGATTAGGGTTATCAATTTTAATTCTTAACCTAAGTACTTAAACCTTTTAGTTTTAAGCAATTAATCAAGAAAGCATTAAGTTCATGAAAACCTATCACAAATTAGTGAGGCACAAAAGCAATGGTCAAGCAATTTACATGTTATGTAGTTCTGCTAATTTAGTCCTCTAGTCAATTCAACTATGAACTTTTGAAATAAATGGTCACGCATTCAAAGAATTAACCACTCATAACATGTTACATGGAAAAATAATACAAATTAACTACATTAAAATTTAATAAAATACGTAGAAGTCTTACTAAAATCTACCATAGCCTTAGCTTTGGTGGATTTAGCTCATAACCGAACTAAAATAACCAAAGAAAATACAAGAAATATAAAGAGAAGAGTTTTGAATAAACTAGATAATCAAAGAAATCATTGATGGAGGATGGATGGAGACTTCTTAAATTCCTTGCTTTCTTCTTGTGCTCCTCAAAACTCCTAACCCTAGTTGGGGTACAAAATCCATAACTCTATAGCACAGGCGTGCCTTAAGACTGGTCAACTCCTGTTTCTTAAAAATTCTTCAATTTTAGTTCTCCATAAGGCATGTTCATGCCTCAAGACTTCCCTACCCTTCCAATAAGCATGATTAAGCCCCAAAAATAGGTGATTTACCCTCCATTTGTTCAAATTCAATCTTTAATGCCCTAACATGCAAAAATAGAATAAATGAGGTAGAATCCACCTAAATTAAAGGGAAATAAAATAATTAAAGCTCCAAGAATAGCACAAAATTATATGTACAAAATGCATTTATCATAGTTTCGATATTGCCCCTTGAAAGTGGACACCATTATCAGTAACCAAATGGTGGGGAGTACCATATCTGGCAAAGATGTTCTTCTAAATAAACTTAGCCATTTTCTTATTAGTGATATCAATAAAAGATTATGCTTCTACCAATTTTGAAAAATAATATATTGCAACAACTATGAATCTATGCCCATTGGATGTTGTAGCATAAACTTCTCCAATTATGTCTATTCCCCAAGTTGAAAATGGCTAAGGTGTAGCCAAATTCTATAATTTTAGAGGAGGTAAATGATTAATATCAACGTATATCTAGCATTCATGATATTTCTTCACTTCTTTCACATAATCTATCTGTATCGTTAGCCAGAAATAACCCTATCTCATGATTTTTCTAACCAATGTCAAACCATTCATATATGATCCATAAGATCTGGAATGTATCTGTCGCATCATAACTTTTGCTTCCTGCTCTACCAAACATCTCAGAAGAACGCCATTCATAGTTCTCTTGTAGAGCTTATCTTCAAATATTCTGAATTTAATGGCCAACTTTCTCACGGAAACTCTGATAGTTGAACTATCTTCATCTAGATACTTCATTTCTTTCATATGTCGATAAATGTTATAGAACCATGAATTTTCATCATCTGTCAGTTGCATTACTTCTTATATTTCAAAGTAGGGCTTTTTAGAAACTCTTACAACCAAAGGTTGTATCTGTGTTCCTTCGGGATTTTCCCACATCAAAGATAATATGGCCAATGCATCTGCCATTTTATTCTCTTCTCTAATGACATGTCTGAATTCCCACTATTTGAATAATTATTTTTTGTACTACAGAATTTCCAAATACGATCTCAGAGCTTCTTCCTTCATCTCCCACTCACCCTATGCTGGTCTAATCACTAGTAATGAATCTCCAACCACTAGAACATCGTTTGACCCTAGCAAGAGAAGAGCTTATAAATCGAACAAGCATGCTTCATATTCCGCTCTGTTGTTGGTTATTGCAAAATCTAGCCTTTTCGATAGTGGAATGATATCTCGATTTGGAATGGCTATGATTACTCTAATTGCCCCGTCAAAGAACATAACGCACCTCTTCACTTCAACAGTGGCAAGTTGTTCATCAGGAAAATCTAAAATCTTTTACATTATCAGAATCTAGAGGCTGATTTTCAAGAACTTCTGCTATCGCATGACCTTTGATAACCTTTTTGGTATTGTACTCAATATCAAACTCTGATAAGACTAACAACCATCTGGATAATTTCCGAGCAAGAATCGGTGCTTCATACAAGTATTTCATAGGATCCACCTTGGCTACTGCTTGTACTTTGTATAACTGTAAATAATGTTGAAGCTTCTTCATAAGCCAGACCATTGCAACACAGGTCTTTGCCACTTGTCGGAACTGGCCCAATGGATGAAAAATGAAAATAGAAATATATATATGCGGGATGCGAAATGAATGATTTTAAATACTAAAAAATTTAATATTTTAAGAGTTGCCACCAATCGATTTTCGGTGCAATTGGACACCTTTAATGACCAGATATTCCATTTTGGTCTGCTTACCGATTACGTGTAGGGAAGACAAATGTCACCCTACCCCATCTATAATTGGAACCAAATGTTGTAAATTAATTTTTTTTTTAAAGTGATGTAATTTTTCTTTCTTCATTTTTATCTAAATAAACTTGATTTTGTGAAAGAATAATACAAAAGCTAACTATGATAGATATAAAAGTCAAAATTTTGACTAAAAATCTATTTCTTATTATGTACTTATTTTATTTAAAACAAGTTCTAAAAATAAAATTTTATCTACAAAGATTCTAAATTATTCTTTTTTTTAATACTTGAAAAATCATTTTTTCCTTACGCATTTTACTAAAAAAATTTTTTAATTGATTTTTGCTTTAATTCTTTATATCATTATTTTGTTAAATTTAATTAATGACAAGTCAAATTTAATAAAAACCAAAAAACCCTGATCTTGGATTGGGCCAAATATACTTACCAACCCATCCATTATTATTGACCCAAATTATGGACCTAACTCGAATATTGACCCAGTTTCATTACATATGTAACCTAAAACCCTAAGCTAATCTTCTTTACATGCATCAGCCACCTCCCTTCTCCTTTTCTCTTTAAACTCTCTTCCATTTCTCTCCAAGCTCTCTATCAATCCTCATTTAAATAACACTGCTGGCAACTGGAGCTAATCTCTGCCACCCTTCTAGCTAACTTTGCCATTGTCCGATTTGGCCTCTATCATCATCGATCTAATGTTTCATTTGTCCATCATTTTGACTCAATCAGAAAATAGAGCATCGCCTTACCATCTTTCCTCTGTTCATTATCCCTTAAGCCGTTACCACTAATCTGGCTCAATGGTAACTCCTACTCCCTTTCTCAGTTTTGGTTTCTCTCTACTTTTTAGTTTGATTTCGAATTTTAACCCTTTCTGAATTGGCCATTTCTCTTGACAGATTCACAGAAAACATGACCTGTTTTGATAGTCTAAAATTCACTGGAATCCGCCATACTGAATAGCAATGAAGGTTACCTCAGAACCTATTACTAACTATTATAGGCCCATAAATGCTCTTCTCCCTGCAAGGTAGGGGTGTTTCTCTCTCTTATTCTCAGCTCCTTGTTTTGTCTGATTTGTTTTCTTTAATTTTGTTTGCTTTTGTATTTTTGTATTTTTCGGGTTATCTTCCTGCTGTTCTTATTTTTATTTTTCAAAGATCAAAACCCATGCTGGTTCAAGCACTGGCATCTCATTAGATTTTTAGAACTCTCTATTAGAAATGGCCTTCTAGTTAAGTCCTTAAACTCCTGTTTCCATTGCAGTGCATGTCAGTAATTGGGATTTGAGGTCTTTATTATTAATGACTGAAGATGCTTGCTATTTTTTGTTCTTGTTTTCATTTATGAAAAGAACTTGGATTTTCGAAATTGCCTACATGTCGATATAAACTAAAGCTTGTAAATCAAAATGAGAATGATTATTGTATGTACTGAGTTTGGATCCTCTTTTTTTGAAATTTTGGTTTTTATACATGTGAATTTGAGAACTGGACTTGTGATTATGTTTATTATGGCTATGAGTTATGCGTATGCGTTGGTGTAGTGATATGCCATAAACAAATTTATTGGGAAAAAAGTTAAATGTCATGATCATGCTTGCTACCTATGATGAAACGAGTATGTAATGCATGCGTGAACTTTCAAACATAAACCTGAAATTAGGCAAAACACATCTTGAGCCCCTTGAAATTGTAGGTTTTTTTCAATTGACCCCTGATCTTTCTTTTGACCACATCGAGTCCTTGATATTTATTTTTCAAGCTTACTGGCCCATTTTTAACGTCCAAAACATGCATGTGTCACACACTTGGTTAAAAAGAGAGCGAGATACATGTTCAACTTTCTCCTTTGCTTCTTTCTCCATGTGTACATCAATTTCTAAGAAATCATAATATAAGCGCCGGGTTTTCCCAACCTCTATGATGAGAATTCCTGTATTACCTATGGACCGAACGGACTTGAAAACAATGGAATGCTGCCTGGAGTCCCTCAAACATCCTGAAAACCAAGCTATCCGCGATCCAAAATCCCCAAAAAGGTCTCCCGTATGATTTCCAGGGTGTAGGGTGCACGTCGGACTTTCAAAATTCTGCCCCGGCTCTTGTTGGAGCCGCACTACTCTAGACTAGAGCCCCATGGCTCTAGTGGGAAAGACAAGTTGCCTTGCAAAGCAAAGCAACTTGTCTCGCCAGAGAAAAATAGGGGCATAATCAGAGAGAGTCAGGCGGCCATTAAATGCTCGAAATGATATGTAAGAGGAGAGTATAAAAAGGAGAAAATCAAATCAGAAAAAAGGGGGCATTCTTGAGCAGAGAAAAACTTTGGAAAAAAGATACAAAGAGAAAGAAAAAAAAAAGAAAAAGAAAAGAGAGAAAGAGTGGCCGAAACAAAGGAAGGAGAGGGAACCCAGAAATTCAAAGACTAAAGTTTAAAATCAATGCAAAAACATAAAACATAAGTCACTTAACCTTTGCTTATTTGTTGGAGACCATTTTGAATTCATTTCGGCTTGTTTTGGATCGTTACAGTTTTTGGCCGGCTGAGTTCCCAGGAAGAATTCCAAGCTTTCAATCTGTTCTTTGGATGTTTAAAGCCTTCAAACAACACCAAGGTAAACTTTGAGAGGCCTTAAACCTGTTTGCATTGTCTATTCTATGCGTTTTCTTTGTTTTTGCAACTTTCAAAATTGGATTACCCAAATAGAGCTGTACGGCTCTGTTCATGATGAACAGAGTTGGCCGGCTTTAGTACTAGAGCCGTATGGCTCTGTTCTTTAGGGACAGCCTCCCGGTTCGTCCCGATCGGCTGAAAATAGTCTGTTTTCTATTTTAAGCTTTCTGTTGCGATCATTTTCCCCCCAAATCCATCCGTATGTCATAAAATTTTGATTTTTAGATTTCTACATGTATGGATATTAGTATTTTCGTATTTCCTGGGGTTTTATTTTATGAGTTTCGGGGTAGTTTTTTCCGAATAGGATCCATAATCCAGCATTAGCGAACCCCCAAACCTTATAAAATTCCCGGAAAATATTGAAAATGAGAAAAAATAGTATTTTTATAAATGTTTTTGGTGTGTTTATTATATTTTAGACCCTAGATGGATTGTGTATTTAGCAACCCGCACGAACGGAACCTTGGATTCCGGGATAACAGACCCACAAAAAATGAAAATTTGCATGTAACCAAGCTAAATGTTTTCCAAAAATTGATTTTCCAGCACAAAAATCACAGGGCATTTCAAAACCGTTTTCCAGGTCTAACCGGTCCGACCGGTCGGGTCGACCCAGTTACCCCCTAAATGCATGCTCCCATTTCCTAAATTCCCAATTTTGTCCTGATTGAGTCCTACCTGTCTATGTAATATAAACTGTGCTAACCAATTTGTTTTGCAGCATTTATTTTTATTATTTTTATGTAATTAATGGATTATTCTGTGCATTCTAGGCGGATGTAATTTTTAGATCCTCGTGTACTTAGGCGATTATAAAGTGAGGATAAGAGTTTTCCTTTTTATTTGATTGGGTTGTATAATCGGCCTCTACTATTTTCTTGTGTAGTTTGGATGTATGCTTTATTTTTTGTAATTTATTTTTCTGCATTTTGCCTTAGCATCGGATAATTAAAATAAACAAATTGGGGTTAGAGAAAGATAATAAAGTGAATTAAATATGGTAATATGAATGATAAGGTGAAAGCAAGCTAGAGGTTAATTAAGTTAGTTGCCCGAACCCTAAATCTCTATATTAGGTACAGCAGTTTGTCCTCGGTAGGGAGCTGTACCGGAATTCCCGGATGAGCTGATCCGGGTCGCGACTCTGATACTGATCTCGGGA
The DNA here is from genome assembly GCA_039660915.1 of Euphorbia tirucalli. Taxonomy (NCBI): domain Eukaryota; kingdom Viridiplantae; phylum Streptophyta; class Magnoliopsida; order Malpighiales; family Euphorbiaceae; genus Euphorbia; species Euphorbia tirucalli. The sequence continues at coordinate 22,766,313 of CM077632.1, forward strand.
TTTAAGTTTCGAGGTCTTTAAGTTAAAACGGGAAAATGTTTTCTATAAAAGGAATTTCCAAATTAAATCCACCATTTCCTAACTCAAGATAAACAAAACCCGTTTTCCACAAAACTTCACCAAATCAAAAACATTTTCCCCTGCCCACTTCGCTGCGTCTATTTCTTTTAAAAAAGGTCATCCGCTCACACATAACCATCCAACCACCACTTCCTCTGCTCTGAAACCTCTTCCACCACCACTCAATTTTCTATTTCAATTCTCGCTGTAGCGTAGTCAAAAGAGAAGAGTAACCGGCAGCGGCTTCTTTCAACATCTTACCAGTTTCTCTTAATTGTCCATCTTTATCTCTTTGTTATCCAGCTCTGGTGTCTGTTCTCTTTTATTTAAGCTTCAACAAGCTTCGCTGCTACTGACTCCTCCTCCTCGGATTAAGGTTAGTGATTCCTTCTTATGTGTTACCTTCTTTGCGATTTCCTTTCCATCTACTTTGTGGTGCTGAGTTTAAAGGTATGATTAACACCTATCAAAAAAGGAAAAATTATTGGATGAAGGTGAGATGACACCTTCTGAATCAAAATTTCAAAGAACCAAAATCTCTACCTGTTAACAATAATGACAAAGAACCAAAATTTTAGATTTTGTCTAGTTCGGGATATCATCAAGGTTGGAAGAATTTTTGTTGGTAATTAAAGGAATAAAAACAAAAGAAATAAATAAATAGGGACTTGGAGACTATATTTGAGTCACATGCAAAAGGAGGAGGTGCCAATCTCTGCAAATTACTAACGCACAATCAATTGACATTTAGCTTTTGTTGTTATCAAATCAAAATCAATTTTATTCATATAAATATATGAGTTGTGGATTTTATGCTATAATTGTATAATATATCACTTTATCATTCATTAATTTCTCTCTCTCGGTTTAACTACTCTGAGTCTGTGTTTTCCGGTAACAATAGCGGCTAAGATCTAGAGATAGATACCCATTTTCCATGCCTCCAATGAGTTTAGCAACAACTTTTTGCTCTTACGGTCACTGTCAAAATATCAAAGCACCTCAAGGACATCAAAAACCATTATCGTTCCAAAATTATACCAATTGCAGCAACAACCACTTCTTCGGGAGGAGCAACAGTGGAGTAATATTTGGTTCATTGGGAAGAGGAATTGAAGTGAGAAGAAAGAGGGAAAGGAATTGATGTCGACATCATCTAATTGGTGAGACATCAAATATAACTGTTCACGCTCTTTCTAGCCAAGCGTGTAACACACGCAATTTTGGAGGTAAAAATGAGCGAGTAGCTTAAGAAATTAAAGATCAAGGACTTAGGATGCATTTGGGGCTGCTTTCCGCAGCCCTGAAAGCAGCTTTCAGCCAAAGCAAGGGAAACCTTACTTTGGTTGAAAGCTGCTTTTGGACCTGCGGAAAGCAGCCTCAAATGCACAATTTGTAAAAGTCATATTATATTCAAGAAAACACTGGAAAAACACTTAAAACTACTTTTAAAGAAAGCAATGAAACCTAGCTGTGGAGAAAAGCACTTTCGCGAACAGCAATCCCAAACTGGCCCTTAATGTGGTCAAAAGAAAGATCAAAGGGTTAATGGAAAAAAAAAAACAAAAGTTCAAGGAGCTCAGGATGCATTTTGCCCTTGAAATTTGCAAATGGTGTATTTGGATACATGTGCCTATGATGATGTGTGTGCTAGTGTCATGTATTAGAAGATATGAAAGAAAAAAGATATTGATGTGGAAGCTAGAAATTTTATATGATGCCTGATTCCTTACATGTTATTGTACGTATGCAAGAAATTAAAAAGCTAGTTTTCTTTTTAAAAGGGGGTTTATTAAAACTAAAACTCATTTTTAGTTATTGGCATTCATGTGTGAGGATTAAAATAAAAGAATCATTCTTTATTACAAAAAGCATATTATTCAAAGAGAACTTCATTTCTTGTTTTCTTAGATATGGGCATTTTTGTGAACAGATTGAAGCCATAAGCTTGCTCACTACATATTATGACTTTTGATTTTGTTTCTATGGTTATAGAATAGAATACTACTCATTTCTACTCTTCTTTTCATAGGAACAACTTAAAATGATGAAGGAAAAGACAACACTTAAAGACTCGAGACCAAGGAGAATATTATCTGAAGAATTAATTTATTATTTTTTGGTTTTATTTGCTCAAGGATAACTGTAAGAACAGTTTTTGGGTTTTTGGTTGTTATTCACAAGCACTTAGCACACACACATACATCAAAATAAATGAATGCTAAACCTATATACCAACAGTAAGAAATGGGTGCATTCCATGCCCCATCTCTTACTAATGGTTTAGGACACTAACCAAAGGGAGTCCTTTCTCCATATACATAGAGATAGTACCCTTCTTTAGGTCATAACTACCTAAAGGTAGGTGTTACGAGCATAAAATGCTCATATTTCATGCTATTTTATCTTTGAAAAACTTGTGTTTGTTAGTTTTTATTAGGATTTTTTGTTCTATGTGATGCTTTTTATGTGTTTTTGTGACATTAGGAGTAGCAGAAATCAGTTGGGGAAATATCAGACGAAAAGCGTAATAATCATGTGAAAATTCAACAAAGGAGTGCTGAAAGCAAGTATGTCACTAGCGCGACTTAATGTCGCCAGCGCTTACCCTCAGCAAATGTTTTGGCCATGTCGCAGCCGTGACCAGTCTAATCCCAGCAACTTTTTGGTCATGTCTTTTCACTCAAAAGTCATGTCTCTTCACTCAAAAGTCATGTCTCTTCACTTAAAAAGTCATGTCTTTTCACTCAAAAAGTCATGTCTCTTCACTTAAAAGTCATGACTCTTCACTCAAAAGTCATATCTCCTCATCCAAAAGTCATGCCTTTATGGAGAGACATCTTCACGAACCATTGTGTTGATTCAACGACTATTTAAAGGGGTAAAATGCAGCAATACAAAAAAAAAAGGGAGACGATATACGAAAAAAAAGCAAGATACCAAAGATTTGTAGAAGAGAAGGATCGAATTAGAGAAAGAAGAAGTACGAGAAAGATTGAGCGTAATTTAGGAGTAAAGGATTTAGAAATTCTTACTCTACATTTTTATATCTTTCTTGTACTCTTTTATGCATACTACTTGGTTTTATGAACAATGATTTCTTCTTTTCTATGCTAAGTTATTTTCAAAAAAGTTTTTGTGCCAAGTTTTTATTATATTTGTTTTTGATATGAGTTTAATATTGAGAAATATACTCTTATGTATGCCAAGTATGATTTCTATTTTTGTTCTAACGTGAGTTTAATATTGAGAAATATATTATCATGAAAGTTTGCAAGAATTTATAAGTATGATAGTAGATGAGAGATCATGTATTATACTAATCAAGTTGCACTTCAACTTAAGCATATTAGTGTTAATAGAATTGGTTCACTAATGAGAATTAGGAGTCATGTTTAATAAGAATATCTTCAAGTAAATCTATGTATTGTTCGAGAGAAATTACATAGGAAATTAGTATAACTTGTCTAAATAACTTAAACATAGATTTGAGAATAAGTTTGCAAAACACTTATGGTTATCTTCTTACTCTAATTCGACCCACATTAGGATTAGTTTAATTTAGGAGTAGAATTAGATTAAGAAAAACAAAATTTTTTTATTTAAGTGCAAACAAAATTGAAAATTGAAACCAGTGTGTAATAACAATCATTCCCCATGGGAACGATATCTTTTGTACTATAACAGTAACCGTATACTTGCGGGAAAATAATCAACAAGTTTTTGGCACCGTGGCCGGGGAATGATTTGATTTATTATCATTAACAATTTTGATTCGAGATTCTGGATTGCACATTTAATTTGTTTATAAATTTGTTTAATTTTTTGTGCTATGTGTTTTATTTGTGTTACACATTTTTAAAATGCATGTATGTCATTATTAGTTTTTCTTTCAATTTATTTTAATAAAAAAAAGGTTTGCAGCTTTGTCGCACAAACGACAAGTTTTCGCGCTGTGACACAGCCTGGTAGCTACTGGTCCCGAGCGCGGTACGTTCTTGCGCTGGTGATGCAAGTCAAGGCCAATAGCAAAAAGCTTCGGTCGCGAGGGCGACATAATGTCACGCTCGCGACATAACTTTTACTAAAACAAAATTTTTGGGCAGACCCAACGGTACTTAGGTGCTAATGTTGGTGAGGAAGGAAATGTTACACGTTGGAGGCAAGTTCTTACCCGTTTAGACACCATGGAGGCAAATCATCAAGCATTAAGTACCAAAGTCGATACTATGGCCAAGGATTTGAAGGTTATGGAGAAGAGCACGACTAGTTTGGGACAAAAGTTATTGTCTTTTTTCCGCAAAAGCAACATACGATCCACTTCTTCTCCACCCAACTCTCCGAGCGGTTTCATGTGAGTCTGTTCCTTGCTCCTCCCCCTTTTGTTTTCTTTATGCTCATGTTATTTGTTTTTGGGTATTTTTCACAATGAGGACATTGTGTCTTTCAAGTGGGGGAATGATACATGTTTTCATTAATTTATTGCATGTTTGTTCTTATTTTGCATGTTTCTATAATCGTTTTTGGGTTGTTTATTTTATGTAGTATCGAACAAAAGTTTATTTGACTTTGGTTAAGTGCTTCACATATAAATATGAAATTTTATGTTCAATTGGTATAATTATTAAGTTGCTTGTAGTTAGTCATTAAGTTTGTTCTACTATGTCTTTTGGATGGTTATCTTCAATATTTTTAGAATTTTAAGTCAAACTTCTAACTCTTCTTTAATTAGGGATGACATGATTCAAAATTGGTACCTTTAGACAAGTATAGTTTTTAGGAAACTATATCCATAATACACATTTTGCTTTTCAATAATGGATGAAGACACACAATTTAGTTTTATTTAGTGCATTTATTTTGGTATCTTTTTGTTCTACTCCAATGTCTCTTATGAGATATGAGTATGCAAAGCACTTTGAAATAGTGAAGTGTTGGATAAGCGGAGGTACGCGCCAAAAAGTGCGAGACAATCGCATAAAAAGACACTTGACTTAATCAAAGAATCTATAGGATGGAGCATAAAATGCATCCATGAGAAAAAGAGAAAAAAGAAATAATTAAGATAGGGTGTCTAAAAATGCCATGAGAATTGTAAAAATGTGAGTGCTTAAAAACTAGTCCCAAGGCTATGTTTTATCTTTAACCTGCTGAGATTGGAAAATATTTATCCTAAGTTTGAAACATTAGTTTGACTTTTATTGACACTACATTCTTAAACTTTGATTATGATTATCTAAAGGCAAGTGTAGCGAACTCAGTAACTTGACTATGCAACTTGACTTAAATTTACCATTGTTGAGCATTAAAATTAATTTGTTAAAAAGAGTACTTGGTCATGGTATAGATAAACTTATGGATACTATATTATGTTTGGTAGTTAGGTTGTCTTCACTTGTATTTTTGCTTGAGGACAAGCAAAGGTTCAAGTGTGTGGGGAATTGTTACAAGCATAAAATGCTCATATTTCATGTTATTTTATCTTTGAAAAACTTGTGTTTGTTAGTTTTATTAGGATTTCTTGTTCTATGTGATACTTTTTATGTGTTTTTGTGACATTAGGAGTAGCGGAAATCGTTTGGGGAAAGATCGGACGAAAAGCGAAATAATCATGCGAAAATTCAACAAAGGAGTGCTGAAAGCAAGTATGTCGCTGACGCGACTTAATGTCGCCTGCGCTTGCCCTCAGCAAAATAAAAACCCATCAATAATTGTGTCAACTAAGTCATCCTAAAGAACTAGATATTATAGTGCAACCGATATGTCCAAAATAGTCTTTGCTCGGTGCATATACACAAGAATCAACTTAACTCCCTACTTCAAATTATGCAACTAACGCTTAAGATTAAACATTTGTGCTTTCAATCCTGAAGCATATGCAACATGAAGCTTTACCCATGCTTTCGTCACAGTCTTCACTCTGACAATCTGTGGTAGAAGGGACTATTAGTGTATGCTATAGTCCCAAGGCATTATATCAAACCTTTTGTTCAAATAATATTAATAGAATATCCATGAATTGTTGTTTGCTCAAGCATGTCAGAAGCGTGTTCCGAACAGTAAAACCTTGAGCATTAAGAAACATCATTCTAAATATATCTTTGGTCTGTTAGTATCATTGGAATATAACAACCAAAAACCAGCATCTACCTTGTGAGATGGGTGGTATTTTACCAACCATAGGACACAAGATGTCGATCAAGAACACAGGTGCATATTATAGAATAGTGTACCAGATCGATATGCTAATGAGAACACTACATTGTCAAGTTTCATAAGTGATTCTCATGTAGTGCTTATATACGGGTCCTTAGACCCGATATTTCTATACTCCTATATGAGACCTCAAATACTTTGATGTACCAGATCGATATGCTAATGAGAACACTACATTGTCAAGTTTCATAAGTGATTCTCATGTAATGCTTATATACGGGTCCTTAGACCCGATATTTCTATACTCCTATATGAGACCTCAAATACTTTGATGTACATGCTCGTAATTTGGTGCCAATATGCGAGGGATCATGCTGAGGACCATGATTGATGTAAAGGAATTGCCATTCTCTTAATTGGGAATAGATAACATCGATCACTTGATGAGTGAGACTGAGAAGTGTATGGCCACACCCAAATGAAGTAATTACTTATTTGAATTTTTCAGTTCACTGGAAATCAAGAAAGTCATAGCACTTAATGAGGATGACAAGACCATGCCTCCTACTAGACCCCAATATCGTAAGGCAGGGGATCATATAAGATTACTATTGAGTACATGTCAGCATCTTATTGACAATCATCCAATATTGGATAGTTATAATAACTTGCTAGAGTTCACTTACAACTTGTAGGTCAAAAGGTATTTTAGGCCCACTACCAATATTTGATCAACCTACATGATTGCATGAAGTCTGGATGAATTTATCACAACTTGTTTATATGGGCTTAAATTGGTTAACGATTAGATAAGTAGACCAAGTTCAGATTGAGTGTTTATTTCAGCCTTTAAAACATTACCATATGGTAACATTAAAATGTGAAAGGACTAAATAAATATCAGAGCTATTTTGATACAAAAGATATTTTTCATATGGAAATAGAGTTAGGATGGAGACAGAATTCTTTTGGAAAAATAAAGGAAAAATCTCACTCCATCTTACCCTCTCTGGCCGCCGCACAAAAGGGAAGAAGGGATTTTGGTTCATGGGGAGAAAAATTATACACTATCAATGTGTGAAATTGTAGAGGGAATTCGGAGAAAACAGTTTCTTGTTAAAACCATAAGCGGAGACTGCAACAGTGAGGTTCTTATCCTTGTTGTTTCGTTCGTCTTTCCATCTCTCTATTACCTGTTCATGATCCGAGTACGAAATCTAGCATTAAATGGAGACTTCCACTGCCAAAATTTTAGTTTACTGCCGAGATGATTGCTTACAGGGACGGATCAATTGATGAAAGAATCTAGCTCAACACTTGCTGGTCTTTTCTCTCCCAAACACGATAACCAGGATTTGCAATGTTGTCATCAAGTTTGGCCGCCGGGGTTGGAATGCTGCCATCAACAAGATGAACCAAGTCACACCCCTTTAACATCGGTAGCAGTAGGGTCTGTCGTAGGAGAGAATTATTTGGGTTTAATTTAAGTGGCATTTGATGTAATTAGCCAAATTAGGTGTAATGGAGACCATTGTTGAATTGAGAAAAGGTAACGATAGAAGAAACTGATGCATCAAAGGTGGTGCCAGACGTAGGGTTTTCCATTGTAAGGAGATGAGGAAAAAAAAAAAAGGAAATTAATTGGTTGTTAGACCTATGCTTCTCCGATACCAAGATTAAGCGTATTATGGTAAAATAATATCTCTTCCCTTGACACAATGAGGAGATTTACTTTGTATATATAATGGGCACAGTAAAGGAAACTATAAATTAGGCAACTTCTAATCATGCCTGTTTTGACTAAATCAGAAGCAATACATATGGTAAAATATACAAAGAATATCAGGAGATATTTACAAGATTATATCTCTAACAATATTTACTTTATGGTAAAATATACAAAGAATATCAAGAGATATTTACAAGATTATATCTCTAACAATATTTACTTTTCCTTTATTGTATATATATATATATATAAAATAAACATGCATTCATACAGTTTTTAAATTTATAAATATACCCTTATATTTTTATTATTTATATGTTTCCTTGACATTTTGTTTTCTATATTTTTTACAAATATCGTTTCGTGGTTTATTTTTCTATTTTCGTATCTGTTTTTGTTTTCGTGCAACATAATATATAGCTAAAAGCTATTATAATTGAAGTTTCCAAACCAGCTATCTTCTTGGACAAGACTCTAAAGCATGGTTACTAGGGCGAGAGAGTTAGTAGATCCTATAATCCCATTGAATTTAACTATATTTAGTAATTATGGTTAAGAAATTTTTAACAAAATACTAGCAAAATAATAAAAGATAAGTTATCTAAAATGCCAAACACATAAAATCTCCACACCATATTGATGCATGTGAGAATACCAAAAATAAATACCTACTCTCAAAATTAAAGATTTGTAGGAAAAGTAAAGTATGTTCGAATCCACATGAATTGGTTTGAGCTATTCCTTCTAAAGTTTTAATAGAGAAAAGTCAAACTGGTGTGTTTGTAAATTGCAAACAATCTAAAAATAATAAAAGAAAAATAAATTGATGAAAAATATATACGTAAAGAATTTCAGCTAGAAGGCAGATTCAAGTCTTGAGTTAAACCAAGGATCATCGATCAAAAACAAATGATAGCTTCAACACATTCAAGCAAATTAGCTATGGTTATCAATGAACATCCTATCTCTTACCGATTAGATAATTAAGAAAAGCTCTTTAACTATCCCTAATCAATTAAACAATTTCAAACAAGCTCTAAAATTTGATTCAATCAATAGCATCAATACGTAAAAGAGAACTAATTCTATTCAACAATTACTAAAGTATGATTATTTAGAGCATATCAATTTCATTCATAACATGGATTAAAAACGTATCTATAATAATCTAAAAATAATAAAAGCAAAATAAGTTGATGAAAAATATATGTGAAAAGAATTCCAGCTAGAAGGCAGATTCGAGTCTTGAGTTGAACCAACGATCATCGATGAAAAACAAATGATAGCTTCAACACATTCAAGAAAATTAGTTATGGTTATCAAAACGCATGAATATTACATGTCTTCTTACAGATTAGATAATTAAAAGAAGCTATTTAACTATCCCTAATCAATCGAATAACTCCAAACAAGCTCTAGAATTTGATTCAATTAATAGTATTAATACATAAAAGAGAACTAATTCTATTCAACAATCACTAAAGCATGATTATTTAGAACATATCAATTTCATTTATAACATGGATTAAAAACTTATTCATCATTGATAATGTTATTCGCCACTTAGATTAGGTGAAGTAAACAATTACATATTTAAACATCTAACTAGCAAGTCAATAACAAGTAAATAATCAAATCAAGGATTCAATTAAATCATGCAATAGAAATATGAACAAAATAAAATTGATTACTTGAATTAAAGAAGACAATAAGAACAAATGATCTCACAGTTGATTTTTATAAGATTGAATTCAACCTAGCTGGAACTTAGGGATTAGTTCTTCATGGCAAGAACAAAATGCCAAAGGGAAAAGAAAGCTTGATAGAAATCACGTGAGAAAAAAAAATATTCAGAGAAGAAGAAGAAGACATTCTTTCTTCCTTTTTTTTCTCTATTAATCCAAGACAACTAAGGAAAAAGTCCTAAAAAGGGAATAACTCTCATTAAGATTTTTTAGGAAAATTTAATTAGAATTAATCTAGGGATAAAATAAAAAATACTCTAAAATCCAACTAGAATAAGGGTTAATACAAATAAAATAAAACAATTTAGGAAGTCTTCTAAACTCATAAAATAACTACAAGATTTGTAACTCCCATAAGCCATACTCTTGATTTATGCAAAATCAGCTTTTTGGTCAACTTTTCAACATCAGCAACACACCACAATCTGTGCCCATGACTTATGACTTTATAGCTCCATCTTTTATGCATTACAAGCTTCAAAATAGATGCTTTAAGCTTAATTTTATCTTCAAAGCTCCTAGCACGAATAATAACACAAAATGAAGTAAATATGTCTTAGTTAAACCAAAATATAATAATTACAATTTACAAACAAAGGCAAATTAAGTGCATAAAATGCACTTATCAAGTATCAATAATAATAATTTTGTATTCCTAAGAGTACTAGAAAATATAAGGTCTAAGGTGTTAGGCGACTCCTTCCCAACATAAATAATCAAGTGTAACACATTCTTATGAATAGGGGTGAGCAAAAACACGGTTCAGTTCAAAAACCGAACCGAACCAAACAGAACCAAAAACCAAAGTAGAAGAAAATAAAAACCAAAGCCAAACCAAAGTTCATATGGTTCAGGTCAATTCAAACCGAACCAATTCGGTTCGGTTACGGTTTGGTTTGGTTCAAACCGAATCAACAAAAAATTTTAATTTTTTAATTTTTGTTATCATTATTTTTTATAAATTACATGTAAAGTATTGCTTAAAAATGATTTATATTACATAGATATTACTAAAGTCTCATAAATACAAACTATATAATAATATAAATATATAATATGCCAAATAAAATTTATTTATATGCATATATATATTTTTAAAAAATAATTTTTCCTATTACGGTTCTGTTTGATTCAGTTTCGGTTTTTTAAAAAAAAAAAAGAAAACCGAACCAAAAACCAAACTATTATATTTTATAAAACCAAAACCAAACCAAATAAAGTTTGGTTCGGTTCGGTTTGGTTTTTCAGTCTCAGTTTGGTTCGGTTTTTGGTTCGCGGTTTAGTTTTGCTCACCCCTACTTATAAAAAGCACACCCTTTCTTAACACTGGTGAAACATTCACTACAACAAAATTCATGATTACCAAAAAAATTTGTTGGTAAAACACACATCAACCTATTTACTAACGAATTTCGCTTTTACTATTAGATCTGTCCGTTGGTAATTAGCAAATTTTCTAATAGTGGTTTTTGCGTTATTTTAGAACTTCTTTTAAGGTTTTTTTTATGTTTAAATCATGAGTGTATTTATTTTTTTTTTTTTTACATCTTAAACCATATTTAGACTACTTTTGCACCAATATCGTATGGTCATTAAACTCGCTTGAAACTTTTTTGCATTGAAATTTATCTTCTTAATACTTTCTGTAGACTTTTCAAGAAATTTTTTGTTTACTCGTTATATTACTTTTTATGTTGTCATATCCGACGTTGAAGCAAACAGAAAAAGAAAGGAGATAAGAAACTTGCTTAGAAAATTTACGAGCAAAGAACTTGGAGGGAAAAGAGAGGCTGTAAATAGAGAATTTCAGAAAATATGTGAAGTAGACTCTTGTGATCAGCCTGTACTCGATGTTTTGTTACATACCTTGTATGCATCATGTTCCTACCAACTCATTGACAAAATTACCATATTTATTTTTATAAGGGAGACAATTATGACCTCCTTCAAATTTATCAAAATACATTAGTACCTCTCTCTAATTTACTAATTCAATGACTACATCTTTGTGTTTTGAATCCGTTATATTAATACATTCTTCCGTCTATTTTGAAACTTTTTCCATCCAAATTAGTGATGTGGTTTATTATTAATTTACTAAAATACCATTTATTACCTTTTTATCTCAATTTTTTTATAGTCAAAATTTTATTAGATAAAAGTAATATTACTAAAAGCTGATAATAGAATAACTTTTTTTCCATCAAACAATAAGTGCTTAATTTACATAAAAGATCTTAATTGAGAAATCCATTTTTATGCACACAAGGACTTACATTAATTAATTAATTAATTAGATTAATAAAAAAAAATTTTCTTCCTTACAAGCAAATATACTATGATAGTCACTCAACATCAAGAGCAAATTACATAAATTTTACTTTGGATTTTGGCAATTAATAGGATATTTCAATCCCTAACTAAATTTACATAAATTGACGTTTAAGGATTTTGCCAATCTTTTCAATTTTTGACAATTAATTAGGATATTCTACGGTAAAATTTATGTAATTTGTACATAATATTGAGTGAAGGTTGCTTGTAGGGAAGGAATTTTTTTTTTTCCATTATTCTAATTAATTAATATAGCCCTTGTGTGTACCAAAATGGATCACTCAATTGACTTATTTTTTTTTTCTTTTTCTTTCAAAGATAGACAAAAATATGTCCCTCTTTAAGTTTTATTAGCCATAATTTCCTAATTTAGAATCCTTTTACCCATAATTTATGGGTATGTTTCTTTTGCGAATGAATGTTGATATCTTACTGTTTGATAGAGATTATAATTCTCTTATCGTTAGCTTTTAGTAATATTATTTTCTCCTAATAAAATTTTGGCTTATAGAAAATGAGATAAAATGACATTAGAGAGTATTTTAGTAAATTAATAGCTACATCATTAGTTTGTATAGAAAGAGCTTCAAAATAGATGGATGAAGGTATTAATATAACGGAATAAATACAAGGATGTAAGTATTAAATTGATAAAATATAGGGAGATATTCATATATTTTGGTAAGGAAGAGAATAGTTTACCTTTTTATTATAAGCAGTCTCCTAAAATTAGCAGTTAATTATTAATCACACGCAAAAAAAAAAAAAAAAACTGCAACTATCATCGGTAAATGATTAGGGTAATCTAATTGAATTTAATTTGTTGATAAGACAACTATTAATTAACTTTCGTTTCTATATACCAAAAAAAAAAACAAAAAAACACTTTCATTTCTGTAACAGTAATTCTCTAAAAAATTTTCAATTTTATGAATTACAAGCAACATCCTAGAAAAATATAAAAACATATTCTCTAAAGTCAGTTAAAAATATAAAAATAAAATTATGACTAAATTAATGACTTAAATTAATATACTAAACATTTTTTTTTCTAAGTTTATTTGATAACACTACTTAAAAATTTCAATTAAATCAAAAAAATCACTTAATCTAATAAGTCAAAATATTTTATTTAAAATTTTAAGTTAAACACTATCAACAGTTTTTTTAAATTCAGTGCTTTATTTTTCGTATTTATCAAACAACTCTATCATTCAATAGTGTCAGTATTTATAATATTCAACGCTTAATTTTTCAACACTTAATTTTCAGTTTTACCAAATGCCACCTTAGTATATAAATGAGACAACACTTTTTTTTATAAACTGCATGTATTCTGATTGGGTCATTATGTTTCGCGATTTAGTCACAGTTAAGGGTTCTCACCTCTCCTTATAGATGTATTTTGTGAGATATCGAACCTTAGTTTTCTCTCACAAATCCTATCTACATTTTCAATTGAGTTATAATAAGTAGCTACTTGTAAACATTCATAAACACATGATTCAAACCAAAAAATAAAATCTACAAACAGAAATATAAACTATTTATTAGGAGATATAGGCTTGGACTCGAAGGTGTGGATTTGATGGTGACAGATGATACCATTGTCACACTAAATGCCCATTCATCATTGCTTGCTACCCTATTTAATCTTTTCAATTATTTCAAGCATCTTGATAAGTTCTAAAATATCATCACAGTCGATGATGAAACAATTATCATGTTACATATTTTAATATATAACCTTTCACAAATTCTTATCCCTTCAAAATATTCGACCCAAGATAAGAAATACACTATTTATTTTTGTTACTTAAACTTAGCATATTAGTTTATTCATATTGATCAAACAATATATGAACTGCTCAATTGTAGAAAAAGTTGTATGCATCTTCAAGATCCTATAGAAATCATTAAATATCTCACATACTTTTATAGAGAGAAAGTATTTCATTTATAAGTGTGAAATAATCATCTTCTTATAATACTTTTGAAATGGTGTTTGGTGTAAGTTCTAAACCTGCTATCAAAACCACTTAGTTAAATGTTAAATCACTTTATGTTGCACTAAGTTAGTGTTAAATCACCTAATGTTGGAGCACAAGCATATGTCCAGTACCACAAATTTTACATTCTCAGTATACAATCCTATACGCAGCGGTGGATCAAAAACCGAGATTCCAAGAGAGCTCCACACAGCGACCAATGTTCCAAACCTTTCAAAATTAAACTACTCTCAATCAAGCCATTAACACAGTCTAACAGAAACTTTGACAACCTAGTAGTCAAGTAACCAAGGTATGTTTTATGCATACAGTTAGAGAATTTGTACCTGTTACAAATGTGAGGAAATTCCTTTTGGAATTACCTTTTAAGTGAAGATGGCTTCACGAAGTGTATTTATCGTATTTTTTAAGTGAAATTGATTAATAGGATCAAGGCTGATCAAATGCTTTGTAAGTGATTCTTCTCTTAATTAAAGTCTTATATATAGACAATAACTCGAACACAAGATTTTTAATTTAAATGGCTTAATATCCTTAACCTCTAGAACCAACCTTGATTGATATGGAATGTATTTATCTTATGATAACTATTAGTGATATTAGTGACACCAAAATACTTTTGCAACCTTTCTAAGTTTAAAAATAAATAAGACCAAATAAATACTAAGAGAAGAAAGAAAGAAGGGGTGAAAAATAAATTTTGGCATAACAACCTTTTCGGCATCTATTCTATCACCCAATTGTATATTTTAACTTCTGTCTTTTCAAAGTTTGTTTCGGCCGTCAATTCAAATTATATTCAACTAAATCACAAGCAACTTTTTGCCCTCTATATGAATTAAAGCTGAAAGGCAAAAGAATCAATTATAGTTCAATTGGACATGATTTTGTATGGGTTAAAAAGAAAAGTTTTGAAATGACAGACATTAAAAGAGAAATTAGCTTATAGAACATGGTGAAAACCATAATTTTCACCGAGATAAATTGTGGAGAGAAATGAGACAATTAAGGAAAATCAATGACATAGTAGCGGCCACCGAAATCGGCCCCAACAAGAAGTTCGGTCAAAGGTCTCCAAGTAATAATAAATATGATTTTCCTAAGAAATGGTCTTGTCTTTGTCTGTAATTCCAAATATTGGGGCTACATTTTTTAAATCAGACCCACCAGAAATGCCTGCTGCACTTATTAATTATTTTATGTTCACTGTTACTGGCAGATGCTATAATTTGCATTCATGCTCGCTCCCAGTTTTGCTCATAATCATAACTACTTCCGCACCAAGACTAGTCTAGTCCAATTTTTGCGGAACACATAACAAGTACGATTACCCCATTATAACTTGCAGTTAATTATGAGACGGCAGCTTCTTCAAGCACACTACCAAAAAATAACTTCTCTTCTGTCAATATTTTGCATCAATACTTTTTTCTAATTGCATTGTTTTTCTATTGAATTCTTAAGTATTATATCTTGATAACTTAATATATAGTCTTCATAAAAATTGAATTATATATTCATTGAATCCTTGAACTATTATTTAGAATTATTATGGACTCTATATATTGAGGGAACTTAATAAATATTATCCTACCACACTATTTCGTAAAAAAACGAAAGAAGAGAGGTTTCTAGGACCCAATCGACCAAAAAAAAAAAAAAAAAAATCAGATGCGTTTAGTTACATTCACTTCTGATTTCTAATACAATAATTTCAATGAAACCCTATTATATAACGGAAAATCATGGGGCAAACGAGAAAAAGAAATTATAGAAATATGACGAACTTGTATAAAAGCCATTTAATAATATGAATAACATTCTCGATTTGTAAGTAGGGAGGAAACAATTGGAAAATAAAAAAAATAAAAAGGAAACAATACCACTTATTCTTATAGACAATATCTATTTGATTTTCTAGAATAAACTGAAAATGATAAATTGAATACAAGGATTTTATAAGAGATTCCGATTTTTTTTTTTCTTTTTTTAGAAAAAAGTTTAGATACGGATAGACATATACATTCCCAATGACAGGCCAAACCATGGACCTCAATAAAGATTTATGCCATAATTTATAGACTGCCTTCCAACAAAGACTAAATTTTAATGAAGTGAAGAATTAAATCCCAATCATCTCAAGCAGGGGTTCAATTCTTTATCATTTTCGGACCAAGCGTAGTTGGCACAAGAGATCCTGATAATATTGGAAGCTCCATTTGGAGAGAGGAAAATGAAATGGAAACTTAAAACTAATACTACATATGATAATATGAAACAAAATGAATTTTGTACAGAATTAAATGAAAGAAATAATGTTGATAGGGTGATTAACAATATTCTTTTAAGCAAGTATTTAACAATCTGTTTGCAACAACAATTTTGGAAAGAATCCAATTCAAATCAATTCATTTTCATTAATTGAATTCCCAAAAAAATTACTCTACATTTGAGATGAATTCCATTTTTTACATCTAGACTAATGTAAATTACGAAAGAATTCATTTCTCTTTTTAACTATATATATATATAACATGATTGGCTAAATAAAATTGAGTTAAATTGAATTAAATTCCTTCCAAAATGGTGGTTCCAAACACACCCTAAGACTAATTATTCGTATGATTTATCAAGTAAATATTAAAATTTATATTCCGTTCAAGAATTCCAATAACAAAGAAGAATTGAATTTCCATTCCGGAAATGCACCATTATAAACAGATGGTTAGTTGAAAAATGCTACCAAGCAGTCTTAACGAAGCTAAATATAAACTTCACTTTGAGATTAGAGCATATTTAATGAACCATAACATTGATCCCTTCTTTTTATTATTTTTCTTTTCATATTAATTACTATTCTCTTAATCAGTGAATCAGATATACTTTCATAAAAAAATCTCAACAAATCAATTTAAAAACTTTAATGCCGAAGACAAGTTGAAGTTTCAAAGGGCAGACAACAGTGTCTGACCCTATCAGGTCTGCACCAGCTGGGCCTGGGGTCGACATGAGGTTGAGGACCACTTAACTATTAACCACAATTATGATACACTCATCCACACCAGACACTGATCAATTCCCTCAATCCACTACTAAAACCATAATCACGTTTATATATAGTATATTCTTAACTTATAGATTTCCAGAAATTATTGAAAATTAAGGAACCTCAGTAAATTTATTCTTATGTGTACAAATGAACCATCTTGGGCTATTATACATGCAAATGATAACTCAAATAGACATTCTACAACATGATTGACTTCCTTAGTCATGCCCATAGATTTTTTTACTACCCTTGTAATCCAACATTGGCTGTTGCAAACCTTGTGAAAGTGATGCAGAGTAAATTTCTGACAACTTTTCTGATAGCAAATCTTGTTCAATGCACAAATAAGAGAGGAGAAACAGCTCTGTCAGCTGGTCCACTAGCTTTTCTTTGATACCTGCTCATGATGTTTTCACCTCATTTTGTAGCAACTGTATGAAAAATTAACATGGCATTCATTACTACTAATAAATCATAATCCTGCCACGCAGAAAAGCTCGTGCCAAAAGATAGAATTAGCAAATTCATAAACATGTTTGGGTCCCAGCATCAAGAATTGTATAATTATTGAAAGAGTACTATTGTCAGTCAAAACTGACATAACATCATCTCAGTATTGCTGGCTGGAACTAGGATTTGGAACAAAACCTCGACAACTCAGACACCAATATCAGTCAGACCAGTTAAAACAAAATATAGTCATTTGCTCAACTTACTAAATGCCTGAACGCAACAACGTGGTTTCTGGTTAGATGATTTATTAGGCAAACACATGGAAGTTAATATTATTAAAACGGGCTCCGCATGTAACAAAGACAGGCCCACTGAACTGGAGTAAGGGAATGAGACAATTGATAAACTCAACTATTAATAATAGCTACCAAGAGAACCACAGCACAAGCTAAAATTAGGCCCCTAAATAGAGCACAATTTGTTACTTTAGCACATGTACTTTTAACTTCTGTTCATTTGGCCTTTCTATTAGAATTTCTTGTAATAATTAGCTGTTAGCCCATCACAGAAAATCTGGCCCTCTAAAGAGAGTTCCATTCCCAGTGTATTACTTACGCTGTTACATAAGAGGGAAGAAAATAGTTTTTGCTCGTGCTGCCCTGTGTATTACACACTGCTAACAGAATCATTTATCAAGGGCCAAATTTTTCCATCAACGGTCAGACTTTACAACCAAAAAAGATACAGGGGCCAAATATGCCAAATCTATAGTATATGATAAAATGACAATTTGTGCCAAGTACAAGGATTAAATTTTAGTTTTTTCCATGAGATTCTACACAGACACACCAAAAAATAAGAGCGGAAACTAGAAGCCCAAGTGCTCTAAATTACCAAAATATAATAAGTGGCATATAGTTTATGAGATTTCAAAATAACAACTTAAGACCTTACTGTTATCGTATATTTTCAATTTCTTCCTCTTTTTGTTACATTCTTTATCCCCGTTTGTTGTCAACCTATAATCTCGTAAAGGATGATACTTCATGGATTCCAACTCTTCCGCTGCCTTTTTTAGCACCTGCTTCTCATTTCTCTGCCATGAAATTACATGACGCATCATTCAACTTATCATATTCCATACATTACATATGCGACACTTTGAGATATCAAGACTTACATAGGCCTTATTTAATCCTGCTATTTGCTGTTTGCAAAGCCTAAGCTCCATCTCCAGTGAATGAACTCGAGATTCAACAGAAACAACATTTTGCTCCACTATTTGCTTTTGCCTACCTCTAACCACCTCTGGTTGCCACACATTCAAAGCCACAGAAGCTTGCCTGAAAATAATCAAAAAAATCCCCTCCAATCTATTATAATAGCAACTTCTGAAAGCAATCCTAACCAAATAAAATGGCATAGTTCACATAAATCAAATGCAGAATGAACCGAGCAGCTCTAAACTATGCATCACTTGCTTCTAACTGAAATCAAAAAGTATTAATACGGTAATACAGATATATAAACTACAGATTTTTCACAAGCTATTTTCTCTTCATAGGTACTACATAAATAATATAAGTTCACCCTCTTCCTTACTACAAACCAAAGAAAAGATTCTTCACATTTTTCTCCTGGTAGGCTTATGAATAAATTTGCCCAACAGAATTTCAATCAAGCTGATCACAGTTATAAAAAATAAATAAAATAAAATAAAATAAAATAAATAAGCTGGCAATTGGCATGCATTCAAAGAGTAAAACAATTCAATTATCTGAAGTTTTCCAAAATTCAGCAATCAGCACCACTAAATTCCTCCATGACCATAAAATTAAATTCATATGATCAGTAACATGTTGACAACTTATGCAACTGTACAATACCACGTAGAATCATTTACAACTGATTACCTGACCTTGAGCAAGTTGGATAATTCGTTAGAGGCGTCTCTCATCCTCTCACTCTCTTGAAGCAGTCGGGTCTCTGTTTCTCTAATCTTCCTCTCCCGCTCCATAATTTCACTCTCCTTTCTGAAAACCGCCCTTCTATGGGCAGCCAGTATTCTCTCTTTCTCCCTCCCAAACCTTAAGAAAAACAGCCAAGTTTTCGTTCCACTATAAACATCAAATTCGATTACGAAACAACAGATGTTATCTTCATAAGTACCTGATTTTATAGGTCGATTTTGCCGAAGACGACATAGGACGGCGGTGATCAGTGTTGTTAGGGTTTTGCAGTTGAGGTGTCGCAGAAAAGTCCGAAGAGAGGAGATGGGACCAAAGAGAGTCCTCATCGGATAAGCGGTGGAGGCGTTTGCAAGAGATGGAAATAGAGCATAGATCTTTATAGGTGAATTTGGAGTTTTGGATTCCAAATTCCAGAATTTGCATCCATATCTCGTCTGGAAGACGCAAACCTGCCATTTTTCTCTGTATCATCCCACCTCCTGAGAGTTCGATTCGACGGTCATTTCTATTTGGATTTTGGGCTTTTTATTAATTTTTTCTTTTCGATAAAATAAAATTTTGTTATTTGAAAATTGAAAAGAAATTAATGTTAAACCTCATAACATTACTTTCTCTTTTACAATGAAATTAATTCAAATTTGTTTTACAGTAAATATGAAATACCTCCTTTTTTTTTTTTACTGAAAAACACTAAATACCTTGAAAACTCTTGTTTTGGAAAATTATTTTCTAAAATATATTCTTTTAAGAAATTTCACATGATACAAAATGGTCCAAATGAGATTAATTACAACAACTTCTAATTTATAAATACTCTCCCAAATTATTACAAATTGTGCCACCTCCTATTTTTAATATAAACTCGTTAGTTATAGATATAATTCATCATTTTTAGTAACTTTAAATACTCAATTGACCATTTTGTATATTAGAAGTAAAATTTAACTTTTTACTCCATTAAGGGGTTTAAAGTTTTTTTTTTTTTTTTTGCTCGTTTAAAGTTTTTTTTTTTTTTTTCGCTCCATGTGCAATCATATATTTATATTTTTATCCCATACCCCATGGTCATTATCCAATTGTCTATATATCATTTTCATAAGCTGTGAAATGATTCAAAAATTGACCGAAAGTAACATGTTGCTCAACAAAAATGTTAATTAAACATAATAAAATATACTTCTTTCCGTTAACTTTGGATCACATTGATATGCATCTTAATAGCTTATGAGACAAAAAAAAAAAAGGTAAATAAAACAAGCCAAAAAATAAACTGATAATAGCACAAAAAGCAAAAAAAATTTCAAGCCAACGTTAAGACATTTTTTACTTTTATACTTATTTATAATTGGCAAAATAGTATTAAAAGTCAAAATTCTCATCAAGTAAAAATAATTTATGTTTGTCGTTTAGACAATTTAATTTTTGCTTTTTTTAGTTTTAATATTGTTTTTACCATCCAATTTAATCTCTATTCAAGAGGAGACAGACTCTTAAAAAGTAAATTCTCCTAACAATTAGTAAATTTTGTCATTCACAAGGGGTCGAACTTAAAAAAAAAAATAAGGAAAAAGTTTTTTCCAGCCTAAGGTAAGAAAAGCCTTAAGACTACAGAGAGACTTACGAACAATGTTATCATAACCGTACCGAACATCAAACCGGTGAAGCTACTGGTACGTGGTACAACCGGTTCAACCGGGTAATACCGGTGGTTATACCAGATTATTATTTTTTAAAAAAATATATTATTTAAAAAATAAATAAGCTTATAAATTCATCAAACACAAGTTTCAAATATTTAATACTCAAAAGAATTTCATAAAATATCCTAAAATTTCATCAATTTTAAATTTTAATGATAATTGATTTAAATTTTAAAATTTGAAAAATTTTGGTTTGAAACCAAACCAAACCAGACCAAACAAAACTAATTCAGTTTGGTTCAAGTCAAACCGAATGCATATTGGTTTGATTTTGGTTTTTATAATTTTATATGTTAATTTTTTGGTTCGGTTTAAAATTTCATCAATTTTAAATTTTAATGATAATTGATTTAAATTTTAAAATTTGAAAAATTTTAGTTTGAAACCAAACCGAACCAGAACAAAACAAAACTAGTTCAGTTTGGTTCAAGTCAAACCGAATATATATTGGTTTGATTTTGGTTTTTATAATTTTATATGTTTATTTTTTGATTCGGTTCGGTTCGGTTCGAACAGAACCGAACCGTCGAACCGAACAGAATCAAAACCAAAGATAGAAAATGGTCAAAACCGGTTTTTGACCGGTTCGACGGTTTGCTGGTTTGTAGCCGGTCGAACCGATCATCTCCGGTTTTTTATCAAACTGTTCATTTTAATCAAACCGACCGGACCCATAGCCGGTTCGCAGTAAAACCGGTCGAACCGGCCGGTCCGGTCCGGTTTTCATAACATTGCTTACGAGAAGACTTATATATCACTCAACCACTCAGGACTCCAACATTGGCTGTTGGATTCGAATGCGGGTGGGAGTCTCTTCCTTCAAAAAGTTACATTAATCTCAGCAAGGGAGACTCCTTTTTCCCCTTGTGTGTTGTGCTACGAGTTGGGTCATGCTATCAGCTTCTCTGAAAGTGCTACAACACTACTTCCATTAAGGCCATGAATAACCAAACCAACCAAAAGCATTTGAAAGATAAGATAGATTGATAGAGAATGTTCACTTGTCTTGTATTCCTCATATAAAACTCAAAACTACCACTCCTACCTGCTAACACTACACATTACTGCCAGAATTTGAAACACAAGCATTTACATAGCAATATTCATTGAACAACAGAGACCGCCATCTCTCATCTACAGCTTGTATTTCCATTTAAAGAACTATTGCTTCTGCATCAAACTTTCATTCAGTAATGCATAACATTACTATTAACTAGCTTTCAAGCATATCAAACTTAAGCAAACAATTACGAGTTCTGCAACCTTATGCTATTTCTACCCATGATTCTTACTTGTCCATCTCATGCATAATTACAGCTGAAAGTATAATAGCTGGCAGCATAATAGTTAAGATTTCATTTGGATAGAAAGACTGAATTCCTGACATCCATGCTTCATCTGAGCATTTACAAGTAGGCTAAAACACAATTTGCCCATTGATTCTTCATACTCATTTCATAACATCGTAGTACTAGTCTTCAGCCATATTCTAAAAAAGCTAAAACCGAAAAATGCAGTCTAAGTTACACTAGTTTTACCTTCTGGTTGTACTATTAGCCAATTACAGACTTCAATCATGAGAAACTTCCATAAACACATGGGAGATGTAGTTTGGGAAGTAATGCTAATCACAGCATATACAAAATTTGTGCCTAAAAACCATCAGTGTTTCTTTTACCTGGCAAAAAAATCTCTGTCTAGTCTCTTATTGCACTTAGAGGATCAAAACATCATCAAATTTGTTGCAGTTCCAACAATAAAAGGCTCCATCAATAACCGAGTCAAGAAGTAAAAGATGACACCCAATGCTATCGAAATAGGGAGAGCCGGTAAAGCTCTACGGCACAATGACAGCAAAATAAGAGTGCAACCAAGTCCAGAAATAATTGCAAGATAACATGCATATACTGTCATGAGATCGTACATTGCAGCCCTACCCACAAGAACACTATAGAAAATGAAATCTCCAAGACCAAGTTTAATGCCTCGACTAGCAAGCACAGAGTTTTCAGAAGAATCCCTCCTTACAGGCTCCCTTTCAGTCTCCATTGTCAGCATATCAACAAGAGGAGACCTTTCCTCGTCAGCGACAATTTCAGGCACGCGACTATTAACCACTGTTGAATACTCCGATGATTCACTGCTGGTAGAGTGCCTATCCCGTGCAAAAACAACCAATGGGGACCTCTCTAAATCATCTCTATTTATCGAACCATCCGCATTTTCAAAGTTCCTATTTCCACTCCCATTTTGATTTATAATGTTGTTTGGCACTGTTTGCATTTCCACCGACCTGGAATCTGAAACTCCACCAACCAAAAGGTCCAAACTCCTACCTTGATTGTTCACATCTTGTGAAACTGTTGGCCGAGCCTCATAAACCAATGCTGGAAGTTCCTCATCTCGGCTCTGGGCTAACTCCACCAGCAACTTAAGTGGCCCACCAGGTGCCAAAACTGCCACTAGATCATACACTGCCAACGCCACCAGCAAAGTCCAAGTAGTCCACTCTGGTAACTTTGTAAACCAAGCAGCAACAAATATCCCTAATGCCACCATATATCCTTGCCTCAAGAAAATCGGTATCCCGCCCGCAAACACGGACAATACACCCACAATTGTAAAATTAAATAACATAATAAAGCAGGTAATTGAATCCACGGGAATTGAGAAATGCTGGATCAATGATAAGAAAATTGAACCTCCCATGGAACCTGCGAAACAAGAACACGAAGATAAAAGCAATAGCAAAGTAATGCTGAAAAGCAACCACCAATGGTAACTAATAGAAAGCAACTACAACAAAGAAGTTAAAGGTAGCAGAAAAAAGATCTCAAATTACATTCAAATCATAAAAGCATACACATACATTGGTCAATGATTTACAATTTAAAAACCCGAATTATCAATGGAGTGATAAAAGTTGTATAATATGCTTCAACGGAAAAACATAGAAACTATAAGCATGCATAGGAGAAAGCAACAAAAAACACATTGGTATAAAAACTATGATACACTGAGTATAAGATCAAAATGCCTACCACATACCCAGGAATTGCATAATCTTCGGACAGTGAATTTAAAAAAAAAAAAAAAAAAAAAAACCACCAGTAGAATGAGCATATTTGGAGTTGAAGCTTATCTCTTTCAGGGGTACTAAATTGAGACCATGAAATTTCATACTCGCTGAACTTCAAATCGGGAATGCAGTTGAAGGCGATAATTTGAAAAGCAATACAAACCATATAATCAATCATCACAAAATTAAGAACAGAAAATGTGCGAAAGCTACAAGAAACAAAGAACAGAAAAAATAAAAACAAAATTCGAGCTAAGTAGATTAATGAAATAAAAAGAGGGAGGATTTGGAAATGTACCGAGCACAAAAAAGGCGGAGAAGCGCATGTAATTCTTCAAGAAGTTGGTACAATTATAATAGTACAAGAGAACCAAAAGGAAAGTGACAAGGGCAACGATAATAACAAAAACTAGGGCATTTAGGAGCGAGCCTTCGAGCTTCTGAGCAGTAGAATCAGAGGGGTTTTCTAGGTAAACAAGATTGGCAGCGGTGCGGATCGGAGGGGCGGAGGCAGCATCCGAAAAAGGGTTAGAAGGGGAGAGGGAATAGACGATAAGAACGACTAGAAGCATACAGATTGAGACTGGGGACATAACGTCAATTATCTCTATCCCAATAGATTCCAAAATGCTCGACTCCATTATTAGGGAATTTTGTCGAGCAATGGGTGGGTGATTTCGGCGGGATTAAGGCATCTAGTCCACTTTGTGATGGAGGCTCGGAATTGCAGAAACCCGAGTCATGATTTTGATTTCGTACAGAGAAATGCTCCTCTCTCTCTGCCCCCTCTCTTTCTCTCTCTCTCTGTTCTACTCTCCTTTTGTTTTTATTTTTATTTTTATTGTTTTTTAACTTGTTCGATAAAAAAAGGGAGATATAAAACGGCAAAAGGACTTTTGGGCACTGTGGTATAGCAGATTTACTGCTATATGATATTCACATTATCAATTTGGGATATGTGATATTCATTCTTTTACCTAATTGGTCCTGTGTAGTATTCAATTTCGCTTCTGTGATATTAATTTCGTTATCTAATTGGACCAACGAGTATTAAAGAAACGCGTGTCTCGCGTTCAATTTGGTCCAATTCGGTAACGAAATGAATACCGCAGGATCCAAATTAGTAATGTGTATACCACATGGTAGTAATAGATAAATCGGCTATACCACAAGGCCCAAAAAGGTCTTTTTGCCGATATAAAAGAAATGCATTTTTTCAATTTCTATTTTGATAATAACCAACATCAAACCAGCCTATGTAGCTATACTCTAGTGGTAGCCTATGTAGCTATACTCTAGTGGTAGGAGGAATTGAATTTTATTTATTTATTTATTGTGAAATTTGAAACTAGTAATAGAATAAAATACTCAAAGTAACACTATTGTAACATGTAAGAAATGGATTTTTATTGCCGCGACGAAATATTGAAAATATTGGTCGGGCCTAACATCAACATTGCATATAGCTTTTTAGTGACAAGCAAACAAAAAAGTTTAGCCCTTGGGTTATTAATTCTTACACAAGCAAGAGATGTGTTTCAAGCCTAAAGGCGACATGATACCATCTAACTAATCAAGAACTCTTAAACAAACAAAGATGTTGTCATTTTTCTAATGGGACTAAAAGTCCCTCATGCCTATATAAAGAGGTAAGCCCCGGATTCCATTCACGTATTCGCAACTCAACTCTTTACTCTTTCTCTTTCTCTTTGCACTTTTGAGACTCATTATTGACCCCATCTACGACAACTAGAGTCTCTTCTTTCTTTCGATGTTTAGCCATGAAGATCTGACATCTCAAGCACGGTTCATTTAGTGACCAAAAGAAATTTTCCTCAGCAACATCAGTGGTGAGGTAAGCGTGGGCATGTCATTCAAAAACTCAAGGAAGCACAATGACCTATGTCATATCCACCTCCATCCCAACTAGCAACCCATTGATCACAGCAGTGACCACCCCTTTGAAGGAGATAAACATCGTAGGAGGGTCCCTATTCTCAGGAATCCTTAATAAGCATAGTAATGGTAGCTCTAGCACCCATAAACACCTCTACAATCCAAAACTTAATGAACCAAATGCAAGCTATTATAGAAACTCCTAGTGATGGAATCACAACAGCAATAGGTTTCATAATGCGCGACGTCACACCTCCATGGGGAATCCTTTATAATGGATCTTTTAGAGATAGCCAAGTGGGCCGAGTACTCTTTCTATTGACACAGGCAGAATGCAGATTCCCTCTAAACTACAAACCTCAGTGGCAATGGATCAGCAAATAGCGATAATGCCCTTGGTGCTGCAAGTGGCCTTTTTTGCATTGTCGGCTCCATATTAGGCCATGTTCTCTTTTATGCATAATTCTTAGTAGAAATGCCCTCAATAGGAGATGGCAACGTCGTGTAATGTAAGCATGCTAGGGGCTCAAACGTTTGCTTGATGTTGGAGGCTCAACAAATTTCATGACAACCTTGATGTATCCACTATATAGTTCCATGTTAAAATCTCAACAATGTCATAACCTCTATGCTAAGGGAAGCTTCCCCTCACTTATAGGTTACCTTAGTATTCCATGCTCCAATCATCCATAAAATCGACATAAGGCTTGACAACTTCAAGTCCAAAATAAGTTCCTCAAGGATCAAGGAATGCAATTTGCACTATTAAATGACAAACCCCACCTTTACTTCCTTGGTAATATGAAATGTAAAATTTTTACAATACTTACTCTTTTCGAAAGTGTTAATAATAGCCTTATTATGTAGACTTCACAAAACATACGTTAATGTTATGTTGTTATTTTTGTAAATGGATGGTAATCACAATAGATTTAATGTTGAGATTATGCTTGCAGTTCATAAAATGAACATGTCATGCATTCATGCTCCAGGGGCCTTATGGACTATAAGAAGATTATTGATTATAAGCTCCCATAACCTTGCATAATAATAACATCCTAGTGGACCTAAAGATGCATACGTGTCTCCCTAAGAGAGAAAATGTGATGAGATGCTCCAAATTTCATTGTAAAATCATGCCTGTCTGATAAGTTGCAAAATAGTCTAATATTGGCTTCTTATCTATCTCTTATTTTTTTTGTTTTATCCTATATTTAGGTCCATATTTTTCCTTTTTATGTTTTAGAGATTTATTTTGGAGCTTAAAATTTTGATTTTGAAGTTTGAAGTGCATAAGAGGGTGAGCTATGAAGTCTTAATCCATGAGCATGGCTTATAGTGTGCTGCTGATGTAGAAAAGAAACTAAAAAAGATGACAGTTTATAACCTATGATCACAGCTTAAGGCAAATCCGATTTTGGAGGGTTTTATATGATTTTTAGACTTCCTAATTACTTATTTTATTAGCCTAATACATTTTTTGTCTGCTTAACTTGGCCCAAAGCACCTACTATTACCTCCAACTTTGGATATGTCCACTTAGCCCCCTAAAATTAGCATAATCGACCTAATTAATCCCTTCAATCTTACGCGGCAGAGAGAGTGAATTTCACCCATAATTAGGAGTGTGGAGAGTAATTTTACACGAAAACTAATAAAAGAAATAAAAAGCATCAATAAATCAAATTAGAGCTAATAAGCTCAATCATTAAACAATGGAACTCTAAATTAGAAAGGAAAAAAGAGAGAAAGAGAAGATAATGAACAGTAAGAACAACCTAATTAACTCGAACACATAATTAAGAAATCCAAAGAAGAAGCTATAACAAGAAAGGGAACAAAAGCAAATAGTAACCCTTTAGCAGCACTGTTAGTGGATGACATTTTTTACAAGACACGATGATGTGAATTGAGGGATTGGGGAATAATAATAAGCACATTTGTGCAGAAATTCGCTTTCAGAAAACTAGTATTGAAAGAGACTCAAAACCTAAGTCTCGAAGATGGTTTAGGAGTCGCCACCCAGTTCAGCTCTACCGGAAAATTTCAGTACAGCCAAATCTGAGTAGGGACTGGTATATCATCCAGAGATCAGGTCTAGACAATACATCTACTTGGCCTAATTTGAAACACGTATTAACATTCTAACATAAAGCATATCACCAACTACAGCGGGATTCAATTTGTAAGTATCGTACATATGAAATAAAAAGCGATAAATAAATAAGGATTACAACCGAACACCAAAACCACCCTACGGGGATACATTCTATAAAAAGGGGATCGGGATAAAATTGCCTAAAATACATGAATTTCTAAGAAAAAGAAAGAGAAGCTAGCATACATCTCACCTAACATACAGCTAAACCTACAAAACAAAGGTTAGCATAAACAATTAAATGCATACAGGACTCAAACAGAGTAGAAGGGGTAGGTATGATAGCTCGGGGTCATGCATAATAGGTGATAGTCGGGGAACCCAAGCGGTTCGACCAGTTAGACTTGGAAAATATTTTAAAACGTGTTTAGATAGGACTGGAAATTCATTTTTGAAAACATCTTAGTCCATTTTTTAATTAAATATGCATGTAAGGTTGGTCGGATATCAAGAGACTTAGTCTCTATCGATGAACTGTTCTAAAACTTGCTGAATTCTACTTCTAAAATGTAAAGCTACGGTCTTGATGCATGAATAGGGTTTTTAAATGCTTTTTTTCACATTTTGTACGGCGATATCCGTGCAAATATACATATATCCACATGGATATTGCTTTAGGGAGCAGTGATGCCACATCGCAAAATGAGATTTTTGCCAAGAGTTTGAGTGGGTACAAACTTGAGGTCTATATGGATATCATCAACCTATAGAACATCTATAGGTGATATCGGTTGCAACTATGACTATAGCCATGCGGATATACTTAGGTCCATACAAATCTCGATTCCAAAAACCAAATAGAAATAGAAGACGAGAAAACAATGCCTAACTACCACCAAATCGACCCAGAAAACTATAAAAAGGATTTAGGTTTCTCAGAATGTTACCCTTGGAGCGTGAAGACACGGCTTTAAGGTTTTGATCACACCAAATGAAGGCTTGATTAGAAGATTTATTGAAGTTGCTGACTAAGGATGAGACTTGCTTAAAATCCAATAAGTTGAGGTTTTTGTGAGCCAAATTAGTCTCTAAGCCTATTAGAGATTAAGTGATAGTGTTTTCCTTATGTATCTAAATAAGTTTTAATCCTAAAGGTGGAGTTTAAGTGACAAAACTTAAAAAAGTAGAGGAGAGAGTAAACTTCTTCATCAAGTCTTTCCTTTCCTTTTCTCTCCTTTTCACTTCATCATAAAACCCTAAAATATTTCAAAATTGCCTCCTCCCTTCTCTTTGTCACAAAGAGATGGTTATATACCAGGTTGGGGGATAACAAAATATCCTAACCAATGGGAGAAGGATGTCATACATCAACAATTCTGTACTTTCAGAAACACCAGTGCAGTTATGGCTAAATCAGTACGGATGTCATATAATTCGTGCGACTATAGCCTAATCTATGCGACTATTGTTCTGATTCTCAGGAATTTGATTTTCGGCATTCAATCTTAAGCCTCAGTGAACCAATGACAAGCCTTGTCTACGGTTTGACCTCGACCTCTGATCCCGTGGAGACTACCAAACCCACAATTATCATCATAGAAATTCGAGAGTGAAAATTCCACACTCACAAGTGCCTAAATTAGTATCACTGAAAAAGAAAGCAAGGAAGGAAGCAATTAAATAGACATATCATTGAAATAGTGAAAATAATAATCGAAGAGATCAAAAGGAAGAGTGGGAGATGTTGAAGACAAACCAAAGAAGGGGAAAAGGAGGAAGAAAGAGGAATAATTGAACAAAAGGAAAACATAAACACCATTGAACAATCAGTTGGCTCATCTCCTTGTAATCCTCGATGACTTATCTTCTTAACGATTGCAATCAACTTGAATGGCAATTTTAGGTTTTCATGATTTGAGATTGACCCATGAACAATCAATTATTTCATGAGTTGATTTTTGAAATTTGACACGTGGTAGTGCATGTATCACAATGTCCTTAAGTTGTCTAGTTTAGTCAGATTGGAGGAGTCATGTGGGTCAATTTTATGAACTTTAGGGGGAGCAACCCTAAGTTCTAGTGAGGAGGGAGCAACAAATGCATTAGGCATACTTTATTTGTATAAGTTTTTAGTTTATTTAGTCTATTTAGAACTTTATTTTATTCCTAGATTAACTATAATAGGATTTTTCTAATAAATCCTCATTAGAGTTATTTTCCTTTTTAGATTTCTTTTATTAATTTTGCTTTTTCAATTAGTAAAAAAATAAGGAGAGAACGTATAAATCATCCATCATTAATTTTTCTTTCTTCTCTTTGGTGTTTTGTTCTTGCCATGAAGAACTAAACCCTAAGTTCTAGTGTGGAGGAATTCGATCTTAAACAATGAACTGTGAGATCATTTGAGCTTACATTTCTTCATACATTTCAAGTTATCAATTTTATTCTTTTCTTATTCGTATTGTATCTTTAATCCTTGATTTAATTATTTACTCGTAATTGATTTGTTAGTTAAATATTTAAATATGTAATTGTTTATTTAGTCTAATCCAAGTAGCAAACAACGTGATTAATTATTAACAAATTTTTAATCTATATTGTGAATTAAATTGGTATGCTTTAAATAATTGTGCCTTAGTGATTATTGAATAGAATTAGTATCTCTTTCGTAGGTTAATGTTTTTTTAGGAAATTTAATTGTGAAACTTGTTTGGAATTGTTTAATTTTGAATAGAGATAGTTAAAGACTGTTTCTTAATTTTATCTGATCGGTAAGAAGAGATAGGTGATTTATGCTTTTTTTTTTTATAACCGAACCTAATTTATTTAAATGATATGAAGTTATTATTTTTATATGATTGATAATTAATTGGTTCAATTCAAGACTAAAACTTACCTGCTAACTCGAATCCTTTTCATATAGATTTCTCATCAGATTATTTTTGCTTTAGTTAGTTTTACGATTAGTTGCATTCTAAAAAATCTCCTGTTTACTTTTATTTGCCATACTTTAAAAGAAGTAGTTCAACCAATTTCTGAGGATTCAATCTTACTCTATACTTATTAAAAAGTTTGGTTCCTAAAAGTAAACATTTTTTTTTTGTGTTCTTTGTAAGAATTTTCACCATGCAAAACAAAAATTTTTTAGCAGAAGTAGTTGATTTGCACTCAAATCCAGTCCAAGAAAATATTCATATTGGAAAGAAACAGACTCAACCAGAAAGCGATTTAAATCTTACCCGGATTAAGAAGCTTTTAATGTAAATTCCCAAACAGGAAATCTCTACCTTCACACATGGAAGCCTCGAACGATTGAACGAGCGTGCTAGCACTAGACAGGAGCAGTTGGCCGAAGCCTTAGAGAGCACTAAGGGGGCTGAAATTTTGTCTGTGTAAAATGGGAAGATGCAATGTTTCTTAGGGAATTAAACTAATAAGGCGTTTTTTATACTCTAGGTTAATTAGGGTTTTAATTAATTAAAACCCATAACCTTATAATATATATATGCATGCATCCTTAAATTAATTTATGTCAAAATCCAATTAGGACATAATTATATTTTAGCCTTAATTTATTTATTACACTATGCAATAAAATAAATTAACTTAAATACAATTTAATTCCCTATAACGTCAAAAATCCAATTTTGACAAATTATATTTTAATTAAATTATTTATTGTACCATACAGTAATTAATTGATATTAAGATAATTTAAATCTCATAAATGTCAAAATCCAATTTTGACAAGTTATAAATTAATTAATTTATTTATTGTACCATACAATCAATAAATCAATATAAATGTAATAACTGCTCTTTAATGAAATATATATCAAATATATATTAATGTCCTACACATTCAATTTTGACCCTATGCGTGTAATCTAGTAAGTTCATCTTTATAGTGGCAGGGGGTCACAAACCTTTGAACCCATGGACTATAGGTGGGTTTTAGCAAACCATTATAGCCCCCCAATTAAGATGAATATATCTTTTGGACATATATACCTTGTAACATTTTTCTTATACATCCCATGCCCTTTAGATTTCTCTGTACTGCAAGAACCACGACTACGTCATCCCCTATGGCTGTAAGTACATTTCTGATACCAAGTAGACTGAAGAACTCAATCGCTTAATTGCCTAGTAATTAAGTACGGGTTTGGCCAAACGCTTCTCAGTTTGACCCATTAAGTGGCCGGTGATATCATGATCTCATTTAAGATATTGGCATTTCCCTTCACCTTGCTTATGACCCATAGGTATTCACTAGCATACCCAATCATACCCATACTTGGAACTCTGTAACGAGCCCATTAAACGTATATCAAAGTATGTGAGATCATGCCTAAGTCCATAGCAATATCAGGTCTAAGGATCCAATATAAGTGCTACGAGACATTCACTTGTCTTATGGGGGTCAAGTGATATACTTTGAGTGGATCGATCTAGTACCATGTAACCTAACATGTACCCATCTCTTTGATTGACATTCCATGTCCAATGGTCCGTAGAACACCATAATACAATCAAAGACTATGCTAGTCTTTGGTTAGTTTCATTCCCATGATATAACAGACTAGGGATATTTATCTTTAAGTGTTTACCCTACTCTTAGTTTTACTACTAAGAGATGCTCCTAACAAACAAGATTATGACTTAATTAATGGATTCTCTATAACTATTAATTGCACAAGAAATTAATAAAATAGATTAATACCTTTTATTAAATATCAAAAATCTGATTACATTAACAAAGGGACTAAGGCATACACCAATAATCTCCCACTTGCATTAGTCCCTGCAATGCAATGGTCTAACCCCCATAGATCTCACATGAGCCTCAAACTTAGGCTGAGCTAACTGTTTGGTCAAAGGATTTGCAATGTTATCATCAGATCCAACCTTACAAATCTTAACATTCCCTTGTTCGACTATCTCTCGAATTAAATGGAATCTCCTAAGTATGTGCTTGGATTTCTGGTATGACCGATGATCTTTAGCTTGTGCAATGGCCCCATTGTTATCACAAAAGAGATCAACTGGGTCTAGGATTAAGGGAATAACTCCTAACTTAGTGACAAACTTCTTAATCCAAATAGCTTCCTTTCCAGCTTCTGAGGCAGCAATATACTAAGCTTTTGTGGTACAATAGGTTACTGTAACTTACTTAGAGCTTTTCCAGTAGATAGCACCTCCATTCAACATGAATAGAAACCCTGATTGTGATCTATAGTCATCCACATCTGTCTGAAAGCTTGTATTTGTGTAATCACTGACTGCAAGTCTTTTTTGACCACCATTCACTAGAAAGCTATCCTTAGTCCTTTTCAGGTACTTTAGGATTGCTTTGACAACTGTCCAATGGGATTCCCCTAGATCCTATTAGTATCAGCTAGTCATACTCAGTGAATAGGAGACATCAGGTCTAGTACATAACATAGCATACATAATGGATCCAATAACGGATGCATAAGGAATCCCATTCATGTGCTCCCTCTCTTCCTTACTGGAAGGATAGTCCTTCTTGCTCAAGACCAACCCATGCCCTCTCAGCATTAGTCATGTTGAACCTAGCAAGGACTTTGTCTATGTACCTTTCCTAACTTAGGCCCAAAAGCCAAAGTGATCTATCCCTGTAGATCCTGATACCCAGTATGATTTCAGCTTCCCTTAAGTCCTTCATCGAACCATTTACACAACCACTGATTTACCCCTTGTAGTGATGTGACATTGTTTCCAATGAGTAGGATGTCATCAATGTATAAGACCAAGAATGTAATCATGCTCCTACTGATCCTGTTGTACACACAAGGCTCATCTTCGTTATTGATAAAGCCATATTCCTTTATAGCTTCATTAAAATGAAGGTTCTAATTATAGGATGCCTGCTTGAGCCTATAAATAGACCTTTGCAGTTTACATACCCATTCAGGATACTTTGGATCGACAAAACTCTTCGGCTGAGCCATGTAAACATCCTCTTAGAGTTTTTCATTAAGGAAAGCAGTTTTGACATCCATTTTCCATATCTCATAATCAAACCATACAGCTATGGCAAGTAATATCCTAATGGATTTGAGCATAGTGACTCGTGAGAAGGTTTCATCATGGTCAATTCCATGGACTTGTTTGAAACCTTTTGCAACCAGCCACCTCTTGAAGCTATTATTGGCCGTTAGCTTGTAGCATCACTTGCAACCAATTACCTTAGCAACTAGAGGTGGATCAACCAAGTTCCAAACTTGGTTATCATACATTGATTGCATCTCAGCTTTCATGGCTCCAAGCCATTGATCTGAGTTGGGGCTATCCATAGCCTTCTGATAGGACAACGACTCTTCCTGGTCCTGGACCATAAAAATGTTCTCTTTAGTCATAAGAAAACCATATCAGCAGCAGCACGTCCCCTTTGATCACAGGCACAACAAGTGGTTTGGGAATAGGAGCAACTAGGAGCCTCTTCCCATTACCCCAATCTGAAAGGAATCAAGCGGTCCCACTTATAGCAACACCACTAGCATATACATTCTTGGGAGATACCAGGCAGATAAATAAGCCAAATCCAATTTTCATGAGGTACGGAGAATCCCAGGATGCATATCAACAGCCCTTGATAGTAGGAACTCCGCCAGCCCCGCGAACATCACAAACAAGGCTACCCAATTACCAGACCCTGATTCAGACACCCCCTCCTAATTATCACCCTACTCATGGGTATATGCTAGGACCACCACCAACACCAGTAGCAGCATCAGTGCCAGAAAGGACTGATGACCCAAAGATGATGGCACTTTTCAAGCACTACTTCTCTCGGTTCTCAGTTTCGATCCAAAAGCCATTACTAGAAAGCGAAGGATCTTGTTTCACCAATTAGATCCTGGACATGCTGTGTGACCTCAAATTTAAGCAGCTCAACTTCAAAAATTATAATGGGAATACCGATCCCTACGTCCACTCAAGAAACTATAAAAACCGAATGGTGATAGCAGGGGCGAATGAAAGGTTGATGTGCAGGCTATTCTCATCAACGCTAGTAGGCCCGGCTTCCTACTGGTTCGAAACCATGGAGCCAGCTTCGATTAATAGCTGGGAATAGCTAAGGGAATAGTTTTGCACAAAGTTCTACAGATCGGTGCCCACAGGAACAGCCAGCAGAACCTTGCATGATGTGAAACAAAGACAAGGGGAGTCCCTCAGAGAATTCATAGACTGGTTTACGTTGGCAATGGTAGGGATACGGAAGCTAGATTTTCACATAGTGCTGGAAGCATTAATCACCAACACTACCAACGAGAGACTAAAGACAGACTTAGTCCTGAGGAAACCCCAAAATATAACTCAAATGATCTCTATGGCCAAAACCTTCATAGAACTAGACGTGGTAGGAGCACTGGTCAGGAACCGCAAGGAGGGAGAAAGGAGATCAGAAGATAGGCGGTCCAAGAGGGATAGAAGGGACCCCAGACAGTCCGGAGGGTTTACCATACTAAACCGGCCGCTAAACGAAGTACTGATAGTAATAAAAAAAAGTGCAGACAGGAAAGGCCTATCCTACCTAGAAGCTAGGAGAGGACAAACGATGGGCGAAGATAAAAATGCCTATTGCAAATACCATCGGGTGAATGGCCATGATACAGACGACTGCAAACATCTAGCTGAAGATATTGAGGAACTTATAAGGAAGGGCAGACTCCAAATGTTCAGAGATAAGAAAAACAAAGAGGAGCCGAAGCAGCCGGTCTCAGAAGAAAGCAAACTAGCCAAAAGGACCATGGGAGTGGTCATAGTAATTGCAAGAGGAGATCCACCAATGAAAAAAAAATTAAAAGAACCAAAGAGATAGGGAAAGACAGTAAGCTCAACCCATCTTTCTCAATGGAAAGTCAGGTGCAACAAGGCCACTTGGACGCCCTCATCATGGAGGCAGAAATAGAAGGATACTTAGTCAAACGGATCCTGGTGGACACAGGGAGCTCCACTAACATCATCACCAAAAGTGGCACCCAGCCGGATCCACCCAGTACATGCACCGTTGGTCGGCCTCAGTTGACACACAGTCCCGGTCGCGGGACAAGTAACACTAGACATGGAGATCAGAGATGAGAAACATGTTTAGAGGGCCAAGACAGATTTCACCATCATAGACTCCCCGCTGGCATACAATGCCATATTAGGAAGAGCACTCCTCTTAGAATCAGAGGCAGTACTATCTATCCAACACCTGTTTTCAACTGCCGTTTGGAATATTTCACATTCGGATTATAGGCTCTGGCCATTCTGCACTGGTACATCTGAAGATGATCCAGTGCCCTCAGTCGCCT
The DNA here is from genome assembly GCA_039660915.1 of Euphorbia tirucalli. Lineage (NCBI taxonomy): Eukaryota > Viridiplantae > Streptophyta > Magnoliopsida > Malpighiales > Euphorbiaceae > Euphorbia > Euphorbia tirucalli. Next base: position 22,802,918 of record CM077632.1, read on the forward strand.
TTCATCTAATGCTGCCAACTGTTCATATCTGGCTTGAACCCATTCAGTCTCTGGCAGCTGAGCCTCCAAGGCGACTCTAAGTGACTTAAGTTCTATTTCCACTGGTAATACCACTTCCATTCCATATACCAAGGCATAAGGAGTTTCTTCTGTCGACGTTCTGACACCGGTTCTGTAACCCTAAAGAGCATAAGATAGTTTGTCGGCCCAATCTCTGTAAGTGGTTACCATCTTTGATAAGATCTTCTTTATTGCCTTGTTAGCTGCTTCCACTGCACCATTAGCCTGTGGTCTGTATAAAGAGGACTTATGATGTTCAATACCATGCTCTACAAGTAGCCCAGCTATTGCCACTTGAAACTGTACTCCATTGTCAGTTACTATATGGTGAGGAATCCCATACCAAGTGAAGTATGTTCTTCTGGATGAACTTGACCATTTGCTTAGCCGTTACATTAGTGAAGGATTCTGCTTCAACCCATTTGGAGAAGTAATCAACTGCTACAACTATGAATCTATGTCCATTAGATGAAGCTGGATGAATCTCACCAATCATATCTATCCCCTACGCTGAAAACGGCCAAGGAGATGCTCGATTCTGAAGTTCAAGTGGTGTAAGATGACTGATATTTGCATATATCTGACATTCATGACATCTCTTCACTTTTCTTATACAATCTGCTTGCATTGTCATCCAGAAATACCCTTGTCTCATTATCTTCCTAGCCATGGCAAGCCCATTCATATGTGGTCCGCAGGTTCCTGCGTGTACCTGCTGCATCACTTCTTGCTTCTTGCTCTGTTAGACATCTCAGAAGAACCCCGTGTGCAGTTCTTTTGTACAACTTATCCTCCAAGATTCTGAATTGACTAGCCAGCTTTCTTAGTGTCAACTTATCAGCAGCACTGGTCTCTTTGGGATACCTACCTTCCTTAACATACTGGTAGATGTCAAAGAACTATGGTTTTTCTTCAACTATCAACTCCATTACCTCATGTACTTCGAAGCAAGGATGTCTGGAAGTGGTTATAACAAGTGGTTGCACTTGAGTTTCTTATGGATTTTCCCACATAGAGGATAACATTGTTAGAGCATCAGCCATCTTATTCTCATCCCTGGGGACATGTCTGAATTCACACTGGCCAAATAAATCTTTCCTGAAGTGTAGCAGCTCCAAGTAAGGCTGTAAGGCTTCTTCTTTCAGCTCCCACACGCCCTGAGCTTACCTGATCACTAGAAGTGAATCACCGACAATTAAGACATCGTTTGCCCCTAAGGTTAACAGAGCTTCCATTCCAAATAAGCATGCTTCATATTCTGCCCCATTATTGGTTATGGGAAAGATTAGCCTCTTGGATAAAGGAATAATCTCACCATCCTGTTTGCTATAAGTACCCCGATTCTAGCGCCTTTTCTACTCACTACCCCATCGAAGTACATAACCCATCTTTTCACTTCCACCATGGCTAGTTGTTCATCAGGGAATTCCAGATTCTCCGTATAATCTGATTATAGAGGTTGGTTTACCAGAAACTCCGCCACAGCTCTCCCTTTGATGGTTTTCTTTGTGATGTACTCGATGTCAAACTCAGATAAGAGTAACAGCCACCTGGATAACTTCCCAACCAATACAGGTGCCTCATAGAGATACTTCACCACCTTAGCCACGGCTTGTATCTTGTAGGATTGGAAATAGTGGCGCAGCTTCTTGGTCAACCAGATCATAGCCACACATGTCTTTTCCACCAGTGTGTACTTGGTTTCATACTCCAGCAATTTCTTGCTAAGGTAGTAGATAGGGTACTCTTTCCCGCCATCTTGCTCTTGTGCCAGCATTGCTCCTATAGAGGATTCTTCAACTGCCAAGTACAAAATCAGAGGTTTCCCTGGAACTGGAGGACTCAATACTGGTGGCTTTACCAGGTAAGCCTTGATCTTCTCGAATGCCAGTTGACACCTGTCATCCCACACAATCAGCTAATCTTTCTTTAATAGCTTGAAGATTGGTTCACAAGTGGAAGTCAACCGTGCAATGAAACGACTGACATATTGTAAGGAAACCAGAAATGGCCGGACTTCCTTTTCTGTCTTTAGGGCTGGCATATCTTGGATGGCCTTGATTTTATCTGGGTCCATTTCTATCCCCCTCTGGCTGACTACATGACCCAACAGCTTCCCTGATGTGACCCCAAATATGCACTTCTTGGGGTTAAGTCGCAAGTTGTACTCTCCAATACGTGTTAGAAATCTATCCAGGATAACAGGATGTTCCTCCCAGGTCGTTGATTTAACAAGCATATCATCGACATACACCTCGACTTCTCTATGGATCATATCGTGCAACAGAGTTGTGATAGCTCTCTAATAAGTGGTGCCAGCATTCTTTAATCCGAAAGGCATCACTCTGTAGCAGAAAGTACCCAACTCTGTGATGAACGATGTTTTCACCTTGTCGATCACATCCATCAGAATCTGGTTATACCCTGAAAAGCCATCCATGAAAGAGTACATTGCCGCTTTTGCTGCACTATCAACTAGGACGTTAATATGGGGCAATGGAAAATTATCTTTTGGGCATGCTTTATTCAGGTCCCTGTAGTCGACACATACTCTGACCCTTCCATCCTTTTTAGGCACAGGGACAATATTGGCTAGCCATTCTGTATACCCTACCACTTCGAGAAACTTGGCGTCTTTCTGCTTAGCCACTTCTTCTTTTACCAACGTAGCCCATTCCGGCCTTAGTCTTCTCAACTTCTGCTTTACCGGTCTGAACTTGGGGTCTGTTGGGATTTTGTGCACTGCTATCTCTATGTCCACACCTGGCATGTCTTCATACGACGAGGCGAAAGCTTTAACATGTTTTTGGAGTATTCTTATTAACTCTTTCTCTTCCTCGGATTCAAGCTCATGTGAAATGAATACCATTTTAGGGTTTTCATCTATTCTTATATTGATTTCATGCAATGCAGTGTTATGTATGCTAAATATGCTTGATGGTGATTTAAATGCATGCACAGAATTATCAGGATAAACATCACACAAGTAAGCAAACTGGGATTTCATTGCATTGAACTTATTATAAAGTACATCAGTTACATTGAAAATGGAAGAAATAGATACAATAAAATCATTTTCATCCTCCACAGGCGGAGGGCCTTGTTCCTCATCAACTTCCATCTCCCCTTTCAAAGCATCATCTGGGATCGCAGCTTTCTCTGCTTCTTTTCTGGTCACTTGCATCTTAGCTTTTTCCATAATCTTGGCAATTTCAGCAACCACAGAGTCTAAGTTCATTCTGGCCATCAGTTCTTCATCAAACCCTTCCTTGGATTTTCCAAACGCCTTACTTAAAGTAGCTATCAAAGATCCTGAAATCACCTCTATAGCTTCAACACAGGTCTTCTTTTCATCTTCTTCCTTGGCCGCCTCTATGACTTCTGCTACCACCTCAGATGGCTTTCCTTGTAAAATCTCAGATTCAGCAGCTGCTTCTTCCACCATTACAGGGGCTACTGGTTCCTCCTGGCTTTTGTCAAAATCAACTACATCTACAAAAATCTCAAAGCCAGGATACTTGACATCTCTTACCATCACCGATTCAGCTTGACCCTTATAAAGGCCTTCTCCTGCCTTCAGGAATGGCTTCATCATAATCTTACCATTCTAGCCCTTTTTCAGATTCTTCCACTCAGATGCCCCTTCTACATAGCCAAGGCCACACTGCTTCGACTTTCCCAAGTCAATTTTAAATTCCAGAACCCCTTGTAAATTGATTCCGAGTCCCATTCCTGGGACAAAGTTCTACTTATACAGATACCGGGATAGCCACTCCGGCATATAATTCTCATAAAGGACCATAGGGGCATCCGTGGTCTCTTCCTTTTTGATCACAGCGACTTGAAATCCACCAAAGGGAATGACTTCTTCATTCACTACAGCTACCATCGATTGGGCATCCGCCTCAACAGTCACAATTCTGTCGTTCATGGAGAACTTGATCTTTTGATGTAATGTGGAAGGGACACCTCCCAAAGGATGGAACCAGGGCCTTCCAAGCAATAGGGAAAAAGTGACTGGGATATCAATCACTGTAAAAGCAACCGTGGACTTAACTGGCCTAACCTCTACTCCTGCCTCAAATGTCCCTATTACCGTTCTTTTAGAGTCATCATATGCTTAAATGACTGTTGAGGATCTTTTTAATACTTCTTCATTCAGCACTAGAAATGGCAACATCTTTAGTGGACAGATATTCAGTGCCGATCCATCATCCACCATAACGCAAGGCATTACCTTATCCATCACATGGGCCCCAACATAAAGAGCCTTGTTGTGGGCCTTCCCTTCAGCAGGCAGGTCTTTTTCGGAGAAGACAATATCAGGGCTTCCAACATGGACTTTATCTAACAAACAGCACATGGCCTCTGGTGATGCTATAGGGGACACTTCAATCTCTGACAATTTCTTTACTAGAGCAGCCTTGTGCTCCTTGGAGGTAAGAAGCAAATGCCATAAGCTAGCTTGGGCAGGAGTCTTCTTTAGCTAGGAAATGACCAGGTCCTCCTTCTCAACTCCTTCTGGTGCCGAAGTGCTGCCCGACCCATTCATCGGTGTTTTATCTTTCATCTGATCTGCCGGCTGGTATACCCTACCACTTCGGGTCATATGCTGCACTTCCTGAATCTTCAGCTTTTCAACAGCCGGGAGTTTAACTACCTCTTCTCTGTCAAATTCCTCATACTCATCATTGGAGTCAAGATCATTCAAACTTATGGACTTGATCTCCTTACATTCCTCCTTTTTCTCACATTCGGGTTCCACGTCGGGTTCCCTTACTACCACAGCTTGGATGGTAAGGTTTGCTTGAAGAACTTGGGCAAATATAAAATTAGCCGGCAACCCCGATTGGACCATGTTGACCCGCTTCTCGAATGTCGGCAGCGGGTTGGTTTTAGTGCTAGGTTTGGCTGGCTCTTGCAGCTTTCCCTCATCAATAAGCTTTTGGATGGCATCCCTTAGCTTGTAATAGTTGTTGGTTCGATGGCCTGTCACCACATGGTAAGTGCAGAAGTTATCTTTGTCAGCTTCAGATGGCTTCTCAAATGGCTTTAAAGACTGTAGCAGACCACCATTCCTACACTTGGTGAATATCTTCACTAAAGGAAGAGTTCAAGGTGATATGCCTTGTCCTCCAGGCCCCTATTCTGGTTGCCTTGCTACTGATTTACAGTAGCCACTTCAACCTGCTTGACTTCTGAAGATTACCCCTGTTTACCACTGGAACCTGAACCAGAACCACTGCCAGACCCCGCTGCTGCGGTGGATCTATATCCCGAGCTGTACCCTGTGCTTCTTCCTCCCTTGTGACTGGCTGGTTTCTCCTCTTCGTCCCTTTCTATCTTCATGGCCATGCTGTAAACCTCACTGAGCTCCTTAAAGGGATGGAATTTCATGTTATTCTTGAAAATGTCTTTGCTGCCGTCAATAAGTTTCTATATAAGCTCGTCTTCATCAGGGCGATTCTTTAGGAGGATCATCTTGTTCATCCACCTCTGATAGGATTCATCAAAAGGCTCGTTGAATTTCTGCTTCACCCTTTCCAAATCATACAGCTTCACCTGGATTTTAGTGTTGAAGCTGTAGTATTTAATGAAGGCCGCCGATAAAACTTCCCAATCAGATTGTTCCTCCTCTAACAGTGAGTTATACCATCCTAAAGCACCTCCCTCCAGTGTGGTGGGGAATAAATTGATCAGCTGCTGCTTTGTGGTGCCCTCCGTAAGCATAACTCGGGCATACAGATTCACATGGGCCTCCAGCGAGCCCATCCCTTTGTAAGTAGGGACCTTCGACACTTGGAAGCCAATAGGGAATGTCTCGATGCCCCTACTGATCATGGCATCAACATTTACACCCTTCTTTGATTCAGCACCGATACTGATCCCCTTCTTCAGTTGGGCCATAACTTCATCTAGCTCAGAACATTTTGCTTTCATCCTCTGTTCCATAACTGCTTCTATTTCCTGCAGCTTCTCAAGGCTAGCCGAAGCGTCACCACCATGTTGGGATGACTCAGCCTCTTTTTCTTTCCCGGCTCCACTGCCACCAGTCTCAAAGCTTCCCTTACAACTGCTCTCATTTCTTCCTTCAACATGTCGCGGAAGTCTTGTGATCTGAAGAAATCCTTCAAAACATCAGCCATGCTTGGTGTCTGATCTACCATATTCACTCCTTCCTCAGACTTAGAATCACTATCACTCTCAACTACCCTCTGTCTCCTAGCCGCCCTTGAAGCTTGAGATCTTGTCCAAGGTCGCTCCAGTGTATTCTACTTGGGAGTAGACAAGAGATATTAGGATTGTGAATGAATGACGTGATGTGGCATGAAAATTAAGGTATTGAGTATGCTTGAAATGAATGGAGTGGGATTATGTATGAAATGATGGTATGAATGGTTTCTTTTTATTATCTTTCTTCTTTTTGGGGCATTCCAAGAACACCCAATGCTTATGCAAAAATGTCACTTGTGGGCCGCCACACGGACAGAGCTTCGGTGCCTTTGGGGCACCTAATGAATTCGTGAAATGGTTGCGTGTGTACCGACACACGGACAGAGTTCGACGCTTTATAGGTCTATGGGATGATATGAAATGGTCGCATAGGTCAGACCCACAGACAAAGTTCTGATGCTTTTGAGCATCTAATATGAAACGATGTTATGAGAAAGCCACGTGTAACAGGGACACAGATGTAGATTCGGCATTCGGGGAACACTTTTTTATGATTTGGTGATGTTATGGACCTATATGTATACTAATTGGGCACTCAAGGAGTACCTTGAATGGTGAATTAATGTCATGAAATGGTCGGATGTGGACCATGGTGTTATATGATATTTATGATAAATGGGTGTGATGTCATGAAATGCATCGTGTAAATTGTTACACAAAAACGGGCCTAAGACCGTTGTGGCTTTTATCGAATGAAATGATTTTGGTGGAATGGCCAAATGCAATCCGGTGCATCGGCAAAACACGGGTAATTTTGGATACCCGACATGTTATGAAATGGAATGGGATGGTCATGATAGGCGTCCTTGAAATGCCCTTTTAATTTAATTTAAGTGAAATATGGTGAATGAACATGTCACACAATATGCAAATGGCTGCACAAAAATGTGAGTTAGAATGCATGGAATATGCAATAATGTTATGTATGTTATGTGAAAAAAATGCTAACCACACGAATATAATGTTATGGCTGAAAAAGAAATGGTTAGCATGAATGACAAACGAATGAATTAATGTTTTACACACGAAATAAAATGCAAATGGCTGCATAAAAGTGTGGGTTAATTAACACACGTATGTTTAATGTTTGAAAAATGTCATGTGTATGAATTATGGTATGCTATGCACACGTAGGTAGCAGTGGCGATGTGTCACGAGGCGGCGAGAAACACGTAGCAAGCAAAACGAATACTTCTAACCTTATCTCTCCACCTGGTCGGTCTCAAAAATTTCTAACCGAGTCCTAGGCAGGGTTCACTTCGATCACCAACCGAGGGTGATGAAGGCGCGATTTTATTATTACTCACACAATTATTTTGGTATCCTAAGGGAATCCAACTAGGGCTGCCTATATGGGTTCGGTCAAAGTCAGGATAACATCAAGGCTCTCATAGCAAGATATACTCCTCACTTCTCCCCACTCATGGGTTCTAGCGAAGGGGTTCATACGAGGCTATGAGTGGTGTTTCGTATTCGTGCCCCTAAGACCAAGAGGAACTTCGGCGACACTTCAACAATCCACTGGGCTATAAAAGGATACCTAACCTAATGCAAAAATGGCTAACTAAAAATGCAAATAAAATATCAAAAGAGAATCATCCGCTTTATTTTAATGAAACACTTTTCAGAGCTTGTCAAAATTCTTTTAAGTTTTTAAGAAAACTTTTTAAGAATTTCCCCAGCGGAGCCGCCACTATGAGCGGACGACGCGTTTTTGACGGAACGCGAGACTCCCTTTCGGAAGGGGCGCCTCGATCTCGGGCGGTCCCCTCCCTCGCGTGGGGTTTTTATAAGTGAAAAATCGGTTTCGGAAGATAAATGGAATTAATGCATAAAAGAACCGAGACCTGAGTCTCGATGAATATTGTAGAATCGCCACCCGGCTCAGCTCAATCGGGAAATTCTTAAGGTAGCTGAACCAGACGAACGACCGCTACACTATCCAGAGATTTGAGTCCGGACAAGTCTCCTATTTCATGTCTAGTTAAATTAAATATTGCCAATGTTCTCGAAATGGTATTTTAAATTCTAAAGTAAATTTTATTGAATATAAAAGGCATACAGCGCGCATGCAAAAATATAATACAAAAATAAAGAAAAGTAATAAATGTTAATTGAACTACAACCAAATCGAATGGAAAAAATAAAAACTCTCGCCTCACTTATACAATCGCCTAGGATACACGAGAATCTAAAAATAATTACAACCGTCTAAATACACGATTAATTCTATTAAAATACAAATAAAAATAAAAGTGTACATAAATAAAAGCTGCAAAACAAAGGTTAGCACAATTTATACGGCACGCCACAATTAGGACTCAAACATGACAGAATGGGAAATCAAGAATTGGGGGCATGCATCTAGGGGATAACCGGGTTGGCTCGGCTAGCCGGCCCGGTTAGACCTGGAAAACGTTTTGAAACGTCCCTGTATTTTTGGTTTTGTGAGAAATTCATTTTTGAAAAAAACTTTACCGGTTTATATGCATTTTTATATTTAAGGTGGGTCGGTTTTTGGGAGAACTGAGTCTCTGTTGTTGAATTGTTCTAAATGAATGCACACAACAAAATTCATTTTGGTGATTTTCGGATTTTTTTTATTTTATGGATTTTTATAAATTTTTATGACTTGAAGGTGAAATTCTGATTCTGGAATGAGGGTTACAGTCATGCGACTGTAACTACAGTCGTACGACTATAAGCTGCCCAGAATCAGGATTTCAACAAAATTTTATTTGAATCAAAATGAAAGAAAAACTACCTGGAAATCAAGAACACTCGTACGACTGTTCATAAAATCCAAGAATAGTCGTGCGACTATTCTTGATTTCCAGAAACAGAAGCGCGAAAACACAGCAGAAAATGCACAAAAATTCACTTCAACCACCCAGAAAGCAAGAAAAAGTGAAAGGAAAAGGAGTGTCTACCTTTTTAAAAGCTTATCCAAGTTGATTTGACCCCTAGCATTGCTCCAATCCACACGAATTCGCACTTTTCCTTTGAAATTGAGAGGGGAAGCTTTATGTCCAAAAATTCAAAATGCTTGGGATTCTGATGATTTAAGTCCGAGATTTTAATCTGATTGTGAAATTAAGTGATTAACCTAAGGATTTCTATCAAATTTTAACTCTAATTCTGAGAATTAAAAGAAAATAAAAGAGGAAAAGAAGAACTTGTCGGTTTTGGTTTTTCTTTCTTTTCCTTCCCTCTTTTCTCTTTTTCTCTCTAAGTTTTCCACCAGCATTCAAGATTGGCTTTTCCTCCCTCTCTTTCTCCTTTTCTACTCTGATTTCTGGTGGCTTCCTGTCCATCCTGGAGCAATTAATGCTCCTCCCTCTCTCCTCCATTTTTCTGCTACAGAGGTATAGGCTCCTGCAATTGCTCCGATATTACAATCGTACGATTGTAATTTTAAATTACAGTCTCATGACTGTAAGAATAGTCATACGACTCTTCTTTTTCTTTCTCTTCTTCTTCTTCTTCTTTTTTTTTAAGTATAGAAAATTCCGGTGCTTACACCACCGCAAGGTCATTTTTGTGGCTCTCCCTCTCCTACTCTAGAGCAGCTTTGGATGACATTAATGAATGTTTTAGGGTGCCATTTTCAATAATGGCCGCATCAAAAGCCTTCTGCTGCTGCTCAGCCTTCACAGCAGCCTCGGCCAAAGCCTCTTCCATCTTCTTTCTTTCCAGAGCGCCTGCCAAGCTCTGGTCATAGATGCGATCTGCTTCTTCAACCCTTTTTAGTTCCTCATAAAGGAACGGGATGGCCTGCAAGATAAAGTCAGGTGAGTGGCACCAAAAACCTTGGGGGTAATAAAATTAGAATACTTACAGTGTAGAGCTTACTCAGGACTCGGGTAACAATGGTCAGGTTACTCAAAGTTCCCATCCGAGATGAATCAGCTGGAAGATACATCTCATTGCTCAGCTTCAGCTGGACTAGCGGGTCGGCCAGACTAGCCTTTTCCCCGAATTTGAAGAGTAAAATCTCTCTGACAAGGCTGTCATCGATGGCGGGATGAGAGAAGTTTGGAGCCACCTCTTGCGAAGCAAAAGCCGAGTGTAAGCTTCACTGAGTATTACAGAAGGGGGATCTTACCATCTGAACTTTCTTACCTTTATCCATAGCAGGAATGGGGATGGAGGTTCTCTTTCTGCTCCCTGGGGTGAACTCCGTACTTCCACCTAGGATGTCAACTGGCTCCAGATGGCTAAGAGTAGAAATAGGCAGAATCGGAGGAGCACTTGTGGTAGCGGTTGTAGGCTTGGATCCACCCCTCCGGGCTCTTAAGGCTACAACAGTATCAATAAGTGACATCCCTGCCAAAAATGGAAAATACAAAATGAGTATCAGGGAAACGGTACTATGAGCACGGGGTTTTCCCGACCTTTGTGATGAGAACTCTTTGTTACCTCTGTTAAGCAGTCAGACCCGGAAAAGAGCAGAATGTCACCGTGAACACCTCGAACTTTCCGAAAACTGGATAATCCTCGGTCTGAAACCCTGAGAGAGATCCCCCAGGTAGTTTTAGGGTTTTAGGGTGTGCGTCGATTTTTTACGATTTTTGACCCCGGCTCTACCTAGAGCCGTGCAGCTGTAGGTCTAGAGCCGCCTAGCTCTAGCACAAACTAGAACTGGGCGGCTCTAGTGGGTAGGGTGAGTTGCTCTGCAAAGCAGAGCAATTTGCCTGAAATGGAGCGAATTCGGCTGAAATTTGCAAAATCAAAGACGGTGCATTTAATTTATGAAATGATTCCGGCTATGTGAGATATAAAAAGAGAAAAATAAAAATCAATTGGGGAAGAGGATTGGAAAAAGGAGAGCTCGGCCAAAAAAGAAGAAAAAGAGAGAAATAGTTACAAAGAGTGAGGAAGAAGAAGAGAGAAAGAGAGAAAGAGAGAAAGTGAGTTTCAAGCCTAAAATTCATACCCTAATCGTCTTATAACTCGTCTCGACCATTACTCATTCGTCCGGATACATTGTCGGATTTGTTTCGGATTGGTTCAGATTTGTTCTCGTGATTTCAAAATGTTCAAGGATTCGAGGCACATTCTCGGTTTTCAATCCGTTTCTGCATATCCGATACACTGGAACAGCATCAAGGTAAACTCTAAGAGGCCTTAAACTTATGTTCATTGCATTTTTTGTGTGATTTTTCTCTGTTTTCGTAATTTTTGGAAAACCAGCTACTTGAATATAGCCGTACGGCTCTATTTCCTTGGAACAGAGCTGGGCGGCTCTAACCCCATAACCGCACGGCTATTGTGAGCATGGGTTTTTTCTCGACCTCTATTATGAGAATTCTTGTGTTACTTATGGAACGAACGGATTCGATTCGGACTTGAAAACGACCGGAATGTTGCCCGAAGAATCTCAAATGTTTCAAAACCAAGCTATCCATGATCCGAAATCCCCAAAAAGGTCTCCCAGCTATTTCTAGGGTTTAGGGTACGCGTCTGATTTTTGAAATTTTACCCCGGCTCTCATTTGAACCACACGGCTCTAGCTTTTAAGCCGTACGGCTGTAGTGGTCAAGACAAGTTGCTCGACAAAAGAAAAAAAGTGGGCAAATTTCAAAAGTCAGAAGTGGCAGATTGATTGATTGAAATAAGTGTAGGGAGAGAGATAAAAAGAGGAGGTTCTAAAAAAAAAAAAAAAGAAAGAGACAGACAGAAAAAGGAGAAGCAGAGAAAGAGAGGCAGAGAAACCGAGTGCCAAGGAGAACCTAAAAACACATAAGCTAAGACCTAATATCATTCTTAAAACACTAAGGACAAGTTCTAAAACCTTTGCATATTGGTTTGGGATCACTTCGGATTCTTTTCGGGTTGTTTCGGATCGAATTGCGGTTTTCAGCCGGTTGAGCTCCTAGGACAAATTCTAAGCTTTCAATCCATTTCTTGACATTCAAAGCATGAAAACAACACTAAGGTAAACTCTGAGAGGCCTTAAACCTATTTGCATTGTCTTTTCTTTGTGTTTTCTTCATTTTACAACTTTCAGAATTGGATTGCCTGAATAAAGCTGCACGGCTATATTCCTCATGAACACAGCCGTACGGCTATGTTCATGATGAACAGAGCTGGCTGACTCTAGTATCCAGAGCCACCTGGCTCTGTTCTACAGGGGCAGATTCCCGGTTTGTCCCGATCGGCCGAAAACAGTCCGTTTTCCATTTTCAGTATTCTGTTGTGATCATTTTCGGCCTAAATTTATCCGTATGTTGTAATATTTTGGTTTTTGTATTTCTGTACATACGGATATGGGGGTTTTCAGTTTATCTGAGGTTTTATTTCCTGATTTTTGGGGTTATTTTATCCAAATTAGATCTATAGTCCAGCATTAGCGGACCCCCTAATCGTACGAAATCCCCGGAAAATATTGAGAACGATCAAAACAATGTTTTCGCAAATGTTTTTGGTGTGTTTACTGCTTTTGGACCCTAGATGGATGTTGAAACTAGGAAAGCCCACATGAACAGAACCCCATGTTCTGGGATAACAGGCCCATAATAGTGGAAACTTGCATATAACAGACCCAATTGATTTAAAAAAAAAATTGTTTTCTAGCACAAAAATCTACAGGGCGTTTCAAAACCGTTTTCCAGGTCTAACCAGTCCGACCGGTTGGGTCGACTTGGTTACCCCCTGAATGCATACCCCGCTCCTAAAAATCCCAATTCTGTCTTATTGTGAGTCCCATCTGTGTTCATAATAACTGTGCTAACCATTCTATTTTGCAGCATTTATTTTTATTATTTTGGCTGTATTTAATAGATTATTCCATGAAAATTATGTGGTTATAATTTTTAGATCCTCATGTATCCTAGGCGCTTGTAAAGTGAGGATGAGGGTTTTTATCTTTTATTTGATTGGGTTGTATAATCGGCCTCTACTATTTTGTTGTATATTTCGGATGTATGCTTTATCTTTCTGCAATTTAATTCTGTCATTTGTTTGAGCACGGGCTAATAAAATAAACATAATTGGGTAGGGAAAAGATAATAAATTGAATAAATATGGCAATATAAATCATAAATCGAATACAAGCTCGAGGTTAAATAGATAAGTTGCCCGAACCCTGAATCTCTGAATTAGGTACGGCAGTCTACGCTCGGTAGGGAGCTGTACCGGAATTTTCTAGATGAGCTGATCCTGGTGGCTACTCTATCACTGATCTCGAAATTTAGGTTTCGAGGTCTTTATGTAATAAATCGGGAAAACGATTTCTAAAAAAAGAATTTCTAAAACAAACAAATGATTTTCCCTAAAGCAAGATAGACAAAATCAGTTTTTCAAACAAAACAAATTCATTCACTTTTCCCCGGTTCGCTTCGCCACGTCCTGCTTCTCAGATCGTTCGCTCACAGTGGCAACTCTGCTGGGGATTTGAAAAGTTCCCTAAAAATGTTTTTGTTAAAGACTTAAGGAACTTAGGCAACTATTGAAATATAACCCCGTTTGTATTCATTTATCGCTTTATAAATACCATATTTATTTGTGCCTTTGCATATCATGACATTTTCTTCTTCTCAACCCCTCAAATACACTAATTAGCCTTGGTTTACCCAAGAAGGTGGCCTACCTCTACCGCCAGGATTGGAGACACCCGACGGGGTAAACCACTTATCGCAACCCATGACCTTACATCATGTTCTACGGTGGGGAAGTGTATATTTGCTACGGGAGCCTGTACGTCCCTTAGTTTGACTTTGGCCCTTAGTAATTTCCCCTGGGACTATCAAAACATAAAGTTGAAATTGGACATTTGAGTGTGCGCCTTTGTTATCCCCCATTGATGCCAAAGAGACCCAATACCTAGGAAGAATGCGAGACCAATCGAAAGGAGAAATAAGGTTGGAAGGGAGTGCATATTGTTGTGTGTGCTAACATTTGTTCTGTGGTGATTTTCTTTTTACCTTTTCATACAGCATCCAAAATGCATAATCATTCACGTGCCATTTCTAATCACGATTTTGCACAGTCATCTTTTACATCTGCATATGTATGGCATTTGAACTAACCATATCTTCATGCACCCACAACATTTTACTCGTGTGACATATACATACATCTCATGTGCCAACATTTCCATGAAGCATACACGACATCATCCTATGTGTCATGCATCTTAACCACATTCGCCTATAGCCACTTGCATTTTGCGTGACATTCACATCCATGTCATTCCATTTCATTCCATCTTGTAAGGGATGTTCTGAGAATGCCTACCATGATCATTTCATTTCATACCATGTCGGGTACCCAAAGCTACTCGTCGTCCGCCTGTGCCCCGGTTCGCATTTGGCCATTCTACTATATCATATCATTCACTAGAAAATCGCAAAGGTCTTAGGTCTATGTCATGTAGCAAGTCACAAGATGACATAACACAACACCTTTTTCATTCCAGGTCAATTCATCGTAAGCGTCACAGTGATGTCGAAGCTTTGCTTGTGTGTTGCAATCCACATCGGAATTGTTTCATGACATTAATAATTCATTCGAGGTGCTCCATGAGTGCCCAAATTATTACGCACATAGGAGCATATCATAACATTACCAAGTCATGCAAGGCGTTCCGCGAACGACGAACCTTCGTCCTTGTCTCTATTTACACGTGACTTGTTTGTAACCTCACTTCATGTTGGATGCCCCAAAAGCATAAGGGCTCTATCCAAGGAATAGCTTCCATGTGGCCATTTCATGCCATTTCATGTCGACCTACAAAGCGTTGAACCCCCGCCTGTGCGTCGGTACTTGCTTGGTCACTTCATAACATCCATCAGGTGCCCCAAAAGCGCTGAACCCCTGTCCGTGTGACGGACCGCACGCGACTATTCTTGCATTGTCTTTTACATAGTAGTAGGCATTCTTGGGATGTCAGGGATAAAATAACTCACACCCATTATTGTTTTCATTCATGAAGCATCAAACATACACAATCATCTATATGTCATTCTAATCACACCTTTATACAATCATTTTCAAGACATCGACATTTATATGACATTGACACTAACCACATCTGTGTGCAGCGACAGCATTTTATTCATATGCCATACACACCTTGTGTGCTGACATTTCCACGAAGCATACAAGACATTACCCCGTGTGTCATATGTGCTAACCACGTCTTTGTGTAGCCACGATTTTTATTTGTGTGACATATGCATTCGTTTCTTGCACACACAACATCATCTTGTATGTCATGCATCCTAACCATATTTTTCTGCAGCCACCTACATTTTGTGTGACATACATGTTCATGCCATTTCATTTCATTATGCCTAATAAAGGATGCTCCAAAGGTGCCCTTCATGATCACTTCATTTCATAACAGGTGTCCCAAAGCCACCGGTGTTTTGCCCGTGCCCCGATTTGCACTCGACCATCCCTCTATACCATTACATTCAATAAGAGACCATGACGATCCTAGATATATTTTCGTGTGAGGAATCACATGACAAATATTGCACTACAACTCATCCATCCACCATCAGTGTCATAGGGACACCGTGATCTTGCTTAAATGTCGTGATTCATATCGGATTGCTCGTAACATTATCAAATCATCCAGGGTACTCTATGAATGCCCAATTACTACACATATAGGGGCGTTCCATAACATTACCAAATCATACAAGGCATTCCATGAACGTCGAATCCTTATCCGTGTCTTGAGTAACACATGACTTGTCTATAACATTATTTCATATCGGATGTCTCAAAAGCATCAGAATTCTGTCCCTGTGTCAGCATGCGTGTGACCATTCCATGACATACATTAGGTGCCTCAAAAGCGTCAAAGCTTTGTCTGTGTTTCGGCCACACGTGACCATTTCATGGCATCCACTAAGTGCCCCGAAGGCCCCAACCCCCTGCCCGCTTGCCGGATCACGCGCGGCTTGTTTGTATCGTCATTTGCATAACATTAGGGCATCAACGGAACATCCAAAATAAATATTAAACTAATAATAATAATAATAATAAAATAAAGAAAATCATCCTCATTCTTGTTTCCATCCATCTGATGTCATTCAATCGCATCAATCCACGACCGTGCATCTCATTCACACATAAACACAAGGCGCTCCCCGAGCGCCGAAACTTGGCTCACGTGTTGAGCACGTTATTTCATATCATTTCATCCAATAAAAACCCAAGGTGCTCCTCGAGCACCGAAACGCTATCCATGTGACAAGCACACCATTTCGTCTTCTCCCTTTTCATACATGAAAACCCAGGGTACTCCCTGAGCGCCGAAAATTGTGTCTGGTCACCGAGCGCATACACACATCCATAGCATACAATTCCTTTGCAAGTCATATCTTGCTTTGATCCATGGACACCCCAGTGTGTCATTTATCCCCCGGGTGCATAATTATGCACCCTATCTCAATTCCCTTGCAAGTCATATCTTGCTTCGATCCGTGGACACCCCAGTGTGTCATTTTCATCCCGGGTGCATATTTATGCACCCTATCTTGATTCCTTCGTAAGTACTACTTGCTTCGACCTGTGGACACCCCAGTGTGTCATTTTCATCCCGGGTGCATATTTATGCACCCTATCTTAATTCCTTTGCAAGTCATATCTTGTTGCGATTCGTGGACACTCCAGTGTGTCATTTTCGTCCCAGCTGCATATTTATGTACCCTATCTCGATTCCTTCACAAGTATTACTTACTTTGACCCATGGACACCCCAGTGTGTCATTTTTGTCCTAGGTGCATATTTATGCACCCTATCTCAATTCCCTCGCAAGTACCACTTGCTTCGATCCATGGACGCCCCAGTGTGTCATTTTCATCCTGGGTGCATATTTATGCACCCTATCTTGATTCCTTCGCAAGTACTACTTGCTTCGACTCGTGGACACCCCAGTGTGTCATATTTTCCCCCGAGTGCATACTTATGCACCTTATCTCAATTCCCTTGCAAGTCATATCTTGCTTCAACCCGTTGACACCCCAGTGTGTCATTTTACCCCCGGGTGCATACTTATGCACCCTATCTCAATTCCCTTGCAAGTCATATCTTGCTTCGATCTGTGAACAAACCAGTGTGTCATTTATCCCCTGGGTGCATAATTATACACCTATCTCAATTCCTTTGCAAGTCATATCTTGCTTCGATTCGTGGATACCCCTGTGTGTCATTTTATCCCTGTGGTGTATATTTATACTCCATACTTCGCTTTAGCATGCATCATCCCCAATAGCATTCCTTACATTTATACATTTCCATTCTTGGCTTTGTATACACCTAGCTAGGTTGGGATTGTATAACATGACATGGCATTACATGGCATCACACGTGCAATCCACCATTCATACACTTACACGTCACGTCACGCATTCGTGCATATATCATTCCCTGTTTGGTATCTGCTACATATACGCCTATCGACACTAATAAGTGCTCTATCAGGGGGAAAAGATCTTGAGAATGGCCAACCCAATGAACTTCAACACCGCCACAGATGTTATGGAGGACTATGTCGCTTCATCGCAGTTCCGAAGGGCAGTTAGGGAGGAAGCGGCAGCGATGTTGAGGGAAGTGCTAGGGGATGATCTTGGTAAAGTAGAAAGACTAACGGCTAGGTCCACTAAGTTGGAAGCACGGGTGGCAGAGCTCAAAGGAAAAATGAGGGGCATGGCAAGCACAGTCTCCAATGCTGATGCCAACAAGAAGCAGAGTGCCTAGATTGCTGACACTCACTCTCAGCACCACGAAGGCCCTCTCACCAGGACTTGGGCTTACCAAGGTTGACTAGTGAAGGAGAACTGAAAGGACCTCTTAACATTAGTGTTGATGCTAACTTTGTTCCACGACATATCCAGAACCCGCTTCCCAAAGATAATGTGAAACTCACATCCTCTGGACCACGCTCGGTGAACAAACTATTTGCCATATGTAGAAAGATGGGTTTGCTGCAGAGTGTCTGACCATATGTGGGGCCAGCACTGGAACAAAGGGGTAACTACTACAGCTATCATATGATAGCAGGCCACCGGACCGATGAATGTGTCGCTCTATGAAGAAGGATCCAGAAGCTAATCGACGAAGGAAAATTGAGAGTTCCATCTACCTCCAATAAGCGACTAGGGGCAATCAGGGGGACAGCCAAGGAAATTCATCAAACTTCTCAGGGAGAGGAATATGATGAAGAACTGCAAGGTCTGGTTTGATAAGAGTGGGGCTATGACACTGAAGCCGAGATAGTGACTAGTCGGGGAATAATCAGATGCTATGAAGTCAATACCTTTGGAGGCTTCCTTTTTGTAAGGGACTCATTTTTGTTTATAAGGTGTATTGATCATTTTGAATGCAATACAGTTCATCGTTTTCTTATTTGTGTGGTGATTGTATGTACATGGCATTATGCATGCATTTGATCATCTAAAATGACATATCTAATAGGCATAGTATCAAAATGCATGACATCAATTTGAATAACATAAGGAACTTGAAAGTGAATCTGGCCCTGATCGAACTCTCTCTTGAAAGGCGAGCTTGTAAGATAAATAAATGATATGATGGCACCACCTCCACCGAGTCATTTGCTAATCTAAATCAATAATCCTTGCAAGATACTATTGGCCCCACCCCAGAGTTTCAATTTGAATGGCACACATGGCACCCAAACCATTCCAAGCGAAAAGCTATTATTGAAACTCAAAATCAAACCTCAAAATGAAGCCCCGAGCCTAATTCCTTATATAAGAAGGTACCCCACACCGACACCCCAGAGCTAAAATTCCAAACCCACCAAAATCTTCAACCCGTGGGGAGTTCAAATGGCTTTCATCATCCTCGTCACCCATCATGTGGTAAAACTCTGATGCAGTTTTGGTTGCAGTGCATAAATTATCTTGTACGTGTGACATTCATATGTACATGACATTACACACATGCATTGTTTATCCAAAAAGCATATTAAACACACATGACATGCATGAATTTGAATGCAGCAGGAAAACCAACAGGTGGCCATGGCTTGGATTTAGTTCCCTCAAAAAAAAAAAAAAAGAAAAAAAGAGAGAGATCAGTGCAGACAGAAATCTTTATCCCTCTCATACGTGGCTGCCATAACTAACACTAGAGTGTCTTATAGCATTAAATGGTGAGGTATAATAAGTAATCTCCACTTCCCAATTTCCATCATGATCAAATTTTTGTACTCTTTCTGTGAAAGATTTGAGCTTTCCTGTCTTTAAATCCAAAGCACTTCCCTTTTCCAACCTCTTCCACACCTTCAACACCCACTTTCTTCCATTTGCAAATGAACCACCAAACCACCAACACCTGTTTGATAAAGCCCTTTTTCATCCTCCCCTCTGAATCGATTTTGTGAAGCCTCATTTTCCACCATCAATGGCTTCTAACAAGAAATTGAACCCTAATGTTGTCCCGTATTGCATCATCTCATCACTAGAAGGGCAACGGGATAGGCAGTTACGGTACTGCCTTAATCAGCCTTTGTTTATCATCAACCTGTACCAGATTGGGGATTCTCTTTCTATCCCATGCCACTTCTCTTCAACCTAAACTCCCAAACTAATTGCTTTGCACCCTCAGATGACAGGGAAGGCTTTGATTTAATGACAAAGAGAGGATCTAAATAGAAGTATGCTTTAGCTAAGTTGGAGATTGCCCATACGCAAACAAATATTGGTGGAACTCTTGGATGAGCTTTGCATGAAAGAGAATGAGAGTAACAATGAGAAATCAGTGTCAACCTTTGATTTCTTATGCTTTCCTCTTGTTTTCAAGAACAAAGTGAACAAACGGTTTCAGAGAAAATAGGAGCTGGTGAGGCACTTTGAAAGATCAATGTTTGAGTGTGAAAGGGATGATTATCCACCAGTAACTTTCAACCCAACAAGGGATGGTACAAGGAGTTCTGTTGAGCAAAATGTGACAAAAAGAGTAGATGACTGTCACCTGACCCTGTGAGTCCCTGCTTAGGGCAATTGGTGGGCTTCTTTCCCCTGTCTAAAGTAAGAAGTAGATTGAAGTTAACTCTTATGGGAAAACAAGCCCGATGATCAGAAATTTACCAAATCAGTTTCAAAGACACAATCTGCTTCAAATTCTGGTCAGGCGTTATCTGGAGGAAAACAAGAATAATTCTAAGGGGAAGTTTGCTTATGATTTCCTCTATTTGCTTGTGGATTTGAAGACTAGGGGAAATTTCGGTTGTGCATCTATGAACTTCACCAACAGTGTTGGAGCAACCAGGTTTTACAAAGCTTTCAACAATCATGGACGGGATGTTCCTATCAATAGAAAGACTTGCAAAGCCTGCTGTGAGCACATGTTTTCCGAACTTTTGTGATGAGAGTTCATATGTTACCTATGGAGCAGACGGACTTGTATTGTGCTCGAAAGCGACCGGATTGTTGCCCAGAATGTCTCAAACGTCCTGAAAACCAAGCAATCCGTGATCTGAAACCCCCGGATAGGTCTCCCGAGTGATTTCCAGGTTTTAGGGTGCATGTCTGACTTTTTTATTTTTGCTTTGACTTGCGCTAGAACTGGGCGGCTCTAGTGGGCAAGACAAGTTGCCTTGCAAAACAAAGCAACTTGTCTCGCCAGAAGCAAGATATGGGCAACATCAGAAAGTCAGGCGGCCAATAAATGCTA
Source organism: Euphorbia tirucalli (assembly GCA_039660915.1). NCBI lineage: Eukaryota > Viridiplantae > Streptophyta > Magnoliopsida > Malpighiales > Euphorbiaceae > Euphorbia > Euphorbia tirucalli. The sequence goes on from CM077632.1 coordinate 22,823,870, forward strand.
GATATGATATGTAAGAGGAGAGTATAAATAGTAAAAATCAAATCAGGAAAAAGAGAGATTTTTGCAATCTGAAGACAGAGAAGATCATCTCGAGAGAGAAAAAAAAACAGAAGAGAGAAGAGAGAAAGGAGACTGAGGGAGAGAAAAGGAAGAGTGAACCAAAGCGTCAAGATTAAAACCTTACATCATTCTAAAGCTATTGATATCAAGTTCTAAGACCTTTGCTGATAAATCTGGGACGCATTCAGGTTGGTGTTGGTTTGCTTTGGATTACTGTGGTTTTCGACCAGTCGAGCTTCCAGCATCAATTTCAAGCTTTTTAATCCGTTCTTACATATCCAGTACATTGGAACAACACCAAGGTAAACTCTGAGAGGCCTTAAACCTGTTTGCATTGTGTTTTTTGCATGTTTTTCTCTGTTTTACATTTTCCAGAAAAGTAGACTCAACCCATCATAGCCGTATGGCTGTGATTGTGATGAACAGAGCCGGCTGGCTCTGACCCCAGAGCCACCTGGCTCTGTTCCTCAGGGACAGATTCCCGATCTATTCCGGTCAGCCGAAAAGAGTCTGTTTTTTTATTTTATGCCTTCTGTTTTGATTTTTTTTTTGGTCCAAGAATATTTGTACGTCGTTTTAGCTCTGGTTTTCAGATTTCTGGACGTATGAATGTTGGTTTTTTGATTTTTTTCGGGTTTTATATTTCAGTTTCGGGGTTGTTCGATCAGTTACAGATCCGTAGTTCAGCATCAGCGGACCCCCGAACATTATAAAATCTTAGGAAAATATTGAAAAATGGGTAGAAATAGCAATTTTTTGAAAAAACAAGAAAACCGATTTCGGATCCGGGTATTACAGCTGCCCAGCGTGGGTTAGAGCTGCCCGGCTCTATTTTTAGCCGCCCGGCTGTGATTCTCGGAAAAGACAGAATCACGGAACGGCCCGTTCGACGTTGTTGCGCGATGCTATTTTCGAATTCAAACTGTTTTCGGTGTGTTTACTACTTTTTGGTCCTTAGATGTTTGTGAAATTAGGAAAACCCACACGAACGGAACCCCGAGTTCCGGGATAACAGACCCATAAAAGTTGAAATTTGCATGAAACCGAGCCAAATTGTTTTCCAAAATTAATTTTCCAGCACAAAAATCCACAAGGCGTTTCAAAACCGTTTTCTAGGTCTAACCGGTTTGACCGACAGGGTCGACCCGGTTACCCCCCTAAATGCATGCCCCGTTTCCCAAATCCCAATTCTGTCTTGATTTGAGTCCTATTTGCGCTTATAATATAAATTGCACTAACTAGTCTGTTTTACAGCATTTATTTTTATTCTGGCTGTATTTAATAAATTAATTAGTGTATTTAGGCGATTGTATTTTTAGATCCTCGTGTACTTAGGCGATTGTAAATGTGAGGACGAGAGTTTTTATATTTTATTCAATTTGGTTGTATAAGCGGCCTTTGTTATTCTTTTGTATAATTTGTGTAGATGATTTAATTTTCTGCAATTTATTTTATGCATTCTGCTTTAGCACGGGCTAATAAAATAAACAAATTGGGGTTAGAAAAGATAATAAATTGAATAAATATGGTTTTATAAATAATAAACGAATACAAGCTTGAGGTTAAGTAGGTAAGTTGCCCGAACCCTGAATCTTTGGAATAGGTACAGTAGTCTACACTCGGTAGGAAGCTGTACCAGAATTTCCCGGATGAGCTGATCCGGGTGGCGACTTTGTCACTGATCTCGGGATTTAAGTTTCGAGGTCTTTAAGTTAAAACGGGAAAATGTTTTCTACAAAATGGAATTTCAAAATAAACGAACGATTTTCCCTAAAGTAAGATAAACAAAACCCGCTTTTCCCAAAATGTCACTAATAACCAATCATCTTTCATCTCTTCTTTTTCGAAAATCCCTGGTTCGCTTTGCCGCGTCCCGCTCTTTTTAAGGTCGTCCACTCACAGTGGCGACTCCACTGGGGAGACTCAAGTTTCTTTAAAAGTTTTTTATAAACTTAAGGAACTTAGGCAACTATTGAAATATAACCTTGCTTGTATTCATTTATCAATTTATAAATGCCATGTTTATTCATACCTTGCATATCATGACATTTTCTTCTTCTCAACCCCTCAAATACACTGATTAGCCCCGGTTTACCTAAGAAGGTGGACTACCTCTATCACTAGAATTGGAGACACCTGACGGGGTAAACCACTCATAGCCCCGCATGACCTTACATCGTGTTCTATGGTAGGGAAGTGTTTATTCGCTATGGGAGCCTGTACGACCCTTGGTTTGACTTTGGCCCACATGTAATGGCTTAGTAACTTCCCCTAGGATTACCAAAATGTAAATCTAAAATTGAACGATCGAGCATGCGCCTTTGGTATCCCCCTTGATGCCAAAGAGACCCAACACCTAGGAAGAATGCAAGACCAATCGAAAGGAGAAATAAGGTTGGAAGGGAGTGCATATTTCTGTGTGTGCTAACGTTTGTTCTGTTTTGTTTTTCCTTTTCATAGAGCATCCAAAATGCATAATCATTCGCGTGCCATTTCTAATCACATTTTTGTGCAGCCATCTCTTACATATGCATATGCGTGGCATTTATGCTAACCACGTCTTCGTGTAGCCATGATGTTTTATTCGCACGCTATACATATATCTATCGCGTGTGCCAACATCTTCATAGAACATACAGGACATCACCTCGTGTGACATTTCTAACCATATTTTGTACAGCCACTTGCATTTTGCGTGACATACACATCCATGCCATTTCATTCCATTCCATCTAGTAGGGGATGTTTTAAGAATGCCCATTGCCACCATTTCATTTCATGCCATATCGGGTACCCCAAAAACTGCCCGTAGTCCGCCAGTGCACCGGTTTGCACTTGGCCATTCCATTATATCATGCACTCACTACAAAATACAAAGATCTTAAGCCTCGTTGTGTGGTAGGTCACACGACAACATAACACTATGTCATCTCTATTACATCTCTATTCGTTCTTGGTGTCGCGGTGATGCCGGAGTTCTGCTTGTGTGTCACAATCCACATCGGATTTATTCCATGACATTAATAACTCATTCGAGATACTCCACGAGTATCAGATTTTTATGCACATAAGAACATTTCATAGCATTAGTAATCCATTCAAGACGTTCCATGAACATCGAACCTCTATCCGTGTCCCTGTTTACACATGACTTGTTTGCAACATCACTTCATATTTAATACCCCAAAAGTGTCAGAGCTCTGTCCAGGGAACGGTTTCCATGTGATCATTTCATGCCATTCCATTTCGATCTACAAAGTGTCGAACCTCTTTCCGTGTGTCGGTACATACGTGACCATTTCATAACATTCGTTAGGTGCCCCAAAGGTGCCGAATCTTTGTCCGTGTGATGGCTTACACGTGACATTTGTTTGCATTGTCTCCTACGTAGTTTTAGGGCATTCTTGGGACATTCAAAATAAAAACGAAGAAAATCACATTCATTGTCATTCTCACTCATGAAGCATCATTTAGTCATGATCATTCAATGATCATACAATCCATATCATCTAGTACTTTGTATCTAGGGTCATGACATTCATCTGTAATGCTAACCCTATGATGAATGTGTAGTTTGGCGACGAACCTCGAAACGACTTAAACGAGTCAACTTAGAATCCAGAAAATCAATTCAGTCAGTTGAAACCAAATCAACCACAGAGGAAGGGGTTAGAGTCAGTTCAGATTCAGACTCGGAGCAAGAGTTTGTGGGACAGTTGCCTGCATTAACTGTTGACAGTCCGTTTGTTCTAGAGGAAGTTAACAGAACTGAAATGGCCTAGGGCAGAAATGGTGGGAGTCCTCCTTTTGATATGAACACGTTCATGACGGCTTTTCTAAATTCCGATCAGTTTAAAGCTAATATTAGAGAATAGGTGCAGACCACAATGACTGCTGCAGGGGGAGCAACTAGCCAGTGAGCCCAGGTTCCAGTTGAGAATGAGGGGAATGTTATTCAAGGAGCCCCGAATTCAGGAAGGAATGCGCCAGGTAGTAGTAGAGTGGTCATCCCACCTCGGGAGGTCAACCATCACTCTAATGAAGATGAAGCCTTCGAGTGGGCGAGGGAGGCCTCAATTAAGATGGCTGCTGAGAAGCGTCTCAAGGAAAATTTTCTGATTTTGAAGCACTATTGCCAAAGTTGAAAGAGATGGTGCACTACTAGCCTGTTAAATGTGCAGATCCATCCACTTTGTTTGCAGAGGGGGGAGAGCCACTCCCGGTTGGATTCTAGATGCCTTACTTGCCCCTATATACTTGGGAAGGTCCTCCAGAAGCTTATCTGGACAGCAACATTAGGATTATGTCTAGCTTGGGGATCGAGAAGGTCCATCTCCTGAATCTGTTCCCGACTACGCAGCGGGGTGCAACTACCAAGTGGTATCTAAAGACGCCGATCCATACCCGTTCTACTTGGGAGGATCTATCAGAGGCATTTGTGAAGCAGTACGCTTACAACACTCAAGTTGAGACCACATTGGAAGACCTAGAAAGAATCTGCCAAAGGCCCAATGAATCCTTTTTGGCCTATTACAAAAGGTGGATGGATGTTTAGGTGTTGGTGGATGGAGCTCCTATATTGGAATCCCTTATTTTGTGAAGCTTGTGGATAGTAGCTTGCCAACCTACAAGGAGAAAATGAAGTTGAAGAGATTTCATTCCTTCAATGATGTGGTGGATTTCGCAAAGTGGGTTGAGAGGTATAATGAAGAAGAACAGCAGAGTAAGCAGAGTTTAAGTACCTACTAAGGAAGCCGAGGATACACTCAGGGGTACAAAGCCAGCGGTTCTACATCATCTTCAATAGGGTCTAGCTCTAAACTCACCCAGACTACAGCAACAGTTGACCGAGTGAAAGAGGCTGATGTGGTAGCTGTGGCCTAAGGGGGCAAAGCAAGAACGCCCCAGAGACTCACTAATCCGTGGGTAGAGTCCTTGGGTCGTATCTTCGCCAAATGTAGGAAAGCTAGCCTGTTGTAGAGCTTGAAGCCTTACGTTCTCCCTGCGGAAGCTGACAAGGAGAATTTTTATGTCTATCATATGATGGTAGGTCATCATACCATTCAGAGGCTAGTCACTGAAGGGAAGATTATGGAGCCTGAACTGAAGCCGAATGTGCAGAGGAATCCCTTGCCCAATTTTGGGAGCTAGGTCAATATGGTTCAATCAAGTATCCCGGCCAATAGCGTCTTTGCACAGATAATTAAGGCCAATCCAAGTGTTCAGGTGGTGGCAGCCAAGGTAGAGGAGGAAGAACCAGAGGAGACTGAGCTCCAAACTTTAATGGTGCAGAAGGGATAGGTTCCCATTGATTTGAATGATATTGAACTAGAAGATGATGATGAAGATTTTGGGTTTGAAGAGCTCAAGTTGGTGTACCCAGTAGAAACGAGACGGGGGACAGTGGTCATGAAAGACGGCCCTGTCATGCATATCACCAGAATTGGTAGGGTTTATCAACCATCAATGTGGCTCTCCCAACATTATCTAGATGGAATCATTCTACCGTAGAATCAAGCACGGAAGCCTAGGGGTCAAAGAGTAAGGAGGATGACTTGTTAGTCAAACAACTGAAAAGGACGCCTGCCCGAGCTAGCATTTGGCACCTCCTCATGGAGTTGAAAAGACACCGTGAGGCTGTAGTGAAGCAGTTGATGGAAATTGAGGCAACTCCCATGATGTCGCTAGATGAAGTTTGTGTGTAATAAGAGGAATTGATATGAAGGCCAACAGGGCCCAAGAAATTAGCTTTGGGATGTCTAACCTACCACCAAAAGGGGTGAATCATAATAGGGCTCTATATCTGAGAGTGCAGATCATGGATAAGACCATGCCGTGTGTGATGGTCGATGACAGCTCAGCCCTCAACATTTGCCCTTTAAAAGTTTTGCCCTACGTAGGTGTCGAAGTGGAAGCCCTCGGCAATTTTGGCACGGTGATCAGGGCATATGACGACAGTAGAAGATCGGTGATTGGCACCTTTGAAGCCGAGGTCAGTGTAGGGGAGGTCAAGTCAAATGTGCTGTTCACGGTCATCGACATTCCTGTCACATTTTCTCTCCTCCTAGGGAGGCCATGGTTCCATGCCCTAGGAGGTGTGCCTTCCACCTTGCACCAGAAAGTCAAGTTCTTGATATGTGGGAAAGTGGTGACAGTAGAGGCGGATTAGCCGTCAGTGGTGGCTGCCCTAAGGGTTGAGGACTAGTCGATGATAGGATTTCAAGTGGCTGTTGTGATGAAAGAAGGTTGTGATGGGCTAAAGTTCCCAGAATGGATATATAAATACTTGGCCAAGCAAAAGTTTCAGCCCGACAAGGGCTTGGGGGTGAGGCTGTAGGGTGTCCCCAAGTTTGATATAGAACGTCAATTTGGGCTTGGTTATCGTGAGAAAGGAGGTGAGCCGAGCAAGAGGTCCGTGAATCTGGTAGTCATTTTTGTCCGTCCATCTGAAAAGGAATATGAAGGGGCCTCGAAGTCCGTGGAAATCGAAGAAGAGCAGTTCCCCGGATTTGAAATTTTTTCGGATGTTGTTTATTTCAGAAAATACGGGGTTGAACCGGTTGTCAGCATGCTCCATACTGAGGCAAAAAATAATGAGGGGAAAGCTTTGAAAGTAGAGGAGACCACAGTCAGTCGAGCCGAAACGGAATTCAAGGACAAGGGAGAGTCCTCTGAAAATGTAGTCCCCAAGAATGAGGAGTCTGAGGAGGCTATCACGGCCGTCACCAAAGCACTGGCCGCTCTTATGAAAGCTAACATGGGATCTGAACCAGAACAAGCAGCTATACCAAAAACTCAGGAGGAGTTGGTAAATCAGGCTGTGAAAGAATTGGCCAAGCTGATGATGGTCGGAAAAGCAAAGATGATCAAGGAAGACCCGATTGTTGACCAGGAACAGTCCCTGGAGGGTGACCTGGGAGATCTGTTCGAGGAAGTGGAAGGAGCTGCAGCAGAGGAAGACCCTCCGCATGTGGGGGGTGAAAATCATCTTCATTTTCTGTTTTTGATGTAAATAACTCAGCGTATAAGGATTCAATGCAATGAAATCTAACTTTGCTTATTTGTGTGATGTTTTTCCGGATGGAACAGTGCATACATACAAACATTCATTTAATGTTTTTAGCATACACGATGCATCATTACATGAAATGAATTTAGGAACAGATAATAATCCAAAAACTGGTATCCGTCTCAAAAGACCTCACGCCTGGAGAGAGAAGAGAAATTGTGAATGTGCTCCTGAAACATGTAAAGGCCTTCCCTTGGTTTTACAATGATATGCCTGGGGTTGACAGGGAGATTGCAGAGCATCGAATCCCAACATATCCGAAAATGAAGCCTGTTAAGTAGAAACTCAGAAGACTCAGGCCGAAATGGGCAGAAAAGGTCAAAGAAGAAGTGGCCAAGCAAATAAAAGCAAAGTTTCTGGAAGTTGTGGAATATCCAGAATGGTTGGCTAACATAGTGTCGATTGCTAAAAAGGATGGCAGAGTTAGAGTCTGTGTTGATTATAGAGATCTGAACAAGGCGCCTCATAAGGATGACTTTTCGATGCCGCATATTGATGTGTTGGTCGATAGTGCTGCTAAAGCCACAATGTATTCATTCATGGACGGCTTTTCAGGGTATAATCAAATCCTTATGAACATAGTCGACAAGGTGAAGATAGCCTTTCATGATTTGGGCAATATTATGAACTTATATGCACACTAACTAGGCACTCGGGGAGTACCTTGGATGGTATATTAATGTCATGCAATGATCCGATGTGGACCATGGTGCTATTTATGATAAATGAGTATGATGTCATGAAATGCATCGTGTAAATCATCACATGAAAATGGGCCTAAGACCATTGGGGTTTCTATTTAATGAGATGATTTGGTGAAATGGCCGAACGCAATCCGGTGCATTGGCAAAACAAGGGTAATTTCGGGATACCCGATATGTCATGAAATGAGATGATCATGATGAGCACCCTTGGAATGTCCTTAATTTAATTTAAGTGATATGTCAGGAATGTCTATGACACACAAAATGCAGATGGCTGCACAAAAATATGGTTAGGATACATGACATATGTAATGATGTTGTGTATGTTTTGTGGAAATATCGCACGCGAGATGCAAATGGCATGCAAATAAAATGTCATGGTTGCATGACACATACGTCAATGTTCAAAAAGATAGATGCATAAAGATGCTGTTAGAATGGCACACGAAAGCTATGCATGTTTGATGCTTCGTGAAAAGTCAAAATAGAAAACACCACAGAACAAATGTTAACACATGCAAAAATATGCTCTCCCTTCCAACCTTATTTCTCTTTTCGATTGGTCTCACAATCTTCCTAGGTGTTGGGTCTCTTTGGCATCAATGGGGGATACCAAAGGCGCACGCTCGAATGTCCAATTTTAATTCCATGTTTTGGTAAACCTAGGGGAAGTTACTAAGCCACCACATGTGGGCCAAAGTCAAAACCAAGGGTCGTACAGGTTCCCATAGCGAATATACACTTCCCCAGCGTAGAACACAATGTAAGGTCATGCGGGACTATGAGTTGTTTACCCCGTCGGGTGTCTCCAATCTTGGCGGTAGAGGTAGGCCACCTTCTTGGGTAAACCGAGGTTAAACAGTGTATTGGAGTGATTGAGAAAAAGAAAATGTCATGATATGCAAGGTGCAAATAAATATGGTATTATGAATTAGGTAAAGTGACTGCAAGCGAGATTTTATTTCGATAGTTGCCTAAGTTCCTTAAGTTTTTAAGAAAACATGTTAAGAAACTGGATCCCCAGCAGAGTCACCACTGTGAGCGGACAACCTTTTAAAAGATAAGGAGCGGCGAAACGGGCCAGGGAAAATGATTTTTATTTGGTGAAGTTTTATGGAAAACTGGTTTTGTTTATCTTAAGTTAGGAAATTGTGGATTTAATTTGGAAATTCCTTTGTAGAAAACATTTTCCCGTTTTTAACTTAAAGACCTCGAAACCTCAATTTCGATATCAGTGACAGAGTCGCCACCCGGATTAGCTCATCCGGGAAATTCCGATACATCTCCCTACCGAGCGCAGACTACTGTACCTAATCCAGAGATTTGGGGTTCGGGCAACTTACCTACTTAACCTCAAGCTTGTATTCGTTTATTATTTATAAAACTATATTTATTCAATTTATTATCTTTCTCTAAGCCAATTTGTTTATTTTCATTAATCTGATGCTAAAGCAGAAATGCAGAAAATAAATTACAGGAAATTAAACCATCCACACAAATTACACAAAAGAATAATAAATGCCGCTTATACAACCCAATCGAATAAAAGATAAAAACTCTCGTCCTCACGCTTACAATCGCCTAAGTACACGAGGATCTAAAAATACAATCGCCTAATTACACAAATTAATCTATTAAATACAACAAAAATAAAAATAAAAGCTGCAAAACAGATTGGTTAGTGCAAATTATATTATAGCACAGATAGGACTCAAATTGGACAGAATCAAGAATTTAAGAAACGGGGTCATACATTTAGGGGGTAATCAGGTTGACCCAACTGGTCGGACCTGTTGGACCTGGAAAACGGTTTTGAAACACCCTGTAATCTTTTTGCTAGAAAAAAATTTTTGGAAACCATTTGGCTCGATTTCATGCTAATTTCCACTTTTGTGGGTCTATTATCCCGGAACTTGGGGTTCCGTTCGTGTGGGTTTTCCTAATTTTCACAAACATTTAAGGTCCAAAAAGCAGTAAACACACCAAAATCAGTTTGAATCCGAAAATAGCATCGCTCAATGACATTCGTACGTATCGTTTCGCGATTCTGTCTTTTCCAGAAATCACAGCCGCGCGGCTGAAAATAGAGCCGGATGGCTTTGGGCCATGCTGGGCGGCTGTAATGATCGAACCCGAAACCGGTTTTCTCATTTTTTCGAAAGATTTCTATTTCTGCTCGTTTTCGATGTTTTCCTGAGATTTTATAATGTTCGGGGGTCTGCAAATGCTGAACTATGGACCCGTAACGGATCGAACAACCCCGAAACCGAAATATAAAGCCCGAAAAAAACCAAAAAAACTGATATTCATACGTCTAGAAATCCGAAAACCGACGTTAAAATGACGTATAAATATTCTTGGGCCGAAAAATATCAAAACAGAAAGGCATAAAATGGAAAATAGACTCCTTTCGGTCGTTCGGGACAGATCAGGAATCTGTCCCTGAGGAACATAGCCGGGCGGCTCTAGGGTCAGAGCCAGCCGGCTCTGTTCTTTACAATCACAGCCGTACGGCTATGATGGGTTGAGTCTGTTTTCCAGAAAAATTTAAAAAAGAGAAAAACATTCAGAAAACACAATGTAAACAGGTTTAAGGCCTCTCAGAGTTTACCTTGGTGTCTTTCCAGTGTACTGGATGTGCAAGAATGGATTAAAAGCTTGAAATTATTGCTGGAGTCTCAACTGGTCAAGAACCACAACGATCCGCAACAAGCCGAAACGGACCCAAAATCATCTCCAACCAGTAAGCAAAGGTTATTGAACTTGAGTTTTAATGTTTTTGCATTGATTTAAGTCTTAAATACAATGTTTGGTTCAACTCACTGCTTGCAATGTCTCGGTCTCTCTTCTTTCCCTTTCTTCTCTCTTTTTTTTCTTCTACTTCTCTTTTCTTTTCTTTGTCTCAAGATTGTAAATCCCTCCCCTTATTTCTATGATTTGATTTTCTCCTTTTATACTCTCCTCTTACATATCATTTCGAGCATTTAATGGGTGCCTGACTCTCTCTGATTATGTCCCCACATTTCTCTAGCAAGACAAGTTGCTTTGCTTTGCAAGGCAACTTGTCTTGCCCACTAGAGCCGTGCGGCTCTAGCAAGAGCCGGGGCAAAATTTCGAAAGTCGGATGTGTACCCTAAACCCTGAAAATCATACGGGAGACCTTTTTGGGGATTTCGGATCACAGATAGCTTGGTTTTCAGGACGTTTGAGGGACTCCAGGCAACATTCTGTCGTTTTCAAGGCCAATTCAAGTTCGTTCGATCCACAAGTAGTACAGGAATTCTCATCATAGAGGCCAGGAAAACCCGGCGCTTACACTAACGTTTATTCCGTGGTGATTTTCTTTTTACCTTTTCACGAAGCATCAATATGCATAATCATTTGTGTGCCATTTCTAATCACATTTTCGTGCAGCCATTTTTACATATAAATATGTATGGCATTTGTGCTAACCACATCTTGATGCAGCTACGACATTTTATTCGCATGCCATATACATCTCGTGTGCCAACATTTTCATAGAACATACACGACATCATTCTGTGTGACATTCCTAACCATGTTTTCTACAGCCATTTGCATTTTGCGTGACATACACATTCATGCCATTTCATTCCATTCCATCTAATAAGGGACGTTCTGAGAATACATATCATGACCATTTCATTTCATACCACATCGGGTACCCCAAAACTACCCGTAGTCCACTTGTGCGCCAGTTTACGCTCGGCCATTCCACTATATCATATCATTCACTAGAAGATCACAAAGATCTTAGGCCTCGTTGTGTGGTAAGTCGCGTGACAACATAACATTACATCATCCCCATTTCATGTCCACTCGTCATTGGTGTCTCAGTGATGCCGAAATCTTGCTTGTGTGTCACAATCCATATCGGATTTTTCCTATGACACTAATAACTCATTTGAGGTACTCCACAAGTGCCAAATTTTTACGCACATAAGAACATTTCATAACATTAATAATTCATGCGAGGTATTCCACGAACGTCGAACCTCCGTTCGTGTCCCTGCTTACTCGTGACTTATTTGCAACATCATTCCATATTTGATGCCCCAAAAGCATCAAAAATCTGTCTGTCGAATGGCTTCCACGTGACCATTTCACGCCATTTCATTTTGACCTACAAAGTGTCAAACCTCTATCCGTATGTCGGTACATGTGTGACCATTTCATAACATCCATTAGGTGCCCCAAAGGCGCCGAACCTCTGTCCGTGTGATGGTCCACACGTGATGATTCCTGCATTGTCTTTTGTATAGTTTTAGGCATTCTTGGAATGTCTAAAATAGGAACAAAGGAAACCACATTCATTATCATTTTCATTCATAAAACATCATTTGACCATGATCATCCCACGATCATACCATACATGCCATTTAGTATGTTGTGTCTAGGGCATAACATTCATCTGTGACGCTAACCCTATGCTGAATGTGCAGTTTGGAGTCGAACTTTGAAGTGACTAGTATGGGCCGGTTCAGGGTCTGATCAATCAATTCAATCAGCTCAGAAAGAGTCAGACATCGTGGAGGAGGTTAGGGTCAGTTCAGATTCAAATTCAGAGTAAGAGTTTGGGGGACAGTTTCCTTCCTTGCCAGTTGATAATCAGTTTGTGTTGGAACAAACAAGTAGAACATAAATGGCTCAAGGTAGGAATGGTGGAAATCCACCCTTTGACATGAATGCATTCATGGCTGCTTTTCTAAATTCAGATCAGTTCAAGGCTACCATTTAGGAGCAAGTGCAGACCGTGGTGACTGCTGCTGTGGGTCAGACTAGTCAGCAGGCCTAAGCCCTAGTCGAGAACGAAGTGAATGTCATTCAGGGGGCCCTAATTCAGGAAGGAACATCCCTGGCAGTAGCAGGGTGGTCATCCCACCTCAGGAGACTAATCACCATTCTAAGGAGGACGAGGCCTTTGAAAGGGCTAGAGAGGCTTCAATGGAGACAGCTGTAGAAAGGCGTCTCACGGAGAAATTTTCTGACTTTGAAGCACTGTTGCTAAAGCTGAAGGAGATGGTGCATTATCAGCCTGTTAAGTGCGCAGATCCATCTACTTTACTCGCAGAGGGGGGAGAGCCGCTCCCAGTTGTTCAGATGCCTTATTTGCCCCCGTACACTGGGGAAGGTCCACCGGAAGCTCACCTGGATAGCTATGTGAGAATTATGTCTAGCTTAGGGATCGAAAAGGTCCATTTGCTGAATCTGTTTCCAACTACCTTATAGGGTGCAGCTGCTAAGTGGTATTTAAAGACACCAATTCACACCTGTTCCACCTGGGAGGATCTGTCTGAGGCATTTGTGAAACAATATGCCTACAACACTTAAGTAGAAACTACACTAGAGGATCTAGAGAGAATCCATCAGAGGCCTAATGAATCCTTCTCGGCATATTATAAGAGATGGATGGATGTGCAAGTATTGGCGGACAGGGCTCCTACACTGGAATCTCTCATTTTGAAGCTTCTTGATGGTAGCTTGCCTCCTTACAAGGAGAAAATGAAGCTGAAGAGGTTCCACTCCTTCAATAATGTTGTGGACTTTGCAAAGCGTATTGAGAGGTATGTGGAGGAAGATCAGATGAACAGACAGGGTTCAGGCACTCACTGGGGCAGCCGAGGATATACTCAAGGGTACAAGGCCAGTAGTTCCACAACCACCCCATCAGGGTCTAGTTCAAAACCGGCTCAGACTGCAGTGACAGATCGGGTGCGAGAGGCAGATGTAACAGCAGTAGCCCAGGGCGGACAGTCGAGGGTCCCTCCAAGACTCATAAACCTGTGGTTGACACCTTAGGCTGTATTTTTGCCAAATGCAGGAAGGCTGGTTTGTTACAGAGTGTGAAGCCATATGTTCCTCCTTTTGAAGCAAATAAATACAATTACTGTGCCTACCATTTGACAATAGGTCACCGCACCAATGAATGTACCGGTCTGATAAGGGCTATTCAAAGGCTTATCACTGAGGGGAAAATTATGGAGCCTGTATTGAAACCGAATGTTCAAAAAAAACCCTTGCCTAATTTTGAAGGCTAGGTAAGCATGGTTCAGTCTGGGATACCGGCCAACAATGTGTTTGCTTAGATAATTAAGGCTAACCCGAGTGTCCAAGCAGTTACAACTGAAGAGGGGGAAGAAGAGCCAGAGGAAACCGAAGTGCAAACATCTGTGGTATAGAACAAGCAAGGTCCAATTGACTTGGATGACATTGATTTAGGTGATGATGACGATGACTTTGGGTATGAAGAGCCGAAGCTAATACCTCCAGTGGGGACAAGGTAGGGAATAGTGGTCTCAAACGACGGCCCAGTCATGCACATCACCTGAAGTGGCAGGGTTTACCAACCTATTAATGTGGCTCCTCAAATGCCACCCAGGAGGAACCGTCCTGCTGTAGAATCAAACATTGTGACCCAAGGATTGAAGGGTAAGGAAGAGGATATGGTAGTTGAGCAACTAAAGAGAATGCCCACCCAGGCTAGCATTTGGCACCTTTTCATGGAGTCCAAAAGACACTGTGAGGCTGTAGTAAAGCAACTGATGGAAATGGAGGCGACCCTTATGATATCTCCTGATAAGGTGTGTGCAGTGATCAAAAGGGTTGATCTGAAGGCCAACCGGGCCCTGATGATTAGTTTTGGAGTATTTGACTTGCCACCAAAGGGTGTGAATCATAATCTTTCTTTGTATCTGAAAGTAGAGATCATGGATAGGGTAATGCCCTATGTGATGGTTGACAATGGTTCAGCCCTGAACATCTGCCCCTCTAAAGTCTTGCCATACTTAGGTATTAGCACAGAAGCACTTTGTAAGTCTGGTACTGTAATCAAGGCCTATGACGACAGCAAAAGATCAGTGATAGGCACATTTGAAGCTGAAGTTAGTGTGGGGGAAGTCAAATCCAATGTGTTGTTTACAGTCATCAGCGTCCCAGTTACGTTTTCGCTACTCCTAGGAAGTCCATGGTTCCATGCCCTGGGAGGTGTGCCTTCCACTCTGCATCAAAAAGTGAAGTTCCTGATAGATGGAAAGGTAGTGACTGTGGAGGCAGATGAGCCATCGGTAGTAGCTGCTTTAAGGGCTGTGGAGCAGCCAATGATAGGTTTTCAGGTGGCTATTATGACAGAGGAAAGTGGTGATGAACCAAAGTTTCCAGAGTGGATATATAAATACTTCGCCAAGCAGAAATTTAAGGCCGGCAAGGGCCTGGGGGCAAGACAACATGGTGTCCCTAAATTTGACATTGAACTAGGGAAGTACCTTCGGCACGGACTTGGCTATTGCAAGAAGGGAGATGTGCCAAGTAGGAGATCTGTGAATTTGGTTGACACGTTTGTGCGTCCGGCCGAGAAAATGTACGATGGGGCTCTGGAGCCGATAGAAGTCAAGGGGGGTCAACTCCCAGGATTTGAAATCTTATCTGATGTTGTGGATTTTGAGAAGTACGGGGTTGAGCCAGTTGTCAACATGCTCCATATTGAGGCTAAGGATGATAAGGGAAAAGTTCTAAAAAATCAGGGAACAACAGTTAGCCGAGTCAGTGTTGAGTTAGGGAATAAGGGAGAATCTGCTGAAAGAGTGGGCCCCTAGAGTGGGGAAGCTAAAGAGGCCATCACGGCCATCACCAAGGCACTGGCCACATTGATGAAAGTCACACAGGTTCCGAACTAAAGCAAGCAGCTAAGCCAAAAACTTAAGAGGAGTTGATGAACCAAGCTGTGAAGGAATTGGCTAAGCTGATGATAACAGGGAAAGCGAAGATGGCTGAGGAAGAACTATCTGCTGACCAGGAAGAAGCCTTTGAGGGTGACCTAGGGGACCTATTTGAGGAAGTTGAAGAGGCTGCAACCGAAGAAGACCTCCGTATATGGAGGATGATAATCATTTTAATGTATCTGCTTTTTCTGTTTTTGATTTAAACAACTCAACCTACAAGGCTTTTAATGCAATGAAATCCAATTTTGCTTACTTGTGTGATGTTTTGCCAGATGGAACTGTGCATACATACAAATATTCATTTAATGTTTTTAGCATACATGATGCATCATTACATGAAATGAATCTAGGGACAGATGATGATCCAAAAATGGCATCCGTCTCGAAAGACCTCATGCCTGAATAGAGAAAAGAAATTATGAATGTGCTCCTAAAACACAGAAAAGCCTTTGCATGGTCCTACGACGACATGCCCGGGGTTGACAGGGAAATTACAGAACATAGAATCCCAACAGATCTGAAAATCAAGCCCATCAAACAGAAACTCAGAAGACTTAGACCGAAATGAGTAGAAAAGGTTAAGGAAGAAGTGGCCAAGCAGATAAAAGCAAAGTTTCTAGAGGTCGTGGAATATCCGGAATGGTTGGCCAACATAGTTTCGGTTGCTAAAAAGGATGGCAGAGTCAAGGTTTATGTGGATTATAGAGATCTGAACAAGGCCTCTCCTAAAGATGACTTCCCGCTGCCACATATTGATGTTTTGATCGACAGTGCCGCCAGGGCCACAATGTATTCATTAATGGACAGGTTCTCAGGGTATAATCAGATCCTCATAGACATAGTTGACAAAGTGAAGACAGCTTTCATCACAAAGTGGGGGGTCTACTGCTACAGGTTATGCCATTCAGACTGAAGAAAGCCGAAGCCACTTACCAAAGGGCTGTCACGACACTGTTGCATGACATGATTCACAAAAAGGTTATGGCTTATGTGGATGACATGCTAGTCAAATCAATGACCCGAGAGGAGCACCCTGCTATCTTGGATAGATTCTTGACTAGGGTCGAAAAGTACAACCTCCACCTCAATCCCAAGAAGTGTGTGTTCGGGGTAACCTCAGGAAAGCTCCTCGGCCATGTGGTAAGTCAGAGGGGAATTGAAATGGACCCAGATAAGATCAAAGCAATCAATGACATGCCTGTGCCAAAGACAGAGAAAGAGATAAGATCATTTCTGGGATCGCTGCAATATGTCAGCCGATTCATTGCAAGGTTGACAATGGTCTGTGAACCCATATTCAAGCTCCTAAGGAAGAATCAACCGACGAAGTGGAATGATTAGTGTCAGTTGGCCTTCGACAGGATGAAGGCTTACTTAATGAATTCACCAGTCCTGAAGCCTCCAATGCCGAACAAGCCTTTAGTCCTGTACTTGGGCATTGAAGATGCTTCAATAGGGGCAATGTTGGTTCAAGAATAGGAAGAGGGGCGAGAACATGCAATCTACTACTTGAGTAAGAAGTTGCTTGACTACAAGGTCAGATATACTGTAGTAGAAAAGACCTGTGCTACTATGGTATGGCTGACTAAGAAGTTGAGGCATTACTTCCAGTCGTACAAGGTTCAGGCAGTGGCAAAGGTTGATCCGATGAAGTATTTATGTCAGACCCCCGCATTGGCTGGGAAGTTATTAAGATGGCTACTCCTGTTATCTGAATTCGACATTGACTGTGTGACCAAGAAGACAATAAAAGGAAGGGCTGTGGCAGAGTTTCTAGCCAACCAACCTCTGGAGTCAGATTATATCGAGAAATTAGAATTCCCTGATGAATAATTGGCTATAATAGAGGCAGAACTGAGCAGATGGATAATGTACTTTGACGGGGCTATAACAAGCGTGGGGCAGGACTGGAAGTGATCATCGGCACGCTTGATGGAGAAATCATTCCCCTAGCTAAATGCCTTGAATTCACGGTGACTAACAATGATGCAGAGTACGAGGCTTGCCTATTCGGGATTGATGCTCTGACCACGCTAGGGGCACATGAAGTACTGATAATTGGAGATTCAGCATTGGTAATTCATCAGATCATTGGTGAATGGGAGGTAAAAGAAGGGTCGCTCTGGCCATATCTCCAGTTGGTTTGGGGCAATATGGAAGCATTTGGACTGTGTGAGTTCAGGCACATGCCGAGGGAGGAGAATCAAATGGCAAAATCTTTAGCCACACTCTCGTCAATATGGGAGGAACCCCGGAAACACCCTATGCAGCCAGTGGTAGTGGAGATCGCATAGAATCCTTGCTACTTGTCTGTCAGCATTATAGCAATGACAGAGGAGTGCCCTTGGTATCATGATATTCTACAGTTTATTCAGAATGTGCAATACCCTGAAGATGCCAGCGAGTCAGATAAGATTTCTCTCAGGAGGTTAGCAGTGCAGTTTAGATTATTTGAGGGTCAGATCTTCAAGAGAACCGCCAACGGCCTGCTCATGAAGTGCTTAACGGAAACAAAAGCCAAGGAAGTCATGAGGCAGATCTATGCAGGAACTTATGGGTTACACATGAATGGGTTAGCCCTGGCTAAGAAAGTATTAAGGCAAGGCTACTTCTAGTTTACACTACAAGCAGATTGTATCAAAGAGGTGAAAAGATGTCACGAATGTCAAGTGTACTGAGTGTTAGAGATTGTGCCCTAAGCCAATGTTGGATTATGTAAACAATCTTCTTAAGTCATTAATAAAGACTTATTTTATCATATATATTTGTATGTTAGTATTTATGATAATGTATCCATGAATTAATTGTGTAATTCTAAATTTCCCTAGTCGATTGTTATTATGGGAATAATAACAAACTAAGACTAGTGTGAGTGATAATGGATATTCATAAGATGAATATAGTGTATACAGATACAGATTATACTCACGGGCAATGTGTTAGAGAACATGTTGCTGGAGACCCACTATAAGATCAAGTTCATGGTCACGTGTCACAACTGATCTTGATTATAGTAGTGTCATCAGCTGATTCCTTTGACCTGAGGTCACCATGGATTCCGGGATGAATTCATGTTGTGCTTTGACGCAATCAAACGCTGCTTGTAACAGAGTAGTTATAAAGGCTGTGGTTGGGCACAATATGACTCATGCTTAGGGATGTGAGTGACAGATATGGGATTTTGTCCCTCTCTAACAAGAGAGCGATATCGCTGGGCCCCTCGATAAGTAAGACTGTTAAATGCATGGCCGTGCTCAAATAATTGATAAGAGTATCAATTGATTTGTCTGAACAGTTTACTTTGAAATCGAGAAAGCATATGATTAATTATATAAGATTGACAAGTGTACCATGTCTTATAATTAATCTTGATATCAAAGAGACAAAAGGGAATATGACATTCTATAAATAGGTATTGGATCATTCCAATCATATTAATTGGGTAGTCGTAATGGCTTGCTAGAGTCCGCTTATGACCTATAAGGACATTATGGTAATTTCCTTATTGCCAATTAATATGAACCTATGGGGTCACACACAAGAGCAAAATGAAGTTCATCTTATCGGGTATAAATTATTATTGGATAATAATTTATGAATGAGAAAGAGAATAAATATATATAGTGATATATATTTATATATATATGTATATGTGAATATTAATGTGATTAATATTGCATAAAGTATGCCACATATTATAATTAAATTATATAGAGATATAATTAATTATAATATTGTATATACATAAGTGTATTATGGAGAATTGATTTGATTTAATATTAATTGAGAATTAATATTAAGTTGTGTGGGTTAATTTATAATTATGACTAATAAGTGTATTAGGTCATAATTATAATTAATTTTTAGGTTTTATATATAAGGATATAAAAACCTAAAAGAGACAAGTTTTTCCTAATATGCAAAACAGGTTTCGGCAGACACAAAAAGAAAAGTAGTGTGGCAGCCGAATTTCACCATTGACACCCAAAGAAAATCTGATTTTTTTTTCGGTCTCTCTCTCTCTCGTTCGAAGAATCGTTCTTCAATCCCGGCGCTAGCACGCGGTGAATCAATTGCTCCGTGTGGATCAACCGTAGAGGGAAGCTAATTTGGTTCCTTTGATTCAAAACCTACAAAGAATTAAGGTAATTCTTTAACCCTCTTTCCGATTCAATGCAATATACATGGATCCCTGGCGGGGATTAATCCGTTTTATTTCCGCTGCGTATTTTGTTTTGTGTGATTAATCCCCAACAGTGGTATCAGAGCCACTTGTATTTTGATTGAATTGGATTTATGTTTTGATTGGATCAAAATTGCATGTTAGGGTTTGTATGATTTTGATTGGATCAAAATTGTTGTTAGGAGTTTGTATGTTTTATTTAGGGTTCTATGTTATTGTGAATAACAAAATAAAATTTGATTTTATTGATTAATCATTGTGAATGATTTTATGTTAATGATTTGGAATGTTTAAGGGGTTTTGGAATCATGAATTTGATTCATGGGTTTTTATTGAAATTGTTTCAATTCAATTTAATTAAAAAAAAAAAAAAGTAATATGCTACTGTTCGTATTCTGGGCATAATGCCCAGAATACCTTTTTTTGTTTGGCCGCAAATTGCAATTGCAATTTGCAATTGCAATTTGCAATTGCCGTGCTGCATAAGCAGCATGCTGCTTACGCAGCATGGGCTGCGCGCAGTATGCGCAGCCCGGCGAGCCTGCTGTCCGACAGTTTTTTAAACCCTTTTTCGTTTTAAGTGTGGAAAATTGTTTTCTGCATATTTACGAATTTTTCCAAATTAATTAATTCTAAATACAATGTGATTGTATTTTACCACTTTGAACCCTAAATATTTTAGATATAAAATTATTGTTGATAATTTTATGCATGGTGTTATGGTATGGTTTTGGACCCCGTGGATGTTTTATTTTATTTATTATGGTTTTATATAAATACGACCTGCGAGTCGTTTGTATTTATGTAAATTTTAATTTTAATTTTACTAGATAAATTGTATAGGATGCAATTTATGATATGTAAAATTTATTTTACTAGAAAAATTGTATAGGTTGCAATTTTTTGTAAAATATAAATCCATGAGATGGTGCTTAGAAGCTAAGACGTGGAGGCGGATCTAAGAGGCGGTGCAATGACCATGTGATGGATGCTACCACCTAGGATATGACCTTGTTGATTTTCATATTGGCCTATGAAAATCAATGTAGATTTAAACCATACCATAACACGGTTCGAGTCATATGCATGCTTTATTTTATTTAGATGCCATGTGATGCCATGCTAGATATTCTATATGCATGCTAGACAATTGTATGCCATAAGATGCCATGCTAATTAATATTAACAAAAGTATGATTAATATTAATGCCATGAAATTGTATATGATACAATTAACTCACAGGAATTAATAAACCCTAAATAAACTTATGAAGTTTATATTTTTGCCACCCAATTACGTATAACACTAGTCAAGTACTATGTTCGCATCATGGTAGCCACGCCAAAGCGGGTACGCATGTTGTGACCTTAGCGAAGCGATAATATGAGAAATGGTGATTCTCATTGTGTTGTAATTGGTTTAACAAGGGTTAATCAAAATGGTGCTTTGCACCCGAGGCAAAGATGAGATGAGTAACATGCAAATTAAATATGATATATGATATCATGCATCTCATAAATTAAAAGAGTTACATAATGATGTAATTGACATGGTGATGTCTACCGAAATTATATTTAATCATAGGGACATGCCAAAGCAGTGCTATGGTTAAGTATGGATTTTGGGTCTTTTACCCACTTAAATATTTTAAAGGGTTTTATAATTTTAGTGGGAGTTTAATTCTCTTATGTAATTAACTTTGCATATATTTTCTGTTGTAGATAAATGGCCAACACAAGCAATCCCGGTTCTATTCGATCTATCCTTGAGAAGGAAAAACTGAACGGAACCAATTACCTAGATTGGTATCGCAACTTGAGAATTGTTCTCAAGCAAGAGCGAAAGCTGTATGTTCTGGATGGGCCTTTGCCCGCTAACCCTCCACCCACCACAGCTTCAAGAGCTGAAAAGGATGCTTTTCACAAGCATCAAAACGATCAGATTGATGTACAATGCCTGATGCTCGCATCAATGATTCCGGAACTTCAGAAGGATCTGGAAACATTTGAGGCATATGAGATGTCTCAAGAGCTTAAGGAAATGTTCCAAAAGCAAGCGAGAAGGGAAAGGTATGAGACCTTGAGATCTTTGGTTGGGTGCAAAATGACCGAAGGGAGTTCGGTTAGTGCCCATGTTCTGAAGATGAAAGGGTACATTGATCAGTTGGAGAGGCTTGGTTCGCCACTCAGACCTGAGTTGGCAACGGATTTGATCCTTAATTCTCTTCCTGAGAGTTACTCCCATTTTGTCATGAATTATCACATGAATGATATGGACAAAACGGTCAGCGAACTGCATGGGATGCTGAAAAACACTGAAGTAACGATAAAAGAGAAGCCAAGCTCCAAAGGGATCCATATGGTGCAAAAGGGTAGGATCCAGAAGAAGAAGGGTAAAGCAAACAAACCCAAAGAGTTTGGGAAGGATGCAAAGAAGCCCAAAGCTGTTACCAAGGCAAAGCCTCCAAAGGAAGGCACATGCCATTTCTGCAATCAGCCTGGTCATTGGCGCAGAAATTGCAAGCTTTATTTGGAGGACTTGAGGAAGAAGAGAGGCGGTGAGACCGCTAATCAAGGTATTTTTGTTATTGAAATATTTCATTCTACTTCTATTTCTACTTCGTGGGTATTAGATACCGGTTGTGGTTCTCACATTTGTATGAATGTGCAGGGGCTTAAAGGAAGTAGAAAGCTCAAGAAGGGCGAAGTAGAATTCCATGTGGCGAATGGAGCTAAAGTTGCTGCTTATGAAGTCGGTCGCTACGAGCTCAAGTTGCCAAGTGGACTTGTTCTTTCTTTGAATAATTGTTATTTTGTTCCTAATTTGTCTAGGAACATCATTTCTATTTCATGTTTGGACAAGGAAGGATTTAAATGTGTTATTGAGAATAATCACTTACTGCTTTTCAATAAAGACTTGTTTTATGCAAATGCGGATTTACATGATGGTCTTTATTTGTTGAACCTTAGTGAAGGTTATAATGAGCATGTATATAACATAAATACCAAAAGGATAAGAACAAATGTTGTGAATCCTACTTATCTCTGGCACTGTCGTCTAGGACACATTAATGAGAAACGCATTTCAAAACTCCATAAAGATGGAATTTTGGGTCTAGATGTTTTTGAAACATATGACACTTGCGAGTCTTGTTTAATGGGTAAGATGACCAAGAGTCCCTTTACTAGTCACAGTGAAAGGGCTAGTGACTTATTAGAACTCATACATACAGATGTATGTGGGCCTATGAGCACAACTGCTAGAGGTGGTTTTCAATACTTCATTACGTTTACTGATGATTTCAGTAGATATGGTTATCTATATCTAATGAAGCATAAGTCGGAATCCTTTGAAATGTTCAAAGCCTTCCAAAATGAAGTACAAAACCAACTTGGCAAGACAATTAAAGCACTTAGATCTGATCGAGGTGGTGAATATTTGAGCCAAGACTTTGACGATCATCTTAGAAAGTGTGGGATTGTCTCACAACTAACTCCTCCTGGTACACCACAGTGGAATGGTGTGTCTGAGAGGAGGAACCGTACTTTATTGGATATGGTTCGGTCGATGATGAGTCAAACAAATCTTCCTCTATCCTTTTGGGGATATGCACTTGAAACAGCGGCATTCACACTGAACCGAGTTCCATCAAAAGCAGTTGAAAAGACACCATATGAGATATGGGTTGGTAAGAGACCAAATTTGTCTTTTCTCAAGATTTGGGGTTGCGAAGCTTATGTGAAATACTTGATTTCAGATAAGTTAGCACCAAAATCTGTGAAGTGCAATTTTGTTGGTTATCCAAAAGAAACTAAAGGTTATTTCTTTTACAATCCTAGTGAAAACAAAGTGTTTGTTGCTAGGAATGGTACATTCCTGGAAAAAGAGTTTATTTCCAAAGGAATCAGTGGGAGTAAAGTACACCTACAAGAAAATATGGATAACCAAGTTGAAAGTGAGTTTCAAATGGAACAATCTGATTCACAAGAAGTTGTTGAGTCAGAACCGATAACACAAGTCCAACGTAGATCAAGTAGAGTTCGTCATGAGCCCGAGAGATATGGATTTCTCGTCACGAACGAAAATGATCTGATTCTGTTAGAAGAGAATGAACCTTCCACGTACATGGAAGCTGTCTCTAATTCAGAATCTGAAAAATGGCTTGATGCTATGAAGTCAGAAATTCAATCCATGGACGACAACAAAGTATGGACTTTGGTTGATCTCCCAAAGGGTGCTAAAGCAATAGGGCACAAATGGGTTTTCAAGTTGAAAACGGACATGGATGGGAATATTCAGACTTATAAAGCAAGGTTAGTGGCAAAGGGTTACCGACAAGTTCATGGTATAGACTATGACGAAACCTTTTCACCAGTAGCTATGATCAAGTCCATCAGAATTCTTATTGCCATAGCAGCATATTATAACTATGAAATATGGCAAATGGATGTCAAAACAGCTTTCCTAAATGGAAACCTTGTTGAGGATGTGTACATGACACAGCCTGAAGGTTTTGTCGATCCAAAGAATCCTGATAAAGTATGCAAGCTTCAAAAGGCCATTTATGGTTTGAAGCAGGCATCAAGAAGTTGGAATCATTGTTTTGATGAATCAGTCAAAAAGTTTGGTTTCATCAAAAACGAAGATGAGCCTTGTGTGTACAAGAAGTTCAGTGGGAGTAATATAGTTTTCCTAGTTCTGTATGTCGATGACATATTGTTAATAGGAAATCACATTCCTACCTTGCAAGAAGTAAAATCTTGGCTAGGAAAGTGTTTTTCTATGAAAGACTTGGGTGAGGCAGCCTACATTCTTGGAATAAAGATCTATAGAGATAGATCTAAGAGATTGATAGGTTTGAGCCAGAGTACATACATTGACAAAATACTGAAAAGGTTCAGTATGGATCAATCAAAGAAAGGAAATGTTCCTATTGGGCAAGGGATAAAGCTTAGTCGTAAGCAATGTCCTGTGACAGTTGAAGAACGTCAGCGCATGGACAGGATTCCTTATGCGTCAGCTATAGGATCTATCATGTATGCCATGGTATGTACTCGGCCAGATGTCTCTTTTGCTTTGAGCATGACAAGTAGATATCAGTCTGATCCAGGTGATAGTCACTGGACTGCTGTCAAGAGTATTCTTAAGTACCTGAGAAGAACTAAAGATACATTCTTGATATATGGAGGCTCGGACGAAGATCTTGTTGTAAATGGTTACACGGATGCAAGTTTCCAAACTGATCAAGATCAGATGCAGTCACAGTCCGGGTATGTGTTCATTCTGAATGGAGGTGCGATAAGTTGGAAGAGTTCTAAGCAAAGCACGATAGCTGCATCTACAACAGAAGCCGAGTATATTGCTGCATCAGATGCAGCCCAAGAGGCTGTTTGGATCAAGAAGTTCATCGAAGAACTTGGTGTCGTTCCTAGCATAGTGAATCCTGTGAGCCTCTTGTGTGACAACAATGGGGCAATATCACTTGCTAAGGAACCTAGTGTGTCACAGAAATCCAAACATATACTTCGGCGTTTTCACTACATAAGAGAAGTCATCTCAAGAGGAGATGTGAAGATATGCAAAGTTGCGTCTGAAGACAATGTTGCCGATCCACTAACAAAAGCTCTTTCACAAGCTGTACATGATGGTCATGCTAGGTCCATGGGTATTAGATACATTTGAAGATTGGACTTAGGGCAAGTGGGAGATTGTTAGAGATTGTGCCCTAAGCCAATGTTGGATTATGTAAACAATCTTCTTAAGTCATTAATAAAGACTTATTTTATCATATATATTTGTATGTTAGTATTTATGATAATGTATCCATGAATTAATTGTGTAATTCTAAATTTCCCTAGTCGATTGTTATTATGGGAATAATAACAAACTAAGACTAGTGTGAGTGATAATGGATATTCATAAGATGAATATAGTGTATACAGATACAGATTATACTCACGGGCAATGTGTTAGAGAACATGTTGCTGGAGACCCACTATAAGATCAAGTTCATGGTCACGTGTCACAACTGATCTTGATTATAGTAGTGTCATCAGCTGATTCCTTTGACCTGAGGTCACCATGGATTCCGGGATGAATTCATGTTGTGCTTTGACGCAGTCAAACGCTGCTTGTAACAGAGTAGTTATAAAGGCTGTGGTTGGGCACAATATGACTCATGCTTAGGGATGTGAGTGACAGATATGGGATTTTGTCCCTCTCTAACAAGAGAGCGATATCGCTGGGCCCCTCGATAAGTAAGACTGTTAAATGCATGGCCGTGCTCAAATAATTGATAAGAGTATCAATTGATTTGTCTGAACAGTTTACTTTGAAATCGAGAAAGCATATGATTAAGTATATAAGATTGACAAGTGTACCATGTCTTATAATTAATCTTGATATCAAAGAGACAAAAGGGAATATGACATTCTATAAATAGGTATTGGATCATTCCAATCATATTAATTGGGTAGTCGTAATGGCTTGCTAGAGTCCGCTTATGACCTATAAGGACATTATGGTAATTTCCTTATTGCCAATTAATATGAACCTATGGGGTCACACACAAGAGCAAAATGAAGTTCATCTTATCGGGTATAAATTATTATTGGATAATAATTTATGAATGAGAAAGAGAATAAATATATATAGTGATATATATTTATATATATATGTATATGTGAATATTAATGTGATTAATATTGCATAAAGTATGCCACATATTATAATTAAATTATATAGAGATATAATTAATTATAATATTGTATATACATAAGTGTATTATGGAGAATTGATTTGATTTAATATTAATTGAGAATTAATATTAAGTTGTGTGGGTTAATTTATAATTATGACTAATAAGTGTATTAGGTCATAATTATAATTAATTTTTAGGTTTTATATATAAGGATATAAAAACCTAAAAGAGACAAGTTTTTCCTAATATGCAAAACAGGTTTCGGCAGACACAAAAAGAAAAGTAGTGTGGCAGCCGAATTTCACCATTGACACCCAAAGAAAATCTGATTTTTTTTTCGGTCTCTCTCTCTCTCGTTCGAAGAATCGTTCTTCAATCCCGGCGCTAGCACGCGGTGAATCAATTGCTCCGTGTGGATCAACCGTAGAGGGAAGCTAATTTGGTTCCTTTGATTCAAAACCTACAAAGAATTAAGGTAATTCTTTAACCCTCTTTCCGATTCAATGCAATATACATGGATCCCTGGCGGGGATTAATCCGTTTTATTTCCGCTGCGTATTTTGTTTTGTGTGATTAATCCCCAACACTGAGACCTCAATCATCTGCCATCGCTTGAACTTCAGATATCATCGACTCCATGGCCATTCGCTGCTTGGGGGATAGATCTCATCAGAGAAATAAGGCCGCCTGCATCAAATGGACACTGGTTTATAGTTGTGGCTATTGATT
The DNA here is from genome assembly GCA_039660915.1 of Euphorbia tirucalli. Classification (NCBI taxonomy): domain Eukaryota; kingdom Viridiplantae; phylum Streptophyta; class Magnoliopsida; order Malpighiales; family Euphorbiaceae; genus Euphorbia; species Euphorbia tirucalli. The sequence continues at coordinate 22,851,055 of CM077632.1, forward strand.
ATTTCTCAAAGTCGGTGGAAGCAGAATCGTTTGCAAATGTTACAGCCAAGAAAATGGCCAAGTTCATTGAAAAGAGTATTTTCACACGGTACGTGATTCCGCATCATGTTGTCACAGATAATGGGGTACAGTTTCAAGGGGCCACGGCACAGTTGTTTCAAGATAAGGGGATTGAACACCACAAGTCATCTCCGTACCCCCCACAAGCTAACGGTGCGGTAGAAGCGGCCAATAAAGCCATTAAGAAGATTCTGTAAAAAATGGTGGTTGCATATAGGGACTAGGCTTATATGTTACCGTTTGCTTTATGGGGTTACAGAACCAGTGTCAGAACCCCCACCAAAGAAACACCGTACTCCCTAGTCTACGGAATGGAAGCTATACTACCAGTGGAAACCGAGATTAGGTCACTGAGAGTGGTTATGGAGGCACAGTTACCAGAATCAGAATAGGTTTAATCAAGATATGAATAGTTGGCACTGATTGACGAGAGGCGTCTTCGGGCATTGGATCACTTACAGATGTATTAGCAGAGAATGGCTAGGGCTTACAACAGTAAAGTCTGCCGTCAGAAGCACCCACTCAAGGCCGAGGATTTGGTACTAAAGCAGATGAAACAAGTCAACACTGACGTGAGGGGAAAATTCAGGCCTAATTGGGAAGGTTCGTATGTGGTAAAGAAGGTACTTTTGAAGTGGGCCGTAAAGATTATGGATATGGACGGGACGAGTTTGTCAACCTCGTCAATCAAGACAAGCTCAGACGGTACTACGTGTAAAAAAAAAGAGAAAAGTCCGATGGATCGAAAACTAAAAAGGCAGTCCACGCCAAAGTTAGGATAGTCCGATGGATCGAAAATCGAAAGGCGGTCCATGCAAAAGTCAGGACAGAGAGGTGAGCACCATTGGCCGGAAAATGTACAAAGACCAGCTGGTGGCAGTCGCGGGTTCGGTCGAGATAGATACCATTGTTAACTCTGTTCTTAGCTTCATTTCATTATTGATACACATTGTACTAAAACATTATTAATGAATAAATGGATGAATGCTTTTTCTGTTCGCTTAAATGTCTTGAGTTTGCCCGAAATTGGATTTTTGTTATACATATATATATGATTGTGCACATTCCATGTTTTTCATGCATCACATATTAAAAAAAAATCCGATGGGCCGAAAACCAAAAGGCTGTCCATGCAAAATTTAGGGTACAAATAAAAAGTCTGCTGAGTTGAAAACCAGAAAGGGCGGTCCATGCAAAAGTTAAGACAGTCCTATAGATTGAAAACTCACAAGGGCAGTCTATGCAAAAATAAGGACATAAAATAAAACAACAAAATAAAAATCATCCAGTAATAACTCCATGCAACATGAAAGAAACCTATAAATCGAGATATCTCAGGGTCAGGATCTCACGCTCACATCTTGTAGGACGGGTCACTAAGTCAGCTAGCCAGGCCCTATAATGAACAATCCATTTCCGCCGAAGCTACATTACCATATCTCAAAACCTCAGAACGGATGGGGTTCATCCACTATTGTTGCACATGTTGGGGCCACCGTTGTGTGAATTCCCTGCACTCGGTCGTGCACAAGGAACGAGGCACCCCGTGTACTGTCTCGTATTATCTGCATAACCATGCAGGAGAGTAAAATGTCACTTTGGATAGTCTAAGGAGCTGCACACCTCCTGCCCAAGTCTCCGTAGTCACATGCGAAATGTCCAACCAGGGGCAAATCCAACGGATGGATGCATCCGTCCTCCCTCTCAGCCAACTGAGCCACTCCTCTGTAGTCTGAGCAGCAAAGTCTGTAGTTTCGACACGCTGGGCCCAAAAACGTTTTGTGACGTATCTCAGGTGAGGTGGAGGAACACTCAGGAGACTTAGTTTCTCCAGCAGCCAAATCTGCAAGAAAGACAGCCAATCAGTGGGATGCAAAATTAATCAGAATGTCAAACTTGGGTTAGGGTCAAACCTGAAGTAGAAGGGGACACCCATTGGTCTCGAACGGGTGACCAGTGTGGATAGAATCTAGATAAATCAGGGTCTCAGCCAAGATGACCCCCATGGGTGAAGCACCATCGGCCATTTGGGCCACCACCGGGACTAACCGGAAGTCACAGGTCCCATCTCTTGACTCGCACAGATAGAGGGACATCAGTAACAGACTCATTAGAAAAGTCTAACCAGGGGGAGAGGCGTCCAGGGGAGAACAAAGGTCCATAACAGCAGACAGGTTGAAACTCCTAGGGGCAGCCTTGCCAGGAAGCAAACGGTCTATATGTGCCTTGTCCAGCATAGTTAGCCTCTAAAGTGTCTGTAGGTTGTCTAAATCGGGTTCAGGGATAGCTAACCTGACTCCATTTAGGCAAGGAACATAGAGGATGGCCCTGAATTCCTCAACTATGGGGCATAGCTCTTGCCCGGAAAATTGGAGGACATGATCCATCGGATCCTAGAAGCTGGCTGCAGCTGCTATAAAGGTCCAGTTTAGAGTCATATTCATATAGAAGCGCATGGAAGATAGACTATAGGGCACCAATAAGGTCCATTTGGAAGAGCGGGATGTTCCCCAATAATCTCTGAGGCGGTCACAGAGTTGATCCATTCGAAAAGGGCACAGAAAGAAGAAGAAATGGCTGAAATACAAGCAGAGCCGGACGGCTCTAGGTAGGGTTGGGCAGCTTTGGTTTGGGTCGGATGGCTCTGGTTTGGGTCGGGCGGCTCTGGTCTGGGTCGGGTAGCTCTGGTTTAGGTCGGGCGGCTCTAATCTGGCAAAAGCACACATTATATACTTTTATACAGAATTTTGAACCTAGAGCTATGCGGCTCTGTTGCTCAGAATTGACATTCGACCGAAATCAGCCCCAGAATCGTGAAATAAAGTTTTGGGGAAGCATAAATCATGTCAGATGGTGATAAAAATGAGTCAAAGTAGATAAAATGCACTCAGAAAAGCAAGTCCAGCAGGGGAAAGTACCAAAATAGCAACCATAAAATATCAACACAAACAATACACCAGTTCCAACAGTCACATAACAAGAAAAAGCCCATGAGCGGGCAACATGTCTAACAACATCAAATCCAAGCCCACATATGGGCTGCATCAACACAAACTATAGAAAGTTACAGAAGAAGGGCTACGGTTGTCCCCTATCAGTCGAATCATCATCCTCCTCCTCGCCCTTGGCCCCGCTATAGCAGCTGAAGATATGCTGGCTGGTCTCCCAGTCATTCAGCTGGGTACGGAGAGTCTTATTCATAAATCTGAGGTCTGCAACGGTCCTCTGCAGCTCCTCCATCTCAGTCCTCATGCGGGTCTCCTCGCGACGACGTGTGCCGACTCCAGCTTGCATCAGAATCAAATAACATAGACATCATATCATACATATACATGCATCTGAAATATACATACACAAATATATAGGTACTTACCGCCATTACCTCGTTATACCGAAGCGAAAGGGACTTGAAAGCAGAAACCACCTGGCATAGAGCCATCCCTTGTGTCACCGAAATCTAAACAAAGAACAACGCACAGGTCAGAATAGTGGCAACAGCAAGGGTAAAAAATAAGCAGGGGCAAGGATACTCACATGCGTCGCATCAGGAGGAATAGCGGTAGGAGGAGGGTATGCCTCGATGTACAGATCAGCTCGATAAGGCTGCCCAGCCTCGTTAAGCAGCATGACCCACGGCTCCACCAGATACTCTAGACGGCCTAGAATGAAGCCAGCAGGAGGAACCACCGAGGGAACGGGCTCAGTGTACCCCACCTCGGTGTCAACATCAGGCACACCTGTATGAGCTGAAGAACCTCTATCTCCCCTGTCGCCGGTGGTCCGGGACCCACAGCTACTGGAACATCCGCCCGATGATGTACGAGGGCGCTTACCCCTCTCAGACAACTATAATTAAAAAAAAAGAGGCGGCTCAGCAAGCAGCAGAATAGTCCAAACAAACAAAGAGTGAAAACAGAACGAAGACGTACCCCGACTGGTGCATCCCTTGTCGGTGCAGACCCGGCGGGAGGAAGAAGCTATGTTTTAATAAACTGGGGGTAGTCGCCGTCGTCTCCCATAACCACATATCCGGACCTGAATAGATCCGGGTGGTCCTCCTCCGATAGCAGGTGCGGCCAGAATAGACTAACTGGAGGTGCAGGCGGGATCCTACGCTCCGTCGGGCTGACACGCCAGTCGGTGACCCTCTCTCCAAGATACCACTCTAAGCTGAGCGGGCTCTCCATCACAAACCGTTGGAGCATCTATCAGCTCCGGGGACCACACAGCGTTCCCCCACGGCTCCTTAATGACCTGGAACCAGAATGTTAAAAAAAAAGTATACCTTCTCAAAGCTCATATTCTCCAAGAGTTAGCGGTAGATCCAGGGGTTAGTATCCATCTCACTCCAGCCATAGCCAAGCCACCGCCGTAACTGTGGGAAATCTGGAAACTCAGCATTGGCTAGTATGGACAACTTTGGCTGAGGAACAAAGGCATACTCATACACCCAAATCTGCATAATGAGAAGGTCGGTTAAAAAAAAACTTACATGAAGAACTATCCACGTGCCTTTCACTTCCCGGTGCTTCCTGCGGGCACAGATATCGAGGCCTTAATACAGTTGAGCCAACCCGACTCGTTCCCAGTTTAAGCTCCCCACGTCCTCCAACTGTATCAGTGAGGGGAGCACTGCCAGGTTCAAATCACTCTGACCCGTAGGGAAAAGGAAAGTGCTCAAGGCATACAAAAGAAACGCCCGGGCATAACATCTAGCATCCCTAGGAGAGAACGCAGAACCCTCGGAGAGGCTGTTCTGCCTACCCAACCTGCAAGGTGCTCCCCTGGACCCGCTTGCCCAGAGGAGTCAGGCCAATCAGCATGGCGAGGAGCTCTAGGTGGAAACCTCCTCGCACCAGGGTCTGGTTAAACTCTTTAGCGCACCCGCCAAAGGATAGCCCTGTAATAGTCATGAAGTCTTCGGGCGTAATAGTGAACTCCCCAATCGGGAAGTGGAAAGTATGGGTGGAATCCATGCACTACTCCCACAGCACCATCAATAAGCCCCTGCTCGTCTAGGGGGGGACCTCACACATGGAGCATGCGAACCGGTCTAGCCCGGTCAAGTTGAAAATCTCTAGTACCTCGTCAGGGAGCCTCCTGTACCAAACCAGCACGTCAAACATAGACTTGGCCCCTCGGTTATGGTTTCGCTCATGCAAAACAATAAACGGGGAGTTTTATGAGTTATTTATGTTATGCGTTGCTTGACTAAATTAAATAGGAGCATTTGGAATGAAATTGAAACATGAAAAATCCCATTTTGTCGAACCAGAGCCGCACGGCTGTAGTCAGAGCTACCCGACTCTAACTACAGTAGCACGGCTGAATTCTGGGAAGAATAAAGCTGCACGGCTCTGTTCTTCACGAGAGCTGCCAGCTCTGACATTGAGCCATACGGCTCTGTTCGGGGAACCGGCGGTTTGGTTCCTAAACCTAGGTCTTGTAATTTTTCACCTTAAAATTGATTCTAATCAACTTCAAATCTTCAATTAAGATTCCTAGGGGTATAATCTACTTTAAACATGTATCAATTTCATGTAATTTCACTTAATTTTGTCTATATTGTAGAAATTCAAAAAGGGAGAAAAGGGAGGAAGTTGGAAAAAACTAACCAGGTCTTGAATGACGTGTGTTGACGGTTTCAGAGTCACAGGCACGGGGTCATCCTTCCTAACCCCGCAGTAGGCGATCGTCTCCGGTAATTTGTACACATCCACTGTAGACTCAGTGGGTAGAAAAAATTCCCCTTCAAGTAAGGCATATCTCACATGAGGAGTGGGTTGTGCGAGAGTGTTTGGGCGAAGAGCTTTTTGCATTTTCCTCATCTTGACAGAAAGTGTTCTAAAGAGGATTTTCAAAGGTAAAAAAGTGAAGAAGAAAAGATGTGTGGGTAAAGGAAAGAAGGGGCATCGGCCCCCTTTTTATTTTTCCTTCTCCCTCGCCAGAGCCGTACTAGGGGCAAAATAGCCAAGCCCTATTTATTCTTAATCGAAGGGGAAAAAATTTTTGTTTCCAAAATTGTCGATCAAGGAATAAATATGCGCTTTCGACTCAACTTCAACGGTCCACTCCACCACATAGAGAATCAACTTCAACAGGTATGCTCCACTACAGCGCCAATTCCAACAGATATGTTTAACCTCAACAGTCCCCTCCACCACATCTAGAATCTGCCTTTCGGGTGCTCCACCACACGGAGAATCATTCTTATCGGGTACTCCACCACACAAAAGAAAAAGAAAGATTTTTAGTGGCATACGCCACCATACAGGGGACCAAATTCCAAGGGCAACACTCCACCACAGTGAGTTGACACCAGGGGCAACACTCCACCACAGTGAGTCGACACCAGGGGCAACACTCCTCCACAGTGAGTCGACACTAGGCGCAACGCTCCGTCACAGTGAGTCAGTATCACGAGCACACTCCACCTCGGTAAGTGGGCTCGAGACCAGAACCAGCACCCCCAGCGAGGGGCATCAGGTGCGTCTTCTTATCCTTTCCCACCGCGTTCCCAATCACGAGACCAAACTCGATCTAGGCTTCATAGCCGACCATGAGTCGACTTTGGTCCCGCGAGGGGCAGCCTGTGAGCACGGGTTTTCTTGACCTCTGTGATGAGAACTCTTTGTTACCTTTGTTAAGTAGTAGGACCCGAAAAAGAGCAGAATGTCACCTGGAACGCCTCGAACTTTCCGAAAACCAGACAATCTTCGGTCCAAAACCCTGAGAGAGTCCCCCGGGTAGTTTTAGTGTTTTAGGGTGCACGTCAGTTTTTTGCGATTTTTGACCCTGGCTCTACCTAGAGTCGTGCGACTGTAATTTCCAAGCTATAACTGCATGGCTATCAGTCTAAAGCCACCCGGCTCAAGCACAAACTAGAGCTGGGCGGCTCTAGTAGGTCGGGTGCAGAGCAACTCGCCTGAAATGGAACAAATTCAGCTGAAATTCGCAAAATCAAAGACGTCGCATTTAATTTATGAAATGATTACGGCTATGTGAGATATAAAAAGAGAAAAATAAAAATTAATTGGGGAAGAGGATTGGAAAAAGGACATCTCAGCCAAAAAAGAAGAAAAAGAGAAAAATAGTTACAGAGAGTGAGGAAGAAGAAGAGAGAAAGAGAGAAAGAGAGAAAGTGAGTTTCAAGCCTAAAATTCATACCCTAATCATCCTATAACTCGTCTTGACCATTACTCATTTGTCCAGATACATTGTCAGATTCGTTTCGAATTGGTTCGGATTCATTCTCGGGATTTCAGAACGTTCGAGGATTCGAGGCACATTCTCGGTTTTCAATTCATTTCTGCATATCTGATACACTGGAACATCATTAAGGTAAACTCTGAGAGGCCTTAAACTTATGTTCATTGCATTTTCTGTGTGATTTTTCTCTGTTTTCTCAATTTTCGGAAAACCGGCTACCCGGATATAGCCGTACAGCTTTGTTCTCCAAGAACAGAGCCGCACGGCTCTATTTCCTTGGAACAGAGCCGGGCAGCTTTAACCCCAGAGCGGCATGGCTATGTTCTTGCGGGCCAAAACCCGAAAATGCCCGATCGACTGAAAATAGTCCGTTTTCCATTTCTATGCATTCTGTTGTGTTGATTTTTGGCCCAAATACATCCGTACATTATTAAACTTCGGTTTTCGGATGTCTGTACATACAGGTGTTAGGTTTTCGATTTTTCCCAAATTTTATTTTGTGTATTTTGGGGTTGTTCGATCCGAACCGGATCCCTAGTCCAGTATTAGCGGACCCCGAACCCTAGAAAATCCTCAGAAAACATCGAAAACAAGCAAAATAATGATTTTTTGAAAAACGAGAAAACCGATTTCGGGTCCGGGTATTACAGCCGCCCGGGTGTGTTTTAGAGCCGTCTGGCTCTAAACAGACCTGCCCGGCTCTAAACAGAGCCATACAGCTCTATTTTCTGCCGTGTGGCTGTAGTTCCCAGAAAAGACAGAATCGTGGAACGACCCGTACGGACATCGTCGTGCGATGCTGTTTTCGGATTCAGACTATTTTGGCGTGTTTACCGCCTTCAGACCCTAGATGTTTGTAAAAATTAGGAAACCCGCAAGAACGGAATCCCGAGTTCCGAAATAACAGACCTGCTCAAATATGGAAATTTGCATGAAATTGGGCCAAATAATTTTCTAAAATTGTTTTTCATCACAAAAATCTACAGGGCGTTTCAAAACCATTTTCCAGGTCTAACCGGTCCAACCGGTCTGGTCGACCCGATTACCCCCTAAATACATGCCCCCGTTCCTAAAAATCCCAATTCTATCCTGTTGTGAGTCCTACTTGTGCTTGTGATATAAACTGTGCTAACTATTTGTTTTGTAGCATTTATTTTCCTTTTTATTATTTTTGCTGTAATTAATAGATTAATTCGTGTATTTAGGCGTTTGTAATTTTTTAGATCCTCGTGTATGTCAGGTGCTTGTAAATGTGAGGACAAGAGTTTTTATTTCTTTATTCAATTTGGTTGTATAAGTGGCCTCTATTATTCTTTTGTTTAATTCGGATGTATGGTTTATTTATTCTCAATTTAATTCTATCATTTACTTGAGCACGGGCTAATAAAATAGACTTAATCGGGTAGAGAAAGTTAATAACTTGAATAAATATGGTAACATAAATTATAAACTAAATACAAGCTTCAGGTTGAATAGGTAAGTTGTCCGAACCCTGAATCTCTGGATTAGGTACGGCAGTCTGCGCTCGGTAGGGAGCTTTAATTGAATTTCCTGGATGAGCTATCCGGGTGGCAACTCTGTCACTGATCTTGAAATTTAGGTTTCGAGGTCCTTAAGTAATAAAATGGAAAAATGTTTTCTATGAAGCGAATTTCAAAACAAATAAATGATTTTCCCTAAAGCAAGATAAACAAAAACCACTTTTTCCCAAAACATCATGTTTTCGCGTTTTTTCGTAGATCTCCTGTTCGCTTCACCGCATTCCTTTCATTTGAAATGTCATCCGCTCATAGGTACCTTGGCCCTCTAGGGGATCACTAAAGAAAATAAGGAGCCCAGTCAGGTCATCAAGTGCTACCAATGGCAGCCCCTAGCGGAAAGCCTTAACCGCATACTGGAGCTTCTAGTACTGGGTAGGAACGAAGGTCGGTAGTTCCAGATCAGTCGTCTCCTGGAGAGGAAGCTTGTCCTTCGCTCCCTTCATTCCTGATGTGGGTTGAAAAGACCATGTAGTTAGCAACACTAGGGTATCATCCTTCAGTTTGATGAAGAAAAAGAGGTTTTTGAAGCCCTTGACAGACGAGGTACGGCTCGAAAAAAACTAGAAGAGGGGACCTTTGGCCATTGTAAGATGATCATTGGTTGTATTCCGGAGGACTAGTGTGGCAATGTGCTGGGACATTGTACCGGTCAACCAGATGCTGAGGTTGCAGCATAACCAATATAGTGCACAGATGTCCTCTATGACATTCGAGTGTAGCTGCACCAGACACACGTTGTACCTATTTAATATACTGCAGATCTCTTCCGGTTGCGGGTCAATGAACCCGCATTTGATATGATGGAGGTATATAGAGAAGAAAACTTTAGGAAGCTGGTGGACTCTCTGGTCAGGGGAGGGAATGAGCCAGTTGCAGACTTCCAACCATGGGTGGCTGGACTGTAGCTGGCTTATTTCCCCTTCGGTGATAGAGGAAGGAATTTTAGAGATTTTGGGTGTTAGGGTTTTCTCTTAAACGGTTCTAATGTCCTGGCGCATTAAGGGGTAGCACATTGGTGCGCTAGTTTCCCGGTAGAATATGTCCTCTTTGAGGACTCCGACGAGGAAAGTCTGGCTGCAGCGGAGTCCACCTCCACAGGAGGAGATAGGGGCCGAGGAACAGTGCTTGAAGACCAAGAGTAATTTGGAGAGTCCATGGTTTCCATAAGGATTTTCACAGGAACAAGGAGATATATCTAAAACTAGGGCGCAAAGTGAAAGAAAAACACAACCAAAATGGAAATAACAACAGAAGAAAAGGGAAGAACTTACTGGCTTTGCTCAGAGATGGTGAGAAGTCAGAATGAGGCTAGATAATGCTTTGCAGAAGACAAATGCGCTAATTAATAGCCTTTTGGGGGGAAAATGAAGAGTTATAGCTTTTGAAAATCGAGGGGCAGACCATAGGTCATGTCTTTGCAGTTGCCTAGTACGTGGTAGAAAGTTGGTGAGCGCGTGGCTCTAGGCAGGGTTTTGGACATTAAACCTTAAAGTGTTCTTCAGGCCTAGGGGGGACTTCTGATGAAATTCGGTCATCAAGAGACTGGGTCCCTTACCCGGGTCTCTTGTCTAGTTCTCTCGGGGGAACGCGAAGGCTTTCGTAGCTGATCTGGTGTAGATCCTCTTCATCTATGGAAAAATTCTAGAAGATGGGTGATGATGTCCCGTTATGAGTCTACTTACTGTGTTGTGTTAGGAGAAGGACTCTGTATCGCACGTGAAGTCTAGAAGACAGTCTTTCAGTTTGACTGAAAGTAGGGTTTGAGAGTTCTCCTAAACCAAAACCAACTCTATCACTAGCCCTATAAAAGGAGGGTATGTAAAGGTAAATCGGACTCATTCTAATCAAGCTAATACATTCACAGCTAAACAATCTAAATTGACTTAGGCATCAGAGCTTACCCTAGAGGTTACCGGTGTCTTAGCTTTTTTATTTCATAGAAACTATACCAGATCCGGCTCAAGAACAATCCGAACCTGGACCCCTCAAAGGATTTCAGACAATCCATCACCTAGTTATCCTTTTTAGGAACTTGTGGTTGTTGAACTTCCCTGAGTTCAACACTGCTCCCACTATCTTTCTTGGAAATAAATTCCCTTTCAAAAAAGATACCCATTCTGGATGTGAATGTTGGGATTCGTCATTGGAAAAGTAATGTATCGCAGCGGAAAATACACCGTTTAAAATTTCCTAGAATCCACCTATCGTGTCTAATTACCATTGATTAGAATAAAAACAATTTGAATCAAAAGAGATTAACTCACCGGATTCGTCTCCTCTAGAGACTGCTGCAGAATCGTTTCTTGAAACTGCGATCTCCAAAGTCCGATGCACGACTAACTATTGAGCGGGAACCGGTGCTAGCCGAAGACGCAAAGGAATGGAGGATTAATGCTGGGATTTTTGGCTGATTTGGGGCTGCTCTTGGTGGCTGAAATTTCCAGTAATTAATTAGAGTTGAATTAGGTTTTTCCTCCTTAAGTATGCCCTTATATAGACACCTTGTCTAATTGGGTTTTAATTAGGTTAATTAAACCCAAGCCCACTAGGATTATAATTACATAAATAAACTTTAATTAAAAAGTATATACTATGTAATTTAATTCCATTTGGCTAAATTTAATTACCCCTAAATAAAATTAAATCACACTTAAGTAAATACAATACATGTATTTAATTTTCCTACTTAGGAAAATTATTTAATTAATTGTTTACTTTATGTAATTCAATTAATTAATAAATTAATTAATTACATTATGTAAACTTATTAATTAAATTAAATTCAACCCAATGTTAATTAATTACCTTGACACCGAATGTCAACTAATTAATTAACGCATTCCTTCTAATGTACATTACATGTACAATATCTATAAGTTCCAGCTCAGTTGATCTATGTGCACGATCCTATGGGTCTGTCTGTATGTTGGCAGTAGGCCCAAGGCCTACAGACTGTAAGTGGGTTCTAGCAAACCATTACAGTCCCCAATTAAGACAGAGATGCAGCAGTCTTTAGAAGACACTCACCCGGTAGGAATCTCATAGTGTCCTTTGCCTAACGATATCGATATGAATAAAAAAGAAGCATGGTGTCCGTCATCCTCTTCTGTTGTTTATTATATTTCTTGATCTTGAGTTGACTGATTAATCAAATAAGCAACCAACTTATTTGGGTATGGCCATACACTTATCAGTCCTACTCATCAAGTGGCCAATGATATCATCTCGGTGTTACCCGAGTGGCAATTCCATCACTTCATCATCAATATCAACATGTTCTCCGGTCCACCCAATCATACCCGTATGTAGCATCCTTTTACAGACCTGTTAGGCGTATGTCAAAGTGAACCAGATTCCATATTGATATTATAATAAAATATGGTCTGAGAATAAAAGAGACCTACTCAAGAAAGACCTATGACGCGACAACCATGTGGCTTTCTTGTGCGGATCGATCCAGTCCCATGTCAATGTTATGTACCTATATTCATGACTGACTATACAAGTACTATGGCTAGTTAAGAACTACCATACAGTCATCGAATATACAAGTCTGTGGTTCTATTCGTTCCCATGATTAGAACAGACCTGGGATAGGTTTTATGATTATCAATCAATGGATACTCTACTCATATTATAGCACAAGATATAAATGAAATAGATTAATTGCCTTTATTAATGTGACACAAATAATGTATTCATACATGACTCTTAATGTATAATACAAAATACAAGAATCCAATGCCCTAAGAACTAGGGCACACCAACAATGAACACCTTGTTCTCATCCGGGTTATAGAAGTAGTACCCTTCAGTTTCCTTAGTATATCCCACAAATAGGCATTTTTCAATCTTTGAAGATATTATATTCGCACTCAATTTCTTGACATGGACTTCACATCCCCAAATCCTTAGAAAAGATAAATTTGGGTTCTTGCCAATCCATAGTTCATATGGTGTCTTTTCACCTGCCTTACTTGGTGTACAGTTCAGTATGAAAACTGCAGTTTCTAGGGCATAGGACCAGAACGATTTTGGAAGAGCAGCTTGACTCATCATCGAGTGGATCATGTCAAACGAGGTCCTATTCCTCCTTTCAGACACCCCATTCCATTAAGGTGTTCTAGGAGGAGCGAGTTCAGGGACTATCACACACTCTTTCAAATACGAGTCAAACTCTAGGCTTATATACTCACCATCTTGGTCCAACTGGAGGGATTTGATATTTCTACCTAATTGGCTTTGTACTTCATTCCTAAAGTCCTTAAACGTATCAACGGCCTCAGATTTATGCTTCATAAAATAAACATAGCCATATCTACTGAGTCATCTATAAAGGTGATAAAGTATAGAGACCCCATTTCTGGCTTCAGAAGTCATAATCCCACACACATCTGAGTGTATTAGGTCCAATAAGCCTAAAGCCCTTTTAACTTGCTTGTTAAAGGGGCTTTTAGTTATTTTGCAACGTAGATAAGAATCACATATCCCATAAGACTCCAAGGCAAATGAGTATAGAATTCCATTTTGGTGGAGCCTAGTTATGCATTTCTCATTTATATGGCCCAAACAACAGTGCCAGAAAAATATATAGGATTCAACTCATTTGGTTTTATCCTTTTAGTATTTATGTTGTAAATAGGATTTTTTTTAGACAAATCAAAGATATAAAGACCATTATTTAAAAGCCCTTGGCCATAAAAAATGCCATTATGAAAGATACTAATTTTATTACATCCAATGTTAAAATTATATCCTTCAATATCCAAACAAGAAATGGAAATAATGTTTCTGCATATGGCAGGTACAAAATATACATTCCTTAAAATCATAACTAATCCTGTGGGCATCTCCAGATGGCACTCTCCAATTTCAATGGCTGCAACCTTTACCCCATTGCCAACTTAAAGGTCCACCTCACCATATCCCAACACCCTCCTATTTCTTCATATTACAACAAATGTGAGAACCACATCTAGTAACCAATACCCATGATGTAGAAATATTAAAGTTTATGTCATAAACATAATTACCTGATGTGGAAGCAACAACCTTGTTCTTCCTTTTCTCTTCCAGCAATTGAGGTCAGGTCCTCTTCCAATGCCCAGGTAACTTGCAGTGGAAGCAAACATCCTCAGTTGAGGGCTGGGGTTAGGGTGGAGGAACAAGCTTCTTTACCTTAGGCTTAACCTTAGGTTTGGCTTTTCCCTTGCCCTTTCCCTTTGCAATGAGTTGGTTCCCCTTACTCACCATCAGAACAGCAAGAGTCTTTTTGATTGATTATTCTGCACTTTTAAGCATCCCATGCAACTCAGAAATAGTGTTATTCATCTTAAACATATTATAGTTCAGGATGAATGGATCGTAAGACTCAAGTAGAGATCTTGGGATTGTGTCCATAGCTAGCTTTTGTGGCACTGGCACACCAAGGCATGATAGAGTATTTAAGTACCCTGTCATCTTGAGCACATGGGTCCTCAAAGAAGTGCATGATGCCATCCTGCATTGGTTAAAGGCCTTTGTTGTCAGGAATCTCTCCTGACGGGCCTATTCCTGGAACATCTACTTTAGATGATCCACGATGGAAAATGCTTTCATCTTCATGAACTACTTTGGCAGCTTAAGGACCATGTTTTCCAACATAATACAGGTCACATCCCTGGAATCCCTCCTATACAGGTCATACTCTTCCACCGCCTCTTGGGTGGTATGCTTGCCTGAGGATTCCCTTAGTGTTGCCTTATCAATCACATATTCCTTACTCTCTTGCTTGAGGACTATCCTCAGGTTCCTGAACTAGTCAAGGAAATTTGATTGATTCAGCTTTTCCTTGTCCAAAATGTACCGCAATAAAAAATGACCCCTTGGAGGTTGTGCCGTTTCAAATCTACACACAAAAGAAATGTAGGATGGATAAATAAAAGGAATTTAAATTTTCCCACTCAATTGATTAAAATCATAAGAAAAATCAAGTTAGTGTAGCCAGGTAAAGTGGGACCAAGATCCATATTTCACTATGACTTAGTCAAGTGGAGCCTGGACACCTAAGCCACAGTTCTTTAAGTAGAGTCTCCGCTTAATCCAACGAAGGGACTCTTGGTTTGATAAGCCAATTGGCACTTGGCCTCACCTGTGCTTAGGGCAAGGATATGTCCTACTACCCATTTTAAGTCAAACCACCAATTGGATGTTTAGGCGTACCCGGTACCCTTAACCCTTCACAGAATATGGATACCTTAATGCACCTGGCTTTGGTGCGGCTCATATTGAGCAACCCATACCCAGAAAAGGTCCAATTGTGGAAAGCACATGAGACTTAATATTTGAGGGATTAATTTTTAAAACTTTAGTCTTACAAAAATCCAATTTATAGGTTTATTAAAATTCTTAGAACATGCAATGCCATTAAAATGCACAAATAATTCACATCAATTAAATTAAAATAGAAATTGATTTTGAAAATTGGTCCAAATGCATGAATAAATGCCAATTTTGAAAATTAGATAATTTACCAATAGGAAATTGCCAACAATTCCAATTTGTAATCTAACCTTTTGACAGGCTTGGGACCTAGTTCCTATGCAATCCAATTGTTGCCACTTACCAATTTGTAACTTGTCCATTCAAGAAATTGTGCCAAAATTTCCCAAATTTATTTCCTTAAAAATCAATTTTACCCAATAATGCATGAATGTCATTCATACCAAAACCAAACACATCCAATACCCATATAAATCATACGAGTTTCAAAACCAATTTAAAACCCATAATACACGGACCAAAAATTCCTCTACAACCCGTAAAATCCAAATTTTAGGCCTGTAAAACATGTGGCGATGCTGCTGTCCCCAGGACAATAGCGCTGCCTTCGCAGTGAGCTGCTGGCAGAGGCACCAGCCTTTGCACGGCAGGGGCACCGTGATGTAGCAGCTGCTGCCTCCGCCAGCCATGATGGTGTGTTAGGCTGCCCTATCGGCAACATCAACTATTGTTGGTGGCACGGTCTGCCATGCATTCATCGGCCATGGAGGAATCTGGCAGTCCGACCGCCAATCCCGAAAAATCCAAAATCACTAAATCTAAAAAATCAAGCAGACCAAAAAATAGGGATTTCAATTATAAGCTAGGGTTCCAAAAACGATTTTACCACAAATCAATCAAATTCAACCTAGAATCAATTAACCCTAACCAATCTTCCTCAATCAAGAATGGTTTGCTCTAATACCACTGTAGGGATTTTCATCGTGCAAAACAAAAATTTTTCAGCAAAAGCAATTTATTTGCACTCAAATATGATTCAGGAAAACATTCAGATTGGGAAGAAACACATTCAAACAGAAAGAGATTTAAATCTTACCCAGATTAAGAAGCTTTCAATGTTAATTTCCAAACAGGAAATCTATACCTTCACACACGCAGGCCTCAAATGATTGAACGAGCATGCTGGCACTGGACAGGAGCAGTTGGCTGAAACCCTAGAGAGCACTAAGGGGGCCGAAATTTTATCTATGTAGAAAACATTTTCCCATTTTTGACTTAAAGACCTTGAAACTTAAATTCCAAGATCAGTGACAGAGTCGCTACCTGGATCAACTCATCCGGGAAATTCCGGTACAGCTCCCTACCGAGGACAGACTGCTGTATCTAATCTAGAGATTTAGAGTTCGGGCAAATAACTTACTTAACCTCTAGCTTCCTTTCGCTTTACCTTCCATATTACCATATTTAATTCGCTTATTATCTTTTTCTAATCCCGATTTGTGTTTATGTTTATTTGACCGATGTTAAAGCAAAATGCAGAAAATAAATTGCAGAAAAATAAAACATACATCCAAAATATACAAGAAAATAGTAGAGGCTGATTATACAACCCAATCGAATAAAAGATAAAAACCCTCTTCCTCACATTACAATCGCCTAAGTACATGAGGATCTAAAAATTACAACTGCCTAATTTACACGGGAATCTATTAAATACAACAAAAATAATAAAAATAAACGCTGCAAAACAGATTGGTTAGCACAGTTTATATTGCACACACACATAGGACTCAAATCAGGAAAGAATTGGGAGTTTTAGGAAACGGGGCATGCATTTAGGGGATAACTGGGTCGACCTGACCGGTCGGACCGGTTAGACCTGGAAAACAGTTTTGAAACGCCTTGTAATTTTTGTGCTGGAAAATCAATTTTTGGAAAACATTTGGCTCGATTACATGTAAATTTTCCCTTTTAGTGGGTCTATTATCCCAGAACTCGGGGTTCCGTTCGTGGGAGGATTCCCTATTATGTGGAGAAATAAACTATGTCCTTAGATATGATAAACACATCAAAAGCCATTTTAAAAACACGACAATATATTTACTTCTATGAAATTTACTTAAAATAATGCGGCATATTACTTTTTTTTACATAATAATAATAATAATAATAATAATAATAATAACGATAATATTTATGATAATAAAACTAATATTCTTAATATTAATGAAATTGGTAAAAATAACATTCATACATATATGGCTAATAATAATAGTAATGACTTATTAATACTACTAATAATAATAATAATACTCAAATTAACAATTGTGGTTAAAAAAAAAATTAATACTAATAAGACTAATTATAATAAAAATAATATTAATATCAATAAAATTAAATTTTTGGAATGAAAATAATATTAATATGAAAATAATCAAGTCATAAACAAAAATCAACCTAGAAAGCGATAGAAGGATTAAGGCCTCTCAGAAATTACCTATGTTGTGGTATCCGTGTTTGTTTGCAGATTTGGAGTCCATTCTCGAAGCTTCAGTCGATTCAATCGAACCTGGTTACGTCCCAGATTGTCCGAAAGATCACAAATAAATTATATAGGATTGAAGGCTTGTATTTGGCGATAAATTTGATCTTTTTTTTTTTTTTTGTATGATTTTTTTTTAACAAAACGAAAGAAAAATAAAAAGAATAAGTTGCGGGGTAATGAATGAAGATGGTGAAGGAGAAGAAAAATGAAGTTCGTGAAGGAGCTGAAGAAAAATGGTGAAGTTGATGATGATAGGGAGATAGATTGTAGAAATTGGTTGCGGCCCACCCAAAAAAAAAATTTTTTTGAGCCAACTTGCAATCCCCTTTTTTCCCTCTCTTTCTTTCTATCTATCCTTCTCTGCCTTCCTCTCATTGGACCTTCATTTCTTTCTTGGATTTTAATTGGACCTTTTTTTTACCTACACTAATTACCATCATTTCTTTTTCTCTCTTTTGCCCAAGTTGGCCGCCCACTTTTGATTGATTTTTTTTTAATATAATATTATAATAATAACATTATTATTAATTATATATATAACATATACTAATACGTATATTATTATTATTATCTATATATATAATTATATATAAATGTGGTAACCAAATTTCATCTCGGTCCAATTAAAATTTATACAGGAGAAAAAAAAAAGCCATAAGGTTTCATATAAAATTTGGGTTAAAAGCAGGGGATCTCTCGGATAATTCTTGGACCGTCTCCTAAGCATGTTGAAATCTGACTTTTACTCCTCGGATCGAATTCCTGCAAAAAATTCTCTTAGCAAGGGATAACCTCTGGGTTTTCATCATTGAGGTCAGGAAAACCGGGCGCTTACAGAAGATGTAGTATTTATTAGGGAATTAAACCAGTAAGGTGCTATTTATACTCTAGGTTCATAGGGTTTTAATTAATTAAAACCCATAAACCTTATGATATAAATATGCATGCATCCTTAAATCAATTTATGTCGAAATCCAATTCTGACATAATTATATTTTAGCCTTAATTTATTTATTGCACTATGCAATAAGGTAAATTAACCTAAATACAATTTAATTTCCTATGATGTCAAAATCATAAATGTCAAAATCCAATTTTGACAAGTTATAAATTTATTTATTTATTGTACCATATAGTAAACAAATCAATATAAATATAATAACTGCTCTTTAATCAAATATATATCTGTAAGCGTCAGAATTTTCTATACTTAAAAAAAAAAGAGTTTATGGTCGTACCACTGATCTTACAGTCGTACGACTGTAATATCCGAAAATTGCAGAAGCCCATACCTCTGCAGCAGAAAATGGAGGAGAGAGAAGGAGCATTAATTGCTCTGTTCTTGCAGCAAGTAACCCGAAAAAGCAGAGATAAAAGGGAAGGAAAGGAGGGGAGAGAGACAACAATTGGATTTCTGGTGGAAAATTAGAGAGAGAAGAGAAGGAAAGAGACAAGAAAAAGGTGAAAGAAAAACTTGCTCAAGAATCCTCTTTTTCTCTTCTATTTCTTTCGAATTCGTTAGGATTAAAGCTAAAACTTGCTAGAAATCTGTAGGTTAATCAATCAACTTCACAATCAAATCAAAATTCCGGACTTAAATCATCAGAATCCCTAACATCTTTAGATTTTTTGGACAAAAAGCCTTCAACTTCAATTTCAAAGGAAAAGTGCGAATTTGTTAGGATTGGAGCGACGCTAGGGGTCAAAACGACTTGAATTAGTTTCTAAAAGGTAGACACTTCTTCTCCTTACACTTTTTCTCGCTTTCTGGGTGTTTGAAGTGAGTTTTGTGTATTTTGTGTTGCATTTTCGTGCTTCTGCTTCTGGAAATTAAGAACAGTCGCACGACTGTTCTTGGTTTTGATGAACAGTCGTACGAGTGTTCTTAATTTCCAGATTGTTTTTCTTCCATTTTGATTCAGAATAAATTTTGGCAAAATCTTGATCCTGAACCGTTACAGTCGCATGACTGTAACTCTCGTTCCAGAATCAGAATTTCAGCTTTTACCCATAAAAATTTCCAAAAATCCCAAAAAATTCAGAAAACCTCAAAAATCATCAAAAATGAATTTTGATATATGCATTCACGACCATATATTCAATTTTCAGTAAAATTGCATTTAAAACAATTCAACGACGGAGACCCGGTTTTCCCAAAAACCGACCCACCTTAAATATAAAAATGCATGTAAATCGGTAAAATTGTTTTCAAAATAATTTTCCCACAAAATAAAAAATACAGGGACGTTTCAAAACGTTTTCCAGGTCTAACCGGGCCGGCTAACCGAGCCAACCCGGTTATCCCCTATATGCATGCCTCCAATTCTTGATATCCCAATTCCGTCTATTTGAGTCCAACTTGTGGCGTGCCGTATAAATTGTGCTAACCTTTGTTTTGCAGCTTTTATTTATGTATATTTTCATTTTTTATTTGTATTTTAATAGAATTAATCATGTATTGAGGCGGTTGTAAATATCAATAGATTCTCGTGTATTCTAGGCAATTGTATAAGTGAGGTGAGAGTTTTTATTTTTCTATACGATTTGGTTGTAGGCCAATTAATATTTATTTCTTTTCTTTTCTTTGTTTCTGCATTATATATTTGTATGCGCTATGTATGCCTTTTTATATTCATTAAAATTGACTTTAGATTTTGAAATATCATTTTGAGAACATTGGCAATATTTAATTTAATTAGACACGAAATAAGGGACTTGTCCGGACCCGAATCTCTGGATAGTGTAGCGACCGTTCGTCCGGTTCAACTACCTTAAGAATTTCCCGGTTGAGCTGAGCCGGGTGGCGACTCTACAATAGTCATCGAGACTTAGGCCTCGGTTTCTTTTATGCATTAATTCTATTTATTTTCCAAAACCGGTTTTCCTTTCTTAAAAACCCCACGCGAAGGAGGGGCCCGCCCGAGATCATGGCACCCCTTCCTAAAGGGAGTCTCGCGTCGTCCGCTCACAGTGGCGATTCTGCTGGGGATTTCTTAAAAAGCTTTCTTAAAAAACTTAAAAGAATTTGACAAGTCCTGAAAAGTGTCTAATTAAAATAAGGCGGATGATTCTCTTTTGGTATTTTATTTGCATTTTCGTTAGCCATTTTTGCATTAGTTTAGGTATCCCTTTATAGCCCGGTGGATTGTTGAAGTGTCGCCTAAGTTCCTCTTGGTCTTAGGGGCACGAATACAAAACACCACTCATAGCCTCGTACGAACCCCTTCGCTGGGACCCTTGAGTGGGGAGAAGTGAGGAGTATATCTGCTATGAGAGCCTTGATGTTATCCCTACTTTGACCGAACCCATATAGGCAGCTCTAGTTGGATTCCCTTAGGGTACCAAAATAATTGTGTGAATAATAATAATAATAAAATCGCGCCTTCATCACCCCCGGTTGGTGATCGAAGTGAGCCCCGCTCAGGACTGGGTTAGAAATTTTCGAGACCGACCACGTTGGAGGAATAAGGTTGGAAGAAATCGTTGTATGTGTTTCTCGCCGTCTCGTGACACATCGCCATTGCTACCCACGCGTGCATAACATATCATAATCACCATTTTCCATACATGTGACATACCATACATAAACATTTCTGTGTGATACTAACCCATATTTTTATGCAGCCATTTGCATTTTTTTTGTGTGAAAAACATTAATTCATTTGTTTGACATTCATACTAACCATTTCTTTTTCAGCCATAACATTATATTTGTGTGATTAGCATTTTATTTTTGACATAGCATACATAACATCATTATGTATGTCATGCATCCTAACCCACGTTTTTGTGTAGTCATTTGCATATTGTGTGACATGTTCATTCACCACATTTCACTTAAATTAAATTAAGGGGCATTTCAAGGACGCCTATCATGACCATCCCATTCCATTTCATAACATATCGGGGTACCCAAAATTACCAGTGTTTTGCTGATGCACCGGATTGCATTCGGCCATCCCACCAAAATCATTTCATTCAATAAAAGCCACAACGGTCTTAGGCCCATTTTCGTGTAACAATTTACACGATGCATTTCATGACATCACACCCATTTATCATAAACATCATATGACATCATGGTCCGCAACCGACCACTTCATGACATTAATTCACCATTCAAGGTACTCCCTGAGTACTCAATTAGTATACATATAGGTCCATAACATTACCAAATCATTAAAAAGGTGTTCCTCAAATGCCGAATCTTTGTCCGTATCCCTGTTACACGTGACTTTCTCATAATTTCATTTTATATCACATGCTCAGAAGCATTAAAACCTTGTCCGTAGGCCCGGCCCATACGACCATTTCATATCATCTCATAGACCTACAAAGCGTCAAAACTCCGTCCATGTGCCGGTATACACGCGACCATTTCACGAATTCATTAGGTGCCCCAAAGGCGCCGAAGCTCTGTTCGTGTGACGGCCCACACGTGACATTTTTGCATAAGCATTGGGTGTTTTTGGAATGCTCCAAAAAGAAAAAAATAATAAAAAGAAACCATTCATACCATCATTTCATACATAACCCCACTCCATTCATCTCAAGCATGTTCAATGTCTTAATTTTCATGTCACATCATGTCATTCATTCACAACCCTAATACCTCATGTCTACTCCCAAGCAGAATACACTGGAGCGACCTTGGACAAGATCCCAAGCTTCAAGGCAGCTAGGAGACAGAGGGTAGTTGAGAGTGACAGTGATTCTGAGCCTGGGGAAGGAGTGAATATCGCAGAACAGACACCAAGCATAGCTAATGTTTTGAGAGATTTCTTCAGATCCCAAGACTTTCGCGACATGTTGAAGGAAGAGATGCGGGCGGTTGTGAGGGAAGCTAGTGAGGCCGGTGGTAGTGGAGCCGGGAAAGAAAAAGAGGCTGAGTCATCCCAACATGGTGGTGACGCTTCGGCTAGCCTTGAAAAGCTGCAGGAGATAGAAGCAGCTATGGAACAGAGGATGAAGGCAAAGTGTTCTAAACTAGATGAAGTCATGGCCCAGTTGAGAAAGGGGGCTAGCATTAGTGCTAAATCAAAGAAGGGTGTAAATATGGATGCCATGATCAGTAAGGGCATCGAGACACTCCCCATTGGCTTCCAAGTACCGAAGATCCCTACTTACAAAGGGATGGGCTCGCCGAAGGCCCATGTGAATTTGTATGCCTGAGTTATGCTGACGGCGGGCGCTACGAAGCAGCAGCTGATCAATTTATTCCCCACCACACTGGAGGGAGGTGCTTTAGGATGGTATAACTCACTGTCAGAGGAGGAGCAATCTGATTGGGATGTATTGTCTGCGGCCTTCATCAAATACTACAGCTTCAACACCAAAATCCAGGTGAAGCTGTATGATTTGGAGAGGGTGAAGCAGAAATCCAACGAGCCCTTTGATGAGTACTACCAGAGGTGGATGAACAAGATGATCCTCCTAAAGAATCACCCTGATGAAGACGAGCTTATACAGAAGCTCATTGAAGGTAGCAAGGACATTTTTAAGAACAACATGAAATTCCATCCCTTTAAGGAGGTTAGTGAGGTTTACAGCATAGCTATGAAGATAAAGAGGGATGAGGAGGAGAAGCCGACCGGTCACAAGGGAGGAAGAAGCACAGGGTACACCTCGGGTAATAGATCAACCACAGCAGCTGGGTCTGGCAGTGGTTCTGGTTCAGGTTCCAGTGGCAAGCAGGGGCAATCATCAGAGGTGAAGCAGGTTGAAGTGGCTACTGTGAATCAGCAGCAAGGCGACCAAAATAGTAGTCCTGGAGGACAAGGCATATCGCCTTGGACTCTTACTTTAGCAAAGATATTCGCCAAATGTAGGAATGGTGGCCTGCTACAGTCTTTAAGGCCATTTGAGAAGCCATCTGAAGCTGACAAGGAAAACTTCTGCACTTACCATGTGGTGAGGGGCCACCGAACCAACAACTACTACAAGCTAAGGGATGCTATCCGGAAGCTCATTGACGAGGGAAAGCTGTAAGAGCCAGCCAAACCTAGCACTAAAACCAACCCACTGCCCGTATACGAAAAGAGGGTTAACATGGTATATTCGGGGTTGCCTGCTAACTTTATATTTGCCCAAGTTCTGTAAGCGAACCCTACGATTCAGGCAATGGCGGTAGGGGAACCCGAAATGGAACCCGAATGTGAGAAAAAGGAGGGATGTAAGGAGATCAAGCCCATAAGTCTGGATGATCTCGACTCCGAAGATGAGTATGAAGAATTTAACAGAAGAGAGGCAGTCAAACCCCCACCTGTTGAAAAGTTGAAGATTCAAGAAGTGCATCACGTGACCCGAAGTGGAAGGGTATATCAGCCGACAGATCATATCAAAGATAAAGCACCGATGAATGGGTCGGGCAGTACTTCGGCGCCGGAAGGAGTTGAGAAGGAGGACCTAGTCATTTCCCAGCTGAAGAGAACTCCTGCCCAAGCTAGCTTGTGGCACTTGCTTCTGACCTCCAAGGAGCACAGGGCTGCTCTGGTAAAGAAATTGTCAGAGATTGAAGTCTCCCCTATAGCTTCACCAGAGGCTATGTGCTGTTTATTAGACAAAGTTCATGTTGGGAGTCCTGATATTGTCTTCTCCGAGAAAGACCTGCCTACTGAAGGGAAGGCCCACAATAAGGCTCTTTATGTCAGGGCCCATGTGATGGATAAGGTCATGCCTTGCGTCATAGTGGATGATGGGTCAGCGCTGAATATTTATCCACTAAAGATGTTGCCATTTCTGGGGCTGAGTGAAGAAGTGCTGAAGAAATCCTCAATAGTCATACGAGCATATGATGACTCTAAAAGAACGGTGATAGGGACGTTTGAGGCGGAAGTAGAGGTTGGGCCAGTTAGGTCCACAGTCGCTTTTACAGTGATTGATATCCCAGTCACATTTTCCCTATTGCTCGGGAGGCCCTGGTTCCATCCTTTGGGAGGTGTTCCTTCCACATTGCATCAAAGATCAAGTTCTCTATGAATGGCAGAATCGTGACTGTTGAGGCGGATGCCCAGTCGATGGTAGCTGCAGTGAATGAAGAAGTGGTTCCCTTTGGTGGATTTCAAGTCGTTGTGATTAAAAAGGAAGAGACCACGGATGCCCCTATGGTCCTTTATGAGAATTACATGCCGGAGTGGCTATCCCGGTATCTGTATAAGCAGAACTTTGTCCCAGGAATTGGACTCGGAATCAACTTGTATGGGGTTCCGGAATTTAAGATCGACTCTAGGAATTTGAAGCAGTATGGCCTTGGTTATAAAGAAGGAGCGTCTGAGCGGAAGAATCTGAAAAAAGGCAAGAATGGAAAGGTTATGATGAAGCTATTTCTGAAGGCGGGAGAAGGCCTTTACAAGGGTCAAGCTGAACCGGTGATGGTAGGAGATGTCGAGTATCCTGGCTTTGAGATCTTTGCTGATGTCGTTGATTTTGACAAAAGCCAGGAAGAGCCAGTAGCCCCTGTAATGGTGGAAGAAACAACTGCTGAATCTGAGATTTTGCAAGGAGAGTCATATGAGGTGGTAGCAGAAGCCATAGAGGTGACCAAGGAAGAAGATGAAAAGAAGACCTGTGCTGAAGCTACAGGAGTGATTTCGGGAGCTTTGATTGCTGCTTTAAGTAAGGCGTTTGGAAAATCCAGGGAAGGGTTTAATGAAGAACTGATGGCTAAAGTGAACTTAGACTCTGTGGTCACTGAAATTGCCAAGATCATGGAACGAGCTAAGATGCAAGCGACAGGAAAAGAAGCAGGGGAAGCTGCAACCCCGGATGATGCTCTGAAAAGGGAGATGGAAGCTGATGAAGAACAAGGCCCTCAGCCTGTGGAGGATGAAAATGATTTGGTTGTGTCTATTTCTTCCATTTTCAATGTAACTAATGTACTTTATGATTAGTTCAATGCAATGAAATCCTAGTTTGCTTACTTGTGTGATGTTTATCCTATTAATTTTGTGCATGCGTTTAAATCGCCATCAAGCATATTTAGCATACATGACACTACATTGCATGAAATCAATATAAGTATAGATGAAAACCCTAAAATGGTACTCATTTCACACGAGCTAAAATCCGAGGAAGAGAAAGAATTAATAAAAGTACTCCAAAAACATGTTAAAGCTTTTGCCTGGTCGTATGAAGATATGCCGGGTGTGGACACAGAAATAGCAGTGCACAAAATCCCGACAGACCCCAAGTTCAGACCGGTGAAGCAAAAGTTGAGAAGACTAAGGCCGAAATGGGCTACGCTGGTGAAAGAAGAAGTGGCTAAATAGAGAGATGCCAAATTTCTCGAAGTGGTGGAGTATACAGAATGGCTGGCCAACATCGTCCCCGTGCCTAAAAAGGATGGAAGGGTCAGGGTATACGTCGACTACAGGGACCTAAATAACGCATGTCTAAAAGATAACTTTGCATTGCCCCATATTAACGTTCTGGTTGATAACGCAACAAAAGCGGCAATGTACTCCTTCATGGATGGCTTTTCAGGGTACAACCAGATTCTGATGGATGTGATCGACAAGGTGAAAACATCGTTCATCATAAAGTGGGGTACTTTCTGCTACAGAGTGATGCCCTTCGGGTTAAAGAATGCCGGAGCCACTTATCAGAGGGCTGTCACAACTCTGTTGCACGATATGATCCATAAAGAAGTCGAAGTGTATGTCGATGATATGCTTGTTAAATCAACAACCAGAAAGGAACATCCTGTTATCCTGGATAGATTTCTAACACGCATTGGAGAGTACAACTTGCGACTTAACCTTAAGAAGTGCATATTCGGGGTCACATCAGGGAAGCTGTTGGGCCATGTAGTCAGCCAGAGGGGGATAGAAATGGACCCAGATAAAATCAAGGCCATCCAAGATATGCAGCCCCAAAGACAGAAAAGGAAGTCAGATCATTCCTGGGTTCCTTGCAGTATGTCAGTCGCTTCATTGCACGGTTGACCTCCACTTGTGAACCAATCTTCAAGCTATTAAAGAAAGATCAGCCGATTGTGTGGGATGACAGGTGTCAACTGGCATTCGAGAAGATCAAGGCTTACTTGGTAAAGCCACTAGTGTTGAGTCCTCCAATTCCAGGAAAACCTCTGATTTTGTACTTGGCAACCGAAGAATCCTCTATAGGGGCAATGCTTGCACAAGAACAAGATGGCAGGAAAGAGTACCCTATCTACTACCTTAGCAAGAAATTATTGGAGTATGAAACCAAGTACACACTAGTGGAGAAGACATGTGTGGCGATGATTTGGTTGACCAAGAAGCTGCGCCATTATTTCCAATCCTACAAGATACAAGCCGTGGCTAAGGTGGATCCAATGAAGTACCTCTATGAAGCACCATATTGAATGGGAAACTATCCAGGTGGCTGCTACTTTTGTCTGAATTCGACATCAAGCACATCACAAAGAAAACCATTAAAGGGCAAGCCGTGGCAGAGTTTCTAGCAAATCAACCCCTAGAATTAGATTACACAGAGAATCTGGAATTTCCTGATGCGCAACTAGCCATGGTGGAACTGAAAAGATGGGTCATGTGCTTTGATGGGGCAGTGAATAGAAGAGGCGCTGGAATCGGGGTACTCGTAGCAACACCGGATGGTGAGATTATTCCTTTATCCAAGAGGCTGATCTTTCTTGTAACCAATAATAGGGTAGAATATGAAGCATGCTTATTTGGAATAGAAGCTCTGTTAACCTTAGGGGCAAATGATGTCTTAATTGTCGGTGATTCACTTCTAGTGATCAGGCAAGCTCAGGGTGAGTGGGAGCTAAAAGAAGAAGCCTTGCCTTACTTAGAGCTACTACAGTTCAGAAAAGGTTTATTCGGCCAGTGCGAATTCAGACATGTCCCCAGGGATGAGAATAAGATGGCTGATGCATTAGCTAATTTGTCCTCCATGTGGGAAAATCCAGAAGAGACACAAGTTCAACCACTGGTCATAGCCACTTCCAGACATCCTTGCTTTGAAGTGCACGGAGTGATGGAATTATCAGCTACAGAAAAGCCATGGTTCTTTGACATCTACCAGTATGTTAAAGAGGGAAAGTACCCAGAAGAGGCCAGTGTTGCTGATAAGTTGACACTAAGAAAGCTAGCTAGTCCATTCAGAATCTTCAAGGATAAGTTGTATAAAAGAACAACACATGGAGTGCTTTTAAGGTGTCTAATAGAGCAAGAAGCAGAAGAAGTGATGCAACAGGTATATGCGGGATCCTATGGGCTACATATGAATGGGCTTGCCATGGCTAGAAAGATCATGAGAAAAGGCTATTTCTGGATGACGATGCAGGAAGATTGTATAAGAAAAGTGAAGAGATGTCATGAATGTCAGATATATGCAGATATCAGTCATCTTCCACCGCTTGAACTTCAGAACCTAGCATCTCCTTGGCCATTTTCAGCATGGGGGATAAATATGATTGGTGAAATTCATCCAGCTGCATCTAATGGGCACAGATTCATAGTTGTAGCAGTTGATTATTTCTCCAAATGGATCGAAGCAGAATCCTTTACTAATGTGACAGCCAAGCAAATGGTCAAGTTCATCCAGAAGAACATCTTCACTTGGTATCGGATTCCTCACCACATAGTAACTGACAATGGAGTACAGTTTCAAGGGGCAACAGCTGAGCTACTTGCAAAATATGGTATTGAACATCATAAGTCTTCTCCATATAGGCCACAGGCTAATGGTGCAGTGGAAGCAGCTAACAAGGCAATAAAGAAGATCTTATCAAAGATGGTAACCACTTACAGAGATTGGGCTGATAAACTGCCTTATGCTCTTTGGGGTTACAGAACCAGTGTCAGAACGCTGACAAGAGAAACTCCTTATGCCTTGGTATATGGAATGGAAGCAGTATTGCCAGTGGAAATAGAACTTAAGTCACTTAGAGTCACCTAGAAGCACAATTACCAGAAACTGAATGGGTTCAAGCTAGGTATGAGCTGTTGGCTACACTAGATGAAAAGCGACTAAAGGCATTGGATCAACTTCAGATGTACCAGCGTAGAATGGCCAGGGCCTATAACCGGAATGTGAAGTATCCCAAACGGCAGTTGAAAACAGGTGACTTGGTTCTAAAGCAGCTAAGGCCTTCCAATATCGATGTTAGGGGCAAGTTCAGACCCAACTGGGAAGGGCCCTATATGGTGAAGAAGGTGCTAGCAAAAGGCGCTGTCAGCATTATGGACATGGATGGAAATGAGTTCACTAATCTTATCAACCAGGACAGGCTAAAGCTTTATCATGAAAAAAAAAAATCTGCTACGCTGAAAACTCGAAAAGAGCGGTCTAGGCAAAACTTAAGACACTAGAGAAAATAATCAATTGGAAAACCTGAAAAGGATGACTGGTGACGGATTTTGGCTCAGTGTGGAATATGTATCATTTAGGAACCAGCTTGTTTCAAATGTACTCATTTTGACTTCATCAATAAAGTGGAGTGTTTGTTTAAATATATTTGCATGGTTATGACAAATGCACAAACAAAGTTGTCTTGTATAAATATACATTCAAAGAAAGCACTTTGCATTCAACTGATTGAAATCATCGCATTATTCAACAAGTGAAAATGTATTAAATACATACAATTTGAAATCTTTCGTCGACCCTAAAGATCCAGTCCATCTTCCTAAAAGAGCAATAAAATGGTCATGGTGACATCTCAATTATCTTTAAAAAAAAAAGAGAGCTCGCTGAGGTGAAAACCGAAAAGGCACCTCAGGCAAAAATTAGAGTGTCCTGCTAAGCTAAAAACCCATATTGGGCAGTTTAGGCAAAAGTTAGGGCATATGAAAAGCTCGCTAAGGTGAAAACCGAAAAGGCGCCTTAGGCAAAAATCAGAGCGGCTCGCTAGGCTGAAAACTCGTATTGGGCAACCCAGGTGAAAATTAGAGCACTTACAAACTCATAATTTTCCCACAAAGCAGGAAAAGCAGAATGCCCCCAACATTCCCCACAGACACGTCGACTCCCCATATAATCATTGCACATTTCCCCAGCAGAATCTACATAAAGAACACCATAATAATTTCCCCAATCGAGTTGCTACACTCTTCCCCAGCGGAATCTCTGTAAGGAGCACTACGATTATCTCCCCAGCAGTATCACACACCCCTAACAGTCACTTCACTCCTTCGAAAATCACCAAGCAAAGTCCCGAAGAAAGTAAAATCAACCAGGGGCACAACATATCTCTCTCCAGTGGAAGGCGGAAACGTCGAATGACGGAAAATGCATACATGTGCATATGCATCATCATGCATTCATACATTACATACATCGATCACTCATCCCCAGCTAGTCTTCATTCTTGATCGAAGGGGCAAAAATTTTTGTTTAAAAATCTCTCGATCAAGGAATGAAGACCTGCTATCTGAAGTGCAGGAATTCCTCATCTCCAACTTCAATTCCTCAGCGGATTCGTCTCGAGTAATGTAAACTTGGAATCGGCCTAGATTGGCTTCATCACCCACTTCCTCAGCAGATTCGCCTCGAATAATGTAAACTCGGCATCGGCCTAGATCGACTTCATCATCCACTTCCTCAGCAGATCCGCCTCGAGTAATGTAAACTCGACATCGGCCTAGATCGGCTTCATCATCCACTTCCTCAGCAGATCCTCCTCGAGTAATGTAAACTCGGCATTAGCCTAGATCGGCTTCATTATCCACTTCCTCAGCAGATCCCCCTCGAGTAATGTAAACTCGGCATCGGCCCAGATCGGCTTCATCATCCACTTCCCTAGCAGATCTGCCTCGAGGAATGTGAACTCGGTATCGACCCAGATCAGCTTCATCTATTTCCCCAGCAAAGCTCGCCTTGGGTAACCTAGACCCGGTATCGGCCAATCCGTAATCCATCTTTCCTTGCCTCGGGTAACCTAGACCCAGTATCGGCCAATCTCTTCATCAATTTTGCCTCGAGTAACCTAGACCCAATATCGGCTTATTTCACCCTTCCTTTGCCTCGGGTAACCTAAACCCGGTATCGGCCAATCCACAATTCATCTTTCTTCACCTCGGGTAACCTAGACCCGGTATCGACCTATCCGCATCGACTTTGCCTCGGGTAACCTAGACCTGGTATCGGCTTATCTCATCAGAGGGTTCATTCCAGTGTTCGCGATGCTTTGATTCGCGCTCTCAAATTCATCATCTCAGGTGTGGTAAACCTGGAGCTAGGTGTAAAATTTGATCATACGAGGGGCAGCTGTAGGCGCCGGAATTTTCTATACTTAAAAAAAAAGAGTTTATGGTCATACGACTGATCTTACAGTCGTACGACTGTAATTTAAAAATTACAGTCGTACGACTGTAATATCCGAAAAATTGCAGGAGCCCATACCTCTGCAGCAGAAAATGGAGGAGAGAGAAGGAGCATTAATTGCTCCGTTCTTACAGCAAGTAACCCGAAAAAGCAGAGATAAAAGGGAAGGAAAGGAGGGGAGAGAGACAACAATTGGATTTCTGGTGGAAAATTAGAGAGAGAAGAGAAGGAAAGAGACAAGAAAAAGGGGAAAGAAAAACTTGCTCAAGAATCCTCTTTTTCTCTTCTATTTCTTTCGAATTCGTTAGGATTAAAGCTAAAACTTGCTAGAAATCTGTAGGTTAATCAATCAACTTCACAATCAAATCAAAATTCCGGACTTAAATCATCAGAATCCCTAACATTTTTGGATTTTTTGGACATAAAGCCCTCAACTTCTATTTCAAAGGAAAAGTGCGAATTTGTTAGGATTGGAGCGACGCCAGGGGTCAAAACGACTTGGATTAGCTTCTAAAAAGGTAGACACTTCTTATCCTTACACTTTTTCTCGCTTTCTGGGTGTTTGAAGTGAGTTTTGTGCATTTTCCACTGCATTTTCATGCTTCTGCTTCTGGAAATTAAGAACAGTCGCACAACTGTTCTTAGTTTTGATGAACAGTCGTACGACTGTATATACAGTCGTATGAGTGTTCTTAATTTCCAGATTGTTTTTCTTCCATTTTGATTTAGAATAAATTTTGGCGAAATCTTGATCCTAAACCGTTTACAGTCGCACGACTGTAAACTATAGTCGTACGACTGTAGTTACAGTCGCATGACTGTAACTCTCGTTCCAGAATCAGAATTTCAGCTTTTACCCATAAAAATTTCCAAAAATCCTAAAAAATTTTAAAAACCTCAAAAATCATCAAAAATGAATTTTGATATGTGTATTCACGACCATAGATTCAATTTTCAGTAAAATTGCATTTAGAACAATTCAACGATGGAGACCCGGTTCTCCCGAAAACCGACCCACCTTAAATATAAAAATGCATGTAAATCGGTAAAATTGTTTTCAAAATGATTTTTCCACAAAATAAAAAATACAGGGACGTTTCAAAACGTTTTCCAGGTCTAACCGGGCCAGCTAACCGAGCCAACTCCCAATTCTTGATATCCCAATTCCGTCTATTTGAGTCCAACTTGTGGCATGTCGGATAAATTGTGCTAACCTTTGTTTTGCAGCTTTTATTTATGTATATTTTCATTTTTTATTTGTATTTTAATATAACTAATTGTGTATTTAGGCGGTTGTAAATATTTTTTGATTCTCGTGTATTCTAGGCGATTGTATAAGTGAGGCGAGAGTTTTTATTTTTCTATTCGATTTGGTTGTAGGCCAATTAATATTTATTTCTTTTCTTTTCTTTGTCTCTGTATTATATATTTGTATGCGCGTTGTATGCCTTTTTTTATTCAATAAAATTGACTTTAGATTTTGAAATACCATTTTGAGAACATTGGCAATATTTAATTTAATTAGACACGAAATAAGGGACTTGTCCGGACCCGAATCTCTGGATAGTGTAGCGACCATTTGTCCGGTTCAGCTATCTTAAGAATTTCCCGGTTGAGCTGAGTCGAGTGGCGACTCTACAATATTCATCGAGACTTAGTTCTCGGTTTCTTTTATGCATTAATTCCATTTATTTTCCAAAACCGGTTTTCCTTTCTTAAAAACCCTACGCGAAGGAGGGGCCCGCCCGAGATCGTGGCACCCCTTCCGAAAGGGAGTCTCGCGTCGTCCGCTCATAATATCCAATATATATTAATGTCTTACATATTCAATCTTGACCCTATGCATGCGATCTAGTAGGTTCATCTTTATATTGGTAGTGGGCCCAAACTTTTGAGCCCACAGACTATAAGTGGGTTCTAGCAAACCATTATAACCCCCAATTAAGATGAATATATATTTTGGACATATAAACCTTGTAGCCTTTTTCTTATACATCCCATACCCTTTAGATATCTATGTACTGCAAGAACCATGACTAAGTTATCCCCTATGGCTGCAAGTACATTTCTTGATACCAAGTAGATCGAAGAACTCAATCGCTTAATTGCTTAGTTATTAATTATTGGATTTGGCCAAACACTTTTCAGTCTCACTCATCAAGTGGCCAGTGATATCACGATCTCATTTAAGAGATTGGCATTTCCATTCACCTTGCTCATGACCTTTAGGATTCATTGGCATACCCAATCATACCCATACTTAGCACTATGTTATGAGCCTGTTAGGTGTATATCAAAGTATGTGAGATCATGCCTAAGTCCATAGCAACATCAAGTCCAAGGATCCTATATAAGTGCTACGAGAGATTCACTTGTCTTATGAGGGTCAAGTGATGTACTCTGAGTGGATCTATCCAATGTATCCATCTCTTTGATTGACAATCCATGTTCAATGGTTGGTAGGACACCACCATACAATCAAATACTATGCTAGTCTTTGCACTACAAGAAAACTCATTATTAATAAGAAAAAAATAATGAGGGTAAGAAAATATTCTTATTAAAAACATCCATTTAAGAGTTATAGTAAGGAAAGATGACACCCCTCATTAAATTTCTCTTATTAATACTAGTAATTTTCTATTAGAGATAAAAAAAACCCTTTCATTTAATAAATGTGTTTTCCTCCCCTCATTATTTAGGGTAAAAGTTCTATTAGAGAAAAAAAAAAAGCTTTTCAATTAATAAATATTTTTCATCCCCTAAAAGATCAAAAGAGCGGGAAAATTTTTTTCCTTCCCACCACTGCTTCTGCTTCTGCTTCCTTTCACGCCCATACCTTCTCTGTTTCACGACCGATCCCTTCCCATTCTCTCTGATTCATCCTTTCACGCCCAGCTTCGCATCTTTCCGTCGCCGCTCCGCCCACCGTTGCTCCGCTTCGCACCGCTTCCTTCCGTTTCGCACCGCTGGTTCGCTCCGAGCCAAAAGAAAGAAAATTAGTTATGGAGTTTCATTCTGTATTTGTACTCCAGTTCTTCTCAATTGCATTCCGCTTCTAATAGTACTGTATATAAATTTCCTTACAGCTAATTTGCAGTTTTAATTTTTGAAAACTTCAGGTTATACATACTGAAGCCTTTATTGGGCAGCCAAAAGTGAAATCTGCTGCTGCTGCCTGTCGCTCGTATGTTCTTATTTATGCTTACTGCTATTAGTATTTTATTTCTAGTTGCAAGTCAAATATTTGATTCCAAGCTACATGTGTCACAAACCTATGGATACAATGGCCTTCATAAGTTATGATGTGGAGGATTACATTTGGGTCTAAAAGGTTATAGTCACTTGTGATCTGTGTCTGCTTGTAATATGTAATTTTTTGTTCCAGGATCAACTCCACCATTCAGATTGTGGAATACCAAGAAGCTTTACGCACATCAAATGCCTTGGAAATTTTTAGTCAGTATCCTTAAATAATTGATCAAATATCTCTTCTGAATTCCTTTTCCCCTTTTCCTTTTTTGTCTCCATGACAACTGAAAGTTGCAATCTCCATAACTATTAACTTTTGTCAGATATGATGTAATAGTGGATGCAACAGATAATGCTCCTAGCCGTTACATGATCAGTGATTGCTGTGTGGTTTTGGGGAAGGTAAATAGCTACTTTTGTTGCTTGTTCAGATGATCTTCTAAATTCTGTGTGACCACTGTAATACGTATACTTAGGAATCATTTTATTTGGTTCATGTGATGTGTAGCTTGGTTGTTTATGTGTTAAATGCTCAGTAATTTTCTTAATGGACTAAACAATTGTTGTTTCTGCATTTGAACATAAATGATCAGTTCTTACCTATCCTTGATGTGAAATGACTCAAGATACTATGGTATTTTGATCTACTAATCACACTGCATTTATCTGTGCAGCCTCTTGTGTCAGGTGCTGCTTTGGGATTAGAAGGGCAGGTATGCTACATTGCAGTGGTGCTCTGTTTCTTGCAGCACATAACAAACCTCTAAAGATGGATATGCACATTTTAACATCCTCTGCTAACTCAAATTTGAATCTTTCAATCTTGTTGCTTAGCTCACAGTCTACAATCATAATGGAGGTCCATGCTATTGATGCCTTTTTCCTACGCCGCCTCCTACAACAGCATGCCAAAGATGTGCTAACAGCGGAGTCCTGGGAGTTGGTATGCTCGTAAAAACTAATTTGTCATCTTATATTCATATTTTATACAGTTATTGGATTGATTTTGATTGCTCCCTAAATTGGATAATCAATCGCCTGAAAGATATTCAGCCTTAGAAAATATTATTACTCATGTTTTGTACTAAGCTTACTGTATTCTTCTGTGTTTGAACAACGGTGGTACTTCAATGTTGCTAATTGATTTCTATTGCAGTTCCTGGTATTATTGGATGCCTCCAAGCACTTGAGGCTATCAAAATTGCGAGCTCCATAGGTGAACCTCTATCAGGAAGGATGCTTCTATTTGATGCATTGTCAGCACGAATTCGAATTGTATGTTTTAATCTTTTATATTTTAAAATTCACCTGGTGTAGTTTCTGTTCCAAGTTTGTCTTATGGTGTTTAAATACCTCATTCTACTGAGACTGGGTATCTTTATTTCTTAGGTCAAGATAAGAAGTAGATCGTTACAGTGTGAAGTTTGTGGAGAAAACACAGCATTCACCCAAAAGCAATTCAGAGATTTTGATTACGAGAAGTTCACTCAATCTCCATTATCAACGGTATTTTTAGTTCGCTCGGTCTTTGTGTTTCCCAATGCAACCTGTGGTTTAAGTGGAGTGAATTGAGAGTATTGAACTGCGAGTTATGCTTAAAGCTCTCATCAAATTGTAATTACAGTTTGTTTGACCTGTCACATCTTCTCAACCAGCGAACATGAATATGCAAAATTTATCCGAGATTATGAAGATTCGGGGATTAGAAAATAGTTATGTAGTGAAATTTCCATTTTGTTGCAGGCTCCTTTGAAGTTGAACCTGATTCCAACAAATTCCAGAATAAGCAGCAAAGAGTTGAATGAGAAAGTTGTGAAAGGAGAAGCACATGTGTTGGTAGACGTACGGCCTGCGCACCATTTCAACATTATCTCTCTTCCAAATTCCCTGAACATCCCCCTATCAAGTATGGAGGGTAGGTTGCCTGAAATTTCATCAGCTATGAAAGAAGAGGCAGAGCGGAAGGGCATTGATTCAGTATCTGGTGTGAGGCTATATGTAGTTTGCAGAAGAGGAAATGATTCTCAGAGAGCAGTTCAGTTGTTACGCAGCAAGGGCTTTGATTCTCCATGGATATCATTGGTGGCCTGGAGCCATGCGAGCAATTTGAAACCTCTTTTGAAGTGAATTCTTCCATCTTTTTTCTTTTTCTCTTCATACTTTCTTTATCTTTACTATTATGCTTTCCGTCTAAATTTAAATTTGATGTCATTTTCTTTTAGTAGTGTTTTTCTCCGTTTGTAGCTTGATTTTTAATTAACATACTGGGCGTTGGTTGTGCTTTTCCTCAATTAATTTCTGGTAGTTGTCTAGTCCATTGTCTTGTATGTGCCCTGTCAAAATGAATAGAGTCATTGTCATAACAGCATTGTAATCATGTAATTGTATAGAATACAAGGATTAGAAAAGGTTTAATTATTGTGGACTGGTGGTTTGCCCGTTGGAAATTGGGGGCTTCATTGTTATTGGCAGGGAATTAGAGTTTTAATCACGGTTTCATTGCTTTATGAGCTATTGCTATTTAAGGTTCCCTTTAATGAAAAGTTCTTTTATAGGTTTATTGTTTAAGAGAAAAATCAGATTCATGTGAAATTTATTTATGTCACTAACATATCAATTCCTTTCCTGATATACTTTGTCTAGTTAAAATTCTTAATAACTTAGGATCACTTCAGTTACTTCAGAACATTAATGTATTCTGGACACATTATCATCATTGTTATTATTATGTCCAACATTGTTTGGTTGCCTACTTGAGCTTTGCCTTTACATTGTGTTGGCCAGGCCATCAGTGTTTCTGGTTTTGTTTGGCATGTGCCTTCAATATTAGTTTTAGTCCATTTATAGAAAAATATCTAACTTTATCATGGGATAAAAACAAGGTTGTACTGCATAAAGGTACTTCTTTTGAGTTCCATGTATTTCGGAGTGAAGTTGAGGTTGATAGATGATAAAGTTACCCAAAAAATGTATAGTTATCCAGAAGTGGGTTTTGGTTGTCATCAAGAGATATGTTACTTTTACCATCATATTCCCTCTATCATCAAGAGATATGTTACTTTTACGATCATTTTCTTCTTGGTTGTCATCAAGAGATATGTTACTTTTCACATTAGACCTGAATTTGCTGCCTTCGTTATTAAAATCAATATAATGTAGTAGTAACTCTTCCAGTCCACCTTTTGTCACCCCTTTTGCTGTAAAATATGGCACCAGTCTTGGAGCAAGGACTGATTTGGAGCCATTAGCTAAGAGAAAGAGGAAATGAAGAATTGATAAGTTGTATTTTCAAATTAAAGCATGAAATATTTATATGCATAACTTTATTTTCAATTTGTTTTGTTAAGTTGTTTGTTTCCTTAGCTAATTATGTTAATTTTCTTACAGTTAAAATGGCAAAGGAGAAACATAAGAAGGGCACAACCCAAAAGCGTGGCAAAAAATACATAAAACCTGGGATGCTAGCTAAGGGGCGTGGAATTTCAAGGATTGCAAGTCAAGAAGATCAATACAATATACATGATACAAGTAAGTTTATTCTTACTATGCACTTTAATAGTATAGGTGTGATGAACATGTGCAATCACAAAGAAAATGTGAAATCATATTGGCCTCATTTTCCATTTTAAAAGAAAGTCAGAGAAATTATCATTGAAGTCAATGAAGTGCAGTGCCTAATACCCTCCATGCCAAAGATAATGGAATTCAAAATTAGGTACTGTTTTGGACATTATAATAGTGTTTCACAATATAAAACATATTATTGTGCCTCAAACTACTCAATAAGTCTGTCAAAATCAAGGTCCCTTGGAGCTATATAAAAGCTTGGTGATCGTAGACAAAAGGTAAAGATGAATGCCACCTTAATATGACTTGGTAGCACTGCATGTCCAATAGTACAAAAAAACTCACAACACATCTCTGGGTTCAGGCTATTGCATAATATTATGCTACAAAAGTTCTTAGTGTCAACGCAGCTTCTATATATGATTTTCCAGGACTGCAAGTTACTGAGCTGGTCATAGATAATACAAGCTCTTGGTAATGCAATGCCATGTTTTAGAATGACAGTGTTATCCATTGACACAATATAAGCAAGCACCAGATTCTGTAACCATAATGAGGTAAAAATATACCTCACAAAAGTGCCCTAATATACAGCACTTCAGAAATTAAACGAAAGGAAAAGCGATACAGGGACCTACTCAAAAGTAGACCTCTTGGTCCTACAAACTATTAAGAGATGTGTCAAAAACAAAGAGATGTGTCAAACTATTATCATATTTCACATAATATGATTGTTGATTTGTTTCTGGGTTAAATCTCATTGCTGAAAACTAGGCTACTTATTCGCCCCTGTTTCTTTTGATCAAATACACAAACATAATTTTTCATATGATGTAGTATCCATTGGTAATTGCTGACACTAATTTCAGGCTTCTAATTTTCCTTTATTTTTTTTTAACTTTTATAAAAAGGTAACAGCTCTCATGTACTCACTATGCACTTTGGTGAAAAAGAATATGTTGAGAAGGATTTTGGTGAAGAAGGTTCCTACTTGGACCTCGTGAGATTATGCAAAAAATTCTTTGATATATATTCTACCAGGTTCAGAATATGTAAAAACTACTAATCCTTGATTTTCTAGAGTTATATTTATGTGTGACATTTCTTTTGTATGAAATTTAATATACTAGATACTTGTAGGATGAAATCTTGGACACCATTCGGACTACGCCATCAGCTTCTAATGTGGAAGTGGCTGAAAAATGTTTTGGACCACAGACCCATAGCCGTGTCTTCGGTTATGGTGGTGGAATTAAGCGAAGGAATTTGATTCAATCAAAATCTACTTATGAGAAAGAGCTTGAGGCAAAACTCCAAGAGAAGGAAGAAGAAAATCGTAGTCTCAAGAGAAGATTGGATAGAATTGAAAGTCGATTGGACCGAATGGAAAATGATAGTCCCCAACCATCACCAACTGCATCCCCCACAAGTTCTGGCCATCAAGAGGTCTATTACTAATCTCTTTGCTTATCATTTTAGTTCTTTTAGTTACTTCACATACACATATCTAATTTGATTATGTGTTATTCTGTTTATCAATACATTGCAGTAGCTGGTAACATTCTGTTCATGTGTATACTTAGTATTATGTTTATCATTTAGTTCATGTTCTGTGTACGAGTAAATTCAAGTAATGCTCCTGTTTTGGTATGCAAAATTTGATTTCTTGTAAATGATGCGCACTGTTGAGAGTAATATGCCTTCTGTTTTTCTATATATTCTGATGCTTTGTCTTGGCAGTCTCTTATTTTCTGGTTTTCAAATTTTTGGAATTGAGTTCTCTGATTTTGTTTAATGTAATTGTCGTTACTGCAAATAATATGGCAGTAGCTGTATAATTAGTCATGTGCAATAGGTTTGTGGTTGTTGGTTGCTGCAATTATATTTTTGGGTGAATTTGATCTGATACTATGTTGTGGATAATAGGAAGCTTGATACTGACTGAATTAGTTATTCAACAATGTGAATCAAGTAATGCAGTATGTGTTTGAATTGATTGGTCATTGCAGTAGTAAATTCAAGTAATGCTCCTGTTTTGGTATGCAAAATTTGATTTCTTGTAAATGATGCGCACTGTTGAGAGTAATTCAAAATTGACCAGTACAAAATCAACTCATTAGTTTTCTCTCTTTGCCTGTTCTACACTTTGCTTAAAGCCCCATTCCTGGGCTGGGGCGACCTATGACCAGAGGAAACTGTGTTTTTATTTGCTTTTAGGGCTATCTATGAATGCTAAAGCGCAGAGATTGACAGTGAGAAAAGTGAAAATTAGTGTTTTTTTAGCTGGAAAGGCTTGAAATGGTTCGTAATGAAATTGAGCTTGATGTAATGCCTTTTCTTCTTCTTCTTCATATCTACCTGTTTATGCGCGTTTTGGGATTTCTTAAAATATGTTGTATTGATAACTAGAACGGTGAATTGGCTAATTGTTGATAATTTTTATAGGATAAATCCGTTCATGCATCAACATGTACTGGTTTATTTCTGCATTTTGTTTTTTTTGGGGTGGAATGGTTTCCTTTTTGTTTGTTGTTTCCCATTGATCATTGTTTCTGTAATGAAGAATATTAGCAATGTTTTGTGGCATTACATTTCTCCCAAAATGGTCCTTTTTGGTATATAAAATTTGCTTCTTTTTTTTTTATTTACACGTACTCGTTAATTCTTAATGGTTGAGTTCACTCATTCTGGAGGCAACGAACTTGTAGTCGGTTGGGGTAGTTCATATACTTTTACTGGACATAGAATCATATAAAAACTGCAGCCCATGAAAATAAAATTCCCGCTTTTGTGGTTTGATAATATCTTTTAAGTGTGTACGTAGCTACACGTCAATCATATTCTCTCGTGAAACAACTCTGAAATAACCACTGTAGTTGAGGTCTTTTACCTAAGATGAGATGATATTTGTCACCCATAATTGTGAATGATGCTGTGGTGGGAAGGGTGTGGTGAAATTGATACTTGGTATTATTCATTCGTTTGTTTTCCAAAAATTTTCAAGAATGTGGAGATGTAGCTTGCTGTTTGTTGGGGTTTCCATTATAAAATTGGGTAGGAAGAGGTGTGGGATAATTGGGGGAGTGAAAATGCAGAAATTTTGAGTTACTGTTGTGTCATTATACGTTTTTCATTGTAGACATGGCTTTGATCTTATGATCCCCTTAGGTATATCAATTTTTTCCTAAGAAATCTGAATGTGTGAATTGATTCTACTGGAACTCAAGGATATTTTTAGGCATGTGGTTTTAACATTCATTGGAAGTTCTAATTGTTCCATAGTTTCGGCACTAAATATTTGTATCTGATAATTTAAT
This sequence comes from Euphorbia tirucalli, assembly GCA_039660915.1. Lineage (NCBI taxonomy): Eukaryota > Viridiplantae > Streptophyta > Magnoliopsida > Malpighiales > Euphorbiaceae > Euphorbia > Euphorbia tirucalli. The sequence continues at coordinate 22,892,076 of CM077632.1, forward strand.
TTCACATTGGTCATCCCTTCTTATTGTGCCTCCTAGTAAATATCGCACGTCTGATTTCATTTCTTTTTCTTCCAATTCTGGTTTAAGACGGACGTGTAATTATTTGTTTTGATTATTTCTTGCAGGCACTTTGATGCAAATTCAAGCTAAGGATCATTAATCTAATTAGTGTATTTTGGACAAATGATCTTATTTTCATCTTTTGGATATAATCTTTTGTAAGACCAACGGTCTTTGATTTTGGGTAAAACAAACTACTCATGTCAAAATTATGGAATACCAATTTTTGGTGTTAAGAAGTGACTATTTAATGACAATATGCTATATTATTAATATTAGTTGTTATTGATTATTTAATGAAAATATGTTATATTATATTATTAAAACCCTATATGTCATTTGAAGGGAAATAATTTTACTCATTATTTGTTTACAATAATAAGGGGTTTTTTCAACATTAAAACTGATTTTTAATGAAGGGATTTCCCCTCATTAGGCCCCTTATTATATGGGTCCCTTGTTAATTGTTTTAATGAGGGTATTAGTCCCCTTATTATATGGATCCCTTGTTAAAGGCTTTAATGAGGGTATTATGTACCCTCATTAGTAATTTACAATAAGGGAAATTTTTCCCCTCATTATTGATAAATAATGAGGGGACATAATACCCTCATTAAAGCTTTTAACAAGGGACCCATATAATAAGGGGCCTAATGAGGGGAAATCCCCTCATTAAAAAGTTTTAATGAGGGGATTTGAATTTTTAATGAGGGGAAATCCCCTCATTAAAAGCCGATTTTCTTGTAGTGTTGGTTAGTATCATTCCCATGATATAACAGACTAGGGATATTTATTGTTTAGTGTTTACCCTACTTTTAGTCTATTGGTGTGTCCTAGTTCTTAGGGCATTGGATTCTTGTATTTTGTATTATACATTAAGACTCATTGTTTGAATACATTATTTGTGTCACATTAATAAAGGTAATTAATCTATTTCATTTATATCTTGTGCTATAATATGAGTAGAGTATCCATTGATTGATAATCATAAAACCTATCCCAGGTCTGTTCTAATCGTGGGAATGAATAGAACCACAGACTTGTATATTCGATGACTGTATGGCAGTTTTAAACTAGCCATAGTACTTGTATAATCAGTCATGAATATAGGTACATGTTATAGACATGGGAGTGGATTGATCTGCACAAGAAAGCCACATGGTTATGGCATCATAGGTCTTTCTTGAGTAGGTCCCTTTTTTCCTCAGACTAGATTTCATTATAGTATCAATATGGAATCCGGTTCACTTTGACATATGCCTAACAGGTCTGTAAACGGATGCAAACTATGGGAATGATTAGGTGGACTGGTGAACATATTGATATTGATGATGAGGTGATGGAATTGCCACTCGGGTAACACTGAGATGATATTACTGGCCACTTGATGAGTGCGACTAATAAGTATATGGCCATACCCAAGTAAGTTGGTTGCTTATTTGATTAATCAGTCAACTCAAGATCAAGAAATATAATAAATAGCAGAAGAGAATGACAGACACCATGCCTCTTATTTATTCATATCGATATCGCTTTGGCAAAGGACACTGTGAGATTACTATTGGGTCAGTGTCTTCAACAGACTGCTGCATCTCTGTTTTAATTGGGGGCTGTAATGGTTTGCTAGAACCCACTTACAGTTTGTGGATCTTGGGCCTACTGCCAACATAAAGACAGACTCATAGGATCGTGCACATAGATCAACTGAGCCGGAACATATAGAAATTGTGCATGTAATGTACATTGGAAGGAATGCGTTAATTAATTAGTTGACATTCGGTGTCAAGGTAATTAATTAACATTAAGTTGATTTAATTTAATTAATAAGTTTACATAATGTAATTAATTAATTTATCAATTAATTGAATTACATAAAGTAAACAATTAATTAAATAATTTTCCTAAGTAAGAAAATTAAATACATGTATTGTATTTAGTTAAGTGTGATTTAATTTTATTTAGGGGTAATTAAATTTAGCCAAATGGAATTAAATTACATAGTATATACTTTTAATTAAAGTTTATTTATGTAATTATAATCCTAGTGGGTTTTGGTTTAATTAACCTAATTAAAACCCAATTAGACAATGTGTCTATATAAGGACACACTTAAGGAAGAAAATCCTAACTCTAACCCTAAATTTATTGCTGAAAATTTTAGCCCCATTGCAGCCCAAAAAAGGCCGAAAATTACAGCAATTAATTCTCCATTCCTACCGCTTCTTCGGCTAGCATCGGTTCCCGCTCAATAGTTGGTCGTGCACCGGACTTTGGAGATTGCAGTTTCAAGAAACTATTTTGCAGCTGTCTCTAGGAGACGAATCCGGTGAGTTAAACTTCCTTGATTCAAATTGTTTTTTCATTCTAATCAATGGCAATCGGACACGATAGGTGGATTCTAGAAAATTATAAACGGTGTATTTTCCACTGCGCCACGTTATTTTTCCGATGACGAATCCCAACACAACAAACAAGAGTATGACTTAACTAATGGATTCTCTTTAACTATTAATTGCACAAGAAATTAATAAAATAGATTAATGCCTTTTATTAAATATCAAAAATCCGATTACATTAACAAAGGGACTAGGGCATACACCAACATTCTTGACATGCATCAGGTTCCAAACATGCATCAGGTTCCAAAAAGCCTTGTTCCAAATTGTAAATTTGCTATGTTGGGTTTCAATGACTGAGATAATATACATATGAATAAATAAATTATTAACCTTCTTAGAGAAGATGTTGGAAATTGAGGATGAAAATTAATTCGAGAAGCATCAGACCATAAAAATCTAATACTGGGCTTTGCATATTGTATATCATTTAGTATTAATTAGTTAAATTTCATTTCATTTTATGTTTTTAGTTGTTTTATTATTATTTCTTGTTTTGTCATTTCTATTTAGGTGAAATTAAGGTGAAATTCGAAATAGGGCCTAGAAGCACTATTTGGCAAATTTGATGTCCGTTAGTTATTATGGCTTAATTTTGTCATGTGGAGTTGGATAACAGTGATTCAAGTTGATGTGGAAACCTAAGAGAAATATTTACAACTTTCTCTTTTTAATCTGTTTTGAGATTCTATTTCCTTTTTAGTCAAAATTGAATTCAAGTTAGCTGGTATTGCAAACAGTTGTCTAGAATTAGATATCTATTGATCCGAAATCGAGTAAGATTTATGGGTTCCTGAGTTGAATTTTCACCTATTTTAGACTCTTTATTTTCTCCTTAAGTTTTTAGGAATGTTGCTAGTTTCTTTTATTGTTTATTTAGGAAGAAAACTCAAAGAGGAGGTGCATAAATTTCTTATTTAGTATTTTGGAAGCTAAAATTGAATTTTTCATGCTTATATAGGAGAAATTTATCCCTATAAATAAAGGCACAAAAGGAGGTCGAAATGCATTCAATTGAAACTCTTTAACCATTCACTAAAACACTTATTTTAAGGATGATTGAAGAAGACACAAGGAAGGGATGAAGCTTTATCATCAGATCATAGTCTTCAAAATTGGTTCTTTCTCTTTTTTTTCTGTTTTTTTTTTTTTTTTTTGACTTTAATCTTGTAATCATGTTATTGAATAAGTCATCTCTTTCTTTTATTTTGGTTTAAACATGAATTAAATTCACCCATTACAAGAAAGTCACCGAATATCATCCGACATTTTGGTTGGTAAATATTTGCTATTGCGTAATAAACCAGATTGGGTTCTAACTCGTTGGTGCCTAAAACATAGTAATCAGTGTGGTGGCTAAATATTGCAACTACATAAGCAGCATTAGCAACCAACCCAGTGGTTTCTGAACCAGTATACAGTTTTTCATCTTTTTTAACGTGTCTCGAAGAAATATTGACCATATTTTTCATTACAGTATGACAACAAAATATTTCTTCAATAATCTGTCACGAACTCATACTAATAAAATCCATATTTTTTTTTATTTTTTAATATTATTTTCAATACTATTATTCTTGTTAGGGATAAGTACAAAAATAAATCCTGTGGTTTTGGCCATTTACAAAATGGTACATGTGATTTAAATTTTTACAAAATAGGACTTGTAGTTTCACAATATTAACAAAAGTAGTCTATCATCCAATACATTTCCTAAAAACTCACTTATCCTTTAAATTTTTATCTAAAATTTTTTTATGTTGGTTAATTAAATAACAATGAACCATACTGTTGAAACTTGAATTTTTTCGTTAAGCACTTATATTTTTAATAATTAATAATGCAAACAAATTAAAAAATCATAAAAATTAAAAAAATGGCTTGAAAATTTTCAAATCTTCAAAACTTGATGGAAATTTATTTAATAGTGTATAAATTATTGGGATGCCAAATAATAGAAAACATTAAGTTTTGCACGGAGATTAGGTTAAGAACCTAAAGTTCACAACGTTAATCTGATTTCTATGTGAAAATTAAATTTTTTTTACTATTTATTATCTCAATATTTTATGCATATTATTTAAAAACATGTTACAAAGTTTAAAATTTTTCGGCTTTTTTTTTTTCTATTTTTTGTAATTTTTTTTCTATTTTTCTTATTATTAATTAAAAAAATACATGCACTTCCCAAAAATTTATGAACTTTGTTACTAAGGTTTATTATGTTTTAATCAACTAAAATGCAAATTTTCAGGTGAAAATTCGAAGGTTAAAAGAGTTTTTAGAAAATGTATTGTGCGATATACTACTTTTGTTAACATTGTGAAACCATATGTCTCATTTTGTAAAATTTTAAACCACAAGTATCATTTTGCAAATGGATGAAACCACAGGGTTTATTTTTGTACTTATCCCTTCTTGTTATTCACATTAATATTAATAATTTAATTAAGGGAAATTACACAAAAAAAACCCTTATAGTTACATTAATTTCCAAAAAAGTCCTAGAAATTTTGTTTTTTACAAAATGGTTCCTGTGGTTTTAGCCCGCTAACAAATCAGAGATTTTTTGCTAATACTGTTAATTTTACTGACGTTGAAAAGGGCATTGTTTTCCAAACATTAAACTTTTATTTAAATATTTGTAATATATTTATATATATATATATAAAATTTTATTTTTAATATTTTTTTAATTTAATTTTTTTATCCCCTCCATCTTCTTCTCTTTTCATTTATTCTAACCTAAACTACAGCCGCCGCCGCTGCCGTTCTCCTTTTCTGTAAATTTTCTCCTCCTTTTCTTCTTTTTTTCGACGCCGTCCCCCGTCACCACTTGCCTATTGCCTTAAATAAGCTCTTTTGAAGCTTCCGATGCTACCAAATCAAATCTGTCGAAGCATAGTCCTTGGCAAATCTAGCAGCTATGATTTCAAATTTGGTTGAGTGAAATTGGTTGTATGAAATGATTTTCAAATTCAACTCGACTAAGATTAAAGTTTGAGCGAAATTGGTTATGCAAAGATTGATTTCCAAATCAAATCCAAATAAGTTTTTGGGTGAATTGCAAGCTTGTTAATTGGGGTTGCTGGTTTTTATTTCAAATTGGTTTTGGTTTTAATTGACAGTTGCTACTGTTGAGGTGACTTGCAATTTTGTTGAAGTGGAACTGGATTGGTCTCAAGGTCTTATTGCTGAAACGTTAATTGTTCATGGAATTGTAGTCTAATTCCTAGCTATGCATTTTGATGCTAGTCTACTTTCAATTAGATTGTAATGTTGTTTATTGCATATGGAGTTGCAGCAACCAAATTGGGTGGCTAGGTAGTATGAAATTGTTAATTAGAGGTAAAAGGTGCATATAGACAAGGCTTATTATAATACAGATGAGAAACAGCATGTGGGGGTTGATAAAGAGAGGGAAAATTGTCAACTAATCTTGGTGGGGATTGAAGTAATGTATTTTTAAAATTGTATGGGATCAAAGGAATGGAGTATAGTGGGTATGAAAGTGAGGGAGAGCAATGAACATTGATAGAGAAAAAGAGGTATTAAGAAGAGAAGATGAAGAGGTGGAGGCGCTGGTTATTACTAGCGATGAAAAATCAGAGATGGCTGACGGTGAAAAAGAGTCAGTAGCCATTGATAAAGAAACAATAGGATGAGTAAAAAAACCAGAAGATAGAAAGAAAAGAGAGGAAAGAGAAAGTGAGGAGAACGAAATAAAAATATAATATACTCTTAAATTTAGAATAAAATAATAAAAAAATAGTTTGGACAAAAATGTTATTTGCCACATCAGCAAAAATGACGGTGTTAGCCAATAATCATTTATGTGTTAACAAGCTGAAACCACAATCACTATTTTACAAAAAACGAAATTTTTAGGACTTTTTTACAAATGAGTGTAACCACAAGAATTTTTGCATAATTTTCCCTTCAATGAATTGTCAATAGTATTTTTATTATTAATATTATTAACCAATAAAACATATAGAATTTAGAAGGCTAAAAATGTAAACAATTTTATATCCATTAATAGCCTCACATATAATGAAGATGTCGTACACCAATTGAAGCTTCGTTACAAATCCAAATTAAATATATAAATATAAGTTTCAAAACGATGCGGACCCAATTAAAGCATTGTATGCTAAGATTCAAAAATATATAAAAGTCCTAGATGAATCATTTAAAGTCTAAAACAAGTTTGTTGGATTCTAGATGAACTTCTATTAATGGAAGAACGTTGATAGATGCTACTAATTTCATCCTCGAGTTTGTGCATAAAAGCTTATAAATCTTGCATATATGAGGTCATAGTACCCTCCATGTCTGAGACCTGCGGTTGGACCGCTTTTACCTACTCCTAACCCACCTCCAAATGTAAGCCATCAATGTTTGATTATGCATGTTGTTATGGTTTTACAAGTTCCTGAACCAACCGCTCAAGTGGATGGACTCTCTTGGCATCCAAATGATCAAATCAACTGTATAGAATTTGAATATCAACTGCAAATTCACCATAATTTTGGCATCAATGTTCATGTATTTACAAAATTCATAAGAACAATTCATAAAAGAAAAATTAACCAACTGTGACATTTGTATAAATGTTGTCTTCAAGCAATGAACTTGAATTCACTAGTCAGACTAATAAAAAAACATGCAACAATAATCAAACATCAAAAGAGAAATATAGTAGTAATTGTATCAACAAGTAGATTAATTAAAAATTGAAATTGACAGACCAAACAACATTAAATATTTTGTAATTGGTAAGACAAAATACAATTCAGTAAAAATGAATGAATGCATAAATTGCACACATGACATGAGTGGAGCAATAAAAGCAGTTATCTATACGACCAATTTTCATTCCATAATAGGCGAGGTCACAGAGGGCAAATGGTACTTCAAGACTAGGAGTTTTTGTTTTCTTTCCACTAGTAGCACAGAGCTTGATATGAAGAGCAACGATTATAAGTTCCTATATCATAAGACAATTAACAATAAACGAATACAATAAGTCAATGGGAAACTAAAGTTATACCATAATTGTTGTCAGCAACAATTAATACTTCACGCATCCAATAGACATGTGGTAGAAATAGCACATAAAATTTTTGCCAAGGAAAAAGGCATGAGAAAAGAGGGGATGGAAACTATTTTGAGTTGAAATTAGTTCACAAAGGAGAAGTCTAGAAGAAGAAAAATGTTTCATATAAAATATAATGGCTGAGTTAAGATAACATTGAAATCATTGAGTAGTTTGTTTTTCATACAAAAAGAGAATGAAAATGATGTAGATAATCATGACATTAGGAACTATGGTTATCACTTTTAAATAAAATAAATATAAACATATAACAAGAAACAATTATTTAATCTAGTGCACCATAAATCACCTACTGCATAAGAGAGACCCAAACCTAGGCCTAAAAACCCGATGCTCTAGATAAAAACATATAGCACACAACTATCTAAGTTTGATTTATTTCAATTTTACATCCAACTTAGCCTAATTAATCATTCTTTTCTAATTCATAACAACAACATACACTGACAAAAGATAAATTTAATGCAAAGCAAATCTCTAAAATTAGATAAGAAGCTCATGTAGTACTACATGCACGCATATATATAGAATGGTCTCCAATAAATCATCGACTATGGTGGAAAAAGATTCTCAATAGCATGTCATGCCCCTAATTCAAAATTCAAGGAAAATTTATTCTAATTATCTAGTTATTATTTCTCTTCGACTATGGTGTTTGTGACTTTTAAGGCTGTCAAAATGGCTTAAATGGGTTAATCATGTTATGCCAACTTACTTTAGTGACCCTTTAAGGGTCAACCTTAACCCGACTCATTTAATAAACGTGTCATGTTAACTTACGGGTTAAATGGGTTGAGCCAATTAACCCGTTTAAATGAATAAATTAAAAAAATACCAAAAATGAAAAAAAAAAAATTATATTTGACCAAATTAATTAACCATTTTCATAACAAAAATAATTAAATTGATGCAATTGAACTACTAAATTCAATCATTCAAGATTCTAAACTCAAAATAATAGAAATGTTCTTAACTCTCAGGTCCCTAAATATGTAGAGTACTATTCAAATCAAATACAAAAAATAGTACTTCTAAAATTAAAATCCACATCCAAACAATAATGCAGGATCTAACTAAAGTTAGAACTTGGAACACTACAATTCAACTAATAACAGGTGAATTAGCATCTTCATTGTTCTTAACTTCATTGTTATCAAATTAAAGTTGTAGAAGGTCATTTTCAAGTTCTTAAAATTATGTATCCTTTTGTTCCATAACTAAAGAATAAAAAAAATAACAAATTGTCAAAAAAACCAACACAACAATTATAACTATTAACTACATAAACATATGAATTAAGATATTATAATACCTTGTACATCACGAGAAGCATGGAGCCAATCTTTAGTATAAATCAAAGCCTCTATAATATCAGGTTTCAATGAACTTCTATATTGGTCAAGCGTACTCCCACTTTGGTTGAATGCACTTTCAGAACCCACGGTTGTAATTGGAATAGCTAGAACATCACGTGTTAAGGCTACAATTTAAGGGTATCTATATTGGTGTCCCTTCTAATATGACAATATGTCCATCCTAGCCTCTTCAAGATATAAATCCAATTCTGAGTTTTGATTTGTTTGTATAGAACCCAATGAATCAAATTCCTACAAGAATTAAACGATGTTATATTATACTTGTAAATATTCACAAATTAAAAAGCCAAAATCACATGAATAAAGAGTTTATACCTTCTTCCAATAAAAAGAAAATGATGAACTAGATGCACCATGATCAAATGTTGTACTGAATCTAGTTGAAGCACCTTCTCTTAATCCACATACTTTTTATACATTTGGAGTATTGGCATACTTAGAATATAAGCAATACAAGTCATCTCTCACTTGTTTAGCTTAAACTAACCCCACAGGACCATAAAGTTTCATATAACAATATTCAACACAGCCTAACTTGTATCTTGGATCTAAAATCACTGCAATGGCTAAAATTCTACTATATTCACTCTAATATTTTTTGAACTTTTCATTCATTTTGGTTGCCATTGAACTCATACACAAATCTTCACTACACATGCTTTCTTTTAAGGTTAAGTGGGCAGTAAACACCAAAGGGAAAAATAAATTTACTGTAAGATATGTCGAACCCAAAAAATGACAAGTAATATCATTGAATACACTTAGAAACTTGCAAAACTATTCTACCTTAACTCACTCATCCTTTGATGGACAATGCTTAAAATCAAAATCACTTATTTCCATATGATCAAATGTTTGTTGATAATATAAAGCACTATCAAGCTTTATAAAAGTTGAATTCCATCTAGTAGAAACATCTTGCCTATATCCCTTTCTAGGATCTAAATTGCAAAGGCCAACATATTCTAGAAATTTAACCTTTCAAGCTTAAGACCCGTTAACATACTTGATGCATTCCCTAATCTTTCCAACTGATATATCAATTTCTTTCAAACCATCTTGAACTATCAAGTTCAAATTGTGAGCAGAACATCTCATGTGAAAAAATTTTCCTTTACTCAAAAGACCATTCTTACTAACCAACAAAGTTCTCAACAAGTCAGTGCAAACATCGTTAGCACTTGCATTATCCAAAGTTAGTGAAAAACTTCTACTATCAATTTTCCAACCGTATAAAAGTTGTGAATTTTTCCACATAAAGCTACACCACTATGAGGAAGAGGCAAATAGCAAAAATTTAAAATTCTTTTTTCAATGTTCCAATCTTTATCAACAAAATGTCATGTCGAACAAATATATCCATTAGTTGTGATAGAACACAAAAAATCAGAAGTTAGGCATATTCTACTTGAAGTTGTCTCTAATAAGGATTTCACCTTGCAATCCGCCTTACAAGTATTTCTTGATATGATGTTCAAATCAAGTTTAAAATACCTAAGCAATTCCTTAATTCTATGCCAAGTGACAAAATGAAAAGGCAAATCAAGTTCAATTACAGCCATAGCAATTAACTCCCTAAACTCATTACTGTCAATTTTTGTCCGCATAACATATCCATATTTTGTAGATATCATAAATTCTGCAACACTTTTTCTAGGATAAACCTTTAAATTTCAACTCATGTTACCTATCCCAAACGTGGCATCGGCCTTGTATTTTTTTTCAATTCATCTCTTGTCCAGTCCTACTTTACGAGCAAAGTGAGTCCACACAAGGGGAGATAATGGCTAGTCCTCTTTGGCTTTATGATAGTTGTAGTTTCTACTTCATCCAACTCCATGAGACCATCATCATCATTGCCTAAATCAATTGTAATATTCCTGCTATTGGACCGTCATCCATCTACATAATAAGAATAATAATTTAGAATTAGTAAGAGACACAAAACAAATAAAAAACTTAAGAAGGAGACTTCTTTACTAAAGAATTAAAAGCTGGTTCTTGTCTCTGCTTTTGCGCTTGATTTTGCATCGAATTTGAAGTTTCAACCTCTAATTTCAAGGAAGAAAATGAATTTGTAAAGTTGTACCTGGAATCGATTGAAGAAAGTGAGAAGGGACTGATTGAAGAAAAGTAGAAAACTAAGAGAGAGAACCACAGAGGGAGATGAAGTCGGCGATGGTGGTGAGTGAAGACTGAAGAATGAAGAATGAAGATGAAGAAGAGAAGAAGAAGTTATAATCGATTTAGTGATCACATTCTCTTTTTTACTTTTTAATCCAGTGAAAGAATTTATTATTAATTAATTGTTAAAGTAACATGTGAAATTACATAATTATCCAAAAATTATATATAATTTACAATTTCTTTATTTTTTATACTCAGTAAACAAGTTATTTGGTTTGACCTATTTATGACCCGACCCAACCCATTTATTGTACGGGTTAGATGGGTTCGACCCATTTATGACTTTGACCCTTTAAGGGTCAACCTTGAACCAGTTAATTTATATGTTACACAGGTTAGTTATCATTTCATGACCTATTTTGATAGCCCTAGGGACTTTATTGATTAGCACCACCAACCACTAGCATAAGCTTTCAAGAAATTGAAGAACTTCTGCCTTCTTTTATATGTCCATCGAGAATTAAAAGTCGACATACCCTTAGTGCATTCTTTCAAATTTTCGGCCACGTCATAAAAAATGGACAAATTCGAATGGCAGACTACTTTTGTGTAATGGAGGAAACTACAGACCCCATTTTAAATTTTTTTTTTTTAAAACATAGACCCAATTTGGCAAAAGACGAAACCACATAGTTTATTTTTGTACTTATCCATATATTATATTACCTATAGATTTATTTTTTTGTGACAATTGTAGGAGTTGTATGTTAAACTTGCAACTGTGTTGTTAATGACATATATTGTTGTAGTTTTTATGAGAGAAATAGAAGTAATTTTTTTTTATATATTTGCAGGATATAAATAAATCCATGTTGATTATATTTCAAAATGTATTTTAGTTGTAAAATGATTCTATAAATTAGATATTAAAATTAAGATAATTATGTATTTATGTTAATGGTTTATTATTTTTTTTCTATTATAATTTCCAACAAAATAAAATGACTTACCCAGTCTATGATTTATTTATCCATACCATTAAGAATATTATTTAGATATTTTGAAGGAAAAACTTCAAAAACCACTCCTGTGGTTTTACTATCTTATAAATCAAGAATTTTATTTTATTTTATTTTTTTTTTTGTCAAACAGAGAACTTGTGGTTTTAAAAGTTAAAAAAAAATAGATAACTAACATTTTTCATTCTAAAATGATGATGTGGCGTATGTTATTTTTATCCATTAAGAATTTCAATAGTTTACCCATATTATTTAAGAATTTTACATCAATATTTGAATAATTTTCATAAATTTTTCTTTTTTTGTTATTTTTTAAAATTATAATTACGATTTAATGAAAAAAATTTTGCACTGCTTGAAAATTTTCAAAATTTATCGCAAAAGTATATTGTATTTTTATTAACCAACTTAAAAATTTTCAGTTCAAAATTGATAAAAACGTTTTCTTATATGTTATGATTTAATATTAGTTATCCTTTTTTTTACTAACTTTTGAAACCACAAGTCCTCTTTTGACAAAAAAAAAAAAAAAAAAAAAAAATTCTTGATTTATTAGAGGGTAGAACCACGGTGGTGGTTTTTGAAGTTTCCCCTATTTTAAATCTTATAATTTGGCTTGGGTCATTTGGAAGGTAAGTTCTTAATAATATACTAATAAGCTAATTTACCCAAATTAATGACATACACGAATTAATGAAATATTGATCACATATTTATGGTATATTCATATATATTTATGGTATATTTAGATATATTTGTGATATATTCATGTACATTTGTATAAGGTTGCAGTATATTATTATAGAATTATAGAATACAGATTCTTGTTTTACCTTTTATTATATTGATGTATTAATTGGTTCATGATTATAGTTCTAGTTTGGTTTTTTTTAAGTTAAAAATGGTATTTGCATGTCATATTTCCATTATGTAATATTTTTCATAGTATTTTATTTGAGATATACGATGTATATTTTTATTATATAACCTATAGATTCACCTTTTTTGTGATAACTGTGGGAGTTTTATGTTAAACTTTCTCAACACTGTTTTGTCAATGGCGTATATTGTTGTAGTTTTTCCCAGAGAATAGAAGTAAATTATTTTTTTTTGCACGATATAAATAAGCACATGTTGATTGTACTTCAAAATGTATTTTTGTTGTAAAAGGATTGTATAAATTAGATAATAATGTTAAGATGATTATTTATTTGTGATAATTGTTTATTATTTTTTTTTCTATTATAATTTTCAACTAAATAAAATGAATTATCCAGTTTGTGATTCACTTATCCATACCATTAAGAATATTATTTAAATATTTTGTTATTTTGAATCTTATAATTTGGTTTGGATCATTTGGAAGATAAATTCTTAATAATATGCTAATAAGCCAATGTTTTCTAATTTATATCCCTACATTCTCATTAGAGATATTTCCATATTAGATCTCTTTTCCTACATTAGGCATTGATAAGGTCGGTTTTTGACCTTATCTTTTAGGCAATTTCGTGGTTTGAACGGCAATTTTTAGAGTCCTTTGTGTGAATGTTTGTTTGGTTTTTGAGTATTTTGTGATTTTTATGTTTTGGATAGATTTTCATAACTTTTAGTATTTTTCGTGTTTTCTAGGGGTGTTTTTGTAATTTTGGATAATTTGTCGTTTTTATGGTCCATGGCTTTGGTGCGGTTATGTTTCTTTATGTTTGTTTTGGACAGGCATTATGACCCAGACCAAAAGTTGGAGCAGCGGCGGCGAAGAAGAGTTTGAAGTGCTGAAAATCAAGGTGGCACGACGTGCCACAATGAGGGCACGGCGTGCCATTTCAGCGTGCCAAGGGATGGGATCCAGCGGATCGGCGCGAAATCGTGCCATCCCTACCAGCGCGGCGTGCCAACCCCAAATCTACACAGCACGGCGTGCCACCTCCACCAGCACGGCGTGCCACCCATAATTCTGCACAGCACGGCGTGCCACTTCCACCAGCACGGCGTGCCGAGCTCCAGAATTCTGCTGTTGTCCTACTTTCATCTTTTCTATTTCGTGGTTTTAACCTAGCCGTATAAATAGGTTATTTTCTAAGTTTTAATGATCTTTTTCCAGACTTTTAGAGTGTAAAGCAGAAACTTGTAGCTAGGTTTTGGCTTGAACTATTTGTTTCTTTGAGTTTTGAACCATAAATTGGTAGAAGTTTTACATAGAACCTTCCCCTTTTGCGACGTTCTTAGTTCCGGCTTGAGTTCGTCTATAGAGGTACACCCCAAGCATCTTCACACCGTCGGAATCCGGTTAATCGGACCAAAAGGGCATAAGTTTTTCTTCTTCTCTTTTGTAATTCGATTAAGTTAGTTTTTGATTCTGCAATTGATTGTGTTTGGTTGTAAACACTGAATTCGTATCACCTTTCTTGATTAATACAATTGTTTGCAATTTAATTTCAATTTTTATTCCTCTTCTTTATGCAATTCCTTTAATGATAATCTAGTCTCATAAGATCTTAATTTATTAAGTTCATATTTGTGGCATTACCTAGATTGACGCCTAGGAAACCATTAGTATTGACGACACTGTGGAACTTATGTGCCCCTATTTTTTGAGCTTTAGAATTAGACCACCTCTAAACAAGGGAAACCGGCTAAGGACCTAAAAGATCTAGACACGCTAGGTTGAATTATCGAAAGAACATAATTAAGGGTTAATTGTTGAGTTAAATTCATCTATTGTAGTTAATTGATAAAGCCATCTCCATTAGCATTCATAGGTCGGTAAACCACCAATTGATAACCCAAATTCAAGTGCAAAGTAAGCTGGGATAGATCAACTAGGAGTAGGATAATTAGTTGATAGTGTAATCGAATCCAAAAACTAAGTTCCGCCTAGGACACGCAAGGAACCCGAGTAGTTTAGTGTTTGCAGAATATTTTTCTCTGTGGGATCGATACCTGGACCAACCAGAATTATTACTTGTCAACGATAGGTACACTGCCTTAGTTGTGCGATTCTAGGTTTTGTTTCAATACTTCGCCTAGGAGCCATCAAGTTTTTGGCGCCATTGCCGGGGAAATTTATTTTCCTGCATCATTGAACCAAAGGTCTATTTGCCGATCTAGGTACTGTTTATGTGCATATAGTCAAATAATTTTTCTTTTCTATGGATATTTGTTGCAAATTATTTTTATTATTTTTGTTTTTTTAATTTTCGGTGTGTGTGTGCTTTCTAGATTATGCGAACACGTTCTCAGCACCCTGAGCTTTTACCTTATAACCTTGAAATTGAACATTTGTGTAGCAGGAGCCGTAGAGTACAACAAGAGCGAATTGTCTAAATGGATTATCAGTAACATGAGGAAGAGGAGAGACAGCTTCTGGAAAGAGCTGAGCAAGAGCGACTCCGGTAAGAGCGGGAGGAGTTTGATAGAAGAAGGGGTGGTGATAGAGACAACATGGTCATGACTGACCTAATGGCTCCACATCGGCCCCGGAACAGATCCAGAGTGGTTATTCCAGCCATTACTGCTAATCACTTTGAGTTGAAGTCCAGCATGATCAATTTGATCCAAGGGAACGGACTATTCAGTGGCGGAATAAGTGACAACCCCAATGATCATTTAGACCGGTTTCTCATGGTGGCCAATACAGTCCGAATCGGTGGGGTGCCCCAAGATGCTGTGCGGCTGAAGTTGTTTCCTTTCTCATTATGCGGGGGAGCAATGGAATGGTACAAGTCCTTGAGGCCCGGGTCAGTGACTTCATGGGATCAATTGGAAGAACAGTTCTTAGCATACTACTTTCCACCATCAAAGACGGTTCAGTTAAGGAATGAGATCATGGGATTCCGGCAATTTGGGACTGAGACTCTCAATGAAGCGTGGCAAAGGTTTCAACGGTTGTTGCAGAACTGTCCCCACCATGATATGCCGCGATTCACTCAGGTAAGCACGTTTTATCATGGTTTGACACCAGCTAACCGTGCCATTATTGATTCTGCAGGTGGAGACATTTTTAAGAAGACTGCTATGCAAGCCAAGGAGTTGATCACGGAGCTAGCTAGGAAGAGTACCTTATGGCAGTCGGACACGCCAACAAGGAATGAGGTTCAGGTTACGGATTTGGGACGCCAAGATGCAGCCATGGACCATGTGAACAAGAAGCTGGACCTGTTGATGTCCCGCCTGAATTTAAATGGGCCACAATACCAGCCGGTGTTGTGTGTATCATGTGGAGCGGAGCATCCTAGGCAAGAATGTTCATTGGGCGACCCATTCACCCAACCGTCCGAAAATGTAAGTTTTGTGGGAGGAAACCAAAGGTACAATAATTCGAACTCTTACCCACAAAATTTCAATAATAATAATAATTACGGAAGAAGGTATCAACACCCAAACATGTCTTATGGTAATAACCAAAATGTGTTGAGACCTCCTTCCGGATTCCATTATGAGCACCATGAGCAGGGGTTAGGTAAGGCCCCATTTATTCCTAATGATCAATCCTCACAGCAACCTCAACAGTCTAAGCAAGATGAGACGGTTTTGTCTTTATTAAAAGACATCTCGTCTCGGCTTGCTGATAATGAAGCATACTGTAGGGATTTGGGTAAGCAGGTGGCTCAAATGAGTAGGGAGAGGCAGGAAAGACCTCAAGGAGCACTCCCGAGTAGAACTGAACAAAACCCTAAGGGCAATCAACGGGAGATAGCTCAAGCTATAGCCCTACGAAGTGGTAGGCAAGTGGAGGACCGAGTGCAAAACGCTGATATTCCATCCCAACCTACTGAGGTAAGTGAAGAGTCGGGTGAGGTAAGCAACCCCGACTTGGTTTCTGAACCCGAACCTAGCACAAATGAAAAGGGGAAAATTCTTGACCCAGTGAGAGCCTATGTGCCTAAACTCCCTTATCCTCAAAGGGAGAAGAAAGATAAACTGGAGCAGAAATATTCCAAATTCCTGGAAATTTTTAAGAAGTTAGAATTTAATTTGCCATTGATTGAGGCTCTCCGAGAGATGCCTTCTTATGCTAAATTCTTTAAAGAACTTCTTGCAGGGAAAAGAAAGCTAGGTGAGGACGAAGTGGTGCTTTAACAGAGGAATGTTCAGCAATTATCACTAACAAACTCCCACCTAAGCTCAAAGACAGGGGCAGTTTTACTATTCCATGCCGGATAGGAAACTTGGAGATTGCCAATGCCCTATGTGACTTGGATGCAAGTATAAATTTGATGCCTCTGTCTTTTTCCGGGAGACTCGGATTGGGAAACCCAAAGCCAACCAATATGACCCTCCAATTGGCGGATAGATCTCTCACGAGACCAAAGGGGGTGGTCGAGGATGTGTTAGTAAAGGTGGACAAGTTTATCTTCCCCGCGGACTTTGTGGTAATGGATATGGAGGAAGATAGCTCGGTGCCCCTTCTACTTGGAAGACCATTTCTCGCAACCGGTAGGACTTTGATAGATGTCCAGGAAGGTAAGATTATTCTTAGGTTACACAACGAGGAGGTAAGTTTCAACGTCTATAACTCAATGAAATATCCATTAGATGTTGAAAATTGTAATTTTGTGGACTCCTTTTGTCCTATTGATGCTTGTGTGGTTGAGAATTTGTGCAGTGAACTAGAATGCATCATAGGAGAAGGCCTAAGTGAAAGTGAGGCGAATGAAGTGTTAATTGAGGAATGCTCATGGGTGAAGGGACGGTTTGATAAGCTGGAGCGTGAAGTCAAGCCGGCACCTAAATCCTCATTGGAGGAACCTCCATCATTGGAGCTCTGATAAGGTCGGTTGTTGACCTGATCTTTTAGGCAATTTTGTGGTTTGAACGGCAATTTTGAGCGTCTTTTGCGTGAATGTTTGTGTGGTTTTTGAATATTTTGTGATTTTTATGTTTTGGATAGTTTTTATAACTTTTAGTATTTTTCGTGTTTTCTAGGGTTGTTTTTGTAATTTTTGTTTATTTGTTGTTTTTATGGTCCGTGGCGTTGGTGCCGTTATGTTCTTTGTGCTTGCTTTGGACAGGTATTATGACCCGGACCGGAAGTTGGTGCATCAGTGGCGAAAAAGAGTTCAAAGTGCTGAAAATCAAGGTGGCACGGCGTGCCACAATTAGGGCACGGCGTGCCAATCCGGCGTGCCATTCAGGAGCAGTCCAGTGGAGTGGCACGAAAACGTGCCACTCAGATCAGCGTGGCGTGCCAACCCTAAAGTCACACGGCACGGCGTGCCAACTCCAGCAGCACGGCGTGCCGCCTTCAGTTCTGCACAGCACGGCGTGCCAACTCCACCAGCACGGCGTGCCGAGCCCCGAAACCTGCTGTTGCCCTACTTTCATCTCTTCTTTTTGCTGGTTTTAACCTAGCCGTATAAATAGGTTATTTTCTATGTTTCAAGGGATCCTTTTCCAGTCTTTTTGAGTGATAGCAAAAACTTGTAGTGAGGGTTTGAGCTTGAACTATTTGTTTTTTTTTGAGTTTGAACCATCGTTTGGTTGTAGTTTTACCTAGAATCTTCCCCTTTTGCGACGTTCCTCGTTCCGACTCGAGTTCGTCTATAGAGGTACACCCCAAGCATCTTCACACCGTCGGAATCCGGTTAATCGGACCAAAAGGGGCATAAGTTTTTCTTCTTCTCTTTTGTAATTTGATTAAGCTAGTTTTGATTCCACAATTTGATTGTGTTTGGTTGTAACATTGAATTCAGTTCATCTTTCTTGATTAATACAATTGATTGCAAGTTAATTTCAATTTTTATTCCTTTTCTTTATGCAATTCATTTAATGAATGTTTAGTCTCATAAGATCTTAATTTAGTAAAGTTCATATTTGTGGCATTACCTAGATTGACACCTAGGAAACCATTAGTATTGACGACACTGTGGAACTTACGTGCCCCTATTTTCTGAGCTTTAGAATTAGACAGCCTCTAAACAAGGAAAACCGGCTAAGGACCTAAAAGATCTAGATACGCTAGGTTGTATTATTGAAAGAGCATAATCAAGGATTAGTTGTTGAGTTAAATTCATCTTTTGTATTTAATTGATAAAGCCATCCCCATTAGTATTCATAGGTCGGTAAACCGCCAATTGATAACACAAAACTCAAGTGCAAAGTAAGCTGGAATAGATCAACTAGGAGTAGGATAGTTTAGTCGTTAATATAATCAACCTAGACTACGTTCCGCTTAGGACACGCAAGAAACCCGAGTAGTTAGTGTTTGCAGAATATTCTTTTCTCTGTGGGATCGATACCTGGACCAACCAGACTTATTACTTGTCAACGATAGGTACACTGCCTTAGTTGTGTATTTCTAGGTTTAGTTTTACTACTACGCCTAGGACCCATCAAGTTTTTGGCGCCGTTGCCGGGGAAAATTTATATTTCTGCATCATTTAGCAAAAGGACTATTTGCTGATCTAGGCAACATTTCTGTACATATAGTTAAATAATTTTTCTTTTCTATGAATATTCATTACAATTTAGTTTTCTTTAATTTCTGTGTGTGTGTGTTTTCTAGCTTATGCGAACTCGCTCTCAGCATCCTGAGCTTTTACCTTATAACCCTAAAATTGAACGTTTGTGTAGCAGGAACCGTAGAGTACGCCAAGAGCAGATTATTCAAATGGAGCGTCAGCAGCTGGATGACGAGGAGAGACAACTCCGGGAAAGAGTTGAGCAAGAGCAACTCCGGCGAGAGCGGGAGGAGCTTGATAGAAGAAGGGGTGGTGATAGAGATAACATGGTCATAACTGACCTAATGGCTCCACATCGGCCCCGGAATAGATCCGGAGTGGTTATCCCAGCCATCACTGCCAATCAATTCGAGCTGAAGTCCAGTATGATCCATTTGATCCAAGGGAACGGTCTATTCAGTGGCAGAATAAGTGACAACCCCAATGATCACTTAGACCGGTTCCTCATGGTGGCCGATACAGTCCGAATCGGTAGGGTGCCCCAAGATGCTGTGCGGTTGAAGCTGTTCCCCTTTTCACTATGCGGGGGAGCAATGGAATGGTACAAATCCTTGAGGCCCGGATCAGTGACATCATGGGACCAATTGGAAGAGCAATTCTTAGCATATTACTTCCCACCATCAAAGACGGTTCAGCTAAGGAACGAGATCATGGGATTCCGGCAATTTGGGACGGAGACTCTTAATGAAGCATGGCAGAGGTTCCAACGGTTATTGCGGAACTGCCCCCACCATGACATGCCGCGTTTCACTCAGGTAAGCACGTTTTATCATGGTTTAACACCAGCTAACCGTGCCATTATTGATTCTTCTGCAGGTGGGGACATTTTTAAGAAGACGGCTACACAAGCCGAGGAGTTGATTGCGGAGCTGGCTAGAAAGAGTACCTTGTGGCAGTCGGACGCGCCAACAAGGAATGAGGTTCGAGCTGCAGATTTGGGATGCCAAGATGCAGCTATGGACCATGTAAACAAGAAGTTGGACCTGTTGATGTCCCGCCTGAACTTAAATGGACCACCATACCAACCGGTGTTGTGTGTATCATGCGGAGCGGAGCATCCCGGGCAAGATTGTGAATTGGGCGACCCATTCACCCAATCGTCCGAAAACGTAAGTTTTGTGGGAGGAAACCAAAGGTACAATAACTCCAACTCTTATTCACAAAACTTCAATAATAATAATAATTACGGAAGAAGGTATCAACACCCGAATATGTCCTATAGTAACAATCAAAATGTGTTGAGACCTCCTTCCAGATTCCATTATGAGCACCGTGAGCAGGGGTTAGGTAAGGCCCCATTTATTCCTAATGATCAATCTCCACAGCAGCCTCCACAGTCTAAGCAAGATGAGACGGTTTTGTCATTACTAAAAGACATCTCGTCTCGGCTTGCTGATAATGAAGCGTACTGTAGGGATCTTGGTAAGCAGGTGGCTCAATTGAGTAGGGAGAGGCAGGAAAGACCTCAAGGAGCACTTCCGAGTAGAACTGAACAAAACCCTAAGGGTAATCAAAGGGAGACAGCTCAGGTTATAACCCTACGAAGCGGTAGGCAAGTGGAGGACAGGGTGCACAACGCTGATATCCCATCTCAACCTACCGAGGTAAGTGAAGAGTCGGGAGAGGTAAGCAACCCCGATTCGATTTCTGAACCTGAACCTAGCATAAACGAAAAAGGGAAAATTCCTGAACCAGTGAGAGCCTATGTGCCTAAACTCCCTTATCCTCAAAGGGAGAAGAAAGATAAACTGGAGCAGAAATATTCCAAATTCCTTGAGATTTTTAAGAAGTTAGAGTTTAACATGCCGTTAATTGAGGCTCTCCAAGAGATGCCCTCTTATGCTAAATTTTTTAAAGAACTTCTTGCAGGGAAAAGAAAGCTAAGCGAGGATGAAGTGGTGGCTTTGACAGAGGAATGTTCAGCAATTATAACTAACAAACTCCCACCTAAGCTCAAAGATAGGGGCAGTTTCACTATTCCATGCCGGATAGGAAACTTGGAGATTGCCAATGCCCTGTGTGACTTAGGTGCGAGTATAAATTTGATGCCTTTGTCGTTTTTCAGGAGACTCGGATTGGGAAACCCAAAGCCAACCAACATGACCCTCCAATTGGCGGATAGATCCCTCACGAGACCAAAGGGGGTGGTCGAAGATGTGTTAGTAAAGGTGGACAAGTTTATCTTCCCTGCAGATTTTGTGGTAATGGATATGGAGGAAGATAGCTCGGTGCGCCTTCTACTTGGGAGACCTTTTCTCGCAACAGGACTTTAATAGATGTCCAGGAAGGTAAGATCATTCTTAGGTTGCATAACGAGGAGGTAAGTTTCAATGTCTATAATTCAATGAAATATCCGTTAGACGTTGAAAATTGTAACTTTGTGGACTCCTTTTGTCCTATTGATGCTTGTGTGGTTGAGAGTTTGTGCAGTGAACTAGATTGCATCATAGGAGAAGGTCTAGGTGAAAGTGAGGCAAATGCAGTGATTAGTGAGGAATGCTAATGGGTGAAGGGACGGTTTGATAAGCTGGAGCGCGAAGTCAAACCAGCACCTAAATCCTCATTGGAGGAACCTCCATCATTGGAGCTCAAAACCCTTCCCCCTAATCTTAAATATGTTTTTCTGCATCCTCCAAAGGACTTACCCGTTGTAATCTCTTCTTTGTTAACAGGAGAGGAGGAAGACAAGCTGCTAGAGGTGCTAAGGAAGCACAAAGGGGCATTCGGGTGGACAATCCACGACATCAAGGGAATAAGTCCGACGTTTTGCACACATAGAATTTTTCTGGAAGATGAGGTAAAACCGTGTGCACAGCCTCAGCGTCGATTGAACCCCAACATGAAGGAAGTGGTAAGAACCGAGGTGATAAAACTCCTCGACGCAGGTATAATCTTCCCTATTTCTGATAGTCAATGGGTGAGTCCGGTCCAATGTGTGCCTAAGAAAGGAGGCACGACGGTAGTGAAAAATGATAAAGGGGAACTAATCCCTACTAGAGCTGTCACGGGTTGGCGTATGTGTATTGATTATAGGAAGTTGAATGACGCCATCCGGAAAGATCATTTTCCATTACCGTTCATTGATCAAATGTTAGAAAGGATGGCCGGGCACGAATATTTTTGTACTTTAGATGGGCTATCCGGTTATATGCAAATTCCAGTGGACCCTCTCGATCAAGAGAAAACCACGTTTACGTGTCCATACGGGACATTTGCATATAGGCGGATGCCTTTTGGATTGTGTAATGCCCCGGCTACTTTTCAAAGATGCATGCTAGCCATTTTTACTGATATGATTGAGGATTTTATGGAAGTCTTTATGGATGATTTTTCTGTTGTTGGTCATACGTTTGAGTCATGTTTGGGGAATTTGGACCGGGTGCTTCAGAGATGTGAAGACACCAATTTGGCACTTAGTTGGGAGAAGTGTCAATTTATGGTCCAGGATTGTATTATCTTAGGGCATAAAGTGTCGGGGAAGGGAATCGAGGTCGACCCGGCCAAGATTGAGGTGATTGAGAAACTGCCTCCCCCAAATTCGGTTAAGTTAGTTAGGAGTTTCTTGGGACATGCGGGCTTTTATAGGCGCTTTGTGAAAAATTTTTCTAAAATTGCTAAGCCGTTGACTGAGTTACTCTTAAAGGATGCCCCATTTAATTTCAATGATGAATGTATGTATGCTTTTAATTTGCTTAAACGGAAATTGATTGAGGCACCAGTTATGGTGAGTCCGAATTGGGAAATTCCTTTTGAACTTATGTGCGATGCAAGTGATAATGCTGTTGGGGCATGTTTAGGTCAAAGGGTGAACAAAATATTTCACCTAATTTATTATGCTAGTAAAACATTAAATGGTGCTCAAATGAATTATACTGTGACTGAGAAAGAATTACTGGCTGTTGTGTTTGCTTTTGATAAGTTCAGGTCTTACTTGGTCTTATCAAAAGTCATTGTGTATACTGACCATGCTGCCCTTAAGTATTTGTTGGCTAAATAGGATGCAAAGCCCAGATTGATTCGATGGATTCTACTCCTCCAGGAGTTTGATGTGGAGATTAAGGATAAGAAAGGAGTAGAGAACGTAGTGGCCGACCATCTGTCAAGACTACCAAGTGAAGGATCCGTATCCTCTCCGGAAGTGAACATTCGTGACACATTCCCCGATGAACAGTTGTGTGGGGTAACTTCTATACCATGGTTTGCGGACATCGCAAACTTCAAAGTCGGTAACATTCTTCCACCTAACCTTTCATATGCACTGAGGCGTAAATTCTTTCATGACGCTAAGGATTATTTTTGGGATGACCCTTATCTTTTTAGATTATGTGCTGATAGTGTGATTAGGCGGTGTGTGGCGTATGAGGAGGTTCCCTCCATTATTGAAATGTGTCATGATAGAGAAGCGGGTGGCCATTTTGGACCCGATCGAACTGTAGGAAAGATCTTATCTAGTGGGTTTTATTGGCCAACCATGAAACAGGATGTCATTAGTTATATTCGAGCCTGTGATGCGTGTCAAAGGACAGGAAATATTTCCCAAAAGAATGAAATGCTCCAACAGGGTATTTTGGTGTGTGAACTTTTTGATGTTTGGGGCATAGATTTCATGGGACCCTTCCCAATATCTCACAACAACCAATACATTCTTGTGGCGGTTGAGTATGTGTCTAAATGGGTAGAAGCTGTCGCTTTACCAACCAACGATGCAAGGGTAGTTGTTAGGTTTCTAAAGAAAAACATTCTTACTAGGTTCGGAACCCCAAGAGCTATCATCAGTGACGGGGGTTCCCATTTTTGTAATAGGCAATTTGACAATCTTTTGCACAAATATGGGGTTAAGCATAAGGTAGCGACTCCTTACCATCCTCAGACGAGTGGGCAAGTTGAGGTTTCGAATAGGGAACTAAAGCGCATCTTAGAAAAAACGGTAAGTGCATCTAGGAAAGACTGGAGTTTAAGGTTAGACGATGCACTATGGGCATATAGAACTGCTTTTAAGACACCTATAGGGATGTCCCCCTACCGTTTGGTCTTCGGTAAATCTTGTCATCTACCTGTAGAATTAGAGCATAAGGCATATTGGGCTTTAAAATTTCTTAACTTTAATATGCAAGCTGCAGGTGAGCTTCGATTAAGGCAACTCATGGAGCTGGATGAGCTTCGGTTGAGCTCGTATGAGAATGCCAAGATTTACAAGGAGAGGACCAAGAAATGGCATGACAAGCATGTAATAAAGAAAGGTTTCAACCAAGGAGAGTTGGTGCTCTTGTATAACTCTCGGTTGAAACTCTTTCCGGGCAAACTGCGGAGTCGATGGACGGGGCCATGTACCATGCATAAGGTTTACCCCTCCGGGATGGTGGAAATTGAAACCCCGGAGGGAATTCAACAAGTGAATAGGCACCGGTTGAAGTCCTATGTCAGCGGAGGAATAAAGGAGGAGAAGCAAGTCTTGCTCCTTCGTGATGTGTAATGCTAAACCGCGGGCGTAGAAGTCGAGCTATTCCGACTATAAACATAGCACTGAGGTACGTATACCTCCCGTGTACATTAGTTTTCTATGTTAATTTGTTTTTGTGTGTTTTTTTGTGTGTAGGATTAGGTACTTAAGCAAGTTAATCAAAAGTCGTGTTCAAAATGTGAAAAAAGGCAACAGTTGGCAGAATTCAAGGCAGCACGCCGTGCCACTACTCAGCACGCCGTGCCAAGGTGCAGTTGGGTGTGGCACGCGGCGTGCCAAGGTGGCACGAAATCGTGCCAGGCTGCTGTTCCGGAAGAAAAGTGTGCACAAGACATCAGCACGCCGTGCCACATTCCGTACGCCGTGCCAAGGTAATGGTATGCAGGGTGGCACGGCGTGTCACCTCAGCACGCCCACGTGCCGCTGTTCTGTCCCGCCCGAGATATGTGAGAAAAAAAGATCAGCACGCCGTGTCAAAAATCTGCACGCCGTGCCTATCAATGTTCTGGAGAACAGCACGCCGTGCCAAGGTGGCACGCCAGCGTGCCGGCTTTCTGTTCCAAAAAGGGAGTTGCGCGAAAAAGGATCAGCATGCCGTGTCAAGACCCCAGCACGCAGTGCCATATGTTTAAATTTCAAGGCAGCACGCCGTGCCAAGACAGCACGCCGGCGTGCCATCATTCTGATTCCAGGTAAGTACTTTTAACCCGCTCAGCACGTCGTGCTGAGTGTTTGGCACGGCGTGCCGAGCGTTCAAATTTTGAATCCTAAGGGAATTCCACCTCCTATTTAATGCTCTTTTCCCCTTCCTCCTTCTCATAACCGCCCACTTCTCCTTCTTCTCCTCTCTCTCTCTCACTTTCTCTCACCTTCTCACTTTCTCTCTCCCCTTTTCACTCTCTCTCTCTAAAACCCATTCTCTCCTTCCCCTTCTCCATTCTTCTTCTTCTTTCTCTCCTTCCCCTTCTCCCTATCTTCTTCTTACTTTCTTCTTCTTCATCATCTTCTTTTTCTTTTTCTTCTTCTTCTCCATCTCATCCCTTTTCCCCCATTCTTTTGCCCTAGGTTTTTATTTTTGTTTCAATTTCCTTGAATCAGGTATGAATTCTTGCTTTATTCTCTCTTTTATTCATTATTCTTATTATTGTTGTTCTTTTTCTCATTTTGGCTTGATGAATTGACTGCTTAATAGGATTTTATTTTACTTTTTCTTCTTCTTTGGGGTTTTGTATTTTTGACAATAGTTGTTCTTTGGTTTTGTGTTCTTGTGTTTTTGATTCTTGTTTTATTTTTATGTTTGTGCGATTGTAGGATGAAGAGAAAAACCGTAGCCGATCGGAGACACGGTTCGTCTCGCCAACCCTTGGACCGTCACCGGAACCGGTGCCACGTGACGCGCCGCCCACCGACCCATTGATGGCCCCACTGACAAATCTCTCCCGGAAATACAAATGTCACTTTCCCTTACTTTCCGACGATGAAGGTAAGAAGTACAAAACTCTATTTCCTTTGGAAAGCACTCCGTTTCGTACTTTCGATTGGCAATTTCTTTTTGTTCAAGATAGGTCGGAGGGCGTGAAAGCTAAGTTAACTAGTCTAGGGTGGTACGAATTTGTGAAATCTAACCCTCCGGTCTTTAGGGAACTAAACCTAGAATTTTACTCTACCTTGAGTTTTAAAACCAACCCGGACACGGGCCTTAGAAGCATGACCTTCCGCCTCTTTGGCGTTGAGCGAACTTTGGATATTGATGGCCTTAGGGCTTGTATAGGGATTGACAGGAATGGTTACAAGTGGCCCGAAAATCTGGATGCCAAGAAATTTTGGCGATTGATAGGGCAAGGGGTTTACCAACCCCGGTTTGCCAAGACCTCCCAAATCCAAGACCCTGTGTTGCAATTAGTTCATAAATTTGTATGCTTTAATTTTTCGGGAAAGACTGAGAGCAACCGGGTTAATGCATTTGAATTGTTGATCTTATGGCATGTGCATAGTGACATTAAGGTGCATTTGGGCTTCTTTGTCATGGAAGCTTTATACAATCATCACAACCGAGCCAAGTCCGAACTAGGACTAGGGCATATTGTGACTTGTATTGCATGTTTTTTTCACAGTAATACTTGTTATAGGAACCTCGAAAGCATTCTTCCCAAGAAGCTTTCGAAGGGAATCTTGTCTTGTTCCTATGTTGGTGCAGCTGCAGGTCCTTCAAGTGCAGGAGGTTCCAGTCAGGGAAAGGCCCCCATGGAAGTGGATGAGGAGGAGGAGAGTGAAGCAGGAGAAGACGGCGAGGAGGACGCGGAGAATGTATCGGTGAGGGTCGATTTTATGGGGCAGATTGAAGGACGGTTGGATGGCATTATTGAGCAATTGGAAGGCTTAACCGTCCATCAGGTTCTGCTGGAGCAGCGGCTGACCGCGCACCTTGATCGGCAAGCGGCTCAGCTCGCCAACGTCGAGGCGTTCGCCTCCCGCTACTGTGCCGCCCAAGGGTGGCCGTACCCGCCGCCACCACCACCAGCTCCCGATATGTGAGGTAACCCTTCTCCTTCCCCATTTAGTTTGTTTCTTCTTCCATTGCACTTTTGGAAGTAAGTGCAATCTAAGTGTGGGGTGGGTAAAGGGACTTCTCCTTTTCTTTTTCTTTTTCTTATATTGCACTTTTTGATTGATTGTTTAGCATGTTTGTTGGTGTTTTTGCATGATTGGATGTTTTGTGTTGGTTTTTGGTTAGATTTAGGATTTACTTTTCAATGCATGTGAAGTTGGTTTTGGTTGTTTTGGTTTGTTAGTATTTTTAGGTTGCTTTTGTTTCAATTGCCGTTTGAATAGCATTGCTTAATCCACCCTCGAACCTAAGTCTCTGTGCTTGGATTGATAGCAATTGGCTAGGGATATTAGGAGTTGTTTGCAAGTCATTAGCTTGTTTGTGCGTGGTTTGTGATTCTTGATGGTAACCATTGGTTAGATTTGTCATTTAGGTTGCATTAGGGAATTAGTCCTCTACCCCGACTTGCATGATTGAGCTAGGATTACGCCTTGGAACATTGGTTGAGTCACACGGCCTAGCATACAAACCCTAATACACTTGTGCGAATTTGAGCCTTTAGAACCATTTCACATCGGTTCTATTTCTTTGTGAGGGTAAAAACAATCGTGGCACACTAGATCGTAGAACCCGGTGTTGTTTGCACTTGGCATCGAGAGCTTAATATGTGGAGACCCTTAGGATTAACCCATTGACTTAAATAACCCTAACCCTAACTACTAATTCATCCCTTAGATCACCCATAGCCACTAAATTAACCTTTTTGACTTAAAAAACCTTCACCAAGCCAACTCTATAATCCTAACTTTTTCCCATTTCACTTTGATTTTCCTTTCTCACCCTCCTCTCCTAAATCAAGTAATTGGCTAAGTTGTTCATTCATTTTGGGGTCAATCACCATTTGCATTTCAACTCTTTCATATCTAGTCCTATGGAAAAATTGTGTTAAAAAAAAAAATAATAATAAAGAAAATAAAAAAAAAGAAAGAAAAAAAAATCCAAATAGAGTCAATGTGTTTGTTCGGTTTCTTTTTGTAAAACTCGGAGTTTGTAAACGCCTGTCTTGGTTATCCGGTTTGCATCTTTAAGCCTGTATTGGTGTTCCATGTTCTGTAATTTTTCATTGGTTGAATAAAGGATTAGGGCGATCATCTAATTGCCTTGATCCATGTCTTGTAATTTTTGTTTTCGTTTTCTCATTAAGTTGTGTTTCGGCCATTGGGTGTGGATAAGGCCTTCTTTTTGTCAAGTTAATTTCAAAAAAAAAAAAAAAAGAAAAAAAAAAAACACTCTTAGGACTAGTTCTGAGTTGAAAGTTGCATGACCCGTCTTTAGTACTTAGTCAATTTGTATGTTTTACTTGATTCGTAGGAGTTGTACACCTAAAATTTCCCTTATCAAACCTACCCTAAGCCGTAACATTACAAGCCCCAGGTTCTCTGATTTTGCTCCTTGACCAATGACTTCATCGGGATTGCCATTAGTTCGCTACGTGATGTGTGCCATTGTTTGTTTTTGTGTGCTCATCCGCCTTGCCTTGAACTTGAGTGTTGGAGTGACATCTTGTGAGGTGCTTTGTGGTCGTATAAACTCTGTTTGTTCCTCGCCCTTTAACTAGCTAAATTGTGTTGGGTTTGGGTATTGAGTGGTTTTGAACCTTGTGCACCTAATGTCATTTCAAAGCTGATGCTTTACTTTCTTGAGTTTATGAATCTCGTACGATTAAACCCTTAGTTGGATTTGAAAGTGAAAGCGAGCAAGTTTACTCCTTTATCTTTAGTTGATTTGCTTGAGGACAAGCAAGACTTTAAGTGTGGGGTGGTTGATAAGGTCGGTTTTTGACCTTATCTTTTAGGCAATTTTGTGGTTTGAACGGCAATTTTGAGCGTCTTTTGCGTGAATGTTTGTGTGGTTTTTGAATATTTTGTGATTTTTATGTTTTGGATAGTTTTTATAACTTTTAGTATTTTTCGTATTTTCTAGGGTTGTTTTTGTAATTTTTGTTTATTTGTTGTTTTTATGGTCCGTGGCGTTGGTGCCGTTATGTTCTTTGTGCTTGCTTTGGACAGGTATTATGACCCGGACCGGAAGTTGGTGCATCAGTGGCGAAAAAGAGTTCAAAGTGCTAAAAATCAAGGTGGCACGGCGTGCCACAATTAGGGCACGGCGTGCCAATCCGGCGTGCCATTCAGGAGTAGTCCAGTGGAGTGGCATGAAAACGTGCCACTCAGATCAGCGTGGCGTGCCAACCCTAAAGTCACACGGCACGGCGTGCCAACTCCAGCAGCACGGCGTGCCGCCTTCAGTTCTGCACAGCACGGCGTGCCAACTCCACCAGCACGGCGTGCCGAGCCCCGAAACCTGCTGTTGCCCTACTTTCATCTCTTCTTTTTGCTGGTTTTAACCTAGCCGTATAAATAGGTTATTTTCTATGTTTCAAGGGATCCTTTTCCAGTCTTTTTGAGTGATAGCAAAAACTTGTAGTGAGGGTTTGAGCTTGAACTATTTGTTTTCTTTGAGTTTGAACCATCGTTTGGTTGTAGTTTTACCTAGAATCTTCCCCTTTTGCGACGTTCCTCGTTCCGACTCGAGTTCGTCTATAGAGGTACACCCCAAGCATCTTCACACCGTCGGAATTCGGTTAATCGGACCAAAAGGGGCATAAGTTTTTCTTCTTCTCTTTTGTAATTTGATTAAGCTAGTTTTGATTCCACAATTTGATTGTGTTTGGTTGTAACATTGAATTCAGTTCATCTTTCTTGATTAATACAATTGATTGCAAGTTAATTTCAATTTTTATTCCTTTTCTTTATGCAATTCATTTAATGAATGTTTAGTCTCATAAGATCTTAATTTAGTAAAGTTCATATTTGTGGCATTACCTAGATTGACACCTAGGAAACCATTAGTATTGACGACACTGTGGAACTTACGTGCCCCTATTTTCTGAGCTTTAGAATTAGACCGCCTCTAAACAAGGAAAACCGGCTAAGGACCTAAAAGATCTAGATACGCTAGGTTGTATTATTGAAAGAGCATAATCAAGGATTAGTTGTTGAGTTAAATTCATCTTTTGTATTTAATTGATAAAGCCATCCCCATTAGTATTCATAGGTCGGTGAACCGCCAATTGATAACACAAAACTCAAGTGCAAAGTAAGCTGGAATAGATCAACTAGGAGTAGGATAGTTTAGTCGTTAATATAATCAACCCAGACTACGTTCCGCTTAGGACACGCAAGGAACCCGAGTAGTTAGTGTTTGCAGAATATTCTTTTCTCTGTGGGATCGATACCTGGACCAACCAGACTTATTACTTGTCAACGATAGGTACACTGCCTTAGTTGTGTGTTTCTAGGTTTAGTTTTACTACTACGCCTAGGACCCATCAAGCTCAAAACCCTTCCCCCTAACCTTAAATATGTTTTTCTACATCCTCCAAAGGACTTACCAGTTGTAATCTCTTCTTTGTTGACAGGAGAGGAGAAGGACAAGCTCCTAGATGTGCTGAGGAAGCAGAAAGGAGCATTCGGGTGGACAATCCACGATATCAAGGGAATAAGTCTGACGTTTTGCACGTATAGAATTTTCCTGGAAGATGAGGTAAAACCGTGTGCACAGCCTCAGCATTGATTGAACCCAAACATGAAGGAAGTGGTAAGAACCGAGGTGATAAAACTCCTCGATGCAGGTATCATCTTTCCTATTTCTAATAGTCAGTGGGTGAGTCCGGTTCAATGTGTGCCTAAAAAGGGAGGCACGACGGTAGTGAAAAATGATAAAGGGGAACTAATCCCTACTAGAGCTGTCACGGGTTGGCATATGTGTATTGATTATAGGAAGTTGAATGATGCCACCCGAAAAGATCATTTTCCATTACCGTTTATTGATCAAATGTTAGAGAGGATGGCCGGGCGCGAATATTTTTGTACATTAGATGGGCTATCCGGGTATATGAAAATTCCAGTAGACCCTCTCGATCAAGAGAAAACCACGTTTACGTGTCCATACGGGACATTTGCATATAGGCGAATGCCTTTTGGTTTATGTAATGCCCCGGCCACCTTTCAAAGATGCATGCTAGCCATTTTTGCTGATATGACTGAGGATTTTATGGAAGTCTTTATGGATGATTTTTCTGTTGTTGGTCATACTTTTGAGTCATGCTTGGGGAATTTGGACTAGGTGCTTCAGAGATGTGAAGACACCAATTTGGCACTTAGTTGAGAGAAGTGTCAATTCATGGTCCAGGATTGCATTGTCTTAGGGCACAAGGTGTCGGGAAAGGGGATCGAGGTCTATCCGGCCAAGATTGAGGTGATTGAGAAACTGCCTCCCCCAAGTTCGGTTAAGTTAGTTAGGAGCTTCTTGGGACATGCGGGCTTTTATAGGCGTTTTGTGAAAAACTTTTCTAAGATTGCTAAGCTGTTGACTGAGCTACTCCTAAAGGATGCCCCATTTAATTTCAATGATGAGTGTATGTATGCTTTGAATTTGCTTAAGCAGAAATTGATTGAGGCACCGGTCATGGCGAGTCCGAATTGGGAAATCCCCTTTGAACTTATGTGCGATGCAAGTGACATAGCTGTTGGGGCATGTTTAGGTCAAAGGGTGAACAAAATTTTTCACCCAATTTACTATGCTGGTAAGACATTAAATGGTGCTCAAATGAATTATACTGTGACTGAGAAAGAATTACTAGCTGTTGTGTTTGCTTTTGATAAGTTCAGGTCTTACTTGGTCTTATCAAAAGTCATTGTGTACACTGACCATGCTGCTCTTAAGTATTTGTTGGCTAAACAGGATGCAAAGCCCAGATTGATTCGATGGATTCTACTCCTCCAGGAGTTTGATGTGGAGATTAAGGATAAGAAGGGAGTAGAGAACGTAGTGGCCTACCATTTGTCAAGACTACCAAGTGAAGGATCCGTATCCTCTCCAGAAGTGGACATTCGTGACACATTCCCTGATGAACAGTTGTGTGGGGTAACCTCTATACCATGGTTTGCGGACATCGCAAACTTCAAAGTCGGTAACATTCTTCCACCTAACCTCTCACATGCACAGAGACGTAAATTCTTTTATGACAGTAGGAAAAATTTTATCTAGTGGGTTTTATTGGCCAACCATGAAACAGGATGTCATTAGTTATATTCGAGCCTGTGATGCGTGTCAAAGGACAGGAAATATCTCCCATAAGAATGAAATGCTCCAATAGGGTATCTTGGTGTGTGAACTTTTTGATGTTTGGGGCATAGATTTCATGGGACCTTTCCCAATATCCCACAATAACCAATACATTCTTGTGGCGGTTGAATATGTGTCTAAGTGGGTAGAAGCTGTCGCTTTACCAACCAACGATGCAAGGGTCGTTGTCAAGTTTCTAAAGAAAAACATTCTTACTAGGTTTGGAACCCCAAGGGCTATCATCAGTGATAGGGGTTCCCATTTTTGTAATAGACAATTTGACAATCTTTTGCACAAGTATGGGGTTAAGCATAAGGTAGCAACTCCTTACCATCCTCAGACAAGTGGGCAAGTTGAGGTTTCGAATAGGGAACTAAAACGAATCTTAGAAAAAACGGTAAGTGCATTTAGGAAAGATTGGAGTCTAAGGTTAGATGATGCACTATGGGCATATAGGACTACTTTTAAGACGCCTATAGGGATGTCCCCTTATCGCTTAGTCTTCGGTAAATCCTGTCATCTACCTATACAACTAGAACACAAGGCATATTGGGCTTTAAAATTCCTTAACTTTGATATGCTAGCTGCAGGTGAGCTTCGATTAAGGCATCTCATAGAGTTAGATGAGCTTCAGTTGATTTCGTATGAGAATGCCAAAATCTACAAGGAGAGGACCAAGAAGTGGCACGACTGGCATGTAATAAAGAAGGGTTTCAATCAAGGGGAATTGGTGCTCTTGTATAATTCCCGGTTGAAACTATTTCCGGGCAAATTGAGAAGTCGATGGACAGGGCCGTTTACCGTGCATAAGGTATATCCCTCCGGGGATGGTGGAAATTGAAACCCCGGAGGGAATTCAATAAGTAAACGGGCATCGGTTGAAGCCCTACATCATGGGAGGAGTGAAGGAGGAGAAGCAAGTCTTACTCCTTTGTGATGTGTAATGCGAAATCATGGACGTAGAAGTCGAGCTATTCTGACTATAAACATAGCAATGAGGTACGTGTACCTCCCTTGTACATTAATTTTTGTGTTAATATGTTTTTATGTGTTTTTACGTGTAGGAATAGGTAATTAAGCAAGTTAATCAAAAGTCGTGATCAAAATGTGGAAAAAAGTAAAGGTTGGCAGAATTCAGGATGGCATGCCGTGTCACCATGGGCACGCCGTGCCAAGGCAAGATTAGGGTAGCACGTGGCGTGCCAGTGTGGCACGCAATCATGCCAGGCCGCTGTTCCGAAATCGCGTGCAAGAGCATTCAGCACGCCGTGACTGACATAAAGCACGCCGTGCCAAAGTAAGGGTCTTTAAGGTGGCACGACGTGCCAATCAGCACGCCCACGTGCCGTCGTGCTGTTCCGGAAGAGGGTTGAGCATGAGCAAGCAGCACGCCGTGCCAAATACAGGGTCTTTAAGTTGGCACGACGTGCCAGTACAGCAAGCCAACATGCCATCGCGCTGTTTCTAAAGTGCATTGTTGTAGAGCGAGCAGCACCCCGTGCCAAATGGTAGCACGCCGTGCCAAATATGAAATTTTCAAGACAGCACGATGTGCCAAGCCAGCACGCCGGCGTGCCCTCATGCTGTTTCTAGGTAAGTTTTTGTGCTCTGCTCAGCACGCCGTGCTGATTGTTTGGCACGGTGTGCCGAGCATTTAAATTTTGAAATTTAAGGTCAAATCCGCCCTCCTATATAAAGCACTCTCCTACTTCTCTCTTTGTAACCGCCCATCATTCTTCTTATTCTTCTTCTTCTTTCTCACTCTCTCTCACTTTCTCACTTTCTCTCTCCCTCTCCACTTTCTCTCTCTAGAACCAACTCTCACCTTCTCCCTCTCTACCCTTATTCTTCCCCCCTTTCTCATTTTCTCCCTCTCACCTTCTCCTCCACTCTTATTTTGACCTAGGATTTTATTTTGCATCATTCTCCTTGCAACCAGGTATGAATTCATGCTTTGCTCTTCCTTTACTCTTTTTATTGTTTGTTCTTTTTCTCATTTTGATTTTGGTTGATTTACTGCTTAATAGGGTGATTGTATTTTTTCTTTTTCTTTATATGTTCATATTTAGTGGTTTGTATTTCTGAAAGTAGGGTTTCTTTGGATTTGGTTTCTTTTGTTTTTGACTTTTTGTTCTGTTTTTATGGATGTGCAATTGTAGGATGAAGAAGAAGACTATCGCTGATCGGAGACACGGTTCGTCACGACGGCCCATAAACCCGTCACCGGACCCGGTGCCAAGCGAAGAATTACCTACCGAACAGCAGATGGCCCCTTTAACGAGCCTCTCCAGGAAGTATAAATGCCCCTTCCCTCTACTTTCGGATGATGAAGGTAAAAGATACAAAACCCTGTTTCCTTCAGAAAGCACCCCCTTTCGAACCTTCGATTGGGAATTTTTATTTGTGCAAGGTAGGTCAGAGGCTGTACGTGCTAAATTGACTAGTCTAGGATGGTATGAGTTTGTGAAGTCTAATCCACCTGTCTTTAGGGAGTTGAACCTCGAATTCTACTCCTCCTTAAGCTTCAAAACAAACCCTGATACGGGCCTTAGGAGCATGACTTTCTGCCTATTTGGTACTGAACACTCATTAGATATTGAAGGCCTTAAGGCTTGTATAGGAATCGAGGGGAATGGTTACAAATGGCCAGAGAATATGGATGCCAAGAAATTTTGGCATACGGTAGGGCAAGGGGTATACCAACCTAGGTTTGCTAAAACTTCCCAAATTCATGACCCTATCTTGCAATTAATTCACAAATTTGTGTGTTTTAATTTTTTGGGAAAAACCGAAAGTAACCGAGTTAATGCATTTGAGCTTTTAATACTGTGGCATGTGCATAATGATGTTAAGGTGCACATGGGCTTTTTCATCATGGAAGCCCTATACAACCACCACAACAGGTCTAAGTCAGAACTAGGGTTAGGACATATTGTAACTTGTATTGCGTGCTTCTTCTGGAGTAATACTTGTTATAAGAACCTCGATAGCATCCTTCCCAAGAAGCTTTTGAGGGGAATTTTGTCTTGCTCCCATGTTGTGACAGCTGCATGTACTTCAAGTGCGGGAGGTTCGAGTAAGGGTAAGGCTCCTATGGACGTAGATGATGAGGAAGAGGGTGAGGAAGAAGAGGATAATAAGGAGGATGAGGAGAATGTTTCGGTGGGCCTGGATTTTATGGGGCGGATCGAAGGACGGTTGGATGGCATAATTGAACAACTGGAAGGCTTAACCGTCCATCAGCTTATGCTTGAGGAGCAGATGAATGCGCGCCTTGATAGGCAAGCAGCTCAGCTTGCCAATGTCGAGGCGTTCGCCTCTCGTTTTTGTGCAGCCCAAGGGTGGCCATACCCACCGCCACCAGCCCCCGATATGTGAGGTAACCCTTTTCCTTTCCCGCTTTATTTTGCTCCTTCTTCCATTGCACTTTTGGAAGTAAGTGCAATCTAAGTGTGGGGTGGGTAAAGGGATTTCACCCTTTCTTTTGCTTCTTTTTACATTGCACTTTTTGATTGTTTGTTTCGTATGTTTGTTTGTGTTTTTGCATATTTGGATGTTTTGCGTTGGTTTTTGGTTAGATTTAGGCTTTAGTTTTTAATGCATGTGAAGTTGGTTTTGGTTTGTTTTTGGTTTGATAGTGTTTTTTTTAGGTTGTTTATGTGTCAATTGCCGTTTGAATAACATTGCTTAATCCACCCTCGAAACTAAGTCTCTATGCTTGGATTGGTAGCAATTGGCTAGGGATACTAAGAGTTGATTGCAAGTCATTAGCTTGTTTGTGCGTGATTTGTGATTCTTGATGGTAACCATTGGTTAGATTTGTCATTAAGGTTGCATTAGGGAATTAACCCTCTACCTCTACTTGCATGATCGAGCTAGGATTACGCCTTGGAACATTGGTTGAGTCACACGACCTAGCATACAACCCCTAGTACACTTGTGAGAATTTGAGCCTTTGGAACCATTTCACATCGGTTCTATTTCTTTGTGAGGGTAAAAACAATCGTGGCACACTAGATCATAGAACCCGGTGTCGTTTTGCACTTGGCATCGAGAGCTTAATATGTGGAGACCCTTAGGATTAACCCCTTGACTTAAATGAGCCTAACCCTAACTAATTTATCCCTTAGATCACCCAAAGCCACTAAATTAACCTTTTTGACTTAAAAAACCTTCACCAAGCCAAATCTCTCATCCTAACTTTTTACCATTAACTTTGATTTTCCTTTCTTACCCTCCTCTCCTAAATCAAGTAATTGGTGTTGGAAATGCCCTAGTCCCGAGGCATTGGTCCTTGTGTTTGTATAATCCATTTGTACATTAATGTAATCTTTATGTATTATACAATTTGTGTCAAGGAAATAAAGGCATTAATCTATTTATTATATGTCTTGTGCTATATTTTAAATAGAGTATCCAATGGACATATCCATATCCATGTTGTCAAGTGTGAGGCACTTGGCAGTAAGACCGTGGATAGGGAAAACGATATGGCCATAAAGTTATCCGTAGTCTGCTCCAATCATGGGAATGAATGGAACTAAAGACTATCATTAGCCTGGTTGTATGGCGGTGTCTTACCGGTCATAGAACATGGAATGTCAACCAGGTTAATGGGTACATGCAAAAAGGGCATGGTACTGGATTGATCCACTTAACGGGAATCTACATGGTATAGTATCACAAATGATTCTCGCGTAGTACTTGTATAAGTCCTTTGACCGAACCATATGATGGTGCTGCATGTGAAGTGGCACACTTTGGTGTACGCCTAACGGGCTTGTAAAAGGGGGCCAAGTATGGGTACGTTCGGGTGTGTTAGTGAACATAGCAGTGCTATGGATATGCAGAAGGGAATGTCACTCAGTGATTCACTGAGATGATATCACTGGCCTCTTGAAGAATGTTACTGATAAGTGTGCGGCCGCACCCAAATACGATTCGATCTTGTTTGTGAGCATCAGTTCATTCGGTATCAAGTAAAGGTCCAGACACAAAGAGGGTGATACCTCCATGCCTCTGTGTTGGACACCGATATCAGCGACATGGGATTTACAAGTTCAAACTATAGGGTTACGTTTTCAGTTAGACTGCTTACTCCATCTTAATTGGGGGCTGCAGTGGCTTGCTAGAGCCCGCCTGCAGTCTGTGGGCCTTGGCCCACTGCCAACATAAAGACGGGCCCATTGGATCGTACACATTGAACGTCTGGACTTTAACTAGTCGGATTGCCCACTTTATGCTTGATTAATTCTTTTGGTAAGAATTAGGTGCCATACTTTGTGAATATTGGTTCTATCTTTTGGAAAGATAGATATTTCTTTTGGAAAGAAAAAGGTACAACCATAATTCTAAAAGTTAGCCGCCCCTCTCTCCCTCTCTTTTGAACATTCGAGTCGCTAGCACGGGTTTCGGTCCGAGAGCCGTTCGTGTACGCATCGGTGGAGGAAATCTACACTTGATTTCTGCAGTCTGCATCCGTCTCTTAGAGAGCCTTTGTGGTAAGTTTGTGAAACCCTCCTTTTATGCTTTCGTTTTTGATTTCCACATCTTAAGCTCCTGGGCCGGATTCGAGGAAATCGACGCGTATTTCCGCTTTTATCGGTCGGTTTCCCGTGA
Source organism: Euphorbia tirucalli (assembly GCA_039660915.1). NCBI lineage: Eukaryota > Viridiplantae > Streptophyta > Magnoliopsida > Malpighiales > Euphorbiaceae > Euphorbia > Euphorbia tirucalli. Next base: position 22,930,451 of record CM077632.1, read on the forward strand.
CGAATCCCAACAATTGGCTAAGTTGTTCATTCATTTTGGGGTCAATCACCACTTGCATTTCAACTCTTTCATATCTAGTCCTATGGAAAAATTGTGTTAAAAAAAAAAAAAAAAAAAAAAAACAAAAACAAAAATCCAAATAGAGTCAATGTGTATGTTCGGCTCCTTTTCGTAAAATTCGGAGTTTGTAGACGCATGTCTTGTTTGTCCGGTTTTCATCTTTAAGCTGGTATATGTGTTCCATTTCCAGTTCATTTTTTTGAATAAAGGATTAGGGTGATCATCTAATTGCCTTGACCCATGTCTTGTCATTTTTTTTCTTTTCCCCATTAAGTTGTGTTTTAGCCATTGGGTGTGGATAAGGCCTTCTTTTTGTCAAGTTAATTTCAAAAAAAAAAAAAAGAAAAAAATATATAGCAAAGCAAACACTCTTAGGACTGGTTTTGAGTTGGATGTTGCATGACCCGTCTTTAATACTTAGTCAATTTGTATATATTGCTTGATTTGTAGGAGTTGTATACCTAAAACTTCCCTTTTATCAAACCCACCCCAAGTCGTAACATTACAAGTGCCAGGTTCTCTGATTTTGCTCCTTGACCAATGACTTCACCGGGATTGTCATTAGTTCGCTATGTGATGTGTGCCATTGTTTGTTTTTGTGTGCTCATCCACCTTGCCTTGAACTTGAGCGTTAGAGTGACATCTTGTGAGGTGCTTTGTGGTCGTATAAACTCTGTTTGTTCCTCGCCCTTTGACTAGCTAAATTTTGTTGGCTTCAGGTATTGAGTGGTTTTGAACTTGGTACGCCTAGTGTCATCTCGAAAGTGATGCTTTACCTTCTTGAGTTATGAATTTTGTATGGTTAAACCCTTGGTTGGATTTGCAAGTAAAAGCGAGCAAGTTTACTCCTTTGTCTTTAGTTTATTTGCTTGAGGACAAGCAAGACTTTAAGTGTGGGGTGGTTGATAAGGTCGGTTTTTGACCTTATCTTTTAGGCAATTTTGTGGTTTGAACGGCAATTTTTAGAGTCCTTTGTGTGAATGTTTGTTTGGTTTTTGAGTATTTTGTGAGTTTTATGTTTTGGATAGATTTTCATTACTTTTAGTATTTTTCGTGTTTTCTAGGGGTGTTTTTGTAATTTTGGATAATTTGTCGTTTTTATGGTCTGTGGCTTTGGTGCGGTTATGTTTCTTTATGTTTGTTTTGGACAGGCATTATGACCCGGACCGAAAGTTGGAGCAGCGGCGGTGAAGAAGAGTTTGAAGTGCTAAAAATCAAGGTGGCACGGCGTGCCACAATGAGGGCACGGCGTGCCATTTCAGCGTGCCAAGGGATGGGATCCAGCGGATCGGCATGAAATCGTGCCATCCCTACCAGCACGGCGTGCCAACCCCAACTCTACACAGCACAGCATGCCACCTCCACCAGCACGGCGTGCCACCCACAATTCTGCACAGCACGGCGTGCCACTTCCACCAGCACGGCGTGCCGAGCTCCGGAATTCTGCTGCTGCCCTACTTTCATCTTTTCTATTTCGTGGTTTTAACCTAGCCGTATAAATAGGTTATTTTCTAAGTTTTAATGATCTTTTTCCAGACTTTTAGAGTGTAAAGCAGAAACTTGTAGCTAGGTTTTGGCTTGAACTATTTGTTTCTTTGAGTTTTGAACCATCAATTGGTAGAAGTTTTACATAGAACCTTCCCCTTTTGCGACGTTCTTAGTTCCGGCTTGAGTTCTCTATAGAGGTACACCCCAAGCATCTTCACACCGTCGGAATCCGGTTAATCGGACCAAAAGGGCATAATTTTTTCTTCTTCTCTTTTGTAATTCGATTAAGTTAGTTTTTGATTCCGCAATTGATTGTGTTTGGTTGTAAACACTGAATTCGTATCACCTTTCTTGATTAAGACAATTGTTTGCAATTTAATTTCAATTTTTATTCCTCTTCTTTATGCAATTCCTTTAATGATAATCTAGTCTCATAAGATCTTAATTTATTAAGTTCATATTTGTGGCATTACCTAGATTGACGCCTAGGAAACCATTAGTATTGACGACACTGTGGAACTTATGTGCCCCTATTTTCTGAGCTTTAGAATTAGACCGCCTCTAAACAAGGGAAACCGTCTAAGGACCTAAAAGATCTAGACACGCTAGGTTGAATTATCGAAAGAACATAATTAAGGGTTAATTGTTGAGTTAAATTCATCTATTGTAGTTAATTGATAAAGCCATCTCCATTAGCATTCATAGGTCGGTAAACCGCCAATTGATAACCCAAATTCAAGTGCAAAGTAAGCTGGGATAGATCAACTAGGAGTAGGATAATTAGTTGTTAGTGTAATCGAATCCAAAAACTAAGTTCCGCCTAGGACACGCAAGGAACCCGAGTAGTTTAGTGTTTGCAGAATATTTTTCTCTGTGGGATCGATACCTGGACCAACCAGAATTATTACTTGTCAATGATAGGTACACTGCCTTAGTTGTGCGATTCTAGGTTTAGTTTCAATACTTCGCCTAGGAGCCATCAGGCATCTTTATATAGAAAAAAAAACATAAACTCTTATTCTCATGTTGACTTTAACGTGATTTTGGAAAGTAATAAAGATAAAAAGCTTGAAGCAATAACAAAACTCATAATCATGCATACAGATTCAACAAGATTGACACAATTCTTCCTAGAGTTTTTCTTCCTTCTCTTTTTCTTATGTTTACGGATTCTAGTTTCTTATCTTTATTGATATTAACTTAGAAAACGGTGAAATTGAATTAATTATTTTTTATCATTGAAGCAACATCATGTCATTTTGTATGCAAACAGTAAAATTTATCTTCTTTAATAATTTTGGAGGCAAATTTGTCCATTATAAAGAAAAAAAAATTGTTGGGTTTGCGCTGCGAATGGAAAAAATAAACATTTTATAAATTGATTGTATAAATATATTCAAAAAGGTAATCAGTATTGTTTTAGTTAGTTGAAATTTTTAATTTCTTTTATGGTAAATGCCAATATCATTTACGAAGAAGAATAAAAACAATGTCAGGCCAGATAGAAGATGAAACATCTTCCATAAAAACCAAAGTAAAACCAACATCTAACGCCATCTTAGCTAAATTGTGTGCAACACAGTTGCTAGTTCTAGGAATAAAAACAAAAGAAATAAAATGGCAAAAAGAACTAAACCATAAAACATATTGGAAAATATTGTAAAAAGTAGAACCATATGAGAGACCATCTTGAAGCTCCTTAATCACATTAAGGAAATCAAACTCTATATAAAAGGATGAAAAACCAGCTTCGACTGCAATTTTGACTCCATGAAATAAGGCTAACATTTCAGCTTGCTCATCATAGGTACAATGATGCAAAGGAATTGCTATAGAAAGAAGAACATTGGTGTCACTATCGCGGATAATAACACCTACTCTCGGAATTGAATTGGGATTAGATCAAGCTACATCGATGTTCACCTTATAAAAGCCCACTGGCGAACGTTGCCATTTGGAATGATTAGCCTCATTGTCGCAATGAACCACCCTCCGAATTGAAACATTCGAAGCACCTACAACATCATTACAAGTATTATAAAAATCAATCGCATAGGCAACTATATGCATTGGATCCATCAGCTCTTTTCCATGCACATAATAATTACAATTCTGCCAAATTCACCACAGCAGAAACATCATTTGATTTAATTGACTTTTAGAACACTTTTCTTTAACTAACAGCAACCATTCTATAAAACTGGGAGCTAAGGCTTTATACACCTTGAACTTACAATCAAAAACTTTCCAGCAACGCTTTGCCAATGGTCGTAAAATGAAAATATGCAAAGGCACATCAATACTGCTCTTACAAATAGGACATAAGAGAGCCTCACTCTCTTTCTTTTGATAAATTATGAAACCAAGGCAAGATCCCTTTACAAATCCTCAATAAGGAATGACGATTTTTAAGAGGGACAATCAATTTCTATAACCAATTCCATAAACTCGGATTGTTTGAAGATGGAGAAGGAGAGGGCAACAAGCTTTTATGCCAACTTTCCTTAAGAAAATAAAAATTTTAATTGGGTACATACCATTTCTAGTACCATTCCATTTGATTTTTTCCAAAAGAAGTCTAAAACTGATTGGGATTCACTAAATAGCTTCCACTTCAGCCAAAAGAAATGCCAAATTCAGTAATGGAACATTCCAGTCAACAGGATTCTGAATAGGGTAGCTAGCTCTCCTGTAAGGTAAATGATCATTAGGCATAAGGGGTTTTCTAAAATCCAACTTAGGAATCCAATTGTCATTCCATATATCAATAGAATCTTAGTTCCCCACTTGCCAGCAAATACTAGCTTTGATTATAGGATTACTAGATGTGATACTATGCCAAATATAACTAGGATCATAGGCAACATCAACTTGTAAGATATTACCTGATGAAAAATATTTGGCTGAAAAAATTCTGCTACACAAGCTATTTGGGTTAATAAGCATTTTCTAGACTTATTTCGCTTGGAGGCTTTTATTGAATGAAAGAAATCATCAAAAACCAAGTCCCCCTTCCTATTGAGCTTGACCCAAAGCATCCCATGTAAGCCAGTGCATGCATTTTGGTTCTCCGCTTTTAGCCCACCAAAAGTTACTGATCATACATTGCAGTTCCTTATAGAAAGTTGAAGGCAATAGGAAATAATGTATTATGGAATAGCCCGAGCAATATATTTGATTAGAATCTCTTTTCCTCCATAAGACATCAACCTTTCTTCACAACCTAAGATCCTCTTCCCTAACCTATCTTCAAAAAATTGAAACACAATCCTTTTAGAGCGTCCCATGAGAGATGAAAGCCTAAGATATTTTGGTAATTGGCCAATTTCATGAACCTATAGAATTCCAATAATCAAATCTTTTCTCTGACGAGGAAATTTTAGCTAAAGGAAATCCTTAACTTGTCATAATTAACCAATTGCCTAAAAGCTATTTCATACTCTCTCATGGTCCTCTTAATGATTGTACTTTCTTCATCAATAGCACAACCAAAAATGATAGAGTCGTTTACAAAAAAGAGATGAGAAACAAGTGGACTGGTATGACACATTCTAGTTCCATGAAGTAAGTCGTTTTTTGCACTCCAAATTAAAGCTGATAAACCTTTGGCACATAAGAGAAAAAGATAAGGAGAAATAGGATCTCTTTATCTTAATCCCCTTTTAGTTTTCATGAACTCTTTAGGAATCCCATTAATTAAATATGAATAAGAAACAGAATTGACACAAAGCATTAAAAAATTACTAAAGTGAGTTAGGAAACTGTAAGCGCCAGAATTTTACTTTCAAAAAAAAAAAAAGTATAGTTGTACGACTATCCCTACAGTCGTACGACTGTAACCAAACTACAGTCGTATGACTGTAGATCATGGCAGGTGAGCCACCCCATACCTCAAAAGCTGAAAGAGCAGAAAGAGAAAAAGGGGAACATACAGACGAAAAAAAAAGAAGGGAGGAGAAAAAGAGAAAGAAAGAAAAAGAGAGAAAAAGCGAAAGAAGAGAAACAAAGAAGGAAAGAACTGATCTTCAGAATCCCTCAGCATTTGGAAATCTCTGGACCCAAATCTCTAACTCTAACTCAAGGAGAAAAGTTTGGACTTCAGTGGATTGGAGCGACGCCAGGGGTCAATCCTACGGTGGATGCACTCCAAAGAGGTAAACACTCCTTTTCCCTTCTCTTTTACAAGCTTTCTGGGTGATTGGTGTGGTTTTGTGCCGTTTTCATTCATTTTTCTGCATTTCTGCTTATGGAAATCAAGAACAATCGCATGACTGTTCTTGAGTTTGATGAACAGTCGTACGACTGTAGTTACAGTGGTACGAGTGTTCTTGATTTCCAGCGTTTTCCTCCCAGTTTTCTTCAAATAAAGTTTTGGCGAGATTCTGAGTTTGGACTCGTTACAGTCGCACGACTGTAACATGGTTTCCAGAACCAGAATTTTCGTTTTTATCCCCAAAAATTTCTAAAAATTCGAAAAAATTCAGAAAACCCAAAAAATCATCAAAAATGAATTTTGTTGTGTGCATTCACGACCATAGGATCAATTTTCAGTAAAATTGCATTTAGAACAATGCCACGACGGAGACCTAGTTCTTCCGAAAACCGACCCACCTCACATGTATGAAAATGCATGTAAACCGGAAAAATTGTTTTCAAAATGATTTTCCCACAAAACGAAAAATACATGGACGTTTCAAAATGTTTTCCAGGTCTAACCGGGCCGGCTAACCAAGCCAACCCGGTTATCCCCTAAATGTATGCCCCCAATTCCTAATTTCCCATTCTGTCATGTTTGAGTCCAACGTGTAGCGTGCCGTAAATTGTGCTAACCCTCTGTTTTGCAGGTTTTAATTTCTTTTATTTTTATTTTGATGTATTTAATAGATTAATCGTGTATCCTAGGCGATTGTATTTTTCTAGATTCTCGTGTATCCTAGGCGCTTGTAAAAGTGAGGCGAGAGTTTTTATTTTTCTATTCGATTTGGTTGTAAGCCGATTAATATTTATTTCTTTTCTTCATTTTTGTATCATATATTTGTATGCGCGCTGTATGCCTTTTATATTCAATAAAATTGACTTTAGATTTTGAAATACCATTTGAGAACATTGGCAATATTTAATTTAATTAGACACGAAATAAGGGACTTGTCTGGACCCAAATCTCTGGATAGTGCAGCGACCGTTCGTCCAGTTCAGCTGCATTATAAATTTCCTGGTTGAGCTGAGCCGGGTGGTGACTCTACAATATTCATCGAGACTTAGGTCTCGGTTCTTTTAAGAATTAATTCCATTTATTTTCCAAAACCAATTTTCCATTTATAAAAACCCCACGCAAAGGGAGGGGCCTGCCCGAGATCGTGGTGCCCCTTCCGAGAGGGAGTCCCACGTCCCTTTGAAAACGCATCGTCTGCTCACAATGGCGACTCTGCTGGGGATTTCTTAAAAAGTTTTCTTAAAAACTTAAAAGAATTTGACAAGCCCTGAAAAGCGTCTAATTAAAATAAGGTGGATGATTCTCAATTGGTATTTCATTTTGCATTTTAGCTAGACATGCTTGCATTAGATTTAGTATCCATTTTCAGCCCGGTGGATTGTTGAAGTGTCGTCTTTGTTCCTCATGGTCTTAGGGGCACGGATACGAAACACCACCTATAGCCTCGTACGAACCCCTTCGTTCGGACCCTTGAGTGGGGAGAAGTGAGGAGTATATTTTGCTATGGGAACCTTCATTTTTAACCTGACTTGGACCGAACTCATATAGGCAGCCCTAGTTTGATTCCCTTAGGATACCAAAATAATTGTGTGAATAATAATAAAATCGCGCCTTCATCACCCCCTGTTGGTGATCGAAGTGAACCCCACCTAGGACTCGGTTAGAATTTTTTGAGACCGACCATGCTTGGAGAAATAAGGTTGGAAGAATTCGCTTCGTGTGCTACGTGTTACACGCCTTTCAACATTTCACTCCATACCATAATTCATATTTATCATACATATGGCATTTTCCATACATAAAACATTCTTGTGTGATACTAACCCACATTTTCATGCAGCCACGTGCATTTTATTTTCGTGTGCAAACATTAAATCATTCGCTTGCCATTCATACTAACCATTTCTTTTTTTTTCAGCCATAACATTATATTTATGTGATTAACATTTTTCACATAGCATACATAACATCATTATTTGTGTCATGCATCCTAACCACGTTTTTGTGCAGCCATTTGCATTTTGTGTGTCATAAGCATTCACGACATATCACCTAAATTAAATTAGGGGCATTCCAAGGATGCCCACCACGATCATATCATTCCATCATATATCGGGTACCCCAAAATACCCGTGTTTTGCCTATGCACCGGATTGCATTCGACCATTCCACCAAATCATTTCATTCAATATAGAGACCACAATGGTCCTAGGTATATTTTTGTGTGACAATCCATATGATGCATCTCATGACATCATACTTACTCTTCACAAATATCATAAAACACTGTGATCCACATCGGGTTACTTCATGACATTACTATATCATTCAAGGCACTCCCCGAGTGCCAAATTAGTATGTATGTAGGGGCATTTCATAGCACTACCAAATTATAAAAGGTGTTCCCCGAACGCTGAATCTCTATCCGTGTCCCCGCCACACGCGACTCTTTCATAACATCATTTCATTTCATATGCTCAAAAGCATCAGAACTCTGTCCATGGGCTGGTCCGATGTGACCATTTTATATTATCTCATAGACGTACAAAGCGTCGAACTTCGTCCGTGTGTCAGTATACACACGACCATTTCACGAAATTCATTAGGTGCCCTAAAAGCACCGAACCTTCATCCGTGTGGTGGTCCACACGTGGCATTTTTGCATAGCATTGGGTGCACTTGGAATGTCCAAAGTCAAAAAAAAAAAATAATAATAATAATAAAAACGAAGGGATCATCCTCATTAACTCACATTGTACATCTCATCCGTCCATCAAACATTCAAGCACTCCACAACGTTAGAGCACTCCATGAGAACCGAGTACTTTATCGCATGCACTAAGTCACTTAAGTGTTCCAAAAACGCTAGAAGCTTCATCAAGCCCCTTATGTCTTCCATAATCCTTAGAAACCCTATCCTTGTGTCCCGCACATCCAAATACTAAATATCTTTCTGTGCAAGATAAGCTCTGCACATTTCCTCCCCGTGTAAGACTAAGCTCTACAAGTATCGTTCCATATATCTTTCTGTGCAAGACAAGCTCTGCACATTTCCTCCCCGTGTAAGACTAAGCTCTACACGTATCGTTCCATATATCTTTCTGTGCAAGACAAGCTCTGCACATTTCCTCCCTGTGTAAGACTAAGCTCTACACGTATCGCTCCATATATCTTTCTATGCAAGACAAGCTCTGCACATTTCCTCCCCGTGTAAGACTAAGTTCTACATGTGTCATTCCAAACCTTTCCTGTGTAAGGCTAAGTTCTACATGTACCGCTTTAAACTCTATCTTTCCTTCCCATGTAAGACACGCTCTACACGTACCGCTCTAAACACTAAACCTTCCCCCGTGTAAGACAAGCTCTGCACGTATCACTCTAAACACTAAACCTTCCCCCGTGTAAGACACGCTCTACACGTACCGCTTTAAACACTACATCTCTCCCCCGTGTAAGACACGCTCTACATGTATCGCTCTAAACACTAAACCTTCCCCCGTGTAAGACACAGTTTACACGTACCACTTTAAACACTACATCTCTCCCCCGTGTAAGACACGCTCTACACGTATCGCTCTAAACATTAAACCTCTTCCCATGTAAGACACGCTCTACACGTACCGCTTTAAACACTAAACCTTCCCCCGTGTAAGACACGCTCTACACGTATTGCTCTAAACACTAAACCTTCCCCCGTGTAAGACACGCTCTACACGTATCGCTCTAAATATTAAACCTCTTCCCGTGTAAGACACGCTCTACACGTACTGCTCTAAACACTAAACCTTCCCCCGTGTAAGACACGCGCTACACGTACCCTCTAAACACTAAACCTTCCCCCGTGTAAGACACGCTCTACACGTATCGCTCTAAACACTAAACCTTCCCCCGTGTAAGACATGTTCTACACGTATCGCTCTAAACATTGAACCTCTTCCTGTGTAAGACACGCTCTACACGTATCGCTCTAAACATTAAACCTCTTCCCATGTAAGACACGCTCTACACGTACCGCTTTAAAAACTACATTTCTTCCCCGTGTAAGATCCGCTCTACGTGTATCGTTTTAAATGTTAACTTTCCTCCTGTGTAAGATTCGCTCTACACGTAAGCCCTTCGCAAGTATCACCTTGCTTCGATTCGTGGACACCCTGTGTGTCATTTTATCCATGTGGTGTATATTTATATGCCACGCTATACGTCAGCATATAGCTTCGTCAACAACATTCATTGCATTTTGCATGTTTCCATTCCTGGCTTTGTGTGCACTTGACTAGCTTAGGGTTGCATAACATGACATGGCATCATATGACATCATCATTCATGCATGCATGCACCACATCTCGCATTCATACCTACATCATCCCTTGACTTGGTATCCTCTGTGCGCATGCCCCAGTCAGTGCTAACAAATGTTCTTATCAGGGGAGAAAGGGAAGGAGTCTCGAGAATGGTTGGCCCAGTGAACTTTAACACCGTAACAGATATCCTAAATGATTATGTTGCCTCATCGCGATTCCGAAAGGCGGTTAGGGAAGAGGCAACGGTAATGTTAAAGGAAATGCTAGGAGGTGATCTGGACAAGATGGAAAAGCTGACGACAAGATGCTCTGAATTGGAGGCACGTGTGATTGAGCTTGAGGGAGTGATAAAAGGGCTGACTGGTGAAGCAGAATCAAAGGCCCCCCTCAAAGCCAACACTGACCTTGTTCCACGATCAACCAGGAGTCCACTCCCCAAGGGTGACGGAAAGGGCATATCCCCGTGGCCTATCTCACTGAGCCGATTATTTGCCAAGTGTAGAAAAGAGGGCTTACTGCAGAGCGTCAAGCCGTATGTGGAGCCGGTACAGGATCAAAAGAATAACTTCTGCACCTGGACCCAGAACCAGATCCACTGCCTGATCTAGTGGTAATCGCTGGTCGGTACCCAAGACCATACCTGGAGCTCCTGCTATGCTTTTGGTTTGCTGCCTTTTCTTCTTCATCCCTCTCGATTTTCATGGCCATGCTATACACTTCACTGAGCTCGCTAAAGGAATGGAATTTCATGTTGCTTCGGAAGATGTCCCTACTCCCATCAATCAACTTCTGAATCAGTTCATCTTCGTCGGGGCGATTCTTTAGCATAATCATTTTGTTCATCCATCTCTGGTAATAGGCATCAAAGGATTCATTCTGCTGTTGCTTAACCCTTTCCAGATCGTACAGCTTCACCTGGATCTTGGTGTTGAAGCTGTAGTATTTGATGAATGACACTAACAGGGCCTCCCAGTCCGACTACATATCTTCAGACAAGGAGTTATACCAATTCAGGGCTCCCCCTTCCAGCGTGGTTGGGAAGAAGTTAACCAGCTATTGTTTGGTGGTGCCCGCAGTCAGCATAATTCTGATATAAAGGTTAACATGGGCCTCCGGTGAGCCAATCCCTTTGTAGGAAGGGACTTTAGCCACTTGAAATCCAATGGGAAAGGTCTCAATGCCCTTGTTGATCATTGCATCTACATCCACCCCTCTTTTGGAGCCCAGGCTGATGTTGGCCCCTTTCTTCAGTTCAGCCATTACTTCGTCAAGTTCAGAGTACTTGGCCTTTATTTTCTCTTCCATGGCTGCTTCCATCTCCTGCAGCTTTTCTAGACTAATCGAGATGTCACCACCTTGCTGGGACGATTCAGCCACTTTTTCCTTTCCGGTCCTACTTCCGCCAGTTTCTCCGACTTCTCTCACTACTGCCTGTATTTCCTCCTTGAGCATGTCACGGAAATCCTATTATTTCAGGAAATCCTTAAAAACGTCAGCGAGGTTTGGTATGGGATTAGCCATCTCCACTTCTTCCCCAGAATCAGAATCACTTCCCGCCTTAATTGCTTTTCGTTCCCCAACAGCCCTCGAAGCTTGAGATCTCATCCAAGGTCGCTCCAGCTTATTCTGCTTGACATCAGTTGAGAACATTTAGGGTCATGCATGAATGGCATGGTGACATGAAGACTAAGGCATTAAAAGTGCTTGTAATGAATGAATGAAGTGAGGTTATAAGTGAAATGATGGTATGAATGGTTTCTTTTTATTCTTTTCCTTCTTTTTGGGACATTCCAAGAACACCCGATGCTATGCAAAAATGTCTCGTGTGGACTGTCACACGGACAGAGGTTCAGCGCCTTTGGGGCACCAAGTGAATTAGTGAAATGGTTACGTGTGTACCGGCACACGGACAGAGTTTGGATACTTTGAAGGTTTATGAGATGATATGAAATGGTCACATGGGACCGCCCCTTGGATAGAGTTCTGATGCTTTTGGGCATATGATATGAAATGATGTTATGAGGGAGTCACGTGTAACAAGGACACGAACAGAGGTTAGGCATTCGAGGAACACCTTTTATGATTTGGTAATGTTATGAACTTATATGCACACCAATTAGGCACTCGAGGAGTACCTTGAATGACGTAATAATGTCATAAAGTAATCCGATGTGGATCACAATGTTGTATGATGTTTGTGATAAGTGAGCATGATGTCATGAAATGCATCGTGTGAATGGTCATACGGAAATATACCTATGATCATTGTGGTCTCTATTGAATGAGATAATTTGGTGGAATGGTCGAATGCAATCCGGTGCATTGGCAGAACACGGGTATTTTGGGATACCCGATATATGATGGAATGATATGATCGTGGTGGGCATCCTTGGAATGCCCCTAATTCAACTAAAATGATATGAATGCTTATGTCACACAAAATGCAAATGGCTGCACAAAAATATGGTTGGAGTGCATGACACGCATAATGATGCTAAGTATGTTGTATGAAAATGCTAACACACAAATATAATGCTATGGCTGCAAAAATAATGGTTAGTGTGAATGTCACACAGATGATTTAATGTCTTCACACGAAAATAAAATGCAAATGGCCGCACAAAAATGTGGTTAATATGGCATATGAAAGCTATGCATGCTTGATGCTTCGTGAAAAGTCAAAATAGAAAACAACATGGAATAAACGTTAGCACACGCAAAAATATGTGCTCCCTTTCGACCTTATTTCTCCTTTCAATTAGTTTCGCATTCTCCTAGGTGTTGGATCTCTTTGGCATCAACGGGGGATACCAAAGGCGCACGCTTAATGTTCATTTTGAATTTAAGTTTTGGTAATCCTAGGGGAAGTTGCTAAGCCATTACATGTGGGCCAAAGTCAAAACCATCGTACAGGTTCTCATAGCGAGTATACACTTCCCCACCGTAGAACACGATGTAAGGTCATGCGGGGCTATGAGTGGTTTACCCCGTCGGGTGTCTCTAATCCTGGCAGAAGAGGTAGTCCACTTTCTTGGGTAAACCGGGGTTGATAAGTGTGTTGGAGGGATTGAGAAGAAGAAAATATCATGATATGCAATGTGCAAATAAATATGGTAATATGAACTAGTGAAATGACTACAAGCGAGGTTTTATTTCGGTAGTTGCCTAAGTTCCTTAAGTTTTTATGAAAATTTTTTTAAGAACTATTCCCCAGCAGAGTCGCCACTGTGAGCGGACGACCTTTTTAAAACGGGTCGCGGCGAAGCAGACCAGGAAAAAAGAAGATTATTATAGATTATTTGGAAAACGGGTTTTGTTTATCTTAAGTTATAAAATTATGGATTTAATTTGGAAATTCTTTTGCAGAAAACATTTTCCCGGTTTTCAACTTAAAGACCTTGAAACTTAAATCCCGAAATCAGTGACAGAGTCTCCAATCGGATCAGCTCATCCGGGAATTCCAGTACAGCTCCCTACCGAGGACAGATTGCTGTACCTAATCCAGAGATTTAGGGTCCGGGCAAATAACTTACTTAACCTCTAGCTTGCTTTCACGTTACAGTTTATATTACCATATTTAATTCGCTTTATTATCTTTTCCTAATCCCAATTTGTTTATTTTAATTATTCGATGCTAAAACGAAATGCAGGAAATTAATTGCGGGAAATTAAATCATACATTCAAAATACAAAAAATAATAAAGGCTGATTATACAACCAAATTGAATAAAAAATAAAAACTCTCTTCCTCACTATACAATCGCCTAAGGTACACGATTTATCTAAAAAAAATACAATCACCCAGGAAACACGAATAAATCTATTAACTACATCAAAAATAAAAATAAAGAGCTGCAAAACAGAGGGTTAGCACAGTTTACGGCACACCACAAATAGGACTTAAAACATGACAGAATGGGGATTTAGTAATTAAGGGCATGCATTTAGGAGGATAACCGAGTTCGCTCGGCTGTATTTACACTCGTACGGCTGTATTTAACATTTGAGAATCAAAAGAAAAAGAAGAGGAAAAGAGCTTGAGGTTTTGTGTTTTCTTTTCCTTGCCTTTTTTCTCTCTTTTCCCTCTAAGTTCTCTCTATCTAAAAACCAGAAAAATCCAATGTTCAAGCCCCCTCTTTTCTTTTCTCTTTCCTCTTTTATTTTCTGCTCTTTCTTCACCAAAATCCAGGCATTAATTGCCTTATTTTCCCCTCTCTTTTCTTATGTCATGGGTATGGTGTTCAGCACCTGCTCCGACCGTACAGTCGTACGAGTGTTCCTAATTTTTTATTACAGTCGCATGACTGTAACGACAATCGCACGACTGTAATGACAATCGCACGATTGTAAGTTACAGTCATGTGACACCAGCATTTTTTTTAAGGATGGAAAATTTCAGCGCTTACACTGATGCTGGCTGTTTAGGAAGTCATTTGACCGCTTGATAGAGCCGTGTGACTATAAAGTTACAGCCGTGCGACTCTAGAATTATAGCCGCGCAGCTATAGTTATGAAACTACAGCCATGCGTCTCTAATTAGAGCCGAGACAGATTCTCCTAAATCCCACACTCACCTCTAAGCCCTCTAATCACACGCAGGACATTTCTCGGGGCTCTGGATCGAGGAATGTACAGTTTTCAGAGCGTTTGAGACATTCTAGGCAACATCCCACTCATTCTCAAGTCTGACTCACATTCATCAGTCTAACAGGTAACATAGGATTTTCATCACAGAGGTCGGGAAAACCCATGCTCACAGGCTGCCCCTCTTGGGATCAAAATCGACTCATGGTGGGCTATTATACCCGAATCAAGTTTGGTCTCATGATAGAGAGTGCGATGAGAAAAGAAAAGAAAACATACCTGACATCTTGGTTTGTTGAAGAAATCAGGTGCAACATCTTGCTGGGGACTTCCCTCGGCTCTTCGTGGAATAACGATTTCGAAGCTGCTCTAGGAGCTTTGGCTTAAAGTTAGCCCAAAGGGGCACTGATTTTGAAGTTGGCTCAAAGGAATGCTGATTTTGACATTAGCCCAAAGGGGCACTGATTTTGAAGTTGATCCAAAGGGACACTGATTTTGAAAATGGTCCAAAGGAACGCTGATTCTGAAATTGGCCCAAAGGGCACTGATTTTGAAATTGGCCTAAAGGGGGATTGATTTTGAAATTGGCTCAAAAGGGGCACTAATCCTAAAATTGGTCGAAAGGGACGCTGATTTTGAAATTAGCCCAAAGGGGCGTTGATTTTGAAATTGGCCCAAGGGGGCGCTGATTCTGAGATTGGCCCAAGGGGGCGCTGATTTTGAAATTGGCCCAAGGGGGCGCTGATTCTGAGATTGGCCCAAGGGGGCGCTGATTTTGAAATTGGCCCAAAAGGGCCCTGATTTTGAAGTTGATCCAAAGGGATATCGATTTTGAAATTGGCCTAAAGGGGCACTGATTCTGAAATTGGCCCAAAGGGGCGCTGATTTTGAAATTGGCCCAAAGGGGTGCTGATTTTGAAATTGGCCTAAAAGGGGTGCTGATTTTGAAATTGGCCTAAAAGGGGTGCTAATTTTGAAATTGGCCTAAAGGGGAGTTGATTCTGAAATTGATCCAAAGGGACAATGATTTTGAAATTGGCCCAAAGGGGCGCTGATTCTGAAATTGGCCCAAAGGGGCACTGATTTTGAAACTGGCCCAAAGGGGTGTTGATTCTGAAATTGGCCCAAAGGGGCACTGATTTTGAAACTGGCCCAAAGGGGTGTTGATTCTGAAATTGGCCCAAAGGGGCGCTGATTTTGAAATTGGCCCAAAGGGGCGCCAATTTTAAAATTGGCCCAAAGAGGCGCTAATTCTGAAATTGGCCTAAAAGGGCACTGATTTTTGAGTTGAGAGTGCATATTTATTCTTTGATCAATAATTTTGGAAACAAAAATTTGTGCTCCTTCGATCAAGAATAAATACGGCTTGATTGTTTTGCCCCTAAATACCTACAAAAAGCAAAGAGTACCCTCCTCGGGATTATATTGGCATAAATGGAAATTATGAGAATTGAGAAAATTGTCTTACCTAAGATTTAGAGCCGTACGGCTCTAATCTGCATGTTATAGCCCAGGGGATGCCACAGTGTCGGGCTATTTCTATTTTCGGAGAGGTAATGATTTGGAACAAACCCGATGATGATAGCAAGTGCCTGTACTTGGGTTGGTCTTGATGCATGTATGCATGTGTGTGTGTGTATGTTTTGAATGTATGTATGTATGTATGTGATATGATGTTTCTACTGTCGATCTTGGCGTAGTCCACGCTTGGTGTTTATAAGAATCCAAAGATGGGATTTGTAACCTCCGATTAGCCTCAGTGGCAGCCCAGATGGCCTACGGCACTTCACCTGTGGGGGTTATCTTAACTGAGACCCTGATTTATATGGATTCTGTTCATTCTAGTTGCCCCATTGAGGTCGTCAGGTGCTCCTTCCTACTTCAAGCATGCTTCTATATCATGCTTACTCAATCTAATTATCTCAACACCCCCCTGATCGATGGGTTATCATACAGATCTGGTCACTGGAGAAGCTGAGCCTCTTGAGTATTCCCCCACCTTATTCATGGTACACTCTGAAACGTTATTATGCTTGGTGTATCAAGATCACAGACTTTTCAACCCATTCTGTAAAGGAATGGTCTACTTGGCTGAGGGAGAGAATGAGAGTTAGACTCTGTATTCTGTACTGCACTTTTATACATAACATCCTAATCGGGCTTTGCTATTTTTGACATGAATTCCATTGGGCTTTGCTATTTATGACATGAATTCCCTTTTCCTCATCCTTGGGTTGGATGCAATGATCTACCGATGGATGTTTACATGTAATGGCACGATGTATGCAAGATGAACGTCTAAGCAGAAAATCAAAACATGCACAATATCATTATGATGACATCAGAATGAACACAATAGGGAAATTAAAAGTGACTCTGACTTTGAACATCACCCTCTTCTTGTTACCAACACGTCCTCTCGGTTTTCCATTTCGGAAATTTTCTCTTTCTGATAGATTCCTCTTTTTTTTTTTTTTTGGAATGGCCTGAAAATTCTACACAAGTATTCCCGCCAAGTTGATCTCTTCATATTGGCTAATCTTGGGATTGGGAAGTGTGCCTTGACATGTTCATTGAAGGTCGCGAGAGCATTGCTCTTGATGATATTCAGTGGTTCGGCCTTTACCTGCCCTTTGTATTAGGAACTTGTATTTGGACATAAAGCACTTCATCAGATATGGTTCGCTACATGCTGCAACCTGTATGTGGACATTTATATGCAATGACATGACGTATGCATTTGAACATCAAAACAGAATATAAAACATCAATGACATAATGAATGTGGATGCATTAGGAAAGTCCAAACTGTGGCTCTAGTTTTGATCAATGTCCCTTCCTGTTACCAACATGTCCTTTCGGTTTTCCATATTGGAGAAATTTTTTTTTTTGGACTGATGCATGTAATTTCGATATCTCTCATCCCAGGCTTTTCCTTTTGTGAGATCTGTTCTTCAAATCTGAAGTTTCCAATCCTCCCTTTGATGTAATGCCGAGTTTACTTTAGAAGGTATTTCATTTGTTGTCCTACCAACTTGGCATACATGGATCTCTATTTCTTAAGTAGTTTCTGGAATTTGAGCGATAATCACTCCTTCATTTTCTGCCCCTGGTGTAGGGAGTCATGCAATGATCCTTTGACTTGTGGTGTTTGGATACCGAATTGCCCTTACGCCATTTGCATTATCTGAGTCCTACCTTAGACCCCAACGGTGTCATATTGTGACAGCTGCAATTGTCTTGGGTCATGTCTTTTGTGGTGAAATGAGGAGAGTGGGTGAGACAACGTAGATGACATTGTTCTAGGTTTGAACTTATGAAGGGAATGGAGTAATGGGATGACATGGGTGATGTGGCATGGTAATTTGGGGTGTGAGAAGAATTGTTTTTTTTTAGGGAAACACAACAGAAGGTGTCGGGATTCTCATATATCAAAGAAGCATGGCTTATTCAAGGAATGGGTTGGTTATAACTTGGATAGGGAGTCAAGCTGTAAATTTGGATGCCATTGGGGTCAAGATCTGTTAAGTGTTAATAGCAAAAACCTCGAGCAGCAGGTCGATCAATCATGTGAACCTGTCTCCCACTGGTTGAATGATCTATTGAGATACCCCCCCTTTTTTTTTGCTCAAGAAAGAAACTAAACCCAAGCCACAACCACTTTTTGGTTTTCTTACTGCATTTAAGTTCATGCATGTCAATTGTGTTTGATATGCCCTTTTTGGATGAACAATGCATTCGTAATGTCATGTGCATATGAATGTCATACGAATAAGATAATACATGCACTATGACCATGAACTGTTTCTGGGTTTTACCATGTGATGGGTGATGAAGGTCATTTGAATTTCTCAAGGGTTGGAGATTTTGACGAATTTGGAATTTTAGCTTTAGGGTCTTGGTACGAGATACTTTCTTGGATAGGGAATTAGGCTTGGAGCTTCATTTTGGGGTTT
The DNA here is from genome assembly GCA_039660915.1 of Euphorbia tirucalli. Taxonomy (NCBI): domain Eukaryota; kingdom Viridiplantae; phylum Streptophyta; class Magnoliopsida; order Malpighiales; family Euphorbiaceae; genus Euphorbia; species Euphorbia tirucalli. The sequence goes on from CM077632.1 coordinate 22,949,053, forward strand.
GATTTTGAGGTTCAATAATAGCTTTTGGCTTGGAATGATTTAGGTATAATGTGCACTGCTCAAATTGAAATTCTAGAGCAGGGACAATAGCATCTTGAATTGTGATTTGTAAGGATTGCTGATCTAGGTTGGCAAATGACTCGATGAAGTTGATGCCATTCCATTATTTATCTATCTCACAAGCTTACTTTTCAAGAGAGAGTTCGATCAGAGCCAGATTCACTTTCAAGTTCCCTACAGTACTCAGATTGATGTCATGCATTTTAAAATTATGTGTGTTGGTCAGGTCTTTTTAGATGGTCAAATGCATGCATAATGCCATCTACATATAATCATCACATGAGTAAAAAGATAGCAAATTGCATTGCATTTAAAATGAGTTCAATACACCTCACAAACAAACTGAGTCCCCCTACAAGAAGGAAGTCCTTAAAAGGTGTTGATCTTATAGACTCTGATTATTTTCTGATTAGTCATCGTTTCGGCTCCAGTGCCACTACCCTGCTCTTACCAAATCAGACCTTATAGCTCTTCCTCATATTCTTTTCCTCTAGAGGTTTGAGGATTTTCCTTGGCAGCTTCTTTGATAGCCCCAAGTCGTCTATCAAAGACAGATGAGATCTTCAATTTTCCATTATCGATTAGCTTCTGAATCTCATCCCTTAAAGCTAAATAATCTTTGGTCCGATGGCTATCACATCATAGCTATAGAAATTGCTCTTTTATGATTCTTTTGGTTCCACATATGGCCTGACCCTCTGCAGTAGATCCTTCCTTCTACCATCGGCAAATAGTCTGTTTAACGAGTAGGGCCATAGGGATATGCCTTTTCTGTTATCCTTGGTAGGTGGGTTTCAGGCATGTCGCGGAATGGAGTCGATGTCGACACTAGTCTTGAGGGGCCCCTTCAGTTCTACTTCATTGGTCAGCCCTTGAACACCTCCTTGAAATATTTGATCTAGAGAAGCCGTCTCAGGGAGTGTCATGTAATTCTTTTGGCTTTCGATCCGAGTAGGGTGCCCTTGTGAGGCTACTACAACATCTTCTTTTCGATAGCCTATGAATTCCTTTGATTCAAGGAGATGTACCAGCCGTGCTATAGTCTTCACAGTGGTTGGTGGTGATTCCGCATCCATGTTCAGGCCTGGTAGACCCAAGTCTTTGTAAGAGGATCTTTCAAGGTGTCGGGAATGAGCATCAGTAATCTGGGCATTCTACTTGTAGGGATTTTTCATTGGAAATCACCCGATAAAAGTGGAAGAACAAGATGATTTCCTCAAATCCATGCCGAGGAGCAATTGAAGTGGAAATTAAAACATTAAAATTGAAATAGAAGAGAATCAATTGTCAACCTAAATATCTCTTCTAGAGATGGCTGCAGAAATCAATAGAGACTTTCTCCATGTTCCCGTACACGAACGGCTTTGGAACTCAACCCGTGCTAGCATCGGGATCGACTGGAAGAGAGGATGTTGCAGCTGTAATTTTCGGCTCCTTAACTTGTGTTGGTTGAAGTATTCATCTAGGTTTTTAAACCTAGATGGCCGAAATTTCCATTGGGAATTTTAGGCCCAATTTCCTTTTAATTTTATGTGGGCTTATTTATTTTCTTTGAGCCCAAGTCTGTATTAATTCACTTGGTCCAATTTAATTTCAAATCCAATTTCAATTTAATATGTATGCTAACATATTATAACATATAATATATTACATACATTTAAATTAAAATTAATTTGACCAATTAATTTAACCGATGAATTAAATTAGACTTTCATAAAATTAAACACATATAAACCTATACATGTAAAATATTTCCATCTAGGAAATAATCTTATAAATTAATTCATTTGAATCAATTATGAGAAAGCCAATACAAATATTAATTACATTATTTTGATCAATCTAATTGATCTATATAATATAATTAATAGAATCCTCTCTCTCTGGTGTGTATACTCCAAGTATACAGTTGATCCTTTTAGTTCGAGTTCATACGTTCAATGTGTATGATCCTGTGGGCCTGTCTTTATGTTGGCAGTGGGTCTATGGCCCATAGACTGCAGGCCAGCTTTAGCAAGCCACTACAGCCCCCAATTAAGACAGAGATAGCAGTCCAACTGTAATTATAACCCTATAGTTTAAACTTGTATATCCCATGTCATTGATATCGGTGTCCAACACAGAGGCATGGATCGATCACCCTCTTTTGTGTCTGGAAATTTACTTGATCCCGAATGAACTGATGCTCACAAACAAGTTCCAACTCGTTTAGGTGTGGCCACACTCTTATCAGTTGCATTCATCAAGAGGCTGGTGATATCTTCTCAGTGGACTACTAAGTGACATTCCCTTCTGCATATCCATAGTACTGCCATGCTCATATGCACACCCGAACGTACCCATACTTGGCACCCTTTTACAGGCCCTTTAGGCATACACCAAAGTATGCCACTTCACATGCAGCACGATCATATGATTAGGTCAAAGGATCCATACAAGTACTACACGAGAATCACTTGTGATACTATACCATGTGGATTTCTTGTTTAATGGATCTATCCAGTATCATGCCCTGTAGTATGTACCCATTAACTTGGTTGAGATCCCATGTCCAATAGCTGGTAAGACACCGCCATACAACTAAGCTAATGATAGTCTTTTGCTCCATTCATTCCTATGATTGGAACAGACTACGGATCTCTTTATGGTCATATCGTTTTCCCTATCCATGGTCTTACTGCCAAGTGCATGACACTTGTCAACATGGATATGGATATGTCCGTCAGATACTCTATTTAAAACATAGCACAAGATATATAATAAATAGATTGATGCCTTTATATAATGACACAAAGTGTATAATATATAAATCTAATAAATGTACAATACAAATACAAGGTGCAATGCCTCGGGACTAGGGCATATCCAACAATCTCCCACTTGCACTAGTTCCAACTAGGCATGGGCCTAATCCCTATAGATCTAGTATGACCCTCGTGCTTGGGCTGGGCCAGCACCTTGGTTAAAGGATCTATGACATTATCCTCGGTTTCCACTCTATGTAATGAAATGTCACCTCTCTCGATGATTTCTCTTATGAGGTGAAACTTCCTGAGCATGTGCTTCGTGTTCTTGTGTGACCGGGGCTCCTTGGCTTGTACAACAACCCCATTGTCATCAAGAAGATATCAACTGGGTCCTGGATAGTTAGTACTACTCCCAACTCAGTGATAAACTTCCTTATCCATACAGCTTCCTTAGCTACATCACACGCTGTAATGTACTCAGCTTCTATAGTAGAGTCCATGATGATCGGTTGCTTAGAGCTCCTCCAGCTTATAGCACCACCATTTAGGAAAAACACGTACCCAGACTGCGATTGGTACTCACCCTGGTTGGTTTGGAAGCTATCATTAGTGTACCCAGTAACTGATAGCTTTTCCTGACCCCCATACACTAAGGCTCTCCTTGGTCCGATTAAGGTACTTCAGGATTGCTTTGACAGCCTTCCAGTGATCCTCATCGGGATCCTGCTGGTATCGGCTCATCATACTTAGTGCAAAAGCGATATCAGGTCTTGTACATAGCATGGAGTACATAATTGATCCTATAGCGGATGCATATGGGACCAACTTCATGTTCTCCCTATCCTCCCTTGTTTTGGGATAATTCTTCTTGCTAAGTTTCTGCCCATGCTTCATTGGAAAGAAAACTTTCTTGGTCTAATCCATGTCGAATCTCTTCAGAACCTTGTCTATGTACATGGCCTATCTTTGGCCCAAAAGCCGATTAGATCTATCCCTGTAGATCCTGATCCCTAGGATCGTCTCAGCCTCACCTAAGTCCTTCATTGTGAAGCATTAACCACTGGTTTACTCCTTGTAGTGTTGGTATGTCGCTTCCAATAAGAAGGATATCATCCACATATAATACCAGGAAGGTGACAATGCTCCCACTAATCCTTTTATACACACAAGGCTCATCTTGATTCTGTATGAAGCCATACTCCTTTATAGCTTCATTGAATCTAAGATTCCAACTACAGGATGCTTGCTTTAATCCATAAATGGACCTTTGAAGCTTGCACACCCTTTCAGGATACTTTGGATTAACAAAACCCTCAGGTTGTGTCATGTAGACATCCTCGAGTAGCTTTTCATTAAGGAAAGCGGTTTTGACATCCATCTGCCAGAACTCATAGTCGTACCAAGCGGCTATGGCCAGTAGGATCCTTATGAATTTAAGCATAGTGAATGGAGAGAAAGTTTCATCATAGTCTATTCTATGGACTTATCTGAAACCTTTTGCTACCAGCTGCCCCTTGAAGGTGTTTTCATCCTTCAGCTTGTAGCACCACTTGCAACCTATCACCTTAGCACCCAGAGGTGGATCAACTAGGTACCAAACCTGATTATCGTACATAGATTGCATCTCTGCCTCTATGGCCTTACACCAGTTGGCAGACTGTGAGCTAGCTATATAGCCTCCTTGTAGGTTTTGGGCTCTTCCTCATCGAAGACAAGAAGAGTGTGATCATCGGTGATGAGAAAACCATATCTCTTTGGTTCAAGACGATCCCTACCAGACCTTCTAGGTCCTTGTGTGACCTGGGTTGGTGCTTCCTCCTGTGGAAGCTTTACCCTGGTCTCCGAGTTATCCTCTTCAGAAGTTTGTGATCTTTGAACTTCCCTGAGTTCAACATTGCTCCCACTGTCTTTCTTGGAAATGAAATCCTTTTATAGAAAGACCCCCTTTCGTGCCACGAACACCTTGTTCTCGGCGGGGTTGTAGAAGTAATACCCTTTAGTTTCCCTAGGGTAGCCCACAAATAGGCATTTGTTTGTTTTGGGTTCTAGTTTGCCCCCAGTCAATTTCTTAACTTGTGCATCACATCCCCAAATCCATAGGAAAGACACATTGGGTGCCCTACCCATCCATATCTCATATGGCGTCTTTTCCACAGCCTTAGTCAGAGTATTATTCAAAATGAGAGCTGTTGTCTCAAGAGCGTATCCCCAGAAGCTTATTGGGAGAGAGGCGTAACTCATCATTGAGCGGATCATGTCCAACAAGGTCCTGTTCCTCCATTCGGACACCCCATTCCATGGTGGTGTTCTTGGATGAGTGAGCTGTGGAATGATTCCATGCTCTCTCAAGTATGAGTCAAACTCTGGGCTCATATACTCACCTCCTTGGCCTGAGTGAAGGGCTTTGATATTTCTGCCTAGTTAGTTTTGTACTTCGCTCCTAAATTCCTTGAACCTATCAAGGGTCTCAGACTTGTGTTTCATCAGATAGACAGAGCCATATCTGCTGAAATCATCTGTGAAGGTAACAAAGTATAGATGTCCACCTCTGGTTGCTGCGCTCATGGGCCCACATACGTTCGAATGTATTAGGTCCAACAAGCCAGTAGCCCTTTCAACTTTCTTACTAAAAGGCACTTTACTCATTTTACCTCGTAAACAAGACTCACATATATCAAGTAACTCCAAGTTAAATGATCCTAGGATTCTAGCTTTGTGAAGCCTAGCTATGCTTTTCTCGTTTATGTGGCCTAAATGACAATGCCAAAGATAGACATGATTAAGCTTATTAGGCTTAACCCTTTTGGTGTTTATGTTATAGACATTATTGGTTTCATTTAAATCCAGGATATATAGGCCATTATTTAATAGAGCTTCTCCATAAAATAACCCCTCTCTAGATAAACCAATTCTACCATTAGATATAGTAAAATGAAATCCAGAAATATGCAATACTAAAACAGAAATAATATTCCTGCACATTGCAGGTACAAAATAACAATGTTCCAATATTAAAACCAATCCACTAGGCATCATAAGGTGGTATTTGCCTATCTCTATGGCAGCAACCCTTGCACCATTTTCGACCCACAAGTCAACCTCCCCCGATCCCAGTGACCTCCTGTTCTTAAGTCCCTGCTCATTACAACAAATGTGAGTACCACATCTAGTATCTAATACTCAGGATGTTGAAATAGTGAGGTTAATGTCTATGACATAAATACCTGATGAAGACGTGCCCTAGGTCTTCCTCTGCTCTCCCAATAGCTTGGGACATGATCTCTTCCAATGCCCCACCTGCTTGCACCCGAAGCGGACATTCTTGGGATTGGCCTTGGCTTTCTTAGCCTTGGCCTTGCCCTTGGCAAGAGGAGGGTTCCCCTTGTTGACCAGCAGTACCGGCGGAGTCTTTTTGATCGATTGCTCAGTGAGCTTGAGCATCCCATGCAACTCACTGACAATATGGTTCATCCCTTGCATATTATAGTTTAGGATGAACTGATCATAAGAATCCGGCAAGGAAGCCAGGATCGTGTCAACTGCCAGCTCCTGTAAGATAGGCAATCCGAGATGGGCTAAAGTGTACAGATAGCCCTTCATCTTGAGCATATGTGCGCTCACATATGTCCCAGCCCCCATCTTACAGGAGTGGAATGCCTTATTGGTCAGGTACCTTTCTTGACAAGCTTGCTCCTGAAACATCTCATTAAGAGTTGTTATCATAGCATAGGCTTGATGGTCCATGAACTGCTTTTGTAGCTCAGGGACCATACACGCCAACATAAGGCATGTCACATCTCGGTTATCCTTCACATGCACCTCGTATTCCTCTAGCTGGGTAGCCGGTGGATTATGTCCCATAGGTGCTGCCGGTGCAGGCCTTTCCAGCACATACTCCTTTGACTCTTATCTTAGAACTATCCTTAAGTTCCTAGACTAGTCTAAGAAGTTAGGGCCGGAAAGCTTGTCCCTTTCCAAGATAGATCGTAGTGAAAGTGAGTTGTTTGTTGCCATTAGATTACTACACAGAAAAATTATAAGAGTGTTAATAAAGGACTTAATTTTGTTTTTCCCATATTTAATTAATAATGAATCAGATTATTAATTAACTCAAGTTATTGGGCTAATGGGTCGAGATCCATATTTCATTAAGATATATCCAGAAGAGGGCCTGGAAAAATTATACCCTAATTATTTAGGTAGGAATGCCGTCCAATTCCAACCTAGGGACTCTCGGTTTGATGGGCTTGTTGGCACTTACCCATCTGTGCTTAGGGCTAGGAGAATCCTACTACCCATGCTAAGTCAAAACCTCCATCCAAGTGTCAGAGTAACCAATACTCCAACCCAATACAAAATGACGATACTCCAGTGCATCCAGCGACGGAATGGTCTACAACTGGCCTATCCCCACTTCAAGTCAATTTTGAATGAGGGAAGCACTTTTAAACGACTTAGTAATTTCCTTTTGGTTATTATATTCATTTTAATAATGTCTTAAATGCATAGGTGGGTGAAAGTGAAATTGGATCATACATATATATACATGAAAATAAATAAAGCATAATTAAATAAATGATGGGCTGCTATAGGCCTATATTACAACCTAATATAATTCTAGTAAACCTATACTAGAAAATACACCAGGTGGGCTTCTCTTTTTTCCTTTTGGGCTCCCTCTCTAGTGGGCTTCTTCTTTATAAATTTTATAATAAATAAATAAAATAAAATTACATTAAAAAAAAAAAAGAAAAACGGCACACAGGCCGTATTTATCCAAAAAGAAAATACAACTCATCTTGAAATAAGGCCCAATAGCATCCATCCACACATTTAATCAATCAAAACATGTAAACCAATACATCAATTTATTAGCATGTTATAATGCATGAATTAAATCCCATTTCAATATGTCCATAGCCATTATTTTGAAATCACCAATTTCGCCCATCATGGTTCTAACCTTTAATGGGCTTTGGGCCTCCAGCCAAGGCAGAACACTGCTCCCACTAGAATTGGGAAACCATGAGTCCATATTAGCCGCTCAGGTGATCGTGCCAAGAAAACCCGAACCAATTTCAATTACACCATGTTAATTTCCAAAATTAATATCTCATGAATAAAATTAAAATTTCATTCAAGAAACCATGCGTATTTAAATTATAGAAATTTAACACATAAAAGTTTAAAACCCATTAAAAGTTCAAAACTGGGCCCCGGGCTTGAAACTCACCAAATCCAAAACTAGGCCCGTTGTCCTAGTTGTAGCAACCGTCGTTACTTGGGATAGCAGTGGCTGCCGCTGCTGTTTCCGCCGGATATGGCGCCAGCCGGCGGCGATTCCGCCACCGGCAGCCCCATATTCGTGGAAACAGCCCGTGATTTTCTCCAGAAAAATAAAAAAATTTTTAAAAAAATATGCAGCAATATGAAATTAAATCACCAGGAAATAATAACATACCAGGAAAAAGAATCAAACATAACCTAATGCATATTAAATTTCCAATTGCAAAAACAAAGGGAAAATCACATAAACCCTAAACCAAGAATCCCAAAATAAAAAAACACCAAATTTTAAAATAAGGAATTCAATCCTGTTAATCAATTTCCACATATCAAAAACCTGATCTAATACCATTGTAGGGATTTTTCACCGGAAATCACCCGATAAAAGCAGAAGAACTAGAAGATTTCCTCAAATTCGTGCCCAGGAGCAATTGAAGTGGAAATTAAAACATTAAAATTGAAATAGAAGATAATCAATTCTCACCCGGAATATCTCTTCTAGAGATGGCTGAAGAAATCAATAGAGACTTTCTCCACGTTTCCGTACACAAACAGCTTTGGAACTTAACCCGTGCTAGCATCAGGATCGGCCGGAAGAGAGGATGTTGTAGCTGTAATTTTCAGCTCCTTGACTTGTGTTGGTCGAAATATTCATCTAGGTTTTTAAACCTAGATGGCCGAAATTCCCATTGGGAATTTTAGGTCCAAGTTCCTTTTAATTTTATATGGGCTTATTTCTTTTCTTTAAGCCCAAGTCTGTATTAATTCACTTGGTCCAATTTAATTTCAAATCCAATTTCAATTTAATACGTATGCTAACATATTGTACCATATAATATATTACATATATTTAAATTAAAATTAATTTGACCAATTAATCTAACCGATGAATTAAATTAGACTTTCATAAAATTAAACAGATGTAAACCTATACATGTAAAATATTTCCACCTAGGAAATAATCTCATAAATTAATTCATTTGAGTCAGTTATGAGAAAGCCAATACTAATATCAATTACATTATTTTGATCAATCTAATTGATCTATATAATATAATTAATGGAATCCTCTCTCTCTGGTGTATATACTCTAAGTATACAGTTGATCCTTTTAGTTCGAGATCAGACGTTCAATTTGTACGATCCTGTGGGCCCGTCTTTATGTTGGCAGTAGGCCTATGGGCCATAGACTACAGGCCGGCTCTAGCAAGTCACTACAGCCCCCAATTAAAATGGAGAAAGTAGTCCAACTGTAATCATAAGCCTATAGTTTAAACTTGTATATCCCATGTCATTGATATTGGTGTCCAACACAGAGGCATGGATCGATCACCCTCTTTTGTGTCCAGACATTTAATTAATCCCGAATGAACTGATTCTCATAAACAAGTTCCAACTCATTTGGGTGTGGCCACACTCTGATCAGTTGCATTCATCAAGAGGCCGGTGATAGCTTCTCAGTTGACTACTGAGTGACATTCTCTTCTGCATATCTGTAGTACTGCCATGCTCACTGACACACCCGAACGTACACATACTTGTCACCTTTTTATAGGCCTTTTAGGCGTACACCAAAGTATGCCACTCCACATGCAGCACCATCATATGGTCAGGTCAAAGGATCCATACAAGTACTACACGAGAATCACTTGTGATACTATACCATTTGGATTTCTCGTTTAGTGGATCTTTGCTCCATTCATTCCCATGATTGGAACAGACTATGGATCTCTTTATGGTCGTATCGTTTTCCCTATCCATGGTCTTACTGCCAAGTGCATGACACTTGTCAACATGGATATGGATATGTCCATCGGATACTCTATTTAAAACATAGCACAAGATATATAATAAATAGATTGATGCCTTTATATAATGACACAAAGTGTATAATACATAAATCCAATAAATGTACAATACAAATACAAGGTCTAATGCCTCAGGACTACGGGATATCCAACATTGCTTCTTACTATCATCGACATTGGAACCTGTGCACACCATATCTCTTATTTTTCCTTTGAGCTCCACCACTCTTGCTTCCAATTCGGTGCACTTTGTTGTCAGTCTTTCTACTCTGCCAAAGTCACCCCCTTGTATTTCTCTCAACATTGCTATCGCTTCCTCCCTGACTGCCTTTCAAAATCATGATGAGGCAATATAATCCTCCACAACATCTGTTATGGTGTTAAAGTTCATTGGGTTTGCCATTCTCGAAATTTTTCCCCTCCCCCTGATAAGAACGCTTGTTAGTGTCGACGGGCGTATGCGTGAAGAATCTTAAATAGAGGATGATGTATGCATGAGTGTATGATGTGATGTATGCATGTATGAATGGTGAGTTGTACATGTGATGTCATGTAATGCCATGTCATGTTATATTCTTCCGAACCAACCAAATGTATGCAAAATCAAGAACAGGGTTGTACAAATGTAATGAATGCCGATGAGATGGTCACAGATTAAGACAAGATATGGCGTATAAGTATACACCACATGGATAAAATGACACACAGGGTGTCCATAGTTTGAAGCAAGATGATACTTGCGAGGAATTTGAAATAGGGTGCATGATTGTACACCCAGGAGATAAAATGACACGCGGGGTGTCCACAAATCGATGCAAGATGATATTTGCGAAGGAACTTGGATTAAGGCGCATAACTATACACCCGAGAGATAAAATGACATGCGTGGTGTCCACGGATCAAAGCAAGATGATACTTGCAAAGGAACTTGGACTATGGAGCATAACTATACACCCGGGGGATAAAATGACATGCGGGGTGTCCACGGATCGAAGCAAGATGATACTTGCAAAGGAATATGAAATAAGGTGCATAACTATGCACCTGGGGATAAAATGACACACGAGGTGTCCACGAATCGAAGCAAGATGATACTTGGAAAGGAATATGAAATAAGGCACATAACTATGCACCCAGGGAATAGAATGACATGCGGGGTGTCCACGGGTCGAAGCAAGATGATACTTGCGAAGGAAGTTGAAATGAGGTATATGACTATGCCATGGACGTGTGCATGTACGTGGTGCACGGACGGAGTTTCAGCGCTCGGAGAGCACCTTAGGCGTTTATGCTATGACATGAGATGAGATTCTTTGACGTTTGTGGAACATTGATGCATGAAGTGGGTTTTCACTACTTGTGGAGTGCCTAAATGACTTGGTGTTATGGAATGAAGTTTTCAGTGCTCGTGGAGCACCTAAATGGTTTGATGTATGAAGTGAAATGTATGGTCGTGAGTTGATCACAGTTGAATGATGTCAGATGGATGGAAATGATAGTGAGGATGACTTTCTTTGTTTTCATTCTTTTTATTTTAGATGTTCTAAGATACCCAATGCCATGTGAAAGATAATGTAAGAAGGTCATGTGTGAGCTATCACACAGATAAAGTTTCGATGCTTTTGGGGAGCCTAGTGGATGTCATGAAATGGTCACGTGCGTACCGATACACAGACAGAGGTTCGATGCTTTGTAGGTTAATGAAGTGATGTGAAATGGTCACATGGGGGCTGTCCGATGGACATGGTTTCGATGCTTTTAGGGCATCCAACATGAAATGATGTTACAAACAAGTCACGTGTAACTCGAGACATGGACAGGGGTTCGGCATTCGTGGAACACCTTATATGATTTGGTAATGTCATGAAATGACCCTATATGTGTGTAGTAATCCGGTACTCATGGAGTACCTCAAATGAGTTATCAATGTCATGAAACGATCTGATGTGGAACGCTACACACAAGCAAGACTCCGGCATCATTGTGACATCAATGATTAATGGGCATGATTTCATGCAATGTTATCGTGTGACCCACCATCCAAATACAGACCTAAGACTATCGTGGTCCTCTAGTGAATGAAATGGTATAGTGGAATGGCCAAGTGCAATCCAGTGCATGGGCAGAACACAGGTAGTTTTGGGACAACCAATATGATATGAATTGAAATGATTGTGATGGACATTCTCAGAACGTCTTACATTAGATGGGATGAGATGATATGATATGTCCATGTCACAAGAAATACAAGTGGATGCACGAAGACATGGTTAGGATGCATGACATAGGGGATGATGTCATGTATGCTTCATGAAAATGTCAACACGAGAGATGTAAATGTGTATGGCACACATATAAAATGTAGTGGCTACACGAAGATGTGGTTAGCATCAATGTCACACATATGTTCATGTCTTAAAAATGGCTGCACCAAGATGTGGTTAGAATGGCACATGAATGATTATGTGTGCTTGATGTTTCATGTAAAGGACAAAACAGAACCATCAAAGAACAAACGTTAGCACACGCAATAATATGCTCACCCTTCCAACCTTATTCCTCCTTTCGATTGGTTTGCATTCTTCCTATGTGTTAGGTCTTTTTTGGTATCAACCAGGGATACCAAAGTCGTACTCTCAATGTCTAATTTCATGCTTTATGTTTTGGTAATCCTAAGGGGAAATTACTAGGTCATTACATATGGGCCAAAGTCAAACCAAGGGTCGTACAGGTTCCCATAGCGAATACACACTCGTCCACATAGAACATCAGAGGTTCATCCGGTGCCATAAGGGGTTTACCTCTTCGGGTGCCTCCAATCCTTATGGAAGAGGTAAGTTACCTTCTGGAGTAAACCGGGTTGATCAGTGAGTTTGAGGGGTTGAGAAGAAGAAAATGTCATGCTATGTAAGTGTGAGTAAAATATGGTACTATGAACTAGTGAATAACTACAAGCAAGGTTATATTTCAGTAGTTGCCTCAGTTCCTTGAGTTTTTTAAAAAAGTGTTTTAAGAAACATTTATCCTCAGCAGAGTCGCCACTGTGAGTGGATGACCTTTTTGCAAAAAGCGGAACGTGGCAAAGTGAACCTGGGAAAAATGAGAAGAAACTTGGTTTGTTTGAAGTTTGAGTTTGAAAATGGGTTTGTTTCTTACTTAGGAAAACCATTTATTTGTTTGGAAATCCTTTTGTAGAAAACCTTTTCTTTGAATGTGAGTTTTGGGAAAACTGGTTTTTACATTTTAGGAAATCCCATTTTACTACTTAAAGATCTCAAAACCTAAATTTCAAGATTAGTGACAGAGTTGCCACCTGGATGAGCTCATCCGGGAAATTCTGGTACAGCTCCCTACCGAGCATAGATTGTTGTATCTAAACCAGAGATTCAGGGTTCGGGCAATTTACCTATTCAACCTCAAGCTTGCATTCATTTATAAGTTCATATAACAATATTTTGCTCACTTAATTCTCTACCTATTTTATCTTTTGTTATTAGCCCATGCTCATTCAGTTGACAGAAATAAAATTAAAGTGCAGAAAAATAAACCATACATCCATAACAAACCAAAAGGAAGTAGAGGCCACTTATTACAACCCAAAAAGAGAAAAAACAACTCTCATCCTTACTAATACAACTGCCTAGATTCACAAATATCTAAAAAGTTACAATCGCCTAGGAAACACGAGAATCTATCAAATACATCCAAAATAAAATAAAGAGAAATAAAAAAATGCAAAACAGATGGTTAGCACAATTATATCCCAAACACACATATGACTCATATAGGACAGAATGGGGATTCCAGGAAATGGGAGCATGCATTTAGGGGGTAGCCAAGAAGTCCAGGCGACTTACTCAGTTAGACCTGGAAAACCATTTTAGAAACACCCTATAGGTTTTGTGCTTGAAAACATTTTGGAAAATGGTTTGGCTCAATTACATGCAAATTTCTCCATTTATTGGGTCGGTTATCCCGGAAATCAGGCTTTCGTTCATGGGGGTTCCTAATTCCAAACATCCATCTAAGGTCCAAAAGTAGTAAACACACCAAAAACATTTTGATTTTGAAGACAGCATCACACGACGATGTTCGTAGGAGTCATCCTATGATTTTGCCTCATTCTAGGAACTATAGCTGTGCGGTTCTAATTAGAGCCATACGGCTATAACCACTACAGCCGTACAACTGTAGTACCCAGAACCCCAAATTGGTTTTGCTTCACTTTGAAAATCACTATTTCAACTTGTTTCAATGATTTCTAAGGATTTTGTGGAATATGGGGGTCCAGTAAAGCTGGACAGTGGATTCGATTTGGATTGAACAACCCTGGATTCCAAAAATCAAAATCAAAGAAACAGAAAATCTCACATCAACGTTCTAGGAAATCGGAAAACCACGATTTAGAATGCAACAGATATTATTTAACCGAAATAATTCATAACAGAATGAACAAAATGGAAAACTGACTGCTTTCGGTCGAGATAGGGCTTTCTGGTTTCTACCCTGAAGAACTACAACGGCTGTAATCAAATAGATAGTTTTTGAAATTTCAACAAAACACAGAAAAACACAACACAAAACAACTAATTAAGAGTTTAAGGCCTCTCAGAGTTTACCTGGTTGATGTTCTACTGTGTTTGATGACCGGAAGTGGATTGGAAAGTCAGAATGTACCTAGAATTCCCATGAACATCCCAAAATCCTCGAACACGAGTCCAGAATCGATCCAAACAAGACCCGAGAATAACCTAAATGAGTGATACGAGGCTAGGAACTCTTACACTATATGTTTCTTGTCTGTTTCTCTCTGTTTTTGGTATTGTTCTTTAGTTTTTCACTCTTTTTCAGTTTGAATGGTTTTTCCTTTGATTTCTCTCTGATTTTTGTTTTTTGTTATCTTTGTGTTATCCACCCTCTATTATTATGTTCTCTGATCTTAAGCCCTAGTCAATCACGGATAAAAATCCCTTAATTAAGGAGTTCTCCCAACTGTCACAGACTGATGCTGGCTATTTAGGAAGTCATCTGACCACTTGATAGAGCCCCACGACTGTAAAGTTACAGCCGTGTAACTCTGGAATTACAACTGCGTGGCTATAATTGTGAAACTACAACCATGCATCTCTAATCAGAGCCGTGATAGATTCTCCTAAATCCCACACTCACCTCTAAGCACTCTAATCACTCGAAGGACCTTTCTGGGGGTTTTGGATCGAGGATTGTTCGGCTTTCGGACTTTTAAGACATTCCAGGCAACATCCCGCTCATTCTCAAGTCCGACTCATGTTCGTTAGTATAACAGGTAACATAGGATTTTCATCACAGAGGTCAGGAAAACTCGTGCTCACACATGGGTAATTTTTAATGCCAGGTGAAAGCTCTAGTATTTGAAATTGGAAATCTGGATATGATCTTGAGTATAAAGTGGTTAAGAACATTAGGGGAGGGATGGAATGATTGAAAGTAGAGGAAGATGCAGTTTTAGCAAGGAGACCAAACGGTGGAATTGGTGGGCAGTAGTGACAATCACACAGAACCAACGTTGCAAGCATGGTTAGATAATGGGAAAGATTGGGTTATACCCCTACATGAAAATAACAAAAAGGGTAAGATATTAAGAGATAAATAAGAGAAGTAACTTAATTAGTTATTGAGTTAATTCTTAGAGGTTTTCAAGGTCCAAGGGGGCTACCTCCACCGAGGCAAATTACTCATGCAATTAACTTGATTCTGAGAAATGGACCTATATCTGTTAGGCCATATCGGTACCCCTATCACCATAAGGATGAAATTCAAAGACAAGTTTCAAGATATGTTACAACAAGGCATCATCTGGAATAATAGCAATGCTTATTCTACTTTGATTCTCTTGGTGAAGAAGAAAGACAAATCTTGGAGGATGTGCATAGATTGTCGCGCACTTAACAAGGTGATAATTCTGGATAAATACCCAATACTGGTGGTGGACGAATTGTTGGATGAGTTATACTGAGCTCAATATTTTCCAAAGTGGATTTGAAATAAGGATATCACCAATTTCTGATGAGGGAAAGTGACATAGAGAAGATTGCATTCTAAACGTATAACATTAATTACGAGTACTTAGTTATGCCTTTTAGATTGATAAACGCTCCGATGACTTTTCAAGCAACAATGAATGAACTGTTTAGGCCTCTTTAAAGGAAATGCATACTATTGTTCTTTGATGACATTTTGATTTTTAGTTTAACATAGGAGGAGCATTTGGTAAATGTGGAGATTATTTTGAGGATATTAGCAGAAAATTAGTTTGTGGCTAACTTCAACAGATGTCAATTTGGGGATCAATACTTCGAATATTTAGGGCATGTTATCCAATGGGAGGGGGTGTCCATAGACCTAACGAAAATCAAAGCAATTATAGTATGGCTTATTCCAACTTCAGTGAACGAAGTGCGGGGATTTCGCGAGCTGACGAGATACTATAGAAAAGCCATCCTTGATTATGGTAAAATCACTAAACCCTTAACTAATCAAACCAACAAGAATGGTTTTTGCTGGAATGTAGATGCTCAGAGAGCTTTTTAACAATTAAGGGCAACATTTACAACAGCCCATGTTCTTACTTTACCAAATTTCTCCAAAATGTTTGACATAAAGTGATGCATTGGTGAGAGGCATAAGCTCTATTCTCATGCAAAATTTCTATTTAGTGAGGCATTAGCAGAAAGAAACCTTGCCAAGTCTGCATATGACAAAGAAATTATGAGGTTGGCTTTGGTGATTCACCATTGTAACCATATTTTGTGGGAAAGAAATTCAAAGTTTTAACAGATCAGAAGAGCCTAAAGCACCCCATAAAGCAGCAAATCACAACTTGTGATCAATATAATTAGGTAGCTAAATTGCTTGGATATTAGCTGGGTAAACTAAACTCAGCTGCTGATGCACTATCAAGGCATGGTGAGGAAGGAAAATTGACACTATTGAGTTCATATGATTCGTGGCAAGATGGAGCTCAATTGATGAATTGGATTTGGATCCTCACTTGAAAATAGTAAAAGAGGAGTTGCAAAACAACCCAAACGCATGACCTAGATTTCAGTTGAGGGATAGAATCATAAAGTACAAAAGCATATTGGTAATTTTTATTTCTTCCCCTCTAATTCCTTCTTTGTTGCAAGAATTTCATGTGACCCCCACTGGAGGCCATTTAGGATTTTACCGAACTTATAGGAATATGGCGGCAAATATTTATTGCGTTGGATTGTTCAAGATGGTTCAAGAATTTGCAAAAAATTGTGACATTTGCCAATACTACAAGGCATCCATTATAGCTTCAGCAAGGCCGCTTCAACCCTTGCAAATTCTAGAGGTTTTTTGGAGTGAAATCTCAATGAATTTCATCACAGCGAAATTTCAAGGGTTTTGATGTGATAGTGGTTGTATTGGACATGCTCAGTAAATATGCTTGTTTTATGCTTTTAAGGCATCCTTAAACAACAAAAATGGTGGTTGATGCGTTGGAGATAGTCTGGTTACATGGCATTCCTCAATCAATTGTAAGTGATCAGGACCCTGTTTTCATGAGTTCACTTTAGAGAGAGCTTTTCAAACTGTAAGGAAACAAGCTACACATGCCATCAACCTATCATCTTGAAATTGGTGGAAGAACGGAGGTGACTAACAGATGTTTGGAAGCCTATTTACAATTTTTGTTTTGTTGAGTAGCCTCAAAATTGGGCTCGTTGGTTGCCATGGGTGGAATATTGGTTCAATAATACTCACCATAGCTCAATCAGAACCGCTCCATTTAAAGTTAATTTATAGTCGTAAGCCGCCTACTCCGATGCAATATATTCCAAGAGAAATTAAAAAATAGGGCTCTTGAACAAACTAAAATTCAATGTAAAAAAAGCACAACCGGCTATGAAGAAGGAAATGGATAAACACAAAAAAGATATGGCATTTGATATTGATGAGTGGGTTTATTTAAAGCTTCATCCATATTGGTAACAGTCTGTGGTCCAACGAGTTAATCAGAAGTTGGCAGCCCACTTTATAGTCTATTTTAGGTTAACAAATGCATTAGGAAGGTTGCATGTGAGTTGCAACTATCAGTAAACTCAAAGATTCATTCAGTGTTTCACATCTCGATGTTAAAGAAAGCAGTGAAGCATCAACATACTAAACCAACATTGCTGGAGGGGTTTGAAGTGGCTTTAGAAGACTTAGTTTGGCTAGAAAAAGTGTCATCATAATGGAGAGTGACCAAGAATGGAGAAGAAGTGCATTAATGGTTAATTCAGTAGAAGAACAAATCAGCGGATGAAGCATCTTGGGAAGACAAGATTGTAATGAAGGCTAAATTTTTGGATTTTAGTCTTGAGGACTGTGAGCACGGGTTTTCCCAACCTTTGTGATGAAAATCCTATGTTACCTATTAGACAGACGAACGTGAGACGGACTTGAGAATGAGTAGAATGTTGTCTGGAATGTCTCAAACACTCCGAAAACCGAACAGTCCTTGATCCCAAATCCCAAGAAAGGTCCTTCGTGTGCTTAGAGAGCTTAGACATGAGTGTAGGATTTAGGAAAATCCACGGTAGCTCTGGTTAGAGCCGTATGGCTATAGTTTCACAACTACAGCCATGCGGCTGTAACTCTAGAGTTGTATAGACATAATATTACAGTCGTGTGGCTCTAACAAGCGGCCAGATTACTTCCAAAATAACCAGTATCAGTATTTGATAGCGAGATAGATTCCTAAATTAAGGGATTGCTTGCCGAGATTTTCTAAGTTTTAATATCAGAAAACAGAAGAAAAAGGCAGAGATAACATAAAGAACAGACAAAAAACATAACAAACAAAAATCAAGGTGAGAGTTCAAAAAAGAGAGAAAAAAATACCAAGAAAACTAGAGAAAAAGATAGACCTGGAGAGAATACGGACTAGAGACACCTAGGGTGAGAGTTTCGAGTCACATTTCACTCGTTTGAATCGTTTTCGGGTCTGTTTAGATTGATTCGGGACGTGTATTCAAGGAGTTCGGGACGTTTGTGAGGTTCTAAGCAAATTTCAGATTCCAAATCCAATTATAAACGTCGAACACACTGGAACATCAACAAGGTAAACTCTGAGAGGCCTTAAACTCGTAGTTATTTACTTCTTGTTGTGTATTTTCTGTGTTTTATAAAGTTTCCAGAAACTGTCTGTTTGGTTACAGCCATACAGCTCTAACTATAGCCGAACGGCTATAATCCCTTAGAACAGAGCCGAGTGACTGTACCACTATAGCCGCACGGCTATGTTCTTGAGGGCAGAAACCCTAAATGCCCTAAATCGACGGAAAACAGTCCGTTTTCCAATTTGATTATTCTGTTATGAACTATTTCAGTCCAATCACATCCATTACATTCAAAATTGTGGCTTTCAGATTTCCTAGAACATTGATGTGAGGTTTTCTGTTTCTTTGATTTCGATTTTTGAAATCCTGGGTTGTTCGATCCAAATCAAATCCACTGTCCAGCTTTAGCGGACTCCCAGGTTCCTCAAAGTCCTTAGAAATAATTAAAAATGATTAAAACAGTGATTTTCAAAGCAAAGAAAACCAATTTTAGGTTCTGGACATTATGGCTACACGGCTATATTGGCTATAGCCGCACGGCTGTAGTTCCCAGAATGAGGCAGAATCACGAGATGAGTCACACAGACGTCGTCGCGTAATGCTGTCTTTGAAATCAAACTATTTTTGGCGTGTTTACTGCTTTAGGCCTTAGATGGATGTTGAAATTAGGAAACCCCCATGAATGGAGCACCGAGTTCCGGGATAGCCAACCCACTAAAAAGAAGCAATTTGCATGTAATCAAGCCAAAGCATTTTTTAAAACTGTTTTCAAGCACAAAAACCTACAGGGCATTTCTAAAAAGGTTTTCCAGGTCTAATCGAGTAAGTCACCCGGACTTCTCAGTTACCCCCTAATGGTGTTTGAACTGAGTACTAGAAAAATCTAGATCAAGAAGCTCTTGCCTCACAGATTCAACTCAAATATCTCCCACAATGAATTGCACCATTGTGGGGGGGTTACTTTCCATAGAAAATCTCAAATCGAGTGACATCAATTGAACTACGGAAGGTGGTATTATACCAAAATTCTGCCTAAGAAACCTAGTTTGCCCATTGTTTAATGTTACATTTTGAACAAATCTCTTAATTAGCTTTTGATAATAATTTTAATAATAATTCCATTCAGAGATTAGTGCTTGCAAGTATACAAATCGCAACGTAGTAATAAAAGATATCGATTCCACGAGGAATAAGTGTGTACACTTTAGTTTTTTTTTTCTTTGCGTCTATAGAGTATCGAATTATAAAGTGATATGGGGAATTGGGTAAATGGCAAGTTAAATCAATTAAAGTACTAGTTATGAGTTGAGTTATTGTTTAATTTCTAGTCACATAAATATACAAGCATTTTATCTTAGATATTCGTTGCACATGCATTAATTATCTATTCAATCCTTATGATAAGAGTATGTCAGATAAGTTCTATTTCAATGGGCATGTCTAGAAATAGATTTTATTCAATAACTCATAGACAAATTATCGAATACCTTTGCCAAAATAACTAAAGGTCTTAATACACAATGGCCAAGCTATATTAAGATGATCTCCAATTAATTTAACAAAGTGAAGCAAAACAATCATACATCATAATTTATTCTATCTTAGTAACTAACCAAGACAAAGTAAAATGCAAACTTCTCTATATCCTATTATGAATCACAATACATACTTGTCGTTAGTCATGTAATGTAAAATAAGAAATCAAAGCATACTTGGCGTTAGTCATGCAATGAAGAGTAGGATATAAGAAACTTATCGATATTGATCTCGTAACTAATCAATACAAATACAAGTGTGACGCTTTCATAAAGGAAAAGCATAAGAATAGACTTAAGAAAGCGATAGTATTCCCGACTATCACATGGGAAACACTCCCTCATGCCTATATGTATATTACAACCTCGGGGGTATCTTTTCTCTATACAGCGACAATACTTGATTCAAGGACCTTGGCGTTAGGCTTCCCCTTACATATAATAAATATTATAAACAACACTCAAACTTTCTAGACACTCTATTTTTCTAACTTTATATACTACAGGTATCTTGCATTTGCCAGTTTTCTCCCTTTGGCGTCCCATTGGGGGCACACCCTGCAATCTGGAATTCCTTCGCTATTTATATGCATTGAAGCATTTTGTCTCTTTATGAAAGATTGTGTTGGTTCATTGAATGGTTATGTCTCTTTGCAAAAGATTATGTCTCTTGAATACTATTGGTTCTTCTTGGAAAGTTGTGTCCTTTCATGAAGAGTTGTGTCTGTTCATGAAGGGTTATGTCTTTTCGTGAAGAGTTATGTCTTCCATAGTGGTGGTTGAAGTTCCAAATGGATAGGATCAAATAACTGCTGCTGAGTGCATGTCACGATCATGACAGAGTGTCACAGTCATGATTCGCATAGGTTTCTTTGCAAAACACTGAAGTCAAAGTTTGCCCATAGGCTAGGTCGCGACCGTGGTATCCATCATGCTCGTGATCTATCTCTTTCCTTTAATTTCTCTCTGTTTTTGCTTCCTTTTATAGCTAGATTCCACATATTTGTCTACTTAGTCTTTAAAACTGTAAATTATCAAAAACAAGTAATACCAATGTGAAATCTAATATATAATGAGTAAAAACATTGTAAATTCCTTATAGATTATATCATATATAAGTACCTTTTTAGCACTTATCATTTAAAACACCTTAAGTAAGACTTGAGACAATGATTAATAACTTTAGTTTGCCCATTCATCTTAGGGTGATAAGAAGAGCTCATGTGGAGTTGAGTATCCTACAATTTACATAGTTCCTACCAAAAATGGCTAACAAAAATAGAGTCTCGATCACTCCAAATTGACTTAGGAATGCCATGATGGTGAACCACTTCACGAACAAATAAATCTGCAATAGTCTTAATTGAATAAAGATGTTTCAACAATATAAAATGGCTATATTTGGACAAATGATCAACCACCATAAGTGGAGCATTAAATCCTTAAGATTTTGGAACTCCAATAATGATATCCATTTCCAAATAACATTTGGAATGTCAAGAGGCTACAGTATTCCACCCGGAGCTAAAAAGCTAGCCTTGCTAAAATAGGCAATGGGTCTTTGATGTTGCATTATGAAGATCGAAACACGCATAAATCATGTAACAAATATATTGAATCCGTAATCAGAATAGATAAACAGACTTACGGTTTATATGCAGCGGATGTTAGATTACGAGATGATTCTGTTCCACACAGGAAAAACCGGATCGTTTCTGGATGCCTTTCCTACGAATGTATGATTATACAGAGTACGGGCGTAAATCCGTGAATTCTTCCGATGAATTCTAGAGGACGTATTTCGTGATCTCTCTTGGAGCGTTTTTGCGTTTTTCTCACGTAATGAGACTGGAAAACGAATTCTCTATTTATAGTGGAAATCCCAACTTCCATCTATTTATAGGGTCGGACCAAATTACATATTTGGTCCCTGTAATTTACACATAATTACAGTTTAGTCCCTGCCATTCCAAAATGTCATGGGCGGACCAAAAACTAACACATTAAAACGACACCATTTCCCTTCTTGAAGCATCACATTCAACTACAAAAGGAACTAAAAAATATGATAAAGCTAATAATGGAGTAGAAACCATAGTTGTTTTCAAGTTATGGAAAGCAGTTTGAGTAATAGCACACCATTGGAATGTATTCTTTTGTTAATTACAAATAAACTTCCTGTAATAACTGGTAAGTCCCAAGAATCCCCTTACTCCTGTTACATTCTTCAAAATTGGCCAATCGGGAACAGATTGCAATTTTATTGGATCCATTAACACACCAAATCCGGTAATTATGTGGCCCACGTATTTTACTAAAGATTGTCCAAAGTCGTATTTCTTCTTATTAATAAAGAAGTGATTATAAAATAACAACTGAAATGCTTTTTATAGGCGAATGAGATGATCTTCCTAATGGCTATTATATATGACAATGTCATCAAAGAACATTAAAATAAATTTTCACAAATAGGGATGAAACAGATCATTCATAACTGCATAAAAAGTAGTCGAAGCATTAGTGAGTTAGAAAGGCATCACTAAATACTCAAAATGTCCATCATGTGTTTGAAACGCTATCTTTTCTATGCTATCTTCTTTCATTTGGATTTGATTAAACCTCAACTTCAAATCCAACGTTGAAAAAAAGTTTGGCACCTCTCAACTCGCCAATCAATTCATCTACAACAGGAATAGGAAATTACCTGAAATCATTACCTTATTTAAGGCGCGATAATCAACATACATCATCCAGGAATTATCCTTCTTCTTGACTAAGACTAGCGAACTGCAAAATTCACTTTGACTAGGCCTGATTACATCCATTCCAAGCAATTCTTACACTTAGCATGATATCTCCATTTTCTGATGATAAGGATACCTGTAAGGATGAACATATGATCATTCAATTTGGTTGGTGGTGATCTACCAAGTTTGAGGAAAAGGGACCCAAACTATTGAAGCAAAGCATCCAATGTTAGCAGATGCCCTTGTGTCAAAGTTGAATCTACTAGCTCAACTTGATGTTCTTTTCCTCCTAACACATGCAAAGTGACATTGTTGGGCCTGGTGTGAGCGGACGACCTTTTTTTAGAAAGAAGGAACGGGGTGAAGCGAACCGGGGAAAAAGAAAAGAAAGAAATAAATGGTTTGGTGATGTTTTAGGAAAAGGGTTTGTTTATCTTATATTGGGAAAAATCGTTTGTTCGTTTTGGAAATTCTTTTCATAGAAAACATTTTCCCGATTTATTACTTAAAGACCTCGAAATCTAAATTTCGAGATCAGTGACAGAGTCGCCACCCGGATCAGCTCATCTGGGAAATTCCGATACAGCTCCCTACCGAGCGCAGACTACTGTACCTAATCCAGAGATTCAGGGTTCAGGCAACTTACCTACTTAACCTCAAGCTTGTATTCGATTTATTATTTATAAAACCATATTTATTCAATTTATAATCTTTCTCTAACCCAATTTGTTTATTTTTATTAATCTGATGCTAAAGCAGAAATGTAGAAAATAAATTGCAGGAAATTGAAACATCCACACAAATTATACAAAAGAATAATAAAGGTCGCTTATACAACCCAATCGAATAAAAGATAAAAACTCTAGTCCTCACGTTTACAATCGCCTAAGTACACGAGGATCTAAAAATACAATCGCCTAATTACACGAATTAATCTATTAAATACAACGAAAATAAAAATAAAAGCTGCAAAACAAATTGGTTAGTGCAAATTATATTATAGCACAGATAGGACTCAAATCAGGACAGAATTAGGAATTTAGGATCGGAAGCATGCATTTAGGGGATAACCGGGTTGACCCGACCAGTAGGACTGGTTAGACCTGGAAAACGGTTTTGAAACGCCCTATAAATTTTGTGCTGGAAAATCAGTTTTTGGAAAATATTTGGCTCGGTTACATGCAAATTTCCACTTTTGTGGGTCTGCTATCCCGGAATTTAAGGTTCCGTTCGTATGGATTTTCCTAATTTTCACAAACATTTAAGGTCCAAGAAGCAGTAAACACACCAAAAACAGTTTAAATCTAAAAACAGCATAGCGCAACAACGTTCGCGTGGGTCGTTCCGTGATTCTGTTTTTTTCGAAAATCACAGCCCCGAGGCTGAAAATAGAGCCGGACGGCTCTGGTTAGAGTCGGCCGGCTCTGGTTAGAGCCAGCCGGCTCTGGGCCACGCTGGGCGACTGTAATGCCCGGACCCGAAACCGGTTTTCTCGTTTTTTTCGAAAGATTTCTATTTTTACTCGTTTTCGATGCTTTCCTGAGATTTTATAATATTCGGGGGTCCGCAAATGTTAAACTATGGACTCGTAATGGATCGAACAACCCCAAAACCGAAATATAAAACCTAAAAAAAACCGAAAAACCAATATTCATACGTCCAGAAATCTGAAAACCGATGTGAAAATGATTTATAAATATTCTTGGGCCGAAAAATATGAAAAAAAAAAGGCATAAAATGGAAAACGGACTCCTTTTGGCCATTCGTGATAGATCGGGAATCTGTCCCTGAGGAACAGAGCCGAGCGGCTCTAGGGTCAAAGCCGGCTGGCTCTGTTCTTCGCAATCACAGCCGTACGGCTATGATGGGTTGAGTCTGTTTTTCGGAAAATTTAAAACAGAGAAAAACATGTAGAAAACACAATGCCTCTCAGAGTTTACCTTGGTGTCGTTCTAGTGTACTGGATATGCAAGAACGGATTAAAAGCTTGAATCTGTTGCTGGAGTCTCAACTGGTCGAAAATAGCAACGATCCGCAACAAGCCGAAACGGATCTGAAATGATCTCCAACCAACAAGCAAAGGTTATAGAACTTGTGTTTAATGTTTTTGCATTGATTTAAGTCTTAAATACAATGTTTGCTTCAACTCACTGCTTGCAATGTCCCGGTCTCTCTTCTTTCCCTTTCTTCTCTCTTTTTCTTTCTTCTGCTTCTCTTTTCTTTTCTCTGTCTCAAGATTGTAAATCCCTTTTCTTTTGTGATCTTTTTTTCTTTCCTTTTATATTCTTTCTTTCATATCATATCTCACATTAAATGGCTGCCTGACTTTTCAGAAATGCCCATATCTTCATTCTGCAAGACAAGGTTCTTTCCTTTGCAAGGCAACTTGTCTTGCCGGCTCCAGTGTGCACTAGAGCCGAACGGTTCTAGTTTAGAGCCGTACGGCTCTGGTTCAAGAAACCAGAGCCGTCCGGTTCTATCGAAAACCGAAGCAAAAATCTAAAAATCAAACCTCCAACCTAAACCGTAGAGACCACTCGAGAGACCTATTCAGGAGTTTCGGATTGTGGATTGCTTGGTTTTCAGGACATTTGAGACACTCCAGGCAACAATCCGATCGCTTTCGAGAGCAATTCAAGTCCGTCTGCTCTAAAGGTAACTTGCGAACTTTCATCATAGAGGTCAGGAAAACCCGTGCTCACAGGCTGCCCCTCGCGGGACCAAAGTCGGTTCATAGTGGGCTATGAAGCCTAGAACGAGTTTGGTCTCGTGACAGAGAGTGGGTTGAGAAAGGATGAGAAAACACACCTGATGCCCCCCGTTAAGGTACAGTGTCGTAGACTCGCTGTGGGGGAGTGTTCCCGTAATATCGACTCGCTGTGGTGGAGTGTGCCCATAATATCAAATCGCTGTGGTGGAGTATGCCTGTGATATCGACTCACTGTGGTGGAGTTTGCCCATGGTATGGACTTACTGTGGTGGAGTTTGCCCGTGGTATCGATTTATTGTGGTGGAGTTTGCCCGTGGTATCGACTCACTGTGGTGCAGTTTGCCCGTGGTAATTTTAATTCTTCTCCATGTGGTGGAGCAACCAAATAATACTGTTTTCTCCGTGTGGTAGAGTGGACCGTTAAAGTTGAGTTAAAGCGCTTATTTATTCCTTGATCGATAATTTTGGAAATAAAAATTTTGGCCCCTTCAATGAAGAATAAATACGGCTCAGGGCTTTTTGGACCCTAGATACCTGCAAAATCAAATAATACCCACCCCAGTATTAAATTGGAATAAGTAGAAATCGTGAAAAAATAAAAGGAAATACAATTCTAGAACCAGAGCCAGGTGGCTCTGCCTTGGTGAGGCAGAGCCAGCGGCTCACAAATAGAGCCAGCCGGCTCAAGGCTAGAGCCTTAGAAATAAAAAGGGGGGCACCTCCCTTACCTCCTATTTTCTTTGTCTCCCTTTTGCCTCACTCTGTGAAAAATTTCTCCATCTCTCCTAGACCAAAATGAGGAAAATGCGAAGAGCTATTCTTCCAAATGCTCCCTCACAACCGTCTCCTCATGTGAGGTATTCTTTACCCGAAGGGGAATTTTTCCTGCCCACTGAATCTACAGTGGACGTGTATAGATTGTGAGAATGGTTCCATGTTGCGGAGTTAGAAGAAATGATCCTGTGCCTGTGACTTTGAAACCATATGTGCACATTATGCAAAATTTGGTTAGTTTTCATTTCTTTATATTACCTTTTCCTCTATTTTTGAATTCTTCCAAAATTGACAAAATTAGTTGAAATTACATGAAATTGATGCATGTTTAGAGTAGATTTTGCCCCTAGGAAACTCAATTCATGATTTAGAGTTGATTAAAATTGCTTTTTGGCGAAAAATCACAAAACCTAAGTTTTAGGAACCAAACCATCAGTTTTCCGAACAGAGCTGGCCAGCTCAACGTTTGAACCGTACGGCTGTGTTCGTCGTCTGGCGGCTCTGTTCTGGCCAGAGCAGAGCCGGCAGGCTATGGTTAGGGCCGGACGGCTCTGGTTCGACCAAAACCAAGATTCTGTGCTGCTAAATTTATTTTAAATGCTTCTGGTCGATTTATTTTTGCAATGCAAAATGTAAACAACTCATAAAACTCCCTGTATATTGTTTTGTAGATGCGGCAGAACAATCAAGGGGCCAGTTCTGTGACTGATGCATTGACCTGGTATCGAAGGCTCCCCAACGAGGTGCGGGAGTTGGTCGACTCAACCGGTTTGGACCGGTTCATTTGCTCGATGTGTGAGTCTGCATCCCGGACGAGTACAGGTCTATTGATGGCACTCTTGGAGCGATGGATGGACTCCACTCATACTTTCCACTTCCCTATCGGGGAGTTCACCATCACGCCCGAGGATTTCGTGGCTATCACCGGGCTATCCTTTGGTGGGCCTACAATAAATTTTAACCAGTTACTAGAGCAAGGAGGCTTTAGACTAGATGTGATCGCCATGTTGATTGGCTTGACTCCCGTGGGTAGGCGAGTTCAGGGGAGCACTCTGTGGGATTATTGGCTGAGTAGACAAGACAGACTGCCTGAGGGCTCTACATTCCCACTTAGGGAAGTGAGACACTACGCTTGGGCATTCTTGTTGTTCTCTTTGAGCACTCTATTGTTCCCCACAGGTCAAAGCGATCGGAACTTTGCTGTGCTCCCATCACTAATACAATTAGAGGACATTGGGAGTCTGAGCTAGAGGCGAGCTGGGTTGGCTCAACTATACTATGGCCTTGATGTCTGTGCCCGTGGGAGGCACAAGGAGTTGAAGGGTGCTTAGATAGTTCTTCATATGAGTTGCCTTCTTTTTTTTTATGCGGACTTTTTTGGTTATTTACAGATTTGGGCGTATGAGTACGCCTTCGTTCCTCAACCTAAATTAGCCATACCGGCTAATGCTGTGATTCCTGACTTTCCCTGACTGCGGCGGTGGTTGGGCTATGGTCGCAGTGAGGTGGACACCGACCCTTGGATTTGCTGTCAGCTTTTGGCGGGTATGACTTTTGAGCAGGTACCCCTCCAATTCAATCATCATTCATTTTTTTTAACTATAGGCTATATTCCAGGTGATCAAAAAGCCGTGGGGGAATGTTGTGTGGTCCATAGAGCTTATAGATGCTCGGAGGCTGGTGCCCCGACGATTTGTCATGGAGAGCCCTATTAGCTTGGAGTGGTACCTCAGGGAGAGGGTTACCGATTAGCGTGTCGGACCCCATGAGTGCAGGATCCCGCTTGCACCTCCAGTTGGACTGTTCTGGCCACATCTGTTGTCAAAGGAGGATCATCTAGATTTGTTTGGGTCCGAGTATGTAGTTATGGGAGATGAAGGTGACTACCCGTAGTTCATCCGCACACAGCTTCTTCCTCCCATCGGGATTGCACCGCCAGAGGATGCGCCAGCCGGGGTATTTCTTTGCCTTGCTTTACCTTCTGTCTATTTTGAAGTTGATCTGCCACTTACTCTTTCTTTTTTCTCTTTTTCTTAGCCATCTGAGAGAGGTAAGCGTCCACGTTCTTCATCTGGCAGGTGTTCCAGTGGTCATGGATCTGGGACTGCCGGTGGTCGGGGAGTTGGAGGTTCCTCTGCTCATACGGGTGTACCTAGTGTTGACACCAAGGCGGAGTACACTGAGCCCATTCCCTCTATGGTCCCTCCGGTGGTTCCTCCTGCTGGCTTCACCCTAGAACGTCTAGAGTACTTTGTGGAGCCTTGGGTGATGCTACAAAATGAAGTCAGGGAGTTTTATTGAGCAGATCTGCATATCGAGGCACACCCTCCACCTGTTGCTGTTCCACCTGACACGAAACATATGTGTATCCCTGCCCTTACTTTCTTTTGATTATTGTTTCAGCTACTGATCCAATCTTGTATGCTGTTCTTTGTACAGATTTCAATGACACAGGGGATGGCCCTATGCCAAGCGACTTCTGCTCTCAGGAATCTCTTTCTTTGGGATAATGTGTCACGACCCAAATCCCGGCCGTGATCGGCACTAGGGAACGGGTAGGCATATCGCCACCGGAACCCGTAGTAAGCCTAAAACCATACTCTAAATTAAAGTCTCAAAATATAATATTTAAATCCGTCATACTTAACACATTAGATCCTTTTCAAATACACAACATCAAATATAATCCTTACTCTAGTACTGCGGTCTAGAAATTTAATACAGTAGAAGCAATTAATGATAACCTACATAGTAAAACTAATGTGCCGCCCGGAGGAAGATCTTGGGCTGCAACACCCTTCTAGCTACCTGAAAAATTTAGGGAGTCAGACCTCCCATAGTGAATTAATTATATGCAATGCATGAATAATTTATCAATCAACCAATCACACAATACTTTACATATGTATATATATTTATATACATATATTTCGTACAGGCATTCATACACATGATTTCGGTAAACCAAATAATAAAACAAATTATTAATAAGTGGTTTTCATACGTCATGGACCCTAAACCTCAATACCCAAAGTATCACATAATCTACATAGCCATTCGGCTCTCTTATATCCAATGACTGGGGGACCGAGAATAACTCAACTGAACCCACACCCAGTCGGCTGGAGGACCGAGAATAATTCAACCGAACCCATACCCAGCCTCACTTAATTCCAATGCCATAATATCACATAGCCCGAGAATAACTCAACTGAGCTTATCCATAAACATATCATCAATTCATACATTTATTCCATAGGCCCGATGGTACCTGTGCACACAAGGTCCTGATGCCGCTCGCTAGGAAGCATGTCCATATACGTATTTAAACCACCATTGGAATTATATATAAATATAATTATAATTATAGGCGATGCCCTTTTAAATAATGATAATAACCACATAATAAAGGTTTAAACTTTGAAAAAATTTGTCATGAATGCAAATGCTAAATTAAGTATGCATAACATATAATTAACTCACAGATACTCCTAGCCGACGAATCCTATTTCTCCGGCTCTCCTGCTTCGCCTACCGGTTGGATGTCTACACAAGAGAATTTATAATGGAGATGAGGAAGAAAATAATTATTCTATTTATCCGAAATATCAATAGAAATTTCGGCAGAGTTTCCCCTATAAAATGGATATCCCCCTAATTAATATTAGGGTCAAACCTGCATAAAATTACACTTCTATAGTCCACACAACAATTCCAGTCGGTCTCCATAGACTGCAATTCAATAACCCGACTGGATAGCCAAACTCAATTAAATTCCATAATATACCAATTCTTCAACACATACACTAGCATTTAATTCAATCCATATCACATCAAATATTCCCTTCCTATTAACATTCTCAATTAATTCACTCCACTAACATAATTATATCATTCATAAACCAAGAATTTAACAACTATTTTCTTTCTAATTAATTAACTAATAGATTCCTAAAACTAATAAAATTTAACACTTAAGGAATTTGGGCAAGGTCCAAGAATTTATCTTTCTCCAAATAAGACTAGGAATATTTTTCAAGTACCTAATGTACCTCGCCGGAATTACTGCCCGTCGCCGGAAAATTTCAAACTTGCCCTATGTGAAAACGATTTCTACCATCAGCTAGATTATAATCTCAGGAGTTTAAATATACCATTACATTATTCTAATTCCAACTAAAACTCAAGAAATTGGAAAAATTAGAATTTTACCGACGAAGCTCCGATCACCGGAAAATCAAGCTTGTATGCTCCGATTCTCAACCTACCCAAACGTTTTCCAGCCTCCTGAGTTCATTTCCGGGGTCAGATTTTCGAAATTTTGGACGGAAGGTAGTGAATCGTGCAGGACAGCCAATGGCACGAAATTTCAAGCTTTTATCTCTCTCTCAACACTTAATTTCTCCTTTTAAAACTTACATAGAATTGTAGTACGTGTTGAGAGCTTCGTTTCGGTATAAAATTTGCGAAAAACGGATCAGAATTGAGGGAGAATTTGGGAGTTGAAATTTCAAATGTAAAAATGAAAGAAAGAAAGAAAAGAAAAAAGAAAAAGAAGAAAAAGAAAAGAAGGAGATGGCTGTGTATCGGTCGTCTCCAAATTTACTTAAATTGATTTTTGTAAAATATCCGCTATAATCCCTCCTTATTTGATAATTTTCCAATTCATCTCCAAACTTTTATAATTTCTCATTAACTTACTTAAATATATATATAACCATATATGCATCTAAACACTCTATATGGATAATCACAAAATAAATAATTCGGGGTATTACATTCTCCCCCCTTAAAGAAATTCGTCCTCGAATTTAAAATTTAAAGACTAACCTCATGATTGAAATAGGTAAGGATATTTGTTCCACATCTCCCACTCTGATTCCCAAGTGCACTCTTCCATGGCATGGTTACTCCATAGTACTTTCACCATTGGAATTTCTTTAATTCGTAGTTGACGAGTTTGTTGATCAACAATTGCCACGGGTTTTTCCTCATATGACAAGTCTCCACTAACTTGTACATTTTTAGGATGGAGGATGTGAGATGGATCCGTCACATATTTCCTTAGCATTGATGCATGAAAAACTGGATGGACTTGTGATGAATTGGGAGGTAATGCCAAATGATATGCCACCTCACCTACTTTCTTCAAAATCTCAAACAGTCCGATATATCGGGGTGTCAACTTTCCCTTTTTGCCAAATCTCATAATTCCTTTCATTGGTGACACTTTAATAAATACATACTCTCCTTCCATGAATGTTACATCCTTCCTCTTTGGATCGGCATAGCTTTTCTGTCTACTAAAAGCTGTTTGTATTCTTTGACGAATAATCGGGACTTTTTCTGAAGTAATTTGTATCAACTCCGGGCCAATAAGTTTCCTTTCACCAACTTCCTCCCAACATAAAGGGGATCTACACTTCCTACCATATAGTGCTTCATACAGAGCCATCCCAATGCTTGAATGATAGCTATTATTGTAAGCAAATTCAATGAGAGGCAAGTGTGCATCCCAATTACCACCAAAATCTAGCACACACATTCTTAGCATATCTTCCAAAGTTTGAATTGTTCATTCAGATTGACCATCCGTTTGAGGATGAAAAGCCGTGCTAAAATCTAATCTAGTGCCCAGAGCACTTTGAAGTTTCTCCCAAAATTTGCATGTAAAGACTGATCCTCTGTCTGACACAATGGACACTGGAACACCATGTAAACAAATGATTCTATCCATATAAACACGTGCCAATTTTGCTACTGAATATGTTGTCTTAACTGGAAGGAAATGAGCTGATTTAGTCAATCTTTCAACAATCACCCATATTGAGTAATACTCGTTCAACGTACGAGGCAATCCAACTACAAAGTCCATAGCTACTCGCTCCCACTTCCATTCGGGAATAGGTAACTACTGTAATAATCCCGAAGGCTTTTGATGTTCAAACTTTACTTATTGGCAAGTTAAACAACGAGCTACAAACCCCGCTACATCTCTTTTCATACCATTCCACCAATACAACTTCTTAAGATCTTGGTACATTTTTATAGAACCCGGATGTACATTATAGGCTGCAAAATGAGCTTCTTCCATGATCTCCTTTCTTAAATTATCCACATTAGGAACAAACAGTTGATCCCCATAACGTAGATATCCATCATCATCAATTTTAAAATCACAAACATTACCGTTTTTCAACTCAGTCAAAATTTCGCACAATTGAGGATCTTTGGCTTGAGCAGTTTTGATTCTATCAAGTAACACTAATCTCACTTTGAAATGTGCCAATATTGTTCCAGAGTTGACCAGTTCTAATTGCACTCCAGAATCACATAAATTATGCATCTCCTTAATCAAAGGCCTTCTTTCAACACTAATGTGAGCTAAACTACCTGAGGATTTTCTGCTTAAAGCATCTGCCACAACATTAGCCTTGCCTGGATGATACAATATCGTACAATCATAATCTTTCAACAGCTACATCCATCGTCTTTGCCTTAGATTCAAATCCCTTTGTTGGAATATGTATTTAAGACTCTTGTGGTTAGTGTAAATCTCACATGTTTCTCCATACAAATAATGCCTCCATATCTTCAATGCAAAAAACACTGCCGCCATTTCTAAGTTGTGAGTTGGATAATTTTGTTCATGTTTCTTTTATTGCCTCGATGCATAAGCAATAACCTTTCCATTTTGCATCAACACACAACCCAAACCAACTCTAGAAGCATCACAATAAACAGTGAATCCTCCAGATCCAGACGGTAAAGTAAGTATTGGTGCCGTGGTCAAACAATCTTTCAATCTTTGAAAACTATTCTCACATGCTTCTGACCAAATGAAAGGAACATTCTTTTGAGTTGGTCGGGTTAAAGGTGCTGCTATCTTGGAGAAATCTTGAACGAATCTCCTATAGTAGCCGGCTAAACCCAGAAAACTTCAAATTTCTGTCATTGTAGTAGGTCTCCTCCAATTTGTAATTGCTTCCACCTTTTTCGGATCTACTTGTATTCCATCCTTGGACACTACATGTCCTAAAAATGCCACACTATCCAACCAAAACTCACATTTAGAGAACTTGGCATAAAGCTGATGTTCTCTCAAAGTTTGTAATACCATTCGCAAATGGTATGCATGCTCCTCCTCACTTCTTGAATACACCAATATATCATCGATGAGCACAATTACAAAATGATCTAAGAATGGCTTGAACACTCTATTCATGAGATCCATAAATGCAGCTCGTGCATTGGTTAAGCCAAATGGCATTACTAAATATTCATAATGATCGTATCATGTTCTGAATGCTGTCTTAGGTACATCTTCACCCCTGATTCTCAATTGATGATACCCAGACCACAAATCAATCTTGGAAAAGTAACATGCACCTTGCAATTGATCAAACAAATCATCAATCCGAGGAAGTGGATACTTATTGCGGATAGTCACCTTATTCAACTGCCTATAATCGATGTAAAGCCGTAGTGACCCATCCTTCTTCTTAACAAACAACACGAAAGCACCCCAAGGAGATACACTAGGCCGAATGAAACCCTTATCGAGTAATTCCTGTAGTTGTTCCTTTAACTCCTTCAACTCTGTTGGTGCCATCCTATAAGGTGGCATAGATATTGGAGCGGTACCAGGGGCTAAGTCAATGCAAAATTCAATTTCCCGTTCGGGAGGCATTCCTGGTAAGTCTTCAGGAAACACATTAGGAAATTCATTTACAATAGGAACATTCACAATATTTCCTTCATCAATGCTTGTGTCCTTAACAAAGGCCAAATACCCTTGACACCCTTTGTGCAAAAGCTTTCTAGCTGTTATGGCCGATATCAAATTTGAAGAAGACATCTCTTTATCACCTTGGAATTCAAATTCTACATCTCCTGGCACACTGAACCTTGCCACTTTCCTTCGACAATCCAAAGTGACAAAGTGTTGGAACAACCAATCCATTCCCAAGATAACATCAAAATCAATCACGTCAAGTAGAACTAAATCTGCTAACAAATCTCTTCCTTCAATTGTAACAGGACAAGAAGGAAATACAAGTTGTGTTTCTACTGACTCATGTAGTGGTGTAGTCACAGATAAAGTACACTCTAGCATTTCAGGAATTCTACTTATTTTCGTAGCAAAACAAGGAGAAATAAAAGAATGTGTAGCACCGGGATCCAAAAGTACTTTAGCATCCATATAGCATACAGGGATAGTACCTGAAACCACAGCATTTGAAGTTTGAGCATCATGTGGAGTGAGAGTGAACACCCTTACTTGTCCTTATCCAGTTTGAGGATTCCTTCCTCCTCCCCTACCTCTACCTCCAGAATGACATAGCAGGCACATGCTTAAACTGTGTTGGTGAAGAGAAATTTCCCTGCTGCATTGGAAAATTAGGCCTTATTGTATTGGATGAAGACCCTTGAGAAGGAGTTGGCTGAAATCCTAATTGTGGACATTGTCTAGCAAAATGTCCAGGCTGCCCATATCTAAACTGCCAGGAGCAACATAACAAGGACCCTGATGATTTTTGCCACAATTAACACAAGCACTAGAGCCTGATGTAGAACTACTATGGCCAAAACTGGAACTTTGTCCACCACCATATTGGTAGAACCCTCTACCATGCCTTTGACTGTGGCGCCCCTTCTTGTGAAATCTTGTCTTCTGATTAGAAGATTGTGCACTTCCCATGTGAAAATTACCTGTATTACCCATTGTAGCAGAAGAAGACTGACCACCATCTCTAGGCTTAGGATTCTGAATAGATTGAGAAATCAAATTTGCTTGATTAAAATCAAGCTCCATTCATTTTGCAGCATCAACCAACTGAGAAAAAGTGCATCCTCTCATTGTTGAGAAAGCATGCAAAGAAGTATACTGCTCTCCCAACCTTGAAATGAAAGTAGAACACTTAATCCTTTCATTTTGCATCACTTCTGGAACATACCTGCCCAACCTTAAAAATTGTCGATGAAACTCCTTCACGGACATATTCCTATCCTTTCTAAAGGTCACAAATTTTCTCCTCTGCTCTTCACTGTAGCTAAATGGAATGAAAGTCTCTTTAAATAGCTCTTTGAATTCATCCCATAACATGTTCTGCATTTGAGGAAAAACATAATCCTTAAACCAAACTCCTGCATCACCTCTTAAAGAGTGTTCCGCCATTTGGATAGTTTCATATTCATTGGTTTCAAATATCTTGCATTCTTCTCAACTTCATCAAGGTAATCCATAGCATCCCCATCAACACCATCATATGTAGTAGGATTCATTCGGGCAAATCTTTCAACTCTACCCATACCACTAGAGCTGTCTTCATTCTGTCCTTGTCTTATCAACATTTGATGCATTACTTTTACACCTGATAAGAACTGGTTAAAGTTGAATCCTTAAGGGAATTGTGGAATATTTTGGTGCACAGTGTGCGGACGCTCTACTTGATCCTCTTCCAAATTTCCTTGCCTTCCATACCTTCCTTGTGGAATTTGTGACGGATTTTGTTGCACATTTTGCAAACGTTCTACTTGTTCATCCTGCGGATTTACTTGTCTTCTAGGTCTACCTCTGCCTCTTCGAAGGGGTGGAGGCAGTAGTGGTGGAGGTAAATCACTACCTTCATGATGTTCAAAATTCTCATCACCCAAATCCTCAATTTCGGGTTCATCAGGTGTTCTTACAGCTCTTGATCGCCTCATTCTAAAATCAAGAATAGATATTAGAAATAACAAGGCTCTTTCGGTAAGCTGATTTCTACCTATGAGAAGACTATCAAAGACGAGTTCAAATCCTAACTCCATAGTACAAGATTACTAGGTCAGAAAATCTTAAACCTAAGCTCTGATACCAACTTTGTCATGACCTAAATCCCGGTCGTGACAGGCGCTAGGGAACGGGTAGGCATATCGCCACCGGAACCCGTAGCAAGCCTAAAACCATACTCTAAATTAAAGTCTCAAAATATAATATTTAAATCCGTCATACTTAACACATTAAATCCTTTTCACATACACAACATCAAATATAATCCTTACTCTGGTACTGCGGTCTAGAAATTTAATACATTAGAAGCAATTAATGATAACCTACAGAGTAAAACTAATGTGCCGCCCGGAGGAAGATCTTGGGCTGCAACACCCTTCTAGCTACCTGAAAAATTTAGGGAGTCAGACCTCCCATAGTGAATTAATTATATGCAATGCATGAATAATTTATCAATCAACCAATCACACAATACTTTACGTATGTATATATATTTATATACATATATGTCGTACAGGCATTCATACACATGATTTTGGTAAACCAAATAATAAAACAAATTATTAATAAGTGGTTTTCATACGTCATGGACCCTAAACCTTAATACCCAAAGTATCGCATAATCTACATAGCCATTCGGCTCTCTTATATCCAATGACTGGGGGACCGAGAATAACTCAACCGAACCCATACCCAGTCGGCTGGAGGACCAAGAATAATTCAACCGAACCCATACCCAGCCTCACTTAATTCTAATGCCATAATATCACATAGCCCGAGAATAACTCAACC
Organism: Euphorbia tirucalli; assembly: GCA_039660915.1. Classification (NCBI taxonomy): domain Eukaryota; kingdom Viridiplantae; phylum Streptophyta; class Magnoliopsida; order Malpighiales; family Euphorbiaceae; genus Euphorbia; species Euphorbia tirucalli. The sequence continues at coordinate 22,986,394 of CM077632.1, forward strand.
GAGCTTATCCATAAACATATCATCAATTCATACATTTATTCCATAGGCCCGATAGTACCTGTGCGCATAAGGTCCTGATGCCGCTCGCCAGGAAGCATGTCCATATACGTATTTAAACCACCATTGGAATTATATATAAATATAATTATAATTGTAGGCGATACCCTTTTAAATAATGATAATAACCACATAATAAAGGTTTAAACTTTGAAAAAATTTGTCATGAATGCAAATGCTAAATTAAGTATGCATAACATATAATTAACTTACAGATACTCCTAGCCGACGAATCCTATTTCTCCGGCTCTCCTGCTCTGCCTACCGGTTGGATGTCTACACAAAAGAATTTATAATGGAGATGAGGAAGGAAATAATTATTCTATTTATCCGAAATATCAATAGAAATTTCGGTAGAGTTTCCCCTATAAAATGGATATCCCCCTAATTAATATTAGGGTCAAACCTGCATAAAATTACACTTCTATAGTCCACACAACAATTCCAGTCGGTCTCCATAGACTGCAATTCAATAACCCGACTGGATAGCCAAACTCAATTAAATTCCATAATATACCAATTCTTCAACACACACACTAGCATTTAATTCAATCCATATCACATCAAATATTCTCTTCCTATTAACATTCTTAATTAATCCACTCCACTAACATAATTATATCATTCATAAACCAAGAATTTAACAACTATTTTCTTTCTAATTAATTAACTAATGGATTCCTAAAACTAATAAAATTTAACACTTAAGGAATGTGGGCAAGGTCCAAGAATTAATCTTTCTCCAAGTAAGACTAGGAATATTTTTCAAGTACCTAATGTACCTCGCCGGAATCACTGCCCGTCGCCGGAAAATTTTGAACTTGTCCTATGTGAAAACGATTCATACCATCAGCTAGATTATAACCTCAGGAGTCTAAATATACCATTATATTATTCTAATTCCAACTAAAACTTAAGAAATAGGAAAAATTAGAATTTTACCGACGAAGCTCCGATCACCGGAAAATCAAGCTTGTATGCTCCGATTCTCAACCTACCCAAAGGTTTTTCGGCCTCCTGAGTTCATTTCCGGGGTCAGATTTTTGAAATTTTGGACGGAAGGTAGTGAATCGTGTGGGACAGCCAATGGCACGAAATTTCAAGCTTTTATCTCTCTCTCAACACTTAATTTCTCCTCTTAAAACTTACATAGAATTGTAGTACGTGTTGCGAGCTTTGTTTCGGTATAAAGTTTGCGAAAAATGGATGAGAATTGAGGGAGAATTTGGGAGTTGAAATTTCAAATGTAAAAATGAAAGAAAGAAAGAAAAGAAAAAAGAAGAAGAAGAAAAAGAAAAGAAGGAGATGGCTGTGTATCGGCCATCTCCAAATTTACTTAAATTGATTTTGGTAAAATATCCGCTATAATCCCTCCTTATTTGATAATTTTTCAATTCATCCCTAAACTTTTATAATTTCTCAGTAACTCACTTAAATATATATATATATATATATATATATATATATATATATATATATATATATATATATATATATATATATATATATATATATATATATATATATATATATATATATAACCATATATGCATCTAAACATTCTATATGGATAATCACAAAATAAATAATTCGGGGTATTACATACTGGAGTGTTGACAGTAAGTACCTACGTTGACAAGTGCATATGCATGTAAGTATGCTTCAGATGCACGTGTATGCATGACATGATGCTCCTATTGTTTATGGTACAGGCTGCACTCGCCGCCCGTCAGCATGAGAATGCTCGTACGAGGGTGGAGACGGAGGAGATGAAGAGGACCATTGCAGACCTCACATTCATGAATGAGACTCTCCGCATTCAGTTGGATGACTGGGAGGCCGGTCGGTGTGTCTTTGGTGATGGCGTCGGAGCTGAGGGCGAGGAGGATGATGACTCGATTAATGGGGGTTAGTCGTAGATCTTGTTTTCTGTATTTTTGTAGTTTTGTGTTGATGCTGCCTACCTGTGGGCTAGGATAGAACATCATTGTGTACATGTACATATTTTCATTGTGTGACCATTGACTGATGTACCACTTTTGTTGATATTCTATAAAAATTCCTCCTCCTTGTTGATCTGTTATCTTCTCTTTGTTGGAACCTACTTTACTGATGGCATTTCATCTATTTTCTATGCAGAGAAGAGTAACCATTCAATTCTATTTCCCGTGCCCTCTCTGATGGATCAACTTCATGACCGCCTCAGGGACTACTGGAGAACATGCCGCACTTCCAACTGGACCTTATTGGTGCCCTTTAGTCTACATTCCATGCAGTTTTACATGAATGTGCCCTTAAATCGGACCTTTTTGGCGACTGTAACCCGATTCTGGGATCTGATGGACCACGTTTTTTGCTTTTTCGGGCAAGAATTGTGCCCGATGGTAGAGGAATTTGGGGCCATCCTCTTTTCTCCTTATCCTTGTGGAGTCAGGTTAGCCGTTCTTGACCCTGATTCAGACAACCTGTAGGCACTTCGAGGGTTACTAAATACAGCACATTTGGACCACCTGCTCCCTGATGAGACTGCCCCTAAGAGACTCAACATATCCATCGTTATGGACGTGTGTTTTGCCTTAAACCCCTCTATCCCTAGTTGGGCTTTTCTGATGGGTCTGCTATTGATGTCCCTTTATCTGTGTGAGTCAAGAGACGGGACTTATGATTTTCGGTTAATCCCGGTGGTGGCCTAGATGGCCGACGGTGCTTCACCTGTGGGAATCATCCTAGCTGAGAATTTGATCTATCTAGATTCTATCCACTTTGGTCACCCGATTGAGACATATGAATGTCCTTTTCTGCTTCAGGTTGATTCTCAACTCTGAATTTGATATTCCGATTAAACATGCACCCTACTGATTGACCATCTTTTCTGCAGATCTGGCTATTGGAAAAGTTAAGTCTCCTGAGTGCTCCTCTACCTCAGCCGAGATATGTTCCAAAACGTTTCTGGGCCCGTCGTATATAACTTACAGACTTTGCCACATAGACTACAAAAGAATGGTTCAATTGGTTGAGAGAAAGAACAGACGTAGCTATCTGCTGGGTGTGTCCCTCGTGGGAGATCTCGCAGGTGGTTACAGAGAGTTGGGCAGGAGGTGTACAGCTCCTCGGACTATTCAAGGTGACATTTTATTCTCCTGCATGATTATGTAGACAATACGGGCAAGCACAGGGGGTGCCTCGTTTTTTATGCACGACAGAGTAGGGTGAATTCACACAACAATGGCCCAGGCACGTGCAACAGCAGTGGATGAATCCCACCTGCTTTGAGGTTTTGAGGTATGGTGAAATAGCCTTGACAGAGACAGATGGTCGGTACAGAGCCTGGTTAGCTGAGTTGGTGACCTGTCCCACAAGGCGTGAGCGTGGGATCCTAACCATGAGGTATCTCAGCCTGTAGGTCTCCCCTATGCTGTATGAAGTTATGGCTAGTTAACATTTATTTTGCTGTTTTATTTTATGTCCTTACTTTTGCATAGACTGCCCTCGCGGGTTTTCAATCTATCGGACTATCTTAACTTTTGCCTGGACTGCCCTTTTGGGTTTTCAATCCAGCAGACTTTTTATTTGCATCTTAAATTTTGCGTGGACCGCCTTTCGGTTTTTGATCCACCAGATTTTTATTATTATTTTTTTAATTTTTTTTAATTTTAATTTTAATTTTTTTATTATTTTTTTTTATGAACGGGAAGAGCAAAAAGATAAGAGTGAGCAATTATGCAAAATAGATTACTAAATTCAGCGAACTTGGAATTTTTATTAAACGAAAATGAGCATAAATTCATTCATCCATTAAAGAAACATTTAGCACAAATGACATCAATAATGAAATAAAACTAGGGACAAGTACAATAATGGTGTGCGCTTCAACCGAACTCACACCTGCTATCGACCAGTCTATACAGATTTTTTGGCTAATAGGAATTCCTCACTTGTCCTAATTTTTGCGTGGACCGCCTTTTCGGTTTTAAGACCATCGAACTTATTACCCCCTTTTTTTATATAAAGTACCACTTAAGCCTGTCTTGATTGACGGGGTCAACAAATTCGTTTCCATCCATATTCATGATTTTTACGGCTCCCTTAGACAGCACCTTCTTTACCACATACGGTCCTTCCCAATTAGGTCTGAACTTCCCTCATGCATCCGTATGAGTCTGCTTCATCAGTTTGAGCACAAGATCACCAGCTTTAAGAGGGCGCTTCAGATGGCGAACTCTACCATTATAAGCCCGGGCTATTCGCTGCTGATACATCTGCAGACGATCCAATGCTTGAAGTCGCTTTTCATCAATCAGGGCCAACTATTCGTACCGTGACCGCATCCATTCTGATTTAGGTATCTGTGCCTCCATCACTATTCTCAAGGATTTCAGGTTAGTTTCAACTGGCAATACGGCTTCCATTCCGTACACTAACGAGTAAGGTGTCTCACCAGTTGGAGTCCTGATACTTGTTCTGTACCCCCACAAAGCGAAAGGTAGCTTGTCTACCCAATCCCTGTACGTGACAACCATCTTAGCCAGAATTTTCTTGATACTTTTATTGGCTGCCTCCACTGCCTCGTTGGCTTGTGGGCGATACGGTGAAGACTTATGGTGCTCGACTCCTCTGTCCTAAAACAACTGCGTTGTTACCCCTTGGAACTGAACACCATTATCTGTTACCATGTGGTGTGGGACTCCATACCGGGCGAAGATATTTTTCTCAATAAACTTAGACATCTTCTTGGCCGTGAGGTTTGCTGAAGATTCCGCCTCCACCCACTTCGAAAAATAATCTACAGCCACAACAATGAAGCGGTGTCCATTTGATGCTGGTGGCCTTATCTCTCCAATAATGTTGATCCCCCAAGCAGCGAACGGCTAGGGAGTCGAGGACATCTGATGCTCGAATGGAGGAAGATGGCTAATGTCTCCATATATCTGACACTCATGGCACCTTTTCACCCTTTCAATACAATCAGCCTGGATTGTGAGCCAAAAGTACCCTTGTCTCAAAATTTTCTTTGCTAGGGCTAAACCGCTCATTTACGGGCCGCACGCTCCCGCATGTATCTGATCTATCAGCACTTTGGCTTCTTTCTCGGTTAGACACTTTAGTAGTAATCCATTTGTGGTTCGCTTAAAAAGCTGATTATCAAAGATCCTGAATTGCGCTGCTAACCTTCGGAGAGTAATCTTATCTGCTTCAGTGGCATCTTCGGGGTATGTCCCTTTCTGAGGAAACTGTAAAATGTCATTATACCATGGATGATCTTCTATCATAGCCACCATAACCTTTTCTACTCTATAGTAAGGACTCTGTGATACCTCCAGCACAATTGGCCGAATCGGTTACTTCTGGGGACCTTCCCACATGGACGACGGATTGGCCAACAAATCCGCCATCTGATTTTCTTCCCTAGGCACATGTATGAATTCACAACTCCCAAAGACTTTGATCCTTTCCCAAATGACCTCAAGGTAGGGACGAAGGGACTCTTCTTTAATTTCCCAATCTCTAGTGATTTGCTTCACGACTAATGCCGAATCTCTAATGATAAGGGTTTCATGGGCTCCTAAGGTGATCAGGGCATCAATTCCAAATAGACATGCTTTTTACTCTGCCCCATTGTTGGTTATAGGAAAATTCAACCTTTTTGCTAGGGGAAAAACTTCTTCGTCAGGTGTCCCAATGATCACTCCCAATCCTGCTCCGTGCTTATTTACAGCCTCATCAAAGTACATAACCCATCTGACTGGTTCTGCTTCTAACACTGCCAACTGTTCATCTAGAAATTTGAGATTCTCCACATAATCTGAGTCAACTGGCTGATTTGCCAAAAATTCAACCACTGCCCTTCCCTTGACCGTCTTCTGAGTGATGTATTCGATGTCAAATTCTGACAACAACAATAGCCACCGTGATAGCTTTCTCGTTAACGCTTGAGTTTGGCATAGATACTTCATCGGATCGACCTTGGCCACTGCCTGAACCTTGTAAGATTGAAAGTAGTGCCTGAGCTTCTTTGTTAGCCATACCATTGCGGCGTAAGTCTTTTCTACCACTATGTATCGAGCCTTATACTCTAGCAGTTTCTTACTTAAATAATAAATAGCATTCTCCTGGCCACTTCTCACTCTTGAACCAGCATTGCCCTAACCGACGCATCTTCGATGGCCAAATAGAGGATCAATGGCTTTCCTGGTACTGGAGGCTTCAGAACTGGAGGATTCATCAGGTAGCTTTTAATCCTGTCAAATGCTATCTGACACTACTCATTCCACTCCATCAGCTGGTTCTTCTTTAGAAGCTTAAATGAACCGGCTAACATACTGTAGCGACCTCAGGAACGACCTCACTTTCTTCTCCGTTTTAGGCGCAAGCATATCCCTGATGGCTTTGATCTTATCTGGATCCATTTTTATACCCCTCTGACTCACAACGTGCCCCAGAAGCTTTCCTCATGTTACTCCAAACACGCACTTCTTTGGATTCAGACGTAGATTATACCTCTCAATCCTAGTCAGAAATCTGTCTAGGACGGCAGGATGCTCTTCCCGGGTCATTGATTTGACTAGCATATCATCAATGTACACCTCTACCTCTTTATGGATCATATCATGTAAAAGTGTCGTGACGGCCTGTTGATAAGTCGCTTCGGTGTTCTTCAGCCCAAACGACATGACCCTGTAATAGTAAACTCCCCATTCCATGATGAAGGCCGTCTTTACCTTATCAATGATGTTCATAAGGATCTGGTTATACCTGGAGAAACCGTCCATGAATGAATACATAACTGCCCTGGCATCACTGTCAATCAGAACATCAATATGTGGAATTGGGAAGTCGTCTTTCGGTGAGGCCCTATTCAAATCTCTGTAATCCACACAAACGCAGACCCTTCCATCCTTCTTCGCAACCAGTATGATGTTCGCCAACCACTGAGGGTACTCCACTACCTCTAAGAACTTGGCCTTAATTTGCTTCGCTACCTCCTCTTTTACTTTTTCTGCCCATTCCGGACACAACCTTCTGAGCTTCTGCTTCACTGGTGTGATCTTTGGATCGATGGGAATTCTATGCTTAAGCAGTACTTTCACTAACTCTTTTCTCTCATTCGGTGTGAGTTCTTTCGAAATGGATACCATTTTCGGATCATTCTCTGTCCTTAGATTTATTTCATGTAGAGATGCTTCATGAATGCTAAAAACATTAAATGAATGCTTGAATGTATGCACAGTTCCATCAGGAAAAACATCACACAAGTAAGCAAAATCAGATTTCATTGCATTAAATGCCACATAAGCAGCATTGTTCACATCAGAAAGAGGAGAACAAATACACTAAAGTAGTTTTCATCCTCCACATACAGAGGGTCCTCATTATCAATGCATTCTTCAAAAAGGTTCATCAGACCACTTTCCAGCTTGATCTTCTGCTCTTCAAACAACCTCTCCTCTAGGGCCTTCATCTTGCCCTTCATCATAATCTTTGTCAATTCTTTCACTGCCTCCTCAACCAGCTTCTCTTAAACCTTTTTGACCTTCAACTTTTCCTCCTCACCTGCTTTATTTGCTTTCATCAAAACAGACAGAGCACGGACAATGGCATCCACCGCCAACTCCACTTCGCCTTTCACCAGGTCAGCTTTCAGGAACTGCTCGCCTTTGTTCCTGAACTCAATCTAGACTTTAGCCGCTTCATCCACAATAGCCTTCCCTGTGCCACTTGCTTCGGATCTCAGCATGCCCACGATCGGCTCAACACCGTACATTCCATAATCAACTACATCAGCAAAGAATTCAAAAACCTAGTACCTCCTTATCTTCGAACTTGACAGGCTCATACTCTCCCTTGTAGACTTCTTTGGTTGCACGCATAAAAGTATCAACCAAGTTCACATACTTCTTTGTGGATCTTTTCATGTCTTTATTATAACCCAACCCAGCTCGACAATACTGGCCCACTTCGATATTGAACTCGGGGATACCTTACTGATTCACCCCTAGCCCTTTTCCCGGCTCAAACTTTTGCTTGGAAAAATATTTATGGATCCAGTTGGGGAATTTAGGCTTGTCGGATATGACTGTTGCCTGAAATCCAGTGACAGGCTGCTCTGCAGTGTTCAAAGCTGCTACTACAGAAGGCTCATCTACTTCAGCAGTCAATCTTTCCTCTAATTAGAAACTTGATCTTCTGGTGCAAAGTGGAGGGTAACCTGCCAAGAGCATGAAACCACGGCCTCCTTAACAGCAAAGAGAATGTGACTAGAATATCTATCACAGTGAACATAACTTTAGACTTGACCTTGCCCACCTTCACTTCAGCCTCAAAAGTTCCAATCATAGTTCGTTTACTGTCGTCGTAGGCCTTTATAATAGTCGTAGACTTACACAGTGCTTCAGGACTGATCCCCAGATATGGCAGTACTTTTGCCGGGCAGATGTTCAAGGCTGAGCCATCATCCACCATCACACAAGGCATCGTTTGATCCATGACTTCTACTTTCAAATATAATGCCCTGTTATGGTTTACTCCTTTTGGTGGTAAATCAGATACTCCAAAACTGATCTCCGGTGCTTTATTGGGCTTCACATCTACACCCTTTATTAATGCACAAACTTCATTGGGGGACATAGTAGGGGAAGCGTCCATCTCCATAAGCTGCTTCACTACTGCCTTGCGATGCCACTTTGATTCCATAAGGAAATGCCAAACACTAGCACGCGCTGGAGTCCTTTTCAACTGTACCACCACTTCATCTTCTTCACCTATCCTTGGAATAGGATCCACGACATCATTTTCTTCCAGAGTGGTATTTCTCCTTGGTGGAGCAGGAGGTGTTACGACCAAAGGTTAATAAACCCTTCCACTCGTCGTTATGTGAATTATCGGCCTATCCTTGGCTATAATAGTTCCTCTTTTTGTCTCTACCAGGAAGATGGGCTTTATTATCTCATAAGGCCTACAAACTTCTTCTTCATCATCATCCAACTTAATGTCTTCTATATTGAACGGACCTTGCTTACTTCCAGATGCTGTCCCTTGAGTCTTAACCCTCTTTTTCTCCTCCTCTTCCATCGATACTGCCTGCACACTTGGATTTGCCTTAATAAATTAGGCGAACACAAAATTATCAAGGAGGGATGATTGCACCATGCTCACTTGGTTCCTGAAGTTTGGTAGAGGGTTCGTTTAAACATTTGGCTTCAACTGGGGCTTGACTATCTTTCCATCTGCGATCAACTGGCATGTAGCTTTAATTAACTGAGTACACTCATTTGTCCAGTGCCCAGTCATGACATGGTATGCACAAAAATTATCCTTGTCAGCTTCAAATGGAGGAGAAAATTTTTTTATACTTTGCAGCAACCCAACCTTTCCGCATTTCATGAAAATTCTGCTCGGCAATTCTACCCATGGGCTAGTGATTCTTTGGGGAGTCCCCACTGGTCTACCCTGATTTACCGCCACTATTTATGCCCCTCGTTCTTGAATAGAAGCCGTGGTCTGAACTACCTTAGTACCACTGCCCGTGGCTACTGGTTTTGAGCTCCCGCTTTCGTTTTCTCCGGAATACCCTTGGCTACCTTGATATCCCCCTACACTTTGCTTGGTCCTCTGCTCCTCCTCTTCGTACCTTTCTATACGCTTCGCATACTCCAAAACATCATTGAAAACTTGGAACCTCTTCAGCTTCATTTTATCTTTATATAGGGGCAGGCTCCCATCTACTAATTTCACAATTAAAGATTCTTGCTTCAGGGCTCCATCCACAAGGACCTGAACGTCCATCCATCTCCGGTAATATGCCCTAAAACTCTTATTGGGTTTCTAGCGAATCCTCTCCAAATCCTCCAATGTCATCTCAACCTGGGTGTTATATGCATACTGCCTGATGAAAACCTCAGCGAGGTCCTCCCAGGAAGAGCTAGTGTGCGAGGGGACTCTCATATGCCATTTAGCTGCTGCACCTCTGAGGGTTGTTGGGAAAAGATTGAGCAAGTGATTCTTATTTAGTCCCGTGCTCATCAGGAGCCTTACATAATTATCCAGATGAGTCTCTGGTGGACCTTCCCTAGTGTAGGGTGTAATATAAGGCATGTGGAACCCAACCGGAAGAGGATCATTTTCTGCTATCAGCACATCCGGATTGGCACATTGAGTCAGACCTGACCTCACCTTAGGTGATGGGGCATCAAGATTCGGGAACTTTTGGTGCAAGAGTCTTTCTATAGTCGTCTCGATGAATACCTGTTTGTCTTTTTGGGTAGCTGGCTCCTTTTCCATCTGACTATCTACATTCCTGACCGTAGCCTCTACTTCGCTTCCTCCCGGCACATTACCCTGAGATCTAGCTCTGATTTGCACATTCTCATCTGAACTTCCCGCGAATCCCAAGTTCAACTGCCCCGAACTACCCCCATTCAGAATCAGAATCCCATCCTGTTAGGTCAACTCTTTTTCTTCAGCCATCGCCATCTTCACCCGCTCTTTGATTATTGCCTTAAACTGATCAGATGTCAGAAAGGCATTCACAATGGCAGCTATATCCTGCACAGACATGCCTCCAACATTAGTTTCATTCGGGTTACCCATTTCTGATTCTACTGCTTCTTCTAGCAAAAACTGACTGTCAATCGGTAAAGAAGGCAATTGATCCTCTAACTCTTCCTCCGAATCAGATCCCAATCCTTCTCTGGTCTCAGCCACGATGCCCAATTCTAGTCGATTGATTTCCAGGTCTACTCTCACTAACTGCTTCGAGATTCTATTCCACACTGCACATTTCAATGGAAAGTTAGGCGTAACAAACATGGTATGGACCTAGACTTGATTCTTTAAATGCCACACTTTGCATGGATATGGGATGATTGGGATGAGATGAAAATGGATAAATGAACATGATTATGACATCTAATAAAATCTACTTTTTTACTTGACCTCTCGAGAACACCCAACGCTATGCATAATGAGTGCATGAGAGCCGTCACGCGGACAGAGTTTCGGTGCTTTAAGGGCACCTAATGAGAAATGAAGTGAAGTCGTGTATGTCACTTCACACGGACAAAGGTTCGGCGCTTTAGGGGCAATATGGTGATATGGAATGGTCATGTTAGAAATGATCCACGGACAGAGCTTCGATGCTTTTAGGGCGTCAGACATGTTATGGTACATGAAAACAAATCATGCATACAATAGCACACGGACAAAGGTTAGGCATTCATGGAATGCCTTACGTGATTTTGGAAATGTCATGAAATGCCACTAGATACATAAGATTCGGTGCTCATGAAATGCCTTCAATGATTAATGAGATGTCATGAAATAATCCGACATGGATTACGACACGAAATGAGACTTTCGGAATCTCTTTTATTCCAACGATAAATGTTTATGATGTCATGAAATAGAGTTGTGTATTCCACTTACACAATCACGGGCCTAAACCCTTTACGAGTGTTTTAATTGGTGTATTTGGTGAAATGGTTGATTTAATCCAATACACCAACATTAAACGAGAGTTTTGGGGCTCCCGGGATGAAATGTGATGAAAGCGCTTGGCATTCTTGGGATGCCTAAATCGTGATGAAATGGATGCATGCTCGAGTCACACAAATGCAAATGGCTGCATAAAAACATGGTCAAGTGTGGCATACGAAGTGACGCATGTATGATTATGGGTATGTTGATGCATAAAAATGTGCATGGCATACGAAAATAGACATGGCTGCAAAAGATGTGGTTAGAAACACGCATGCATGCGGTCATGCCTTAAAATATGGCTGCACAAAACGTGGTTAGTGGCGATCATGAATGATGATAGATTTGATGCGTGATGCATGATGTATCAGGAGATGAAAAGAAAGGCAAACAGACACAAACAAATGTTAGCGCATGCAATAATGCACTCCCTTCCAACCGTATTCCTCCAACGATTGGTCTTGCATTCTTCCTAGGTGTTGGGTCTCTTTGCCACCGACGGGGGATACCAAAGGTGCACACTCAATTGTCCAATTTTAATTTTATGTTTTGGTAACGCTAAGGAAAGTTACTAAGTCATTATATGTAGGCCAAAGTCAAACCAAGGGTCGTACAGGCTCCCATAGCAAATAAACACTTCCCCACCACAGAACACGATGTAAGGTCATGCGGGGCTATGAGTGGTTTACCCCGTCGGGTGTCTCCAATCCTGGCGGTAGAGGTAGGCCACCTTCTTGGGTAAACCGGGGTGAAACAATGTATTTGAGGGGTTGAGAAAAAGAAAATGTCATGATATGCAAGGTATGAATTTATATGGCATTTATAAATTGATAAACAAATACAAGCGATGTTATATTTCAATAGTTGCCTAAGTTCCTTAAGTGTTTAAGAAAAACATTTTAAGAAACATAATTATCCCCAGCAGAGTCGCCACTGTGAGTGGACGACCTTTTTTTTAGAAAGAAGGAACGTGGTGAAGCGAACCGAGGAAAAAGAAAAGAAATAAATAAATGGTTTGGTGATGTTTTGGGAAAAGGGTTTGTTTATCTTATATTGGGAAAAATCATTTGTTCATTTTGGAAATTCTTTTCGTAGAAAACATTTTCCCGATTTATTACTTAAAGACCTTGAAACCTAAATTTCGAGATCAGTGACATAGTCGCCACCCGGATCAGCTCATCCGGGAAATTCCAGTACAGCTCCCTACCGAGCGCAGACTACTGTACTTAATCCAGAGATTCAGGATTCGGGCAACTTACCTACTTAACCTCAAGCTTGTATTCGATTTATTATTTGTAAAACCATATTTATTCAATTTATAATCTTTCTCTAACCCAATTTGTTTATTTTTATTTATCTGATGCTAAAGCAGAAATGTAGAAAATAAATTGTAGGAAATTGAAACATCCATACAAATTATACAAAAGAATAATAAAGGCTGCTTATACAACGCAATCGAATAAAAGATAAAAACTCTCGTCCTCACGTTTACAATTGCCTAAGTACACGAGGATCTAAAAATACAATCGCATAATTACACGAATTAATCTATTAAATACAACGAAAATAAAAATAAAAGCTGCAAAACAAATTGGTTAGTGCAAATTATATTATAGCAGAGATAGGACTCAAATCAGGACAGAATTAGGATTTTAGGATCGGGAGCATGCATTTAGGGGATAACCGGGTTGACCCGACCGGTCGGACCGGTTAGACATGGAAAATGGTTTTGAAACGCGCTGTAATTTTTGTGCTGAAAAATCAGTTTTTAGAAAATATTTGGCTCGGTTACATGTAAATTTCCACTTTTGTGGGTCTGTTATCCCGGAATTTGAGGTTCCGTTCGTATGGATTTTCCTAATTTTCACAAACATTTAAGGTCCAAGAAGCAGTAAACACACTAAAAATAGTTTAAATCCGAAAACAGCATCGCGCAACAACGCTCATGTGGGTCGTTCCGATATTCTGTCTTTTCCGGAAATCACAGCCGCGCGGCTGAAAATAGAGCATGACAGCTCTGGTTAGAGTCGACCGGCTCTGGGCCACGCTGGGCAGCTGTAATGCCCAGACCCGAAACCGGTTTTCTCATTTTTTTTGAAAGATTTCTATTCTTACTCATTTTCGATGTTTTCCTGAGATTTTATAATGTTTGGGGGTCCGCAAATGCTGAACTATGGACCCGTCTTTTCCAGAAATCACAGCCGTACGGCTGAAAATAGAGCCGGACGGCTCTGGTTAGAGCCAGCCGGCTCTGGGCCATGCTGGGCGGCTGTAATGCCCGAACCCGAAACCGTTTTCTCTTTTTTTCGAAAGATTTAAATTTTTACTCGTTTTCGATGTTTTCCTGAGATTTTATAATGTTCGGGGGTCCACAAATGCTGAACTATGGACCCGTAATGGATCGAACAACCCCGAAACCGAAATATAAAACCCGAAAAAAACCGAAAAACCAATATTCATACATCCAGAAATCCAAAAACCGACGTTAAAATGACGTATAAATATTCTTGGGCCGAAAAATATCAAAACAAAAAGGCATAAAATGGAAAACGGACTTCTTTCAGCCGTTCAGGATAGATTGGGAATCTTTCCCTGAGTAACAGAGCCGGGCGGCTCTAGGGTTAGAGCCGACCGGCTATGTTCTTCACAATCATAGCCATACGGCTATGATGGGTTGAGTCTGTTTTCCAGAAAATTTAAAACGGAGAAAAACATGCAGAAAACACAATGCAAACAGGTTTAAGGCCTCTCAGAGTTTACCTTGGTGTCGTTCCAGTGTACTGGATATGCAAGAACAGATTAAAAGCTTGAAGCTGTTGCTGGAGTCTCAACTGGTCGAAAACAGCAACGATCCGCAACGAGCTAAAACGAATCTGAAATGATCTCTAACCAACAAGCAAAGGTTATAGAACTTGTGTTTAATGTTTTTGCATTGATTTAAGTCTTAAATACAATGTTTGGTTCAACTCACTACTTGCAGTGTCCCGGTCTCTCTTCTTTCCCTTTCTTCTCTCTTTTTCTTTCTTCTACTTCTCTTTTCTTTTCTCTGTCTCAAGATTGTAAATCCCTCTTCTTTTGTGATCTTTTTTCTTTCCTCTTATATTCTCTCTTTCATATCATATCTCGCATTAAATGGCCGCCTAACTTTTCTAAAATGCCCATATCTTCATTCTGCGAGACAAGTTGTTTTGCTTTGTAAGGCAACTTGTCTTGCCCACTAGAGCCGACTGGCTCTAGTTCAAGATACCAGAGCCGCCCGGTTCTAGCAAAAATCAAAAAATTAGGCATGCACCTTAAACCCTAGAGACCACTCGAGAGACCTATTCGGGAGTTTCGGATAGCGGATTGCTTGGTTTTCAAGACATTTGAGACACTCCAGGCAACAATCTGGTTGTTTTCGAGCGCAATTCAAGTCCGTCTGCTCCAAAGGTAACTTGCGAACTCTCATCATAGAGGTCGGAAAAACCCGTGCTCACACCTGGTCAACCAACTTAATAGAGAACCATCACCAAATTGTTATTGTTTGTGAACTCCTTGAAGAGCAAACTCCCCACCTTGAGAATTAAATCGCATATAGCACAATTTCCAGTGATGAGTAACCTCCCCTAAAGTCTTCAACCATCCTGTCCCCTATACCATATCAAAATCACCTAAATTAAAGACTAAGGCATTAATAGTGCAAGCAAATTCACCCAAACGGACTGGAAGAGCTTCAAATTTCTTTGAAATTAAAACCCTATGGCCATCACCCAATTTAATTGTTAACCTAGTAATAGGAAGAACTAGAACACCCAACACTTGAGCTAATTTTCAAGAAATGAAATTGTGTGTAGCCCCAGTATCTACCAAAATCATCACTAGAACTCTCAACAACTCTCCCTTTAATTTCAGAGTTTTTTATTCTGATATAACCATAAGCTAAGGGTTAATCATAATTATTATGATATTAATGAAGTAGTTATCAAAGGATCCAACTGTCAACCTACATCTTTAGCAGTTACAGGCTATATGTTGAACGTGACTTTTCATTAGGTAACTTCCATGCATTAAAGCTATGGATAGCTCTTCATTTAATGGAAAAAGGGTTAGAATTTTTTGGAATTTCAGAGTTATTAGTGTAACAGGTACCTTATCGAGTATCATCAACTGCCATAGCAAGGCTTTAATCTTAGGATTAAACCTTTCACCCTATCAAGACCCTCAAATCAACATACGACAATCGATCTTCCCTTCACAAATACACTATTGTACTCAAGCTACGACAATTGGCACCGTCTGTGGGAAAGAAATTGAAAAGCTACTATTTTGTTTTCTTTGATCAAAAGAAATGCCTCCAAAGAGATCTCAAGCAGTGTATTCTCAAATGACAATTAACCTAGAAAAAACAAACGTATGACATAATGATCGAGAAGAATATATTGTGACTCAACCTGTGGTCTAACATGTAACTCAACCTGGAGGGTCAGGAGTTGTTCCAGCTACTGTTTCCTTAAAAGAATATGAAGCTCTTAAGCAAAAATTTGATGAGAACAATTGCATGCTTGAAAAGTTTTTGCAATTTGTTCAGCAAAAACATCCTCATGATACACTCTTATTGAATCTCCAGCCTAAAGAGAAGACTCATGTAGGGAAAAATGTATTAGAAGATATACTCTCTCTCCTATCCTTTTCCTAACCATAAACATTGACACACTATAAGAAAAGTGAAGCCACAATAAGGAAAAAAAAAGAGATGAAGTTGTGGAAAGCACTTATAAAGAAGATCCAAAGCACTAGGAAGAAAGAACGATGAAGAATCTAGGAACATAAGAACTTGAAAAAAATGATTGAAGAAGTTCTAGAGCAGAAGAAGCTAGTTTCTACCAATGAAGAACAACAAGGGAGGAAGGTTCCTTTCACTGAAGAAGTTATGAATAAACCCCTTTCGAAGAAATTCAAGATCCCTCAACTAACCATATACTTCGGGAAAGGTGATCCTCATGACCATATGCAAAATTATGAAGTTGTAATGTCACTTCATGGAAGGGAGGATGCGATCATGTGCCGAGCCTTCTCTTTTACTTTGACTGAACATGCTCACACATGGTTCAATAGCTTAAAAGAAGAATCCATCTCTAGCTTTGATCAACTCCGAAAAGGAATTCATAAATGCTTTCATCGTCAATACTAGAAGAAAGAAGGATGTTACTTATCTTCTCACCATAAAATAGAATGAAAGAGAAAGTTTAAGAGGTTTATTGAAAGATTCCATGCTGCAACGTTGGAATTTAAGATCTTCAAGTTGGGATGGCAGTCGCAGGAGTTCTTCAGGGAACGAGGTCATGAGATTTTCAAAAATCTCTTTCTTACGATCAACCTTCCACCATTGGGGATTTATTCAGTTGAGCTAATAAATTCATCCTTTCTGAAGACGTCATGAGAAGTGTAGTTAGAGGAGGAAACTAGGACAAAACAAGGAAAGAAAAGGATGAAGCGAATGATAGAGGTAAGAAGAATGAAAAAGGGAAAGAAGTAAGTCATGCTCCAAAGCTAAGATTTTAAAACTTCACACATTTGCTTCAGCCTCGCTCCAACATCTTGGCAGTTATAGAAGGATTTTGACTACTCATTTTTCCTCCTAAGCCCAACAAGACAATGGGAAAGCTTATTGATGCTTATTGTCATTTCAACAAGACCCATGGTCACTCTATGGACAGATGTAGAGAATTGATGAATGAAATAGAATCCTTGACGCTTCAAGGTAAGCTTGGGAGGTTTGTGTATGCAGAGAGCTGGAAGGAAGAAAGACCCTCATACTAAAAAAAAGAAGAAGAAAAGTATGAAAACAATAGAGAGAAGGATGATAGAGAATATGCCAAGATAAGAGAATATAGGAAAGAAAAAACTCCTCTCTTGGATAATAAGCCAGCTCATCTAGCAATAAACGTCATTTTAGGTGGAGAAGCCTTGGTAGGAGGATCATCTGCGTCAAAAAAATTTTATGCAAGACAAGCTTATGAAGTTAATAGTGTCATAAAAATCCAAGAAGAAGAGGAATCGATCATCTTTACACTTGATGATAAAAGGAATGTGATTATACCTCACAACGATGCAATGGTGATATTAGCCATCATTATGAAGTTCCCAGTAGAAAGGATTCTTATTGACACTGGAATTTTTGTCAACCTTCTTTATTAGAATTGTTTTAAGAAGATGAACTTGTCCATGGATAGGCTGAAGAAAGTGCAAGCCCCTCTTTTCAGTTTTTCAGGAGAAGCTGTTCCTATAGCTAGATCAATTCAACTACCAATCAACTTAGGTGAAGAACCTCACGGTGCTACAAGGATGGTAAACTTCATGGTAATTAAATCAATATCTCCATCCTACAATGTGATAATTATAAGGCCAGTAATAAATGACATGAGGGCTTTTTTCCTCAAGTTATGTACTAATGAAATTCTCCACACCTAAGGGAATAGGACAAGTGTATAGTGATCAAAGAAAAGCTAGGAGCTGTTATGTTTCTTCTATCAAAGGAAAGCAAATTGCAAAAGGAGAAACACTAACAATTTCTTAAGAGTCAGAGGACAAGCCAAAACTAGTTAAAGAAGTTGAAGCTGTGAAATTCAAAGAGCATGATCCAGAAAAGATCACATATATTGGAAGTCGAATGTAGAAGGAAAAAAAAAGAAGAAATCATCGAATACCTAAGGAAGAATGCATGTGTTTTCTTGGGTACCCACTAATATGCTAGGCATAAGTTTGGAAGTAGCTACTCACCATCTAAATGTCGATCCCAAAATGAAGCCAATTAAATAGAAGAAGAGGAACATAACACCAGAACATCAACAAGTCTTAGAAGAAGAAATAGACAAATTACTTCAAGCAAAATTCATCGAGAAGTTCATTATCCTAAGTGACTCGCAAATGTGGTGATGGTTAAGAAGCCAAATGAGAAGTGGAGAATATGCATAGACTTCACTGATTTGAACAAGGCTTGTCCAAAATATTCATACCTTTTGCTTCAAATTGACAAGATGGTGGATCAAACTTCTGGATATAAGTTATTGAGTTTTATGGATGCTTTCATGGGATACCATCAAATAATGATGAATCCTTTGGATGAAGAGAAAACTGATTCATCACCGATAAAGAAATGTATTGCTATCGAGTAATGCCTTTTAGGCTAAAAAATGCAGTGCAAACATATCAAAGGATGGTCAACAAAGTATTCAAACCTTTATTGGGTAACACCATGAAAGCATATATGGATGACATGATTGTCAAAAGCAAGAAAGCAGAATCACATGCTGAGAAACTCAATAAGGTGTTCAACATGTTGAGGAGGTACAACATCAAACTCAACCCTAACAAATGCACATTTGAAGTTCAATGACTAAAATTTCTAGGTTATATGATAACTGAGAGAGGCATTGAAGTAAATCCAGAAAAATTCCAAGCCATATTGGAGATGGAAACCCCCAACTTCAATTAAAGAGGTCAGCTGAGAAAACCCTTACTTTTTTCAAAACTTTAAGAGCAGCAAAGAATTTTCAATAGATGCCAGAATGTGAAAAAGCTTTTGAAAAACTGAAACATTACTTAAAAGGGATACCCTTTTTAACCAGACCTGAGCCTGGGGAGCCGTTGTTCGTATACTTGGCTGTAATCAATGTGGCATTAGGTGCAGTCTTGTTAAGAAAAGAATGAAAGATTGACAAACCAATTTACTATGTTAGTAAAGTACACCAAGGTGTAGAACCTCGATACCCATTTGCTAAAAAAGTTACACTTACATTGGTAATGGCATCTCAAAAGCTAATGCCCTACTTCTAAGCTCACCCTATAGTTGTCTTGACAGATTAGCCTCTACATCAAGGTGCCTTACTATATAGGCAATCGAGTTGGGAAAATATGACATTAGTTTTGAGCCTAGACAAGCAATCAATGGACAAGCTTTAACTGATTCCATTGTAGAACACACTAGAGAGAAGAAATCATCTTAAGAAAGTACAGGCATGTGAAAGTTATTCATCAATGGAGTATCCAACTTATCAGGCAGTGGAGCAGGAATAGTGCTAATATCTCCTGAAAGGGATCCATTAGAGTATTCCCTACGTTTTGCTTTTATGAGCTCAACAATATCGCTGAATATGAGGCTCTCATTGGTGGAATGAAGCCTACCAACCAATTACAGGTAAAAAAGTTAATAGCTCATAGTGATTCACAATTGGTGGTTCAACAATTTCATGGAGAATATGAAGCAAACATCATTATTCAGTACCTTCACAAAGTCAAATCCTTACCAAAGGAGTTTCAAGAGTTCCAATTGTAACAAATCACCAGAAACTCTAATACTAATGCAGATGCATTATGTAAGCTTGCATCATCATTGGAAGAAAAAGGGAGAATGGTGCATATTGAAGAACTTAAGAAGACAAGCATAGAAGAAAAAATTATGGCGTGCATCATAAAACGACAAGACTTGAGAACTCCCTTTATAAAATTGTTGAAAATAAGGGAGCTTAAGGGAGCTTCTTACTGAGTTAACAGAAGCCAAAAAGTTAATGATGAGAGCATCTCGTTTTACTCTGATTTGGGATGTTCTATACAAGAAAGGATTTTCCATGCCATTTCTTAAATGCCTTGCTTCAAATGAAGTAGCATATGCACTAGCCGAAATACAAGAAGGAATATACGGGCAACGTCTGCAAGCAAGAGCATTAGAAACAAGGTGCTACGATCCGAATTCTTTTGGCCTTCATTAAGAGATGATGCTTTGGAAAAGGTTAAGAAATGTGATAAATGTCAAAGGTTTTCTCCTATCCAACATGCTTTTATTTCAACTTTTAAAAGCTCCATTGAGCCAACTTCTTTTGGCAAATGGGGATTAGACTTATTAGGACCTTTCCCTCAAGCAACTGGAGGAAGAAAATATTTCATGGTAGCTACCGATATTTTACTAAATGGGTAGAAGCTGAATCCCTAGCTACCATCACTGCAAGGAAGATAGTGTAGGGATTTTTCATAGAAAATCAACCAATTAAAGCAGAAGCTCGCATTGATTTTCTTAAATCTATGACCCAAGAGTAATTGAAATGGAAAACAAAAACATAAAATCAAAAGATCAAGAATGGGATTCTCACCTTTCAATGTCTCTTTTAGAGAAGGCTGCAGAAATCGAGATCGACTTCCTAAACTCTCATGTACACGAACATTTATTGAGTAGAACCCATGCTAGCGGTGGATCAAAAAAGGAGAGCCATAGTTGGCTGAAAAATTAATGGGAACTAATGCGTGGCTCAAATCAAGGCCTTGATTTAAGGCTTTGGTTTAATTAGCTTTTAAGTTGGGATTTAATGCCATAAATCCTTTAATCCAAATTAATTATTATGGGCAAAATTAAATGCAATTCTATTTTAATTTTCATGCATGTATTTATATAAAAACCATATTATATAATGTACATGTCATTAAATTAGAATTGATTTGCCAATTAAATTAATTGAGATTCAACTTAAATCAAATACATATAAACCTATGTATGTATTTTATTTACACCCTAAAATAAAATCCCAATTAATATATAACAATTAAATTATACTGATAAATCCAATTGATTTATAATTTAATTAATTAATATTTATCTCTCTAGATTGTATACTCCAAGTATACGGTTGATCCGATAAGTTCAAAATCAGACATTCTATGTGTACTATCCTGTGGGCTCGTCTTTATGTTGGCAGTGTTGGGATTTCATAGTTTTCTTTGCCTAACGATATCGATATGAATAAACAAGAGGCATGGTGTCCGTCATCCTCTTCTGTTGTTTATTATATTTCTTGATCTTGAGTTTACTGATTAATCAAATAAGCACCGACTTACTTAGGTATGGCCATACACTTATCAGTCCCACTCATCAAGTGGCCAATGATATCATCTCGGTGTTACCCGAGTGGCAATTCCATCACTTCATCAATACTATCAACATGTACACCGATCCACCCAATCATACCCGTATTTAGCATCCTTTTACAGACCTGTTAGGCATATGTCAAAGTGAACCGGCTTCCATATTGATATTAAAATGAAATCTGGTCTGAGGACAAAAGAGACCTATTCAAGAAAGACCTATGACGCGACAACCATGTGGCTTTCTTGTGCGGATCGATCTAGTCCCCTGTCAACGACATGTACCTATATTTATAACTGACTATACAAGTACTATGGCTAGTTAAGAACTGTCATACAGTCATCGAATATACAAGTTTATGGTTCTATTCGTTCCCGCGATTAGAACAAACGTGGGATAGGTTTTATGATTATCAATCAATGGATACTCTACTCATATTATAGCACAAGATATAAAAGAAATAGATTAATTGACTTTATTAATGTGACACAAATAATGTATTCATACAATGATTCTTAATGTATAATACAAAATACAAGAATCCAATGCCCTAAGAGCTAGGGCACACCAACAATCTCCCACTTGCACTAGTTCCAAGTGGGCATTGCCCTAATTCCTATAGATCTGGTATGACCATTGTGCTGTGTCTGTGGTAGCGCTTTGGTCAATGGATCAGCCACATTATTCTTAGTGTCAACCCTCTGCAATGATATGTCACCTCTGTTCATGATCTCCCGAATGAGGTGAAACTTTCTGAGCACATGTTTGGATCTCTTGTGTGATCGGGGCTCCTTAGCTTGTGATGGCCCCGTTGTTGTCACAAAAAACATCAACTGGGTCTAGGATAGTAGGTACTACTCCCAACTTAGTTATGAATTTCTTGATCCAAATGGCTTCCTTTGCAGCTTCGCACGCACCTATGTACTCAGCTTCCGTTGTAGAGTCAGCAATGGTGGCCTGCTTTAAAGACCTCTAACTAATGGCACCACCATTCAGGAGAAAAACATAACCAGACTATGACTGGTTCTCATCCTCATCGGTCTCAAAGCTTGCATCAGTGTAACCTGACACTACCAGCTCATCTTGACCTCCATACACTAAGAAAGCATCCTTAGTCTAATTAAGGTACTTTAGGATTGCGTTGACAGCCTTCCAGTGTTCCTCCCGGGGTCCGACTGGTACCGGCTAGTCATACTTAGTGCAAACGCGACATCAGGCCTTGTACATAACATGGAGTACATGATAGATCCAATAGCAGATGCATAAGGGATCTTTTCCATGTTCTCCCGGTCCTTCTTTGTTTTATGACCATCTTTTTTACTAAGCTTCAACCCATAGCACATAGGCAAGAATCCTTTCTTTGCCTTGTCCATGCTGAATCTTTTCAGAACCTTGTCTATGTACATGGCCTGACTTAGGCCTAGAAGCTGATTGGATCTATCTCTGTAGATCCTGATCCTTAAGATTGTCTCAGCTTCACCTAAGTCCTTCATTGCGAAGCACCTACTCAACCACTGCTTAACCCCTTGCAGTGTTGGCATGTCGCCTCCAATAATAAGGATGTCATCAACATACAGCACCAGAAAGGTGGAAACGCTCCCACTAACCATCTTATACACATAGGGCTCATCAAAATTCTGTGTGAAGCCATATTCTGTAATGGCCTTATTAAATTTCTGATTCCATGACCTCGATGCTTGCTTCAATGCATAAATGGATCTTTGAAGCTTGCATACCCAGTTTGGATACTTTGGATTGATAAAACCCTCAGGTTGTGCCATGTACACATCCTTGAGTAGCTTTCCATTAAGGAAAGTGGTCTTAACATCCATCTGCCATATCTCATAATCGTACCATGTAGCTATGGCTAGTAGTATCCTAATGGATTTGAGCATAGCAACTGGTGCAAAGGTTTAATCATAGTCAAGTCCTTGAACTTGCCTGAATCCTTTTGCCACCAATCGCCCTTGTGTGAGCAGACGATGCGTTTTCGACGGGACACGAGACTCCCTTTCAGAAGAGGCGCCTCGATCTTGGGCAAGCCCATCCCTCGCGTGGGGTTTTATAAATGGAAAACGGGTTTTTTAGAAAATAAATGGAATCAATT
Source organism: Euphorbia tirucalli (assembly GCA_039660915.1). Lineage (NCBI taxonomy): Eukaryota > Viridiplantae > Streptophyta > Magnoliopsida > Malpighiales > Euphorbiaceae > Euphorbia > Euphorbia tirucalli. The sequence goes on from CM077632.1 coordinate 23,009,922, forward strand.
AATCCTTAAAAGAAGCCGAGACCTAAGTCTCAATGAATATTGTAGAGTCGCCACCCGGCTCAGCTCAACCAGAAAATTCTTAAGGTAGCTGTAAGAGCCGGAATTTTACTTTCAAAAAAAAAAAAAGAAAAAAAGAAAAAAGAAAAAAAAGTCGTACGACTATTGCTACAGTCGTACGACTTTAGATCATTACCCATAAAAGCAGAAAAAGAAAGACAGAAAGGGGGACGAAAAAAAGAGAAAGAAAAACGGACAGACAAAGAGAAAGGGAGAAAAAAAGAGAAAGAAGAGAAAACCAAAGAAAAAAGGAGGAACTCCTCATCAAAATCCTCAGCATTTGGAAATTTCTGGACTCAAATCTCAAACCCTAACTTAAGGAGAAAAGTCCAGATTTTAGTGGATTGGAGCGACACCAAGGGTCAATCCTTCGGTGGACGCATGCCACGGAGGTAAATACCCCTTTTCCTCTCTCTTTTACAAGCTTTCTGGGTGTTTGGTGTGCTTTTTCTGCATTTCTGTCTATTTTTCTGCGTTTCTGTTCTGGAAATCAAGAACAGTCGTACGACTGTTCTTGAATTGATGAACAGTCGTACGACTGTAGTTGACTTCCAGGCGATTTGTTTTCCAGCTTATTTTAAATAAGATTTTGGTGAAATCTTAAATTTTCAGCATTTACAGTCGTACGACTGTAATTATAGTCGTACGACTGTAGTTGATTTTGCACGACTGTAATTTACAGTCGTACCACTGTAGTTTTCAGAATCAGAATTTTACTTTTAAAACCCAAAAATTTCATAAAAAATCCATAGAAATCCCCAAAAATTCCTAAAAAATCCAAAAAAATTAGAAAACCCCAAAAATCATCAAAATGAATTTTGTTGTGTGCATCACGACCATAGATTCAATTTTTAGTAAAATTGCATTTAGAACAATTCAACGACGGAGACCCATTTCTCCTGAAAACCGACCCACTTAAATATATAAAAATGCATGTAAACCGGAAAAATTGTTTTCAAAATGAATTTTTCCACTAAAAACCAAAAATACAGGGACGTTTCAAAATGTTTTCCAGGTCTAACCGGGCTGGCTAGCCGAGCCAACCCGGTACCCCCTAAATGCATGCCCCCGATTCTTGATTTCCCAATTCTGTCTATTTAAGTCCTAATTGTGGCGTGCTGTATATATTGTGCTAGCCCTCTATTTTGCAGGTTTTAATTTCTCTTTATTTTTTTTTTATTTTTAATGTATTTTAATAGATTAAATCGTGTATTTAGGCGGTTGTAATTATTTTTAGATTTTCGTGTATTCTAGGCGATTGTATAAGTGAGGTGAGAGTTTTTATTTTTCCATTCGATTTGGTTGTAAGCCAGTTAATATTTATTTCTTTTCCTTATTTTTGTATTAAATATTTTGTATGCGCGCTGTATGCCTTTTATATTCAATAAAATGGACTTTAGATTTTGAAATACCATTTGAGAGCATTGGAAATATTTATTTTAATTAGACACGAAATAAGGGACTTGTCCGGACCCGAATCTCTGGATAGTGTAGCGGTCGTTCGTCCGGTTCGGCTACATAAGAATTTCCCAGTTGAGCTGAGCCGGGTGGCGACTCTACAACATCCATTGAGACTTAGGTCTTGGTTCTTTTGTGCATTAATTCTATTCATTTTCCAAAACGCAGATTTCCATTTATAAAAACCCCACGCGAGGGAGGGATCCGCCCGAGATCGTGGCGCCCCATCCCGAAAGGGAGTCCCGCGTCCCGTCGAAAACGCGTCGTCCGCTCATAGTGGCGACTCTGCTGGGGATTTCTTCAAAAAGTTTTCTTAAAAACATAAAAGAATTTGACAAGCCCTGAAAAGTGTCTAATTAAAATAAGGTGGATGATTCTCGATTGGTATTTCATTTTGCATCTTTAGCTAGACATGCTTACATTAGATTTAGTATCCATTTTCAGCCTGGTGGATTGTTGAAGTGTCGCCTTTATTCCTCATGGTCTTAGGGGCACGGATACAAAACACCACTCATAGCCTCGTACGAACCCCTTCGTTCAGACCCTTGAGTGGGGAGAAGTGAGGAGTATATTTTGCTATGGGAACCTTGATTTTTAACCCGACTTGGATCGAACCCATATAGGTAGCCCTAGTTGGATTCCCTTAGGATACCAAAATAATTGTGTGAGTAATAATAAAATCGCGCCTTCATCACCCACTGTTGGTGATCGAAGTGAACCTCGCCTAGGACTCGGATAGAAATCTTTGAGACCGACCACGTTGAAGGAATAAGGTTGGAAGAATTCGTTTTGCTTGCTATGTGTTTCTCGCCATCTCGTGACACATCGCCATTGCTACCTACGTGTGCATCACATACTATAATCACCATTCTCCATACATGTGACATATTATACACAAACATCTTTGTGTGATACTAACCCACATTTTTATGCAGCCATTTGCATTTTATTTCGTCTGTAAAACATTAATTCATTTGTTTGTCATTCACACTAACTCTTTCTTTTTCAGCCATAACATTATATTTGTGTGATTGGCATTTTTCACATAGCATACATAACATCATTATGTGTGTCATGCATCCTAATCCACATTTTTATGCAGCCACGTGCATTTTGTTTTTATGTGCAATCATTAAGTCATCCGTTTGCCATTTATACTAACCATTTCTTTTTCAGCCATAACGTTGTATCTGCGTGATTAGCATTTTTTTCACATAGCATACATAACACCATTTTGTATGTCATGCATCCTAACCATGTTTTTGTGCAGCCATTTGCATTTTGTATCTCATAGCATTCACGACATATCACCTAAATTAAATTAGGGGCATTCCAAGGACGCCCACCACGATCATATCATTCCATCATATATCGGGTATCCTAAAATACCCCGTGTTTTGCCAATGCGCCGGATTGCATTCGGCCATTATACCAAACCATTTCATCCAATAGAGACCACAATGGTCCTAGGTATATTTCCGTGTGACAATCCACACGATGCATTCCATAACATCATATCCATGCATCACAAACATCATACAACACTATGACCCACATCGGGTTACTTCATGACATTACTATATCATTCAAGGTGCTCCCCGAGTGCGGGATTAGTATACATTTAGGGGTATTTCATAACATCCCAAATCATGAAAGGTGTTCCCCGAACGCCGAACTTCTGTCTGTGTCTCCTATGGCGCATGACTTTCTTACAACATCATTTCATTTCATATGCTCAGAAGCATTAGAACTCTATCCATGGCCCGGTCCTATGTGACCATTTCATATTATCTCATAGACTTAGAAAGCGTCGAACTTCGTCCGTGTGTCAGTACACACGCGACCATTCACGAAATTCATTAGGTGCCCCGAAAGCACCGAACCTTCATCCGTGTGGTGGTCCGCACGTGGCATTTTTGCATAGCATTGGGTGTTCTTGGGATGTCCAAAAATAAAAATAAAAACAAAAATAAACACAAAGGGATCATCCCCTTATCTCACGATATACATCTCATTCATCCATCAAACATTCAAGCACTCCACAACGTTCAAGCATTCCATAAGCACCAAGGACTTCACAACATACACTACCGTCATTCAAGTGTTCCAAAAACGCTAGAAACTCCATCAAGCCCTTTAGGTCCTCCATAATCATTAGAAACCCTGTCCTTGTGTCCCGCACATCCAAATACCGAAATATCATCCTCGTGTAAGACTAAGCTCTACATGTATCGTTCCTAATATCTTTCTATGCAAGACAAGCTCTGCACATTTCCTCTCCGTGTAAGACTAAGTTCTACACGTGTCGTTCCAAATTCCCCGTGCAAGACCAGCTCTGCACGTACCGCATCAAACTTTACATTTCCTCCCCGTGTAAGACTAGGTTCTACACGTATCGTTCCCTATATCTTTCTGTGCCAGACAAGCTCTGCATATTTCCTCTCCGTGTAAGACTAAGTTCTACACGTGTCGTTCCAAATTCCCCGTACAAGACCAGCTCTGCATGTACCGCATCAAACTTTACATTTCCTCCCCGTGTAAGACTAGGTTCTACACGTATCGTTCCCTATATCTTTCTGTGCAAGACAAGCTCTGCATATTTCCTCTCCGTGTAAGACTAAGTTCTAAACGTGTCGTTCCAAATTCCCCGTGCAAGACCAGCTCTGCATGTACCGCATCAAACTTTACATTTCCTCCCCGTGTAAGACTGGGTTCTACACGTATCGTTCCCTATATCTTTCTGTGTAAGACAAGCTCTGCATATTTCCTCTCCGTGTAAGACTAAGTTCTACACGTGTCGTTCCAAATTCCCCGTGCAAGACCAGCTCTGCATGTACCGCATCAAACTTTACACTTCCTCCCCGTGTAAGACTAGGTTCTACACGTATTGTTCCCTAAATCTTTCTGTGCAAGACAAGCTTTGCATATTTCCTCTCCGTGTAAGACTAAGTTCTACATGTGTCGTTCCAAATTCCCCGTGGAAGACCAGCTCTGCACGTACCATATCAAACTTTACACTTCCTCCCTGTGTAAGACTAGGTTCTACACGTATCGTTCCCTATATCTTTCTGTGCAAGACAAGCTCTGCACATTTCCTCTCCGTGTAAGACTAAGTTCTACACGTGTCGTTCCAAATTCCCCGTGCAAGACTAGCTCTGCACGTATCACTTTAAACTCTATCCTTCCTCCCCGTGTAAGACCAGCTTTACACGTATCGCTCTAAACATTAAACCTTTTCTCGTGTAAGACACGCTCTACACGTACCGCTCTAAACATTCAACCTCTCCCCGTGCAAGACTAGCTCTGCACGTATGGCTTTAAACTCTATCCTTCCTCCCCGTGTAAGACCAGCTCTACACGTATCGCTCTAAACATTAAACCTTTTCCCGTGTAAGACACGCTCTACATGTACCGCTCTAAACATTCAACCTCTTCCCGTGTAAGACACGCTCTACACGTACCACTTTAACTCTATCCTTCCTTCCCGTGTAAGACACGCTCTACACGTACTGCTTTAACTCTATCCGTCCCTCCCGTGTAAGACACGCTCTACACGTATCGCTCTAAACAGTACACCTTCTCCCCCGTGTAAGATCCGCTCTACACGTATCGCTCTAAACACCACACCTTCTCTCCCGTGTAAGATCCGCTCTACACGTATCGCTCTAAACACCACACCTTTTCCCTTGTAAGATCCGCTCTATACGTATCGTTCTAAACACCACACCTTCTCCCCCGTGTAAGATCTGCTCTATACGTATCACTCTAAACACTACACCTTTTCCCGTGTAAGATCCGCTCTACACGTACCGCCTTAATCACTACATCTCTTTCCTGTGTAAGATCCGCTCTACACGTACCGTTTCAAATGTCAACTTTCCTCCCGTGTAAGATACGCTCTACACGTAGGCTCTTTGCAAGTATCACCTTGCTTCGATCCGTGGACACCTTGTATGTCATTTTATCCATGTGGTATATATTTATATGCCACGCTATACTTCAGCATATAGCTTCATCAACATTCATTGCATTTTGCACGTCTTCATTCTTATCTTTGTGCGCACTTGACTAGTATAGGATTGCATAACATGACATGGCATCACATGACATCATCATTCACGCGTGCATGCATCACATCTCGCATTCATAACTGCATCATCCCTTGACTTGGTATCCTCTATGCGCATGCCCCAGTCAGTGTTAACAAATGTTCTTATCAGGGAAGAAAGGGAAGGAGTCTCGAGAATGGCTGGCCCAGTGAACTTCAACACCGTAACGGATGTCCTAGATGATTACGTTGCCTCATCGCGATTCCGAAAGGCAGTCAGGGAAGAGGCAACAACAATGTTGAAGGAAATGCTAGGAGGTGACCTGGACAAGGTGGAAAAGCTGACGACAAGGTGCTCTGAATTGGAGGCACGTGTGATTGAGCTTGAGGGAGTAATAAGAGGGCTGAATGGTGAAGCAGGATCGAAGGCCACCCTCAAAGCCAATATTGACCTTGTTCCACGACCAACCAGGAGTCCACTCTCCAAGGGTGATGGAAAGGGCATATCCCCGTGGCCTATCTCACTGAGCCAATTATTTGCCAAGTGTAGAAAAGAAGGCCTACTGCAGAGCATCAAGCCATATGTGGAGCCGGCACCGGATCAAAAGAATAACTTCTGTACCTATCATGTAGCAACAGGTCACCGAACCAACGCTTGCTATATTTTAAGGAAAGAGATCCGTAAGTTAGTTGATGAGGGAAGGTTAAAGGTGCCATCTACTACTAATGAGCGCTTGGGGGCTAGTAGGGAGACTGGCAAGGAAATTCCTCAAACCTCCCAGGGAGAGGACTATGATGAAGAGCTCCAAATCCTGATCTGACGAGAGTAGGGCAGTGACCGGATAAGGCATAGTCGGGTGCTGTGAGATCAATACCATTAGAGGCTCCTTCTAGTAGGGAACTCATTTTGTTGTAAAGTGTATTGAACTCATTTTGAATGCAATGCATCTTGTTATTTTCTTTCTTATGTGGTGATTACATGTATATGGCATTAAGCATGCATTTGATCATCTGAAACGACATGTCCATCATGCATAATATTAAGATGCATGGCATCAATCTGAGTCTTACAGGGAGTTTACAAGTGAACCTGACTTCGGTAAAACCCTTTTCTAAAAAAAAAAGAGAAAAAAAAAAGAGAAAGAGAAGAAGTTTGCCAAACAAGTAATGGGATGGCACCATTTCATCCGAATCAATTGCCAACCTAGATCAGTGATCCCTACAAACCACAATCCTAAACGCTGCTAATCTTGCCCTAAAAGTTCAACTTGGACAGCCCACAATACACTTAAATCATTCCAAACCAAGGACCATTGCCAAGTTTCAGAGCCGAGCCCCAAAAAGAACCTTTGAGCCTAATTCGTGCTGGAAAGAAGCATCCCACATCAAAAACCAAACCCACCAAAAAGCACCAAGCTCTAAAAATCCAAATGACCTTCGCCATCCACCATGCTGTAAAGCTCTGAAGCAGACATTAGTTTTAGTGCATGTATAGTTTTGTTTGTGTGGCATTCATATGCACATGACATCACACATGCATTGTTCATCCAAAAAGACATATCAAACACGCATGATATTCATGGATCTGAATGCAGCAGGGAAATCAATAGGTGGCTGTGGTTTGGATTTAACTTCTTCAAAAAAAAAAGAAGAAGCAAGCACCAGTGGAAGACCTCATCCCTCCCTTACAGTCAAATTTCTGCTCCTGGTCTAAAGTTGCACTCTCTTCAATCATAGAGCCAAACTCTGTTGAGTGCCTGGGGAATCTGGGGGCGGCCCACTTATTGCATTAAATGTCAAGGGCAATGAGTTGAGACAATGGAGATAAGTACGTTGTTGCCTGTTCTGAAAAGTTAACTTCATGCGGTGACAGAGAAGATCAGTGTCTTTACCTAAAGTAGTTCCCTTTTCACTCTCCTCTCTGTCTTCTCCATTTGCCTTCAACACCTTTGTGTACCCTTTATTGTCTTTCCTTCACTTTCATCTTCTATCTTTCATCTTCTCTCTGGAACCTGAACCGATTCTGTGATTCCATATTTTCTACCTTTAATGGCTTCTAACAAGAAGTTGAACCCCAATGCCGCTCCATATCATTTTTGTTCCACAACATCTCATCAACGGAGGGGCATCGGAATAGGTGGCTATGGCACAGTTTCAATCTGTCTTCGTTTATCATCAACCTGCACCAAATTGGGGATACCTTTTAATCCCATGCCATTTCTCTTCAATCTAAACTCCCAGACTAATTATTTAGTACCCTCAGATAGTGGGAAGGGATTTGATTTGATGATAGATAGAGGATTTGGATATGAATCTGCTTCAAATGAGTTCAACAATGCCGGAAAAGGGGGAAAATGAAATATATAGCTCCAAGATTCCAGAGTAAGAAGAAAATAGTTTCTGTAAGTGAAAAGGAACAACAGTGGTCGCCCAAGAAATTGACTATTGAAGAGACCAAGCTGGATAAAAGAGAGATTGAAGCTAATCTTGGTGGGAAAAAACAAGCCTGATGATCAGAAACCTACCAAATCAGTTTCAAAGACATAATCTGCTACAAATTCTTGGCAAACATTGTCAGGAGGAAAACAAGAATAAGTCCAAAGGGAAGCTTGCTTATGATTTGCTCTATTTGCCTATGGATTCCAAGACTGGAGGAAATTTTGGTTATGCATTTGTGAACTTCACCAACTGTGTTGGGACAACTTGGCTTCACAAAGCTTTCAACAATCATGAAAGGGACAATACCATCAACAGGAAAGCTTATAAAGTATGTTGTGCTCATATACAAAGGGAAAGTTGCATTTGCCAACCATTTCAAGCATGCAGTCTTCGGGAGCCGTGTCTGAACTGAAATCTAGGGTGAATTGGAAACATGAATACAGCATCAGACTGCAGGACGATCCAGTGATTACTTGAATTCATCTCAGGTTGTCCATCCATAATAGCAACTCTATCTGGTGATCGAGCTTAAAAAAAAAAAAAAAACTCCAATGTGTAAAACTGAAAGGGCATATTGGTAATTTGAAGGGGCATCAATTAAAACCAGAGCCACATCTTGGACTTTCCTAATGCATCCGCATTCATTATGTCATGAATGTTTTGTATTCAATTTTGGTGTTCAATATGCATTTGTTGTGTTGTTGCATGTCAATGTTCACTTACAGGCTACATTACACGACAAACCTTGTCTGTGGAAGTGCTTCACTCCCCAAACACAAACCCTTAATACTCCCCGAACATAGACCTATAATATTAGGGGCAAGTAAAAAAACCGAACCACTGGGCATCATCGCCAGCATTATCTTCGCAAGCCGCAATGAACATATCAAGGTATATTTTTTCCCATCCTAAGACAAACTGTCGCAAAAGGGATCAACACAGACAAAATGCCTATCACAGAATCTTTCTCAAAAAAAAAAAAAATTGTTGACACGGAAAATCGAAAGGACGTGTCGGCAACAGGAGAGGGGTGACATGCGAAGTTAGAGTCACTGTCACATTCCCTATCATACTCATTTCGGTGTCATCATTGCAATATTGTGCATGTTTAGATTTCAAATTAGATGTTCATCTTGCATGCACCGTGCCACTACATATAAACATCCATCAGTAGGACATTGCATCCAAGCCTATGATAATATCGCAGAAGTTCCTATTATGCGATGCGAAAATGCAAAGTCTCACTCTCATCTTCTTGCTCAATCAAACGGACCATCCGTCGATGCAGCCTACTATCCTGATCCGCTCAGCACTGACAACGCTTCAGAATATGAAGAGGGTAAAGTGGAAGGTCACTCAAGATGGCCAACTCCCCTAATACCTAGGTCAGCGTAGTATTCAGTTGGTCAGAAGACATGTCGGGACAATCGAGCTAGGTCACCTGGGCTACCATTGGGGCCAGCCACAAGCCGTGAATTCTGTCTCTGGGCTCGCACGGATACCAAGAACAAAGTATAAGCCACATGTTGCATGCATATATTTAGAACCATACACGCATCCGTACATGCGTGCATACGTTTAAAGTAAACATGCATGATCCCCATGCATATGCATCATGACTCATCCAAGTGCAGGTATCCACTGCCATCATCAGGTCTCCCCTGACCAGGATCGCTCTCAAAGCACAGATGGCACAACGCCGAGGCATCCAGTGGACCTTAAGCGTCAGTGCAAATCCAGATCTCAACACATCAAATCTCAACACACCAACGGGCAGAGTAATCAAGCCGTATTTATCCTTGATCGAAGGGGCAAAAATTTTTGTTTCCAAAATCATCGATCAAGGGATAAATACTCATTCCCCAGCCAACACCAAAATTATCCTCCCTAAACCTATTCCCTTCATTCAAGCAAGATTTCTAACCCTTAAACTCCATTACGTTCAAGCAAGGTTACAAATCCTTGAACCACTCTTTCATTCAAGCAAGAATTCTAACCCTTGAACTCCATTACGTTCAAGCAAGGTTACAAATCCTTGAACCACTCTTCCATTCAAGCAAGATTTTAAACCCTTGAACTCCATTATGTTCAAGTATGGTTTCAGATCCTTGAACCTCTTATTATTTCAAGTCCACCTAACTCCAGTAAGATTTCAAATCATCCAAATATCCACCTTCCTTTGCCTCGGGTAACAAAAACCCGATATCGGCCAATCCATAATCCACCTTCCTTTGCCTCGGGTAACATAAACCCGATATCGGCTTAACCGCAATTCCATTTTCCTTTGCCTCGGGTAACATAAACCTGATATCGGCTAATCCACAATCCATCTTCCTTTGCCTCGGGTAACATAGACCCGATATCGGCTTAACCGCATTCCATCTTTTCTTGCCTCGGGTAACCTAGACCCGGTATCGGCTTAGTTCTACATCAAACCCTTTATTTCATTCAAGCATGATTCCCAATCCTTGAAAAACCGCCCAAGCCACATTGGGGATCCTTGGAGATCGATTCAAGCAAGATCCTAGATCTTTGAAACCAATTCGAATCCCACACTTCAAACTTAGCTTTGCCTTGGGTAACCAAAACCTGATATCGGCTTATTTCCTCATCAGCTTTGCCTCGGGTAACCTAGACCCGATATCGGCTTACTTCTTCCGTAGCTTTGCCTCGGGTAGCCTAAACCTGATATCGGCTTATTTCCTCCTTAGTATCGCCTCGGGTGACCTAGACCTGATATCAGCTTATTTCAACGGAGGGTTCTTTCCTGTGTCTGCGGCGCTTTGAGTCGCGTTTGTCAAATTCACATCATCTATCCCGGACTAAGTTCGGGTGGTGAATTTGATCACGCGAGGGGCAGCTGTAAGCGCCGGAATTTTACTTTCAAAAAAAAAAAGAAAAAAGAAAAAAGAAAAAAAAAAAGAAAAAAAGTCGTACGACTATTGCTACAATCATACGACTGTAGTCAAACTACAGTCGTACGATTGTAGATCATTACCCATAAAAGCAGAAAAAGAAAGACAGAAAGGGGGACGAAAAAAAGAGAAAAAAAAACGGACAGACAGAGAGAAAGGGAGAAAAAAAGAGAAAGAAGAGAAAACCAAAGAAAAAAGGAGGAACTCCTCATCAAAATTCTCAGCATTTGGAAATCTCTGGACTCAAATCTCAAAACCTAACTCAAGGAGAAAAGTCCGGATTTTAGTGGATTGGAGCGATGCCAGGGGTCAATCCTACGGTGGACGCACGCCACGGAGGTAAATACCCCTTTTCCTCTCTCTTTTACAAGCTTTCTGGGTGTTTGGTGTGCTTTTTCTGCATTTCTGTCCATTTTTCTGCGTTTCTGTTCTGGAAATCAAGAACAGTCGTATGACTATTCTTGAGTTGATGAACAGTCATACGACTGTAGTTGACTTCCAGGCGATTTGTTTTCCAGCTTGTTTTAAATAAGATTTTGGTGAAATCTTGAATTTTCAGCATTTACAGTCGTACGACTGTAATTACAGTCGTACGACTGTAGTTGATTTTGCACGACTGTAATTTACAGTCGCACCACTGTAGTTTTCAGAATCAGAATTTTACCTTTAAAACCCAAAAATTTCATAAAAAAATCCATAGAAATCCCCAAAATTCCCAAAAATTCCCAAAAAAATTCCAAAAAATTAGAAAACCCCAAAAATCATCAAAATGAATTTTGTTGTGTGCATCACGACCATAGATTCAATTTTTAGTAAAATTGCATTTAGAACAATTCAACGACGGAGGCCCATTTCTCCTGAAAACCGACCCACTTAAATATATAAAAATCCATGTACAGGGATGTTTCAAAATGTTTTCCAGGTCTAACCGGGCCGGCTAGCCGAGTCAACCCGGTTACCCCCTAAATGCATGCCCCCGATTCTTGATTTCCCAATTCTATCTATTTGAGTCCTAATTGTGGCGTGCTGTATATATTGTGCTAACCCTCTGTTTTGCAGGTTTTAATTTCTCTTTATTTTTATTTTTTTATTTTTAATGTATTTTAATAGATTAAATCGTGTATTTAGGCGGTTGTAATTATTTTTAGATTTTCGTGTATTCTAGGCGATTGTATAAGTGAGGTGAGAGTTTTTATTTTTCCATTCGATTTGGTTGTAAGCCAATTAATATTTATTTCTTTTCCTTATTTTTGTATTAAATATTTTGTATGCGCGCTATATGCCTTTTATATTCAATAAAATGGACTTTAGATTTTGAAATACCATTCGAGAGCATTGGCAATATTTATTTTAATTAGACACGAAATAAGGGACTTGTCCGGACCCGAATCTCTGGATAGTGTAGCGGCCGTTCGTCCGGTTCGGCTACATAAGAATTTCCCGGTTGAGCTGAGCCGGGTGGCGACTCTACAACATCCATCGAGACTTAGGTCTCGGTTCTTTTGTGCATTAATTCTATTCATTTTCCAAAACGCAGATTTCCATTTATAAAAACCCCACGCAGGGAGGGATCCGCCCGAGATCGTGGTGCCCCATCCTGAAAGGGAGTTCCACGTCCCGTCGAAAACGCGTCGTCCGCTCACAGTAGCTGAACCGGACGAACGGTCGCTACACTATCCAGAGATTCGGGTCCGGACAAGTCCCTTATTTCGTGTCTAATTAAATTAAATATTGCCAATGTTCTCGAAATGGTATTTCAAAATCTAAAGTCAATTTTATTGAATATAAAAGGCATACAGCGCGCTTACAAATACATGCATTTTGGTTTTGTGGGAAAATCATTTTGAAAATAATTTTACCGGTTTACATGCATTTTTTATATTTAAGGTGGGTCGGTTTTCGGGAGAACCGGGTCTCCGTCGTTGAACTGTCCTAAATGTAATTTTACTGAAAATTGAATCTATGGTCGTGATGCACACAACAAAATTCATTTTTGACGATTTTTGGGGTTTTCTGAATTTTTTTGGGAAATTTCTGGGGATAAAAGCTGAAATTCTAATTCTATAACTAGAGTTACAGTCGTGCGACTGTAACTACAATTCGTACGACTGTAGCTTACAGTCGTGCGACTGTAAACGGTTCAGGATCAAGATTTCGCCAAAATTTTATTTTGAGTCAAAATTAAAGAAAAACATCCTGGAAATTAAGAACACTCGTACGACTGTAACTACAATCGTACGACTGTTCGAACTCAAGAACATTCGTGCGACTGTTCTTAATTCCCAGAAACAGAAGCGCAAAAACACAGCAGAAAATGCACAAAAATTCACTCCAAACACCCATAAAGCAAGAAAAAGTGAAAGAAAAAGGAGTGTCTACCTTTTTGGAAGCTTATCCAAGTCGATTTGACCCCTGGCGTAGCTCCAATCCACACGAATTCGCACTTTTCCTTTGAAATTGAGCGGGGAAGCTTTATGTCCAAAAATCCGAAATGTTAGGGATTCTAATGATTTAAGTCTGGAATTTTGATTTGATTATGAAGTTAATTGATTAACCTAAGGGTTTCTAACAAATTTTGGCTTTAATCCTAAAGAATTCGAAAGAAATAGAAGAGAAAAAGAGGATTTTTGAGCAAAGTTCCCTTCCCCTTTTTCTTGTCTCTTTCCTTCTCTTCTCTCTCTAAATTTTTCCACCAGAAATCAAGTTACCCCCTTTTTCCCTTCCTTTCCTTCTTTTTATCCTGCTCTTCTAGCTTACTTGCTGTCCATCCCAGCGCATTAATTGCGCCACCCTCTCTCCTCCATTTTTCTGCTGCACAGGTATGGGCTCCTGTAACTTTTTCGATATTACAGTCGTACGATTGTAATTTTTAAATTACAGTCGCACGACTGTAAGGACAGTCGTACGACCATATACTTTTTTTTTAAGTATAGAAAATTCCGGCGCTTACAACTGCCCCTCGCGTGATCAAATTTGACACCTAGCTCCAGGTTTACAACACCTGAGATGATGAATTTGAGAGCATGAATCAAAGCACCGTGAACACTGGAATGAACCTTCTGATGAGATAAGCCGATACCGGGGTCTAGGTTACCCGAGGCGATGCTAGGGAGGAAATAAGCTGATACCGGGTCTAGGTTACCCGATGCAAATGAAGGTGAATTGCGGTTTAGCCGATACCGGGTCTAAGTTACCCGGGCGAAGAAAGATGGATTGCGGATTGGCCGATACCGGGTCTAGGTTACCCGAGGCAAATGAAGGGTGAATTGCGGTTTAACGGATACCGGGTCTAGGTTACCCAAGGCAAAGGAAGATGGATTGCGGATTGGCCGATACCGGGTCTAGGTTACCCGAGGCAAAGGAAGATGGATAGCAGATTGGCCGATACCGGGTCTAGGTTACCCGAGGCAAAGGAAGATGGATTGCAGATTAGCCGATACCGGGTCTAGGTTACCCTAGGCAAATGAAGGGTGAAATAAGCCGATACCGAGTCTAGGTTACCCGAGGCGAGGTTGATGAAGAAATTGGCTGATACCGGGTCTAGGTTACCCGAGGCGAGCTTTGCTAGGGAAATAGATGAAGCTGATCTGGGCCGATACCGAGTTCACATTACTCGAGGCAGATCTGCTGGGGAAATGTATGATGAAGCCGATCTGGGCCGATACCGAGTTCATATTACTCGAGACGGATCTATTGGGGAAATGGATGATGAAGCTGATCTGGGATGATACCGAGTTCACATTACTCGAGGCGGATCTGCTTGGTTATCGTGCATAGATTGCATCTCAGCCTCCATGGATTTGCGCCATTGGTCTGAGTGTGGGCTTTCAACAGCCTCCTGATTGGTCTTGGGCTCCTCTTGGTCAACAACCATAAGGTCCCCATCATCAGTCAAGAGAAAGCCGTACCTCTCTGGCTGATGACGTGTCCTACCAGACCTTCTAAGGTCTTATGCAACCGGTTCTGGTTCCTCAATTTCTTGACTAGTCAGATCGATTCCCGAAGCATCCTCAGCAGTAGCTACAGGAGTTTGTAAGTCTTGAACTTCTGAAAGTTCAACATTACTCCCACTGTCTCTCTTGGAAAGGAATTCCTTCTCCAAGAAGACTGTATTTCTAGCTATGAAAACTTTGTTTTCCGCCGGATCATAGAAGTAATAACCCTTAGTTTCCTTAAGGTAACCCACAAACTAGCACTTGGCAGATTTGGACTCAAGTTTGCCACTTGTCAATTTCTTAACATGTGCATCACAACCCCAAATCTTCAAGAAGAAAACATTGGGCTTTTGGCCTTTACATAGTTCATATAGTGTTCCCTCAACTGCCTTGCTTGGTGTATTATTAAGAATGCAGCTGTCTCTAAAGCATATCCCCAAAAGGAGACTGGGAGTGTAGCTTGACTCATCATCGAGCGAACCATGTCTAGCAAAGTCCTATTGCTCCTTTCTAACACTCCATTCCACTGGGGTGTACCAGGAGGAGTGAGTTGGGATACAATCCCACACTTTCTCAAAAACGAGTTAAACTCTTGGCTCAAATATTCACCCCCTCGGTCAGACCGAAGTGCTTTTATTTTCTTGCCAAGTTGGTTTTCTACTTCATTCTTAAAGTCCTTTAACCTTTAGAGAGTCTTAGACTGATGCCTCATCAAATACATGTAACCGTATCTGCTGAAGTCATCCATGAAGGTGACAAAGTATAGAAAACCAGATCTAGCACTAGTGCTTATTGGGCCGCATACATCGGAATGTATTATCTCCAATAGCTCTGAGGCCCTTTCAGCAGTCTTGCTAAAAGGTGCCTTTGTCATCTTGCCTCTCAAAGATTCGCATGTGTCATAAGACTGGATGTCAAATGACCCTAGCACTCCACTAGAGTGAAGCCTAGCTATGCACTTCTCATTTATATGGCCAAGTCGACAATGCCAGATGTAAGTAGGATTAATTTCATTTTGTTTAATCCTTTTAGTATTTATGTTATAGATTGAACTTTCACATTTTAGATCAAGGATATATAAGCCATTTTCAAAAAATGTTGTTCCATAAATAATATTGCCACATTGCATAGAAATTCTACCATGTCCAATATCAAATACAAAACCAAAAATATCCAACAAAGAAACGGAAATAATATTCCTGCACATCGCAGGTACAAAATAACAGTTTCTTAGTTCTAAAACAAGTCCACTAGGCATCTCCAAGAAATAATCTCCGATCTCCATGGCCTGAACCCGAGCACCATTTCCGACTTGAAGATCTACTTCTCCAGATCCTAATAATTTCCTATTTCTTAGACCCTACACATTTGAACAAATGTGATATCCACATCTAGTGTCCAAGACCCAAGATGTAGAAATAGCCAGATTAATCTTAACAACATAAATACCTGAACCAGTAGTTTTGCCCTTTAGTTGCTCCCTTAGCTTTGGACATGAGCTCTTCCAGTGCCCCTTCTCATGACACTCATGGCAGACATCGTCAGGAGAAGCAACCCTTGCTTTAGGTTGGGCCACCACCTTTTTGCCCTTAGCCTTGGCCTTTTGGGCCTTAGCCTTGGCCTTAGATTTGGCCTTTCCCTTAGCAATGGACTTATTGCCCTTATTCACCAGCAATACTTCAGGAGTCTTCTTAAGAGACTGCTCAGCAAGCTTGAGCATGCCATCCAGCTCAACAACCGATTTATCCAACCCTTGCATATGGTAATTCATGATAAACTGGTTGTAAGACTCAGGAACTGACCCGAGAATAATGTCTGCTACCGAGTCTTGCAGAACTGGTGAGCCGAGGTGGGCAAGTGTATCAATATACCCCTTCAACTTTAGCACATGAGTGCTAACAGAAGTCCCAACTGTCATCACAGTCATGCAAAGTGCCTTAGTTGTCAGGTAACGTTCCTGACGAGCCTGATCTTGGAACATCTTTTTAAGCTGATCCATCATCTTATAAGCATGCTCATCCATGAACTGCTTCTGAAGATCAGAAGCCATGGTACCCAGCATGAGGCACGAGACATCTCGGTCATCCCTCACGTGCCCGTCATACTGCTCCACCATCGCCGTGGTGACGCCTCGACCTGCGGGAGGGCCAGCTGGTAAAGGAGCATTCAGTACATACTCCTTAGACTCTTGTCTAAGAACTATTTGTAAGTTCCTAGCCCAGTCTAGGAAGTTAGTCCCCGAAAGCTTCTCCTCCTCCAAGAGTGACCTAAGTGAGAGTGAGTTGTTGTTTGTTGCAGCCATTTAAATTGCTTAAGTGAAATGGGATTATCTACATGGAAGAAATCATTGCTTGAGTTAGAAATAAAGGACTTTTAAGCCAATTCAAATTAATAATCCGATTTTAATTTGTTTGTTGATGATGTTAATTGGCTGACTTGACCAAGATCCACAACTTATTAATGACTGGCAGAACTAAGGCTCGCTAACCAACCATTGATTCGTTTGGTAGCACAACATATCCAATCCTTCCATGAAGGACTCTTGGTTTGATGGGCTTATTGACACTTTACCCATCTGTGCTTAGGGCTCGCTCTGAGCTAATGCTACCCATGTTAAGTCAAACCACCATTCATATGTTAACCATACCAAGTATCCTAACCCTCGACAGCCCACCGAATACTACAATGTACCCAGCTAGGGCATGGCGCACATTGCAGCATCAATGGGAGGAAGAGGTATGAATGTGGGAAGCACTTTTAAATGACTCAATATTTTAATTTCCAGATTATAATTAACTGATACCGCTTAGCATGCATAAACGCGGGTAATAAATTGGTGATCCATACATCCATATTATATGACAAATGCAATAGCATGCTTAATTTAAAATAAACGAGATCCTATGGGCCTTTAGTTACAACCTAATGAAAAACTAGATATCCTATCTAATTCTTCATGGGTAGGACTGCAATCCTTCTTGGGCTCCCACCATGGGCTTGCTTCATCTGGGCCTTCCTCCATACTTGATGCAATTACAACAATTTTATTTTAAATAAAATCTATTCTAAAATTACATCAAAATAAAAAAAATGGGACGCAAGCCATATTTCCCAAAATCAAATTACAACCGATAATAATTTATTACCCATAGAACTCAACATCACATTTCAAACAAAGTACCTGTCGTGCACATGCATACCAATATGATGCATGATCATGGGATTCCAAATTATAAATATAAATGTTAAGCTGAGTTACTTACGGTGAAATCGCCAATTTTAACAAATGTGACTAAGGCCCACAAAGGCCCAATGGATAACATCCATAAATGCAAAATTAACAATTTTTCTCCCACTTGAATTTGGCTTGTCACAAATTTAAAATTGAGCTCTCCCAATTTTAACCAGTGTCACGGTTTATTGAGCCAATTTCACAAAGTCCATATTCAATTTAATATGCAAACAATTAAATTAAATATGCATGCCAACAAAATAAACAAATTAAATACAAATTAATTTAAAAAAAATTTAATTTAATTTGCATTAGGGCCCAGGATAAAAAAATACCCGTAAAATCCATAACCGGACTCAAATCCCGCGCGCGCGGCACTGCTGTCCCGGCGGAGCAGCAGTGAAGCTGCGAGGCAGCCAGCAGCCAAGCTGCTGCCTGGCAACAACAGCTGCTGCGTGCCGCAGCAGGCAATTTGTCTGATGCGGCAGCAGCAGCAATGGGCAAGAATTGGAATCGCACAAGCGATTCCAATTGTGACCAACTTCTTTATTTTTTTTTTTATTTTTTTTATCAAATAATAAACAAAAATACATTTCCAGCCAAAATATAAAATTAATATGGAAAAAAAATTTTAGATGGAAAACAATTGGGGAAAAATAATCAAAAACCCCAATCCAAAATTCTAGAGTTTATCAAAAACCAAAACAAATTGAATAAAAACCCTAAAATCACAAACTTGAAACTCATTATTTCTTCAAGAACGCTTTCAAGAACCAATTCCAATCAATCTAATAGACAAAACCTAGGCTCTGATACCACTGTTGGGATTCGTCATTGGAAAAATAACATGGCGCAGTGGAAAATATACCATTTAAAATTTCCTAGAATCCACCTATCGTGTCCAATTACCATTGATTAGAATAAAACCAAATTGAATCAAGAGAGATTAACTCACCGAAGTCGTCTCCTCTAGAGACTGCTGCAGAATCATTTCTTGAAACTGCGATCTCCAAAGTCCGGTGCACGACCAACTATTGAGCGGGAACTGGTGCTAGCCGAAGACGCGAAGGAATGGATGATTAATGCTGGGATTTTCGGCTATTTTGGGGCTGCTCTTGGTGGCTAAAATTTCCAGTAATTAATTAGGATTGAATTAGGGTTTTATTCCTTAAGTGTGCCCTTATATAGACACCTTGTTTAATTGGGTTTTAATTAGGTTAATTAAACCCAAGCCCACTAGGATTATAATTACATAAATAAACTTTAATTAAAAAGTATATACTATGTAATTTATATCTATTTGGCTAAATTTAATTACCCCTAAATAAAATTAAATCACACTTAAGTAAATACAATACATGTATTTAATTTTCCTACTTAGGAAAATTATTTAATGAATTGTTTACTTTATGTAATTCAATTAATTGATAAATTAATTAATTACATTATGTAAACTTATTAATTAAATTAAATTCAACCCAATGTTAATTAATTACCTTGACACCGAAATTCAATTAATTAATTAACACATTCCTTCCAATGTACATTACATGTACAATTTCTATAAGTTCCGGCTCAGTTGATCTATGTGCATGATCCTATGGGTCTGTCTTTATGTTGGCAGTAGGCCCAAGGCCCACAAACTATAAGTGGGTTCTAGCAAACCATTACATCTCCCAATTAAGACAGAGATGCAACCGTCTTTCGAAGACACTCACCCGGTAGGAATCTCATAGTATCCTTTGCCTAACGATATCGATATGAATGAACAAGAGGCGTGGTGTCCGTCATCCTCTTCTGTTGTTTATTATATTTCTTGATCTTGAGTTGACTGATTAATCAAATAAGCACCGACTTACTTGGGTATGGCCATACACTTTTCAATCCCACTCATTAAGTGGCCAATGATATCATCTTGGTGTTACCCGAGTGGCAATTCCATCACTTCATCATCAATATCAACATGTTCACCGATCCACCCAATCATACCCGTATTTAGCATCCTTTTACAGACCTGTTAGGCGTATGTCAAAGTGAACCAGATTCCATATTGATAATATAATGAAATCTGGTCTGAGGACAAAAGAGACCTACTCAAGAAAGACCTATGATGCGACAACCATGTGGCTTTCTTGGGCGGATCGATCTAGTCCCATGTCAACGACATGTACCTATATTCATGACTGACTATACAAGTACTATGGCTAGTTAAGAACAGCCATACAGTCATCGAATATACAAGTCTGTGGTTCTATTCATTCCCGCGATTAGAACAGACCTAGGATAGGTTTTATGATTATCAATTAATGGATACTCTACTCATATTATAGCACAAGATATAAAAGAAATAGATTAATTGCCTTTATTAATGTGACACAAATAATGTATTCATACAATGAGTCTTAATATATAATACAAAATACAAGAATCCAATGCCCTAAGTGTTGGGATTCGTCACGGGAAACCAACCGATAAAAGCGGAAATACGCATCGATTTTCTCGAATCCGGTCCCAAGAGCTTAAGAAGTGGAAATCAAAAAATTAAAACCATAAAGAGAAGTTCGAAAACTTACCCGGCAAATCTCTTAAAGAGACGAATGCACGGACTACAGGAATCAAAGCCGACTCCCTCCAATGTCACGTACACGACCGGCTCTCGGACCCAACCCGTGCTAGCGGCTCGGATTTTCCAAGAGGAAAAAAGATATTACTCATAGGAAGAAAAGTCCAACTTTTCCACCATAAAATCAAGCCATGACTCATCCTTTTTCATCATCACAATTTTGTCCAAAAATGAGTCATCAACCTAATCACCAATGACTCATCATAAAGCCAAATGAACCCAAAATTTAGGCCATCAAAACATTATTATGTGGGCTTTAATTCATTTAAAGCCCAAGCCCAATTTTCATTCCCTTGATTTAATTAATTTCAAATGCAATTCCAATTTAACATGTATGTATATATATTATGCCATATAATACATTACATACATTTAAATTATAATTCATTTGATCTATTAATTTAATCGATGGATTAAATTAGACATACGTAAAATGAAATACATGTAGACCTATACATGTAATAATATTTCCACCTAGGAAATACTCTCATAAATTAATTCATTGAATTAATTAAGAGAATGCCAAAATAAATATTAATTATATTACTTTGATCGATTAATTGATCCATATAATATAATTAAATGATCTCTCTCTCTTCCATGTGTATACTCCAAGTACACACATAATCCGACTAGTTAAAGTCCAGACGTTCAATGTGTACGATCCGACGGGCCTGTCTTTATGTTGGCAGTGAGCTAATACCCACAGACTGCAGGCGGGCTCTAGTAAGCCACTGCAGCCCCCAATTAAGACGGAGATAGCAGTCAAACTGTCACCGTAGCCCTGTAGTTTGAATTTGTAAGTCCCATGCCACTGATATCAGTGTCCAACACAGAGGTATGGAAGTATAGCTGCTGCCCAGCAGCAGCGGCTACTGCCCCCGTTCCGACCCGAAACGGTCCGTGATTTTTCCAAAAAAAAAAGCAACATGAAATTAAATCACCAAGAAATAAAATCATGCAATGGAAAAATAAATCTAGCATAAACCTATATGCAAAAAATAAATTTCCATAAACAATTCACAAAGAAAATTAAATAAAGCATAAACCATATGCAAATAATTTTCCACAAGTAAAATCCAAGGGGAAAAATCACCAAACCCCAAAACCAAAAGTAAATCCCGTCCACAAAAATCTCCAATTTTAAAACGCGGGATTCACCAAGTTAAAGATTACCACGGATCAAAAGCCCGCTCTGATACCACTGTTGGGATTCGTCACGGGAAACCGACCGATAAAAGCGGAAATATGCGTCGATTTTCTCGAATCCGGTCCCAGGAGCTTAAGATGTGGAAATCAAAAACTTAAAACAATAAAGAGAAGTTCGGAAACTTACCCAGCAAATCTCTTAAAGAGACGGATGCACGGACTGCAGGAATCGAAGCCGACTCCCTCCAACGTCACGTACACGAACGGCTCTCGGACCCAACCCGTGCTAGCGGCTCGGATTTTCCAAGAAGAGAGGGAGAGAGAGGCGGCACACTTGAAGAATTATAGCTGTATAAATTTTCTTTCCAAAAGAAAAATAAAACCAATTCTTTCAAGTGAGCACACACATTTCTTACCAAAAGAAATGAATGTCAAAAAAATGGGCAAATTATTTCTTTCCAAGAAATAATATATACGGCCAAGTAAAGGAGAGTCAATAAGTCATCAAGATGTAAAAACCCTTTATCATCAAGTGTGAGTCACCATTTTTCCATTGGTCCAAATAAAAGCAAAGTCTAACTTTGCTCTCTTTTGATCCAAATGGTAACCCACCATTCTTATCATTAAAGAATGACTCATCTCTCCGAAAGCTGCATATAAATTTGGCCAAGACAAAGTTGATGATGAAAAATGAGTTTATATTATCCCTTTTAACAAAAGGAAAGAAGATATTACTCATAGGAAGAAAAGTCCAACTTTTCCACCATAAAATCAAGCCATGGCTCATCCTTTTTCATCATCACAATTTTGTCCAAAAATGAGTCATCAACCTAATCACCAATGACTCATCATAAAGCCAAATGAACCCAAAATTTCGGCCATCAAAACATTATTATGTGGGCTTTAATTCATTTAAAGCCCAAGCCCAATTTTCATTCCCTTGATTTAATTAATTTCAAATGCAATTCCAATTTAACATGTATGTATATATATTATGCCATATAATATATTACATACAGTTAAATTATAATTCATTTGATCTATTAATTTAATCGATGGATTAAATTAGACATACATAAAATGAAATATATGTAAACCTATACATGTAATAATATTTCCACCTAGGAAATACTCTCATAAATTAATTCATTGAATTAATTAAGAGAAGGCCAAAATAAATATTAATTATATTACTTTGATTAATCTAATTGATCCATATGATATAATTAAATGATCTCTCTCTCTTCCATGTGTATACTCCAAGTACACACATAATCCGACTAGTTAAAGTCCAGACGTTCAATGTGTACGATCCGACGGGCCTGTCTTTATGTTGGCAGTGAGCTAATACCCACAGACTGCAGGCGGGCTCTAGCAAGCCACTGCAGCCCCCAATTAAGACGGAGATAGCAGTCAAACTGTCACCGTAGCCCTGTAGTTTGAACTTGTAAGTCCAATGCCACTGATATCAGTGTCCAACACAGAGGCATGGAAATATCACCCTCTATTATGTTCGGACATTTACTTGATCCCGAACGAACTGATGCTCACAAACAAGATCCAATCTTGTTTGGGTGCGGCCGCACACTTATCAGTAGCATTCTTCAAGAGGCCGGTGATATCGTCTCAGTGAATCACTGAGTGACATGCCCTTCTGCATATCCATAGTACTGCCATGCTCACTGACACACCCGAATGTACCCGTACTTGGCACCCTTTTACAGGCCCGTTGGGCGTACACCAAAGTGTGCCACTTCACATGTAACACCATCATATGGTCCGGTCGAAGGACTTATACAAGTACTACACGAGAATCATTTGTGATACTATACCATGTAGATTCCCGTTAAGTGGATCGATCCAGTACCATGCCCTTTTTGCATGTACCCATTAACCTGGTTGACATTCCATGTTCTATGACCGGTAAGACACTGCCATACAACCAGGCTAATGATAGTCTTTGGTTCCATTCATTCCCATGATTGGAACAGACTACGGATGACTTTAAGGTCATATCGTTTTCGCTATCCACAGTCTTACTGCTAAGTGCCTCACACTTAACAACATGGATATGGATATGTCCATTGGATACTCTATTTAAAATATAGCACAAGACATATAATAAATATATTAATGCCTTTATTTCCTTGCCACAAATTGTATAATACATAAAGTTCACATTAATGTACAAATGTATTATACAAACACAAGGACCAATGCCTTGGAACTAGGGCATTTCCAACACTAAGAACTAGGACACACCATCAGGAAGTGGGCCCAAGGCCCACAGATTATAGGCGGGCTCTAAAAAGTCACTGCAGCCCCTAATTAAGACAGAGACAACAGTCTAACAGAAGTCTTAACCCTGTAGTTAAACTTATATATCCTATGTCATTAATATCGGTGTCCAACATACAGGCATGGTATCATCACCCTCTTTTGTGTCCGGACATTTACTTGATCCCGAATGAACTGATCTCATATACAAGTTCCAACTTGCTTGGGTATGGCCACACTCTTATCAATTGCATTCATCAAGAGGCCAGTGATATCTTCTCAGTGGTTCACTGAGTGACACTCCCTTTTGCATGTTCATAGTCTTACCATGCTCACTGACACACCCAAACGTACCCATACTTGGCACCCTGTAACAGGCCTTATAGGCATACACCAAAGTATGTCACTTCACATGCAACACCATAACATGGTCAGGTTAAAGGATCCATATAAGTACTACACAAGAATCACTTGTGATACTATACCATGTGGATTTCTCGTTTAATGAATCTATCCAGTACCATACCCCTTTGCATTTACCCATAAACTTGGTTGACATTCCATGTCCAATAGCTAGTAAGACACTGCTACACAACCAAGCTTATGATAGTCTTTGGTTCCTTTCATTCCCATGACTGGAACAGACTTTGGATGTTTTCATGGTCATATCGTTTACCCTATCCATGGTCTTATTGCCAAGTGCATGACACTTGTCAACATGGATATGGATATGTCCATTGGATACTCTATTTATAATACTGCACAAGGTATATAATAAATAGATTAATGCCTTTATTCATTAACATAAATGTATAATACATAAATCTCATTACAAGATACAAAATGTATGATACAAAACAAGATCAATGCTTTGGGACTAGGGCATTCCTAATATATAGAAGGCATCATATGGAAAGATATCATTTATTGATTTGGGCTCCCAAGGGTTCTGATAGTAGATAGAGGAACGCAGTTTGATTGTGGTCACTGAAGAAATTTTGTAAAAATCTTCATATTCAGCTTAGCTTTGCATCGGTAGCCTACCCTTAAGCTAATGAGCAATAGAGAAAAATAATCAAACCATTAAAGAAGGCTCGCATATACGTTTAGACAAAACAAAAAGGGCATAGATTGATGAGCTTCCATCAATCCTCTAGGCATATAGAACTACAAATAGAATTTCAACTAGAGAAACTCCTTTTAGTTAGTTTATGGAACGAAGTTTTGATCCAAGTTGAGATAAGGGCAGCTTTCCAAAGTATGATTGAGTTTGATGAAGAAGCCAATTTTAAAGCAATCAGTGCTAACTGGGACTTCTTAGATGAGCATAAAGACCAAGCGTGCATACGCTTAGCAACATATGAACAGAGATTATCTCGATACCATAATTCAAAGGTGA
This sequence comes from Euphorbia tirucalli, assembly GCA_039660915.1. Classification (NCBI taxonomy): domain Eukaryota; kingdom Viridiplantae; phylum Streptophyta; class Magnoliopsida; order Malpighiales; family Euphorbiaceae; genus Euphorbia; species Euphorbia tirucalli. The sequence goes on from CM077632.1 coordinate 23,035,454, forward strand.
ATGAAAGATCATTAGCTAGGAGAGATCTTGTTCTAAGGAAGACAGCAATAACCAATGCCCATGTTGAAGAAGGAAAGCTTCGCCCAAATTGGGAAAGACCCTATCAAGTGGAAGGATAATTGGTCCAGGAACTAATAAACTTGAAACTTTAGAAGGAAAAAAGATCAGTAAGACTTTGAATGCAAATCATCTAAAGCTTTATTTTCAAAGCAGCTGTATTCTGTAACTGTAATTATGAGTTAATGAAGATGATGGAGCTGTAATTGTGGTCCCATGGTTTTTCCCTTTATTAGGATTTTCCATGTAAAAATATTGTGTGTTATGTCTTTATTTTTGTTCTTCTTCAAGCATCACACTCTTATTTTTTCATAAAATATGAAACATTTGAACAAGCTCACGATAAAGAAGCGATGACTTTATATAACTTGGATCTTCTACGAGGGAAGACCAATCTTAACTCAACAATCTTATGAAATTGTCCTTCCATGAAGGAAGGCTTTTAACATGACCTTTTATGAGGGAAGACATGATGCTCACATTCTCTAAAAGTGTTAAGACATATGGTATGCAAAAAAAGCTCATTTTTATGAGGGAAGATAGTCTGCTACCATGGTGCATGCACTAATATTCGCTAAAACTGTTAAGATACATGGTATGTCAAAAAAGGCTCATCTTTCATAAGGGAAGATAGTCTGCTACCATAGTGCAGGGAGTCATATTCTTCAAAACTATTAAGACATGTGGTATAAAAAAAAGGTTAATCTTCTGTAAGGGAAGATAGTCTGCTACATAGCAGACAAAGTCATATACTTCTAATATGTTAAAATTTTGATAACAAAAGGGTCCATCTTTTATAAAAAAGATAGAGCTTGCATAACAAAAATCACATGTAATTCAGACCAAATTACAAATCATTGGGGAGTAGAAAATATAAAAGAAAAGCAAATATGGTAACAAATAGCATATATTTCATAATCATAAATAAAAGTTTGTAAAATAAAAAAAAAAAGGAATAATGATGAGAAAAAATATCACACATCTAATCTATATAAAATGTGATATATAAATCTAAGTGAAGTAGGGGCAGAGATATCATCCACAGTAGGGTCCTTCTCAACTGCATGATCCTCATCCAGACCCTACAAGGCTAGTATCTTATCATCACAAGTAATATCTTCTGAAGATGATGGTATCTTATCATCTTAAGCAATGTCCTCTGAAGAAGATGGTAACTTATCATCTTAAGCAATATCCTCTGAAGATGTATTGACTCCATTCTTCCCATAGAACTCCCAAGGACCATCAAGATTGTCTAAATCATCAAAAAGGCCATTGTTCTAAGAGGTAAAGCCATCATTCTCATTAGGATCAAAACTTTGCTAGGGACAAAGATCGGAAATGGATTTGGTCTTTGAAAAAACCAACCTAGGATAAGCATAATCACTCTCTTTTTCAAGGATTTGTTAAGCAAGATAAAAAAAATTTGGAAAAGGTGACTCCCACTGCATATTTCTTTTCGTAATGTTCTTTAGATTCTCTACACTTACAAATAGCAATAGAAGGGATCGATGCATGCTCATTTTTAAGTTATTGCACAACTCTCCTTTATCATCTAACTTTCTCTTAAGTTTATTGAAGTCTTCGTAAAGACGAGTATGATTGTTCACCAGCTTATCATAATCGATCACTAAAAGAGCACAGTTTAAAGCATTCATTTTCAAATTATAATGATCATACTCTAATGATCGAACATGCTCTTGAAGCATTTTGATTCTGCTTTTGTACTTCTTTGTTACTCTGGTCTATTTCATGCAACTTTCTCTAAAGGTCATCAATGGTATGATTCAAACTCTTTTCAAGATTCATCAAGTTTTTTATCGATTCATCAAGCTTTTCTGTCAATGACCTTGCAAATCCAAGAGCTAATAAAGCACGTTAAGCCCCCTATCATCCGAGATAAATATATGAGATTCGTATACAAAATTCATGTTTAGAGATAATAATAATAATTGTAGGGAATCATCACGGGAAAAATTAAAAGCGAGGTGGAATACCGATTAAAATTTTCCTCGATTCCAAAGCCTAAGATACTTGTAGATTAATAGAATGAAATCAAGAATGGAGAAAATAAATTTTGTCACCTTAATTGTCTCTTCTAGAGACTGCTGTAGAAACCCAAACGCGTTTCCTCCACAATCCAGTACACGAACTACTCTCGAAGGGGACTCATGCGAGCGAACGGATTGAACGAAAATCAAGAGAAAGTCACAAAAGGGGCTGCTGTAATTTCTGTATTGTGGCTAAAAATTCTCTACAAGGGTTAGGGAGAATTAGGTTAAGGCTTCCTATATATACTCCTTTAGTATATATGTTACTTAGCCTACCAGGATTTTAATTAAAACTATAGATTATTTAATTTGATTTAATTGATTTAGCTTATATTATTAGGATTAAATAAAACCATATTATAAAATCCTAATTGATACAATTAAATACAATTTCATCAAATTAAAATAACCCAAAGTTAAATTAAAGTCAGCCTTAATAAATACAACCTTTGTATTTTTTTTATTTCCACCAAGGAAATATTATTTTATTTAATTAATTATTTACTACATGTAATTAATTAATCAAATAAAATAAATTTCTCCCTTTATAATTAAATTAATTATGACATAAACTAATGTCAATAATTCAATTAATTTGGTTTCTGTTCCAATTCTAATTTGTCAATGTTCAGTCGTTCTACGTGTACGATCCTGTGGTTTTGTCTTTATGTTGGTAGTGGGCCCAAGGCCCATAAACTATAAGTGGGTTCTAGCAAACCGTTACAGCCCACAATTACGATGGAGACTTGCAGTCTAATGTGAAACATAACCCGGTAGTGATCTTATATATCCCTTGCCAACTGACATCGACACATAAGCAAAAGGCATGGCCCTGTCATCCTCTTATATGCTTATTTATCTCTTAATACCAAGTGGACTGAACCTAATGAATAAGTATCTAACTTATTCGGGTATGGCCATACACTTGTCAGTCCCACTTATCAAGTGGCCAGTGATGTCACCTCAGGGGACGCTAAATGGCAATTCCGTTAGCTTCACTATCAACATCAACATGTTCACTGGCCCATCCAACACACCCATACTTGGCACCCTGTTGCGAGCCCATTAGGCATGTATCAAAGTGTATGAGATCCCATGTTATGTTATAATGAACATCAAGTCTAATGATAATAACAAGACCTACCCGAGAAACACCTATGACGATCGAACCATGTGGTGTTCTCGTGGCAGATTGATCCAGTACCATGCAACCTAACATGTACCCATATCATTGACTGACATTCCATGTATAATGGCAGGTGAGACGCCACCATCCAGTCAAGGATATGCTAGTCTTTGGTTCTATTCATTCCCATGATTAGAACAGACTAGCGATGTCTTTATGATTATAACTTTAACTCTACTAAAAGGTCTCATAATCCAATGACCTACATTGGTTTACTTTAGTATGATTATAATCATTAGATACTCTATTTATAAATAGCACGAGATATGAATAAATAGATTCATGCCTTTATTTCAACACAAAATGTATAATACAAAATATCCAAATATTAAAGTATAATACAATACAAGAACCAATGCCATTTGGACTAGGGCACACCAGCAATCTCCCACTTACACTTGTTCCAACTAGGCATTGCCCTAATCCCTACAGATCTAGTATGACCCTCGTGTTGTGCCTGTGGTAGCGCTTTGGCCAATGGATCAGCGACATTGTTCTCGGTGCCAACTCTCTGCAGTGAAATGTCTCCTCTATCCACAATCTCTCGGATGAGGTGAAATTTCCTGAGTACGTGTTTGGACTTCTTATGTGACCGAGTCTCCTTAGCTTGTGCGATGGCCCCGTTGTTGTCACAGAAGACATTCACTAGGTCTAGGATAGATGGAACTACTCCTAACTCAGTGATGAACTTCTTCATCCAAATAGCTTCCTTTGTAGCTTCATATGTAGCAATGTACTCAGCTTCTGTGGTAGAATCAGCGGTGGTTTTCTGTTTCAAGCTCCACTAACTGATGGCCCCGCCATTCAATAGGAAGACATAACCAGACTGCGACTGGTTTTCATCCTGATCGGTCTCGAAGCTTACGTTAGTGTACCCTGACAATGACAGCTCTTCTTGACCTCCATACACTAAGAAGCTGTCCTTAGTCATGGTAAGGTACTTAAGGATTGCTTTGACTCCGCCAGTGATCCTCCCTGGGATCTGACTGGTATCGGCTAGTCATACTTAGTGCAAAAGCGACATCAGGTCTCGTACATAACATGGAGTACATGATAGATCCTATAGTCGAAGCATATGGGATCTTCTGCTTCTTCTCCCGATCCTCCTTTGACTTAGGACCATTGTTCCTACTTAGTTTGAGGCCATGGTGCATAGGCAAGAAACCTTTCTCTGCCTTATCCATGCTAAACCTTTTTAGAACTTTGTCTATGTAAGAACCCTGACCTAAGCCCAGAAGCCGATTGGATCTATCCCTGTAGATCCTAATCCCTAAGATCATCTCATCTTCTCCTAAGTCCTTCATTGTGAAGCACTTACTCAACCACTGCTTGACCCCTTGTATTGTTGGTACGTCGCTTCCAATGAGAAGGATGTCATCTACGTATAAGACTAGGAATGTAGATACACTCCCACTAACTATCTTGTACACACAAGGCTCATCTTGATTATGTATAAAGCCATATTCCTTAATAGCCTCATTGAATCTCAGGTTCCAACTCCGAGAAGCTTGCTTCAATCCATAAATGGACCTTTGAAGCTTGCAAACCCAATTAGGATACTTTAAATCGATAAAACCCTCAGGTTGTGTCATGTACACATCCTCGAATAGCTTTCCTTTCAGAAAAGTGGTATTAACATCCATCTGCCACATCTCATAATCATACCATGCAGCTATGGCAAGTAGTATCCTAATGGATTTGAGCATTGCAACTGGTGAGAAGGTTTCATCATAGTCAATTCCCTGGACTTGTCTAAAACCCTTCACCACCAGTCACCCTTTGAATGTGTTGTTGGCCTTTAACTTGAAACACCACTTGCAACTGATTACCTTAGCACCCGGAGGTGGATCAACCAAACTCCAAACTTGGTAATCGTACATCGATTACATCTCAGCTTCCATGGCTTTACGCTACTTAGCTGACTATGGGCTTTCAATAGCCTCCTGATAGGTCTTGGGTTCTTCTTAGTCAAAGACTAAAAGATTCCCATCATTAGTTACGAGAAACCCATATCTCTCGGGTTGATGACAGACCCTCAATTGAGCTAAGGTCCTGTGTGATCGGTTCAGATTCCTCAATTGCTTGAGGTTCTGGTTCGATCTCTGAGCTATCCTGTATAGGTGCTTATGGATCTTGAACTTCCCTTAGCTCAATATTGCTCCCACTGTCTTTCTTGGAGATAAACTCTTTTCAAGAAAGACACCCTTTCATGCTATGAACACCTTGTTCTCAGCAGAGTAGTAGAAGTAATATCCCCTTGTTTCCTTGGGATAACCCACAAACAGGCACTTTTCAGTTTTGGAGTCTAGCTTGCCACTTGTCAATTTCTTGACATGGGCCTCACAACCCTAAATCTGCATAAAAGAGACGTTGGGCTCCTTGTCCATCCATATTTCATATGGCATCTTTTCAACTACCTTACTCGGTGCATGGTTAATTGTGAATGTAGCTATCTCTATTGCATATCCCCAGAAGGATGTTGGGAGAGTGGTTTGACTCATCATCGAGTGGACCATGTCCAACAAGGTCCTATTCCTGTTTTCTGACACTCCATTCCATTGGGGTGTTCTAACAGGAGTGAGCTGTGAGATTATCCCACACTCTCTCAAGAATGAATCAAACTCTAGCCACCTCGGTTAGATCGAAGTGCCTTAATAGTCTTGCCTAGTTGGTTCTCCACTTCGTTCTTGTACTCCTTGAACCTATCAAGGTTTCAGACTTATTCTTCATCAGATAGACATAGCCATATCTGCTGAAGTCGTTTGTGAAAGTAACAAACTAGTGAAAACCATTTCTAGCACTAATGCTCATGGGCCCACACACATCCGAGTGTATTAGCTCCAACAAGCCCTTGGCCCCTCAGCTTTCTTTTTGAAAGGCACCTTTGTCATTTTGCCTCTTAAATAAGATTCGTATATGTCATAAGACTCCAAGTCAAAGGACCCTAGCACTCCATTTTTGTGAAGTCTAGCTATGCGCTTCTCATTTATATGGCCTAAACGACAGTGCCAGAAGTGAGCAAGATTAAGTTCATTGGGCTTAACCCTCTTAGTGTTTATGTTATAGATTGGATTTTTTGATTTAAGTCTAAGATATATAAACCATTATTTAGAAAAGAATTTCCATAAATAATATTGTCTTTCACAATATCAATTTTTCCAAAACCAATATTGAAAACAAATCTAGAAATATCCAAGACAGAAACTGAAATAATGTTCCTGCACATGGCAGGTACAAAATAACAATCTTTCAAAATCAAAACCAATCTAGTGGGCATCTCTAGGTAGAAGTCTCTAATCTCGATGGCAACAACCTTAGCGCCATTCCCGACTCAAAGGTCTACTTCTCCGGATCCCAATAACATATATACCTAAAGAACTACCCTCGTTCTTCACTTGCTCTCCCAGGAGCCTTGGACATGTCTTTTTCCAGTGTCCTTTCTACTTGCATTTGAAGCACACATCCTCGGGAGCAGCCTTGGGCTTGGGCCTTTGCTTAGCCTTCTTAGCCTTGGCCTTCTTGGCCTTGGCTTTAGCTATAGCGTTGCCTTTGCCTTTCACAGCAGGGGGTGTTCCCCTTGTTTACTAGCAGCACCAGTGGAGTCCTTTTGACAGACTGTTCAGCAAGCTTGAGCATTCCATGTAGCTCAGCCACAGGCTTGTCCATGCCTTGCATGTGATAGTTCATGATGAAATAATCATAAGACTCAGGGAGGGATCCCTAGATGATGTCTATTGCCAACTCCTGTGGAACCGGCATGCCGAGAATGGCTAATGCGTCGATATAGCCCTTCATCTTGAGCACGTGGGTGCTCACAGATGTCTCAACTGCCATCATACAATGTTGAGTGCCTTAGTTATTAAGAACCTTTCTTGACGTGCCTGATCTTGGTACATCCTTTTGAGATCATCCATGATCACATAGGCTTGACAGTCCATGAACTGTTTTTGTAGCTCAGGAACCATCGTGCCAAAAATAAGGCAAGACACATCTCTATCATCCCTCTTATGCAGGTCGTATTCCTCAATTTGAGCTTGAGTAACCCCTCGACCTACAAGTGGTGCGGCCGATAAGGCCCTATCAAGCACATGTTCCTTAGACTCTTGTCTCAAAACTATTCTTAGCTGTCGAGCCCAGTCTAGGAAGTTAGGCCCAGATAGTCTCTCCTTTTCGAGGAGTGATTGCAGTGAAAACAAATTACCAGCCATTTTAAGTGATTATCTACACAGAAAAATTACAGAGAGATTAATAAAGAACTTTATTATTTTAACCATGTTAATTAACAATCCATTTTAATTAATTTGCTGATGATGTATGGTTACAAAACCAAGATCCATATTTCATTAAGAATTGGCCAAGCGGAGGCTTGTTAACCAACACTTAACTATTTAGGTAGGAACTCCCTCCAATCCCAACCTAGGGACTCTTGGTTTGATAGGCTTATTGGCATTTATCCATCTGTGCTTAGGGCCAGGAGCTTATCCTACTACCCATGTTGAGTCCAACCACCATTCGAGTGCTAAGCGTATCCAGTACCTTAACCCTATAAAGTAATTGAATAATACAATGTACCTGGCAGAGGCACGGCCCACATTGCACTATTCAACAACCAACAATGTTCGAATTTGGAAAGTACTTTTAATCAACTCAATATTTAATTGGATTGATTAATAACGGCTTAACATGCATAATCGCGGGTGATTGGAATGGCTAAACATATATTCATACATATATATATAATTGGGTCAAATACATACGCGGCCCCTTCAACTTTAATTTTTGAGCCGCTTGACCCCCTTAACTATTTTAGCGACCTATCTAACCCCTTATCTAAAAGCTAAATACATACATGGCCCCTTTAACATTTATTTTTGAGCCGCTTGGCCCCCTCAACTATTTTAGTGACCTATCTAACCCCTCATCTATTTTAAAATGATATTTTTAGACACTTAAATGCTGATGTGTCGTATAATCTGGAGGTAAGAGAAATCTCAGTGCGTTTGGGATGAAGTTCACGATTTTATAAGGGTAATATTTTGTAAATATTATATTAAAAAAATTATCTGCATTTTTTTCTCCCTCTTTCCTCATTTTGGTTAAACTCTCTTCGTTCCTCTTTGTTGTCTCTTCTGCAATCATATTTCTTCCTCCTCTTAAGTTTTATTAATTGCTGGAAAATCTTCACTTTATAATAGTTTGTAATATTAATTAAATAGAAGATAGTTTTCAGCGTGTATCCTACATGTCTTTAGTATCAGACGCGTGTAATGCATGGTACTCTGTTGTGTCTGGTTATGTTCAGTCAAAGGTTTAAAAATACCACTTTAAAATAGATGAGGGGTTAGATAGGTTGCTGAAATAGTTGAGGGGGCCAAACGGCTCAAAAAAAATTGAAGGGGCTACGTATGTATTTGACCTTTAGATAAGGGGTTAGATAGAGCGCTAAAATAGTTGAAGGGGCCAAGCGGCTCAAAAATTAAAGTTGAAGGGGCTGCGTATGTATTTGGCCTATATAATTGACATAAGTATAAAATATGTATATGAATAAAAGAGACATTATGAGCCCTATTTTACAACCTAATGAATAACTAGTAAGCCTATACTAAAGATCCACTAGGTGGGCATATAAACTCCTCTTGGGCTTGGCACCAATGGGCTTCCTCTCCAGTGGCTTGATGCAATTACAATTAAATTTACAAAATATAAATTAAATAAAATTACATCAAAATAAAATAAAACGACACGCAGGCCGTATTTCCCAAAATTAAATTTTACAACCAAACTTCATCTAACGCCCAATAGTGCTCAAATCCATACAACCAAGAATAGAAGCAAATATATACACATAACAAATATCAATTTATATACATGTATTAAAATGCATGAACATTGCAATTTCAATTTTTTTTAATTAATTATGTCCAGCCGTTTGTGAAATCACCGATTCTAGCATCCATAACTATTCCCCAGTCACAAACTCGAATTAGCCATCCAATTCTCAACCCGTGCCAAGAGCCAATTGGACCAATTTCATTAACCAATTTAATTTTAACCAAAAAATTAAATTGTATGCATGAATTAAATCACACAGGAAACCACCCGAATCCAATCGTGAAAATAAAATCATGTGAATTTTAAAACCAATTTAAATTATTCACATAGGGTCCGAAAAAAAAATTACCCTCAAAATCCAAATCGGACCCGCACCCTGCGTGTCAGAGCTGCTGTCTGGAGACAGCAGCGCTGCCGCGCGGCAACAGCAGCTGCAGCAAGCAGCAAAAACAGGAGATTGGAATCGCAATTACGATTCCAATCTGCCCAAAATATTTTTTTTTTTAATATTAATCAAACCTTAAAATAAAAAAAATGGATTGGGGAAAAATAATTAAAAACCCAAAACACCAAATTAGGGTCCCAAATAAAATCAAATTGAAAACCAATTTTAATAAAATTAAATCAAACACCAAGAACTCTAATACCAATCATTCTATTAATCGAAACATGAACCTATGCTCTGATACCGCTGTAGAGAATCATCACAGGAAAAATTAAATGCGAGGCGGAATATCGATTAAAATTTTCCTCGATTCCAAAGCCTAAGATACATGTAGACCAATAAAATGAAATCAAGAATGGAGAAAATAAATTTTCTCACCTTAACTGTCTCCTCTAGAGACTGCTGTAGAAATCCAAACACTTTTCCTCCACAATCTAGTACATGAATGACTCTCGAATGGGATTCGTGCTAGCGAATGGATTGAACGACAACCAAGAGAAAGTCACAAAAGAGACTACTGTAATTTATGTATTGTGGCTGAAAATTCTCTACAAGGGTTAGGGAGAATTAGGTTAAGGCTTCCTATATATACTCCTTTAGTATATATATTCCTTAGCCGATTAAAACTATAAATTATTTAATTTGATTTAATTGATTTAATTGATTTACCCTATATCATTAGGATTAAATAAAACCATATTATAAAATCATAATTGATACAATTAAATACAATTTCATCAAATTAAAATAACCCATAGTTAAATTAAAGTCAGCCTTAATAAATACAACCTTTGTATTTTTTTTTATTTCCACCGAGGAAATATTATTTTATTTAATTAATCATTTACTATATGTAATTAATTAATCAAATAAAATAAATTTCTCCCTTTATAATTGAATTAATTATGACATAACCTAATGTCAATAATTCAATTAATTTGGTTTCCATTCCAATTCCGATTTGTTAACATTCAGTCGTTCTATGTGTACGATCCTGTGGGTCTGTCTTTATGTTGGCAGTGTACCCAAGGCTCACAGACTGTAAGTGGGTTCTAGCAAACCGTTACAGTCTCCAGTTAAGACGGAGACTTGCAGTATAATGTTAAACATAACCTGGTAGTGATCTTGTATATCCCTTGCCAACTGACATCGATACATAAGCAAGAGGCATGGCCCCTGTCATCCTCTTATATACTTATTTATCTCTTGATACCGAGTGGACTGAAACTAACAAATAAGTATTCCAACTTATTCGGGTATGGCCATACACTTGTTAGTCCTACTCATCAAGTGGCTAGTGATGTCATCTCAGGGGACGCTGAGTGGCAATTCCGTTAGCTTCACTATCAACATCAACATGTTCACTGGCCCACCCAACATACCCATACTTAGCACCCTATTGCGGGCCCATTAGGCATATATCAAAGTGTATGAGATCCCATGTTATGTTACAATGAACATCAAGTCTAAGGATAATAACAAGACCTACCCAAGAAACACCTATGATGATCGAACCATGTGGTGTTCTCATGGCGAATCGATCCAATACCATGCAACCCAACATGTACCCATATCATTGACTGACATTCCATGTCCAATGGCCGGTGAGACGCCGCCATCCAGTCAAGGATATGTTAGTCTTTGTTTTTTTTCATTCCCATGATTAGAACAGACTAGGGATATCTTTATGATTATAACTTTAACTCTACTAAAAGGTCTCATAATCCAATGACCTACATTGGTTTACTTTAGTATGGTTATAATAATTGGATACTCTATTTATAAATAGCACAAGATATGAATAAATAGATTCATGCCTTTATTTCAACACAAAATATATAATACAAAATATTCAAATATAAAGTATAATACAATACAAGAACCAATGCCATTTGGACTAGGATACACCAGTAATAATAATAATAATAATAATAATAATAATAATAATAATAATAATAATAATAATAAATAATGATAATAAAAGAAGGTATATACCTTAACAATTTTACATTCAACAACATCAATGTTTTCATACATATTTTTGCAATATGTTTCTTCATCTCAAGGAAAGATAGAAGAAATCATCAATCTTAAAGCTACTCTCGATTGCTCAATTGAATCGGTGTCTACCAAACAGGGATACATCCTTAAGTTTTCACCTTTGAGAGAAGTCTTCAAGGCTAGGTTATTCTTATATATGTTCTAAAATGACAAAAGTTTTTTCAATGAGGAAAAAATAAGATAATGCCCAAGAAGAGATTGAGCACGAAGCTCCCTTCTATCACTGTGTGAAATTACACCTCATTTCTTCTAAGTGAAGGTTACTTTGCATTGAGTTTGAAGCACCCCTCTCAACTGTTTCTAAAGGAAGAAATTTCAGCATTGAACTCGAATTAACATTCCTAGATTTGTTAAAAGAGTCGCCTTCAGAAGATGCAGATCTCAATGATATAGGAGGATTAAAAGGATCAACAATCTTTGATGAGTTAGCATCAACACCCTTGAAAATCAGTCGATGGAGCTGTAGAGTTAGCCTTTTTAAGAATCAAAACATCATCTTTAGAATGCCTTGAGTTAGTAAGATTGATTTCTTTTCTAGGACATTTTTGCTATCCAGCCTTGAAAGCAACAAGAGAAAAATTTCCAGAGGAAGTCATACCTACAAAGTATAAATATATTAATAATAATTCATGATTAATAAAAATATAGATCGATTATATCATTTTGAACATTCATCATGCTTTGATGAAGAATCTATATGGTTAAATAAAGAGTTTGTGTTCTTAGAGGTGATGCTTAGATGTAAAATATGTGTCATTAGAGCTATCATCAAGTGAAGAGCTTGCATGGTCGGATGAAGAGTTTGCATGGTTGGATGATGTATCCTCAGATTGAGAGTTTGCATGATTTGCATGCTCAAATGAAGAATTTTCATGGTTAGATGTATGCTCAGAAGAAGAGTTCATTTCAGAAGAGTCTGAGCTGAGGTTTTCAGTAACCGAATTATTTATTATAGGTAAAGCCTACAAGTTGAGGAAACTCTCCAAATAATTGCAGTTGGATTAGATGCTGTCAAAAGTTTACTTAGGTGGAACTTTATATGTCGTAAGGCATCAATCTCAGTAGAATATTTATCCAAAAGCTTAATACAAGTCGGCCATGTGATTCCCTTTTTATTCCAATGCCAACACCATGGAAGAGGAACTTTCCAAGCATCATTAGGAGGATAAACAAGCATCCACCTATCTTCATAAACTCCAATTAGAGGAAGATCACTAATGAGTAACTCTTCACAAAGATCTGTCTTTTGAAAGAGATATCTTGGTGAGCCTTGACCACATAAAAAGGATGAAAAAGGTTGATAGACGGAGTTATTACTTTTAGGCAGCAAACAACGTAAAAGCTGATAAGAAACCTCCATCCCAAAGGATGAAGTTGTGATGGAGACAACTTGTTAGCCTTAAAAAAGTCCATCATAAAGGGTGATAGTGGAAATCTAACTCCAATCTCCAACAAAATCTCATGCACAGCAAATGAGTTAGGTGGAACAAGTGCAGAAGACTTCTTTCAATCTAGAGGAAGAGCAACTTTCCAATGAAGCAATGGAGATAAGTCAACTTGAAAATTTTTGATATCATCCTCCTTTAGTAGAGTTGGGGAACATGCAACAATCACATAATTAGAATGAGGTTCGAAGACCTTATCGACAGGACTCATTGTTTTCTTAGTTCGAACCATGATGAATGCCTTCATATGCAATAAATCAAGAGTAGGGTAAAGTCAGAAGAAAAGAAGGAAAAAGATAAAGACAATAATTGTACCTTACAAGCAGAGGACTTTGAAATCAATGAAAGAAAGCTTCCTCCTTTTGAACTACAAAGAGATATAGAATACAAAGGTTAGTACAGCTTTTATGAACACAAGATGGATTAAGTTTGACAACAATGCTTATTCAAAATCTATCGAAATTTCATATAACCCTAACTTGCACAAAGTAACTTAGATGTTTTCTAATTGATTATTAGATAAATCTCACCTTGAACCCTAATTTTAATATTTTCTTGGAGTAATATTAATTTTTAATAGCTCATATTGAAGACCTTTATTAGAACAACATTATCATATCAATCTTTCTTTTTTCGATTAAATATGCAATTATCTCAAACATATTAATAAGTACACTATATAAGACACCCTTGCAATATAATTGTTTCGTGCAAATCATGGGTAGTCTTTTTCATGTTGAGATGCAATCGTAATTTTATTTTAGAATTTATTCATTGATTATATTTTTTTCTAAGGAAATAAGAGTCCTTTTAAGTGACAAATTGTATAGCTTAAACCTTATTTACACTAGCTTATTTAGTTATTAAATTATTATTTATTGTCCTCAAATACCATGAACATAACTAATGCCACAACAAATTCATGTAATATGTAAGATTAATTCTCTAATTAGTTTTTACTTTCAATATATATTAGCATATGTGTCCACAACAAAGGTTTAAAGCACTTGTACCATATAAGATTACAAATGCTATTATTAATAATAGTAATTAAAAAAAAATCATGCTTTGGTGTTGTTCAATTAATTGCATTAGTGATATGCCCCGTGAATTTCCAATTAATCCATGTATATAATATCCTAAAGCAATGATACATGGAGGCAAGCAATTAAATATAATTCAACATACCTAGACAATGAATAAAAGATTAGTGGCACAACGATCCACGGAAGGAGAGAGCTGTGTCGGTAATTAATTGGCTAAAGGAGACCAACAGAAGATAATTAATAGTTGAAGGAAATCTCTGTGTAAAGGTATGAATAATAATGAGTTAAAAAATCCTTTTAATTTATATAAGTAATGAAGGTAATAAGACTCCTAATAGAAGTGGAACAAAGAGTTTGTTCGAAGGCATTGTTATCCCATTAGAATAGGGAATCGTATCCTATCTAAGATTAAAACTCTCTGTTGCATTGGTTTTAAAAATTTAATAACTTGATTTTTCCCATTCATCTGTTGAGTAGGAGTGCTAACTTTCAATTCCTATATTGCCCCATACTTAATATTATCATTATTAGTCTTTTTATTTTCTTGAACACTTTTTTAACCCTTATGCTCTTACAAGAGCCATGTAAAAGCCTAATGTTATCATTTTTATTTCTACCTCTTGAGTAAACCTAGTAATAGAAGTAGGTAGCAATTGATATAACCCTAATATAAACCGACGGTTAATCATAATTATTACATTATTAATAAAGCAGTTATCAAAGGACCCAACTTTCAATCCACATATTTAACAGTTATAGACTATATGTTGTACTTGACTTTTCATTAGGTAAATTCTATCTATGAAGGTTATAGCTCTTCGTTTAATAGAATAAAGGTTGGAATTTTTTTAGGATTTCAGAGCTATTACTACATCATCTAATTTTAGCATTAAAGTGTTTGTGGGAAGAACACCTTCCCTTACTGCAACAGATACCTTATTGAGTATCGTCAACTGTCATATCAAGGCTTTTTAGGATTAAACCTTTCACCCTATTAAAACCCTCAAATCAACGATCGATCTTCCTTCATAAATACACTATTGTACTCAGGCTACAATAAAATCCTTACCTTGCTCTCCCGAAATCCATTGAACCCCAAGAAATTGCTCTCTCCTACAGATTTTTCCGCCAAAGCAATTTCCTCCTCTTCTATACGAAGAATTTCACCATCATTTTTAAGTATTTCATCATCAGCCAAAAGAATAACTCTGAGTTTTCCCTTTGGACATTTGTGTGCCAGACCATAAGCCTGGACATTTGGACGCCTTTCTTCCCATTCAGTCCTGGTAAGCGATCAGGATCCTCTATTGAGAAAAGGAGAACCCTCCGTCATGTTCTGTTTTGTAGCATCATGGAAACGAAAGGCTGCGTTGAATTGGAATAACTGGGCTTGGGTTAGTGGGTCAATGGGTATTACCCAATAGAGCTTGACCCGTTTTCTATTCAAATCAAGTAAAGGAGTTCGACAAATAACTTTGTCGTAAACAGCGAGAAGAAAGCACCTGATTAAAGGGAAAAACCTGACTCATCTAACAAAAGTACATTTGTTGGTACTCTTGGATATGCTGCTCCAAGTAGTGTCATATTATTAATTTCAATGTTTATTCAAAATCCACAAGTAATTTGAGTTCTCATTCACATTTTACTTGGTAGAGCTTGCGTACACAACACAGTTAAAAAATGTGATGTTTATAGCTTCGGAATACTAGCAATGGAAGTAATCATGGAAAGTCATACCGGTGACTTCAGCTCATATCTCTTCTCACCTTCAGCATCAGGATCAGCATCAGCAGCATCACGACATCAAAGGCTATTAGAGGATATAATAGACAAATGCCTTCCGACACCTATAAGTGAAGTTGTATAAGAAGTTGTTCAAATTGGGAGAATAGATTTTGCTTGCTTGAATGTTAATCCCCAGTTTCGACCATCAATTCAACAAGTCCCGCAGAAGCTATCAAGAAGGAGAGGAGCTCTGCGAAAGCCATTTTCCACAATCACAATCAAAGATTTGCTCAATTCCAGCAAATAAAAGGAGCTGCTTTCCAGCAAGTGACCCTCAATCTTTGATTAAATCGTAATTGTATCAACTCTGGAGCTGCTTTCCAGTGTTATGTTTTGTAATTTACGAACTTGGTTCAATTGCAAATAAAAGGAGCGCTAAGCAGCTCTAAATTCACCCTAACATTTCGTTTGTTTTCAATGTTTGCTCCGAGGCAAACACATAATGATGGATCATAAAAAGGATGAATAAGGCTTTCCAAAAATAAAAACAAAGAAATAAAATGAAAACATGGAATGCAACATGTAACCAAATGGAAACGGGAAAAGAAAAAAAATAAATCAAAGAATTGTGAAACCTTGGCAATTGAGCAACTCAGAATTGGAGAAGATGATTCTTCGTCTTCCAGCAAAATCATGTCGAACTAATCTTTTCCACAACAGTATTTGAAGCATACAACTGAACGGAGCATCACAGTAATGAGCGCTTGCTAGAGAAGGAAAAATCAAGAAGAGGAAAGAAACATAATTAGTTATTGAATTGGAGCGGAAAGAGAGATTTGACATGAAAATCCAGCGATGAACCATGAGATACGAGTATGAAACCTGTCGTTGTTTTGAGCTATTATTATCATTGGTAACAAACCACTTCTAATTATATAACAACATAAGCTCCAAAAAAATGAAATATCAACCTAAAAGTTTTTCTCCCCTCGCAAACTAACAGATAGGCTACATCTTCACAAAGAATACAGAAATGATTACACAGAAAATAAGAACGAAAATAATAGTGATTACTGGTGCATATCGACCACCTACATTTGAAAACTTCTACAATTAACAGAAAATAACTAAACAAATATTTTGGTCACTGAATCGTTAAGCAAATGGATTCCCTCCAATAGAAGCAACAGGCCCTTGTGTTTGAACATTCCTGCCACAGAAAAGGCAAGTTTTAGTGAATTGTTCATGGAAAAGAAGTAACAAATAATTTCACATTTTTATCAATCACTTCCATCAGAATAACAACACGAAACTTACGCTAATTGAGTGCTTGGTGCTTGTCCTGCCATATATGCCAACCCACCTAAAGCAACAAGGACAGTGAGATTGAAGAAGCCAAATATAAATAAATACCCGGAAGGTTCTAAATGCTTCCATGGGACAAAAAAATACTTTTGGCTCCTGTATTTCGACCAAATTTTGACTTTCAACCCTGACCTTTAATTTGGTGAAATTTGGCTCCTGTTTGGCTCCTGAATTTCCTTAATAGATGATACGCTCGTGTTTAAACTCTACATTCGAACTTCAATTTGACCTCACAAGCTTGCCTCTCTCCCTTAAGCTTTAATTTCAGGGCAAGCATGATGATACGTCTATCAAAAGGTACATTTTAACCAAAATCCAAGTTCAGCAGCCAAATCTCATCAAACTAAATTTTAGAGGCTGAAAGTCACAATTTGACCAAGAACAGGGGTCAAAAAATATTGTTTTGGCTGCTCCCAAAATTTCATAGCTAAGCAGAAAAAATGTACTAAATTGCTGTGGAATTGGTGAAGCACTAGCAATTACAAATTACAACTGAATTCACAAATAGAATAAAAGAATGAGCGAAAGCTTCACCTTGTGGTGCAACTGGGATATAATTGGTTCCTGGGTCTTGAGTAAACCATTGTTCAGTAACACCAGCAATGAAGGTTGAAGACAAGTGGTCATTAGGCAATGCAGCTTGCAAAGAGCCCATGTCCAAGAACTAGAATACAATACAGAGATGAAATTACATAGTTGCTAGTATGTTAAACAGGTTAAATAAATGAATGTTCCATCAGAAGATTATACGTGCAATACATGAAGAAAGAGCTGAACAATAACCATCCAACATCACATATCACTACCATAAATTCTATCCAACAACTATTTCTGAAAATATGGCTTTATTTATACATTAGACTCTTCAACACAGAATTTCAAAGGGAAGTGATGAATCGCTGTTGGTACAGTCTAATTTTCTGAAAAGGGAATTGCATGAATAGCTGTTAGAAAAATTTCCTTATCCCTCAAATATTAGCACTTAGAGCACAGGACAGGGCATGGTTGCTTGGCTATTTCCTGGGGTGCATGAGAGCTGTAAATGGTTTTCTTGCAAGGGACTGTGCACCTCTCTCCAATGACTTATAAAGTCTTTTCGCTCTAATTTGTCACCGTTAAAAAGTTACATTTTTGGCTTTCTTGGCCACTAGAATCCCAGTAAGTATCCAGATGGAATTACCCATCAGCCATCGTGACTCTATCCCACATATCAATATCACTGTCTTATTACAAGACAAGTCCATGTGTAAGGTAAATGTGGCTAAGCAAAGAGAAAGTTGATAAAAACACTAATCAATAAAGTCAAAAGCAACCCAAAACCTATGACAACTAAAATGGATAATAAGGACTAAAGAATGGACAATAGAGAAGATAAAGTTGTTTGTCCCGAACAAATATTCAGACGAATTATGAGTAAGCTCTACCAACTAATTATTAGCAAATTATAAAGCTATGATTTACCATATCGCCTGGCTCCAAATCAGAATCATAGGGAAGATCAAATGGATTAGTTGATTTATTATTGGCTGCATATGATTGATTTGCTTCCTGCATTAAGAAAAAGAAATTTGTCATTAGATAATTACTTCTAATATTTAGCAGGTAGAATATGCAAGATACGAACCATCATAGGATTCACTGCAGGGGTATACGGCGAATCCAGCAGAGCAGCTGACACAGCATTCAAACCGGGGAGACCTTCACAAGGAGCAGATCTTTGAATCTGATCTACATTAGGGTCCTGAAAAAAAAATTTTTGAAAATCCAAAATAGCACAAAGCAAGATGAGGCAGATGCAACCTCGGGAAAACTTCTTGCCAAAAACAGGTAAAATGTTGAAGGCGGCATGTACTTCCCTACCTGTGGTTCACTAGTTTGATCACTTCCCTCTGAAGGAAAATGTGTAACAGGACTGCCAAAAGCATTCCATGTCTGTAAAGAAGCAAATGTAGTATTTTGCAGCAATACTCTATTAATCAAAACCATAAATGAAAACACTACTTTATATTTGATAAATCACAACATCAAGGAAATGCAACCTTAAATCATGCAGAATATCTTACCGGAGCACTTGTAACCTCAGGAGCTTGAAAATCGTGTAACCCATTGTTCTTCCATGGATTAGAAACTGATGATGTCCCTTGGGCACCAGAGTTCTGAAATGGTGGCCATTGCATGCTGGTATTCCAGCTTGAAACTTGGTCAAATTCCAGTGAAGAACCTACAAATTGAGGAGTCACTGAAGTTATTAGATTTCCAGTCCCTTGTGTGGATGCAATGGGCTGAGTATCAAAAGTAGCCCATCCTTCATTTTTAGGGGCTGATGGCCCTAGTGTATTCTGATCCAAACTATTAACTGGATGGTGCTGGGCAATCCCAGCAAAGAGGTCAAGAGACACAGGCATAGTAGTTTGAGTACTTTGATTTGCATTTGTACATGCAGCTGCATCTAATTGGGGTGCTTCAAAAAAGTGAACAGATGGTGGTGGTGGTGTTTCTGGCAATTGAAATAAATCAATTGGTGGAGATGCAGAAGCTT
The DNA here is from genome assembly GCA_039660915.1 of Euphorbia tirucalli. Lineage (NCBI taxonomy): Eukaryota > Viridiplantae > Streptophyta > Magnoliopsida > Malpighiales > Euphorbiaceae > Euphorbia > Euphorbia tirucalli. Next base: position 23,055,206 of record CM077632.1, read on the forward strand.
CTGATTCTGGACCAACAGGTGCCTTAATTTGATTCATGCTACTCCCAGATGCCTTTGTAAAAGTAGGCATTACATCCTGGCGAGATGCAACAGCTTGCTCTGTCTCTGAGACAACGTCAACTAAACTACCTGAATTATATGACCTGATAGATATGGAATTGCTATCAAATGATCCCCTGCTTCCCAAAGATGTACTTCTCTGAAAAGATGAACAACTTGACATCAGTTGAGCCAAGAGACAATCAGCAGCAAGAAAATTGGAAGACAACCAAAGCAACAAATACAAACATAATCATGTCTGACAGATCATACTCCTAACAACTAGGGCACTTCATGAAGACACTCACAAATGCTTTGGCAACTGATTAGACAGCAAGTGAAAAACAGGCCCATGCATCTCTTGTTAAATGCGTTTACATGTGTTTTGTTTGGATGAGGTTGCATGCATGTGTCTAAGCATCTTTTTGCATGTTCTGTGTTACTGCATCAAAATGAAAACGCAAAAATCGAATTCTCCTTCATAGTTCAATTGATGCTGTGAGCCTCAATTAAGTAAAGTTACAACCTAACATTTCTCAGGCACATAACATAGCCTATGTTCAGCATTACCAGGAATCTTATCCACTTTATAGAACAAACACAATCAACAAGTTGAACAAACAAATCAACATTCAGACGAGCAACAAGGTCATGAGAAACATGATCCCTTATTGCTCTTAAAACTTGCCTCCGAGAATAGATCTATTCTTTGATGTGCATCTTCACCCAAAGCATTACTCGGAGTCTGAATTGGGGTACTGCTCTCCTTCTGAAAATTTGGAGATCCTGCACTAAAGAGATCACCTCCACTTGATGCAGAGAAGTCTGAAACCCTAGAAACAGAGCCCTCATTTGCAAACCTGTCCTCAAATGTTCTTTCACTTAAGCGAGTAGGACTACATATGAAACTGGACATCTTCCCCACATAATGGCCTCGGTCTGATCCAGGTTTCCGAGTGAGAACACCAGCTTGTTTTCCGTAACGTCGATCTTCATACTGGAAGTCATATGGAGGACTTTGAGAATAAGAATGATAAGAACTTGCACGCCGTGTTTCTTCTTCATTGCTTCTGAGTCTCTGTCAAATTCATCAATGAACAATATGTATTAAAATTTCATTCAACATTTGGATGAGTAACAATAATGAGATATTCATTAAAACCAATACTACAAACAAAAAATAACAAGAAAACAATAAAGCCGCATACATATTGCTGTATTAATCATTTAGAGAAGTCTTCAGAAATGAAATTATCAAAATCCAGAGTAGAGTTCCAACAAAAGTTTTTGATATGGAGATATCCAAAATCCCAGCAAAATTTTACCTGCAAATCCCTTGGAGGCTTGTCATGGCTCTTTCCACCAGCATATTTTTTATCAATATAAACTGTCTTTATAAATTCTCGCACTTTATCAACATTGCTGGAAGAAGAAAACATGATGAGAGAGGCTTGAAACTGTCACATATATGCTCAGTACAAAAGCAAAAGATCACACATCTCGCACCTGTTGTCAGGCAATCTCTGCCTTTGTTGGTCCCAATCCCTCAAGTATATTTCCCTTGCACGCTGTAAAGATGAACTTGTCATCAGCAGAAGAACAATCATCCTACTGTTTCCGAAACTAACAAATATATAGAACTATCTATACCTGATTACCACCATTTTGAAGTGCCTCAACTTCTTGAGATGTGAACTTGGACATGGACACAGACTTCACTCGATGAGTGAACTCACGACTGTAGAACATGAAACAGAATGAACATTTAAAAGAAAATGAAAGAAACAATTATTTCATACAATACCAAGCAAACCCTCCTTAGCCAAGATAATACACATTCTAAATGAAATGGAAAATACAACAAGAATTTCCAATATAATAAAATTAAGGACGTTAAATGCAATATATTACAGTAAAATTTCTCAAGCTTAAAATAAATCTTAATTGCAATAACACATTAAGTTTGCAGTACATGACATGGATATTTAATCCCTCAAAAGCTTGTCACACATACAGCATACCATTTTTAAGGTTACATTACTCGTGAAAATGAAGAAATCTAATTATCGAAGAACATGAATCTTTAGGGGAAAAAAGAAAACCATTTGATGCAATGCAGTAACGTAATTGAACTTTTATCTAAAACATAAGCGCACTGCAAGAGGAAAAAATGCTCACTGTATCCCACTGCAAGTCATACAAACAAACGTCCAGAAATTAGTGCAAACATATTGTGGACCCTGCACAAAGAAGCACTCTCAACTTAGTCTCAAGAGATAATCATTCCAGCAAACAAAAAGGAAAACTAAAACAAAATAAATTCTTTAAATCTCTAAAGTGAAAATGAAAATTATTCCCTCTTTTTGAATTGTATTGTGCTAATAAGAGACAGATAAATTAGTAGTCTGAAGTAGCAACAACAATAAATACCCTTTTTCATCTTCTGCAAATTATTGTAGAGAACCAAACCTTCAAGTCTTACAGTAAGCAGAAAATACATATCTACTTTATGCTGAAGAAACTCATAAACAAAACCCATTAAAAGAAAGACGTAGCGATTACCAAGCTATTGCAGTTGATGCATCGACGATTAGGAGGCAACTTCATGAGACCTCTAATAATCTTCTCGTTACGTTCTTCTTCCTTCCTGCTCCCCATTTTTCTACAGATATAAAAACGCCAAACAAACTAACCCTAGGACTATTCGTTTCCCTCGAGAAATCCGACAGAGTCCAAATACCGAGCTTTCCCCGGTGAAAACCAACAATGAAACTGAAAACAACTAGGGTTTTGTCCTGACTTTCAAAAATTCTGTTATTAGATGAACAGGAACTGAAAACAGTCAAGTCCGTATGAATCAGCTCGATTGAGACCACGAAATCGCCGATACAGATACTTTCTCTCTCTCTCTCTCTTTCTCTCTCTCTCTCTCCAAATGTACCTTTCGTTATTTAGAAAAAGAAAAAGAAAATGGGTTTGTAAATTAAGCGATGCAAGCAATAATTGGGGGTGTTTAAAAAGAAAGCCTGTTCAACTGTGAACTGTGATTGTTTATATCGTTATTGATCATGGGGGAATTTGCTGCCTCCACCACCGCTTCATCAGTTCCTGAATTTTACGACACTGATTGAAGTTGTGGAAGTAGCAAAATTTGGTGGATTTTTGTTCATGTTTGGATTTAGAAGGGGGGATTTTTGTATTATGTTCTTCAATTGGAAGTTAGTTTTGTTAGTTGAAAAATTGGATAAAAATAACTAGTATTTGTGAATTGGGAAAGAACAGGATAAATAAATATAGAGATGCTTACAAAACAAATTTATAATATAAGAAAATATATTTGGTGCATTTTTTTACCTTTTTTTTTTTCTTTTTCATATACCATAAATTCGTTGTAAGCCTTACTAGATATTAAAAATGTTAATTTAATAAATTTTGTTTCTATTTTATCATTCCCATTTTTTCTATGAGGGCTATCATTTCTAGAACAAGTAGTTCAATACCATCAAGATGAGAGTGCAACTTTTATATTAAAAAATTGAGTATACAAAAAATAAGGAAAAAAATTGTAATTTTGCACTTTTTTTTTTTTTTTTTATGAACGTAATTTTTCACATTTGAAAATATGAGAATATGGTTTTTGCTCAGTGTTAACAAACTAAATAATTCAATAAATAATATTAGTCTTTGTTAATATAAGACATTAACTTTTCTAATTGACTTTAATGATGTGGCATATTGAACTATTCAATTTTATAAATATAAAATATTACTCTCTTCGTTTTTTAATAAATGATGTTTAAGGTTATTCACTAAAACCAATAAAGTATTAATTAGATTACTAAAATGACTAATTTACCCTTAGGTTACTAAAATGACTAGTTTAATCTTGATACTTCTCTCCTAAAACTCTATTTTTCATATAAAAATTCTCTTTATTCTAAAGTATCAAAGCTTAATGTAGTATTTTTGCATTGAATAATGAATCTCTCTCATATATTAAATAAGGGCAAATATGAGAAAACATGATAAAAAATACATTGGTAATGTAAAATGTCAAATAAAAAATAACAAAGTGAAAAATGTAAAACATCATATAATTAAAAATGGAGGGAGTAACTTAGTGAGATGTAAAATGGCGTTGATGAAATTTTGGCTCCGTTTGGAATAGGGATGAGCAAATTAGGATTTGGTTCGAAAACCAAAACGAACTGAACAGAACCAAAAATGAAACTATAAAAATTATAAAAATCAAAACCAAACCAATCTAAATTTAGTTCGGATTGAACCGAATTAAATTGGTTTGGGTCGGTTTGATTTGGTTTGGTTTAAAACCAAACTACCAATACTTAAAAGGGATAAAATCTGTACCTTATTATAAATTAGAGAATTTTGCCACCTTTCTTGAAATTGAAATTGTAAAATCTATAATAATGATAATTAAATATAATTGGATATATTATTTGCTATTGTTTTGTAAAAGAATTAAATTAAATAAGATAAATAAATCTTTGTCGATGAATAGATACCATCAGAGACTGCAGAACACAAGGGAGAATTTAAATCAAAATCAGAAACAACGACGTCATTTTCTACAACAAACGAATTTGCAGAAACCATAACCAACTCATTTCATTAAGACAACAAAAACAGAAATAATAATAATAAGAAAAACCCCAGAGGAGAGAGAAACTTACATAAGAGAGAAAAAGCAGAAGTTGAAGGCAGAGACGCACAATGATGAATATGATTTGGGAAATCAAAAAAGGAAAAATTGATTTGGGAATTGGGGACTACTAGGCATGATTACAATTGAAAGAGTTTTGATTTGGGAAAAAAAAAAAGGGAGAAATTGATTTGGTAATTGGGGGCTAGGGTAGGTTAATTACAATTGAAAAAGAGGAAGAAGAAAAACGCAACAGCGCCGCAAATTATATGTATTAATATTATATTAATGATTAATTATTGGTTCGGTTCGGTTTTTTTTATTTCTTTTTTTTTGTTTTTTGGTTTTTCAATAAAAACCGAAAACTAAATTAACTGACTTATAAAAATCAAAACCAAACCAAGCTTATTTTGGTTCGGTTCGGTTTTTTAACTTCGGCTTGTTTCGATTTTCGATTTCGGTATGGGTTTGCTCACCCCTAGTTTGGAATAAATGAATTCTTCAAAATTTTGGGGAATTCATTTCCAATTCCAATTTTTCATATTTGGAATCCAAAAAGTAAGGAATTCAATTTTATTTGAATTCTACGGAATTCAACATATCTTGAACAAATTCCATCAAAATAAGTGGAATTTGCAAATGAATTCCGCTGTATAGAAATATTTTGGGACAATTCTACCCTCACTACACTTTTATTATACTTTTATTTTTCTCATATAAATTTTTTTTATTAATATTTTTTAATATCGATTCCAAATAATAATCCACTATAATTTTACTTTTATTTTTTAATTGATTATATTTTATTTTACTTTGAATACGGTGAAGGATAAGAAAAAAAAAATTTATCTTTTGAATTATATATGAAAACTAATTAAAATTGGTTAAATGGTAACGATCTCTAATTACTTATATTATTTCAAATTTAATTCCTAGGGTATACAAAATTAATATGGAGAAAAGTCATTTAAGAACTGCTTGAATAACCTCAAACCGATTATTTAGTCAATAACAAAAAAATATATATATAATATGATAAATAAATATTTATATCTAAACCTAGTTATAAATTATTAAAATAAAATAAAAAAATTTGTTAATTAATTTTATATTTTATACATAATTACTCAATTGGTTACTTATCATAAAAAATTATTAATAAGGATAATTCAGGAAATAAACACAAATAAAATATTTTTGTTCATTCATTCCAAGCATAGATTTATAGAATTAATTTCAATTCTGTTATTTAAATTATTTCATTCCAAACCCTCACAACAAATTGATTTCCTAATTAATATTGCATATTTTTAGTAATTGGGAAAAGAATTCAATTGAATAGTGAATTAAGATGTGATCTTTATCATGTTTTTGGAATTGGTTTTAGGATAAATAAAATATTGCAGAATACGGGTAGAAAATTTTACAGCAATAGCCAAGCTTAAAGAAACAGAGCGCTTTTTGACACTGAATACAAATAGAAAAGTCTATGGAGATGATATTGAAAATCGTTCAGGAAAGGAGGCGATAAACAAATATGAAGACAGATTAGTACTTAAAGGCAGCTTCTTTATCTGCAACTATCGGCACTATTGCTTCCCTCTCGTATCTTTAGCACAGACAACCACCGTTTTTGAGCTAATACTTTCATCGGTATTCACCTTTATTAGTTGTACATTATTTGGAGTAATTTTCAAGCATGCAATTTGTAGGGATTTAGACGAATTTCATTTGAAATCAGGAACAATTGTTGCTTTTGGATTTGTGAAAGGTACACATCTTCATCAACTTCAAAATTAAATGTAATCATCAAGTCTTTTACTGCATTTGTATAAATCTCCAAAATAATAAAAAAATAAAAGATAATTACAAATTTAAATCTTTATCCTTTTCTAATCTTAGTTTGAGCCTTTAAAGCAAGCAGGAAAACAATCTCAATTTCAACCTCTAATGTAGGGATTTAATTCATCTTGTCCTTCCCATATGAATTTCCAATTACTCTCTTCTAGATATTGGTTTCGAAACCAGAATTACAATCTCATTTTTAATTTTTCCAAGGGTTAAATTCCTTTTGTCTTTCCCATATGAGATTCAATATAGCAATAGCTACTGTTGAATCTTGTTTTGATGAAAATAACTTTATATTTTAAATAAGATAATTTAATAAATACTTTGAGAATTAATTAAAAATAAATGTGATTTTATTTTTAATTAGTTAAAAAAGTAGAAGATAAAAAGTTTGGAGTAATAACATAAACATTGCTTCAGGAAGCTGAAGACATAAGAAATTATGTTATAAATGTTCAGAAGCCTAAACATTGTATAACGGCCACATTCAGAGACCTGAAGAAGTTAAATTCAAATATTCAGAGTTCTGAACACTATATAACGGCTACATTTAGAGACCTGAAAAAATTTAACTCAAATCTTCGGAGACTTGAATACTGTATAATAGATACATTCAGAGACCTGAAGAAGTTCTTTACAAATCTTCAGAGGATTAAACGTTGTGCAGCGGCTAGTTTCAGAGATCTGAAAGAAATTAGAATTAGAGCTTTAGAGGGCTGAATACTATGCAATTGCTAGTTTTAGAGACCTGAACAGAATTTGAATTTCTTCTCCAAACCACTTCTCCAATGCCTATATAAAAAAAAAAAAAAAAATTTGCAACCATTTCAACTTAGGTAGACAATTTGCAAAGCATACAATACAATCAAAGCAATCAAAGCATTCTTGAGTAGTCTTTCCAACAAACTTCAAAGAGAGCAATTGAAAGAATTCAAGTCTTCATCAAAGCAATTCATACACTTTGAAATATAATATTTTGAGAGAATTGTTAAATCACACTAAGCGATATTAGTGTGAGGGGAAGCTTTGTTGTTGAAGTTTTATTAACTAAGTTTTGTTGCTGATCTTCGAACAACAACAAGTTGTAAAAGTTTGATGTTTGAGCTTGCAAAAAGCACCGACTGTCTCGATCCTAAACTGAAGAAGGTGTTGGGATATGCCCTAGGCCCAAAGCATTGGTACTTGTTATGTATCATACATCGTTGGATATTTTATTGATTGGTGTATTATACATTTGTGTCATTAAATAAAGGCATACTCTATTTAATTTATTTCTTATGGAATGAATGTAAAATAGAGTATCCAATAGTCATATCAATATTCATGTTGACAAGTGTTATACACTTGGCAGTAGACTATGAATAGGGAAAAGATATAACCATGAATCCATCCCTAGTCTGTTTCAATCACGGGATAAAATGGAATAATAGACTAGCATTATCGTCATTGTATGGCGGTATCTTACCGACCATAGTACATGGATTTTCAATAAAGTACATAGATACATGTGATAAGACATGGTATTGGATAGATCCACAAATGAGAAATCTATATGGTATAGTTTCATAACTGATTCTCGTGTAGTACTTATATTGGATCTTATGACCTGACCAAATTATGAAATTGCATGTGACCTCACAAACTTTGATGTAGCCTAACGGGCTTGTAACAGGGTGCCAAGTATGAGTACGGTTAGGTGTGTCAGTAAGCATGGCAAGACCATGAATGTACAGAAGGGATATGTCACTCAGTGTTTCATTGAGAAGATATCACCGGCTTCTTAATGAGTTGAACTAATAAGAGTGTAACCACACCTAAATAAGCTAGATCTTATTTGAGAACATCAGTTCACTCAGTATCAAGTAAAAGTCTAGGCACAAAAGAGGGTGATGAAATCATGCCACTGTGTTGGACTCCGGTATCAATGACAGAGGACATATAAGATATACTACAGGGTTACAACTTCCATCAGACTATAGTCTCTATCTTAATTTAGGGCTGTAATGGCTTGCTAGAGCCCGCTTACAGTCTGTGGGTCATGCGCCTACTGCCAACATAAAGACTGGCCCACAGGATCGTACACATTGGACGTCTGAACTAGCACTTAAAGGATCACTAATATGCTTACAAGCGGAGAAAGTAATTAATTAAATTATAGATTAATTGGATTGATCAAAATAATTTAATTAATAGGAATTGATTATTTCATAGAATTAGTTTAATGAATTAATTTTATAAATTGATTTCCTGATGGAAATTAAAGTAATATATATAGGTTTATATATATTATTTCTTAAGTTAAGTCTCAATAATTATTGTGGTTAATTTTTAATAGGCCAATTGCATTTAATTTATGTGATAAAAATTATATCATATGGTATGATTTAATTTATACATATAAAATTTAAATCAAGTGGAACTTAAATTCTAACCTAAAGTAATTAATTAGACCTAGTATTTTATGGACTATAAATACGCACTTAAGAAAGAAAATCTCAACCCTAATTTTTGAATAGAAATTTTAGCCCCCCTCTCCCCTTCTTCTTAGGTTTCAAAATTCACTATGAGAGTGAGGAGAGTTCCTTTTGATCCGACGCTAACACAAGTGTCATTCGATATTCATTCGTGTACATGAGAGTGGAGAGGATCTCTTTTGATTCTTTAGCAATCTCTAAAAGAGACAAGTAAGGTGAGAATTATATTCCTAATTCTTGTTGAAATTGTTTTTATTTCATATACATAAGTTCTTGGGATCTAGATTCTAGAAACTTGAAAAAGGCTTCCGCTGCCACTCGATTCAATTTTCAAGGATGAATCCCAACAGAAGGATCACTATCTTAATCCTAGACAGAAGTAGGATTGATTGTCCCGATCTTGAACTGAAGAAAGATCACTTGGTTTGATTCCTACCATTAAAGGAATTGTAGTAGAAAATCTCAAATGGTTCACTTGGAGATAGGAATAGGACAATTGGTCTGAATCTGTATAAATCTCGATGTCACAAATATCTCTATCCTTACTCTCTTTAAATACTGCCATTTATATTTATGCATTTATTTTCAGCAGTAATAGCCTTTAGAAATTTTATTTAAATTCTTCAAAAGCAATTATATTAGCAAATTTTACAAATTATTTTATTCCGTATTTTTTTAGTAAAACTTTTTTATTGGGCAAAATTATTTTTAACTATAAAGGTTTCCACAAAAGATTTTTTATTTGGGTATATACATTATTCACCCCCCCTCTAGTGTATCTCTAAACCTATTTGGGACTAACAATTGGTATCAGAGCTTGACTCTTGCCCAAAAGGATTAACAACCTCAGAGTGATCCAAGTATGGCTGGTACATCAGGAAACCAAAATGTTTTTATGGCTGAAGGACATTATATTCATAAGTCATCTCTATTTTATGGAGACAATTATAATTTTTGGAAGAATAGAATAAAAATATTTTTATACTAAACTGATATTCAGATTTGGAAAATCATTAAGGATGGACCTATTGTTCCTTCTAAAATAGTTGATGGTAGAAATATCCCAAAGGAAGATAGTGAATTTGATGCAAATGATTTAAGTAAAATTACTTTAAATGCTAAAGCTATCAATTTGTTGTAGTGTTCATTAGATGTTAATGAATATAATCATATTTTAGGATTCATAATAGCTAAAGAAATCTGGGATAAGCTTGAAGTAACTCATAAAGGAATTAAGCAAGTAAAGGATAGAAAAATCAATCTATATGTTACAGAATATGAGTTATTCAAAGTAGATCCTAAAGAATCAATTTTAGAGATCAACACAAGATTCCCATTAATTGTGAATAAATTAAAGAATCTCGGCAAACATTATACTAACGAAGAGTTAATAAGAAAACTCATCAGAACAATGCCAACTTCATGGGATTTAAGCTCATAGCAATAGAGGAATCAAAAGATTTATCTTCATATTCTTATGATGAATTTATAGGTTCATTACTTTCTTATGAAATGAAGATCAAATCCACCACAGATCATGAGCAATCAGAAAAGAAGAAATCCAGTGCACTTAAGGCTACAAGCCCAACAGTTGATATACCTAAAAGTGAATCAGAAGGTGATGACAGTGATAAAGAATTGGATGAAAAGAAGCACTTCTTGTCAGGAGATTTCAAAAATTCTTGAAGAAAAGGAACAAAGACAAGAAGATGCTAAAGAAAAATTTCAATAACAATAGCATTACAAAGACAAAGCAAGAATTACAAAATTAACTATCCAAAATCCAAACCAGAATTCAGTAAGAAAGATAAGAAAGTTATGTTAGTTAAATGGAGCGACAGTGATAATTCTGATAACGAAGATGTTGAAAACAACGCTTAAATTTGCTTTATGGCATATAATCAAGAATAAACTTTATCAAAACAAAAAGAAGTAGAAGATGAGGTAATCCTAACTTCCTTATCTCATAAAGAAATCGTTCAAGCATATTTTGAATTACATAATACTTTGCAAGAAACTATTAAAGAATATGAATGCAAAAACTCTGAAGTCGAGAGAGAAAAATTAGAATTTCAAAGCAAAGTAAAGTTTCTTGAAAATACTAATCTTACATTAGTATGCAAAGTATCATGTCTTAAAGACAAGTGTGAAAAATTAAATGTCATTTTTAGTAAATTCACACTTGGTGAAAATATGCTTAATATGATGTTAGATACCCAAAGAAATCCAAATAATATAATAGGAATTGGTTTTAATCAAAGTACTTGTGAGATACCTATGCAAATACCTCAAAAGCCGATTTCATTTTGCAAATCCTCATCCACTACTAAAATGCGAAATGCCTCATCCACAAAATCTGTTTAGTCATTTGAACCAAAAGGAAAATAGAAGATGAGTCATCTACAATCTTCTAAACAAACACTAGAAGAAATGTTCAGAGACATGTACTAAAAATAAATTAGAAGCTTTAGCTCTTTGAGCAAAAAAATCAAAAGAAGAATATACAAAAGATTCATCCTTCTATACTAAAAAGTTTATACTACAAAAAGGCTTCTAAACCTATATACCACTAGAAATTTTATCCAAACCAAAAACATGATTACAAGCCAAAATACTTCCATAAAAAACCTAACCATGTTCGTAGATCCCTTACCACAAAACCACATTAACCACCTTAATCATCTCACATGAATAGGAGAGATATTACATGCTTTTATTGTAATCACAAAGGACATGTAATTGAAGAATGTAATTTCCGAAGAGGTTTATACAAAGGAAAAGTGATGTGGATCCCAAAGAAAGACAATGCTAACAAGGAAGGACCCAATAAAATTTGGGTACCTAAAACCGCTTAATTTGTCATGTAGGTATGCCTAAAGAACACTCTTAAAAAACAAAGCTGGTACATTAATAGTGGATGTTCAAGGTATATGACTGGTGATAGTACATACTTCACCGCCTTAAGACAAGTTAAAGGAGGCATTGTAAAATTTGGTGACAAGAAGGAAGGAAAGATTAAAAACAATCCATGTATTAACAAAGTGTCACTAGTCGACGGATTAAAATTCAATCTTTTAAGTGTTAGACAGTTACGTGACAAGGATCGAAAAGTAATCTTCAACTCAAAAAAGCGTGAAATTATCGAAGTAAAAAGTGGTAAGACAATACTTATTGTTCCAAGAATTGGAAACATTTATCTATTAAGTTCAGATAGTTTTACACATGATCAATGCTTAATTTCACAAGAAGAAGAGAGTTTGTTATGGCATCATAGATTAGGGCATGCTGGTATGCATCTGATTTCAAAACTTTCCAAAAGAGATTTAGTAAAAGGTTTACTAAAAATTGATTTTAGCAAAACTCATGTTTGTGATGCATGTCAAAGAGGTAAATAAATCAGAAGTTCTTTTAAGACTAAAGATGATGTTTCTACCTCTAGACCATTAGAATTACTACATTTAGACTTACTTGGTCCTAGACAGCCAACTAGTCTAGGAGGTATGAAATATGCATTTAACATCGTAGATGACTGCACTAAGTATACATGGAAATTATTTTTTTCAATCCTTTGTAAAAGGCTTCAGAATTTGAAAAACACTTCTATTATTTCTATTAGAAGTTATCATGGAAAAGAATTTGAGAATCATCTTTTTGAAATACTTTGCAATGAGTATGGCATTTTCCATAATTTCTCAGCATCGAGGACTGCGAAACAAAATGGTGTTGTAGAAAGGAAAAAAGAACTCTCGAAGAGATTACTAGAACTATGCTAAATGAAAACAATTTACCAAAATATTTTTAGGCAAAAGCTATGAATATAGCTTGCTATATTCTTAATAGAGCTTTAATAAGGCCTATTTTGAAGAAAACACCATATGAGTTATGGAATAATAAAAAACTTCACATTGGTTATTTTCATTTGGTTACAAGTGTTTTATTTTTAACAATAAAGAATACCTTGATAAATTCGATTCAAAATCCGATGAAGGAATTTTCTTAGGATATGCATTACACAGCAAAGCATAAAGAGTCTTCAATAAAAGAACAATTACCATAAATGAGTCGATGCATATGACATTTGAAAAAGCTAACTCTCTCCCAGGTAATAATAAGTCTGAGGAAATTCTTGAGATACTTATACTAGTGTGCCCTAGTCCAAATGGCATTGGTTTTTGTATTGTATTATACTTCATATTTAGATGTTTTGTATTATACATTTTGTGTTGAAATAAAAACATGAATCTATTTATTCATATCTTGTGATATTTATAAATAGAGTATCCAATGATTATAACCATACTAAAGTAAGCCAATGTTAAAGTTATAATCATAAAGATATCCCTGGTTTGTTCTAATCATGGGAATGAATGCAACTAAAGACTAACATATCCTTGACTGGATGGTGGTGTCTCATCGGCCATTGGACATAGTTGTCAGTTAAGAATATGGGTACATGTTAGGTTACATAGTACTAGATCAATCCACCGTGAGAACACCATATGGTCCGATCGTCATAGGTGTTTTTCGTGCAGGTCTTGTTATTATCCTTAGACCCGATATTCACTGTAGCATAACATAAGTCTCATACACTTTGATACATGCCTAACGAGCCCGTAACTGGGTACCAAGTATGGGTATGTTGGGTGGGCCAGTGAACATATTGATGTTGATAATGAACTTAACAGAATTACCACTCAGTGTCCCCTGAAATGATATCATTGGTCACTTGATGAGTGGGACTAACAAGTTTATGGCCATACCCAAATAAGTTAGGATACTTATTCCTGATGTTCAGCCCACTCGGTATCAGGAAATAAACAAGCATATAAGAGGATGACGGGGCTATGCCTCTTGCTTATATATCCATTGCAGATGGCAAGGGATATATAAGATCACTATCGAGTTATGTTTCACATTAGATTGTAATTCTCTGGTTTAATTGGGGGCTGTAACAGTTTGCTAGAACCCACTTACAGTTTGTGGGCCTTGGGCCCATTGCCAATATAAAGATGGACCCATAGGATCGTTGTGAGCACGGGTTTTTTTTGACCTCTATTATGAAAACCTTTTGTTACCTATTAGACAGATGAAAGTGAATCGGATTTGAGAGTGAGCGGAATCATGCCCGGAATGTTCTCAAACGGCCCGAAATTCAGAAGAGTCCTTGATCTGAAACCCTGAGAAAGGTCAATCGAGTGACTAGGAAGCTTAGGTGTGAGTGTAAGCTATAACTAAAGCATGCAGGCTTTATTTAAAGCCGTATGGCTGTAGTTTCACAACTATATTTGCACGACTGTAGTCTATAGTCGCACGACTATAGTAATTACTATAGTCGCCCGACTATAGTTAGAGTCGTGCGGCTCTAGTCTTTGACCCAGCAACTTCCTAAATAGGTTATAACTCTATCTTTGACTCGAGCTTTGAGGTGGAATTAAGTAATTAAGGTGAGAGAAAGAAAAAGAAAGAGGCATAAATATAAGGGAAAAAGAGATGGATCAATTGGACAGAGGTAGATCATTCTAGGGACAGAAAAACAAGGTTTAGAGAGAGAAAGTGAGAGAAAATTAAGAAAAATCAACAACAACCAAAACATAAAGAAAATACAGACCAGAAACACATAGTGTGAGAGTTCCCTATCGCATATCACTCGTTCGGGGTTGTTCTCGGGTTTTGTTCGGATCGATTCGGGACGTGTATTCGAGAATTTCAAGACGTTTGGAGGTTCTAGGTGGATTTCGACATCCAAATCCACTTCCGGTCTTCAAATATACTGGAACATCCAAAAGGTAAACTCTGAGAGACCTTAAAACTCGATTCGTGGTGATTTGTGATTGCTTTTTAAAAGATTATTCAGAAAACTGTTAGTGCAACTACAGTCACGCGACTGTGGTTGTCTGGAATACAGCTGTGTGACAGTTGCATGACTGTATTCTTCTAGATAAAAGCCTGTAAAGGCCCAAAACGGCTAAATACGCCTAGTTTTCCCATTTTAAATGATTTTTCATGATTCAATTCAATCAAATCACATCCATACACTCTAAAATCGTGGTTTTCGGCTTTCCAATAATGCGAATGTGAGATTTAGGGTTTTGTTGGTTTCTATTCTCAGAATTCACGGTTGTTAGATTCATAATCGGATCCTTGGTTCAGTGTTAGTGAATCCTCGAATTTCCATAATCTCTCGAAATCATCAAAATCTGTTGAAACAAGTTATTTTAGAAAACAAAGAAAACCACTGTCGGGCACTGTTCACTATAGTCGTGCGAGTGTAACACTATAGTAATATGACTCTAACTAGAGTCATACAACTGTAGTTATTAGAATACAGTTGTGCGACTGTAGTTTCCCAGAATACAGCCGCATAGTCGTACTTACAGAAAGGAGGCAGAATCACGGGATGATTCCTATGGACTTCGTCGTGTGATGCTGTCTTCAGAATCAAAATGTTTTTGGCATGTTTACTGCTTTTGGACCTTAAATGGATGTTTGGAATTAGGAACCCCTACAAACGAAACCTGCGTTCCGGGATAACCGACCCAGTAAGTGGAGAAATTTGCATGTAATTGAGCCAAACCATTTTCTAAAATGTTTTCAAGCATAAAACCTATAGGCGTTTCTAAAATGGTTTTCCAGGTATAATTGAGTAAGTCACCCATACTTATCAATTATCCCCTAAATGTATGCTCCCGCTTTCTAAAATCCCCATTCTGTCTTGTTGTGAGTCTTATTTGTGTTTGTAATATAATTGTGCTAACCATTTGTTTTGTAGCTTTCATTTTTCTTTTTTTTTTTTTATCATTTTGGATGTATTTTATAGATCGACTAGTGTATCTTAGGCGATTGTAATTTTTTTAGATCTTCATGTATCTAGGCGATTTGTATTGGTGAGGATGAGAGTTTTTTTTTTCTCTTTTTGGGTTGTAAGAAGTGGCCTCTATTTCCTTTTGGTTTGTTTTGGATGTATGGTTTATATTCCTGCACTTTAATTTTATGCAATTTATTTCTGTCATTTGAATGAGCATGGGCTAAATAATAAAAGATAAAATGGGTAGAAAATAAGTGAGTAAAATATTATCATATGAACTTCTAAATGAATGCAAGCTTGAGGTTGAATAGGTAAGTTGCCCGAACCCTAAATCTCTGGATTAGGTACAGTAGTCTATGCTCAGTAGGGAGTTGTACCGGAATTTTCCGGATGAGCTGATCCGGGTGGTGACTCTGTCACTGATATTGAAATTTAGGTTTCGAGATCTTTAAGTAATAAAACGAGATCTTCTAAAATGCAAAACCAGTTTTCTCAAGACTCACATGCAAAGAAAAGGTTTTTCACAAAAGGATTTCTAAATAAATTAATGGTTTTCCTAAACAAAATACAAGCTCGTTTGGAAAACAAACACCAAACACTAATTCTTCTTTCCCTGGCTTTTTGTTGAAAAGGTCCTTCGCTCACAGTGGTGACTCTACTGGGGATATTATTGCTTAAAAAGTTTTTTACAAAAATTTAAGGAACTTAGGCAACTACTAAATATAACCTCGCTTGCAGTCATTTACTATTTCATTGGACCATATTTTACTCACACTTGCGTAGCATGACATTTTCTTCTTCTCAACCCTTCAAACTCACTTATCAGCCCGGTTTACTTCAAAAGGTGACCTACCTCTTCTGCTAGGATTGGAGGCACCTGAAGGGGTAAACCACTCATAGCATCACATAAACCTCTCATGTTCTATGTGGAGAGTGTATTTTCGCTATGGGGACCTCTACTACCCTTGGATTGACTTTGGCCCACATGTAATGACCTAGTAACTTCCCCTTAGGATTACTAAAACATAAACATGAAATTAGACATTGAGAGTACGCCTTTGGTATCCATGGTTGATGCCAAAGAGACCCAATCGAAAGGAGGAATAAGGTTGGAAGGGTGAGCATATTGTTGTGCTATGGTGGTTTTATTTTGACCTTTACATGAAACATCAAGCACGCATAATCATTCATGTGACATTCTAACCACATCTTTGTGCATCCATTTTCTAGACATAAGCATATGTATGCCATTGATGCTAACCACATCTTTATGTAGCCACGATATTTTAAATTGTGTGCCATATACATCTCGTGTGTTGACATTTCCATAAAGCATACACGACATCATCCTTGTATGTCATGCATCCTAACCATGTCTTCATACAGCCATTTGCATTTCATGTGACATGAACATTCATATCATCTCATCTCATTCCATGTAATGAAAAGACGTTTTGAGAATGCCCATCACGATCATTTCATTTCATAACATATGGAGTGCTCCAAAACTACCCGTGTTCTGCCCGTGCACCGGATTGCACTTGGCCATTCTACTAAACCATATCATTCATTAGAGGACCACGATAGTCTTAGGTCTATATTTGTGTGGCGGGTCACACGATATCATTACATGATATCATGCTCATTCATCATTGGTGTGACGGTGATGCCGAAGTCTTACTTGTGTGTCGCGATCCACATCGGATTGTTTCATGACATTAATGAATCATTTGAGGTGCTCCCCGAGTACTCGATTACTACACATATAAGGGCATTTCATGACATTACCAAATCATACAAGGTGTTCCATGAATGCCTAATCTCTTTCCGTGTCTCTATCCACACGCGACTTGTTTGTAACATTATTTCATCTAAGATGCCCTAAGAGCATCGAAACTTTGTCTGTGGGATGGCCCCCATGTGACCATTTCATATCACTTCATTGACCTAAAAAATGTTGAAAATTTGTTCGTGTGTTGGTACACACGTGACCATTTCATGACATCCACTAAGTGCCCCAAACACGTTGAACCTCTGTCCGTGTGATGGCTCACACGCAACCTTCTTGCATTATCTTTCACATGGCATTGGGTATTCTTAGAATGTCCAAAGTAAAAAAAGAGAGAGAGAGAGAATGAAAACATAAAGATCACCCTCATTCATCTGACATCATTCAACCATAGTTATTTCATGACCATACCATACACGTCACTTAGTGTGTCATGTCTAGAGTTATGACATCCATCCATGGTGCTAACCCTATGCTGAATGTGCAGTTTGGAGTCAAACTTCAAAATGGTTAGTGCAGGTTGAACTAGATTCTAGTCAGCTAGTTTAGTCAGTTCAACCAGAATCAATCATTGTGGAGGAGATCAAGGATGGTTTAGGGTCGGAATCAGAGCAAGAATTTGGGGGACAGTTACCTTCTTTACCAATTAACAGTCAGTTTGGGCTAGAAGAAGTGAATAGAATGGAAATGGCTCAAGACAGACCAATGGAGGTTCCTGGTTTTGGCATGAACGCATTTGTGGATGCCCTGTTGAACTCAGACAAATTTAAGGCTACTTTGAGAGAATAGATGAGAGCGGTTATGCCTGGAGTCAGACTGCTCAGCCAATGTGGCCCTCAGTCCGAAATGGAGGAAGCACAGTCCAAGTGGCGAATGGAGCCGGAGGAGGCATTCTCGGTAATAGTAAAGTGGTCATTCCTTATCGAGAAATAAATTGCCAATTTGAAGAAGATGAAGCCTTTATGAGGGTGAGGGAGGCCTCAATTGAGACGGCTGCTGAAAAGTATTTCAAGGAGAAATTCTCTGATTTGGAGGCTTTGCTGCCTAAACTAAAGAAGATGGTACATTACAATCCCATCAAATGTGCAGACCCAGCTAGTTTGATGGCAGAAGGAGGAGAGCCACTTCCAGTCGATTTACAGATGCCTTATCTGCCTCTGTACACTGGAGAAGATCCACCAGAGGCTCACTCGACTATGTGAGGATTATGTCTAGTCTAGGAATTGGGAAAATCCATCTGCTGAACCTATTCCCAACTACTCTAAGGGATGCTGCTGTTGAGTGGTATTTGAAGATGCCGATCCACACCCTTTCCATATAGGAAGATTTTTCTGAAGCATTTATGAAGTAGTATGCTTATAACACTCAGGTGGAGACCACGCTAGAGGATTTGGAAAGGATTCACTAAAAGCAGAAGGAGTCCTTTCCGTCTTACTACAAGAGATGGATGGATGTCCAAGTGCTGGTGGATGGAGATCCAAAGTTAGAGTCTCTTATTGTAAAATTGGTTGATGGAAGCCTGCCTCAATACAAGGACAAAATGAAGCTAAAAAGATTCCATGCTTTTACAAAAGTTGTCGAATTTGCTAAGCAAATCGAGAGGTATGAGGAGGAAGAACAAAGGAATAAGAAGAATTTTGGTACTTATCAAGGCAATCAAGGGTATTCACAGGGTACAATGCTGGTAACTCCACAACCACATCTACTGGGTCTAGTTCAAAATTGGCTCAAACCGCAACCCTTGGACAAGTGCAAGAAGCGAATGTGGCTGTTGTAGCTCAAGGTAGACAAATAGGAACTCCTCAAAGGATCACCAACCCATGGGCAGAATCTTTGGCTTGTATTTTCACCAAATGTAGGAAGGCTGGGTTGCTACAGAATTTAAAGACATATTCTACCCCAGCTGAGGTAGATAAGGGTAACTTCTGTTCCTATCATGTGACAGTAGGTCACCATACAAATGATTGCACTCGGTTAATAAGGGCTGTCTGACAGTTGGTTACTGAGGGGAAGATTATGGAACCACCTTTGAAGCTAAGTGTTTAAAGTAATCCCTTGCCCAACTTTAGGGGTCCAAATTCGTTGTCATAATGGATGATGTTGCAGTTAGAGAAGACCCTCCACATGTGGAGGATGATAACCATTTTAATATATCTGTTTTTTCCATTTCATTATGTGAACAATTCAGCCCATAGAGCATTTAATGCAATTTGATTTTGATTACTTGTGTGATGTTTTTCTGGATGGAACTATGCATACATACAATCATTCATTTAGTGTCCTTAACATACATGATGCATCGTTGCATGAAATGATCTAGGGACAGATGATGACTCAAAAAAGGTATCTGTCTCGAAAGACCTCACGCCTGTTGAGAGAAAAGAAATTGAAAAAGTACTGCAAAGGCATATGGAAGCCTTTGCCCCTATGATGATATGCCTGGGGTTGACAGAGAGACTACAAAACACAGAATTCTGACAGATCTAAAGATGAGACCTATCAAACAAAAAGCTCAAAAGACTTGGACCAGAGTGAGCAGAGAAGTTTAAGGAAGGGGACCAATTGGGTGTAGCTCGATTGGTACATCTCTTAATATAGAGATGAAAGATTGTAGGTTCAATATCAAATCTCTTCAAAACCCAAAAAAAAAAAAGATCTTTGCACGATATGGAATCTCGCATCATGTCGTGATCGATAATGCAATGCAGCTTCAAGGGGGAATAGCATAATTGTTCCAAGAAAAAGAAGTTGAACATCATAGATCATCTCCGTATCACCCGCAAGCCAATATAGCTGTAGAAGTGGCAAACAATTAGCTGTAGAAGTGGCCAACAAGTCTGTCAAAAGAATTCTATCAAAAATGGTAGTCACCTACGGAGATTGGGCCGACATGTTGCCATTTTCCTTATGGGGATACAGAACAAGTGTTAGAACTTGTACCAGAGAGACACCATACTCATTGGTCTATTGGATGGAAGCTATTTTGCCAGTGGAAACCGAGATTAGATCATTGAGGGTAGTCATGGAAGCGCAGTTGCCAGAATCTGAATAGGTTTGGTTGAGATATGAGCAGTTGGCATTGATCAATGTGAAGCATCTTCAAGCTTTAGATCATTTACAGATGTATCCGTAACGAATGGCCAGGGTTTATAATAGTAAAGTCCATCATCAAAAACACCCACTCAAAGCCGGGGATTTGGTACTTAAGCAGATGAAGCAGACCAATACGGATGTGTGGGGGAAGTTTAAGCCTAACTAGGAAGGTCCATATATGGTCAAGAAGGTACTTTCAAAGGGTGCTGCGAAGATCATGGATATGGATAGTTCATCAACCCCTTCAATCAAGACAAGCTCAGGAAATAAAAAAAAGGTCCGATGGATCAAAAACCGAAAAGGTGGTCCATGCAAAAAATAGGGCAGTCCGATGGATCAAAAACTGAAAAGATGGTCCATGCAAAAGTTAGGACAGAGAGGTGAGCACCATTAGTAGGAAAATCTACAAAGACTGGTTGGTGGCAGTCATGGATTCGGTCGAGATGGATACCATTACCGATTCTGCTCTTCGCTTCATTTCATCTTTGATGTGCATTATGCCAAAACATTATTAATGAATGAATGAATGAATGCTTTGTTCTGTTCGTGTAAATGTCCCAAGTCTACTTGAAATTGAATTCGTATTATATATATATGGTTGTGCACATTTTATGTTTGCATGCATCTCACTTTAACAAAAAAATAATAATAAAAAATCATCATCAATCCGATAAACTGAAAACCAAAAGGCGGTTTATGCAAAATTTAAGATACAAATAAAAGTCTGCTAAGTCGAAAACCCAAAAGGGTAGTTTAGGCAAAAGTTAAGACAATCCAATAGGCTGAAAACCCTAAAGGGTGGTCTATGCAAAAGTTAGGACACAAAACAAAATGCAAGTCACACAACAACAGGTTCAGGCAATCCTAACTCCCTACGACCCGAGGCATCTCAAGGTCAGTGCCTCATGCTCACGGCCAATGTACCGAAACAAAATGTGCAAAAATGGGTCCACGCACGGGCAATACAAGCAAAGTAGCAGAATAAGCCCACATACGGGTTAGATTGTCAAAGAAGTAAAAGAGAAGGTCTAGGATTGTGCCTCATCACCCTGACCATCCACCTGGTTCTTATCCCCGGTGTCCTCATAATAATCAAGCTGCTCCTCCAGTTAATCTGTGCACGTCTAGAAGGCCTGGTTCATTAGCTCTAGACCCGCAACTAGTCTGACTCACGATGCTGAACGCCAAATACAGACTATGCCAAGACCAACAGGGGAAATATCATGTCACATACATGCATACACGTGAAACATACACACACACATGCATGCATGCATTAATGCTAACTCAAGTACAGGTACTAACTGTCATCATCAAGATGTCCCAAATCGTGAGCGCTCTAAAAGCAGAAATAGTCTGACACTGGGGCATCCCCTAGGCTATAACATGCAAATCAGAGCTACATGGCTCTAGATCTCAGGTAAGAAAATTTTCTCAATTTTTCATAATTTCCATTTATGCCAATATAATCCTGAGAAAGGTACTCTTTGCTTGTTGTAGGTATCCAGGGGTAAAACAATCAAGCCGTATTTATTCTTGATCGAAGGGGCAAAAATTTTTGTTTCCAAAATTGTCGATCAAGGAATAAATACATGTTCTTGACCCAACTTCAAAATTATTACTCCTAGAGCCAACTCCAACTCAACTCAAGCTAAATTGTTGTGTCGCATAAACATCAGAACTAGTCCTTGAATCAACTCAACTCAAGCTAGATTGGTATTTCACACAAACATCGAAACCAGTCCTTGAATCAACTCAACTCAAGCTAGATTGCTGTTTCGCACAGACAGCGGAACCAGTCCTTGAATCAATTTAACTCAAGCTAGATTTTGTTTCGCACCGATATCAAAGCAAGTCCTTGAATCAATTCAACTCAAGCTAGATTTTTTTTCACACCGATATTGAAGCAAGTCCTTGAATCAACATAACTCAAGTTAGATGTTGTTTCGCACAGCCATCGGAACAAGTCCTTGAATCAATTCAACTCAAGCAAGATGTTGTTTCACATAGACATTGGAACAAGTCTTGAATCAATTCAACTCAAGCTAGATTTTGTTTCACATCAACAAGTTGGGATTTTTCACCGGAAATCACCCGATAAATGCTGAAAGAACGTGATGATTTCCTCAAATCCATGCCTAGGAGCAATTAAAATGGAAATTGTAAGACAAAAAAAATACAATAGAAAGAGATAATTCTCTTACCCGGAATATCTCTTCTAGAGATGGATGAAGACTGCAAGAATCAAAGCAGAGTCCCTCCTCGTTCTAGTACATGAACGCCTAACGAACACGACCCATGCTAGCATTGGAAAAACGAGCAATGGAGAGGAGGCAAGGTTGAAAATTTCGGCTATGGTGTGTTGTGCATTTTTGTTGGCCGAAATTTTCCCTAGGTTAAAACCTAGGTTGGCCGAATTCCCCTAGGGGAATTGAGGCCCAGCTTAGCTCTTTCATTTTGTGTGGGCTTCATTCTTTTAATTCAGGCCCAATCTTATTTTAATTATTCTGGTGTAAATTAATTTCAAGCCCAACTTTAATATACCCATGTATCTAATATATTACACCAAGAAATATATTATTTACATTTAAACTAAAATTAGTTTGACTAATTAATTTAATCCATCAAATTAAAATTAGATCTTCACAAAATAAAAACATACGTAAACCTATACATATGAATATTTCCACCTAGGAAATAATCTCATAATTAATCCAATTAATTATGAAGAGCCAATTGAATATATTAATCTTATTATTAGGATCAATCCAGTTGATCTTTATAATATGATTAATATATATATACCTCTCTCTCCACAGTGTATTTTCCAAGTATACGTGTGATTCCGTAAGTCGGTGTTCAGTCGCTTAATGTGTACGATCTCGTGGGCCCATCTTTATGTTGGCAGCGGGCCTTTGGCCCACAGACCGCAGTTGGGCTCTAGCAAGCCACTGCAACCCCCAATTAAGATGGAGATGGCAGTCTAACTGTTATCATAACCCTGTAGTTTAACTTGTACATCCCATGTCATTGATATCGGTGTCCAACACAGAGGCATGGATTGATCACCCTCTTTTGTGTCGGACATTAACTTGATCCCGAATGCACTGCAGCTCACAAACAAGTTCCCACTTGTTTGGGTGTGGCCACACTCTTATCAGTCACATTCATCAAGAGGCTGGTGATATCTTCCTAGTGGACTACTGGGTGACAAATCCCTTCTGCATATCCATAGCATTACCATGCTAAGTGACATACCCCAAAGTACCCATACTTGGCACCCTATTACAGGCCCTTTAGGCGTACTCCTAAGTACGTGACCTCACATGTAACACCATCATATGGTCAAGTCAAAGGATCCATACAAGTACTACACTAGAATCACTTGTGATGCTATACCATGTGGATTTCTCGTTTAGTGGATCTATCCAGTACCATGCCCCTTATGCATGTACCCATTAACTTGGTTGACATTCCATGTCCAATGACCGGTAAGACACCGCCATACAACCAGGTTAATGATAGTCTCTTGTTCCATTCATTCCCATGACTGGAACAGACTACGGATCTATTTATGGTCATATCGTTTACCCTATCCATGGTCTTACTGCCAAGTGCATGACACTGGTCATCATGGATATGGATATGTCCATTGGATACTTCATTTAATATATTACACAAGATAAATATAATAAATGAATTAATGCCTTTATTAATAACACAAATAAGTATAATACATGAATCCAATTAATGTATGATACAAATGCAAGGACCAATGCCTCGGGACTAGGGCATATCCAACAATCTCCCACTTGCACTAGTTCCAACTAGGCATGGGCCTAATCCCTATAGATCTAGTATGACCCCCGTGCTTGGGCTGGGCCAGCGCCTTGGTCAAAGGATCTGCGACATTATCCTCGGTGTCCACTCTGTGCAATGCAATGTCACCTTTCTTCGCGATCTCTCGTATGAGGTGAAACTTTCTGAGCACGTGCTTTGTGTTCTTATGTGACCGGGGCTCCTTAGCTTGTGCAACGGCCCTATTGTTGTCACAGAAGATATCAACTAGGTCCTGGATAGTTGGCACTAGTCCCAACTCAGTGATAAACTTCTTCATCCACACAGCTTCCTTAGCCGCATCACACGCAGCGATGTACTCAGCTTCTGTTGTAGAGTGTTGGGGATTAATCGCACAAAACAAAATACGCAGCGGAAATAAAACGGATTAATCCCCACCAAGGACCCATGTACATCGCATTGAATCGGAAGGAGGGTTAAAGAATTACCTTAATTCTTTGAAGATTGAATCAAGCAGGAACCAAAATAGCTTCCCTCTACGGTTGATCCACACGGAGCAATACGTCCACCGCGTGCTAGCGCCGGATTTGAAGAACAATTCTTCGAACGAGAGAAGAGAGAGCAGAAAATCAGATTTTCCCTTTTCTTTTTGGAGGAGAGTTTCGGCTGGTTCACTTTGCTTGTGGTGGCTGGCCGAAATCTGCTTCTTAACTTATGGAGCAATTAGGTTTTCAGGTTTTTATATCCTTAAAAATAAACCCTATTTAGTTAATTATAATTATAACCTAATACACCTATTAGTTATAATTATATATTAACCCACACAATTTAATATTAATTCTCAATTAATATTAAATCAATTCAATTCTCCATGATATATATATGTATATATAATATTATAATTAATTATATCTCCATATAATTTAATTATAATATGCAGCATACTTTATGCAATATTAATTACATTAATATTTATATATACATACATAAATATATATCACTATATATATTTATTCTCTTTCTCATTCATAAATTATTATCCAATAATAATTTATACCCGATAAGATGAACTTCATTTTGCTCTTGTGTGTGACCCCATAGGATCATATTAATTGGCAATAAGGAAATTACCATAATGTCCTTATAGGTCACAAGCGGACTCTAGCAAGCCATTACGACTACCCAATTAATATGATTGGAATGATCCAATACCTATTTATAGAATGTCATATTCCCTTTTGTCTCTTTGATATCAAGATTAATTATAAGACATGGTACACTTGTCAATCTTATATAATTAATCATATGCTTTCTCGATCTCAAAGTAAACTGTTCAGACAAATCAATTGATACTCTTATCAATTATTTGAGCACGGCCATGCATTTAACAGTCTTACTTATCGAGGGGCCCAGTGATATCGCTCTCTTGTTAGAGAGGGACAAAATCCCATATCTGTCACTCACATCCCAAAGCATGAGTCATATTGTACCCAACCACAGCCTTTATAACTACTCTGTTACAAGCAGCGTTTGACTGCGTCAAAGCACAACATGAATTCATCCCGGAATCCATGGTGACCTCAGGTCAAAGGAATCAGCTGATGACACTACTATAATCAAGATCAGTTGTGACACGTGACCATGAACTTGATCTCATAGTGGGTCTCCAGCAACATGTTCTCTAACATATTGCCCGTGAGTATAATCTGTATCTGTATACACTATATTCATCTTATGAATATCCATTATCACTCACACTAGTCTTAGTTTGTTATTATTCCCATAATAACAATCGACTAGGGAAATTTAGAATTACACAATTAATTCATGGATACATTATCATAAATACTAACATACAAATATATATGATAAAATAAGTCTTTATTAATGACTTAAGAAGATTGTTTACATAATCCAACATTGGCTTAGGGCACAATCTCTAACAATCTCCCACTTGCCCTAAGTCCAATCTCAAATGTATCTAATACCCATGGACCTAGCATGACCATCATGTACAGCTTGTGAAAGAGCTTTTGTTAGTGGATCAGCAACATTGTCTTCAGACGCAACTTTGCATATCTTCACATCTCCTCTTGAGATGACTTCTCTTATGTAGTGAAAACGCCGAAGTATATGTTTGGATTTCTGTGACACACTAGGTTCCTTAGCAAGTGATATTGCCCCATTATTGTCACACAAGAGGCTCACAGGATTCACTATGCTAGGAACGACACCAAGTTCTTCGATGAACTTCTTGATCCAAACAGCCTCTTGGGCTGCATCTGATGCAGCAATATACTCGGCTTCTGTTGTAGATGCAGCTATCGTGCTTTGCTTAGAACTCTTCCAACTTATCGCACCTCCATTCAGAATAAACACATACCCAGACTGTGACTGCATCTGATCTTGATCAGTTTGGAAACTTGCATCCGTGTAACCATTTACAACAAGATCTTCGTCCGAGCCTCCATATATCAAGAATGTATCTTTAGTTCTTCTCAAGTACTTAAGAATATTCTTGACAGCAGTCCAGTGACTATCACCTGGATCAGACTGATATCTACTTGTCATGCTCAAAGCAAAAGAGACATCTGGCCGAGTACATACCATGGCATACATGATAGATCCTATAGCTGATGCATAAGGAATCTTATCCATGCGTTGACGTTCTTCAACTGTCATAGGACATTGCTTACGACTAAGCTTTATCCCTTGCCCAATAGGAACATTTCCTTTCTTAGATTGATCCATACTGAACCTTTTCAGTATCTTATCAATGTATGTACTCTGGCTCAGGCCTATCAATCTCTTAGATCTATCTCTATAGATCTTTATTCCAAGAATATAGGCTGCCTCACCCAAGTCTTTCATAGAAAAACACTTTCTTAGCCAAGATTTTACTTCTTGCAAGGTAGGAATGTGATTTCCTATTAACAATATGTCATCGACATATAGAACTAGGAAAACTATATTACTCCCACTGAACTTCTTGTACACACAAGGCTCATCTTCGTTTTTGATGAAGCCAAACTTTTTGACTGATTCATCAAAACAATGATTCCAACTTCTTGATGCTTGCTTCAAACCATAAATGGCCTTTTGAAGCTTGCATACTTTATCAGGATTCTTTGGATCGACAAAACCTTCAGGCTGTGTCATGTACACATCCTCAACAAGGTTTCCATTTAGGAAAGCTGTTTTGACATCCATTTGCCATATTTCATAATCATAATATGCTGCTATGGCAACAAGAATTCTAATGGACTTGATCATGGCTACTGGCGAGAAGGTTTCGTCATAGTCTATACCATGAACTTGTCGGTAACCTTTCGCCACTAACCTTGCTTTATAAGTCTGAATATTCCCATCCATGTCCGTTTTCAACTTGAAAACCCATTTGTGCCCTATTGCTTTAGCACCCTTTGGGAGATCAACCAAAGTCCATACTTTGTTGTCGTCCATGGATTGAATTTCTGACTTCATAGCATCAAGCCATTTTACAGATTCTGAACTAGAGACAGCTTCCACATACGTGGAAGGTTCATTCTCTTCTAACAGAATAAGATCATTTTCATTCGTGACGAGAAATCCATATCTCTCGGGCTCATGACGAACTCTACTTGATCTACGTTGGACTTGTGTTACTGGTTCTGACTCAACAACTTCTTGTGAATCAGGTTGTTGTTCCATTTGAAACTCACTTTCAATTTGGTTATCCAGATTTTCTTGCAGGTGTACTTTACTCCCACTGATTCCTTTGGAAATAAACTCTTTTTCCAGGAATGTACCATTCCTAGCAACAAACACTTTGTTTTCACTAGGATTGTAAAAGAAATAACCTTTAGTTTCTTTTGGATAACCTACAAAGTTGCACTTCACAGATTTTGGTGCTAACTTATCTGAAATCAAGTATTTCACATAAGCTTCGCAACCCCAAATCTTGAGAAAAGACAAATTTGGTCTCTTACCAACCCATATCTCATATGGTGTCTTTTCAACTGCTTTTGATGGAACTCGGTTCAGTGTGAATGCCGCTGTTTCAAGTGCATATCCCCAAAAGGATAGAGGAAGATTTGTTTGACTCATCATCGACCGAACCATATCCAATAAAGTACGGTTCCTCCTCTCAGACACACCATTCCACTGTGGTGTACCAGGAGGAGTTAGTTGTGAGACAATCCCACACTTTCTAAGATGATCGTCAAAGTCTTGGCTCAAATATTCACCACCTCGATCAGATCTAAGTGCTTTAATTGTCTTGCCAAGTTGGTTTTGTACTTCATTTTGGAATGCTTTGAACATTTCAAAGGATTCCGACTTATGCTTCATTAGATATAGATAACCATATCTACTGAAATCATCAGTGAACGTAATGAAGTATTGAAAACCACCTCTAGCAGTTGTGCTTATAGGCCCACATACATCTGTATGTATGAGTTCTAATAAGTCACTAGCCCTTTCACTGTGACCAGTAAAGGGGCTCTTTGTCATCTTACCCATTAAACAAGACTCGCATGTGTCATATGTTTCAAAAACATCTAGACCCAAAATTCCATCTTTATGGAGTTTTGAAATGCGTTTCTCATTAATGTGTCCTAGACGACAGTGCCAGAGATAAGTAGGATTCACAACATTTGTTCTTATCCTTTTGGTATTTATGTTATATACATGCTCATTATAACCTTCACTAAGGTTCAACAAATAAAGACCATCATGTAAATCCGCATTTGCATAAAACAAGTCTTTATTGAAAAGCAATAAGTGATTATTCTCAATAACACATTTAAATCCTTCCTTGTCCAAACATGAAATAGAAATGATGTTCCTAGACAAATTAGGAACAAAATAACAATTATTCAAAGAAAGAACAAGTCCACTTGGCAACTTGAGCTCGTAGCGACCGACTTCATAAGCAGCAACTCTAGCTCCATTCGCCAGATGGAATTCTACCTCGCCCTTCTTGAGCTTTCTACTTCCTTTATGCCCCTGCACATTCATACAAATGTGAGAACCACAACCGGTATCTAATACCCACGAAGTAGAAACAGAAGTAGAATGAAATATTTCAATAACATAAATACCTTGATTAGCGGTCTCACCGCCTCTCTTCTTCCTCAAGTCCTCCAAATAAAGCTTGCAATTTCTGCGCCAATGACCAGGCTGATTGCAGAAATGGCATGTGCCTTCCTTTGGAGGCTTTGCCTTGGTAACAGCTTTGGGCTTCTTTGCATCCTTCCCAAACTCTTTGGGTTTGTTTGCTTTACCCTTCTTCTTCTGGATCCTACCCTTTTGCACCATATGGATCCCTTTGGAGCTTGGCTTCTCTTTTATCGTTACTTCAGCGTTTTTCAGCATCCCATGCAGTTCGCTGACCGTTTTGTCCATATCATTCATGTGATAATTCATGACAAAATGGGAGTAACTCTCGGGAAGAGAATTAAGGATCAAATCCGTTGCCAACTCAGGTCTGAGTGGCGAACCAAGCCTCTCCAACTGATCAATGTACCCTTTCATCTTCAGAACATGGGCACTAACCGAACTCCCTTCGGTCATCTTGCACCCAACCAAAGATCTCAAGGTCTCATACCTTTCCCTTCTCGCTTGCTTTTGGAACATTTCCTTAAGCTCTTGAGACATCTCATATGCCTCAAATGTTTCCAGATCCTTCTGAAGTTCCGGAATCATTGATGCGAGCATCAGGCATTGTACATCAATCTGATCATTTTGATGCTTGTGAAAAGCATCCCTTTCAGCTCTTGAAGCTGTGGTGGGTGGAGGGTTAGCGGGCAAAGGCCCATCCAGAACATACAGCTTTCGCTCTTGCTTGAGAACAATTCTCAAGTTGCGATACCAATCTAGGTAATTGGTTCCGTTCAGTTTATCCTTCTCAAGGATAGATCGAATAGAACCGGGATTGCTTGTGTTGGCCATTTATCTACAACAGAAAATATATGCAAAGTTAATTACATAAGAGAATTAAACTCCCACTAAAATTATAAAACCCTTTAAAATATTTAAGTGGGTAAAAGACCCAAAATCCATACTTAACCATAGCACTGCTTTGGCATGTCCCTATGATTAAATATAATTTCGGTAGACATCACCATGTCAATTACATCATTATGTAACTCTTTTAATTTATGAGATGCATGATATCATGTATCATATTTAATTTGCATGTTACTCATCTCATCTTTGCCTCGGGTTCAAAACACCATTTTGATTAACCCTTTGTTAAACCAATTACAACACAATGAGAATCACCATTTCTCATATTATCGCTTCGCTAAGGTCACAACATGCGTACCCGCTTTGGCGTGGCTACCATGATGCGAACATAGTACTTGACTAGTGTTATACGTAATTGGGTGGCAAAAAATATAAACTTCATAAGTTTATTTAGGGTTTATTAATTCCTGTGATTAAAATGTATCTCATACAATACATGGCATTAACATTAATCTTTCTAAGTTAATATTAATTCTAGCATGGCATCCAATGTCATACATTTATCTAGCATGCATATTTCATACTTAGCATGGCATCACATGGCATCAAAATATAAAACATGCAATAGACTCGAAAGACCGTGTTATGGTATGGTTTTATCTACATTGATTTTCACAGGCCAATATGAAAATCAACAGGTCATTTCCTAGGTGGTTGCAACCATCTTATGGTCACAGCACTCCCGCACCCCTTGGATCCGTCTTCACGTCTTTGTTCCTTGGCACACATTTTACAAAATTGTATCCTATACAATTTTCTAGTAAAATAAGATTTACAAACAATAAATTGCATCCTATACAATTTATCTAGAAAATAAGATTACATAAATACAAACGACTCGCAGGCCGTATTTATAAAACTTTACATCCACCAAAACCAAAGGAAAACAAAAACATCCACAGGGTCCAAAACCATACCACAACACCATGCATAAAATTATCACAATAATTTTACATCTACAAGATTTAGGGTTCAAAAACTAAACACAATCTTATTATATTTAAAAGAAATTGATTTGAGAAGAAAAGGTATAGAAGACAATTTCTACATTGCAGCACTAAGGGAACACGGCGTGCAAAACCGGTTTGCACGGCGTGCAACACTTGCACGCGGCCGTGTTCCTCGCTGTTACTCAGCGCACATGAGAAATTTCCGGTTGCACGCCGTGCAAAACCAGTACACGGCGTGCAACACACATATGCACGGCGTGCAACACTTGCACGCCGGCGAGTTATGCACTGATTCTCAGCTTACGAAAACGATTTCCGACTACACGCCGTGCAAAACCAGTACACGGCGTGCAACACACGTTTGCACGGCGTGCAGTGCCTGCACGCCGGCGTGTTCTGCACTGAAAAACAATTCTGCGTCAATTTGTTCAAAACAACAATTCCCAAATCAATTCCAAACGTTATTCACAATAACAAAGAACCCTAAATCAAAAACATATAACCCTAACATGCAATTTTGATCTAATCAAAATAACAAATCCAATTCAATCAATGCACAAGTGGCTCTGATACCACTGTTGGGGATTAATCGCACAAAACAAAATACGCAGCGGAAATAAAACGGATTAATCCCCACCAAGGACCCATGTACATCGCATTGAATCGGAAGGAGGGTTAAAGAATTACCTTAATTCTTTGAAGATTGAATCAAGCAGGAACCAAAATAGCTTCCCTCTACGGTTGATCCACACGGAGCAATACGTCCACCGCGTGCTAGCGCCGGATTTGAAGAACAATTCTTCGAACGAGAGAAGAGAGAGCAGAAAATCAGATTTTCCCTTTTCTTTTGGAGGAGAGTTTCGGCTGGTTCACTTTGCTTGTGGTGGCTGGCCGAAATCTGCTTCTTAACTTATGGAGCAATTAGGTTTTCAGGTTTTTATATCCTTAAAAATAAACCCTATTTAGTTAATTATAATTATAACCTAATACACCTATTAGTTATAATTATATATTAACCCACACAATTTAATATTAATTCTCAATTAATATTAAATCAATTCAATTCTCCATGATATATATATGTATATATAATATTATAATTAATTATATCTCCATATAATTTAATTATAATATGCAGCATACTTTATGCAATATTAATTACATTAATATTTATATATACATACATAAATATATATCACTATATATATTTATTCTCTTTCTCATTCATAAATTATTATCCAATAATAATTTATACCCGATAAGATGAACTTCATTTTGCTCTTGTGTGTGACCCCATAGGATCATATTAATTGGCAATAAGGAAATTACCATAATGTCCTTATAGGTCACAAGCGGACTCTAGCAAGCCATTACGACTACCCAATTAATATGATTGGAATGATCCAATACCTATTTATAGAATGTCATATTCCCTTTTGTCTCTTTGATATCAAGATTAATTATAAGACATGGTACACTTGTCAATCTTATATAATTAATCATATGCTTTCTCGATCTCAAAGTAAACTGTTCAGACAAATCAATTGATACTCTTATCAATTATTTGAGCACGGCCATGCATTTAACAGTCTTACTTATCGAGGGGCCCAGTGATATCGCTCTCTTGTTAGAGAGGGACAAAATCCCATATCTGTCACTCACATCCCAAAGCATGAGTCATATTGTACCCAACCACAGCCTTTATAACTACTCTGTTACAAGCAGCGTTTGACTGCGTCAAAGCACAACATGAATTCATCCCGGAATCCATGGTGACCTCAGGTCAAAGGAATCAGCTGATGACACTACTATAATCAAGATCAGTTGTGACACGTGACCATGAACTTGATCTCATAGTGGGTCTCCAGCAACATGTTCTCTAACATATTGCCCGTGAGTATAATCTGTATCTGTATACACTATATTCATCTTATGAATATCCATTATCACTCACACTAGTCTTAGTTTGTTATTATTCCCATAATAACAATCGACTAGGGAAATTTAGAATTACACAATTAATTCATGGATACATTATCATAAATACTAACATACAAATATATATGATAAAATAAGTCTTTATTAATGACTTAAGAAGATTGTTTACATAATCCAACATTGGCTTAGGGCACAATCTCTAACATAGAGTCCGTGATGGTTGGCTGCTTTGAGCTCCTCCAGCTTATAGCATCACCATTTAGCAAAAATACATACCCAGACTGTGACTGGTACTCATCCTTGTCGGTTTGGAAGCTTGCATCAGTGTACCCAGTAACTG
The DNA here is from genome assembly GCA_039660915.1 of Euphorbia tirucalli. NCBI lineage: Eukaryota > Viridiplantae > Streptophyta > Magnoliopsida > Malpighiales > Euphorbiaceae > Euphorbia > Euphorbia tirucalli. Next base: position 23,088,952 of record CM077632.1, read on the forward strand.
ACAGCACTTCCTGACCACCATACACTAAGAAGCTATCCTTAGTCCAGTTAAGGTACTTAAGGATCGCCTTGATAGCTTTCCAGTGATCCTCCCCGGGATCCTGCTAGTACCGGCTCATCATACTCAGTGCAAAGGCGACATCAAGTCTCGTACATAAATGGAGTATATGATTGATCCTATAGCCAAAGCATATGGAACCAATTTCATGTTCTCCCTGTCCTCCCTTGTTTTAGGATAGTGTTTCTTACTAAGTTTCAGCCCATGGCCCATTGGCAAGAAACCTTTCTTGGCCCGGTCCATGCTGAACCTTTTCAGAACTTTGTCTATGTACGAGGCTGGTGGATCCTAGGCAAAGTAGTGAAACTAAACCTAGAATCGCACAACTAAGGCAGTGTACCTATCGTTGACAAGTAATAATTCTGGTTGGTCCAGGTATCGATCCCACAGAGAAAAATATTCTGCAAACACTAAACTACTCGGGTTCGGAACTTAATTTTGGGTCTGATTATGCTAACAACTAAATTATCCTACTCCTAGTTGATCTATCCCAGCTTACTTTGCACTTGAATTTGGGTTATCAATTGGCGGTTTACCGACCTATGAATGCTAATGGTGATGGCTTTATCAATTAATTAAAATAGATGAATTTAACTCAACAATTAGCCCTTAATTATGTTCTTTCGATAATTCAACCTAGCGTGTCTAGATCTTTTAGGTCCTTAGTTGGTTTCCCTTGTTTAGAGGCGGTCTAATTCTAAAGCTCAGAAAATAGGGGCACGTAAATTCTACAGTGTCATCAATACTAATGGTTTCCTAGGCGTCAATCTAGGTAATGCCACAAATATGAACTTAATAAATTAAGATCTTATGAGACTAGATTATCATTAAAGGAATTGCATAAAGAAAAGCTGTAAAAATTGAAATTAAATTGCAATCAATTGTATTAATTAAGAAAGATGATAAGAATTCAATGTTTACAACCAAACATAATCAATTGCAGAATCAAAAACTAACTTAATCAAATTACAAAAGAGAAGAAGAGGAACTTATGCCCTTTTGGTCCGATTAACCGGATTCTGACGGTGTGATGATGCTTGGGGTGTACCCCCATAGACAAACTCAATCCGGAACCAAGAACGTCGCAAAAGGGGAAGGTTCAATGCAAAACTTCTACCAATTGAGGGTTCAAACTCAAAGAAACAAAGAGTTCAAGTAATCAAACCTAGCTACAAGTTTGTGCTTTACACTTTAAAAGTCTGGGAAAAAGATCCAAAAAACTTAGAAAATAACCGATTTATACGGCTAGGTTAAAACCACTAAACAGAAAAGATGAAAGTAGGGCAACAGCAGAATTCCGGAGCTCGGCACGCCGTGTTGTGGAGGTGGCATGCCGTGCTGTGCAGATTTGGGGGTGGCACGCCATGCTGGTGATGGTGGCACGCCGTCGTGCCGATCCACTGGATTCCGTCCCTTGGCACGCTGGAATGACATGCCGTGCCCTCATTGTGGCACGCCGTGCCACCTTGCTTTTCTGCACTTCAAACTTTTCTTTGCCGCTGTTGCTCCAACTTTCGGTCCGAGTCATAATGCCTGTCCAAAACAAACATAAAGAAACATAACCGCACCAAAGCCACGGACCACAAAATTGACACATCATCCAAAATTACAAAAACACCCCTAAAAAACATGAAAAATGGTAAAAGTTATGAGAATCTAACCAAAACATAAAAATCACAAAATACGTAAAAACCAAACAAGCATTCACACAAAGGACTCTAAAAATTGCCGCTTAAACCACGAAATTGCCTAAAAGATAAGGTCAAAAACCGACCTTATTAACCACCCCACACTTAAAGTCTTGCTTGTCCTCAAGCAAATAAACTAAAGACAAAGGAGTAAACTTGCTCGCTTTTACTTGCAAATCCAACTAAGGGTTTAACCGTACGAAATTCATAAACTCAAGAAGGTAAAGCATCACTTTCGAAATGACACTAGGTGCACCAGGTTCAAAACCACTCAATACCCGAACCCAACAAAATTTAGCTAGTCAAAGGGTGAGGAACAAGCAGAGTTTATACGACCACAAAGCACCTCACAAGATGTCACTCTAACGCTCAAGTTCAAGGCGAGGCGGATGAGCATACAAAAACAAACAATGACACACATCACATAGCGAACTAATGGCAATCCTGGTGAAGTCATTGGTCAAGGAGCAAAATCAGAGAACCTGGGGCTTGTAATGTTACGGCTTAGGGTAGGTTTGATAAAAGTGAAATTTTTAGGTGTACAACTCCTACAAATCAAGTGATATATGTGAATTGACTAAGTACTAAAGACGGGTCATGCAATTTTCAACTCAAAACTAGTCCTAAGAGTGCTTGCTTTGCTATATTTTTTTTTCTTTTTTTTTATAACAAGAAATTCAACTAACAATGAGAAGGCCTTATCCACAACCAACGGCCAAAGCACAACCCAACAGGAAAAGAAAAAAAAATGACAAGACATGGGTCAACACGGCCAAAGCACAACCCAACGGGAAAAAAAAATGACAAGACCTGGGTCAAGGCAATTAGATGATCGCCCTAATCCTTTATTCAAACAAATGAACTGAAAATGGAACACATACACAGCTTAAAGATGAGAATCGGACAAACAAGACATGCTTCTACAAACTCCGGTTTTTAAGAAAAGAAGCCGAACATACACATTGACTCTATTTGGGTTTTTTTTTGAAACACAATTTTTTCCATAGGACTAGATGTGAAAGAGTTGAAATGCAAATGGTGATTGACCCCAAAATGAATGAACAACTTAGCCAATTACTTGATTTAGGAGAGGAGGGTAAGAAAGGAAAATCAAAGTTAATGGTAAAAAGTTAGGATGATAGATTTGGCTCGGTGAAGGTTTTTTAAGTCAAAAAGGTTAATTTAGTGGCTTTGGGTGATCTAAGGGATAAGTTAGTAGTTAAGGTTAGGCTCATTTAAGTCAAGGTGTTAATCCTAAGGGTCTCCACATACTAAGCTCTCGATGCCAAGTGCAAAACGACACCGGGTTCTACGATCTAGTGTGCCACGATTGTTTTTACCCTCACAAAGAAATAGAACCGATGCGAAATGGTCCCAAAGGCTCAAATTCTCGCAAGTGTACTAGGGGTTGTATGCTAGGTCATGTGACTCAACCAATGTTCCAAGGCGTAATCCTAGCTCGATTATGCAAGTAGAGGTAGAGGGTTAATTCCCTAATGCAACCTTAATGACAAATCTAACCAATGGTTACCATCAAGAATCACAAATCACGCATAAACAAGCTAATGACTTGCAATCAACTCCCAATGTCCCTAGCCAATTGCTACCAATCCAAGCACAGAGCTTAGTTTCGAGGGTAGATTAAGCAATGTTACTCAAACGGCAATTGACACATAAACACCCTAAAACACTATCATACCAAAAAAAAAAATAAACCAAACCAAAGCACACCTAAAACCAACACAAAACATCCAAATACGCAGAAACACAAACAAACATACGAAATAAAACAACCAAAAAGTGCAATGTAGAAAGAAGCAAAAGAAAAGGAGAAATCCCTTTACCCACCCCACACTTAGATTGCACTTACTTCCAAAAGTGCAATGGAAGAAGGAGCAAAATAAGTGGGAAAGGAAAAGGGTTACCTCACATATCGGGGGCTGGTGGTGGCGGTGGCGGGTACGGCCAGCCTTGGGCTGCACAAAAACGAGAGTCGAACGCCTCGACATTAGCGAGCTGAGCTGCTGCCTATCAAGGCACGCGTTCATCCGTTCCTTGAGCACAAGCTGATGGACGTTTAAACCTTCCAGTTGTTCAATTATACCATCCAACCGCCCTTCGATCTGCCCCATAAAATCCAGGCCCACCGAAACATTATCGTCATCCTCCTCGTTATCCTCAGCTTCCTCACCCTCATCCTCATCATCGACGTCCATAGGGGCCTTACCCCTGCTCGAACCTCCCGCACTTGAAGTACCTGCAGTTGCCATAACATGGGAGCAAGACAAAATTCCCCTCGAAAGCTTCTTGGGAAGGATGCTATCGAGGTTCTTATAACAAGTATTACTATGAAAGAAACATGCAATTCAAGTTACAATATGCCCTAACCCTAGTTCTGACTTAGATCTGTTATGGTGGGTGTATAGGGCTTCCATGACGAAGAAGCCCATGTGCACCTTAACATCATTATGCACATGCCACAGTATTAAAAGTTCAAATGCATTGAACCGGTTGCTTTCAGTTTTGCCCGGAAAATTAAAACACATAAATTTGTGGATTAATTGCAGGATTGGGTCATGTAATTGGGAAGTTTTAGCAAACCTAGGTTGGTATACCCCTTGACCTACCATAGGCCAAAATTTCTTGGCATCCATATCCTCCGGCCACTTGTAACTATTCCCCTCAATTCCTATGCAAGCCTTAAGGCCCTCAATATCTAAAGAGTGTTTAGCACCAAATAGGCGGAAGGTCATGGTCCTAAGACCGGTATCAGGGTTTGTTTTGAAGCTTAAAGTGGAGTAGAATTCTAGGTTCAACTCCCTAAAGATAGGTGGATTAAACTTCACAAACTCATACCATCGTAGACTAGTTAATTTAGCACGTACAGCCTCTGACCTATCTTGCACAAAAAAAAAAAAAAATTCCCAATCGAAGGTTCGAAAGGGGGTACTCTCTAATGGAAACAGAGTTTTGTATCGTTTACCTTCATCATCAAAGAAGAGAGGGAAAGGGCATTTATACTTCTTGGAGAGGCTAGTTAAAGGGGCCATCTGCTGCTCGGGAGGTAATTCTTCGTTTGGCACCGGTTCCGGTGATGGGTCTATGGGCCGTCGTGAAGAACCGTGTCTCCAATCAGCTACAGTCTTCTTCTTCATCTTACTATTGCACAACCATAAAAACACAACAAAAATCAAAAACAAAAGAAATCAAATCCAATGAAACCTACTTTCATAAATACAAACCACTAAATATGAACATATAAAGAAAAAGAACGCAATACAATCACCCTATTAAGCAGTAAATCAACCAAAATCAAAGTGAGAAAAAGAAACAGCAATAAAAGAATAAAGGAAAATCAAAGCATGAATTCATACCTGGTTGCAAGGAGAATGATGCAAAATAAAATCCTAGGTCAAAATAATAGTTGAAGAGAAGTTAAGAGGAAGAAAATGAGAAGGGAAGGAAGAATAAGGGTAGAAAGGGAGAAGGTGAGGGTTGGTTCTAGAGAGAGAAAGTGGAGAGAGAAAGTGAGAAAGGAGTAGAGGAAGAAGAAGAAGAAGAAAAAGAAGAAGAAGAAGTGGTGGGGCGGTTACAAAGAGAGAAATAGGAGAATGGTTTATATAGGCGGGCGAATTTGACCTAAAATTTCAAAATTTAAACGCTCGGCACGCCGTGCCAAATAAACAGCACGGCGTGCTGAGCTGAGCATATCAACTTACCTGGAAACAGCGTGAGGGCACGACGGCGTGCTGGGTTGGCACGCCGTGCTCTTTTGAAAATCCCTTCTTTGGCACGGCGTACTACCATACAGCACGGCGTGCGGCTCGCTCTTGCAACACTTCACTTTTTGAACATCACGACGGCACGATGGCGTGCTGACTTGGCACGTCGTGTTGTCTTGAAGACCCTATAATTGGCACGGCGTGCTAAATTTTGGCACGGCATGCTGCTTGCTCTTGCACGCGATTTGTTCCAGCGGCCTGGCATGATTGCGTGCCACACTAGCACGTCACGTGCTAACCCCCTTCTCATCTTGGCACAACGTGCCCATTCTGGCACGACGTGCTATCATGGAATTCTTCCAACCTTTGCTTTTTCACACTTTGATCAAGGCTTGTGATTAACTTGCTTAGTGACCTATTCATACACACATAAACACACAAAAACATATTAACACAAAAATTAATGTACAAGGGAAGTACACGTACCTCTTTGCTATGTTTATAGTCGGAATAGCTCGACTTCTACATCCACGATTTCGCATTACACATCATGAAGGAGTAAGACTTGCTTCTACTGCTTCACTCCTCCGCTGATGTAGGGCTTCAATCGATGCCTGTTTACTTGTGAATTCCTTCCGGGGTTTCAATTTCCACCATCCCGGAGGGATAGACCTTATGCATGGTAAACGGCCCCGTCCACTGACTTCTCAATTTTCCTGGAAATAGTTTCAACCGGGAGTTATACAAGAGCACCAATTGAAACTCTTTTCTATCACATAAACATCAATAGGACAAAAGGAGTCTACAAAATTACAGCTTTCAACATCTAATGGATATTTCATTGAGTTATAGACGTTGAAACTTACCTCCTCGTTGTGCAACCTAAGAATAATCTTACCTTCCTGGACATCTATCAAAGTCCTACTGGTTGCAAGAAATGGCCTTCTAAGCAAAAGGGGCACCGAGCTATCTTCCTCCATATCCATTACCACGAAGTCCGCGGGGAAGATAAACTTGTCCACCTTTACTAACATGTCCTCGACCACCCCCTTTGGCCTCGTGAGAGATCTATCCGCCAATTGGAGGGTCATATTGGTCGGCTTTGGGTTTCCCAGTGTGAGTCTCCTGAAAAACGACAGAGGCATCAAATTGATACTTGCACCCAAGTCACATAGGGCATTGGCAATCTCCAAGTTTCCTATCCGGCATGGGATAGTAAAACTGCCCATATCTTTGAGCTTGGGTGGAAGTTTGTCAGTGATAATTGCCGAACATTCCTCTGTTAAAACCACCACTTCATCCTCGCCTAGCTTTCTTTTCCCTGCAAGAAGTTCTTTGAAGAATTTAGCATAAGAAGGCATCTCTTGGAGAGCCTCAATCAATGGCATATTAAATTCTAACTTCTTAAAAATTTCTAGAAATTTGGAATATTTCTGCTCCAGTTTATCTTTCTTCTCCCTTTGAGGATAAGGGAGTTTAGGCACATAGGCTCTCACTGGGTCAGGAATTTTCCCTTTTTCATTAGTGCTAGGTTCGGGTTCAGAAATTGAGTCGGGGTTACTTACCTCTCTCGACTCTTCACTTACCTCAGTAGGTTGGGATGGAATATCAGTGTTTTGCACTCGGTCCTCCACTTGCCTACCACTTCGCAGGGTTATAGCTTGAGCTGTCTCCCGTTGATGTCCCTTAGGGTTTTGTTCAGTTTTACTCGGGAGTGCTCCTTAAGGTCTTTCCTGCCATTCCCTACTCATTTGAGCCACCTGCTTGCCCAAATCCCTACAGTATGTCTCATTATCAGCAAGCCGAGATGAGATGTCTTTTAACAAAGACAAAACCATCTCATCTTGCTTAGACTGTTGAGGTTGCTGTGAGCATTGATCATTAGGAATAAATGGGGCCTTACCTAACCCCTGCTCACGATGCTCATGATGGAATCCGAAAGGAGGTCTCAACACATTTTGGTTATTACCATAAGACATGTTCGGGTGTTGATACCTTCTTCCGTAATTGTTATTATTATTGAAATTTTGTGGGTAAAAGTTAGAATTATTGTACCTTTGGTTTCCTCCCACAAAACTTATATTCTCGGACGGTTGGGCGAATGAATCGCCCAATGCACATTCTTGACCGGGATGCTCCGCTCCACATGATACACACAACACCGGCTGATATTGTGGCCCATTTAAATTCAGGCGGGACATCAACAGGTCCAGCTTCTTGTTCACATAGTCGATGGCTGCATCTTGGCGTCCCAAATCCGCAGCCCGAACCTCACTCCTTGTTGGCACATCCGACTGCCACAAAGTACTCTTCCTAGCCAGCTCCATGAACAACTCCTCGGCTTGCGTAGCAGTCTTCTTAAAAATGTCTCCACCTGCAGAAGAATCAATAATGGCACGGTTAGCTGGTGTCAAACCATGATAAAACGTGCTTACCTGAGTGAATCGCGGCATATCATGGTGGGGACAGTTCCGCAACAACCGTTGAAACCTTTGCCACGCTTCATTGAGAGTTTCAGTCCCAAATTGCCGGAATCCCATAATCTCGTTCCTTAACTGAACCGTCTTTGATGGTGGGAAGTAATATGCTAAGAATTGTTCTTCCAATTGATCCCATGAAGTCACAGACCCGGGTCTCAAGGACTTGTACCATTCCATTGCTCCCTCGCATAATGAGAAGGGAAACAACTTCAACCGCACCGCATCTTAAGGCACCCCACCGATTCGGACTGTATCGGCCACCATGAGAAACCGGTCTAAGTGATCATTAGGGTTATCACTTCTTCCGCCACTGAATAGCCCGTTCCCTTAGATCAAATTGATCATACTGGACTTCAACTCAAAGTGATTAGCAGTGATGGCTGGGAGAACCACTCCGGATCTGTTCCGAGGTCGATGTGGAGCCATTAGATCAGTCATGACCATGTTGTCTCTATCACCACCCCTTCTTCTTTCAAACTCCTCCCGCTCTCGCTGGAGTCGCTCTTGCTCAGCTCTTTCCCGTAGCTGTCTCTCCTCTTCCTCACGTTGCTGAAGATCCATTTGGACAATTCACTCTTATTGTACTATACGGTTCCTGCTACAAAAATGTTCAATTTCAGGGTTATAGGGTAAAAGCTCAAGGTGTTGAGAACGAGTTCGCATAAGCTAGAAAGCACACACACACATAGAAAAAAATAAAAAAAAATTTGCAACAAATATCCACAGAAAAGAAAAATTATATAACTATATGCACATAAACAGTACCTAGATCAACAAATAGACCTTTGGTTCAATGATGCAGGAAAATAAATTTCCCCGGCAAAGGTGCCAAAAACTTGGTGGATCCTAGGCAAAGTAGTGAAACTAAACCTAGAATCGCACAACTAAGGCAGTGTAACTATCGTTGACAAGTAATAATTTTGGTTGGTCCAGGTATCGATCCCACAGAGAAAAATATTCTGCAAACAATAAACTACTCGGGTTCCTTTCGTGTCCTAGGCGGAACTTAATTTTGGGTCTGATTATGCTAACAACTGAATTATCCTACTCCTAGTTGATCTATCCCAGCTTACTTTGCACTTGAATTTGGGTTATCAATTGGCGGTTTACCGACCTATGAATGCTAATGGTGATGGCTTTGTCAATTAATTAAAATAGATGAATTTAACTCAACAATTAACCCTTAATTATGTTCTTTCGATAATTCAACCTAGCATGTCTAGATCTTTTAGGTCCTTAGCCGGTTTCCCTTGTTTAGAGGTGGTCTAATTCTAAAGCTCAGAAAATAAGGGCACGTAAATTCCACAGTGTCGTCAATACTAATGGTTTCCTAGGCGTCAATCTAGGTAATGCCACAAATATGAACTTAATAAATTAAGATCTTATGAGACTAGATTATCATTAAAGGAATTGTATAAAGAAAAGGTGTAAAAATTGAAATTAAATTGCAATCAATTGTATTAATCAAGAAAGATGATAAGAATTCAATGTTTACAACCAAACATAATCAATTGCAGAATCAAAAACTAACTTAATCGAATTACAAAAGAGAAGAAGAGGAACTTATGCCCTTTTGGTCTGATTAACCGGATTCCGACGGTGTGACGATGCTTGGGGTGTACCTCTATAGATGAACTCAATCTGGAACCAAGAACGGGAAGGTTCAATGCAAAACTTCTACAAATTGAAGGTTCAAACTCAAAGAAACAAAGAGTTCAAGCAATCAAACCTAGCTACAAGTCTGTGCTTTACACTTTAAAAGTCTGGGAAAAAGATCCAAAAAACTTAGAAAATAACCTATTTATACGGCTAGGTTAAAACCACTAAACAGAAAAGATGAAAGTAGGGCAACAGCAGAATTCCGGAGCTCGGCATGCCGTGCTGTGGAGGTGGCATGCCGTGCTGTGCAGATTTGGGGGTGGTACGCCGTGCTGGTAATGGTGGCACGCCGTCGTGCCGATCCACTGGATTGCGTCCCTTGGCATGCTGGAATGGCACGTTGTGCCCTCATTGCGGCACACCGTGCCACCTTGCTTTTCAGCACTTCAAACTTTTCTTTGCTGCCGTTGCTCCAACTTTCGGTCCGGGTCATAATGCCTGTCCAAAACAAACATAAAGAAACATAACCGCACCAAAGCCACGGGCCACAAAATTGACACATTATCCAAAATTACAAAAAAACCCCTAAAAAACACGAAAAATGCTAAAAGTTATAAGAATCTAACCAAAACATAAAAATCACAAAATACGCAAAAACCAAACAAGCATTCACACAAAGGACTCTAAAAATTGCCGTTCAAACCATGAAATTGCCTAAAAGATAAGGTCAAAAACCGACCTTACTGACTTAGGCCCAGAAGCCAATTTGATCTATCCTTATAGATCCTGATCCCTAGGATCATCTCAGCTTCGCCTAAGTCCTTCATTGCGAAGCACTTACTTAGCCACTGCTTTACTCCTTGCAGTGTAGGTATGTCACTTCCAATGATTAGGATGTCATCCACATAAAGTACCAAGAATGTGACAATGCTCCCACTAGTCCTCTTATACACACAAGGCTCATCTTGATTCTGTATGAAGCCATATTTCTTTATAGCCTTATTGAATCTTAGATTCCAACTTCGGGATGCTTGCTTCAGTCCATAAATGGACCTTCGAAGCTTGCATACCCTTCCCGGATGCTTTGGATCGACAAAACCCTTAGGTTGTGTCATGTACACATCCTCGAGTAGCTTTCCATTAAGGAAAGCGGTTTTGACATCCATTTGCCAGACTTCATAGTCGTACCATGCGGCTATGGCTAGCAAGATCCTGATGGATTTGAGCATGGCTACTGGTGAGAAAGTTTCATCATAGTCTATTCCATGGACTTGTCTGAAACCTTTCGCAACCAGACGCCCCTTGAAGGTGTTATCGGCCTTTAGCTTATAGCACCACTTGCAACCTATTACCTTGGCACCCGGAGGCTCGTACATAGATTGCATTTCTGCCTCCATGGCTTTACGCCAATTCGCAGATTGTGGGCTAGCCATAGCCTCCTGGTAGGTTTTGGGTTCTTCCTCATCCCAGATGAGAAGAGTTTGATCATCGGTGATGAGGAAACCATACCTCTCCGGTTCCCGACGATCCCTACCAGACCTTCTAGGTCCTTGTGCGGCCTAGGTCGGTGCTTCCCCTTGTGGAAGCTCCACCTGGGCCTCCGAGCTATCCTCTTCAGGAGCTTGTGGACCTTGAACTTCCCTAAGTTCAACATTGCTCCCACTATCTTTCTTGGTAAGGAACTCCTTTTCTAGAAAGACCCCCCTTCCTTACCACGAACACCTTGTTCTCGGTGGGGTTGTAGAAGTAATACCCTTTGGTTTCCCTAGGGTAGCCCATAAACAAGCATTTATCAGTTTTGGGCTCTAGCTTGCCACTAGTCAATCTCTTGACATGTGCTTCGCATCCCCAAAGGAAAGACACATTGGGCTCCTTGCCCGTCCATATCTGATATGGGGTCTTTTCCACTGCCTTAGTCAGAGTATTATTTAAGATAAGAGCTGCTGTCTCGAGGGCTGTCCCCAAAAACTAATTGGGAGAGAGGCTTGACTCATCGTTGAGCGGACCATGTCCAACAGGGTCCTATTTCTCCGTTCGGACACCCCATTCCATTGTGGTGTTCCGGGAGGAGTGAGCTGTGGAACTATTCCATGCTCTCTCAAATATGAGTCAAACTCTAGGCTCATATACTCACCACCTTGGTCCGATCGAAGGGTTTTGATATTTCTGCCTAGCTAGTTTTGTACCTCATTCCTAAATTCCTTGAACCTATCAAGGGTCTCGGACTTGTGTTTCATCATATAGACATAGCCATATCTGCTGAAATCTTCCATGAACGTGACGAAGTACAGGTGCCCACCTCTGGTCGCTGCGCTCATAGGTCCACATACATCATAATGTATTAGGTCCAGTAAGCCAGTGGCCCTTTGAGCCTTCTTGCTAAAAGGCGCCTTTGTCATCTTGCCTCGTAAACATGATTCGCATGTATCAATTGACTCCAAGTCAAATGACCCTAAGACTCCAGCTTTGTGAAGCCTAGCAATGCGCTTCTCGTTTATGTGGCCGAGATGACAATGCCATAGGTAGACAGGATTAAGTTCGTTTGGCTTAACCCTTTTTGTGTTTATGTTATAGACGTGATTGGTTTCATTTAAGTCCAGGATATATAGGCCATTATTTAATAGAGCATCTCCATAAAATAATCCCTCTCTAGATATTGAAATTCTACCATTAGAAATAGTAAAATAAAATCCAGAAATATCCAACATAGAAACTGAAATAATATTCCTGCATATAGCAGGTACAAAATAACATTGTTCCAAAATTAAAACCAATACACTAGGCATCACAAGGTGGTATTCACCGATCTCTATAGCAGCAACCCTTGCTCCATTCCCGACCCGCAAGTCCACCTCTCCCGACCCCAGTGACCTTCTGTTCTTAAGTCCCTGCACATTGCAACAAATGTGAGAACCACATCCAGTATCCAATACCCAGGATGTTGAAACAGTAAGGTTAATGTCTATAACATAAATACCTGAAGAGGACGCACCTTGGCCCCTTCTTTGCTCTCCCATTAGCCTGGGACACGATCTCTTCCAATGGCCCACCTGTCTACACCTGAAACAGACATCTTCAGGACCTGCCTTCTGCTGGGCCTTGGGTTGGGCCTTGGCCTTGGCCTTTTCCTTGGCCTTACCCTTGGCAATAGGAGGGTTCCCCTTGTTGACCAGCAGCACCGGCGGAGTCTTTTTTGATCGACTGCTCGGTAAGCTTAAGCATCCCATGCAGCTCACTGATAGTACGGTTCATCCCTTACATGTTGTAGTTCAGGATGAACTGATCATAAGAATCCGGCAAGGATGCAAGGATTGTGTCTACTGCCAACTCCTGAGAGATAGGCGATCCGAGATGGGCCAAAGTGTCCAAATAGCCCTTCATCTTGAGCACATGTGCGCTCACAGATGTCCCGGCCCCTATCTTACAAGAGTGGAATGCCTTTTTGGTCAGGTACCTTTCCTGACGAGCTTGCTCTTGAAACATCTCGTTTAGAGTTGTTATCATAGGAAAGGCTTGATGGTCCATAAACTGTTTTTGTAGTTCGGGGACCATGCAGGCCAACATAAGGCATGTCACATCCCTATTATCCTTGACATGCGCCTCGTATTCCTCCAGCTGGGCAGCTGGTGGATTACGTCCTTGAGGCAGAGCCGGTATAGGCCTCTCCAGTACATACTCTTTGGACTCCTCCCTTAGAACTATTCTCAAGTTCCTAGACCAGTCCAAAAAGTTAAGACCAGAAAGCTTGTCCCTTTCCAGAATTGATCGCAGTGACAAGGTATTGTTGTTTGCCATTTAGAGTTTCTACATAGAAAAACATTTAAGAGTGTTAATAAAGGACTTTACTTTGTTATTCCCATACATAATTAATAATGAATCAAGTTATTAATTAAACCGAGTTGTTGGGCTCATGGGCCGAGATCCATATTTCATTAAGATATAGCCAGACGAGGGCCTGGTACAACTATACCCTAATTATTTAGGTAGGAACGCTGTCCAATCCCAACCTAGGGACTCTCGGTTTAATGGGCTTGTTGGCACTTACCCATCTGTGCTTAGGGCCAGGAGAATCCTACTACCCACGCTAAGTCAAAACCTCCATTCAAGTGTTAGAGTATCCCACACCCTAACCCAATACAAAGTGACAATACTCTAGTGTATCCTACGAGGGCAAGGTCTACATCTGGCCTATTCCCACTTCGAGCCGGTTTTGAATGAGGGAAGCACTTTTAAGCGACTTAGTAATTTCATTTGGTTCTAGATTCAATTAACAACGGCTTGCATACATAAGGCGGGTGAAATGCGGTTGGATCATACATACATACATGCATATAAATATAAAGCATAATTAAATAAATAAGTAAAATGGACTGCTATGGGCCTATATTACATCCTAATATTATTCTAGTAAACCTATACTAGAAAACAATATCAGGTGGGCGTCCATCTTCTTCCTTCTGGGCTTGCACCTCCACTTGGGCTCGCCACTCCATGGGCTTCTTCTTTTTACAAATTTTATAATAATTGAATAAAATAAAATTACATTAAAAAGAATAGCGACACGCAGGCCGTATACCCAAAAAGAAAAATACAACCCATCTTGTACAAGGCCCAATAGCATCCAACCATACAAATATTTAATCACATATATGCATCTAATACTTGTAATTCGTAAGCATGTTATAATGCATGATTTAAGCCCATTTCAGTTATGTCCAAGCCATTATATAGAAATCGCCAATTTTGGCCCACCATGGTTCTAATCCTTAACAGGCTTTGGGCCTCCAGCCCAGGCAGTCCAACTGCTCCCACTGGAATTGGGAAACCATGGGTCCATTTCAACCGTCCAAGTAATTGTGCCAAAATTACCCGAACCAATTTCAATTAACCATATTAATTTCCAAAATTAATATCACATGAATAAAATAAAATTTCATTCAAGAAACCACACGCATTTAAATTGCATAAATTTAAACACACGAATTTTAAAACCAATTAAAATTTCAAAACTGGGCCCCGAGCCCAAAAACCCCACCAAATCCAAAAACACTGGGCTCGACCCACTGTGGCTAGGGCAACCTAGTTGCCGTAGCAGCAGCGGCGCAGCTGCCTGGCGGCTTCCTGCTGCTGTCGTACGGCAGCCACTGCCTAGCAGTAGCTGGTAGCGGCTGATCCCGCCGCGTGCGGCGGCCGCCAGTGACGATTTCACCGTTGGCAGCCCCGCACCCTCGGGAGCCAGATTTTTTTTTAAATCAGAAAAAAAATATACCATCCATCAACACGAAATCCACCAAGAATTCCAAAACATGCAATTAAATTAAACAAACACAAACCAATATGCATATTCAATTTCAATTGCATGAAAATCAAATGGGAAAAATCTTAAACCCAAAACAAGAACCCCAATGAAAAATTTCCAATTTTAAAACATGGGATTCAACCAATTTTAACAATTTCCACGGATCAAAAGCCCGCTCTGATACCACTGTTGGGATTTTTCACCGGAAATCACCCGATAAATGCGGAAGAACACGATGATTTCTTCAAATCTATACCCAGGAGCAATTGAAATGGAAATTGTAAGACAAAAAAAAAATACAATAGAAAGAGATAATTCTCTTACCCGGAATATCTCTTCTAGAGATGGATGAAGATTGCAGGAATCAAAGCAGAGTCCCTCCTCGTTCTCGTACACGAACGCCTAACGAACACGACCCATGCTAGCGTTGGAAAAACGAGCAATAGAGAGGAGGCAAGGTTGAAAATTTCGGCTATGGTGTGTTGTGCATTTTTGTTGGCCGAAATTTTCCCTAGGTTAAAACCTAGGTTGGCCGAATTCCCCTAGGGGAATTAAGGCCCAGCTTAGCTCTTTCATTTTATGTGGGCTTCATTCTTTTAATTCAGGCCTAATCTTATTTTAATTATTCTGGTGTAAATTAATTTCAAGCCCAACTTTAATATACATGTATCTAATATATTACAGATTGGATCAAAACGAGTCCGAAAATCCCTAAAAACCCAAAATCATCAAACTCAAATCTTACATCCATCAATTGAAAACCTGAAAACAGTAAATCTTAACATATATGGATGTATTTGACCAATAATATTCATGAAAAACACATTTAGTTTGAAAACGGTAGCATTATTGGTTGATTTAGGGCATTTAGAGCTTCTACCCTAGAGATTACAGCTTAGCGGCTATAATCAGAGGATTACAGCCGTGCCACTGTAAGGTTATAGCCGCGTGGCTATAATCATCAGACGAGGCGGCTGTAACCGGGTTCACTTCTAGATTTGAGAAAAACACAAAGTCATAAACAAATAACACCTAAAACAATTCAAAATGAGTTTTTAGGGCCTCTTAGAGTATACCTTGTTTGTGTTCCAGTGTTTTGGATCACCAGAAATGGATTCGGACGCCGGAAATTCCTTTGAAATCACGAATAACCCGAAATTGTCTTCGATCCTCTGAAGCCCGAACGAAACCCCAAATCAAACTGAATGAACACTAATCTAATCAGAATCAATCCAGAATACCAATCCTCACAAAACCCTAATCATTTCTATGGATTAAGTTAAATTTTTTGTTAATTTTTATTGAATTATTTGATTTTTCTCTCTTCTCTCTCTAAAATCTCCAAAAACCCTAATTTTTTGTGTGATTGATTGCAGAATGCTCCTTGTCTGTTCTGTCCTTGACCTAATTTCGTTTTCTAGCTTTTATATCTTCCAAAAAAAATCAGAATTAAAGACTAATTTCACCCTATTTAGGAAATCTGATAATTACAACCGAGCGGCTGTAGGGCACTATAACCGAGTGACTATAGCGACCAGACTTGCCTATCTCACCTTTTTTTTTTCTCTTCTTTCTTCGGTTTTCTTAAACGCTCACTCGACCTTCTTCGGGGTTCTGCACCAAGACTTGTCACACACATTCGGGTCATCCGAGATATCTCTGACATTATTCCTGTAGTTTCGAATCCATCTCACATTTATCAGTGAAAAAGGTAATGAAAGTTTTCATCACAGAGGTTGGGAAAAAACTGTGCTCACAGCTGTAGTTACAAAAAAGAGGCAGAATCACGGGACGACTCCCACGAACATCATCGTGTGATGCTGTCTTCAGAATCAAAATGTTTTTGGTGTGTTTACTGCTTTTGGACCTTTGATAGATGTTTGGAATTAGGAACCCATGAACAGAACCCTGAGTTCCGGGATAACCGAGCCACTAAGTGGAGAAATTTGCATGCAATTGAGCCAAACTATTTTCCAAAATGTTTTCAAGCACAAAACCTACAGGGCATTCCTAAAATGGTTTTCCAGGTCTAATCGAGTAAGTCCCCCGGACTTCTTAGTTATCCCCTAAATGCATGCTCCTACTTTCTGAAATCCCTATTCTGTCCTGTTATGAGTCCTATTTGTGTTTGTAATATAATCATGCTAACCATTTGTTTTGCATCTTTCATTTTTCTTTTTTATCATTTTGGATGTATTTTATAGATCAACTCGTGTATCTTAGGCGATTGTAATTTTTTTAGATCTTCGTGTATCTAGGCGATTGTATTGGTGAGGATAAGAGTTTTTTTTCTCTCTTTTTAGGTTGTAATAAGTGGCCTCTATTTCCTTTTGGTTTGTTTTGGATGTATGGTTTATATTCCTGCACTTTAATTTTATGCAATTTATTTCTGTCATTTGAATGAGCATGGGTTAAATAACAAAAGATAAAATGGGTAGAGAATAAGTGAGTAAAATATTATCATATGAACTTCTAAATGAATGCAAGCTTGAGGTTGAATAGGTAAGTTGCTCGAACCCTAAATCTCTGGATTAGGGTGGTGACTCTGTCATTGATCTTGAAATGTAGGTTTCGAGATTTTTTAAGTACTAAAATGAGATTTTCTAAAATGCAAAACCAGTTTTCTCAAAACTCACATCCAAAGAAAAGGTTTTCTACAAAAGGATTTCTAAATAAATTAATGGTTTTCCTAAACAAAATACAAGCTCGTTTTCAAAACAAACACCAAACACTAATTCTTCTTTCCCTGGTTCGCTTCACCGCGTTTCACTTTTCGTTGAAAAGATTATCTGCTCACAATCGTACACATAGAATGACTGAACGTTGGCAAATCAGAATTATGCACATCGTGTATATTTGGAACGGAAACTAAATTAATTAAGTTATTGACATTATGTTATGTCAAAATTAATTCAATTACATTAAGGGAGAAATTGAATTTATTTTATTAATAACTAATTAAATGATATGTCCTTGGTGAAAATTTAAATACAAAGGTTGTATTTATTAAGATTGATTTTAATTTAACTTTGGGTTATGTTAATTTGATAAAATTGTATCAATTAGAATTTTATAATATGGTTTTTATTTAATTCTAATGATATAAATTAAATCAATTTAATCAAATAAAATTAACCTATAGTTTTAATTGAAAACCTAGTGTACTAAGGAGTATAAAAGGAAGCCTTAAAATCAATTCTCCCTAACCCTAGCACATAGAGAATTTTGGCCAATACACAAAGTGCAACCGTCCCCTCTGTTGGTGTGCCCTAGTTCTTAGGGCATTAGATTCTTGTATTTTGTATTATACATCAGACTCTTTGTATAAATACATCATTTGTGTTACATTAATAAAGGTATCAAATCTATTCCATTTATATATTGTGTTATAACATGAATAAAGTATCCATTGATTGATAATCATAAAACATATCCCAAGCCTATTCTAATCGTGGGAAAAAATAGAATCACAAACCTGTATATTCGATAACTATATGGTTGTTCTTAACTAGCCATAGCACTTGTAAAGTTAGTCATGAATAAAGGTACATGTCATTGACATGGGACTGAATCGATCCACACAAGAAAGCCATATGGTTGTCACATCATAGGTCTTTCTTGAGTAGGTCTCTTTTGTCCTCAGACCAGATTTCATTATAGTATCAACATGAAATCTAGTTTACTTCGACAGCGCCTAACAGGTCTGTAAAAGGATACTAAATATGGGTATGATTGGGTTGACAGGTGAACATATTGATATTGATGATGAAGTGATGGAATTACCACTCGGGTAACATTAGGATGATATCACTGGCCATTTGATGAGTGGGACTAATAAGTGTATGGCCATAGCCAAATAAATCGGTTGCTTATTTAATTAATCAGTCAATTCAAGATCAAGAAATATAATAAATAGCAAAGAGGATGACAGACACTGTGCCTTTTATTTATTTATATCGATGTCATTTAGCAAAGGACACTATAAGATTATTACTAGGTGAGTGTCTTCTAAAGACAACTATATCTCTATTTTAATTAGGGGCAATAATGGTTTGCTAGAACCCACTTACAGTCTGTGGACCTTAAACTTACTGCCAACATAAAGACAGACCTATAGGATCATGCATATAGATCAAATGAGCCGGAACTTATAGAAATTGTACATGTAATGTACATTGGAATGAATGCATTAATTAATTAGTTGACATTTGGTATCAAGGTAATTAATTAACATTGGGTTGTTTTTATTTAATTAATTAGTTTATATAATATAATTAATTAATTGAATTACATAAAGTAGACAATTAATGAAATCATTTTTCTAGGAAGAAAAATTAAATACATGTATTATTTTCTTAAGTGTGATTTAATTTTATTTAGAGGTAATTAAATTAGCCAAATGGAATTATATTACATAGTATAAAACTTTTGGTATAAGGTTTATTTATGTAATCCAATTTCTAATAGGCTTGGGTTTAATTAACCTAAATAGAAACCTAATTATAGAAGGACTATATAAGGCACACTTAAGTGGAAAAAATCAGCCCTAACCCTAGTTGGAACAAGGAGATTTTTGGCCCCCTAATATAGCAGCCCCTTATCCAAAATTTCCAGCAATAATTCCTCCATTCCTTCGCTCTTCGGCTAGCACCGGTTCCCACTTGACAGTTGATCATGCACCGAACTTTGGAGATCGCTTAAAGAATTGATTCTGCAGAGATGAATCCAGTGAGTTTAATCTCTATTGATTTAAATTTTTTTTCATTCCAATCAATGGTAATCGGACATGATAAGTGGATTCTAGGAAATTTTAATCGGAAAAATTCCGCTGGATCCTATTATTTTTCCCGTGCCGAATCCCAACACCCTCTTGGCTGATTGGTCTTGGTCTCCGTTTGTTCCGTTCACTAGCAGAAGTCGTGTTCTAGAGCAATACGTGTATCGAATTGTGGAGGAAACGTGATTTGCATTTCTGCAGAAGTCTCTAGAAGAGACGATTAAGGTGAGAAAATTTTATTTTCCTCCTGTTTGGTTTTGATTCTAATAATCCACATGAATCCTGGGCTACAGAATCGAGAAAAATTTTTCCACTGTGCGTTTGATTTTTTCCGTGACGATTCCTTACAGTGGTATCGGAGCGTAGGTTCATGTTCCGATTAATAGAATGATTGGGATTAGGTTCTTGGTGTGTGATTTATTTTATTGAAATTGGTTTTTAATTGATTTTCTTTGGAACCTTAATCTGGTGATTTTGGGTTTTAATTATTTTCTCCAATATTGTTTTTAAATTTTTTGGTTTTAACTAAAATAATAATAATGTGGGATGTGTAATGAATCACATTTTGCAATTGCAAATTGCAATTGATTCCGCCCGCTGCATTGCAGCAGGATGCTACGGCAGTAGCAGCTACTGCCCCACCAGGACAATAGCACCGACGGGTGGGGCGCAGGTCCGATTCAGATTTTACGGGTGGTTTTTTAATTTTTGGACCCTATGTGAAATTTTAAATTGGTTTTAAAATTCGCATGATTTAATTTTTGCGATTGATTTCATGTGGTTTCTTTTGTGATTTAATTCATAAATGTAATTTAATTTTTTTGGTAAAATGAAATTGGTCCAATTGGCCCTTGGCACGGGTTGAGAATTGGATAGCTAATTCGGGTCCATGAACGAGCATTGGTTATGGATGCCAAAATCATCGATTTCATAAACGGCTGGTGTGAGCGGACGACCTTTAAAACCAGGACGCGGCGAAGCGGACCGGGGAAAAGAGAAGATTAGATTTTATTTTCTTTTGGAAAACGGGTTTTGTTTATCTTAATTTAGAAAATTGTGGATTTAATTTGGAAATTCTTTTGTAGAAAACATTTTCCCGTTTTTAACTTAAAGACCTCAAAACTTAAATCCCGAGATCAGTGACAGAGTCGCCACCCAGATCAGCTCATCCGGGAATGCCGGTACAGCTCCCTACCGAGGACAGACTGCTGTACCTAATCCAGAGATTTAGGGTTCGGGCAAGTGACTTACTTAACCTCTAGTTTGCTTTCACTTTATAGTTTATATTACCGTATTTAATTTGCTTTACTATCTTTTCCTAATCCCAATTTGTTTATTTTAATCAACCGATGCTAAAGCAAAATGCAGAGAATTAATTACAGAAAAATAAAACATACATTCAAAATATACAAAAAATAATAGAGGCTGATTATATAACCCAATCGAATAAAAAGGGAAAAACTCTCAACCTCACTTTTACAACCGCCTAATATACATGGAGACCTAAAAATTTACAATTGCCTAGGATACACGGATAAATCTATTAAATACAATCGCCTAGGATACATGGATAAATCTATTAAATACATAAAAAATAAAAACAAAAAGCTGCAAAAAAGAGGATTAGCACAATATACAGCACGCCACAAATAGGACTCAAGTAAGACAGAATGAGATTTTAAGAATTCGAGAACATGCAATTAGGGGGATAACTGGGTCGGCTCGGTTAGCTGGCCCGATTAGACCTGGAAAACATTTTGAAACGTCCCTGTATTTTGGTTTTATGAGAAAATCATTTTGAAAACAATTTATTTTCCGGTTTAATTTAATTTTGGCATATGAGGTAGGTCGGTTTTCGAAAGAATCGGGTCTCCGTCGTTGTATTGTTCTAAATGCAATTACACTAAAAATTAAATCTATGGTAGTGAATGCACATAACAAAATTAATTTTTGGTGGTTTTAGAATTTTCTGAATTTTTATGGATTTTTAGAAATTTTTAGGGATTATTCTAGAAATTCTGCCATTGGACGAGCATTACAGTCGTGCGACTGTAAATCATCCAATTTTAGGATTTCGCCAAAATTATTCAAAATAAAACTTAAAAGTGGAGGAAAATCAAGAACACTCGTACGACTGTATTTATAGTCATACAACTGTTCATCAACTTAAGAACAGTCGTACGGCTGTTCTTGATTTCCAGAAACAGAATATAAGAAAATTGAAATAAAATGCACCAAATCACATCCAATCACCCAGAAAGCATGAGAAAAAGAGAGGATGAGGTGTGCTTACTTCTTAGGCGCTAATCCACTATAGGAATGACCCCTGGCGTCGCACCAATCCACTTAAATTTGCTGTTTTTCTCCTTTAGTTGGGGTTGAGAAGCTTGGTCCGAAAATCTCCAAATGTTAGGGATTCTGATGGTTTCTAGTCCGAAATTGATTGAATTTAAAGTGTCAAATTATTAACCTATTGATTGCTAACAGATTTTAAACTTAACACTTGAGAATTAAAAGAAAAAGAAGAGCAAAAGAGCTTATGGTTTTTTGTGTCTTTCTTTTCCTTGTATTTTTCTCTCTAAACTCTCTCTCTCTCTAAGACCAGAAATCAATTGTCCAAAAGTCCCCTATCCTTCCTCTTCTCTTTCTTTTTATCTCCCCTCTTTGATTGTCTTCAGACCGGAGCAATTAATGCCCCTTTCTTTTCTCTTATTTTTTCTGCTGTAGAGGTATGGGCTCCTGCACCTGCTCTGACGTTATAGTCGTATGACTGTAATTTTTTAATTACAGTTGCACGACTGGAACTACAGTCATGTGACACGCTTTCTTTCTTTTTTCTTAAGACAGACGGAAAATTCTGGCGCTTACAGCTGGACATAATTACAAAATTGGAATTGCCATGTTCATGCATTTTATTACATGTATATATGTTGATATTTGCTATGTGTATATATGTTTCTATGCTTGGTTGTGTAAATTTGAGCACTAATTGGCCTTAGATCAAGTTTGTTTGTAAAGTTTGATTTTAGGAAATATACACTGTGTGTCTTTTTTTTTTTTGATGTAATTTTATTTAATTTATGTCTTCTAAATTTAATTGTAATTGCATCAACCCATTAGAGAAGAAGTCCATTACAGCCTGGCCTAAGAGGATTTTGGAAGCCCACTAGGTGGATCTCTAGTATAGGCTTACTAGTTATTTATTAGGTTGTAATATAGGGCTCATAGTGTCTCTTTTGTGTATATATATATATATATATATATATATATATATATATATATATATATATATATATATATATATATTATACTTATGTCAAATGTATGCATGTTAATATGAATGTATGTTAAAGCCATTCCATTCACCCGCGATTATGTATGCTAAGCCATTATTAATCAATCCAATAAAATATTGAGTCAATTAAAAGTGCTTTACATATTTGAACCTTGTCAGTTTTTGAATGGTTCAATATGGGCTGTGCCTCCGCCGGATGCATTGTATTATTCATTCACTGTATATGGTTAAGGTACTAGGTATGCTTAACACTCGAATGGTGGTTGGACTCAACATGGACAGTAGGATATGCTCCTCGCCCTAAGCATAGATGGGTAAATGTTAATAAGCCCATCAAACCAAGAGTGCCTAGGTTGGGATTGGAGGGAATTCCTACCTAAATAGTTAAGGGTTGGTTGAAAAGCCTCCGCTTGGCCGATTCTTAATGAAATAATGGATCTTAGTCTTTTAACCATATTTTACCAGTAAACTAATTAAAATGGATTGTTAATTAACATGGTTAAAATAATAAAGGCCTTTATTAATCACTTTGCAAATTTTTCTATGTATATAATCATAACAAATAGCTGATAATTCATTTTCACTGCGATCACTCCTCAAAAAGGAGACTCTATCTGGGCCTAACTTTCTGGACTGGGCTCGACAGCTAAGAATAGTGTTGAGATTAGAGTCCAAAGAGTATGTGCTGGATAGGGCCTTACCGGCCACACTACCTTCAGGTCAAGGGTTACTCAAGCTCAAATTGAGGAATACAACCTGTATAGGAGGGATGATAGGGATGTGTCTTGCCTTATGTTAGGCACGATGGTTCCTGAGCTACAAAAATAGTTCATGGACTAGTAGGTCTTTGGGATCATGGATGATCTTAAAAGGATGTTCCAAGATCAGGCTTGTTAAGAGAGGTTTTTGACAATTAAGGCACTTAACACCTATAGGATGGCAACTGGGACATTTGTGAGCACCCAGGTGCTTAAGATGAAGGGCTATTTTGATGCATTGGCCTATCTTGGCATGCCAATCTTATAGGAGTTGGCAATAGATTTCATCTTGGGATCCCTACCCAAGTCTTATGATTAGTTCATCATGAAATATCACATGTATGGCATGGACAAGACTATGACTGAGCTGCATGGAATGCTTAAGCTTTCTAAATAATCTGTCAAAAAGACTCCATCGGTGTTGCTTGTGAACAGGGGGAATACCGCTACTATGAAGGGCAAAGGCAAGGCTAAAGCTAATGCTAAGGCTAAAAAGGCTAAGCCAAGGCCCAAGCCCAAGGCCACTCCTGAGGATGTCTACTTCAAAAGTAAGTAGAAGGGACACTAATAGAAGACATGTCCGATGCTCATGGGACAGTCAGTGAAGATCCAGGATAGTTTTTTAGGTATATATGTTATTAACATTAACCTCATTATTTCTAAATCTTAGATGTTGGAAACTGGATATGGTTCTCACATTTGTTGCAATGTGTAGGGACTAAGAAATAGGTGGTTATTGGGATCCGATGAAGTAGATCTTTAAGTCGCGAATGGCGCTAAGGTTGCTGCCATCGAGATTGGAGACTTCTACTTGGAGATGCCCACTAAATTGTCTTTGGTTTTGAGAGATTGTTATTTTGTACCTGCTATGTGCAGGAATATTATTCAGTTTCTATCTTGGATATTTCTGGTTTTGTTTTTAGTACTGGTTTTGGAAAGATTGATATTTTGAAAGACAATATCATTTATGGAAGTGCTTTTCTAAATAATGGTTTATATATCCTAGACTTAAATGAAAACAATCTAATCTATAACATAAACATTAAGAGGGTTAAGCCTAACAAATTTAATCCTGCTTACTTTTAGCACTGTCGTTTAGGCTATATAGCTAGACTTCATAAAAGTGGAGTGCTAGGGTCATTCGACTTGGAGTTTTATGACACATATGAGTTTTGTTTAAGAGGCAAATGGACAAAGGTGCCTTTCAACAAGAAAGCTGAAAGGGACACGGGCTTATTGGACCTAATACACTCAGGCATGTGTGGGCCCATGAGCACTTATGATAGAAACGGTTTTCACTACTTTGTTACTTTCACAGATGACTTTAGCTGATGAAGCAGAAGTCTGAAACCTTCGATAGGTTCAATGAGTATAATAACAAAGTAGAAAACAAACTTGGGAAGACTATAAAGGCACTTCGCTCTGATCGAGGCGGGGAGTATATGAGCCTATAGTTTGAATCATTCTTGAGAGAGTGTGGGATCATCTCACAGCTTACTCCTTCTGGAACACCCCAATGGAATGGAGTGTCAGAAAGGAGGAACAGGACAACCTTGGTGGACATGGTCTGCTTAATGATGACTCAAACGACTCTCCTAATATCCTTTTGGGGATATGCATTAGAGACAGCTGCATTAACACTTAACCATACACCGAGTAAGGCAATCAAAAAGACGCCATATGAACTATGGATCGACAAGGAGCCCAACATCTCTGTCATACAGATGTAGGGTTGGGATTCCCATGTCAAGAAATTGACAAGTGGCAAACTAGACTTTAAAACTGAAAAGTGCCTATTTATGGGTTACCCTAAGGAAACAAGGGGATATTATTTCTACAACCCTATTCAGAAATTGTTCATAGCATGAAAAGGTGTCTTGCTTGAAAAGGAGTTTATCTCAAAGAGAGGCAGTGGGAGAAATATTGAACTCGGGAAAGTTTAAGATCCACAAACACCTATACAGGATAGCTTGGAGATCAAATCAAAACCTCAAGCAATTGATGATTCTGAATCGATCACACAAGACCTTGGAAGGTCTAGTAGGGTCCATTATCAACCCGAGAGATATGGATTTCTCTTGACTGATAATGGGAATCTTCTAGTCTTAGACCAAGAAGTGCCTAAGACCTACTAGGAGGCTATTGAAAGCCCATAGTCAGCTATTAGCGCAAAGCCATAGAGGCTAAAATGCAATCAATGTACGATAACCAAGTTTGGAACTTGGTTGATCCACCTTGGGGTGCAAGGTGATTAGTTGCAAGTGGTGTTTCAAGTTAAAGGCTGACAACACCTTCAAAGGGCGATTGGTGGTGAAGGGTTTCAGACAAGTAAAGAGAATTGACTGTGTGGAAAGCTTCTCTCCAGTTGCAATGCTTAAATCCATTAGGATACTACTTACCATTATTGCATGGTACAATTATGAGATATGGCATATGGATGTTAAGACTGCTTTTCTAAATGGAAAGCTACTCGAGGATGTTTACATGATACAACTTGAGGGTTTTATCAATCCAAAGTATCCTAATTGAGTATGTAAGATTCAAAGGTCCATTTATAGATTGAAGCAGGCTTCCTAGAGTTGGAATATGAGATTCAATGAAGTTATTAAGGAATATGGCTTCATACAGAATCCAGATGAGCCCTGTGTGTACAAGATGGTTAGTAGGAGTGTATCTACATTCTTAGTCCTATATGCAGATGACATCCTTCTTATTGGAAGTGACATACCAACACTACAAGGGGTTAAGCAGTGGTTGAGTAAGTGCTTCGCAATGAAAGACTTAGGAGAAGCTGAAATGATCTTAGGGATTAGGATCTACAGGGATAGATCTAATTGGCTTCTAGGCCTAAGTCAGGCTTCATACATAGACAAAGATCTGAAAAGGTTTGGCATGGATAAGGCAAAGAAAGGTTTCTCGCCTATGTGCCATGGACTTAAACGAAGTAGGAATAATGATCATAAAACAAAGGAGGACCGAGAGAAGATGCAAAAGATCCCATATGCTTTGGCTATAGGATCTATCATGTACTCAATGTTATGTACGAGATCTGATGTCGCTTTTACACTAAGTATGACTAGCCGATACCAATTAGATCCCAGGGAGGATCACTAGACGGCAGTTAAGGCAATCCTTAAGTACCTTCATAGGACTAAGGATAGCTTCTTAGTGTATGGAGGTCAAAAGAGTTATCACTATTAGGGTACACTAATGCAAGCTTTAAGAATGATCAGGATGAAAACCAATTGCATTCTGGTTATGTCTTCATGCTAAATGGCGGCACCATCAGCTGGAGGAGCTCAAAACAGCCAATCATCATAGATTGTTTGGATGAAAAAGTTCATCACAGAGTTAGGGATAGTTCCAACTATCCTACACCTAGTGAATATTAACTATGACAACAATGGGGCCATCGCACAAGCTAAGGAGCCTCGGTCAAATAGGAAGTCTAAAAAATTACTCAGGAAGTTTTACCTCATCCGAATGATAGTGGATAGAGGAGACATTTCATTGCAGAGAGTTAACACCGGGAACAATGTCGCTAATCCGTTGACCAAGGCGCTGGCATAGACACAACACGGGGGTCATACTAGATCTATAGGGATTACGGCAATGCCTAGTTGGAACTAGTGCAAGTGGGAGATTGCTAGTGTGCCTTAGCCCAAATGGCATTGGTTCTTGTATTGTATTATACTTCATATTTGGATGTTTTGCATTACACATTTTGTGTTGAAAAAAAGGCATGAATCTATTTATTTATATCTTATGTTATTTATAAATAGAGTATTCGATGATTATAACCATACTGAAGTAAACCAATGTAGGTCACTGGATTATGAGACCTTTTAGTAATGTTAAAGTTGTTAGGATTCATCATCAAAAAAATAATAGGGCGCAGGGGAATTACACAGTTTAAAATTTCCTAGACTCCACCTATCATATCTGATTACCATTGATTCGAATAGAAACCAATATGAATCAAGAGAAACTCACTGGATTCGTCTGTTCTAGAGACAGCTACAGAATCAATTCTTTAAGCGATCTCCAAAGTTCGGTGCATGATAAACTGTCGAGCGGGAACCGGTGCATGCTGAAGAGCGAAGGCACGGAGGAATTATTGTTGGAAATTTCGGCTACAGGCTGGTTTATTAGGGGGCCAAAAATCTCCTTGCAATTAGGGTTAGGGCTGATTTTTCTACTTAAGTGTGCCCTTATATAGACTCTTTATCTAATTGGGTTTTAATTGGGTTAATTAAACTCAAGTCTACTAGGATTATAATTACATAAATAAACTTTAATTAAAAAAGTTTATACTATGTAATTTAATTCTATTTGGCTAAATTTAATTACCCTTAAATAAAATTAAATCACACTTAAATAAATACATTACATGTATTTAATTTTCCTACTTAGGAAAATAATTTAATTAATTGTTTACTTTATGTAATTCAATTAATTGATAAGTTAATTAATTACATTATGTAAACTTATTAATGAAATAAAATCAATCCAATATTAATTAATTACCTTGACATCAAATGTCAACTAATTAATAAGCGCATTCCTTCCAATGTGCATTACATGTACAATTTCTATAAGTTCTAGCTCGGTTGATCTATATGCATGATTCTATGGGCTGTCTTTATGTTAGCAGTAGGCCTAAGGCCCACAGACTGTAAGTGGGTTCTAGCAAACTGTTACAACCTCTAATTAAGATAGAGATACAACAATCTTTAGAAGACACTCACCCGGTAGTAATCTCATAGTGTCCTTTGCCAAACGACATCGACATGAATAAATAAAAGGCATGGTGTCTGTCATCCTTTTCTGTTGTTTATTATATTTCTTGATCTTGAGTTGATTGAATAATGAAATAAGCAATCAACTTATTTGGATATGGTCATACACTTATCAGTACCATTCATCAAGTGGCCAATGATACCATCTCGGTATTACCCAAGTAAATTAATAAGCCGATACCGGGTTTAGGTTACCCAAGGCAAGGATTGTTAGGGATCTGGAATGAAGCCGATCTGGGCCGATACCAGGTTTATATTACCCGAGGAGGATCTGGTAGGGAACTTGAGATGAAGCCGATCTAGGCTGATACCGGGTTTATATTACCTGAGGCGGATCTGCTGGAGAACTTGGGATGAAGCTGATTTGGGTCGATACCGGGTTTACATTACCCGAGGCGGATTTGCTGGAAAACTGAAATGAAGCCGAGGATGACTAATTCCTGCACTTGAAATGGCAAGTCTTCATTCCTTGATCGAGAGATTTTGAACACAAATTTTTGCCCCTTCGACCAAGAATGGAGACTAGTTAGGGATGAATGGTTCATATATGCTATGTATGCATGTATAATGCTGTATATGCACATGGATGTACTTCACACTATTTGGTGTTTCCTCTTCCTGCTAGGGAGAGGTATGTTTTGCCCCTGGCTGGTGGAAGGCGCTTCCCCTTGTTGAAGATATATGTAAGGATTGCTGAGGAAATGAGATAATTGCTAGGAATGCGTGACGATGCTAGGGAAAAAGTATTATACTGTCCTTTGTAAATGTTTCGCTGGAGAGTGATATTGAGAATCCTGTTAGGGAGATAATGGAAGACTTGGCTTCTCACCCCTGTAATTGGTAAATCCGAAAGTGCTCTAAATTTTGCCTGGGTTGCCCAATTTTGGGTTTTCAGCCCAGCGAGCTGCTCCAATTTTTACCTGAGATGCCTTTCGGTTTTCACCCCAGCGAGCTGCTCTAATTTTTCCCTGGAGCGCCTTTTTGGTTTTCACCCTAGCGAGCTTTTTTTTTTAAACGGATCGATTGAAACAGCAAGTTCTTGGACAATTTCTGTCGCTCTTCGGAAAGCTAAACTAGATTCGGAGGATGATAAAGAATTTCAAATTGTATGTATTTAGCACATTTTCATTGTTAAATAACATGATATGTTCGACTAGCTGAATGCAAAGCGCTTTCTTTAAATGGATGTTTGAGCAAGATAACTTTGTTTACGCATTTGTCATAACCATGCAAATATATTTAAACAAACATTTCACTTTATTGATGAAATCAAAATGAGTATATCTGAAAAGAGTTGATTCCCAAATGGTGCACATTCCACACAGAGCCAGAATCCTTCACCAGTCGCCCCTTTCGGATTTTCTGACTGATCATTTTCTCTAGTGTCTTAATTTTTGTCTAGGTCGCTCTTTCGAGTTTTCAACCCAGCAGACTTTTTTTTTTATACATGATAAAGCTTTAACCGATCTTGGTTGATAGGATTGGTGAATTCATTTTCATCCATGTCCATGATACTGACACCTCCTTTCGATAGCACCTTTTTCACAACATAAGGTCCTTCCCAGTTGGGTCTGAATTTGCCCCTAACATCGACATTTGAAGGCCTTAACTGCTTCAGCACTAAATCTCCTGCTTTCAACTACCGCTTGGGGTACTTCACATTACGGTTATAAGCCCTGGCCGTTCTACGCTGGAACATCTATAAATGATCCAGTGCTTTCAGTCACCTTTCATCTAACGCTGCTAGTTACTCGTATGTAGCTTGAACCCATTCAGTCTCTGGCATTGAGCTTCCAGGGCAACTCTGAGTGATTTGAGCTGTATTTCTACTGGCAACACTACCTCCATCCCATATACTAAGGCATAAAGAGTTTCTCCTGTTGGCGTTCTGACACTGGTTCTGTAGCCCCAAAGAGCATATGGTAACTTATCAGCCCAATCTCTGTAGGTGGCCACTATCTTTGACAAAATCTTCTTTATCGCCTTATTAGCCACTTTTACTGCATCGTTAGATTGGGGTCTATATGGAGAAGATTTATAATGTTCAATGCCATGTTCAGCAAGTAGTTCAGCTGTTGCCCCTTGAAACTGTACCTAGTTGTCAGTCACTATGGGATGGGGAATTCCATACTGAGTAAAAATATTCTTCTGGAGGAACTTGACCATTTGCTTGGCTGTTACATTAGTGAAGGATTCTGCCTCACCCATTTGGAAAAGTAATCAACTGCCACGATTATAAATCTGTGCCCATTAGATGCATCTGGATGAATTTCACCAATCATATCTATCCCCCATGCTAAAAAGGGCCAAAGGGTTGCCAGGTTCTGTAATTCAAATGGTGGAAGATGACTGATGTCTGCATAAATCTGACACTCGTGACATCTCTTCACTTTTGTTATACAATATGCTTGCATTGTCATCCAGAAGTACCCTTGCCTTATTATCTTCCTGGCCATAGCTAGTCCATTCATATGTGGCCCGCAGGAGCCTGCATGTACTTGCTGCATCACTGTTTCTGCTTCCTGTTTCATTAGGCACCTCAAAAGAACTCCGTGTGCAGTTCTTTTGTATAGCTTGTCCTCGTAGATTCTGAACTGACTGGCTAACCTTCTTAATGACAGCTTATTAGCAGTGCCAGCTCCCTCCGAATACCTTCGTTCCTTAACATACTGGTAGATGTCAAAGAACCATGGCTTTTCTTCAGTTGTCAACTCCATTACTTCGTGCACTTCAAAGTAGGGTTGTTTGGAAGTTGCTACAACTAGTGGCTGGACTTGAGTCTCTTTTGGATTTTCCCACATAAAGGGTAGGGTTGCTAGTGCATCAGCCATCTTGTTTTCATCCCTGGGGACAAGTCTAAATTCATATTGGCCCAATAATTCTCTTCTGAACTATAGCAGTTTTAAGTAAGGCCGTAAGGCTTCCTCTTTCAACTCCCATTCACCTTGAGCTTGTCTTATCACTAAAAGTGAATCTCCAATGATCAAGACATCATTTGCCCCTAGGGTTAACAGAGCTTCCATCCCGAACAAGCATGCTTCATACTCTGCCCCATTATTGGTTATGGGAAAATTCAACCTCTTTGATAAAGGAATGATTTCACCGTCCGACGTTGCTATTAGTACCCCGATTCCAACACCCTTTCTGTTCACTGCGCCATCGAAGCACATAACCCATCTTTGTACTTCAACCAGGGCTAACTGTTCATCAAGGAACTCTAAATTCTCAGTGTAATCTGATTCCAGAGGTTGATTTGCTAGAAATTCTGCCATGGTTCGCCCTTTGATGGTTTTCTTAGTGATGTACTCGGTATCGAATTCTGATAAGAGTAACAGTCATCTAGATAACTTTCCCACTAGCACTGGTGCTTCGTAAAGATACTTCATTGGATCCACTTTGGTGACAGCTTGTATTTTGTACGACTAGAAGTAGTGGCGTGGCTTCTTGGTAAGCCAGATCATCACCACACACGTCTTCTCCACCAGTGTGTATTTAGTTCATATTCCAACAGCTTCTTACTGAGGTAGTAAATGGGGTACTCCTTTCTGTCATCTTGTTCGTGTGCGAACATTGCCCCTACAGAGGAATCCTCAACGACCAAATACAAGATCAGGGGCTTCCCTGGAATTGGTGGGCTCAGGACTGGTGGCTTTACCAGATAAGCCTTGATCTTCTCAAATGCCAGTTGACATCTGTCGTCCCATACGATCATCTGATCTTTCTTTAATAGCTTGAAAATTCGCTCACAAGTGGAGGTCAACCGTACAATGAAGCGACTGACATATTGTAAGGAGCCCAGAAATGATTAGACTTCCTTTTCTATTTTTGGGGCTGGCATATCACGTATGGCTTTGATTTTATCTGGGTCCATTTCTATTCCCCTCTGGCTGACTACATGGCCCAACAACTTCCCTTATGTGACTCTAAATATGCACTTCTTGGGGTTAAGCTGCAAGTTGTATTCTCCAATGCGTGTAAGAAATCTGTCCAGGATAACAGGATGTTTTTCCCGGGTTGTTGACTTGACAAGCATATCATCGACATACACTTCGACTTCTTTGTGGATCATATCATACAACAGAGTCATAACAGCCCTTTGATAAGTGGCTCCAGCATTCTTTAATCCGAAGGGCATTACTCTGTAGCAAAAAGTAGCCCACTCTGTGATGAATGACGTCTTCACCTTGTCAATCAAATCCATTAGGATCTGGTTATACCCTGAAAAGCCATCCATGAAGGAATACATCACTGCTTTTGCTGCATTGTCAACTAGGACATCAATATGAGGCAGTGGAAAGTTATCTTTTGGGCATGCTTTATTCAAGTCCTGGTAGTCAACACATACTCTGACCTTTCCATCCTTCTTGGGTACTGGGACGATATTAGATAACCATTCTGTGTATTCTAACACTTTAAGGAATTTAGCATCTATTTGCTTAGCCACTTCTTCTTTAACCAATGTAGCCCATTCTGGTCTCAATCTTCTCAGCTTCTACTTTACCAGCCTGAACTTGGCATCCGTTGGGATCTTATGCATTGCTATCTCTGTGTCTACACCCGGCATGTCTTCATATGACCAAGCAAAAGCTTTAATGTGTTTTTGTAATATTCTTATTAATTCTTTCTCTTCCTCGGGTTTTAGCTCACGTGAAATGAATACCATTTTGGGGTTTTCATCTGTACTTATGTTGATTTAATGCAATATAGTGTCATGTATGCTAAATATGCTTGATCGTGATTTAAATGCATGCACAGAATTATCAGGATAAACATCACACAAGTAAGCAAACTGAGATTTCATTACGTTGAACTTGTCATAAAGTACATCATTCATATTGAAAATGGAAGAAACAGTTACAACAAAATCATTTTCATCCTCTACAGGTGGAGGGCCTTGTACTTCTTCAGCTTCCACCTCCATCTTCAAAGCATTATCCAGGACTACAGCTGCTTCAGCTTCTTTTTCAGCTACCTGCGCCTTAGCCTTTTCCATGATCCTAGCTATTTCGATGACCACAAAGTCCAGATTCACCTTGGCCATCAGCTCCTCACCAAACCCTTCTTTGGACTTCCCAAATGCCCTGCTTAAGGCAGCAGTCAATGCACTTGAAATTACTTCTGTAGCTTTGTTGCAAGCTTTTTCTTCATTTTTCTCTTCTGCCACCTCTACTGCTTTTGCCATCACTTTAGGTGGCTCATCCTGCAGAATATTAGACTTAGCAACTAGCTCTTCTACCATTACAGGGGCCACTGGTTCCTCCTGGCTTTTCTCAAAGTCAACCACATCAACAAAAATTTCAAAACCAGGGTATTAAACATTTCCAACCCTTACTGGTTCAACCTGGCCCTTGTATAGCCCTTCTCCCGCTTTCAGG
Source organism: Euphorbia tirucalli (assembly GCA_039660915.1). Lineage (NCBI taxonomy): Eukaryota > Viridiplantae > Streptophyta > Magnoliopsida > Malpighiales > Euphorbiaceae > Euphorbia > Euphorbia tirucalli. The sequence goes on from CM077632.1 coordinate 23,122,801, forward strand.
AATGGTTTCATCATAACTTTGCCATTCTTGCCTCTTCTCGGGTTTTTCTGGTCAGATGTATCCTCTGTATACCCCCAGCCCGAACTGTTTTGGTTTCCCCGAATTGATGTTGAATTCAGGTACTCCTTGCAAGTTGATTCCAAGTCCCATGCCCGGGACAAAGTTCAGTTTGTGCAAATATCGAGATAGCCACTCCGGCATATAATTTTTATGGATGACCATGGGAGCATTTGTAGCTTCCTCTTCCCCGATCATAGCGACTTGGAACCCGCCAAAAGGGACAACACCTTCATTCACAGCAGCAATCACCGATTGGGCATCCTCCTCAACAGTCACAATCTCGCCATCTATTGAGAACTTAATTTTCTGGTGCAAGGTGGAAGGGACATTGCCTAGAGGATGGAACCATGGCCTTCCTAACAGTAGGGAGAAGGTGATCGGGATATCTATCACCATGAAAACAACCATTGACTTGATTGGCCCAACCTCTACTTCAGTTTCAAAAGTCCCTATCACTGTTCTCTTGGAGTCGTCATATGCTCGGATTACTATTGAGGACTTTTTCAGAAAATCTTCATTTAGGCCCAAACATGGCAGCATCTTCAATGGACATATATTCAGAGCTGAGCCATCATCCACCATCACACACGACATCACCTTATCCATCACATGGGCCTTGATGTAAAAGGCCTTGTTATAAGCCTTCCCTTCACTAGGCAGATCTTTCTCAGAAAAAATGATGTCAGGAGTCCCAGAATGGACTTTATCCAATAGACAGCACATGGCCTCCGGAGATGCAATAGGAGAGACCTCAATCTCAGACAACTTCTTCACTAAAGCTGCTCTATGTTCTTTAGAGGTCAAAAGCAAATGCCATAAGCTAGCTTATGTAGGAGTCTTCTTTAATTGGGAAATATCTAAGTCCTCTTTTTCAACCCCCTCTGGTGCTAATGTACTACCTGACCCAGTCATCGCCTGATCCACTGGTTGATACACCCTGCCACTCCGGGTCATAGTCTGGACCTCCTGAACTTTCAGCTTCTCAATGGTCGGACGCTTAACTGACTCCTCTCCGTCGAACTCTTCATATTCATCTTCAGAATCAAGGTCATTCAAGCTTATCGGCCTGATCTCTTTCTGTTCCGCCTTCTTTTCACATTCTGACCCCACTTCAGCTTCCTCTATTGCTACAGCCTAGATAGCGGGATTTGCTTGAAGAATTTGAGCAAATATAAAATTGGCCGACAATCCCAAATGTACCATAGTGACCCGCTTCTCAAATGCTAGTAGCGGGTTGGTCTTCGTGCTAGGCTTAGCTGGTTCTTGCAGTTTCCCTTCATCTATTAGCTTTTGAATGGCATCTCTCAGCTTGTAGCAATTGTTAGTCTGGTGGCCAGCAACAACATGATATGTGTAGAAATTATGTTTATCTGCCTCAGTGGGTTTTTCAAATGGCCTTAGGGACTGTAGCAACCCACCATTTCTGCACTTAGCGAAAATCTTAACCAAAGGAAGAGTCCAAGGTCATATGCCCTGCCCCCCTGGATTCCTGTTCTGACTACCTTGTTGTTGGGTTACTGTAGCAACCTCTACTTGTTTCACCTCTGAAGTCTGCCCCCCTTTTCCACAAGAACTTGAGCTAGAACCGCCACCAGACCCGGCTGTAGTCGTTGACCTATACCTAGAACTGTAACCTAAACTTCTTCCTCGCTTATGGCTTGGTGCCTTCTCTTCTTCCTCTCTCAATCTTCATTGCCATACTGTAGACTTCACTAAGCTCATTGAACGGATGAAATTTCATATTATTTTTGAAGATGTCCTTACTGCCATCAATCAGCTTCTATATCAGTTCATCTTTATCTGGGCGGTTTTTCAGAAGGATCATCTTAGTCATCCACCGCTGGTAATACTCATCAAAAGGCTCATTGGGTTTTTGCTTGATCCGCTCCAAGTCATACAACTTCACTTGAATCTTGGTGTTGAAGTTATAATACTTAAATAAAGGCTACTGACAGAACCTCCTAATCTAACTGCTCTTCCTCTGATAACGAGTTATACCACCCTAATGCTCCTCCCTCTAAGGTAGTCGGGAAGAGATTAATCACCTATTGCTGAGTGGTGCCCGCCGTCAGCATGACCCGAGCTTAAAGATTTACATGGGCCTCTGGTGAACCCATTCCCTTGTCAGAAGGTACCCTTAGCATTTGAAATCCGATAGGAAAAGTCTCGATGCCCCTGCTAATCATGGCATCAATGTTAACACCCTTCATAGACTCTGCACTAACACTAACCCTTTTCTTCAACTAAGCCACCGCCTCCTCCAATTACAAGCATTTTGCCTTCATCTTTCTTTCCATGGCTGCCTCTATTTCCTGCAGATTTTCTAGACTAGCTGAGGTATCACCACCCTACTGGGATGATTCCGCCTCCTTCTCTTTTCCGGCTCCACTACCACCGGTTTCTCCAGCCTCTTTCACTACTGCCCGCACTTCCTCCTTCAACATATCATGAAAGTCTTATGATCTTAGAAAATCCTTCAAAGCATCAGCAAGGCTCGAAATTGGATTAGCCATCTCTACGTCTTCCCTAGAATCAGAATCACTTTCCGTCTCAACTGCTCTCCGTCTCCCAACAGCCCTCAAAGCCTGGCATCTTGTCCAAGGTCGCTCCAGCTTATTCTGCTTGACATCAATCGAGAAATGTTTAGGGTCAATGTATGGAATGATGTCATGAAGAGTGAGACATTGAAAATACTTATGAAGAATGAATGGAGTGATGTTGTGCATGAAATGATGATGAAAGTGATTTCCACTTATTATTCTACTTTTTTTTTTCTGGACATTCCAAGAACACCCAATGTTGTGCAAAAAGGTCAAACATAGACCACCACATGGACAAAGGTTCGGTGCCTTTGGGGCACCTAATAATTTTTGTGATATGGTCACTTGTGTGCTAACACACGGATAGAGTTTCGACGCTTTTAAGGTTTGAGATGATATGAAATGGTCACATGGGACCATCCCTTGGATAGAGTTCTGATGCTTTTGGGGCGTATGATATGAAATGATGTTGTAAGAAAGTCACATGCAACAAGAGACACGAATAAAAGCTCGGCGTTCGGGCAACACCTTTCATGATTTGGGATGTTATGAAATGCCCCTACATGCGTACAAACCCGGCACTCGGGGAGCACCTTGAATAATGTAGTAATGTCATGAAGTAAAACGATGTGGATCACAGTGCTGTATGATAAATAAGTATGATGTCATGAAATGTGTCATATAGATCGTTACACGAAAATAGATCTAGGACCATTGTGTTCTCTATTGAATGATTTGGTGAAGTGGCTGAATGCAATCCGGTGCATTGGCAGAACATGGGTATTTTGGGAAACCCGATATATGACGGAATGATATGATCATGGTAGGCGTCCTTGGAATGCCCCTAACTTATGTGAAATAATATGAATGCTTATGTCACGCAAAATGCAAATGGCTGCACAAAAAATGTGGTTAGAATTCATGACACGCATAATAATGCTAAGTATGTTTTATGAAAATGCTAACACACAAATATAATGCTATTACTGCAAAAATAATGGTTAGTGTGAATGTCACACAGATGATTTAATGTCTTCACATGAAAATAAAAATGCAAATGGCTGTATAAAAATGTGGGTTAGTATGGCACACGAAAGCTATGCATGTTTGATGCATCGTGAAAAGTCAAAATAGAAAAAATCCAAGAACAAATGTTAGCACATGCAAAAATATGCGCTCCCTGCCGACCTTATTTCTCTTTTTGATTGGTCTCGCATTCTTCCTAGGTGTTGGGCCTCTTTCATCAACAGGGGGTACCAAAGGCGCACGCTCAATGTTCATTTTGAATTTAAGTTTTGGTAATCCTAGGGGAAATTGCTAAGCCATTACATGTGGGCCAAAGTCAAAACCAAGGGTCGTACAGGTTCCCACAGCGAGTATACACTTCCCCACCGTAGAACACGATGTAAGGTCATGCGGTGCTATGAGTGGTTTACCCCGTTGGGTGTCTCCAATCCTGGCGGAAGAGGTATGTTGGGATTTGTCACCGGAAATCACCCAATTAGAGCAGAAGAACGCGATGATTTCCTCAAATCCGTGCCCAGGAGCAATTGAGATGGAAATCGAAAAAACAAAAAATTTAATAAAAAGAGATAAATCTCTTACCAGGAATATCTCTTTCAAGAGATGGATGTAGACTGCAGGAATCAAACTAGAAACCCTCCTCGTTCACGTACACGAACGCCTAACGAACACCACCCATGCTAGTCCTAACTCAGTGATAAACTTCTTCATCCACACAGCTTCCTTAGCTACATCACATGCCGCAATGTACTCAGCTTCTGTTGTAGAGTCCGCGATGGTTGGCTGCTTTGAGCTCCTCCAACTTACAGCACTACCATTAAACAAAAATACATACCCAGATTGCAACTGGTACTCATCTTGGTCAGTCTGGAAGCTTGCATCAGTGTACCCAGTAACTGATAGTACTTCCTAACCACCATACACTAAGAAGCTATCCTTAGTCCGGTTAAGGTACTTAAGGATTGCCTTGACAGCTTTCTAGTGATCCTCCCCGGGATCCTGCTGGTACAAGCTCGTCATACTTCGTGTAAAGGCGACATTAGGTCTCGTACATAACATGGAGTACATAATTGATCCTATAGCCGAAGCGTATGGAACCAATTTCATGTTCTCCTTGTCCTCCCTTGTCTTAGGACAGTGCTACTTACTAAGTTTCAGCCCATGGCCCATTGGCAAGAAACCTTTCGTAGCCCAGTCCATGCTGAACCTTTTTAGAACTTTGTCTATGTATGAGGCCTGACTTAGGCCCAGAAGCCGATTAGATCCTAATCCCTAGGATCATCTCAGCTTCGCCTATGTCCTTCATTGTGAAGCACTTACTCAGCCACTGCTTTACCCTTTGCAGTGTAGGTATGTCGCTTCCAATGAGTAGGATGTCATCCACATAAAGTACCAAAAATGTGACAGTGCTCCCACTTGTCCTCTTATACAGACAAGGCTAATCTTAATTCTGTATGAAGCCATATTCCTTTATAGCCTCATTGAATCTATGATTCCAACTTCGGGATGCTTGCTTCATTCGATAAATGGACCTTTGAAGCTTGTATACCCTTCCCGGATACTCTGGATCAACAAAACCCTCAGGTTGTGTCATATACACATCCTCGAGTAGCTTTCCATTAAGGAAAGTAGTTTCGACATCCATTTGCCAGACTTCATAGTCATACCATGCGGCTATGGCTAGCAAGATCCTGATGGATTTGAGCATGGCTATTGGTGAGAAAGTCTCATCATAGTTAATACTATGGACTTGTCAGAAACCTTTCGCAACCAGACGACCCTTGAAGGTATTGTCGGCCTTTAGCTTATAGCACCACTTGCAAACTATTACCTTAGCACCCGGAGGTGGATCAAACAAGTTCTAAACATGGTTATCGTACACAGATTGAATCTCTGCCTCCATGGCTTTACGCCAATTTACAGACTGTGGGCTTGCCATAGCCTCCTGGTAGGTTTTAGGCTCTTCCTCATCCCAGATGAGAAGAGTTTGATCATGGGTGATGAGGAAACCATACCTCTCCGGTTCCTGACAATCCCTACTAGACCTTCTAGGTACTTGTGTGGCCTGGGTCGGTGCTTGCTCCTGTGGAAGCTCCACCTGGGACTCCGAGTTATCCTCTTCAGGAGCTTGTGGACCTTGAACTTCCCTGAGTTCAATGTTGCTCCCACTGTCTTTCTTGGAAAGGAACTCCTTTTCTAGAAAGACTCCCTTCCTTGCCACGAACACCTTGTTCTCGGTGGGGTTGTAGAAGTAATACCCTTTGGTTTCCCTAGGGTAGCCCACAAACAGGCATTTATCGGTTTTGGGCTCTAGCTTGCCACTAGTCAATTTCTTGACATGTGCTTCGCATCCCCAAATCCTTAGGAAAGACAAATTAGGCTCCCTGCCCGTCCATATCTGATATGGAGTCTTTTCCACTGCCTTAGTTAGAGTATTATTTAAGATAAGAGCTGCTGTCTCGAGGGCGTGTCCCCAGAAACTAATTGGGATAGAGGCTTGACTCATCATTGAGCGAACCATGTCCAACAAGGTCCTATTCCTCCGTTTGGACACCCCATTCCATTATGGTGTTTCATGAGGAGTGAGCTGTGGAACTATTCCATGCTCTCTCAAATATGAGTTAAACTCTAGGCTCATATACTCACCACCTCGGTCCGACCGAAGGGTTTTGATATTTCTACCCAGCTAGTTTTATACCTCGTTCTTAAATTCCTTGAACCTATCAAGGGTCTCAGACTTGTGTTTCATCAGATAGACATAGCCATATCTGCTGAAATCATCCGTGAACGTGACAAAGTACAGGTGTCCACCTCTAGTCGCTGCGCTCATGGGTCCACATACATCTAAATGTATTAGGTCCAACAAGCCAGTGGCCCTTTCAGCCTTCTTGCTAAAAGGTGCTTTGGTCATCTTGCCTCGTAAACATGATTCGCATGTATCAATTGACTCCAAGTCAAATGACCCTAAGACTCCAGCTTTGTGAAGCCTAGCTATGCGCTTCTCGTTTATGTGGCCAAGATGGCAATGCCATAGGTAGACAGGATTAAGTTCATTGGGCTTAACCCTTTTAGCGTTTATGTTATAGACATGATTGGTTTCATTTAAGTCTAGGATATACAGGCCATTATTTAATAGAGCATCTCCATAAAATAATCCCTTTCTATATATGGAAATTCTACCATTAGAAATAGTAAAATAAAATCCAGAAATATCCAACATAGAAACTGAAATAATATTCTTGCATATAGCAGGTATAAAATAACATTGTTCTAAAATTAAAACCAATCCACTAGGCATCACAAGGTGGTATTCGCCGATCTCTATGGCAGCAACCCTTGTTCCATTTCTGACCCGCAAGTCCACCTCTCCCGACCCCAGTGTCCTTCTGTTCTTAATTCCATGCACATTGCAACAAATGTGAGAACCACATCCAGTATCCAATACCCAGGATGTTGAAACAGTAAGATTAATGTCTATAACATAAATACCTGAAGAGAACGCACCTTGGCCCCTTCTCTGCTCTCCCATCAGCTTGGGACACGATCTCTTCCAATGGCCCACCTGTCTACACCCAAACAGACATCCTCAGGACCTGCCTTCTGCTGGGCCTTGGGTTGGGCCTTGGCCTTCTTAACCTTGGCCTTCTTGGCCTTAGCCTTGGCCTATTCCTTGGCCTTACTCTTGGCAACAGGAGGGTTCCCCTTGTTGACCAGCAGCATCGGTGGAGTCTTTTTGATCAACTGCTTAGTAAGCTTGAGCATCCCATGCAGCTCACTGACAGTGCGGTTCATCCCTTGCATGTTGTAGTTTAGGATGAACTGATCATAAAAATCTAGCAAGGATGCAAGGATTGTGTCCACCACAAACTCCTGAGAGATGGGTGATCCGAGACGGGCTAAAGTGTCCAAATAGCCCTTCATCTTGAGCACGTGTGCACTCACAGATGTCCCAGCCCCCATCTTATAGGAGTGGAATGCCTTGTTGGTCAGGTACCTTTCCTAGCAAGCTTTCTCCTGAAACATCTCGTTTAGAGTTGTTATCATAGCATAGGCTTGATGGTCCATAAACTGTTTTTACAGTTCGGGGACGATACAGGCCAACATTAGGTATGGCACATCCCTATTATCCTTGACATGCACCTCGTATTCCTCCAGCTGGGTAGCCTGTGGATTACATCCCAGAGGCGCATCCGGTACAAGCCTCTCCCGTACATACTCTTTGGACTCCTGTCTTAGAACTATTCTCAAGTTCCTAGACCAGTCCAAAAAGTTAGGACCGGAAAGCTTGTCTCTTTCAAGAATCGATCGCAGTGATAATGAGTTGTTATTTGCCATTTAGAGTTTCTACACAGAAAAACATTTAGAGTGTTAATAAAGGTCTTTACTTTGTTATTCCCATATAAAATTAATAATGAATCATGTTATTAATTAAACTGAGTTGTTGGGCTCATGGGCCGAGATCCATATTTCATTAAGACATAGCCAGACGAGGGCCTTGTACAACTATTCCTTAACTATTTAGGTAGGAATGCCGTCCAATCCCAACCTAGGGACTCTCGGTTTGATAGGCTTGTTGGTACTTACCCATCTGTGCTTAGGGCCAGGAGAATCCTACTACCCATGCTAAGTCAAAACCTCCATTCAAGTGTTAGAGTATCCCATACCCTAACCCAATACAAAGTGACAATACTCCAGTGTATCCTGCGAGGGCATGGTCTACAACTGGCCTATCCCACTTCGAGCTGGTTTTGAATGAGGGAAGCACTTTTAAGTGACTTAATAATTTCGTTTGGTTATTAGATTCAATTAACAACGGCTTGCATACATAAGGCGGGTGAAATACGGTTGGATCATACATTCATACATGCAAATAAATATAAAGCATAATTAAATAAATAAGTAAAATGGACTGCTATGGGCCTATATTACATCCTAATATTATTCTAGTAAACCTATACTAGAAAACAATATTAGGTGGGCCTCCATCTCCTTCCTTCTGGGCTTGCACCTTCACTTGGGCTCACCACTCCATGGGCTTCTTCTTTTACAAATTTTATAATAATTGAATAAAATAAAATTACATTAAAAAAAGAAAAACGACATGCATGCCGTATTTACCTAAAAAGAAAATACAACCCATCTTGAATAAGGCCCAATAGCATCCAACCATACAAAATATTTAATCACCCATATGCATCAAATACATATAATTCATAAGCATGTTATAATGCATGATTTAAGCCCATTTCAATTATGTCCAAGCCATTATATTGAAATCGCCAATTTTGGTCCACCATGGTTCTAACCCTTGACGGGCTTTGGGCCTTCAACCCAGGCAGTCCAACTGCTCCCACTGGAATTGGGAAACCAAGGGTCCAATTCAGCCGTCCAAGTATTTGTGCCAAAATTACCCAAACCAAATTTCAATTAACTATATTAATTTCCAAAATATATATCAAATGAATAAAATAAAATTTCATTCAAGAAACCACACGCATTTAAATTATATAAATTTAAACACACAAATTTTAAAACCAATTAAAATTTCAAAACTAGGCCCCGAACCCAAAACCCGCCAAAACCAAAAAACACTAGGCCCGGCCCGCTGTGGCTAGGGGCAGCAGTGGCACAGCAGCCTAGTGGCTGCCAGCTGATGTCGTGTGGCAGCCACTGCCCAGCAACGGCACTGCCGCTGTGCAGTGGCCGCGCAATGGCTGCTGCTGGAACCAGTGGCCGCTGTGCAGTGGCCGCACAACGGCTGCTGCTGGAACCAGCGGCCGCTGCTCCAGCGGCGTGCAGAGGCCACCGCCGGCGGAATCGCCGCCGGCAGCCCTACACCCCGGGAACAGCCAGATTTTTTTTTTATAAAACAGAAAATATTAAATAAAAAAAATATCATGGCATCCAATAACAAGAATTCACCAAGAATTCCAAAACATACAATTAAATTAAACAAACATAAACATGTATGCATATTCAATTTCAATTGCATAAAAATCAAATGGGAAAAATCTTAAACCCAAACCAAGAACCCCAATAAAAAATCTCCAATTTTAAAACATGGGATTCAACCAATTTTAAAAATTTTCCACGGATCAAAAGCCCGCTTTGATACCACTGTTGGGATTTGTCACCGGAAATCACCAGATTAAAGCGGAAGAACGCGATGATTTCCTCAAATCCGTGCCCAGGAGCAATTGAGATGGAAATTGGAAAAACAAAAAATTTAATAGAAAGAGATAAATCTCTTATCAGGAATATCTCTTTCAAGAGATGGATGCAGACAGTAGGAATAAAACTAGAAACCCTCCTCGTTCACGTACACGAACGCCTAACGAACACCACCCGTGCTAGCGTCGGAAAGCATGAAGTTTGGGAAAGGGAGGAGAGAAGAATTTCGTCTGGCTTGTGTTTTTCATGTGTTGGCCGAAATTCCTAGGGCTAATAAACCCTAGGTTGGCCGAAATTCCTAAAGGAATTTTGGCCTAACTTAGCTCTTTCATTTTGTGCAGGCTTCCTTCTCTTAATTCAGGCCCAATCTTATTTTAATTAGTCTGGTTTAAATTAATTTCAAGCCCAACTTTAATTTACCCATGTATTTAATATATTACCCCAAGTAACATATTATTTACATTTAAATTAAAATTAGTTTGACCAATTAATTTAATCCATCAAATTAAAATTAGATCTTCACAAATAAAATCATATGTAAACCTATACATATGAATATTTCCACCTAGGAAATAATCTCATAATTAATCCAATTAATTATGAAGAGCCAATTAAATATATATTAATTTTATTATTATGATCAATCCAATTGATCTTTATAATATAATTAATATATGTACCTCTCTCTCCAGAGTGTATACTCCAAGCATACATGTGATTCCTTAAGTCTGTGTTTAGTCGCTCAATGTGTACGATCCCGTGGGCCTAGCTTTATGTTGGCAGTAGGCCTGTGGCCCACAGACTGCAGTCGGGCTCTAGCAAGCCACTGCAGCCCCCAATCAAGATGGAGATGGCAGCCTAACTGTTATCATAACCCTGTAGTTTGAACTTGTATATCCCATGTCATCGATATCGGTGTCCAACACAGAGGCATGGATTGATCACTCTCTTTTGTGTCCGGACATTAACTTGATCCTGAATACACTGAAGCTCACAAACAAGTTCCCACTTGTTTGGGTGAGGCCTAGCTTGGCTCCTTCATTTTGTGTGGGCTTCATTCTTTTAATTCAGGCCCAATCTTATTTTAATTATTCTGGTTTAAATTAATTTCAAGCCCAACTTTAATATACCCATGTATTTAATATATTACACCAAGTAATATATTATTTCCATTTAAACTAAAGTTAGTTTGACCAATTAATTTAATCCATCAATTAAAATTAGACCTTCACAGAATAAAAACATACGTATACCTATACATATGAATATTTCCACCTAGGAAACAATCTCATAATTAATCCAATTAATTATAAAGAGCCAATTGAATATATTAATCTTATTATTAGGATCAATCCAATTGATCTTTATAATATGATTAATATATATATATACCTCTCTCTCTACAGTGTATACTCCAAGTATACGTGTGATTCCTTAAGTCGGTGTTCAGTCGCTCAATGTGTACGATCCTATGGGCCCATCTTTATGTTGGCAGCGGGCCTTTGGCCCACAGACTGCAGTTGGGCTCTAGCAAGCCACTACAGCCCCCAATTAAGATGGAGATGGCAGTCTAACTGTTATCATAACCCTGTAGTTTAAACTTGTACATCCCATGTCATTGATATCGGTGTCCAACACAGAGGCATGGATTGATCACCCTCTTTTGTGTCGGACATTAACTTGATCCCGAATGCACTGAAGCTCACAAACAAGTTCCCACTTGTTTGGGTGTGGCCACACTCTTATCAGTCACATTCATCAAGAGGCCGGTGATATCTTCCCAGTGGACTACTGGGTGACAAATCCCTTCTGCATATCCATAGCATTACCATGCTAAGTGACATACCCGAAAGTACCTATACTTGGCACCCTATTACAGGCCCTCTAGGTGTACCCCTAAGTATGGGACCTCATATGCAACGCCATCATATGGTTAGGTCAAAGGATCCATGCAAGTACTACACGAGAATCACTTGTGATACTATACCATGTGGATTTCTCGTTTAGTGGATCTATCCAGTACCATGCCCTTTTGCATGTACCCATTAACTTGGTTGACATCCCATGTCCAATGACCAGTAAGACACCACCGTACAACTAGGTTAATGATAGTCTCTTGTTCCACTCATTCCTATGACTGGAACAGACTACGGATCTATCCATGGTCATATCGTTTGCCCTATCCATGGTCTTACTGCCAAGTGCATGACACTTATCACCATGGATATGGATATGTGCATTGGATACTTCATTTAATATATAGCACAAGATCAATATAATAAATGAATTAATGCCTTTATTTATAACACAAATAAGTATAATACATAAATCCAATAAATGTATGATACAAATACAAGGACCAATGCCTCGGGACTAGGGCATATCCAACAAGGTAGTCCACCTTCTTGGGTAAACCGGGTTTGATAAGTGTGTTAGAGGGACTGAGAAGAAGAAAATGTCATGATATGCAGGTTGTGATTTGTCACCAGAAATCACCCGATTAAAGCTGAAGAACGGGATGATTTCCTCAAATCCGTGCCCAGGAGCAATTGAGATAGAAATCGCAGAAACAAAAATTTAATAAAAAGAGATAAATCTCTTGCCCGGATTATCTCTACAAGAGATGGATGCAGACTGCAGGAATCAAAGTAGAATCCCTTCTCGTTCACGTACACGAACGCCTTACGAACAAAACTCATGCTAGCGTTGGAAAAACATAAACAATGGAGAGGGAAGAGGTGGTGATTTCGGCTATGTGGCTTGTACTACTGGTGGCCGAAATACCTAGGGTTATTTTAACCCTAGGTGGCTGACATTCTCAAGGAGAATTTCGGCCCAATTGGCTCCTTTTGTGTGGGCTTTTCCTTCTTTCATTTTTAGGCCTAAATATATATTAATTGGTTTGGTTTAAATTAATTTCAAGCCCAAATTTAATTTACACATGTATATAATATATTACACCATGTAACATATCATTTACATTTAATTAAAATTAGTTTGACTAATTAATTTAATCCATGAAATTAAAATTAGATCTTCACAAAATAAATTCATATGTAAACCTATACATATGAATATTTCCACCTAGGAAATAATCTCATAATTAATCCAATTAATTATGAGAAAGCCAATCAAATATTAATTTTATTATTATGATCAATCCAATTGATCTTTATAATATAATTAATATATCCTCCCTCTCCAGAGTGTATACTCTAAGTATACAGGTGATTCCTTAAGTCTGTGTTCAATCGCTTAATGTGTACGATCCCGTTAGCCCATCTTTATGTTGGCAGTGGGCCCGTGGCCCACAGGCTACAGTTGGGCTCAAGCAAGCCACTGTAGCCCCCAATTAAGATGGACATGGTAGTCCAAATGTAATCATAACCCTGTAGTTTGAACTTGTATATCCCATGTCATTGATATCGGTGTCCAACACAGAGGCATGGATTGATCACCCTCTTTTGTGTTCAGACAGTTACTTGATCCCGAATGTACTGAAGCTCATAAACAAGTTCCAACTTGTTTGGGTGTGGCCACACTCTTATCAGTCATATTCATCAAGAGGCCGGTGATATCATCTTAGTGGACTACTGAGTGACAAATCCCTTCTGCATATCTATAGCATTACCATGCTAAGTGATATACCCGAAAGCACCCATACTTGGCACCTTATTACAGGCCCTTTAGGCATAGCCCTAAGTATGTGACCTCGCATGCGATACCATCATATGGTCAGGTCAAAAGATCCATATAAGTACTACACGAGAATCACTTGTGATACTATACCATGTGGATTTCTCGTTTAGTGGATCTATCCAGTACCATGCCCTTTTGCATGTACCCATTAATTTGGTTGATATCCCATGTCCAATGACCGGTAAGACATCGCCATACAACTAGGTTAATGATAGTCTCTAGTTCCATTCACTCCCATGGCTGAAACAGACTACGGATCTCTTTATGGTCATATCTTTTATCCTATTTATGGTCTTACTGCCAAGTGCATGACACTTGTCATCATGGATATGGATATGTCCATTGGATACTTCATTTAAGATATTGCACAAGATATATATAATAAATGAATTAATGCCTTTATTAATAACGGAAAATGAGTATAATACATAAATCCAATAAATGTATAATACAAATACAAGGTCCAATGCCTCGGGACTAGGGCATATCCAACAATCTCCCACTTGCACTAGTTCCAACTAGGCATGGGCCTAATCCTTATAGATCTAGTATGAACCTCATGCTTGGGCTGAGCCAGCGCCTTGGTCAAAGGATCTGCGACATTATCCTCAGTGTCCACTCTGTGTAATGCAATGTCACCTCTCTCCACGATCTCTGGTATGATGTGAAACTTTCTGAGCACGTGCTTTGTGTTCTTGTGTGACCAGGGCTCCTTAGCTTATGCAACAGACCCATTGCTGTCACAAAAGATATCAACTGGGTCCTGGATAGTTGGTACTACTCCCAACTCAGTGATAAACTTCCTTATCCATATAGGTTCCTCAGCTGCATCACACGTCGCGATGGTTGGCTGCTTTGATCTCCTCCAGCTTACATCAACACCATTTATCAAAAACACATACCCAGACTGCGACTGGTACTCATCCTGGTCGGTCTGGAAGCTTGCATCAGTGTACCCAATAACTGATATCACTTCCTGACCTCCATACACCAAAAAGCTATCCTTAGTCCAGTTAAGGTACTTAAGGATCACCTTAACAGCCTTCCAGTGATCCTCCCTGGGATCCTGCTGGTACCGGCTTGCCATACTTAGTGCAAAGGCGACATCAGGTCTCGTACATAGCCTAGAGTACATAATTGATCAGCCAAAGCATATAGAACCAATTTCATGTTCTCCCTGTCTTCCCTTGTTTTAGGACAGTTCTTCTTACTAAGTTTCAGCCCATGACCCATTGGCAAGAAACCTTTCTTAGTCCAGTCCATGTTGAACCTTTCCAGAACTCTGTCTATGTATGAGGCCTGACTTAGGTCCAAAAGCCGATTTGATCTATCCCTATAGATCCTGATCCCTAGGATCATCTCAACTTCGCCTAAGTCCTTCATTGCGAAGCACTTACACAGCCACTGCTTTACCCCTTGCAGTGTAGGTATGTCGATTCCAATGAGTAGGATGTCATCTACATAAAGCACCAGGAATGTGACAATGCTCCTATTAGTCCTCTTATACATATAAGGCTCATCTTGATTTTGTATGAAGCCATATTCTTTTATAGCTTCATTGAACCTAAGATTCCAACTTCGGGATGCTTGCTTCAGTCCATAAATGTACCTTTGAAGTTTCCATACCCTTCCCGGATACTCTTGATCGACAAAACCCTCAGGTTGTATCATGTACACATCCACGAGTAGCTTTCCATTAAGAAAAGCAGTTTTGACATCCATTTGCCAGACCTCATAGTCGTACCATGTGGCTATGGCCAGCAAGATCCTGATGGATTTGAGCATGGCTACTGGTGAGAAAGTTTCATCATAGTCTATTCCATGGACTTGTCTGAAACCTTTCGTAACCAGACACCCCTTGAAGGTATTATCAGCTTTCAGCTTGTAGCACCATTTGTAACCAATTACCTTAGCACTCGGAGGTGGATCAACCAAGTTCCAAACCTGGTTATCGTACATAGATTACATCTATGCCTCCATGGCTTTACGCCAATTTGCAGACTATGGGCTTGCCATAGCCTCCTAGTAGGTTTTGGGCTCTTCCTCATCCCAGATGAGAAGAGTTTGATCAGCGATGATGAGGAAACCATACCTCTCTGGTTCCCGACGATCCCTACCAGACCTTCTAGGTTCTTGTGTGGCCTGAGTCGGTGCTTCCTCCTGTGGAAGCTCCACCTGGGCCTCCGAGTTATCCTCTTCAGGAGCTTGTGGACTTTGAACTTCCCTGAGTTCAACATTGTTCCCACTATCTTTCTTGGAAAGGAACTCCTTTTCTAAAAAGACCCATTTCCTTGACACGAACAACTTGTTCTAGGCAGGGTTGTAGAAGTAATACCCTTTGGTTTCCCTAGGGTAGCCCACAAACAGGTATTTATCGGTTTTGGGCTCTAGCTTACCACTAGTCAATCTCTTGACATGTGCTTCACATCCCCAAATCCTAAAGAAAGACACATTGGGCTCCCTGCTCATCCATATCTGATATGGGGTCTTTTCCACTGCCATAGTCAAAGTATTGTTTAAAATAAGAGCAGCTATCTCAAGGGCGTGTCCCCAGAAACTAATTGGGAGAGAGGCTTGACTCATCATTAAGCGGACCATGTCCAACAGGGTCCTATTCCTCAATTCGGACACCCCCTTCCATTGTGGTGTTCCTGGAGGAGTGAGCTGTGAAACTATTCCATGCTCTCTCAAATATGAGTCAAACTCTAGGTAAGGGTTTTGATATATCTGTCTAGCTGGTTCTGTACCTCGTTCCTAAATTCCTTGAACCTGTCAAGGGTCTCAGACTTGTGTTTCATCAAATAGACATAGCCATATCTGCTGAAATCGTCTGTGAATGTGACGAAGTATAGATGTCCACCTCTGGTCGCTGCGCTCATGGGCCCACATACGTCTGAATGTATTAGGTCCAATAAGCCAGTGGCCCTTTTAGCCTTTTTGCTAAAAGGCGCCTTAGTCATCTTGCCTCGTAAACATGACTCGCATATATCAATTGACTCCAAGTCAAATGACCCTAAGACTCCAGCTTTGTGAAGCCTAGCTATGCTCTTCTCGTTTATGTGGCCTAAACGACAATGCCATAGGTAGACAGGATTAAGTTCGTTGTGCTTAACCCTTTTAGTGTTTACGTTATAGACATGATTGGTTTCATTTAAGTCCAGGATATATATGCCATTATTTAATAGAGCATCTCCATAAAATGATCCCTCTCTAGATATAGAAATTCTACCATTTGAAATAGTAAAATAAAATCCAGACATATCCAACATGGAAATCGAAATAATATTCCTGCACATAGCAGGTACAAAATAACACTCTTCCAAAATTAAAACCAATCCTCTAGGCATCAAGAGGTGATATTCGCCGATCTCTATGGCAGCAACCCTTGCTCCATTTCAGACCCGTAAGTCCACCTCCCTCGATCCCAGTGACCTTATATTCTTAAGTCCCTGCACATTGCAACAAATGTGAGAACCACATCCAGTATCCAATACCCAGGATGTTGAAACGGTAAGGTTAATGTCTATAACATAAATACATGATGAGGATGCACCCTGGCCCCTCCTCTACTCTCCCATCAGCTTGGGACACAATCCCTTCTAGTGGCCTGCCTGTCTGCACCCGAAACAGACATTCTTAGGACCTGCCTTCTGCGGGGCCTTAGGCTGGGCCTTGGCCTTCTTAGCCTTGGCCTTCTTGGCCTTGGCCTTGGCCTTTTCCTTGGCCTTCCCCTTGGCAAGAGGAGGGTTCCCCTTGTTGACTAGCAGCACTGGCGGAGTCTTTTTGATCGACTGTTCAGTAAGCTTGAGCATCCCATGCAGCTCACTACTAGTACGGTTCATCCCTTGCATGTTATAGTTTAGGATGAACTGATCATAAGAATCCAGCAAGGATGCAAGGATTGTATCCACCACTAACTCCTGAGAGATGAGCGATCCGAGATGGGCCAATATGTCCAAATAGCCCTTCATCTTGAGCACGTGTGCGCTCACAGATGTCCCAGCCCCCATCTTACAGGAGTGGAATGCCTTATTGGTCAGGTACCTTTCCTGACGAGCTTGCTCCTGAAACATCTCATTGAGAGTTGTTATCATAGCATAGGCTTGATGGTCCATAAACTATTTTTGCAGTTCGGGGACCATGCAGGCCAACATAAGGCATGTCACATCCCAATTATCCTTGACATGCACCTCGTATTCCTCCAGCTGGGTAGCCGGTGTATTATGTCCCTAAGGCGCAGTCGGCACAGGCCTTTCCAGTACGTACTCTTTGGACTCTTGTCTTAGAACTATCCTTAAGTTTCTAGACCAATCCAAAAAGTTGGGACCGAAAAGCTTGTCCCTTTCTAGGATTGATCGTAGTGATAATGAGTTGTTATTTGCCATTTAAGAGTTTCTACACAGAAAAACATTTTAGAGTGTTAATAAAGGACTTTACTTTGTTATTCCCATATATAATTAATAATGAATCAAGTTTTTAATTAAACTGAGTTGTTGGGCTCATGGGCCGAGATCCATATTTCATCAATATATAGCCAGACGAGGGCCTGGTACAGCTATACCTCAATTATTTAGGTAGGAAAGCCGTCCAATCCCAACCTAGGGACTCTCGGTTTGATGGGCTTGTTGGCACTTACCCATCTGTGCTTAGGGCCAGGAGAATCCTACTACCCATGCTAAGTCAAAACCTCCATTCAAGTGTTAAAGTATCCCATACCTTAACCCAATACAAAATGGCGATACTCCAGTGCATCCAGTGAGGGCAAGGTCTACAACTGGCCTATCCCCACTTCGAGTTGGTTTTAAATGAGGGAAGCACTTTTAAGCGACTTAGTAATTTCCATTTGGTTATTAGATTCATTTAATAACGGCTTACATACATAAGGCGGGTGAAATTTGTTGTTGGATCATACATTCACACATGCAAATAAATGTAAAGCATAATTAAATAAATAAGTAAAATGGACTGCTATGGGCCTATGTTACATCCTAATATTTTTCTAGTAAACCTATACTAGAATCCAATATCAGGTGGGCCTCCATCTCCTTCCTTCTGGGCTTACACCTCCACTTCATGGGCTTCTTCTTTTACAAATTTTATAATAAGTAAATAAAATAAAATTACATTAAAAAAAGAAAACGAAACGTAGGCCGTATTTACCAAAAAAGAAAATACAACCCATCTTGAATAAAGGCCCACCAATCATATAAATAATAATCATCCATATGCATCCAATACATATAATTTATAAGCATGTTATAATGCATGATTTAAGCCCATTTCAATTATGTCCAAGCCATTATTTTGAAATCGCCAATTTCGGCCCACCATGGTTCTAACCCTTAACGGGCTTTGGGCCTCCAGCCCAGGTAGTCCAACTGCTCCCACTGGAATTGGGAAACCATGGGTCCATTTCAACTGTCCAAGTAATTGTGCCAAAATTACCCGAACCAATTTCAATTAACCATATTAATTTCCAAAATTAATATCACATGAATAAAATTAAATTTCATTCAAGAAACCACACGTATTTAAATTGCAAAATTTAAACACGTAAATTTTAAAATTAAAATTTCAAAACTGGGCCCTGGGCCTGAAACCCGCCAAATCCAAAAACACTGGGCCCGGCCCGCTGCGGCTATAGATGCCAAAATCGTCGATTTCACAAACGGCTGGTGTGAGCGGACGACCTTTAAAAACGGGATGCAGTGAAGTGGACCGGGGAAAAGAGAAGATTAGATTTTATTTTATTTTGGAAAATGGGTTTTGTTTATCTTAAGTTAGAAAATTGTGGATTTAATTTGGAAATTCTTTTGTAGAAAACATTTTACCGTTTTTAACTTAAAGACCTCGAAACTTAAATCCCGAGATCAGTGACAGAGTCGCCACCCAGATCAGCTCATCCGGGAATTCCGATACAGCTCCTTACCGAGGACCGACTGCTGTACCTAATCCAGAGATTTAGGGTTCGGGCAAGTGACTTACTTAACCTCTAGCTTGCTTTCACTTTACAGTTTATATTACCATATTTAATTTTCTTTACTATCTTTTCCTAATCCCAATTTGTTTATTTTAATCAGCTGATGCTAAAGCAAAATGCAGAGAATTAATTGTAGAAAAATAAAACATACATTCAAAATATACCAAAAATAATAGAGGCCGATTATACAACCCAATCGAATAAAAAGGGAAAAACTCTCAATCTCACTTTTACAACCGCCTAATATACACGCAAACCTAAATATTTACAATTGCCTAGGATACACGGATTAATCTATTAAATACATCAAAAATAAAAACAAAAAGCTGCAAAACAGAGGATTAGCACAATATATAGCACGCCACAAATAGGACTCAAGTAAGACAGAATGGGATTTTAAGAATTCCAGAACATGCAATTAGGGGGATAACCGGGTCGGCTAGGCTAGCCGGCCCGATTAGACCTAGAAAAAATTTTGAAACGTCCCTGTATTTTGGTTTTATGAGAAAATCATTTTGAAAACAATTTATTTTCCGGTTTAATTTAATTTTGGCATGTGAGGTGGGTCGGTTTTCGGGAGAATCGGGTCTCTGTCGTTGTATTGTTCTAAATACAATTACACTAAAAATTAAATCTAAGGTAGTGAATGCACATAACAAAATTCATTTTTGGTGGTTTTGGAATTTTCTATGGATTTTTAGAAATTTTAGGGATTATTCTTGAAATTCTGCCATTGGACGAGCATTACAGTCGTGCGACTGTAAATCATCCAATTTCAGGATTTCGCCAAAATTATTCAAAATAAAACTTAAAAGTGGAGGGAAATCAAGAATACTGGTATGACTGTATTTACAGTCGTACGATTGTTCATCACCTCAAGAACAGTCGTATGGCTATTCTTGATTTCCAGAAACAGAATACAAGAAAATTGAAATAAAATGCATCAAATCACATCCAATTACCTAGAAAGCATGAGAAAAAGAGAGGATGAGGTGTGCTTACTTCTTAGGCACTAATCCACCGTAGGAATAACCCCTGGCGTCGCACCAATCCACTTAAATTTGCTCTTTTTCTCCTTTAGTTGGGGTTGAGAAGCTTGGTCCGAAAATCTCCAAATGTTAGGGATTCTGATGCTTTCTAGTCCGAAATTGATTGAATTTAAAGTGTCAGATTATTAACCTATTGATTGCTAACAGATTTTAAACTTAACACTTGAGAATTAAAAGAAAAAGAAGAGGAAAAGAGCTTATGGTTTTTTGTGTCTTTCTTTTCCTTGTCTTTTTCTCTCTTTTCTCTCTAAACTCTCTCTCTCTAAGACCATAAATCAATTGTCCAAAAGTCCCCCATCCTTCCTCTTCTCTTTCTTTTTATCTCCCCTCTTTGCTTGTCTTCAGACCAGAGAAATTAATGCCCCTTTCTTTTCTCTTATTTTTTCAACTGTATGTTACAATCGTGTGACACGGTTTTTTTTTCTTTTTTTTTAAGGACGAATGGAAAATTCCGTTACTTACATCTAGACATAATTATAAAATTGGAATTGCCATGTTCTTGCATTTTATTACATGTATATATTTTGATATTTGCTATGTGTATATATGTTTCTATGCTTGGTTGTGTAAATTTAAGCACTAATTGGCCTTAGATCAAGTTTGTTTGCAAAGTGAGTGTGTGTGTGTGTGTGTGTGTATATATATATACTTATGTCGAATGTATGCATGTTAATATGAATGTACGTTAAAGCCATTCCATTCACCCGCGATTATGTATGCTAAGCCGTTATTAATCAATCCAATAAAATATTAAGTCAATTAAAAGTGCTTTACACATTTGAACCTTATCAGTTTTTGAATTGTTCAATATGGGCTGTGCCTCCACCGGATGCATTGTATTATTCATTTACTGTATATGGTTAAGGTACTAAGTATGCTTAACACTCGAATGGTGGTTGGACTCAACATGGGTAGTAGGATATGCTCCTGGCCCTAAGCATATATGGGTAAATGTTAATAAGCCCATCAAACCAAGAGTCCCTAGGTTGGGATTGGAGGGAGTTCCTACCTAAATAGTTAAGGGTTGGTTGAGAAGCCTCCGCTTGGCCGATTCTTAATGAAATAACGGATCTTGGTCTTTTAACCATATTTCACTAGCAAATAAATTAAAATGGATTGTTAATTAACATGGTTAAAATAATAAAGCCCTTTATTAATCACTTTGCAAATTTTTCTATGTATATAATCATAACAAATGGCTGATAATTCATTTTCACTATGATCACTCCTTGAAAAGGAGACTCTATCTGGGCCTAACTTTCTAGACTGGGCTCAATAGCTAAGAATAGTGTTCAGATTAGAGTCCAAAGAGTATGTACTGGATAGGGCCTTACCGTTCGCACTACCTTCAGGTCGAGGGGTTACTCAAGCTCAAATTAAGGAATATGACCTGTATAGGAGGGATAATAGGGATGTGTCTTGCCTTATGTTAGGCACGATGGTTCCTAAGCTACAAAAATAGTTCATGGACTAGTAGGTCTTTGGGATCATGGACGATCTTAAAAGGATGTACCAAGATCAGGCTCGTTAAGAGAGGTTTTTGACAACTAAGGCTTTTAACACCTGTAGGATGGCAACTGGGATATATGAGCACCTATGTGCTCAAGATAAAGGGCTATTTTGATGCATTGGCCTATCTCGGCATGCCGATCTTGCAGGAGTTGGCAATAGATTTCATCTTCGGATCCTTACCCGAGTCTTATGATCAGTTCATCATGAAATATCACATGTAGGGAATGGACAAGACTGTGACTGAGCTGCATGGAATGCTTAAGCTTGCTGAATAATCTGTCAAAAAGACTCCATCGGTGTTGCTAGTGAACAGGGGGAATATCACTACTATAAAGGGCAAAGGCAAGGCTAAAGCTAAGCCTAAGGCCAAAAAGGCTAAGCCAAGGCCCAAGCCCAAGGCCACTCCTGAGGATGTCTGCTTCAAAAGTAAGCAGAAGGGACATTAAAAGAAGACATGTCCGATGCTCGTGGGACATTAAGTGAAGAACCAGGATAATTTTTCAGGTATATATGTTATTGACATTAACCTCATTGTTTCTAAATCTTGGATGTTGGACACTGGATATGGTTCTCACATTTGTTGCAATGTGTAGGGATTAAGAAATAGGTGGTTATTGGGATCCGAAGAAGTAGATCTTTAAGTAGGGAATGGCGCTAAGGTTGCAGCCGTCGAGATTGGAGACTTCTACTTGGAGATGCCCACTAGATTATCTTTGGTTTTGAGAGATGGTTATTTTGTACCTGCTATGTGCAGGAATATTATTCAGTTTCTATCTTGGATATTTCTGGTTTTGTTTTTAATACTGGTTTTGGAAGGATTGATATTTTGAAAGACAATATCATTTATGGAAGTGCTTTTCTAAATAATGGTATATATATCCTAGACTTAAATGAAAAAAATCTAATCTATAACATAAACACTAAGAGGGTTAAGCCTAACGAACTTAATCCTGCTTACTTTTAGCACTGTCATTTAGGCTATATGAATAAGAAGCGCATAGCTAGACTTCATAAAAGTGGAGTGCTAGGGTCGTTCGACTTGGAGTTTTATGACACATATGAGTCTTGTTTAAGAGGCAAAAGGACAAAGGCGCCTTTCAACAAGAAAGCTGAAAGGGACACGGGCTTACTGGACCTAATACACTCGGGCATGTATGGGCCCATGAGACCTTATGCTAGAAACGGTTTTCACTACTTTGTTACTTTCACAGATGACTTTAGCTGATGAAGCAGAAGTTTGAAACCTTCGATAGGTTCAATGAGTATAAGAACAAAGTAGAAAACAAACTTGGGAAGACTATAAAGGCACTTCGCTCTGATCGAGGCGGGGAGTAGATGAGCCTATAGTTTGAATCATTCTTGAAAGAGTGTGGGATCATCTCACAGCTTACTCCTTCTGGAACACCCCAATGGAATGGAGTGTCAAAAAGGAGGAACAGGACAACCTTGGTGGACATGGTCTACTTAATGATGACTCAAACAACTCTCCCAATATCCTTTTAGGGATATGCATTAGAGACAGCTGCATTCACACTTAACTGTACACCGAGTAAGGCAGTTAAAAAGATGCCATATGAACTATGGATCGACAAGGAGCCCAATGTCTCTTTCATATAGATTTAGGGTTGGGATTCCTATGTTAAGAAATTGACAAGTGGCAAACTAGACTTTAAAACTAAAAAGTGCCTATTTATGGGTTACCCTAAGGAAACAAGGGGATATTATTTCTGCATCCCTGTTCAGAACAAGTTGTTCATAGCATGAAAAGGTGTCTTTCTTGAAAAGGAGTTTATCTCAAAGAGAGACAGTGGGAGAAATATTGAACTCGGGGAAGTTCAAGATCCACAAGCACCTATACAGGATAGCTTGGAGATCAAATCAAAACCTCAAGCAATTGACGATTCTGACCAGATCATACAAAACTTTAGAAGGTCTAGTAGGGTCTGTCATCAACCCGAGAGATATGGATTTCTCTTGACCGATAATGGGAATATTTTAGTCTTAGACAAAGAAGATCCTAAGACCTACTAGGAGGCTATTGAAAGCCCATAGTCAGCTAATTAGGGCAAAGCCATAGAGGCTAAAATGCAATCAATGTATGATAACCAAGTTTGGAACTTGGTTGATCCACCTCCGGGTGCAAGGTGATTAGTTGCAAGTGGTGTTTCAAGTTAAAGGCTGACAACACCTTCAAAGGGCGATTGGTGGTGAAGGGTTTTAGACAAGTAAAGAGAATTGACTGTGATGAAATCTTCTCTCCAGTTGCAATGCTCAAATCCATTAGGATACTACTTACCATTATTGCATGGTACAATTATGAGATATGGCATATGGATGTTAAGACTGCTTTTCTGAATGGAAAGCTACTCAAGGATGTTTACATGATACAACTTGAGGGTTTTATCAATCCAAAGTATCCTAATCAAGTATGTAAGCTTCAAAGGTCCATTTATAGACTGAAGCAGGCTTCCTAGAGTTGGAATATGAGATTTAATGAAGTTATTAAGGAATATGGCTTCATACAGAATCCAGATGAGCCCTGTGTGTACAAGATGGTTAGTGGGAGTGTATCTACATTCTTAGTCCTATATGTAGATGACATCCTTCTTATTGGAAGTGACATACCAACACTACAAGGGGTTAAGCAGTGGTTGAGTAAGTGCTTCGCAATGAAAGACTTAGGAGAAGCTGAAATGATCTTAGGGATTAAGATCCACAGGGATAGATCTAATCGGCTTTTGGGCCTAAGTCAGGCCTTATATATAGACAAAGTTCTAAAAAGGTTTGGCATGGATAAGGCAAAGAAAGGTTTCTTGCCTATGTGCCATGGACTCAAACTAAGTAGGAATAATGATCATAAGACAAAGGAGGACCGGGAGAAGATGCAAAAGATCCCATATTCTTTGGCTATAGGATCTATCATGTACTCAATGTTATGTACGAGATCTGATGTCGCTTTTACACTAAGTATGACTAGCTGATACCAATTAGATCCTAGGGAAGATCACTGGACGGTAGTTAAGGCAATCCTTAAGTACCTTAACAGGACTAAGGATAGCTTCTTGGTGTATGGAGGTCAAGAAGAGCTGTCACTATCAGGGTACACTAATGCAAGCTTTAAGACTGACCAGGATGAAAACCAGTCGCATTTTGGTTATGTCTTCATGCTAAATGGCGGCACCGTCAGCTGGAGGAGCTCAAAACAGCCAATCATCACAGATTGTTTGGATGAAGAAGTTCATCACAGAGTTAGGAATAGTTCCAACTATCCTACACCTAGTGAATATTAACTATAACAACAACAGGGCCATCGCACAATCTAAGGAGCCTCGGTCAAATAGGAAGTCCAAACAATTACTCAGGAAGTTTCACCTCATCCGAAAGATAGTGGATAGAGGAGACATTTCATTGCAGAGAATTAACACCGGGAATAATGTTGTTGATCCATTGACCAAGGCGCTGGCATAGACACAGCACGGGGGTCATACTAGATCTATAGGGATTAGGGCAATCCCTAGTTGGAACTAGTGCAAGTGGGAGATTGCTAGTATGCCTTAGCCCAAATGGCATTGGTTCTCGTATTGTATTATACTTCATATTTGGATGTTTTGTATTACACATTTTGTGTTGAAATAAAGGCATGAATCTATTTATTTATATCTTATGCTATTTATAAATAGAGTATCCGATGATTATAACCATACTAAAGTAAACCAATGTAGGTCACTGGATTATGAGACCTTTTAGTAACGTTAAAGTTGTTCGGATTCATCATAAAAACATAGGGCGCGGGGGAATTACACTGTTTAAAATTTCCTAGACTCCACCTATCGTATTTGATTACCATTGATTAGAATAAAAACCAATATGAATCAAGAGTAACTCACCGGAACCATCTCTTCTAAAGATAGCTACAGAATCAATTCTTTAAGCGATCTCCAAAGTTCGATGCATGATAAACTATCGAGCGGGAACCGTGCTAGCTAAAGAGCGAAGGACGGAGGAATTATTGTTGGAAATTTCGGCTAAGGGGCTGCTGTATTAGGGGGCCAAAAATCTCCTCGCAATTAGGGTTAGGGCTGATTTTTCTACTTAAGTGTGTCCTTATATAGACTCTTTGTCTAATTGGATTTTAATTAGGTTAATTAAACTCAAGCACACTAGGATTATAATTACATAAATAAACTTTAATTAAAAAAGTTTATACTATGTAATTTAATTCCATTTGGCTAAATTTAATTACCCCTAAATAAAATTAAATCACACTTAAGTAAATACCTTACATGTATTTAATTTTCCTACTTAGGAAAATAATTTAATTAATTATTTACTTTATGTAATTCAATTAATTGATAAGTTAATTAATTACACTATGTAAACTTATTAATTAAATAAAATCAATCCAATATTAATTAATTATCTTGACACCAACTGTCAACTAATTAATTAACGCATTCCTTCCAATGTGCATTACATGCACGATTTCTATAAGTTCTAGCTCAGTTGATCTATATGCACGATTCTATGAGTCTGTCTTTATGTTAACAGTAGGCCTAAGTCCCACAGACTGTAAGGGGGTTCTAGCAAACCGTTACAACCTCTAATTAAGACAGAGATACAACAATCTTTAGAAGACACTCACCCGGCAGTAATCTCACAGTGTCCTTTGCCAAATGACATCGACATGAATAAATAAAAGGCACGGTTATATTTCTTGATCTTGAGTTGATTGATTAATGAAATAAGCAATCAACTTATTTGGGTATGGTCATACACTTATCAGTACCATTCAAAAAGTGGCCAATGATATCATCTCGGTGTTACTCGAGTGGCAACTTGATGTAGAGGAGCAAGCATTAGCTTATTTGGCTAAATTTTATCATGAATAGTAATTTTGGAAAAATGGTTCGATTTCAGTGATTCTTGAGCCTAACTATATTGAAAACGGACCAACAATTCAAACTCACAGCCTTTGGCTGTGACATCCATGGCTTTTCGGCTAAAAAACGTAGTTTAGGACTTCAATTTTGCGATTTACTGATTTTTTTCCTATTTCGGTATTTTTTTCTGATTTTTATTGTTTTTTCCTTTTTGTTTGGGTTTCCTAGTTGGGTTAGGATTATGTTTAGGCAAGGATTCACTTGTTTTGGGTTGGTTTATTTGTAGCCTATAAATAGGCCTTTCTTGGGTAGTTGTACTCAGTTTTTAATTGAATAAGAATTTCAGAATTAATTCCTTTTACCCTGCTTTTGTGAATTTTGCAAAATTCAATTAGTAGAAGACTATTATCCGGCATCGTGCGTGATCAACAGATTCTAGTATCCTTTGTTAGAGTTTCCGCTGCATCAGTTGGTATCAGAGCCGAATTCCTAGTCCCTAACCGTCATCATGCCACCAAGGAGAGCGTGAAGGGTTGATGAGGTTGTGGGTTAGGACGATCTGAGACATTGGAGCAGAGGTCGAGCAACGCCTTAAGAACATAATGGACCAGAGGATGGAAACCATGATGGATCGATTGGCGGAACGAATGGAGGAGCTGTTTGTGACTCAATTGGGAGAAAATAGACGACACAGATAAAACCCTAATCTTCAGAATCTGTTCGGTGCACTAGAGGAAGAAGGAGAGGATTCAGATAAGGGAGTTTACCAACAGTGTAGACGTCAGCCAGTGGTTGAGGATAGGCGTTGGGAATCTGGATTGAGAACTGAGATTCCAGAGTTTCGAGGTACTCTATAGCTGGAGGAATTTCTTGATTGGTTGGCAGCCGTGGAGGAGGTCTTAGATTTCAAAGGAGTTCCAGAAAATAAAAGAGTCTCGCTAGTCGCGACTAGATTTCGGGTCGAGCGATGGCCTGGTGGATGCAGGTTAAACAGACCCGGTTACGGATGGGTAAGCCAAAAATCATTACTTGGGAAAAGATGAAGAAACAAATGAGAGCTACTTTTCTGCCCTCAAATTTTCAGCGATTAATGTATCAAAGATTACAGAATTTAACACAAGGTAGTCACTCAGTTGATGAATATATAACAGAATTTTATCAATTGATAGCGAGGAGTGATATCATGGAGTCCGATGACCAGTTGGTATCCAAGTATATCGTAGGGTTGAGAGAGCAGATTAGAGATGTACTTAATGATTTTGACCCATTAAATTTATCTGAGGCGCATCAGCGAGCCTTAAGGCTGGAGAAAAGGTTACTACGCCCTAGTTATGGCTTTTCTAGTAGTAGAGGCGGCAAGAAGACTGTAGAGGCGGTTCTGGGTAAACCCCCTGAAGCTGCCCCTAGGAGGATTGGCCAGAGCAGTACCCTAAAGTGTTCTGGTTATGGAGAGTTGGGGCATAGGCAATCTGAGTGCAAGAAGGCTGGGAAGAAAGCCATGCTGGTATAGACGGATGAAGGTGTAGAGGCGGATTCTGGAGAGTTCAAAAATACAGCCTCGGATGAGGAAGAGGAGATTGAAAAGGAGGTTCTGGCTGGTGATACAGGCACTGCTTTGTGATGCGTCATTCGTGTTTAACACCCCGGGCAGTTGTTGATGATGAGCGGCTCAGAAGTAACATCTTTCTTTCAGTCCATTTGCACCATTAAAGGAAAGGTGTGCAAGCTAGTGATTGATGAAGGTGTTTGATATGCCCTAGTCCCGAGGCATTGGTCCTTGTATTTGCATCATACATTAATTGGATTCATGTATTATACTTATTTGTGTTATTAATAAAGGCATTAATTCATTTATTATATTAATCTTGTGTAATATATTAAATGAAGTATCCAATGGACATATCCATATCCATGAAGACCAGTATTATGCACTTGGCAGTAAGACCATGGATAGGGTAAACGATATGACCATAAATAGATCCGTAGTATGTTCCAGTCATGGGAATGAATGGAACAAGAGACTATCATTAACCTGGTTGTATGGCGGTGTCTTACTGGCCATTGGACATGGAATGTCAACCAAGTTAATGGGTACATGCATAAGGGGCATGGTACTGGATAGATCCACTACATGAGAAATCCACATGGTAGAGTATCATAAGTGATTCTCATGTAGTACTTGTATGGATCCTTTGACCTGCCCATATGATGGTGTTGCATGTGAGGTCGCATACTTAGGGGTACGCCTAAAGGGCCTGTAATAGGGTGCCGATTATGGCTACTTTCGGGTATGTCACTTAGCTTGGTGATGCTATGGATATGCAGAGGGGATTTGTCACTCAGTAATCCACTGGGAAGATATCACCGGCCTCTTCATGAATGCGACTGATAAGAGTGTGGCCACAGCCAAACAAGTGGGAACTTGTTTATGAGCTTCAGTGCATTCGGGATCAAGTTAATGTCTGGACACAAAAGAGGGTGATCAATCCATGCCTCTGTGTCAGACACCGATATCAATGACATGGGATGTACAAGTTTAAACTACAGGGTTATGATAATAGTTAGACTGCCATCTCCATCTTAATTGGGGGCTGCAGTGGCTTGCTAGAGCCCAACTGTAGTCTATGGGCCACAAGCCCACTGCCGACATAAAGATGGGCCCACGGGATCATACACATTGAGCGACTGAATACTGACTTAAGGAATCACATGTATGCTTGGAGAATACACTCCAGAGAAAGAGGTATATATATTAATTATATTATAAAGATCAATTGGATTGATCCTAATAATAAAATTAATATATTTAATTCGCTCTTCATAATTAATTGGATTAATTATGAGATTATTTCCTCGGTGGAAATATTCATATGTGTGGGTTTACATATGATTTTATTTTGTGAAGATCTAATTTTAATTTGATGGATTAAATTAATTGGTCAAACTAATTTTAATCTAAATGTAAATAATATATTACTTGGTGTAATATATTAAATACATGGGTAAATTAAAATTGGGCTTGAAATTGATTTAAACCAGACTAATTAAAATAAGATTGGGCCTAAATTAAAGGAAGGAAGCCCACACAAATAAGGAGCCAAGCTGGGCCTTAATTCCCTTAGGGAATTTGGCCAACCTAGGGGTTTTAACCCTAGGAGAATTTTGGCCAACATCAGTGGAGCACACCATAGCCGAAATTTACCAATCCTCCTCTCCATAGTTCTTGTTTTCTGACGCTAGCACGGGTGGTGTTCGTTAGGCGTTCGTGTACGTGAACAAGGAGGGATTCTATATTGATTCCTACAGTCTGCATCCATCTCTGAAAGAGATATTCCGGGTAAGAGAATTATCTCTTTCTATTAAATTTTTGTTTTTCCAATTTCCTTTTCAATTGCTCCTGGGCACGGATTTGAGGAAATCATCGTGTTCTTCCGCTTTTATCGGGTGATTTCCGGTGAAAAATCCCAACAGTGGTATCAGAGTGGGTTTTTGATCCGTGGAAATTGTTAAAATTGGTTGAATCCCATGTTTTAAAATTGGAGATTTTTTATTGGTGTTCTTGGTTTGGGTTTAAGATTTTTCCCATTTGATTTTCATACAATTGGAATTGACTATGCATATTGATTTGTGTTTGTTTAATTTAATTGTATGTTTTGGAATTCTTGGTGAATTTCTTGTTGTTGGATGCCATGATATATTTTAATATATTTTTTCTGT
This sequence comes from Euphorbia tirucalli, assembly GCA_039660915.1. NCBI lineage: Eukaryota > Viridiplantae > Streptophyta > Magnoliopsida > Malpighiales > Euphorbiaceae > Euphorbia > Euphorbia tirucalli. The sequence goes on from CM077632.1 coordinate 23,153,432, forward strand.
TTATTAAAAATAATCTGGCTGTACCCGGGGTGCGGGGCTGCCGGTGGCGGAATTGCCGTCGGTAGCCGCCACATGCGGCCGGAGCAGCAGCGGCAGCCGTTGGGCGGCAACTGCTGCCGGAGCAGCAGGCTTCTGCTGGGCAGTGGCCGCTGGGCAGCAGCCACTACTGGGCAGTGGCTGCCCCTAGCAGCGGGCCGGGCCCAGTGTTTTTGGATTTGGCGGGTTTCGGGCCCGGGGCCTAGTTTTGAAATTTTAATTGGTTTTAAAATTCGTGTTTAAATTTATGTAATTTAAATTCGTGTGGTTTCTTGAATGAAATTTTATTTTATTCATGTGATATTAATTTTGGAAATTAATATGGTTAATTGAAATTGGTTCGAATAATTTTGGCACAATTACTTGGACGGCTGAATTGGACCTATGGTTTCCCAATTCCAGTGTGAGCAGTTGGATTGCCTGGGCTGGAGGCCCAAAGCCCGTTAAAGGTTAGAACCATGGTGGGCAAAAATTGGCGATTTCTATATAATGGCTTGGACATAATTGAATGGGCTTAAATCATGCATTATAACATGCTTATGAATTATATGTATTGGATGCATATGGGTGATTAAATATTTTGTATGATTGGTTGCTATTAGGCCTTATTCAAGATGGGTTATATTTTCTTTTGGGTAAATACGGCCTGCGCGTCGTTTTTCTTTTAATGTAATTTTATTTTATTTAATTATTATAAAATTTGTAAAAGAAGAAGCCCATGGAGTGGTGAGCCCAAGTGGAGGTGCAAGCCCAGAAGGAAGAAGATGGAGGCCCACCTGATATTGTTTTCTATTATAGGTTTACTAGAATAATATGAGGATGTATTAAAGGCCCATAGCAATCCATTTTACTTATTTATTTAATTATGCTTTATATTTATATGCGTGTATGAATGTATGATCCAACCGCATTTCACCCGCCTTATGTATGCAAGCCTTTGTTAATTGAATCTAAAAACCAAATGAAATTACTAAGTCGCTTAAAAGTGCTTCCCTCATTCAAAACCAGCTCGAAGTGGAAATAGGCCAGTTGTAGACCATACCCTCGCAGGATACACTAGAGTATTGTCACTTTGTATTGGGTTAGGGTATAGGATACTCTAACACTTGAATGGAGGTTTTGACTTAGCATGGGTAGTAGGATTCTCCTGGCCCTAAGCACCGATGGGTAAGTGCCAACAAGCCCATCAAACCGAGAGTCCCTAGGTTGGGATTGGACGGCGTTCCTACCTAAATAGTTAGGGTATAATTGTACTAGGCCCTCGTTTGGCTATATCTTAATGAAATATGGATCTTGGCCCATGAGCCCAACAACTTGGTTTAATTAATAACTTGATTAATTATTAATTTCATATGGGAATAACAAAGTAAAGTCCTTTATTAACACTCTAAATGTTTTTCTGTGTAGAAACTATAAATGGCAAACAACAATACTTTATCACTGCAATCAATTCTTGAAAGGGACAAGCTTTCCGATCCTAACTTTTTGGACTGGTCCAGGAACTTAAGAATAGTTCTAAGACAGGAGTCCAAAGAGTATGTGCTGGAGAGGCCTGCACCAGCTACGCCTCAAGGACGTAATCCACCGGCTGCCCAGCTGGAGGAATACGAGGTGCATGTCAAGGATAATAGGGATGTGACATGCCTAATGTTGGCCTGTATGGTCCCCGAACTGCAAAAACAGTTTATGGAATATTAAGCCTTTGCTATGATAACAACTCTAAACGAGATGTTTCAGGAGCAAGCTCGTCAGGAAAGGTACCTGACCAACAAGGCTTTCCACTCTTATAAGATGGGGGCTGGGACATCTGTGAGCGCACACGTGCTCAAGATGAAGGGCTATTTGGACACTTTAGCCCATCTCGGATCGCCTATCTCTCAGGAGTTGGTGGTGGACACTATCCTAGCATCCTTGCCGGATTCTTATGATCAGTTCATCCTAAACTACAACATGCAAGGGATGAACCGCACTGTCAGTGAGCTGCATGGGATGCTTAAGCTTACTAAGCAGTCGATCAAGAAGACTCCGCCGGTGCTGCTGGTCAACAAGGGGAACCCTCCTATTGCCAAGGGTAAGGCCAAGGAAAAGGCCAAGGCCAAGGCCAAGAAGGCCAAGGCTAAGAAGGCCAAGGCCCAACCCAAGGCCCAGCAGAAGGCAGGTCCTGAGGATGTCTGTTTCGGGTGTAGACAGGCGGGCCATTGGAAGAGATCATGTCCCAAGCTGATGGGAGAGCAAAGAAGGGGCCAAGGTGCATCCTCTTCAGGTATTTATGTTATAGACATTAACCTTACTGTTTCAACATCCTGGGTATTGGATACTGGATGTGTGTAAGCGCCGGAATTTTCTATACTTAAAAAAAAATAAATAAATAAATAAAATAATAAATAAATAAATTATGGTCGTACGACTATTCTTACAATCGTGCGACTGTAATTTAAAAATTACAGTCGTACGACTGTAATATCGGGAAAATTGCAGAGGCCCATACCTCTGCAGCAGAAATGGAGGAGAGAGAGGATGAGCATTAATTGCTCCGGTTTTGCAGCAAGTAGGCAGAGGAAAAAAAGAGTAGAAAAGGAGGAAAAAGAGGGAGAGAGAGGAAGAGATTTTTCTGGGGAGAAATTTAGAGAGAGAAGGAGAAAAGAGAGAAAAAAAAGAAAGAAGTGGAAAAACCTCTAAAAATTCACCTTTTCCTCTTCTATTTTCTTCTAATTCTCAGAATTAGAGTCAAAATTTGTTAGAAATCCCTATATTAATCAATTAACTTCACAACCAAGTCAAGAATCCGGACTTAAATCATCAGAATCCCTTGTAATTTGGATTTTTGGACAAAAAAGCTCTCAACTTCAATTTCAAAGGAAAAAGTGCGAATTTGTTGGGATTGGAGCGACGCCAGGGGTCAAAACGACTTGGATTAGCTTCTAAAAAGGTAGCCACTCCTTTTCCTTACACTTTTTCTCGCTTTCTGGGTGTTTGAAGTGAGTTTTGTGTGTTTTCTACTGCATTTTCGTGTTTCTGCTCCTGGAAATTAAGAACAGTCACACGACTGTTCTTGGTTTTCATGAACAGTCGTACGACTGTATATACAGTCGTACGACTGTTCTTAATTTCCAGTTGACTTTCTTCAGTTTTGATCCAAAATGAATTTTTGGCGAAATTCTGATCCTGAACTGATTACAGTCGCACGACTGTAAACTACAGTCGTACGACTGTAACTCCTGTTACAGAAACAAAATTTCAGCTTTTACCCAAAAAAAAATTCCCAAAAAATCCCAAAAAATTAGAAAACCCCGAAAATTATCAAAATGAATTTTGTTGTGTGCATTCACGACCCTAGATTCAATTTTTAGTAAATTTGCATTTAGAACAATTCAACGACGGAGACCCAGTTCTCCCGAAAACCGACCCACTTAATATATAAAAATGCATGTAAACCGGAAAAGAATTGTTTTCAAATGATTTTCCCACAAAACCAAAAATACAGGGACGTTTCAAAATGTTTTCCAGGTCTAACCGGGCCGGTTAGCCGAGCCAACCCGGTTATCCCCTCTATGCATGCCCCCAAATTCTTGATTTCCCAATTCTGTCTATTTGAGTCCTAATTGTGGCGTGCTGTATATATTGTGCTAACCCTCTGTTTTGCAGGTTTTAATTTCTTTTTATTTTTATTTTTAATGTATTTTAATAGATTAAATCGTGTATTTAGGCGGTTGTAATTATTTTTAGATTTTCGTGTATTCTAGGCGATTGTATAAGTGAGGTGAGAGTTTTTATTTTTCCATTCGATCTGGTTGTAAGCCAATTAATATTTATTTCTTTTCCTTATTTTTGTATTAAACATTTTGTATGCACGCTGTATGCCATTTATATTCAATAAAATTGACTTTAGATTTTGAAATACCATTCGAGAACATTGGCAATATTTATTTTAATTAGACACGAAATAAGGGACTTGTCCGGATCCAAATCTCTGGATAGTGTAGCGGCCGTTCGTCCAGTTCAGCTACATAAGAATTTCACGGTTGAGCTGAGCCGGGTGGCGACTCCTACAATATTCATCGAGACTTGGGTCTCGGTTCTTTTACGTATTGATTCTATTTTATTTCCAAAACCCGTCTTCTATTCATAAAAACCCCACGCGAGGGAGGGATCTGCCCGAGATCGTGGTGCCCCATTCCGAAAGGGAGTCCCCCGTCCCGTCGAAAACACGTCGTCCGCTCACAGTGGCGACTCCGCTGGGGATTTCTTTAAAAAAAAAAAGTTTTCTTAAAAACTTAAGAGAATTTTGACAAGCCCTGAAAAGTGTCTAATTAAAATAAGGCGGATGATTCTCTTATGGTATTTTATTTGCATTTTTAGTTAGCCATTTCTTGCATTAGATTAGGTATCCTTTTATAGCCCGGTGGATTGTTGAAGTGTCGCCTAAGTTCCTCTTGGTCTTAGGGGCACGAATACGAAACACCACTCATAGCCTCGTACGAACCCCTTCGCTAGGACCCTTAAGTGGGGAGAAGTGAGGAGTATATTTTGCTATGGGAACCTTGATTTTTAACCCGACTTAGAACGAACCCATATAGGCAGCTCTAGTTGGATTCCCTTAGGATACCAAAATAATTGTGTGAATAATAATAATAAAATCGCGCCTTCATCACCCCTGGTTGGTGAGTGAAGTGAACCCCGCCTAGGACTCGGTTACAAATTTTTGAGACCGACCACGTTGGAGGAATAAGGTTGGAGGAATTCGTTTTGCTTGCTATGTGTTCTTCACCATCTCGTGACACATCGCCATTGCTACCTACGCGTGCATAACATATCATAATCACCATTTTCCATGCATGTGACATACCATACACAAACATCTTTGTGTGATACTAACCCACATTTTTATGCAGCCATTTTGCATTTTATTTCGTGTGTAAAACATTAATTCATTCGCTGGTCATCCATACTAACGATTTCTTTTTCAGCCATAACATTAAATTTGTGTGATTAGCATTTTATTGTTGACATAGCATACATAACATCATTATGTATGTCATACATCCTAACCCACGTTTTTGTGTAGCCATTTGCATATTGTGTGACATGTTCATTCACTACATTTCACTTAAATTAAACTAAGGGGCATTTCAAAGAACGCCTTTCATGACCATCCCATTCCATTTCATAACATATCGGGTACCTAAAATTACCCGTGTTTTGCCAATGCACCGGATTGCATTCGGCCATTCCACCAATATCATTTCATTTAATAAAAGCCACAACGGCCTTAAGCCCATTTCCGTGTAATAATTTACACGATGCATTTTATGACATCACACCCATCTATCATAAACATCATATAACACTGTGGTCCACATCCGACCACTTCATGACATTAACTCACCATTCAAGGTACTCCCCGAGTGCCCGATTAATATACATATAGGCCCATAACATCACCAAATCATGGAAGGCGTTCCTTGAATGCTGAATCCTTGTCCGTGTCTTTGTTACACGTGACTTTCTCATAAGACCATATCATGTGCTCAAAAGCATCAAAACCTTGTCCGCGGGCCCGGCCAATGCGACCATTTCATATCATCTCATAGACCTACAAAGCGTCAAAACTCTGTCCGTGTGCCGGTATACACGCGACCATTTCACGAATTCATTAGGTGCCCCAAAGGCTCCGAAGTTCTGTCCGTGTGACGGCCCACACGTGACGTTTTTGCATAAACATTGGGTGTTCTTAGAATGCCTCGAAAGAAAAAAAAAATAATAAAAAGAAACCATTCATATCATCATTCCATACATAATTCCACTCCATGCATCTCAAGCATGTTCAATGTCTTAATTTTTATGTCATATCACGTCATTCATTCACGACCCTAATATCTCCTATCTACTCCCAAGCAGAATACACTGGAGCGACCTTGGACAAGATCCCAAACTTCAAGGGTAGCTAGGAGACAGAGGGTAGTCAAGAGTGACAGTGATTCTGAGTCTGGGGAAGGAGTGACTATGGCAGAACAGACACCGAGCATGGCTGATGTTTTGAGAGATTTCTTCAGATCGCAGGATTTCCGTGACATGTTAAAGGAAGAAATGAGGGCAGTGGTTAGAGAAGCTAGTGAGATCGGTGGTAGTGGAGCCGGGAAAGAAAAAGAAGCTGAGTCATCCCAACATGGTGGTGACGCTTCAACTAGCCTTGAGAAGCTGCAAGAGATAGAAGCAGCTATGGAACAGAAGATGAAGGCAAAGTGTTCTGAATTGGATGAGGTCATGGCCCAGTTAAAGAAGGGGGTCGGTATCAGTGCGGAATCCAAGAAAGGGGTAAACGTTGATGCCATGATCAGTATGGGCATTGAGACATTTCCTATCGGCTTCCAAGTGCCGAAAGTCCCCACTTACAAAGGAATGGGCTCGCCGGAGGCCCATGTGAATTTATATGCCCGGGTTATGCTAACAGCAGGCACTACAAAGCAACAATTGATTAATCTTTTCCCAACCACACTGGAGGGAGGTGCATTAGGATGGTATAACTCACTGTCAGAGGAGGAGCAATCTGATTGGGAAATTTTGTCTGCGGCCTTCATCAAATACTACAACTTCAACACCAAAATCCAGGTGAAGCTGTATGATCTGGAGAGGGTGAAGCAGAAATTCAATGAACCCTTTGACAAATACTAACAGAGGTGGGTGAATAAGATGATCCTCCTAAAGAACCACCCTGATGAAGACGAGCTTATACAGAAGCTCATTGATGGCAGCAAGGATATTTTCAAGAACAACATGAAATTCCATCCCTTCAAGGAGCTTAGTGAGGTCTATAGCATGGCCATGAAGATAGAAAGGGATGAAAAGGAGAAGCCAGCTGGTCAAAAAGGGGGAAGAAGTACAGGGTATAGTTTAGGGTATAGATCAACCGTAGCAGCTGGGTCTGGTAGTGGTTCTGGTTCAGGTTCCAGTGGAAAACAGGGGCAATCATCAGAGGTGAAGCAGGTCGAAGTGGCTACTGTGAATCAGCAACAAGGCAGTCAGAATAGAGGTCCTGGAGGACAAGGCATAACGCCCTGGACTCTTACCTTGGCAAAAATATTTGCCAAGTGTAGGAATGGCGGCCTGTTGCAATCCTTAAGGCCATTTGAGAAGCCATCAGAAGCTGACAAAGATAACTTCTGCACTTATCATGTGGTGACAGGCCACCGAACCAACAACTGCTACAAGCTAAGGGATGCTATCCAGAAGCTCATTGTCGAGGGAAAACTGTAAGAGCCAGCCAAACCCAGCACTAAAACCAACCCACTGTCGGCATTCGAGAAGCGGGTTAACATGGTTCAATCGGGGTTTCCGGCTAACTTTATATTTGCCCAAGTTCTGCAAGCGAACCCTACGATTCAGGCAGTGGCGGTAGGGGAACCCGAAGTGGATCGCGAGTGTGAAAAGGAGGGATGTAAGGAGATCAAGCCCATAAGTCTGGATGATCTCGACTCCGAAGATGAGTATGAAGAATTTGACAGAAGAGAGGCTGTTAAACTCCCAGCTATTGAGAAGCTGAAGATTTCAGAAGTGCAGCACGTGACCCGAAGTGGAAGGGTATATCAGCCGGCAGATCAGACGAAAGATAAAGCACCGATGAATGGGTTGGGCAGCACTTCGGCACCGGAAAGAGTCGAGAAAGAAGACTTGGTCATTTCCCAATTGAAGAAGACCCCTGCACAAGCCAGTTTATGGCATCTGCTTATGACCTCCAAAGAGCATAGGGAGGCTTTAGTGAAGAAGCTATCAGAAATTGAAGTCTCCCCTATAGCTTCACCAGAGGCTATGTACTGCTTGCTAGACAAAGTCCATGCTGGAGCTCCTAATATTGTTTTCTCTGAGAAAGACCTACCTGCAGAAGGAAAGGCCCACAACAAGGCTCTTTACATTAGAGCCTATGTCATGGATAAGGTGATGCCGTGCGTTATGGTGGATGACGGCTCAGCTCTGAATATATGCCCGCTGAAAATGTTACCGTTTCTAGGCATGAATGAAGAAGTGTTGAAGAGGTCCTCGACAGTCATTCGGGCGTATGATGATTCTAAAAGAACAGTGATAGGGACCTTTGAAACAGAAGTGGAGGTTGGGCCCATCAAGTCCATGGTTGTCTTCACAGTGATCGATATCCCGGTCACATTCTCCTTATTGCTTGGAAGGCCCTGGTTCCATCCTTTAGCAGGTGTTCCTTCCACATTGCATCAGAAGATTAAATTCTCTATGAATGACAAGATTATGACTATTGAGGCAGACGCCCAGTCGATGGTAGCTGCAGTGGATGAAGGAGTGGTTCATTTTGGTGGATTCCAAATTGCTGTCATTAAGGAGGAAGAAACCACAGATGCCCCTATGGTCCTTTATGAGAACTATATGCCGGAGTGGCTATCCCTATATCTGTACAAGCTGAACTTTGTCCCTGGAATGGGACTCGGGATTAATTTGCAAGGTGTGCCAGAATTCAAGATCGACTCGGGAAAATCAAAGCAGTACGGCCTTGGTTATGTAGAGGGGTCATCCGAGCAGAAGAATCTGAAAAAGGGCAAGAATGGCAAGGTCATGATGAAGCCATTTCTGAAGGCAGGAGAAAGCCTTTACAGGGGCCAAGCTGAACCGGTGTTGGTTGGAAATGTCGAGTACCCTGGCTTTGAGATCTTTGTAGATGTTGTTGATTTTGAGAAAAGCTAGGAAGAGCCAGTAGCCCCTGTAATGGAAGAAAAAGCAACTGCTGAATTTGAAATTTTGAAAGGAGAACCATCTGAGGTGATAGCAGAAACCATAGAGGTGGCCGAAGAAGAAGATGGAAAGAAAGCCTGCGCTGAAACTATAGAAATCATCTCAGATGCTTTGACTGCTGCATTGAACAAAGCTTTTGGGAAGACCAAGCAAGGATATAATGAAGAACTGATGGCCAAAGTGAATTTAGACTCTGTGGTTGCTGAAATCGCCAAGATTATGGAAAAAGCTAAGGCACAGGCTACCGAAAAAGAAGCAGAGAAAGCTGCAGTCCTAGATGATGCTTTGGAAGGGAAGATGGAAGCTGAGGAAGAACAAGGCCCTCCACTTGTGGAGGATGAAAATGATTTTGTTGTATCTATTTCTTCCATTTTCAATGTAACTGATGTACTTTATGATAAGTTCAATGCAATGAAATCCCAGTTTGCTTACTTGTGTGATGTTTATCCTGATAATTCTGTGCATGCATTTAAATCACCATCAAGCATATTTAGCATACATGACACTGCATTACATGAAATCAATATAAATACAGATGAAAACCCTAAAATGGTACTCATTTCACACGAGCTTAAATCCGAGGAAGAAAGAGAATTAATAAGAATACTCCAAAAACATGTTAAAGCTTTTGCCTGGTCGTATGAAGACATGCCAGGTGTGGATACAGAAATAGCAGTGCACAAAATCCCAACGGACCCCAAGTTTAGACCGGTAAAGCAGAAGTTGAGAAGACTAAGACCGGAATGGGCTACGCTGGTGAAAGAAGAAGTGGCCAAACAGATAGACGCCAAGTTTCTCGAAGTGGTGGAGTATACAGAATGGCTAGCCAATATTGTCCCTGTGCCTAAAAAGGATGGAAGGGTCAGAGTATGCGTCGACTACAGGGACTTGAATAAGGCCTTCCCTAAGGACAATTTCCCACTACCTCACATTGACGTATTGGTTGATAGTGCAGCAAAAGCGGCAATGTACTCCTTCATGGATGGCTTTTCGGGATACAACCAGATTCTGATGGATGTGATCGACAAGGTGAAAACGTCGTTCATCACAGAATAGGGTACTTTCTGCTACAGAGTGATGCCTTTTGGATTAAAGAACACCGGTGCCACTTATCAGAGGGCTGTCACAACTCTGTTGCACGATATGATCCATAAAGAAGTTGAAGTGTATGTCGATGATATGCTTGTTAAATCAACAACCCGGGAGGAACACCCTGTTATCCTGGATAGATTTCTAACACGCATTGGAGAGTACAACTTGCGGCTTAACCCTAAGAAGTGCATATTCGGGGTCACATCAGGGAAGTTGTTGGGCCATGTAGTTAGCCAGAGGGGGATAGAAATGGACCCAGATAAAATCAAAGCCATCCAAGATATGCCAGCTCCAAAGACTGAAAAGGAGGTCAGAACATTCCTGGGTTCCTTGCAGTATGTCAGCCCCTTCATAGCCAAGCTAACTTCCACTTGTGAGCCAATCTTCAAGCTATTAAAGAAAGATCAGCCAATTGTGTGGGATGACAAGTGTCAGCTGGCATTCGAGAAGATCAAGGCTCACCTGGTAAAGCCACCAGTGTTGAGCCCTCCAATTCCAGGGAAGCCTCTGATTTTGTATTTGGCAGTTGAAGAATCCTCTATAGGGGCAATGCTTGCACAGGAACAAGATGGCAAGAAGGAGTATCGCATCTACTATCTCAGCAAAAAGCTGTTGGAGTATGAAACCAAATACACACTGGTGGAGAAGACATATGTGGCGATGATTTGGCTGACCAAGAAGCTGTGCCACTATTTCCAATCCTACAAGATACAAGTCGTGGCTAAGGTGGATCCAATGAAGTACCTCTATGAAGCACCAGCAATGGTTGGGAAGTTGTCTAGGTTGTTGTTACTTTTGTCTGAATTTGATATCGAGTACATCACGAAGAAAACCATTAAAGGGCGAGCCATGGCAGAGTTTCTGGCAAATCAACCCCTAGAATCAGATTACACAGAGAATCTGGAATTCCCTGATGAGCAACTAGCCATGGTGGAAGTGAAAAGGTGGGTCATGTGTTTCGATGGGGCGGTGAATAGAAAAGGCACTGGGATCAGGGTACTTATAGCAACGCCAGATGGTGAAGTCATTCCCTTATCCAAGAGGTTGAATTTTCCCATAACCAATAACGGGGCAGAGTATGAAGCGTGCCTATTTGGGATGGAAGCTTTGCTAACACTAGGGGCAAATGACATCCTGATTGTTGGAGACTCACTTCTAGTGATTAGGCAAGCTCAGGGAGAGTGGGAGCTGAAAGAAGAAGCCTTACGACCTTACTTGGAGCTGCTACAATTCAGAAAAGACTTATTCGGCCAGTGTGAATTTAGACATGTCCCCAGGGATGAGAATAAGATGGCTGATGCATTAGCTACTTTGTCCTCTATGTGGGAAATCCAGAGGAAACACAAGTACAACCACTGGTCATAGCCACTTCCAGGCATCCTTGCTTTGAAGTGCACGAAGTAATGGATTATCAGCTAAAGAAAAGCCATGGTTCTTTTACCTTTACCGGTATGTTAAGGAGGGAAAGTACCCAGAAGAGGCCAGTGCTGCTGATAAGTTGACACTAAGAAAACTAGCTAGTCAATTTAGAATCGTCGAGGATAAGCTGTACAAAAGAATAGCACATGGAGTCCTTTTAAGGTGTTTAACAGAGCAAGAATTAGAAGAAGTGATGCAATAGGTACATGCAGGATCCTGTGGGCCACATATGAATGGGCTTGCCATGGCTAGGAAGATAATGAGACAAGGGTATTTTTGGATGACAATGCAAGCAGATTGTATAAGAAAAGTGAAGAGATGTCATGAATGTCAGATCTATGCAGACATTAGTCATCTTCCTCCACTTGAAGTTCAGAATCTAGCCTCTCCTTGGCCGTTTTCAACATGAGGGATAGACATGATTGGTGAAATTCATCCAGCTGCATCTAATGGGCATAGATTCATAGTTGTGGCAGTTGATTACTTCTCCAAATGGGTCGAAGCGGAATCCTTCACTAATGTTACAGCCAAGCACATGGTCAAGTTCATCCAGAAGAATATCTTCACTCAGTATGGGATTCCTCATCACATAGTTACTGACAATGGAGTACAGTTTCAAGGGGCAACAGCTGAGCTACTTGCAGAACATGGTATTGAACATCATAAGTCCTCTCCATATAGACCACAGGCTAATGGTGCAGTGGAAGCAGCTAACAAGGCGATAAAGAAGATCTTATCGAAGATGGTAACCACTTACAGAGATTGGGCTGATAAACTGCCTTATGCTCTTTGGGGTTACAGGACCAGTGTCAGAACGCCGACAGGGGAAACTCCTTATGCCTTGGTATATGGAATGGAAGCAGTGTTGCCAGTGGAGATAGAACTCAAGTCACTCAGAGTTGTCATGGAAGCTCAATTACCAGAGACTGAAGGGTTCAAGCCAGGTATGAACAGTTGGCAGCACTAGATGAAAGGCGACTAAAGGCACTGGATCACCTGCAGATGTATCAGCGCAGAATGGCTAGAGCCTATAATCGAAATGTGAAATACTCCAAGCGGCAGTTGAAAGCAGGAGACTTGGTTCTAAAGCAACTAAGGCCTTCAAATGTTGATGTTAGAGGCAAGTTCAGACCCAATTGGGAAGGACCATATGTGGTCAAGAAGGTGCTATCAAAAGGCGCTGTCAGCATTATGGACATGGACGGGAATGAGTTCACCAACTCGATCAACCAAGACAGGCTAAAGCTTTATCATGTATAAAAAAAAAAGGAGAGGTCTGCTAGGCTGAAAACTCGAAAAGAGCGGTCTAGGCAAAAGTTAAGACACGAGAGAAAATAATCAGTCGAAAAGTCTGAAAAGGATGACTAGTGACGGATTCTGGCTCAGTGTGGAATCTGTACCATTTAGGAACCAACTTGTTTCAAATGTACTCATTTTGACTTCATCAATAAAGTAAAGTGTTTGTTTAAATATATTTGCATGGTTATGACAAATGAACAAACAAAGTTGTCTTGCATAAACACACATTCAAAGAAAGCACTTTGCATTCAACTGATCAATATCATCACATTATTTGGCAAATGAAAATGTATTAAATATGTGCAATTTAAAATCTTTTATCATCCTCTAAAGTCCAGTTCATCTTCCCAAACGAGCAATAAAGGGTCACAACACCATTTTAGTCAAATCTAAAAAAAAAAGAGAGAGAGAAAAAGCTCGCTGAGGTGAAAACCGAAAAGGCACCTCAGGCAAAAATTAGAGCGGTAGGCTAAGCTGAAAACCCATATCGGGCAGTTTAGGCAAAAGTAGGGCATATGAAAAGCTCGCTAAGGTGAAAACCGAAAAGGCACCTCAGGCAAAAGTTAGAGCGGCTCGCTGGGCTGAAAACCTGATTAGGGCAACCCAGGTAAAAATTAGAGCACTTAAAAAAAATACTTCCCCATGGAGCAGGAAAAGCAGAACGTCCTCAGTATTCCCCACAGAATTCGTCACATCACTCTCCAGCAGAGTTTCCCCTACTACTCCCTAGCGGAATCTACGTAAAGAACACCATCAATTATTTCCCCGCAAACTCGCCATACTATTTCCCAGCGTAGTCTGTACAAAGAACGCCATAATTGTTTCCCCAGTCGGGCTGTCACACTATCCCCCAGCGAAATCTTTACGAGGAATACTACGATCATTTCCCCAACAGTCGCCTCACTCCTTCGATAATCACTAAACATTGCCTCAAGAAAAGCAAAATCAACCAGGGGCACAACATATCTCCCCAGCGGAAGACAGAAACGTCTAATAACCGAAAATCCATACATGTACATATACATCATCATGCATCCATACATTGCATATATCAATTACTTATCCCCGGCTAGTCTTCATTCTTGATCAAAGGGGCAAAAATTTTTGTTTAAAAATCTCTCGATCAAGGAATAAAGACTTGCCATTTTAAGTGCAGGAATTCATCCCCAGCTTAATATCCTCAGCAAGTCAGCAGATCCGCCTCGAGTAATGTAAACTCGGTATTGGCCCAGATCCACTCCATTATCTCAACTTTCCCCAGCGAGTCCGCCTCGAGTAATGTAAACTCGGTATCGGCCCAGATCCGCTCCATCATCCAAGTTCCCCAGCAAATCCGCCTCGAGTAATGTAAACTCGGTATCGGCCCAGATCAGCTTCATCTATTTCCCCAGTAAAGTTCGCCTCGGGTAACCTAGACCCGGTATCGGCCAATCTCTTCATCAAGTTCGCCTCGGGTAACCTAGACCCGGTATCGGCCAATCTCTTCATCAAGCTCGCCTCGGGTAACCTAGACCCGGTATCGGCCAATCTCTTCATCAAATCTGCCTCGGGTAACCTAGACCCGGTATCGGCTAAACCGCAATTCATCCACTCCTTTGTCTCGGGTAACCTAGACCTGATATCGGCTTATTTCCTCCCCAGCATCGCCTCGAGTAACCTAGACCCGGTATTGGCCAATCTCTTCATCAACTCGCCTCGGGTAACCTAGACCTGATATCGGTTTATTCTCTCCCCAGCATCGCCTTGGGTAATCTAGACCCGGTATCGGCCTATTTCATCAGAAGATTTATGCAGCGCTTTAATTCGCGCTCTCAAATTCATCATCTCAGGTATTGTAAATCTGGGGCTAGATGTCGAATTTGGTCACGTGAGAGGCAGCTGTAAGCGCCGGAATTTTCTATACTTAAAAAAATAAATAAATAAATAAATAAAATAATAAATAAATAAATTATGGTCGTACGACTATTCTTACAGTCGTACGACTATAATATCGGGAAAATTGCAGAGGCCCATACCTCTGCAGTAGAAATGGAGGAGAGAGAGGATGAGCATTAATTGCTCCGGTTTTGCAGCAAGTAAGCAGAGGAAAAAAAGAGTAGAAAAGGAGGAAAAAGAGGGAGAGAGAGGAAGAGATTTTTCTGGGGAGAAATTTAGAGAGAGAAGGAGAAAAGAGAGAAAAAAAAAGAAAGAAGTGGAAAAACCTCTAAAAATTCACCTTTTCCTCTTCTATTTTCTTTTAATTCTCAGAATTAGGGTCAAAATTTGTTAGAAATCCCTAGGTTAATCAATTAACTTCACAACCAAATCAAGAATCCGGACTTAAATCATCAGAATCCCTTGCAATTTGGATTTTTGGACAAAAAAGCTCTCAACTTCAATTTCAAAGGAAAAAGTGCGAATTTGTTGGGATTGGAGCGACGCCAGGGGTCAAAACGACTTGATTAGCTTCTAAAAAGGTAGCCACTCCTTTTCCTTACACTTTTTCTCGCTTTCTGGGTGTTTGAAGTGAGTTTTGTGCGTTTTCTGCTGCATTTTCGTGTTTCTGCTCCTGGAAATTAAGAACAGTCGCACGACTGTTCTTGGTTTTCATGAACAGTCGTACGACTGTTCTTAATTTCCAATTGACTTTCTTCAGTTTTGATCCAAAATGAATTTTTGGCGAAATTCTGATCCTGAACTGATTACAGTCGCACGACTGTAAACTACAGTCGTACGACTGTAACTCCTGTTACAGAAACAAAATTTCAGCTTTTACCCAAAAAAAAATTCCCAAAAAATCCCAAAAAATTAGAAAACCCCGAACATTATCAAAATGAATTTTGTTATGTGCATTCACGACCCTAGATTCAATTTTTAGTAAATTTGCATTTAGAACAATTCAACGACGGAGACCCAGTTCTCCCGAAAACCGACCCACTTAATATATAAAAATGCATGTAAACCGGAAAAGAATTGTTTTCAAATGATTTTCCCATAAAACCAAAAATACAGGGACGTTTCAAAATGTTTTCCAGGTCTAACCGGGCCGGTTAGCCGAGCCAACCCGGTTATCCCCTCTATGCATGCCCCCAAATTCTTGATTTCCCAATTCTGTCTATTTGAGTCCTAATTGTGGCGTGCTGTATATATTGTGCTAACCCTCTGTTTTGCAGGTTTTAATTTCTTTTTATTTTTATTTTTAATGTATTTTAATAGATTAAATCGTGTATTTAGGCGGTTGTAATTATTTTTAGATTTTCGTGTTTCTAGGCGATTGTATAAGTGAGGTGAGAGTTTTTATTTTTCCATTCGATCTGGTTGTAAGCCAATTAATATTTATTTTTTTCCCTATTTTTGTATTAAATATTTTGTATGCGCGCTGTATGCCTTTTATATTCAATAAAATTGACTTTAGATTTTGAAATACCATTCGAGAACATTGGCAATATTTATTTTAATTAGACACGAAATAAGGGACTTGTCCGGACCCAAATCTCTGGATAGTGTAGCGGCCGTTCGTTCGGTTCAGCTACATAAGAATTTCCCGGTTGAGCTGAGCCGGGTGGCGACTCCTACAATATTCATCGAGACTTGGGTCTCGGTTCTTTTACGTATTGATTCTATTTTATTTTCCAAAATCCGTCTTCTATTCATAAAAACCCCACGCGAGGGAGGGATCCGCCCGAGATCGTGGCGCCCCATTCCGAAAGGGAGTCCAGCGTCCCGTCGAAAACGCGTCGTCCGCTCACAATGTGGTTCTCACATTTGTTGCAATGTGCAGGGAGTTAAGAATAGAAGGTCACTGGGGTTGGGAGAGGTGGACTTGCAGGTCGGGAATGGAGCAAGGGTTGCTGCCATAGAGATCGGCGAATACCACCTTGTGATGCCTAGTGGATTGGTTTTAATTTTAGAACAATGTTATTTTGTACCTGCTATGTGCAGGAATATTATTTCAGTTTCTATGCTGGATATTTCTGGATTTTATTTTACTATTTCTAATGGTAGAATTTCCATATCTCGAGAGGGATTATTTTATGGAGACGCTCTATTAAATAATGGCCTGTATATCCTGGACTTAAATGAAACCAATCATGTCTATAACATAAACACAAAAAGGATTAAGCCTAACGAACTTAATCATGTCTACCTATGGCATTGTCGTCTTGGCCACATAAACGAGAAGCGCATAACTAGGCTCCACAAAGCTGGAGTCTTAGGGTCATTTGACTTGGAGTCAATTAACACATGCGAATCATGTTTGCGAGGCAAGATGACTAAGGCGCCTTTTAGCAAGAAGGCCGAAAGGGCCACTATCTTACTGGACCTAATACATTCAGATGTATATGGACCCATGAGCGCAGTGACCAGAGGTGGGCACCTGTACTTCGTCACGTTCACGGACGATTTCAGTAGATATGGCTACGTCTATCTGATGAAACACAAGTCTGAGACCCTTGATAGGTTCAAGGAATTTAGGAACGAGGTACAGAACCAACTAGGCAGAAATATCAAAACCCTTCGATCGGACCGAGGTGGTGAGTATATGAGCCTATAGTTTGACTCATATTTGAGAGAGCATGGAATAGTTCCATAGCTCACTCCTCCCGGAACACCACAATGGAATGGGGTTTCCGAATGGAGGAATATGACCCTGTTGGACATGGTCCGCTCAATGATTAGTCAAGCCTATCTCCCAATTAGTTTCTAGGGACATGCCCTCGGGACAGCAGCTCTTATCTTAAATAATACTCCAACTAAGGTAGTGGAAAAGACCCCATATCAGATATGGACGGGCAAGGAGCCCAATGTGTCTTTCCTAAGGATTTGGGGATGCGAAGCACATGTCAAGAAATTGACTAGTGGCAAGCTGGAGCCCAAAACCGATAAATGCCTGTTTGTGGGCTACCCTAGGGAAACCAAAGGGTATTACTTCTACAACCTCGCCAAGAACAAGGTGTTCATGGCAAGGAAGCGGGTCTTTCTAGAAAAGGAGTTCCTTTCCAAGAAAGACAGTGGGAGCAATGCTAACTCAGAGAAGTTCAAGGTCCACAAGCTCCTGAAAAGGATAACTTGGAGGCCCAGGTGGAGCTTCCACAGGAGGAAGCACCGACCCAGGGTAGGGATCGTCGGGAACCGGAGAGGTATGGTTTCCTCATCACCGATGATCAAAATCTTCTCATATGGGATGAGGAAGAACCCAAAACCTACCAGGAGGCTATAGCAAGCCCACAATCTGCAAATTGGTGCAAAGCCATGGAGGCAGAGATACAATCTATGTACGATAACCAAGTTTGGAACTTGGTTGATCCACCTCCGGGTGCTAAGGTAATAGGTTGCAAGTGGTGCTATAAGCTAAAGGCCGACAATACCTTCAAGGGGCATCTGGTTGCGAAAGGTTTCAGACAAGTCCATAGAATAGACTATGATGAAACTTTCTCATCAGTAGCTATGCTCAAATCCATCAGGATCTTGCTAGCCATAGTCGCATAGTACGACTATGAAGTCTGGTAAATGGATGTCAAAACCGCTTTCCTTAATGGAAAGCTACTCGAGGATGTGTACATGACACAACCTGAGGGTTTTGTCGATCCAAAGTATCCGGGAAGTGTGTGCAAGCTTCAAAGGTCCATTTATGGACTGAAGTAAGCATCCCGAAGTTGGAATCTTAGATTCAATGAGGCTATAAAGGAATATGGCTTCATACAGAATCAAGATGAGACTTGTGTGTATAAGAGGACAAGTGGAAGCATTGTCACATTTTTGGTACTTTATGTGGACGACATCCTACTCATTGGAAGTGACATACCTACACTGCAAGGGGTAAAGCAGTGGCTGAGTAAGTGCTTCGCAATGAAGGACTTAGGCAAAGCTGAGATGACCCTAGGGATCAGGATCTATAGGGATAGATCAAATCGGCTTCTGGGCCTAAGTCAGGCCTCGTACATAGACAAAGTTCTGAAATGGTTCAGCATAGACCGGGCTAAGAAAGGTTTCTTGCCAATGGGCCATGGGCTGAAACTTAGTAAGAAGCATTGTCCTAAGACAAGGAAGGATAGGGAGAACATGAAATTGGTTCCATATGCTTCAGCTATAGGATCAATTATGTACTCCATGTTACGTATGAGACTTGATGTCGCCTTTGCACTAAGTATGATGAGCCGGTACCAGCAGGATCCCAGGGAGGATCACTGGAAAGCTGTCAAGGCAATCCTTAAGTACCTTAACCGGACTAAGGATAGCTTCTTAGTGTATAGTGGTCAGGAAGTGCTATCAGTTACTGGGTACACTGATGCAAGCTTCCAGACTGACCAGGATGAGTACCAGTCGCAGTCTGGGTATGTATTTTTGCTAAATGGTGGTGCTGTAAGCTGGAGGAGCTCAAAGCAACCAACCATCACGGACTCTACAACAGAAGCTGAGTACATCGCTGCGTGTGATACGACTAAGGAAGCTGTATGGATGAAGAAGTTTATCACTGAGTTAGGAGTAGTGCCAACTATCCAGGACCCAGTTGATATCTTCTGTGACAACAATGGGGCCGTTGCACAAGCTAAGGAGCCCCGGTCACACAAGAACACAAAGCACGTGCTCAGAAAGTTTCACCTAATACCAGAGATCACAGAGAGAAGTGACATTGCATTGCACAGAGTGGACACCGAGGATAATGTCGCAAATCCTTTGACCAAGGCGCTGGCCCATCCCAAGCATGAGGGTCATACTAGATCTATAGGGATTAGGCCCATGCCTAGTTGGAACTAGTGCAAGTGGGAGATTGTTGGATATGCCCTAGTCCCGAGGCATTGGTCCTTGTATATGTATCATACATTATTTGGATTCATGTATTATACTTATTTGTGTTATTAATAAAGGCATTAATTCATTTATTATATTAATCTTATGCAATTTATTAAATGAAGTCTCCAATGGACATATCCATATCCATGATGACCAGTGTCATGCACTTGGCAGTAAGACCATGGATAGGGTAAACGATATGACCATAAATAGATCTGTAGTTTGTTCCAGTCATGGGAATGAATGGAATAAGAGACTATTATTAACCTGGTTGTATGGCATTGTCTTACCAGTCATTGGACATGGAATGCCAACCAAGTTAATGGGTACATGCATAAGGGGCATGGTACTAGATAGATCCATTAAACGAGAAATCCACATGGTATAGTATCATAAGTGATTCTTGTGTAGTACTTGTATGGATCCTTTGACCTGACCATATGATGGTGTTGCATGTGAGGTCGCATACTTAGGGATACGGCTAAAGGGCCTGTAATAGGGTGCCAAGTATGGGTACTTTCGGGTATGTCACTTAGCATGGTGATGTTATGGATATGCAGAGGGGATTTGTCACTTAGTAATCCACTGGAAAGATATCACCGGCCTCTTCATGAATGCGACTGATAAGTGTGTGGCCACACCCAAATAAGTGGGAACTTGTTTGTGAGCTTCAGTGCATTCGGGATCAAGTTAGTGTCCGGACACAAAAGAGGGTGATCAATCCATGCCTCTGTGTCGGGCACCGATATCAATAACATGGGACGTACAAGTTTAAACTACAGGGTTATGATAATAGTTAGACTGCCATCTCCATCTGAATTGGGGGCTGCAGTGGATTGCTAGAGCCCAACTGCAGTCTGTGGGCCACAAGCCCATTGCCGACATAAAGATGGGCCCACGGGATCATACACATTGAGCGACTGAACACTGACTTAAGGAATCACATGTATGCTTGGAGTATACACTCTAGAGAAAGAGCTATATTTATTAATTATATTATAAAGATCAATTGGATTGATCCTAATAATAAAATTAATATATTTAATTGGCTCTTCATAATTAATTGGATTAATTATGAGATTATTTCCTAGGTGGAAATATTCATATGTGTAGGTTTACATATGATTTTATTTTGTGAAGATCTAATTTTAATTTGATGGATTAAATTAATTGGTTAAACTAATTTTAATCTAAATGTAAATAATATATTACTTGGTGTAATATATTAAATACATGGGTAAATTAAAATTGGTCTTGAAATTGATTTAAACCAGACTAATTAAAATAAGATTGGGCCTGAATTAAAGGAAGGAAGCCCATACAAATAAAGAGCCAAGCTGGGCCTTAATTCCTTTAGGGAATTCGGCCAACCTAGGGGTTTTAACCCTAGGAGAATTTTGGCCAACGTCAGTGGAGCACACCATAGCCGAAATTTACCAATCCTCCTCTCCATAGTTCGTGTTTTCCGACGCTAGCACGGGTGGTGTTCGTTAGGCGTTCATGTATGTGAACGAGAAGGGATTCTATATTAATTCCCGCAGTATACATCCATCTCTGAAAGAGATATTCCGGGTAAGAGAATTATCTCTTTCTATTAAATTTTTGTTTTTCCAATTTCCATTTCAATTGCTCCTGGGCACGGATTTGAGGAAATCATCGCGTTCTTCTGCTTTTATCGGGTGATTTCCGGTGAAAAATCCCAACAGCAGGGTGCTGTGAGAATATCATGGCAACTGAAGTTGTGCAAAAATTGGGATTGTTGATTGAAAAGCATCCCAAACCATACAAGTTAGTATGGGTGAAACAAGGGGGAGAGGTGTCGGTGACCAAGAGGGCAGTAGTTCCATTTTCTATAGGGTATGGGTATAAGGATGAAGTAACATGTGATGTTGTAGAGATGGATGCATGCCATCTGTTGTTGGGACAACCATGGCAGTTTGATAGAGATGTGACCCATCAAGGAAAGGCAAACACTCACACCTTTGTGTTTGAAGGGGCGAAAATTACTCTTGTTCCGAAGAAGGACGAAATCAGGAATAATACTGGAGCTGGTAATGTTGTATTGCTATCTCTATCACAGTTTAAGGAGGAAGTAAAGGGGAATGAGGTGGTGTATGCACTGGTGGGAAAAACAGCTGAGAAAGAAGTTGAGGTTCCCGAGCAGATCAAATCCGTTCTGAGTGAGTTTCAAGATCTATTCCCGGAAGATCTTCCTACACCCCTTCGTGACATTCAGCATCAGATTGACTTGGAACCTGGTGAAATCCTTCCACATCATCCCCATTACAGAATGAGCCTAGCAGAACACGAGGAGTTGAGGAGGCAGGTTGAAGAGCTATTTCAAAAGGGTTACATCCAGGAGAGTCTGAGTCCTGTGTGGTTCCAGCCCTCTTAATTCCAAAGAAAGATGGCAGTTGGCGGATGTGTGTGGATAGCAGAGCCATCAACAAAATAACCATCAGGTATCGGTTTCCTATCCCTCGTTTGGATGATTTGTTAGACCAACTCAGTGGGGCTTCTGTTTTTACTAAGCTAGATTTAAAGGGTGGTTATTATCATATCCGTATAAGACCCGAGGATGAGTGGAAAACCGCGTTCAAAACTAAGGAAGGGTTGTATGAGTGGATGTTCATGCCGTTTGGGTTATCTAACGCACCTAGCACTTTTATGCAAGTCATGAACCAGTTGTTGAGACCCTTCATTGGGAAATTTGTTGTGGTTTACTTTAATGACATTCTGATTTATAGTGCTAATGAGGAGGACAATGTCCAACATTTGAGAGAAGTGTTGGTAGTGTTAAGAAGGGAAAAGATGTATGCAGCCTTGAAAAAGTGTGTTTTTATGTCCCCTAATGTTTTGTTTTTGGGATATATTATTTCTGTAGAGGGCTTGAAAGTAGATGAGGCCAAGGTGGAGGCGATTAAAAAGTGGCCTAGACCCAGTTCTATTACTGATGTGAGAAGCTTCCATGGGCTAGCCTCGTTTTATAGGCGATTTATTACGCACTTCAGTAGCATAATGGCCCCGATTACGGAATGTATGAAGCAAAGTGGATAGTTTGACTGGACTGAACAAGCTGAGGCAGTATTCCAGGGAATTAAGGAATGATTGGTTACAGCCCCCGTTCTTATCTTACCAGATTTCCAACAACCATTTGAGTTGCATTTGGATGCCTCAAAGTTAGGCATTGGAGCTATGCTGAGTCAGAACCACAAACCAGTTGCTTATTTCAGTGAAAAACTATCTGGTTCAAAGCTTCGTTACAGCACGTATGATGTGCAATTTTGTGCAGTGGTTTAAGCAGTCAAACATTGGCGCCATTATCTGTTCCAAAGGGAGTTTGTACTGTTTAGTGATCATGAGGCCTTAAGGCATTTACACAGCCAAGATAAGGTTTCTGCCAGGCATGCTCAACGGGTGGCTTATCTTCAGCAATTTACTTTTGTGGTGAAGCACAAATCTGGTGTGTCCAACAAGGTGGCTGATGCATTAAGTAGGAGAAAAGGGCTGCTTGTTCACCTCTCCATTGAAGTACCAGGTTTTGCATCTTTTGCTGAATTGTATGATTATGACCCTTACTTTGTAGCCATTGTTCAGAAAATTCAAGGAGGGGAGCCATCAGAGTTTCATCAATGTGAGGACTTTCTCTTTAAGGGGAACCAACTATGCATTCCTGGTTGCAGTTTGAGGTTAAAATTATCCAAGAAGTTCATGGTGAAGGGCATGTGGGAAGAGATAGAACTTTGCAGTTGATTCAAACCAAATACTTTTGGCCATCCATGTGTAAAGAAGTGGATAAATATGTGAAGCGTTGTCAGATTTGTCAAGTTTCTAAAGGGGCAGCCACTAATACAGGTTTGTACTTGCCTCTGCCTTTTCCCTCTCAACCATGGGAACAAATCAGCATGGACTTTGTATTAGGGTTGCCATGAACTCAGCAGGGCAGTGATTCCATTTTTGTTGTGGTAGATCGGTTCTCCAAAATGGTGCATTTTATTCCATGTAAAAAAAACAACGGATGCAGTGAATGTGGCTCAGTTGTTTTTTAGAGAGCTTTACAAGCTACATGGGCTCCCAAGTCCGTTGTTTCTGATCGTGACACCAAGTTTCTTAGTCACTTTTGGAGAAGTTTATGGAAGCTTGTTAACACCCAACTGAACTTCAGCATTTCATACCATCCACAGACTGATGGCCAAACGGAGGTAGTCAATTGTTCTCTCGGCAATATGCTGCGGTGTCTGGTGGGGGAACATGTGAAGATTTGGGACCAGAAATTGTTCCAAGCTGAGTTTGCGCATAACTGAGCTGTCAACAGAAGCACGGGGTTCAGTCCTTTCGCTGTGGTATATTCAGTTGTCCCAAGAGGGCCCCTTGATCCTTTACCTCTTCCCGACAAGACCCGAGTGCATGGAAAGGCTAAAACTTTTGTGGTTGAATTGCAGTCTCTACATCACACTGTGCGTACTAATCTAGAACATGCTGCTGCAAGTTATAAAAGGGCTGCGGATAAGAAGCGTCGTTTGGCGGAATTTGAAGTTGGTGATTTTGTTTGGGCCATTCTGACCAAAGCTCGATTTTCTGCTGGGAATTATAACAAATTGTCTGCCAAAAAGATTGGTCCTGTGGAGATTGTGGAGAAAATTAATCCCAATGCTTATCGGTTAAAGTTGCCTAGCCACATTCGTACTGCTGATGTATTCAATGTCAAGCACCTGATTTCGTATGTGGGTGATTCCTCCGACGATGACAATTCAAGGGCGATTCTTTTCAGTAAGGGGAGAATGTTGTAGAGGAGCAAGCATTAGCTTATTTGGCTAAATTTTGCCATGAATAGTAATTTCAGAAAAATAGCCTGATTTCAGTGATTCTTAAGCCTAACTTTATTGGAAACAGGCCAACGATTCAAACTCATAGGCTTTAGCTATGAAGTCCGTCGCTTTTTGGCCAAAAAATGTCGTTTAGGCCTTCAATTTTGCAATTTACTGATTTTTTTTCCTATTTTGGTATTTTTTTCGATTTTTATTGTTTTTTCCCTTTTTGTTTGGGTTTCCTAGTTGGGTTAGGGTTTTGTTTAGGCAAGGATTTCCTTGTTTTGGGTTGGTTTATCTGTAGCCTATAAATAGGCCTTTCTTGGGTAGTTGTACTCAGTTTTTAATTGAATAAGAATTTCGAAATTAATTCCTTTTACCCTGCTTTTGTGAATTTTGCAAAATTCAATTAGTAGAAGACTATTATCCGGAATCATACGTGATCAACGGATTCTAGTATCCTTTGTTCGAGTTTCCGCTGCATCACAACTCCATCACTTCATCATCAATATTAATATGTTCACCTATCCACCCAATCATGCCCATATGTAGCATCCTTTTACAGATTTGTTAGGCGTATGTCAAAGTGAACTTGATTCCTTATTGATACTATTACGAAATCTGGTGTGAGTGGATGACATTTTCGAAGCAACGTGGACTCTCTCACAAGGGAGCCTCGAGATCGAGCAACCCTCCCTCGCGTGGGGTTTTTAGGATGAAAATTCAGCTTTGGAAAAATTAAATTAATTCATAAAAGAATCGAGACCTAAATCTCGATAGAATGTGAGTCGCCACCCGGTTTAGCTCAACCGGGAAATTACAGTGTAGCTGAACCGGACGAAGGGCCGTTAACTATCCAGAGATCTAGGTCCAAACAAGTCCCCTATTTCATGTCTAATCAAAATAAAATTTGGCCAATGTTCATAGATAGTATTTTATAATTCTAACATTTATTTTTATTAATAAAAGCATGCAGCGTATACACACGAATAAAAATAAAGCAGTAAATAATTAAATTATTACAACCCGATCGAATAAAAATAAAAACTCACAACCTCACTTTACAAACGCCTAAAATACACGAATGATCTAGATAATACAATCGCCTAAAATACATGAGTTCAGCTATTAAATACATCAAAAATGAAAATAAAAGTAACTAAAAGCTTCAAAACAGACGGTTAGCACAATTTATGGCATCCCACAAATAGGACTCAAATAGGATAGAATTGGGAAATTGGAAATTGGGAACATGCATTTAGTGGGGATAATCGGGTCGGCTCGGCTAGCCGGCCTGATTAGACCTGGAAAACATTTTGAAACGTCCCTGCATTTTGGTTTTGTGAGCAAACCATTTTGAAAACATTTTATTTTTCGGTTTACTTTAATTTAACTTGTGAAGTGGGTCGGTTTTCGAGAGAATTGGGTCTCCATCGTGACATTGTTCTAAATGCAATTATACTGAAAATTAAATTTAAGGTCGTGAAAGCACACAACAAAATTTATTTTTGATGATTTTCTGATTTTTTCTGAATTTTTATGATTTTTATGAATTTTTGTGGATTAAATTGGAAATTCTACCCCTAGACGGAAATTACAATCGTGCAGCTATAATTACAGCCATGCGCCTATAAATATAGTCGTAAGACTGTAATTACAGTCGTGCGATTGTAGATCATCAAAGTGCAAGAAATCGCCAAAATTTATTCAAATAAAACTAAAGCAACGGGAAATCAAGAACACTCGTACGACTGTAATTATAGTCGTACGACTATTCTTCACCACAAGAACAGTCGTAGGGCTATTCTTGATTTCCAGAAATAGCAAACCTGAAAATTGATTTTTCTGCACAAAAACACAGCAAATCACCCAGAAAAAGCAAGAAAATGAAGGTTTGAAGTATGTTTACCTTTGTGGCGCTGATCCACCATAGGATTAACCGCTGGAAACGCCCCAATCACCTCCCAATTGCTTTTTTTCCTTTTAGCTAAGGTTCCCAAAATCAAGTCCAAAACTTCCAAAATGTCACGAATTTTAATAGGTTTAAGGTATGAAATTGATTGAGTTTTAAGTGTCAAGTTATTAACCTATGATTTCTATCCAGTTTTAAACTTTAACACTTAAGAATCAAAAGGAAAAGAGGAGAAAAAGATTGAGTTTTTGTTGAGTTTTTCCTTTTCTCTCCTTTTTCTCTCTTTTCTCCATCAATTCCTCTCCCTCAGTTTCCTGCCAAATCTGCCAGAGCCAAAAGTCCCCTCTCTTTTATTTCTGGCTTTCTTTTGCTGAGAATTTGGGCATTAATTGACCCTCCCATCAATCCAAATTTTTTATTTCACAGGTATGGGCTGTTGTACTTGCTCTAATATTACAGTCATACGACTGTATTACAGTCGTACGACTGTAATACAAACCTATGACTATAATTACAGTCGTGGCACATTTTTTTTAAGTCTGGACAATTCCGGCGCTTACATCTGGTCTGAGGACAAAATAGACCTACTCAAGAATGACGTATAAAGTGACAACCGTGCATCGTTCTTGTGCGAATCGATCCAGTACTATGTCAACAACATGTACCTATATTCATGACTGACTTTACAAGTAGTATGGCTAGTTGAGAACTACCATACAGTCATCAAATATACAAGTTTGTGATTCTATTTGTTCCCATGATTAGAATAGACTTGGGATATGTTTTATTATTTTCAATTAATGGATACTCTATTCATGTTATAGCATAAGATATAAATGAAATAGATTATTACCTTTATTAATGTGACATAAATGATGTATATATATAAGAAATCTTAATGTATAATACAAAACAAAAGAATCCAATGCCCTAAGAACTAGGGCACACCAACAATCTTCCACTTGCACTAGTTCCAAGCTGGCATTGCCCTAATTCCTATAGACCTGGTATAACCATCGCGCTGTGTTTGCGGTAGCGCCTTGGTCAATGGATCAGCGACATTATTCTCGATGTTAACCCTATGCAATGATATGTCACCTTTGTTCATGATCTCCCGAATGAGGTGAAACTTTCTAAACACGTGTTTGGATCTCTTATATGACCAGGGATCCTTAGCTTATGCGATGGCCTCGTTATTGTCACAGAATACATCAACTGAGTCTAGGATAGTGAGTACTGCTCCTAACTCAGTTATAAACTTCTTAATACAAACAGCTTTCTTTACAGCTTTGCATGTAGCTATGTACTCATCTTCCATTGTAGAGTCAGTAATGCTGGCCTACTTTGAGGACCTCCAACTAATGGCACTGCCTTTCAGGAGAAAAACATAACTAGACTGTGATTGGTTTTCATCTTCATTGGTCTCAAAGCTTACATCAGTGTAACCTGACACTACCAACTCATCTTGACATCCATACACGAAGAAAGAATACTTAGTCTGGTTAAGGTACTTTAGGATTGCCTTGACTACCTTCCAGTGTTCCTTACCAGGATCCGACTGGTACTGGCTAGTCATACTTAGTGCAAACACGACATCAGGCCTCGTACATAACATAGAGTACATGATAGATCCTATAGCATAAGCATAAGGGATCTTTTCCATCCTCTCCCAGTCATTCTTTGTTTTAGGACCATCTTTCTTACTCAGCTTCAACCCATGGTCCATAGGCAAGAATCCTTTCTTCACCTTATCCATGCTGAATCTTTTCAGAACCTTGTTAATGTACGTGGCCTGACTTAGGCCTAGAAGCCGATTGGATCTATCTCTGTAGATCCTGATCCCTAAGATCATCTTAACTTCGCCAAAATCCTTCATTGCAAAGTACTTACTCAACCACTGCTTAAAGCCTTGCAGTACTAGTATATCGCCTCCAATGATAAGGATGTCATCAACATACATCACTAGGAAGGTGGAAACGCTCCCACTAACCATCTTATACACACAAGGCTCATCAGCATTCTAAGTGAAGCCATATTTTGTAATGGACTCATTGAATCTTTGATTCCAAGACCTGGATGCCTGCATCAATCCATAAATGGATCTTTGAAGCTTGCATACCCGGTTAGGGCAAGAACAAATGCTGAAAGAAAAAAAAAAGGAAAGAAGAAAATGAGAAAAGAAGAACACACTAACCAAAGTTCTTCTAAAAGGATGAATGATGAGCAGAATGTACCAAAACCAATAGCCAAGCGAGTGAAGAAAAGCCTAAGGAATGGAGGTCATGTCAACCCATCTGCTGGACCATCAATGGTATTTATCCTTGAACAAGGTACGCTTGTTTATCCTGATGGTTTTTATAGACCTAAGGTGACCTGTAGGAGAATAGACTGGGATTATTTAAGGAAAGAAGAATTCCTTTTTGTAGATTGATTTAGGTTTCAAAAATGGAGGAATTTTATGCAAAATTAATGAATCTATTTATCCCTCTCTAGTAACAGAGTTTTATGGCACATTAACAGATTTAGGGAATAGGGAATTTGAAGTGACTCTAAGGGGAATAAGTTGTAGTTTGAATGAAAATTTTTTGGCAAAAGTCTTTAATTTGCCTAGAACAGGAGCAAAAATAATCATCAGAACTTTGCTAGGAGCTTGTTGAATATTCCCTCTTATTACAAAATCCCATTTTCAAAACTTTATTTTTGTTACTTGTGTTGGATATGCCCTAGTCCGGAGGCATTGGTCCTTGTATTTGTATCATACATTTATTGGATTTATGTATTATACTTATTTGTGTTATTAATAAAGGCATTAATTCATTTATCATATCTATCTTGTGCAATATATTAAATGAAGTATCCAATGGACATATCCATATTCGTGATGACCAGTGTCATGCACTTGGCAGTAAGACCATGGATAGGATAAATGATATGACCATGAATAGATCCGTAGTCTGTTCCAGTCATGAGAATGAATGGAACAAGAGACTATCATTAACCTGGTTGTATGGCGGTGTCTTACCGGTCATTGGACATGGGATGTCAACCAAGTTAATGGGTACATGCATAAGGGGCATGGTACTGGATAGATCCACTAAATGAGAAATCCACATGGTATAGTATCACAAGTGATTCGCGTGTAGTCCTTGTATGGATCCTTTGACCTGACCATATGATGGTGTTGCATGTGAGGTCGCATACTTAGGGGTATGCCTAAAGCGCCTGTAATAGGGTGCCAAGTATGGGTGCTTTCGGGTATGTCACTTAGCATGGCAATGCTATGGATATGGAGAAGGGATTTGTCACTCAATAGTCCACTGAGAAGATATCACCGGCCTCTTGATGAATGTGACTGATAAGAGTGTGGCCACACCCAAACGAGTTGGAACTTGTTTGTGAGCTTCAGTGCATTCGGGATCAAGTTAATGTCCGGACACAAAAGAGGGTGATCAATCCATGCCTCTGTGTTGGACATGGATATCAATGACATGGGATATACAAGTTTAAACTACAGGGTTATGATAACAGTTAGACTGCCATATCCATCTTGATTGGGGGCTGCAGTGGCTTGCTAGAGCCCAACTGCAGTCTGTGGGCCACAGGCCCACTGCCAACATAAAGATGGGCCCACAAGATCGTACACATTAAGCGACTGAACACCGACTTAAGGAATCATATGTATGCTTGGAGTATACACTCTGGAGAGAGAGGTATATATATTAATTATATTATAAAGATCAATTGAATTGATCATAATAATAAAATTAATATATATTTAATTGGCTCTTCATAATTAATTGGATTAATTATGAGATTATTTCTTGGGTGAAAATATTCATAAGTATAGGTTTACATATGATTTTATCTGTGAAGATCTAATTTTAATTTGATGGATTAAATTAATTGGTCAAACTAGTTTTAATTTAAATGTAAATAATATGTTACTTGGTGTAATATATTAAATACATGGGTAAATTAATGTTGGGCTTGAAATTAATTTAAACCAGACTAATTAAAATAAGATTGGGCCTGAATTAAGAGAAGGAAGCCCGCACAAATGAAAGAGCTAAGTTGGGCCAAAATTCCTTTAGGAATTTCAGCCAACCTAGGGTTTATTAGCCCTAGGAATTTCAACCTACATAGAAGAAAAAAGACAAGCCAACCGAAAATCTTCCGGCCTCCCTCTCCAAAGTTCGTGTTTTCTAACGCTAGCACGGGTGGTGTTCGTTAGGCGTTCGTGTACGTGAACGAGAAGGGTTTCTACTTTGATTCCTGCAGTCTGCATCCATCTCTTGAAAGAGATATTCCTGGTAAGAGATTTATCTCTTTCTATTAAATTTTTGTTTTTCCAATTTCCATCTCAATTGCTCTTGGGCACGGATTTGAGGAAATCATCGCGTTCTTCCGCTTTACTTAGGTGATTTCTGGTGACAAATTCCAACAACTTGAATGGCACCTTTAGAAATTTTCACTTGTTAAACTCCACTTTCTTTACCCCCCCCCCCCCCCCTAAAGTCCTTAAGTCTTGCTATAGTGGACACTTTTAATATGTGCTTCACTTGGCATGTGATTAAAAGGCCATCAATTTACCCTCAATTATGGCCCATTATATGACCAATCTTAGAGGGTCATCTCCTGTGCCTCATGGAATGGTGCTAACCAAATTCTTCCACCATTACTAAATTCCCACAGAAAATCTCACTACTTTCCCTGTTGGTCCAAAATCAGTTCTGAACAAGTTTACCATAGAAAATAGTATTAGGCTGAACCAACGCAAATTGTGAATCCCTACTATTCCTCTAGACTGTGAAGTTTTAGAACATGAGTCAGAACATGTGAGAGATAATAATGAGGAGTACCATGTAGTAGATACTGAGGACAGGCAAATAGAGAGTGCACAAGAGAGCTTTGTGAGAGTATAAGCCATTCAGAAAAATAATGAAAATGAAGGTAGCTCATATAGAGTTAACGCATCTGATAGTGTGACTGGTAAGGAACACAGTTTTGTCAACCTTGACAGCTTGGATAAAGGGGTATCTAAGAATAGTTGCATTCTTGAAATTTTTGGGAGGAATATGCATCCTTAAGACAGGACTGATGCATTCTTTGTCACTATTATGGAAGACTTTCAGACACCTAATGTGTTTAATGGAATATATTTGTTAGCAACAAAAGCAGAGAGAACCTGTGATAGCCACATTTCTAAAAATGGGTTGTCTCAGGATGATAATGATCTTTTTTAGTCTCTAGGAGAGTTAGGTCCCACCTTTAACACTATCTTTATATCTATTAAGGAGCCTGATGCGTCTCTTCCTCTTTCATCTATGGCTTCCTCAAGCTCAAATCCCTCTCTATCTCCACCTAATTCCACTCATAGCCCTTTAAAGACACCTACTGGAAATTTCTACATTGATAAGATCATTGAAGGCATTCTTAATTCACCCTTCTCCAAAGTCCTCAATAGTTACTCCTTTCAGTGTCTTCATCCAGATTTAATTAAAATGGCTCAGTAGTACCAATCTCCTACCTCTAAGTATTGAATCACCAACTCCCTCTTCTCCAGTCATTAACATTCCCATTGATCCTCTCCATTTTGAAGTTCCACTTGAGTTCCCACATATCCACTTCACTTCCACCCAAGGCCATATCAGGACCACTGCATTTACCTTAGAGTCATCACTTAAGGTTACAGTTGAAGTGCTCATGATTGCTCAAACTATGATGAACTCCCATATCTTTTAGCAACTTTTAGATGCTCTCACCGATGTGCAGATACAGATCATGAAGATGGAGTCCAAGATCATGAATATTGTGCAATATCAGGAAGAAACTCTTGCTAGAGTCACACGGGAGGTGAGAGAACTTTCAGCGAAAGTGGATTTGATGCATTTCATGGTTTCACAGCTTTATTCTAACAAGTCCAAGACTACTGCTCCATCTACCTCTAACTAGCCATGAAGTCTAAGTTTGTAAAGTTCTTTGGCTTTGGGTGCAGTAAGATCCTTTAGATGGCATCCTGCTTTGAAGCCTCTGGTCCTATTGTTGGGATTCGTCATCGAAAAAATAATAGGGCGCAGTAGAATTACACAGATTAAAATTTCCTAGAATCCACCTATCGTGTTCGATTACCATTGATTAGAATCAAAACAAATTTGAATCAAGAGAGATTAAACTGATCTGATTCGTCTCTTCTAGAGACTACTGCAGAATCAATTCTTTAAATGATCTCTAAAGTCTGGTGTACGATCAACTGTCGAGCGAGAACCGGTGCTAGCCGAAGAGTGAAGGAATGGAAGAATAAGTATTGAAATTTTCGGTTGTTGGAGCTGCCTTAGAACTGGCCAAAATTCACCAATATATTTTAAGGTTAGGGCTGATTTTTTTCCACTTAAGCGTGCCTTATATAGTCCTTCTATAATTAGGTTTCTATTTAGGTTAATTAAACCCAAGCCTAATAGGATTTGGATTACATAAATAAACCTTATACCAAAAGGTTTATACTATGTAATTTAATCCTATTTGGCTAATTTAATTACCCCTAAATAAAATTAAATCGCACTTAAGAGAATACAATACATGTATTTAATTTTCATTCTTAGGAAAATAATTTAATTAATTGTCTACTTTATGTAATTCAATTAATTGTCTACTTAATGTAATTCAATTAATTGATTAATTAATTAATTACATTATGTAAACTAATTAATTAAATAAAATCAATCCAATGTTAATTAATTACCTTGACACCGAATGTCAACTAATTAATTAACGCATTCCTTCTAATGTACATTACATGTACAAATTCTATAAATTCCAGCTCAGTTGATCTTTGTGCATGATCCTATGGGTCTGTCCTTATGTTGGCAGTGGGCCCAAGGCCCACAGATTGTAAGTTGGTTCTAGCAAACTGTTACAGTCCCTAATTAAGATAGAGATACAACAATATGTTGAAGACACTTAACTAGTAGTAATCTCACAGTGTCCTTTGCCAAATGACATCGACATGAATAAACAAGAGGCACGGTGTTCGTCATCCTCTTCTACTGTTCATTATATTTCTTGATCCTGATTGAACTGATTAATTAAATAAGCAATCAACTTATTTGGGTATGGCTATACACTTATCAGTCTCACTCATCAAGTGGCTAGTGATATCATCTCGGTGTTACCCTAGTGGCAATTCCATCACTTCATTATCAATATTAGTAGGTTCACCGATCCACTTTATCATACCCGTATTTAGCATCCTTTTACAGACCTTTTAGGTGTATGTCAAAGTGAACCAGATTCCATATTAACATTATAAGGAAATCTAGTCTGAGGACAAAAGAGACCTACTCAAGAAAGACCTATGACGTGACAACCATGTGGCTTTCTTGTATGGATCAATCCATTCCCATGTCAACAATATGTACCTAAATTCACGACTGACTTTACAAGTACTATGGCTAGTTAAGAACTACCAAACAGTCATCGAATATACAAGTCTGTGTTTTAATTATCAATCAATGGATATTCTATTCATGTTATAGCACAAGATATAAATGGAATAGATTAGATACCTTTATTAATGTGACACAAATGATGTATTCATACTGTTGGGATTCGTCATCGGAAAGATAACGTGGCACAGCAGAAAATACACCGTTTAAAATTTCCTAGAATCCACCTATCATGTCCAATTACCGTTGATTGAAATAAAAACAATTTGAATCAAGAGATTGAACTCACCAGATTATGTCTCTTCTAGAGACTGCTGCAGAATCGTTTCTTAAAATTGATCTCTACAGTCCGGTGCACGATCAACTATCAAACGGGAACTGATGCTAGTCGAAGAACGAAAGAAATTGCACCAAAGAATTCGGCTATTGGGGCTGATATTGTTGCTGGCCGAATTTCCTTAGTGCCTAGGGTTAAAAGAGTGATTTTTCCCATAAATGTGCCTTTATAGTCCTTATGCAATATGGACTCCAATTTGGTTAAGTAAACCTAAGCCCATTAGGATTTTAATTGCATATTTAAATCCTTATTCCATAAGATTTATAATATATAATTTAATTCCATATGGCTTGATTTAATTACCCCTAATTAAAATAAAATCACACTTAAGAAAATAATTTAATTAATTATTTACTTTATGTAATTCAATTAATTAATAAATTAATTAATTACATTATGTAAACTTATTAATTAAATTAAAACAACCCAATGTTAATTAATTACCTCGACACCGAATGCCAACTAATTAATTAACTCATTCCTTCCAATGTACATCACATGCATAATATCTATACGTTCCGGCTCAGTTGATCTATGTGCATGATCCTATGGGTTTGTCTTTATGTTGGTAGTAGGCCCAAGGCCCACAGACTGTAAGTGGGTTCTAGCAAACCATTACAGGCCCCAATTAAGACTGAGATGCAGCAGTCTTTAGAAGGCACTCACCTGGTAGTAATCTCATAGTGTCCTTTACCTAACGATATTGATATTAATAAACAAGAGGCATGGTGTCCGTCATCCTCTTCTTTTGTTTATTATACTTCTTAATCTTGAGTTGACTGATTAATCAAATAAGCAACCAACTTATTTGGGCATGGCCATACACTTATCAGTCCCACTCATCAAGTGGCCAGTGATATCATCTCGGTGTTACCCGAGTGGCAATTCCATCACTTCATCATCAATATCAACATGTTCACCTGTCCACCCAATCATACCCATATTTAACATCCTTTTATAGACCTGTTAGGCGTATGTCAAAGTGAACTGGATTCCATGTTGATACTATAATGAAATCTGGTCTTAGGACAAAAGAGACCTACTCAAGAAAGACCTATGGCGCGACAACCATGTGGCTTTCTTGTGCGGATCGATCCAGTCCCATGTCAACGACATGTACCTATAATCATGACTAACTATACAAGTACTATGGATAGTTAAGAACTACCATACAGTCATCAAATATACAAGTCTGTGGTTCTATTCGTTCCCACGATTAGAATAGACCTGGGTTGGGTTTTATGATTATTAATCAATGGATACTCGACTCATATTATAGCACAAGATATAAATGAAATAGATTAATTACCTTTATTAATGTGATATAAATAATGTATTCATACATGACTCTTAATGTATAATACAAAATAAAAGAATCCAATGCCCTAAGAACTAGGGCACACCAACACATACAATAAATCTTAATGTATAATACAAAATACAAGAATCCAATGCCCTAAAAACTAGGGCACACCAACAATCTCCCACTTGTATTAGTTCTAATCAGGCATTGCCCTCATTCCTATAGATCTGGTATGACCATCATGGTGTGTCTGTGGCAGTACCTTGGTCAATGGATCAGCGACATTATTCTTGGCGTCAACCCTCTACAATGATATGTCACCTCTGTTCATGATCTCCTGAATAAGGTGAAACTTTCTGAGCATGTGTTTGGATCTCTTATTTGACCGGGGCTCCTTAGCTTCTGCGATGGCCTCGTTGTTGTCACTAAAAAATAGCAAAAGGGTCCAGGATAGTGTGTACTGCTCCTAACTCAGTTATGAACTTCTTGATCCAAACGGCTTCCTTTACAGCTTCGCATGCAACGATGTACTCAACTTCCATTGTAAAGTCAGCAATGGTGGCCAGCTTTGAGGATCCCCAACTAATGGCACCACCATTCAGGAGAAAAAAATAACCAAACTGTGACTGGTTTTTGTCCTCATCAGTCTCAAAGCGTGCATCAGTGTAACCTGACACTACCAGCTTATCTTGACCTCCATACACTAAGAAAGCATCCTTAGTCCGGTTAAGGTACTTTAGGATTGCCTTGATTACCTTCCAGTGTTCTTCCCTGAGATCCGATTGGTACTGGCTAGTCAAGCTTAGTGTAGACGTGACATCAGGCTTCGTACATAACATGGAGTACATGATAGATCCTATAGTAGATGCATAAGGGATCTTTTCCATGCTCTCCCGGTCCTTCTTTGTTTTAGGACCATCTTTCTTACTCAGCTTCAACCCATGGCATATAGGCAAGAATCCTTTCTTCTCCTTATCTATACTGAATCTTTTCAAAACCTTGTCAATGTACGTGGCCTGACTTAGGCCTAGAAGCCGATTGGATCTATCTCTGTAGATCCTAATCCCTAAAATCATCTCAGTTTTGCCTAAGTTCTTTATTACGAAGCACTTACTTAACCACTGCTTAACCCCTTGCAGTGCTGGTATGTTACCTCTAATGATAAGGATGTCGTCAACATATAGCACTAGGAATGTGGAAACGCTCCCACTAACCATCTTATACACACAGGGCTCATTAGAATTCTGTGTGAAGCCATATTCTTTAATGGCCTCATTGAATCTCAAATTCCATGACCTCGATGCTTGCTTCAATCCACAAATGGATCTTTGAAGCTTGCATACCTGGTTAGGATACTTTGGATCGATAAAACCCTCAGGTTGTGTCATATACACATCCTCAAGTAGCTTTCCATTTAGGAAAGTGGTCTTAATGTCCATCTACCATATCTCATAATCGTACCATGCAACTATAGCTAGTAGTATCCTAATGGATTTGAGCATGGCAACTAGTGAAAAAGTTTCATCATAGTCAATACCTTGAACTTGCCTAAATCCTTTTGCCACCAATCGTCCCTTGAAGGTGTTGTCGGCTTTTAACTTGAAACACCATTTGCAACCTATCACCTTAGCACCCGGAGGTGGATCCACCAAGTTGTACACTTGGTTATCGTGCATAGATTGTATCCCGGCCTCCATGGCTTTGTGCCATTGATCTAAGTGTGGGCTTTCAATAGCCTCCTGATAGGTCTTGGGCTCCTCTTGGTCAACGACCATAAGGTCCTTATCATCAGTCACGAGAAAGCAGTACCTCTCTGACTGATGATGTGTCCTACCAGACCTTCTAAGGTCCTATGTAACCAGCTCAGCTTCTTCAATTTCCTAAGTCACTGGTTTGGTTCCCAAAGCATCCTTAGCATTAGCTGCAGGAGTTTATGAATCTTGAACTTTAAAAAGTTGAACATTACTCCTACTGTCTCTCTTGGAAAGGAATTCCTTATCCAAGAAGACTATATTGCTAGCTTTGAAAACTTTGTTTTCTGCTAGATTATAGAAGTAATAACCCTTAGTTTCCTTAGGGTAACCCATAAACTGGCACTTGATAAATTTGGACTCGAGCTTGCCTCTTGTCAATTTCTTGACATATGCATCACAACCCCAAATCTTCAAGAAGGAAACATTGGGCTTTTGGCCCTTCTATAGTTCATATGTCGTTCCATCAACTGCCTTACTTGGTGTATTATTAAGTATATAAGCAACTGTCTCTAAAGCATATCCCCAAAAGTAAAGAGTGTAACATGACTCATCATCGAGTGGACCATGTCTAGCAAGGTCCTATTCCTCCTTTTCGACACTCCATTCCACTAGGGTGTACCAGGAGGAGTGAGTTGGGATAAAATCTCATACTCTCTCAAAAACAAGTCAAACTCTTGGCTCAAATATTCACCCCCTTGGTCAGACCGAAGTGCTTTTATTTTCTTGCTAAGCTGGTTTTCTACTTCGTTCTTAAAGTCCTTGAATCTCTGAAGAGTCTCGGACTTATGCTTCATCAGATACACGTAATCGTATCTG
This sequence comes from Euphorbia tirucalli, assembly GCA_039660915.1. NCBI lineage: Eukaryota > Viridiplantae > Streptophyta > Magnoliopsida > Malpighiales > Euphorbiaceae > Euphorbia > Euphorbia tirucalli. Next base: position 23,191,175 of record CM077632.1, read on the forward strand.
CTAAAGTCATCCTTGAAGGTAACAAAGTACAAAAAATCTGATCTAGCACTAGTGCTCATTGGGCCGCATACATCAGAATGTATCAACTCCAATAGCTTTGAGGCCCTTTTCAGCAGTCTTGCTAGAAGGCGCCTTTGTCATCTTGCCTATTAAACAAGATTCGTATGTGTCATAAGACTGGATGTCAAATGACCCTAGCACTCCATTAGAGTGAAGCCTAGTTATGCGCTTCTCATTTATGTGGCCAAGTCGACAATGCCAAATGTAAGTGGGATTAATTTCATTTTGTTTAATCCTTTTAGTATTTATATTATAGATTGAACTTTCACGTTTTAGATCAAGGATATATAAACCATTTTGTAGAAATGTTGTTCCATAAATAACATTGCCACATTGTATAGAAATTCTACCATGTCCAATATTGAAAATGAAACCAGAAATATCCAACAAAGAAACAAAAATAATATTCCTGCGCATCGCAGTTACAAAATAACAGTTTCTTAATTCCAAAACAAGTCCACTAGGCATCTCAAAGAAGTACTCTCCGATCTCCATGGCCTGAACTCAAACGCCATTGCCAACTCGAAGATCCACTTCTCTAGATCCTAACAATCTCTTATTTCTTAGTCCCTATGCATTTGAACAAATGTGAGAACCACATCCAGTGTCTAAAACCCAAGATGTAGAAATAGCCAAATTAATCTCAATGACATAAATACTTGAAGCATCAGACTTGCTCTTCATTTGTTCCCTTAGCTTTGGACACAAGCTCTTCCAGTGCCCCTTCTCACGACACTCACGGCAGACATCTTTAGGAGAAGCAACCTTGCTTTAGGGTGGGCCGCCACCTTCTTACCCTTAGCCTTAGCCTTAGATTTGGCCTTCGCAATGGGCGTATTGCCCTTGTTCACCAGTAGTACTTCAGGAGTCTTCTTAATAGACTGCTCATCAAGCTTGAGCATGCGATGCAGCTCAACAACTGATATCAAGACCCTGCATGTGGTAGTTCATGATAAATTGGTTGTAAGACTCAGGAAGTGCCCCGAGAATAATGTCTACTACCAAGTCCTGTGGAACTGGAGAGCTGAGGTGGGCAAGTGTATTAATATACCCCTTCAACTTTAGCACATAAGTGCTAACAGAAGTCTCGGCTGCCATTGCAGTCGTGCAAAGTGCCTTAATAGTCAGGTAACGTTCCTGACGAGCTTGATCTTAGAACATCTTTTTAAGTTGATCCATCATCTCATAAGCATGCTACTCCATCAACTGTTTTTAAAGATCAGAGGCCATGGTACCCAGTATAAGGCACGAGACATCTCGGTCATCCCTCACGTGCCGATCGTACTGCTCCACCATCGCTATGGTGACGCCTCGACCTCCGGGAGGACCGACTGGTAAAGGAGCATCTAGTACATACTCCTTGAACTCTTGTCTAAGAACTATTTTTAAGTTCCTAGCCCAGTCCAGGAAGTTTATCCCCGAAAGCTTCTCCTTCTCCAGGTGTGACCTAAGTGAGAATGAATTGTTGTAGCCATTTTATATTGCTAGTGTGAAAATGGGATTATCTACATGGAAGAAATCATTGCTTGAGTTAGAAATAAAGGACTTTTGCCAATCAAATTAATAATACAATTTTAATTTGTTTGTTAGTGATGTTAATTAGCTAACTTCACCAAGGTGCACAACTCCTCAATGATTGACCGAACTAGGGCTCGCTAACCGATCATTGATTCATTTGGTAGGACAAACTATCCAATCCCTCGATGAAGGACTCTTGGTTTGATGGGCTTATTGACACTTTACCCATCTGTGCTTAGGGCCTGCTCTGAGCTAATGCTACCCATGTTGAGTCAAACCACCATTCACATGTTAACCATACCAAGTATCCTAACCCTCGACGGCCCACCGAATACTACAATGTACCCAGCTCGGGCATGGTGCATATTGCAGCATCAATGGGAGAAAGGGGTGTGAATGTGGGAAGCACTTTTAAACGGCTCAATATTTTAATTTTCGGATTAAAATTAAGTGATACGACTTAATATGCATAATCACGGGTTATAATCTGGTGATCCATACTTCCTTATTATATAATAAATGCAATAGCATACTTAATTTAAAATAATGAGATCCTATTACAACCTAATGAAAAACTAGATATCCTATCTAATTCTTCATGGCCCGGACTGCAATCCTTCTTGGGCTCCCACCCTGGGCTTGCTCCATCTAGGCCTTCCTTCATACTTGATGCAATTACAATAATTTCACTTAAAATAAAATCTATTCTAAAATTACATCGAAATAAAAGAAATGACACGCAGGCCATATTTCCCAAAAAATTAATTACAACCGATAATAATATAGGGCCCATAGAACTCAACACAACATTTCAAACAAAGTACGTGTCGTGCACATACATACCAATATGATGCATGATCATGGCATTCCAAATTATAAATATAAATGTTAAGCTGAGTTACTTAGGATGAGATCGCCAATTTTAACAAATGTGACTAAGGCCCAAAAAGGTACAATGGATAACATCCATTAATGCAAAATTAACAATTTTGCTCGCACTGGAATTTGGGTTGTCACAAAGTTGAAATTTAGCTCTCCCAATTTTAACCGATGCCACAGTTTATTGGGCCAATTTCACAAAGTCCATATTCAGTTTAATATGCAAAACAATTAAATTAAATATGTATGCCAACATAATAATCAATTTAAATACAAATTAATTCAAAATAAAGTATTTTAATTTAATTTGCATTACGGGCCAGGGTATAAAAAAAATTACCCGCGAAATCCAAAACCAGACCCGAGCCTTGCACGACGGTGCTGCTGCCACTGTAGCAGGCTGCAGCTACAGCCTGCTGTAGGAGATAGGAATCACAATTTGCGATTCCCTTCTCCCAAAACTATAATATTTTTTTTAAACACAAAAAAAATCCAGCCAAGAACAAAAAATAACAGCAGCAATATCAATCCAATAAACCCGAAATTAAAACTAACGACGGAAAGAATCGAGAAAAACAATCGAGAAAAATTATCAAAACCCGAAAAACAATTCTTGAAACCTATTCTTTATTCAAAAACGCTTTCAAGAATCAAAATCCAATCAATCTAATGGGCAAAACCTAGGCTCTGATACCACTATTGGGATTCATCATCGGAAAAATAATAAGGCATAGCGGAATTACACTGATTAAAATTTCTTATAAATTGTGTCTGGTTACCATTGATTAGAATCAAAACAAATTTGAATCGAGAGAGATTAAACTCACTGGATTTGACTCTTTTAGAGACTACTGCAGAATTAATTCTTTAAGCGATCTCCAAAGTTTGATGCACGATCAATTATCGAGTGGGAACCGGTGCTAATCGAAGAGTGAAGGAATGGAAGAATAAGTGCTGAAATTTTTGGCTGTTGGGGCTGCCTTAGAGCTGGCCGAAATTCACCAATATATTTAGGGTTAGGGCTGATTTTTTTCCACTTAAGTGTGCCTTGTATAGTCCTTCTATAATTAGGTTTCTATTTAGGTTAATTAAACCCAAGCCTATTAGGATTTGGATTACATAAATAAACCTTACACCAAAAGGTTTATACTATGTAATTTAATCCTATTTGGCTAATTTAATTACCCCTAAACTAAATTAAATCACACTTAAGAAAAAACAATACATGTATTTAATTTTCCTTCTTAGGAAAATAAGTTAATTAATTGTCTACTTTATGTAATTCAATTAATTGATTAATTAATTAATTACATTGTGTAAACTAATTAATAAAATAAAATCAATCCAATGTTAATTAATTACCTTGACATCGAATGTCAACTAATTAATTAATGTATTCTTTCCGATGTACATTACATGTACTAATTCTATAAGTTCAGGCTATGTTGACCTATGTGCACGATCCTATGGGTCTGTCTTTATATTGGCAGTGGGCCCAAGGCCCACAGACTGTAAGTGGGTTCTAGCAAACCGTTACAGTCCCCAACTAAGACAGAGATACATCAGTCTGTTGAGGACACTTACCTAGTTGTAATCTCATAGTGTCCTTTGCCAAATGACATCGATATGAATAAACAAGAGGTACGGTGTCTGTCATCCTCTTCTGTTGTTTATTATATTTTTTAATCTTAAGTGAACTGATTAATCAAATAAGCAATCAACTTATTTGGGTATGGCCATACACTTATCAGTCCCACTCATCAAGTGGCCAATGATATCATCTCGGTGTTCCCCGAGTAGCAATTCCGTCACTTCATTATCAATATCAATATGTTCACCGATCCATCCAATCATACTCATATTTAGCATCCTTTTACAGACCTGTTAGGCGTATGTCAAAATGAACTAGATTCCATATTGTTATTATAATGAAATTTAGTCTGAGGACAAAAGAGACCTACTCAAGAAAAACCTATGACGTGACAACCATGTGGCTTTCTTGTGCAGATCGATCCAGTCCCATGTCAACGATATATACATATATTCACGACTGACTTTACAAGTATTATGGGTAGCTAAGAACTACCATACAATCATCGAATATATAAGTCTATGATTATATTCGTTCCCATGATTAGAATAAAATTGGGATATGTTTTATGATTATCAATCAATGAATACTCTATTCATGTTGTAGCATAAGATATAAATGGAATATATTAGACGCCTTTATTAATGTGACACAAATGATGTATTCATATAATAAATCTTAATGTATAATACAAAATTCAAGAATCCAATGCCCTAAGAACTAGGGCACACCAACACATATCTCAACTATTTTATGAACTATTTTGATATTTTAGTTTTATTTAGTGGACCATTATCTATCTCTACCTTCAAATATGGAACAAGTATTTTGGTTCTTTGGCCAAAATATGGCAGTGAATACTTGTTTCATCTAAGTATGGCTCTTTATTTTCTCTCTCATTGGTTATTATTCTTATGACTTTTGCTCTTTACTTTTGCTTACGACAAAGGGGAGAGTTAATCATATCTTGATATGATTACTTATCCATCTAATTACAGGTTGTGTGTGATTTGCTTACAGATTGATATGATATCTGTGATATGCTTATAGTATTATAATGCATGCATTTGTCCATGCTGGTGTTGAGATCTGTGCTATTGATTTGAGTGCTATGCCGAGCACGGTGTATATTTATTATGTGCTGACTAGTACTGAAAACTGTCATTATTTATTGATGTCATAGTATGCTGGCATTGTATATATAGTGACATATATGTTAAAGTAGTGTAAGTTGTTGATATGTTTCTTAACTGGTATATGTTTTTAACTGGTATGCTGCTATAACTATACTAATATCATGATCTGACAAATAGGCATTAGTTGTATTTGATAGTTTTTAAGACCTATGGACATATGCAACTTAGTGAAGTTGTTGGTATGATATTTAGTGATATGGATCTTAGTGATCTAGTAGCATTCTATGGCTGCATATGTATAAATGCTTTATGATACAAATATGCTATCATAACTACTATTGTAGGACTAGTTTTGACATATACTGGTTATTATTTGCTTGTATTCACTACATTGTGATAACAATAACTGGTTCCTAGTTTACTATGTCCTGGCATCCTATTTTGTCAAGCATTCTTGATATATGACACTTGTATGATTTAATAACCTCTATTAAGGTCTTTACTCATATGATGCAAAGTTGGCATATGTGGTAAAATGCATATGTACTGGTATATATGTCATGATATGTGCTGGAATGGCTCTTACATATGTGACATGGAATGAAGTGTCATGAACCTTACAAGTTTATTAATGCACTGATATGGTTTGATACGTAGCTACTGGTATACATAAATGGCTACTGATATACTTTGCTACTGATATGCAGAATACTGCAACTGTGTGTCTATATAATATGTTATCATGCACTTGGTTCTATTCTGATAAGGGTGTGTGAATATTGTTTTAAGTGCCAATATGATATGTAGATACATGGTCTAGTGCTGCTATTAATGACTGCTAAAATTTAGTCCATATACTACATACATCATATCCTTGATAATATCTTGACAGGCATTGGACTTGGATGGAACATATGCACTATGCTTGACTTTATACTCTTGCTGATATATAGATCTTGTGTGCTAATAAGCATATGATATGCTGATATGGCATGAAAAGGCAAAAATTATGTATCCAAGTGATCAGGATGTGCAAATTATATAAGACATATATATATTGCCAAACAGATACAACATACTGCATATGTCAAGAAATACCATGAAAGATTAATAAAATATTCCATGTATGCATATCAAATGATCTAGTTTATAACATGAAGTTCATTCTTCTTGATACAAAGTTTTTTTTAAGGAATATCCTCAAAACAAAATTTATTTATCCTAGGCCAATTAGATTTAATTTTGTTTATATTGAGGCTTTCATGGATAAAAAAAAATTTTGTTTAGTCCAACATGAAATCACTGTCAAGCTTTTTGGGCTAATATAAAAATAAAATAGGCCAGTTTTCAAAATAAGTTTTATATCCTATACAAAAGCCATTCTTTGTAAAATCAGTTATTAAAAGAATTTTTCGAACTTGGGAAGGTTTTGAAAAAATTCGAAGTAACTAATTTTCAAATAAGATACACTTTCTGATCTTCTCAAATCTCATTTTGTAGATAAATTTTCTTAAAGTAGAATTTCTTAAAATTCATTTAAGAAAAATTCATCAGGAGATCACAACTTCAGGGGGAGCTTATTTCACACTAAACAAAACAAATTATCCTAAAGATTAATTTTTATCTCTTCATTAAAATCAAGATATTATAGGGTTGTCATCATAAAAAACGGGGAGATTGTTGAACCTTGTTTTGATAAAAAAAAACTTTATATTTTGAAAATGATAAATTAATAAATATTTTGAGAATTAATTAAAAATAAATGTGATTTTATTTTTAATTAGTTAACAAAGTATAAGATGAAGAAATACATCATAGACATGGAAAGATATTATAAAAAAAAGGATAAAAAGTTTGGAGTAATAAGATAAACATTGTTTCAGGAAGCTGAAGACATAAAAAATTCTTTTACAAATGTTCAGAAGCCTAAACACTGTATAACGGACACATTTAGATACCTAAAAAAGTTAAATTCAAATATTCCGAGTTTTGAACATTATATAATGGCCACACCTGAAGAAAGTTAACTCAAATCTTCAAAGACTTGAACACTGTATAACAGATACATTCAAAGACCTGAAGAAGTTCTTTACAAATCTTCAGAGGGCTAAACACTATGCAACGGCTAGTTTCAAAGACCTGAAGGAAATCATAATTAAAGCTTCGGAGGGGTGAATACTGTGCAACAGTTCTCTTCTCCAAACCACTTCTCCAATGCCTATAAATAGAAGATAATTGCAACCATTTCAACTTGGTAAGACAATTTGCAAGGCATACAATACAATAAAAGCAATCAAAGTATTCTTGAGTAGTCTTTCCAACAAACTTCAAAGAGAGCAATTGAAAGAATTCAAGTCTTCATCAACGCAATTCATACACTTTCAAATACAATATTTTGAGAGAATTGTTAAATCACACTAAGTAATATTAGTGTGAGGGGGAGCTTTGTTGTTGAAGTTTTATTAATAATGTTTTATAAAAGTTTTGTTGTTGATCTTTGAAAAACAACAAGTTATAAAAGTTTGGTGTTTGAGCTTGCAAAAAACATCGACTGTCTCGATCATAGACCGAAGAAAGATCACTATCTTAATCATAGACAGAAGTAGGATTGATTGTCCAGATCTTAGATTGAAGAAAGATCACTTGGTTTGATTCTTACCATTAAAGGAATTGTAGTGGAAAATCTCAAGTACTTCATTTGGGGACAGGAGTAGGACAATTGGCCCAAACCTGAATAAATCTCAGTGTCACAATCTATCCCTGCTCTCTTTAAATACTTCCATTTATATTTATGTATTTATTTTCAGTAGTAATAGCCTTTAGAGATTTTATTTAAATTTTTCAAAATCAATTATATTAATAAGTTTTACAAATTATTTTATTACTTATTTTTTTAGTAAAACTGTTTGTTGGGCAAAATTGCTTTTGATTATAAAGGTTTCCACAAAAGATTTTTTATTTGGATATATATACTATTCACCCCCCTTCTAGTTTATCTCTAAGCCTATTTGGGACTAACAGTTACCTTCTTCTATCTTAAAAGAAAAAGAGAAACATCTCTCCAATTCCATAGATGGTATTTTCTAGTGACCTTTTTTGTATTATGTACAACTTGTAATTATTTACTTTTGTTTACTCTGAGATATTTTTCTCCAGTTTTAGCTTATTACTTTATAATATTTCCATGCTCTTTGATGTATTATTTTCCTTTGTGTTTACAAAATGTATGTCTATATAGAGATATCAAACCAATGTATAAATGGTTTGATTATGAAAACTAAAAAAAAAAATAGATAAACAAACAACACATCATTCACCATTTGGATAGTTGTGTTCAGATAGTCGTCTGCTGGAATTTTACCTATACTTAAAAGTTTTACAGGTGCTAGAAGTTTTAAAGTTTCTTCTGTAATGAGCTTAAATCGTTTATTGACTCGAAGTCTTATTAGCGACTACATGGTCTGGTCAAATTGTGTAGCAACTAATCCTGTTGGTTTCCTTTCTTTTCTCATGTCGTTTTGTTTTTGTGTGCATGAATGTACAATGCTTACTGAAATTATTTTCTAAGAACAAAATTTGCATAAAGTCATGGTTAATCTCAAAATCAACAAGAATTTGAGAATCTATTCCTTGGACTTGCGTATAATATAATGCATGATAATACGTATATTAAATTATTATCTAAAATTGTGCGCATAGTAGATTTTAGAAACTATTTGATAAAATCACTTCAAAAACTTGCTCACGTAAGAAAAATATTAGATTAAGAATTCAAATAATTGAAATAAAAAAATGCAAAAATTTGACACAAGAATTCATCATTAAAAAAATTCATAATTCTAATTTAAAAGGAATCTATAATATGTGATATTGTAAACACTGCGCAACGCATGGATTTTTTATTAGTAAAAAGTAAAAGTTAGAAACAATTAATTTACCAAATGAACGGATGATTTTTAGAACTGTCATTCCAAGCATGAGTGGTTGTTGAGGTCAGTTGAACTGTAAAAATCAAATCCATCACGGCAAAATCAAATTTTCGGGAATCAATATGCGCTCGCTCCTTCATTATTGTTGATCATATAGAATGCTGTGAGAAAATAAAAAGACAAAGAAATATGTAAAGTTAATAAATTTACTCGTCCTCCTAATAATAATAATAATATATTATCTATTGTACCATAATCGGAGAGGTCATGTTAGGCAAAACTTGGCATTTCTTTTAAATGAACACCAAAATTAAAAACTATATATTAATTTATATTTTAATTAAAATAATCATTTTTAAAATTCTAATATTTCTTTTTCTCTACTTTCTTTCTTACCGTTAAAGAACATATTTATATCTCTCTCTTCATTCATCTCCCTACATGGTATTATCTTTTTTCACGGCTGTCGCCATAAACTTCATTAACTCTTTTCTCAATAGTCGTATAAATAAATTCCCAGAGCACTATGATGAGATTTGACTTTTCTTTTCGTATGATGAACCCCTCCAATATTTGATTGTAATTTTGGAAAAAAAAACTCGAAATAAAATGCTAAGACTCAACTTTCTTGCTTTTCGCTCAAATTTAATAAAGTTAACAAGTCCTTTTATACCTGCAATGTTTCTCGTTTACATTTCTCTCATCCTTGCTATTAATGCGTAAAAGAATAATGGGTCTAATAGAAGACACAAATCAAGCTTGGTGTTCTTTATGAGACAGAATTCACTTGAATTAATATTTCAATGTTTCATTTAAATGATATACTAATTTTTTGGCAAAGATATTTTTCAATCCCAAATTTCTGAAAAACCAAATAAATTCTTCAAGTCCTATTACGATTTGGCGATTTAAACCCAAATGTTGAACATGAACCAAACTATAATAATACTTAAATAAAAGGTTTGTCAAATTTTTTCAATTGGGTCTTCAATTTTAGTCTATCATCATCATCATTCTGTTATACCTTACTATCCTTGTTTTTCCCCTTTATCATTATTTGCATATCATTTGACTTTTCTGTTGCAATTCTAGAAAGATTTCCATATTGTAAAGAGAGTTCATTCAAGGCAAGTAAAATTGTCCAGAAGCTTAGAACTTCAAGAAGAACAAAGCACTACATAGATGACAAAAATAAGACAAGAATCAATAGAAGGTACCTAGAATAAGAAAAAGAAAAGAATCGATCAAAGATCATATACAATGAAATTTTTTACCCTAAAGAAAACTCCTCACTCATTAGTGTGGGCTTCATACACTGCTAATGGAGTGATAATTATTGACAAAGTACAAATAATGATCTTAATGTGTTGGTGTATCCCTAATCCCTAGATGTTATACTTGGTATTTTATATATTTGTATATACATTTTCTAAATATTAATAAAAGTCATAATCATATTTATTGAATTTCTTGTGCAATTAATAAATATTGAGAATCCATAAACTGGTGTTCGCTCATGTTTGTTAGTAGCGTGTACTGAACAACTAAGACCATGAGCTTGAGGGACACAGTTTTAAAGCTATCCCTAGTATGTTATAATTATGAGAATGAATATAACTAAAGACTAGTATGTTCCTTGTTGGATGGGCGGTGTCTTACCGACCATAGGACTTGGAAACTCTATCAAGGACATAGGTACATGTTAGTGAAAGTCTATCTGCTTGTGAGAATACTACATGGTCTAGTGTTATAAGTGTTTCTCATGTATTGCTTATATTGGATCCTTAGACCCGATATTGCTACAATCCTAGATGTGACCTTTTTACTTTGATGTGCGCCTAACAGTCCTGTAATTGGATGCCAAGTATGGGTACATTTGGTATGTCGGGAACCATGCTAGGACTAGGAGTAATGTGAAGGAATTGCCTATCTTTTCACCGAAGAGATGATATCACCGTCATCTTGACAAGTGAGTGTTGGAGATTGTGCCCTAAGGCCAATATTGGATTATGTAATTTGACTTCTAAGATTAATCTAGTGTAGATTAATATTATCATTTATGTTTGTATGTTAGCATTTATGATAAGTATCCATGAATAAATCGTGTTATTCTAAATATCCCTAGTCGATTGTTATTATGGGAATAATAACAAACTAAGACTAGTGTGAGTGATAATGGATATTCATAAGATGAATATAGTGTATACAGATACAGATTATACTCACGGGTAATATGTTAGAGAACATGTTACTGGAGACCCACTATGAGATCAAGTTCATGGTCATGTGTCACAACTGATCTTGATTATAGTAGTGTCATTAGCTGATTCCTTTGACCTGAGGTCACCATGGATTCCGGGATGAATTCATGTTGTGCTTTGACGCAGTCAAACGCTGCTTGTAACAGAGTAGTTATAAAGGCTGTGATTGGGTACGATATGACTCATGCTTTGGGATGTGAGTGACAGATATGGGATTTTGTCCCTCTCTATCAAGAGAGCGATATCACTGGGCCCCTCGATAAGTAAGACTGTTAAATGCATGGCCGTGCTCAAATAATTGATAGAGTATCAATTGATTTGTCTGAACAGTTTACTTTGAGATCGAGAAAGCATATGATTAATTATATAAGATTGACAAGTGTACCATGTCTTATAATTAATCTTGATATCAAAGAGACAAAAGGGAATATGACATTTCTATAAATAGGTATTGGATCATTCCAATCATATTAATTGGGTAGTCGTAATGGCTTGCTAGAGTCCGCTTGTGACCTATAAGGACATTATGGTAATTTCCTTATTGCCAATTAATATGATCCTATGGGGTCACACACAAGAGCAAAATGAAGTTCATCTTATCGGGTATAAATTATTATTGGATAATAAATTTATGAATGAGAAAGAGAATAAATATATATAGTGATATATATTTATGTATGTATATATAAATATTAATGTGATTAATATTGCATAAAGTATGCTACATATTATAATTAAATTATATGGAGATATAATTAATTATAATATTATATATACATATATGTATTATGGAGAATTGATTTGACTTAATATTAATTGAGAATTAATATTAAGTTGTGTGGGTTAATTTATAATTATAACTAATAAGTGTATTAGGGTATAATTATAATTAACTTATTAGGTTATATATATAAGGAAATAATATAACCTAATTATAAGATAACAAAAACTGTTTTTCGGCAGCCACCAAAACAAGGAATAGTGGCAGCCAAAATTTACATAAAAACTCCAAAGAAAAATATGATTTTTCGCTTTCTCTGTCTCGTTCGAAGAATTGTTCTTCAATCCCGGCGCTAGCACGCGGTGAATGAATTGCTCCGTGTGGATCAACCGTAGAGGGAAGCTACTTTGGTTCCTAATTGATTCAAAACCTACAAAGAATTAAGGTAATTCTTTAACCCTCCTTCCAATTCAATGCAATGTACATGGGTCCTTGGTGGGGATTAATCTTTTATTTCCGCTGCGCATTTGGTTTTGTGCGATTAATCTCCAACAGTGAGACTGAGTAGTGTATGGCCGTACCCAAATAGAATGATTATTGGATAATCATTTATTTGATTTTATTAGTCTACTTGGATGTCAAGTAAATGTCCTAGCATTTAGAAGGATGACAGTGTCATGCCTTGTGTAGGACTCCGATATCATATATGCAAAGAATCATATATGAATACTTCAAGTGTATATCGTTTTGATTTTGATATCTTCATCCCAATTGGGAGTTGTAACGGCTTGCTAGAGCCCACTTACAACTTATGGGTTGAATGTCATTTCAGGCCCATGACCAACATACAGATAGACCTACAGGATCGTATGTTAAGGAGTTTAGAGAGATTTCATAACGGATTATTTGATATGTATTGGATACATATAAAATATTGTTAATGGGTTATTTTATTTTATGGGGTTAATTGTTAAGTCCTAAATTAAAATATAATAATCCCCTTTGAGAATTGGTTATAATGTGTATAACCATTTACCACATGTTAAATTTTAGCTAAGCCATTATGTTTGTAAATATGGTAGATATTTTGGCTAAATTATCTAGATATTTATAAAGAATGACATAATGAGTTTTCCCCTTTTAGTGTTTGACATAAAAGGGAAATGATAAAACCCTAAGGTCTAAGTGTCTAGACTAAGCCTCCAATTCTCATCATCTTATCCACTTAAGCAAAAGGGTTTTGGTTCAAGGTGGAACTTTTGGTCCGAAGAGCTAGCACTCGAGTCCCGCCAGCAAGACTCCATATGTGTGAGCGTAGAGGGGCGACAAGTGGAGCCCTTGGTCAAATCAATCTCTTGTGCAAGGACGGCTTAGGTGGAAAATCATTTTTCTTCTCTTTTTCTTGTTGATCCATAACCTAACTTTATGATTTTGGGCACGAACCTTAGCTTGACAATATTAATTTTATAATTTTGTTTTGTTTTCAAGCCGGGATAGGTTACTAGATAATGAACAAAAACCAAGACACGCTGACATTTAATTTGTCTATAATCGTCTTCAGATGCTTGTGTTGGTCATACAAGAAAGGCATGTTTATTGTTCGACTACTACCCACTGCACCTGTTCAAGCAGCTATTATATTCTTGAAAATATAAACCAATGTCAGTTTACCCTTAAAGCTAATAAAAACAAAAATTTTTGGCTCTCCATATTTATCAACGCCCCAAAGTTTTTCATTCAAAATTTTTTCGAATGTTAATAATTTTAATATTTTAAAATATTTTTTATTAAGCATTCATTATCTTTTTCTAAAATATACATACATTTTTTTCCTTATTTTATTAAATCTCTTAAAATAATCATTGGCATCTTTTCTCATTTATACTAATCTTACGATCTCATTTTCCTCCACTTTTAATGTAGTTTTTTCTACTCTAGTCTCTATTTTATTTTCTGTCTTTTTTATTTTCTCATATTTTTTATTTTTAGTTTTTTATTTATCTTAATAAATTAAATCTAGAAAATTTTAGAACTTTGATAATCTTATTTGAATCATCTTTTTTTAAATGATTTTTAATCTTTTCAAAGTTCAATACATATAGTAAGTCATATTTTTTCATGTATGGAGTGATTGATCGCATTTGATCAAATAGTGCATGAGTTCAACTTGATTTGTTAAAAAACCTGCACAGTAGATTACAACAATTGTGTGATAATATACTATCACTTATGCATTCGTGTGTAATAGTTCAAAAATATTTTCTTATATTTCTTTTATGTTGTGTTTCTATATATTTTTAATATAAATTATTAATTGAGGAGTTATCAAAGAAAATTAAAGAAAATAAATTTTACGTAGAAAAGAAAACTTGAACTGCTTTTTATCATGTCATAATTTTCAAAATAATTAATTAAAAACTTCCATTTTCATTCCATGCCATATTTATGTCCAACCAAACACCCTAAATTAAAAAGTTAATTATTATTTTAGTTAAAAATTTGAAAATAAAGTTATTAAAATTTAAAATATCATAATTAACAATAAGAATTGACTAGAATGTAAAAAAATAAAATCGTTTAAATTAGATATCTCAAACTATAACATACTAAGCAATGATTAAAGATCTTTAAGCTTTTATACTATTTACAAATGTTGGTTTTTGGTCCGCCCATGACATTTTGGAATGGCAGGGACTAAACTGTAATTATGTGTAAATTACAGGGACCAAATATGTAATTTGGTCCGACCCTATATATAGATGGAAGTTGGGATTTCCACTATAAATAAAGAAGAAGTTTCTCTATTTCCGATTGATGATGGAATCGTAGAGATTCCCATTCTACTCCCGGGGAAAACGTCCCTACCGATAAAACACGGATTACTTCTTCGTTCGTCGGAAGAATTCACGGATATAGCCCGTACTTAGTGTATTCATACACTCGTAGGAAAGGCAACCAGAACGATCCGGTTTCTCGCGTAGATCAGATCCATTCCATAAACGAGTTTCCGCTGCACATAAACCGTAAGTCTGTTTATTTTGTTTATGGTTATCTATGGAATTCTGACTTCATTGGTATCAGAGCCGAAAGGTTTATAGATTGATGTGTTCAAATCTAGTTTTCTGGTATTCCATGAATATTGATGTGTTCATATCTTGGTTTACGGAAATCTGTGAATAAGAGTGCGTTTCTTTATTCGTTTGAATATGTATTGATTCGTTTAAATACATATTCATTCGTTTTGATACGGATTTATATTGAAATCCGCGTCAAAATGATTCCGTACACATTGAAATCTGATATTCCATGACAAAAATATGTTTCTGTTAATTTTGAATTCGTTTTTGTTCGTTTTGATACGGATTTGCATTGTTATCCGAGTCAAAACGATACCGTATTAGATCCAACAGTACATAGTGTCAAAATTTTTTGTCAGAATTTCGAAAATCTGACCACACCACTGAAATCAGCACGAAAAATCGAGTCGGAATGTTAAATTTCACGGCCAACGGAGGCCCAGAAGGCGGCGCGTGGCCCTCACTCTCCACCACCGCGAGTGGAGTTTTGTTTCAACAGCGGTTGGGGAAGTTTTGTTGCTGGACACGTGGCGCGACGGGATTGGTTACTTTTTCTTACCGTTGAAAAGTCTAACCAATAAAGTATTGCCACGTGTCAAAAGTCAACTGCTTCTAACGGTCAACAGCC
This sequence comes from Euphorbia tirucalli, assembly GCA_039660915.1. NCBI lineage: Eukaryota > Viridiplantae > Streptophyta > Magnoliopsida > Malpighiales > Euphorbiaceae > Euphorbia > Euphorbia tirucalli. The sequence continues at coordinate 23,206,975 of CM077632.1, forward strand.
ACGTCTCCCACACGTGGACCAATAGAATGTTGACACGTGTCGAAAAGCTTGTGATTATGCCACGTCATTGTGACACGTCACCTTCCACGTCATCACTGTGGACGAATAGGATGATGACACGTGTTACAGCTGTGCCACATCATCACGACACGTCATCATCCACGTCATCCGTTGATTGATTAAGGTGATGACACGTGGCATTTAGGACATGTCAGCACGAATCACAAGCTGCCACGTGGCACACGCGTCAACAACCCTAAGGAGCGCGTGAGGGCGCGTGTCGGCGCGTGGAGCAGATCCAGACGGCGCATGAAGGCGCGTGCGGTGGTTTCCGGTGTCCAAATTTCGTCAAATTTTTTCCAGAATGAATTTTTCCATTTTTCTTGAATTTTTGGTATATTTTGATGAATTTATTGGAATTCATTTGATATTTTAAACTAAATTTACTAGTATTTATTGTGTAAAAATGCTTAATTTATGTTTAATAAATTCAAGAAAATTCATTATATTTATTATGTATTTATATACTAATTTTTGGTTAATCATTTACAAGTTTTGGTTATTTCTATATATGTTATAGAAATGCAAACGTTCGTAAAAACGGTGAAAATAATATAGTGTCACGAGGAGACGAGGACTATCCAAAAACTTGAAGATGAGCTTTTCTCTAAATGGTATTCCCCATTGGAGGAAGGGAATATTGTTAGAGTTTTGGAGCGGTTTAATGCGTTAAAACCGGGAAATCCAAGAGCTTGTCTGGAAAGGAGGATTTTCCTCTGGAATTGATCAATTAAAAATGTTAAATTTGCGAAAAATGCTTTTCGTGAAAAACACTTTAAAAAATTCTATTTTGGAGAAAATTCTGATTTTGACAAACTAGTGGACTCCATTGATGGATTAGTTCCTGAATAGGATTATGGATCCCAATGCAAAGTGTTTGTGTTGACCTTGGCTAAAACGGGAGCTAAGTTATCCTATAATCCTAGAACCATGTTACTTAGAAGTAACAAGTTGGTTCGTCGCCCTGCTTGGATGCTGTTATTAAGGGTGTTGTGAACATGCTTTTGGATCTCTACTATAAGTTCGTAGAGATGATCCCAGTCGCCTTAAAAGAAATTGAGATAGTTCCACTCGATGTAAATGAAGATTGCGCTCTTCATTTTTCACTCTTTCTCTTGCTGATTTCGTTTTTCAATTTTGTATTGAAGGGCTTTGTGCTAAAATTTTTTTTGTGGTAGTAATTTTGACTAAATGTTGGATAATTTTATGGTATTATAAAATGTTTATTTGTTAAACATTGTTGTTTTAGTTATTTGTTTTAGTAATTTTTAATTTATTTATTTTGGGATTATAACTAAGTGTTATATTACTAATTAGTTTTATACTTAAGAGAAGTATAAATTTAAATAAATTAAAATATAATCTAAAACAAAACTAAATATATATTTATTATTGGAAATTTAAACCTAATATGGTGTTTGTATTAGCCTATGTAAATGGTGACTCGATGCATTGCGCATGGATGTTCGACTTTACGTGAACCAAACACTATTTTTAGTTTTAAATGATCTTATAATAAATATGGTGTATCGCTTACTTATTAGTGCTACTTTTGTCTTTAACGGTTTTTAAATAACTGCTTCAAAAGCAATAGTTGCTTACCTAAATAAGGGACCTTCGTTTGAACGGTGACAATTATAAAGTTTGGGCTATGAAAGTCTAATACATAATTGAAGAACAAGAGGTTCTTGATACTCTGGAGAGAATAATGTTTCCTCCTGCAGAGGGTAACACCGCCTAAACAAAGAGGGACCTTTAGGCTTATCAAGCCTGGAATAGGAAGAAATCATCTGCCCACATCGCCATGCTTAGTGCGATGAATGATGATATTGTGAAAAAGTTTCACGTATAAAACACATGCTTAGTACGAATTATGCTCTTGAGGAGTAGAAAGTTCAAGCTGTGATACGTTCTCTGCCGATTGGGTGGGAGCATATGAAGTTGTGTTGGGAATTAATCGCATAAAAAAAAATGCGCAGCGGAAAGAAAACGGATTAATCCCCACAAGGATCCATGTATATTGCATTGAATTGGAAGGAGGGTTAAAGAATTACCTCTTAATTCTTTGTAGGTTTTGAATCAAAGGAACCAAAGCAGATTCCCTCTACAGTTGATCCACACCGAGCAATTGACTCACCGCGTGCTAGCGCCGGGATCGTAGAACAGTTCTTCGAATGAGAAGGTGAAAAATTGATATTTTTCACTTTTTGGCCAAAACAATTTTCGGCCATTTTGGAGAAAATGGGGCTGCTACTATTCCTTTTTTTTTTGGCTGCCGAAAAATCTTCTCAATTTGTAGGCTAGGGTTTTTCCTTTTATTATTAACTTATAATTGTAATTAAATACTATATTTAATTATAATTATAAATTAGCCCCCATAAGTTTTATTAATTCTCAATTAATATTAAACTTAGTCAATTCTCCATCATATACACATATGTATGTAAAATTAATTATATCTCCATATAATATAATTAGCATACTTTATGCTATATTAATCTTATTAATATTTACATACATACATACATATATATATATACACATATACGTAAATGTATATTATAATTAATTATATCACCATATAATATAATTATAATATACATATATATATATATAGCATACTTTATGCCATAAATATATTAATCTTATTAATATGTTCATGTGTATATACATATACATGTAAATATATATCTTTATATATATTTAATTTCTCATCAATAATAAATCATTATCTCATAATGATTTATCCCCGAATTAAGTGAATCTCATTTTGCTCTTTGTGTGTGACCCCGTAGGATCATATAAATTGGCAATGAGGAAATTACCATAATGCCCTCATAAGTCATAAGCGGACTCTAGCAAGCCATTATGACTACCCAATTCATATGATTGGTATAATCCAATAAACCTACTTATAGAATGTGTCATATTCCCTTTTGTCTCTTGATATCATGACTAATTATAAGACATGGTACACTTGTCAATCTTATATAAATTAATCATATGCTTTCTCGATCTCAAAGTAAACTGTTCAGACAAATCAATTGATACTCTTATCAATTATTTGAGCACGGCCATGCATTTAACAGTCTTACTTATCGAGGGGCCCAGTGATATCGCTCTCTTGTTAGAGAGGGACAAAATCCCATATCTGTCACTCACATCCCTAAGCATGAGTCATATTGTACCCAACCACAGCCTTTATAACTACTCTGTTACAAGCAGCGTTTGACTGCGTCAAAGCACAGCATGAATTCATCCCGGAATCCATGGTGACCTCAGGTCAAAGGAATCAGCGAATGACACTACTATAATCAAGATCAGTTGTGACACATGACCATGAACTTGATCTCATAGTGGGTCTCCAGTAACATGTTCTCCAACATATTACCCGTGAGTATAATCTGTATCTGTATACACTATATTCATCTTATGAATATCCATTATCACTCACACTAGTCTTAGTTTGTTATTATTCCCATAATAACAATCGACTAGGGATATTTAGAATAACACGATTTATTCATGGATACTTATCATAAATGCTAACATACAAACATAAATGACAATATTAATCTACATTAGATTAATCTTAGAAGTCAAATTACATAATCCAATATTGGCCTTAGGGCACAATCTCCAACAATCTCCCACTTGCACTATGGCCAATCATACATGTATCTTATACCCATTGACCTACATGACTTTCATGTATTCACTTGTGCAGGAGTCTTTGTCAGTGAATTATTAATTTTCGCTTCCGTTGTTACTTTACACATTTTCACTCTCTCTTTAGAGACAGCCTCTCTAAATTAGTGAAAAAACGCCTAAGTATATGCTTGTGTCATACAAGGTTCTTACGCATTGAACTATTGTCCCTACAATAGTCTCACAGGATAAGCAATGCTTAGAACAAAACACAACATTTTGTGATGAACTTCTTCATCCAAAATTTCCTTTACATCATATGTAACAATATACTTTGACGACTATTATAGATATTTAGCTATATCGTTTTATTTTGAACCTTTCAAAATCATAACATCTCTTTTTAAGAGAATACTAGATCTCGACTGATATATATTGCAACTAATTGCAATCAGTTGTATATGTGCAACTATTTACACAGTTATCATAAGCAAGCTTCTATTAAGTCTTTTATATTGAACGCTTTCAATGCTTTGACTTAAGCCAAAACATTCTTTTAGATCTATCTGTATAGATTCCAATTTCAAGAATACAGGCAGTCATGCTTAAAACATTAACTGAAATTACTTTCTTAGCCAAGATTTTACTTCTTGCAAGGTAAGAATGTTATTTCCAACAAGCAATATGTCATCCACATATAGCATTAGGATGCCGATATGCTCCCACTAATCCTTTTGAAACACAAGATTCACCATCCTTTTGATAAAATCAAACCATTTGATTTCTTTATCAAAACTATGACTCCAACTATTTGATGCATGTTTTGATTCTTATAAGAATCTTTGAAACTTGCATACGCTACTTAAATTCTTTGGATGCTCAAAACTTTGGGTTGTGTCACGTACACATCCTCAATCATGTTTTCACGTAGAAAACAGATTTTGATATCCATTTGCCATATTTTATAATCAAATTATGCGGATATGGCAACAAGAACTTAATATGACTTGATCATGATTAATGGTGAAGGAGGATTTCATCATAGTCCTACTATGAATTTGTTCGTATCCTCATAGTCACTACTATGAATTTGTTTATAACCCCTTTTGTCACTAGTCGTGCTTTATAAGTTTGAAGATCACCATTCATGTCGGTTTTCAATTTGAAGACTCATTTGCAACCATTGCATATACATCTTCTAAAAGATTTATCAAAGTCTATACTTTGATTGTCAGACATGGACTTATCTTCAACCTTTGTAGCATCAAGTCACTTATTAGATTCAAAATCTAACATTGCTTCTTCATAAAAGAAGACTTATTCCAATCTAGTAAAACTACATCATGATTTTGAGAAATCCATATCTCTCCTATTCATGTCGTATTCTACTAGACTTTCATTGGACTTGTGTAATTTCAACAATGATCATGAAACCATTTCCATGTTCCTCTTCAACGTTAATGTCACTTTGTGAATTACGAGTTTTGTAGGTGTACTTTACTCCCACTAACTCTTCTAGAAATTAACTCCCTCTTCAAGGGGAAACCATTTCTAGCTACAACTACTTTGTATCCCAAAGAAACACAGGAGTAACAACTCCTACTTTCCTTTTTGAGTAATCCACAATACGACATTTAAATTTAGGTGCCAACTTATTCGAAATAAGCTTTACAGCCCTAAACTTATTCAATGAAACAACTTGGGTCTCTTACCCAACCATATCTCATATGTTGATTCATGAATTGTTTTAGACGGAACAATATACACAGCTGCTTTAATGGCATATTCTTGAGAAAACGATGATCAACTTGACTTCATCATAGATTGAACTATATCTGTATAGAGTTCGACTACTCCCTTTTCGACACAACTTCCTTTGTGGCGTAATTGGAGGAGTTAATTGTGAGACAGTCCCACAATCTCTAAGATGATTGTCAAAATCTTGACTCAAATGTTCACCACTTGGATCATATCTAAGTGACTTTACTATCATGTCAAGATACTTCATACTCCTTTTACAAGCTTTTGAACACTTCAAAAGTTCCAAACTCGTGTTTCATTTGATACTCTTATCTAGTGAAAAGTTCCATAAAGGTAATGAAGTATTAAAACCTTCTTTAGCAGTTGATTTATAATTCATATACATCCACATGTATAATGCTTAATAAATCGATTATTCTTTAACTAATTTTAGCAAAGAACCACTTTTGTCATCTTTTATAATAAACAACATTCGCATGATTCAAGATGATTCATAATCTCATGAATCCAAAAGTCCATTCTTATGGAGTTTCAAAATGCGACTTTGCTTATGTCTCCAAGACGACACTGCCAAAATAGGTTGAATCAAACCGTTTGATTCGATCCTTACAGTATTTATGTTACGGATGGGCTCCACATATAAAGACAATTATGTAAATCTGTATTTCATAATCATGTCTTTATTAAGTTTATAATTCACAATTATAAAATAAACAACATTTGTTCACTCAAAACAACGAGCCCAATAGGCAACAAGAGTTCATAACTTACATGTAAAAGTTCATAACTTTTAACCAGAAGTTCATAACTTCCAAGTAACAACCTTTGCTACTCTTGCCTATTCGTATTCTACCTTTCACCTTCATAAGGTTTCTACTTAAGTTGAGATTCTTCATATTCTACTAATATGAAATCCACCACGGTATCTAATACCTTTGATATAGAAACAAAAGTAGAATAATTGATAAATACTTAAGGTAGCAGTCTTACTGCCTTTCATCTTTTCATAGTTCTCCAAACAAAGTTTGCTATTTTCATTCTAATGAACGATTCATTCTAGAAATGGCAACATCCTTCTTTTGGAGATCTCTCTGTGCCAACAGCTTTGGTCTTTAAAACATGTTTCACCCGAACCTTTCGGTCTTTATGCTTTTCGACCTTCCTTTTATCCTTTCCTTTTGAACCATAAGCACACAATTCGAGGCGGGCTTATCCTTTATGGATAACTTAACATTCTTTTGCATCCTATGCAACTAATTCACAATTTTCCCCATGTCATTCAAATGATAGTTCATCACCAATGACTATCAATTAATGAATTCAAGATCACATCTTAATGCCCTTTTGGAGGCCAATGAGAAAATGTTGCCTCAAACACTTATCTTTTCTTGCTCACCAACTGATGGAACATTTCCATTTGTGATGTATCATATATCTCAAGTAAAACTTCCACGTACGGAAGAATTGGTGGCAAGTGTAAGATAACAAAATTTAACAGAGTCCCTTCGATGCTTCAAGTAAGCATCTTTTATACTCGTGTTACAATTGCTAGTGGTTCATTGGGCAAAAGGATTATTGAGAACATATGATTCCTTTTGATTTGAGAACAATTCTCAATGTTCAATAACAATCGAGATCAAGGTAATAGTAATTATAACTACAATAAAGCGTGTAAAGATTTTAGTTAAATGCTCCCACTTAAATTATAAAACCCTTTAAAATATTTAAGTGGGTGAAGATCCAAAATCCATACTTAACCATAGCACTGCTTTGGCATGTCCCTATGATTAAATATAATTTCGGTAGGCAAAGACTCAAAATCATGCTTTAAACCATTTAAACATATTTTGGATGTGCACTTCTTTGCCAATTGCATCATTATGCAACTCTTATAATTTATGAGATGTATGATATCATATATCATATTTAATTGTATGTTACTCATCTCATCTTTGCCTCGGGCTCAAACACCATTTTGATTAACCCTTTGTTAAACCAATTACAACACAATGAGAATCACCATTTCTCATATTATCGCTTCGCTAAGGTCACAACATGCGTACCCGCTTTGGCGTGGCTACCATGATGCGAACATAGTACTTGACTAGTGTTATACGTAATTGGGTGGCAAATATAAACTTCATAAGTTTATTTAGGGTTTGTTAAATCCTGTGATTTTAATTGTATCATATACAATTCATGGCATTAATATTAATCATACTTTTGTTAATATTAATTAGCATGGCATCTTATGGCATACAATTGTCTAGCATGCATATAGAATATCTAGCATGGCATCACATGGCATCTAAATAAAATAAAGCATGCATATGACTCGAACCGTGTTATGGTATGGTTTAAATCTACATTGATTTTCATAGGCCAATATGAAAATCAACAAGGTCATATCCTAGGTGGTAGCATCCATCACATGGTCATTGCACCGCCTCTTGGATCCGCCTCCACGTCCTTGCTTCTAAGCACCATCTCATGGATTTATATTTTACAAAAAATTGCAACCTATACAATTTTTCTAGTAAAATAAATTTTACATATCATAAATTGCATCCTATACAATTTATCTAGTAAAATTAAAATTAAAATTTACATAAATACAAACGACTCGCAGGTCGTATTTATATAAAACCATAATAAATAAAATAAAGCATCCACGGGGTCCAAAACCATACCATAACACCATGCATAAAATTATCAACAATAATTTTATATCTAAAAATATTTAGGGTTCAAAGTGGTAAAATACAATCACATTGTATTTAGAATTAATTAATTTGGAAAAATTCGTAAATATGCAGAAACAATTTTCCACACTTAAAACGAAAAAGGGGTAAAAACTGTCGGACAGCAGGCTCATCGGGCTGCGCATACTGCGCGCAGCCCATGCTGCGTAAGCAGCATGCTGCTTACGCAGCACGGCAATTGCAAATTGCAATTGCAAGTTGCAATTGCAATTTGCAATTGCAATTAGTATTCTGGGCATTATGCCCAGAATACGAACTGTAGCAATTCTTTTTTTTTTTTTTTTTTTTTTTTAATTAAATTGAATTGAAACAATTTCAATAAAAACCCATGAATCAAATTCATGATTCCAAAAACCCCTTAAACATTCCAAATCATTAACATAAAATCATTCACAATGATTAATCAATAAAATCAAATTTTATTTTGTTATTCACAATAACATAGAACCCTAAATAAAACATACAAACTCCTAACAACAATTTTGATCCAATCAAAATCATACAAACCCTAACATGCAATTTTGATCCAATCAAAACATAAATCCAATTCAATCAAAATACAACCTGGCTCTGATACCACTGTTGGGAATTAATCGCATAAAAAAAAATACGCAGCGGAAAGAAAACGGATTAATCCCCACAAGGATCCATGTATATTGCATTGAATTGGAAGGAGGGTTAAAGAATTACCTCTTAATTCTTTGTAGGTTTTGAATCAAAGGAACCAAAGCAGATTCCCTCTACAGTTGATCCACACCGAGCAATTGACTCACCGCGTGCTAGCGCCGGGATCGTAGAACAGTTCTTCGAATGAGAAGGTGAAAAATTGATATTTTTCACTTTTTGGCCAAAACAATTTTCGGCCATTTTGGAGAAAATGGGGCTGCTACTATTCCTTTTTTTTTTGGCTGCCGAAAAATCTTCTCAATTTGTAGGCTAGGGTTTTTCCTTTTATTATTAACTTATAATTGTAATTAAATACTATATTTAATTATAATTATAAATTAGCCCCCATAAGTTTTATTAATTCTCAATTAATATTAAACTTAGTCAATTCTCCATCATATACACATATGTATGTAAAATTAATTATATCTCCATATAATATAATTAGCATACTTTATGCTATATTAATCTTATTAATATTTACATACATACATACATATATATATATACACATATACGTAAATGTATATTATAATTAATTATATCACCATATAATATAATTATAATATACATATATATATATATAGCATACTTTATGCCATAAATATATTAATCTTATTAATATGTTCATGTGTATATACATATACATGTAAATATATATCTTTATATATATTTAATTTCTCATCAATAATAAATCATTATCTCATAATGATTTATCCCCGAATTAAGTGAATCTCATTTTGCTCTTTGTGTGTGACCCCGTAGGATCATATAAATTGGCAATGAGGAAATTACCATAATGCCCTCATAAGTCATAAGCGGACTCTAGCAAGCCATTATGACTACCCAATTCATATGATTGGTATAATCCAATAAACCTACTTATAGAATGTGTCATATTCCCTTTTGTCTCTTGATATCATGACTAATTATAAGACATGGTACACTTGTCAATCTTATATAAATTAATCATATGCTTTCTCGATCTCAAAGTAAACTGTTCAGACAAATCAATTGATACTCTTATCAATTATTTGAGCACGGCCATGCATTTAACAGTCTTACTTATCGAGGGGCCCAGTGATATCGCTCTCTTGTTAGAGAGGGACAAAATCCCATATCTGTCACTCACATCCCTAAGCATGAGTCATATTGTACCCAACCACAGCCTTTATAACTACTCTGTTACAAGCAGCGTTTGACTGCGTCAAAGCACAGCATGAATTCATCCCGGAATCCATGGTGACCTCAGGTCAAAGGAATCAGCGAATGACACTACTATAATCAAGATCAGTTGTGACACATGACCATGAACTTGATCTCATAGTGGGTCTCCAGTAACATGTTCTCCAACATATTACCCGTGAGTATAATCTGTATCTGTATACACTATATTCATCTTATGAATATCCATTATCACTCACACTAGTCTTAGTTTGTTATTATTCCCATAATAACAATCGACTAGGGATATTTAGAATAACACGATTTATTCATGGATACTTATCATAAATGCTAACATACAAACATAAATGACAATATTAATCTACATTAGATTAATCTTAGAAGTCAAATTACATAATCCAATATTGGCCTTAGGGCACAATCTCCAACAAGTTGCACCTAGCCCATACCAACGACATTAAGACCTTTGACGATGCAGTTCGTCATCTTGAACTGGAAGAGGACCGTCTAGCCTCTCTTAGTGTGAAATCTGAGGTTCGCATGGCTAGTTCAAGTCATGGTCTGAAGTCCAAGGAGAGGAACAAGAGGTTCTTCAAGAAGAAGGCAAAGAGAACGGTGGGCAGTGTACCAGTTCAAAAGAAGGGCACGAAAGATTTTAACATTTCTAGGGTGAAATGTTACAATCGCAGATAGAAGGGGTATTTTGCAAAAGATTGCACAGCTCCTAAGGTAAATGTTACCGAAGTGTATAAGTATTATACATTTGTTTCAAGTTCTGTTTTCCAAACTGGATCTCATCCTTTGTGGATCATAGACTCAGGAGCAACAGACCACGTAACAAAGGATCGAGATTCTTTTGTTGAGTTCTGCAGTGTTCCACCAGGAACTAAGTGGATATACGTGGGAAACAACTCTAAAGAGGAAGTCTTAGAGATTGGCTGTTGTCAGCTGGTCTTGAATGGTGGTCGACCACTATTTCTTAAAGATGTCCTCTATGCTCCTAGGAATTCAAAGGACCTTAATATCTGTTTCTACCCTCATGAATTTGGGATTCATGTTATCTTTTGAATTGAACAATTTTAGTCTCTTTATAAACAATATCTGCTTTGGTGGTGGACATTTGTTGGATGGTTTTATTGTTTTGGATTTGGATCCAAATTATGTGTGTCATAATAGTTTTTCCTTTACTGTTAACTCATCTGTGGATAATGTTAGCATTTCAAATGCGAGACTTAGTCACATTGGTCAACATCGTTTAGTACGATTGGCTAAAGTAGGTTTGTTGGTTGATTTATCAAAACTAGATCTCCCAACTTGTGAAAACTGCTTAAAAGGAAAGATGACGAGAAAACCATTTGGTAAAGCTACACGAGCTTACCAACCATTGCAACTAATCCATTCTGACATCTGTGGCCCAAATGAATGTTCGGGCAAGGCATGGTGTGTACTATTTCATTACATTTATAGACGACTATACAAGGTATGGTCATGTCTATTTGATTACACATAAATCTAAAGCATTAGCATGTTTTAAAAGATTTATGGCTCCAGTTGCAAATCAATTAGAGTAGAGAATCAAATCTTTAAGGACCGAACGGGGAAGAGAGTACCTCTCCGAGGAATTTAAAGTTTTATGTGATGAAACAGGTATTGAACATCAGTTGACAATACCTAGGACTCCACAACAAAAATGGAGTAGCGGAAAGAAGAAACCGAACCCTCTTAGAGATGGTGAGGTCTATGATGGCTGAAGCCAATTTGCCTATCTCCTTTTGGGGAGACGCACTATTGGCTGTCATATATGTACTCAATAGAGTACCTTCTAAATCCGTTGAAACCACGCCTAGTGAATTGTGGACGAGCCGCAAGCCCAATTTTGAACCATTTGCGACCATAGGGATGTGCTACCTATGTTCGTGATACATCTAGCAAGCATGGCAAGCTAGGTCCTAGAGGCAAGAAAGGTATCTTTATACGATATCCTGATTTCTCCAAAGGATATGTTCTAGTGGGGGAAAATGAGAATGGTCAAATAACAGAATTTGAGTCACGAGATGTCACATTCTTAGAGAATGAATTTCCTAAGCTGGAAGAAGTGGATAAGAAATTCACCTTCTTTAACACTCAAGAGTCTGAAACTTCAGGATCGCTCAATCCGAGTGGGAGGAATGAAGTTGAAGAGACGTAAGGGAAAGGGAAGAGAATGTTTTTTTTTCAACCTTCACAAGCGGATTTGAGTAATCCTGACCCTAACTTGAGTGGTCTTGGTTTGAGTGGGAGTCTTGTTCCAAATTCAAGTGTGAATATGGATATAGATCCCAGTGGGAGTGGTCCCAGTGGGAGTTCTGCCCAACACCTTGATGAATATATGAGATTTGTTTATCAAGAAGCAGAACCTCTAAGATGATTATAGAGGGGAAATATCCCGCAACGCTGTCATTTAGTTGATAGCGAAGCTCTCTCGATCGTAGCTCAAATTGAAGATATTCCAACTAACATACTAGAGTTATTGGAATCCCCAGCGAAAGAAGAATGGATTAAAGCAATGGAAAGTGAAATGGAGTCAATGTGGATCAACAAAGTTTGGGAACTAGTTGATCTACCCAAAGGGCGCAAAGCTATTGGGAATAAATGGGTACATACTATTAAGCGATCAGCGGATGGGAAACCTATCCAGACTAAGAGTCGGCTGATTGCGAAGGGGTTTGCACAACAGGAAGGAATTGACTGTCAGGAGTCTTTTTCACCCGTTGTCCGTTTCGTGTCTATAAGAATTGTACTTGCTTTTGTAGCATGTATGGACCTTGAATTACATCAAATGGATGTAAAGACTGCGTTCTTGAACGGTGAATTGAACGAAGAAATCTATATGGTTCAACCAGAAGGTTTCGTTGTTCAGGGTCAAGAACATAAGGTTTGTAAGTTGAAGAGATCAATTTATGGCCTTAAGCAATCTTCAAGACAATGGTATTTTCGTTTCCATGAAGCGATTATATCAATGCAATTTAAGGTGATCAATGCAGACTCATGTGTCTACATTAAGCGCGAAAACGGAGGGAAGTTTGTCATTCTAACGTTATACGTTGACGATATCTTGTTAGCAGGAAATGACACTTCCTTACTCAAGAAAGTAAAGACTTGGTTGTCTTCTAACTTTGAGATGAAGGATCTAGGAGAAGCTAATTACATTCTTGAGGTTAAGATCTCAAGAGATCGATCTAAGAGATTATTGGCTCTTTCACAAGAGACGTATATCAATAAGATCTTAGAACGGTTTAGTATGGCTCACTGTGATCCCGATCCAACCCCTAGTGCATAAAGTACGGAACTGAATGCTAATATGTGTCCCACGACTCCAGAAGAGACTAAAAGGATGAAGAGAATTCCTTTTAGGTGTGCAATTGGTAGCTTGATGTATGCTATGATTTGTACACTACCTGATATAGGTTTTGCGGTGGGTCGCGCAAGCCGTTATCAGACTAATCCAGGTTTGAAGCATTAGGTAGCAGTGAAAAGGATATTGAGATATTTGAAGGGGACTTCAAATTATTCCCTTTATTACCAAGGAAAGGATCTGCAGTTAAAGGGATACACAGATGCTGATCACGGAACTGATAAAGACGGGAGGTAGTCCACGTCTGGGTATATTTTCATTCCAGGAAATGGTGCAATTTTTTGGTGTAGCAAGAAACAAACTTGCGTGGCATTATCGAATATGGAGTCAGTATATGTAGCTGCAGTACTAGAAGCGTTTTGGTTCGCTTCATAGATCTTTTGGATCTATTCCCTAAAGGGAAATATACGACTATCTATTCTGACAGCACTGCATCGATAGCTTAATTCAAGAATATTTGTTATCATGGAAAAAGCAAGATATCGATATAAAAATATCATTTTGTTAAAGACAAAATAGCACAAGGAGAAATAAGTTTAGCGCATGTTCCAACTGGTAATATGATTGCAGATTCGTTACCAATGCCAATAGTTCCAAATGTTTTTAGTAAACAGATTTTGGAATTTGGTCTTCGTAGGTTATAGGAACATGTTGTTGTTTTTGAACTGTTATAATAACTTTGGCAAATTCTATTGGAATAGAATGTGAGTTATTTGTTGTGTTCAAATTCATTCACTAATTAAAGCGATACACATAGAGCTATTGAGTATAGTTCAGTATGTTGGCGAAATGTCATCTACTCACATAGATGAATCTTTTACTATGAATTGTGTGTTCATAGGTAAAAGTGGGAGTGTGAGTTACTCCATATGTGATGTGTGAAATATCATTATTTCGTTTATACCGAAAGCTGTCCTATGAAAGGCTTAAAAGTGGACTAGAGGTACTGATGCATGAGTTGCATTTAGAGACTGAATGCTTTCGCATAGTGTTTATAAAACATACGTCCTAAGTGGATTAACACTATGGCATATTTTAGTAATATGTGTAAAAGCCGACCAAGGGATGGAAAGAAGAAAATTGATCTCAACTTCCCTAATGTGAGACCCAAATGAAACTATGAGTTTCAAGTTCACCCTTAAGGACTCTTGTAAATAACAAGAAGGGTATGTCTGATGATTAACTTGATTGGAACCCTAAACTAGGCTTCGTTAGCTATGAACGGGCATATAAGGACCAGTCAGATAAGCATTAGACATATGGTGGAAGGTTATTTATAGAGAGGAAGTACATTTTCAGTAACATGTCACTTAGTAAACATATAACACTCGAGCTCAATACTTTTTCGTGGAAAAGGTATGTAGTGTATATGAATGTTTTCGTGAGATCAAAAGTGAGTCGAAAACTAGTGATCATGGAAAATGGACTAGGGGGAAGTCACGTTAAGCTAAAGGTGGAACGATGAAGGAGAGCTTCAAGGTTTAACCGTTACGTTGACTGGTCGCGTGAATTCGCCGAACAAGAATTGATAGAAGTATGTGTGTTCAATCGCAATGGAAGTGTGTCTTGTCATGTGCGAGTGGGAGATGTTGGTTTTTGGTCCGCTCATGACATTTTGGAATGGCAGGGACTAAACTGTAATTATGTGTAAATTACAGGGACCAAATATGTAATTTGGTCCGACCCTATATATAGATGGAAGTTGGGATTTCCACTATAAATAGAGAAGAAGTTTCTCTATTTTCCGATTGATGATGGAATCGTAGAGATTCCCATTCTACTCCCGGGGAAAACGTCCCTACCGATAAAACACGGATTACTTCTTCGTTTGTCGGAAGAATTCACGGATATAGCCCGTACTCAGTGTATTCATACACTCGTAGGAAAGGCAACCAGAATGATCCGATTTCTCGCGTAGATCAGATCCATTCCATAAACGAGTTTCCGCTGCACATAAACCGTAAGTCTGTTTATTTTGTTTATGGTTATCTATGGAATTCTGACTTCAACAAATAATCTTTTCATTATTTAAATTATTAAAGTGGAATATTTGCTCATATAATATCATAATTAGAGTTAGCGTCATCTTGTTTGGTATCAATTTATTTTTTTAAAGAAATTAACAAACTACATAAAATATAATATTTTTTATAAATACAACAAAAACTGTATAATATTTAATTAAAATGTAATAACCTCTGGGGAAAATATTTTTATTCCAATTGTTGAAGGAATGAAAGGACGTGAATACTATGGGTGCAAAATGGACTTTTAATCCTACCAAATGATGAAAGGAGTCACAAGTTAGGGTGAGCATCGGTCGGTTCGGTAACCGAACCGAACCGAATTATTAATAATAATTAGAACCGAACCAAACCAAACAAGGATGAAAATCAGATGAAATTTTTCGGTTCGGTTCGGTTATTACCGAAATTTGGCATTTTTACCGAAAATAAATAAAAAAAATATTTGAAATGATTTTTAGGGCAATTAATTGAACCATTATATATTATTTTTGTAATTAATTGTTATTTGGTCATTTTATATTATTTAATGAAATATAAAATTCAATTACGTAAATTAGAATATTACAAACCTAATATATATATATATATATATATATATATATATATATAATTTGGTTCGGTTTTGGTTAAACCGAATTTTTTTACGGAAAAACCGAACCGAATCGAATACCAAAATATATATAAAATTGTTATCAAACCAAATCAAAAAAAATTCAGTAGCCGAACTAATTTTTTTTTTTTAAATTTGGTTTGATATTAGTATTCGGTTTTACCAAATAGTGCTCACCCCTAGTCACAAGGAATATTTTCTTGTGGGTTGGTATTCTTTTGACTCTAGAAATTTCTTGCTCCTACCAAGAAAAAAGAAAAGAGACAATAAAAACATAATCCGTTAGATTAAAACACTCAAATGTTCATCCAACGCCTAATTCGTTAGCCGGCTCTTTTTCGAACTTAACTGAATTCATAAATCTACTCCCTCATTCTATTTGGCCGCTCTTATCCCTCCATTTTCACTCCAACTCCTCCTTCCTTCAATGGCTACTGTCCTCAGAACGCCGCCATTGAAGGCTCCCCTTTCCCCACGCCTGATTAACTCTGTCACCGCCAACAGCATATCTTTAAAATTCCCCAACCAATTTTGTCTCTCTTTTAGACATAGAGGCATTAGCGCCAAATTTCCCTCAACTGGTTCTCTCCGGTCCAGATTCTCCCCCCGGTTCGTGAAGTTCGTTCCTTACGCTTCTCAAGGCGAAACCGACACTGAGCAGCAGATTGAGGAACCAGAAGTTAAGGTTATGCTCCTATAACTTAAACCGTTTAATTTATATACACATTCAAGATATTCATAATTCAAATCGCCTAGGGCAGTTCAAGCTGGGACTGGTTTAGGTTGGCTTAGAAGCGAACGACTAATAGTTTTCCTTTTCGTTTATTTACTTCCTTTGTTGGTGACAGTTTAGCTGAGAAATGGGGATTTAATTTGTAATGTTGAACTGGTAATAGTTCTTGGTTTGTTGAGTATGGGATAATAAAACTTCAACTAAATTAGTAAGCTTAATTTCAAAAACATTGGACGTAACTCGATGAAGGGTTCTAGGGTTTAAACGATGAGAAAGTGAAAATCTAGGCTGGCTCTGGAAATTGATTTCATTGCCTACTGCCAAAATGGTGAAGCTGGTGTTATGTAGGGAATCAATAATGAAGTGTTCCAGGAGATTGAAATTTACTCCAAAAGTAGGTCCAAGGAGGATTGCCCAACATTTATTGATGACATGTGTCCTCATGAACTAGCCAATTAAGGGTATGTAAGCAGCGATTTGGAGAAATTCTTAATATGATGTGTTCCATTTTGTCGTAGTTGTATTTCTTCTAGCATAGCTGAGTAAACTTCAACATGGGCCATCTGGCACTGCTTTTTAAGGAGTTGCGACGAAAAGAACTTATCTGTACATATTATTGGGTAAATTCTACATGTTTTTGGTCATAGCCTTGTCACCACGCAGACATTATAAGAATACATTTATTCTTTTTTTATATCAGTAGTTATCTAGAGCTATTTGATGAAACAAATTACATTTTCTTAGATCCCTACTAGGTCATGGTATTAGTCATAGCCTATTTTGGTGTTCTGAATAAAATGCAGGTTTACGATTTATCTTTCGATAAATATCTACAATTTGTGCACAGTTATGATGTCATTGTTTTCTTTTCTGGGTTCATTGACTTATTGGATGGGATCGGGACAGTGTAGGAGTATAAGAGAAATTTTTGCTGTACTTTTTGTGCAGAAGTCTTTCACCTCTGAAAGTTTGTTTCAGTGAAACTGATATCACTTTCTCATTTCGTTTTCTGGTCTTGCATCATTCCGTCTAGGCTCATTCTTAGGGCGGAAGGATCCAAAACATTCCTGATTACGAAACTGTCAACAATTGCTTTATTGCACTCACAGAAACTATTTCAGTAGTTTTTCTCAGGATGTTACGGAGACTTCTTTCATATAGTGGCAGTGATGGGTTGCAACAATCCTGCTATTCAATGAGAAACAAATACAATTGACTATTACAATAGTTAATGCTTAGTCACCTTTACATTACCTAAAATACAATTTACCTTTTCTGTCTGTTATTCATGTAGTTAATGCATTATCTTTTCAATTTAACATGTCTGCTTCCTGAAATAATGATGGCTCATGATTCTGATTGTGGACATATATGACATATATTCAGAGATCTTCAACTATGCAGCTTAGCCAATAAAAATTAACTTTGCTTAATGAGAGTTAACATGGCATAAGATGCCTAGAAAACATTGTTGAAGAAGTCGCAATGCATTTTTCATGGATTCCAGATAAAATAAAGATGAATAAAAGATTTATGTGGATGGCCCCATCAAGCTGAGGCTGAGTTAGTCTGAACTTTTGCGTTCTAGTTTTTCTTTCTGAAAACTGTTTAGCACATGCCATATATTTATAGATATCTACAAGTGTTGGGCCTCAGCATGAAAATAGAAGACTTGTCTTATGCCCATGTCTTTTGAACCTGTAAACGTTAGGGAAATGGCTACGATCTGTGACAATATGTCTTAGTGTATGCGATTCCTGCCCTATCATACCGTCTAATGGTGTTTTTGCTTCGTATTTGGGGTCATGCTCTCTCAATCAAAAGATAAAATGATCATTTTACAAGAGAAAGTTACAAATTTGATTGAAGCAACAGTTGTTAGCATTCCAACAACTAACTGCTATTTTTGCAAAAACTTAACTGAATACCTCATGATTGCTGTTTCGCAAATAATCAGCAGCTGCTCCAAACTTTACACACTCGTGATGATGCTTGGATTTGCTGTATATATATATATATATATATATATATATATATATATATATATATATATATATTTTTTTTTTTTGGTTACAGGACTCTGCAGATGGTGCTGTTGAGGTGGAAGATGGTGTTGAGGAGGCTGAAGAGAGTCCGAGTAGTGATGCTGTTGTTGATGCTGAGGAAACAACAACTTCGATTACTGCAGCTTCACTGCGGTCCTACAGGGAAGCTTTGGCGAGCAATGATGAATCTAGAATTGCTGAGATAGAATCTTTTCTCAAATCTGTTGAAGATGAGAAAATAGAACTGGAAAGGAAGGTTGCAAGTTTGACTGAAGAACTGTCAGTAGAAAAAGATCGGGTTATCAGGATCAGTGCGGACTTTGACAATTTCCGGAAGAGGACTGAGAGAGAAAGGCTTTCATTGGTATCGAATGCCCAGGGGGAAGTAGTGGAGAATTTGTTGCCTGTTCTGGATAATTTTGAGAGAGCTAAATCTCAATTAAAATTGGAGACTGAAGGAGAAGAGAAGATCAATAATAGCTATCAGAGCATATACAAGCAATTTGTAGACATTCTAAGTTCAATTGGTGTTGTCCCTGTGGAGACAGTAGGGAAACCCTTTGATCCAATGGTGAGTTGCTCCACTTTGACTGTTAAAGTTACCCTAATAATTGCTGCCTTCCATTGTAGACTTTTCCTTTCAGTTTTCAGTGAAGTGTTTTCCCTGTGCTTTTTGCAGAATAGAAATTGCTTTACTTTTATGGAGATATTGGAAAAGTGTAGGGTTAGTTCAAGATGAAAACATAGCATTTCCTTTAAATGTAGGGATTATGACCTTCAATTTGGTCATTAGACAGTTTTGTTGACTAAAGGAATCCATGTAGAATTATCATTGCTCTCTCTTATTAATTGGCAAAATGATTGGTCAAATTGATCACTGATTTAATGCAGGGGAAGTCCCGAGTTGGCTCAAAACTTAGTCAAGTACTTGACGATATGTTTCGAACATTTGATCAAGTTTATTCAGGTTTTATGAAGAAATGGATACGCTTTTAACTGAAACCAAGTACCAAGTCTTTGACTGAATCGAGCCAACTCGGTGAGTTGTAGAGTAGTGCAAATAACAATGCCATTGTGCTTTTTATCTAGTGGTAACCTTGAAAAGGGGGGTAGGCAATAGTAAATTTTGCAAGCATTTTGGAAAAGATATATAATGGAAGTGTATGTTATAAAGCTGGGCTTCATTAAAGTTGGTCAATAACTTCTGTATTTTGATGTCACAGTTGCACGAAGCAATTATGCGAGAAGATTCAACAGAATTTGAAGAAGGTATCATTCTGGAGGAATATCGGAAAGGTTTTAAACTTGGAGACAGGCTCTTGCGGCCATCAATGGTGAAAGTATCAGCTGGTCCAGGTCCTGCAAAGCCGGAACAAGCAGAGTCATCAGGAGAAGCTGAGAGTGTTAGTGAAACTAGTGATCAGGCGGGAGATGCTGAACCAGAGTCTGCGTGAAAAGTAAGTTAAGCAGCCTTGACTCAAAGTTTTGTAAAAGCATAAGCTAATAATATTGTCATAGCAATAGGGCATTTTGTGAAATGTGATTGCTGCGAATGAGATATTACTTGTCATTTTTTTGTGTAATTTGAATAGAGGATTGGTTATGGGGATAATTCCTCAAAATAGTACATTTTGAAGAATTATTGCCCTTTGTAATGTGATTTTAAAAGGTTTTACCAAAGTAATGTTGGTTTTATAAGTGGAAAAATGAAAGAAACAATATTTTATGAACACAACAATTTCAGTGATCTGATTATCTGTCTGTTTATACTTTTATCATGTGTTTGTTAGATGAATATGAGCGAGGATGGATAAAATGGTTAACATGTTCATTAAATTTGAGTACTCCCAGTCCAGAGCTGGGGCACTTGCAGTATTGAGCTCCATGAAAGAAAATCAGTGTGATGTTTTGCTTTGTTTTCTTACATTTTAGAAGAGTCTGATTTGAATCTTCCATAAAGTTAAAGATGCCCTTTTGTATCAGGACATTGCTGGTGAATCTTTAAGACTTCGTTGTCATTAAAATTTGATTTTGTTTTGCAGTTTTAGAAACTTGCAGCCCAAATTGGGACTTGTGAGAATACAAAATGATTTTAAAAAATTGGCCGTGATATGGTTTGGTAGAAGAAGGTTCCTTCTTTAGGAACAGTTATTTTAATGGATTTTAGAGGAATTGAACTAGAAAATTCAACCATTTCTTTATAAAATATGGTCATTGAAGGAATCGCACATTATGAAGGAATCAGATAGAATTCTGTTCTACAAAAATTTGATTCCAAACAGTATCATAAGGCATTAATATCACAGGACACGTAATTCTTTTTGAAAATGTTTATATTTTGGATAAGCAATTTGCTATTCTTTTGTTTTTACATATTATACTAGTCAGTTAATATGACAATTATATAATCCTTGAATTTCGTGGTTGTCAAGTGTTCAATTTTTTTGGTATAATTAATGGTAAAATTATATTTACAATATTAGAATTACTCTTTATTCTATTTAATAATAATCATTATTTCTATTTTCTATTTTTTTCTTGCATAATCATAATATTACTAATGTGTCATTAATTAATTTATTAAATATTATATATTTATAGAATTAAACTTTATTGACATACAATTTATTTTATAAAAGTAACTAAACAAGAAAATAGCTTAAAAAATATAAAACTAGAAGTGTATATATATATATATATATATATATATATATATTACTTTTGAAAAGGATTAAATATCTTTTTGGCTCTTATACTATCATCGGATCGCCATTTTGGTCCCTGTTCTATTGATATTTTTCTTTCACTGTTCTATTGATATTTTTCTTTCACTCTCTGTGGTATGCAGAAACGTTCCAAATAACCCCTAATAAGCATATTCGGTCAGATTATGTTAATAAAATTGTTAATAGAATATGACGGAATATGCTTTTTAGGAGCAATTTTGAAATATTTTTTCATACCACAAGAGGTAAAAAGGAAATGTCAATAGAATAGGGGCAGAAAGGACAAATCAGTGATAGCACAGAGACTAAAAAGGTCTTTATGCCAAATTGAAAACTAAACGATATATTCTTTACTTTTAGCGGTGGTACTTTCATATGTAAAAATGAAGGAAATGATTAAAAGGTTTATTAAGAAAAAATTGAAGGACCTTAAAATATATTTATAAACTAACTAGTGTAATACGTAAAAACATAAGAACCAATAAATTATTTAACATTATATTTCCGCATTAGGTTTTCAGTTTTCATGTCGTTTTGTTTGTTTTTAATTGGTTTTCTATGTTGTTTTTTCTTCTGCTTTTTATTTATCTTTTTTTTTTTTTTTTTTTTTTTTTTGGTTATTTTGATTTTTTTGTTCGACCAAAACACACTATGTTATATTGTCTCAAAACTTACCATATGCTTTTCTTTTGCCTTCTACCACCAATTTACAATAGGGATACTTACATGATTAGGATGACAACTTTGTTTTATTGCAACTTTCACCCTTCAATAGAAAATTTACATCTCAATTTTTTAAACTTTTTATATTACAACTCTATAACTTTTTTTTTTTTTAAGTTTTACTTTAATATTTCTTTGATCTAAAAAAACAAAACCATTTTTTCTTATGGGTGTCTTTCTTCCCCCATGGGCCCATCCTATAATTACTTTTCTCTCTTCTCTTTTATTTTTTTTAATATAATTTCATATTTACCTCTCAATCTGTTTATTTTTTTGTCATGCCACTTTACAAGGTATTTTTCCTTTTTTTTTTTTTTCTATTCGAAATGAGATCTATATATATATATATATATATATATATATATATATATATATATATATATATATATATATATATATATTTTCCTTTGTTTTTTAATAGTATAACAATGGTATCTTATGATACCTTCATGATATTATTTGGTCAAATACATACGCGTCCCCTTCAACTTTAATTTTTGAGCCGCTTGGTCTCCTCAACTATTTTAGCGATTTATTTAACCCCTCATCTAAAGGTCAAATACATACGTAGCCCCTTCAATTTTTATTTTTGAGCCATTTGGCCCCCTCAACTATTTTAGCAACCTATTTAACCCCTCATCTATTTTAAAGTGGTATTTTTAAACCTTTGAGTGAACATAACCAGACATAACAGAGTACCATGCATTACACACGTCTAAAACTAAAGACATGTAGGACATACGCTGGAAACCATCTTCTATTTAATTAATATTACAAACTATTATAAAGTAAAGATTTCCCAGCAATTAATAAAATTCAAGTGGAGAAAGAAATATAATTGCAGAAGAGACAACAAAGAAGAACGAAGAGAGTTTAACCAAAGTGAGGAGAGAGGGAGAAAAAAATGCAGATAATTTTTTTATATAATGTTTACAAAATATTACCCTTGTAAAATCGTAAACTTCATCCCAAATGCGCTGAGATTTCTCTTACCTCCAGGTCATACGAACACATCAGCATTCAAGTGTCCAAAAAACCACTTTGAAATAGATGAGGGGTTAGATAGTAAAATAGTTGATGGGGCCAAGCGGCTCAAAAATAAAAGTTGAAGCGGCCACATATGTATTTGGCTTTTAGATTAGGGGTTAGATAGGTCGCTAAAATAGTTGAGGGAGTCAAGCGGCTCAAAAATTAAAGTTGAAGGGGCCACGTATGTGTTTGGCCATATTATTTTGTTGTTTATACAATTATTATACCTTCGTGATACCATTGTTATATTTTCATGATACCATTATAATACTTTCATGATAATGTTTTATTGTATATACCATTGTTATACCTTCCTGATACCGTTGTTATACTTTCATGATACCTTCATGATACTGTTTTGTTGTTTATACCACTATTATACTTTCATGATACCACTGTTATACATTTATGATACCTTCATGATGCTGTTATGTTGTTTATACCATTGACACATTCATTATACCATTTTTATACATTCAATTTATACTTTGTCTTATCTGTGTGATTGATTATACATCATCTCATAACAGTCATTGATGAATGCATAATGTTTGCAGACTATAATAAATTTTGATTCAATAGCTTTTTGCTGAAGTGTTAGCATGTTTTTGTTGTTTTCTGGTTGTTATACTGTTATGATGCTGTTGTCATGCCTTCATGATACTATTGTTATACCATTAAAAAAACAGAGGAAAAAAATTATATACATAGGATTTTATTTCGAAGAGAAAAAATGAATTTTTTTTTTTTTTTTGTAAAGTGGCATGACAAAAAAAATAAACGAATTGAGAGATAAATGCAATATTAGATTAAAATTATAAAAGAGAAGAGAGAAAAGTAAGGAATAAGATAGGGGCCATGGGGAAGGAAAGAAGCATAAGGGTACAGACTGTAAGCAGACGATGTTTTTACATATTCGAAAAGCGGCGAAGCGAACCAGAGAGTTTTTATAAAGCATGATTTTATTGCATAATAATTATAGCATGAAACACATTTTTGAAAATGATTTTCATAAAAGATTCGAGACCAAAATCCCGAAGAAAATATAGGAGTCGCCACTCGGCTCAACTCAACCGGGAAATTTAGGTATAGCTAAAACCAAATGAGAGCCACTATACCTTGCAGAGATCTAAGTCCATACAAGTTAGTTACTTGTTATCTAATTAAAATAAACGCTTCAATAACCATATTATAGTATGTTACAGAATTGTACGGAATGTAACTGTAATTAGGGAGAAATTAGTGGAGCTAACATAGGTATTGTATTTACACTGTTTCCTTATTCTGTGTATCTTTTCTATATATAAACCCTAGACTATTCATCAATAAATCACAACTTATTCTCT
This sequence comes from Euphorbia tirucalli, assembly GCA_039660915.1. Classification (NCBI taxonomy): domain Eukaryota; kingdom Viridiplantae; phylum Streptophyta; class Magnoliopsida; order Malpighiales; family Euphorbiaceae; genus Euphorbia; species Euphorbia tirucalli. Next base: position 23,231,690 of record CM077632.1, read on the forward strand.
CATATTCTCTGAGATTACATGGCATCAGAGTTACCCTTGTGAGCAGTCTTTTTCCAGCCAGAATTCAGGTCTGTCATTGAGAACAGACATTTTCTGTTAGGTTTTAGGTCTGTCCCTTAGAACAGACGTTCAGTACTCCAGGTTCTAGACCTCTTTTTGTCTCACCGCCTGCCCAGAAAGAACATCCCTTCGCCGATCGGCCGTTCTGTTCAGTTCCGACCACCGTCCTACAGCGCGTGTGTCTCACACGCCTCTTTTGTTTTTCTTCGGAATTCCATGCAAGACCAACCCTTGTCTCACCGCCTGCCCAGGAAGATAGCTCATCTGCCGATCAGCTGTTTCATGTAGCTTCGGTCACCATCCTCCAGCGCGTGTACCTCACGCGCCGTCACTAATCCCGCTGGAATTCCATTCGCTGGTCACCTGCAGTTTTAGTTTTTTGCCTTCTTTTTTTTTGACATGGCTGATGGAAAGAAAGATACTGCTATTGTTACGGAGATTATTCCAACCCTTGCCAAAATTACAGAACAGAAGTTAACTGGACCTAACTTTTTGGACTGGTCCAAAACGATTCGTGTTTATCTATGCTCCATTTCACTTGATGATCATCTCACTGATGATACACAAGAGGATGATAGGGCATGGTTGAGAGTTGACTCCAGAATTTTTGTTCAAATAAGCAATTCTACTAATGATTCAATTATCAGTCTTACCAATCACTGTGAGTTTGTCAAACAATTGATGAGCTATTTGGAATTTCTTCTTGCTGGAAAAGATAATATTTCCCGTGTTTATGACATCTGTAAGGACTTTCACCATCCTCAACAGAATGGGTTACCTCTTCAGGCCTATTTTATGAATTTTAAGAAAACGTATGAAGAATTGAATAATGTGATGCCCTTTAGTTCTGATGTTTTAGTACAGCGCACTCAGTGGGAGAAGACTGCAGTTATGAGTTTTATGGCAGGACTTGACCCTCAATTTGAAATTGCTAAGTCTCAAATCCTATCCGGATCTGAAATTTCCAGCCTTGACGAGATTTATACCCGACTGCTTCGTAGTGCCACCACTCACTCTGCTGCTTCTTTTGATCAACCTTCTAATGCTCTACTTGGGCATACAAATGGTCGACCCTATAAAGGTTAGAATTCTAGTGGTAGTCGGGACACAAAACCCTCTCATACTGAAGGACCTATTTGCTTTTATTGTCGTGAGCCAGGCCATACCAAGCGAACCTGTCAAAAATTACAGAATAAGAATCAGCGTTCTCGATCAGCTCATATTGCCACTAATAATGCTGCAGACTCATCTAGCAATCCTACTACTTATATTGTTTCAGTAGAAGAATTTGCAATGTTGACCCAATATCAGGAAGCTCTAAAGACTTCATCTCATCCTACTGCTGCCATTGCGGAGTCAAGTAACACTAATAAGTGTCTCCTTTCCTCTTCTTCCAAATGGATCATTGATTCTGGTGCCACAGATCATATGACAGGTAACTCTAGTCTTTTCTCTACTTTTACATCACACACAGTTCCTACCCATGTTACTTTAGCTGATGGTTCTGTTGGAATTCGTCATTGGAAAAATAACGTGGCGCATCGGAAAATACACCGTTTAAAATTTCCTAGAATCCACCTATCGTGTCCAATTACCATTGATTAGAATAAAATCAAATAAGAATCAAGAGAGATTAACTCACCGGATTCGTCTCCTCTAGAGACTGCTGCAGAATCGTTTCTTGAAACTGCGATCTCCAAAGTCCGGTGCACGACCAACTATTGAGCGGGAACCGGTGCTAGCCGAAGACGCGAAGGAATGGAGGTTTAATGCTGGGATTTTCGGCTGTTTTGGGGCTGCTATTGGTGGCTGAAATTTCCAGCAATTAATTAGAGTTGAATTAGGTTTTTCTTCCTTAAGTGTGCCCTTATATAGACACCTTGTCTAGTTGGGTTTTAATTAGGTTAATTAAACCCAAGCCCACTAGGATTATAATTACATAAATAAACTTTAATTAAAAAGTATATACTATGTAATTTAATTCCATTTGGCTAAATTTAATTACCCCTAAATAAAATTAAATCACACTTAAGTCAATACAATACATGTATTTAATTTTCTTACTTAGGAAAATTATTTAATTAATTGTTTACTTTATGTAATTCAATTAATTGATAAATTAATTAATTACATTACGTAAACTTATTAATTAAATTAAATTCAATCCAATGTCAATTAATTACCTTGACACCGAATGTCAACTAATTAATTAACGCATTCCTTCCAATGTACATTACATGTACAATTTCTATAAGTTCCAGCTCAGTTGATCTATGTGCACGATCCTATGGGTCTGTCTTTATGTTGGCAGTAGGCCCAAGGCCCACAGACTGTAAGTGGGTTCTAGCAAACCATTACAGCCCCCAATTAAGACAGAGATGCAACAGTCTTTAGAAGACACTCACCCGGTAGTAATCTCATAGTGTCCTTTGCCTAACGATATCGATATGAATAAACAAGAGGCATGGTGTCTGTCATCCTCTTCTGTTGTTTATTATATTTCTTGATCTTGAGTTGACTGATTAATCAAATAAGCAACCAACTTATTTGGGTATGGCCATACACTTATCAGTCCCACTCATCAAGTGGCCAATGATATCATCTTGGTGTTACCCGAGTGGCAATTCCATCACTTCATCATCAATATCAACATGTTCACCGGTCCACCCAATCATACCCATATTTAGCATCCTTTTACAGACCTGTTAGGCGTATGTCAAAGTGAATCGGATTCCATATCGATATTATAATGAAATCTGGTCTGAGGACAAAAGAGACCTACTCAAGAAAGACCTATGACGTGACAACCATGTGGCTTTCTTATGCGGATCGATCCAGTCCCATGTCAACGACATGTACCTATATTCATGACTGACTATACAAGTACTATGGCTAGTTAAGAACTACCATACAGTCATCGAATATACAAGTCTGTGGTTCTATTCGTTCCCACGATTAGAACAGACCTGGGATAGGTTTTATGATTATCAATCAATGGATACTCTACTCATATTATAGCACAAGATATAAATGAAATAGATTAATTACCTTTATTAATGTGACACAAATAATGTATTTATACAATGAGTCTTAATGTATAATACAAAATACAAGAATCCAATGCCCTAAGAACTAGGGCACACCAACAGGTTCTTCTTTTACTGTTAATGGTTCTGGCACTATTAATCCCACCCCATCCTTATCTTTATCGTCAGTCTTAAATCTCCCTGGTTTTACTTTCAATCTTATGTCTGTCAGCAAACTCACTCGTTCCTTGAATTGCTCGGTCTCATTTTTTCCTGACTACTGTCTATTTCAGGATCTTATGACGAAGAAGATTATTGGTAAAGGACTAGAATCCGGAGGACTCTACGTCTTAGATAACAGCCCCATTGCTTGTTCCAGCATCTCTAGTCTTTTTGAAATACACTGTAGGTTAGGGCATCCTTCTCTTCCCCTTTTGAAGAAGTTGTGCCCTCAATTTCATTATGTAACCACTTTAGATTGTGAGTCATGTCAGTATGCTAAACACCATCGTGTGTCGTCAATTCCAAGAGTCAATAAAAGATCTTCATTTCCTTTTGAGTTAGTTCATTCTGATGTTTGGGGTCTGTGTCCAATAATGTCTAAAACCAAGTTTCGTTATTTTGTTACCTTTGTGGATGATTTTTCACGAGTAACTTGGCTTTATTTAATGAAAAATTGCTTTGAATTGTTCTCACATTTTACTACTTTCTATGTTGAAATTAAAACTCGGTTTAATGTCTCCATACATACTTTTCGGATTGACAATGCTAAAGAATATCTTTCCGCCCAATTTAACACTTATATGCTTCAGAATGGCATCCTTCATCAAACATCCTGTGTCGACACACCTTCTCAAAATGGTGTGGCTAAACGCAAAAATCGCCATCTTCTTAAAACTGCTCGAGCCCTTTTATTCGAAACACATGTTCCTAAGCAATTTTGGACTGATGCAGTTTCCACTGCATGTTTCCTCATTAATCGAATGCCTTCTTCCTTCCTTCATGATGAGATCCCTTACAATACTCTCTTCCCTAATAAACCACTATTTCCCATCTCACCAAGAATTTTTGGAAGCACTTGTTTTGTTCATGATGTTCTCCCACATCTCACCAAATTGGATCCAAAATCAGTAAAATGTGTCTTTCTTGGTTATTCTCGTCTACAAAAAGGGTATCGTTGTTATTGTCCCTCTCTTAACAAATACCTTGTATCTTCTGATGTCACATTTCTTGAACATACACCATTCTTTACTACACCTCTGATTCCACCGTCCAAAGTAGAAGATGACAATGTCTTAGTTTATGAGATACATCGACCTGTGGCTTCTCTAGGTACTGCTTCAAGTATTCAAACACCGACCCGACCTCCCATTCAACATGTTTATTCACGACGGCAACATTCTCCTGAATCTAGCCCTTTACCAATATCTACTTTGTCATCAGACCCGCCACCTAATGATCTAAACCTCCCGGTTGCACTTCGAAAAGGTAAAAGATCCTGCACTTATCCCATTTCCTCATTTGTTTCTTATAATCAATTATCATCTTCTTCGTCTTCCTTTATTGCATCACTTGATTCAATAACTATGCCTAAGTCAATCTCGGAGGCCTTATCTCATAGTGGTTGGCGCAATGCCATAGTAGAGGAGATGAATGCTTTGGATGCTAATGGTACTTGGGACCTTGTAAATTTGCCTATTGGAAAGAAGGCTATTGGATGTAGATGGGTGTTCACAGTAAAAGTTAATCCTAATGGTTCCGTGGCTCGTCTTAAAGCTCGCCTTGTGGCTAAAGGGTATGCACAAACTTATGGTATTGACTATTCGGACACATTCTCTCCTGTGGCTAAAATGACTTTTATCCGGCTATTCATGTCCTTGGCTGCATCCCATGATTGGCCGTTGCATCAATTAGACATTAAAAATGCCTTTTTGCATGGGGATCTCTCAGAAGAAGTTTATATGGAGCAACCACTAGGGTTCATTGCTCAGAGGGAGAATGGGAAAGTCTGCCTTTTTCGCAAATCTCTCTATGGATTGAAACAAAGTCCTCGGGCTTGATTTGGTAAATTCAGTCAAGCAGTTGAAAAGTTTGGCATGCAGAAAAGTAAGTGTGATCATTCTATCTTCTTTAAATGCACACCATCTGGCATTCTACTACTTGTCGTTTATGTGGATGATATTGTCATTACTGGTAGTGATTCAGCTGAAATCTCATCCCTAAAGTCTTTCCTTTATAGTCAGTTTCATACAAAAGATTTGGGGAACCTAAAGTACTTCTTAGGGGTTGAAGTAATAAGAAGCAAGAAAGGCATTTTTCTGTCTCAAAGAAAATATGTTCTTGACTTATTATTAGAAACAGGGAAGCTAGGAGCTAAACCGTGTAGTACTCCAATGATGTCTAACTTACAGCTTACAGCAGATGGAGAATTATTTGAAGACCCTGCGAAGTACAGGCGACTTGTTGGAAAGCTGAATTATCTCACTGTTACTCAGCCTGATCTAGCATATTCAGTTAGTGTTGTTAGTCAGTTCATGACATCGCCCACCATTCATCGTTGGGCTGCTCTTGAACAAATTCTATGCTATGTAAAAGGAGCTCCAGGACGAGGAATAGTGTACAAAAATAATGGCCATAATCAAATTGAATGTTTCTCTGATGCGGATTAGGCAGGATCCAAAATTGATAGAAGATCTACTACCGGGTATTGTATCTTTATTGGAAGAAATTTGGTATCATGGAAGAGTAAGAAGCAACATGTTGTATCTCAGTCCAGTGCTGAATCCGAATATAGAGCCTTGGCACAATCTGTTTGTGAGATTATGTAGATTCATCACCTCTTGTCTGAACTTAGGTTCTAAGTTTCAACTCCAGCTAGATTGTGGTGCAACAACCAAGCTGCCTTTCATATTGCATCCAATCCCATATTCCACGAAAGAACCAAGCATATTGAGATTGATTGTCATTTCGTTCCTGAGAAGCTTCAACAGAATCTAATCTCTATAAAGTTCATTCGTACAGAAGAACAACTAGGAGATATCTTCACTAAAGCTCTAAACGGGGTTCGGGTTAACTACATTTGTAACAAGCTGGGCATGATCAATATCTATGCTCCAACTTGAGGGGGAGTGTTACAGAATTGTATGGAATGTAACTGTAATTATGGAGAAATTAGTGGAGCTAACCTAGGTATTGTATTTACACTGTTTCCTTATTCTGTGTATCTTTTCTGTATATAAAACCTAGACTATTCATCAATAAATCACAACTTATTCTCTTATATTCTCTGAGATTACACAGTATATTATGAAACTAAACCGATTTTATTTTAGAGCATGCAGCGTTCATGCAAGGTACAGAAAGCAATAAATAAATTAATTATACAAACCGAATCACATAAACGACACTAGGGGATACATATGAATCAAATAAGGAATCTGCTAAATAGACTTTTGTACACGAATAATTGCATGTAGGACTCAACCAAGACAGAATAAGATAATAAATGAGTCGGGGTCATACATTTAGGGGGAGATAGTTGGAGAATTGACAAATTTCACTGACTAGACTTGGAAAATGTTTTGAAACATCCTTGTGTTGATTTTGAGAAAATGGTTTTGACAATTAATTATTTAACATGGTAAGTGAGCCAAATTTCAAGAAGCTAGGTTTCTATCATTGTTCTAGTCTAACACATACTTCTGGAATACAAATCTAGGGTCATGAAATGTACGAAATCAATTTTTGGTGATTCTGTCCTGAATTGATACCTGCGTGGGTGTTGAGACAATAGTCGTGCGACTATATATTTACACCCATGCGGGTGTCATTTTAAGACCATATACATATTTCAAAGTTTCATTTTCATAGTTCTGTTCAGAGAACCATAGCCATGCGGCTGTTGCAATGACCACACGGGTCTGGTTCTCAGTCCATAGCAGAAAAAGCAGTTTCAAAAATGATGCAAAAGATTGCCAAATATAGCATAAACAAGTCAAATTCTTTGGTTTCTCAGATATTTACCCTTGTAAAGTAGATCCACAGCCCTAGGAGGCTAAAATCCTTCAAGAAAGGCTCTGATTTCAAACTCGAACTTTAAGCTTCAAAAACAGTTTCAAGCTTTGAAAGTTAAGGTTTTAGTGTTCAGATTAGTCTCTAAACCTATTAGAAGTCTTAGTGAAGTGCTTTTCTAAGATTTCTAACTGATGTTAAGCTTAGAACAGAGATTGAAGATGAAAATTGAACAAAAAGTTTTATTTTTTTTTTCCTTTTTCTTCTTCTTTCTCTCTAAATTAAAGTTGCTAATCCCTTAAATCAGAATCAAGAGGGCTTTATATGGCAAAACATAGGTTTTTCTTGTAGAATCTGCCCAAAAACATCCAAAAAATCATTTCCAAGGTTGAAGGTCACAGTTTTGTTAAACATCAAGACCTGTGTGGGTCTTGATGCAACAGCCGTGCGGCTGATGGTGCAAGAGCTGTGTGGCTATTATTCCTAGACAGCCTCCTCTTTCGCCTAGGAAATGTTCTGAGGCTTGAAGTTTGGTCGACTGTAGCTTCGATTTTGAATTGACTTTGACTCCTGCGGCTATATAAGGGTATGAGGCAAATAAATAACTTATTCATCATTGAAACCAGGGATGAAAAACCTACGCTCACAGCCTACCCCTCGTGTATCTAAATTCACGGCTTCCGTGTCTTGTGTTGAATTTCGATGCACGATAAAGAGTGTAATGAGAAAAAAAAGAAACGTACCTGCCTTTAGCTTTTGCTGAAGGACGTGGTTGACTATTACCTTTTAGGGTCGTGCAGGACTAATTACCTTTTAGGATCGTATGTGACCGATCATCTTTTATGGTCGTGTGGAACCGATTGCCTTTTAGAGTCCTATAGGACTGATCACCTTTTAATATCATGTGGGTCCGATTACCTTTTAGAGTCATGTGAGACTGTTTACCTTTTAGAGTCGTGTGGGACCATTATGAGCGGACGACCTTAAAGTTGGAACGCGGTGAAGCGAACCGGGGAGCGGGTTTTTTTTTTACCGTGTTTAAATTCAGTTTTAGGGAAAACGGGTTTTAAGTCTTTATTTAAGAAAACCTTTTGTATGATATAAAGCACATTTGTAGAAAACATTATTTGAATGTGAATTTTGGGAAAACTGGTTTTACACTTTTACAAAAAACCCTTTTCATTGACTTCAAGATCTCGAAACCTAAATTTCGAGATTAGTGATGGAGTCGCCACCCCGGATAAGCTCATTAGGAAATTCCGGTACAGCTCCCTACCGAGCATAGACAACCATACCTATTCCAAAGATTCAGGGTTTGGACAACTTACATATTCAACCTTAAAGCTTGATTTCATTTAAAAGTTCATACTACCATATTGTGAGTGGACGACGTTTTCGATAGGATGCGAACTCTCTTGGAAGGGAGCCTCGAGATCGGGCAACCCCCCCTCCCGTGGGGTTTTTATGATGAAAATTCATTTTTAGAATATTAAATTATTTCATAAAAGAACCGAGACATAGGACTCGATAAATAGTGTAGGAGTCGCCACCCAGCTCAGCTCAACCGGGAAATTACAGTGTAGGTGAACCGGACGAAAGGCCGCTACACTATCCAGAGATCTAGGTCCGGACAAGTCCCCTATTTCGTGTCTAATCAAAATAAATATGGCCAATGTTCATAGATGGTATTTTATAATTCTAAAATTCATTTTTATTAAATTAAAGCATACAGCGTACACACAAGTAAAAATAAAACAATAAATAAATATCTTATTACAACCCAATTGAATAAAAATAAAAACTTTCAACCTCATCTTACAAACGCCTAAAATACACGATGATCTAGAAATAAAAAAAAAAAAATACAATCGCCTAAAATACACGGATTAATCTATTAATTACATCAAAAAAAATAAAAATAAACTAAAAGCTACAAAACAGCGGGTTAGCACAATTTACGGCACGCCATAAATAGGACTCAAACATGATAGAATTGGGAAATTAGAATTTAGGAACATGCATTTAGGGGGATAACCGGATCGGCTCGGCTAGTCGGCCCGATTAGACCTGGAAAACATTTTGAAACGTCTCTGTATTTTGTTTTGTGCTGGAAAATCATTTTGAAAACATTTTCTTTTTTCGATTTATTTTAACATGTGAGGTGGGTCGGTTTTTGGGAGAATCAGGTCTTCGTCGTGGCATTGTTCTAAATGCAACAACATGGAAAATTAAATCTAAGGTCGTGAATGCACATAACAAAATTCATTTTCGATGATTTGCTAATTTTTCTGAATTTTTATGATTTTTAGGAATTTTTCTGGATTAAAATGGAAATTCTTCCTCTGGATGGAAGTTACAGTCGTGCGACTGTAATCCCTCCAATTGTAGAAAATCGCTAAAATTTATTTAAATGAAAGAAAAATAGCAAGGGAATTCAAGAACACTCGTACGACTATAAGTCGTACGACTGTTCTTCAACACAAGAACAGTCCTACGGCTGTTCTTGAATTCCAGAAATAGCGAGCCTGAAAATTGAGTTTTTATGCACAAAAACACACCAAATCACCCAGAAAAAGCAAGAAAATGAAGGTTTGAGGTATATTTACCTTTGCGGCGCTGATCCACCATAGGAATGACCACTAGAAACGCCCCAATCACCTCCAAATTGCATCCTTTTCTTTGTGTTGAAGTTCCCAAAACCAAGTCCAAAAATCTCCAAAATGTCACGGATTTTGAGAGTTTAAAGTCTGAAATTGATTGAGTTTTAAGTGTCAAGTTATTAACCTATGATTTTTAAAAAGTTTTAACTTTAACACTTGAGGATCAAAAGAAAAAGAGGAGAAAAAAAACTTGAGTTTTGTAGGTTCCCTTTTTCTATTGTTTCTCCCTCAATTTCTGTCAAAATTCCCTAGATCAAAAGCCCTTCATCTTTCTTCTCCTCTTCCTTTTATTTCGTCTTTTCTTGCTGCAAAGGGGCGAGCATTAATTGCTCTCACATCAGCCTTAATTTTCTGTTCCATAGGTATGGGTTATTGTACTTGCTCTGTAATTACAGTCGTATGACTGTAATTTTTAATTAAAGTTGCACGACTGTAACTACAGTCGCATGACTGTAATTACAGTCATGTGATACGCCGATTTTTTTAAGGACAGAAAGTCCCGGTGCTTACAGCTGCCCCTCGCTTGATCAAATTCAACACCTGACTCCAGGTCTACAATACCTGAGGTGATGAATTTGAAAGCACGGATCAAAGCGCCGCAGACATAGGAAAGAAAACGTGCAGCTGAGTTGCTGAAGTCTCACTGCCGTGATGATGCGTTGAGTTGATTGGATGGAATAAGCCGACACCAGGTTTATGTTACCCAAGACGATGTTAGAGATGAAATAAGCTGATACCGAGTCTAGGTTACCCGAGGCGAAGTTGAAGATGAAATTATCCGATACCGGGTCTAGGTTACCCGAGGCGAAGTTGGAGATGAAATTAGCCGATACCGGGTCTAGGTTACCCGAGGCGAAGTTGGACATGAAATTAGCCGATACCAGGTCTAGGTTACCCGAGGCGAAGTTTGTTAGGGATTTGAAGATGAAACGGATCTGGGCCGATACTAGGTTTACATTACCCGAGGTGGATCTACTGGGGAAGTAAAATGGAGTCGATATGGGCTAATATAGGGTTTAGATTACCCGAGGCGTGTCTACTGGAGATGTGGAATGAAGCTGATCTGGGCCGATACTGGGTCCATATTACCAGAGGCGGATCTGCTGGGGAATTCTGGAATAAAGCAGATCTGGGCCGATGGTGGGTTTACATTACTCGAGGCGGATCTACTAGGAATTTGTGTTAGAGATTGTGCCCTAAGCCAATGTTGGATTATGTAAACAATCTTCTTAAGTCATTAATAAAGACTTATTTTATCATATATATTTGTATGTTAGTATTTATGATAATGTATCCATGAATTAATTGTGTAATTCTAAATTTCCCTAGTCGATTGTTATTATGGGAATAATAACAAACTAAGACTAGTGTGAGTGATAATGGATATTCATAAGATGAATATAGTGTATACAGATACAGATTATACTCACGGGCAATGTGTTAGAGAACATGTTGCTGGAGACCCACTATAAGATCAAGTTCATGGTCACGTGTCACAACTGATCTTGATTATAGTAGTGTCATCAGCTGATTCCTTTGACCTGAGGTCACCATGGATTCCGGGATGAATTCATGTTGTGCTTTGACGCAGTCAAACGCTGCTTGTAACAGAGTAGTTATAAAGGCTGTGGTTGGGTACAATATGACTCATGCTTAGGGATGTGAGTGACAGATATGGGATTTTGTCCCTTTCTAACAAGAGAGCGATATCACTGGGCCCCTTGATAAGTAAGACTGTTAAATGCATGGCCGTGCTCAAATAATTGATAAGAGTATCAATTGATTTGTCTGAACAGTTTACTTTGAGATCGAGAAAGCATATGATTAATTATATAAGATTGACAAGTGTACCATGTCTTATAATTAATCTTGATATCAATGAGACAAAAGGGAATATGACATTCTATAAATAGGTATTGGATCATTCCAATCATATTAATTGGGTAGTCGTAATGGCTTGCTAGAGTTCGCTTGTGACCTATAAGGACATTATGGTAATTTCCTTATTGCCAATTAATATGATCCTATGGGGTCACACACAAGAGCAAAATGAAGTTCATCTTATCGGGTATAAATTATTATAGGATAATAATTTATGAATGAGAAAGAGAATAAATATATATAGTGATATATATTTATGTATGTATATATAAATATTAATGTGATTAATATTGCATAAAGTATGCTACATATTATAATTAAATTATATGGAGATATAATTAATTATAATATTATATATACATATATGTATTATGGAGAATTGATTTGATTTAATGTTAATTGAGAATTAATATTAAATTGTGTGGGTTAATATATAATTATAACTAATAGGTGTATTAGGTTATAATTATAATTAACTATTTAGGTTAATTATTTAAGGAAACAATTAACCTAAACCTAATCGCTCTCTCTACACTAATACTATAGCAGATTTTCGGCCAGCCAACACAAGAGAATAGCCAGCCGAAATTCTCCTCTCCAAGCCAAGAGAAAATTTGATTCTCTGCCTCTCTCTCTCGATTCTAGGAAACCGTTTCTTCTATCCCGGCGCTAGCACGCGGTGAACGTATTGCTCCGTGTGGATCAACCGTAGAGGGAAGCAATTTTGGTTCCTAAGTGATTCAAACTTCAAAGAATTAAGGTAATTCTTTAACCCTCCTTCCGATTCAATGTAATGTACATGGGTCCTTGGTGGGGATTAATCTTTTTCCGCTGCGTTTTATGTTTGTTTGTGCGATTAATTCCCCAACAATTTGCCCATATCTGAGACAGCGGTGATGAATTCCTGCATTTGATATTGCAAGTCTTCATTCCTTGATCGAGAGATTTTGAGCAAAAATTTTTGCCCCTTCGATCAAGAATGAAGACTAGCTGGGGATGAATGTTCTGTGTATGTTGTGTATGTATGCATGATGATGCATATGCATATGAATTCTAAATGATGCATTTCTTATTGATTGTTTAATATTGATGTTCCTTTTTTCCGCTGGGGAAGGTATGTTTTGCCCCTGGCTGGTGGAAGACACTCCTTACACGAAGTTTCTCCTTGCCGAAGATATATGAGGGCTGCTGGGGATAAGAGATGATTGCTGGGAATGCGTGACAATGTTGCAGAAAAGGATCATAGTGTTCTCTGTAAATGTTCCGCTGGGGAGTAATGTGGAGGATCCAGCTGGGGAAATGTTGTGAGGATTCCTGTGGGGAAACAGTGAGAGGTTTTACCTTTTTGTCCCTGTGATTTGTAAATTTGGAAGTGCTCTAAATTTTGCCTGGACTGCCCAATGTAGGTTTTCAGCCCAGTGAGCTGCTATAACTTTTGCTTGAGGCGCCGTTTCTGTTTTCACCTCAGCGAGCTCTTTTTTTCATATTTTTTATGTTTAAAGACCGATTGAAACAACAAGTTCTTGGATAATCACTATCGCTCTTCGGAAAACTGAATTTGATTTGGAGGACGATAAAAGATTTCAGATTGCATGTATTAGCACAGTTTCATTGTTAAACAACATGATATGTTTGACCAGTTGAATGCAAAGCGCTTTCTTTAAATCGATGTTTAAGCAAGATAACTTTGTTTATGCATTTGTCATGACCACATAAATATATTTAAACAAACATTTCACTTTATTGATGAAATCAAAATGAGTACATTTGAAAAGATTGGTTCCCCAAATGGTATGCATTCCACACAGAGCCAGAATCCATCACCAGTCGTCCCTTTCAGATTTTCCGACTGATCATTTTCTCTCTTGTCTTATCTTTTGCCTAGGCTGCTCTTTTCGAGTTTTCAACTTAGTAGACTCTTTTTTTTTAAACATGATAAAGCTTTAAGCGGTCTTAATTGACAGGATTTGTGAACTCATTTCCATCTATATCCATGATGCTGACACTGCCTTTCGATAGCACTTTCTTCACAACATAGGGCCCTTCTGAACATCGACATTTGAAGGTCTTAATTGCTTCAGAACCAAGTCCCCTGCTTTCAGCTGCCGCCTAGGGCACTTCACATTCCGATTGTAGGCCCTGGCCATTCTGCGTTGGTACATCTGCAGATGATCCAGTGCTTTCAGCCGCTTTTCATCCAGCGCTGCTAACTGCTCGTATCTAGCTTGAGCCTATTTAGTCTCTGGTAACTGAGCTTCCAAGGCAACCCTGAGTGACTTAAGCTCTATTTCCACTACTTCCATGCCATATATCAAGGCATAGGGAGTTTCCCCTGTTGGTGTCCTAACATTGGTTCTGTAACCCTAAAAGGCATACGACAATTTGTCAGCCCAATCTCTGTAAGTGGTTACCATTTTTGATAAGATCTTTTTTATCACCTTATTGGCTGCTTCTACTACACCGTTAGCTTGGGGCCTATATGGAGAAGACTTATGGTGTTCAATGCCATGTTCTACAAGCAGCTTAGCTGTTGCCCCTTGAAATTGCACTCCGTTGTCAGTGACTATATGATGGGGAATTCCATATCGAGTAAAGATGTTCTTCTAGATGAACTTAACCATTTGCTTAGTTGTTACACTAGCGACGGATTCTGCCTCCACCCATTTTGAGAAATAGTCAATTGCCACAACTATGAATCGGTGCCCATTAGATGTTGCAGGATGAATTTCACCAATCATATCTATCCCTCATGCTGAAAAGGGCCAAGGGGATGCCAGTGAGTGGTGGAAGATGACTGATATCAGCATAGATTTGGCACTCATGACATCTTCTTACTTTCCTTATACAATCATCCTGCATAGTCATCCAGAAGTACCCCTGTCTCATTATCTTCCAGGCCATAGCAAGTCTATTCATATGTGGCCCGCAAGATCCTGTGTGTACTTGCTGCATCATTGTTTCTGCCTCTTGCTCTGTCAGACATCTCAGAATGACACCATTTGCTGTTCTTCGTATAGTCTATCTTCAAAGATTCTGAACTGACTGGCTAACTTTCTTAATGACATCTTATCAGTAGTGCTGGCTCCCTCTGGGTATCTTCCTTCCTTCGCATACTGGTAAATGTTGAAGAACCATGGCTTTTCTTCAGCTGTCAATTCCATTACTTTGTGCACTTCAAAGCAGGGTTATTTGGAAGTTTCTATAACCAGTGGCTGTACTTGAGTTTCTTCTGGATTTGCCCACATAGAAGACAGCGTTGCTAGCACATCATCCATTTTGTTTTCATCTCTGAGGACATTTCTGAATTCATATTGGCTGAAAAGCTCTTTTCTGTACTATAGCAGCTCCAAGTAAGGCCGTAAGGCTTCCTCCTTCAGCTCCCATTTGCCTTGAGCTTGCCTAATCACCAAAAGTGAATCTCCAATGATCAAGACACCATTTGCCCCTATTCTCAACAGAGCTTCCATCTAGAATAAGCATGCTTCGTACTCTACCCCATTATTGGTTATAGGAAAATCTAACCTTTTTGACAAAGGAATGATTTCACCATCCGGTGTTGCTATGATTACCCCAATTCTAGCACCCTTCCTATTCACGGCACCATCGAAGCACATAACCCATCTCTTTACTTCCACCAGGGTCAACTATTCATTCGGGAAATCCAAATTCTCTGTGTAATCTGATTCCAGTGGCTAATTTGCTAGAAATTCCTGCTATAGCACGCCCTTTGATGGTCTTTTTAGTGACGTATTTAATGTCAAACTCTGATAAGAGTAACAGGCACCTAGATAATTTCCCAACCAATACTGGTGCTTCATACAGATACTTCATCGGATCCACTTTAGCCACGGCTTGCACTTTGTATGACTAGAAGTAATGGCGCAGTTTCTTGGCCAGCCATATCATTGCCACACATGTCTTCTCCACCAATGTGTACTTGGTTTCATACTCCAGCAACTTCTTTCTAAGGTAATAGATAGGGTACTCCTTTCTTTCATCTTGCTCTTTCGCCAACATTGCCCCTACGGAGGAATCTTCAACGGCCAAATACAAGATCAAAGGCTTCTCTGAAATTGGTGGACTCAGAACTGGCGGGTTTACCAGATAAGCCTTGATTTTCTCGAACGCCAGCTGACATCTATCATCCTATACAATTGGCTGATCTTTCTTTAACAGCTTGAAAATTGGCTCACAGGTGGAAGTCAGCCGTGCTATGAAGCGACTGACGTATTGTAAGGAGCCCAAGAATAAGCGGACTTCCTTCTCTATTTTTGGAGCTAGCATATCCCGAATGGCCTTGATTTTATCTGGATCCATTTCTATTCCTCTTTGGCTTACTACATGGCCCAACAGCTTCCCCGATGTGACTCTGAATATGCACTTCTTAGGATTAAGTCACAAGTTATACTCTCCAATGCGAGTAAGAAATCTATCCAGGATAACAGGATGTTCCTCCCGAGTCACTGATTTGACCAGCATATCATCGACATACACTTCGACTTCTTTGTGGATCATATCATGCAGGAAGGTTGTGACAGCCCTTTGATAAGTGGCTCCAGCATTCTTTAACCCGAAGGGCATTACTCTGTAGCAGAAAGTACCCCACTCTGTGATGAACGATGTCTTTACCTTATCAATCACATCCATCAGGATCTGGTTGTACCCCGAAAAGCCATCCATAAAGGAATAAATTGCTGCTTTTGCTGCACTGTCAACCAGGACGTCAATATGAGGCAGTGGAAAGTTATCTTTTGGGCATGCTTTATTCAGGTCCCTGTAGTAGACACACACTCTGACCCTTCTGTCTTTCTTAGGCACTAGGATGATATTGGCTAGCCATTCTGTATACTCCACCACTTCAAGGAATTTGGTGTCTATCTGCTTAGCCACTTCTTCTTTCACCAGTGTAGCCCACTCTGGTCTCAGTCTTCTCAGTTTCTGCTTCACTAGCTTGAACTTAGGGTCTGTTGGAATCTTGTGTACTGTTATTTCCGTGTCTACACCCGGCATGTCCTCGTATGGCCAAGTGAAAGCTTTAACATGTTTTTGTAAAATTCTTGTAAGTTCTCTCTCTTCTTTGGGTTTTAGGTCATGTGAAATGAATACCATTTTGAGGTTTTCATTTGTACTTATGTTGATTTCATGTAATGCAGTGTCATGAATGCTAAATATACTTGATGGTGATTCAAATGCATGCACAAAATTATCAGGATAAACATCACACAAGTAAGCAAACTGAGATTTCATTGAATTAAACTTGTCATAAAGTACACCATTCACATTGAAAATGGAAGAAATATATACAACAAAATCATTTTCATCCTCTACAGATGGAGGGCCTTGCACTGCTTTGGCTTCCACTTTCATCTCCAGAGCATCATCCAGATCTGCAGTCATCTTGGCCTCTTTCTCTGCAGCAACAGTGATGTCCTCACTTTTAGCCATCTGCACCTTAACTTTTTCCATGATCTTGGCTATCTCAGTAACCACAGAATCCAAGTTTACCTTGGCCATCAGCTCCTCACCGAACCCTTCCTTGGAGTTCCCAAATGCCTTGCTTAAGGCAGTAGTCAATGCACCTGAGATTACTTCTACAGCTCCATCATAGGTTTTCTCTTTATTCTTCTCTTTGGGCACCTTTACTACTTTTGCTATCACTTCGGGCAGCTTACTTTACAGAATAATAGACTTAGCAGCTGCCTCTTCTACCAACACAGGGACGACTGGTTCTTCCCGGCTTTTCTCAAAGTTTACAACATTAACAAATATTTCAAAGCCGGGGTATTCAACATTTCCGACCCTTACTGGTTTAGCTTGGCCATTGTATAGCCCTTCTCCCACCTTCAGGAATGGTTTCATCATAAGCTGCCATTCTTACCCCTTCTCGGGTTCTTCTGGTCAAATGTCTCCTCTGTATACCCTAGCCCGAACTGCTTTGGCTTTTCCGAGTCAGTGTTAAACTCAGGCACCCCTTGTAGATTGACTCTAAGTCCCATGCCTGGGAGAAAGTTCTATTTGTGCAAATATTGAGACAGCCACTCCGGCATATAATTTTCATAAATGACCATTGGTGCATCTGTGGTTTCCTCTTCCCTGACCATGGCGATTTGGATCCCACCACATCGTATGTTCTCCTCACTAACAGCTGCAATTATAGATTGGGAATTGGCCTCTACTATCACAACCTCACCGTCTATGGAAAACTTTATCTTCTGATGCAAGGTTGAAGGAACACCCCCCAATGGATGGAACCACGGTCTCCTTAACAGCAAAGAGAATGTAACCGGAATGTCAATCACAGTGAAGTTGACCATTGACTTGACCGGTCCCACTCCCACTTCGGCTTCAAAGGTCCCAATTACAGTCCTCTTGGAATCATCATAGGCCCTGATCACAGTAGAGGAATGGCAGCATCTTCAGTGGGCATATATTCAGAGCAGATCCATCATCCACCATCACACATGGCATAATCTTATCCATCACATTGGCTCTGATTTATAGGGCTGTATTGTGAGCTTTCCCCTCGCTGGGTAGATCTTTTTCAGAGAAAATAATGTCGGGAGACCCAGAATGGATTTTATCTAACAAACAACATATGGCCTCCGGTGATGCAATGGGAGAAACCTCGATCTCCAACAACTTCTTCACTAAGGCTACCCTATGCTCTTAAGAAGTCAAAAGCAGATGCCACAAACTGGCTTGTGCAGGGGTTTTCTTCAACTGAGAAACAACTAGGTCTTCTTTCTCAACTCCCTCATGTGCAAATGTACTACCGGACCCAGTCATAGGGGCCTTATCTTTTGCTTGATCTGCTGGTTGATATACACTGCCACTTCGGGTCACATTCTGGGCCTCTTGGATTTTCAGCTTTTCAATAGTTGGTGGTTTAACTGTTTCCTCCCCACCAAACTCTTCATATTCATCCTCGGAGTCAAGATCAGTCAAGCTTATCGGTTTGATCACTTTCTGTTCCATCTGCTTCTCACATTCTGACTCTACCTCGGCTTCACCAATTGCCATAGCCTGAATAGCAGGATTTGCTTGAAGAATTTGAGCAAAGATAAAATTGGCCGGCAATCCCGAATGTACCATATTAACCCGCTTCTCAAACGCCAGTAATGGGTTTGTTTTCGTGCTGGGCTTAGGGGGCTCCTGCAATTTCCCTTCATCAATCAACTTTTGAATTGCATCCCTCAGCTTGTAGGAATTGTTGGTTCTATGGCCAGTCACAACATGATACGTGCAAAAATTATCTTTATCTGCCACAACAGGTTTTTCAAACGGCCTCAAAGACTGTAGCAATCCTCCATTTTTGCACTTAGCAAAAATCTTAACCAAGGGAAGAGTCCAAGGCGATATCCCCTGTCCTCCTGGATTCCTGTTCTGATTGCCTTGCTGTTGGATTACTATAGCAACCTTTACTTGCTTTACTTCCGAAGACTGCCCTTGTTTTCCCCTGGAACTTGAGCTAGAACCACTGCTAGACCTGGCCACAGCTGTTGACCTATACCCGGAGCTATAGCCTGAACTCCTACTACCTTTATGGCTCACTGCTTTCTCCTCTTCATCTCGCTCGATTTTCATTGCCATACTGTATATTTCACTAAGCTCACTGAATGGATGAAACTTCATATTGTTCGTGAAGATGTCCCTACTATCGCCGATCAGCTTCTGTATCAGTTCATCTTCATCAGGGCGGTTTTTCAGAAGGTGTTGGATATGCCCTAGTCCCGAGGCATTAGTCCTTGTATTTGTATCATACATTTGTACATTAATGTAAAATATATGTATTATACAATTTGTGTCATGAAATAAAGGCATTAATATATTTACTATATGTCTTGTGCTATATTTTAAATAGAGTATCCAATGGACATATCCATATCCATGTTGTCAAGTGTCATGCACTTGGCAGTAAGACTATGGATAGGGAAAACGATATGGCCATAAAGTCATCTGTAGTCTATTCCAATCATGGGAATGAATGGAACTAAAGACTATCATTAGCCTAGTTGTATGGTGGTGTCTTACCAGTCATTGAACATGGAATGTCAACCAGGTTAATGGGTACATGTAAAAAGGGCATGGTACTGGACCGATCTACTTAACGGGAATCTACATGGTGTAATATCACAAATGATTCTCAAGTAGTACTTGTATAAGTCCTTTGACCAGACCATATGATGGTGCTACATGTGAAATGGTACACTTTGGTGTACGCCTAACGGGCCTGTAAAAGGGTGCCAAGTATGGGTACATTCGGGTGTGTCAGTGAGCATGGTAGTACTATGGATATGCAAAAGGGAATGTCACTCAGTAATTTACTGAGATGATATCACCGGCCTCTTGATGAATGTTACTGATAAGAGTGTGGCCACACCCAAATAGGATTAGATCTTGTTTGTGAGCATCAGTTCATTCGGGGTCAAGTAAATGTCCTCTGTGTTGGACACCGATATCAGTGACATGGGACATACAAGTTCAAACTACAGGGTTACGGTGACAGTTTGACTGCTATCTCCATCTTAATTGGGGGCTGCAGTGGCTTGTTAGAGCCCACCTACAGTCTGTAGGCCTTGGCCTACTGCCAACATAAAGACGGGCCCATTGGATCATACACATTGCACATCTGGACTTTAACTAGTTGGATTAAGTGTGTACTTGGAGTATACACGTTTAAAGAGAGATAGACTTATTAATTATATTATATAAGTCAATTGGATTGATCAATATATTATAATTAATATTTATTTTGGCCTTCTCTTAATTAATTCAATGAATTAATTTATGGGATTATTTCCTAGGTGGAAATATTTATACATGTATAGGTTTACATGTATCTCATTTTATGTGTGTCTAATTTAATTCCTTGGTTAAAATTAATTGGTCAAATTAATTTTAATTATATGTAGGTAATATATAATATATTTACATACATGTTGAATTAAAATTTAATTTGAAATTAAATTAAAATCATATAATTAAATAGGCTTGGACTTAAAATGAATATGACCACATTAAGTGGGATATGTTGGCTGAAATTTTCATGCATTTGGGCAAATAATGATGAGTCATTTTGTTTGACAAAAGTGATGATGAATATGGTGAGTCATGTATGACCTTTTGGTAAGCAAAGTTGGACTTTGCTACTTAAGATATTTTGGTCATTCCTATGGTAAGAATGAAAAGGAAAAAAAAATATATCCCATGCATTCATCACTCTTGGCCGAATTATGGACGGATTGAATGAGTCATTTTTTTGACTTTAAGTAGTAAAGTCTTTAAGATGAAAGGGTGATGGTGAAAGGTGATGGGGAGTCACCATGATAAGTCATTGGTATTGACTCATTTGAATGCAAAGTTGGACTTTGCTCTTTCATGCATCATTACACTCATTCACTCCTTTATTCTTTTGGCCCTATATTATTTCTTTGGAAGAAATAATTGGCCGCCTTTGATGCATTCATTCTTTTGGTAAGAATGAGTTTTGCCCACTTGAAAAAAAGATGGTTTTATTTTTCTTTTGGAAAGAAAAATGGCACAGCCATATTTCTTCTTGTGGGCAGCCCCTCTCTCCCTCTCTTCTTGTCATCCGAGTTGCTAGCACGGGTTTCGGTCCTAGAGCCATTCGTGTACGCATCAGTGGAGGAAATCTAGACTTGATTTTTGCAGTTCGCATCCGTCTCTTGAGAGATATCTTGGTAAGACTTTTATATTCCTCTTTTGTGTTTTGTTTTTAATTTTGACTACTTAAGCTCCCGGGACCTGGATTCGAGGAAATCGACAAGTATTTCTGCACTTTGATTGGTCGATTTCCCATGATGAATCCTAGTAGAAGGATCATCTTGTTCATCCATCATTGGTAGTACTCATCGAAGGGCTCATTGGGCTTCTGCTTGATTCGTTCAAGGTCATACAGCTTCACTTGAATCTTAGTGTTGAAGCTGTAATATTTGATGAAGGCTGTTGATAAAGCCTCCCAATCTGACTGCTCTTCCTCTGACAAAGAATTATACCAGCCCAATGCTCCTCCCTCAAGGGTAGTTGGGAAGAGATTAATTAATTGTTGTTTAGTGGCACCCGCCGTCAGCATGACCCGGGCATATAGATTCACATGAGCCTCCGGTGAACCCATTCCTTTGTAGGAAGGCACCTTTGGCACTTGGAAGCCAATAGGAAAAGTCTCGATGCCCTTGCTGATCATAGCATCAACATTAACCCCTTTTTTAGACTCTGTACTGACACTGGCTCCTTTCTTCAACTGGGCCACAACCTCGTCCAATTCTGAGCATTTTGCCTTCATTTTTCTCTCCATGGATTCTTCAATTTCTTGCAGCTTTTCCAGACTAGCCGAGGCATCACCTCCTTGCTGGGATGATTCGGCCTCTTTCTCCTTTCGAGTTCTGCTACCACCAGTTTCCTCGACTTCTGTCACTACAGCCCGCATTTCTTCCTTAAGCATATCACGGAAATCCTGTGATCTCAGGAAATCCTTCAAAGAATCATCGAGACTCGACGTTGGATTAGCCATGTCAACTTCTTCTCCGGAATCAGAGTCACTTTCCGTTTCAATAGCTCTCCATTCCCCCAACAGCCCTCAAAGCCTGAGATCTTGTCTAAGGCCGCTCCAGTTTATTCTGCTCGACATCAGTTGGGAAACGTTTAAGGTCAATGTATGGAATGATGTCATGAAGAGTGAGACATTGAAAATACTTATGATAAATGAATGGAGTGATGTCGTGCGTGAAATGATGATAAAAATGATTTCCACTTATTATTCTATTTTTTCCGGACGTTTCCAAGAACACCCAATGCTGTGCAAAAAGATCACATGTGGACCATCATACGGAGAAAGGTTTGGCACCTTTGGGACACCTAATGATTTTTGTGACATGGTCGCTTGTGTGCCGACACACGGATAGAGTTTCGACGCTTTGTAGGCCTATGAGATGACATGAAATGGTCGCATGGGGCCGCCCATTGGACAGAGTTTTGATGCTTTTGAGGCATATGATATGAAATGATGTTATGAGAAAGTCACGTGTAACTAGGGACACGGATGGAAGTTCGGTGTTCGGGGAACACCTTTCATGATTTATTAATGTTATGAAATGTATCTATATGTGTACTAATCTGGCACTCGGGGAGCACCTTGAATGATGTAGTAATATCATGAAGTAATCCAATGTGGATCACAGTGTTATATGATATTTATGATAAGTGAGCATGGTGTCACGAAATGCCTCATGTAAATCGTCACACGAAAATATACCTAGGACCATTGTGGTCTCTGTTGAATGAGATAATTTGGTGGAATGGCCAAATGCAATCAGATGCATTGGCAGAACACGGGTATTTTGGGATACCCGATATGTTATGAAATGATTATGATGGGCGTCCTTGGAATATCCATAATTTAAATGAGGTGAAATGATATGGATGCTTATGTAACACAAAATGTGGTTAGGGTGCATGACATACATAATGATGTTGTGCATGCTTGTGAAAATGTTAACACACAGATATAATGTTATGGCTGTAAAAATAATGGTTAGTATGAATGTCACACGGATGATTTAATTTTCACTTGTGAAAACAAAATTCAAGTGGCTGCATAAAGATGTGGATTAGTATCACACAAAATGTTTTGTGTATGGCATGACATGTTTATGAAAATGGCGATGATGGTATGTCACGGGATGGCGAGAAACATATAGCACACGAAACGTATTCTTCCAACCTTATTCCTCCAAACGTGGTCAGTCTTTCAAAATTCTAATCGAGTCCTACGTGGGGTTCTCTTCGATCATCAACCGAGGATGATGAAAGCGTGATTTATAGCATTCACACAATTTATTTTGGTATCCTAAGGGAATCCAACTAAGGTTGCCTACATGAGTTTAGTCCAAGTCGGGTTAAAATCAAGGCTCCCATAGCAAAATATACTCCTCACTTCTCCCCACTCAAGGGTCCGAATGAAGGGGTTCGTACCATGCTATGGGTGGTGTTTTGTATCCATGCCCCTAAGACCATGAGGAACAAAGGTGACACTTCAACAATTCACTAGGCTAAAAGCGGGATACTTAACCTAATGCAAAAATATCTAACTAAAGAATGCAAAATAAAATACTATGCATGAATCATCCACCTTATTTTCATTAGACACTTTTCAAGGCTTGTCAAATTCTTTTAATTTTTAAGAAAACTTTTATAAGATGTCCCCAACGGAGTCGCCACTGTGAGCGGATAACGTTTTCGACAGGATGCGGACTCTCTTGGAAGGGAGCCTCGAGATCGGGCAACCCTCCCTGGCGTGGGGTTTTTATGATGAAAATTCATTTATAGAATATTAAATTATTCCATAAAAGAACTGAGACCTAGGTCTCCATAAATAGTGTAGGAGTCGCCAGCCGGCTTAGCTTAACCGTGAAATTACAGTGTAGCTGAACCGGACGAAAGGCCGCTACACAATCCAGAGATCTAGGTCCGGACAAGTCCCCTATTTCGTATCTAATCAAAATAAATATGGCCAATGTTCATAGATGGTATTTTATAATTCTAAAATTCATTTTTATTAAATTAAAGCATGCAGCGTACACACAAGTCAAAATAAAACAATAAATAAATATCTTATTACAACCCAATAGAATAAAAATAAAAACTCTCAACCTCACCTTACAAACGCCTAAAATACACGATGATCTAGAAATAAAAAAAAATATCGCCTAAAATACACGGATTAATCTATTAATTACATCCAAAATAAAAATAAAAATAAACTAAAAACTGCAAAATAGAGGCTTAGCACAATTTACGGCACGTCACAAATATGACTCCAACATGACAGAATTGGGAAATTAGAATTCGGGAACATGCATTTAGGGGGATAACCGGGTCGGCTCGACTAGCCGGCCCCGATTAGACCTAAAAAACATTTTGAAACGTCCCTGTATTTTGTTTTGTGCTGGAAAATCATTTTGAAAATATTTTCTTTTTCCGATTTATTTTAACATGTGAGGTGGGTCGGTTTTCGGGAGAATCGGGTTTCTGTTGGGGCATTGTTCCAAATGCAACAACATGGAAAATTAAATCTAAGGTAGTGAATGCACATAACAAAATTCATTTTCGATGATTTTCTGATTTTTTTGAATTGTAGGAATTTTCCTAGATTAAAATAGAAATTCTGCCTCTGGACGGAAGTTACAGTCGTGCGACTGTAATCCCTCCAATTGTAGAAATCTTCAAAATTTATTTAAATGAAAGAAAAATAGAGGGGAATTCAAGAACACTCGTATGACTGTAATTACAGTCGTACAACTGTTCTTCAACATAAGAACAGTCGTACGGTTGTTCTTGAATTCCAGAAACAACAAGCCCGAAAATTGAGTTTTTATGCACAAAAACGCAACACATCACCCAGAAAAAGCAAGAAAATGAAGGTTTTAGGTATATTTACCTTTGTGGCGCTAATCCACCATAGGAATGACCACTGGAAACGCCTCAATCACCTCCAAATTGCTTCTTTTTCCTTGTGTTGAGGTTCCCAAAACCAAGTCCAAAAATCTCCAAAATATCACGGATTCTGAGAGTTTAAAGTCCGAAGTTGATTGAGTTTTAAGTGTCAAGTTATTAACCTATGATTTCTAACAAGTTTTAACTTTAACACTTAAGGATCAAAAGAAAAAGAGGAGAAAAAAAACTTGAGTTTTGTAGGTTCCCTTTTTCTCTTGTTTCTCCCTCAATTTCTGTCAAAATTCCCGAGATCAAAAGCCCTTTCTCTTTCTTCTCCTCTTCCTTTTATTTTCTCTTTTCTTGCTGCAAAGGGGCGAGCATTAATTGCTCTCACATCAGCCCTAATTTTCTGTTCCATAGGTATGGGCAGCTGCACCTGCTCCGTAATTACAGTCGTACGACTGTAATTTTTAATTACAGTCGCACGTCTATAACTACAGTCGCACGACTGTAATTACAGTCGTGTGACACGTCGGATTTTTTTTTAAGGACAGAAAGTCCCGGAGCTTACACATATTCAACTCACTTATTATCTTTCTCTACCCATTTTTATCCTCTTATTATTAGCCAATGCTCATACAAATGACAGGAATAAATTGCACAAAAATAAAGGGCAGAAAAATAAAGTGCAGGAAAGTAAAAATAGAGGCCAGCTTATACAACAAAATCAAATGAAAAATAAAACTCTCATCCTTACATACAACCGCCTAGTTACATGAAATCTACAAAAGTACAACCGCTGTGAGCGGACGACCCAAAAACGGGATGCGATGAAGCGGATCGGGGAAAAAGAGATGGTTAGATTTGATTTTATTTTGGAAAATGGGTTTTGTTTATCTTGAGTTAGAAAATTGTTGATTTAATTTGAAAATACTTTTGTAGAAAACACTTTCCCATTTTTAACTTAAAGACCTTGAAACTTAAATCCCAAGATCAGTGACAGAGTCACCACCCGTTTTTAACTTCCTAGGTGTTGGATCTCTTTGGCATCAACGGGGGATACCAAAGGCACACGCTCAATGTTCATTTTGAATTTAAGTTTTGGTAATCCTAGGGGAAGTTGCTAAGCTATTACATATGGGCGAAAGTCAAAACCAAGGGTCGTACTGGTTCCCATAGCGAGTATACACTTCCCCACCGTAGAACACGATGTAAGGTCATGTAGTGCTATTGTGACAACCCTAACTTTTGCAAGCATGCAATGGCGGAAACATTACATAAAGTTTAGGTCATCATTTTCAAAACTTCCTTTTTATCTTTAAAATAACATAATCATAAATGAGTACTCGAAAATTTCCATTTCAAAAACAGTAATTTAACATAAATAGGTATTTCAAAAGGTAATATAACGGAGTAAAAAAAAAAAAAAAAAAAAAATAAATCTTTGAACATCCATAACTACGAATAGATGATAAAATAACATGACAGAAACTCTCCACACAATCCCCGAGAACAGACATCAGGCATCTCCTATTCTGCACCGGCAAAATCTGAAAATATCAACAGCGCCACTTAGTGACGAGTAACTAATAAATCCCAAACATCAATTCAAAGTTCACATAGGAAGATGACAGATCATAAATTTCATATTACATTACTTAAGTATACTTCATCATGATTAATAGAAAGCAAATTTATCAATTTATACAAGCATGCATAATTCTCATAGTAACAATCATGTATCAGGGATCTTACCCTTATTTGTTAGCTGCATCACATACAACATATAAAGTTCAAGTTCAGCATATCACATAATTATCTATTTCAAATAATAGTACAAAACATTCCAAGTGGATAATCAATATCATCAAAATTCAGATTTCCAAGATAAGTCATGTACATACAAATACATACCAACATCCCAAATCAAAGTACTTCATCACAAACTTGACATCAACTCAATTATACCTTAACCTTTATTAATTTTGTGGTATACGCGTATAAATCATTTGTATTGACCTATACACCTATGTCCTTAGAGAGTTCGGCTCAGACGCTTCGGGGAACCACAACGGGACTTACCCCCTTATCAATAAGAAAAGAGTACCACGAAGGGATTTACCTCAGAGTGCCAACGAAGGGACTTACCTCACAGAGTGCCAACGAAGGGACTTACCTCAAAAATAAAATAAATTAGAGTACCACGAAGGGATTTACCTCTCTGAGTGCCAACGAAGGGACTTACCTCGAAACAAAGGGCGCTGTCCTAGTGTCAACCAATCAAACATGGAAAACACTTAGCCAAACTAACCAAGACACCAGAGTATATGCCACTACAAACACCAATTTAATTATCATAATTATATCAATATTCAAAAGGTGCCTTTAACATAGGACTTATCCCAACCAATTCAATAACCATAAGGTGCCATTAAAATAGGACTTACCCCAAAACATAATCTGATACATCAATAAACACATGGTGCCATAAAAAAAATAGGACTTACCCCAAACTCGATTTCATAATTCCAACATGTATTAAATTTACCAAACCATATATGTAATTATTAGATTTCATGTCAAGAGTTCTAGCATAAATTCCTAGAATCAAATTATGCTTTGCACACATTAAAAAAATCAGTTCAAGGCCTAAGGTGAAAATTTCAGAATTCATAGTTCATGCCTCAACTTGCATATAATATTCCAGTAGGTTAGACTCAGAATTCAGCATGGCAATACAAAGGTAAATTTAGCCTTACATCTTAGGAACACACGCCAACTTAAATCATGCAATTCGGATTCCTATAGCAAAAGATATTAAGGAAACACTAAAAACATGCAATCTGTAAATTCACTTCAGATCACTGCACATAGTCTGACTTCAACAGACAAAACAGATGTGTTACTCACTGATTTAGCAAAAATAATATAAAGCAACATTGAACATCAGAATTTCAGGAATACATAGAATTTTGTTTCATGGCAAACGGAGCTACAGAGAGAAAATAAAGCCATAATCAACACAAACTGTACAAACTGAAATTCAGCAGTTCCAGGAAATCGGCACAGTGCACATAAGGCAGTTTCAACAGGGAATACGAGCACTTTACTCACAGAATTTGCCAAAATAGTATAAAACAACCTTGTACATTTATGTCTCAGGAAAACACAGAAAGTTGAATCATGCCAATCGGAGTTATATAACGAAAATAAAGCTAAAATTATCACAACCTGTACAATCTGAAATTCAGCAGTTCAAGAAAAATCGGCACAATGCACATAAGGCAGTTTCAATAGGGAATATGAGCACTTTACTCACGGAATTTTCCAAAATAATGTAAAACAACCTTGTACACCTATATCTCAGGAAAACACAGAAAGTTGAATTATGCCAATCGGAGTTATATAACGGAAGTTATGCCATAATTACCATAAACAGTCAATTCTGAAAATACAGCAGCTTACCAATTTCGACTCAATCACATGTATTTTCATATTTCTACCAATCTTTTAACCTAAAAGCAATTTCTTACACCAATATCATATACATTCATGTCTCAACAATAATTTCAGTAATAATACAACCTAGGATCAAATTCATCTACCATACATCCTATATAAATTTCGAACCGACATTTAGGGTTTAGTTGTTACCTCGATTGCAGTGAGATCGGTCACTAGAATAAAAACAGAAATTAGGAGAGGGTGCTCCTCGATTTAGGTCACGAACTTAATCCGATGATTCCCAAAGAGAAGAAACTTCAGAAAATTACAGAAAAGAACAAAGTTCTTAGCAAGTTTCTAAGGAGTTAAAAGATGGAATAAAACCGATTGGGATTCCTTACCTTCAGAAAGATGAATGATTTCCTCAACTGAGACAATGGAATTTCGGAATTCACAAGAATGATGCAAGGCTGGTTTAAGTGAAAGAGAGAGGAAGAGAAAGAACAAATTTCGGCTAGGGTTAGAGGAATTCTGAAATTTGTAGTGTTAAATAGGAAATAGAAGTTGATTTGATGGAGGAAAGGTAAGTGGGCGAGATTTGCTCCACTAAGTTGGTAGTTTCTGATTTGAATTGGTCAAACTAAATAAAAAGGGATATATGCAATAATAAATTTCGGATTTTATGTCTCCCAAACAAAAAATATAAATCCTAAAAAAAATAACCAAATTAAGCTAAGTTGGGTTCGAACTCTAGACCTCTAGTTATTAAACACATCTCTCTACCATTAGGCCAAAGCCTACTAATTGTTCTATCATACAAAACATCGGTTAAATGCAAAAATGCTCACTCATATGCACACATCACAACATAACTAAGTCAACTTATATCTGGGGCGTTACAATCCTCCCCACTAACAAAAAGTTTCGCCCTCGAAACTCAAGGACAAAAGAGTAAGCTAGGTTCTAACCTTGATTAGTTGCAAACAATTCCGGATATTTGGATCTCATGGTCTCTTCTAGCTCCCAAGTAGCCTCTTCAAACTTCTGGCTACGCCAAAGCACCTTTACCAAAGGCATCTCTTTTCTCCTGAGTTTGCGAACCTGACGGTCGAGGATCTGAACAGGCTTCTCCTCATATGTCAAATTGGGTTCCACCTCCACCGAATCCACAACAATAACGTGAGAAGGGTCGCTCACATATCTTCGTAGCTGTGAAACATGGAATACATTATGAACTTTTGCCAATTCCGGTGGTAGAGCCAACCGATATGCAACTTCCCCAATCCTTTCAAGCACTTCATATGGACCAATATACTTGGGACTGAGCTTGCCTCTCTTGCCGAACCTCATCACTCCCTTCATAGGAGATACTTTCAGCAATACCTTGCTACCGACTTCGAAGGTAAGAGGTCTTCTCTTGAGATCTGCATAAGACTTCTGATGATCCTGGCAGCCTTCATATTCGCCTGAATCACCTTCACCTTCTCAACTGTATCCTGAATCAATTCCGGACCCAACACCAATGTGTCACTAATGTCGTCCCAGCATGTCGGACTACAACATTTCCTCCCATAGAGGGCTTCATACGGGGCCATACGGATACTAGCGTGATAGCTATTGTTATAGGAGAACTCTACCAAACTCAGACATTTCACCCAAGATTTCTGGAAGTCAAGAGCACATGACCGCAACATATCCTCTAAGGTTTGGATTGTCCTCTCCGTCTGTCCATCTGTAGCAGCATGAAAAGCTGTACTCAACTTCAACCTAGTGCCCAAAGCTTCTTGCAATGATGTCCAAAAATGTGACAAGAACCGTGGGTCACGATCTGACACAATCTCCCTAGGCACACCATGTAGCCTTATAATTTCACTCGCATATGCCTCAGCTAACTGCTCCATAGACCAGGTCTTCTTCATAGGAATAAACCGAGCCACCTTGGTCAAACGGTCTATAACAACCCACACTGTGTCTAAACCATTAGCAACCTTTGGTAAACCCGACACAAAGTCCATAGAAACCGAGTCAAACTTCCATGCTGGAATAGCCAAGGGCTGCAATAATCCCCCAGGCCTCTGATGCTCAATTTTCACCTTTTGACAAGTCAAGCACCAGGCCACAAACTCAGCTACCTCTTTCTTCATTCTAGGCCACCAAAACTGCATCTTCAAATCTTTGTACAATTTCGCACCTCCCGGATGCACAGAGTAGGGAGTGCAATGAGCTTCACTTAAGATCTGCTCTTTCAACATTGAATCATTAGGCACACACCATCGGCCTTTAAATTTCATACTCCCATCTGCAAGAATCTCGAAATCTACAGCATTACCCTGCTCCTTCGCTGCACGAATCTTCTGAAGTACAGGATCACTCAACTGCTTCTCTTTCAATTCTACAAACAATACTGGTTCCACACTGATTGCATTTAAACTCGCCCGAACCACTCCTCTCGGGACCACTTCAATTTCCAACTTGCTAAACTCCTTGCAAAGATCAATAGGAAGTCTTTTCATGAAGTTCACCGAATGGATGCTCTTTCTGCTCAATGCATCTGCGACTCTGTTTGCCTTTCCTTCTTTATACTCCAAGGTTAAGTCATAATCCTTGATAAGCTCTAACCAACGTCTCTGTCGCATGTTTAGTTCTTTCTGGGTGAAAATATATTTGAGGCTCTTATGATCGGTGTATATCTTGCACGGCACACCATACAAGTAATGGCGCCAAATTTTAAGAGCAAACACCACCGCAGCTAACTCCAAATCGTGAGTCGGGTAGTTCCTTTCATGAACCCTCAATTGCCTTGAAGCATAGGCAATCACTTTTCCCAACTGCATAAGTACACACCCAAGTCCGTACTTGGAAGCATCACTGAACACTTCATACTCTACTCCGTCAGTCGGCAATGCAAGAACTGGGGCTGAAGTAAGTCTCTCTTTCAACTCTTGGAATGCTTCCTCACAATCTGCAGTCCACCGAAACCTACAATCCTTTTTCATCAACTGAGTCAAAGGTCGAGCGATGGTTGAAAAGTTGTGTACAAACCTCCGGTAGTATCCAGCAAGACCAAGAAAACTTCAGACTTCGGTCACATTAGTAGGACTAGACCATTCAA
Source organism: Euphorbia tirucalli (assembly GCA_039660915.1). Taxonomy (NCBI): domain Eukaryota; kingdom Viridiplantae; phylum Streptophyta; class Magnoliopsida; order Malpighiales; family Euphorbiaceae; genus Euphorbia; species Euphorbia tirucalli. Next base: position 23,263,336 of record CM077632.1, read on the forward strand.
GGACGGCCTTGATCTTTGCCGGGTCCACCTTCACACCCTCCTTTGTAATCACATGGCCTAGGAATGCCACTTCTTCTAGCCAAAACTCACATTTTGAGAACTTGGCATACCATTTTTGCTCCCTTAACACATCCAATACCATCTTAAGATGCTTCACTTGCTCATCTTCATCCTTCGAATACACCAAGATGTCATCGATAAAGACCACCACACATACATCAAGAAGTTTGTGAAAGGATCTATTCATCTGGTCCATGAACACTGCTGGTGAATTAGTAAGTCCGAAAGGCATCACCTCAAATTCATAGTGTCCATATCTCGTCCGAAAAGCAGTTTTCGGAATGTCATCCTTCTTCACCGGAATTTGGTAATACCCAGATCTCAAATCGATTTTTGAAAATACTCCTGCACCCTTAAGCTGATCAAAGAGATCCTCAATCCGCGGTAATGGGTATTTATTTTTGATGGTCACCTTATTCAACTCGCGGTAATCAATGCACAACCGCATGCTCCCATCTTTCTTTTTAACAAAGAGCACTGGAGCACCCCAAGGCGACACACTGGGCCGAATGAAACCCTTATCAACAAGTTCTTGCAACTGCATCTTCAACTCTTGCATTTCCGAAGGGGCCATACGGTACGGGGCTTTAGAAATTGGTGCAGACCCCGGGATCAAGTCGATGGCGAACTCCACATCTCTTTCTGACGGAATCCCAGGTAGTTCATCAGGGAACACATCCGCATACTCACGGACAACTGGAATGTCCTCAAGCCTCACTTCCACCGAGGTATCCTTCACCCGACACAGGAATACTTCCTCACCCTTCATCGCCATTTTCTTCAACTTCATGGCCGAGACCATCTTCACTCCCGGTTTCAATTTAATACTTGAATAGGAAACCATTCTCCCTTCCTGGTTCCTTAGCACCACCGGGTCGGAAGATCCTTCATAAGTTGGGGGTCGATGACGAGCAATGCGATCGAAGACAGTTTGGTTATTTGGATTTCTTTAAGCCATAGCGAGCACGGCATCTTCCAACAGCCGCATACGTCGCTGAGGAGAGTCATCGCGAACGGAATCTCTACGTGGAGGCATTCTAAAATTTTGGTTCTAGGTTGGATCTAATCATGTTATACATATAGCAAGTAATAGAAAACAAACAATTCAAAGCAGATAAACCCATTCTACCTACCCATGCATCTCACTTCTACGTTCAAAAATCTCTATCCTAGGATTCTGAGTTTTGGTTCCAAGTGACTTATGCTACCAAAGCCTCGGAACCAACGCGGGCTCTGATACCAACTGTGACAACCCTAACTTTTGCAAGCATGCAATGGCAGAAACATTACATAAAGTTTAGGTCATCATTTTCAAAACTTCCTTTTTATCTTTAAAATAACATAATCATAAATGAGTACTCGAAAATTTCCATTTCAAAAACAGTAATTTAACATAAATAGGTATTTCAAAAGGTAATATAACGGAGTAAAAAATAAATAAATAAATAAATAAATCTTTGAACATCCATAACTACGAATAGATGATAAAATAACATGACGGAAACTCTCCACACAATCCCCGAGAACAGACATCAGGCATCTCCTATTCTGCACCGGCAAAATCTGAAAATATCAACAGCGCCACTTAGTGACGAGTAACTAATAAATCCCAAACATCAATTCAAAGTTCACATAGGAAGATGACAGATCATAAATTTCATATTACATTACTTAAGTATACTTCATCATGATTAATAGAAAGCAAATTTATCAATTTATACAAGCATGCATAATTCTCATAGTAACAATCATGTATCAGGGATCTTACCCTTATTTGTTAGCTGCATCACATACAACATATAAAGTTCAAGTTCAGCATATCACATAATTATCTATTTCAAATAATAGTACAAAACATTCCAAGTGGATAATCAATATCATCAAAATTCAGATTTCCAAGATAAGTCATGTACATACAAATACATACCAACATCCCAAATCAAAGTACTTCATCACAAACTTGACATCAACTCAATTATACCTTAACCTTTATTAATTTTGTGGTATACGCGTATAAATCATTTGTATTGACCTATACACCTATGTCCTTAGAGAGTTCGGCTCAGACGCTTCGGGGAACCACAACGGGACTTACCCCCTTATCAATAAGAAAAGAGTACCACGAAGGGATTTACCTCAGAGTGCCAACGAAGGGACTTACCTCACAGAGTGCCAACGAAGGGACTTACCTCAAAAATAAAATAAATTAGAGTACCACGAAGGGATTTACCTCTCTGAGTGCCAACGAAGGGACTTACCTCGAAACAAAGGGCGCTGTCCTAGTGTCAACCAATCAAACATGGAAAACACTTAGCCAAACTAACCAAGACACCAGAGTATATGCCACTACAAACACCAATTTAATTATCATAATTATATCAATATTCAAAAGGTGCCTTTAACATAGGACTTATCCCAACCAATTCAATAACCATAAGGTGCCATTAAAATAGGACTTACCCCAAAACATAATCTGATACATCAATAAACACATGGTGCCATAAAAAAAATAGGACTTACCCCAAACTCGATTTCATAATTCCAACATGTATTAAATTTACCAAACCATATATGTAATTATTAGATTTCATGTCAAGAGTTCTAGCATAAATTCCTAGAATCAAATTATGCTTTGCACACATTAAAAAAATCAGTTCAAGGCCTAAGGTGAAAATTTCAGAATTCATAGTTCATGCCTCAACTTGCATATAATATTCCAGTAGGTTAGACTCAGAATTCAGCATGGCAATACAAAGGTAAATTTAGCCTTACATCTTAGGAACACACGCCAACTTAAATCATGCAATTCGGATTCCTATAGCAAAAGATATTAAGGAAACACTAAAAACATGCAATCTGTAAATTCACTTCAGATCACTGCACATAGTCTGACTTCAACAGACAAAACAGATGTGTTACTCACTGATTTAGCAAAAATAATATAAAGCAACATTGAACATCAGAATTTCAGGAATACATAGAATTTTTTTTCATGGCAAACGGAGCTACAGAGAGAAAATAAAGCCATAATCAACACAAACTGTACAAACTGAAATTCAGCAGTTCCAGGAAATCGGCACAGTGCACATAAGGCAGTTTCAACAGGGAATACGAGCACTTTACTCACAGAATTTGCCAAAATAGTATAAAACAACCTTGTACATTTATGTCTCAGGAAAACACAGAAAGTTGAATCATGCCAATCGGAGTTATATAACGAAAATAAAGCTAAAATTATCACAACCTGTACAATCTGAAATTCAGCAGTTCAAGAAAAATCGGCACAATGCACATAAGGCAGTTTCAATAGGGAATATGAGCACTTTACTCACGGAATTTTCCAAAATAATGTAAAACAACCTTGTACACCTATATCTCAGGAAAACACAGAAAGTTGAATTATGCCAATCGGAGTTATATAACGGAAGTTATGCCATAATTACCATAAACAGTCAATTCTGAAAATACAGCAGCTTACCAATTTCGACTCAATCACATGTATTTTCATATTTCTACCAATCTTTTAACCTAAAAGCAATTTCTTACACCAATATCATATACATTCATGTCTCAACAATAATTTCAGTAATAATACAACCTAGGATCAAATTCATCTACCATACATCCTATATAAATTTCGAACCGACATTTAGGGTTTAGTTGTTACCTCGATTGCAGTGAGATCGGTCACTAGAATAAAAACAGAAATTAGGAGAGGGTGCTCCTCGATTTAGGTCACGAACTTAATCCGATGATTCCCAAAGAGAAGAAACTTCAGAAAATTACAGAAAAGAACAAAGTTCTTAGCAAGTTTCTAAGGAGTTAAAAGATGGAATAAAACCGATTGGGATTCCTTACCTTCAGAAAGATGAATGATTTCCTCAACTGAGACAATGGAATTTCGGAATTCACAAGAATGATGCAAGGCTGGTTTAAGTGAAAGAGAGAGGAAGAGAAAGAACAAATTTCGGCTAGGGTTAGAGGAATTCTGAAATTTGTAGTGTTAAATAGGAAATAGAAGTTGATTTTGATGGAGGAAAGGTAAGTGGGCGAGATTTGCTCCACTAAGTTGGTAGTTTCTGATTTGAATTGGTCAAACTAAATAAAAAGGGATATATGCAATAATAAATTTCGGATTTTATGTCTCCCAAACAAAAAATATAAATCCTAAAAAAAATAACCAAATTAAGCTAAGTTGGGTTCGAACTCTAGACCTCTAGTTATTAAACACATCTCTCTACCATTAGGCCAAAGCCTACTAATTGTTCTATCATACAAAACATCGGTTAAATGCAAAAATGCTTACTCATATGCACACATCACAACATAACTAAGTCAACTTATATCTGGGGCGTTACAGCTATGAGTAGTTTACCCCGTCGGGTGTCTCCAATCCTGGTGGAAGAGGTAGTCCACCTTCTTAGGTAAACCGGGGTTGATAAGTATGTTGGAGGGATTGAGAAGAAGAAAATGTCATGATATGCAATGTGCAAATAAATATGGCAATATGAACTAGTGAAGTCACTGCAAGCGAGGTTTTATTTCGGTAGTTGCCTAAGTTCCTTAAGTTTTTATGAAAAATTTTTAGAAACTGTCCCCAGCAGAGTTGCCACTATGAGCGGACTACCCAAAAACGGGACGCGGCGAAGCGGACTGGGGAAAAAGAGATGGTTAGATTTGATTTTATTTTGGAAAACGGGTTTTGTTTATCTTGAGTTAGAAAATTGTGGATTTAATTTGGAAATACTTTTGTAGAAAACATTTTCCCGTTTTCAACTTAAAGACCTCGAAACTTAAATCCAGAGATCAGTGACAGAGTCACCACCCGGATCAGCTCATCCAGGAATTCTGGTACAGCTCCCTACCGAGGACAGATTGCTGGACCTAATCTAGAGATTTAGGGTCCGGGCAAATAACTTACTTAACCTCTAGCTTGCTTTCACTTTACAATTCATATTACCATATTTAATTCGCTTTATAATCTTTTCCTAATCCCAATTGGTTTATTTTAATCAACTGATGCTAAAGCAAAATGCAAGAAATTAATTGCAGAAAAATAAAACATACATTCAAAATATACAAAAAATAATAGAGGCCGATTATACAACCCAATTGAATAAAAAAGGAAAACTCTCATCCTCACTTTTACAATCGCCTAAAATACACGATTTAACTAAAAATTACAATCGCCTAGGATACACGATTAAATCTATCAAATACATCAAAAATAAAAATAAAAAGCTGCAAAATAGAGGGTTAGCACAATATACGGCACGCTAAAAATAGGACTCAAATAAGACAGAATGAGATTGTAAGAATTCTGGAACATGCAATTAGGGGGATAACCAGGTCGACTCCGCTAGCCGGCCCAATTAGACCTGGAAAACATTTTGAAACGTCCCTGTATTTTTGGTTTTCTGAGAAAATCATTTTGAAAACAATTTATTTTCCGATTTAATTTAATTTTAGCATGTGAGGTGGGTCAGTTTTCGGGAGAATCGGGTCTCCGTCGTGGTATTGTTCTAAATGCAATTACATTGAAAATTAAATCTAAGGTAGTGAATGCACATAACAAAATTCATTTTTGGTGATTTTGGGATTTTCTGAATTTTTATGGATTTTTAGAAATTTTTGGGGCTTATTCTGGAAATTCTGCCATTGGATGAGCATTAAAGTCGTTCGACTATAACTACAGTCGTATGACTGTAATTACAGTCGTGCGACTGTAAATCATCCAATTTTAGGATTTCGCCAAAATTATTCAAAATAAAATTGAGAAATTAATGGAAATCAAGAACACTCGTACGACTGTATTTATAGTCGTACGACTGTTCATCAACTCAAGAATAGTCGTACGGCTGTACTTGATTTCCAAAAAAAAAACGCAACAAGTGAACAAAAAAGCACAAAAACACACCAATTCACCCAGAAAGCATGGAAAATAGAAGGAATGAGGAGTGTTTACCTCTTAGGCGCTAATCCAACGTAGGAATGACCCCTGGCGTTGCACCAATCCACTTAAATTTGCTCTTTTTCTCCTCAAGTTGAGGTTGAGAAGTTTGGTCCAAAATCTACAACATGCTTAGGAATCTTAGGGTTTCTAGTCCGAAATTTAATTTGTTTAGAGAGTCAGATTATTAACCTACTGATTTCTAATAGATTTTTAATCCAAACCTTAAGATTTAACAAGAAAATGAGGAGAGAAAAGAATGCTTGAAGTTGTGTGTTTTTCTTTTCTTCCCTTTTTCTCCCAAATCTCTCTCTAAAACTCTTTCCCTAAGACCATAAATCAATTCTCTAAAAGTCCCCTATCTTCTCTCTTCCTCTCCTTCTTATTCTAACTTTGCTTCACCCCTCACCGGAGCAATTAATGCCCCTCTTTTCAACTCAGCTTTCTTTTGTCATGGCTATGGTCTTCTGCACCTGCTCCGACGTTATAGTTGTACGACTGTAACAACAGTCGCATGACTGTATATTACAGTCGTGTGACACACGTGATTTTTTTTAAGGACGGATGAAAAATTCCGGCTCTTACAACCGCCTAGTTACACGATCATTCTATCAAATACATCCAAAATGAAAAATAAAAGGCTGCAAAATAGATGGTTAGCATAGTTATATAGTAAAGCATACAGGACTCATACCAAGACAGAATAGGGAATTCTCGGGAATTCGGGATCATGCACAGAGGGATAACAGGAAAATCCGGACGACTTAGCCAATTAGACCTGGAAAACCTTTTTAGAAATGCCTTGTAGATTTTTGTTCTTGAAAATGGTTTTAAAAATGATTTAGCTCGGTTACATGCAAAATTCTCCATATTTAGTGGGTCAGTTATCCCGGAACTCGGGGTTCTGTTCGTGAGTGGTTCCTACTTCCAACATTCATCTAAGGTCTAAAATAGTAAACACATCCCAAACAGTTTGAATTTGGAGACAGCATCATACAACGAGATTTATTGAAATCATCCCGAGATTCTGACTTAGTGACTATAGCCGTGCGGGGATGTTATAGCCACACGGCTATAGCCATCATAGCCATGCGTCTATGATACACAAACCCAAATTAGCTTGTTTTGTTTTTGTAAATCACTATTTTAGTTTGTTCTCGATGGTTCCTAGAGATTTTGAGTTCTGGAGGCCCGCCGAGGCTAGACCGAGAGTCCGTTTGGACTAAAACGACTCCAAAATTCAAAAATCGAAGGCATCAGAAATCTAAATCTCACATTCATGTCATTCGAAATCTAAAAACCATAATTTTAGTCATGACGAATGTGATTTGACCGAAATCACTCATAATGGAAGGATTTAAAAAGGAAAACTATCTAGGTTCGGTCATTTAGGGCACTTTGGGTTTCTGCCTCCAAGAATACAGCCGTGCAACTATAGTACTGTAGCTGCATGGATGTATTTAAGGGAACTACAGCCACGTGGCTCTAGTTAGAGCCTTTCGGCTGTAATTAAACGGCCAGTTTTTTGGATTTTCGTCAAACATGTAACACACCACAAGAATCATCAAGTTTCAAGTTTAAGGCCTCTCAGAGTTTACCTTTGTTGTGTTCTAGTGTACTTGATGATCGGAGATAAATTTGGATGCCAGAATGCACATAGAATCCTGAAAACGATCCGAAACACCAAAAATGAATCCCGAACCGACCCGAACGAACCCGAAAACGATTGAGATAGAAGAAGATGGCTGGGACTTCTTGTTTTTTAGTGTTTTCACTCTTTCCTTTGACTTTTTCTCTCTTCCTTTCACTCTTTTCTCTTTTTTTTTTTCTTTCGCTAAAAATCTCAGAATCGGCAAAAAGATCCCTCTCTCCTTCTTTTTTGCTAACCCTAATACTCCTAACCTCGCTCCACTTAACCTAATTAGCTCCCCACATCATGGAAGTCTTTGACTAAGCTTAGGGGATAAGGAAATTTGAATATTTCTAGAATAGCCTCTACAGCCGTACGGCTCTAGTGCATTTTTACCTGGCGGCTCTAGTTCATATTAATGCACTGAGCTGATTTCATATTAATGCATTGATGTGAAATCGGCTCGGGGCATTAATATGAAGTCGGCTCTGATGCGTTGATGTGAAATTGGCTTTGGTGCATTAATGTGAAGTTGGCTCTAGTGCGTTGATGTGAAATCGGCTCTGATGTGTTGATATGAAGTTAGCTTTGGCGTGTTGATTTTGAAGTTGTGTTAAGTGCATATTTATTTCTTGATCGATGATTTTGGTAACAAAAATTTTTGCCCCTTCGATCAAGAATAAATACTGTTTGATTGTCCTTAGGCACCTGTAAAGAGCAAAAAATATCCTTCTTGGGATTATATCCGCATAAGTGAAAATGTCAAAAATCGAAAAAAAATCCATACCTGATGAAATAGAGCAACGCAGCTCTATGTTATGAACTATAGCCTCGCAGTTATAGGGACTTTTTCTCATTAGAGTCGTGTGGCTTTAACTAGTGAAGGGGAATGGCTTTTCAAAATCCAGTCGTTATATTTGGGGCTTAAAATAGGGGGGTAGTTCCACAGCCTCTTCCACTTCTGCTTCTCTTCTGAAAATCAAAACCCTAGCTCCCATTCTCAAGAAATCACGTCCAAAATGTTGAAAAAGCTTGGAAAAACTCTTTATCCTGCCTCCAGTCAACAAATCGCACCTCAGATATAATACACATTGCCTAAAGGATCGTTTTACATGTCTTTCCAATCTATGTGTGAGCACGGGTTTTTTCCCGACCTCAGTGATGAAAGCTATTATTACCTGTTTCACGGATAAACGTGAGGCGGGTTTGGAGATACCGGCATGGTGCTGAAGATATCCCGAATGACCCGAATGTGTGTGACAAGTCTTGGTAAAGAACCCCGAAGAAGGTCGAGTAAGCGTTTGAAAGAACCGAAGAGAAAAGGGGAAAAAATAGGCTAATCTGTTCACTACAGCCACGCAGCTGTAATCACCAGATTTCCTAAATAAGCAAAAATTAGTCATTAATTCAGATTTTAACCCTATTTTGGGGTGATATAAAAGTGATAGAAATGGAAATTAAAGGGGAGACAGAACGGACAGGTTTTTCAGAAGATTAAACATAAAAATTAGGGTTATTGGGGAGAGTTAGAGAGAGAAAATAGGGCTTTTAGAGAGAGAATTCCCTAGATTTGTTCAAAAAAGCAATCAATCTCAATCTTAATCGGTAGAAAACATTAGGGTTCTCAAATAAATCAAATTGGAGTGTAATCCTGATTGATTTGGCGTTTGTTCGAGCCAATTCGGGGTTCGTTCAAGTTTTGGCGATTTCGGGTTGTTCGTGATTTTGAGGCGTTTTCCGGCAACCAAATCCGTTTCTGGTGGTCCAATACGCTGGAATACAGACAAGGTATACTCTGAGAGGCTATAAAAACCCCTTTTGATTTGTTTTGGGTGTTATTTGTTTATGTTTTTGCGTTTTTATCAAATCTAGAAGTGAACCCAGCTATAGCCACCCCGTCTGATGATTATAGCCGCGCGGCTGTACCCTACAGTGGCGCGGCTATAATCTACAGTGGCGCGGTTGTAGCTTATAGGGGCGCAGCTGTAATGCCTTACAGTGGTGTGACTATAATGAGCTACAGGGGCACGGCTATAATCTATAGCCGGCTGTAATGCCTTACAGTGGTGTGACTATAATGAGCTACAGGGGCACGGCTATAATCTATAGCCGCGCGGCTGTAACTTACAGGGGTGCGGCTATAATCTTTAGGGGCAGAATCTCCAAATGCCCCAAATCGACCGATAATGCTTCCGTTTTCAAATCAAATGTGTTTTTCATGAATATTATCGGTCTAATTACATCCATATGTGTTTGATTTTTGGTTTTCGGATTTACAATTGGTGGATGTAATGATAAAGTTTGGTGATTTCGAGTTTTTTAGGGATTTCTGGACTCGTTTAATCCGATCCGGATCTGTTTTTGTGAAATTTCATGAGTTTCCAGAAATCCCCGATCGCTCAAAATCATCAAAATTCCAAAACGATTTCCAAAATGAGAAAAGAAAACCAAAATGCATTTTCGAGCATTACAGTCGCACGTCTGTAACCTACAGCTACGCGGCTGTAGCCTGAGAAATAGAATTACAATTTTGCCCTTTTTGGGCTTCTAACTTGTAATTTTGCCTCTCCTTCCCATTCAAAACAGATTTTTGGCGTGTTTACAATTTTGAACCTTAGATGGATGTCTAATTTAGGCCCACTCACAAACGGGACCCCTAGATCCCGGGATATCCGGCCCGCTAAAAGCAGGAAAATGCATGTAAAATGAGCCAAATTGTTTTCAAAATTGGTTTTTCATCCACAAAATCTACATGGCGTTTCAATAAAATGTTTTCCAGGTCTAATCGAGCAGTCATCCGGACTTCTCGGTTATGCCCCCATTTATGATCCCGTTTCCCAAAATACCCCTATTATGTCCTATATGAGTCCTTGGAGTGTTTTATTTATTTGTGCTAACCGTATTTGGATGCAGCTTTTATTCTTCCTTATTTTTCCTTATTGGATGTATTTTACAGATTATTTTGTGTATCTAGGTGATTGTACTTTTTAGATTATTGTGTATTATAGGCGGTTGTATATGGTGAGGATGAGAGTTTTCTTGTTTCTGGGTTGTATAAGTTGGCCTCTACTTTAGTTTTCCCGCTCTTTTACTTTTCTACGCTTTATTTTGGATTTATATTTATGTCATGTGTATGAGCATTAACTAAAAATAAAAAGAAGATAGAATGAGTAGAACTAAGTGGATGATATATCATATTATGAAATAATAATTAAAAATGAGTATTAGTAGATGTGTTGCCCGAACCTTGAATCTTTGGATTAGGTACTGCGTCTACACTTGGTAGGAAGCTGTACCAGAATTTCCTGGATGAGCTGATCCGGGTGGCAACTCTGAATCTGATCTCGAAATTTAGGTTTCGAGATCTTTAAGTTTAAATTGGGATTTTCTAAAAACCTATTTTCCAAATTTCACACTTACAATTAAGTTTTCTACAAAAGGGTTTTTCCAATAAAATGAAAGGCTTTCTTAAAGAAGATTAAAACCCATTTTTCAAAACCACAAACACTCACACTCCAAAAAGAAAATCCTCGGTTCCCGATTCGTCGCGCGTTCCGAAAAATGTCGTCCGCTCACAGTGGCGACTCCGCTAGGGATTAACGGTTTCTTTAAAAAGTTTTTCATAAAAACTTAAGGAACTTAGGCAACAATTGAAGTACATCCTCACTTGAAGTCAATTATTAATCCATAAAATGATATCTCATCCACAACCACATGGCATGACATTTTCTCTTCTTCAATCCCTCCAACACATGATTAAGCCTGGTTTACTCCCAAAGGTGACCTACCTCTTCCACTAGGATTGGAGGCACCCGAGGGGGTAAACCACTCATAGCCTCGTACGTACCCCTTCGTTTGGACCTGTGAGTGGGGAGAAGTGAGGAGTATATTTTCGCTATAGGAACCTGTACCACCCTTGGTTTGACTTATACCTTCATGTAATTGTTGGAAATGCCCTAGTCCCGAGGCATTGGTCCTTGTATTTGTACTATACATTTATTGGATTTATGTGTTGTACTTATTTGTGTCATTAATAAAGGCATCAATTCATTTATTATATTTATCTTGTGCAGTATAGTAAATGAAGTATCCAATGGACATATCTATATCCATGACGATTAGTGTCATGCACTTAGCAGTAAGACCATGGATAGGGTTAACGATATGACCATAAATAGATCCGTAGTCTGTTCCAGTCATGGGAATGAATGGAACAACAGACTATCATTAACCTAGTTGTATGGCGGTGTCTTACCGGTCATTGGACATGGAATGTCAACCAAGTTAATGGGTACATGCCTGGGAGCATGGTACTGGATAGATCCACTAAACGAGTAATCCACATGGTATGGTATCACAATGGATTCTCGTGTAGTACTTGTATGGATCCTTTGACCTGACCATATGATGGTGTTGCGTGTGAAGTCACATACTTAGGGGTACGCCTAAAGGGCCTGTAATAGGGTGCCAAGTATGGGTGCTTTCGGGTATGTCGCTGAACATGGTAACGCTATGGATATGCAGAAGGGATTTGTCACTCAGTAACCAACTGAGAAGATATCACCGGCCTCTTGATGAATGTGACTGATAAGAGTGTGGCCACACCCAAACAAGTTGGAACTTGTTTGTGAGCATCAGTACATTCGGGATCAAGTTAATGTCCGAACACAAAAGAGGGTGATCAATCCGTGCCTCTGTGTTGGACACCGATATCAATGACATGGGATGTACAAGTTTAAACTACAGGGTTATGATATCAGTTAGACTGCCATCTCCATCTTAATTGGGGGCTGCAGTGGCTTGCTAGAGCCCAACTGCAGTCTGCGGGCCAAAGGCCCGCTGCCAACATAAAGATGGGCCCACGGGATCGTACACATTGAGCGACTGGACACCGATTTAAAGAATCACAAGTACACTTGGAGTGTACACTGTAGAGAGAGAGAACTATATATATTAATTATATTATAAGGATCAATTGTATTGATCATTATAATAAAATTAATATTTGGCTTCACATAATTAATTGGATTAATTATGAGATTATTTCCTAGGTGGAAATATTCATATGTATAGGTTTACATATGAATTTGTTTTGTGAAGACTAAATTTTAATTTGATGGATTAAATTAATTAGTCAAACTAATTTTAATTTAAATGTAAATAATATATTACTTGGAGTAATATATTAAATACATGGGTTAATTAAAATTGGGTTTGATATTGATTTAGACCAGACTAATTAAAATAAGTTTGGGCCTGAATTAAAAGGAGGAAGCCCACACAGACACAGAAGCCAGACTGGACCCAAATTCCAGCAAGGGAATTTGGAAGCCCTAGGGCTAAAAACCCTAAGGGGAATTCGGCCAAGCCACTAGAGCTTCTAGCCCCCACTTGGCCGAATTCTCCCTCCCTCCCTCACTCTCTAATTTTGTGAATTTTTGACGCTAGCACGTGCGGTGTTCGTTAGGCGCTCGTGTACGGGAACGAGGAGGAATTCTATCTTGAATTCTGCAGTCATCATCCATCTCAGAAAGAGATTTTTCTGGTAAGAAATTTAATCCCTTTCTTTTTGATTTTAAGTTTTTTCAATTTCCACCTCAATTGCTCCTGGGACTGGATTTGAGGAAATCACCGCGTTCTTCCGCTTTTATCGGGTGATTTCCGGTGAAAAATCCCAACAGTGGTATCAGAGCGGGCTTTTGATCCGTGGAAATTGATTAATTTGGTTGAATCCCTATTTTGAAATTGGATGGTTTTGATTGGGATTCATGGTATGGGTTTTTATGATTTTTCCCATGTGTTTTTGTACAATGAAAATTAATATTGCATAATGGTTTATGTTGTTTTAATTTTATTGTATTGTTGTAATTCTTGGTGAATTGCTATGGATGATGATTGGGTATATTTTTTTTTATTATTGATTTTATTCTATTTTTAAAAAAAAAAAAAAAAAAATCGGCCTCCCGGCGGCGGGGCTGCCGGCGGCGGGATCACCGCCGGCGGCCGCCGCACGCGGCGGGAGGCACGGCAGCAGCCGCTGCCTGCTGCCGCTGTGCGGCAGCCGCTGCCGCAGCAGCGGGCTGCTGCTGGGCAGTGGCCGCTGGGCGGCCACTGCGCAGCGGTAGTGCCGCTGCAGGCAGCAGCCACTGCTGGGCAGTGGCTGCCGCGCGGCAGCAGCGGGCAGCCGCTAGGCGGCTGCACCGCTGCTGCTGCTAGGGCAACTTTGTTGCCCTAGCTGCAGCGGGCCGGGCCCTGTTTTTGGATTTTGCGGGTATTTGGGTTCGGGGTCCAGTTTTGAAATTTTAATTGGTTTTAAAATTCGCGTGTTTAAATTTATGTAATTTAAATGCGTGTGGCTTCTTGAATGAATTTTAATTTCGTTCATGCAATATTAGTCTTGGAAATTAATATGGTTAATGGAAATTGGTTCGGGTAATTTTGGCACAATTACTCGGACGGCTAAATTGGACCCATGGTTTCCCAATTCCAGTGGGAGCAGTTGGACTGCCTGGGCTGGAGGCCCAAAGCCCGTTAAGGGTTAGAACCATGGTGGGCCAAAATTGGCGATTTCCTAATAATGGCTTTGACATAATTTAAATGGGCTCAAATCATGCATTTTGACATGCTTTTGAATTGTATGTATTGGATGCATATGTATGGTTGAATGAATGTATGATTGGATGCTATTGGGCCTTTTACGAGATGGGTTGTATTTTTCTTTTGGGTAAATACGGCCTGCGTGTCGTTTTCTTTTAATGTAATTTTATTTTATTTAAGTTAAATATTGTAAAATTTGTAAAAGAAGAAGCCCATGGAGTGGTGAGCCCAATTGGAGGTACAAGCCCAAATGGAGGTGTAAGCCCAGAAGGAGAAGGAGGAGGCCCACCTAATATGTATTTCTAGTATAGGTTTACTAGAATTATATTAGGATGTAATATAGGCCCATAGCAGTCCGTTTTATTTTATTTAATCATTTATATATTCTTTTGCATGTATGAATGTATGTTACATTTAGCTCATTCACCCGCTTTATGTATGTAAGCCGTTATAATTGAATCTAATAACCAAATGGAAATTACTAAGTCGCTTAAAAGTGCTTCCCTCATCCAAAACCGAATCGAGGTGGGAATAGGCCAGTTGCAGACCATGCCCTCGCAGGATGCACTGGAGTATTGTCACTTTGTATTGGGTTAGAGTATGGGATACTCTAACACTTGGATGGAGGTTTTGACTTAGCATGGGTAGTAGGATTCTCCTGGCCCTAAGCACAGATGGGTAAGTGCCAACAAGCCCATCAAACCGAGAGTCCCTAGGTTGGGATTGGACGGCGTTCCTACCTAAATAGTTAAGGTGTAGTTGTACCAAACCCTCGTTTGGCTATATCTTAATGAAATATGGATCTCGGCCCATAAGCCCAACAACTCGGTTAAATTAATAACTTGATTCATTATTAATTTTATATGGGATCAACAAAGTAAAGCCCTATTATTAACACTCTAAATGTTTTTCTGTGTAGAAACACCCAAATGGCAAACACTAATACCTTATCACTGCGATCGATTCTTGAGAAGGACAAGCTTTCCGGTCCTAACTTTTTAGACTGGTCTAGGAACTTGAGGATAGTTCTAAGACAAGAGTCGAAAGAGTATGTGCTGGAAAGGCCTGTGCCGTCTGCGCCTCAGGGACGTAATCCGACGGCTGCACAGCTAGCGGAATACGAGGCGCACGTCAAGGACAACCGGGATGTGACGTGCCTTATGTTGGCGTGCATGGTCCCCGAACTGCAAAAACAGTTTATGGACCATCAAGCCTATGCTATGATAACAACTCTCAATGAGATGTTTCAGGAGCAAGCTCGTCAGGAAAGGTACCTGACCAATAAGGCATTCCACTCTTGTAAGATGGGGGCCGGGACATCTGTGAGTGCTCACGTGCTCAAGATGAAGGGCTATTTGGATACTTTGGCCCGTCTCGGATCGCCTATCTCTCAAGAGTTGGCGGTGGACACGATCCTGGCATCCTTACCGGATTCTTATGATCAGTTCATCCTAAACTATAATATGCAAGGGATGAACCGTACTGTCAGTGAGCTGCATGGGATGCTCAAGCTTACTGAGCAGTCGATCAAGAAGACTCCACCGGTGCTGCTGGTTAACAAGGGGAACGCTCCTCTTGCTAAGGGTAAGGCCAAGGAAAAGGCCAAGGCTAAGGCCAAAAAGGCCAAAGCCAAGAAGGCCAAGGCCCAACCCAAAGGCCAGCAAAAGGCAGGTCCTGAGGACGTCTGTTTCGGGTGCAGACAGGCGGGCCATTGGAAGAGATCGTGTCCCAAGCTGATGGGAGAGCAGAGAAGGGGCCAAGGTGCGTCCTCTTCAGGTATTTATGTTATAGATATTAACCTTACTGTTTCAACATCCTGGGTATTGGATACTAGATGTGGTTCTCACATTTGTTGCAATGTGCAGGGACTTAAGAACAGAAGGTTGCTGGGGTCGGGTGAGGTGGACTTGCGGGTCGGGAATGGAGCAAGGGTTGCTGCCATAGAGATCGGCGAATACCACCTAATGATGCCCAGCAGATTGGTTTTAATTTTGGAACATTGTTACTTTGTACCTGCTATGTGCAGGAATATTATTTCTGTATCAATGTTGGACATGTCTGGATTTGAATTTTCTATTATAAATGGTCGAATTTCAATATCTAGAGAGGGGTTATTTTATGGAGATGCTCTATTAAATAATGGCCTGTATGTCCTGGACTTAAATGAAACCAATCACATCTATAACATAAACATGAAAAGGGTTAAGCCAAACGAACTTAATCCAGTCTACCTATGGCATTGTCGTCTTGGCCATATAAACGAGAAGCGCATAGCTAGGCTTCACAAAGCTGGTGTCCTAGGGTCATTTGACTTGGAGTCAATTGATACATGCGAATCATGTTTAAGAGGCAAGATGACAAAGGCGCCTTTTAGCAAGAGGGCTGAAAGGGCCACTGGCTTGTTGGACCTAATACATTCAGATTATGTGGACCTATGAGCGCAGCGACCAGAGGTGGACATCTGTACTTCGTCACGTTCACGGATGATTTCAGCAGATATGGCTTCGTCTATCTGATGAAACACAAGTCCGAGACCCTTGATAGGTTCAAGGAATTTAGGAACGAGGTACAGAACCAGCTAGGCAGGAATATCAAAGCCCTTCGGTCGGACCGAGGCGGTGAGTATATGAGCCTAGAGTTTGACTTATACTTGAGAGAGCATGGAATAGTTCCACAGCTCACTCCGCCCGGAACACCACAATGGAATGGGGTGTCCGAACGGAGGAATAGGACCTTGTTGGACATGGTCCGCTCAATGATGAGTCAAGCAACTCTCCCAATTAGTTTCTGGGGACACGCCCTCGAGACAGCAGCTCTCATTTTAAACAATACTCCGACTAAGGCAGTGGAAAAGACCCCATATCAGATATGGACGGGCAAGGAGCCCAACGTGTCTTTCCTAAGGATTTGGGGATGCGAAGCACATGTCAAGAAATTGACTAGTGGCAAGCTAGAGCCCAAAACCGATAAATGCCTGTTTGTGGGCTACCCTAGGGAAACCAAAGGGTATTACTTCTACAACCCCGCCGAGAACAAGGTGTTCGTGGCAAGGAAGAGGGTCTTTCTGGAAAAGGAGTTCCTTTCCAAGAAAGATAGTGGGAGCAACGTTGAACTCAGGGAAGTTCAAGGTCCACAAGCTCCTGAAGAGGATAGCTCAGAGGCCCAGGTGGAGCTTCCACAAATGGAGGCACCGACCCAGGCCACACAAGAACCTAGAAGGTCTGGTAGGGATCGTCGGGAACCGGAGAGGTATGGTTTCCTCGTCACCGATGATCAAACTCTTCTCATCTGGGATGAAGAAGAACCCAAAACCTACCAAGAGGCTATGGCTAGCCCACAGCCTGCGAATTGGCGTAAAGCCATGGAGGCAGAAATGCAATCTATGTACGATAACCAAGTTTGGAACTTGGTTGATCCACCTCCGGGTGCTAAGGTAATAGGTTGCAAGTGGTGCTATAAGCTAAAAGCTGATAATACCTTCAAGGGGCGTCTGGTTGCGAAAGGTTTCAGACAAGTCCATGGGATAGACTATGATGAAACTTTCTCACCAGTAGCCATGCTCAAATCCATCAGGATACTACTGGCCATAGCCGCATGGTATGACTATGAGGTATGGCAAATGGATGTCAAAACCGCTTTCCTTAATGGAAAGCTACTCGAGGATGTGTACATGACACAACCTGAGGGTTTTGTCGATCCTAAGTATCCGGGAAGGGTATGCAAACTTCAAAGGTCCATTTATGGACTGAAGCAAGCATCCCGTAGTTGGAATCTAAGATTCAATGAGGCTATAAAGGAATATGGCTTCATACAGAATCTGGATGAGCCTTGTGTGTATAAGAGGACTAGTGGGAGCATTGTCACATTTTTGGTACTGTATGTAGACGACATCCTACTCATTGGAAGCGACATACCTACACTGCAAGGGGTAAAGCAGTGGCTGAGTAAGTGCTTCGCAATGAAGGACTTAGGCGAAGCTGAGATGATCCTAGGGATCAGGATCTATAGGGATAGATCAAATCGGCTTCTGGGCCTAAGTCAGGCTTCGTACATTGACAAAGTTCTGAAAAGATTCAGCATGGACCGGGCCAAGAAAGGTTTCTTGCCAATGGGCCATGGGCTGAAACTTAGTAAGAAGAACTGTCCTAAAACAAGGGAGGACAGGGAGAACATGAAATTGGTTCTATATGCCTCGGCTATTGGATCAATCATGTACTCTATGTTATGTACGAGACATGATGTCGCCTTTGCACTAAGTATGACGAGCCGATACCAGCAGGATCCCGGGGAGGATCACTGGAAAGCTGTCAAGGCAATCCTCAAGTACCTTAACCGGACTAAGGATAGCTTCTTGGTGTATGGTGGTCAGGAAGTGTTATCAGTTACTGGGTATACTGATGCAAGCTTCCAGACAGACCAAGATGAGTACCAATCGCAGTCAGGGTATGTATTCTTGCTGAATGGTGGTGCTGTAAGCTGGAGGAGCTCAAAGCAACCAACCATAGCGGACTCTACAACAGAAGCTGAGTACATCGCTGCGTGTGATGCAGCTAAGGAAGCTGTGTGGATGAAGAAGTTTATCACTGAGTTGGGAGTAGTGCCAACTATCCAGGACCCAGTCGATATCTTCTGTGACAACAATGGGGCCGTCGCACAAGCTGAGGAGCCCCGGTCACACAAGAACACAAAGCATGTGCTCAGAAAGTTTCACCTCATACGAGAAATCACGGAGAGAGGTGACAATGCATTGCACAGAGTGGACACCGAGGATAATGTCGCAGATCCATTGACCAAGGCGCTGGCCCAGCCCAAGCACGAGGGTCATACTAGATCTATAGGGATTAGGCCCATGCCTAGTTGGAACTAGTGCAAGTGGGAGATTATTGGAAATGCCCTAGTCCCGAGGCATTGGTCCTTGTATTTGTACTATACATTTATTGGATTTATGTGTTGTACTTATTTGTGTCATTAATAAAGGCATCAATTCATTTATTATATTTATCTTGTGCAGTATAGTAAATGAAGTATCCAATGGACATATCTATATCCATGACGACTAGTGTCATGCACTTAGCAGTAAGACCATGGATAGGGTTAACGATATGACCATAAATAGATCCGTAGTCTGTTCCAGTCATGGGAATGAATGGAACAACAGACTATCATTAACCTGGTTGTATGGCGGTGTCTTACCGGTCATTGGACATGGAATGTCAACCAAGTTAATGGGTACATGCCTGGGAGCATGGTACTGGATAGATCCACTAAACGAGTAATCCACATGGTATGGTATCACAATGGATTCTCGTGTAGTACTTGTATGGATCCTTTGACCTGACCATATGATGGTGTTGCGTGTGAAGTCACATACTTAGGGGTACGCCTAAAGGGCCTGTAATAGGGTGCCAAGTATGGGTGCTTTCGGGTATGTCGCTGAACATGGTAACGCTATGGATATGCAGAAGGGATTTGTCACTCAGTAACCAACTGAGAAGATATCACCGGCCTCTTGATGAATGTGACTGATAAGAGTGTGGCCACACCCAAACAAGTTGGAACTTGTTTGTGAGCATCAGTACATTCGGGATCAAGTTAATGTCCGAACACAAAAGAGGGTGATCAATCCGTGCCTCTGTGTTGGACACCGATATCAATGACATGGAATGTACAAGTTTAAACTACAGGGTTATGATATCAGTTAGACTGCCATCTCCATCTTAATTGGGGGCTGCAGTGGCTTGCTAGAGCCCAACTGCAGTCTGCGGGCCAAAGGCCCGCTGCCAACATAAAGATGGGCCCACGGGATCGTACACATTGAGCGACTGGACACCGATTTAAAGAATCACAAGTACACTTGGAGTGTACACTGTAGAGAGAGAGAACTATATATATTAATTATATTATAAGGATCAATTGGATTGATCATTATAATAAAATTAATATTTGGCTTCACATAATTAATTGGATTAATTATGAGATTATTTCCTAGGTGGAAATATTCATATGTATAGGTTTACATATGAATTTGTTTTGTGAAGACTAAATTTTAATTTGATGGATTAAATTAATTAGTCAAACTAATTTTAATTTAAATGTAAATAATATATTACTTGGAGTAATATATTAAATACATGGGTTAATTAAAATTGGGTTTGATATTGATTTAGACCAGACTAATTAAAATAAGTTTGGGCCTGAATTAAAAGGAGGAAGCCCACACAGACACAGAAGCCAGACTGGGCCCAAATTCCAGCAAGGGAATTTGGAAGCCCTAGGGTTAAAAACCCTAAGGGGAATTCGGCCAAGCCACTAGAGCTTCTAGCCCCCACTTGGCCGAATTCTTCCTCCCTCCCTCACTCTCTAATTTTGTGAATTTTTGACACTAGCACGTGCGGTGTTCGTTAGGCGCTCGTGTACGGGAACGAGGAGGAATTCTATCTTGAATTCTGCAGTCATCATCCATCTCAGAAAGAGATTTTTCTGGTAAGAAATTTAATCCCTTTCTTTTTGATTTTAAGTTTTTTCAATTTCCATCTCAATTGCTCCTGGGACTGGATTTGAGGAAATCACCGCGTTCTTCCGCTTTTATCGGGTGATTTCCGGTGAAAAATCCCAACAGTAATGGCCTAGCAACTTCCCCTAGGGTTACCAAAACATATATTTGAAAATGGACATTGAGAGTACGCCTTTGGTATCCCTGGTTGATGCCAAAGAGACCCAATACCTAGAAAGAATGCGAGACCAATCGAATGGAGGAATAAGGTTGGAAGGGTGAGCATATTGTTGCATGTGCTAACGTTTGTTCTATGGTGATTTCATTTTTTACCTTTACATGCAACATCAAACACGCACCATCCGTGTGCCATTTTCTAATCATATTTTTATGCAACCATTCGCAAGCATCATCCTACGTGTGCTATTATACTAACCACATTTTCGTGCAGCCATAACATCTTACTCGTGTGTCATATACATATTGTGTGCTCACATTTCATGAAACATACACGACATCATCTTGTGTGTTATATATCCTAACCACGTTTTTGTGCAGCCATTGGCATTTTGTATGACATGGGCATTCATACCATCTCATCCCATCTAAAATGAAGGATGTTCTAAGTATGCCCTTCACGACCATTTCATTTCATGACATATCGGGAGTCCCTAAGGCTACCCATGTTCGCCTATGCACTGGATTGTACTTGGCCATTTCATTACATCATTGCACTGTTAGAGGACCACAACTTTCTTAGGCTTGTGTTCGTGTGGCGGACCACATAATGCCATTACATAACATCATGTCCATTCATTATGGTGTCACGGCGACACTAAAGTCTTGCTTGTGTGTCACGATCCACATCGGATTGTTTCATAACATTGAAAGTTCATTCAAGGTACTCCATGAGTGCCAGATTAGAACTTGTACTAGGACTTTTCATAACATACCTAAATCATGCAAGGTGTTCCATGAACACCGAAATGCTATCCGTGTCTTGAGTTCCACGCGATTTGTTCGTGACATCACTTCATCTAAGATGCCATAAAAGACTCAAACCTCTGTCTATGGAATGGCTCCCATATGACCATCACATGTCACTTCATTGACCTACAAAGTCTCGAACCACTATCCGTGTGTCGGTACACACGTGACCATTTCACGACATCCGCTAGGTGCCCCGAAGGTGTCGAATTTCTGTCTGTGTTCTGGCCCACACGTGACATTTTTGCATTGTCTTTTGCATGGCATGGGGTATGCTTGGAACATCCAAAACAAAAAAAAAAGAAAATACAATAGTCATTTTCATCATCATCTGCACCCATAAAGCATCATCCGATCATGAACATGAACACACCATACACGTTATTTAGGTGTCGAGTCTAGGTCCTTGACATCCATCCGTGACTCTAAACTTGTGTTAAATGTGCAGTTTGGAGACAAACCTTAAAACAGTTTGTTCATGTTGAATCAGAGCCGAACCCACCAATTTAGTCAGTTCAATCAGAGCCTGTCACCGTGGAGGGAATCATCTCTGGGTCAGACCAGATCGGGAGGTCGAAACTCAGTTGCCCACTCTACTAATTTAGAGTCAAGTTTTATTAGAAGAAGTGGACAGAGCAGAGATGGCCGATGGAAACAGTGGAAACTTGGCTTTTGATATGGCTGCTTTTATGAGGAGCTTCCTATCCTTAGATGAGTTCAAGGCTCCTTTTAGGGAACAAGTGCAAGCCGTGACAAGCACCATCCCTGTTCAGACTGTTCCACAGGCTCAAACTTAGGTTGCAGTGAGGGACAACAGTTCGTCTAAGTTACTAACGGTGCTGCAGGAAGCCTTCCGGGAGGAAGTGGTGGAGTGGTTAACCACAAAGAACCTGACTGTCAGTCCGAAAAGGATGAGGCCTTTGAAAAGGCAAGGGAAGCCTCGATTGAGACGATGCTGGAAAAGCATCTCAATCAGAAATTTTCTGATATTGAAGCCATGCTACCTAAGTTGAAGGAGATGGTCCACTATAACCTTGTTAAGTATGTCGACCCGACTACTTTGATGGCTGATGGAGGAGAGCTGCTCCTAGTTGGTCTTCAGATGCCTTACCTGCCTCCTTACACTGGGGAAGGCCCATCGAAAGCCCATTTGGATATTTATGTGAGGTTGATGACTAGCATGGGGATTGGGAAAGGCCATCTCTTAAACCTGTTTCCGACTATGCTTAGGGGTGCTGCGGCAAATGCCTCTATACACCCGTTCTACTTGGGAGGACCTATCTGAGGCTTTTGTAAAGTAGTACGCTTACAATACCCAAGTAGAGACTACCTTTGAAGACCTGGAGAGAATTCGGCAGAAGCCAAATGAGTCCTTCCCGGCTTACTATAAGCGGTGGATGGATGTGCAAGTTTTGGTGGATAGGGCACCAAAGTTGGAGTCACTCATTGTGAAGCTGGTGCATGGTAGTCTACCCTAATACAAGGACAAGATGAAGCTGAAGAGATTCCACTCCTTCAATGAGGTGGAAGAGTTTGCCAAACATATCGAGCGATACGAGGAAGAGGAGCAGAGGGGCAGACAGACTTTGGGCCCCTACAGAAGCAATCATAGGTACTCTGAAGGGTACAAAGGCAGCAGCTCTAAGGCTACTCCAGTGGGGTCTAATGCTAAGACGACTCAGGGTGTAGCCCCAATCAAAGTGCAAGGGAAGGACGTGGCCGCCGTGAACCTGGGAAGACAGACTCCTCAAAGGGTCACTAGTCCGTGGGCTGAGTCAGTAAGCCTGATCTATGCTAAGTGTAGAAAAGCTGGTCTGTTGCAGAGTTTGAGGCCATTTTCGCCTTCGGCTGAGGCAGATAATGACAATTTCTGCTCTTACCATGTGATGACGGGTCACCGTACAAACAAATGCACCCAATTGATTAAGGCCATCAAGCAGTTGGTCGCTGATGAAAAGATTATAGAGCCAGCTTTGAAACCTAGCATTCAGAATAATCCCTTGCCCAACCTCAAATGATTCAGGTTCACAACACATTAAGGACCATGACGCTACAATAAAGAGAAGACCCTCCGTATGTGGAGGCGATAGTCATTTTGATGTTTTAATTTGTTTTATTTTATTATTATTATTATCATTTATCATATGAACAATTTAGCCTCTGAGGTGTTTAATTTAATAGAGTTTGATTTCAATTACTTGTGCGATATTTTTCGGATGGAACTGTGCATGCGTCCAAACATTCATTTAATGTCTTTAACACACATGATACATCAATGCATGAAATGAATCTAGGGACAGATGACGACCCAAAAATGATATCCATCTTGAAAGACCTCATGCCTGATGAGAGGAAAGAAAATTGCAACATACCACAAAAGAACATGGAAAACTTTACCTGACTGAACGATGACGTGCTGAGATTGACCGAGAAATTACTGAATACCAAGTTCCAAAGGATTCGAAGATGAAATCAGCCAAGCATTAGCTCCATAGACTCAAAATAGAAAAAGGAGGGTTGTCACAACATATTGACAGTGTTAGTAAAGTAAGGCCACTGGCGTCAAACGGACATCGCTCCATGGTCGCAACCATCAACTGCTTCTCAAAGTGGGTAAAACCAGAACTATATATGAATGTCACTTCTAAAAATAAAAAAAAAAAGAAAAGAAAGAAAAAAAAGAGAAAAAAAGTGCTATTATATCATGACTGATGATGGAGTACAATTCCTAGGGGCAATAACACAGTGCTCCAAAATAAAGGGTTAGACATCATAGACAATCTTTGTATCCCTCATAAACCAACGGGACGACAGTGGCGGCTAATAAATCCATCAAAAGGATTTCGTCAAAAGTAGTGGCACCTACAGAATATGGGTCGACAAATTACTATTTGCTTTGCAAGGACACAGAACTAGCATCAGAGAAAGCACTGAAGAAACGTCATACTCCTTAGCCTACAAGATGGAAGCGGCTCCACCAGGGGAGACAAAGACCAAGTCATCAACCCCATCAACCCAGACAAGCCCAGGTGCTATTATGTGTTAAAAAAAAGGGTCCGATGGGGCCCAAACCGAAAAGGTGATCCATTCAAAAATTAGGACAGTCCGATGGATAGAAAACTGAAAAGGTGGTCCATGCAAAAGTTACGATAGAGAGGCGAGCACCATCAGTGGGAAAATCTGTGAAGACCAGTTGGTGGCAGGCGTGGGACCGGTCGAGATGGATACCATTATTGATTCTGTCCTTAGCCTTATTCCATCTTTAATGTGCATTGAGCTAAAACATTATAAATGAGTGAATGAATGAATGCCATTTTCTATTAGGTCAAATGTCCCAAGTCTGCTTGAGATTGAATTGGTACGAATGTGCACATTTTCTATTTACATGCATCTCACCTAAAAAATAAAAAAAAGTCCGATGGATCAAAAACTAAAGTGGCGGTCCATGCAAAAATTAGGACAGTCCGATAGATCGAAAACCCGAAAAGGGTGGTTTATGCAAAAGCTAGGGCATAAAATAAAGTCTGCTGAATTGAAAACCCGAAAGGGCGGTTCAGGCAAAAACAAAGACAGTCCGATAGGCCGAAAACCTAAAAAAGGCAACCTATGCAAAAATTAGGACAAGCAACGAAAATAAAACAAAAGCCATACAGTAGTATCAAGCTCAGACAACTCTAATCCTGTAAAAACTGCGGTACACCAAAGCCAGTGCCTCACACCTATGCCTCATGGGGCAAGCAATCAAGTCAATAAACCAAACTTCAATGTGATATCCCACCAAGGACAGACCCATCTGGGCATACCAATTGTCTGTCTGGTCCCTGAAAGTCTGATTCATGACCTCCAGCTCGGTGACCCACCGACGCAACTGATCAACCTCTGTTCTTAAACAAGCAGACCCATGGCGCTCGATCCAGATCCTCGTCTGCAACAAACAAAACATGGAGAAGCACCATAATCATATGCATATGCATCCAGGTCATGCACACACACACACATTCAAAACATACACGAACACATGCATACACGCATCAATGTTAACTCAAGTACAGGTACATACTGTCACCATCAGCCTGTCTCGAGCCATGAGTATTCTGAAAGCTGAAATAAACTAACACCGGGGCATCTTCAAATCCCAAGTATCCAAGGGAAAAGCAATCAAGCCGTATTTATCCTTGATCAAAGGGGCAAAAATTTTTGTTTCCAAAATTATCAATCAAGGAATAAATACGCACTCCTGATCTGATTTCAACGGTATTGCTCCACCACAGAGAGCCGATTTTAACGGTATGCTCCGCCGCAGAGAGCCGATTTCAATGGTATGCTCTACCACAGAAAGCCGATTTCAATGGATTGCTCCACCATAGAGAGCTGATTTCAACGGTACGCTCCACCGCAGAGAGCCGGTTTCAATGATATCGCTTCACTACGGAGAGCCGATTTCAGCGGTATTGCTCCACCACAAAGAGCCGATTTCAGCGGTATTGCTCCACCACTGAAAGCCGGTTTCAAAGGTATTGCTCTACTACAGAGAGCTTATTTTAATGGTATTAAGAGGCAAAGTATTCAGTCAGTATTCATTTTTTATCGAAGGGGCAAAATTTTTTGTTTCCAAAATTATCAATCAAGGAACGAATACACACGCAAAACAACTTCAAAACATCAAAAAGAGATAATCAAACTCCTCAAATCACCAAAGCATCATTTCCCCAGCCACAAAGGCTATGTGGAAGACCAAATCACTAAAATATTTCTTTCTTTAGTGACATAAGCTCCACTAGAAGTCAAATGACCAAAATATCCTCCCTTCAAGGGATGGCAACTTCCCAAGTTGCAAAATTACCAAAATACCCTCTTCCTTTCATGAACATCAAATGACAAGGAAAATCCGATCCGGGCAAAGTCCTCTGCTTCACGATGGAGTTGAAGCACATCCCTAGAGCATCAACCCAATCCAAGCAAAGTCCTCTGCTTCACGATAGAGTCGAAGCACATCCCTGAAGAACTAATATAATCTGAGCAAGGCCCTTTACTTCGTAATAGAGTCGAAGCACGTCCCTGGAAAACATTGAATCAATTCGGGCAAAGTCCAATGGTTCGTAACAGAGTTGAAGTAAGTCCCTGACGAATCAAATCAACCTAGGCAAGACCGCTGTCTCGTGAAACAGCCAAGACAAGTCCCTACAAACATCAAAGCTGGTCATCGCGAGAGGAACCACCAGGTACATCCTCTTATCCTCCTCACCGCACTCCTTATTATGAGACCAAACCGAATCAAGCACAAGCACGCGTTAAAGTTGACTTTGGTCATACGAGGGGCAGCCTGTGAGCACGGGTTTTTTCCCGACCTCAGTGATGAAAGCTATTATTACCTTTTTCACAGAAAAACGTGAGGCGGGTTTGGAGCAATCGAAATGGTGCTGAAGATATCCCGGATGACCCGAATGTGTGTGACAAGTCTTGGTACAAAACCCCGAAGAAGGTCGAGTGAGCGTTTGAAAGAACCGAAGAGAAAAGGGGAAAAAATGAAAAATAGGCTAATTTGGTCACTACAGCCACTCGGCTGTAGTGCCCTATAGCCGCACGGCTATACTACAGCTACACGACTATAGTCCACTACAGCCGTATGGCTGTAATCACCAGATTTCCAAAATAAGCGGAAATCAGTCATTAATTTAGATTTTAACCCTATTTTGGGGTGATATAAGAGTGATAGAAACGGAAATTAAAGGGGAGACAGAATGGACAGGTTTTTTAGAAGATTAAACACAAAAATTAGGGTTATTGGGGAGAGTTAGAGAGAGAAAATAAGGCTTTTAGAGAGAGAATTCCCTAGATTTGTTCAAAAAAGCAGTCAATCTTAATCTTAATCAGTGGAAAACATTAGGGTTCTCAAATAAATCAAATTAGAGTGTAATCCTGATTGATTTGGCATTTACTCGGGCCAATTTGGGGTTCGTTCAAGTTTTGAAGATTTCGGGTTGTTCGTGATTTTGAGGCGTTCTCTGGCAACCAAATCCATTTCTGGTGATCCAATAAGCTGGAATACAGACAAGGTATACTCTGAGAGGCCATAAAAACCCCTTTTGATTTATTGTGGGTGTTATTTGTTTATGTCTTTGCATTTTTATCAAATCTGGAAGTGAACCTAGCTATAGCCGCCCCGTTTGATGATTATAGCCACGCGGCTGTAATCTACAGTGGCGTGGCTGTAGCTTATAGGGGCGCGGCTGTAATGCCCTATAGTGGCACGGCTGTAATGCGCCATAGGGGCGTGGCTATAATCTACAGCCTCGCAGCTGTAACTTACAGGGGTGCAGCTGTAATCTTTAGGGGCATAAGCTCCAAATGCCCCAAATCTACAGATAACACTTCCGTTTTCAAATCAAATGTGTTTTTCATGAATATTATCGGTCCATTACATCCATATGTGTTTGATTTTCGGTTTTTAGATTTATAATTGGTGGATGTAATGATAAATTTTGGTGATTTCGAGTTTTTTAGCGATTTTCGGACTCGTTTGATCCGATCCGGATCTATTTTTGTGGAATTTCATAAGTTTCTAAAAATCCCCGATCACTCAAAATCATTAAAATTCCAAAACGATTTCCAAAAATAGAAAAGAAAACCGAAATGCATTCTGGAGCATTACAGCCGCACGGCTATAGCTTGAGAAACAAAATTACAGTTTTGCCCTTTTTGGGCTTCTAATTTGTAATTTTGCCTCTCCTTCCCATTCAAAATAGATTTTTAGCGTGTTTACACTTTTGAACCTTAGATGGATGTCTAATTTAGGCCTACTCACGAATGGGACCCCTAGATCCCGGGATATCCGGCCCACTAAAAGTTGGAAAATGCATGTAAAATGAGCCAAATTGTTTTCAAAATTTGTTTTTCATCCACAAAATCTATAGGGCATTTCAATAAAATGTTTTCCAGGTCTAATCGAGCAGTCATCCAGACTTCTCGGTTATCCCCCCATTTATGATCCCGTTTCCCAAAATACCCCTATTCTGTCCTATATGAGTCCTTGGTGTGTTTTATTTATTTGTGCTAACCGTATTTGGATGTAGCTTTTATTTTTCCTTATTTTTTTATCATTGGATGTATTTTATAGATTATCTCGTGTATCTAGGCGATTGTACTTTTTAGATTATCGTGTATTATAGGCGATTGTATATGGTGAGGATGAGAGTTTTCTTGTTTCTGGGTTGTATAATTTGGCCTCTACTTTACTTATCCCATTCTGTTACTTTTCTGCACTTTATTTTGGATTTATATTTATGTCATGTGTATAAGCATTAACTAAAAATAAAAAGAAGATAAAATGAGTAGAACTAAGTGGATGTTATATGATATTATGAAATAATAATTAAAAATAAGTTAGGATTAGTAGATGTGTTGCCCGAACCTTGAATCTTTGGATTAGGTACCGCGTCTACACTTGGTAGGGAGCTGTACCAAAATTTCTTGGATGAGCTGATCCGGGTGGCGACTCTGTATCTAATGTTGAAATTTAGGTTTCGAGATCTTTAAGTTTAAATTGGGATTTTCTAAAAACCTATTTTCCAAAATTCACACTTACAATTAAGTTTTCTACAAAAGGGTTTTTCCAATAAAATGAAAGGCTTTCTTAAAGAAGATTAAAACCCGTTTTTCAAAACCACTCACACTCCAAAAAGAAAATCCCCGGTTCCCGCTTCACCGCGCGTTCAAACAAACGTAGTCCGCTCACACTATGGTGGATGTTTATGGCCTTTGGGACTTGATTTCTTACTACGGGATCAAGATTAAGTAGCCCGTGCCCACCACATTGTAGCCTTTGAATCATGCGATCCGTAAATTGGTTAGATTCCTCTAATATTCTTATTTTTCAATTTTTCAATTTCTTGCAAATATTGATGAAATTAGATGATGTTTAGATGAAATTGATACATGCTTAGAGTAGGTTTTGCCCCTAGAACCCTTATTTGGTGATTTGGTGTTGGTTAGAAACGATTAGGGTTGATTTTCGTGGATTATAGGTTTTTTATTTTTTTATTTTTTGCGAAAAGCTCCTATTTCTCCAGGTATAGCCGCATGACTATAGTTTTCTGGGTTATTACAGTAGCACGGCTCTGATCTTGAGCCAGGGATGAATTTTTGGTTAGAGCCACGCGGCTCTAGGTTTTTTTTACTTATAGCTGTGCGGCTACACTATAGCCGTGCAGCTATAGTAGCCTGAACAAAAGGTTTTTCTTGCTTTTTTCATGATTCTAATGTACTTTATGTAAAGCAAAAGGCTTATAGAGACTCCTTGTTTATGTTTTGTAGGATCGGCCCCGCAATTGTGGTGCTGGGACCTTATACAAATGGTACTAGAAGCTACCCGCTGGTGTGAAGGCGATCGTAGATGGTACAGGGTTGGACAGGTTGATCTGTTCCATGTGTGATCATCTTCCTCTGACTAGTCGGGTCCTCATGACAGCACTTATTGAGTAATAGATGGACTCCATCCACACCTTTCACTTTCCCACTGGTGAGCATACTATTATGCCCGAAGACTTTGCTGCTATTACTGGGCTCCCCTTTGGAGGTCGCGTCATCTAGTTAAATCAGACGCTGGAGAGGGATGGGTTCAGTCCAGAGGTGGTTAGTTTGTTGATCGGGCTTAGGCCTAGAGATAAGAGGATCCAGTGCAACACCCTCGAGGACTATTGGATAACGTAGTGGTCCGATCTTACCTCCGAGGAGGAGAGTCAGTATGCTCAGGCATTCTTATTATTCACCCTCACTATCTTAGTATTCCCCATACGTTAGAGCAACTTGAACTTGGCACTGCTCCCCTCGCTGATCCATCTGGGTGAGGTGAAGGATCTGTGCTGGGGCCGAGCCGGATTGGCCCAGCTGTATTATGCTCTTGACTTGTGCACTAGGGGTAAGCAGAAGGAGGTGAAGGGTTGCTGCATAGTCCTATATGTGAGTCTTCTAACTTTTATCCTTTGCTTATGCTTACTTGTTTCCTTCTGAGCTTACAACTGACTTTTTTATTATGATTCCATTTGCAGATCTAGGCGTATGAGTATGGATACCTTAGTAAGCCAGTGGTACACATCCCAGAGACTATGGAGCTCTATGACTTCCCTAGATTGACCCGGTGGCTAGGATTCAGCTGGGGCGAGATTGTCAAGGACGTGGATGACTGTAGGATGCTCTTGAGTGAGATGACTTTTGAGCAGGTACATTTCCTTCTTTATGACTCTCTTGAATACCAATACCTTGAAACTGTTTTTCTGAATTTTCCTTTCTTCTTTCAGTTGACACAAGAGCCATGGAAGGGAGTTGACTTGCTTAGGGAGGTTGTTGACACCCCGGCATTGATAGGTCACCGGTTGGTGTTAGAGTGCCCCTTCAGACTTAGTGGTACTTTGGAGATAGAGTTTCTGATTGGCGATCGGGCCCTACAAAGCATAAGATCCCTACTGACTTACTTGTTGGACTGTTCTGGCCCCAACTTTTGATCGCAGTGAACCACCCTAACTTATTTGGCCATGGTTACAAGATCGAGGGGACAGAAGGCGATTACCTCCAGTTCATTGCCACACTCTTACTCCCACCTACCGGGTCAGAGCACGAAGCGACATGTCCACTTTCCTATCTGATTTTCTATTTGCATGCTCTGATTCTGTATATACTAACAATCTTCCTTTTATTGTGTGTAATAGGTAGGGAGGGGTAAACGCCTTCGCACTTCTTCTAGAGCGGGCACTTCCGCTGTGGCTGGGGCAAGGAGAGCTCATCCACTCAGGTGGTTGCGGTTGCTACTGATGACGATGCGATGAAGGATGCTCAACCCCTTCCTGAGGTGCACCGACAGATGCCCTAGGCTGGCAGCTTTGGTTCGACTGACTTCGTGGTCGGGCATCTGGAATATCCCATCAATCCTAGTGTCCAGTTGTTTAATGAGTTTAGGCGATCAAACCGGGCGAACCTCTACCTTATCCCTCTGCCATTTCTTTAGATACCATGCATATAAGGATCTTTATTTTCATTTATTCTTTAATTCTTGACTTTTTGTCCCTTTTTTCCTTTCCGTTGCTGTCGACTGACTTGTGTGAACATTCCTCTTGCAAATGCCCATGGCTCAAGGGTACTCTTAGTGCCAGGTGCTCTCGGCCTTCCAGATGCTCACCATCAGTGATAACATAAGGATGACGGTAAGTTCCTGTCACTTTAGTTAAGAACTATGTATGTATGGGTATGTGTATGCTTTGAATGAGTTTATGCATGTATACGATATGATGTGTATGTTGTTTGTTTGGTGTAGACTGCATTCAGCATTCAGCATTGAAAGTCGACTAAGTTGTGGACTGAGGTAACTAGTCTGCAGAGGTGGGTCTCTGACATAGAGCACATGAACCGCAGCCTCCAGATGCGTATGGACACATTCAAGGGGCATGGTGTTGGGTATTTAATCGCACAAAAGCAATACGCAGCGGAAATAAAAGGATTAATCCCCACCAAGGACCCATGTACATTGCATTGAATTGGAAGGAGGGTTAAAGAATTACCTTAATTCTTTGTAGGTTTTGAATCAATTAGGAACCAAAGTAGCTTCCCTCTACGGTTGATCCACACGGAGCAATTCATTCACCGCGTGCTAGCGCCGGGATTGAAGAACGATTCTTCGAACGAGAGAAGGCCAAAGTTTCGAAAACCTTGGGAGATGGAGAAGGGGAAATTTCGGCTGGCCCCATGGAGGCTGCAGAAAAACTGCATCTTATGTGTAGGCTAGGGTTAGGGTTTTTTTAGGTTATAAAACTTCCTTTTATATATCCTTTAAACTTAATTATAATTATAACTTAATACCCTTATTAGTTATAATTATAAATTAACCCACACAATTTAATATTAATTCTCAATTAATATTAAATCAATTCCATTTTCCATCATACACATATGTATATTTGATATTATAATTAATTATATCTCTATATAACTGAATTATAATATGTAGCATACTTTATGCAATATTAATCATATTAATATTTATACACATATATAAATATATATATCATTATATATATATTCATTCTCTTTCTCATTCATAAATTATTATCCAATAATAATTTATACCCGAAAAGATGAACTTCATTTTGCTCTTTGTGTGTGACCCCATAGGTTCATATTAATTGGCAATAAGGAAATTACCATAATATCCTTATAGGTCACAAGCGGACTCTAGCAAGCCATTACGACTACCCAATTAACATGATTGGAATGATCCAATACCTATTTATCGAATGTCATATTCCCTTTTGTCTCTTTGATATCATGATTAATCATAAGACATGGTACACTTGTCAATCTTATATAATTAATCATATGCTTTCTCGATCTCAAAGTAAACTGTTTAGACAAATCAATTGATACTCTATCAATTATTTGAGCACGGCCATGCATTTAACAGTCTTACTTATCGAGGGGCCCAGTGATATCGCTCTCTTGATAGAGAGGGACAAAATCCCATATCTGTCACTCACATCCCAAAGCATGAGTCATATTGTACCCAATCACAGCCTTTATAACTACTCTGTTACAAGCAGCGTTTGACTGCGTCAAAGCACAACATGAGTTCATCCCGGAATCAATGGTGACCTCAGGTCAAAGGAATCAGCTAATGACACTACTATAATCAAGATCAGTTGTGACACATGACCATGAACTTGATCTCATAGTGGGTCTCCAGTAACATGTTCTCTAACATATTACCCGTGAGTATAATCTGTATCTGTATACACTATATTCATCTTATGAATATCCATTATCACTCACACTAGTCTTAGTTTGTTATTATTCCCATAATAACAATCGACTAGGGATATTTAGAATAACACGATTTATTCATGGATACTTATCATAAATGCTAACATACAAACATAAATGATAATATTAATCTACACTAGATTAATCTTAGAAGTCAAATTACATAATCCAATATTGGCCTTAGGGCACAATCTCCAACACATGGCGAGGACAATGAGGACGTTAGGAGCCACAGCCATGAGGGGGATGATGGAGCACAGCCCTAGATCCTTTTCTTCTTTAACATTCTAGCCCGTATATAGGCCCATTTCTGCACATTTATTTTTTTTTAGTACATTGGCTATTGGGGCCCGGCTTTTGGCCTCTTTTTAGAACATTTATCTCCTTCTTTTATTGAATTTCCACCTTTGAATGGTGGATTTTGGAACATACTTGTCGTTATTTCCATTTTACTTTTGCATAGAGTCCCTCGGCACTTAATTTGACGACTTTAACCTTGATTTTTGACCCGAAACTGCCTTTGAACATCACAACCATGTGGCTATAGCCTTTAATTTTATGTATACAAGTATAAAAAAGTGCTTCTTTTGGTATTACAGCTGCATGGCTCTAATTTCGTAAGTTACAGCCGCGGGGCTATAGCCTAGAGTCCCTAACTACAGTCGCACGACTATTGTGCAAATTCTAGCAACTTTTCTCTTTTCCTCTCCCTTTTCAATGGATCAACTCTAGCATCACCTTAGGGGCTATTAGAGAACCTCTCGCACTGCAAATTGGGCTTGACTAACTCCCTATGGCCTGTAGTCTATGTGGTTTTACTCTACTTTATCTCCGAATCAGAATTTTCTGGCGGCTGCTGCCAGATTCTGGGATCAGATGGACCATATCTTCTGCTTCTCTTGACAGGAACTATATCCCATGGTAGAGGAGTTTAGTGCTATTCTATGCATTCCTTGCCTCCGGGGAGTGAGGTTAGCAGTTCCCGAGTTCAATTCAGGTGATCTTTATGCACTTCGGAGATTATTTGCTTTAGATGCAGCAGGTATTGGCCTTTTGCTCTCGAGTGGTGCTACCCCTACCGGTTGTGAGCGGACGACCTTTTTACAGAACGCGCGGTGAGGCGGAAACCAGGGATTTTCTTTTTGAGATGTGATGATTGTTGGAAATGCCCTAGTCCCGAGGCATTGGTCCTTGTATTTGTACTATACATTTATTGGATTTATGTGTTGTACTCATCTGTGTCATTAATAAAGGCATCAATTCGTTTATTATATTTATCTTGTGCAGTATAGTAAATGAAGTATCCAATGGACATATCTATATCCATGACGACTAGTGTCATGCACTTAGCAGTAAGACCATGGATAGGGTTAACGATAAGACCATAAATAGATCCGTAGTCTGTTCCAGTCATGGGAATGAATGGAACAACAGACTATCATTAGCCTGGTTGTATGGCGGTGTCTTACCGGTCATTGGACATGGAATGTCAACCAAGTTAATGGATACATGCCTGGGAGCATGGTACTGGATAGATCCACTAAACGAGTAGTCCACATGGTATGGTATCACAATGGATTCTCATGTAGTACTTGTATGGATCCTTTGACCTGACCATATGATGGTGTTACATGTGAAGTCGTATACTTAGGGGTACGCCTAAAGGGCCTGTAATAGGGTGCCAAGTATGGGTGCTTTCGGGTATGTCACTGAACATGGTAATACTATGGATATGCAGAAGGGATTTGTCACTCAGTAATCAACTGAGAAGATATCACCGGCCACTTGATGAATGTGACTGATAAGAGTGTGGCCACACCCAAACAAGTTGGAACTTGTTTGTGAGAATCAGTACATTCGGGATCAAGTTAATGTCCGAACACAAAAGAGGGTGATCAATCCATGCCTCTGTGTTGGATACCGATATCAATGACATGGGATGTACAAGTTTAAACTACAGGGTTATGATATCAGTTAGACTGCCATCTCCATCTTAATGGGGGCTGCAGTGGCTTGCTAGAGCCCGACTGCAGTCTGCGGGCCAAAGGCCCGCTGCCAACATAAAGATAGGCCCACAGGATCGTACACATAGAACGATAGAATGCAGACTTAAGGAATCACTTGTATACTTGGAGTATACACAGTGGAGGGAGAAGCATGTATATATTAATTATATTATAAAGATCAATTGGATTGGTCATAATAATAAAATTAATATATTCTATTGGCTCTTCATAATTAATTGGATTAATTATGAAATTATTTCCTAGGTGGAAATATTCATATGTATGGGTTTACATATGATTTTATTTTGTGTAGATTTAAGTTTAATCTGATGGATTAAATTAATTGTCAAACTAATTTTAATTTAGATGTAAATAATATATTACTTGGAGTAATATATTAAATACATGGGTATATTAAAATTGGGCTTGAAATTAATTTAAACCAGAATAATTAAAATTAGACTGGGCCTAAATTAAAACATGGAAGCCCGCACAGAATAGAAAGGAGCCAAGATGGGCCTGAATTCCCCTAAGGGAATTCGGCCAACCCTAGGTATAAATACCTAGGGTTAGAAATTTCGGCCACCCCTAAGCTTAGAGCCTTCTAGCCGAAATTTCCATAGCTTTCCCCTCTCCATTGTTTCGTGATTTCCGACGCTAGCACGGGTTGCATTCGCCAAGCGTTCGTGTACGTGAGAGTGGAGGAATTCTCAATTGAATTCTGCAGTCATCATCCATCTCTAGAAAGAGATTTTTCTGGTAAGAAATTTAATCCTTTCTATTTAATTTTAAGTTTTTCAATTTCCACTTTAATTGCTCCTGGGACTGGATTTGAGGAAATCACCGCGTTCTTCCGCTTTTATCGGGTGATTTCCGGTGACAAATCCCAATAGTGGTATCAGAGCAGGCTTTGGATCCGTGGAAATTGATTAATTTGGTTGAATCCCTGTTTTGAAATTGGATGTTTTTGTTTGGGATTCATGGTATGGGTTTTGTGATTTTTCCCATATGTTTTGATATAATGAAAATTAATATTGCATATTGGTTTATGTTGTTTTAATTTTATTGTATTATTGTAATTCTTGGTGAATTGCTATGGATGATGATTGGTGGATTTTTATTTTTTTTTTTAATTCTGGTTTTAATTTTAAAAAAAAAAAAAAATCGGCCTCCCCGGGGCGGGGCTGCCGGCGGCGGAATCGCCGCCGGCGGCCGCCGCATGCGGCAGGAGGCGCAGCGGCTGCTGCCGCTGGTTCCAGCAGCAGCCGCTGCTGGACAGCAGCTGCCTCTGGGCGGCAGCCGCTGCCGCAGCAGCGGGTTGCTACTGGGCAGTGGCCGCTGGGCGGCCACTGCCCAGCGGCAGCAGCGGGCAGCCGCTAGGCGGCTGCAGCGGGCCGGGCCCTGTGTTTTGGATTTTGCGGGTATTTTGGGTCCGAGGCCCAGTTTTGAAATTTTAATTGGTTTTAAAATTCGTGTGTTTAAATTTATGTAATTTAAATGCACATGGTTTCTTGGATGAATTTTATTTCGTTCATGTGATATTAGTTTTGGAAATTAATATGGTTAATGGAAATTGGTTCGGGTAATTTTGGCACAATTACTCGGACGGCTAAATTGGACCCATGGTTTCCCAATTCCAGTGGGAGCAGTTGGACTGCCTGGGCTGGAGGCCCAAAACCCGTTAAGGGTTAGAACCATGGTGGGCCAAAATTGGCGATTTCCTAATAATGGCTTTGACATAATTTAAATGGGCTTAAATCATGCATTTTGACATGCTTTTGAATTGTATGTATTGGATGCATATGAATGGTTGAATGAATGTTTGATTGGATGCTATTGGGCCTTTTACGAGATGGGTTGTATTTTTCTTTTTGGTAAATACGGCCTGCGTGTCGTTTTCTTTTAATGTAATTTTATTTTATTTAAATTAAATATTATAAAATTTGTAAAAGAAGAAGCCCTTGGAGTGGTGAGCCCAAGTGGAGGTGCAAGCCCAAATTGGAGGTGCAAGCCCAGAAGGAGAAGATGGAGGCCCGCCTAATATATGTTTCTAGTATAGGTTTGCTAGAATAATATTAGGATGTAATATAGGCCCATAGCAGTCCATTTTAATTTTGTTTAATCATTTTATATTCATTTGCATGTATGAATGTATGTTACAAATAGCTCATTCACCCGCCTTATGTATGTAAGCCGTTATAATTGAATCTAATAACCAAACGGAAATTACTAAGTCGCTTAAAAGTGCTTCCCTCATTCAAAACCGAATCGAAGTGGGAATAGGCCAGTTGTAGACCATGCCCTCGCAGGATGCACTGGAGTATTGTCACTTTGTATTGGGTTAGAGTATGGGATACTCTAACACTTGGATGGAGGTTTTGACTTAGCATGGGTAGTAGGATTCTCCTGGCCCTAAGCATAGATGGGTAAGTGCCAACAAGCCCATCAAACCGAGAGTCCCTAGGTTGGGATTGGACGGCGTTCCTACCTAAATAATTGAGGTATAGTTGTACCAAACCCTCGTTTGGCTATATCTTATTGAAATATGGATCTCGGCCCATGAGCCCAACAACTCGGTTAAATTAATAACTTGATTCATTATTAATTTTATATGGGAACAACAAAGTAAAGCCCTTTATTAACACTCTAAATGTTTTTCTGTGTAGAAACACCCAAATGGCAAACACTAATACCTTATCACTGCGATCGATTCTTGAGAAGGACAAGCTTTCCGGTCCTAACTTTTTAGACTGGTCTAGGAACTTGAGGATAGTTCTAAGACAAGAGTCGAAAGAGTATATGCTGGAAAGGCCTGTGCCGGCTGTGCCTCAGGGACGTAATCCAACAGCTGCACAGCTGGCGGAATACGAGGCGCACGTCAAGGACAACCGGGATGTGACGTGCCTTATGTTGGCTTGCATGGTCCCCGAATTGCAAAAGCAGTTTATGGACCATCAAGCCTATGCTATGATAACAACTCTTAACGAGATGTTTCAAGAGCAAGCTCGTCAGGAAAGGTACCTGACCAATAAGGCATTCCACTCTTGTAAGATGGGGGCCGGGACATCTGTGAGCGCACACGTGCTCAAGATGAAGGGCTACTTGGACACTTTGGCCCGTCTCGGATCGCCTATCTCTCAAGAGTTGGCGGTGGACACAATCCTCGCGTCCTTGCCGGATTCTTATGATCAGTTCATCCTTAACTACAATATGCAAGGGATGAACCGCACTGTCAGTGAGCTGCATGGGATGCTGAAGCTTACTGAGCAGTCGATCAAGAAGACTCCGCCGGTGCTGCTGGTTAACAAGGGGAACGCTCCTCTTGCTAAGGGTAAGGCCAAGGAAAAGGCCAAGGCTAAGGCCAAGAAAGCCAAAGCCAAGAAGGCCAAGGCCCAACCCAAGGCCCAGCAGAAGGCAGGTCCTGAGGACGTCTGTTTCGGGTGCAGACAGGTGGGCCATTGGAAGAGATGGTGTCCCAAACTGATGGGAGAGCAGAGAAGGGGCCAAGGTGCGTCCTCTTCAGGTATTTATGTTATAGATATTAACCTTACTGTTTC
Organism: Euphorbia tirucalli; assembly: GCA_039660915.1. Classification (NCBI taxonomy): domain Eukaryota; kingdom Viridiplantae; phylum Streptophyta; class Magnoliopsida; order Malpighiales; family Euphorbiaceae; genus Euphorbia; species Euphorbia tirucalli. The sequence goes on from CM077632.1 coordinate 23,302,421, forward strand.
AAAATCCTGGGTATTGGATACTGGATGTGGTTCTCACATTTGTTGCAATGTGCAGGGACTTAAGAACAGAAGGTTGCTGGGGTCGGGAGAGGTGGACTTGCGGGTCGGGAATGGAGCAAGGGTTGCTGCCATAGAGATCGGCGAATACCACCTAATGATGCCCAGCGGATTGGTTTTAATTTTAGAACATTGTTACTTTGTACCTGCTATGTGCAGGAATATTATCTCTGTATCAATGTTGGATATTTCTGGATTTGAATTTTCTATTGCAAATGGTCGAATTTCTATATCCAGAGAGGGGTTATTTTATGGAGATGCTCTATTAAATAATGGCCTGTATGTCCTGGACTTAAATGAAACCAATCACATCTATAACATAAACACGAAAAGGGTTAAGCCTAACGAACTTAATCCAGTCTACCTATGGCATTGTCGTCTTGGCCATATAAACGAGAAGCGCATAGCTAGGCTTCACAAAGCTGGAGTCCGAGGGTCATTTGACTTGGAGTCAATTGATACATGCGAATCATGTTTAAAAGGCAAGATGACAAAGGCGCCTTTTAGCAAAAGAGCTGAAAGGGCCACTGGCTTGTTGGACCTAATACATTCAGATGTATGTGGACCTATGAGTGCAGCGACCAGAGGTGGGCATCTGTACTTCGTCACGTTCACGGATGATTTCAGCAGATATGGCTATGTCTATCTGATGAAACACAAGTCCGAGACCCTTGATAGGTTCAAGGAATTTAGGAACGAGGTACAGAACCAGCTAGGCAGGAATATCAAAGCCCTTCGGTCGGACCGAGGCGGTGAGTATATGAGCCTAGAGTTTGACTCATACTTGAGAGAGCATGGAATAGTTCCACAGCTCACTCCTCCTGGAACACCGCAATGGAATGGGGTGTCCGAACGGAGGAATAGGACCTTGTTGGACATGGTCCACTTAATGATGAGTCAAGCAACTCTCCCAATTAGTTTCTGGGGACACGCCCTCGAGACAGCAGCTCTCATATTAAACAATACTCCGACTAAGGCTGTGGAAAAGACCCCATATCAGATATGGATGGGCAAGGAGCCCAATGTGTCTTTCCTAAGGATTTGGGGATGCGAAGCACATGTCAAGAAATTGACTAGTGGCAAGCTGGAGCCCAAAACCGATAAATGCCTGTTTGTGGGCTACCCTAGGGAAACCAAAGGGTATTACTTCTACAACCCCGCCGAGAACAAGGTGTTCGTGGCAAGGAAGGGGGTCTTTCTAGAAAAGGAGTTCCTTTCCAAGAAAGATAGTGGGAGTAATGTTGAACTCAGGGAAGTTCAAGGTCCACAAGCTCCTGAAGAGGATAACTCGGAGGCCCAGGTGGAGCTTCCACAAATGGAAGCACCGACCCAGGCCACAAAAGAACCTAGAAGGTCTGGTAGGGATCGTCGGGAACCGGAGAGGTATGGTTTCCTCGTCACCGATGATCAAACTCTTCTCATCTGGGATGAAGAAGAACCCAAAACCTATCAGGAGGCTATGGCTAGCCCACAGTCTGCGAATTGGCGTAAAGCCATGGAGGCAGAAATGCAATCTATGTACGATAATCAAGTTTGGAACTTGGTTGATCCACCTCCGGGTGCTAAGGTAATAGGTTGCAAGTGGTGCTATAAGCTAAAAGCTGATAATACCTTCAAGGGGCGTCTGGTTGCGAAAGGTTTCAGACAAGTCCATGGGATAGACTATGATGAAACTTTCTCACCAGTAGCCATGCTCAAGTCCATCAGGATACTACTGGCCATAGCCGCATGGTATGACTATGAGGTATGGTAGATGGATGTCAAAACCGCTTTCCTTAATGGGAAGCTACTCGAGGATGTGTACATGACACAACCTGAGGGTTTTGTCGATCCTAAGTATCCGGGAAGGGTATGCAAACTTGAAAGGTCCATTTATGGACTGAAGCAAGCATCCCGTAGTTGGAATCTAAGATTCAATGAGGCTATAAAGGAATATGGCTTCATATAGAATCTGGATGAGCCTTGTGTGTATAAGAGGACTAGTGGGAGCATTGTCACATTTTTGGTACTTTATGTAGATGACATCCTACTCATTGGAAGCGACATACCTACACTGCAAGGGGTAAAGCAGTGGCTGAGTAAGTGCTTCGCAATGAAGGACTTAGGCGAAGCTGAGATGATCCTAGGGATCAGGATCTATAGGGATAGATCAAATCGGCTTCAGGGCCTAAGTCAGGCTTCGTACATTGACAAAGTTCTGAAAAGATTCAGCATGGACCGGGCCAAGAAAGGTTTCTTGCCAATGGGCCATGGACTGAAACTTAGTAAGAAGAACTGTCCTAAAACAAGGGAGGACAGGGAGAACATGAAATTGGTTCCATATGCCTCGGCTATTGGATCAATTATGTACTCTATGTTGTGTACGAGACCTGATGTCGCCTTTGCACTAAGCATGACGAGCCAATACCAGCAGGATCCCGGGGAGGATCACTGGAAAGCTGTCAAGGCAATCCTCAAGTACCTTAACCGGACTAAGGATAGCTTCTTGGTGTATGGTGGTCAGGAAGTGCTATCAGTTACTGGGTATACTGATGCAAGCTTCCAGACAGACCAAGATGAGTACCAATCGCAGTCAGGGTATGTATTCTTGCTGAATGGTGGTGCTGTAAGCTGGAGGAGCTCAAAGCAACCAACCATAGCGGACTCTACAACAGAAGCTGAGTACATCGCTGCGTGTGATGCAGCTAAGGAAGCTGTGTGGATGAAGAAGTTTATCACTGAGTTGGGAGTAGTGCCAACTATCCAGGACCCAGTCGATATCTTCTGTGACAACAATGGGGCCGTCGCACAAGCTAAGGAGCCCCGGTCACACAAGAACACAAAGCACGTGCTCAGAAAGTTTCACCTCATACGAGAAATCGCGGAGAGAGGTGACATTGAATTGCACAGAGTGGACACCGAGGATAATGTCGCAGATCCATTGACCAAGGCGCTGGCCCAGCCCAAGCACGAGGGTCATACTAGATCTATAGGGATTAGGCCCATGCCTAGTTGGAACTAGTGCAAGTGGGAGATTGTTGGAAATGCCCTAGTCCCGAGGCATTGGTCCTTGTATTTGTACTATACATTTATTGGATTTATGTGTTGTACTCATCTGTGTCATTAATAAAGGCATCAATCCGTTTATTATATTTATCTTGTGCAGTATAGTAAATGAAGTATCCAATGGACATATCTATATCCATGACGATTAGTGTCATGCACTTAGCAGTAAGACCATGGATAGGGTTAACGATATGACCATAAATAGATCCGTAGTCTATTCCAGTCATGGGAATGAATGGAACAACAGACTATCATTAGCCTGGTTGTATGGCGGTGTCTTACCGGTCATTGGACATGGAATGTCAACCAAGTTAATGGGTACATGCCTGGGAGCATGGTACTGGATAGATCCACTAAACGAGTAATCCACATGGTATGGTATCACAATGGATTCTCGTGTAGTACTTGTATGGATCCTTTGACCTGACCATATGATGGTGTTACATGTGAAGTCGCATACTTAGGGGTACGCCTAAAGGGCCTGTAATAGGGTGCCAAGTATGGGTGCTTTCGGGTATGTCACTGAACATGGTAATACTATGGATATGCAGAAGGGATTTGTCACTCAGTAATCAACTGAGAAGATATCACCGGCCACTTGATGAATGTGACTGATAAGAGTGTGGCCACACCCAAACAAGTTGGAACTTGTTTGTGAGAATCAGTACATTCGGGATCAAGTTAATGTCCGAACACAAAAGAGGGTGATCAATCCATGCCTCTGTGTTGGATACCGATATCAATGACATGGGATGTACAAGTTTAAACTACAGGGTTATGATATCAGTTAGACTGCCATCTCCATCTTAATTGGGGGCTGCAGTGGCTTGCTAGAGCCCAACTGCAGTCTGCGGGCCAAAGGCCCGCTGCCAACATAAAGATGGGCCCACAGGATCGTACACATAGAACGATAGAATGCAGACTTAAGGAATCACTTGTATACTTGGAGTATACACAGTGGAGGGAGAAGCATGTATATATTAATTATATTATAAAGATCAATTGGATTGGTCATAATAATAAAATTAATATATTCTATTGGCTCTTCATAAGTAATTGGATTAATTATGAAATTATTTCCTAGGTGGAAATATTCATATGTATGGGTTTACATATGATTTTATTTTGTGTAGATTTAATTTTAATCTGATGGATTAAATTAATTGTCAAACTAATTTTAATTTAGATGTAAATAATATATTACTTGGAGTAATATATTAAATACATGGGTATATTAAAATTGGGCTTGAAATTAATTTAAACCAGAATAATTAAAATTAGACTGGGCCTAAATTAAAACATGGAAGCCCGCACAGAATAGAGAGGAGCCAAGATGGGCATGAATTCCCCTAAGGGAATTCGGCCAACCCTAGGTATAAATACCTAGGGTTAGAAATTTCGGCCACCCCTAAGCTTAGAGCCTTCTAGCCGAAATTTCCATAGCTTTCCCCTCTCCATTGTTTCATGATTTCCGACGCTAGCACGGGTTGCATTCGCCAAGCGTTCGTGTACGTGAGAGTGGAGGAATTCTCAATTGAATTCTGCAGTCATCATCCATCTCTAGAAAGAGATTTTTCTGGTAAGAAATTTAATCCCTTTCTATTTAATTTTAAGTTTTTCAATTTCCACTTCAATTGCTCCTGGGACTGGATTTGAGGAAATCACCGCGTTCTTCCGCTTTTATCGGGTGATTTCCGGTGACAAATCCCAACAATGATGTGGTTTTGAAAATGGGTTTCTAATCTTCTTTAAGAAAACCTTTCATTTCATTGGAAAAACCCTTTTGTAGAAAGTTTAATTGTAAGTGTGAATTTTGGAAATTAGGTTTTTAGAAAATCCCACTTTAAACTTAAATATCTCGAAACATGAATTTTGAAATTAGATACAGAGTCGCCACCCGCATCAGCTCATTTGGGAAATTCCGGTACAGCTCTCTACCAAGTGTAGACGGGGTACCTAATTCAGAGATTTAGGATTCGGGCAACAAATCTACTAATCCTCACTTATTTTCAATTATTATTTCATAATTTAAAGTTGCATCCACTTAATTCTACTCATTTTATCTTCTTTTTTATTATTAACCAATGCCCATGCAAATGACATAAATATAAATACCAAAATAAAGTGCAGGAAAGTAAAAGTACGGGAAAAGTAAATAGAGGCCGAATTATACAACCCATAAAAAGAAAAAGCTCTCATCCTCACCATTACAATTGCCTATAATACACGATAATCTAAAAAATTACAATCGCCTAGATACACTATAAAATACATTTAAAAATAAAAATAAAGAAAAATAAAAGCTGCATCCAAATACAGTTAGCTCAAGTAAATAAAACACACCAAGGACTCACATAGGACAGAATAGGGGTATTTTAGGAAATAGGGTCATGCATTTAGGGGGTAACCGGGTCGACCCAACCGGTCGGCCCGGTTAGACCTAGAAAACGGTTTTTGAAACTCCCTATAGGTTTTATGGATGAAAAACTGATTTTGAAAACCATTTGGCTCATTTTACATGCATTTTTCAACTTTTTAATAGGCTGGAATCCCGGGACCCGGGGGTCCTGTTCGTGGGTGGGCCTAAATTAAACATCCATCTAAGGTCCAACAATGTAAACACGCCAAAAATCAATATTGAATAGGAAAAAGATGCAAAATTATAAGTTTGGGGCCTAAAAGGGAAAAACTATAATTCTGTCTCCTGAACTACAGCCAAACTGCTGTAAGGAATTACAGCCGTGCCACTGTAGTGACTAGGGCGGCTGTAACGCCTACAGCCGCATGGCTGTAGTGCTCCAGAATTCAATCCGGCCTTCATTTCTCGTTTTTGAAAATCGTTTTACTAGTTTAGCGATTTTGGGCGATCTAGAATTTCTAGAAACACGCTAAATTCAACAAAACAGATCCGAAACGGATCAAAACAAGTCCGAAAATCCCTAAAAACTCGAAATCGCCAAACTTGAAATCACATCCATTAATTAAAATAAGAAAACCGGGAATCTAAGCATACATGGATGTAATTGGACCGATAATAAACATGAAAAACACATTTAATTGGAAAACTGATGCGTTATCGGTCGATTTTGGGCATCCAGAGCTTCTACCCCTGAAGATTACAACCATACGGCTGTAATCATAGGTGGGGCCGCTGTAATCAAAACCACTTCCAAAATCATAAAAAATTCAAAAACACCAACAAACAGCAATCAGAACGAAAGAAAAAGGGATTTCTAAGCCCTCTCAGAATGTACCTTGTCTGTGTTCCAGTGTTTTGGACCACCAGGGATGAATTCGGATGACGGGAATGCCTTGCAATCACGAACAGCACAAAAGCTTGTGCGATTTCTTAAACCCGAACGGAACCCGGAATGAGATTGAATGAGTGATTATGGTCTAAGAATGCCCCTAGAAAACTAGTCTCTCTAAAGTTATGATGATTTAAACAGATTTTTGTTAAGGTTTCTTTTTTTTTTTTTTTTAATTTAGGATTAAAACACTCAATTTTAATCTTTCCTCTCAAAAACCCTAAGTGTGGATGTGTTTTTTCTCAATTTTCTCTATTCTGTCTCCTCTGTAATTTTTTTTCTGCTCCTTTAACCCTAATCTCGGTCATTATAGTTTTATATCTCCTATTTTGGTTAAAAATCTAGATTAAATGCTGATTTTGAACAAAAAAGGAAATCTAATGATTACAGCCGTGCGACTATAGGGCACTACAGCCGAGCAGCTGTAGTGACCAGATTAGCCTATTTTGCTTATTTTTTATTCTTTTCTTTGGTTCTCTTAAATACTCACTCCTTCGGGGTTCTGTACCAAGACTTGTCACACACATTTGGGTCACCTGAGACATTCCTGACGTTATCCCGGTCGTTCAGAATCCGCTTAACGTTTATCTATGAGAAAGGTAATAATGGCTTTCATCACTGAGGTCAGAAAAAGACCCATGCTCACAGGCTGCCCCTCACGTGACCAAAGTCGACTTGAACGGGTGCTTGTGCCCGATTCGAGTTTGGTCCTGCTATAGGGAGCATGGTGAGAAGGAGAAGAGGATGTACCTGGTGGCTCCTACCACGTCAACTAGCTTTGATGCTTGTAGGGACTTGTCTCGGTTGTTTTACGAAACAGCTGTCTTGCCCAAGTTGATTTGATTCTTCAGGGACTTACTTCAACTCAGTTACGAAGCATAGGACTTTGCCCGAATTGGTTTGACGTTCTCCAAGTACATGCTTCAACTTCATCGTGTAGCAGAGGACTTTGCCGTGATTTTATTGGTTTTCTAGGTTTGTGCTTCGACTCCATTGCGAAGCAGAGGACTTTGCCCAGATTGAACTTTCCTTGCCATTTGACGTTCATGAAGGGAAAGAGTATTTTGGTAATTTCATAGTTTGGGAAGTTGACACCCTTTGAAGGAAGGGTACTTTGGTCATTTGACTTCTCGTGGGGCCTACTTCAAGAAAAGGAATGAGATTTGATGATTCGGTTCCCTTTTTTTTATGAAAAGGGTATTTTGGTCATTTGGTAGCTTGGTGGCTAACAAAAGGGGTATTTTGGTCTTTTTTCCTTTAGTGGAGCTTGTGTCACTAGGAGAAGAAATATTTTAGTTGGTCCTCCATATAGCTGGTGTCGCTAAAGGGAAGAGTTTTGGCCATTCGGTAGCTCAGTTCCTAACAAAAGGGCATTTTGGTCATTTCACTTCTAGTGATGCTTGTGTCACTGAAGGAAAGAGTAGTTGTGTTTCTTGTGAAATTAGTGTATCCGAGGAAAAAATGTTTTGGTGATTTGAGAAATTTGCTCATCTCTCGCGAATCTTTGCAGTTGTTTTGGACGCGTATTCATTCCTTAATCGACAATTTTGGAAACAAAAAATTTTGCCCATTCGATCAAGAACGAATACGTGTCGAATACTCTGCCCCTTGACACCTGCAAGACATGAAAAATACCTTTCTTGGGATCAAATTGGCATAGAATAGGTTTTAAAAAATGAAAAGACAAGCATTTTGCAAAGAAACAAGCTACAGCCGAGCGGTTGTACACTACAGCCGCTCAGCTGTAATGATGGGTTTCAAATGGCTTTTTAAAAGCCACAAAAATGAAAACATAACCATTTCTCTCAAACCAAAAATCCTTCCTTCTCATAGTGATTTTCTTGCCCCAAACCGCAAATCATGAGGCGAAAGATGCGTAAAGTGCTTTAGCCCATTCCTGCTGCTCAACCCGTGTTTCAAACATGGTTTTCCATTCCGGAGGGAAATTTTACTCTAGCATTTGAACCCATAGAGTGTATCTATAGACTAAAAGAGGATGATGAGTATTGCGGGTGAAGATCGATGCCCCAGTGCCCATCCAACTCCAAATTTCGAACCATGCTTACACGAATCTTGTTAGTTTTCTCAAATTTCTCCACTTTTTCCAAGTTTGAAATTTCTGAAAAATTAGAGAAAATAGGTGAAATTGATGCCTGATTTGAGTAGAATATGCCCCTAGGATGTTTATTTGTTGATTTGGCTTGAATTAGGACAAGATTTAACCGAAAAAACGAAAAAAAAGGGCTGGCTGAAAATTTGCAGCTACAGCCGCCCCATATATGATCACAGTCATGCAGCTGTGATCATGAGGGTTACAGTCGCGCAGTTGTGACCTATGGCCAGGCGGCTGTAGCCCATAGATTCCAGGCCGTCTGATTTTTCATGATTTCGATGGCGTTTCTTCGACTTTTACAATATATATGCGTTCTGAAAAGCTCAAAAACTCCCTGGTTACTGATTTTGTAGGTGCGATGCGATCATTGCAGTTGTGGATCCATCACGGAGGCCTTACAATGGTATAGACGACTCCCCCAAGGAGTGAGAGATATTGTGAACTCTACTGGTTTGCATCGGTTGGTTCACAGTATGTCCATTACTACTCCTCGCAAGAGCCGAGGACTTCTAGCTGCACTCCTGGAGAGGTGGATGGATTCCACCCACACATTCCATTTCCCCTCTGGAGAGTACACAGTGACTTCGGAGGACATCATCGCCATTACCGGTCTTCCTTTCTCTGGATAGCCGATACACTTTAATCAAGTCTTGGCACATGGAGGCTATCGTCAGGAGTTAGTATCGTTGCTTATTGGGATCGACTCTCCAGATAGCTGGATTCAGTGTAGGAGTCTCCTGGCTCGAGCGACAGCATACGCTCCCGGAGGGGGCTGGTTTTGAGGCAACTAATGAGAGGAAGTATGCTAGAGCCTTTTTATTGCATGCTCTTTCCACCACTGTTTTTGCCACGGGCCGAAGCAGTCTGAATCTAGCTATGTTGCCTTCCTTCATTGACCTGGAGGCTGTGAGGACTGTTAATTGGGCTCGGGCGACCTTGGCCCAGCTTTACTATGCCCTGGATCTCTGTGTCTGAGGCTCTTATAAGGAGTTGAAGGCTTTCTGGATTTTGCTGCATGTGAGTATTTTGGACCCTCCTTTATATATATATATATATATATATATATATATATATATATATATATATATATATATATATATATATTATTTTTTTATTAATTTATTTATTTTTTACGTCTGGTTTTCACTTTCCCTTTTTGCAGATCTGAGTCTACGAGTACCATTTCGTTCCACCCCTTATAGTGTAGATTCCTGATGGGTATGAATTGGTTGAATTCCCCTGCCTCAGATGGTATATGGGGTTCGTCTGGAGTGAGGTCAATAAGAATGAGGCCAAGTGTCGCTAGGCCATGAGGGAGATGACGCTCAAAGGGGTATACCTTAATTTTTTTTGACGATGCTCTAACTTTCTGGTTCCAGATCGTCAAGGCTCCTTAGAGACGGGAGGGCGATGATCTGCCCCAGGCATTTCGTAACGCACAGGCATTATCAAGTAGGCGCTTCGTGATGGAGTGCTCGTATGGTCAGGAGTGGTTCCTAGGCGAAAGGACTCACGACTGGCGCTCTGGTCCCGGGGCATATAGGATTCCCACCGCCTTGCCGGTGGGATTATTCTGGCCTCATTTTATGTCCCTGGAGTTGCACCCAGACCTTTATGGCGCTGAATATGAGGCTGGTAGCGTGAATGGCGATTATAGTCATTTTATCACCGTTCATCTGCTTCCGCCATCTGTTGATGCTGATGCTGGGGTATTTACCAACTCTTTTTTTTTTTTGTTATGTCATTCTTTTTAATTGATTCCAGCCGTCTACGTGAGGTGGGTGTGCTCGTCCATCTTCATCTGCCAGAGGGAGAGGCAGGAGGTCTGGTACTACTGCTTCTCGGACTATTGAGGCAGGTTCTACTACCGGAGTGGAGGACATCCTTATCCCCCAACCTCAGGTTCCTCAGGCTCCTGAGGTCGGGTATGTGCATGGTCGACTTGAGTTTCTGATCGAGGATTCCATTCAGATGTTTGACGACTCTAAGCAGTCTTATTGGGCCGATCTCCATCTCCAGGACCATAATTTTCCCTCAGCCATTCCTCCCAACACCATACATGTGAGTGTTTCTGCTCTTATTTATTCTTGCCCCTTTTCTTGATTATCTGTCATTAACTGATCCCCTTGAAATGTGATCTTTGCAGATTCCAGTGATGCAGGGTATGTACATGGGCTAGGCCATTTATGCGTTAAGGGTGCTCTCTTTTCAGGACAACACCGCTTTGACAGTAAGTACCTGTACTTGATTTATGCTTATGTCTGGATCTATGCATGTATGTATAGATGCATATGCATGTAATTATGATGTTACTCATGCTTCGTTTGATGTAGACAACGATCGGGATGGAGCGCCGTGAGTCTGCTAGTTTAAGGGCCGAGAATGATCAGTTGCGGCATCGGGTCACCGAATTGAAAGTCATGAATCAGACTTTCAGAGACCAGGCAGGTGGTTGGGATGCCCAGATGGAAGATGGGGGTGAAGATATGAGCGAGGGTCAGGATGAGGAGGCAGGAGATGACGGAGATGATGACGACGATGCCGGATTTGACTCCTCTTAGGATCACCTCTCCGTTCCCTACTTTTGATGTATTGAACCATCTGTGGGTTGTTTCTTTGCACATTTCAGCCCTTGCATAGGCTCGATTCAATTGATGTCTCAGACATATTTGATGTACATGATATTTACATAACATTTGGACCTTTTCGCTATGAATTCGAGTTTTTGAATGTACATTTCTTTACTTTTCAAAAATTTTTTTTTATCCTAACTTTTGCATAGGTCGCCCTTTTAGATTTTTGACCTATCGTACTGTCTTTATTTTTGCCTAAACCGCCCTATTTGGGTTTTCAATTCAGCAGAATTTATATATATATATATATATATATATATATATATATATATATATATATATATGTTCAATTTATGGATGTGAGATATGTAAGTGATATAAAGATAGATATGCACAAAAATAATCTGAATCGCAATTAAACTTGGAATATTTAAACGAACAGCACCGAACATTCATTCATTCATTCATAAATAATGTTTTAGCACAATGTACATCAAATGATGAAATGAAACTATGGATAGAATCATTGATGGTATATGTCTCGACTGAACCCACGTTTGCCACTGACCAGTCTTTGTAGATTTTCTAGCTGATGGTCCTCATCTCTCTGTCCTAACTTTTGCATGGGTCGCCTTTTCGGTTTTCGATCCATCGAACTATCCTAACTTTTGCGTGGATCACCTTTTCGGTTTTCTACCCACCGGACCCTCTTTTTTTTTGTTTTACATGTAGTAGTGTTTCAGCTTATCCTGGTTGATAGGGTTGACAAATTCATTCCCGTCTATGTCCATAATCTGTGCAGCGCCCTTCGAAAGTACCCTCTTGATTACATACGGACCTTACTAGTTCGGTTTGAACTTCCCCCGTACATCCGTGTTGGTCTGTTTCGTCTGATTGAGTACCAAATCCCCTACCTTGAACGGATGCTTCTGATGATAAACCTTGTTGTTGTACATCCTAGCCATTTGTTGTTGATACATTTGCAACTGGTCTAAGGCCTGAAGACGCTTTTCATCAATCAATGCTAGCTGTTCATGTCTCAATTGGAGCCAATCAGATTCTGGCAACTGTGCCTCCATGACAACCTTTAATGATCTGACTTCATCTCTACTAGCAATACTGCTTCCATCCAGTAAACCAGTGAATATGGAGTTTCCCCGTTAGGGGTTCTAATGCTTGTCCGGTATCCCCACAAGGCCAATGGTAACATGTCGGCTCAATCTCTATAGGTTACCACCATTTTGGACAGAATCTTCTTTATGGACTTATTGGTCGCTTTCACCGCCCCATTGGCTTGTGGGCGATACAGGGATGACCTATGGTGTTCAACCTCCTTCTCTTGGAACAACTGTGCTGTCACCCTTTGGAACTGTACTCAATTATCAGTCATGACATGATGAGGGATCCCATATCTTGCAAAGATGTTCTTTTCTATGAACTTGGCTATCTTCTTAGCACTGATATTTGCAAATGATTCAGCTTCGACCCACTTAGAGAAGTAATCCAATACCACAACGATGAATCGGTGTCTGTTTGAGGCTGGTGGCCTTATCTCTCCAATTATTTCTATGCCCCATGCTGCAAATGGCTATGGAGTCGAAGATACTTGAAGTTCAAGCGGGAGGAGATGATTGAGGTCCCCGTACACCTGACATTCATGGCATTTTTTAACTTCCTCAAAACAGTCGGCTTGCAGAGTGAGCCAAAAGTAGCCTTGTCTTAGTATTTTCTTTGCCAGGGCCAACCCATTCATGTGTGGGCCACACGCACCGGATTGTATCTGTTTCATAACCACAATTGCCTCTTCCTTCGTTAGACACTTCAGGAGAACTCCGTTAGCTTTTCTTTTGAAAAGTTGATTCTCAAATATCCGGAACTGTGCTGCCAATCTTCGAAGGGAAACCTTGTCAGACTCATTAGCATCTTCGGGGTATTGACCATTCTGGATCAACTGTAGAATATCATAATACCAGGGTCATGCCCCAATTGTTGCGACCGTGTTAATTGATGAATAGCATGGATTCTGAGTCACTTCCAGGATGACTGGCTGTATTGGTTGATTTCGGGGACCTTCCCACATTGATGAGAGTGTAGCCAAAGAATCTGCCATCTGATTCTCCTCTCTTGGCACATGTCGGAATTCAAACTGGCTAAATACCTTTGCCCTTTCCTAAACCATCTCCAGATAAGGCCATAGTGATTCTTCTTTTATTTCCCAGTCTCCAATAACCTGCCGAATCACCAAAGCTGAATCTCCAATAACTAACGCATCATTTGCCCCCAATGTGATCAGAGCATCAATACCAAAAAGACATGCTTCATATTCTGCCCAGTATTGCTCACTTGAAAGTCAAGCCGTCTTGCCAGAGGAATGATTTCTCCTTCTGGTGTAGCAATGATTACCCCCAAGCCTATGCCTTGTTTGTTCACTGCTCCATCAAAGTACATTACCCATCTGTTTGACCCCTCTTCTATAGTTGTTCGTCGAGGAATTCTAAGTTCTCCACATAGTCTGAATCTATCGGCTGGTTGGCTAGAAACTCCGCTACAACTCTTCCCTTGATTGTCTTCCTTGTCATATATTCTATATCGAACTTCGACAACAAGAGTAACCACCTTGACAACTTCCTTCTAACACTGGACCTTGACATAAATATTTCATAGGATCCACTTTGGCTACTGCCTGAACCTTATACGATTGGAAGTAGTGCCTTAACTTCTTTGTCAACCATACCATAGCCGCATAGGTCTTCTCTACTATCGTATACCTAGTCTCATACTCCAGTAGCTTCTTGCTCAAGTAATAGATCGCATGTTCACGTCCATCCTTTTGCTCTTGTACCAACATGGCTCCCATAGAAGTCTCTTCAATGGCCAACTACAGAATCAAAGGCTTTTCTGGTATCGACGGTTTTAGAACTGGAGGGTTCATTAAATAAGTTTTAATTCTGTCAAAGGCTATCTGACACCGTTCATTCCACTCAACTGGCTGGTTCTTCTTCAGAAGTCTGAAAATTGGCTCACAAACTGTTGTCAATCTTGCAATAAAGCGACTGACATACTGTAGTGAACCCAGAAACGACCTTACTTCTTTTTCTGACTGCGGTGCCGGCATATCCCTGATGGCCTTGATCTTGTCTGGATCCATATCGATTCCTTTCTGGCTTACTATATGACCAAGCAGCTTCCCTGAGGTCACCCTGAATACATACTTTTTGTTGGTGTGCTCTAGTTCTTAGGGCATTGGATTCTTGTATTTTGTATTATACATAAGACTCATTGTATGAATACATTATTTGTGTCACATTAATAAAGGCTATTAATCTATTTCATTTATATCTTGTGCTATAATATGAGTAGAGTATCCATTGATTGATAATCATAAAACCTATCCCAGGTCTGTTCTAATCATGGGAAAAAAGAGAACCATAGACTTGTATATTCGATGACTATATGGCAGTTCTTAACTAGCCATAGTACTTGTATAGTTAGTCATGAATATAGGTACATGCCGTTGACATGGGACTGGATTGATCCGCACAAGAAAGCCACATGGTTGTCGCGTCATAGGTCTTTCTTGAGTAGGTCTCTTCTGTCCTCAGACCAGATTTCATTATAATATCAATATGGAATCCGGTTCACTTTGACATATGCCTAACAAGTCTGTAAAAGGATGCTAAATACGGGTATGATTGGGTGGACTGGTGAACATGTTGATATTGATGATGAAGTGATGGAATTGCCACTCAGGTAACACTAAGATGATATCATTGGCCACTTAATGAGTGGGACTGATAAGTGTATGGCCATACCCAAATAAGTTGGTTGCTTATTTGATTAATCAGTCAACTCAAGATCAAGAAATATAATAAACAACAAAAGAGGATGACGGACACCATGCCTCTTGTTTATTCATATCGATATCGTTAGGCAAAGGACACTATGAGATTACTACCGGGTGAGTGTCTTCTAAAGACTGCTGCATCTCTGTCTTAATTAGGGGGCTGTAATGGTTTGCTAGAACCCACTTACAATCTGTGGGCCTTGGGCCTACTGCCAATATAAAGACAGACCCATAGGATCGTGCACGTAGATCAACTGAGCTGGAACTTATACAAATTGTACATGTAATGTATATTGGAAGGAATGCGTTAATTAATTAGTTGACATTCGGTGTCAAGTTAATTAATTAACATTGGGTTGAATTTGATTTAATTAATAAGTTTACATGATGTAATTTATTAATTAATTGAATTACATAAAGTCACCAATTAATTAAATAATTTTCCTAAGTACGAAAATTAAATACATGTATTGTATTTACTTAAGTGTGATTTAATTTTATTTAGGGGTAATTAAATTTAGCCAAATAGAATTAAATTACATAGTATATACTTTTTAATTAAAGTTTATTTATGTAATTATAATCCTAGTGGGCTTGAGTTTAACTAACCTAATTAAAACCCAATTAGACAAGGTGTCTATATAAGGGCACACTTAAGGAAGAAAAACCTAATTCAATCCTAATTAATTACTGGAAATTTCAGCCACCAAGAGCAGCCCCAAATCAGCCGAAAATCCCAGCATTGAACCTCTATTTCTTTGCGTCTTCGGCTAGCATCGGTTCCTGCTCAATAGTTGGTTGTGCACCGGACTTTGGAGATCGCAGTTTCAAGAAATGATTCTGTAACAGTCTCTAGAGGAGATGAATCCGGTGAGTTAATCTCTCTTGATTGTAATTATTTTTATTCTAATCAATGGTACTTGGACACGATAGGTGGATTTTAGGAAACTTTAAACGGTGTAATTTCCACTGCGCCACGTTATTTTTCCAATGACGAATCCCAACACTTTTTAGGATTGAGGCGAAGATTGTATTTCTCGATTCTGGTTAAAAATCTCTATAGGATGGCTGGGTGCTCCTCCTGGGTCATAGATTTTACTAACATATCATCCACATGAACCTCGACCTCCTTATGGATCATGTCGTGTAGAAGTGTTGTAATAGCTCGTTGATAAGTCACCCCGGCATTCTTCAACCCGAAAGGCATGATCCTGTAGTAGTAAACCCCCCACTCTATGATGAAGGCTGTTTTCACTTTGTCAATTACATTCATCAAGATCTGGTTATACCCCGAGAACCTGTCCATGAAGGAATACATAGCTGCCCTGGTAGCACTGTCAATCAAGACATCAATATGTGGGAGCGGAAAGTCATCTTTGGGAGATGCCTTATTCAGATCTCGGTAATCCACACAGACCCTAATCCGGCCATCTTTCTTCGCAACCGGCACGATGTTGGCCAACCATTCCGGGTACTCTACTACTTCTAAGAACTTGGCTTTTATCTGTTTGGCTACTTCTTCCTTAACCTTTCAGCCCATTCTGGTCGAAGTCATCTGAGTTTTTACTTAACAGGTTTCATCTTTGGATCTATCGGGATTCTGTGCTCTGCAATTTCCCGGTCAACCCCAGGCATGTCGTCGTAGGACCATGCGAAGGCATTGACGTGTTTCCGTAAAATTTTACTAGTTCTTTCCTCTCGTCAGGCGTGAGGTCTTTCGAGATGGATACCATCTTTGGTTCATCATCTGTCCCTAGATTCATTTCATGCAATCATGCATCATGTATGCTAAAGACATTAAATGAATGTTTGTATGTATGCACAGTTCCATCCCGAAAAGCATCACACAAGTAAGTAAAATCAGATTTGATTCATTGTATGCCTTGTAGGTAGAATTGTTCACATCAAAAATCGAAAAAGCAGATACATTTAAAAAATTTCCATCCTCCATATATGGAGGGTCTTTGTCAACAACAACACAGTCAAATTCTTCAAATAGGTACCCCAGGTCTCCTTCTAGGTCTTCCTTCTACTTCTGAATCAGCTCTTCCTCTGGTGTCTCAGCCTTATCCCTCATGACCAGCTTGGTGAGTTCCTTCACAGCTTCCTCCACTAGCTCTTCATCTGTCTTTTCAGTAGGTAACACCTTCTTTTCTAAACCCTGGTTTGGCTTCATCAAAGTGGATAATGCTCTTGTGATGGCCCCTATGGCCACTTCCATCTCTCCTCTCACCAGGTCGGTCTTCTTAAAGGCTTCTCCCTTTTCCCCAAATTCAACCCTAACTTGATCAACAGCTTTCTGATTCTGAACCTCCTTGCTTTCCTCCCTAGCTTCGGCTCGTCACATGCTTACAGCAGGCTTAATTCCATACTTGCTGAAATCAACCACATCAGCAAAAATTTCAAATCCCGGGAGCTTACCTCCCTCAACAGTTATGGGCTCAGGAGTCCTGTCATACACTGATTCCGTGGCCTGGACGAAAGTGTCCACAAGTTCACACGCTCCCGCTCTTGCGTAGGCCTTCCCTCATGATACCCCAGCCCAAACTGATGGTACTTGCCAGCTTCAATATTGAATTCAAGGACACCCTGTTGCTTGGCCTCTAATCCTTTACCCGGTTCATATTTCTGCTTGGCGAAGTACCTGTGAATCCAGTCTAGAAACTCAGGCTTGTCAGAGATCACATCAACCTAAAACCCCGTCATTAACTGTTCGGTAGCACTCAATGCAGCTACAATAGAAGGTTCATCTGCTTCAACAGTTACTACTTTTCCCTTGATCAAAAACTTCACCTTATAATGCAAGGTCGATGGAACTCCTCCTAAAGCATGGAACCATGGTCTCCTTAAGAGCAGAGAGAAGGTGACAGGAATGTCGATCACGGTAAACAGTACTTTTGACTTAACCTCCCTCAGTTTGACTTTAGTCTCGAAGGTTCCTAGCACAGCTCTCTTACTATCATCATAAGCTCTAATTATGGTGTTGGACCGGCAAAGAGCATCAGTACTCACCCTCATGAAAGGTAGGATCTAAGAAGGACATATGTTCAAGGCCGAGCTGTCATCCACCATCACACTTGGCATCACTTTATCCATGACTTCAACCCTTAAGTACAGAGCCCTGTTGTGATTAACCCCTTCAGGTGGGAGGTCTTCTACCCCAAAACTGATCTCCAGGGCCTTGTTGGCCTTTAAATCCACTCCCCTAATCATTACACACACCTCGTCGGGGGACATAGTAGGGTTGGCATCCATCTCCATCAGTTGTTTAACCACTGCCTCTCGGTGCCTCTTCGATTCCCTGAGTAAGTGCCACACACTGGCATGAGCCGGTGTCCTCTTCAGCTGGTCAACCACCATGTCTTCCTCCTTGGCCACTGGAAGTGAATGGACCGTATCATTCTGCAGTAGTGTAGTGTTCCTTCTAGGGGGTGCTGGAGGTGGTGCATTGGTGGGTTGATAAACCCTACCGCTTCTTATGATGTGCATCACTGGCCCTTCTTTCTCTATCATAGTCCCCCTCTTCGTCTCTACCGGGTAAACAGGCTTTAACTCTTATACATCAAACTCATCATATTCATCCTTTGCTTCAATTTCATCCAAATCAATGGGACCTGTCTTATCCCTCACTGCCAAAGTCTGCTCTTCAACCACCTCTGGCTCTTCCTTCCTTTCCACTAACACAGCTCGCATGCTCGGATTCGCCTTAATGATTTAGGCAAACACATAATTGGCTGGCAGACCCGACTGCACCATGTTCACTTGACCTCCAAAGGTGGGGAGTGGATTTTTCTGCAAGTTCAGCTTTAGAGCTGGCTCTACTATCTTGCCATCTGTGACCAGCTGCTTGATGGCTTTAATCAGCTGGGTGCACTCGTTTGCACAGTGACCCGCCATCACATGGTAAGAACAAAAATTATCTTTATCTACCTTAGCTGGAGGTGAGAACGACCTCAAACTTTGTAACAACCCAGCTTTCCTACACTTGGCAAAGATTCGGCTAACTGATTCAGCCCATGGACTAGTAATTCTTTGAACACTTGGCCTCCCTTGATTCACAGCAGCCACATCTGCCTCCTATGCTTCAATAGAGGCTACTTTCGGTGTCACCTTTGAACTAGATCCCACTGTAGTAGCCTTAGAACTACCACTCTTGTACCCTTGAGAGTACTCCTGATTGTTTCTGTAGGAGCCCGACCTCTGTCTGCCCCTCTGCTCTTCTTCCTCGTAGCGCTCGATATGCTTGCCAAACTCCACCACCTCATTAAAGGAATGGAACCTCTTGAGCTTCATCTTGTCCTTATATTGGGGCAAGCTACCATCCATAAGCTTCACAATCAAAGACTCCAACTTCGGTGCCCCATCCACCAAAACCTACGCATCCATCCACCGTTTGTAATAAGTCGGGAAAGACTCGTTTGGTTTCTAGCGGATTCTTTCCAGATCCTCGAGAATTGTCTCAACCTGGGTGTTTTAGGCATATTACTTCACAAAGGCATAAGCTAAGTCCTCCCAGGTGGAACGGGTATACAGGGTCATCTTCATGTACCACTTTGCTGCAGCGCCCCTCAGAGTAGTTGGAATCCCCATGCTGGTCATCAACCTTACGTAGCTATCCAAGTAGGCTTCCAGTGGTCCTTCCCTGGTGTAGGGGGTAAGGTAGGGCATATGAAAACCAGCCGGAAGCGGTCCTTCTACATCAGCCACCAATGTGGCAGGATCGGCACACTTGATAGGATTAAAGTGGACCATCTCCTTCAACTTGGGCATCATAGCATCTATGTCAGAAAATTTTTGGTGAAGTCATTTCTCCAGCATCGACTCAATTGAGGCTTCCCTCGCCTTCTCAAAAGCCTCGTCCTCTTCAGACTGACGGTTAGGTTCTCTGTGTTGTCCCCCATTCCCAACCGAGGTCTGAGTTGGTTGAACAACCGGAATAGGGAGGGTGGTTATCACCGCCTGCGTCTACTCCCTAAGAGTAGCCCCGAACTCATCTGAGCTTAAAAAGCTCCTCATAAAAGCAGCCATGTCGAAGGGCAAGTTTCCATTGTTTCAGTTGTTTCAATTGTTTCCATCGGCCATCTCCGCTCTGTCAATCTCCTCTAACAAAACTTGACTGTCAACTGGTAGGGTAGGCAACTGAACTTCGATCTCCCTATTTGAATCTGACCCTGAGTTAATTCCCTCCACGGTGACAGGCTCTGATCTAACTGATTGAACTGATTGGTTTGGCACTGGCTCAACACGCACTAACACCATTGAGGTTCGTCTCCAAACTGCACATTCAACATAAGGTTAGAGTCACGGATGGATGTCATGGACCTAGACTTGACGCACTAAATGGAGCATGTGGTGTGTTCATGTTCATGATTGGATGATGCTTTATGGATGTGGATGATGATGAAAATGACTTTTGTATTTTCTTTCTTTTGCTTTGGATGTTCCAAGCATATCCCATGTCATGCAAAAATGTCACGTGCAGACCGGCATATGGACTAAAGTTCAGGGCCTTTGGGGCACCTAGCGGATGCATGAAATGGTCATATGTGTACCAACATATGGATAGAGGTTCGACACTTTGTAGGTTGATGAAATGGTATGTGATGGTCATATGGCAACAGTTCCATAGATAGAGGGTCGATGCTTTTGTTGCATCTTGGATGAAATGATGTCACAAACAAGTCGCATGTAACTCGAGACACGGACAACATTTCGGCGTTCATGGAACACCTTGCATGATTTAGGCATGTTATGAAATGTCCTAGTACAAGTTCTAATTCGGCACTCGTGGAGTACCTTGAATGAATTTTCAATGTTATGAAACAATCTGATGTGACACACAAATAAGACTTTAGTGTCACCATGACACCATGATGAATGGACATGATGTTATGTAATGGTATTGTGTGGTCCGCCACACAAACACAAGCCTAATACCGTTGTGGTCCTCTAATGGTGCAATGATGTGATGAAATGGCCAAGTGCAATCCAGTGCACAGGAAAACACGGGTAATCTTGGGGACTCCCGATATGTCATGAAATGAAATGCCATGAAGGGCATACTTAGAACATCCTTTATTTTAGATGGGATGAGATGATATGAATGCCTATGTCATATAGAATACAAATGGCTGCACAAAAACGTGGTTAAGATGCATGACACGTGAGATGATGTCATGTATGCTTTATGAAATGTAAGCACACAAGATGTATATGACACATGAGTAAGATGTTATGGCTGCAAGAAAATGTGGTTAGAATAACACACACGTATGATGATGCTCCAAAATGGCTGCATAAAAATGTAGTTAGAAAATGGCACACAGATGATGCATATTTGATGTTACATGTGAAGGTCAAAAATGAAACCACCATAGAACAAACATTAGCACGCGCAATAATAAGCTCACCCTTCCAACCTTATTCCTCCATTCGATTGGTCTCACATTCTTCCTAGGTGTTGGGACTCTTTGGCATCAACCGAGGATACCAAAGGCGCACTCTTAATGTCCATTTTCAAATATATGTTTTGGTAACCCTAAGGGGAAGTTGCTAGGCCATTACATAAAGGTATGAGTCAAGCCAAGGGTCGTACAGGTTCCCATAACGAAAATATACTCCTCACTTCTCCTCACTCAAGGGTCCAAATGAAGGGGTTCGTATGAGGTTATGAGTGGTTTACCCCCTCGGGTGCCTCCAATCCTAGTGGAAGAGGTAGGTCACCTTTTGAAGATAAACCAGGCTTAAACAAGTGTTGGAGGGATTCAAGAAGAGAAAATGTCATACTTATCCAAATGTGAATGAAACATCAAATTATGATTTAATAATTGACTACAAGTGAGGATTCCTTAAGTTTTTATGAAAACTTTTTTAAAAGAAATCGTTGATCCCCAGCAAAGTCACCACCATAAGTGGACGACCTTTTTACGGAACGCAAGGTGAGGTAGGAAATGGGGATTTTCTTTTTGAGATGTGATGATGTGGTTTTGAAAACGGGTTTTTAATCTTCTTTAAGGAAACCTTTCATTTCATTGGAAAAACCCTTTTGTAGAAAGTTTAATTGTAAGTGTGAATTTTGGAAATTAGGTTTTTAGAAAATCCCAATTTAAACTTAAATATCTCGAAACTTGAATTTCAAAATTAGATACAGAGTCGCCACCTAGATCAGCTCATCTGGGAAATTCTGGTATAGCTCCCTACCAAGTGTAGACATGGTACCTAATTCAGAGATTCAGGGTTCGGGCAACAAATCTACTAATCCTCACTTATTTTCAATTATTATTTCATAATGTAAAGTTGCATTCACTTAATTCTACTCCTTGTATCTTCTTTTTTATTATTAACCAATGCTCATGCAAATGACATAAATATAAATACCAAAATGAAGTGCAGGAAAGTAAAAGTAAGGGGAAAGGAAATAAAAGCCGAATTATACAACCCATAAAAAGAAAAAGCTCTCATCCTCATCATTACAACCACCTATAATACATGATGATCTAAAAAATTACAATCGCCTAGATACACGATTTAATCTATAAAATACATCCAAAAATAAAAATAAAGAAAAATAAAAGCTACATCTAAATACAGTTAGCACAAGTAAATAAAACATACCAAGGACTCACATAGGACAGAATAGGGGTATTTTAGGAAACGGGGTCCTGCATTTAGGGGGATAACCAGGTCGACTCGATCGGTCGGCCCGATTAGACCTGGAAAATGGTTTTTGAAACGCCCTGTAGGTTTTATGGATGAAAAACCAATTTTGAAAACCATTTGGCTCATTTTACATGCATTTTCCAACTTTTTAGTGGGCCGGATATCCCGAGACCCAGGGGTCCCACTCGTGGGTGGGCCTAAATTAAACATCCATCTAAGGTCCAACAACGTAAACACGCCAAAAATCAGTTTTGAATAGGAAAAAGATGAAAAATTACAAATTTAGGGCCCAAAAGGGCAAAACTGTAATTCTGCCACCTGAACTACTATCGAGCGGCTGTAGAGCATTATAGCCGCACCACTGTAGTGACTAGGGCGGCTGCAACGCCTATAGCCTCACGGCTGTAGTGCTTCAGAATTCAATCCAGCCTTCTTTTCTCGTTTTTGAAAATCGTTTTACAAGTTTAGCAAGTTTTGGGCGATCTGGGATTTTTGGAAACACACTAAATTCAACAAAATGGATCTGAAAAGGATCGAAACAAGTCCAGAAATCCCTAAAAACTCAAAATTGCCAAACTTGAAATCACATCCATAAATTAAGATCAGAAAACCGGGAATCTAATCATACATAGATGTAATAATAAACATGAAAAACACATTTAATTGGAAAACGGAAGCGTTATCGGTTGATTTGGGCCATCCGGAACTTCTGCCCCTGAAGATTACAACCGTGCCCCTATAGGTTATAGCCGCGCGGCTGTAGCTTCTAGCTGAGCGGCTGTAATCATAGGTGGGGTAGCTGTAATCAAAACCACTTCCAAAATCATAAAAAATTCAAAAACACCAACAAACAGCAATTAGAACGAAAGAAAAAGGGATTTCTGAGGCCTCTCAGAATATACCTTGTCTGTGAGGCCTCTCAGAATATACCTTGTCTGTGTTCCAGTGTTTTGGACCACCAGGGATGAATTTGGATGCCGAGAACGCCTTGCAATCACGAACAACCCAAAAGCTTGTGCGATTTCCGAAGCCTGAACGGAACCCTGAATGAGATTGAATGAGTGATTATGGTCTAAGAATGCCCCTAGAAAACTAATCCCTCTAAAGTTATGATGATTTAAATGAATTTTTGTTAAGGTTTCTTTCTTTATTCAGGATTAAAACACTCAATTTTAATATTTCCTCTTAAAAACCCTAAGTGTGGATGTGTTTTTTCTCAATTCTCTCTATTCTGTCTCCTCTGTAATTTTTTTGTTTGCTCCCTTAACCCTAATCCCAGTCATTATGGTTTTATATCTCCTATTTTGGTTAAAAATCCAGATTAAATGTTGATTTTGAACAAAAAAAGGAAATCCGATGATTACAGTCGCGCGGCTGTAGTAAAGCCGTGTGGTTGTAGCTAGCGGCTGTAGTGACCAGATTAGCCTATTTTACTTATTTTTCATTCCTTTCTTTAGTGTCTTAAATACTCACTTAAATTTGTTCAGGGTTCCATACCAAGACTTGTCACACACATTCGGGTCACCCGAGTCATTCCTGACATATAGTTTCGAATCCGCTTCACGTTTATCCATGAAAAAGGTAATAATAGCTTTCATCACCGAGGTAGGGAAAAAACTCATGCTCACACCGGCTTCAACTTATCTTCTGTCCTAGACTTGTTCACTACCTTACCCACTTCTACCCCTGGCTGGGCTCCCCTGATGAGCTTACTACTGATGGCCTGTTATCTGTGCGAGTCCAAGGATGGCACTTGTAGCTTTTGGTTAGCTTCTGTGGCGGCTCAGATGGCCTTAGGTGCTTCACCCGGAGGGGTCATCATGGCTTAGATGCTTCATCTGGATTCTCTTCATTCCGGTGATCCCACCAAGACCATGGAGGGGTGCTTTTCTGCTTCAGGTAGACCTCTTACTCTTTCTATACTTGTTTTGTTTTCAACGTCGTACTTCTGACTGACTGTCCTACAGATTTGGCTGATGGAGAAGTTGAGTCTCCTTAGTATTCCTCCACCCATTCCGAGATATGCTCCAAAGTGTTACTGGACTCGGCGCATAGAGATGCCCGACTTTGCTACCCACTCTATGGAGGAGTGGGCCATTTGGCTAGAAGAGAGGACTGATGCGTCCATCTGTTAGACTTGCCCTTAGTGGGAGATCAAAGACGTGACAATTGAGACTTGGGCATGAGGTGTGTAGCTGCTTAGGTTGACCAAAGTGACATTCTACTCTCCAGCACGGCTGTTTATACAGTACGGGCAAATGCAGGGTGCCTCATTCTCTATGCGTGATCGAGTGTGGGGATTTCGCACAACTGTGGCCCAGGCACATGCAGAATCAGTTGATGCACCCTATTTACTGTGAGATTTTGAGGCATGATAGCATAGTGCCTGTGGAGACAGATGGCCATTATAGGGCTTGGTTGGGTAACATAGTGACACATCCTACGAGGCGTGAGCACGAGGCGTTGACCCTGAGATACCTCGGGTTGTAGGGTGTTAGGGTTGTCTGAACCTGTTGCTGTGTTACTTTTATTTTGCTTTATGTTGTGTCCTTACTTTTGCGTAGACAGCCCTTTCGGGTTTTCGGCCTAACGAACTATCTTAATTTCTGCCTGAACCGCCCTTTTGGGTTTTTGACTCAGCAGACTTTTATTTATGTCCTAACTTTTGCATAGACCGCCCTTTCGGGTTTTCGATCCATCAGACTCTCCTTTTTTTTTCTTCTTCTTTTTTTTTAATTTTTATTTTTATTCTTTTTTTTTAAGTGAGATGCATGCAAAGAAAATATGTACGTGGCCATTTATGCACAAAAACACCTTCAATTCCAAACAAACTTGGGATATTTAATCAACCGGAACAAAACATTCATTCATTGATAATGTTTCGGCATAATGCACATCATAGATGAAATAAAGCTAAGGACATAATTGACAATGGTATACATCTGGACCGACTCCACAATTGCTATCAACCAGTCTTTGCAGAATCTCTAGTTGATGTTGCTCACCTCACTGCCCTAACTTTTGCATAGACTTCCCCCTCGAGTTTTCCATCTATTGGACTTTTCTTTTTTTCATTATTTTTCTTTTCTTCTTCTTTTTTTAATATAAAGTACTACCTAAGCCTGTTTTGATTGATGGGGTTGGTGAACTCGTTCCCATCCATATCCATAATCTTCACCCCACCTTTCAAAAGTACTTTCTTAACCATATACAGACCTTCCCAGTTCAGCTTAAACTTTCCCTGAACATATATGTTAGTCTGCTTCATCTGTTTAAGCACTAAGTCTCCAGCCTTGAGCAGGTGTTTCTGATGATAGACCTTGTTATTGTAAGCCCTGGCCATACACTGATGATACATTTACAAGTGATCTAGAGCTTAGAGGCACTTCTCGTCAATCAATGCCAACTGCTTGTATCTTGACTGAACCCATTCAGATTCTGGCAACTGCACTTCCATAATAACCCTCAATGATTTGACCTCTATCTCTACTGGTAGAACGGCCTCCATTCCATAGATTAGCAAGTAGGGTGTTTCCCCGGTGGGAGTTCTAATACTGGTTCTACACCCCCATAATGCAAATGTAACATGTCTAACCAGTCCCTGTAGGTGACTACCATTTTCGAGAGAATCCTCTTGATGGACTTATTAGCTGCTTCAACTGAACCATTAGCTTGCAGACGATATAGAGATGACCTGTGGTGTTCAACCCCTTTTTCTTAGAGAAATTGTGTGGTTACCCCTTGAAATTGTACCCTATTATCAATTACCCGCACCGCATAAATGCATTCTTCTCTATAAACTTGGACATCTTTTTGGCTATAACATTCGCATATGACTCTGCCTCTACCCACTTTGAGAAGTAGTCGATGGCTACGACTATGAATCGATGTCTATTAGATGCAGGCGGCCTTATCTCTCCAATAATATCAATTCCCCACGCTGGAAAGGGCCACAGAGTAGATGACACTTGAAGTTCTAAAGGAGGGAGGTGATTAAAATCCCCGTATACTTGGCATTCATGGCATCTCTTAACCTCTTCAATACAATCTGCTTGCAACGTGAGCCAAAAGTAACCTTGCCTCAATACTTTTCTGGCCAGGGCTAAACCATTCATGTATAGCCCATAAGTCCTTGCATGGATCTATTTTATGACTTTATTGGTTTTTCTTCCATCAGACATTTCAAGAGTAGACCATTGCCATCCTCTTAAAGAGCTGATTCTCAAATAACCTGAACTGCTTTGCTAACCTTCGGAGGGAAACCTTGTCAACTTCACTAGCATCTTCAGGGTACTAACCATTCTGAATAAACTACAGGATGTCATAATACCAAGGCCGTTTCTCTACCGCTGTAGCCACAACATTAATTGACTAATAATAGGGAGCTTACGCAGTTTTTAGAATTACTGGCTGTATCAGCTACCTCCATGGCCCTTCCCACAACGACGAGAGCATGGCTAAAGAATCTACCATCTGATTTTCTTCCCTCAGTACATGCCGAAACTCACACTGACCAAATACTTTCGCTTTCTCCTAAACCATTTCAAGATAAGGCCGAAGCGATTCTTCCTTTATCTCCCAATCTTAGGTAATCTGTCGAATCACCAAGACTGAATCCTCGATAGCCAAGACTTCGTGTGCTCCTAGGGTGATCAAGGCATCGATCCCAAAAAGGCAAGCCTCATATTCAGGTCCATTATTAGTTACCACAAATTCAAGGCGCTTTGCTAGGGGAATGATTTCTTCTCTAAGGGTGTCAATAATTACCCCAAGGCCTACAGCGTGTTTGTTTACATCACTATCAAAATACATCACCCATCTACTCGATTCTACTTCTACCACTACCAACTGCTCATCTAGGAACTCCAAATTCTCCACATAATTTGATTCTAAGGGTTGGTTGACTAGGAATTTTGCTACAACCCTCCCTTTGATCATCTTCTTCGTTATGTACTAAATATCGAACTTAGACAACAAGAGCAGCCATCTCGACAACTTCCCGGCCAATGCTGGAGCTTGACATAGATACTTCATTGGATCAACCTTAGAAACTGCCTGAATTTTGTACAATTGGAAATAATGCCTAGTCAGCCACACCAATGCGGTACAAGTTTTCTCCACTATTGTGTACTTGGTCTCATATTCAAGAAGTTTCTTACTCAAGAATTAGATTGCATGCTCAAGTCCATCCTCTCACTTTTGCACCAACATTGCCCCTACTGAAGCATCTTCAATGGCCAAGTACAGATCCAAAGGTTTATTCAGCATCGGGGGTTTTAGAACCGGGGGATTAATCGAATAAGCCCTGATTCTATCAAAGGCCAACTGGCATTAATCATTCCATTCCATAGGTGATGTTTTCTCAAGAGCTTAAAGATGGGCTCGCAAACTGTCGCTAACCTTACAATGAATCGGCTAACGTATTGTAGGGATCCCAAAAATGACCTTACTTCCTTCTCTATCTTCAGCACGAGCATATCCCTAATCGCATTGATCTTGTCTAGATCCATTTCAATTCCCCTTTCGCTTACCATGTGACCTAGTAGTTTACCAGAAGTTACTCCAAACACACACTTCTTAGGATTCAGATGAAGGTTGTACTTCTCGATCCTATTTAGGAATCTATCCAAGATGGCAGGATGCTCTTCCTGGGTCATTAATTTAACTAGTATATCATCCACATAAACCTCGACCTCCTTGTGGATCATATCATGCAGTAATGCAGTGACTACCCTCTGATAAGTTGCCCCAGCGTTCTTTAATCCAAACGGCATAACTCTATAGCAGTAGCCACCCCCCCCACTCTGTGATGAAAGTTATCTTCACCTTGTTGATGATATTCATTAGAATCTAGTTATATCCTGAGAATCCATCTATAAATGAGTACATCGCTGCCCTGGTGGTGTTATAGACTCGAACATCAATGTACGGTAGCGGGAAGTCATCTTTGGGTGACACCTTTTTCAGATCTCTGTAATCCACGCAAACCCTAACTCGACCATCCTTCTTCGTAATCACTACAATGTTGGCTAGCCATTAAGGGTACTCAACCACTTCCAGGAACTTAGCTTCTATCTGCTTGCTACTTCTTCCTTAACCTTTGCTGCCCATGTTGGTTTAAGTCCCCGGAGCTTCTGCTTGACCGATTTCATCGTTGGGTCCATTGGAATTTGGTGCTTAGTAATTTCTCTATCAACCCCCATCATGTCATTATACGACCAGGCAAATGCTTTTACATGCTTTTGTAGTACTTTAAAAATTTCTTTTCTCTTAATAGGCATAAGGTCTTTCGAAATGGATACCATTTTTGGGTTATTGTCTGTCCCTAGATTCATTTCATGCAATGATGCATCATGTATGATAAAGACATTAAATGAATATTTACATGTATGCACAGTTCTATCCGGAAAAACATCATACAAGTAAGCGAAATTGGATTTTATTGCATTAAGGGTCTTATAGGCAAAATTGGTCACATCATAAAGAGAAGAAACAGATACAGAGAAATGATTGCCATCCTCCATATGCGAAGGGTCTTCTCCCACTGCAGCATCATCCACTTCTTCAAACAGATTTCCCAGGTCTTCCTCTAGGGCTTCCTTCTGATTATCAAATAACTCTTCTTCGACTGCTTTTGCTTTTCCTTTAGCCATCAGCTTAACCAGCTCTGCTACGGCTTCCTCCAGCAGCTCATCTTGGCTTTTCTCCATAGGTACCTTCTTCTTTTCTGAACTCACATTCTGCTTCATCAGAACAAACAGTGTTTTGGTGATTGCTTCAATAACTACTTCAACTTCCCCTTTTCCTGGGTTTGCTTTCTCAAAAGATTCACCTTCAATCCCAAATTCAACCCTGACCTGATCAACTGCACTCTTTTGATCTCCCAAAATTAATTTTCCTTTACTCTTAGTTTTGGTGCATAGCATGCTCACAACAGGTTCAACTCCATACTTCTCAAAGTTGAGGACATCTGTGAAAATCTTAAACCCCAAAAATGGAACCCCCTCAACTGTCAGTAGTTCAGGAGTTCCATCATACACTTCTCAGCTGCACGAGCAAATGTGTCAACTAGATTCACATGCTTTCTACTCGACTTGCTTTCTTTCTCATGATAACCTAGCACGTACTGATAGAACTTACCAACATCAATGTTGAATTCGGGGACACCCTGCTGCTTTGCCCTTAATCCTTTTCCAGGCTCAAATTTCTACTTAGCAATATATTTATGGTTCCATTCCGGGAATTTGGGTTAGCCTTACTTTCATCAGAAATCATTGCCACCTGGAATCCAGTCATTGGCTATTCCACAGCATTCAGAGCAGCTACAATAGATGGCTCATCAGCCTCCCCAGTCACTACTTTTCCTCCAACAATGAACTTCACCTTCTAATGGAGAGTTGATGGTACCCCTTCTAGGGCATGAAACCATGGGCTCTTAAGAAGTAGGGGAAAGGTGACAGGGATGTCAATAACTGTGAATAGCACCTTGGACTTAATTTCCCCAACACCCACTTTAGCTTCGAATGTGCCGATCACAGACCTCTTACTGTCATCATAAGCTCTGATTACCGTACTAGATCGAAAGAGTGCTTCTGTGCTGATACCGAAGTATGGTAGGATCTTCGAGGGGCATATATTTAGGGCCGAGTCGTCATCGACCATCATACAAGGCATTACCCAATCCATAATCTCCACTTTCAAGTATAAAGCCTTGTTATGATTCATACCTTCTGGTGGAAGGTCAGAAACTCCATAATTGATTTCCGAGGGGTGTTTAGCTTTCAAGTCGATCCCCTTAATCATAGCACAAAATTCTTTAGGAGACATCAGAGGAGTGGCCTCCATCTACATTAATTGATTCGCTACCACTTCACGATGCTTCTTGGATTCCATGAGCAGATGCCAAATGCTTACTCTGGCCAAGGTCTTCTTCAGTTGTTCCACCATAAGATCATCTTCTTTATTTCTCGGGGGAGGAACGACAACATCTACCCCTACAACTAGACCGTTCCTTCTGGGCGGTGGTACTTGAGGTGCCACATTAAGAGGCTAATAAACTCTACCGCTTTGGGTAATGTGCAATACAGGACCATCTTTCTTAAGTATTGTTCATGTCTTGCTCTCAAATGGATATACTGGCTTTGGTCCCCTAAATTCCAATTCTTCCAAATCTTCATCTAACTCAGTGTCAGCCAGATCAATTGGCCCTTGCATATTTCCTACTATAAATGTCTGCCCTCCGGCATTCTCTAATTCTTCCTCTTCATCCACTATAACTACTTGCACACTCAGATCAGCTCTGATGATATAAGCGAATACACAGTTAGCTGGGAGCCCAGATTGAACCATATTGATTTGACCCCCAAAGTTGGTCAAGGGGTTACTTTGCACGCTTGGTTTTAGCGGTGGTTCCATAATCTTCTTATTAACAATCAATTGTTGGATGGCCCTTATCAGGCTGGTACATTCACTTTTTCAATGACCCACCATCACATGGTAAGCATAAAAATTGTCTTTATCCACCTCGGCCGGAGGTGTGTACTGTTTCAAGCTTTGGAGTAAGCCAACCGTCCTACACTTGGCAAAGATATGAGTCAAGGGCTCTGCCCATTGATTAGTGAGCCTTTGAGGGGCTGGTGATTGTCTACCTTGGACCACAGTGGTCACATTTGATTGTTGCACTTGCACATGGGTTGCAGTTTGAGCAGCCTTCGAACCAGACCTAGTTGGTGTCGATGTGGAGCTACTACTCTTATATCCCTGTGTGTACCCTCGACTGCCCTGATAAGTACTCGTACTCTGATTATTCCTCTATTCTTCCTCTTTATACCTTTCGATATGCTTGGCATAGTTGAAAACACCTGTAAAGGTATGGAATCTCTTCAGCTTTATTTTCTCTTTGTACTGAGGCAAGCTATCGTCGACCAGTTTCACAACAAGAGATTCCAATTTTGGGGCCTTGTCTACCAACACTTAGACATCCATCCATCTCTTGTAATAGGCTGAGAAAGTCTCATTAGGTTTATGGTGAATCCTCTCTAAGTCTTCCAAAGTGGTCTCCACTTGGGTTTTGTAAGCATACTGTTTCACGAACGCTCCGACTAGATCCTCCCATGTGGAGCGGGTATGAATAGGCATTTTCAAGTACCACTTCATTGCAGCACCTTTCAAGGTCATCAGGAACAAGTTCAGTAGATGGATTTTCCCGATCCCCAGACTGGACATAATCCTCACATAACTATCCAAGTGAGCCTCCGACGGACCTTCTCCAGTGTACGAGGGTAAATATGGCATCTGAAGGGCTACCAGTAATGGTTCTCCCCCTTCTGCAATCAGAGTAGCTGGGTCTGCACACTTGATGGGATTATAGTGCACCATCTCCTTCAACTTCAGTAGCAGAGCTTCAAAATCAGAGAACTTTTCTTTGAGACTCTTTTCCACAGCCGTCCCACCTGAAGCTTCTTTGGCCCTCTCAATAGCTTCATCCTGTTCGGAATGGTGATCAATCTCCCTGTGAGGGATGACTCCTCCACTACTCCTGGGAATACTTCCTCCTGTTCCAGGCATCAGTTCAGAAATATTTCCCACATTCCCGATCGGAGTCTGAGTCGGTTGAACAGTCTGACCCTCATTAGTAGTCAACACAACTTACATTTGCTCCCTGAGAGTAGCCTTAAATGGATCTAAATTCAAAAGGGCATCCACAAAAGCATTCATGCCAAAAGGCACATTCTTTGAAGTCTTATTAGCCATCACTGCTCTACTTGCTTCTTCCAACAAAATCGGGCTATCAACTGGTAAGGAAGGCAATCGAACCTCAAGTTCCTGCTCCAAATCAGACTCCAAACCCTCTCTAGAGTCTTCCACTATGACTGATTTTGACTGAGCTGACTGTACTGACTGGTTGGACTCTGATTCAATACTCACTAATCGCCTTGAAGGTCGATTCTAAACTACACATTCAACATGAGGTTAATATTATGGATGGATGCATGAACCTAATTACAATGTACTCATTGGTATGCATGGTGAGATGTATGGTCGTGAGATGATGATGAGTGAATGATGCCATGCATCATATGGATGAAGACATATCGGACTTTCTTCTTCTTTTTTTTTTGTCATCCCGAGAATACCTAATGCCATGCGTAAACAATGCAAGATGGTCGCGTGTGATCCACCAAACAGACGGGGCTGTGGCACTTTTAGGGCACCGGATGAGAGTGAGTGTCGTAAGATGGTCATGTGTACACCGGTACATGGATAGAGTTTCGATGCTTTAGGAGCAATTGATGTGAGTGAATTTCATGACATGGTTGCGTGTTAAACCATCACACGGATAGAGTTTTGATGTTTTCGAGGCAGATGATGTGATGTTTTCGAATGAGTCGCATGTAAATCGGTATACAGACAGGGGTTTGGCGTTTATGGAATACCTAGTGTGATTTAATAATGTCATGGAATGTCCCCATAAGGGTAATAATTTGGCACTCGTGGAGTACCTTAAATGATTTGATGATGTCATGGAACAATTCAATGTGTATCGCAATGCACATAAAAATTCGGCATCACGTGATACCAATTATGAATGGTCGTGATGGTTTGCGATGACATTGCATGACATGCTACATGGATATGGACCTAAAACCCTTAGAGTATATAGATGAGAATGACATCATCAAATGGCCAAGCGCAATCAGATGCATGGGCAAAGTATTAGCGGCTTTGGGACGCCCGATGTGAAAATGAAATGGGATGAATGTGATGGGCATGTTTTGGTATTCCCAGAACATCTCAAATTAAATGGAATGAATGATCATGACACATGGTATGCGAATGGCTGCACGAAAATGTGGTTAATGTGCATGTCACACTTCCAAATAGGTGTAAACACATAAGATGTAAATGTACATGGCACACATAAGGTGTAAATGTACATGGCACACATAAGGAAAATCGTGGCTGCACAAAAACATGGTTAGCATAGTGTCACACATATGTTTATGCTATGAGAGTGGCTACACGAAAACGTGGTTAGGATGGCATACAAGTGATTATGCGAGTTTAATGGTTCGTGGGAGGATGAAAAATGGAAAACAAAAATCACCATCGAACAAACGTTAGCACAGGTGACATATGCTCACCCTTCGAACCTTATTCCTCCATTCGATTGGCACACATTCTTCCTAGGTATTGGGTCTCTTTGATGTTGGGATTCATCATCGGAAAAATAATGTGGTGCAGCGGAAAATACACCATTTAAAATTTCCTAGAATCCACCTATTGTGTCCAATTACCATTGATTAGAATAAAACCAATTTGAATTAAGAGAGATTAACTCACCAGATTCGTCTCTTCTAGAGACTGTTGCAAAATCGTTTCTTGAAACCGCGATCTCCAAAGTCCGGTGCATGATTGACTATCGAGTGGCATCCAATACTAGCCGAAGAAGCAAAAAGAATGGAGAATTAATCAAGTTTCAAGTTTAAGGCCTCTCAGAGTTTACCTTTGTTGTGTTCCAGTGTACTTGATGACCGGAGATAGATTTAGATGCTGGAATGCATCTGAAATCCTGAAAATGATCTGAAACGCCGAAAACGAATCTTGAACTGACCCGAACGAACCCGAAAATGATTTGAGATTGAAGAAGATGGCTGGGACCTCTTGTTTCTCAGTGTTTTCACTCTTTCCTTGCTCTTTTTCTCTCTTCCTTTCACTTTTTTCTCTTTTTTTTTCTTTTCCTTTTTCTCTCTTCCTTTTACTATTTTCTCTTTTTTTAATTTCTCTAAAAATCTCAGAATCGGCAAAAAGATCCCTCTCTCCTTCTTTTTTGCTAACCTTAATACTCCTAACCCCACTCCACTTAGCCTAATTAGCTCCCCAAATCACGGAAGTCTTTGACTAAGCTTAGGGGATAACGAAATTTGAAAATTTCTGGAATAGCCTTTACAGTCGTATGGTTGTAGTGCATTTTTTCTTGGCGGCTACACCAAAGCCATGCGGCAATAGTTGTAAAAACTATAGCCACGTGGCTCTAAGTGAAGGCGCTAGGTTTCCACTCGAGTGATGGGGTCACACACAAACTTTCTAATTATTCGAAAGGGACTTCGTCGGGTTTCGGGTCGAGAATCACTCCACTTTTCGGGTCGTTTGTGATTCTAGGCATTATTCCATTCATTCGCAAATCCACCTCACATTCGTCTATTCAAATAGGTAACATAAGGTATTCATCACAGAGGTTGGGAAAACCCGTACTCACAACCATTTACCTTTTACGGTCATACAGGACTATTTACCTTTTAGGATCGTATGGGACTGTTTACCTTTTAGGATCGTGTGGGACCGATTATCATTTAGAGTTATGTGGGACTAATCACCTTTTAGGGTTGTATGGGACTGACTACCTTTTAGAATTGAGTAAGACTGTTTAACTTTTAGAGTCGTATAGGACCGATTATGGGATGATGGATAAGCTGGCAAGGTACGAGTTATGTATTTATTTGTTGATCAATTATTTTGGAAAAAAAATTTTTTCCCTTTGATCAAGAATAAATACAAGAGCGAAATCAGTTATTTGGTGCCGAGGTTTGGTAAAAGGAGCTCTAGTATACTGGGATACTAGGAGCGATGATTGAAGTTCTTGGCATATTATGGAACACCTGGTACGAAGGATAATAGTTCTTAAGTGTTATGGAATGCCTAGAATGATAAGATAGGGGTTCTAGTGTATTATGGAACACCTAGAATGAAGTAATGGAGTTCTAACATATTATGGAATGCCTAGAACAATACGAGAGGGGTTTTCATGTATTATGGAACACCTAGAATGAAGAGAGAATGAATGTCAATTGAGGTAATAATTCATTTGGTTTATGGTTTTTTGGAAAACCAGAATCCAATGAGGTCGTCTATACTTGCATAAACACGAGATAAAAACTTTATTGGGAGAAATCAAGTTAATTTATTTCCCCGATAAATTGATAATTATAAAGATAAAGTCAGTGATCATAATATTAATAGTGAAATAAATGCATGGCTAATTGTGAGCGGATGACGTTTTTGAAATACATGAGAAGTGGTGAAGCGAACCAAGGAAGTTTTTATTAGCTTTTTCTTTATGTAATGATTATAGTTACGAAATTCATTTTTGAAAACGATTTTCATAAAAGATTCGAGACCAAAAACCCGAAGAAAATATAGGAGTCTCCACCGACTCAGCTTAACCGAGAAATTTAGGTATAGCTGAAACCAAGTGAGGGCCACTATACCTTCTAGAGATCTAGGTCCGGACGTTAGTTACTTGTTAGCTAATTAAAATACACACGTTAACAACCAAATTATAGCATTTTATGAACTAAATTAATTTTATTTAGAGCATACGACGTTCATGCAAGGTACTTAAAGCAGTAAATAAATTAATTATACAGACCGAATCACAAAAGCTACCTTAAGGGATACATATGAATGAAATAGGGAATCGAGGTACAATAGCCTAAAATGCATAAATTCATCTAACATAATAATAAGACCTAAACATACATCTAATCTTACAAAACAGAGGTTAGTACACGAATAATTCCATATAGGACACAATTAAGACAGAATAGGAAAATAAATGAGTCGGGGTCATGCATCTAGGGGGATAGCTGGAGAGACGTGACAAATCTCATTGACTAGACCTGGAAAACATTTTGAGACATTTCTATGTTGATTTTTGAGAAAACGGTTTTCAAAATGATTTTTTCCGGTTAATTATTTAACATGGTAAGTGGGTCGCATTTCAGGAAACTAGGTTTCCATTATTGTTTTGCCCTAATACACACTTCTGGAATGTAAATCTAAGTTTCAAATGTCATGAAATAAGCGAAAATCAGTTTCAATAATTCTATCTCAAGGTGACATTCGTGCGGGTGTGGAGGCAATAACCATTCGACTGTTGTCATACCCATACGGGTGTTGCTTATGCGTTTGGTTCAGATTTTGAAACACATAAAATTTTAAGATAACACCCATTCGAGTATTTTCAACACTCGTACAGGTGATGCGACACTGGTGTGGGTATTGTGACACCCATAGGTATTGCGACACCTGTGTGGGTATTGTGACACTCGTATGGGTGTTTCCCGACTAGATAAGTAGGGCAGGCTACCAACTCAGGGGATTCTTTGTTGATAGAAGGCATTCGCGAAAGTTGCTGATGAAGAGAAGCTTTACTAAATTCTTATTATGTGGATACAAAGTTCAAGGGGTACGGTTCCCACAGGAATTGCAAAAACCTGAAGAGAGCGGGTCCAACCTAATACGATATCCTTCTTTCACTAAATAGAAGTATTCATAGTCCAATCCATTATAATAAAAATCAAAGTTTTAGATAAAATGATGCATAAAATCACAAAAAAAGAGTCTATGCTTTTGGCTTCTTAGAAGTATTACCTTTGATGCATTAATCCCCCACTTGAGAGATTGAAAATCGGCTCAAAAAGGCTCCGATTAAACACCTAAATTTTAAAAACTCTGAAAATGGTTTCAAGCTCCTAATGTTATGGTTTTGGTGTTCGGATTAGTCTTTAATCCTATTAAAAACCTTAGTGAAGTGTTTTCCTAAGATTTCCAAACAATTTCAAGCCTAATAATGAAGACTGAAGATGAAAAAATTGAGGAAAAAGTTTGATTTTCTTTTCTCCTTTTCTTTCATTTTCTTCCTCTTTCTCTCTTAGTCAAAGTTGCCAGTCCTTTTTCTGATTTTAATGAGCTCTTTTATAGGTAAAAAGAGCCTATTTCATGTTAAATCCACCCCCTAAAATCCAAATTTGGAGTTCTAAGAAGAAATGGCAAGTTTTCTGCTTCTGCATGTGACACCTGTGCGAGTGTTAACATAAAACCCGTGTGGGTGTTGCTGCAACACTCGTGTGGGTGTTGTGACACCCCTGCGGGTGTTGTTTTTAGAATGCCTCCTTCTTCACCTGGGAATGTTTGAGGCTTAACATTTAGTCTATTGGAGCTTTGTTCTTGAATTGACTTCGACTCCTGCAGCTGTAGAAGGCTATAGAAGCAAATAACAACTTATTCATCATCGAAAACAGGAATTAAAATCCTGCACTCATAAGATGCCCCTTGTGTATCTAAATTCATGGTTTGCGGGTTTACCTTGTCCCATGAAAAATTTAAATGCACGATAAAAAGCGTTGAGAAAGAAAGGAGACTTATCTGCGCCTAGCTTTGGCTGAAGGACTTGGCTGCCCATTACTTTCTAGGCTCGTGTAGAACCGATTAACTTTTGGAGTCGTGTGGGACCTAATTAGAGTTGTGCTAGATTGATTACCTTTTAGAGTTGTGCTAGACTGATTGCCTTTTAGGGTCGTGTAGGACCGTTTACCTTTTAGGGTCATATAGGATTGGTTACCTTTTAGGGACGTATAGGATTGGTTACCTTTTAAGGTCGTGTAGGACTGTTTACCTTTTAGGGTTGTACAGGACCGGTTACCTTTTAGGGTCATGTTGGACCGGTTACCTTTTAGGGTTGTGTAGGATCATTCACCTTTTAGGGTCGTGTAGGAATGGTTACATTTTAGGGTCATGTAAAACCGTTCACCTTTTAAGGTCGTGTACCCTTTTAGGGTTTTGTAGGACTGGTTACCTTTTAGGGTTTATGTAAGACCATTTACCTTTTAGGGTCGTGCGAGACCGGTTACCTTTTTGGGTCGTGTAGGATTGGTTACCTTTTAGGGTTGTGTATGGCCATTTTATGGGATGTTGGATAAGTTGGTAAGTTATGGGATATGTACTTATTCCTTGATCGATTATTTTAGAAACAAAAATTTTTGCCCCTTCAATCAAGAATAAATACGAGTTGGGGTTAGTTATCTGATGTCGATTTAATGGCTATAGGGCATTAAATATGCATGATGTGCGTATTGATAATTTAGAAACGAGACTCCTTGCTCCTCCAGTTGAGAATAAAGATGCGCACGGTTTATCTTTTAATGTTCTTCTTTTGGCACACCTTGTATTACTGGGAAAAACCTTCCCACTGTACATCTTATTCCTGTAAATGTGATGGATATTCAAATGTATGTAAATGCATGTATGCATGTGTGCAAATTTAGATGCAAATATTCGTGGGCTTGACCTAGGCTGCCATCCTAGATTGAAATTCACTGATCATTCGCATAGGTTTGGTAGGAACCACTGTTGGGAATGCCCTAGTCCTAAGGCATTGGTCCTTGTTTTGTATTGTACATTTTGGATCTTTTAAGAGATTGATGTATTATACATTTGTGTTATAATATAAGGGCATTAATATATTTATTTTATATATTGTGTAATATTATAAATAGAGTATTCGATGGTCATATCTATATTCATGTTGGCAAGTGTCATGCACTTGGTAGTGAGACCATGGATAGGGTAACGATATAACTATAAAGCCATCCATAGTTTGTTCCAGTCATGGGAATGAATGGAGCCAAAGACTGTCATAACCTTGATTGTATGGCAGTGTCTTACCAGCTATAGAACATAGGTTGTCAATCAAGCTTATGGGTACATGTAATGGGACATGGTACCGGATAGATCCAATAAACGAAAATTCCACATGGTATAGTATCACAAGTGATTCTCATGTAGTAGTTATATTGGATCCTTTGACCTGACCATATTATGGTCTTGCATGTGAACTCACACACTTTGGTGTACAGTTAAAGGGCCTGTAACAAGGTGCCAAGTATGGGTACGTTCGGATATGCTAGTGAACATGGCAAGGTCATGAATATGTAAAAGGGAATGTCACTCAGTAATACACTGAAAAGATAACGTCGACCATTTGATGAGTGTGGCCACACCCAAACAAGTTGGAACTTGTTTGTGAGCATCAGTTCATTCGGGATCAAGTTAATGTCCGGACACGAAAGAGGGTGATGACATCATGCCTCCATGTTGGACACCGATATCAGTGACATGGGATATGTGTAGGGATTTTTCATGGAAAAAAACCGATTAAAGTGGAAACACACATCGTTTTTCTCAAATTCGTGACCTAGGAGCATTTGATGTGGAAATCAAAACAACAAAATTTAAATAGAGAAAGTTAGATTCTCACCAAGAGAGTCTCTTTTAGAGATGGCTGCAGAAACCAAAATTGAACTCCTCCACAATCCCGTACATAAACGGCTTCAGAGCGAGAACATGTGCTAGTGTTGGATCGTCGGAAGATAGGAAATTAGGGGCTGAAATTTTCTGCCTTGGAAGTGTGTTGCTGGTTGAAAATTATAGCTATGGTTTTATCCCTACTAGCTAAATTTCCCTTGTGAGAATTTAGGTCTTTAGGGTTTTCATTTTATGCAGGCTTTTCTCCCTGAAGCCCAACTCCGAAATTAATTATTTAGGGTTGGTATTAATTGCAAAATTAATTTTAATCTTTTATGTATGTGAATATATTATACAATATAATATATTACATGCTATTTTAAATTAAAATTAATTTGACCACTTAATTCAACCTGGAAATTAAAATTAGACTCTTCATAAAATTAAATACATGTAAACCTATACATATGAAATATTTCCACCTAGGAAATAATATCTTAAATTAATTCATTTGAATTAATTATAGGAAACCCAATGCAAATAGTAATTATATTATTTTTTATCAATCCAACTAAGCTATATAATATAACTAATAGAATCCTCTCTTTCAGTTGGTATACTCCAAGTATAGGGTTGATCCGTTATGTTCAAGCTCAGACATTCAATGTGTACGATCCTGTAGGCCCATCTTAGGTTGGCAGTGGGCCTATGGTCCACAGACTATAGGCAGGCTCTAGCAAGCCACTACAGGCCCCAATTAAGACAGAGATAGTAGTCTAACTGAAATCAAAACCCTGTAGTTTACACTTATATATCCCATGTCATTCAGTGTCCAAGATGGAGGCATGGTGTCATCACCCTCTTTCGTGTCCGGACATTAACTTGATCCCGAATGAACTGATGCTCACAAATAAGTTCCAACTTGTTTGGGTGTGGTCACACTCTTATCAGTTGCACTCATCAAATGGTTTTAGATATCTTCTTAGTGTATTACTGAGTGACATTCCCTTTTACATATTCATGACCTTTCCATGTTCACTGGCACATCCAAATGTACCCATACTTGGCACCCTATTACAGGCCCTTTAAGTGTACACCAAAGTGTGTGAGTTCACATGCAAGACCATAATATGGTCAGGTCAAAGGATCTAATATAAGTACTACACGAGAATCACTTGTGATATTATACCATGTGGATTTCTCGTTTAGTGGATCTATCCAGTGCCATGCCCTTCTACATGTACCCATAAACTTGGTTGACATTCCATGTCCAATAGCCGATAAGACACCACTGCACAACCAAGCTTATAATAGTCTTTGGTTCCTTTTCTCTATTCATGGTCTTACTGCCAAGTGCATGACACTTATCAACATGGATATGGATATGTCCATTGGATACTTTATTTTTAATACTTCACAAGGAATATAATAAACATATTAATGCCTTTATTAATTAACACAAATTATATAATACACAAGTCTCATAACAAGGTATAAAATGCCTCGAGACTAGGGCATACCCAACAATATGTAAGTTAAACTACAGGGCTATGACTTCTGTTATACTGCTGTCTCCATCTTAATTGGAGGCTGTAATGGCTTGCTAGAGTCCACCTACAGTTTATGGGCCATGAGCCCAGTTCCAACATAAAGACGGGCCCACAGGATCGTACACATTGAACGTCTAAACTTAAACTAAACAGGTCAACTGTATTCTTGGAGTATACTGACTAGAGAGGAGAAATTTATTGATTAAATTATAGATCAATTGGATTTAGCAAAAATGGTATAATCAATTAATTTTGGGTTTCATAGAATTAATTTGAGTAAAATTAATTCATGGATTTATTTCCCGGTGAAAATTTATATATATATAGTTTTATATGTATTTAATTTAAGTAAAGTCTAAATTAATTTATTGGGTCAATTTAATTAGGC
Organism: Euphorbia tirucalli; assembly: GCA_039660915.1. NCBI lineage: Eukaryota > Viridiplantae > Streptophyta > Magnoliopsida > Malpighiales > Euphorbiaceae > Euphorbia > Euphorbia tirucalli. The sequence continues at coordinate 23,344,043 of CM077632.1, forward strand.
AAATTAATTTTAATTCAAATGCTATGTGTTATATTATATAGTTTAATATGATAACATATATATGAAATTAAAATTAAATTGGAATTAAATTTTAATCCATACTAATTAATTGAGACATAGGGTTTTAAAGATATAAATACCCACTTAAATTGTGAAAAACCCTAACCCTATTTTTTTGTCTAAAAATTTCGGCCAAGAGAGCTTTCTTTAGAGGAAAAATTTCGGCCCCCCTTTGAATCCTCTCCTTGAATCGATCCTCTGCTAGCACGGGTTCTTACTGTATAGGCATTCGTGTGCTGGAACGTGGAGGGAATCTATCTTGGTTTCTACTGCCGTCTTTAGAAGAGACATACAAGGTGAGAATCATTTTCTTATCTTGTTAATTTTGTTGTTTTTTATTTCTATTGCACAAGCTCCTAGGATCTGATTTGAGAAAATCTAAATTAGGTTCTGCTGCCAACGGTTGATTTTCATTGGTATCAGAGCAGTGGTATCAGAGCAGGCTTATTATCCATAGAAATCCTTAACAGGATTGAATCCCTAGTTTTAAAATTTGGCATTTTATTTTGGGATTCTTGGTTTTAGGGTTTATGATTTTCATTGAATTTTTTTTTTAAATGGAATTGATTATTGCATATTGGTTATGTGTTATTAGATTTCTGTTTGCTATTCTGATTCTTGGTGGATTGTTGATTTTATTTTCTAATTTTTTTTTAAAAAAAATTAGGCTGTTTTCGGCTATGGGGCTGCCAGCGGCAGTAGCAGGCCGATGCTAGGCAGCGGTTGTTACTGCTAGGGCAGCATCGGGCCGGACCGGGTTTGGATTTGGTGAGTTTTCGTGGTCTAGGCTCAGTTTTAATTTTAATGGGCTTTAAAATTTTGTGTGTTCAAATTCTACAATTTAAATGCCCATGGTTTCTTGAATGAAATTTTTAATTGTGTTCATGATATATTAATTTGGATAATTAATATGGTGTAATAAAATTTGTTCGGTTTTTCTAGCATGATTAACCAAACATCGTAATTTGGATTCATGGTTTCCCAATTCTAGTGGGAGCAGTGTTTTGCCTGGTTTGGAAGCCCAAAGCCTGTTAAGGGTGATGGGCCTAATTGGTGATTTGTAAATAATAGCTAAGTACATAATTAATTGGGATTAATTTCATGCATTTTGACATGTGTTTGGATTGATGCTATTGGGCCTTTTTGAAGATGGGTTGTATTTTCTTTTTGGGTAAATATAGCCTGCGTGGCGTTTCTTTTTATGTAATTTTATTTTATTCTATTATTATAAAATGTTGTAAGAAGAAGCCCATTGGAGAGGCGAGCCCAGAGGGAGAGATGCCGGCTCACCTGACATTCTTCTAGTATAGGTTTACTAGAATTATATTAGGTTCTAATTAAGACCATATCAGTCCATCATTTATTTAATTATGCATTTATTTATTTATTTATATGTTTTATGCCATGATCCAATTCCAATTTCACCCGCTTTATGCATCTAAGCCATTATTAAAATTGAATCTAAACCTAATGGAAATTACTAAGTTACTTAAAAGTGCTTCCATCATTCAAAACCAACTCGAAGTGGGGACAGGCTAGTTGTAGACCATGCCCTCGCAGGATACACTAGAGTATTAGTTACTCTAACACTTGGATGGAGGTTTGGACTTAGCATGGGTAGTAGGATTTTCCTAGCCTTAAGCACAGATGGGTAAGTGCCAACAAGCCCATCAAATTGAGAGTCCCTAGGTTGGGATTGGATAGCATTCCTACCCAAATAATCAAGGTATAGTTTTTCTAGGCCCTCGTCTGGCCAGATCTTGATGAAATATAGATCTCGGCGCATTAGTCCAACAACTTGACTTAATTAATAACTTGGATTCATTACTAATTAATTATGGGAAAAACAACTAAGACCTTTATTAATACTCTTTTATTTTTCTATATAGTAATCAAATGGCAAATAATAATACTCTATCACTGCGTTCGCTCCTCAAGAAGGACGAACTTTCTGGGCCAATTTCCTAGATTGGTCTAGGAACTTAAGAATAGTTCTTAGGTAGGAATCTAAGGAATATGTATTAGAGAGAGATGTACCGCCTGCACCTACTGGGCAAAATTCACCTGCTCCATAGTTAGAGGAAAACGAGGTGAATGTCAGGGACAACCGCGATGTGAGATGCCTGATGTTGGCATGCATGGTCCCTGAGCTATAAAAGCAGTTCATGGACCAGCAAGCCTTTGCTGTGATAACAACTTTTAATGAGATGTTTCAGGAGCAAGCCCGTCAAGATGAAGGCATTCAACTCCTACCGGATGGGGGCTGGGACATCTGTGAGCGCTCATATGCTTAAGATGAAGGGCTATTTGGATTTTTTTGCTCATCTCGGCATGCCTATCTTGCAAGAGTTGGTGATTGACACGATCCTAGCGTCCCTGCCGAACTCGTATGATTAGTTCATCCTAAACTATAATATGCAAAGGATGAACTGCACTATTAGTAAGCTGCATGGAATGTTCAAGCTCGTAGAATGGTTGATCAAGAAGACTCTGCCAGTACTTCTGGTCAATAAGGGGAACCCTCCTCTTGTAAAGGGCAAGGCAAAGGTGAAAGCCAAGGCCAAAGCTAAGAAAGCTACGGCTAAAAAGGCTAAGGCCAAGCCCAAGGCCGGTCTTGAGGATTTCTGTTTCCAGCGCAAACAGGCGGGATACTGGAAGAGTAATTGTCCCCAGTTGGTGGGAGAGCAAAAGAAGAGCCAGGACGGGTCTTCATCAGGTATATATGTCATAGACATAAACCTCACTATTTCTACATCTTTGGTATTGGTACTAGATGTGGTTCTCACATTTGTTGCAATGTGCAAGGACTTAGGAATAGGAGATGATTGGGATCTGGAGAGGTGGACTTGCGTGTCAGAAATAGAGCAAGGGTAGACACCATAGAGATCGGTGAGGTACCACCTAGTGATGCCTAGTGGATTAGTTTTAATACTGGAATAATGTTATTTTGTACCTGTAATATGTAGGAATATTATTTTTATTTTAGTTTTGGATATTTCTAGACGTAATTTTACTATTGGAAATGGTAGAATAAGTTTATCTAGAGAGGGATTATTTTATGGAGATGCTGTGTTGAATAATGGCCTATATGTCCTGGATTTAAATGAAACTAATCATGTCTATAACATAAATCCCAAAAGGGTTAAGCCTAAGGACATAATCTTATCTACCTTTGGCATTATCATTTAGGCCACATAAACAAGAAACGCATAGCTAGGCTTCACAAAGATAGAATCCTAGAGTCATTTGACATGGAGTCACTTTATATATGCAAATCATGTTTACGTAGTAAAATGACTAAAGCACTTTTTGACAAGAAAGCTGAAAGGGCTACTGGCTTGTTGGACCTAGTACATTCAGAAGTACATTCAGACGTATGTGGGCCCATAAGCATAGCTACCAGAGGTGGACATCTGTACTTCATCACTTTCACAGATGATTTTAGCAGATATGGCTATGTCTATATGATGAAACACAAATCCGAGACTCTTGATAGGTTCAAGGAATTTACGAACGAGGTACAGAACCAACTAGATAGAAATATAAAATCCCTTTGCTCAGACCGAGGAGGCGAGTATATGAGCCTAGCATTTGATTCATACTCGAGAGAGCATGGACTCATTCCATATCTCACTCGTCTAGGAACACCACAATGGAATGAGGTGTTCAAAAGGAGGAATAGGACCTTGTTAGACATGGTCCGCTCAATGATGAGTCATGCCTCTCTCCCAATAACATTCTGGGGATATGCTCTTGAGACAACAACTCTCATTTTGAACAATACTCTGACTAAGGCTGTGGAAAAGACCCCATACAAAATATGGATGGGCAAGTCTTTGCTACAGATTTAGGGTTATGATGCATATGTCAAGAGATTGATTAGGGGCAAACTAGAAATCAAGACCGACAAATGCTTATTTGTGGGCTACCCTAGGGAAACCAAAAGGTATTGCTTTTACAACCCTGCTAAGAATAAGGTGTTCATGGCATGAAAGGGGGTCTTTCTCGAAAAGAATTTTATTTCCAAGAAAGATAGTGGGAGTAATGTTGAACTCAGGGAAGTTCAAAGCACACAAGCTCCTGAAAAGGATAACACAGAGACTAGGAAGGAGCTTCCAAAGGCAAAAGCACGAACCTAGGTCATACAAGAACCTAGAAGGTCTAGTAGGGATCGTCGAGAACCTGAGAGGTAAGGAATTCTTGTAACCGATGATCACACTCTTCTCGTCTTTGATGAGGAAGAGCCCAAAACCTACCAGGAGGCCATTGATTGCCTGCAATTTGCTAATTGGCATAAAGGCATGGAGGCAGAAATGTAATCTATGTACGATAATCAGGTTTGGAACCTGGTTAATCCACCTCCGGATGCTAAGGTCATAGGTTGTAACTGGTGCTACAAGCTGAAGGCCGATAACACCTTCAAGGGGCGGCTGGTTGCAAAAGGTTTCAGATAAGTCCATGGAATAGACTATGATGAAACCTTCTCACCAGTTGCTATTCTTAAATCCATAAGGATCTTGTTGGTCATATCCGTTTGGTACAACTATAAGGTCTGGCAGATGGATGTTAAAATTGCTTTCCTTAACTAGAAGCTACTCAAGGATATGTATATGACACAACCTGAGGTTTTCGTTGATCCAAAGCATCCTGGAAGGGTTTGCAAGCTTCAAAGATCCATTTATGGATTGAAGCAGGCATCCTGAAGTTGGAATCTTTAATTCAATAAAGCCATAAAGGTTTATGGCTTCATACAGAATCAAGATGAGCCTCGTGTATATAAGAGGATTAGTGGGAGCATCGTCACTTTTTAGTGTTATATGTGGACAGCATCCTTTTAATTGGAAGCGACATACCAACACTGCAAGGGGTTAAGCAGTGGTTATGTAAGTGCTTCACAATTAAGGACTTAGGGGAAGTTGAGATGATCCTAGGGATCAGGATCTACAAGGATAGACCCAATTGGCTTCTAGGCCTAAGTCAAGCTATGTAAATAGAGATTCAACATGGATAAGGCTAAGAAAGGTTTCTTACCAATGAACCATAGGCTGAAACTTAGTAAGAAGAACTGTCCTAAGATAAGGAAGGATAGGGACAACATGAAGTTCGTTCAATATGCATCAGCTATAGGATCAATCATGTACTCCATGCTATGTACAAGACCTGATGTTGCCTTTGCACTAAGTACGATGAACTGATACCAGCAGCATCCTGGCGAGGACCACTGGAAGGCTGTCAAAACAATCCTGAAGTACCTTAACCGGACTAAGGATAGCTTCTTAGTGTATGATGGTCAGAAAGAGCTATCAGTGACTGGGTACACTGATGCAAGCTTCCATACCGACCAGGACGAGTACCAGTCATAGTCTAGGTACGTATTTTTACTAAATGGTGGTGCTATCAGCTGGAAGAGCTCGAAGCAGCTGACTATCATAGACTCTACTACAGAGGTTATGTACATTGCAGCGTGTGATGCAGCTAAGGAAGCTGTGCGGATAAGGAAGTTTATCATTGAGTTGGAAGTAGTACCAACTATCCAGGATCCAGTTGATATCTTCTGTAACAACAACGGGGCTATTGCATAAGCTAAGGAACCTCGGTAACATAAGAACATGAAGCACGTACTCAGGAAGTTTCACCTCATATGAGAAATCACCGAGGAGGGTGACTGTCACATCCGTGTCCTATATTTCTAGGATTATTACCCCAAGTTTAATTTTACTAATTAGTTATTTTATCACTAGAGTATTAATTTTTTTTAGAGGGGTGTGATTAGTGAGACAATTTGGTGTGCTTTGGAGAAATTAATTTTTGTAGGGTGGAAAGTTGAATAAGGAAAATACTAGGAGGACCAAAAGTGATATTATTACTCTATAAATATAAGGATTTCTGGTGGAAATTTCGTGGAAATCAATTTCACTTTCTTCTTCTTCTTTTCCTTCTTCATTTTTCTCTCCTTTGTTCTTCATTTCTATTCTGCCCAGTTTTACTAAAATCCGATTTACCAGAGTTTGAACCGTCGGATTGCCACCAAATTTTAACTGCAGCTTCTAGACTCATAGTTCTTCATTCTGAACGGTGGAGATTGGATTTAGAGACCCAGAAATGCATTTCGTATCTGGGCAGATTTAGGGAGATTTCTTGATCCTTGGTTGTTCCTTTTCATTTTTCTTGTTCAAGTAAGTGATTATCAACTACCCTTATGATTTTAAGTATATTTATATAGTTATATCAAGGTATTCATACTTTGATTTTCCAGATTTTATAATTAGGGTTCTTGGGTAGAAAATTTTTAAATTTGGGGATTTTGTGAATTGAATTCTTAAATGATGATTTGAAGTTATTTTTATGATGATTATGTATATGCATGTGTTTTCCCTATAATTGCAGAATTATTTCTTGATATACATGTATATATATATAAATATATTTTTGTAAGATATGATTTTGTAAAGTGAAGAAATCAAAGTGTGTTTGATTATGTTGAAAATGGGTTGTTGAACCCGGAAATGTGATTTTGAGAAAGTTTGGCTTATATGAAGTGGTTTTGTATGAATTCTAGTTTGATGTTGGAATTGAAGTGTTTTGGTATCCATCTAGAGTGATTCGGTTTGGTGGTTTTATTTGAAGACCATATCTAGTGAGAGATATGGCCTGTGTACACAGCTTAAAGACCTAATCGGGTATGGCAAAGAAGTGTTGGGTAAGACCATGCGGGATTAGGCAACGTAAGAGATATCTCGACTTTATTGTGATTATTGATTATGATTCGATGGGGATGAACTCTAGATTGGATACAATTTGTTTTGGAATGGATGATTTGGAATTTACTATGTGTTTCTTATGATTTGGGAATTTTATGAAACGATATAATTTTATTTCTATTTATGTGGTAAGATATTTTTGCAATACATCATTGTTGGATAAAAACATTTGTTGGATTTTGGTATTTTATACATCGTTGTTGGATAAAAACATTTGTTAAGCTTGATTTAAAAATAGTTGATTTTGGTAAAAGCAAAATATACATATATAGCTATTTTGAGTAGGATTATTTTATGTAGTTGACAATTGCTTATTGAGATTTTTGTCTCATTTTTCTTTAAATGTTTTTATTGTTTTTAGGCGAAGAGGAAGTAGGTACCGAGGAGGGTACTATTCGCTAGGGGAGGTTCGGAAGTGGCCACGGATTATCAGTCGTCACTAGGGTATTGCATTGCATGATGAGCATGAATCTATTACTTTTGTTTTGTATGAACGTTATTTCCAAAAATGTTATTTTGGATTGAAATATGAAGCAATGTATTTATATATTCTAAATGTCAACATTTTCAGTATGAAATTTAGAACTTAATATATGTACTCCTCTTTGACTCTTTATTCATTATCATTAAATTTTTTGTGAGACACTACCTTGGCTTAGGCGCCCGCCAAAGTAATGCCTCACCGTCACGCTGCGGCCGGTCGGGGCTGGGTGTGACAGTGACATTTCATTACACAGAGTGACACCGAGGATAATGTCGCAGATCCTTTGACCAAGGTGCTGGCTCAGCCCAAGCAGGAGGATCATACTAGATCTATAGGGATTAGGCCCATGCCTAGATGGAACTAGTGCAAGTGGGAGATTGTTAGGAATGCCCTAGTCCCAAGGCATTGGTCCTTGCTTTATATTTTACATTTTGGACCTTTTAAAAGATTGATGTATTGTACATTTATGTTATAATATAAAGGCATTAATCTATTTATTCTATATCTTGTGCAATATTATAAATAGAGTATCCGATGGTCATATCTATATCCATGTTGGCAAGTGTCATGCACTTGACAGTAAGACCATGGATAGGGTAATGATATAACCATAAAGCCATCCATAGGCTATTCCAGTCATAGGAATGAATGGAACCAAAGACTATCATAACCTTGATTGTATGCCAGTGTCTTACCGGTTATAGAACATGGATTATCAATCAAGCTTATGGATACATGTAATGGGACATGGTACTGGATAGATCCATTAAATGAGAAATCCACATGGTATAGTATCACCAGTGATTCTCGTGTAGTACTTATATTTGATCCTTTGGCCTGACCATATTATGGTATTACATGTGAACTCACACACTTTGGTGTACAACTAAAGGGCCTATAACAGGGTGCCAAGTATGGGTACATTCAGGTGTGCCAGTGAACATGGTAAGGTCATGAATATGTAGAAGAGAATATCACTCAGTAATACACTGAGAAGATATCATAGGCCACTTCATGAGTGCAACTGATAAGAGTGTGGCCACACACAAACAAGTTGGAACTTGTTTGTGAGCATCAGTTCATTCAGGATCAAGTTAATGTCTAGACACCAAAGAGGGTGATGACACCATGCCTCAGTGTTGGACACCGATATCAATGACGTGGGATATGTAAGTTAAACTACAGGGCTATGACTTCCGTTAGACTGCTGTGTCCATCTTAATTGGGAGTTGTAATGGCTTACTAGAGCCCACCTATAGTCTATAGGCCATGGGCCCACTGCCAACATAAAGATGGGCCCACAGGATCGTATACATTGAACGTCTGAGCTTGAACTAAACGGGTCAACTGTATACTTGGAGTATACTGACTGGAGAGGAGAAATTTATTGATTGAATTATAGATCAATTGGATTGATAAAAAATGATATAATCAATTAATTTGGGTTTCATATAATTAATTTGAGTGAAATTAATTCATGGATTTATTTCCTAGTGGAAATATTATACATATATAGGTTTATATGTATTTAATTTAAGTAAAGTCTAAATTAATTTATTGGGTCAATATAATTAGGCCAATGAATTTAATTCAAATGCTATGTGTCATATTATATAGTTTAATATAATAACATACCTATGAAATTAAAATTAAATTGGCATTCAATTTTAACCCATACTAATTAATTGAGACCTAAGGTTTTAAAGATATAAATACCCACTTAAATAGTGAAAAACCCTAACCCTATTTTTCTGTCTAAAAATTTCAGCCAAGAGAGCTTTCCTTAGAGGAAAAATTTTGGCTCCCCTTTTGAATCCTCTCCTTGAATCGATCCTCCGCTAGCACGAGTTCCTGGTCTATAGGCATTCGTGTATGGGAACGTGGAGGGAATCTATCTTGGTTTCTACAGCCGTCTCTAGAAGAGACATACAAGGTGAGAATTGTTTTCTTATCTTGTTAATTTTGTTGTTTTTGATTTCTATTGCATAAGCTCCTGGTATCGAATTTGGGAAAATCTAAATCAGCTTCCGTTGCCAACGATTGATTTTCGATGACAAATCCCTTACAACCATTTTGTCTCGAGTATTGAGAGGCTTATGGATGAAGTTCTAGTGACGAAAATATTTCACCTTGAAATAGTGAATTTGGGCTCGAAGCTTACTACTGCGATGGTTTTCAGGTCCAATCACTGGTTTGTTTTTGGTGCAGAGTAGTGCAAAGGGTGTCCCTCTAATGGCTGCTACTGGGTGACAACATTGTGCCCATTTTTGGTTGTTAGATGATTAATGGACGCCCCTTGTTAACTATTAGATGGTTACTACATGCTCCTTATTGTCTATTATTAGGGATGAATGAGTCTATATTGGCTTATCAATAGCTTTAATATGGCTTAGACATACTTCTGGGAATGGGATACACTTCAACCTTTACCTTGGACTGCCTTTTTTGATTTTCAGTTTAGCAAGCTGCTATATCCTTTTCCTGATTTTCTAGCTATAAGACCTAAGAATGCCTTTTATTGCTTAATGCCGGGGATGAGTGAGCTTGACATTTGCTTGCCAATGGTTCAAAAGGATTGAGATTTATCCTGATGTGGTCATTAGGGATGAGTGTGGACCATTGGGGATGAGTGGTCTCTTGTTGGTGCTGATGGTCTATTTCTGGATTTCGGTTTTTCTCAGATACAACATGCTTGGATACAATGACCTACTGATGGATATTTATATGCAATGGCATAACATATGCAGTATGAGCATCAAAATGAAAAATCAAACATGCATAAAATCATTACGATGCAACTAGAATGAGTGCAACAGGGAAATCAAAAGTGACTTTGACTTTGAGAATCATCCTCGCTTGTTACCAACACTTCCTTTCGGTTTTCCATGTTGGAGATTTTCTCTCGGAAGATTTTCTCTTTGTGATAAGCCACTTTAAGTCCGAAGATTTCATTTGCTTGTTGGATAGGTGGTCCTGAAATGAATTATCTGGCTAAGTTGACTTCTCTGTGTTGTTCAATCTTAGGTTTGGAGACTATGCCTTGATATATTCTTTAAAGGTCATGGGGACATTGTCCCTAATGATATCAAATGGTTCATCCTTTATCTGTTACGAGTATTAGGAACTTGTATTTGGGTGCAAAACACTTTTCTAGATGTGGTTTGCTACGTATTGTAACCTGTAGGTGGAACTTTTCATGTAATGACATAACATATGCATATTGAATATCAAAATAGGATATAAAACGTTCATGACATAATGAATATGGGTGCATTAGGAAAAGTCAAACTGTGGCTTCAACTTTGATCAATGTCTTTTCTTGTTACAAACATGTCCTCTCGGTTTTCCACGTTAGAGATTTTTACTCTCGTTTTTTTAGGTAGTATCCATGTGGATTGATGCATGTTGTTTTGATGTCTTTCATCTTAGGCTCTCCCTCTTTCTGAGATTTATTCTTGGATTTGCATTTTTGATTATCCCTTCGAGGCAATGCAGAGTTTACTTTGATGGTATTTCACTTGTCGCTCTATTGACTTGGCATGTGTAGGACTATATTTCTTGAGCAGTCTTCAGAATTTGAGCAGTAATTGCTCTTTCACTATTCACTCTTTGAATGAGCGTTGTATGATAATCCTTTGGTTTTTGGTACTTGGATATCAAATTTTCTTTTCATTATTTGTGTTATCCGGGTCTCATTTAGACTCCATTATTTTTGCATTGGGTAAGTGCAACCATCTTAGGTCATGTTCCATATGGTGAAAAAAGAAAAGTGGATGAGGCAATGTGGATGACATTGTTCTAGGTTCGAGCTTGAGAAAGAAAATGGGTTAATAGAGCAGCATAGATGAAGTAGCCCAGTAATTTAGGTGAATTAAAGAAGATGGATTAATAGGACGACATAGATGACGGAGCCCTGAAATTTAGGTGAATTAAAGAAAATAGGTTATAAGGCGACATAGATGATGTAGCCTCAAGATTCAGGCGTAAGAAGAAAAGGTTTTTTTTCTCTAATGTGTGGGGAAGCACGATAGGGGTTATCTAAGCACTCACATATTGATGAGATTTGGTTGATTTAAGGGATAAATTGAAGGTGACTTTGATAGGGAAGTGAGGCTACATGTCGGGATGCAACTAGTGTCAAGATCCGTTAACTTTTAGTGACAAGGATCTCAAATTGCGAGTCGATCAATCATGTAAGCATTGTCTTCTACTGGTTGAATGACACACAGGGATACTGTAAGTGCCAGAATTTTACTCCCTAAAAAAAAAAAAAGAACAGTCGTACGACTTTACTGCAATCGTGCGACTGTAATCAAACTACAGTGGTACGACTATAGGATCATGGCAGGTGAGCCAGCCCATACCCTAAAAGCTGAAAAATCAGGAAAGAAAGGGGAGAGGAAAAGAGAAGAGATGGAGAGCTTTTGGGGGGGAGATCTCAGAAAATCTGAGAGAGCAAGAAGAAAAGAGACAAGGAAAAGAAAGGGAAAAACTCATCTTCAAGGATCCCTAAGCATTTGGAAATTTTTTAGACCCAAAGTCCCTAACCCTAACTTAAGGAGAAAAGTGCGAATTTTAGTGGATTGGAGTGATGCCAGGGGTCAATCCTACGGTGGACGAACGCCAAAAAGGTTACCACTCTTTCTCCCTTCTGTTTATGAAGCTTTCTGGGTGATTGGTGTGATTTTGTGCGTTTTTGTTCAACTTTTTGTGTTTCCGCTTCTGGAAATCAAGAACAATCGTGCGACTGTTCTTGGGTTTGATGAATAGTCATACGACTGTATTTACAGTCGTACGAGTGTTCTTGGTTTCCAGATGATTTTCTTTCAGTTTACTTCAAATAAAATTTTGGTGAAATCCTGAGTTTGGACTGCTTACAGTCGCACGACTGTAACGTATTTCCAGAATCAGAATTTCCCTTTTGAGCTATAAAAATTTCCAAAAATCCATAAAAATTCAGAAATTCAGAAAATCACCAAAAATGAATTTTGTTGTGTGCATTCACGACCTTAGATTCAATTTTCAGTAAAATTGCATTTAGAACAATACCACGACGGAGACCCGATTCTCCCGAAAACCGACCCACCTCACATGTAAAAATGCATGTAAACCGGCAAAAACGTTTTCAAAACAATTTTCTCGCAAAATCAAAATACAGGGATGTTTCAAAATGTTTTTCAGGTCTAATCGAGCCGGCTAGCCGAGCCGACCCTGTTATCCCCCTATACGTATGTTCCCGAATTCTAAATTCCCAATTCTGTCATGTTTGAGTCCTATTTGTGGTGTGCCGTATATTGTGCTAACCTTTGTTTTGCAGCTTTTATTTTTATTTTTATTTTATATGTATTTAATAGAATTAATCGTGTATTTTAGGCGATTGTAATATTTTTAGATAAATCGTGTATTCTAGGTGTTTGTAAAAGTGAGGCGAGTGTTTTTATTTTTTATTCGATTGGGTTGTAAACCACTTAAATATTCATTACTTTACTTTTATTTTTGTAATACCTGTATACGCACTGTATGTCTATTTATTTCAATAAAATTGACTTTTAGAATTATGAAATACCGTCTATGAACATTGGCCAATTTTATTTTAATTAGACACGAAATAAGGGACTTGTCTGGACCCAAATCTCTGGATAGTGTAGCGGCTGTTCGTCCAGTTCAGCTGCATTATAAATTTCCCAGTTGAGCTGAGCCAGGTGGCGACTCCTACAATATTCATTAAGACTTAGGTTTCGGTTCTTTTAAGAGTTAATTCCATTTTTTCCAAAACGAATTTCCATTCTAAAAACCCCACGCGAGGGAGGGACCCGCCCGAAATCGAGGCGCCCCTTCCGAAAGGGAGTCTCACGTTCCGTCAAAAACGTCATCCGCTCACATATACCATCCTTATTATTATTATTATTATTATTATTATTATTATTATTATTATTATTATTATTATTTCTTTATCTCTCTCTCAATCTCAAGAAAGAAACCTGATCAAAGCCATAACCACTTTTTTAGTTTTCCTGTTGCACTAAAATTCATGCATTCAAATGTCATGTGTGTTTAATATGCCTTTTTAGATAAACAGTGCATGTGTAATATCATGCACACATGAATGCCATATGGACAGGATAATAATGATGCACTACAATCACAAACTGCTTCAGGGTTTTACAACATGATGACGATGAAGGTGGCCCGATTTTCACACAAGCTGGAGATTCCATGAGTTCAGAGTTTGGCTTTGGAGTTTTAGCATTGGGTACCCTTCTTGGATGATGACTTGGGGCTGGAGTTTCATCTGGCGTTTGCTTTTGGGGTTCAGATTTGGAGTTTTAGATATAATGGCTCTTGGCTCGAAATAGTTTTTTTTAGTAAGTTTGGTTTTCTTAAGATGCATGCCTGTGGCTGATTGTTTAGGCATTAAACTAAAGCTCTAGAGTGGGGTTCTTACTCCTTCTCACTTGTTACCAATGACAACACCTTGGACTGTAGTTCATCAGGGTCGCAGGTCTTAGTTTCTTAATTGATTAATGACCCGATGGAGGTGCTTTCATGCCATGTTTATTTATTTATCTCACAAATTCACTTTTCAAGAAAGAATTTGATCATAGCTTGATTCACTTTTATGTTACTTGTTGTACTCAGATCAATGTCATGCACCTTAATGTTATGCGTGTTGGATATGTTTTTTCAGATGATCAAATGCATGCATAATGCCATTTACATGGAAACATCACACGAGAAAGAGAATAACAAATTGCATTCAAAATAAGCTGTTATGGGGTTCAATCTTAGCACAATACACGACAAAAAAATCTCCCTACAAGCAGGGAATCTTTGAAAGGTGTTGATTAAGAGAATTTGGTTATTTTCTGATTGGTCACGACTTCTACCCCAGCACTATTGCCCTACTATTCTTTTCATCAAGTCAGACCCTATAGTCTTTGTCATACTCTTTCTGGCAGGAAGTCTGAGGAGTTTCTTTGATTGCCACAGATCGCCTACCAGGGTTAAATGGCATTTCCAATTTCCCCTCGCTGATTAGGTTTTGAATCTCATCTCTCAAAAGTAGGCAATCATTGGTTTAATGGCCTTTCGCCATATGATAAGTGAAGAAATTATTTTTATCGATTTCTACTGGCACCACAAATGTTCTGATACTCTGCAACAGATCCTCCTTTTGCATTTGGCAAATAGTTTACTTAACAAGTCGGCCTAGGGAGAGTTGACTTTCCCGCTACCCTTGGTAGGTGGACTTTGGATGTATTAAGGAACAGCATTGGTTTGGACACTGATCTTGGGTGATTCTTTTAGTTCTAACTCACTGGTAAACCCTTGCACATCCTTTTGTAGCTGATAACCTCCATTGGTGTTGGTGTGCCATAGTCCAAAGGCATTGGTTCTTGATTGTATTATACACTGTATGCGAATATTTTCTATTGTACATTGTGTTAAATAAAGGCATTTAATCTATTTATTTGTTTTTTTATGCAATTTAATAAACAGAGTATCCATTGATTATAGCCATACTCATGTTAACTAATGTAGGTCATTAGCTATTGAGACCGTGAGTAATGTTAAAGTTATAATCATAAAGTTGTCCCGGTACTAATCTAATCATGGGAATGAATAGAGCTAAAGACCAGCACGCACTTGACTAGATGGTAGTGTTTCACTGACCATTGGACATGGAATGTCAATTAAGTATATGGCTACATGTTAGGTTACATGGTACTGGACTAATCCGCCTCGAGAACGCCTCATGGTTCGATGTCATAGGTGTTTCTCAAGTAGTTCTTGATATTATCCTTAGACCCGATTTCACTATAACATGACATGGGATCTCATACACTTTAATATACGCCTAATAGGCCTGTAATAAGGTGCCAAGTATGGGTATGTTGGATGGGCTGGTGAACATGTTGATCTTGATAGTTAGTTAACGGAATTGCCACTAAGTGTCCCCTGAGATGACATCATTGGACACTTTATGAGTGAGATTGATAAGTGTATGGCCATGCCCGAATAAGTTGGGATACTTATTCGCGATCATCAGTCTACTCAGAATCAAGGAATGAATAAGTGTAGAAGAGATTGACTAGAACCATGCCTCTTCCTTATACATCGATCTAAGTTGGCAAGGGATATACAAGAATACTACCGGGTTTTGTTTCACATGAGATTGTTAGTCTCTGTCTTAATTGGGGGCTGTAATGGTTTGCTAGATCTCACTTACAGTTTGTGGGCCCTGGGCCCACTGCCAACATAAAGACGGACCCACAGGATCGTACACATAGAACAGCTGAACTTGTGATAAATCGGATATGTGCACACTGGGTGTACTTAGAATGGAAACTCAGTTAATTAAAGTAATGACAATAGATTTTGTCAAAATTAATTCAATTAATATGAAAGAGAAATTGATTATATTTGATCAATTAATTACAGTATGTAAATAATTAATTAAATATATTTTTCTTGGTGGAAAATTAAATACGCAGGTTGTGTTTATTTAAGGTCGGATTAAATTAAATTTGGGTTAAATAAATTTAATCAGTTGGATTTAATTAAGTCAATTGGAATTTTATTATATGGTTTAATTTAATTCTAATTACATAAATTAAATTAATTGATTGAATTAAAAATTTAACCTAAAGTTAATTTAAAACCTAATTATACAAGAGTATAAAAGGGGAGCCTTAAGTCTATTTCTCTAACCCTAGCTATGAGAGGACGACCTTTTTAAAAGACGGGACAAACGCTATGAAGCGAACCGGTGAAAAACGTTTTGGTTCGTTTTGGTTTTGGTGGAAAAAGCGGGTTTTGTTTATCTTGAGTTAGGAAAATCATGGATTTGATTTGGAAATTCCTTCGTAGAAAACATTTTCCCCGTTTTAACTTAAAGATCTCGAAACTTAAATCCCGAGATCAGTGACAGAGTCACCACCCATATCAACTCATCCGGGAATTCCAGTACAGCTCCCTACCGAGGACAGACTACTGTACCTAATCCATAGATTTAGGGTTCGGGCAAGTGACTTACTTTAACCTCTAGCTGATTTCACTTTCCAATTTATATTACCATATCAAATTTGCTTTATTATCTTTTTCTAACCCCATTTTATTTAATTTAATCAGCCGATGCTAAAGTAAAAATACAGAAAATAAATTGCAGAAAAATAAAGCATACATCCAAAATATACAAGAAAATAGTAGAGGCCGATTGTACAACCAAATCGAATAAAAGATAAAAACCCTCGTCCTCACATTATAGTCGCCTAAGTACACGAGGATCTAAAAATTACAACCGCCTAAAAATACACGAAATAATCTATTAATTACAGCAAAAATAAAAATAAAAATAAAAGCTGTAAAACAAATTGGTTAGTATAATTTATATTGCACACATAGATAGGACTCAAATAGGACAGAATCGGGAATGTAGGAAATGGGGGCATGCATTTAGGGCGGTAACGGGGTTGACCTGACAGGTCGGATTGGTTAGACCTGGAAAACGGTTTTGAAACGCCCTGTAATTTTTGTGCTGGAAAAACAATTTTTGGAAAACATTTGGCTCAGTTACATGCAAATTTCCATTTTTGTGGGTCTGTTATCCTAGAATCGAGGGTTTCGTTCGTGTGGGTTCCTAAATACACAATCCATCTAGGGTCCGAAGCGCAATAAACACACCAAAAATATTTGTGAAAATACCGTTTTATTCGTTTTCAATATTTTGTGGGGGTTTTATAGGATTTGGGGGTCCGCTAATGCTGAACTACATATCCAATTTGGATAAAATAACCCCAAAACTTAGAAAATAAAACACCGAGAAAAACCAAAAACCCTAATATCTGTACGCATAGAAATTCAAAAACTAAAATTTTATAACATACGAATGAATTTGGGCCGAAATCGATCACAACTGAAAGCGCAAAATGGAAAACGAACTGTTTTTGGCTGATCGGGATGATTTGAAAATCTGTCCCTACAGAACCAGAGCTGCCCGGCTCTGTTCATCATGAACATAGCCGCCCGGCTCTATTCGGGCAATCCGAACAAAGAAAACGCACAGAAAAAGCAATGCAAACAGGTTTAAGGCCTCTCACAATTTACTTTGGTGCTGTTTTGATGCTTTGAACTCCAAGAAATGGATTGAAAAGCTTGGAATGTGTCTGCGAACTCAATCGGATGAAAACCACAATGATCCGAAACAAGCTGAAACGAATCCGAAATGATCCCGAATCAATGAGCAAAGGTTAAGCCACTTGTGTTTAATGTTTTTAGATTGATTTTAAGTCTTAACTTTTGTGTTTGGTTCACCTCCTTGCTTAGAATGTCTCGGCCTCTCCCTTTCTTTTTTCTCTGCTTCTCTTTTCTCTCTGTGTCTTGAAAATTTTTTTTCTGTCTAAGAGATGAAAAAGCCTCCTCTTTTCCTTTGATTTTATTCTCTTCCTTTTATACTCTCCTCTCATATATCATTTCGAACATTAAATGGCGGCCTAACTTTCTGATTTTGCCTAAATTCCCTTCTGCCGAGCCAAGTTGCTCTGCTTTGTAGAGCAACTTGGCTCACCCACTAGAGCCATACGGCTCTAGTTTGTACTAAAGCTGTACGGCTCTAGCAAGAGCCGGGGCAAAATTTCGAAAATCGGGCGCGCACGCTAAACCCTAGAAACCACTCGGGAGACCTCTATGGGGATTTTGGATTACGGATAGCTTGGTTTTCAGGATGTTTGAGAAACTCCATGCAATATTCCATCACTTTCAAGTCCGGTTCGTGTCCGTCCATTTGACAGGGAACACAGGAATTCTCATCATAGAGGTCGGGAAAACCAGGCGCTTACAGCTGCCCCTCGCGTGATCAAATTCAATACCCGATAACCTGTCTAGGTTACTTGAGGGGAATTTAAGAACGCGAATTGAAGCACCGTAAGTGGAAGGAAAGAAAGACATACCTGAATTGCAGCTGATCTGGGCCTGACATCGGGTTTATGTTACGCGCGACGGATCTGCTGAAGTTTGGGGTGGAAGCAAATCTGAGCTTGACATTGGGTTTAGGTTACCCGCGACGGATCTGCTGAAATTGAGAGGTGGAAGCAAATCTAAGCCTGACACCGGGTTTAGGTTAGCCACGGCGGATCTGCTGAAGTTAAGAGGTGGAAGCAAATCTAAGCCTGACACTGGGTTTAGGTTACCCACGATGGATCTGCTGAAGTTTGAATGGAAGAAAATCTAAGCCTGACACTAGGTTTAGGTTAGCCACGATGGATTTGTTGAAGTTGAGAGGTGGAAGCGAATCTAAGCCTGACACCCAGTTTAGGTTACCCGCGACGGATCTACTAAATTTTGAATGGAAGCAAATCTAAGCCTGACACTGGGTTTAGGTTACCCGCGACGGATCTGCTGAAGTTGAGAGGTGGAAGCAAATCTAAGCCTGACATCGGGTTTAGGTTACCCACGACGGATCTGCTGAAGTCAATATGGAAGAAAATCTGAGCCTGATACAGGGTTTAGGTTACCCGCGGTGGATCTGCTGGATTCCTGAGGATTTTTGAAGTTGCATAGGTGATACGTATTTATTCCTTGATCGATAATTTTAGAACAAAAAAGTTTTCCCCTTCGATCAAGAATAAATATGGTTTGATTGACATGCCCCTGAATGCTTGAGATGCTGAGGCTTAGGTCTGTCCGACTTTGACTTGTCTCTTGAGACCTAATGGATGCACCAGTGTTAGACTATTTCTGCTTCGGGAGTGATCTTAATTTGGGATGGCCCGACGATGGTGGCGGGTACCTGTACTCGGATTGGTCGTGATGCATGTATGTGTGTTTATGTACGTGTTTTGAATGCTTATATGTACATGTTGCAATGTATGCATATACAAATGGACTCTGGGAGATGCATCCTCCGCTATTCGTCTGGCCTTGAAATGCTAGGCTCTTGCTGGGGATATCGGGATATCGAGTCGCGCCTTTGGTGAGGGAAAGCATATCACACTTAGGACTGATCTAGCTGGGGAGCATATTCTTTATGTGATGTGACTCTTGCACCTCTGCTGGGGATATGTGGGGATATGTAATGGCTGTCAGGGAAGTCCGATGACCGCTGGGAGGAAAGTGGTCATGATCTTTGTGATGGTTCTACTGGGGATAGTGCAGAGGACCTCATTGGAGAGTAGTGGAAGAGTTTTTGATGAGGAATGGTGGAAGGGATTTCCGCTGGGGGATGGAAGTGTCTCCGCTAGGGAATGACAAAAGTGTCTCATCTTTCTGTCCCTACGAGTGGTGAGTTCGAAAATACTTTAAATTTTGCCTGAACTGCCTGGCGTGGGTTTTCAGCTCAGCGAGCTACTCTAACTTTTGCCTAAGGTGCCTTTTCGGTTTTCACCTTAGAGAGCTCTTTTTTTTTTTGGATTTGTGACATTTGGATTTAGGCTTGTTTTGAAATTTTCAACCACTCTAAGGAATGATGAATTGAATTCGAAGGAAAAGAAAAGATTGTGAGTTACAAGCATTTTAGCACATTTCATCATTGAATAATGCGAGTCTTTTAACCAATTTAATGAAAAGTGCTTTCTTTAAATGGATGTTTAGGCGAGATAATTTTGTTTATGCATTATGATATAATTATGTGAACATATTTAAACAAAACATCACACTTTATTGATGAAATTAACATGAATACATTTGAAAAGGTTGATTCCTCAAAATGGTATACATTCCACACAGAACTAGAATCCGTCACCAGCCGTCCCTTTCGGGTTTCTGACTGATCATTTTCTCTCGAGTCCTAATTTTTGTCTAGGTCGCCCTTTTCGAGTTTTCAACCTAGCAGAATTTTTTTTTTCAAACATAGTAAGGCTTCAAGCGGTCTTGGTTGACAGGGTTTACAAATTCATTCTCATCCATGTCTGCGATGCTTACAGCACCCTTTGATAGCACTTTCTTCACAACATAAGGGCCCTCCCAATTCAGTCTGAACTTTACTCGGGCATCGGCAGTTGTAGGCCTTAACTGTTTCAGAACCAGATCCCCGACCTTCAGCTGCTATCTGGGATACTTCACATTTTGATTATAGGCCCTGGCCATTCTGTGTGGATACATCTGCAGATGATCCAGTGCTTTCAACCACTTTTCATCGAATGCAGCCAACTGCTCATATCTAGCTTGAACCCATTCTGTTTCTGGTAGCTGAGCTTCCAAGGCTATTCTGAGTGACTTGAATTCCATTTCTAATGGCAACACTGCTTCCATTCCATACACCAAAGCGTAAGGAGTCTCACCGGTTGGTGTTCTAACGCTGGTTCTATAACCCCAAAGAGCATATGGCAGTTTATCAGCCCAGTCTTTATAGGTGGTTACCATCTTTGATAAGATCTTCTTAATTAACTTGTTAGCCGCCTCCACTGCACCGTTGGCCTGTGGTCTGTATGGCGAAGACCTATGATGCTCGATGCCATGTTCTAAGAATAGCTTAGCTGTTACACCTTGAAATTACACCTCGTTATCAGTCACTACATGATAAGGGATTTTGTATCGGGAGATGATGCTTTTCTGGATGAATTTAACCATCTGTTTAGCTGTCACATTGGAGAATGATTCTGCTTCTGCCCATTTTGAGAAATAGTCTACCGCAACCACTATGAATCTGTGCCAATTAGAAGCTACAGGATGAATTTCTCCGATCATATCAATCCCTTATACCAAGAATGGCCAAGGAAATGCTAGGTTCTGTAGTTCAAGTGGTGGTAGATGACTGATATCCGCATAGATTTGGCACTCGGGACATCTCTTTACCTCCTTCACATAATTAGACTGCATTGTCATCTAGAAGTATCCCTGTCTCATTATCTTTCTAGCCATGGCAATCCCATTTATATGCGGTCCACAGGATCCGATATGTACTTGCTGCATTACAGTTTCGACTTCTCATTCTGTCAAACATCTTAAGTGAACCCCATTTATAGTTCTTTTGTACAGCTTATCTTTGAAGATTCTAAACTGGCTGGCTAATCTCCTTAATGACATCTTATCAGCAATGCTAGCTTCTTCTGGATACTTTCCCTCTTTCACATACTGATAAATGTCAAAGAACCAGGGCTTTTCCTCAGCTGTTAACTCCATCACTTCATGCATATTAAAGCGAGGTTGTTTGGAAATTGCTATGACCAAAGGCTGTATTTGTGTCTTCTCCAGATCTTCCACATGGAGGACAGTGTTGCTAGCGCATCCGCCATCTTGTTTTCTTCTTTGCGAATATGTCTGAACTCGCACTGGTCAAATAACCCTCTTTTTGTATGGCAGCAGTTCTAAGTAGGGTCGTAAGGCTTCCTCCTTCATGTTCTAGTCGCCTTGTGCTTGCCTAATCACCAAGAGTGAGTCTCCAACAACCAAGACATTGTCTGCCCCTAGTGTCAGGAGAGCTTCCATTCTAAATAAGCACGCTTTGTACTCTTCCCCATTGTTGGTTATGGAGAAGTCCAATCTCTTTGATAGTGGAATAATTTTGCCATCTGGCATTGCTACGATCACCCCAATTCCAACACCCTTTCTGTTTACAGCACCATCGAAGCATATAACCCATCTACTTAATTCCACTACAGCCAACTGTTCGTCGGGGAATTCCAGATTCTCCACACGGTCTGCTTCTAGTGGCTGGTTTGTTAGGAATTCTGCCACAGCTCGCCCTTTGATGGTTTTTCTAGTGTTGTACTCGATGTCGAATTCTGACATAAGTAGTAGCCACCTAGATAATTTTCCAACCCACACCAGTGCTTCGTACAAGTATTTCATTGGATCCACTTTAGCCACCGCTTGTATCTTGTATGACTGAAAGTATTGGTGCAGCTTCTTAGTCAGCCAGATCATTGCTACACATCTCTTCTCTACCAGGGTATACTTGGTTTCGTATTCTAGCAGCTTTTTGATGAGATAATAAATAGGGTACTCCTTCCTCCCATCTTTCTCCTGTGCTAGCATTGCCCCTATGAAGGAATCCTCAACAGCTAAGTAAAGAATCAAAGGCTTCCCTGGAGTTGGTGGGCTGAGAACTGGTGGATTTACTAGGTAAGCTTTGATCTTTTCAAAAGCCAACTGACACCTGTCATCCCATACAATCGGCTGATCTTTCCTTAGCAGCTTGAAGATCGACTCACACACTAAGGTTAACCGTGCTATGAAGCAGCTGACATTCTACAAGGAACCCAAGAATGACCGGACCTCCTTTTCTGTTTTAGGAGCTAGCATATCTCGAATGGCTTTAATTTTGTCTAGATCCATCGCTATTCCTCTCTGGCTGACCACATGACCTAGCAGTTTGCCTGATGTAACCCCGAATATGCACTTCTTGGGATTAAGCCGCAGGTTGTATTCTCCAATACGTGAAAGAAATCTATCCAGGATAGCAGGGTGCTCCTCCAGGGTCATTGATTTAACAAGCATGTCATCGACATGCACCTCCACTTCTTTATGAATCATGTCATGCAGCAACATCTTGACAGCCCTTTGGTAAGTGGCTCTAGCATTTTTTAATCGGAAGGGCATTACCCTATAGCAGAAGGTGCCCCATTCTGTGATGAATGATGTTTTCACCTTGTCAATCACATCCATTAAGATCTAGTTATATCCCGAAAATCCATCCATGAAACAATACATAGCTACTTTGGCTGTGTTGTCTATCAAAACATCAATGTGAGGCAAGGGGAAATTATCTTTCGGGCAGGCTTTGTTCAAGTTCCTTCCTGTAGTCGACACATACTCTGACCCTTCCGTCTTTCTTAGGCACTGGCACAATGTTGGCTAACCATTCTGTATATTCCACCACCTCGAGGAACTTTGCTTCAATCTGCTTAGCCAACTCTTCCTTCACTAACGTAGCCCATTCTGGTCTTAGCCGTCTCAACTTCTGCTTTACTGGCCTGAGTATGGGATCTGTTGGAATCTTATGAACTGCTATTTCTGTGTCGACCCCTGGCATTTCTTCATACAACCAAGTAAAAGCCTTAACATGTTTTTGTTGTATTCTTGTCAATTCTCTCTCTTTTTCGGACTTTAGTTCGTGTGAAATGAATACCATTTTGGGGTTTTCATCTGTACTTATGTTAATTTCATGCAATGCAGTGTCATGAATGCTAAATATGCTTGATGATGATTGTGAGCACGGGTTTTTTCCTGACCTCTGTGATGAAAGTCATTGTTGCCTTTTTCACGGATAAGCGTGCGGATTCAGACTGACCGAAATAATATTAGAAATATCCCGAATGACCCAAATGTGTGTGGCAAGCCTTGGTATGGAGCCTCGAAGAAATTCTAGTAAGTATTTAAGAAAACCAAAGAAAAGAATGAAAAATAAGCAAATAAGCCAATCTGGTGACTATAGTCGCTCGACTGTAGTGCCTACAATCGCGCGACTGTAGTACATTACAGTCGCGTGGCTATAATCATCAGATTTCCTTTTTCGTCCAAATAAGTATTTAATTTGGTCTTTTTAAACAAAATAAGCCAATCTGGTCACTACAGTAGCTCGACTGTAGTGCCTACAGCCGCGCAACCGTAGTACGTTACAGCCGCGCGACTGTAATCACCAGACTTCCTTTTAACCAAAACGAGAGATATAAAAAGTCTTGTATCTGGGATTAAGGTTAACAGAACAAGGGGAGAGGCAGAAAATTAGAGAATTGTGAGAGAAACACACAAAACATACAATAACACAGATTTTGGGACTTTTTCTAGGGTTCTTAAGAAAAATAAAAGGGTTTGATCTAAAAATAACTTAAAAAATTTCAACGAAACACATAGAACCGATTGTAGGGTGTTGTTAAACCGTCATCACTCACTCAATCTCTCTGGGGGTTCCGTCCGGGCTTCGGAGATCACGCATTTTTTGGGTTGTTTGTGACTGCAAGACGCTTTCCTCCATCCGAATCCATCCTTGGTGATCCAAACACTGGAACACAGACCAGGTAACATTCTAAGAGGCCTTAAAAATCCATTTTTGCTCATTCTGGGTGTTGTCTATTGATGTTTTTTCGAATTTTTTATGATTTCGGGAGTGGTTTTGATTACAGCCGCCTCGATTAAGATCACAGTCGCCCGACTGTAATCTATAGCCGCGCGACTATGACCTATAGTCGCCCGGCTGTAATCTTCTAATTACAGTCGCTCGACTGTAATCTCTAGGGTAGAAGCTCCGAATGCCCCAAAATGGACCGATAACGCTTTCGTCTTTCAATTAAATGTGTTCTTTATGTTTATTATCGGCCCAATTACATCCCTATGTGCTTAGATTCCTGGTTTTCTGATTTTTGATTGTTGGATGTAATTTAAAGTTTGGTGATTTTGAGGGATTAGGGATTTCCGGATTTGATTCGATCTATTTCGAATCCATTTTATTGATTTTAGTTTAATTCTAGAAATCCCGGACCCCCCAAAATCATTATTTGCAAAGCGGTTTTCAAAAACGAGATAAGAATATTGGAATCAATTCTGGAGCACTACAGTCGCTTGACTATAGGTGTTACAGTTGGCCAGCTATGTTACAGCCGTGCGGCTGTAATGTCCTACAGTCGCTCGACCATAGTTCAAGGGGCAGAATTACAGTTTTACCCTTTTAGGCCCCAAACTTGTAATTTTACACACTTTTTCCTATTCAAAACTAAATTTTGGGGTGTTTATATTCTTTTTGGACCCTAGATGAATGTTTAACTGGGGTTGGAAAAATGCATGTAAATGAGCGAAACCATTTTCAAATTTGGTTTTTCGCCCACAAAACCCACAGGGCGTTTCAAAAAAACCATTTTCCAGGTCTAACCGGTCCGACCAGTCGGGGCGATCCAGTTACCCCCTAAATGCATGTCCCTGCTCATACAAATCTCTATTCTGTCCTATTTGAGTCTTTTGTATGCCTTGATTATTTGTGCTAATCGTATTTGGATGCAGCTTTTATTTTTGTCTTCTTTTTATTTTTAAAGTACTTGATAGATTATCTCGTGTAATTAGGCGATTGTAATTTCTCAGATTATCGTGTATAGTAGGTAGTTGTAAATGGTGAGGATGAGAGTTTTCTTTTTCTTGGGTTGTATAATTTGGCCTCTAATTTACTTTTCCACACTTTTATTTTTTCCGCACTTTATTTTAATAGTTATATTTATGTCATTTGTAGGAGC
The DNA here is from genome assembly GCA_039660915.1 of Euphorbia tirucalli. Lineage (NCBI taxonomy): Eukaryota > Viridiplantae > Streptophyta > Magnoliopsida > Malpighiales > Euphorbiaceae > Euphorbia > Euphorbia tirucalli. The sequence continues at coordinate 23,369,506 of CM077632.1, forward strand.
ATCGATTAATAATTAAAAGAAGATAAAATGAGTAGAATTAAGTGAATGCAACATTACGTTATGAAATAATGATTGAAAATAAGTGAGGATTAGTAGATATGTTGCCTGAACCTCGAATCTCTGGATTAGGTACCGCATCTACACTTGGTAGGGAGCTGTAACGGAATTTCCCGGATGAGCTGATCCGGTTGGCGACTCTGTATCTAATCTCAAAATTCGTGTTTCGAGATCTTTAAGTTAAATTGGGATTTTCCAAAAAACTTGTTTTCTAAAATTCACACTTCACCATTAAATTAAGTTTCTATGAAAAGGGTTTTCTTCAATAAAATGAAAGGTTTTCTTAAAGAAGATTAAAGACCCGTTTTCAAAACCCCAACACCACATCTTAAAAAGAAAATCCCCGGTTCCCGCTTCATCGTGCGTTCCAAAAAAGATTGTCCGCTCACATTGGTGACTCCGCTGGGGATCAACGGTTTCTTTTAAAAGTTTTTTTATAAAAACTTAAGGAACTTAGGCAACAATCGAAGTACATCCTCACTTGTAGTCAATTATTAAATCATAATTCGATGTTTCATTCACATTTGCATAAGCATGATATTTTCTCTTCTTGAATCCCTCCAACACTTGTTTAAGCCCGGTTTATCTTCAGAGGTGACCTACCTCTTTCGCTAGGATTGGAGGCACCCGACGGGGTAAACCACTCATAGCCTTGTATGAACCCCTTCGTTTGGACCCTTGAGTGGGAAGAAGTGAGGAGTATATTTTCATTATGGGAACCTATACGACCCTTGGCTTGACTCATACCTTCATGTAATGGCCTAGCAACTTCCCCTTAGGGTTACCAAAACACATATTTGAAAATGGACGTTAAGAGTGCACCTTTGGTATCCCCGGTTGATGCCAAAGAGACCCAATACCTAGGAAGAATGCGAGACCAATCGAATGGAGGAATAAGGTTGGAAGGGTGAGCATATTGTTGCATGTGCTAACATTTGTTCTATGGTGGTTCCATTCTTGACCTTTACATGCAACATCAAACATGCATCATCCGTGTGCCATTTTCTAACCACATTTTTTTATGCAGCCATTTGCAAGCATCACCATACGTGTGCTATTACACTAACCATATTTTCGTGCAGCCATAACATCTTACTCATATGTCATACACATCTTGTCTGCCCGCATTTCATAAAGCATACATGACATCATCTCATGTGTCATGCATTCTAACCATGTTTTTGTGCAGCCATTGGCATTTTGTTTGACATGGTTAATTCATATCATCTCATCCCATCTAGAATGAAGGATGTTCTAAGTATGCCCCTCACAACATTTCATCTCATGACATATCGGGAGTCCCCAAGATTACCCGTGTATGCCTGTGCACCGGATTGCATTTGGCCATTTCATTACATCATTGCACGGTTAGAGGACCATAATAGTCTTAGGCTTGTGTTTGTGTGGCGGACCACACAATACCGTTACATGACATCATGTCCATTCATCATGGTGTCATGGCGACACTAAAGTCTTATTTGTGTGTCATGATCCACATCGGATTGTTTCATAACATTGAATTAGAACTTGTACTAGGACATTTCATAATAGGCCTAAATCATGCAAGGTGTTCCATGAACGCCGAAATGATGTCCGTGTCTCGAGTTACACGGGACTTGTTTGTGACATCACCTCATCTAAGATACCATAAAAGCATCGAACCTCTGTCTATCGAACGGCTCCCATATGACCATCACATGTCACTTCATTGACCTACAAAGCGTCGAACCACTGTCCGTGTGTCGGTACACATGTGACCATTTCACGACATCCGCTAGGTGCCCCAAAGGCGTCGAAATTCTGTCTGTGTGTCGGCCCACACGTGACATTTCCTTTTGCATGGCATGGGATATGCTTGGAACATCCAAAACAAAAAGAAAGAAAATACAATAGTCATTTTCATCATCATCCGCACCCATAAAGCATCATCCGATCATGAACTTGAACACACCATACACGTTATTTAGGTGTCGAGTCTAGGTCCATGACATCCATCCGTGACTCTAACCTTGTGTTAAATGTGTAGTTTGGAGACAAACCTCAAAGCGGTTAATTCGTGTCAAGTCAGTGTCAAACCCATCAGTTCAATCAGAGCCGGTCACCGTGGAGGGGATCAGTTCAGGGTCAGATTCAAATCGGGAGATCAAAGTTCAGTTGCCTGCCCTACTGGTTGACAGTCAAGTTTTGTTAGAGCAGATTGACAGAGCGGAGATGGCAGATGGAAATGACGGAAACAATGGAAACTTGCCTTTCGACATGGCTGCCTTTATGAGGAGCTTCTTAAGCTCAGATGAGTTCAGGGCTACTCTTAGGGAGCAGGTGCAGGCTGTGATGACCACCCTCCCTAACCAGGTTGTTCAACCGGCTTAGGCTTCTGCTGGAAGTGGGTGACAACAGTTTGTCCAAATTACCAATGCTACTGGAGAAAGTCTTCCTAGAGGAAGCAGTGGAGTGATCAACCACAGAGAACCCGACCATCAGTCCGTAGAGGATGAAGCCTTTGAGAAGGCAAGGGATGCCTCGATTAAGACGATACTGGAAAAGCATCTCAATCATAAATTTTCTGATATTGAAGCCATGCTACCTAAGCTGAAGGAGATGGTCCACTATAACCCTGTTAAGTATGTCGACCCGACTACCTTGATGGCTGATGGAGGAGAGCCATTCCCAGCTGGTTTTCAGATGCCTTACCTGCCTTTGTACACCAGAGAGGGCCCACCAAAAAGCCCATTTGGACAGTTATGTGAGGTTGATGACTAGCATGGGGATTGGAAAGGTCATCTCTTAAATCTGTTTCCGACTACACTGAGGGGTGCTGCAGCGAAGTAGTATATGAAGATGCCTCTCTACACCCATTCTACTTGGGAGGACCTATCTGAAGCTTTTGTAAAGTAGTACGCTTACAATACCTAAGTAGAGACTACCCTTGAAGACCTGGAAAGAATCTGCCAGAAGCCAAATGAGTCCTTCCCGACTTACTACAAATGGTGGATGGATGTGCAAGTTTTGGTGGATGGGGCACCACAGTTGGAGTCGCTCATTGTGAAGCTAGTAGATGGTAGTCACCCCCAATACAAGGATAAGATGAAACTGAAGAGATTCCACACCTTCAATGAAGTGGTTGAATTTGCCAAGCGTATCAAGCGATACGAGGAAGAGAAGCAGAGAGGCAGACAGGGTTTGGGCTCCTATAGAAATAACCAAGGGTACTCTCAAGGGTACAAGGGCAGTAGCTCTAAGGCTACTTCAGTAGAGTCCAATGCTAAGATGACTCCAGATGCAGCTCCGTTTGAAGTGCATCATGCGGGCATGGCCGCCATGATCCAAGGAAGGCAAACTCCTCAAAGGGTCACTAGTCTGTGGGCTGAGTCAGTAAGCCTGATCTATGCTAAGTGTAGAAAAGCTGGTCTGTTGCAGAGTTTTAGACCATTTTTGCCTCCGGCTGAGGCAGATAAAGACAATTTCTACTCTTACCATGTGATGATGAGTCACGTACAAACAAATGCACCCAGTTGATTAAGGCCATCAAACAGTTGGTCATCGATGGAAGTGTCATCGAGCCAGCTTTGAAACCTAGCATTTAGACTAATCCCTTGCCCAACCTCGGATGATTCGGCTACACAAGCTGTTGGGGACCATGACGTTGTAATAAAAGAAGACCACCTCCGTATGTGGAGGACGATAGTCATTTTGATGTTTTAATTTGTTTCATATTATTATTATTATCAATTATCATGTGAACAATTCAGCCGCTCAGTGTTTAATTTAATACAATTTGATTTCAATTACTTGTGCGATATTTTTCGGATGGAACTGTGCATGCATCCAAACATTCATTTAATTCCTTTAACACACATGATGCATCAATGCATGAAATGAATCTAGGGACAAATGATGACCCAAAAATGATATCTGTCTCAAAAGACCTCATGCCTGATGAGAGGAAAGAAAATTAAAAGTACCATAAAAGCTCATAGAAATCTTTGCTTAGCTATATAGTTGTGAGCGGACGATGCGTTTTCGATGGGACGCGGGACTCCCTTTCGGAATGGGGTGCCTCGATCTCGGGCGGGCCCCTCCCTCGCGTGGGGTTTTTATGAATGGAAATCCGGGGTTTTGGAAAATTAATAGAATTAATGCATAAAAGAACCGAGACCTAAGTCTCGATGAATATTGTAGAGTCACCACCCGGCTCAGCTTAACCGGGAAATTCTTATGTAGCTCAACCGAACGAACGGTCGCTACACTATCCAGAGATTCGGGTCCGGACAAGTCCCTTATTTCGTGTCTAATTAAAATAAATATTGACAATGTTCTCAAATGGTATTTCAAAATCTAAAGTCAATTTTATTGAATATAAAAGGGCATACAGCGCGCATACAAATATTTAATACAAAAGTAAGGAAAAGAAATAAATATTAATTGGCTTCCAACCAAATCGAATGAAAAAATAAAAACTCTCACCTCACTTGTACAATCGCCTAGGATACACGAGAATCTAAAAATGATTACAACCGCTTAAATACACGATGTAATCTATTAAATTACATCCAAAATAAAAATAAAAAGAAATTAAAACCGGCAAAACAAAGGGCTAGCACAATATATACAGCACGCCACAAGTTGGACTCAAATAGACAGAATTGGGAAATCAAGAATTGGGGGCATGCATTTAGGGGATAACTGGGTTGGCTCGGCTAGCCGGCCCGGTTAGACCTGGAAAACGTTTTGAAATGTCCCTGTATTTTTGGTTTTTGTGGGAAAATCATTTTGAAAACAATTTTTCCGGTTTACATGTATTTTTTTATATATTAAGTGGGTCGGTTTTCGGGAGAACTGGGTCTCTGTCGTTGAATTGTTCTAAATGCAATTTTACTGAAAATTGAATCTATGGTCGTGAATGCACACAACAAAATTCATTTTTGGGATTTTCTAATTTTTTATGATTTTTGGGAATTTTAGAGATTTTTATGGATTTTTGGAAATTGTTGGGACTTAAAGGTGAAATTCTGGTTCTGGAAACGACAGTCGTACGACTGTAAATTACAGTCGTGCGAATACAACTACAGTCATACGACTGTAATTACAGTCGTGCAACTGTAAACACTCCAGACTCAGGATTTCGCCAAAATCTTATTTAAAACAAGCTGGAAAGAAAATCACCTGGAAATCAAGAACACTCGTACGACTGTAACTACAATCGTACGACTGTTCATCAACTCAAGAACAGTCGTACGACTGTTCTTGATCTCCGGAAATAGAAATGCAGAAAAACGGATAAAAATTTAGAAAAAGCACACCAATCACCCAGAAAGCTTGTAAAAGAGAGAGGAAAAGGAGTGTTTACCTCTTTGGCGTGCGTCCACCGTAGGATTGACCCCTGGCGTCGCCCCAATCTACTAAAATCCAGACTTTTCTCCTTGATTTAGGGTTTGAGAGTTTTAGGTCCAAAGATTTCAAATGCTGAGGGATTCTGATGAGGAGTTCCTCCTTTTTTCTTTTTTTTTGATTTTCTCTTCTCCTCTCTTCTCCTTTTCTCTCTTTTTCTCTTTTTCCTCTCTTTCTCTTTTTGTTTTTCTCTTTCTGGTTTTTTAGCTTTTATGGGTAAATGATCTACAGTCGTACGACTATAATCTTTTTTTTTTTCTAAAGTAAAATTCCGGCGCTTACAGCTGCCCCTCGCGTGATCAAATTCACCACCCAAACGTAGTCTGAGATAGATGATGTGAATTTGAGAAACGCGATTCAAAGCGCCGCAGACACAGGAAAGAACCCGTCGTTGAAATAAGCCGGTATCAGGTCTAGATTACCAGAGGCGATGCTGGGGAGGAAATAAGCCGATATCAGGTTTAGGTTACCCGAGGCAAAGCTGATGAGAAAATAAGCCGATATCAGGTTTAGGTTACCCGAGGCCAAGTTGAGGAAGAAATAAGCCAATATCCGGTCTATGTTACCCGAGGCAAAGGTGAGTTTGAAGCGCGGGAATCGAATTGGTTTCAAAGATCTAGGATCTTGCTTGAATCGATCTTCAAGAATCCGAAATATGGCTCAGGCAGTTTTTCAAGGATTGGGAATCATGCTTGAAGAAGTTCAAGGATTCGAAATCTAGCTTGAATGAAATAAAGGGTTTGATGTAGAACTAAGCCGATACCGGGTCTAGGCTACCCAAGGCAAGAAAAGATGGAATGCGGTTAAGCCGATATCGGGTCTATGTTACCCGAGGCAAAGGAAGGTGGATTGCGGATTAGCCGATATCGGGTTTATGTTACCTGAGGCAAAGGAAAATGAAATTGTGGTTAAGCCGATATCGGGTTTATGTTACCCAAGGTGAAGGAAAATGAAATTACGGTTAAGCCGATATCGGGTTTATGTTGCCCGAGGCAAAGGAAGGTGGATTACAGATTAGCGGATATCGGGTTTATGTTACCCGAGGCGAAGGAAAATGAAATTGCGGTTAAGCCGATATCGAGTTTATGTTACACGAGGCAAAGGAAGGTGGATTGTGGATTAGCCGATATCGGGTTTATGTTACCCGAGGCGAAGGAAAATGAAATTGCGGTTAAGCCGATATCGGGTTTATGTTACCCAAGGCAAAGGAAGGTGGATTGTGGATTGGCCGATATCGGGTTTATGTTACCCGAGGCAAAAGAAGGTGGAGTTTTAACGATTTGAGATCTTACTGGAATTAAGTGGACCTGAAATAATAAAAGGTTCAAGGATCTGAAACCATGCTTGAAAATAATGGAGTTAAAGGGTTCGAAATCTTGCTTGAATGAGATGAGGAAATAGGTTTAGGAAGGATAATTTTGGTGTTGGCTGGGGAATGAGTATTTATCCCTTGATCGATGATTTTGGAAACAAAAATTTTTACCCTTTCGATCAAGGATAAATATGGCTTGATTGCTCTGCCCCTTGGAAACTTGATTGTTCTGCCCTGACATTGTGCCATCTCTGCTTTGAGAGCGATCCTGGTTCAGAGTAGCCCGATGATAGCAGTGGGTGCCTGCACTTGGATCAGTTGTGATGTAATTGTGCGTGTTTACTTTAAATGTATGCATGTATGTACGGATGCATGTATGGTGCCAAATATATGTATGCATGCAACATGTGGCTTATGCTTTGTTCTTGGTATCCGTGCGAGCCCGGAGACAGAATTCACGTCTTGTGACTGGCCCCGATGGTAACCCAGGTGACCTAGTCCGATTGTTCCGGCGTGTCTTCTGACCGACTGACCACTACGCTGATCTAGGTATTAGAGGAGTTGTCCGTCTTGAGTGACTTCCCACTTTACCCTCTGCATATTCTGGAGTGTTGTCGGTGCTGAGTGGATAAGGATAATAGACCATGCTAATGGCTGATCCATTCGGTTGAGCAAGGAGATGAGAGTGAGACTTTGCATTTCCGTACCGCATGACAGGAGCTTCTACGATATTATCACGGGCTTGGATGCAAGGTCCTACTAATGGATGTTTATATGTAATGGCATGGTGCATGCAAGATGAATGTCTGATCGGAAATCTAAACATGCACAATATTGCAATGGTGACATCATAATGAGTATAACAAGGGATATGACATTGACTCTGACTTTCTATACCATCCCTCTCCTGTTGCTGACACATCCTTTCGGTTTTCCGTGTCAACAAACTTTTTTTTTTGAGAAAGATTCTGTGATAGGCATTTTGTCTGCATTGATCCCTTTTGCGATGGTTTGCCTTAGGACGGGAAAATATACCTTGATATGTTCATTGTGACTCATGAAGATACTGCTATCGATGATACCTAGTGGTTCGGCTTTTTACTTGCCCCTGGTATTATAGGTTTGTGTTTGGGGAGTGTTATAGGTTTGTGTTTGGGAAGTAAAGCACTTCTACAGAGAAGGTTTGCTATGTGATGTAGCCCGTAAGTGAACATTGACATGCAATAACATGACAAATGCAGATTGAACACCAAAATTGAATACAAGACATTCATGACGTAATAAATGCGGATGCATTAGGAAAATCTAAAACGTGGCTCTGGTTTTAATTAATGCCCTTCAAATTACCAATATGCCCTTTCGGTTTTACACATTGGAGTTTTTTTTTTTTTTTTAAGCCCAATCACCGGATAGAGATGCTATTATGGATGGACAACCTGAGATGAAATCAATTAACCACTGGATTGTCCTGCGATCTGATGTTGTATTCATGTTTCCAATTCACCTTAGATTTCAATTCAAGCACGGCTCTCGAAGGCTGAATTCTTGAAATGGTTGGCAAATGCAACTTTCCCTTTGAATATGAGCACAACAGACTTTATAAGCTTTCCTGTTGATGGTATCGTCCCCTTCATGATTGTTGAAAGCTTTGTAAAGTCAAGTTGCCCCAACACAGTTGGTGAAGTTCACAAATGCATAACCAAAATTTCCTCTAGTCTTGAAATCCATAGGCAAATAGAGGAAATCATAAGCAGGCTTCCCTTTGGACTTATTCTTGTTTTCTTCCAGACAATGCTTGTCCGGAATTTGTAGCAGATTATGTCTTTGAAATTGATTTGGTATATTTCTGATCATCAGGTTCCACCAAGATTAGCTTCAATCTCTTTTTATTCAGCTTGGTCTCTCTAATAGTCAATTTCTTGGGCGACCACTGTCGTTCCTTATCACCTGCAGAAACTATTTTCTCCTTCTTCTGGAACCTCGGAGCTATATATTTCAATTTCCCCCTTTTTCAGCATTGTTGAACTTATTTGAAGCAGACTCATATCCAAATCCTCTATCTATCATCAAATCAAATCCCTTCTCACTATCTGAGGGTACTAAATAATTAGTCTGGGAGTTTGGATTGAAGAGAAATGGTGTGGGATTAAAAGGGTATCCCTAATTTGGTACAGGTTGATGATAAACGAAGACAGATTGAAACGGCGCCATAACCACCTGCTCCGATGCCCTTCCGCTGATGAGATGGCGCGGAACAAAAATGATATGGAGCAGCATTGGGGTTCAACTTCTTATTAGTAGCCATTGAAGGTAGAAAATAAGACTTCACAGGATCGGTTCATGTTCCAGAGAGAAGATGAAAGATAGAAGATGAAAGTGAAGGAAAGACAATAAAGGGTAGACAAAGGTGTTGAAGGCAAATGAAGAAGACAGAGAGGAGAGTGAAAAGGGAACTGCTTTGGGTAAAGAAACCGATCTTCTCTGTCACCGCACGAAGTTAACTTTTCAGAACAGGCAACAACGTACTTATCTCCATTGTCTCAACTCATTGACCCCGGCATTTCATGCAATAAGTGGGCCGCCCCCAGATTCATTAAGCACTCAACAGAGTTTGACTCTATGATTGAAGAGAGCATAACTTTAGGCCAGGAGCAGAAATTTGACTGTAAAAGAGAGCTGAGATCTTCCACCGGTGCCTTTTTTTTTGAAGAAGCTAAATCCAAACCATAGCCACCTATTGATTTTCCTGCTGCATTCAGATCCATGTATGTCATGCATGTTTGATATGTCCTTTTGGATGAACAATGCATGTGTGATGTCATATGCATATGAATGCCATATAAACAAAACTATACATGCACTAAAACTAATGTCTGCTTTAGAGTTTTACAGCATGGTGGGTGGCGAAGGTCATTTGGATTTCTTAGGGCTTGGTGCTTTTGATGGATTTGGTTTTTTTTTTTTTTTTGACGTGGGATGCTTTTTCTAGCGTGAATCAAGCTCAAAGCTTTATTTTAGGGCTCGGCTCTGAAACTTGGCAATGGTCCCTGGTTTGGAATGATTTGGGTGTATTGTGGACTGTCCAAGTTGAAACTTTTAGGGCAAGACCAGCAGTGTTTAGGATAGTGGTTTATAGGGATCACTGATCTAGGTTGGCAATTGATTCGATGGAAATGGTACCATCCTATTGCTTGCTTGGCAGACTTCTTCTCTTTCTCTCTTTCTTTTTTTTTTCTTCTTTTTTTTTTTTTTTTTAAGAAAAGGGCTCAACCGAAGTCAGGTTCACTTGTAAATTCCCTGTAAGACTCAGATTGATGTCATACATCTTAATATTATGCGTGATGATCAAATGCATGCTTAATGCCATATACATGCAATCACCACACAAGTAAGAAAGATAGCAAGATGCATTGCATTCAAAATGAGTTCAATACACTTTACAAACAAAATGAGTTCCCTACGGGAAGGAACCTCTAAAGGTGTTGATCTCACAGTGCCTGACTATTCCTTATCCGGTCACTGCACCTGCTTCAATGTTACTGCCCCACTTTCATCAGATCAGGCTTTGGAGCTCTTCATCATATTCCTCTCCCCGGAAGGTTTGAGGAATTTCCTTGCCAATCTCCCTGGTTGTCCTCGGTTGCTCATTAGTAGCGGATGGCACCTTTAACCTTCCCTCATCAACCAACTTCCGGATCTCCTTCCTTAACACATAACAGGCATTGGTTCGGTGACCTGTCACTACGTGATAGGTGCAGAATTTATTCTTTTGATCCGGTGCCGGCTCCACATACGGCTTGACGCTCTGCAATAAGCCCTCTTTTCTACACTTGGCAAATAATCGGCTCAGTGAGATAGGCCACGGGGATATGCCCTTTCCATCAACCTTGGGGAGTGGACTCTTGGTTGGTCGCGGAACAAGGTCAGTGTTGGCTTTGAGGGGGGCCTTCGATTCTGCTTCACTAGTCAGCCCTTTTATTACTCCCTCAAGCTCAATCACACGTGCCTCCAATTCAGAGCATCTTGTCGTCAGCTTTTCCATCTTGTCCAGATCACCTCCTAGCATTTCCTTCAACATTGTCGTTGCCTCTTCCCTGACCGCCTTTCGGAATCATGATGAGGAAACATAATCATTTAGGATATCTGTTACGGTGTTGAAGTTCACTGGGCCAGCCATTCTCGAGACTCCTTCCCTTTCTCCCCTGATAAGAACATTTGTTAGCCGTGACTAGGGCATGCACACAGAGGATACCAAGTCGAGGGATGATGTAGGTATGAATGCGAGATATGATGCATGCATGCATGAATGATGATGTCATATGATGCCATGTCATGTTATGCAACCCTAAGCCAGTCAAGTGCACACAAAGCCAGGAATGGAAACATGCAAAATGCAATGAATGTTGTTGATGAAGCTATATGCTGAAGTATAGTGTGGCATATAAATATACACCACATGGATAAAATGACACATAGGGTGTCCACAGATCGAAGCAAGGTGATACTTGCGAAGAGCTTACATGCAGAGCGTATCTTACACGGGAGGAGAGTTAATATTTGAAGCGATAAGTGTAGAGCGGATCTTACACGAGGAAGAGATGTAGTGTTTAAAGCGGTACGTGTAGAGCGTGTCTTACACGGGGAAAGGTTTAATGTTTAGAGCGATACGTGTAGAGCGAGTCTTACACGAGAAGGAAGGATAGAGTTAAAGCAGTACGCGTAGAACTTAGTCTTACACGGGGAGAGGTTGAATGTTTAGAGCAATACGTGCAGAGCATGTCTTACACGGGGAAAGGTTTAATGTTTAGATCGATACGTGTAGAGCGAGTCTTACACGAGAAGGAAGGATAGAGTTAAAGCGGTACGTGTAGAACTTAGTCTTACATGGGAAGGATTTAGAACAGCACTTATAGAACTTAGTCTTACACGGGGAGTAAGGGTAGAATTTAAAGTGGCACGTGTAGAACTTAGTCTTACACGGGGAGAGGTTGAATGTTTAGAGCGATACGTGTAGAGCATGTCTTACACGGGGAAAGGTTTAGTGTTTAGAGCTATACATGTAGAGCGTGTCTCACACGGGAAGAGGTTTAGTGTTTAGAGCGATACGTGTAGAGCGAGTATTACACGGGAAGGAAGGATAGAGTTAAAGTTGTAGGTGTAGAACTTAGTCTTACACGGGAAGGATGTAGAACGACACGTGTAGAACTTAGTCTTACACGGAGAGGAAATGTGCAGAGCTTGTCTTGCACAGAAAGATATAGGGAACGATACGTGTAGAGCTTAGTCTTACATGGGGAGAGAGGGTAGAATTTGATGCGGTACGTGCAGAGCTAGTCTTGCACAGGGAGATTTGGAGAGGTACGTGAAGAGCTTGTCTTACACGAGGAGGAAGTGTGCAGATCTTGCCTTGCACAGAAAGATATTTTAGAATGATACGTGTAAAGCTTAGTCTTACATGGGGATGAAGGGTAGAATTTGATGCGGTACGTGCAGAGCTGGTCTTGCACGGGGAGATTTGGAGCGGTACATGTAGAGCTTGTCTTACACGGGGAGGAAATGTGCAGATCTTGCCTTGCACAAAAAGATATATGGAACGATACGTGTAGAACTTAGTCTTACACGGGGAGGATGGGTAGAGTTTGATGCGGTACATGCAGAACTGGTCTTGCACGGGGAGAGATCTGGAGCGATACGTGTAGAGCTTGGTCTTACATGGGGGAAGGTTTAGTGTTTAGAGCGATACGTGTAGAGCGTGTCTTACACGGGGAGGAAGGGTAGAATTTGATGCGGTACGTGCAGAGCTTGTCTTGCACGGGAAGATATTTTGGAGCGGAACATGTACAGCTTGTCTTACATGTACAACTTGTCATTTGAAACAGAAATGTAGAAAAACGGATAAAAATGCAGAAAAAGCACACCAATCACCCAGAAAGCTTGTAAAAGAGAGGGGAAAAGGAGTGTTTACCTCTTTGGCGTGCGTCCACCGTAGGATTGACCCCTGGCGTCACCCCAATCCACTAAAATCCGGACTTTTCTCCTTGATTTAAGGTTTGAGAGTTTTGGGTCCAAAGATTTCAAATGCTGAGGGATTCTGATGAGGAGTTCCTCCTTTTTTCTTTTTTTTTTTTTTTGATTTTCTCTTCTCCTCTCTTCTCCTTTTCTCTCTTTTTCTCTTTTTCCTCTCTTTCTCTGTCTATTTTTCTCTTTCTGTTTTTTCAGCTTTTATGGGTAAATGATCTACAGTCGTATGACTATAGTTTGACTACAATCGTACGACTGTAGCGATAGTCGTACGACTATAATCTTTTTTTTTTAAGTAAAATTTCGGCGCTTACAACAGTGTCGTGCGGGGGTTGACGGAGAAATTACTGAACACCAAGCTCCAAAGGACTCAAAGACGAAATCAATCAAGCAGGAGCTCCCTAGACTCGAATAGGCATCGTTCCATGGTCACAACTGCCAACTAATTCTCAGAGAGTGGGTAGAATCAGAACTAATTATGAATGTCACTTCTAAAAAAAAAATAAAAAAAAATGTCATGACTGGTAATGGACTATAATCCCAAGGGGCAATAACACAGTACTCCAGAATAAAGGGTTAGACATCATAGACAATCTCTGTGTCCCTCAAAGCCAACGGGGAGATAGTGGCGGCCAATAAATCCATCAAAAGTAGTGGTTACCTACTGAATATGGGTCGACAAATTACCATTCGCATTGCAAGGAAACAGAACTGGCATCAGAGTACACACTGAAGAAACGTCGTACTCCTCAGCCTATAGGATGGAAGCGGTTCCACCAAGGGAGACAAAGACCAAGTCGTCAATCCCATCAACCCAGACAAGCCCAGGTGCTATTAGGTGTTTAAAAAAAAAGGGGTCCGGTGGGTCGTAAACCGAAAAGGCTATCCAAGCAAAAATCAGGACAGTCCGATGGATCGAAAACTGAAAAGGCAGTCCATACAGAAGTTAGGACAGAGAGGCGAGCACCATCAGTGGGAAAATCTACAAAGACCAGTTGGTGGTAGGCGTGGGTCCTGTCAAGACGGATACCATCACCGATTCTGTCCTTCGCTTCATTTCATCTTTGATGTGCATTGTGCTAAAGCATTATAAATGAGTGAATGAATGAATACCGTTTTCTGTTCAGGTTAAATGTCCCAAGTCTGCTTGAAATTGAATTCGTATGGATGTGCACATTGCACATTTTCTATTTACATGCATCTCACTTTAAAAAGAAAAAGTCCGATGGATCGAAAATCGAAGAGGCGGACCATGCAAAAATAAGGACAGTCCGATAGATCGAAAACCCAAAAAGGGCGGTTTATGTAAAAGCTAGGTTATAAAATAAAGTCTGCTGAATTGAAAACCCAAAAGGGCGGTTCAGGCAAAAATAAAGACAGTCCGATAGGCCGAAAACCCAAAAAAGGGCGACCTATGCAAAAATTAGGACAAGCAATTAAAGTAACACAAAAGTCACACAAAAGTCATACAGCAGTATCAAGCTCAGACAACTCTAATCCTGTAAAAACCGGGGTACATCAAAGCCAGTGCCTCATGTCCATGCCTCATGGAGCAAGCAACCAAGTCAATCAACCAAACTTCAACGCGATATCCCACCTAGGATAGACTCATCTGAATCGTCCGTCTTATCCCTGAAAATCTGATTCATGACCTTCAGCTTGGTGACCCGCTGACATAACTGGTCAACCTCTGTTCTCAAACAAGCGGACTCACGGTGCTTGATCCCAATCATCATTTGCAATAAACAAAACATGAAGAAATGCCATAATCATATGCATATGCATCTAGGTCATGTACATACACATACACTGAAAAACATGCACACACACACCTGCATACATGCATCAATGTGAACTCAAGTACAGGTACATACTGTCACCATCAGGCTGTGTCAAGCCATGAGTATTCCAAAAGCGGAAATAACCTGACACTGGGGCATCCTCTAAATCTCAGGTAAGAGACTCTTCTCAATTTTCAGAATTCACATTTACACCGATATAATCCCGAGAAGGGTATTCCTTACCTTTTGTAGGTATCCAAGGGAAAAACAATCAAGCCGTATTCATTCTTGATTGAAGGGGCAAAACTTTTTGTTCCCAAAATTATCGATCAAGGAATAAATACGCACTCCTGATCCGATTTCAATGGTATTGCTCCACCACAGAGAGCCGATTTCAACGGTATTGTTCCACCACAGAGAGCCGGTTTCAACGGTATTGCTCCACCACAAAGAGCCAGTTTCAATGGTATTGCTCTGCCACAGAGAGCCGATTTCAACAGTATCAAAGGGCAAGATATTCAGTCCATATTCATTCTTGATTGAAGGGGCAAAAATTTTTGTTTCCAAAATTATCGATCAAGGAACGAATACGTACCCGAAACAACTTCAAAACATCAAAAGAGATGATCAAGCTTCTTAAATCACCAAAGCATCTTTCCCCAGCCACAAAAGCTTCATGGGAAACACTATTATCCTTTCCTTCAGTGACACAGGCCCCACTAGAAGTGAAATGACTAAAATGCCCTTCTGTTAGTAACCAAACTACTAAATGGCTAAAACAACTTCCCTTTAGTGACGCAAGCTTCACGGGAAACCAAATCATCGAAATATGTCTTCCCCTAGTGACATAGGCTCCACTAAAGGTGATATTACCAAAATAACCTTCCTCCAAGGGGTGACAACTTTCCAAGCTACAAAATTACCAAAATACCCTTCACCTTCATGAACATCAATTCACAAGGAAAATCTGATCCGGGCAAAGTCCCCTGCTTCGCAATGGAGTCCAAGCACATCCATGGAGCATCAACCCAATCTGGGCAAAGTCCTCTGCTTCGTAATGGAGTCGAAGCACGTCCCTGGTGTAAGCGCCGGAATTTCACTTCTCTAAAAAAAAGAGTATAGTCGTACGACATTAACTACAGTCATATGACTGTAATTAAACTACAGTCGTATGACTGTAGATCGTGGCAGGTGAGCCAACCCATATCCTAAAAGCAGAGAAAAAGGAGAGAAAAAGAGGGAACGGAGAAAAAAAGAAAAAAAAAGGAAGAAAAGAAAACGAGAGAAGGGAGAGGAGAAGAGAAAATCAGAGAAGAAGAGGAAAGAACTCATCATCAGAATCCCTCAACATTTGGAAATCTCTGGACCCAAATCCTTAACCCTAACTCAAGGAGAAAAGTGCAGATTTTAGTGGATTGGAGCAACGCTAGGGGTCAATCCTACGGTGGACGCACGCGAAACAGGTAGACACTCCTTTTCCCCTCTCTTTTATGAGCTTTCTAGGTGATTGGTGTGGTTTGTGCCATTTTCGTCCATTTTTCTGCGTTTCTGCTTCAGGAAATCAAGAACAGTCGTGCGACTGTTCTTGAATTTGATGAACAGTCTTACATTCTTTCCAGTTTTGCTTCAAATAAGATTTTGGAGAATTTTAGTTCCGGGTCGCTTACAGTCGCACGACTGTAATTTACAGTCGTACGACTGTAGTTACAGGCGCACGACTGTAACGTATTTTCCAGAATCAGAATTTCCCTTTTTATTTCCAACAATTCCCAAAAATTCCATAAAAATTCAGAAAATCCCAAAATCATCAAAATGAATTTTGTTGTGTGCATTCACGACCCTAGATTCAATTTTTAGTAAAATTGCATTTAGAACAATGCCACGACGGAGACCCGATTTTCCTGAAAACCGACCCACCTCACATGTAAAAAATGCATGTAAACTAGAAAAATTGTTTTCAAAATGATTTTCCCATGAAACCAAAATATAGGAACGTTTCAAAATGTTTTCCAGGTCTAATCGGGCCTGCTAGCCGAGCCGACCCAGTTATCCCCTAAATACATGACCCCAATTCTTGATTTCCCAATGCTGTCTATTTGAGTCCAACTTTTGGCGTGCCGTAAATTGTGCTAACCCTCTGTTTTGCAGGTTTTAATTTCTTTTATTTTTATTTTTTTTTGATATTATTTAATAGATTAATACGTGTATCCTAGGCGATTGTATTTTTCTAGATAAATCATGTATTCTAGGTGCATGCAAAAGTGAGGCGAGAGTTTTTATCTTTTATTCGATTAGGTTGTAATAATTTAATCATTTGCTATTCTACTTTAACCTGTATGTGCGCTGCATGTCTATTTATTTCAATAAAATTGACTTTAGAATTTGAAATACCATCTATGAACATTGACCAATATTTATTTTAATTAGACACGAAATAAGGGACTTGTCCAAACCCGAATCCCTGGATAGTGTAGCGGCCGTTCGTCCGGTTCAGCTGCATTATAAATTTCCTGATTGAGCTGAGCCGGGTGGTGACTCTACAATATTCATCGAGACTTAGGCCTCAGTTCTTTTAAGAATTAATTCCATTTATTTTCCAAACCGATTTTCCATTCATAAAAACCCCACGCGAGGGAGGGGCCTGCCCGAGATCTAGGCGCCCCTTCCAAAAGGGAGTCTCGCGTTTCGTCGAAAATGTCATCCGCTCACAGTGGCGACTCTGCTGGTGTAAGCGCCGGAATTTTACTTTTAAAAAAAAAAAGTATAGTCGTACGACTGTAATTCAACTACAGTCGTACGACTGTAGATCGTGGCAGGTCAGCCAACCTATACCTTAAAAGCAGAGAAAAACGAAAAAGAAAAAGGGGGAAGACACAGACAGAAAACGAAAGAGGGGAGAAGAAGAAAACAGAAAAGAAAAAGAGAGGGAAGAGAAAGAAGGAGAGAAAAAACAAAGAAAAGAAAGGAAAGAAACAATCAAGAATCCCTCAACACTTGGAGATCTTTAGACCCAAAATCCCTAACCTTAACACAAGGAGAAAAGTGCGGATTTCAGTGGATTGGAGTGACACCAGGGGTCAATCCTACGGTGGATGCACGCCAAAGAGGTAAACATTCCTTTTCCCCTCTCTTTCACAAGCTTTCTGGGTGCTGGATGTGATTTTTGTGCATTTTTACCTTATTTTCGTGTTTCTGCTTCTAGAAATCAAGAACAGTCACATGACTGTTCTTGGATTTGATGAACAGTCGTACGACTGTCTTTACAATCGTATGAGTGTTCTTGATTTCCAGGCATTTTTGTTCCAATTTTGTTTCAAATAAAATTCTGGTGAAATTTTGATTCTGGACAGCTTACAGTCGCAAGACTGTAATTTACAGTCGTACGACTGTAGTTACAGTCGCACGACTGTAACGCAATTTCCAGAATTGGAATTTCCGTTTTAATCCTCAAAAATTTCCAAAAATCCATAAAAATTCAGAAAACCCCAAAAATCATCAAAATGAATTTTGTCGTGTGCATCGACGACCATAGATTCAATTTTCGGTAAAATTGCATTTAGAATAATGCCACGACGGAGACCCAGTTCTCTCGAAAACCGACCCACCTCACGTGTAAAAAATGTATATAAACCGGAGAAATTGTTTTCAAAAATGATTTTCCCACAAAAACCAAAATACAAGGACGTTTCAAAACGTTTTCCAGGTCTAACCGGATCGGCTAGCCGAGCCAACCCGGTTATCCCCTAGATGCGTGCCCCCAATTCCCGATTTCCCATTCTGTCATGTTTGAGTCCAGCTCGTGGCGTGCTGTATATTGTGCTAACCCTCTGTTTTGTAGGTTTTTATTTTTATTTTGATGTATTTAATAGAATTAATCGTGTATCCTAGGCGATTATATTTTTCTAGATTTTTGTGTATCCTAGGCGCTTGTAAAGGTGAGGCAAGAGTTTTTATCTTTTATTCAATTGGGTTGTAATAATTTAATCTTTTACTATTTTACTTAGCCTGTATGCGCGATGTATATCTATTTAATGCAATAAAATTGACTTTAGAGTTTGAAGTACCATTTCGAGAACATTGGCAATATTTAATTTAATTAGACACGAAATAAGGCACTTGTCCGGACCCGAATCTCTGGATAGTGTAGTGACCGTTCGTTCGGTTCAGCTGCATTATAAATTTCCCGGTTGAGCTGAGCCGGGAGGCGACTCTACAATATTCATCGAGACTTTGGTCTCAGTTCTGTTAAGTATTAATTCCATTTATTTTTCCAAAACCGATTTTCCATTTATAAAAACCCCACACAAGGGAGGGGTCCGCCCGAGATCGTGGCGCCCCTTCCGAAAGGGAGTCTCGCATTCCGTCGAAAATGCGTCGTCCGCTCACAATGGCGACTCTACTGGGGATTTCTTAAAAACTTGAAAGAATTTGACAAGCCCTGAAAAGTGTCTAATTAAAATAAGGTGGATGATTCTTGATTGGTATTTCATTTTGCATTTGTAGCTAGACATGCTTGCATTAGGTTAAATATCCCATTTTAGCCCGGTGGATTGTTGAAGTGTCGCCTTTGTTCCTCCTGGTCTTAGGGGCATGGATACGAAACACCACCCATAGCCTCCTACGAACCCCTTCGTTTAGACCCTTGAGTGGGGAGAAGTGAGGAGTATATTTTGCTATGGGAACCTTGATTTTTAACCCGACTTGGACCGAACTCATATAGGCAGCCCTAGTTGGATTTCCTTAGGATACCAGAATAAATCGTGTGTAAATAATATAAATCACGTCTTCATCATCCCCGGTTGATGATCGAAGAGAACCCCATGTAAGCGCCGGAATTTTCTATACATAAAAAAAAAAAGATATGGTCGTACGACTATTATTACAATCGTACGACTGTAATTTAAAAATTACAGTCGTATGACTGTAATGTCGGAAAATCTGCAGAGGCCCATACCTCTGCAGCAGAAATGAAGGAAAGAAAAAGGGAGCATTAATTGCTCCCTTGTTGCAGCAAGCAAGGGGAAGGCAGAGAGATAAAAAAGAGGAAAAAGAAGGAGAAGGAGAGGAGGATTTTTCTGGTGAAAAAGAAATCTAGAGAGAGAAAGAAAAAAAAACCACAAAAAGAAAACTCATTTCTTCCCCTTTGATTTTCTTTAATCTCTCGAAATCAAGCTTAAAATTTGTTAGAAATCCCTAGGTTAATCAATTAACTTCACAACTAAATCAAGAATTCGAACTTAAACCATCAGAATCCCTTGCAATTTGGATTTTTGACAAAAAGCTCTCAACTTCCATTCCAAAGGAAAAAGTGCGAATTTGTTAGGATCGGAGCGACGCCAGGGGTCAAAACGACTTGGAATAGCTTCTTAAAAGGTAGACACTTCTTTTCCTTACACTTTTCCTCGCTTTCTGGGTGTTTGAAGTGAGTTTTGTGCGTTTTTACTGCATTTTCGTATTTCTGTTCCTGGAAATTAAGAACAGTCGTACGACTGTTCTTGGTTTTCATGAACAGTCGTACGACTGTATATACACTGTTCTTAATTTCCAGTCGATTTTTCTTCAGTTTTTGGTTAAAAATGATTTTTGGCGAAATTCTGATCTTGGACTGATTACAGTCGCACGACTGTAAATTACAGTCGTACGACTGTAATCCCTGTTCCAGAATCAGAATTTCAGCCTCATCCCCAAAAATTCCCAAAAAATCCCAAAAAAATTAGAAAACCCCAAAAATCATCAAAATGAATTTTGTTGTGTGCATCACGACCATAGATTCAATTTTCTGGTAAATTCACATTTAGAACAATTCAACGACGGAGACCCAGTTCTCCTGAAAACCGACCCACTTAAATATATAAAAATGCATGTAAACCGGAAAAATTGTTTTTCAAAATGATTTTTTCCACAAAAACCAAAAATACAGGGACGTTTCAAAATGTTTTCCAGGTCTAACCGGGCCGGCTAGCCGAGTCGACCCGGTTACCCCCTAAATGCATGCCTCCGATGCTTGATTTCCCAATTCTGTCTGTTTG
Organism: Euphorbia tirucalli; assembly: GCA_039660915.1. NCBI lineage: Eukaryota > Viridiplantae > Streptophyta > Magnoliopsida > Malpighiales > Euphorbiaceae > Euphorbia > Euphorbia tirucalli. Next base: position 23,390,094 of record CM077632.1, read on the forward strand.
AGTCCTAATTGTGGCGTGCTGTATATATTGTGCTAACCCTTTGTTTTGCAGGTTTTAATTTCCTTTTTATTTTTATTTTTAATGTATTTTAATAGATTAAATCGTGTATTTAGGCGGTTGTATTTTTCTAGATTCTCGTGTATATAGGCGATTGTATAAGTGAGGCGAGAGTTCTTATTTTTCCGTTCGATTTGGTTTTAAGCCAATTAATATTTATTTCTTTTCCTTATTTTTGTATTAAATATTTTGTGTGCGCGCTGTATGCCTTTTATATTCAATAAAATTGGCTGTAGATTTTGAAATACCATTTGAGAACATTGGCAATATTTATTTTAATTAGACACGAAATAGGGGACTTGTCCGGACCCGAATCTATGGATAGTATAGCGGCCTTTCGTCCGGTTCAGCTACATAAGAATTTCCCGGTTGAGCTGAGCCGGGTGGCGACTCTACAATATTCATCGAGACTTAGGTCTCGGTTCTTTTATGCATTAATTCTATTTATTTTCCAAAACGTGGATTTCCAATTATAAAAACCCCACGCGAGGGAGGGGCCCGCCCGAGATAGTGGTGCCCCATTCCGAAAGGGAGTCCCGCGTCCCATCGAAAACGCGTCGTCCGCTCACAGTGGCGACTCTGCTGGGGAATTCTTCAAAAAGTTTTCTTAAAAACTTAAAAGAATTTTGGCAAGCCCTGAAAAGTGTCTAATTAAAATAACGTGGATGATTCTCTTTTGGTATTTTATTTGCATTTTTAGTTAGCCATTTTTTGCATTAGATCAGGTATCCTTTTATAGCCCGGTGGATTGTTGAAGTGTCGCCTAAGTTCCTCCTGGTCTTAGGGGTACGAATACGAAACACCACTCATAGCCTCGTACGAACCCCTTCGCTAGGACCCTTGAGTGGGGAGAAGTGAGGAGTATATCTTGCTATGAGAGCCTTGATGTTATCCCGACTTTGACCGAACCCATATAGGCAGCTCTAGTTGGATTCCCTTAGGATACCAAAATAATTGTGTGAATAATAATAAAATCGCGCCTTCATCACCCCCGGTTGGTGATTGAAGTGAACCCCGCCTAGGACTCGGTTAGAAACTTTTGAGACCGACCACGTTGGAGGAATAAGGTTGGAAGAATTCGTTTTGCTTGCTATGTGTTCTTCACCATTTCGTGACACACCGCCAACGCATGCATAACATACCATAATCACCATTTTCCATACACATGACATACCATACACAAACATCTTTGTGTGATACTAACCCACATTTTTTATGCAGCCATTTTGCATTTTATTTTGTGTGTAAAACATTAATTCATTCACTTGTCATCCATACTAACGATTTCTTTTTCAGCCATAACATTAAACTTGCGTGATTAGCACTTTATTTTTGACATAGCATACATAACATCATTATGTATGTCATGCATCCTAACCCACGTTTTTATGCAGCCATTTACATATTGTGTGACATGTTCATTCACTACATTTCACTTAAATTAATTTAATGGGCATTTCAAGGATGCCTACCATGACCATCCCATCCCATTTCATAACATATCGGGTACCCGAAATTACCCGTGTTTTGCCAATGCACTGGATTGCATTCGGCCATTCCACCAATATCATTTCATTTAAAAAAAGCCACAACGGCCTTAGGCCCATTTTCGTGTAATAATTTACACGATGCATTTCATGACATCACACCCATCTATCATAGACATCATATAACACTGTGGTCCACATCCGACCACTTCATGACATTAATTCACCATTTAAGGTACTCCCCGAGTGCCCGATTAGTATACATATAGGCCCATAACATCACCAAATCATGAAAGGCATTCCTCGAATGCCGAATCCTTGTCCGTGTTCCTGTTACACGTGACTTTCTCATAACATCATTCCATATCATATGCTCAAAAGCATCAAGACCTTGTCTATGGGCCCGGCCCATGCGACCATTTCATATCATCTCATAGACCTATAAAGCGTCAAAACTACGTCCGTGTGCCGATACACACGCGACCATTTCACGAATTCATTAGGTGCCCCAAAGGCGCCAAAGTTCTGTCCGTGTGATGGCTCACACGTGACGTTTTTGCGTAAACATTGGGTGTTCTTGGAATGCCTCGAAAAAAAAAAATAATAATAAATAATAATAATAAAAAAATAATAATAATAAAATATACATTCATATCATCATTCCATACATAATTCCACTCTATGCATCTCAAGCATGTTCAATGTCTTAATTTTCATATCATATCACGTCATTCATTCACGACCCTAATACCTCCTGTCTACCCCCAAGCAGAATACACTGGAGCGACCTTGGACAAGATCCGAAGCTTCAAGGGCGGCTAGGAGACAGAGGGTAGTCGAGAGTGACAGTGATTCTGAGCCTGGGGAAGGAGTGAATATGGCAGAACAGACACCGAGCATGGCTGATGTTTTGAGAGATTTCTTCAGGTCGCAGGATTTCCGCGACATGTTAAAGGAAGAGATGAGGGCAGTCGTTAGAGAAGCTGGTGAGACCGGTGGTAGTGGAGCCGGGAAGGAAAAAGAAGCTGAGTCATCCCAACATGGTGGTGACGCTTCGGCTAGTCTTGAAAAGCTGCAGGAGATAGAGGCAGCTATGGAACAGAGGATGAAAGCCAAGTGCTCTGAACTAGATGAGGTCATGGCCCAGTTGAAGAAGGGGGTCGGGATCAGTGCTGAATCCAAGAAGGGGGTGAACGTTGATGCCATGATTAGTAGGGGCATCGAGACATTTCCTATTGGCTTCCAAGTGCTGAAAGTCCCCACTTACAAAGGAATGGGCTCGCCGGAGGCCCATGTGAATTTATATGCCCGGGTTATGCTGACAGCAGGCGCTACAAAGAAACAATTGATTAATCTTTTCCCTACCACACTGGAGGGAGGTGCTTTGGGATGGTATAACTCACTGTCAGAGGAGGAGCAATCTGATTGGGAAATTTCATCTGCTGCCTTCATCAAATACTACAGCTTCAACACCAAGATCCAGGTGAAGCTGTATGATTTGGAGAGGGTGAAGCAGAAATTCAACGAGCCCTTTGATGAATACTACCAGAGGTGGATGAACAAGATGATCCTCCTAAAGAACCGCCCTGATGAAGACGAGCTTATACAAAAGCTCATTGATGGCAGTAAAGATATTTTCAAGAATAACATGAAATTCCATCCCTTCAAGGAGCTTAGTGAGGTTTACAGTATGGCTATGAAGATAGAAAGGGATGAAGAGGAGAAGCCAACTGGTCAGAAAGGGGGAAGAAGTACGGGGTATAGTTTAGGGTATAGATCAACTGCGGTAGCTGGGTCTGGTAGTGGTTCTGGTTCAGGTTCTAGTGGCAATCAGGGGCAGTCATCAGAGGTGAAGCAGGTTGAAGTGGCCAATGTGAATCAGCAACAAGGCAACCAGAATAGGGGCCCCGGAGGACAAGGTATAACGCCCTGGACTCTTACTTTGGCAAAGATATTCGCCAAGTGTAGGAATGGCGGCCTACTACAGTCCTTGAGGCCATTTGAGATCCCACCTGAAGCTGACAAGGATAACTTCTGCACTTATCATGTGGTGACAGGCCACCGAACCAACAACTGCTACAAGCTAAGGGACACTATCCAGAAGCTTATCGACGAGGGAAAGCTACAAGAACCACCTAAACCTAGCACTAAAACTAACCCACTACCGGCATTTGAGAAGCGGGTTAACATGGTTCAGTCGGGATTGCCGGCTAACTTTATATTTGCCCAAGTTCTGCAAGCGAACCCTACGATTCAGGAAGTGGCGGTAGGGGAACCCGAAGTGGAGCCTAAATGTGAGGAAAAGGAGGGGTGTAAGGAGGTCAAGCCTATAAGTCTGGATGACCTTGACTCCGAAGATGAGTACGAAGAATTTGACAGAAGAGAGGCTGTTAAACTCCCAGCTGTTGAGAAGCTGAAGATTTCAGAAGTGCAGCACGTGACCCGAAGTGGAAGGGTATATCAGGCGGCAGATCAGAGAAAGATAAAGCACCGATGAATGGGTCGGGCAGTACTTCGGCACCGGAAAGAGTCGAGAAAGAAGACTTGGTCATTTCCCAATTGAAGAAGACCCCTGCACAAGCCAGTTTGTGGCACTTGCTCATGACCTCCAAAGAGCATAGGGAGGCTTTAGTGAAGAAGCTATCAGAAATTGAAGTCTCCCCTATAGCTTCACCAGAGGCTATGTGCTGCTTGCTAGACAAAGTCCATGCTGGAGCTCCTAATATTGTTTTCTCTGAGAAAGACTTACCAGCAGAAGGAAGGGCTCACAACAAGGCTCTTTACATTAGGGCCAACATCATGGATAAGGTGATGCCGTGCGTCATGGTGGATGATGGCTCAGCTCTGAATATTTGCCCACTGAAAATGCTACCATTTCTAGGCATGAATGAAGAAGTGTTGAAGAGGTCCTCGACAGTCATTCGGGCGTATGACGATTCTAAAAGAACAGTAATAGGGACCTTCGAAACGGAAGTGGAGGTTGGGCCCATCAAGTCCATGGTTGTCTTCATAGTGATCGATATCCCGGTCACATTCTCCCTATTGCTTGGAAGGCCCTGGTTCCATCCTTTGGGAGGTGTTCCTTCCACATTGCATCAGAAGATTAAATTCTCTATTAATGACAGGAGTGTGATTGTTGAGGCGGATGCCCGGTCGATGGTAGCTGCAGTGGATGAAGGAGTGGTTCCTTTTGGTGGATTCCAAATTACTGTCATTAAGGAGGAAGAAACCACAGATGCCCCTATGGTTCTTTATGAGAACTACATGCCGGAGTGGCTATCCCGATATCTGTACAAGCTGAACTTTGTCCCGGGAATGGGACTCGGGATTAATTTGCAAGGTGTGCCAGAATTCAAGATCGACTCGGGAAAGTCAAAGCAGTACGGCCTTGGTTATGTAGAGGGGTCATCCGAGCAGAAGAACCTGAAAAAGGGTAAGAATGGCAGGGCCATGATGAAGCCATTTCTGAAGGTGGGAGAAAGCCTTTACAAAGGCCAAGCTGAACCGGTGCTGGTTAGAAATGTCGAACACCCTGGCTTTGAGATTTTTGCAGATGTTATGGATTTTGAGAAAAGCCAGGAAGAGCCAGTAGCCCCTGTAATGATGGAGGAAGCTATTACTGAATCTGAAATTTTGAAAGGAGAATCATCTGAGGTGACAACAGAAACCATAGAGGTGGCCAAGGAAGAAGATGAAAAGGAGACCTATGCCGAAGCTATAGAAGTGATCTCGGGAGCTTTGACTGCTGCATTAACCAAAGCTTTTGGGAAATCCAAGGAAGGATTTGGCGAAGAACTAATGGCCAAAGTGAACTTAGACTCTGTGGTTGCTGAAATCGCCAAGATTATGGAGAAAGCTAAGGCACAGGTGGCCGAGAAAGCTGCAGTCCCAGATGATGCTCTGGAAGGGAAGATGGAAGCTAATGAAGAACAAGGCCCTCCGCCTGTGGAGGATGAAAATGATTTTGTTGTATCTATTTCTTCCATTTTCAATGTAACTGATGTACTTTATGATAAGTTCAATGCAATGAAATCCCAATTTGCTTACTTGTGTGATGTTTATCCTGATAATTCTGTGCATGCATTTAAGTCACCATCAAGCATATTTAGCATACATGACACTGCATTGCATGAAATCAATATAAGTACAGATGAAAACCCTAAAATGGTACTCATTTCACACGAGCTAAAATCCGAGGAAGAAAGAGAATTAATAAGAATACTCCAAAAACATGTTAAAGCTTTCGCCTGGTCGTATGAAGACATGCCGGGTGTAGATACAGAAATAGCAGTGCATAAAATCCCAACGGACCCCAAGTTCAGACCGGTAAAGCAGAAGTTGAGAAGACTAAGGCCGGAATGGGCTGCACTGGTGAAAGAAGAAGTGGCCAAACAGATAGACGCCAAGTTTCTCGAAGTGGTGGAGTATACAGAATGGCTAGCCAATATTGTCCCTGTGCCTAAAAAGGATGGAAGGGTCAGAGTATGTGTCGACTATAGGGACTTGAACAAGGCCTGCCCTAAGGACAATTTCCCACTACCCCATATTGACGTATTGGTTGATAGTGCAGCAAAAGCGGCAATGTACTCCTTCATGGATGGCTTTTCAGGGTACAACCAGATCCTGATGGATGTAATTGACAAGGTGAAGACGTCATTCATCACTGAATGGGGTACTTTCTGCTATAGAGTGATGCCTTTTGGATTAAAGAATGCCGGTGCCACTTATCAGAGGGCTGTCACAACTCTGTTGCATGATATGATCCATAAAGAAGTCGGAGTGTATGTCGATGATATGCTTGTTAAATCAATGACCCGGGAGGAACACCCTGTTATCCTGGATAGATTTCTAACACGCATTGGAGAGTACAACTTGCGGCTTAATCCCAAGAAATGCATATTCGGGGTCACATCAGGGAAGCTGTTAGGCCATGTAGTTAGCCAGAGGGGGATAGAAATGGACCCAGATAAAATCAAAGCCATCCAAGATATGCCAGTTCCAAAGACTGAAAAGGAGGTCAGATCATTCCTGGGTTCCTTGCAGTATGTCAGCCGCTTCATAGCCAAGCTAACTTCCACTTGTGAGCCAATCTTCAAGCTATTAAAGAAAGATCAGCCGGTTGTGTGGGATGACAAGTGTCAGCTGGCCTTCGAGAAGATCAAGGCCTACCTGGTAAAGCCACCAGTGTTGAGTCCTCCAATTCCAGGGAAGCCCCTGATTTTGTACTTGGCAGTTGAAGAATCCTCTATAGGGGCAATGCTAGCACAGGAACAAGATGGCAAGAAGGAGTATCCCATCTACTACCTAAGCAAAAAGCTGTTGGAGTATGAAACCAAGTACACACTGGTGGAAAAGACATGTGTGGCGATGATTTGGTTAACCAAGAAGCTGCGCCACTATTTCCAATCCTACAAGATACAAACCGTGGCTAAGGTGGATCCAATGAAGTACCTCTATGAAGCACCAGCATTGGTTGGGAAGTTGTCCAGGTGGTTGTTACTTTTGTCTGAATTTGACATTGAGTACATCACGAAGAAAACCATTAAAGGGCGAGCCGTGGCAGAGTTTCTGGCAAACCAGCCCCTAGAATCAGATTACACAGAGAACCTGGAATTCCCTGATAAGCAGTTAGCCATGGTGGAAGTGAAAAGGTGGGTCATGTGTTTCGATGGGGCAGTGAATAGAAAAGGCGCTGGGATCGGGGTACTTATAGCAACACCGGATGGTGAGGTCATTCCTTTATCCAAAAGGCTGATCTTTCCCGTAACCAATAATGGGGCGGAATATGAAGCATGCTTGTTTGGAATGGAAACTTTATTAACCTTAGGAGCAAATGATGTCTTAATTGTCGGTGATTCACTTCTAGTGATCAGGCAAGCTCAGGGTGAGTGGGAACTTAAAGAAGAAGCCTTACGGCCTTATTTGGAGCTGCTACAGTTCAGAAAGGGTTTATTCGGCCAGTGTGAATTCAGACATGTCCCCAGGGATGAGAATAAGATGGCTGATGCATTAGCTACTTTGTCCTCCATGTGGGAAAATCCAGAAGAGACACAAGCTTAACCACTGGTTATAGCCACTTCCAGGCATCCTTGCTTCGAAGTGCATGAAGTAATGGAATTATCAGCCGAAGAAAAGCCATGGTTCTTTGACATTTACCTGTATGTTAAGGAGGGAAGGTACCCAGATGAGGCCAGTGCTGCTGATAAGTTGACACTGAGAAAACTGGCTAGTCAATTCAGAATCTTCGAGGACAAGTTGTATAAAAGAACAGCACATGGAGTTCTTTTAAGGTGTCTAACAGAACAAGAAGCAGAAGACGTGATGCAGCAGGTACATGCAGGATCCTGTGGGCCACATATGAATGGGCTTGCCATGGCCAGGAAGATTATGAGACAAGGGTACTTCTGGATGACGATGCAAGCAGATTGTATAAGAAAAGTGAAGAAATGTCATGAATGTCAGATCTATGCAGACATTAGTCATCTCCCTCCACTTGAACTTCAGAATCTAGCATCTCCTTGGCCGTTTTCAGCATGGGGGATAGACATGATTGGTGAAATTCATCCGGCTGCATCTAATGGGCATAGATTCATAGTTGTGGCAGTTGATTATTTCTCCAAATGGGTCGAAGCGGAATCCTTCACTAATGTTACAGCCAAGCACATGGTCAAGTTCATCCAGAGAAATATCTTCACTCGGTATGGGATTCCTCATCACGTAGTAATAGACAATGGAGTACAGTTTCAAGGGGCAACGGCTGAGCTATTTGCAGAACATGGTATTGAACATCATAAGTCTTCCCCATACAGGCCTCAGGCTAATGGTGCAGTAGAAGCAGCTAACAAGGCAATAAAGAAGATCTTATCAAAGATGGTAACCACTTACAGGGATTGGGCTGATAAACTGCCTTATGCTCTTTGGGGTTACAGGACTAGTGTCAAAACATCGACAGGGGAAACTCCTTATGCCTTGGTATATGGAATGGAAGCAGTGTTGCCAGTGGAGATAGAACTCAAATCACTCAGAGTTGCCCTGGAAGCTCAATTGCCAGAGACTGAATGGGTTCAAGCTAGATATGAGCAGCTGGCTGCACTCGATGAAAGGCGACTAAAGGCACTGGATCACCTGCAGATGTATCAGCGCAGAATGGCTAGAGCCTATAATCGAAATGTGAAATGCTCCAAGCGGAAATTGAAAGCAGGAGATTTGGTTCTAAAGCAACTAAGGCCTTCAAATGTTGATGTTAGGGGCAAGTTCAGACCTAACTGGGAAGGACACTATGTGGTGAAGAAGGTGTTATCAAAAGGCGCTGTCAGCATCATGGACATGGATGGAAACGAGTTCACCAACCCGATCAACCAAGACAGGCTAAAGCTTTATCATATATATAAAAAAAAAAAAGAGGTCTGCTAGGCTGAAAACTCGAAAAGAGCGGTCTAGGCAAAAGTTAAGACACAAGAGAAAATAATCAGCCGGAAAACCTGAAAAGGATGACTGGTGACGGATTCTGGCACAATGTGGAATCTGTAGCATTTAGGAACCAACTTGTTTCAAATGTACTCATTTTGACTACATCAATAAAGTGAAGTGTTTGTTTAAATATATTTGCATGGTTATGACAAATGCACAAACAAAGTTGTCTTGCATAAACACACATTCAAAGAAAGCACTTTGCATTCAACTGATCAATATCATCACATTATTAGGCAAATGGAAATGCATTAAATACGTGCAATTCAAAATCTTTTATCGTCCTCTAAAGTCCAGTTCATCTTCCCAAACGAGCAATAAAGAGTCACAACACCATTTAGTCAAATCTAAAAAAAAAAAAAAAAAAATTCCTCGCTGAGGTGAAAACCGAAAAGGCACCTTAGGCAAAAATTAGAGCGGCCCGCTAAGCTGAAAACCCATATCGGGCAGTTTAGGCAAAAGTTAGGGTATATGAAAAGCTCGCTAAGGCGAAAACCGAAAAGGCGCCTTAGGCAAAAGTTAGAGCGGCTCGCTGGGCTGAAAACCTGATTTGGGCTACCCAGGCAAAAATTAGAGCACCTAAAAAAAAAAAAACTCATAACTTCCCACGGAGCAGGAAAAATAGAACATCCTCAGTATTCCCCGCAGAATTCGTCACATCACTCCCCAACAGAATGTCCCCTACTATTCCCCAGTGGAGTCTACATAAAGAACACCATCAATTACTTCCCCGCAAAGTAGCCATGTTACTCCTTAGTGTAGTCTACACAAAGAACACCACGATTGTCCCTTCAATCAAGTCACCACACTCTTCCCCAGCGGAATCTCTACAAGGAATACTACGATCATTTCCCCAGCAATCACCTCACTCCGTCAATAATCACCAAACAATGCCCCAAGAAAAGTAAAATCAACCAGGGGCACAACATATCTCCCCAGCGGAAGACAGAAGCGTCCAATAACAGAAAATACATACATGTACATATACATCATCATGCATCCATACATTGCATATATCAATTACTTATCTCCGGCTAGTCTTCATTCTTGATCGAAGGGGCAAAAATTTTTGTTTAAAAATCTCTCGATCAAGGAATGAAGACTTGCCATTTTAAGTGCAGGAATTCATCCCCAGCTTAATATCCTCAGCAAGTCAGCAGATCCGCCTCGAGTAATGTAAACTCGGTATCGGCCCAGGTCCGCTCCATTATCTCAACTTTCTCCAGTGAGTCTGCCTCGAGTAATGTAAGCTCGGTATCGGCCCAGATCCACTCCATCATCCAAGTCCCCTAGCAGATTCGCCTCGAGTAATGTAGACTCGGCATCGGCCCAGATCAGCTTCATCTATTTCCCTAGTAAAGTTCGCCTCGGGTAACCTAGACCCGGTATCGGCCAATTTCTTCATCAATTTCGCCTCGGGTAACATAGACCCGGTATCGGCTAATCTCATCTCCAGCATCGCCTCGGGTAACCTAGACCCGGTATCGGCCAATTTCTTCGTCAATCTCGCCTTGGGTAACCTAGACCCGGTATCGGCCAATTTCTTCGTCAATTTCGCCTCGGGTAACATAGACCCGGTATCGGCTAATCTCATCTCTAGCATCGCCTCGGGTAACCTAGACCCGGTATCGGCCAATTTCTTCGTCAATCTCACCTCGGGTAACCTAGACTCGGTATCGGCCAATTTCTTCGTCAATCTCGCCTCGGGTAACATAGACCCGGTATCGGCTAATCTCATCTCCAGCATCGCCTTGGGTAACCTAAACCCGGTATCGGCTAATCTCTTCATCAAGCCCGCCTCGGGTAACCTAGACCCGGTATCGGCTAAACCATAATTCACCCACTCCTTCGCCTCGGGTAACCTAGACCTGATATCGGCTTATTTCCTCCCCGGTGTCGCCTCGGGTAACCTAGACCCGGTATCGGCCTATCTCATCAGAAGGTTCATTCCAGTGTTCACGGCGCTTTAATTCACACTCTCAAATTCATCATCACAGGTATTATAGACCCGGAGCTAGATGTCGAATTTGATCACGCGAGGGGCAGCTGTAAGCGCCGGAATTTTCTATACTTAAAAAAAAAAAAAACAAGAAGATATGGTCGTACGACTATTATTACAGTCGTACGACTGTAATTTAAAAATTACAATCGTACGACTGTAATGTCGGAAAATCTGTAGAGGCCCATACCTCTGCAGCAGAAATGAAGGAAAGAAAAAGGGAGCATTAATTGCTCCCTTGTTGCAGCAAGCAAGGGGAAGGCAGAGAGATAAAAAAGAGGAAAAAGAAGGAGAAGGAGAGGAGGATTTTTCTGGTGAAAAAGAAATCTAGAGAGAGAAAGAAAAAAAAACCACAAAAAGAAAACTCATTTCTTCCCCTTTGATTTTCTTTAATCTCTCGAAATCAAGCTTAAAATTTGTTAGAAATCCCTAGGTTAATCAATTAACTTCATAACTAAATCAAGAATTCGAACTTAAACCATCAGAATCCCTTGCAATTTGGATTTTTGACAAAAAGCTCTCAACTTCCATTCCAAAGGAAAAAGTGCGAATTTGTTAGGATCGGAGCGACGCCAGGGGTCAAAACGACTTGGAATAGCTTCTTAAAAGGTAGACACTTCTTTTCCTTACACTTTTCCTCGCTTTCTGGGTGTTTGAAGTGAGTTTTGTGCGTTTTTACTGCATTTTCGTATTTCTATTCCTGGAAATTAAGAACAGTCGTACGACTGTTCTTGGTTTTCATGAACAGTCGTATGACTGTATATACAGTCGTACGACTGTTCTTAATTTCCAGTCGATTTTTCTTCAGTTTTTGGTTAAAAATGATTTTTGGCGAAATTCTGATCTTGGACTGATTACAGTCGCACGACTGTAAATTACAGTCGTACGACTGTAATCCCTGTTCCAGAATCAGAATTTCAGCCTCATCCCCAAAAATTCCCAAAAAATCCCTAAAAAATTAGAAAACCCCAAAAATAATCAAAATGAATTTTGTTGTGTGCATCACGACCATAGATTCAATTTTCTGGTAAATTCGCATTTAGAACAATTCAACGACGGAGACCCAGTTCTCCTGAAAACCGACCCACTTAAATATATAAAAATGCATGTAAACCGGAAAAATTGTTTTTCAAAATGATTTTTTCCACAAAAACCAAAAATACAGGGACGTTTCAAAATGTTTTCCAGGTCTAACCGGGCCGGCTAGCCGAGTCGACCCGGTTACCCCCTAAATGCATGCCCCCGATGCTTGATTTCCCAATTCTGTCTGTTTGAGTCCTAATTGTGGCGTGCTGTATATATTGTGCTAACTCTCTGTTTTACAGGTTTTAATTTCCTTTTTATTTTTATTTTTAATGTATTTTAATAGATTAAATCGTGTATTTAGGCGGTTGTATTTTTCTAGATTCTCGTGTATATAGGCGATTGTATAAGTGAGGCGAGAGTTCTTATTTTTCCGTTCGATTTGGTTGTAAGCCAATTAATATTTATTTCTTTTCCTTATTTTTGTATTAAATATTTTGTGTGCGCGCTATATGCCTTTTATATTCAATAAAATTGGCTGTAGATTTTGAAATACCATTTGAGAACATTGGCAATATTTATTTTAATTAGACACGAAATAGGGGAATTGTCCGGACCCGAATCTCTGGATAGTGTAGCGGCCGTTCGTCCGGTTCAGCTACATAAGAATTTCCCGGTTGAGCTGAGCCGGGTGGCGACTCTACAATATTCATCGAGACTTAGGTCTCGGTTCTTTTATGCATTAATTCTATTTATTTTCCAAAATGCGGATTTCCAATTATAAAAACCCCACACGAGGGAGGGGCCCGCCCGAGATAGTGGCGCCCCATTCCGAAAGGGAGTCCCGCGTCCTGTCGAAAACGCATCGTCCGCTCACACCCCACCTAAGACTCAGTTAGAAATTTTCGAGACCGACCACTCTTGGAGAAATAAGGTTGGAAGAATTCGCTTCGTTTGTTATGTTGTACACGCTTCTCGACATTTCATAACATACCATAATCATCATCTTCCATACACAATCAAAATTTTCCGTAAAACATTTTTGTGTGATACTAATCCACATTTTTGTGCAGCCATTTACATTTTAGTTTCATGGGAAAACATTAAATCATCCGTTTGCTATTCATACTAACCATTTCTTTTTCAGCCATGACATTAAATTTGTGTGATTAGCATTGTTTCGCATAGCATACATCACATCATATGTGTGTCTTGCACCCTGACCACGTTTTTGTGCAGCCATTTGCATTTTGTGTGTCATAAGCATTCACTACATATCACCTAAATTAAATTAGGGGCTTTCAAAGGATGCCCACCATGATCATATCATTCCATCATATATCGGATATCCTAAAATGCCCGTGTTTTACCAATGCACCGGTTGCATTCGGCCATTCCACCAAATCATTTCATTCAATAGAGGCCACAATGGTCCTAGGTATATTTCCGTGTGACAATCCGCACGATGCATTTCATGACATCATATCCATTCATCATAAACATCATATAACACTGTGATCCACATCGGGTTACTTCATAACATTAATATATCATTCAAGGTGCTTCCCGAGTGCCGAGTTAGTATGCATGTAGGGGCATTTCATAACATCCCAAGTCATGAAAGGTGTTCCCCGAACGCTGAACTTCTGTCTGTGTCTCCTACAGCACATGACTCTCTTGCAACATCATTTCATTTCGTATGCTCAAAAGCATCAGAACTCTATCCATGGGCCGACCCCATGTGACCATTTCATATCATCTCATAGACCAACAAAGCATCGAACTTCGTCCGTGTGTCGGTACACACGTGACCATTTCACAAAATTCATTAGGTGCCCAATAGCACCGAACTTTCATCCGCATGGCGGTCCACACGTGACATTTTTTCGCATAGCATTGATTGTTCTTGGAATGTCCAAAGTCAAAAAAATAAAATTAAAAAAATAATAATAAAAATAAAATAAAATAAGTAAATAAATAAATAAACAAAGACAAGGCAATCATCTTCATTATCTCATGATTTACATCTCATTCATCCGTCAAACATTCAAGCACTCCACAAGCACCAAGTACTTTACAGCATGCACTGAGACATTTAAGTGTTCCGAAAACACTAGAAACTGCATCAAACCCCTTAGGTTTTCCGTAATCATTAGAAACCCTATCCTTGTGTCCCGTACACATAAACATTAAACCTCTTCCCATGTAAGACATGCCCTGCACGTACCGATTTAAAATCTTAACCTCCTCCCTGTGTAAGACACGCTCTACATGTACCGCTCCAAATACCAAATCTCTTCCCGTGCAAGACAAACTTTGCACGTATCGCTTTAAACTCTACCCTTCCTCCCCATGTAAGACACGCTCTACAAGTATCGTTCTGAAAATTTTCCCGTGCAGGACAAGCTCTGCACGTACCACATCAAACTCTACTCATCCTCCTCGTGTAAGACAAGCTCTACCCGTACCGCTCCAAAATATCTTCCCGTGCAAGACAAGCTCTGTACACTTCCTCCCCGTGTAAGACAAGCTCTACACGTATCGTTCCAAATATCTTTTTATGTAAGACAAGCTCTGCACACTTCCTCCCCATGTAAGATAAGCTCTACATGTACCGTTCTGAAAATTTTCCCGTGCAAGACAAGCTCTGCACGTACCGCATCAAACTCTACCCATCCTCCCCGTGTAAGACAAGCTCTACACGTACCGCTCCAAATCTTCCCGTGCAAGACAAGCTCTACACGTACCGTATCAAACTCTACACTTCCTCCCCGTGTAAGATCCGCTCTATATGTACTGCTTCAAATATTAACTCTCCTCCCGTGTAAGATACGCTCTACACGTAAGTGCTTTGCAAGTATCACCTTGCTTTGATCCATGGACACCTGCGTGTCATTTTATCCATGTGGTGTATATTTATACGCCATGCTCTCCTTCAGCATATAGCTTCAATCAACAACATTCATTGCATCTTGCATGTTTCCTTTCTTGGCTTTGTATGCACTTGACTAGTTTAGAGTTGCATAACATGACATGGCATCATATGACATCATCCTTCATACATGTATGCATCACATCATGCACTCATACCTACATCATCCCTTCACTTGGTATCCTCTGTGCACATGCCCCAGTCAGTGCTAAAAAATGTTCTTATCAGAGGAGAAAGGGAAGGAGCCTCAAGAATGGCTGGCCCAATGAACTTCAATACCATAACAAACATCATGGATGATTATATTGCTTCATCACGATTTCGAAGGATGGTTAGGGAAGAGGCAGCGGCAATGTTGAAGGAAATGTTAGGAGGTGATCTTGATAAGGTGGAAAAGCTAACGACAAGGTGCTCTGAATTAGAGGCACGTGTGATTGAGCTTGAGGGAGTAATAAGAGAGCTGACCGGTGAAACAGAATCGAAGGCCCCTCTCAAAGCCAACATTGACCTTGTTCCGCGACCAAACAGGAGTCCACTCCCCAAGGGTGACGGAAAGGGCATATCCCCGTGGCCTATTTCATTGAGCCAATTATTTGCCAAATGTAGAAAAAAGGGGCTACTGCAGAGCGTTAAGTCGTATGTGGAGCCGACACCAGATCGAAAGAACAACTTCTGCACCTATCATATAGTGACAGGTCACCGAACCAATGTCTGCTATATTTTAAGGAAGGAGAACCAGAAGTTAGTTGATGAGGGAAAGTTAAAGGTGCCATCCGCTACAAATGAGCAACTGAGGGCAAGTAGCGAGACTGGCAAGGAAATTCCTCAAACCTCCCAGGGGGAGGAATATGATAAAGAGCTCCAAAGCCTGATTTGATGAAAGTGGGACAGTGACATTGGAACCAGGGCAGTGACCGGATAAGGGATAGTCGGACGCTGTGAGATTAATACCTTTAGAGGTTCCTTCCCGTAGGGAACTCATTTTGTTTGTAAAGTGTATTGAACTCATTTTGAATGCAATGCATCTTGTTATTTTCTTACTTATGTGGTGATTACATGTATATGGCATTAAGCATGCATTTGATCATTTGAAACGACATGGCCATCACGCATAATATTAAGATGCATGACATCAATCTGAGTCTTGCAGGGAATTTAAAAAGTGAACCTCACTTCAGTTGAGCCCTTTTCTTCAGAAAAAAAAGAAGAAGTCTGCCAAGCAAATAATGGGAAGGAACCGTTTCCATCGAATCAATTGCCAACCTAGATCAGTGATCTTACAAACCACGATCCAAAACACTATTGGTCTTGCCCTAAAAGTTTCAACTTGGACAGCCCACAATACACCAAAATCATTCCAAACCAGGCACCATTGCTAAATTTCAGAGCCGATCCCCAAGATGAAGCTTTGAGCCTAATTTATGCCTGAAAAAGAATCTCACATCAAAAACTCAAACTCATCAAAAGCACCAAGCCCTAAAATTCCAAATGACCTCCGCCACCCAACCTGCTATAAAACTCTGAAGCAGACATTGGTTTTAGTGTGTATATAGTCTTGTTTGTGTGGCATTCATGTGCATATGACATTACACATGCATTGTTCATCCAAAAAGACATATTAAACACGCATGACATATAAGGATTTGAATGCAGCGGGAAAATCAATAGGTGGCTATGGCTTGGATTTAGCTTTTTTTCAAAAAAAAAAAAATCAGTACCGATGGAAGACCTCAGCTCTCCCTTACAGTCAAATTTCTACTCCTGGTCTAAAGTTGTGCATAAAGTTAAACTCTGTTGAGTGCTTGATGAATCTGGGGGCGGCCCACCTATTGCATGAAATGCCGGGGTCAATGAGTTGAGACAATGGAGATAAGTAAGTTTTTGCCTTTTCTGAAAAGTTAACTTCACACAGTGACAGAGAAGATCGGTGTCTTTACCCAAAGCAGTTCCCTTTTCATTCTCCTCTCTGCCTTCTCCCTTTGCCTTCAACACCTTTGTCTTCCCTTTATTGCCTTTCGTTCACTTTCATCTTCTATCTTTCATCTTCTCTCTGGAACTTGAACCGATTCTGTGATTCCATATTTTCTACCTTCAATGGCTTCTAACAAGAAGTTGAACCCCAATGCTACTCCATATTGTATTTTTCGCATCATCTCATCAGCAGAAGGGCATCGGAGTAGGTGGTTATGGCACTGTTTCAATCCGTCTTTGTTTATCATCAACCTGTACCAAATTGGGGATACCCTTTTAATCCCACGCCATTTCTCTTCAATCCAAACTCCCAGACTAATTATTTTGTATCCTCAGATAGTGGGAAGGGTTTTGATTGATGACAGATAGAAGATTTGGATATGAGTCTGCTTCAAATGAGTTCAACAATGCTGAAAAAAGGGGGAAAATGAAATATATAACTCCGAGATTCGAGAGTAAGAAGAAAATAGCTTCTGTAGGTGAAAAGGAGTAACAAAGGTTGCCCAAGAAATTGACTATTGAAGAGAGCAAGCTGAATAAAAGAAAGAGATTGAAGTTAATCTTGGTGGAAAAAACAAGCTTGATGATCAGAAATCTACTAAATCAGTTTCAAAGACATAATCTACTGCAAATTTTGGCCAAGCATTGTTTGGAGGAAAACAAGAATAAGTCCAAAGGGAAGTCTGCTTATGATTTCCTCTATTTGCCTATGGATTTCAAGACTAGAGGAAATTTTGGTTATGCATTTGTGAACTTCACCAACTGTGTTGGAGCAACTTGGTTTTCCAAAGCTTTCAACAATCATGAATGGGACGATACCATCAACGGGAAAGCTTATAAAGTCTGTTGTGTTCATATTCAAAGGGAAAGTTGCATTTACCAACTATTTCAAGTATTCAGTCTTCGGGAACCGTGCCTGAACTAGAATCTGGGGTGAATTAGAAACATGAATATGGCATCAAACTGGAGGAGAATCCACTGGTTAATTGAATTCATCTCATGTTGTTCGTCCACAGTCGCAACTCTATTCAGTGCTCGGCAAAAAAAAAAAATCTATATCCAATGTGTAAAACCAAAAGGGCATATTGGTAATTTGAAGGGGCATCAATTAAAACCAGAGCCACATTTTAGATTTTCCTAATGCATCCATATTCATTATGCCATGAATGTTTTGTATTCAACTTTGGTGTTCAATATGCATTTGTTGTGTCATTGCGTGTCAATGTTCACTTACGGGCTACATCGCGCAACGAACCTTGTCTGTAGAAGT
Organism: Euphorbia tirucalli; assembly: GCA_039660915.1. Taxonomy (NCBI): domain Eukaryota; kingdom Viridiplantae; phylum Streptophyta; class Magnoliopsida; order Malpighiales; family Euphorbiaceae; genus Euphorbia; species Euphorbia tirucalli. The sequence goes on from CM077632.1 coordinate 23,408,303, forward strand.
GCTTTGCTCCCCAAACACAAACCTATAACACTCCCCAAATACAAACCTATAATACTCCCCAAACACAAACCTATGATATCAGGGGCAAGTAAAAAACCGAACCATTTGGTATCATCGATAGCAGTATCTTCGCGAGTCGCAATGAACATATCAGGATATATCTTTCCCATCCTAAGACAAACTATCGCGAAAGGGATCAACGGAGACAAAATGCCCATCACAGAATCTTTCTCAAAAAAAAAAGAAAAAAAAAAGAAAAATGAAAAAGAGATTTTTTGACATGGAAAACCGAAAGGACGTGCCAACAACAGAAGAGGGGTGATATACAAAGTCAGAGTCACTGTCATATTCCCTGTTATACTCATTCTGGTGTCACCATTGCAATATTATGTATGTTTACATTTCCGATCAGATGTTCATCTTACATACACCATGCCATTACATATGAACATCCATTAGTAGGACATTGCATCCAAGCCCGTGACAATATCGCAGAAACTCCTGTTATGCGGTACGGAAATGCAAGGTCTTACTCATCTTCTTACTCAACCAAACGGACCATCTGTCGCTGTGGCTTAGTACCCTGATCCACTAAGCCTGACAATGCTTCAGAATATGCAAAGGGTAAAGTGCAAAGTCACTCAAGACGGCCAACTTCTCTATTGCCTAGATCGGCGTAATAGTCAGTCGGTCAGAAAACACGTTGGAGCAATTGGACTAGGTCACCCGGGATACCATCGGGGCCAGTCACAAGCTGTGAATTTTGCCTCCGGGCTCACATGGATACCAAGAACAAGGCATAAGCCATATGTTGCATGCATACATTCAGAAATATACATGCATCCGTACATACGTGCATACGTTCAAAGTAAACACGCATAATTCATATGCATATGCATCACAACCAATCTAAGTTCAGGTACCCACTGCCATCACCAGGCCTCTCTGAACCAGGTTCGCTCTTAAAGCAGAGATGGCATAATGCCGGGCCATCTATTGGGCCTTAAGCATCAGTGCAAACCCAAATCTCAACATATCAAATCTCCAAGGGGCAGAACAATCAAGCTGTATCGAAGGGGCAAAAATTTTTTGTTTCCAAAATTATCGATCAAGGGATAAATACTTATCCTCAAGCCAACATCAAAATTATCATTCCTAAACCTATCTCCTCATTTCATTCAAGCCAGATTTCGCACCCTTGAACTCCATTATGTTCAAGCATGATTGCAAATCCTTGAACCATCTTCTTGATTCGAGCCAGATTTCGCACCCTTGAACTTTATTATGTTCAAGCATGGTTGCAAATCCTTGAACCATCTTCTTCATTCAAGCCAGATTTCGCACCCTTGAACTTCATTACGTTGAAGCATGGTTGTAAATCCTTGAACCATCTTATTCATTCAAACCAGATTTCACACCCTTGAGCTTCATTACACTCAATCATGGTTGCAAATTCTTGAACCATCTTTTTCATTCAAGCCAGATTTTGAACCCTTGAACTCTATTACGTACAACCATGGTCCTAAATCCTTGAACTTCTTATTTCATTATCTCGAGTCCACCTAATTCCAGTAGGATTTCAAATCGTCAAAATTCCATCTTCCTTTTCCTTGGGTAACATAGACCCGATATCGGCTTATCTGCCTTCCACCTTCCTTTGCCTTGGGTAACATAGACTCGGTATCGGCCTATACGCAATCCATCTTCCTCTGCCTTGGGTAACAAAGACCCGATATCGGCTTAACCGCATTCCACTTTTTTTGGCGTCGCACATCAGCTTATTTCTTCCCCAGCTTTGCCTCGGGTAACCTAGACCTGATATCGGCTTATTTCTTCCTCATCTTTGCCTCGGGTAACCTAGACTCGATATCGGCTTATTTCCTCCTCAGCTTTGCCTCGGGTAACCTAGACCCGATATCGGCTTATTTCTTCCTCGGCTTTGCCTCGGGTAACCTAGATGCGATATCGGCTTATTTCTTCCTCAGCTTTGCCTCGGGTAACCTAGACCCGATATCGGCTTATTTCAATGATGGGTTCTTTCCTGTGTCTCGTGTTTCTCAAATCCACATCAACTATCCCAGACTAAGATCAGGTGGTGAATTTGATCACGTGAGGGGCAGCTGTAAGCGCCGAAATTTTACTTTTCGAAAAAAAAAGTATAGTCGTACGACTCTAACTACAGTCGTACGAGTGTAATTAAACTACAGTCGTACGACTGTAGATCGTGGCAGGTTAGCCAACCCATACCTCAAAAGCAGAGAAAAACAAAAAAGAAAAAGGGGGGGAAGACATAGACAGAAAACGAAAGAGGGGAGAAGAAGAAAACAGAAAAGAAAAATAGAGGGAAGAGAAAGAAGCAGAAAAAAAAAACAAAGAAAAGAAAGGAAAGAAACAATCAAGAATCCCTCAACACTTGGAGATTTTTGGACCCAAAATCCCTAACCTTAACTCAAGGAGAAAAGTACGAATTTCGGTGGACGCACGCCAAAGAGGTAAACATTCCTTTTTCCCTCTTTTTTACAAGCTTTCTGGGTGCTGGATGTGATTTTTGTGCATTTTTACTTTATTTTTGCGTTTCTGCTTCTGGAAATCGAGAACAGTCGCACGACTGTCCTTGGATTTGATGAACAGTTGTACGACTGTCTTTACAGTCATATGAGTGTTCTTAATTTTCAGGCATTTTTGTTCCAAATTTGTTTCAAAAATCCATAAAAATTCAGAAAACCCCAAAAATCATCAAAATGAATTTTGTCGTGTGCATCCACGACCATAGATTCAATTTTCGGTAAAATTGCTTTTAAAACAATGCCACGATGGAGACCCAGTTCTCTCGAAAACCGACCCACCTCACGTGTAAAAAATGTATGCAAACTGGAGAAATTGTTTTCAAAAATGATTTTCCCACAAAAACCAAAATACAGGGACGTTTCAAAACGTTTTCCAGGTCTAACCATTTTTGGACCCAAAATTCCTAACCTTAACTCAAGGAGAAAAGTACGAATTTCGGTGGATGCACGCCAAAGAGGTAAACATTCCTTTTTCCCTCTTTTTTACAAGCTTTCTGGGTGCTGGATGTGATTTTTGTGCATTTTTACTTTATTTTTACGTTTCTACTTCTGGAAATCAAGAACAGTCGCACGACTGTCCTTGGATTTGATGAACAGTTGTACGACTGTCTTTACAGTCGTATGAGTGTTCTTAATTTTCAGGCATTTTTGTTCCAAATTTGTTTCAAAAATCCATAAAAATTCAGCAAACCCCAAAAATCATCAAAATGAATTTTGTCGTGTGCATCCACGACCATAGATTCAATTTTCGGTAAAATTGCTTTTAAAACAATGCCACGATGGAGACCTAGTTCTCTCGAAAACCGACCCACCTCACGTGTAAAAAATGTATGCAAACTGGAGAAATTGTTTTCAAAAATGATTTTCCCACAAAAACCAAAATACAGGGACGTTTCAAAACGTTTTCCAGGTCTAACCAGGCTGGCTAGCCGAGCCAACCCAGTTATCCCCTAAATGCGTGCCCCCAATTCCCGATTTCCCATTCTTCATGTTTGAGTCCAACTCGTAGCGTGCTGTATATTGTGCTAACCCTCTGTTTTGTAGGTTTTTATTTTTATTTTGATGTATTTAATAGAATTAATCGTGTATCCTAGGCGATTGTATTTTTCTAGATTCTCGTGTATCCTAGGCACTTGTAAAAGTGAGGCGAGAGTTTTTATCTTTTATTCGATCGGGTTGTAATAATTTAATCTTTTACTATTTTACTTAGCCTGTATGCGCTGTATGTATATTTAATGCAATAAATTTGACTTTAGAGTTTGAAGTACCATTTTGAGAACATTGGCAATATTTAATTTAATTAGACACAAAATAAGGGATTTGTCCGAACCCGAATCTCTGGATAGTGTAGCGACCGTTCGTCCAGTTCAGTTGCATTATAAATTTCCCGGTTGAGCTGAGCCGGGGTGGCGACTCTACAATATTCATCGAGACTTAGGTCTCGGTTCTTTTACGTGTTAATTCCATTTATGTTTCCAAAACTGATTTTCCATTTATAAAAACCCCACGGGAGGGAGGGGTCCGCCCGAGATTGTGGCACCCCTTCTGAAAGGGAGTCTCGCATTCTGTCGAAAACGCGTCATCTGCTCACAGCTGGGGATTTCTTCAAAAAGTTTTCATAAAAACTTAAAATAATTTGACAAGCCCTAAAAAGTGTCTAATTAAAATATGGTGGATGATTCTTGATTGGTATTTCATTTTGCATCTTTAGCTAGACATGCTTGCATTTGGTTAAATATCCCATTTTAGCCCAGTGGATTGTTGAAGTGTCACCTTGGTTCCTCATGGTCTTAGGGGCACGGATACGAAACACCACCTATAGACTCGTATGAACCCCTTCGTTCGGATCCTTGAGTGAGGAGAAGTAAGGAGTATATTTTGCTATGGGAACCTTGTTTTTTAACCCGACTTGGACCGAACTCATATCGGCAGCCCTAGTTGGATTCCCTTAGGATACCAAAATAATTGTGTCAATAAATAAAATCACTCCTTCATCACCCTCGGTTGGTGATCGAAGAGAGCCCCACCTAGGACTCGGTTAGAAATTTTCGAGACCAACCACGCTCGGAGAAACAAGGTTGGAAGAATTCGCTTCATGTGCTTCTCGATATTTCACGACATACCATAATCATCATCTTCCATACACAATTAACATTTTCCATACATAAAGCACTTTTGTGTGATACTAATCCACATTTTTATGCAGCCACGTGCATTTTATTTTCATGTGAAATCATTAAATCATCCGTTTGCCATTCATACTAACCATTTCTTTTTCAGCCATAACATTATATTTATGTGATTAGCATTTTTCACATAGCATACATAACATCATTACGTATGTCATGCATCCTAACCACGTTTTTGTATAGCCATTTGCATTTTGTGTGTAATAAGCATTCATGACATATCATTTAAATTAAATTAGGGGCATTCCAAGGATGCCCACCATGATCATATCATTCCATCATATATCAGGTATCCCAAAATACCTGTGTTCTGCCAATGCACCGGATTGCATTTGGCCATTCCACCAAATCATTTCATTCAATAGAGACCACAATGGTCCTAGGTATATTTTCGTTTGACAATCCACATGATGCATTTCATGACATCATATCCATCCATCATAAATATTATATAGCACCATGGCCCACATCGGATCATTTCATGACATTACTACATTATTCAAGGTGCTCCCCGAGTGCCGGATTAGTACACATGTAAGGGCATTTCATAACATCCCAAATCATGCAAGGTGTTCCCCGAACGCCGAGCCTTTATCCGTGTCCCCGTTACACGTGACTTTTTCATAACATCATTTCTTATCATACGCTCAAAAGCATTAGAACTCTGTCCATGGGCCGGTCCTATGCGACCATTTCATATCATCTCATAGACCTACAAAGCGTCAAACTTCATCCGTGTGTCGATACATACGCGACCATTTCACGAAAGGTGCCCCAAAAGCACCAAATTTTTATCCATGTGGCAGTCCACACGCAACATTTTTGCATAGCATTGGGTGTTCTTGGAATGTCCAAAGTCAAAAAAAAAAAAAAAAGGAAAAGAATAAAAACAAGGGAATCATTCTCATTATCTCACGATGTACATTTCATTCATCCGTCAAACATTCAAGCATTTCACGAGCACCAAGGACTTTACTGCATACATTAAGTCATTTAAGTGTTCCAAAAATGCTAGAAACTTTGTCAAGCCCCTTAGGTCTTCCATAATCATTAGAAAACCTATCCTTGTGTCTTGCACACCTAAACTCCAAATATTTTCCCGTGCAAGACAAGCTCTGCACATACCGCATCAAACTCTACCCATCCTCCCCGTGTAAGACAAGCTCTACACATACCGCACCAAAATATCTTTCCGTGCAAGACAAGCTCTGCACACTTCCTCCCCGTGTAAGACAAGCTCTACACGTATCGCATAAAATCTCTTCCCGTGCAAGACAAGCTCTGCATATACCGCATCAAACTCTACCCATCCTCCCCGTGTAAGACAAGCTCTACACCTACCGCACCAAAATATCTTTCCGTGCAAGACAAGCACTGCACACTTCCTCACCATGTAAGACAAGCTCTACACGTAACGTTCCAAATATCTTCCCGTGTAAGACAAGCTCTGCACATACCGCATCAAGCTCTACCCTTCCTCCCCGTTAAGACAAGCTCTACACGTACCGCCCCAAAATATCATTCCATGCAAGACAAGCTCTCCACACTTCCTCCCCGTGTAAGACAAGCTCTACACCTACCGTTCCAAATATCTTCCTGTGTAAAACCAGCTTTGCATGTACCATATTAAACTCTACCCATCCTCCCCGTGTAAGACAAGCTCTACACGTACCGCACCAAAATATCTTTCCGTGAAAGACAAGCACTGCACACTTCCTCCCCATGTAAGATAAGCTCTACACGTATCACATAAAATCTCTTCCCTTGTAAGACAAGCTCTGCATATACATCCTCCCTGTGTAAGGCAAGCTCTACACGTATCGCTCCAAAATATCTTCCCGTGCAAGACAAGCTCGGCACACTTCCTCCCTGTGTAAGGCAAGCTCTACACGTATCGCATAAAATCTCTTCCCGTGCAAGACAAGCTCTGCATGTACTGCATCAAACTATACCCATCCTCCCCGTGTAAGGCATGCTCTACACATATCACTCCAAAATATCTTCCCATGCAAGACAAGCTTTGCACACTTCCTCCCCATGTAAGACAAGCTCTACACGTATCGCTCCAAATCTTTTACCGTGCAAGACAAGCTCTACACATACCGTATCAAACTCTACCCTTCCTCCCCGTTAAGGCAAGCTCTACACGTATCGCTCCAAATCTTTTCCTGTGCAAGACACCTTCTGCACATACCGCTTTAAACACTAAACCTCCTCCTCGTGTAAGATCCGCTCTTCACGTATCGCTTCAAATATTAACTCTCCTCCTGTGTAAGATACGCTCTACATGTAAGCGCTTCGCAAGTATCACCTTGCTTCGATCCGTGGACACTCTACATGTCATTCAATCCATGTGATGTATATTTATACGCCACGCTCTCCTTTAGCATATAGCTTCATCAACAACATTCATTGCATTCCATCCTTGGCTTTGTGTAAACTTGACTAGCTTAGGATTGCATAACATGACATGGCATCACATGACATCATCATTCATGCATGCATGTATCACATCACACACTCATGCCCACATCATCCCTTGACTTGGTATTCTCCGTGCGAATGCCCCGGCCAATGCTAACAGGTGTTTTTATCAGGACAGAAAGGGAAGGAGTCTTGAGAATGGCTGGCCAATTGAACTTCAACACCGTAACAGATGTCGTGGATGATTATATTTCCTCATCGTGATTCCGAAAGGCGGTCAGGGAAGAGGCCACGACTATGTTAAAGGAAATGCTAGGAGGTGACCTGGACAAGGTGGAAAAGCTGATGGCTAGGTGCTCTAAACTGGAGGCACGTGTGATTGAGCTTGAGGGAGTAATAAGAGGGCTGACTCGTGAAGTAGAATCGAAGGCCCCCCTCAAAGCCAATACTGACCTTGTTCCACAACCAAATAGGAGTCCACTCCCCACGGGTGACGGACAAGGCATATCTCCGTGGCCTCTCTCACTGAGCCAATTATTTGCCAAGTGTAGGAAAGAGGGGCTACTGCAGAGCGTCAAGCCGTATGTGGAGCCGGCACTGGATCAAAAGAACAACTTCTGCACCTATCATGTAGTGACAGGTCACCGAACCAATGTCTGCTATATTTTAAGGAAGGAGATCCAGAAGTTGGTTGATGAGGGGAGGTTAAAGGTGCCATCAGCTACTAATGAGCGACTGGGGGTAAGCAGGGAGACTGGTAAGGAAATTCCTCAAACCTCCCGGGGAGAGGAATATGATGAAGAGCTCCAAAGCCTGATCTGATAAGAGCGGGGCAGTGATATCAGAACTGGGGTACTGACCGGATAAGGAATAGTCGGACGCTGTGAGATCAATACCTTTAGAGGTTCCTTCCCATAGGGAACTCATTTTGTTTGTAAAGTGTATTGAACTCATTTTGAATGCAATGCATCCTGTTATTTTCTTACTTATGTGGTGATTACATGTATATGGCATTAAGCATGGATTTGATCATCTGAAACGACATGTCCATCACGTATAATATTTAGATGCATGACATCAATCTGAGTCTTACAGGGAATTTAAAAGTGAACCTGACTTTGGTTAAGCCCTTTTCTTAAAAAAAAAGAAGAAGAGAAGAAAGAGAAAGGTCTGCCAAGCAAATAATGGGATGGCATCATTTCCGTCGAATCAATTGCAAACCTAGATCAGTGATCCCTACAAACCACGATCCAAAACGCTGTTGGTCTTACCCTAAAATTTTCAACTTGGACAGCCCACAATACATCCAAATCATTCTAAACCAGAGACCATTGCTAAATTATAGAGCCGGTCACCAAAATGAAGCTTTGAGCCTAATTCATGATTGAAAAAGCACCTCACATAAAAAAAACCAAACCCATAAAAAAGCACCAAGCCTTAAAAAATCCAAATCACCTTCGCCACCCACCATGCTATAAGACTCTAAAGCAGACACTGGTTTTAGTGCATATATAGTCTTGTTTATATGGCATTCATGTGCATATGACATTACACATGCATTGTTTATCCAAAAAGACATATCAAACACGCATGACATACATGGATTTGAATGCAGCAAGAAAATCAACAGGAGGCTGTGGCTTGGATTTATCTTCTTCAAAAAAAAAATAGCACCGATGGAAGACCTTAGCTCTCCCTTACAGTCAAATTTCTACTCCTGGTCTAAAGTTGTGCTCTCTTCAATCATAAAGTTAAACTCTATTGAGTGCTTGATGAATCTAGGGGTGGTCCACCTATTGTATGAAATGCCAGGGTCAATGAGTTGAGACAATGGAGATAAGTACATTTTTGCCTGTTCTGAAAAGTTAACTTCACGTGGTGACAGAGAAGATCGGTGTTTTTACCCAAAGCAGTTCCCTTTTCATTCTCCTCTCTGCCTCCCTTTGCCTTCAACACCTTTGTCTTCCCTTTATTATCTTTCCTTCACTTTCATCTTCTATCTTTCATCTTCTCTCTGGAACTTGAACCGATTCTGTGATTCCATATTTTCTACCTTCAATGGCTTCTAACAAGAAGTTGAACCCCAATGCTGCTCCATATTGTATTTTTCCACATCTTCTCATCAGCAGAAGGGCGTCGGAGCAGGTGGTTATGGCACCGTTTCAATCCGTCTTCATTCATCATCAACCTGTACTGAATTGGGGATACCCTTTTGTTGGGATTCGTCATTGGAAAAATAACGTGGCGCAGCGGAAAATACACCATTTAAAATTTCCTAGAATCCACCTATCGTCTCCAATTACCATTGATTAGAATAAAATCAAATAAGAATCAAGAGAGATGAACTCACCGGATTCGTCTCCTCTGGAGACTGCTGCAGAATCGTATCTTGAAACTGCGATCTCCAAAGTCCGGTGCACGACCAACTATTGAGCGGGAACCGGTGCTAGCCGAAGACGCGAAGGAATGGAGGTTTAATGCTGGGATTTTCGGCTGTTTTGGGGCTGCTATTGGTGGCTGAAATTTCCAGCAATTAATTAGAGTTGAATTACGTTTTTCTTCCTTAAGTGTGTCCTTATATAGACACCTTGTCTAGTTGGGTTTTAATTAGGTTAATTAAACCCAAGCCCGCTAGGATTATAATTACATAAATAAACTTTAATTAAAAAGTATATACTATGTAATTTAATTCCATTTGGCTAAATTTAATTACCCCTAAATAAAATTAAATCACACTTAAGTTAATACAACACATGTATTTAATTTTCCTACTTAGGAAAATTATTTAATTAATTGTTTACTTTATGTAATTCAATTAATTGATAAATTAATTAATTACATTACGTAAACTTATTAATTAAATTAAATTCAACCCAATGTCAATTAATTATCTTGACACCGAATGTCAACTAATTAATTAACGCATTCCTTCCAATGTACATTACATGTACAATTTCTATAAGTTCCAGCTCAGTTGATCTATGTGCACAATCCTATGGGTCTGTCTTTATGTTGGCAGTAGGCCCAAGGCCCACAGACTGTAAGTGGGTTCTAGCAAACCATTACAGCCCCCAATTAAGACAGAGATGTAGTAGTCTTTAGAAGACACTCACCCGGTAGTAATCTCATACTGTCCTTTGCCTAACGATATCGATATGAATAAACAAGAGGCATGGTGTTCATCATCCTCTTCTGTTGTTTATTATATTTCTTGATCTTGAGTTGACTGATTAATCAAATAAGCAACCAACTTATTTAGGTATGGCCATACACTTATCAGTCCCACTCATCAAGTGGCCAATGATATCATCTCGGTGTTACCCCGAGTGGCAATTCCATCACTTCATCATCAATATCAACATGTTCACCGGTCCACCCAATCATACCCATATTTAGCATCCTTTTATAGACCTGTTAGGCGTATGTCAAAGTGAATCGGATCCATATCGATATTATAATGAAATCTGGTCTGAGGACAAAAGAGACCTACTCAAGAAAGACCTATGACGTGACAACCATGTGGCTTTCTTGTGCGGATCGATCCAGTCCCATGTCAACGACATGTACCTATATTCATGATTGACTATACAAGTACTATGGCTAGTTAAGAACTACCATACAATCATCGAATATACAAGTCTGTGGTTCTATTCGTTCCCACGATTAGAACAGACCTGGGATAGGTTTTATGATTATCAATCAATGGATACTCTACTCATATTATAGCACAAGATATAAATGAAATAGATTAATTGCCTTTATTAATGTGACACAAATAATGTATTTATACAATGAGTCTTAATGTAGAATACAAAATACAAGAATCCAATGCCCTAAGAACTAGGGCACACCAACAATCTCCCACTTGCAATAGTTCCAAGTGGGCATTGCCCTAATTCCTATAGATCTGGTATGACCGTCGTGCTGTGTCTGCAACAACGCTTTCGTCAATGGATCAGCGACATTATTCTTGGTGTCAACCCTCTGCAATGATATGTCACCTATGTTCACGATCTCCCGAATGAGGTGAAACTTTCTGAGTACATGTTTGGATCTCTTGTGTGACCGGGGCACCTTAGCTTGTGCGATGGCCCCGTTGTTGTCACAAAAACATCAACTGGGTCTAGGATACTGGGCACTACTCCCAACTCAGTTATGACTTTCTTGATCCAAATGGCTTCCTTTGAGCTTCGCACGCAGCTATGTACTCAGCTTCCATTGTTGAGTCAGCAATGGTGGCCTGCTTTGAGGACCTCCAACTAATGGCACCGCCATTCCGGAGAAAAACATAACCAGACTGTGACTGGTTCTCATCCTCATCGGTCTCAAAGCTTGCATCAGTGTAACCTGACACTACCAGCTCATCTTGACCTCTATACACTAAGAAAGCATCCTTAGTCCGGTTTAGGTACTTCAAGATTGCCTTGACTGCCTTCCAGTGTTCCTCACCGGGGTCCGACTGGTACCGGCTAGCCATACTTAGTGCAAACATGACATCAGGCCTCGTACATAACATGGAGTACATGATAGATCCAATAGCAGATGTATAAGGGATCTTTTCCATGTTCTCCCGGTCCTTCTTTGTTTTAGGACCATCTTTCTTACTCAGCTTCAACCCATGGCGCATAGGCAAGAATCCTTTCTTTGCCTTGTCCATGCTGAATCCTTTTAGAACCTTATCAATGTACGTGGCCTGACTTAGGCCTAGAAGCCGATTGAATCTATTTCTGTAGATCCTGATCCCTAAGATCATCTCAGCTTCGCCTAAATCCTTCATTGCGAAGCACCTACTCAACCACTGCTTAAACCCTTGCAGTGTTGGTATGTCACTTCCAATGATAAGGATGTCGTCAACATACAGCACTAGGATGGTGGAAACGCTCCCGCTAACCATCTTATACACACAGGGCCTTTAACTTGAAACACCACTTACAACCTATCACCTTAGCACCCAGAGGTGGATCTACCAAGTTCCATACTTGGTTATCGTGCATAGATTGCATCTCAGCCTCCATGGCTTTGCGCCATTGATCTGAGTATGGGCTTTCAACAGCCTCCTGATAGGTCTTAGGCTCCTCTTGGTCAACGACTATAAGGTCCCTATCATCAGTCACGAGAAAGCCGTACCTCTCTGGCTGATGACATGTCCTACCAGACCTTCTAAGGTCCTGTGCAACCGTTTCTGGTTCCTCAATTTCTTGAGTAGTCAGATTGGTTCCTGAAGCATCCTCAGCAGTAGCTGCAAGAGTTTGTAAGTCTTGAACTTTTGAAAGTTCAACATTACTCCCACTGTCTCTCTTGGAAAGGAATTCCTTCTCCAAGAAGACTGCATTTCTGGCTATGAAAACTTTGTTTTCGGCCGGATCGTAGAAGTAATAACCCTTAGTTTCCTTAGGGTAACCCACAAACTAGCACTTGACAGATTTGGACTCGAGTTTGCCACTTGTCAATTTCTTAACATGTGCATCACAGCTCCAAATCTTCAAGAAGGAAACATTGGGCTTTCGGCCTTTCCATAGTTCATATGGTGTTCCCTCAACTGGCTTGCTTGGTGTATTATTAAGAATGTAAGCAGCTGTCTCTAAAGCATATCCCCAAAAGGAGACAGGGAGTGTAGCATGACTCATCATCGAGCGGACCATGTCAAGTAAGGTCCTATTCCTCCTTTTTGACACTCCATTCCACTGGGGTGTACCAAGAGGAGTGAGTTGGGATATGATCCCACACTCTCTCAAAAACGAGTCAAAATCTTGGCTCAAATATTCACCCCCTCGGTCAGACCGAAGTGCTTTTATTTTCTTGCCAAGTTGGTTTTCTACTTCATTCTTAAAGTCCTTAAACCTTTGGAGAGTCTCAGACTTATGCTTCTTCAGATACACGTAACCATATCTGCTGAAGTCATCCGTGAAGGTGACGAAGTACAGAAAACCAGATCTAGCACTAGTGCTCATTGGGCCACATACATCGGAATGTATTAGCTCCAATAGCTCTGAGGCCCTTTCAGCAGTCTTGCTAAAAGGAGCCTTTGTCATCTTGCCTCTCAAACAAGATTCGCATGTGTCATAAGGCTGGATGTCAAATGACCCTAGCACTCCATTAGAGTGAAGCCTAGCTATGCACTTCTCATTTATATGGCCAAGTCGACAATGCCAGATGTAAGTAGGATTAATTTCATTTTGTTTAATCCTTTTAGTATTTATGTTATAGATTGAACTTTCACGTTTTAGATCAAGGATATATAAGCCATTTTCAAGAAATGCTGTTCCATAAATACTATTGCCACAATGCATAGAAATTCTACCATGTCCAATATTAAATACAAAACCAGAAATATCCAACAAAGAAACGGAAATAATATTCCTGCGCATCGCAGGTACAAAATAACAGTTTCTTAGTTCCAAAACAAGTCCACTAGGCATCTCCAAGAAATAATCTCCGATCTCCATGGCCTGAACCCGAGCACCATTTCCGACTCGAAGATCTACTTCTCCAGATCCTAATAATCTCCTATTTCTTAGACCCTGCACATTTGAACAAATGTGAGATCCACATCCAGTGTCCAAGACCCAAGATGTAGAAATAGCCAGATTAATCTCAACAACATAAATACCTGAAGCAGCAGTTTTTCCCTTCAGTTGCTCCCTTAGCTTTGGACATGAGCTCTTCCAGTGCCCCTTCTCATGACACTCATGGCAAACATCGTCAGGAGAGGCAACCCTTGCCTTAGGTTGGGCCACCACCTTTTTGCCCTTAGCCTTGGCCTTTTGGGCCTTAGCCTTGGCCTTAGATTTGGCCTTTCCCTTAGCAATGGGCGTATTGCCCTTGTTCACCAGCAATACTTCAGGAGTCTTCTTAAGAGACTGCTCAGCAAGCTTGAGCATGCCATACAGCTCGACAACCGATTTATCCAACCCTTGTATATGGTAATTCATGATAAACTGGTTGTAAGACTCAGGAAGTGACCCGAGAATAATGTCTGTTGCCAAGTCCTGCGGAACTGGCGAGCCGAGGCGGGCAAGTGTATCAATATACCCCTTCAACTTTAGCACATGAGTGCTAACAGAAGTCCCAGCTGCCATCACAGTCGTGCAAAGTGCCTTAGTTGTCAGGTAACGTTCCTGACGAGCCTGATCTTGGAACATCTTTTTAAGCTGATCCATCATCTCATAAGCATGCTCGTCCATGAATTGCTTCTGAAGATCAGAAGCCATGGTACCCAGCATGAGGCACGAGACATCTCGGTCATCCCTCACATGCCGATCGTACTGCTCCACCATCACCGTGGTGATGCCTCGACCTGCAGGAGGGCCAGCTGGTAAAGGAGCATTCAGTACATACTCCTTAGACTCTTGTCTAAGAACTATTTGTAAGTTCCTAGCCCAGTCCAGGAAGTTAGTCCCCGAAAGCTTCTCCTTCTCCAAGAGTGACCTAAGTGAGAGTGAGTTGTTGTTTGTTGCAGCCATTTAAATTGCTTAACTGAAATGGGATTATCTACATGGAAGAAATCATTGCTTGAGTTAGAAATAAAGGACTTTTAAGCCAATTCAAATTAATAATCCGATTTTAATTTGTTTGTTGGTGTTGTTAATTGGCTGACTTGACCAAGATCCACAACTTATCAATGACTGGCCGAACTAGGGCTCGCTAACCAACCATTGAGTCGTTCCACGAAGGACAACCTATCCAATCCTTCCACGAAGGACTCTTGGTTTGATGGGCTTATTGACACTTTACCCATCTGTGCTTAGGGCCCGCTCTGAGCTAATGCTACCCATGTTGAGTCAAACCACCATTCACATGTTAACCATACCAAGTATCTTAACCCTCGACGGCCCACCGAATACTACAATATACCCAGCTAGGGCATGGCGCACATTGCAGCATCAATGGGAGGAAGAGATGTGAATGTGGGAAGCACTTTTAAGCGACTCAATATTTTAATTTCCGGATTATAATTAAGTGATACGGCTTAGCATGCATAAACGCGGGTGATAATTTGGTGATCCATACATCCATATTATATGACAAATGCAATAGCATACTTAATTTAAAATAAATGAGATCCTATGGGCCTTTAATTACAACCTAATGAAAAACTAGATATCCTATCTAATTCTTCATGGGCCGGACAGCAATCCTTCTTGGGCTCCCACCATGGGCTTGCTCCATTTGGGCCTTCCTCCATACTTGATGCAATTACAATAATTTTGTAAAATTAAATCTATTCTAAAATTACATCAAAATAAAAAAATGGCACGCAGGCCATATTTCCCAAAATTAAATTACAACAGATAATAATTTAGGGCCCATAGAACTCAATATAACATTTCAAACAAAGTACCTGTCGTGCACATACATACCAATATGATGCATGATCATGGCATTCCAAATTATAAATATAAATGTTAAGCCGAGTTACTTAGGGTGAAATCGCCAATTTTAACAAATGTGACTAAGGCCCATAAAGGCCCAATGGATAACATCCATAAATGCAAAATTAACAATTTTTCTCCCACTTGAATTTGGGTTGTCACAAATTTAAAATTTAGCTCTCCCAATTTTAACCGGTGTCACGGTTTATTGGGCCAATTTCACAAAGTCCATATTCAATTTAATATGCAAACAATTAAATTAAATATGCATGCCAACAAAATAAATAATTTTAAATACAAATTAATTAAAAAAAATTAATTTAATTTGCATTAGGGTCCGGGATAAAAAAAATACCCGCAAAATCCAAAACCAGACCCAAAACCCGCGCACGGCGCCGCTGTCCCGGCGGGGCAGCAGTGCCGCTGCGCGGCAGCAGCAGCAGCCAGCTGCTGCCGTTGGATGGAATCGCAATTTGCGATTCCATCCAGCCCAAAATCTTTTTTTTTTTAAATCAAAAAAAAAAAAATCCATCAAAAATTAAATAATCAATAAAACAATAATTTTTAAGATGGAAACCAATTGGGGAAAATAATCAAAAACCCCAATCCAAAAATTCTAGAGTTTATCAAAACCAAAACCAATTGAATAAAAACCCTAAAATCACAAACTTGAAACCCATTCTTTCTTCAAGAATGCTTTCAAGAACCAATTCCAATCAATCTAATGGACAAAACCTAGGCTCTGATACCACTGTTGGGATTCGTCATTGGAAAAATAACGTGGCGCAGCGGAAAATACACTGTTTAAAATTTCCTAGAATCCACCTATCGTGTCTAATTACCATTGATTAGAATAAAATCAAATAAGAATCAAGAGAGATGAACTCACCGGATTCGTCTCCTCTAGAGACTGCTGCAGAATCGTATCTTGAAACTGCGATCTCCAAAGTCCGGTGCACGACCAACTATTGAGCGGGAACCGGTGCTAGCCGAAGACGCGAAGGAATGGAGGTTTAATGCTGGGATTTTCAGCTGTTTTGGGGCTGCTATTGGTGGCTGAAATTTCCAGCAATTAATTAGAGTTGAATTAGGCTTTTCTTCCTTAAGTGTGCCCTTATATAGACACCTTGTCTAGTTGGGTTTTAATTAGGTTAATTAAACCCAAGCCCACTAGGATTATAATTACATAAATAAACTTTAATTAAAAAGTATATACTATGTAATTTAATTCCATTTGGCTAAATTTAATTACCCCTAAATAAAATTAAATCACACTTAAGTTAATACAATGTATTTAATTTTCCTACTTAGGAAAATTATTTAATTAATTGTTTACTTTATGTAATTCAATTAATTGATAAATTAATTAATTACATTACGTAAACTTATTAATTAAATTAAATTCAACCCAATGTCAATTAATTACCTTGACACCGAATGTCAACTAATTAATTAACGAATTCCTTCCAATGTACATTACATGTACAATTTCTATAAGTTCCAGCTCAGTTGATCTATGTGCACGATCCTATGGGTCTGTCTTTATGTTGGCAGTAGGCCCAAGGCCCACAGACTGTAAGTGGGTTCTAGCAAACCATTACAGCCCCCAATTAAGACAGAGATGCAGTAGTCTTTAGAAGACACTCACCCGGTAGTAATCTCATACTGTCCTTTGCCTAACGATATCGATATGAATAAACAAGAGGCATGGTGTTCATCATCCTCTTCTGTTGTTTATTATATTTCTTGATCTTGAGTTGACTGATTAATCAAATAAGCAACCAACTTATTTAGGTATGGCCATACACTTATCAGTCCCACTCATCAAGTGGCCAATGATATCATCTCGGTGTTACCCGAGTGGCAATTCCATCACTTCATCATTAATATCAACATGTTCACCAGTCCACCCAATCATACCCATATTTAGCATCCTTTTATAGACCTGTTAGGCGTATGTCAAATTGAATCGGATTCCATATCGGTATTATAATGAAATCTGGTCTGAGGACAAAAGAGACCTACTCAAGAAAGACCTATGACGTGACAACCATGTGGCTTTCTTGTGCGGATCGATCCAGTCCCATGTCAACGACATGTACCTATATTCATGATTGACTATACAAGTACTATGGCTAGTTAAGAACTACCATATAGTCATCGAATATACAAGTTTGTGGTTCTATTCGTTCCCACGATTAGAACAGACCTAAGATAGGTTTTATGATTATCAATCAATGGATACTCTACTCATATTATAGCACAAGATATAAATGAAATAGATTAATTGCCTTTATTAATGTGACACAAATAATGTATTTATACAATGAGTCTTAATGTATAATACAAAATACAAGAATCCAATGCCCTAAGAACTAGGGCACACCAACACCTTTTAATCCCATGCCATTTCTCTCCAATCTAAACTCCTAGACTAATTATTTTGTACCCTCAGACAGTGGGAAGGGTTTTGATTTGATGATAAATAGAGGATTTGGATATGAGTCTGCTTCAAATGAGTTCAACAATGCTGAAAAAAGGGGGAAAATAAAATATATAGCTCTGAGATTTCGGAGTAAGAAGAAAATAGTTTCTATAGGTGAAAAGGAGTAACAGTGGTTGCCCACGAAAATGACTATTGAAGAGACCAAGCTGAATAAAAAAGAGATTGAAGTTAATCTTGGTGAAAAAACAAGCCTGATGATAAGAAATCTACCAAATCAGTTTCAAAGGCATAATCTGCTGTAAATTCTGGACAAGCATTGTTTGGAGGAAAACAAGAATAAGTCTAAAGGGAAATCTGTTTATGATTTCCTGTATTTGCCTATGGATTTCAAGACTGGAGGAAATTTTGGTTATGCATTTGTGAACTTCACCTACTATGTTGGAGCAACTTGGTTTTACAATGCTTTCAACAATCATGAAGGGGACGATACCATCAACAGGAAAGCTTACAAAGTCTGTTGAGCTCATATTCAAAGGGAAAGTTGCATTTACCAACCATTTCAAGGATTCAGTCTTCGGGAACCTTGCCTGAACTGGAATCTGGGGTGAACTGGAAACATGAATAAGGCATCAGACCGCAGGAGAATCCAGTGGTTAATTGAATTCATCTCAGGTTGTCCATCCACAATAGCAACTCTATCTAATGATCGGGCTTAAAAAAAATCCAATGCAGAAAACCGAAAGGACGCATTGGTAATCTGAAGGGGCATCAATTAAAACCAGAGCCACATTTTAGATTTTCGTAATGCATCCGTATTCATTATGTCATGAATGTTTTGTATTCAACTTTGGTGTTCAATATGCATTTGTTGTGTCATTGCATGTCAATGTTCACTTACAGGTTACATCGTGCAGCAAACCTTGTCTGTAGAAGTGCTTTACTCCCCAAACACAAACCTATGATATCAGGGGCAAGTAACAAACCGAACCACTGGGTATCATCGACAACAATATCTTCGCAAGTCGTAATGAACATGTCAAAAATACTCCCCAAACACAAACCTATGATATCAGGGGCAAGTAACAAACCGAACCACTGGGTATCATCGACAACAATATCTTCGCAAGTCGTAATGAACATGTCAAAGTATATATTTTTTCCCGTCCTAAGACAAACCGTCGCGAAAGGGATCGACGTAGACAAAATGTCCATCACAGAATCTTTCTCAAAAAAAAAAGAAAAAAAAATTTATTGACAGGGAAAACCGGAAGGACGTATCAGCAACAGGTGGGGAGTGATATACAAAGTCAGAGTCACTGTCATATTCCCTATTATACCCATTCTAATCTCACCATTGCAATATTGTGTATGTTTGGATTTCCGATCAGATGTTCATCTTGCATACACCATGCCATTACATATAAACATCCATCAGTAGGACATTGCATCCAAGCCCGTGATAATACCGTAGGAACTCCTAATATACGGCACGGAAATGCAAGGTCTCACTCTCATCTTCTTGCTCAACCAAACGGACCATCCGTCGGCATCGTCTATTATCCTGATCCGCTGAGCACTGATAATGCTCTAGAACATACAGAGGGTAAAGTGGAAGGTCACTCAAGACGGCCAACTCCTCCAATACCTAGATCAGCGTAATAGTCAGTCGGTCAGAAAAAGCGTCAGAACAATCGGACTAGGTCACCTGGGTTACCATTGTGGCTAGTCACAAGTAGTGAATTCCATCTCCGGGCTCACGCGGATGTCAAGAACAAAGCAAAAGCCACATGTTGCATGCATACATAAATTTAGAACTATACATGCATCTGTACATACATGCATACGTTTAAAGTAAACCCGCACAACTCATATGCATATGCATCACAACTGATCCAAGTGCAGGTACCCACTACCATCACCAGGTCTCTCCGAACCAGGATCATTCTCAAACCAGAGATGGCACAATGCCGGGGCATCTATTGGGCCTTAAGAATCAGCGCAAACCCAAATCTCAACATACCAAGGGGCAGAACAATCAAGCCATATTTATCCTTGATCGAAGGGGCAAAAATTTTTGTTTGCAAAATTATCAATCAAGGGATAAATACTCATCCTCCAGCCAACATCAAAACTATCCTTCCTAAAGCTACCTCTTTATTTCATTCAAGCCAGATTTCGAACCCTTGAACTTCATTACGTTTAAGCATGGTTATAAATCCTTTAACCCTTCTTTTCATTCAAGCCAGATTTCCAACCCTTGAACTCCAGTATGTTCAAGCATGGTTACAAATCCTTGAATCCTTCTTTTCTTCAAGCCAGATTTCAGACCCTTGAACTCTAGTACGTTCAAGCATGGTTGCAAATCCTTGAACCCCTTTCTTCATTCAAGCCAGATTTCAAACCCTTGAACTCCAGCACGTTCAATCACGGTTGCAAATCCTTGAACCCCTTCCTTCATTCAAGCCAGATTTTGAACCCTTCAACTCCAGTACGTTTAAGCATGGTTGCAAATCCTTGAACCCCTTTCTTCATTGAAGCCAGATTTCAAACCCTTGAACTCCAGTACGTTCAAGCATGGTTGCAAATCCTTAAACCCCTTTCTTCATTCAAGCCAGATTTCCCCATTACGTTCAAGCATGGTCGTAAATCCTTGAACCCTTTTCTTCATTCAAAATCCTTGAACCACTTATTATTTCAAGCCCATCCAATTCCAGTAAGATTTCAAATCGTCAAAATTCCATCTTCCTTTGCCTCGGGTAAAATAGACCCGGTATCGGCCAATCCATAATTTCATCTTTCCCTATCTCAGGTAACATAGACTCGATATCGGCTTATTTCAACAGTGGATTCTTTCTTGTGTCTGCAGCGCTTTGAGTCACGTTTCTCAAATTCACATCAACAATCCCAGACTAAGATCGGGTGGTGAATTTGATCACGCGAGATAAAAAAAAGAGTATAGTCGTATGACTTTCACTGCAGTCGTACGACTGTAGATCGTGGCAGGTGAGCCAACCCATACCCTAAAAGCAGAGAAAAAGGAGAGAAAAGGAGGGACCCGGAGAAAAAACGAAAAAAAAGAAGGAAGAAAAGAAAAAGAGAGAAGGGAGAGGAGAAGAGAAAATAAGACAAGAAGAGGAAAGAACTCATCATCAGAATCCCTCAACATTTGGAAATCTCTGGACCCAAATCCCTAACCCTAACTCAAAAAGAAAAGTGCGGATTTCAGTGGATTGGAGCGATGCCAGGGGTCAATCCTACAGTGGACGCACGCCAAACAGGTAGACACTCCTTTTCCCCTCTCTTTTACAAGCTTTCTGGGTGATTGGTGTGGTTTGTACCGTTTTCGTTCATTTTTCCGTGTTTCTGCTTCTGGAAATCAAGAACAGTCGTGCGATTATTCTTGAACTACAATCGTACGAGTGTTCTTGATTTCCAGGCGTTTTCTTTCAAGTTTTTCTTCAAATAAGATTTTGGAGAATTTTGGTTCCAGGTCGCTTACAGTCGCACGACTGTAATTTACAGTCGTACGACTGTAACGTATTTTCCAGAATCAGAATTTCCCTTTTTATTTCCAAAAATTCCCAAAAATTCCATAAAAATTCAGAAAATCCCAAAATCATCAAAATGAATTTTGTTGTGTGCATTCACGACCCTAGATTCAATTTTTAGTGAAATTGCATTTAGAACAATGCCACGACGGAGACCCGATTCTCCTGAAAACCGACCCACCTCACATGTAAAAAATGCATGTAAACCAGAAAAATTGTTTTCAAAATGATTTTCTCATGAAACCAAAATACAAGAACATTTCAAAATGTTTTCCAGGTCTAATTGGGCCGGCTAGCCGAGCCGATCCGGTTATCCCCTAAATGCATGACCCCAATTCTTAATTTCCCAATTCTGTCTATTTGAGTCCAACTTGTGGCGTGCCGCAAATTGTGCTAAGCCTCTGTTTTGCAGGTTTTAATTTCTTTTATTTTTATTTTTATTTTGGATGTTATTTAATAGATTAATACATGTATCCTAGGCGATTGTATTTTTCAGGATAAATTGTGTATTCTAGGCGCTTGTAAAAGTGAGGCGAGAGTTTTTATCTTTTATTCGATCGGGTTGTAATAATTTAATCATTTGCTATTCTACTTTAACCTGAATGTGCGCTGCATGTCTATTTATTTAAATAAAATTGACTTTAGAATTTGAAATACCATCTATGAACATTGACCAATATTTATTTTAATTAGACACGAAATAAGGGACTTGTCCGGACCTGAATCTCTGGATAGTGTAGTGGCCGTTCGTCCGGTTCAGCTGCATTATAAATTTCCCGGTTAAGCTGAGGCCGGTGGCGACTCTACAATATTTATCGAGACTTAGGCCTCGATTCTTTTAAGAATTAATTCCATTTATTTTCCAAACCGATTTTCCATTTATAAAAACCCCACACGAGGGAGGGGCTCGCCCGAGATCGAGGAGCCCCTTCCGAAAGGGAGTCTTGCGTTCCATCAAAAACGTCATCTGCTCACACCTGGAGCATCACCCTAATCCAGGAAAAGTCCTCTGCTTCGTAATGAAGTCAAAGCATGTCCCTAAAAAACCAATACAATCTGGGCAAAGTCCTCTGCTTCGCAATGGAGTCGAAGCATGACCCTAGAAAACCAATAGAATTTGGGCAAAGTCCTCTGCTTCACGATGAAGCCGAAGCACGTCCCTGGAGAACATCAAACCAATTCGGGCAAAGTCCTATGCTTCATAACAGAGTCGAAGTAAGTCCCCAAAAAATCAAATCAACCTGGGCAAGAACGTTGTTTCATAAAAGAACCGAGACAAGTCCCTACAAACATCAAAGCTAGTCGACGCAGGAGGAGCCACCAGGTACATCCTCTTCTACTTCTCATCGTGCTCCCTATCACGGGACCACACTCGAATCGGGCACAAGCACCCGTTCAAGTCTACTTTGGTCACGCGAGGCGCAGCTTGTGAGCACTGGTTTTTTCCTGACCTTTGTGATGAAAGTCATTGTTGCCTTTTTCATGGATAAGCGTGAAGCGGATTCGGACCGACCGGAATAATGTCGAAAATGTCCCAGATGACCCAAATGTGTGTGGCAAGTCTTGGTACGGAGCCTCAAAGGAATTCTAGTGCGTATTTAAGAAAACTAAAGAAAAGAATGAAAAATAAGCAAATAAGCCAATCTGGTGACTACAGTCGCTCGACTGTAGTACTTACAGCCACGCGGCTGTAATCATCATATTTCCTTTTTCGTCCAAATAAGCATTTAATTCGGTCTTTTTAAACAAAATAAGCCAATCTGGTCACTACAGTCGCTCGACTATAGTGCCTACAGCCACGCGACTGTAATCACCAGACTTCTTTTTTTACCAAAAATCAGCATTCAATTTCAGTTTTAAACCAAAACGGGAGATATAAAAAGTCTTGTATCAGGGATTATGGTTAACAGAACAAGGGGAGAGGCAGAAAATTAGAGAATTTTGAGAGAAAAACACACAAAACACACAATAACACAGATTTTGGGACTTTTTGTAGGATTCTTAAGAAAAATGAAAGGGTTTGATGTAAAAATAAAAGGATTCGAAGATCATGCAATTTTCTGGTTGTTTGTGCAGCGAGACGCTTTCCTGCATCCGAATCCATCCTTGGTGATCCAAACACTGGAACATAGACTAGTTAACATTCTCAGAGGCCTTAAAAATCCATTTTTGTTCATTCTAGGTGTTATTTATTGATTTTTTTTTTAATTTTTTACAATTCCAGGCATGGTTTTGATTACAGCCGCCTCGATTAAGATCACAGTCGCTCGGCTGTAATCTATAGCTGCATGACTGTGACCTATAGTCGTTCGGCTATAATCTTTTGATTACAATCGCTCGACTATAATCTCTGGGGCAGAAGCTCTGAATGCCCCAAAATCGACCGATAACACTTTTGTTTTTCGATTAAATGTGTTCTTTATGTTTATTATCAGCCCAATTACATCCCTATGTGCTTAGATTCCTATTTTTCTGATTTTTGATTGTTGGATGTAATTTAAAGTTTGGTGATTTTGAGGGATTAGGGATTCTCAGATTTGATTCAATCCATTTCGAATCCATTTTATTGATCTTAGTTTATTTCCAGAAATCCTGGACCCCCCAAAATCATTAAATTTGCAAAGCGGTCTTCAAAAACGAGAAAAGAATATTGGAATCAATTCTGGAGCACTATAGTCGCCCGACTGTAGGTGTTATAGCCGGTCGGCTATGTTACAACCGTGTGGCTGTAATGCCCTACAGTCGCTCGACTGTAGTTCAGGGGGCAGAATTACAGTTTTGCCCTTTTGGACCCCAAGCTTGTAATTTTACACCCTTTTCCTATTCAAAACTGAATTTTGGCGTGTTTACATTCTTTTTTGACCCTAGATGAATGTTTAACATAGGCCCACACGCGAACGGGAGCCCCGAGTCCCAGGATATCCGGCCCACTAAAGTTGGAAAAATGCATGTAAATGAGCCAAACGATTTTCAAATTTGGTTTTTCACCCACAAAACCCACAGGATGTTTCAAAAAAACCGTTTTCCAGGTCTAACTGGTCCGACCAGTGGGGTCGACCCAGTTACCCCCAAATGCATGTCCCCGCTCCTACAAATCTCTATTCTGTCCTATTTGAGTGTTTTGTATGCCTTGATTATTTGTGCTAACCGTATTGGGATGCAGCTTTTATTTTTGTCTTCTTTTTATTTTTAACGTACTTGATAGATTATCTTATGTAATTAGGCGATTGTAATTTCTCAGATTATCGTGTATAGTAGGCGGTTGTAAATGGTGAGGATGAGAGTTTTCTTTTTCTTGGTTTGTATAATTTAGCCTCTGATTTACTTTTTCGCACTTTTATTTTTTTCGCACTTTATTTTAATATTTATATTTATGTCATTTGTATGAGCATCGATTAATAATTAAAAGAAGATAAACTAAGTAGAATTAAGTGAATGCAACATTACGTTATGAAATAATAATTGAAAATAAGTGAGGATTAGTAGATATATTGCCCGAACCTCGAATCTCTGGATTAGGTACCGCGTCTACACTTGGTAGGTAGCTGTACTGGAATTTCTCTGATGAGCTGATCCGGGTGGCGACTCTGTATCTAATCTCAAAATTCGTGTTTCAAGATCTTAAGTTAAATTGGGATTTTCCAAAAAACCTATTGTTTGAAATTCACACTTCATCATTAAAATTAAGTTTCTATGAAAAGAGTTTTCTTCAATAAAATGAAAGGTTTTCTTAAAGAAGATTAGAGACCCATTTTCAAAACCCCAACATCACATCTTAAAAAGAAAATCCCCGATTCCCACTTCACCGAGTGTTATGAAAAAGGTCGTCTGCTCACAGTGATTCAAATGCATGCACAGAATTATCAGGATAAACATCACACAAGTAAGCAAACTGGGATTTCATTGCATTAAACTTGTTAAAAAGTACATCGTTCACATCAAAAAGAGAAGAAATAGATACAACAAAAGCATCTTCATCCTTCACAAATAGAGGGCCTTGAACTTCTTCAGCATTCTTGCTCAGCTCCAGGATGTTGTCCAGGTCATCAGCAACTTCAGACTCCTGTTTAGCAGGAAGCGCAGTCTTCTCGATCTCAGCCACCTGTGCCTTGGCTTTCATCATGATTCCTGCTATCTCAGCAACCACAGAATCCAAGCTTGCCTTGGTCATCAGCTCCTTAGTGGACCCTTCCTCAGACTTTTCAAATGCTTTGCCTAAGGTGACAGTCAGTGCCTCTGATATTGCTTTCATAGATTCATCACAGACTTTTTCTTCAACTTTCTCCTTGGCCACTCCTACTGCTTCTGCCATTATTTTAGATGGTTTCTCCTGGGGGATGATAGGCTCAACAACTACCTCCTCCACTATCGCTGGTGCAACTAGCTCCTCCTGGCTGTTATCAAAGTCCACAACATCATAAAATATCTCGAAGCCTGGGAGTTTGATGCTCTTGACCTTTATGGGTTCGGCTTGCCCCTTATATTGTTGTTCACCTGCCTTAATGAATGGCTTCATCATGGGCTTGCCATTCTTTCCTCTTTTCAAGTCTTTCTTCCCAAATGCCTCTGCTGTGTAGCCTAAGCCAAACTGTCTCGGCTTTCCAGAATCAATGTTAAATTTGGGCATCCCTTGTAGATTGGCTCCGAGTCCCATGCCCGAAACAAAGTCATGCTTGCAAAGGTATTTAGACAACCATTCTGGCATATAGTTCTCATAGATAACCATCCGAGCCTCTGTAGTTTCCTCCTCACTAACCATGGCGACTTGGAATCCTCCGAATGGTATGGTCTCCTCACTAAAAGCAGCAATCACAGACTGAGAATTTGCCTCAACTGTCACGATCTCACTGCCTTCTGGTACAAGGTTGAAGGGACGCCCCCCAACGGGTGGAACTATGGCCTCCCCAACAGCAAGGAGAAGGTGACTAGGATGTCAATCATAGTAAAGTTGACCGTCAACTTGACTAGTCCTACTTCCACTTCAGTCTCAAAAGTCCCAATCACGGTCCTCTTGGAATCATCATAGGCCCTGATCACAGTGGACTTTTTTAGGCTATCTTCCCTCAGACCCAGAAATGGCAACATTTTCAATGGACATATGTTTAGGGCAGACCCGTCATCCACCATCACACACGGCATGACTCGATCCATGATGTTGACTTTGACATAAAGGGCTTTGTTGTGAGCCCTTCCTCCATGTGGCAGGTCTTTTTCAAAAAATACAATGTCAGGAGACCTGAGATGGATCTTGTCCAGCAAGCAACACATGGCTTCTGGAGATGCCAGGGGAGAAACTCCTATTTCAGACAGCTTCTTGACCAGCGCTGCCCTATGCTCTTTAGAAGTCAGCAACAAGTACCATAGCTGGCCTGTGCTGGAGTCTTTTTCAATTGATAAATAACCAGGTCTTCCTTTTTTACTTCTTTTGGTGCTGACATGCTGCCTGACCCTGTCACTGGAACCTTGTCATTCTGCTAAACCACTGGTTGGTAAACCCTACCACTCCTTGTCACATTCTGGACTTTAGAAACCTTTGGTTCCCCAACAACTGGCAGCTTGACCATCTCACAACTGCCATATTCTTCGTATTCATCTTCTGAATTCAGATCATCCAGACTCACAGGCTTCACTTCCTTCTGCTCTGTCAACTTCTCATAATTATACTTTGCCCCAGCTCCACTAGCCACTACAGACTATACGGTGGGATTTGCCTGCAAGACTTATGCAAAAATGAAGTTGTCTGGCAGGCCCGACCATACCATATTGACCTACCTTTCGAATGCTGGTAAAGGGTTAGTCTTAGTACTGGGCTTGGCAGGCTCCTATAACTTCCCTTCATCGATCAACTTCTGGATGGCCTTCTTCAGCCTAAGACAGTTGTTGGTTCTATGTCCCACCATGACATGGTAGGTACAGAAATTGTCTTTGTCTTTGTCCACTGGTTTCTCAAAAGGCCTGAGAGAGCTTAACAGGCCACCATTCCTACACTTGGCAAAGAACTTAGCCAAGGAGAAAGCCCACGGGGATATACCCTGGCCTTCTGAATTTCTGCCTTGGTTTCCCTGCTGCTGAGACACAACGGCAACCCCTGCTTGCTTGGTCTCTGAAAACTGTCCACCTTTACTTACAGAACCAGACCCAGACCCACTGCTTGACCCAGTCGTAGTAGTTGATCGATACCCTGAACTATACCTAGAGCTTCTTCCCACCCTTTGGTTCACTTGTTGGAAATGCCCTAGTCCCGAGGCATTGGTCCTCGTATTTGTACTATGCATTTATTGGATTTATGTGTTGTACTTATTTGTGTCATTAATAAAGGCATCAATTCATTTATTATATTTATCTTGTGCAGTATAGTAAATGAAGTATCCGATGGACATATCCATATCCATGACGACTAGTGTCATGCACTTAGCAGTAAGACCATGGATAGGGTTAACGATATGACCATAAATAGATCCGTAGTCTGTTCCAGTCATGGGAATGAACGGAACAACAGACTATCATTAACCTGGTTGTATGGCGGTGTCTTACCGGTCATTGGACATGGAATGTCAACCAAGTTAATGGGTACATGCCTGGGTGCATGGTACTGGATAGATCCACTAAACGAGTAATCCACATGGTATGGTATCACAATGGATTCTCGTGTAGTACTTGTATGGATCCTTTGACCTGACCATATGATGGTGTTACATGTGAAGTCACATACTTAGGGGTACGCCTAAAGGGCCTGTAATAGGGTGCCAAGTATGGGTGCTTTCGGGTATGTCACCGAATATGGTAATACTATGGATATGCAGAAGGGATTTGTCACTCAGTAACCAACTGAGAAGATATCACCGGCCACTTGATGAATGTGACTGATAAGAGTGTGGCCACACCCAAACAAGTTGGAACTTGTTTGTGAGCATCAGTACATTCGGGATCAAGTTAATGTCTGAACACAAAAGAGGGTGATCAATCCATGCCTCTGTGTTGGACACCGATATCAATGACATGGGATGTACAAGTTTAAACTACAGGGTTATGATATCAGTTAGACTGCCATCTCCATCTTAATTGGGGGCTGCAGTGGCTTGCTAGAGCCCAACTGCAGTCTGTGGGCCAAAGGCCCGCTGCCAACATAAAGATGGGCCCACAGGATCGTACACATAGAACGATAGAATGCAGACTTAAGGAATAACATGTATACTTGGAGTATACACCATAGAGGGAGAAGTGTGTATATATTAATTATATTATAAAGATCAATTGGATTGGTCATAATAATAAAATTAATATATTCAATTGGCTCTTCATAATTAATTGGATTAATTATGAAATTATTTCCTGGGTGGAAATATTCATATGTATAGGCTTACATATGATTTTACTTTGTGTTGAGTTAATTTTAATTTGATGGATTAAATTAAATGTCAAACTAATTTTAATTTAGATGTAAATAATATATTACTTGGAGTAATGTATTAAATACATGGGTATATTAAAATTGGGCTTGAAATTAATTTAAACCAGAATAATTAAAATTAGACTGGGCCTAAATTAAAACATGGAAGCCCGCACAAAATAGAAAGGAGCCAAGATGGGCCAGAATTCCCTAAGGAATTCGGCCAACCCTAGGTATAAATACCTAGGGTTAGAAAATTTCGGCCACCCATGCAAAATAGCTCCTAGCCGAAATTTCCTAGCTCCCCTCTCCATTGGTTTTGTTTTTCCAACGCTAGCACGGGTTGCATTTGCCAAGCGTTCGTGTACGTGAGAGTGGAGGAATTCTAAATTGAGTTCTGCAGTCATCATCCGTATCTGAAAGAGATTTTTCTGGTATGAAATTTTAATCTCTTTCTATTTAATTTTAAGTTTTTCAATTTCCACTTCAATTGCTCCTGGGACCGGATTTGAGGAAATCACCGCGTTCTTCCGCTTTTATCGGGTGATTTCCGGTGAAAAATCCCAACAGTGGTATCAGAGCGGGCTTTTGATCCGTGGGAATTGATTAATTTGGTTGAATCCCTATTTTGAAATTGGAGGTTTTTAATTGGGATTCATGGTATGGGTTTTTATGATTTTTCCCATGTGTTTTAATACAATGAAAATTAATATTGCATATTGGTTTATGTTGTTTTAATTTTATTATATTGTTGTAATTCTTGGTGAATTGCTATGGATGATGATTGGGTATTTTTTTATTGATTGATTTAATTCTGTTTTATAAAAAAAAAAAAAAAAAATCGGCCTCCCGGCGGCGGGGCTGCCGGCGGCGGAATCGCCGCCGCCGGCCGCGGCACGCGGCGGGAGGCGCGGCAGCAGCGGGCTGCTGCTGGGCAGTGGCCGCTGGGCGGCCACTGCACAGCGGCAGTGCCGCTGCAGGCGGCAGTGCCGCTGCAGGGCAGTGGCTGCCGCACGGCAGCAGCGGGCAGCCGCTAGGCAGCTGCGCCGCTGCTGCTGCTAGGGCAACTCTGTTGCCCTAGCTGCAGCGGGCCGGGCCCAGTTTTTGGATTTTGCGGGTTTTGGGTCCGGGGCCCCGGTTTTGAAATTTTAATTGGTTTTAAAATTCGTGTGTTTAAATTTATACAATTTAAATGCGCATGGTTTCTTGGATGAATTTTAATTTCGTTCATGTGACATTAATTTGGGAATTAATGTGGTTAATGGAAATTGGTTCGGGTAATTTTGGCACAATTACTCGGACGGCTAAATTGGACCCATGGTTTCCCAATTCCAGTGGGAGCAGTTGGACTGGCTGGGCTGGAGGCCCAAAGCCCGTTAAGGGTTAGAACCATGGTGGGCCAAAATTGGCGATTTCCAAATAATGGCTTTAACATAATTTAAATGGGCTTAAATCATGCATTTTGACATGCTTTTGAATTGTATGTATTGGATGCATATGTATGGTTGAATGAATGTATGATTGGATGCTATTGGGCCTTTTACGAGTTGGGTTGTAATTTTCTTTTTGGGTAAATACGGCCTGTGTGTCGTTTTCTTTTAATGTAATTTTATTTTATTTAAGTTAAATATTATGAAATTTGTAAAAGAAGAAGCCCATGGAGTGGTGAGCCCAATTGGAGGTGCAAGCCCAAATGGAGGTGCAAGCCCAGAAGGAGAAGGAGGAGGCCCACCTAATATGTATTTCTAGTATAGGTTTACTAGAATTATATTAGGATGTAACATAGGCCCATAGCAATCCATTTTATTTTATTTAATCATTTGTATATTCTTTTGCATGTATGAATGTATGTTACATATAGCTCATTCACCCGCTTTATGTACGTAAGCCGTTATAATTGAATCTAATAACCAAATGGAAATTACTAAGTCGCTTAAAAGTGCTTCCCTCATCCAAAACCGATTCGAGGTGGGAATAGGCCAGTTGTAGACCATGCCCTTGCAGGATGCACTGGAGTATTGTCACTTTGTATTGGGTTAGAGTATGGGATACTCTAACACTTGGATGGAGGTTTTGACTTAGCATGGGTAGTAGGATTCTCCTGGCCCTAAGCACAGATGGGTAAGTGCCAACAAGCCCATCAAACCGAGAGTCCCTAGGTTGGGATTGGACGGCGTTCCTACCTAAATAGTTAAGGTGTAGTTGTACCAAACCCTCGTTTGGCTATATCTTAATGAAATATGGATCTCGGCCCATGAGCCCAACAACTCGGTTAAATTAATAACTTGATTCATTATTAATTTTTAAATGGGAACAACAAAGTAAAGCCCTTTATTAACACTCTAAATGTTTTCTGTGTAGAAACACCCAAATGGCAAACACTAATACCTTATCACTGCGATCAATTCTTGAGAAGGACAAGCTTTCCGGTCCTAACTTTTTAGACTGGTCTAGGAACTTGAGGATAGTTCTAAGACAAGAGTCGAAAGAGTATGTACTGGAAAGGCCTGTGCCGGCTGCGCCTCAGGGACGTAATCCGACGGCTGCACAGCTAGCGGAATACGAGGCGCACGTCAAGGACAACCGGGATGTGACGTGCCTTATGTTGGCGTGCATGGTCCCCGAACTGCAAAAGCAGTTTATGGACCATCAAGCCTATGCTATGATAACAACTCTCAATGAGATGTTTCAGGAGCAAGCTCGTTAGGAAAGGTACCTGACCAATAAGGCATTCCACTCTTGCAAGATGGGGGCCGGGACATCTGTGAGTGCTCACGTGCTCAAGATGAAGGGCTATTTGGATACTTTGGCCCGTCTCGGATCGCCTATCTCTCAAGAGTTGGCGGTGGACACGATCCTGGCATCCTTACCGGATTCTTATGATCAGTTCATCCTGAACTATAATATGCAAGGGATGAACCGTACTGTCAGTGAGCTACATGGGATGCTTAAGCTTACTGAGCAGTCGATCAAGAAGACTCCGCCGGTGCTGTTGGTTAACAAGGGGAACGCTCCTCTTGCTAAGGGTAAGGCCAAGGAAAAGGCCAAGGCCAAGGCCAAGAAGGCCAAAGCCAAGAAGGCCAAGGCCCAACCCAAAGGCCAGCAGAAGGCAGGTCCTGAGGACGTCTGTGTCGGGTGCAGACAGGCGGGCCATTGGAAGAGATCGTGTCCCAAGCTGATGGGAGAGCAGAGAAGGGGCCAAGGTGCGTCCTCTTCAGGTATTTATGTTATAGATATTAACCTTACTGTTTCAACATCCTGGGTATTGGATACTGGATGTGGTTCTCACATTTGTTGCAATGTGCAGGGACTTAAGAACAGAAGGTTGCTGGGGTCGGGTGAGGTGGACTTGCGGGTCGGGAATGGAGCAAGGGTTGCTGCCATAGAGATCGGCGAATACCACCTAGTGATGCCCAGTGGATTGGTTTTAATTTTGGAACATTGTTACTTTGTACCTGCTATGTGCAGGAATATAATTTCTGTATCAATGTTGGACATGTCTGGATTTGAATTTTCTATTATAAATGGTCGAATTTCAATATCTAGAGAGGGGTTATTTTATGGAGATGCTCTATTAAATAATGGCCTGTATGTCCTGGACTTAAATGAAACCAATCACATCTATAACATAAACACGAAAAGGGTTAAGCCTAACGAACTTAATCCAGTCTACCTATGGCATTGTCGTCTTGGCCATATAAACGAGAAGCGCATAGCTAGGCTTCACAAAGCTGGAGCTCTAGGGTCATTTGACTTGGAGTCAATTGATACATGCGAATCATGTTTAAGAGGCAAGATGACAAAGGCACCTTTTAGCAAAAGGGCAGAAAGGGCCACTGGCTTGTTGGACCTAATACATTCGGATGTATGTGGACCTATGAGCGCAGCAACCAGAGGTGGGCATCTGTACTTCGTCACGTTCACGGATGATTTCAGCAGATATGGCTACGTCTATCTGATGAAACACAAGTCCGAGACCCTTGATAGGTTCAAGGAATTTAGGAACGAGGTACAGACCAGCTAGGCAGGAATATCAAAGCCCTTCGGTCGGACCGAGGCGGTGAGTATATGAGCCTAGAGTTTGACTCATACTTGAGAGAGCATGGAATAGTTCCACAGCTCACTCCTCCCGGCACACCACAATGGAATGGGGTGTCTGAACGGAGGAATAGGACCTTGTTGGACATGGTCCGCTCAATGATGAGTCAAGCAACTCTCCCAATTAGTTTCTGGGGACACGCCCTCGAGACAGCAGCTCTCATTTTAAACAATACTCCGACTAAGGCAGTGGAAAAGACCCCATATCAGATATGGACGGGCAAGGAGCCCAATGTGTCTTTCCTAAGGATTTGGGGATGCGAAGCACATGTCAAGAAATTGACTAGTGGCAAGCTAGAGCCCAAAACCGATAAATGCCTATTTGTGGGCTACCCTAGGGAAACCAAAGGGTATTACTTCTACAACCCCGCCGAGAACAAGGTGTTCGTGGCAAGGAAGGGGGTCTTTCTGGAAGGGGAGTTCCTTTCCAAGAAAGATAGTGGGAGCAACGTTGAACTCAGGGAAGTTCAAGGTCCACAAGCTCCTGGAGAGGATAGCTCGGAGGCCCAGGTGGAGCTTCCACAAGTGGAGGCACCGACCCAGGCCACACAAGAACCTAGAAGGTCTGGTAGGGATCGTCGGGAACCGGAGAGGTATGGTTTCCTCGTCACCGATGATCAAACTCTTCTCATCTGGGATGAAGAAGAACCTAAAACCTACCAGGAGGCTATGGCTAGCCCACAGTCTGCGAATTGGCGTAAAGCCATGGAGGCAGAAATGCAATCTATGTACGATAATCAAGTTTGGAACTTGGTTGATCCACCTCCGGGTGCTAAGGTAATAGGTTGCAAGTGGTGCTATAAGCTGAAAGCTGATAATACCTTCAAGGGGCGTCTGGTTGCGAAAGGTTTCAGACAAGTCCATGGGATAGACTATGATGAAACTTTCTCACCAGTAGCCATGCTCAAATCCATCAGGATACTGCTGGCCATAGCCGCATGGTATGACGATGAGGTATGGCAGATGGATGTCAAAACCGCTTTCCTTAATGGGAAGCTACTCGAGGATGTGTACATGACACAACCTGAGGGTTTTGTCGATCCTAAGTATCCGGGAAGGGTATGCAAACTGCAAAGGTCCATTTATGGACTGAAGCAAGCATCCCGTAGCTGGAATCTAAGATTCAATGAGGCTATAAAGGAATATGGCTTCATACAGAATCTGGATGAGCCTTGTGTGTATAAGAGGACTAGTGGGAGCATTGTCACATTTTTGGTACTGTATGTAGACGACATCCTACTCATTGGAAGCGACATACCTACACTGCAAGGGGTAAAGCAGTGGCTGAGTAAGTGCTTCGCAATGAAGGACTTAGGCGAAGCTGAGATGATCCTAGGGATCAGGATCTATAGGGATAGATCAAATCGGCTTCTGGGCCTAAGTCAGGCTTCGTACATTGACAAAGTTCTGAAAAGATTCAGCATGGACCGGGCAAAGAAAGGTTTCTTGCCAATGGGCCATGGGCTGAAACTTAGTAAGAAGAACTGTCCTAAAACAAGGGAGGACAGGGAGAACATGAAATTGGTTCCGTATGCCTCGGCTATTGGATCAATTATGTACTCCATGTTGTGTACGAGACCTGATGTCGCCTTTGCACTGAGTATGACGAGCCGATACCAGCAGGATCCCGGGGAGGATCACTGGAAAGCTGTCAAGGCAATCCTTAAGTACCTTAACCGGACTAAGGATAGCTTCTTGGTGTATGGTGGTCAGGAAGTGCTATCAGTTACTGGGTATACTGATGCAAGCTTCCAGACAGACCAAGATGAGTACCAATCGCAGTCAGGGTACGTATTCTTGCTGAATGGTGGTGCTGTAAGCTGGAGGAGCTCAAAGCAACCAACCATAGCGGACTCTACGACAGAAGCTGAGTACATCGCTGCGTGTGATGCAGCTAAGGAAGCTGTGTGGATGAAGAAGTTTATCACTGAGTTGGGAGTAGTGCCAACTATCCAGGACCCAGTTGATATCTTCTGTGACAATAATGGGGCCGTCGTACAAGCTAAGGAGCCCTGGTCACACAAGAACACAAAGCACGTGCTCAGAAAGTTTCACCTCATACGAGAAATCGCGGAGAGAGGTGACATTGCATTGAACAGAGTGGACACCGAGGATAATGTCGCAGATCCATTGACCAAGGCGCTGGCCCAGCCCAAGCATGAGGGTCATACTAGATCTATAGGGATTAGGCCCATGCCTAGTTGGAACTAGTGCAAGTGGGAGATTGTTGGAAATGCCCTAGTCCCGAGGCATTGGTCCTTGTATTTGTACTATGCATTTATTGGATTTATGTGTTGTACTTATTTATGTCATTAATAAAGGCATCAATTCATTTATTATATTTATCTTGTGCAGTATAGTAAATGAAGTATCCAATGGACATATCCATATCCATGACGACTAGTGTCATGCACTTAGCAGTAAGACCATGGATAGGGTTAACGATATGACCATAAATAGATCCGTAGTCTGTTCCAGTCATGGGAATGAACGGAACAACAGACTATCATTAACCTGGTTGTATGGCGGTGTCTTACCGGTCATTGGACAGGGAATGTCAACCAAGTTAATGGGTACATGCCTGGGTGCATGGTACTGGATAGATCCACTAAACGAGTAATCCACATGGTATGGTATCACAATGGATTCTCGTGTAGTACTTGTATGGATCCTTTGACCTGACCATATGATGGTGTTACATGTGAAGTCACATACTTAGGGGTACGCCTAAAGGGCCTGTAATAGGGTGCCAAGTATGGGTGCTTTCAGGTATGTCACCGAACATGGTAATACTATGGATATGCAGAAGGGATTTGTCACTCAGTAAACAACTGAGAAGATATCACCGGCCACTTGATGAATGTGACTGATAAGAGTGTGGCCACACCCAAACAAGTTGGAACTTGTTTGTGAGCATCAGTACATTCGGGATCAAGTTAATGTCTGAACACAAAAGAGGGTGATCAATCCATGCCTCTGTGTTGGACACCGATATCAATGACATGGGATGTACAAGTTTAAACTACAGGGTTATGATATCAGTTAGACTGCCATCTCCATCTTAATTGGGGGCTGCAGTGGCTTGCTAGAGCCCAACTGCAGTCTGTGGGCCAAAGGCCCGCTGCCAACATAAAGATGGGCCCACAGGATCGTACACATAGAACGATAGAATGCAGACTTAAGGAATAACATGTATACTTGGAGTATACACCATGGAGGGAGAAGTGTGTATATATTAATTATATTATAAAGATCAATTGAATTGGTCATAATAATAAAATTAATATATTCAATTGGCTCTTCATAATCAATTGGATTAATTATGAAATTATTTCCTGGGTGGAAATATTCATATGTATAGGCTTACATATGATTTTACTTTGTGTTGAGTTAATTTTAATTTGATGGATTAAATTAAATGTCAAACTAATTTTAATTTAGATGTAAATAATATATTACTTGGAGTAATGTATTAAATACATGGGTATATTAAAATTGGGCTTGAAATTAATTTAAACCAGAATAATTAAAATTAGACTGGGCCTAAATTAAAACATGGAAGCCCGCACAAAATAGAAAGGAGCCAAGATGGGCCAGAATTCCCTAAGGAATTCGGCCAACCCTAGGTATAAATACCTAGGGTTAGAAAATTTCGGCCACCCATGCAAAATAGCTCCTAGCCGAAATTTCCTAGCTCCCCTCTCCATTGGTTTTGTTTTTCCAACGCTAGCACGGGTTGCATTTGCCAAGCGTTCGTGTACGTGAGAGTGGAGGAATTCTAAATTGAGTTCTGCAGTCATCATCCGTATCTGAAAGATATTTTTCTGGTATGAAATTTTAATCTCTTTCTATTTAATTTTAAGTTTTTCAATTTCCACTTCAATTGCTCCTGGGACCGGATTTGAGGAAATCACCGTGTTCTTCCGCTTTTATCGGGTGATTTCCGGTGAAAAATCCCAACATCACTGCTTTTTCTTCCTCATCTCTCTCAATTTTCGTTGCCATACTGTAAACTTCGCTGAGTTCACTGAAAGAGTGGAACTTCATGTTGTTCCCGAAAATCTCCTAACTACCATCAATCAATTTCTGGATCAACTTATCGTCGTCGAGGTGGTTCTTCAACAGGATCATTTTGTTCATCCATCTCTGATAATAAGCATCAATGGATTCATTGGGCTTCTGCTTAACCCTCTCCAGATTGTACAGCTTCACCTGGATCTTAGTGTTGAAGCTGTAGTATTTGATGAAGGACACTAACAAGGCCTCCCAGTCTGACTGCACATCTTCAGACTAAGAGTTGTACCAATTCAGGGCTTCCCCTTCCAGTGTGGTCGAGAAGAAGTTAACTAGCTACTGTTTAGTGGCACCCACTGTCAGCATTATCTAGGCATACAGATTCACATGGGCCTCTGGTGAACCAATCCCCTTGTAGAAAGGAATTTTATTCACTTAAAACCCAATGGGGAAGGTCTCAATGCCCTTGTTGATCATTGCATCGACATTTACACCTCCCTTGGAGCCTAGACTGATGTTGGCCCCTTTCTTCAGTTCAGCCACTGCTTCATCAAGTTCAGAGTACTTGGCCTTCATTTTCTTTTCCATGGCTGCTTCCATCTCTTGCAGTTTCTCCACACTGGCTAAGACATCAGCCCCGTACCGAGAAGATTCATCTACCTTTTCCTTTACGGGCCTACTAGTTCCGATATCCCCGGTTTCCCTTACAACAGCCCGCATCTCTTATTTCAGCATGTCACGAAAATCCTGGGATGTCAGGAAATCCTTTAGGGCATCATCAAGACTTGGTGTTTGGTTGGCCATCTCTACTTCCTCCCCAGAATCAGAATCACTATCAGCTTCTATTGCTCTCTGCTCCCTAACAGTCCTCAAAGCCTGAGACCTTGTCCTTGGTTGATCCAGCTTACCCTGTGAACTGTCTTTACGGAGCTTTAGCCTTTTCTGGTCTCACGTGTGTATGGTCCTACATCATAAGTGGAGAGTTAGGGATGGCAAATGAATGACGTGGTGTCGTAGAGAATGATGCTTGAATGATGTGAGGATGATCTTTTCATGCTTGAATTTCCTTTGTTTGGGATGTCCCAAGAGTGCCCAATGTTATGTAAAATGATGCAAAAATTTCTTATGCGAGCCGCCGCACGGACAGAGGTTCAGCGCCTTTGGGGCACCTAATGACTTGTAGTGAGATGGCCACGTGTGTACCGACACACAGGTATAGTTTCGACGCTTTGTAGGATGATGTCATGAAGTGAAATGGTCGTGTGGGGACCGTCCTATGGACAGAGTTCTGATGGTTTTGGAGCAATGTGATATGAAGTGATGTTACAAGAAAGTCACGTGTAGCCAGAAACACGGACAGAGGTTCTGCGTTCGTGGAACACCTTGCATGATTTTTGATAATGTTATGGAATGCCATTATATGTGTACTAATCTGGTACTCGGGGAGCACCTCGAATGATTTCACAATGTCATGAAATGGCCGAATGCGAACCATAATGCACAAATGGGATTTCGGCATCACCGGGACACCTATGATGGATGCATATGATGACATCATGTGGACTGCCACATGGAAATAAATCTAGGACCATTGTGGTCCTTTATTGAATGACATGGTATTTGTGAGATGGCCGAGTGCAATTTGGCGCATGGGCGGAATACGGGCAGTTTTTAGGGTACCCGATATGTTATGGGATGAAGTGATCTTGAAGGGCACACTCGGAACATCCTTTATTAGGTGAGATGAAATGATATGGATGTGCTTGTCACACGAAAGTGCAAATGGCTGCACGAAAATGTGGTTAAAATGCATGACACAAGGAATGATGTCGTGAATGCTTCGTGGAAATGTCGCACGCGAGATGTAAATGGCATACGAATAAAATGTTGTGGCTGCATGAAAATGTGATTAGTGTTATGCATATGTCGATGTTTGAAAATGGCTGTACGAAGATGTGGTTAGAATGGCACACGAAAGCGATGCATGTTCGATGCTTTGTGAAAAGTTAAATAGAAAACACCACGGAACAAATGTTAGCACACGCAGAAATATGTGCTCCCTTCGACCTTATTCCTCCTTTCAATTGGTCTCGCATTCTTCCTAGAAATTAGGTCTCTTTGGCATCAACGGGGGATACCAAAGGCGTACACTCGATGTTCATTTTGAATTTTAAGTTTTGGTAATCCTAAGGGACGTTGCTAAGCCATTACATGTGGGCCAAAGTCAAAACCAAGGGTCGTACAGGTTCCCATTGCGAATATACACTTCCCCACCGTAGAACACGATCTAAGGTCGTGCGGTGCTATGAGTGGTTTACCCCATCGGGCGTCTCCAATCCTAGTAGAAGAGGTAGTCCACCTTCTTGGGTAAACCAGGGCTGATCAGTGTGTTGGAGGGATTAAGAAGAAGAAAATGTCATGATATGCAAGGTGCAAATAAATATGGTAATATGAACTAGTGAAGTGACTGCAAGCGAGGTTATATTTCAGTAGTTGCCTAAGTTCCTTAAGTCTTTGTGAAAAATTTTTAAGAAACCATATTTCCCCAGTGGAGTTACCACTGTGAGCGGACGA
Source organism: Euphorbia tirucalli (assembly GCA_039660915.1). Classification (NCBI taxonomy): domain Eukaryota; kingdom Viridiplantae; phylum Streptophyta; class Magnoliopsida; order Malpighiales; family Euphorbiaceae; genus Euphorbia; species Euphorbia tirucalli. The sequence goes on from CM077632.1 coordinate 23,447,925, forward strand.
CCTTTTTAAATGACAGGACAGACGGTATGAAGCGAACCGAGGAAAAACGTTTTGGTTCATTTTGGTTTTAGTGGAAAAATTGAGTTAGGAAAATCATGGATTTGATTTGGAAATTCCATCATAGGAAACATTTTCCCGTTTTAACTTAAAGACCTCGAAACTTAAATCCCGAGATCAGTGACAAAGTCGCCACCCGGATAAGCTCATTCGGGAATTCCGGTATAGCTCCCCACTGAGGACAGACTATTGTACCTAATCCATAGATTTAGGGTTCAGGCAAGTGACTTACTTTAACCTCTAGCTTGCTTTCACTTTACAGTTTATATTACCATATTTAATTTGCTTTATTATCTTTTTCTAACCCCATTTTGTTTATTTTAATTAGCCGATGCTAAAGCAAAAATGCAGAAAATAAATTGTAGAAAAATAAAGGATACATCCAAAATATACAGGAAAATAGTAGATGCCAATTATACAACCAAATCGAATATAAGATAAAAACCCTCGTCCTCACATTACAGTCGCCTAAGTACACGAGGATCTAAAAATTACAACCGTCTAAAAATGCACAAAATAATCTATTAATTACAGCAAAAATTAATAAAAATAAAAGCTGCAAAACAAATTGGTTAGCACAATTTATATTGCACACACAGATAGGACTCAAATAGGACAGAATCAGGAATTTAGGAAACGGGGGCATGCATTTAGGGGGGTAACCAGGTCAACCAAACCGGTCGGACTGGTTAGACTTGGAAAACGGTTTTGAAACGCCCTGTAATTTTTGTGTTGGAAAATCAATTTTTGGAAAACATTTGGCTCGGTTACATGCAATTTTCCATTTTTGTAGGTCTATTATCCCAGAATCTGGGTTCAGTTCATGCGGTTTCCTAAGTACACAATCCACCTAGGGTCCGAAACGCAATAAACACACCAAAAATATTTGTGAAAATATTGTTTTATTTGTTTTCAATATTTTCCTGGGGTTTTATAGGATTCGGGGGTCCACTAATGCTAAACTACAGATCCGATTTGGATAAAATAACCCTGAAACTCAGAAAATAAAACCCTGGGAAAAACCAAAAACCCTAATATCTGTACGTACAGAAATCTGAAAACCAAAATTTTATAACATACGGATGAATTTGGGCTGAAATCTATCACAACAGAAAGCGCAAAATGGAAAATGGACTGTTTTCGGCCCATCGGGACGATTCAAAAATCTATCCCTATAGAACAGAACCCAGAGCTACCCGTCTCTATACAGGTAATCTGGTTTTCGAAAGTTGCAAAAACAAAGAAAACGCACAAAAAAGGCAATGCAAACAGTTTTAGGGCCTTTCAGAGTTTAACTTGGTGTTGTTTTGATGCTTTGAACTTTATGAAATGGATTGAAAGCTTGGAATGTGTCTAGGAACTTAACCGATCGAAAACTGTAATGATCCGAAACAAGCCGAAATGAATCTGAAACGATCCTGAATCAATGAGCAAAGGTTAAGCCACTTGTGTTTAATGTTTTTAAGTTGATTTTAAGTCTTAACTTTTGTGTTTCGTTCACCTCCTTGCTTACAATGTCTCGGCCTCTCCCCTTCTTTTTTCTCTGCTTCTCTTTTCTCTCTGTGTCTTGAAAATTGTTTTTCTGCGAAAGAGATGAAAAAGCCTCCTTTTTTCCTTTGATTTGATTTTCTTCCTTTTATACTCTCCTCTTACATATCATTTCAAACATTAAATGGCTGCCTGCTTTCTAATTTTGCCTAAAATCCCTTCTGCGGAGCTAAGTTGCTCTGCTTTATAGAGTAACTTGGCTCACCCACTAGAGCCATATGGCTCTAGTAAGAGCCGGGACAAAATTTCGAAAATCGAACGCGCACCCTAAACCCTAGAAAGCACTCGGGAGACCTCTACGGGGATTTCGGATTGCGGATAGTTTGGTTTTCAGGACGTTTGAGAAACTCCGGGCAACATTCCGTCGCTTTCAAGTCTGGTTCATGTCCGTCCGTTCGATAGGTAACACAAGAATTTTCATCATAGAGGTCGGGAAAACCCGGCGCTTACACTAGCCACCTTGTGAATTTCAGCCATCTAGAGAGAAAGGGAGCTGAATTCCTTTTGGGTGCAATTTTTGTTCATCTCCATTCACTAGCACGAGTCCGGTTCAAGAGCCGTTTGGAGGAAACACGTTTGGGTTTCAACGACAGTCTCTAGAAGAGACAAATAAGTTAAGAAATTTATTTTCCTTGCTTCTATCTTTGATTCTATCAAAATCATGGTACTTAGGATCATGGAATCTGAGGGAAAATTTTAATTGCTATTTTCCGTTGCCCATCATTTTCCCCATGAAAATTCCCTGCAATTGGCTCGTTTGCTAGTTCGCACATCATACATACAGTGATCAGCCTTAGAGGTTGGCACATGAGGTCTAAGATATTGTAGTAGACCCTTATCTTTACATTTCTGGGAGACCTGGTGTAGAGACGTAGTCTCACGGGAGATCACACGGTTCCCTTGGCTTTTGGTCTGACTAAGGTGCCTCTGAGAGACGACCGGGTTACCTTCTTGATGACTTTTAAATTTCATAGATTCAAGAAGATATAACAGTCGTTCTGTGGTTATCCTGGTGGTTGGTACTAGTTCCACACCTATATCTGGACTTGGTAGACCTAGGTCTCGATAGAAGGCATTTTTTAAGTGCTGGAAATGAGCAGCGAGAATGGAGACACTCTGCTTCTTCCTAGCATTACAGCTGGCATTTGTAGTTGTCATACCGCCTATTTCTTTTTCAGGCTCTGCCAACAGTGCTTCTAATTCATTACACCTTGTAATCAACCTCTCTACTTCATCAAAGTTATCCCTTACCATTTCTTTTAGCACCATTTCCAATTCTTCTTCGATAACCTTTCGGAATCATGATGAAACAATGTAGTCTTCCAGAGTATGTGCTACACTAATTATGTTCACCGAGCTAGCCATTTTTTATGAGCTTTTGCTGATATATGACCTCTTTTATTGAATTTGATCCCAAACATGATATTGTCATGAACCTAAAGTCATTGTCTTCTGATTCTAACCTTGGTGGTTGAACTGATTGATGGCCTTTGAGTTGCCCCTTACTAATCCCTGAAGGGAATTGTTAAGGGAAAAATTAAACGCAAGGCAGAATACTGATTGAAATTTTTCTCGATTCCATAGGCCAAAATTCATATAGATTAACAAATTGAAACCAAGAACGGAAAGAATATTAGATTTTCTCACCTAAACTGTCTCCTCTAGAGACTGCTGCGGAAAGCCAAATGTGTTTCCTTTACAATCCTATACACGAATGACTTTTGAACGGGATTCGTGCTTGCGAACGGATTAAACAAAAACAAAGACCAAGCAACTAAAGGGGGTGGCTACAATCTTTGCTAGGTTGGCCAAAATTCCTACGTGGCTAGGGTTAGGGAGAAATTAGATTTAAGGCTTCCTTCTATACTCCTTAGTAAACTCCTTAGCCTACTAGGATTTTAATTAAATCTATTGGTTGTTTAATTTGATTAAATTAATTTAACTTGTACAATTAGAATTAAATAAAACCTTATTATAAAATTCCAATTGACGCAATTAAATATAATTTTATCAAATTAATATAACCTAAACTTAAATTAAAACCAACTTTAATAAATACATCGTTTGTATTTATATTTCCACCAAGGAAATTTTATTTTATTTAATTAATTATTTACTACATGTAATTAATTAATCAAATAAAATTAATTTCTCCCTTAATATAATTGAATTAATTATGACATAACCTAATGTCAATAACTCAATTAATTTGGTTTCCCTTCCAATTTTGATTTGTCAATTTTTAGTCGTTCTATGTATACGATCCTGTGGGTCCGTCCTTATGTTAGCAGTGGGCCCAAAACCCAAAGACTGTAAGTGGGTTCTAGCAAAATATTACATCCCCTAATTAAGATGAAGACTTGCAGTCTAATGTGAAACATAACCCGGTAGTGATCTTGTATATCCCTTGCCAACTGACATCGATATATAAGCAAAAGGCATGGCCCTATCATCCTCTTATATGCTTATTTATTTCTTGATACCGAGTGGACTGAACCTAACGAATAAGTATCCCAAATTATTCGGGTATGGCCATACACTTGTCAGTCTCACTCATCAAGTGGCCAGTGATATCATCTCAGGGGACGCTGAGTGGCAATTCCGTCAACTTCACTATCAACATCAACATGTTCACTAACCCACCCAACATATTTTGGCACCTTGTTATGCACCCGTTAACCATATATCAAAGCATATAAGATCCCATGTTATGTTATAGCGAACATCAGGTCTAAGGATAATAGCGTGACCTATCTGAGAAACACCTATGACGATCAAACCATATGGTGTTCTCGTGGCAGATCAATGCAACCCAATATGTACCCATGTCATTAACTGATATTCCATGTCTAATGGCCGGTGAGACGTTGCCATCTAGTCAAGGATATGCTAATCTTTGGTTCTATTCATTCCCATGATTAGAATAGACTAGGGATATCTTTATGACTATAACTTTAACTCTACTAAAAGGTTTCATAATCCAATGACCTACATTGGTTTACTTTAGTATGGTTATAGTCATTGGATACTCTATTTATAAATAGCACAAGTTATGAATAAATAGATTTATGCCTTCATTTCAACACAAAATGTATAATACAAAATATCCAAATATAAAGTATAATACAATACACGAACCAATGCCATTTGGACTAGGGCACACCAGAAATCCCTTCTCAAAGTCTCCCTCATTAAATCATGAATATCTATTAGCATTTGTGGGTTTATGCTCAGGAAGGCCTTGAGTGGAGGATGATGTACATGCACGTATGCATGATATGATGCATCTATGTGGGGAATAACATGAATGTTAATGGACGGGAAGAACTATGTTGTGATATGTACATATAGATGATAAGTTGTATTTGCCATGTGATGTAATGTCATGTCATGTCATACCCCTTTAAAAAACAGACATTGTACCACTTAAATGGATGCAGAATCACACATGGATATGTATGGACCATAATGAATGCTGCTGATGTGGCCATCAGTTAAGGCAAGGTAAGGCGTATAAATATACACCAAGGGGATAAAATGACACACATGGTGTCCATAGATCGAGGCAAGATGATACTTACAAGGCATATGGATATACACCAAGGGACTAAAATGACACATAGAGTGTCCACGGATCGAAGCAAGATGATACTTGTAAAGGGGAATTGAAGTAAGGAATATAAATATACACCGAGTGAATAAAATGACACACAGGGTTCTATGAATCAAAGCATGATGATACTTGCAAAGGGGAATTGAAGTAAGGCGTATAAATATACACGAAGGAAATAAAATGACACACAGGGCGTCCACGGATCTAAGCAAAATGATACTCGTAAGGCATATAAATATACACCAATGGAATAAAATGACACAAAAGGTGTCCATGGATCGAAGTAACATGATACTTACGAAGGGGAATTAAAGGGATGTTTGGACTAGAATCGGCTAGTCAAGGTTTGGTACCCTTGGGGTACCTAATAGGTTTGGGGTAGAGGAAATGATTGTCAAGTGATCATGGCTCCATTAAAATGGGCCAATGTGCAAGTCACACGAATGATGATATGAAAAATGTTTCACAGGCGATTATGGCTGCACCAAACCTATTAGTGTGCATGTCACACAGATGATGCTATGGATGTTTGGTAAGCAATTATGGCTACATTAAATTATTTAGCGTGTATATCACACAAATGATGTCATGGTTATGAAATAGATGAGTAGGTGAATGTCACCTGGCATGATACGTGTTGCTACATGAGAAAGGTGAGTTAGTGTGTGTCAAACGATATGATGCATGTGGCTATAAGATAGACGTGAGTTAGTGTGTGTCAGACAACATGAAACGTGTTCATGGGCTAATTATATGTCACATAATATGGCTTGCATTCATGTGAAATGAGTGAGTGAATGTATGTCGCATTATATGGTTGTAAGCACAGGTATTTTCCGACCTCCATGATGAGAATTCCTTATTACCTTATCTGAGCAGATGGACACGAATCAAACTTGAGAATGACCAGAATGTCACCTGAAGCATCTCAAACATCCTGAAAACCGAGCTATCCACGATCCGAATCCTTGAGAAGGTCCCTCGAATGATTTTTAGGGTTTAGGGTGGTTGTTGACTTCTTCCGTGAATTTTGACCCTGGCTCTACCTAGAGCCGTATGGCTCTAGTGGGTTGAGTCAAGTTGTTCTGTAAAGCAGAACAACTTGTCTGAGCAGGGTATGGGCGGCCGAATTCAGAGAAAGAGTGGACAACCATTTAATGTCTCGAGATGATTATGTACAGGGGGATATAAAAATAGAAATCAGAAGGAGAGAGGGAGGACTTTTGGAGAGGGGAACTTTTTGGGTTCTCAGAAGAAAAAAAAGAGAGGAGAAAGAAAAAGAGAGAAAGAGAGGAGGAGAAGCTGTAGCTAAACCATCCACCAAAATCAACAACTCAAGACTTAAAACTAATTCCTCAGCATTAAAGGAAACATTCTCAATATTTACACATTCATTTGGGATCGTTTCAGTTTGGTTTCAGATCGTTTCGGACATTTCGGTTTTTGGCCGGTTGAGTATTCTTGGCGAATTTCAAGTCGTCAATCCGTTTCTGGACAGCAAACACATTAAAACAACATCAAGGTAAACTCTGAGAGGCCTTAAACCTACGTACATTGCTTTTGCTGTGCGTGTTTCTTATTTTTGCAAGTTTTCTAGAAAAGGGCTACCCAAACATAGCCACGCAGCTATATTTGCCTTGAACAGAGCCGGGAGGCTCCGGTACTCAGAGCCGCCTGGCTATGTTCTTTAGGGGCAGATTCCCGAAATTGTCCCCGATCGACCGAAAGTAGTCCGTTTTCCATTTTTTTCCATTCTGTTGTGATGATTTTCGGCCCAAGTGTATCCGTATGTTGCAAAACTTTGGTTTTCGGATTTCTGTACGTACGGGTATTAAGTTTTCGATTTTTTTCCCGGGTTTTATTTTCTGAATTTCAAGGTTGTTCGATCTGAACCGGATCTGTAGTCCAGCATCAGCGAACCCCCGAACCCTATAAAATCCCCGGGAAATATCGAAAACGAGCAAAACGAATTTTCAAAAATGAGAAAACCATTTTTTGGGTTCTGAAAGTTATAGCCACACGGCTGTAGTTTCCAGGAACACGTAGAATCGCGAAACGACCCGTACGGACATTGTTGAGCGATGCTGTCTTTAGATTCAAACCATTTTTGGCGTGTTTACCGCTTTCAGACCCTAGATGGATCTTGAAATTAGGAAAATCCGCACGAACGGAGCCTGAACTCCAGGATAACAGACCCGCTAAAATGTGGAATTTTGCATGAAACCGAGCCAAATGGTTTTCAAAAATTATTTTCCAGCACAAAAATCTATAGGGCGTTTCAAAACCGTTTTCTAGGTCTAACCGGTCCGACCGATCGGGTCGACCCAGTTACCCCCTGAATGCATACCCCTGCTCCTAAAAATCCCAATTCCGTCCTATTGTGAGTTCTATCTGTGTTTATAATATAAACTGCGTTAACTGCCTATCTTACAGCTTTTATTTTCATTTTTATTATTTTTCCCTGTAATTAATAGATTAATTCGTGTATTTAGGTGTTTGTAATTTTTAGATATTCGTGTATTTAGGCGCTTGTAAATGTGAGGACGAGAGTTTTTATTTTTATTCAATTTGGTTATATAAGTGGCCTTTATTATTTCTGTATATTTTGAATGTATGATTTACTTTTCTGCAATTTATTCCTGTCATCTGCTTCAGCATGGGATGATAAATAAACGAAATTGGGTGGGGAAAAGATAATTAATTGAATAAATATGGTAATATCAACGATAAACTGAATACAAGCTCAAGGTTAAGTAGGTAAGTTACTCGAACCCTAAATCACTGGATTAGGTACGACAATCTACGCTCGGTAGGGAGCTGTACCGGAATTTCCCAGATGAGCTGATCTGGGTAGCCACTCTATCACTGATCTTGAAATTCAGGTTTTGAGGTCTTTAAGTAATAAAACAGGAAAACATTTTCTACAAAAGGGATCTCCAAATCAAATTCATGATTTTTCCAAGATAAACAAAACCCGTTTTCCAAAACATCATGAAACCCGCTTCTTTAATCAAATAAAAAAACCCATTTTCAAAAATCCCCTGTTCGCTTCGCCGCGTCCGTTTTTGATATAAAAAGATCGTCCGCTCACAGTGGCAACTCTACTGGGGATTAAAGTTTCCTAAAATGTTTTTTATAAAAACTTAAGGAACTTAGGCAACTACTGAAATATAACCTAGCTTGTATTCATTTACTAATTTATAAATACCATATTTATTCATACCTTTGCATATCATGATATTTTCTTCTTCTCAACCCCTCAAATACACTGATCAGCCTCGTTTACCCTAGAAGGTGGCCTACCTCTTTCGCCAGGATTGGAGTCACCCGACGGGGTAAACAACTCATAACCTCGCATGACCTTACATCGTGTTCTACGGTGAGGAGTGTACATTTGCTATGGGAGCCTGTACGACTCTTGGTTTGACTTTGGCCCATATGTAATGGCTTAGTAACTTCCCATAGGATTGCCAAAACATAAAATTAAAATTGAACATTGAGTATGCACCTTTGGTATCCCTCGTTGCTGCCAAGGAGACCCAACACCTAGGAAGAATGCAAGACCAATCGAAAGGAGGAAAAAGGTTGGAAGGGAGTGCATATTTTGCATGTGCTAACGTTTGTTCCATGGTTTTTTTCTTTTTTTTTTTTTATGTAACATCCAACACGCATAATCATCCATGTGTCATTTTTAACCATGTTTTAGTGCAGCCATTTTTAACACATATACATATATGTGGCATTTATGCTAACCACATTTTTATGCAGCCACGGCATTTTATTTACGTGACATGTATAAATCTCGCGTGCCAACATTGCCATGAAACATACACGACATCATTATGTATGCCATGCATCCTAACCATATTTTTCTGCAGCCACTTGCATTTTGTGTGATATATATGTCCATGCCATTTCATTTCATTACACTTTATAAGGGACGTTCTAAGAATGCCTATCACAATCATTTCATTTCATACCATATCGGGTACCCCAAAACTACCCGTAGTCCACTTGTGCACCGGTTCACACTTGGCCATTCCATTATACCATGTCATTCACTAGAAGATCATAACGATCTTAGGTCTGCGTTGTGTGGCAAGTCGCATGATAGCATAACATTACATCATCTTCATTTCATGTCCATTTGTCATTGGTGTCACGTTGATGTCAAAACCTTACTCGTGTGTCGCGATCCACATTGGACTTGTTTCATGACATTAATGACTCATTCGAGTTACTCCATGAGTGTCGAATTCTTACGCACATAGGAACGCTCCATAACATTACCAAATCATTCAAGGCATTCCACGAACACTGAACCTCTGTCCGTGTCCCTTTTTACACGTGACTTGTTTGTAACATCACTTAATGTTGGATGCCCTAAAAGCATCAGGGCTCTATCCGTGGAACAACTTCCATGTGACCATTTCATACCATCTAATTTTGACCTAAAAAGCATCGAAACTCTGTCCGTGTGTCGGCACACACGCCACCATTTCATAACACCCATTATGTGCCCCAAAAGCACCGAACCTCCGTCCGTGTGTCGGCTCACACACGACTCCTTTGCATTTTCTTTTGCATGACATTGGGCACTCTTGGAATGTCTGGAATAAAAAAGTCACTTCTATTATTATTTCCATTCGCGAAGCATCAAACATGCATAATCATCCGTGTGTCATCATAATCACGTCTTCATGCAGCTACTTTTTCAAGACATCGACATTTGTATGACATTGACACTAACCATATCTTCATCCAGCCATGATCTTTTATTCATGTGCCATACATGCCTTGTGTGTTGATATTCCCACGAAGCATGCAAGACATCACCCTGTGTGTCATACGTGCTAACCACGTCTTTGTGTAGCCACAATATTTTATTTGTGTGACATATGCATTCGTAACTTGCATGCACATCGCCTTGTATGTCATTATAACCACATCTTTGTGCAACCATCCGCATTTTGTGTGACATGAACATTCATTCAAACATTTCATTCTGTTTAAATAAGGGATGTTTCAAGGATGCCCATCATGATCACTTCATTTCATAACCGGTGTCCCAAAGCCACCCATGTTTTGCTTATGCTTTGGTTTGCACTTGACCATTCTAATATACTATAATGTTCACTAGGAGACCACAACAATCTCATCCATCCATCATCGGTGTCATAGGGATACCGAGATCTTACTTATGTGTCGTGATCTACATCGGATTGCTCATAACATTATTGAATCATCCAGGGTACTTTATGAGTGCCCTGTTCCTATGCATATAGGGGCGTTCCATGACATTATCAAATCATGCAAGGTGTTCCACGAGTGCTAAATCTTTGTTCATGCCTTAAGTTACACATGACTTACCAATAACATCATTCCATATTGGATGCCTCAAAAGCATCAGAACTCTATCCCTGGGATGGTCCAGACGAGACCATTTCATATCACCTCATAGACCTAAAAAGTGTTGAAACCTTGTCCGTGTGTCAGCCACACGTGACCCTTTCACGACATCCACCGCGTGCCGGATCACACACAGCCTGTTTGCATTGCCTTTTGCATGACATTGGGGCATCCACAAAACATCCAAAATAAATAATAAACCAATAATAATAATAAAGACAAAACAAGCAAAGTCCTTTTCATTCTAGTTTCCATCTGTCTGACATCATTCAACCACGACTAAGTCGTATCTCATTCATACATCAAACCGTTTAGGTGCTCCTCGAGCGCCAAAAATCTTCTCGTGCTCTAAGCGTGAACTCATATCATATCATTGCATAAAAGCATAAGGCGCTGCCCAACCGCCGAAACCTGGCATGCATGCCAAGCATGCTGTCTCATATCATTTCATCACATCAAACCGTTTAGGTGCTCCGTGAGTATCGAAATCCAATTCATGTGCCCAGCATGCCATCCTATTCTGCACCATCTCAGTTCATTGCATAAAAACCCAAGGTGCTTCCCGAGCACCAAAACTCTTCTCCTGCTCCAAGTGCAAACTCATCTCATTTCATCGTATAAAGGCCGAAGATGCTCCTCGAGTGTCAAAATGATGTCGGTGTGCCAAGCACACCTTTTCTTCCTATTTCATCCATGAATTCCCAAGGTGCTCCCTAAGCATCGAAAACCTGCCCATGCATCAAGTGAAAGCTCATCTCACTTCGCATATGAAAATCCAAGTTCCTCTTCGCAAGTACCACTTGCTTCGATCCGTGGACACCCCGTGTGTCATTTCATCCCCCTGGGTGTACAGTCATACACCCCATTTCAAATCCTCTTCGCAAGTACCACTTGCTTTGATCCATGGACACCCCATGTGTCATTTCATCCCCCTGGGTGTATAGTTATACACCCTATTTCAAATCCTCTTTGTAAGTACCACGTGCTTCGATCCGCGGACACCTCGTGTGTCATTTCATCCCCCTGGGTGTATGGTCATACACCCTATTTCAAATCCTCTTCACAAGTACCACTTGCTTCGATTTGTGGACACCCCGTGTGTCATTTCATCCCTGTAGGTGTATAGTTATACACCCTATTTCAAATCCTCTTTAAAAGTACCACTTGCTTCAATCCGTGGACACTCCGTGTGTCATTTCATTCGTTTGGGTGTATAATTATACACCCTATCACTAGTTTTCTTCATAAGTACCACTTGATTTGACCCATGGACACCCTGCATATCATTTCATCCATGTGGTGTTTATTTATACGCCATGATTTACCTTAACTTGCAGCCTCTTCAACAACATCCATTGCATCTGTGTGTTTCTGTTCCTGACTTTGCATACAATTGGTATAGGATAGAATAGCATGACATGGCATTACATGACATCACATGTGCAACTCACCATTCATACACGTACACGTCACACCACATACTCATGCATACATCATTCCCTATTTGGAATCTGCTATGCATGCGCCTGTAGACACTAATAAGTGTTCTTATCAGGGGTAGGGGAAAAGAACCTTGCGACTGGCCAACCCAATGAACTTTAATGCCATAACAGATGTTGTGGAGGATTATGTCGCTTCATCACGGTTTCGTAAGGCAGTTAGGGAGGAAGCGGCAGCGATGTTGAGGAAAATGCTTGGTGGTGATCTTGACAAAGTGGAGAGACTGACAGCAAGGTGCACTGAGTTGGAAGCATGGGTGGCAGATCTTGAAAGAAACATAAGAGATATGGCAAGCATAGACTCCAATGTCGATACTGACAAGAAGCAGAATGCCCAAGATGTTGACACTTACCCTCGACACCTCGGAAGGCCCTTTCACCAGGACTTGGGCTTACCGGGGCTGACCAATGAAGTAGAACTAAAGGGACCTCTTAACACTAGTGCCAACGCTGACCCTGTACCATGACATATCCAAAGCTCACCTCCCAAAGATAATGGAAAAATCACATCCTCTGGGCCTCGCTCGGTGAACAGGTTGTTTACCATATGTAGAAAGATGGGTCTGCTACAGAGTGTCAGACCATATGTAGGGCCAAAACCAGAACAAAAGTACAATTTCTGTAGCTATCATGTGATAGCAGGCTACTGGACCAATGAATGTGTCGCTTTACAAAATAAGATCCAAAAGCTAATCGACGGAGGAAAATTGAGAGTCCCATCTACCTTTGATAAGCGATTAGGGGCAATCAAGGAGATTACCAAGGAAATTTCTCAAACTTCTCAGGGAGAGGAATGTGATGAAGAACTACAAGGTCTAGTTTGATGAGAGCGGGGCAATGACACTGAAGCCGAGATAGTGACTAGACGGGGAATGATCAGATGCCGAGAAATCAATACCTTAGAGGCTTCCCTTTTGTAGGGAATTATTTTTGTTTCTAAGGGATATTGAAATCATTTTGAATGCAATGTGTTTTGTTACCTTCTTACTTATGTGGTGATTGCATACACATGGCATTATGCATGCATTTGATCATCTAAAATGACATATCCAATATACATAATATCAAAATGCATGACGTCAATGTGAATACTGTAGGGAACCTAAAAGTGAATCTGGTCCTGACCGAACTCTCTCTTGAAAGGTGAGCTTGTGAGATAAATAAATGATATGATGGCATCACCTCCACTGAGTCATCCGCTGATCCAAATCAGTAGTCCTTACGAATCACAATTCATGATACTATTGGCCCTGTCCCAAAGTTTCAATTCGAATAGCACACATGATACCTGAACTTTTCCAAGCCAAAAGCTATCATTGAAACTCAAAATCAAACCCCAAAATGAAGCTCCAAGCCTAATTCCTTACCCAAGAAAGTGCCTCATGCCAGAACCCTGAAGCTAAAATTCCAAACTCACCAAAATCTCCAACCCATGGGAAATTCAAATGGCTTTCATTACCTTCATCACCCCGCATATGATAAAACTCTGAAGCAGTTCTTGGTTGTAGTGCATGTACAATCCTATTTGCATGACATTCATGTGCACATGACATCACCCATGCATTGTTCATCCAAAAGCATATTAAACACACATGACATGTATGAATCTGAATGCAACAGGAAAACCAACAGGTGGCTATGGCTTGGATTTAGTCCTTCAAAAAAAAAAAAAGATCAGTGTAGGCGAAAGAGTCCTTCTCTCTCATACATAGCCGCCATAGCTAACACTGGAGTGCCTCCACTTCCTAATTTTCCATCAATATCAGATTTTTGTGCCCTTTCTGTGGAAGATTTGAACTTTCCTGTCTTCAAACCAAAACACTTCCCCTTTCCACCTCCATCCATACCTGCAACATCCTTTCTCTTCCATTTATATGCAAGGCATAACACTTGTTTGATGAATTGCCCTTTTCATTTCCTCTCCTGAACTGATTCTATAAAACCTTATTCTCTACCATCAATGGCTCCTAACAAAAAATTGAACCCTAATGTTGTTCCATATCTCATCACTAGAAAGGTGACAGAGCAGATTGTGGGAAGGGTCTTAATCTCATGATAGAGAGAGGATCTGAATATAAGTCTGCTTCGACTGAGCTGAAGATTACCGTTACACTAGCAGACTATTGATGGAACTCCTAGATGAGCACTGCATGAAAGAGAATAAGAGTAATAATGAGAAATCAGTGTTAACCTTTGATTTCTTACACCTTCTCCTTGATTTCAAAAACAAAGTGAACAAAGGGTATGCATTTGTAGATTTCACAAACCCAAAAGTCGCATTCCAACTTCAGCAAGCAGTTCATAATAAGAGATGACCACTTCTCTTACCCAGCAAAGTCTGCACTATAGCCTACGCTAGTCTTCAGGGAAAAGAGGAGCTGGTGAGGCATTTTGAGATGTCAATATTTGAGTGTGAAAGGGATGATAATCCACCAGTAACATTCAACCCAGCAAGGGGTGGTACAAAGGGTTCAGCTAAGCAAAAGGTGATAGGGAGAAGGTAGAGATTGGCACTGATTCCTTTTCAGGATAGAGGAAGTCCATCACCAACAGTGTTAGAGCAACTAGGTTTTACAAAGCTTTCAACAATCATGAATGAGATGCTACCATCAATAGAAAGGCGTGCAAAACTTGATGTGCTAATATTCAGGGGAAAGTTGCATTTACCAACCATTTCAAGAACTCAGTCTTCAGCTGCAACAAGAGTGACTACTTACCAGTGGTCCTTTCACTTCCTAAAGATGGTGTGACTTGTTACAGGGCTATTGTGGTTGACAGACATAGGGAAACCATAATTAACTCAAGTCATTCTGAATCAGGCCGCACTTTGCAGAACTGAAAGTTGTGTCCTCCTCTCACAGTGGTGACTCCACTCAGTGTTCGGCTGTATACCGTGGTGTGAGCGGACGACCTTCACGACGAGAAGAAATTAAGATAAGCGCAGCGAAGCGAGCCGGGGGAAATGATTTTGATTTAGCGAAGTTTGTGGGAAACAAGTTTTGTTTATGTTGAGTTGGGAAAACTATTCAGTTGATTTTGGAAATTCATTTTGTACAAAACGTTTTCCCGTTTTATGACTTAAAGACCTCAAAACCTAAATTTTGAGATCAGTGACAGAGTCGCCACCCCGGATCAGCTCATCCAGGAAATTCTGGTACAGCTCCCTACCAAGTGTAGACTACTGTACCTAATCCAAAGATTCAGGGTTCGGGCAACTTACCTACTTAACCTCAAGCTTGTATTTGTTTATTATTTATAGAGTCATATTTATTCAATTTATTATCTTTTCTAACCCCAATTTGTTTATTTTATTAATCTGATGCTAAAGCAGAATGCATAAAATAAATTGCAGGAAATTAAACCATTCACACAGATATACAACAGAATAATGAGGCCGATTATACAACCAAATTGAATAAAATATAAAAACTCTCGTCCTCACTTTTACAAACGCCTAAGTACACGAGGATTTACAAAAAATACAACTGCCTCAATACACGAATTAGTCTATTAAATACAGTAAAAATGAAAATAAATGCTGCAAAACAGATTGGTTAGCATAATTTATATTATAAACACAAATTGG
Organism: Euphorbia tirucalli; assembly: GCA_039660915.1. Taxonomy (NCBI): domain Eukaryota; kingdom Viridiplantae; phylum Streptophyta; class Magnoliopsida; order Malpighiales; family Euphorbiaceae; genus Euphorbia; species Euphorbia tirucalli. The sequence goes on from CM077632.1 coordinate 23,463,637, forward strand.
ACACAAATCAGGATAGAATGGGGATTTTAGGATAAGGGAGCATGCATTTAGGGGGTAACCGGGTCGACCTAACCAGTCGAACTGGTTAGACCTGGAAATCAGTTTTGAAACGTCCTGTGGATTTTTGTGCTGAAAAATCAATTTTTTTTATAAACCATTTGGCTCGGTTTCATGCAAATTTCCATTTTCATGGGTCGGTTATCCCGGAACTCAGGGTTTCTTTCGTGTGGGTTCTTAAATACACATTTCATCTAGGGTCCAAAATACAATAAAACACACCAAAAACATTTGTGAAAATATTATTTTACTCGCTTTCAATGTTTTTCGATGATTTTGTGGGATTTGGGGGTCCGCAAATGCTGGACAATGGATCCAAATCAGATGAAACTACCCCGAAACTCATAAAATAAACCACGGGAAATACTGAAACCCCAATATTCGAGTATGCAATAGTCAGAAAATCAAAAATACAAATACATATAGATTATTCTGCGTCGAAAATGATCCTAACATAAAAATCAAAATGGAAAACGGGCTGTTTCGGCCGATTGGGACAGATCGGGCATCTATCCCTGAGGAACAGAGTCGGCCGACTCTTGATCAGAGCCGGCCGGCTCTTTTATTCAAGAGCACAGCTGACCGGCTGTGTTCCTGAGGAACACAACTGTACGGCTATGATGGGCAGCACCAGTTCTTGATTTTCGTTAAAATAACAAGAACGCACAGAAAATCAATGCAGACAAGTTTTAGGGCCTCTCAGAGTTTACCTAGATTGTTGTGTGAATGCTTAGAGCGTCAAGAAATGGATTGAAAGCTCAGGAATGTGCACTGGAACTCGATCGGCTGAATCCTTCAACAGCCCAGAACAATCGAAAACCGAGCCGAAATAATCCCGAATCAAGGAGTATAGGTTGTTGGTTATGTTGTTAATGTTTAAGAATTGTTTTGGGTTAAATGAGAGTGTATATGGGAGTCTTTTTGGCTTTCTCTCGGTCTCTCTTCTTCTTCTTTCTTTCTTTCCTTCTCTTCTGCTTTTTCTTTCTCTTTTTTTCCCTGTCTTTTTCCTTGAGAACCGAAAATCCCCCCTCTTTCTCATTTTCTCTTTTTTATCTGCCTCTCTCTGTATTCTTTCGTTCCATCAATCAGCCGTCTGATTTTTTGAAAATCTGCCAAAACTTTCGCTGCCAAGACAAGTTGCTGTGCTTTGCAGAGCAACTGTTCTTGCCCACTAAAGTCGGCCGGCTCTAGTCGGCACTAGAGCCATACGGCTCTAGTTAGAGTCGGCCAGCTCTAGTTCAACAAACCAGAGCCACTCGGTTCAACCAAGAGTCATGGCAGAATTTTGAAAGGTCAGACATGCAGACCAAACCCTAGGAATGATTCGAGAGATCTTTTCAGGTATTCAGATAGCAGATAGCCTGGTTTTCAGGTCGTCAGAGATTGCCCGGGCAGCATCCTGGTCACTTTTAAGTCCCGTTCGAGCCCGTCCAGTCCACAGGTAATTAGGGAATTCTCATCACCGAGACCGGGAAAAAACCCGTGCTCACAAGCTGCCCCTCGTGGGATCAAAGTCGGATCATCGTGGGCTCTAAAGCCTAGATCGAGTTTAGTCTCGCGACTGGGAGCGTGGTAAGGAAGGAAAAGGAGACATACCTAGCATTCCTTGCTCAAGGTGCTGGCCGTGGTTCCAAGTCGACTCACTCCGGGGGAGTATGCCCATAACGTTGGCTCACTGTAGTGGAGCCTGCCTGTAGTATTGGCTCACTGTGGTGGAGCGCGCCCTTAACGTTGGCTCATTGTGGTGGAGCGTGCCCATGATGTTGGCTCACTGTGGTGGAGTGTGCCTTTAATGTTGGCTCTCTGTGGCAGAGTATGCCCTTGATGTTGGCTCTCTGTGGTGGAGCATGCCCTTAAAGAGATTCAATTCTTTTTCGTGTGGTGGAGTGTTCAATGTATGTCTCTCCTTTCCTTTGCAATGCGAAAAGTCTGAATGAAACTTACTGTCCCTCCTATGTAATGAAGAGGCAACACAAACTTGGAGTTTTTCTCCGTGTGGTGGAGTTCCTGTGAGATTGATGTTGATGTTAAGTAGTGTATTTATTTCTTGATCGACAGTTTTGGAAACAAAAATTTTTGCCCCCTCTATCAAGAATAAATACGATTGAATTGCTTTACCCTTAGATCCCTATTAAAGGCAAAAGACTTCTTCAGTAGGCATTTCTTTCCTGCCTATGTGATGACAGGATTAAAATGAAAGATGATGTACTATCCCTTCTATGTGGCGAAGAAGCAGCACGAAGTTGGTTGTTGTCTCCGTGTGGTGGAGTTCCCGTGAGATTGATATAAGATGGTCTTGCCCCTAGATACCTGTTAAGGGCAAGAAACCTCTCAATAGACATTTCTTTCTTGCCTATGTGATGAAATGATTGAAATTAAAGATGATGTACTATCCCTTCTATATGGTGAAGAAGTAGCATGAAGTTGGTTGTTGTCTCCGTGTGGTGGAGTTCCCGTGAGATTGATATAAGATTGTCTTGCCCTTAGATACCTGTTAAAGGCAAGAAACCTCTCAATAGTCATTTCTTTCCTGCCCATGTGATGATAGGATTGAAATGAAAGATGACGTATTGTCCCTTCTATTTGGCGAAGAAGCAGCACGAAGTTGGTAGTTGTCTTGCCCCCAGATCCCTGTTAAAGGCAAGAAACTTCAATAGGCATTTCTTCCTTGCCCATGTGACAACAAGGTTGAAATACATGTTCTTCCTCTGTCATGTGATGAAAAGGTTGAACGAATTGGTCTATTGTTCTGTCCCCAGATACCTGTTAAAGGCGAGAAGTTCTTCAATAGACATTCTTCCTTATCTATGTGGCAACAAGGTTGAAGTGAGAGATGTGCTGTCCCTTCTATATGGCGAAGAAGCAGCATGAGGATGGTTGTTGTCTTGCCCCCAGATCCCTGTTAAAGGCAAGAAACTCCTTAATAGGCATTTCTTCCTTGCCCATGTGACGACAGGGTTGAAATGGATGTTCTTCCTCTATCATGTGATGAAAAGGTCAAACGAGTTGGTCTGTTGTTTTGCCCCCATATACCTTTTAAAGGTGAGAAGTTCTTCAACAGACATTCTTTCTTGTCTATGTTGTGACAAGGTCGAAGTGAGAGATGTGCTATCCCTTCTATGTGGCGAAGAAGTAGCACAAACTTGGTTGAATTGACTTGCCCCCAGATTCCTATTAAAGGTAAGAAATTCTTCAATAGGCATTTCCTTCCTGCCCATGTGATGACAGGATTAAAATGAAAGATCATGTACTGTCCCTTCTATGTGGCAAAGAAGCAGTACGAGGATGGTTGTTGTCTTGCCCCCAGATCCCTGTTAAAGGCAAGAAACTCCTCAATAGGCATTTCTTCCCTGCCCATGTGATGATAGGGTTGAAATGGATGTTCTTCTCCGTGTGGTGGAGCATCGAGTAATAAGTTGATTCTCTGTGTGGTGGAGTTCCTGTGAAGATTGATATAAGATTGTTTTGCCCTCAAAATCTGAGGTTTAGGAGTCGTTGGGCTCTGATTTACGAGTTGTGACTCTGAGGGTGCCCCTGGATTAGGAAGGATCTCTTCTCGAGATGACCCGTTCAATCAAAGACAAACATGGTTGAGGTGGTTTGATGCATGTATGCTTGAATGCATGCATGATTCGTGTGCATGCATGCATCATGATGCTTGTGACAATATGTTTGGTATCTGCACTATGCTGGGGAGTGGTCTTGTGACTCCTGACGATCTCCTGTGGGGACTGTGTCTGTTGGATGACTCTACTGAGGATTTCAACTCTGTAGGGATCGTTTTGGCTGAGAACTCAGCTGGGGAGTATTCTGATCCGGTTCATCTCATTGGGGGATCTGTTGGAGCTTCTGATTCAGTGGGAAGAATCTTAGCTGGGAACCCATTGGGGATTTTGCTTGAGACTCCGTGGGGATCGTTTTGGCTGAGAACTCAGCTGGGGATAATTATGTTGGGGATGGTACAACTGGGCTGGTAGCTACCATTTGTAGTGATAATCTCATTGATGCTACCGTGGTTTGAATTTAATGACCTACTGATGGGTGTTTATATGCAATGCCACGATGCATGCAATATGAACATCTAAGCAGAAAATCAAGCATGCCTAGTATCATTATGATGACATCAGAATGAATGTAATAGGAAAATCAAAAGCGACACTGCCTCTGTATGTCACTCTCTTCTTGTTACCAACATGTCCTTTCAGTTTTTTGTGTCGGAGATTCTCTCGCTGAAGATCGTTGTCATTTTTTTTTTCTTTTTTTTTGAACGATGGCCAAGTCTATAAAAGTGCGCAAGCCAAGTGGATCTTTTAGCACTGGCTTGTCTTAGGATTGGAGAATGCACCTGGACGATTCCGCCGGGATCATGATAGGATTGTCCTTGATGATGTTTCATGATTCAGCTTTTACCTGCCCCAAGTGTTGGAGATTTGGGTTTGGATGTGACATACTTCATTAAGTCTAGTTTGCTGTGTGCTATAGCCTGAACATGGACATTTACATGCAATGGCATAACACATGCATATTGAACATCAAAATAGAATATAAACATCTATGATATGATGAATGTAAATGCATTAGGAATTTCCAACCATGGCTTCAGAGCGGATAATCTGAGATGGGATCAATTAACCACTGGATTCTCCTAAGGTATGAGGTTGTATTCAAGTCTTCAATTCACCCTAGTTTCCAATTCACACACGGTTGCCAAAGATGGACATAGCTTTTAGTCCTTCAAGGTATGGCCTGATTCAAAATGACTTGAGTTAATTATGGGTTTCCTTTGTCCGTGAACCACAATAACCCTGGAGCAACACACACCATGGCTAGGAAATGAAAGAACCACTGGTAAGTAGTCACTTCTGTTGCAGCTGAAGACTGAGTTCTTGAAATGGTTGGTAAATGCAACTTTCCCCTGAATATTAGCACAGCAGGATTTGTAAGTCCTTCTATTGATGGGGACATCCTATTCATGATTGTTGAAAGCTTTGTAAAACCTGGTTGCTCCAACACTGTTGGTGAAGTTCATAGGGGTAGATCTCAGTCTCCTATTCTTCCTAGGACATTTTTGCTCAACAGAACCATCTCTTGCTGGGTTGAGTCCAGTATAGGCTATAGTGTGGATCTTGCTGGGTGAGAACAGTGGTCACTTAGGAGTTCCATCAATAGTTGCTTGAGCAGTGGCAAACTCCAGCTCAATTGAAGCAGGCTTATATTCAAATCCTCTCTCTGTCATGAAATCAAGGCCTTTCCTGAAGTCTAAGGTTACAAAATATTTGGTCTGGGGGTTTAGGTTGAAGAGAAGTGGCATGGGGTAGAAATAGAATCCCCAGGCTGGTGTAGGTTGGTGATAAGTAAGACTAATTGAAGCAGTGTTGTGATTATCTACTCCATTGCCTTTCTGGTGATGAGATGATACGATATGGAATAGCATTGGTGTTCAATTTCTTGTTAGAAGCCATTGATGGTGGAAAATGAGGCTTCACAGGGTCAATTCAAGGAATAGGGTGAAAAGGGGTTTTGTCAAATAGGTGTTGGTGGTTTGGGTGGTAATCGAAAGACAAAGGGTGTTGAAGGTGCGGAAGAAGTTAGAAAAGGGGAAGGGGAAAGGCTTGTTTTTAAAGACAAGAAAGTCCAAATCTTTCACAGATAAGAAGGAAGGATCTGACGATGCCAAGAGCTGAAGATTACTCTTTAATGCTATGAGATCCGTTTTTGTATTTTTTTATTATTATTATTATTTTTAGGACTATGCCCAAACTATTGCCACCTATTGGTTTTCCTGCTGCATTCAAACTCATGCATGTCATGTGTGTTTGATATGCTTTTTGGATGAACAATGCATGCGTAATGTTATGTACATATGAATGTCACACGAACAAGATAATGTATGCACTAAAACCAAAATTGCTTCAACATTTTGCACATGATGGGTGATAACAGTGATGAAAGCCATTTGAACACTTCGAGGGTTGGAGATTTTGGTGAAATTGGGAATTTTAGCTTTAAGGTTTTGGCTTGGGGTGCCCTCTTGGGATATGAGACCAAGTTTTGCCACCGGGAGGACTTTTGGGTGTAGTTGCCTCAAGAAGGGCTTTTTGGTTTTGATTTTGCCTCAAGGAGGCTTTCTTCAGTTTGGGTGCCTCAAAGAGGGCTTTTTAGGTTTTTGAGCAGGATTTGGAGTTTCAAAGATGGCTTTCGGTTTAGAATGGTTTGGGTATCGTGTGTGCCGCTCCCATTGAAGTTTTTGGGCAGGACTAGTAGCATCTCTCAAGGATCACGGAGTTGGATCCGTAGATGTCTCGACGGAGATGGTGCCATCATATCATTTTATCTATCTCACCAGCTCACCTTTTAAGAGAGAGTTCACTCAGGGCCACTTTTAAGTTCCTTATAGTATTCAGATTAATGTTATGCATTTTGATACTATGCGTGTTTGATATGTCATGTTGGATGCTCAAATGCATGCGCAATGCCATATACATGCAATCACCACATAAGTAAGAAAATAACAAAATGCATTGCATTCAAAATGATATTAATACACCATAGCAACAAAATTGAGTTCCCTATAAAAAGGACAGCTACGAGGTTTTTTTTTTTGCCCCCCGACTAGTCACTGCCTCGATTTCAATACCATTGCCCCGTTCTCATCTGATCAGACCCTGTAGCTCTTCATCATATTCCTCTCCCCGGGAGGATTGAGGAATGTATTTAGTGGTCTCCTTCATTGCCCCTGAGCGCTCGTTAGAGGCAGACGGCACCCTCAATTTTCCTTCGTCGACCAGCCTCTTGATCCTCTTTCGTCGTGTGACACATCCATCATTTTGGTGGCCTGCTACTACATGATAGCTACAGTAGCTCCCTTTTTGTTCAGCTGTTGGCGACACGTATGGTCGAACACTCAACACACCCATCTTTCTGCAAATGGCGAATAGTCTGGTCATTGAACAAGGCCTAGAGGATGCGACCGTCCATTTGTCTTCGGGAGGCGAACTCTGGATTTGTCACAAAACAGAGTCAATGTTGGCACTGGTGTCAAGAGGTCTTTCCATTTCTCCTTCATTGGATGACCCCGATAAGCCCAAATTTTGGTGAGAGGGCTCTCTAAGGTGTCGAGAAGGAGTGTCGGCAATTTTGGCATTATGCTCCTTATCAATGCCAACAATGGAGCCCGTGTTCATCATGTCTCTTATTTTCCCTTCGAGCTCTGCCACCCGGGTTTCCAACTCAGTGCATCTCGTCGTCAGCTTCTCTATTCTGTCAAGATCATCCTCCAGCATTTCTCTCAACATTGCTGCCGCTTCCTCCCTAACTGCCTTCCGAAATTGGGGTGAAGTGACATAGTCTTCCACCACATCTACTATGGTGTTGACGTTCTATGGTCTGGCCATTCTTAAGGTCCTTTCCCTTGGTGAGAGCACTTGTCAGTGTCGGCTAGCAGATACCAAACAGGGAACTATGTATGCATGAATATGCATGACGTGTTATGCAAATGTATGGATGGTGAGTTGCACATGCGATGTCATGTAATGCCATGTCATGCTATACTATCGGAGATCAACCATACAGATGCAATGAATACTGGTGGGGATGATGCATGCTAAAATAAAACATGGTGTATAAATATACACCACAGGGATAAAATGACACTCGAGAGTGTCCACGGATCGAAGCAAGTAGTACTTGCAATAGGGTGCATAGTTACGCCCTTAGGGAGAAATTACACACTGGGGTGTCCACGGATTGAAGCAAGACATTGCTTGCAAGGGAAGTTGAGATGGGGTGCATAGTTATGCCCCCGGGAAGAATGACACACTAGGGTGTCCGTGGGTCGAAGCAAGTCATTGCTTGCAATAGGGTGCATCTGGGGTGTCCACGGATCGAAGCAAGTCATTGCTTGCAAGGGTGCATAGTTATGCCCCCAGGAAGAATGACACAGTAGGGTGTCCACGGGTCGAAGCAAGTCATTGCTTGCAATAGGGTGCATAGTTATGCCCCTGGGAAGAATGACACACTAGGGTGTCCACGGATCGAAGCAAGTCATTACTTGCAAGGATGCATAGTTATGCCCTCGGGAAGAATGACACACTGGGGTGTCCACGGGTTGAAGCAAGTCATTGCTTGCAATTGGGTGCATAGTGATGCCCCTGGGAAGAATGACATGCTGGGGTGTCCACGGATCAAAGCAAGACATTGCTTGTGAGGAGAGTTGAGATAGGGTGCATAATTATGCCCCCGGGAAGAATGATACACTGGGGTGTCCACGGGTCGAAGCAAGACATTACTTGCAGAGGGAGATTAAATGCTATGTTGGTGTGTATGCGCATGATGATCTAACATAATCTTCAGCACTAAGGGAGTACTTTGGATTATGAAGCATGATATGAGGTGAGATAGAACAGAGTGCGTGGCATGTGAATTGTTTTTCAGCACTCGAGGAGCACCTTGGGCTTTTATGTGATGAAATGGCATGAGATAACGTGCTTGGTACATGAGCCGAGTTTTGGCACTCAGGGAGCACCTTATGTTTATGTATGAATGAGATGTGAGATCATGGGTTGATGCGATTGAATGGTGTCAGACAGGTGGAGATAAGAATGAAGATGATTTACCCCATTATATATTTTTGACGTTCCGCGGATGCCCCTACGCTATGCAAAATGGCAATGCAAACAGACCGCGTGTGATCCCATACACGGGTATAGGTTCAATGCCGTTGGAGCACCTAGTGGATATCATGAAATGGTCATGCGTGGTCAGAACACGGACAGAGTTCTGATGCTTTTGAGGCATCTAATGGATGTTATGGAATGACCATGTGTGCATCAACACACAGGCAGAGTTCTGATGCTTTTGATGCGTTTGACATGAAATGATGTTACAGACAAGTCATGTGTAACTTGAGACACGGACAATGATTCGGTGCTCGTGGAATGCCTTGCATGATTTAGTAGTGTCATGGAAATCCCCTATATGTGTACTAACTAAGCACTCATGGAGTACCTTGGATGATTCGATAATGTTATGAGTAATCCGATGCCGATCACGACATACAAGCGAGATCTCGGTATCCCAATGACACCGGGAATAGACAGATAAATGAGATGAAGTGTAATGCTTATCATGTGACTTTCCACATGATGATAGATTTAGGACCATTGTGGTCTCCTAATGAATGGAGTGTAGAAGTGACCCAGTGCAAACCAAGACACAGGCAAAACACAGGTGACTTTAGGGCACCTGTTGTGAAATGAAATGATTATGATGAGCATCCTTGGGACGTCCTTTTTTAGGAGTAATGATATGAAATGGTGTGAATGCACATGTCACATAGAACGCAGGTGGCTGCTGAAGATGTGGTTAGGATGCATGGTATACAAGATGTTGCTATACGTGCAAAGAACAAATGTGTATGTCATCCAAAATTTAGATGGCTGCAAAAAAAATGGTTAGGATCATGACATACGAGGTGATGTCATGCATGCAAGGAATGAATGCATATGTCACCTAAATAAAGCATCAAAGAGACACAAAGGCGTGATTAATACATCTAACACACACATAAATTAATGGCTTGCATGTTTCATGGAAAAAGTTAACACAATATGTACATGGAACATGGGAATAAAATATCATGGCTGCGGAAGAATGCGGTTAGTATCAATGCTACACAAATGTTGATACCTTGGGAACGATTATACAAAACATGAATAACATACAGATGATTATGTGCATTTGATGCTTTGTGAATGAAGACAATAACGGGCACGAATTCCTTATTTTGGATGTTCCAAGAATGCCTGATGCTGTGTAAGAATAATGCAAAGAAAACCATGTATGAACCGTCACACGGGTAAAAAGTTAGTGCTTTTGGGGCACCTAATGAATTATTGTGAAATGGCCATATGTGAGTCGGCACATGGGTAGAGTTTCGATACTTTGTAGGTCGATAGCATGAAGTGAAATGGTCGCATGGGAATTGCCCCACGAACAGAGTTCTAATGCTTTTAAAGCAATGTGATATGAAATGATTGTTGGGATTTGTCACCGGAAATCACCCGATAAAAGCGGAAGAGCGCGGTGATTTCCTCAAATCCAGTCCCAGGAGCAATTGAAGTGGAAATTGAAAAACTTAAAATTAAATAGAAAGGGATTAAATTTCTTACCAGAAAAATCTCTTTCTAGAGATGGATGATGACTGCAGAATTCAATGTAGAATCCCTCCACTCTCACGTACACGAACGCTTAACGAATGCAACCCGTGCTAGCGTCGGAAAAAACGAAACAATGGAGAGCAAAAGGCTAGAAAATTTCGGCTAGGAGGCTCAACACTTGTGTTGGCCGAAATTTCTAACCCTAGGTATTTATACCTAGGGTTGGCCGAATTCCTTAGGGGAATTCAGGCCCATCTTGGCTCCTGTCTATTCTGTGCGGGCTTCCATGTTTTAATTTAGACCTAGTCTAATTTTAATTATTCTGGTTTAAATTAATTTCAAGCCCAATTTTAATATACCCATGTATTTAATATATTACTCCAAGTAATATATTATTTACATCTAAATTAAAATTAGTTTGACAATTAATTTAATTCATCAAATTAAAATTAAATCTACACAAAATAAAATCATATGTAAACCCATACATATGAATATTTCCACCTAGGAAATAATTTCATAATTAATCCAATTAATTATGAAGAGCCAATTGAATATATTAATTTTATTATTATGATCAATCCAATTGATCTTTATAATATAATTAATATATACACACTTCTCCCTCCATTGTGTATACTCCAAGTATACATGTGATTCCTTAAGTCTGCATTCTATCGTTCTATGTGTACGATCCCATGGGCCCATCTCTATGTTGGCAGCGGGCCTTTGGCCCGCAGGCTGCAGTTGAGCTCTAGCAAGCCACTGCAGCCCCCAATTAAGATGGAGATGGCAGTCTAACTGATATCATAACCCTGTAGTTTAAACTTGTACATCCCATGTCATTGATATCGGTGTCCAACACAGAGGCATGGATTGATCACCCTCTTTTGTGTCCGGACATTAACTTGATCCCGAATGTACTGATGCTCAGAAACAAGTTCCAACTCGTTTGGGTGTGGCCACACTCTTATCAGTCACATTCATCAAGTGGCCGGTGATATCTTCTCAGTTGGTTACTGAGTGACAAATCCCTTCTGCATATCCATAGTATTACCATGTTCAGTGACATACCCGAAAGCACCCATACTTGGCACCCTATTACAGGCCCTTTAGGCATACCCCTAAGCATGCGACTTCACATGTAACACCATCATATGCTCAGGTCAAAGGATCCATACAAGTACTACACGAGAATCCATTGTGATACCATACCATGTGGATTACTCGTTTAGTGGATCTATCCAGTACCATGCTTCCAGGCATGTACCCATTAACTCGGTTGACATTCCATGTCCAATGACTGGTAAGACACCGCCATACAACCAGGTTAATGATAGTCTGTTTTTCCATTCATTCCCATGACTGGAACAGACTACGGATCTATTTATGGTCATATCGTTTACCCTATCCATGGTCTTACTGCTAAGTGCGTGACACTTGTCGTCATGGATATAGATATGTCCATTGGATACTTCATTTAATATATTGCACAAGATAGATATAATAAATGAATTGATGCCTTTATTAATAACACAAACGAGTATAACACATAAATCCAATAAATTTATAGTACAAATACAAGGACCAATGCCTTGGGACTAGGGCATTTCCAACAATGATGTTGCAGGAAAGTCGCGTGTAACTCGAGACACGGATAGGGGTTCGACGTTCGTGGAACACCTTGCATGATTTGATAATGTCATGATATACTCCTATATGTGTACTGATCTGGTACTCGGGGAGCACCTCGAATGATTTCACAATGTTATGAGATGGTTCGATATGAACCATAATGCAGAAACAGGACTTGGCGTCACCCGGACACCTATGATGAAGGAACGTGCTGTCATATGATGGCATCATGCGAACTGGCACACAGAAGCAAATCTAGGACCATTGTGTTCTACTATTGAATGATATGATATTTTGTGAAATGGCCGAGTGCAATCCGATGCACGGGCGAAAATCGGGTAGTTTTGGGGTACCCGATGTGAGATGAAATGAAATGATTATGATGGGCATTCTTAGAACTCCCCAAATAGGTGAGATGGAATGAGATGGAATGGACACGTATGTCACACAAACATATAAGTGGCTATAGGAAAATGTGGTTAGAATGTGTGACATGCGAAATGAAGTCGTGTATGTTTCATGGAAATGTTGGCACATAAGATGTATATGTATGTCACACGAGTAACATATCGTGGCTGCACGAAGATGTGGTCAGTGTAAATCTCACACTCATGCATATGTATTTAAAGATGGTTGTACGAAAACGCGATCAGAAATGGCACATGAGATGATTATGCATTTTGGATGCTTTATGAAAGGTAAAAAGGGAAGGAAAGACAACACAAAACAAAAGTTAGCACAAGTAAAAATATACGCTCCCTTCCAACCTTATTTCTCCATTAGATTGGTCTCGCAACTCTTCCTAGGTATTAGGTCTCTTTGGCATCAACGGGGGATACCAAAGGCGCACACTCAATGTTCATTTTGAATTTAAGTTTTGGTAATCCTAGAGGAAGTTGCTAAGCCATTACATGTGGGCCAAAGTCAAAACCAAGGGTCATACAGGCTCTCATAGCGAATAAACACTTCCCTACCATAGAACACGATGTGAGGTCATGCGAGGCTATGGGTAGTTTACCCTGTCGGGTGTCTCCAATCTTGGCAGTAGAGGTAGGCCACCTTCTTGGGTAAACCAGGGTGAAACAGTGTATTCGAGAGGTTGAGAAGAAGAAAATGTCCTGATATGCAAAGGTATGAATAAATATGATGTTTATAAATCGATATACGAATACAAGCGAGGTTATATTTCAATAGTTGCCTAAGTTCCTTAAATTTTTAAGAAAAAACATTTTAAGAAATGAAATCCCCAGCAGAGTCACCACTGTGAGCGGATGACCTTCTCGATGAAAAGAAATTAAGATAAGCGCGGCGAAGCGGGCCGGGGGAAATGATTTTGATTTAGCAAAGTTTATGGGAAACAAGTTTTGTTTATGTTGAGTTGGGAAAACTATTCAGTTGATTTTGAAAATTCATTTTGTAGAAAACATTTTCCCATTTTATGACTTAATGATAACTCGTTTTTATAGTGGTATTTTGCTATGAAATATGTTTCATTTTGATTTTTAAATCCACAATTTTGGGCCCTTTTACTTGCTTTCAGTGAATTGTGTGTTTTCAGGAATGTTTTGGAGAAAAGGAGACAAAATGTGGAGAATTTGGGGTCATTTGGAACTGAACCATAATTAGCCTTGACCAAGGCTAAGGGAGCTGCGGCAGGGGTTGTTTTGCAAAAGAGGAAAGAGCTGAAATTCAGGGAAAAAGGCTTATCCTGGAAGCTAATTTCCAGCAATTATTTAGGAAGTCTTGACAGCATCAAATTAGGATAATTGATTATTTTCTAAATTAGTTATATTTCTTATTTAGGAGTATTGTTGTTTCTCCTAATTAGAGTTGGATTCAAAGTAGGTTTTCTAGAGGTTAGTATTTAAGAGATTTTTAGGAGTCTATTTGGGGGATCTCCTCTCCAACGTCCTTCTCTTCTTCTTTTCTCCCTAGTTCTATCATTCTTCAACATTTATTTTTCTCTCCATGTATTATTTTCTTTTAGCTATGTGTAGCTAAACTTTTAATTTCGGCTAAGGGATTAATCTACAAGGTTTATTCATCCATATTGTGAGATCGTTTCACTTTAATTTCTCCTTTTGATTTATTGTTTATTTATTCATGGAGATTTAATTTTGTTATTTAATCTTTGAATGATAATGGCTTGTTCTTAGAATTACATAACAATTTGCTATTTGGGGAAATTAATCGTAATCTTAATTGAACCAATTGAAGGTAGTAATCAATAATTATATTTCGAATTTTCTTTATGTTGGAAAATTAATCAGTTTCTGACAAAATCGGGTTAATTCCACCGTGACATTAATATAAGGATTAGGAGATTTATAATATTGAATGAATAAATAATTTGGTTTCTGAATCGAATTCGCTTGAATCGGTTGGCCAAGATTGGGTTCTTCTAAATCTTCATGCTTTTGATTGATTGAATCTCTACCGCGAAGGCGAGGTTATCCGTCAATTAGGAATTAGTTACAGTCTTACTTGATTAATTCATTATTAAGGAAGAATATCCCAAACCAATCCGGTATGATTAATTGGAGGTCATAATTTCTGTCAATGATCAATATGGTATGAATTGCCGTTTTAAAATTCCCTTAGCTGAAGTTTTCTCTCAATCAATCACCAATTTAATTTAATTGCTAGTTCTATTTTCTTACAATTGTTTTATTTTAATTTCATAATCTCAAATCCCTTTTTATTTATTTCTATCAGGTCATAATCTTTAATTAAATTGAGTAGTTAATTCCCTTGGGTTCGACCTCCGCTTACTCTATCTACAAATTAATTTTTGCAAGGAATAGGTTGAGAATTATTATTTTATTTTTGACGGATTCGACACACGTCAAATTTTGGCGCCGTTGCCAGGGAATTATTCTAACTTGATTTAATTTTTTTTATATGACCAGGAGCAATATTTCGGAGCCCATTCTTTTTGATTCAGAAATTGAGAAGACAGCAAAGAAGCTCCGGAAAGAGGAAAAATTGCGAAAGGCTCAAGCTGCCTCATCTTTAGTCCCCAACGAAGAGGAATTAATTGAAGAATTTTCCCAAAGCGATAGCAAGGAAGAAGGGAACAACCGCAACAATCCAGAAAAAAGGGTTCCAGCACAAGCAACAATGGCTGAACGAACGTTGAGGCAGTTGAATACACCAGAAACAAATAACCAGCCCCTGTGCATTCTTTATCCGAACTTGAATGCTGCGTTTGAGCTCAAATCGGGATTGATTCATCTACTTCCTAAGTTCCACAGGTTGGAAAACGAAAACCCACACAAGCATCTCAAAGAATTTCATGTAGTATGTTCGGGTATGTGTCCTCATGGCATAACCGAAGAGCAAGTCAAATTGAGAGCTTTTCCATTCTCATTGGAGGATTCGGCAAAGGAATGGTTACTCAATTTACCATCTGGAACAGTTACAACATGGCCCGACATGGTGCAATTATTCTTGGAAAAATATTTTCCAGCTTCCCGAGCTGCGGACATTCGAAGAGAGATCAGCGGAATCAAGCAGAGAGATGTAGAGAACCTTCATGATTATTGGGAACGCTTTAAAAAGTTGTGTGGAAGCTGTCCACAACATGGAATTGCTGAAAATTCTTTGATTCAATATTTCTACGAAGGAATGTTGACCATGGAAAAGAAGATGGTGAATGCTGCAAGCGGCGGAAGTTTTCTGGACAAAACACCTACAGCTGCAAAAGAATTGATTCGAGCTATGGCTGAAACTTCTCAACAATTCGGAAGGCAACAAGAGATCCCGCGAAAAGCTTATGAGGTACGAGAATCTAATATTGAAGATAAATTGAATAAACTAACTGATCTTGTGCAGACTTTAGCTATGGGACAAATGGCTCCCGTTAAGAAGTGCGGAATTTGTGCCGCTACGGTTCATCACACGGAGGCTTGCCCAATGTTGCAAGAAGATAGTTCGGAACAGTTGAACGCTCTCGGTGGATTTCAAGGACAAGCTCCTAAATTGAATGATCCCTATTCAAATACATATAACCCGGGGTGGCGTCAACATCCAAATTTCAGCTATACACCAAGGCAACCGAACTTCCAGCCTAGACCAAATTATGCTGGTGTAAATCCAAACAAACAAATGGAAGAGATGCTTCAAACGTTGTTGGCAAATTCAGAAAAGAAAGATGCTGAAATCATAGAGATCAAGAAGCATATTGGGCAGTTGGCTAATGCTTTAAGCTCGATCCAATCACAAGGGAAATTACCCTCCCAACCGGAGGTCAATCCAAAACAGAATGCCAGTGCCATTACATTAAGAAGTGGCAAGACGGTTGAGCAAACAGTAAAGGAGAATCAGCAAGGTAAACACGAAGAAAGCGTTGAAAAAGAGGGCGAACAGCTGCTGCCTCTTCCAGTTACAGGTAAGTCCTCATCCAAAAATATCACTATCCCTCCTCCTTTTCCTTCTCGATTTGATAAATCTAAAAAAGAGAAAGAGGATAGGGATATTTTTTAGGTTTTTCGAAAAATTGAGGTAAATATTCCTTTAATTGATGCTATTCGTCAAATACCTCGTTATGCTAAGTTCTTGAAAGAGTTATGTGCTAACAAAGTTAAAACAATTGGATATGAAAAGATAACTATGGGCGCTAATGTTTCTGCTGTCCTTCAAGGTAGTATGCCACAAAAATGTAAAGATAGAGGTATGTTTGCTATTCCTTGTCAAATCGGAAAAACTAGCATTAATAAGGCAATGTGTGATTTGGGTGCATCTATTAATGTTATGCCTAAATCTATTTATTTATCTTTAAATGCTGGTCCCTTAGAAGAAACAGGAGTAGTAATTCAACTTGCTAACAGATCTATTGTTTACCCTGAAGGATTGTTAGAAGATGTTTTAGTGTAGGTGGGTGAATTAATCTTTCCAGCAGATTTTTACATCATTGATATGGAACACGGTGAAAGCTCTAAAGAATCATCGGAAATTTTGTTAGGAAGGCCCTTTCTAACTACCGCTCGAACAAAAATTGATGTTCATAAAGGAACACTAACCATGGAGTTCGACGGTAAAACAATTCAATTTAATGTATATGATGCGATGAAATTTCCTAACGATGTGTCTTCCGTATGTAGCATTGATGTTATTGATCCACTAGTAGAACGAGTATTTGAGCTGTCAAAAGAAGATAAATTGCAAGTGGTGATGCATAATAATATTTCGCTGGAATTTCTGGAAAATGAGGCTGATTTTCAGCTAGAAGAAGGAATAATTGATGTTATACATGAGCTGGCAGCGTTGAGACAAAAGCATGAAAATTCTGTAAAATCTATATCTCAAACTGACCACCGACTTTTACCTTCTATTGTGCAGGCACCGAAATTGGAATTGAAAGAGCTGCCCAAACATTTGAAGTATGCGTTCTTAGGCAGCAACGAAACACTTCCAGTAATTATCTCAAACAAATTAAAGCCGCAAGAAGAAGAGAAGCTGATTGAAGCATTGAAGGCTCACAAGGAGGCTATCGGGTGGACCATAGCAGATATTAAAGGCATCAGTCCAGCCGTGTGTATGCACCGAATTCACATGGAGGATGGTGCTAAACCAAGGCGTGAAGCTCAAAGGAGATTAAATCCACCAATGATGGAAGTGGTGAAAAAAGAAATTCAAAAGATGCTAGATGCTGGTGTTATATTCCCCATATCGGATAGTGAGTGGGTAAGCCCGGTCCAAGTGGTACCCAAGAAAACGGGCATTACAGTAATTAAGAACGAGAATGGGGAGTCGGTTCCAACACGAGTACAAAATGGGTGGCGCGTTTGCATCGATTATCGGAAGCTCAACGCTGCAACAAGAAAAGATCACTTTCCCCTTCCATTTATAGACCAAATGTTGGAAAGATTGGCAGGTAAGAGTTACTATTGTTGTCTCGATGGTTATACAGGGTTTTACCAAATCCCAGTCGCTCCGGATGATCAGGAAAAAACTACCTTTACCTGTCCATTCGGAACTTTCGCTTACCGAAGGATGCCATTCGGGCTATGCAACG
This sequence comes from Euphorbia tirucalli, assembly GCA_039660915.1. Taxonomy (NCBI): domain Eukaryota; kingdom Viridiplantae; phylum Streptophyta; class Magnoliopsida; order Malpighiales; family Euphorbiaceae; genus Euphorbia; species Euphorbia tirucalli. Next base: position 23,481,502 of record CM077632.1, read on the forward strand.
CCCCAGCCACGTTTCAAAGGTGTATGGTAAGTATCTTTTCTGAATATGTGGAGCACATAATTGAGGTTTTTATGGATGATTTTACCGTGTATGGAGATTCCTTTCACCATTGCTTATCTAATCTCACAAAAATTCTAAATCGTTGCTTAGAATCTAACCTTGTTTTAAATTATGAAAAATGCCATTTTATGGTTGAACAAGGTTTGATTCTAGGACATATTGTGTCATCTAAAGGGATTGAGGTAGATAAGGCAAAGATTGATGTAATTCAAACTCTTTCTTACCCCGTCAATATACGGGAAGTTCGCTCTTTTCTTGGTCATGCAGGTTTTTACAGACGATTTATTAAAGATTTTTCATACATCACTCAACCTTTATGTTGGCTGTTGCAAAATGATGTGCTATTTGATTTCAACCAAGAATGTAAGACTGCATTTGATACATTGAAGGAAAAATTGGTGACAGCACCTATAATTCAGCCCCCCGATTGGAACTTTCCATTCGAAATTATGTGTGACGCCAGCAATCATGCCGTGGGAGCTGTGTTAGGTCAGAAAATTGGCAAGAATCATCACGTGATCTACTACACCTCAAGGACCTTGGATCGTGCTCAAAAGAATTATTCCACCACGGAGAAAGAATTGCTAGCCGTAATCTTCGCCTTAGAAAAATTCAGATCATACTTACTAGGAACTAAGGTGGTGGTACACTCCGATCATGCAGCCCTCCGGTACTTAATGACGAAGAAGGAATCTAAGCCGAGACTGATACGGTGGATAATGCTGATGCAAGAGTTTGATATAGAAATTCGGGATAAAAAGGGTTCAGAAAATTTGGTAGCTGACCATCTCAGTCGCCTACCGAATAGTCAAGAAGCATTACCTGTCAAAGATGACTTTCCCGATGAAGGTTTGTTTAGATTAGAAACTCTTACACCTTGGTACGCTGATTTGGTGAATTTTTTGGTGACAGGTACCATACCAGCAGAGTATAGCAGACATGAGAAGGATAAATTAAGAGCCGAATCAAAATATTTCGTGTGGGATGAACCATATTTATGGAAACATTGCTCTGATCAAATCATCCGCCGATGCATTCCCAATCATGAAATAAATTCAGTGCTGGAATTTTGTCATTCAGGAGCATGTGGAGGACACTTTGGTCCAGAAAGAACAGCTCGTAAGGTTCTTGAGAGTGGTTTGTTCTGGCCTAGTTTATTCCGTGACTCATATATTTTTTGTAAGAGTTGTGTGAATTGTCAAAAAACAGGAAATATTGGTAAAAGAAATCAAATGCCACTTACATCGATCGTCGCTTGCGAAATATTCGATGTATGGGGTATAGATTTTATGGGTCCATTCCCAAATTCTTTCGGAAATTTATACATCCTGTTAGCTGTTGATTATGTATCGAAATGGGTTGAAGCTAAAGCCACACGCGCTGATGATGCTAAAACCGTAACAAAGTTTGTGCAGGCTAATATTTTTTGCAGGTTTGGCACGCCTAGAGTTCTCATCAGCGATAGAGGTACACATTTTTGCAATAAATTGATGATGAATCTTCTGAAGAAATACGGCGTACAACACCGGATGTCTACAGCTTATCATCCACAGACAAACGGCCAGGCAGAAGTTTCCAATCGGGAGATAAAATCCATACTGGAAAAGACGGTGAATTTCACTCGAAAGGATTGGAGCGTAAAACTGGACGATGCGTTGTGGGCGTACCGTACGGCTTACAAATCCCCAATTGGCATGACTCCATATCGCTTGGTATACAGAAAAGCTTGTCACCTGCCAGTTGAATTGGAACACAAGGCCTTTTGGGCAATAAGAAGGTGCAACATGAATTTTGATGAGGCAGGAGAACAGAGGAAATTGCAAATTCAAGAGCTGGAAGAATTAAGATACAATGCATACGAAAGCTCTAGAATTTACAAGCTCAAGATGAAGAAGTTCCATGATGACACAATATACCAGAAGAATTTTCAGATTGGTCAGAAGGTGTTGCTCTACCATTCTAGGCTTAAATTATTTCCTGGTAAACTCCGCTCACGGTGGATTGGTCCGTTTTTAGTCACTAAAATACTCTCCCATGGAGCAATTGAGATTCAGAGTTTAGAAAGTGGGAAAACACAACTTGTCAATGGCCACCGGCTCAAACCATATTTCGAAAATGCAGAAGTGGGAAGCACTGAGAGCATTGATCTGATCTTGGCATGAACCTTGCAAAGATACTATGTCTGGCCATAGACAATAAATAGAGGCGCTGGACGGGAGGCAACCCGTAGTCAGCCTTGAGCAAGGCTATCAACGTTCTTGTTTCATTTTTTTTTATTTATTTTTTTTAATATCTGATTTACCTGTCATCTTCTTCCTTGAATTTTTACTGTTTATGTTATAATTTGCAGGTTTGGGCTTATTCATGGAGGGAGGCTTTAATGGCTTCTGGATTTCAGCTTTTAAATGAAGGTTTGGGTTTTCATGGAATTAAGATGGGCTTCAGCTTTTTATACTACAGCATGGGTACATGGGCTTTAAAGGAGAACCACTTCTTTTAAATACTCTGCTTTTATTATGGGCCCACATTTTCACCTACCTCACCTAATTTCAATTCACCTACCTCACCTAATTTCAAGTCACAGCCGCACCCCACATTTCCTTCTCCCCAATACCTCTTCATCACGCCGACGGTGCATCCAGCAGCCACGCCGGAACCGCCGTAACAAACGATGCCAGCCACGCCGGAACTGCAGCAGCGAACGACGCCCTGAAACGACGCCCCGCTCCCCTCGCGTCTGCCTCGATCTCATCACCTGCCGGAGTCTAAACGCAAAGCAGCAACCGATCTACCACGAGCAGCACCTCTTCCGGCCAACGCCAGAACCAGCAGCCACCACAGTATAATCGTCAACCCCGGGTACTTTCTTTCCTTTTCTTGTCTTTTGTGTGTTAATTTTCTTCTATTTCAAACTTGTGGACAAGTTTTTTTAGTGTGGGGGAGTGGTATAATTGCTGTGAATTGATGAAATAAGTCTAAGAATTGATTTTTGATTTTTTTGATGAGCTGCTAATTGATGGGTTTTTGCTGTGAATTGGTGAATTGGGTTTACACTTGATAAGTGAATTTTTTTTAATTTTAGAATCTGCTGATTTTTTTTTTTTTTCTCTGAATAAATTTGGGCTGATTGCATTTGAAACTAATTCACAAACCTGTCCTCTGAGTCATTGCTGAATTTACAGCCCTAGGAGATTGTATTTGTCCAAGAAGATTTCTAATTTTTTTTTTACTGATAAGAATAAATTGATTAGCATGACTTACAAGGGATACCCCATCTCTATCACTGAATTTAGTTGAGTAAATGGGCTAAGCAAGAAGATAATTCAAATGATTATGCGATTTGAGTTCAAATTTGGATAAAACTAAAAAGTTATTGCATGCTCTTAATCTTTCTTGTATTATGAAAATTCTAATTGAGCTAGCTTACTGCCTTGTTAAATCCATGAATTGTTTGGTTAAAGAGATGGATAATTTTTTCTTTTGGTTATAATGAGTCTCATATTAATTGTCTCATAGGTCCCGCTGTCCACAAAAGTGGTTATGGGCCGTGCTAGTAGCCGCTAGGGACTGCAATATTTACTATGATTAGGGGTACTCGGCTGGCAACCGGGAATGCTCTAATAGGAACGGATATTTGCGTCCCAAAGTAAGGTTAAGGACTGCAATGTTTACTATGATTAGGGGTACTCGGCTAGCAACCGGGAATGCTCTAATAGGAACGGATATTCGCATCCTCAAAAGAAAAGAAGAAAAAAAAAATGAAAATGAAGGAGACAAAAAGGTTTCAAAGATTAATTGTCCGAATTATTTTCTGTCCTCTTTAATCAAGTGGTTGTGTGATTTGATGAGGTATTTGGTTTAGTCTTGGTTGAGAATTCCATAAGTACAAGATTAAAATTTCGAAGTAGTAACTTAATTATGTGTGCTATAAATAATTAATTGAACTCAATCGCTTTGGTTTGAATGAAAATATTGTGAAAGCCATTTTTGCTTGAATTTTACGAAAGTGACATGAGTGTGGAGGTTGCCTAAAGAAGTTATGTTTTTTTTCAGTTTTCTCTAAATTATTGAAGTTGAGAAACTCAATCTTGGGTGAATGACATTAGAGAGGGTTGTGGTTTTGTTTTGAATCATACTTGAGGACAAGTATGGAGTTAGTGTGGGGGAATTTGATAACTCGTTTTTATAGTGGTATTTTGCTATGAAATATGTTTCATTTTGATTTTTAAATCCACAATTTTGGGCCCTTTTACTTGCTTTCAGTGAATTGTGTGTTTTCAGGAATGTTTTGGAGAAAAGGAGACAAAATGTGGAGAATTTGGGGTCATTTGGAACTGAACCATAATTAGCCTTGACCAAGGCTAAGGGAGCTGCGGCAGGGGTTGTTTTGCAAAAGAGGAAAGAGCTGAAATTCAGGGAAAAAGGCTTATCCTGGAAGCTAATTTCCAGCAATTATTTAGGAAGTCTTGACAGCATCAAATTAGGATAATTGATTATTTTCTAAATTAGTTATATTTCTTATTTAGGAGTATTGTTGTTTCTCCTAATTAGAGTTGGATTCAAAGTAGGTTTTCTAGAGGTTAGTATTTAAGAGATTTTTAGGAGTCTATTTGGGGGATCTCCTCTCCAACGTCCTTCTCTTCTTCTTTTCTCCCTAGTTCTATCATTCTTCAACATTTATTTTTCTCTCCATGTATTATTTTCTTTTAGCTATGTGTAGCTAAACTTTTAATTTCGGCTAAGGGATTAATCTACAAGGTTTATTCATCCATATTGTGAGATCGTTTCACTTTAATTTCTCCTTTTGATTTATTGTTTATTTATTCATGGAGATTTAATTTTGTTATTTAATCTTTGAATGATAATGGCTTGTTCTTAGAATTACATAACAATTTGCTATTTGGGGAAATTAATCGTAATCTTAATTGAACCAATTGAAGGTAGTAATTAATAATTATATTTCGAATTTTCTTTATGTTGGAAAATTAATCAGTTTCTGACAAAATCGGGTTAATTCCACCGTGACATTAATATAAGGATTAGGAGATTTATAATATTGAATGAATAAATAATTTGGTTTCTGAATCGAATTCGCTTGAATCGGTTGGCCAAGATTGGGTTCTTCTAAATCTTCATGCTTTTGATTGATTGAATCTCTACCGCGAAGGCGAGGTTATCCGTCAATTAGGAATTAGTTACAGTCTTACTTGATTAATTCATTATTAAGGAAGAATATCCCAAACCAATCCGGTATGATTAATTGGAGGTCATAATTTCTGTCAATGATCAATATGGTATGAATTGCCGTTTTAAAATTCCCTTAGCTGAAGTTTTCTCTCAATCAATCACCAATTTAATTTAATTGCTAGTTCTATTTTCTTACAATTGTTTTATTTTAATTTCATAATCTCAAATCCCTTTTTATTTATTTCTATCAGGTCATAATCTTTAATTAAATTGAGTAGTTAATTCCCTTGGGTTCGACCTCCGCTTACTCTATCTACAAATTAATTTTTGCAAGGAATAGGTTGAGAATTATTATTTTATTTTTGACGGATTCGACACACGTCACTTAAAGACCTCGAAACCTAAATTTCGAGATTAGTGACAGAGTCGTCACCCGGGTCAGCTCATCCAGGAAATTGCGGTACAGCTCCCTACTGAGCGTAGACTACTGTACCTAATCCAGAGATTCAGGGTTCGGGCAACTTACCTACTTAACCTCAAGCTTGTATTCGTTTATTATTTATAGAGTCATATTTATTCAATTTATTATCTTTTCTAAACCCAATTTGTTTATTTTATTAATCCGATGCTAAAGCATAATACATAAAATAAATTACAGGAAATTAAACCATTCACACAAATATACAAAAGAATAATAGAGGCCGATTATACAACCAAATTGAATAAAATATAAAAACTCTCGTCCTCACTTTTACAAACGCCTAAGTACACAAGGATCTAAAAAAATACAACTGCCTAAATACACGAATTAGCCTATTAAATACAGTAACAATGAAAATAAATGCTGCAAAATGGATTGGTTAGCACAATTTATATTATAAACACAAATTGGACTCAAATCATGACAAAATGGGGATTTTAGGATAAGGGAGCATGCATTTAGGGGGTAATCGGGTCGACCTGACTAGTCAGACTGGTTAGACCTGGAAATCGGTTTTGAAACGCCCTGTGGATTTTTGTGCTGAAAAATCACTTTTTTATAAACCATTTGGCTCGGTTTCATGCAAATTTCCATTTTCGTGGGTCGGTTATCCCCGAAACTCAGGGTTCCGTTCGTGTGGGTTCTTAAATAGACATTTCATCTAGGGTCCAAAATACAATAAAAACACCAAAAACATTTGTGAAAATATTATTTTACTCGCCGTCAATGTTTTCCGGGGATTTTGTGGGATTCGGGGGTTCGCAAATGCTGGACAATGGATCCAAATCGGATGAAACTACCCCGAAACTCATAAAATAAACCCCGAGAAATACTGAAAACCCCGATATTCGAGTATGCATTGGAACTTAAACGGCTGAATCCTTCAATAGCCCAGAACCATCCAAAACCTAGCTGAAATGATCCCGAATCAAGGAGTATAGGTTGTTGGTTATGTTGTTAATGTTTAAGAATTGGTTTTAGGTTAAATGAGAGTGTTTATGGGAGTGTTTTTGGCTCTCTCTCGGTCTCTCTTCTTCTTCTTTCTTTCTCTCCTTCTGTTCTGCTTTTTCTTTCTCTTTTTTTCTCTGTCTTTTTGCTTGAGAACCAAAAATCCCCCCTCTCTCTCATTTTCTGTCTTTTATCTGCCTCTCTCTGTATTCTCCTGTTCCATCAATCAGCCATCTGATTTTCTGAAAATCTGCCAAAACTTTCACTGCCAAGACAAGTTGCTCTGTTTTGCAGAGCAACTGTTCTTGCCCACTAGAGCCGGCCGGCTGTAGTTGGCACTAGAGTCGTACGGCTCTAGTTAGAGTCGGTCGGCTCTGGTTCAACAAACCAGAGTTGCCCGATTCAACAAAGAGTCAGGGCAGAATTTCGAAAGTTAGACATGAAGACCAAACCCTAGGAATGATTCAAGAGATCTTTTCGGGTGTTCAGATCATAGATAGCCTAGTTTTTAGGTCATCAGAGATTCCCCAGGCAGCATTCTGGTCACTTTCAAGTCCCGTTCGAGCCCGTCCAGTCCACAGGTAATTAGGGAATTCTCATCACTGAGACCAGGAAAAAACCCATTCTCACACGTGGTAACTTGTCTTAAAAAAAACTTCCAATATGGAAAACCAAAAGGACATATTGGTAGCATGAAGCGGCATTGATCAAAACCAAAGCCACAGGTTGTGTTTTGCTAATGCATTCCCATTCATTATGTCATAGATGTTTCATATTCTATTTCAATGTTCAATATGCATTCGTCATGTCATTGCATGTCAATGTCCATATACAGGTTGTCGCACGCAGCGAACCAGATCTGATGAAGTGTTTTACACCCAAACATAAAACCTCTAACACTAGGGGCAGTTAAAAGCTAAGCTGTTGGGCATCATCGAGAAAATTGCTCTCACAACCCTCGGTGAACATGTTGAGACGCGTTCTCCTATCCTAAAACAAGCCGGCACGAAGGCATATACTTAACTGGAGTGCTCGCGCAGAATTTTTAGCTAAAAAAAAGGAAAGAAATAATGCCCAGGAGAAAATTTCCGACACGGAAAACCGAAAGGAAGTGTTGGAAACAAGAAGAGAGTGATGTTCAGAGTCAGAGTCACTCTTGATTTCCCTATTGTATTCATTCTACTGTCATCATAATGATATTAGGCATGTTTGATTTTCCACTTAGATATTCATATTGCATACATCGTGCCATTACATATAAAGACCCCTCAGTAGGCCATTGCATCCAAGCCCACGACGGCGCAAATGGAATTCCTGCTATAACTCCTGGTCCGGATGTGTTATCCCCAGCAGAATGCAATATAGGATACAAGGTTTAATTCTCATCCCCCGTTCAGAAAAATGGGCCATCCCTTGGCAAAACGGATAGCAAGCCTGTGGAATCGATATACTAAATTCGCTAGTACAATTGATCAGAGGGTTCTGGAGAGTACTAGAGTGAGCAAGCCGAAAAGAGGCATTCGTCGGTCTCAATAGGGGCGATAGAATGAATGGAACCTAGATGAGTCAGGGTCCCCAGCAGATCCTCAGTAGGGTCCCCCAGCTAAGACGATCCCCACTGAGTCAGGGTCCCCAGCTAAGACGATCCCCACTAAGTCAGGGTCCCCAGCTAAGACAGTCCCCATAAGAGATCATCGGAAGTCACAAATCTCCTCCCCAGCCTCGCACAGATACCAAGTACAGTAGCATAAACATTACGTCGTGTATATGTGTACACTCGAATCATGCACGCATTCATGTATACATGCATCAAAAACAATCTAGCCGTATTTATTCTTAATCGAAGGGGCAAAAATTTTTGTTCCAAAAATTATCAATCAAGGAATAAATATGCACTATTGAATCAAATTTTGTTGAGACACTCATCACCATCATTGGATCATCCTGGATCGGGATCCCTTCTAAAGCGGAAATGATTTAATCTAGGGGCACCCTCAGAGTCATACTATACAAATTGAAGCTATATGACTCCAAATCTCAGGTATGAAAAATTATCCAAGTACCAGAATTTTTGTTCACGCCAACGTAACCGCGAGAAGGGTATTTCTTTCCTTTTATAGGTTTTGGGGGCAAAACAACTCAGTCGTATTTATTCTTGATCAAAGGGACAAAAATTTTTATTTCCAAAACTATCGATCAAGGAATAAATACATGCTCTTGTGACAATCTTTTCGGTCACTCCACCGCACGGAGAAAAAGAATAGTTATTTCAACCTCTTCGCCACATGGGAGAGGAAGAAAACAAATTGCAGTTCGTGCTGCCTCTTCACCACATAGGAGGTGTTGGGATTTTCCCCGGAAAATATCAGAATAAATACGGAAGATCGCAACAATTTCCTCAAATCCGTGCCCAGGAGCAATTGAGATGAAAATTGTGAAATCAAAATTTTTATCAAGAAGAGATTAAACTCTTACCAGGAGTATCTCTTCTAGAGATAGCTGCAGAAATCAATGTAGATTCCCTCCTCATTCACATACACGAACGCCAATGGAACACGACCCGTGCTAGCGTTGGAAATCGGGAAAACTTTTTTTGGGAGAGGGAGGCTTGAGATTTCGGCTAGGATGTGTGCTCTGCCTCTTGGCCGAAATCCCTAGATATTTTTACCTAGGGTGGGCCGAAATTCTCCTTGAGATTTCAGCCCAATTTTCTTCCTTGTCTCATGTGGGCCTTTCTCCATTTAAAACCCAGTCCAATATTAATTTTCCAGTTCCAATTAATTATCAAACCCAATTTCATTTAACTTGTATCCTTAACATATTATTCCAAATAATATATTTGATACAATTAAATTAAAATCAATTTGATCAATTAATTATACTATGGAATTAATTTTGACATCCATAAGACAAAGACACATGTAAACCTATACATGTGAAATATTTTCACGTAGGAAATAATCTCATAAATTAATCTAATTAATTATGAGAATACCAATCAAATATTAATTTTGTTATTATGATCAATCCAATTGATCTTTATAATATAATTAATATAATCCTATTTCTCTAGTGTGTATACTCCAAGTATACAGGCGATTCCTTAAGTACGTGTTCAGAAGTTCAATGTGTATGATCCCGTAGGCCCATCTTTATGTTGGCAGTGGGCCTATGGCCCACAGACTGCAGGCGGACTCTAGTAAGCCACTGCAGCCCCCAATTAAGATGGAGATGGCAATCTAACTGAAATCATAACCCTGTAGTTGGAACTTGTATATCCCATGTCATTGATATCGGTGTCCAACACAGAGGCATGGATTGATCACCCTCTTTTGTGTCCCAACATTAACTTGATCCCGAATGTACTAATGCTCACAAACAAGTTCCAACTTGTTTGGGTGTGGCCACACTCTTATCAGTCACATTCATCAAGAGGCCCGTAATATCTTCTCAGTGGACCACTGAGTGACAAATCCCTTCTGCATATCCATAGCATTGCCATGCTAAGTGACATACCCAAAAGTACCCATACTTGGCACCCTATTACAGGTCCTTTAGGCATACCCCTAAGTATGCGACCTCACATGCAACACCATCATATCGTCAGGTCAAAGGATCCATACAAGTACTACATGAGAATCACTTGTGATACTATAACATGTGGATTTCTAGTTTAGTGGATCTATCCAGTACCATGCCCCTTTTGCATGTACCCATTAACTTGGTTGACATCCCATGTCTAATGACCGGTAAGACACCACCATATAACCAGGATAATGATAGTCTCTAGTTCCATTCATTCCCATGACTGGAACAGAATACGGATCTCTTTATGGTCATATCGTTTTCCTTATCCATTGTCTTACTGCCAAGTACATGACACTCGTCATCATGAATATGGATATGTCTATTGGATACTTCATTTAAAATATTGCATAAGATATATATAAGAAATGAATTAATGCCTTTATTAATGACACAAAATATGTATAATACATAAATCCAATAAATGTATAATACAAATACGAGGTCTAATGCCTCGGGACTAGGGCATATCACTTGCACTAGTTCCAACTAGGCATAGGCCTAATCCCTATAGATCTAGTATGACCCTTGTGCTTGGGCTGAGCCAGCACCTTGGTAAAAGGATCTACGACATTATCCTCGGTGTCCACTCTATGCAATGCAATGTCACCTCTCTCCGTGATCTCTCGTATGAGGTGAAACTTCTTGAGCACATGCTTTGTGTTCTTATGTGATCGGGGCTCCGTAGCTTGTGCCACGGCCCCATTATTGTCACAGAAGATATCAACTGGGTCTTGGATAGTTGGCACTACTCCCAACTCAGTGATAAACTTCCTTATCCACATAGCTTCCTTAGCTGCATCACACGCCGTGATGTACTCAGCTTCTATTGTAGAGTCTGTGATGGTTGGCTACTTTGAGCTCCTCCAGCTTACAGCACCACCATTTAGCAAAAACATGTCCCAGACTGCGACTGTTACTCATCCTAGTCGATCTGGAAGCTTGCATCAGTGTACCCAATAACTGACAGCTCTTCTTGACCTCCATACACCAAGAAACTATCCTTAGTCTGGTTAAGGTACTTGAGGATTGCTTTGACAGCCTTCTAGTGATCTTCCCCGGGATCCTGCTGGTACTGGCTCATCATACTTAGTGCAAAGGTAACATCAGGTCTCGTACATAGCATGGAGTACATAATTGATCTATAGCTGAAGCATATAGAACCAATTTCATGTTCTCCCCGTCCTCCCTTGACTTAGGACAGTTCTTCTTACTAAGTTTCAGCCCATGACCCATTGGCAAGAAACCTTCCTTAGCCCAATCCATGCTGAACCTTTTCAAAACTTTGTCTATGTATGAGGCCCGACTTAGGCCCAGAAACAGATTTGATCTATCACTGTAGATCCTGATCCCTAGGATTATCTTAGCTTCGCCTAACTCCTTCATTGCGAAGCACTTACACAGCCACTACTTTACTCCTTGCAGTGTCGGTATGTCACTTCCAATGAGTAGGATGTCGTCTACATAAAGTACCAGGAATGTGACAATGCTCCTACTAATCCTCTTATACACACAAGGCTCATCTTGATTTTGTATGAAGCCATACTACTTTATGGCTTCATTGAATCTAAGATTCCAACTGCGGGATGCTTGCTTCAATCCATAAATGGACCTTTGAAGTTTGCATACTCTCCCCTGATGCTCTGGATCCACAAAACCCTTAGGTTGTGCCATGTACACATCCTTGAGTAGCCTTGCGTTAAGGAACTCGCTTTTGACAACCATTTTCCAGACCTCATAGTTGTACCATGCGGCTATGGCCAGCAAGATCCTGATGGATTTGAGCATAGCTACTGGTGAGAAAGTTTCATCATAGACTATTCCATGGACTTGTCTGAAACCTTTCGTAACCAGATGCCCCTTGAAGGTATTATCGGCTTTTAGCTTGTAGCACCACTTGCAACCTATTACCTTAGCACCTGGAGGTGGATCAACCAAGTTCCAAACTTGGTTATCATACATAGATTGCATCTCTGCCTCCATGGCTTTATGCCAATTTGCAGACTGTGGGCTTGCCATAGCCTCCTGGTAGGTTTTGTGTTCTTCCTCATCTAAGACGAGAGTTTGATCATTGGTGACAAGGAAACCATACATCTCTGGTTCCCGATGATCCTTACCAAACCTTCTAGGTCCTTGTGTGGCCTGGATCGATGCTTCCAACCGTGAAGCTCCACCTGTGCCTCTGAGTTATCCTCTTCAGGAGCTTGTGGACTTTGAACTTCCTTGAGTTCAACATTGCTCCCACTATCTTTCTTAGAAAGGAATTCCTTTTCTAGAAAGACCCCTTCCTTGCCATAAACACCTTGTTCTTGGTGGGGTTGTAGAAGTAATACCCTTTAGTTTCCCTAGGGTAGCCCACAAACAGGCATTTATCATTTTTGGGCTCTAGCTTGCCACTAGTCAATCTCTTGACATGTGCTTCGCATCCCCAAATCCTCAGGAAAGACATATTGGGCTCCTTACCCATCCATATCTGATATGGGGTCTTCTTCGCTGCCTTAGTTGGAGTATTATTTAAAATAAGAGCAGCTGTGTCAAGGGCGTGTCCCCAGAAACTTATTGGGAGAGAGGCTTGACTCATCATCGAGCAGACCATGTCCAACAGGGTCCTATTCCTCCGTTTGGACGCCCCATTCCACTATGGTGTTCCTGGAGGAGTGAGCTGTGGAACTATTCCATGCTCTCTCAAATATGAGTCAAACTCTAGGCTCATATACTCACCTCCTCGGTCTGACCGAAGGGTTTTGATATTTCTACCTAGCTGGTTCTGTACTTCGTTCCTAAATTCCTTGAACCTATCAAGGGTCTCAGACTTATGTTTCATCAGATAGACATAGCCATATCTACTGAAATCATCTATAAACGTGACGAAGTACAGATGTCCACCTCTGGTCTTTGTGCTCATGGGCCCATATACGTCTGAATGTATTAGATCCAATAAGCCAGTGGTCCTTTAAGCCTTCTTGCTAAAAAGCACCTTAGTTATTTTCCCTCAAAAACATGATTCACATATATCAATTGACTCCAAGTCAAATGACCCTAGGACTTTAGCTTTGTGAAGCCTAGCTATGCACTTCTCGTTTATGTGGCCCAAATGACAATGCCATAGGTAGACTGGATTAAGTTCATTTGGCTTAACCCTTTTTGTATTTATGTTATAGACATGATTGGTTTATTTTAAGTCCAAGATATATAGGCCATTATTTAATAGAGCTTCTCCATAAAATAATCCCTCTCTAGATAAACAAATTCTACCATTTGAAATAGCAAAATAAAATCCAGAAATATCCAACATGGAAACTGAAATAATATTCCTGCACATAGCAGGTACAAAATAACATTGTTCCAAAATCAAAACCAATCCACTAGGCATCATGAGGTGATATTCGCTGATCTTATGGTAGCAACCCTTGCTCCATTATCGACCTACAAGTCCACCTCCCCCGATCCCAGTGACCTTTTGTTCTTAAGTCCCTGCACATTGCAACAAATGTGAGAACCACATCCAGTATCCAATACCCAGGATGTTGAAATAGTAAGGTTAATGTCTATGACATAAATAGCTGATGAAGACACACCCTGGGTCTTCCTCTGCTCTCCCATTAGCTTGGGACACGATCTCTTCCAATGGCCTGCCTGCTTGCACCCGAAACAGACATACTCGGGATTTGCCTTTTTCTGGATCTTGGGCTGGGCCTTGGCCTTCTTAGCCTTGGCCTTGGCCTTTTTCTTGGCCTTTCCCTTCGCAAGAGGAGGGTCCCCTTGTTGACCAGCAGTACCGGTGGAGTCTTCTTGATCGACTGTTCAGTAAGCTTGAGCATCCCATGCAGCTCACTAATAGTACGGTTCATCCCTTGCATATTATAGTTCAGGATGAACTGATCGTAAGAATCCTGTAAGGATGCAAGGATTATGTCCACCGCCAACTCTTGTGAGATGGGTGATCTAAGACGGGCCAAAGTATTCAAATAACCTTTCATCTTGAGCACGTGTGTGCTCACAGATGTCCCAGCTTCCATCTTATAGGAGTTGAATGCCTTATTGGTCAGGTACCTTTCCTGAAGAGCTTGCTCTTGAAACATCTCATTGATAGTTGTTATCATAGCATAAGCTTGATGATCCATGAACTACTTTTACAGCTCAGGGACCATGCAGGCCAATATAAGGCACATCACATCCCTATTATCCTTAATGTGCACCTCGTATTCCTCTAGTGGGAAGCTGGTGGATTATGTCCTTGAGGCATAGCTGGCACAAGCCTTTCCAGTATGTACTCTTTGGACTCTTGTCTTAAAACTATCCTTAAGTTCCTAGACCATTCTAAAAAGTTGGGACAGGAAAGCTTTTCCCTCTCTAGTATAGATCGCAGTGAAAGTGAGTTGTTATTTTCCATTTAGAATTTCTACACAGAAAAATTTAAGAGTGTTAATAAAGGACTTCACTTTGTTTCCCATTTATAATAAATAATGAATCAAGTTATTAATTAATCTAAGTTGTTGGGCTCATAGGCCGAGATCCATGTTTCATTAAGATATAGCCAGATGAGGGCCTGGTACAACTATACCTTAATTATTTAGGTAGGAACGCTGTCCAATCCCAACCTAAGGACTCTCGGTTTGATGGGCTTGTTGGCACTTACCCATCTGTGCTTAGGGCCAGGAGAATCCTACTACCCATGCTAAGTCAAAACCTCCATCCAAGTGTTAGAGTATCTCATACTCTAACCCAATACAAAATGACGATACTCCAGTGAATCCTGCGAGGGCAAGGTCTACAACTGGCCTATCCCCACTTGGAGCTGGTTTTGAATGAGGGAAGCACTTTTAAACGACTTAGTAATTTCCATTAGGTTATTAGATTCATTTAATAACGGTTTACATGCATAAGGCGGGTGAAATTGGCTGTTGGATCATACATTCACACATGCAAATAAATATAAAGCATAATGAAATAAATAAGTAAAATGGGCAGTTATGGGCCTATATTACATCCTAATATTATTCTAGTAAACCTATACTAGAATGAAATATCAGGCAGGCCTCCATGTCCATCCTTCTGGGCTTGCACCTCTACATGGGCTCACCACTCTGTTGGGCTTCTTCTTTTACAAATTTTATAATAAATGAATAAAATAAAATTACATTAAAAAAAATGGCGCGCAGACCGTATTTACCCAAAAAAAGAAAATACAACCCATATTGAATTAAGGCCCAATAGCATCCAACCATACAAACATTTAATCACACATATGCATCCAATACATAAATTTATAAGCATGTTATAATGCATGAATTAAGCCCATTTCAATTATGTCCAAGCCATTATTCTTGAAATCGCCAAATCTGGCCCATCATTGTTCTAGCCCTTAACGGGATTTGGGCCTCCAGCCCAGACAGTTAACTGGTCCTACTGGAATTGGGAAACCTTGAGTCCATATTAGCTATCCGGGTAATTGTTTCAAAAATACCCGAACCAATTTCAATTAACCCTATTAATTTCCAAAATTAATATCCAATGAATAAAATTAAAATTTCATTCAAGAAACCATGCGCATTTAAATTGCAAAAATTTAAACACACGAAATTTTAAAACCAATTAAAATTTTAAACCTGGGCCCCGGGCCCGAACCCGCTCAATCCAAAACCACCGGGCCTGCCCGCTGCAGCTAGGGCAACCAAGTTACCCTAGTAGCAACCGTCGCTGCTAGGGGCAGCTAGCTGCTGCCATTCAGTGGCCGCCCAGCGGCCATTGCCCAGCAGCTGCCCACCGCTGAGGTAGCGGCTGCTGGTGGAACTAGCAGCAGCCGCTGCTGCTGCCGCTATTTCCACCACGTGCGGCGGCCACAGGCAGTCCCGCATGCCCCGAAACAGTTGGGATTTTTCCAAACGAAATAATTCACCAAGAATCACATCCATCGAATAAAAATTAAATAAACATAAACCTATATGCAAATTTAATTTCAATTGCAAAAATCAAAAGGGATGATAGGTTGTCAACCCGTCAAAGTTTAATTTAAAATCCCCGGTTCCTTATACTGGGTAGTATAGCAAGAACAGGATCGAGCCACAGGGATTAATGCAGGTATATTTATTTGCAGAAAGAAATAAAATTGATTGGATTGAAATAAAAGTAAATGATGTGATTTGTGAAATTGCAGAATGTAAATTAAGACAAAATAAATCAATAGGAAGAAAAAAACTAGCCGAGATACTTTTCAGTTTGATTCCATAATTCAATCACAGACGCCAAAGATCCAATTCCATTATCCAAATAGACAGAGTTAGAGTTAAAGGTGAAACGCACTCAATAACCAATCTTTTCTTAATGTATCGATAGTTCCGGGAAATGCCCGAATAAACTACTTCCCTAGCCAATAGATAATCTCTAAGAAATCTCTTAATAAGATTTAACCTATGGCAGCATTAAACACAAAAAAGACCTCTATCTTAGTTAATGAAATCGAAAACGTCGTAAATCATAAAGACTAAATTATTCAATTCCGTTAACTTTACACGAAGCTAACCTGCCACTATGATAGAATAACAATCACGGATATAGTATTCTATTCAACAATATGCGGTAAAATCAATCAATTAACTGGCCAAATTAATTTGATTAAATCAATAGCAATAGAACAATTTATAGTGCGGGAATTGAACAAATATTCGGATGAAGGAATACAATTAAAACATAAGTCTCATGAATCAGATGGAATTAAACTTCTAAGTACCTCAACTAGAGAAAGTTTAGCTACTTATAACTAAACAAAAATCTGCAGAAAAGTGGTGTGGAAACGTGCAGCCTACTCCTCTTGATAGCCTCCCCAAAACGTTCACCAAGAAGTCCCCAAAACCTCTTCCTTTCTTTCTTTCTTTTAAACCTAATTGGGAGTCTCTAATTAACCTCCTTAATTAAAAGGCCTGGTGTAAATTTAGAGTGTAAGCAATGGGCCTTCCAAAGAGAAATCTAGCCCAACAGGGGGGGGAAAAGTGCCCAAAGAAGAAGAGAAAGTCAACAATGGAGGGTTGACTCGAAGGACCCGAACAAGCTGTAGAAAACCTCAGCAAACTTCTCTGATACAGCTTCGATTGGCGCAATTCAAGATGCTATGGAAAGCTAATGGATAGACGTACAATCTTACAGAATAAATCAAGAGCTAAAACAGCCTCCAAATATTCCAAAAATCCAGCTGAAGTTCAGTCTCCAACGAATCCTCTTCTAGTAATCTTCCTAAATAGCCAAAATCTACTTTTAAACACCTAAAAGAGATGAACAACACTAAATAAGAATAAATAAAATAAAACTAACTAACTAACTAAAAAAATAATAAAATTAATACTAAAATGCAAAAATAACTAAGAAAATAAATTAAAATGGACCTAAATATGCCTATGTGAATATGAGTTATCAAATTCCCCCACACTTGGATCTTTTCTTGTCCTCAAGCAAACTAGGACCTAAAGGAAAATTTCTCCCGAAATTGACTGTTGTTGAACCCTAGTAAATCCTTAACCGTTCATTCGAGGAAGCTAAAACACCAAGATTCCATAGGAAGTTTCAAAACTCCACAAACCAATAAGCTTAATCATAAGAACAAGAAAATCAAACAATTCGACATAAACAAAACATTTAACCCAACTTCACAAGACTTAGTCAATTGAAAAACCACCACAAATTATTTAATTAACTAACTTTAGGCAAGTGAATCGTCCAACTTAGAATAACATCAAGAGATTTTAAGCTTTTATTCACATTTAAAGCACTTCAAACTAAGATAGTTATCAAATTAAGCACATGGTCAACATCCCAATTTTGCGAGCATTGAAAAGGCCTCTAATGAGGGGTAACTCTCCCCATAAGTCATGCTCCATACACAAAGTCATTATTTTTAACTTTGCTTAAGGTGAGGTGGGCCTATCCCCCAACTCAAAACCCATGGGTGTTGGAATGCGAAAGGTCTCGCTTATTCGAGCAATAGAAAGGGTCTCTTATGAGAAGTTTGCTCTCCCTCTTAAGTCACTCTCCATACATAAGGAATGATATTTTGTCATACCTTGCTTAAGGTGATATTGTCCCATCTCCCAATTCAAAACTTAAGGGTAATCGAGACAATTGAATTCTAAAAATACATTCTCAGTATAATTCAACCAACATCATTAATTATTAGCTAGACTCTAGTTATCTTATCCCCCATAAGTTGATAATAACTCACTTGTTTTACATTAACCTACAAACTTTTTGAAAGCAATTGATTAATTAAACTTCATCACATTCTGTCAAAATTAAACGTAGAGTCATATGCAAACCAAGCTCAACCCCCAATCATTACGAGAAACCTACTAACATGCTTTGTTTCTAATTCTTCCTACTTCCAACTAGTTTATTATATGCAATGATGACAAAAATTAGGATATTCCAAGGGCTAAACCAAGACAATTTCAAATTTTAAATTTAAGTCTAATTTACTTATAGACAAACAACTGAGAATCCAATTTATAGAGAGAATTATGCAAAAACTACATGGAATCCTAAATAGCACAAGAATAAAAAGAAAACATTAAACTATCCTAAAAATTGAAAATTGTTTCCTAATTTTCTTAACCCCTCCCCCACACTTATCATGTAAATAGTCCCAATTTGCAACAAGCAATAATCAAAAAGAGGAAGGAAGAAGGAATTCCCTCAATCGTGAGACGAACTTGCATCATACAGCGAGACCCGAGAGAAAAATTACTCTATCATCTGCTTCATCTCGTGCACCTCCTCGTGATAAGCATCAAGCTTGTCTGCTACTATTTGCCAACCTACACTTTCCTCTTACATAGGATCCTTACCCCTACCTTTGGTGCGTTTAGCATAATCAAACACTTCACCAGACTTAGAGCAAAAGTTAGCTTTGTTCAAACATGCATAGGTGAATGTCAATGCACCAACCTTAGGTAGATCAAAATTGGGATTCAAAAAATTCAACCTCTTAACAGGAATCTGGGTTATTAAATTCCCAAGCCCCAATGCCTTCCTAGGAAAATTAGGCATCTCTACTAAGAATTTAAGCATGAATTTTGTGTTATTAAGGGGCCGGTTGTGCCTAAGGCACCAAAAGAAGAACAACTCAGTGGTGGCTACCCTATTGCTCTCTTTTTTGCCTACTACTGATGGACAAATGAATTTGTGCAATAAAAATAAGGTAGGATCCCAAATTAAAATAGTCCGTGCAGTGTGGGTGCTAAACTTATCCACCCCAGTCAAATAATGCCACATTTCATTCACATCAAATTCATGTCCAAACTCAAACAAACCATTAACTGTCATTCCAAAAAAATGACGCAAGTTTTCTATAGATAAAGTAAATTCAGTGCCCTTGAGTCTAAATTTGACAAGATCACCATCAATAGCATTTTCATGGTAAGTAATAGTAGTGTAAAATTCATGCATCAATGGAGGAAAAGAGGGAAGTTCAGCAGTAATGAGACCTCTCCAACCAAATTTGTTCTATAGCAGAATTAAATTCACCTTTTAACGCAAGTTTGTCTAACATGTTAGTGTCAAAATAAACAAAAGGTTGTATCTCCCTATTAGCTAAACTCAAATATTTCTCTCCCTTTTCCCTAGTTTTCAATAGAAAAGGGCAATTAAATTCAAAGGAGAGTGAACTTACTGATCCGGAGATGCGGATTCTCTCCCTCTTTGCATCCTCAAAAATGTTGGTAGGCTTTCTCTTGGCACTAATTTTAACCCTTGGAGGCATGCTGAAGACAAATACCCAAAAATCCCAAATTTGAAATTACTAGGTTAAGGGGATGAAATTAGGAGAAAATAGAAGGGGAAGATGAGAGGTATGGCTGAAATTAGGAGAAAAGGGATGAGGTGAAGAGAATGGAGGGTGAGGGTGATAGAGATGAAGGGTATGAAAAGGGTAGAAGAAGAAGAAAAAGAAGAAGAAGAAGAAGAAGAAGAACAGGGGAGGCGGCTGAAGAAAAAAAAAAGGGGAAAGAAGAAGAAAATATATATATATATAAACTAAATCCCTTTGTTTTATGTGTAAAAAAAATATTTTTTTTTTACCTGGAGACATGACTCAATGGGTCAAAGATGAGTTGACTCATCGCTGGTGGAAAAGGCTGGCACGCTGCTGCTGGAGCATGCTGGTGCGGCTCGTCGAGGCGTGGGCGAGGCAGGCGGATGCGGCGCGCAGGGGCGGGCGGGCGCTGTGCAGCTCGACGAGCTGTCCTCAAGGCAGACGGGTGCAACTCTCTGCTTCTTTCTTTTTTTTTTAACTTTTTTTTATAATTTTTTTAACTTTAACTTTGTACGCCTTTTTTTTTTTTACAATTCTACATATTAGAAGCATAAATAAAACACTATAGAGTGAAATTTTGGGTTGCCTCCTAAAAAGTGCTTTTGTTTAACATCGTTGGCTCGAGGGTGTCCATACTTAGTTGTAAGAGGTGTACTTAGGTAATGCACTTCAACTAAGTGTGGCTCAAACCCTTCATAAAATGGTTTAAGGCGGTGGCCGTTCACTTTGAAAATTTTTCTGGTCTCCTTGCTTTGGACATCAACAGCCCCATTTTCATAGACGTGAGTGACTACAAAAGGGCCTATCCACTTAGATTTCAACTTTCCTCCAGAAATTTTCAGGGTGGAATAAAAAAGGAGGACCTTCTGACCAACTTTGAACTTCTTCTCTGTAAGTCGCTTATCATGGAAAGCTTTGGTGCGGGCTTTGTAAATTGCAGCATTCTGGTAAGCGTTATTGCGGATTTCTTCGAGCTCCTGGAGTTGAAGACATCGCTGCTACCCAGCATCATCAAAATTGGTGTTGCATGCTTTTATAGCCCAAAATGCTCGGTGTTCAATCTCGAATGGTAAGTGACAGGCCTTCCCATAGACAAGTTCATATGGGGATATGTCCAATGGTGTTTTGTAAGTTGTCCGGTATGCCCAAAGTGCATCGTCCAAGTGTGGACTCCAATCTTTACGAGTTGGGTTGACGGTTTTCTCTAGGATGATCTTGATTTCTCTATTGGATAGCTCGGCTTGCCCATTCGTCTGTGGGTGGTAGGCTGTGGATGTACGATGTGCAACCCCATATTTTTTGAACAGGGCTTCTACTACACGATTGCAAAAATAAGTCCCGCGATCACTAATAATAGCTTTAGGTGTGCCGAACCTGACAAATATGTTAGTTCTCACAAAATCGACAACAACCTTAGCATCGTTAGTATGCGTGGCTTTCGCCTCAATCCATTTTGATACATAATCAACATCAAGAAGAATATATTCAAAGCCAAAGGAGGAAGGAAAAGGTCCATAAAATCGATGCCCCAAACATCGAAAATCTCACAAACCATTATGGGCATTTGGGGCATTTCATTACGGCGACCAATGTTACCTGTCATCTGGCATCTGTCGCAAGCTTTGCAAAAGGCGTATGCATCTCTAAACAGGTCTAGGTAATAAAATCTAGATTCAAGTACCTTTCTTGCTGTCCTTTTTGGTCCAAAGTGACCACCACAAGCCGATGAGTGACTAAATTGCAGGATGGATTTGATTTCATTTTCAGGCACACATCATCGTACAATCTGATCCGAACACATCTTCCATAGGTACGGATCATCCCAAATGTAATATTTATTGGATATGCCCTAGTCTCAAGGCATTGGTCCTTGTATTTGTATTATACATTTATTGGATTTATGTATTATACTCATATGACCATAAATAGATCCGTAGTCTGTTCCAGTCTTGGGAATGATTGGAATAAGAGACTATCATTAACCTGGTTGTATGGTGGTGTCTTACCAGTCATTGGACATGTCAACCAAGTTAATGGGTACATGCAAAAAGGGCATGGCACTTGATAGATCCACTAAACGAGAAATCCACATGGTATAGTATCACAAGTGATTCTCGTGTAGTACTTGTATGGACCCTTTGACCTGACCATATGATCGTGTTGCATGTGAGGTCGCATACTTAGGGGTACATCTAAAGGGCCTGTAATAGGGTGCCAAGTATGGGTACTTTTCGGTATGTCACTTAGCATGGTAATACTATGAATGTGCAGAAGGGATTTGTCACTCAGTAGTCCACTGGGAAGATATCACCGGCCTCTTGATGAATGTAACTGATAAGAGTGTGGCCACACCCTAACGAGTTGGAACTTGTTTGGGAGATTCAGTGCATTGGGGATCAAGTTAATGTCCGGACACAAAAGACTGTGATCAATCCATGCCTCTGTGTTGGACACCGATATCTAGGGGTGAGCAAAACGTGGTTCGGTTCAAAAACCGAACCGAACCAAACCGAACCAAAAACCAAAGTAGAAGAAAAATAAAAACCAAAGCCAAACCAAAGTTCACATGGTTCGGATCAAACCGAACCGAACCAGTTCGGTTCGGTTACGGTTTGGTTCAGTTCAAACCGATTCAGTAAAAATTTTAATTTTTTAATTTTTATTATCATTATTATTTATAAATTACATTTAAAGTATTGCTTAAAAAGGATTTATATTACATGTTTATTACTAAAGTCTCATAAATACAAACAATATAATAATATAAATATATAATATGCCAAATAAAATTTATTTATATACATATATATATTTAAAAAATATATTTTTTCTTATTATGGTTTGGTTCGGTTCAGTTTTGGTTTTTTTAACAAAAACTGAAAATCGAACCAAAAACCGAACTATTATATTTTTTAAAACCAAAACAAAACCAAATAGAATTTGGTTCGGTTCGGTTTGGTTTTCAGTCTCGGTTCGGTTCGGTTTTTGGTTCTCGGTTTGGTTTTGCTCACCCCTACCGATATCGATGACATGGGATATACAAGTTCAAACTATAGGGTTATGATAACAGTTAGATTGCCATCTCCATCTTGATTAAGGGCTGCAGTGACTTGCTAGAGCCCAACTGCAGTCTGTGGGCCACAGGGCCACTGCCAACATAAAGATGGACCCACGGGATCGTACACATTGAGTGACTGAATACTGACTTAAAGAATCACATGTATGCTTGGAGTATACACTTTGGAGAGAGAGGTATATATATATTAATTATATTATAAAGATCAATTGGATTGATCATAATAATAAAATTAATATATTTAATTGGCTCTTCATAATTAATTGGATTAATTATGAGATTATTTCCTGGGTGGAAATATTCATATGTATAGGTTTACATATGAATTTTATTTTGTAAAGATCTAATTTAATTTGATGGATTAAATTAATTGGTCAAACCGATTTTAATTTAAATGTAAATAATATGTTACTTGGAGTAATATATTAAATACATGGGTAAATTAAAATTGGGCTTGAAATTAGTTTAAGCCAGACTAATTAAAATAGGTTTGGGCCTGAATTAAAAGACGGAAGCCCACACAGATGAAGGAGCCAAATTGGGCCAAAATTCCCTTGGGAATTTCAGCCACCTAGGGTTAAAGAACCTTAGGAATTTCGGCCAACCAACAGATGAAACAAGGTAGCCGAATTCTCCCTAGCCTCCCTCTCCAAAGTTTGTGTTTTCCGACGCTAGCACCGGTGGTGTTCGTTAGACGTTCGTGTACGTGAACGAGGAGGGTTTCTAGTTTGATTCCAGCAGCCTGCATCCATCTCTTGAAAGAGATATTCTTGGTAAGAGATTTATCTCTTTCTATTAAATTTTGTTTTTCCAATTTCCATCTCGGTTGCTCCTGGGCACGATTTGAGGAAATCATCACGTTCTTCTGCTTTAATCGGATGATTTCAGGTGAAAAATCCCAACAGTGGTATCAGAGAGGGCTCTTGATCCGTGGAAATTGTTAAAATTGGTTGAATCCCATGTTTCAAAATTGGAAATTTTATTGGGGTTCTTGGTTTGGGTTTAAGATTTTTCCCATTTGATTTCTATACAATTGAAATTGAATTTGCATATAGATTTATGTGTGTTTAATTTAATTGTATGTTTGGAAATTCTTAGTGAATTTCTTGTTGATGAATGCCATTTTTTTATTTAAATTTTTCTGTTTAAAAAAAAATCTGGCTGTTTCCGGGGTGCGGGGCTGCTGGCGGCCGAATCACCGCCGCCGGCCGCCGCACGAGGCGAAAACAGCGGTGGCAGCAATGGCAGCTGCCGCTGGGCAGTGGCCACTGGGCGGCCACTACGCAGTAGCAGGGCCGCTGCTGCCTCTTACAGCGATGGCTGCTGCTAGGGCAACTTGGTTGCCCTAGCAGCAGCTGGCCGAGCCCAGTGTTTTTGGATTTGGTAGGTTTTTGGGCCCGGGGCCCAGTTTTGAAATTTTAATTGGTTTTAAAATTCGTGTGTTTAAATTCATGTAATTTAAATGTGTGTGGTTTCTTGAATGAAATTTAATTTTTTTATTCATGTGATATTAATTTTGGAAATTAATATGGTTAATTGAAATTGGTTCGGCTAATTTTGTCACAATTACTTGGATGGCTGAATTGGACCCATGGTTTCCCAATTCCAGTGGGAGCAGTTGTACAGCCTGGGCTGGAGGCCCAAAGCCCGTTAAGGGTTAGAACAATGGTGGGCCAAAATTGGCGATTTCACATAATGGCTTGGACAAAATTGAAATAGGCTTAAATCATGGATTGTAACATGTCTGTGAATTGTATGTATTGGATGCATACGTGTGATTAAATATTTTGTATGGTTGGACGCTATTGGGCCTTAATCGAGATGGGTTGTATTTTCTTTTTTTTGGGTAAATACGGCCTGCGTGTCGTTTTTCTTTTTTTAATGTAATTTTATTTTATTCCATTATTATAAAATTTGTGAAAGAAGAAGCCCATGCAGTGGTGAGCCCAAGTGGAGGTGCAAGCCTAGAAGGAAGAAGATGGAGGCCCACCTGATATTGTTTTCTAGTATAGGTTTACTAGAATAATATTAGGATGTAATATAGGCCCATAGCAGTCCATTTTACTTATTTATTTAATTATGCTTTATATTTATTTGCATTTATGAATGTATGATCTAACAGCTATTTCACCCACCTTATGTATGCAAGCCGTTATTAAATGAATCTAATAACCAAATGAAATTACTAAGTCGCTTAAAAGTACTTCCCTCATTCAAAACCAGCTCAAAGTGGGAATAGGCCAGTTGTAGACCATGCCCTCGCAGGATACACTGGAGTATTGTCATTTTGTATTAGGTTAGGGTATGGGATACTCTAACTCTTGAATGGAGGTTTTGAGTTAGCATGGGTAGTAGGATTCTCCTGGCCCTAAGCACAGATGGGTAAGTGCCAACAAGCCCATGAAACCGAGAGTCCCTAGGTTGGGATTGGACGGCGTTCCTACCTAAATAGTTAAGGTATATTTGTACCAGGCCCTTGTCTGGCTATATCTTAATGAAATATGGATCTCAGCCCATGAGCCCAATAACTCAGTTTAATTAATAACTTGATTCATTATTAATTATGTATGGGAATAACAAAGTAAAGTCCTTTATTAACACTCTTAAATGTTTTTCTGTGTAGAAACTATAAATGGCAAATAACAACTCTTTATCACTGTGATAGATTGTTGAAAGGGACAAGCTTTCTGGTCCTAACTTTTTGGACTGGTCTAAGAACTTGAGAATAGTTCTAAGACAGGAGTCTAAAGAGTATGTACTGGAGAGGCCTGTACCGGCTGTGCCTCAAGGACGTAATCCACCGGCTGCCCAGCTGGAGGAATACGAGGTGCATGTCAAGGATAATAGGGATGTGACATGCCTGATGTTGGCCTATATGGTCCCCGAACTGCAAAAACAGTTTATGGACCATCAAGCCTTTGCTATGATAACAAATCTTAACTAGATGTTTCAGAAGTAAGCCCGTCAGGAAAGGTACCTGACCAACAAGGCATTCCACTACTGTAAGATGGGGGCTGGGACATCTATGAGCGCACATGTGCTCAAGATGAAGGGCTATTTGGACACATCGGCTGGTCTCGGATTGCCCATCTCTCAGGAGTTGGTCGTGGACACAATCCTTGCATCCTTACTGGATTCTTACGATCAGTTCATCCTGAACTACAACATGCAAGGGATGAACCACACTGTTAGTGAGCTGCATGGGATGCTCAAGCTTACTAAACAGTCGATCAAGAAGAGTTCACCGGTGCTACTGTTAACAAGGGGAACCCTCCTCTTACCAAGGGCAAGGCCAAGGAAAAGGCCAAGGCTAAGAAGGCCAAGGTCCAGCCCAAAGCAGAAGGCAGGTCCTAAGGATGTCTGTTTCGGGTGTAGGCAGGTAGGCCATTAGAAGAGATCGTGTCCCAAGCTGATGGGAGAGCAGAGAAGGGGCCAAGGTGCATCCTCTTCAGGTATTTATGTTCTAGACATTAACCTTACTGTTTCAACATCCTAGGTATTGGATACTGGATGTGGTTCTCACATTTGTTGCAATGTGCAGGGACTTAAGAACAGAAGGTCACTGGGGTCGGGAGAGGTGGACTTGCGGGTCGAAAATGGAGCAAGGGTTGCTGCCATAGAGATCGGCGAATATCACCTTCTGATGCCCAGTGGATTGGTTTTGATTTTAGAACATTGTTATTTTGTACCTGCTATGTGCAGGAATATTATTTCGGTATCAATGCTGGATATTTCTGGATTTAATTTTACTATTTCTAATGATAGAATTTCTTTATCTAGAGAGGGATTATTTTATGGAGATGCTCTATTAAATAATGGCCTATACATCCTGGATTTAAATGAAACCAATCATGTCCATAACATAAACGCTAAAAAGGTTAAGCCCAATGAACTCGATCCTGTCTACCTATGGCATTGTCGTCTTGGCCACATAAACGAGAAGCGCATAGCTAGGCTTCACAAAGCTGGAGTCTTAGGGTCATTTGACTTGGAGTCAATTGATACATGCGAATCATGTTTACGAGGCAAGGTGACCAAGGCGCGTTTTAGCAAGAAGGCTGAAAGGGCCACTGGCTTATTGGACCTAATACATTCGAATGTATGTGGACCCATGAGCGCAGTGACCAGAGGTGGACACCTGTACTTCATCATGTTCACGGATGATTTCAACAGATATGGCTATGTCTATCTGATGAAACATAAGTCTGAGACCCTTGATAGGTTCAAGGAATTTAAGAACGAGGTACAAAACCAATTAGGTAAAAATATCAAAACCCTTTGGTCGGACCGAGGTGGTGAGTATATGAGCCTAGAGTTTGACTCATATTTGAGAGAGCATGAAATAATTCCATAGCTCACTCCGCCCAAAAATCCACAATGGAATGGGGTGTCCGAATGGAGGAATAGGGCCTTATTGGACATGGTCCACTCAATGATTAGTCAGGCCTCTCTCCCAATTAGTTTCTGGGGACACGCCCTTGAGACAGCAGCTCTTATCTTAAATAATACTCCGACTAAGGCAGTGGAAAAGACCCCATATCAGATATGCACGAGTAAGGAGCAGTGGCTGAGTAAGTGCTTCGCAATGAAGGACTTAGGCGAAGCTGAGATGATCCTAGGGATCAGGATCTATAGGGATAGATCAAATCAGCTTCTGGGCCTAAGTCAGGCCTCATACACAGACAAAGTTCTGAAAAGGTTCAGCATGGACTGGGCTAAGAAAGGTTTCTTACCAATGGGCCATGGGCTGAAACTTAGTAAGAAGAACTGTCCTAAGACAAGGGAGGACAGGGAGAACTTGAAATTGGTTCCATATGCTTCGGCTATAGGATCAATTATGTACTCCATGCTATGTGTGAGACCTGATATCGCCTTTGCACTAAGTATGAAAAGCCGGTACCAGCAGGATCTTGGGGAGGATCACTGGAAGGCTATCGAGGCAATCCTCAAGTACCTTAACTAGACTAAAGATAGCTTCTTAATGTATGGTGGTTAGGAAGTGCTGTTAGTTACTAGATACACTAATGCAAGCTTCCAGACCGACCAGGATGAGTACCAGTTGCAGTCTAGATATGTATTTTTGCTTAATGGTGGTGCTGTAAGCTAGATGAGCTCAAAGCAGCCAACCATCAAGGCCTCTACAATAGAAGCTGAGTACATTGCGGCATGTGATGCAGCTAAGGAAGCTGTATGGATGAAGAAGTTTATCACTGAGTTAGAAGTAGTGCCAACTATCCAAGACGCAGTTGATATCTTCTGTGACAATAAAGGGGCCGTTGCACAAGCTAAGGAGCCCCGGTTACACAAGAACACAAAGCACGTGCTCAGAAAGTTTCACCTCATACAAGAAATCGAGGAGAGAGGTGACATTACATTACACAGAGTGGACACCGAGGATAATGTTGCAGATCCTTTGACCAAGGTGCTGGCCCAGCTGAAGCATGAGGGTCATACTAGATCTATAGGGATTAGGCCCATGCCTAGTTGGAACTAGTGCAAGTGGGAGATTGTTGGATATGCCCCAGTCCCGAGGCATTGGTCCTTGTATTTGTATTATACATTTATTGGATTTATGTATTATACTCATTTGTGTTATTAATAAAGGCATTAATTCATTTATTATATTTATCTTATGCAATATATTAAATGAAGTATCCAATGGACATATCCATATCCATGATGACAAGTGTCATGCACTTGGCAGTAAGACCATGGATAGGGTAAACGATATGACCATAAATAGATTCGTAGTCTGTTCCAGTCATGGGAATGATTGGAACAAGAAACTATCATTAACCTAGTTATATGGCGGTGTCTTACCGGTCATTGGACATGGGATGTCAACCAAGTTAATGGGTACATGTAAAAAGGGCATGGTACTGGATAGATCCACTAATCGAGAAATCTACATGGTATAGTATCACAAGTGATTCTCGTGTAGTACTTGTATTTATCCTTTGACATGACCATATGATGGTGTTGTATGTGAGGTCGCACACTTAGGGGTACGCCTAAAGGGCTTGTAATAGGGTGCCAAGTATGGGTACTTTTGGGTATGTCACTTAGCATGGTAATACTATAAATGTGCAGAAGGGATTTATCACTCAGTAGTCCACTGGGAAGATATCACCGGCCTCTTGATGAATGTAGCTGATAAGAGTGTGGCCACACCCAAACGAGTTGGAACTTGTTTATGAGCTTCAGTGCATTCGGGATCAAGTTAATGTCCGGACACAAAAGAGGGTGATCAATCCATGCCTCTGTGTTGGACATTGATATCGATGACATGGGATATACAAGTTCAAACTACAGGTGATGATAACAGTTAGACTGCCATCTCCATCTTGATTGGGGGCTGCAGTGGCTTGCTAGAGCCCAACTGCAGTCTGTGGGCCACAGGCCCACTGCCAACATAAAGATGGGCCCATGGGATCGTACACATTGAGCGACTGAACACTGACTTTAGGAATCACATGTATACTTGGAGTATACACTCTGGAGAGAGAGGTATATATATGTTAATCATATTATAAAGATCAATTGGATTGATCATAGTAATAAAATTAATATATTCAATTGGCTTTTCATAATTAATTGGATTAATTATGAGATTATTTCCTGGGCGGAAATATTCATATGTATAGGTTTACATATGAATTTTATTTTGTGAAGATCTAATTTAATTTGATGGATTAAATTAATTGGTCAAACCGACTTTAATTTAAATGTAAATAATATGTTACTTAGAGTAATATATTAAATACATGGGTAAATTAAAATTGGGCTTGAAATTAGTTTAAGCCAGACTAATTGAAATAGGTTTGGGCCTGAATTAAAAGAAGGAAGCCCACACAGATGAAGGAGCCAACTTGGGCCAAAATTCCCTTAGGAATTTCGGCCACCTAGGGTAAAAGAACCCTAGGAATTTCGGCCAACCAACAGATGAAACAAGGTAGCCGAATTCTCCCTAGCCTCCCTCTACAAAGTTTGTGTTTTCCGACGCTAGCACGGGTGGTGTTCGTTAGATGTTTGTGTACGTGAACGAGGAGGGTTTCTAGTTTGATTCTAGCAGTCTACATCCATCTCTTGAAAGAGATAATCCTGGTAAGAGATTATCTCTTTCTATTAAATTTTGTTTTTCCAATTTCCATCTCAATTGCACCTGGGCACGGATTTGTGGAGTGTTCTTCCGCTTTAATCGGGTGATTTCCGGTGAAAAATCCCAACAATATTTGGCATCACTTTTGAGCTTATGGCATTGTGCTAGAGTGTAACTTTCAGGGTACCCATGTTTTGCTAAGAAAATTACCAAGTCTGCGTACCATGGGTTGCGGCATGGCCATGTTGTGTCCACCCGAAACAATTGTTCTTCCGGAAATTCTACATTAACAGCTTCTTCAGTCATTGATGAGTTTATAGTACGACTGAGATGATCAACAACAAGGTTCTCAGCACCTTTTTTGTCTCTAACTTCAAGCTGGAATTCATGGAGCAACAACACCCATCGAATCAATCTTGGTTTTGCGTCTTGCTTGTGCATCAAGTGTTTCAAAGCGGCATGGTCAGTATAAACGATCCACCTAGTGCCAAGCAATATGATCTGAATTTGTCCAACGTAAAGACCACAGCAAAGAGTTCTTTTTCGGTGGTTGTATAATTTTTCTGTGCATCATCCAAGGTTTTGGATGCATAGTAGATGACATATGGACCCCTTCCTATTCTTTGCCCCAAAACAGCACCAACAGCAAAGTTACTAGCGTCGCACATGATCTTGAATGGAAGATTCCAGTCCGGAGCTTTAATTATTAGAGTGGACACAAGTTTCTCCTTCAGTAAATCGAAAGAGTGCCGACATGCTTCTCCGAACTCAAAGACAGCTTCTTTATGTAGTAGACAAATCAGCGGGTGGGCAATGTTGGCAAAATCCTTGATAAACCTGCGATAGAATCCTGCATGGCCAAGAAAAGATCGAACTTCCCACACACTTGCGGGGTAAGGTAATGAACTAATAATATCAATTTTCGATTTGTCCACCTCAATTCCTCTAGCTGAAACTGTATGTCCTAAAATCAATCCTTGATTAACCATAAAATGGTATTTCTCATAATTTAGAACCTCAATTCCTGTAGCTGAAACTATATGTCCTAAAATCAATCCTTGATTAACCATAAAATGGCATTTCTCATAATTTAGAAAAAGATTGGTTTCCATGCATCTTTTTAAGACCTTTCTTAAGTTATCAAGACATGCAGTAAAGAGTCCCCATACACAATGAAATCATCCATGAAGACCTTAATTATATTTTCTACATAATCGGAGAAAATACTTACCATACATCTCTGAAATGTAGCAGGCACGTTACATAATCCGAATGGCATGCGTTTAAATGCAAAGGTGCTAAACGGACATGTGAACGTGCTCTTTTCTTGATCTTCGGGGGCGACTGGAATCTGGTGGAAGCTTGAGTACCCATCCAAACAGCAATAATGGGTTCGACCTACAAGACGCTCTAACATTTGGTCGATGAAGGGCAATGGGAAGTGATCCTTGCGTGTGGCTACGTTCAACTGCCAATAATCAATGCATACACGCCACCCATTCTGAACTCTCATTGGAATGAACTCCCCTTTCTCATTCTCCACTACTGTGCTCCCGATCTTCTTTGGAACGACTTGAGTGGGGCTCACCCATCTATTTTCTGAGATGGCATAAATTACATCAGCATCTAGCAACTTCAGGATCTCCTTCTTAACAACTTCCATCATTAGGGGATTCAATCTCTGCTGAGGCTGCCTACTAGGTTTGTAGTCATCTCCCAAGAGGATTTGGTGCATGCATATCATTGGACTAATCCCCTTAATGTCTACAATCGTCCACCCCATGGCATCCTTATTTTCCCGAAGTACTCTGATAAAGCTATCCTCCTCTGTTTTGGTTAGCTCGCTGGAGATAATTACTAGAAGCGTGTCATTAGGCCCCAAAAAGGCATATTTGAGATAAAGAGGCAGCGGTTTGAGCTCCAATTCTGGCGGTTTTTCAATGGAAGGAAGAATTTTGTTTCTCCTAACTACACCATGGTCAAGACATGATTCAGCTGCTGTTTTGTACCGCGTTGGACTCTGGTTTACAAGTTTGAGTGCTTCGAGGTCTTAGACAGCATATATCAGCTCTTGAGGCATTACCCATTCTTCCTCCCATTCAGCCAATTTCGAGTTTGCGAGGTTTTCAGCCAGAGAGACCTGCAATGGATCACCACTACACATCTCCAAAAATTTATTAGTGTAAGTGCCAGAGAAATTGATTGCAAAAACAGAGGCATAATTAATAGGGTGCTTAATTGCTCTATTTATGTCAAATTTAATCATAACACCATTAATTCCATAGTCAATGTCCCCTCATGCACATCAATCTTAGTGTGGGCTGTTTTCAAGAATGGGCGTCCTAGCAGTATCATTCTCGAGTTAGAGGAAGTTCCCCCTTCCATATTCAAGACATAAAAATCCGCAGGGAATACTACGTCATTTAATTGCATAAGAACATCTTCTAACACACCTTCAAGAAAAACACTGAACCTATCAACTAATGTCAAAACTACACCATTTTTTTTTCAAAGGGCCCAATTTCAATGCAGAATAAATAGACAAAGGCATTAACTTAATAAAAGCACCAGGATCACACAAAGGTTGTTCTATGCCTACATTGCCTATTTTGCAGGGAATTGTGAACATACCTAGATCTTGTTCTTTTATGGGTAATTTACCTTGAAGTACGGCTGAAAAGGTCTCACCCATAGGTACCCTCTCATTGGCTCAAACTCTTTTCATCCTAGTGCAAAGCTCTTTCAAAAATTTGCAATACCGAGGTACATGTTTGATGGCTGTCAGAAGTGGAATGTTAATTTCCACCTTCTTCAAAGTTTCGAACACCTTCGTGTCATCTGTAGCTCTGCTCTTTCTCGCCAATCAATGTGGAAATGGTGGTTTTTCAGGATTGGATTGGATTAGCTATTCGATGGGGGCTGTTTTCTTTGCCTCGGCTAGTGTTGCATGGTCACATGGCGCTAATGCTTTCGGTGATGGTGCTTCGAGTTCTTTACCGCTTCTTAAGGTAATTGCACTGACGTTGTGCCTTGGATTCACATCAGGTTGGGAGGGCAATTTTCCTTCATTTTCAAGTTTGTTGAAAGAAGAGATTAATTGGCTAATTTGATTTTCCATTGTGCTCATCTTATCAACACTCTTCTGCTGATATTCCACCAATTACGCCATCATGCCTTTCAAAGAATTAATTTCTTCTCCATAATTCATTCGTGAGGGCGGTCCCTACTATTGTTGGTTATTGCCATACCTGATATTCGGATGATCCCTCCACCCTGGATTGTATGTATTGGAGAAGGAATCATATTTCCTTTAGTATTGGGCATTGAACTCTCCCATGGCATTAACCATCTCACTACTGGATTCCTCTTGTAGTGTTGGACATGCATCCTCTTGTAGTGTTGGACATGCATCAGTGGAATGTCCATAAAAACAACAAATACAACAAACTTGGGCTTGTTGCCTTTGGTTAGAAGCACCTGCACTTCTAATAATGCTCTTTTCCAACAATTGATTAAGCCTATCCAATTTAGATTCAAGATTAAAAAACCTTACCTCATGAATACCTCGTGTAGGAGTGTCAGAACGGTTGCTGAACTGCTGTGAATTTGCAACCATGGCAAAAATAAGATCTCGGGCAGCTTGAGGTGTCTTGCTGACCAAAGCACCACCACTAGCAGCATCAATGACTCTCTGTTCAAGTGGTAATAAAAATATTGTATCAATAGTTGATCTGTTATACCATTTTAAGGGCAACTAGCACATAGTCTCTTGAATCTTTCCTAATATTCATACAAGGACTCGGAGTCTTTTTGTCTGACACTACAAATTTCCCTTCTCAAGTTTGCAGCTCTAGATGCAGGAAAGAATCGCTCTAAAAATAGCCTTGCCATTTCAGTCCAAGTGTTAACTGTTCCAGAAGGAAGGTAGTACAGCCATTCTTTTACAGTGCCTTCCAATGAGAATGGAAATGCACACAACTTAATTTGCTCCTCAGTAACTCCACGTGGTCTGAATCCAGAACAAGCTATATGGAACTCCTTTAAGTGCCGATTTGGGTCTTCCGCCTGTAAGACATGGAATTTCGGTGGGAGCTGAATTAATGCAGGTTTCAGCTCAAATCCATCCTCAACATGTTGATATTGGATACATAGCGGCTGTTGGTTGACAGGAGGGGCGAGCATATATCGCAGAGTTACTAGAGGTGGATCAGCCATTTCAGTTTCCGAGTCTGAATCTGTTTCAACGGTAGGGATAGTTTCGGTACTATCAGAGTCGTCTTACACAGCCTCAAAAACTTGTCGCCTGTGCAACTTTGCTTCTTTTCTGAGCGGCTTTGCAGTTTTTACGATTTCTGGGTCGAACAGAAGTCCACCTACTAAAGAAGAACGCTGCATACACACTTAGAAAGGAAATTAGAAACAGCAAATAAATAAACCTTATACCACAAATCCCCCCAGCAACGGCCAAAATTTGATAGGTTGTCAACCCGTCAAAGTTTAATTTAAAATCTCCGGTTCCTTATACTGGGTAGTATAGCAAGAACGGGGTCGAACCATTGGGATTAATGCAGGTATATTTATTTGCAAAAAGAAATAAAATTGATTGGATTGAAATAAAAATAAATGATGTGATTTGTGAAATTGCAGAATGTAAATTAAGACAGAATAAATCAATAGGAAGAAAAAAACTAGCCGAGATACTTTTCAGCTTGATTCCGTAATTCAATCACAGACACCAAAGATCTAATTCCATTATCCAAATAGATAGAGTTAGAGTTAAAGGTGAAACGCACTTAATAACTAATCTTTTCTTAATGTATCGATAGTTCCGGGAAACGCCCGAATAAACTACTTCCCTAGCCAATAGATAATCTCTAAGAAACCTCTTACTAAGAATTAACCTATGGTAGCATTAAGCACAAAAAAGACCTCTATCTTAGTTAATGAAATCGGAAATGCCGTAAATCATAAAGACTAAATTATTCAATTTCGTTAACTTTACACGAAGCTAACCTGCCACTATGATAGAACAACAATCACGGATATAGTATTTTATTCAGCAATATGCGGTAAAATCAATCAATTAACTGGCCAAATTAATTTGATTAAATCAATAGCAATAGAACAATTTATAGTGCGGGAATTGAACAAATATTCGGATGAAAGAATACAATTAAAACATAAGTCTCATGAATCAGATGGAATTAAACTTCTAAGTACCTCAACTAGAAAAAGTTTAGCTACTCATAACTAAACAAAAATCTATAGAAAAGTGGTGTGGAAATGTGCAGCCTACTCCTCTTGATAGCCTCCCTAAAACGTTCACCAAGAAGTCCCCAAAACCTCTTCCTTTCTTTCTTTTATAGGCTCCCCCACTTTAAACCTAATTGGGAGTCTCTAATTAACCTCCTTAATTAAAAGGCCTGCTATAAATTTATGGTGTATCAATGGGCCTTCCAAAGAGAAATCTGGCCCAACAGGGGGGGAAAAGTGCCCAAAGAAGAAAAGAAAGTCAACAAAGGAGGGTTGACCTGCAGGACCCGAAAAAGTTGTAGAAAACCTCAGCTAACTTCTCCGATATAGCTCCGATTGGCACAATTCAAGATGCTATGGAAAGCTAACGGATAGATGCACAATCTTGCAGAATGGATCTGGAGATAAAACAGCCTCCAAATCTTCCAAAAATCGAGCTAAATTTCAGTTTCCAGTGAATCCTCTTCTAGTAATCTTCCTAAATAGCCAAAATCTACTTTTAAACACCTAAAAGTGATGAACAATACCAAATAAGAATAACTAAAATAAAACTAACTAACTAACTAACAAAATAATAAAAATAATACTAAAATGCAAAAATAACTAAGAAAATAAATTAAAATGGACCTAAATATGCCTATGTGAATATGAGTTATCAAATTCCCGCACACTTGGATCTTTGCTTGTCCTCAAGCAAACTAGGACTAAAAGGAAAATTTCTCCCAAAATTGACTATGGTTGAACCCTAGTATATCCTTAACCGTTCATTCAAGGAAGCTAAACCACCAAGATTCCATAGGAAGTTTCAAAACTCCAAAAAGCCAATAAGCTTAATCATAAGAACTAGAAAATCAAACAAGTCGACATAAATAAAACATTTAACCCAACTTCACAAGACTTAGTCAATTGAAAAACCACTACAAATTATTTAATTAACTAACTTTAGGCAAGTGAATCGTCCAACTTAGAAGAACATCTAGAGATTTTAAGCTTTTACTCACATTTAAAGCACTTCAAACCAAGATAGTTATCAAATTAAGCACAGGGTCAACATCCCAATTTTGCGAGTATTGAAAAGGCCTCTAATGAGGGGTAACTCTCCCTATAAGTCATGATCCATACACGAAGTCATTATTTTTAACTTTGCTTAAGGTGAGGTGGGCCTATCCCCCAACTCAAAACCCATGGGTGTTGGAATGCGAAAGGTTTCGCTTTTTCGAGCAATAGAAAGGGTCTCTTATGAGAAGTTTGCTCTCCCTCTTAAGTCACTCTCCATACACAAGGAATGATATTTTGTCATACCTTGCTTAAGGTGATATGGTCCTATCTCCCAATTCAAAACTTAAGGGTAATCGAGACAATTGAATTCTAAAATTACATTCTCAGCACAATTCAACCAACAATATTAATTATAAGCTAGACTCTAGTTATCTCATCCCCCATAAGTTGATAATAACTCACTTGCTTTACATTAACCAACAAACTTTTTGAAAGCAATTGATCAATTAAACTTCATCACATTCTGTCAAAATTAAACATAGAGTCATATGCAAACCAAGCTTAACCCGCAATCCTTACAACAAACCTACTAACATGCTTTGTTTCTAATTCTTCCTACTTCCAATTGGTTTATTATATTCAATGATGACAAAAATTAGGATTTTCCAAGGGCTAAACCAAGACAATTTCAAATTTTAAATTTAAGCCTAATTTATTCATGGACAAACAACTGAGAATCCGATTTATGGAGGGAATTATGCAAAAACTACATGCAATCCTAAATAGCACAAGAATAAAACAAAAGCAAACATTAAACTATCCTAAAAATTAAAAATTGTTTCCTAATTTTCCTAACCCCTTCCCCCACACTTATCATGCAAATAGTCCTAATTTGCAACAAGCAATAATCAAAAAGAGGAAGGAAGAAGGAACTCCCTCAATCGCGAGATGAACTCGCACCATGGAGCGAGACCCGAGAGAAAAATTACTCTATCATCTGCTTCATCTCGCACCTCCTCGTGATAAGCATGAAGCTTGTCTGCCACTATTTGCCAACCTGCACGTTCCTCTAGTATAGGATCCTTACCATTACCTTTGGTGCGTTTAGCATAATCAAACACTTCACCAGACGTAGAGCAAAAGTTAGCTTTGTTCAAACAAGCAAAGGTGAATGTCAATGCACCAACCTTAGGTAGATCAAAATTGTGATTCAAAAAATTCAACCTCTTAACAGCAATCAGGGTTATTAAATGCCCAAGCCCCAATGCCTTCCTAGGAAAATTAGGCATCTCTACTAAGAATTTAAGCATGAATTTCGTGTTATTAAGGGGCCGGTTGTGCCTAAGGCACCAAAAGAAGAATAACTTAGTGGTGGCTACCCTATTGCTCTCTTTTTTGCCTACTACTAATAGACACATGAATTTGTGCAATAAAAATTAGGTAGGATCCCGAATTAAAATAGTCCGTGCAGTGTGGGTGCTAAACTCATGCTCCCCAGTCAAATAATGCCACATTTCATTCACATCAAATTCAGGTCCAAACTCAGACAAACCATTAACTGTCATTCCAAAAAAATGACGTAAGTTTTCTATAGATAAAGTAAATTCAGTGCCCTTGAGTCTAAATTTGACAAGATCACCATCAACAGCATTTTCATGGTAAGTAATAGAAGTGTAAAATTCAAGCATCAATGGAGGAAAAGAGGGAAGTTCAGCATTAATGAGACCTCTCCAACCAAGTTGTTCGATAGCAGAATTAAATTCACCTTTTAACCCAAGTTTATCTAACATGTTAGTGTCAAAATAAAAAAAAGGTTGTATCTCCCTATTAGCTAAACTCAAATATTTCTCTCCCTCTTCCTTAGTTTTCAATAGAAAAGGGCAATTACATTCAGAGTAGAGTGAACTTACTGGTCTGGAGATGCGGATTCTCTCCCTTTCTGCATCCTCAAAAATGTTGGTAGGCTTCCTCTTGGCACTAATTTTAACCCTTGGAGGCATGTTAAAGACAAATACCCAAAAATCCCAAATTTGAAATTGCTAGGTTAAGGGAATGAAATTAGAAGGAAATAGAAGGGGAAGATGAGAGGTATGGCTGAAATTAGGAGAAAAAGGATTAGGTGAAGAGAATGGAGGGTGAGGGTGAGGGTGATGGAGATGAAGGGTATGAAAAGGGTAGAAAAAGAAGAAAAAGAAGAAGAAGAAGAACAGGGGAGGCGGCTGAAGAAAAAAAAAGGGGAAAGAATAAGAAAAAAAATATATATATATATATAACCTAAATCCCTTTGTTTTATGTGCAAAAAAAATATATTTTTGTTTTTTAACTGGAGACATGACTCAGTGAGTCAAAGACGAGTTGACTCATCGCTGGTGGAAAAGGTTGACTCGGCAAGGCGGACAGGAATGGCACACTGCTGCTGGAGCATGCTGGTGCGGCTCGTCGAGGCGTGGGAAAGGAGGGCGGATGCGGCTTGCTGGGGCAGGCGGGCGCTGCGTAACTCGACGAGCTGTCCTCAAGGCAGACAGGCACAACTCTCTGCTTCTTGCTTTTTTTAAATTTTTTTTTAACTTTAACTTTGCACACCTTATTTTTTATAATTCTTCATATTACAAGCATAAATAAAACACTATAGAGTGAAATTTTGGGTTGCCTCCCAAAAAGCGCTTTTGTTTAACGTCGTTGGCTCGACGATGTCCATACTTAGTTGTAAGAGGGTGTACTGAGGTAATGCACTTCAACTAAGTATGGCTTAAACCATTCATAAAATGGTTTAAGGCGGCGGCCGTTCACTTTGAAAATTTTTCCGGTCTCCTTGCTTTGGACATCAACAGCCCTATTTTCATAAACGTGAGTGACTACAAAAGGGCCTATCCACTTAGATTTCAACTTTTCTCCAAAAATTTTTAGGGTGGAATCAAAAAGGAAGACCTTCTGACCAACTTTGAACTTCTTCTCTGCAGGCCGCTTATCATGGAAAGTTATGGTGCGGGCTTTGTAAATTGCAGTATTCTGGTAAGTGTTATTGCGGATTTCTTCGAGCTCCTGGAGTTGAAGACGTCGCTACTGCCCAGCATCATCAAAATTGGTGTTGCATGCTTTTATAGCCCAAAATTCCCGGTGTTCAATCTCGAACGGTAAGTGATAGGCCTTCCCATAGACAAGTCTGAATGGGGATATGTCCAATGGTGTTTTGTAAGCTGTCCGGTATGCCCAAAGTGCATCTTCCAAGCGTGGACTCCAATCTTTACGAGTTGGGTTGATGGTTGTACTCTGTGTAACCCCATATTTTTTGAACAGGGCTTCTACTACCTAATTCCAAAAATAAGTTCCGCGATCACTGATAATAGCTTTAGGTGTGCCAAACCTGACAAATATGTTAGTTCTCACAAAATCGACAACAACCTTAGCATCATTAGTACGTATGGCTTTTGCCTCAATCCATTTAGATACATAATCAACAGCAAGAAGAATATATTCAAAGCCAAAGGAGGAAGGAAAAGGTCCCATAAAATCGATGCCCCAAATATCGAAAATCTCAGAAACCATTATGGGCATTTGGGGCATTTCATTACGGTGACCAATGTTACCTGTCATCTGGCATCTGTTGCAAACTTTGCAAAAGGCGTATGCATCTCTGAACAAGTCTGGCTAAAAAATCCAGATTTAAGTACCTTTCTTGCTGTCCTTTTTGGTACACAGTGACCAACACAAGCCGATGAGTGACTGAATTGCAAGATAGATTTGATTTCATTTTCAGGCGCACATCGTCTTACAATTTGATCCAAACACATCTTCCACAGGTATGGATCATCCCAAATGTAATATTTTGCATCACTTTTGAGCTTATGGCATTGTGCTGGAGTGTAACTTTCAGGGCACCCATGTTTTGCTAAGAAATTTACCAAGTCATCGTACCATGGGTTGCGACATGGCCATGTTGTGTCCACCCGAAACAATTGTTCGTCTGGAAATTCTGCATTAACAGCTTCTTCAGTCGTTGATGAGTTTATAGTATGATTGAGATGATCAGCAACAAGGTTCTCAGCACCTTTTTTGTCTCTAACATCAAGCTAGAATTCTTGGAGCAACAACACCCATCGAATCAATCTTGGTTTTGCATCTTGCTTGTGCATCAAGTGTTTTAAAGCGGCATGGTCAGTATAAATGATCACCCTGGTGCCAAGCAAATATGATTTGAATTTCTCCAACGCAAAGACCACAGTAAAGAGTTCTTTTTCGATGGTTGTATAATTTTTCTATGCATCATCCGAGGTTTTGGACGCATAGTAGATTCCTTCCTATTCTTTGCCCCAAAACAACACCAACAACAAATTTACTAGCATCGCACATGATCTCGAACGAAAATTCCAGTCTGTAGCTTTAATTATTGGAGCGGATAGAAGTTTCTCCTTCAACAAATTGAAAGAGTGCTGACATACGTCTCCGAACTCAAAGACAGCTTCTTTATGCAGTAGACAACTTAGCGGGTGGGCAATCTTGGCAAAATCCTTGATAAACCTACGACAGAATCCTGCATGGCCAAGAAAAGATCGAACTTCCCACACACTTGCAGGGTAAGGTAATGAACTAATAATATCAATTTTCGATTTGTCCACCTCAATTCCTCTAGCTGAAACTATATGTCCTAAAATCAATCCCTGATTAACCATAAAATGGCATTTCTCATAATTTAGAACAGGATTGGTTTCAATGCATCTTTTCAAGACCATTCTTAAGTTATCAAGACATGCAGCAAAAGAGTCCCTATACACAGTGATTTCATCCATGAAGACCTCAATTATATTTTCTACATAATCGGAGAAAATACTTACCATACATCTCTGAAATGTATCTGGCGCGTTACATAATCCGAATGGCATGCGTTTATATGTAAAGGTGCCAAACGGACATGTGAATATGGTCTTTTCTTGATCTTCAGGGGCAAGTGGAATCTAGTGGAAGCTTGAGTACCCATCCAAACAGCAATAACGGGTTCGGCCTGCAAGACGCTCCAACATTTGGTCGATGAAGGGCAACGGGAAGTGATCCTTGCGTGTGGTTGCGTTCAGCTTCCTGTAATCTATGCATACACGCCGCCCATTCTGAACTCTCATTGGAACCAACTCCCCTTTCTCATTCTCCACTACTGTGATCCCAGTCTTCTTTAGAATGACTTGAGTGGGGCTCACCCATCTACAGTCTGAGATGGCATAAATTACATCAGTATCTAGCAACTTCAGGATCTCCTTCTTAACAACTTCCATCATTGGGGGGTTTAATCTCCACTGAGGCTACCTACTAGGTTTG
Source organism: Euphorbia tirucalli (assembly GCA_039660915.1). Taxonomy (NCBI): domain Eukaryota; kingdom Viridiplantae; phylum Streptophyta; class Magnoliopsida; order Malpighiales; family Euphorbiaceae; genus Euphorbia; species Euphorbia tirucalli. The sequence continues at coordinate 23,523,296 of CM077632.1, forward strand.
TAGTCATCTCTCAAGAGGATTCGGTGCATGCATATCATTGGACTAATCCCCTTAATGTCTACAATCGTCCACCCCATGGCTTCTTTATTTTCCCGAAGTACTCTGATCAAGCTATCCTCCTCTGTTTTGGTTAGCTCGCTGGAGATAATTACTAGAAGCGTGTCATTAAGCCCCAAAAAGGCATATTTGAGATGAGGAGGCAGTGGTTTGAGCTCCAATTTTGGCGGTTTTTCAATGGAAGGAAGAATTTTATTTCTCCCAACTACAGCATGGTCAAGATGTGATTCAGTTGCTATTTTGTACCGCATTGGAGTCTGGTTTATAGGTTTGAGTGCTTCGAGGTCTTGGACGGCATATATCAGCTCTTAAGGCATTACCAATTCTTCCTCCCATTCAGCCAATTTTGGGTTTGTGAGGTTTTCAGCCAGAGAGACCTGCAATGGATCACCACTACACATCTCCAAAAATTTATTAGTGTAAGTGTCAGAGAAATTGATTGCAAAAACAGAGGCATAATCAATAGGGTGCTTAATTGCTCTATTTATGTCAAATTTAATCATAGCACCATCAATTCCATAGTCAATGTCCCCTCATGCACATCAATCTTAGTGCGGGCTATTTTCAAGAATGGGCATTCTAGTAGTATCATTCCTGAGTTAGAGGAAGTTCCCCATTCCATGTTCATGACATAAAAATCCGCAGGGAATACTAAGTCATTTACCTGCACAAGAACATCTTCTAACACACCTTCAAGAAAAACACTAGACCTATCAGCTAATGTCAAAACTACACCATTTTGTTTCAAAGGGCCCAATTTCAATGCGGAATAAATAGACAAAGGCATTAAATTAATAGAAGCACCAAGATCACATATAGCTTGTTCTATGCCTACATTGCCTATTTTATAGGGAATTGTGAACATACCTAGATCTTGTTCTTTTACGGGTAATTTACCTTGAAGTACTGCTAAAATGGTCTCACCCATAGGTACCCTCTCATTGGCTCAAACTCTGTTCATCCTAGTGCAAAGCTCTCTCAAAAATTTGCAATACCGAGGTACATGTTTGATGGCTCTTACAAGTAGAATGTTAATTTCCACCTTCTTCAAAGTTTCGAACACCTCCGTGTCATCTGTAGCCCTCTTCTTTCTCATCAATCGATGTGGAAATGGCGGTTTTTCAGGATTAGATTGGATTAGCTCTTCGATGGGGGCTATTTTCTCTGCCTCGTTTGGTGTTGCATGGTCACATGGAGCTTATGCATTCGGTGCTAGTGCTTTGAGTTCTTTATCACTTCCCAAGGTAATTGCACTGACGTTGGTCCTTGGATTCACATCAGGTTAGGAGGGCAATTTTCCTTTATTTTTAAGTTTGTTGACAGAAGAGATTAATTGGTTAATTTGATTTTCCATTGTGCTCATCTTATCAACACTCTTCTGCTGAGATTCTACCAATTGTGCCATCCTGCCTTTCAAAGAATTAATTTCTTCTCCATAATTCATTCATGAGGACTGTGGCTACTGTTGTTGGTTAGTGCCATATCTGAAATTTGGATGATCCCTCCACCCTAGATTGTATGTATTGGAGAAGGAATCTTATTTCCTTCAGTATTAGGCATTAAAGTCTCCCATGGCATTAACCATCTCACTGCTGGATTCCTCTTGCAGTGTTGGACATGCAGCAGTGGAATGTCCCTAAAAACAACAAATACCACAAACTTGGGCTTATTGCCCTTGGTTAGAAGCACCTGCACTTCCAATAATGCTCTTTTCCAATAATTGATTAAGCCTATCCAATTTAAATTCAAGATTAGAAGACCTTACCTCATGAATACCTCGTGTAGGAGTGTCGAAATGGTTGCTGAACTGCTGTGAAGTAGTAGCTATGGCAGAAATCAGATCTCGGGCAGGTTGAGGTGTCTTACTGACCAAAGCACCACCACTAGCAGCATCAATGACTCTCCGTTCAGGTGGTAGGAGCCCCTCATAAAAATATTATATCAATGGTTGATCTATTATACCATGTTGAGGGCAACTAGTGCATAGTCTCTTGAATCTTTCCCAATATTCATACAAGGACTCGGAGTCTTTTTGTCTGATACTACAAATTTACCTTCTCAAGTTTGCAGCTCTAGATGCAGGAAAGAATCGCTCTAAAAACAGCCTTGGAATGGTAGTACAGCCTTTCTTTTGCAGTGGCTTCCAATGAGAATGGAAATGCGCACAACTTAATTTGCTCTTTAGTAACTCCACATGGTCTGAATCCAGAACAAGCTACATGGAACTCCTTTAACTGCTGATTTGGGTCTTCCGCCTGTAAACCATGGAATTTTGGTAGGAGCTGAATTATTGCAGGTTTCAGCTCAAATCCATCCTCAGCATTTTGATATTGGATACATAGCGACTGTTGGTTGACAGGAGGGGCGAGCATATCTAGCAGAGTTACTACAGGTGGATCGGCCATTTCAGTTTTCGAGTCTGAATCTGTTTCAATGGTAGGGAGAGTTTCGGTACTATCAGAGTCGTCTTGCACAGCCTCAAAAACTTGTCTCCTGTGCAACTTTTCTTCTTTTCTGAGCCACTTTGCAGTTTTTTCGATTCTAGGTCGAACAGAAGTCCACCTACAGAAGAAGAACACTGCATACACACTCAGAAAAGAAATTAGAAACAGCAAATAAATAAACCTTATACCACAAATCCCCGGCAACGTTGCCAAAATTTGATAGGTTGTCAACTTGTCAAAGTTTAATTTAAAATCTCTGGTTCCTTATACTGGGTAGTATAGCAAGAACGGCGTTGAACCACAGGGATTAATGCAGGTATATTTATTTGTAAAAAGAAATAAAATTGATTGGATTGAAATAAAAATAAATGATGTGATTTGTGAAATTGCAAAATGTAAATTAAGACAAAATAAATCAATAGGAAGAAAAAAACTAGTCGAGATACTGTTTAATTCCGTAATTCAATCACAGACACCAAAGATCCAATTCAATTATCCAAATAGATAGAGTTATAGTTAAAGGTGAAACGCACTCAATAACCAATCTTTTCTTAACGTATAGATAGTTCCGGGAAACGCTCGAATAAACTACTTCCCTAGCCAATAGATAATCTCCAAGAAACCTCTTAATAAGAATTAATCTATGGTAGCATTAAACACAAAAAAGTCCTCTATCTTAGTTAATGAAATCGGAAACGCCGTAAATCATAAAGACTAAATTATTCAATTCTGTTAACTTTACACAAAGCTAACCTGCCACTATGATAGAACAATAATCACGGATATATTATTCTATTCAGCAATATGCAGTAAAATCAATTAATTAACTGGCCAAATTAAATTGATTAAATCAACAGCAATAAAACAATTTATAGTGCGGGAATTGAACAAATATTCGGATGAAAGAATACAATTAAAACATAAGTCTCATGAATCAGATGGAATTAAACTTCTAAGTACCTCAACTAGAGAAAGTTTAGCTACTCATAACTAAACAAAAATCTGCAGAAAAGTGGTGTGGAAACGTACAGCCTACTCCTCTTGATAGCTTCCCCAAAACGTTCACCAAGAAGTCCCCAAAACCTCTTCCTTTCTTTCTTTTATAGGCACCCCCTCTTTAAACCTAATTGGGAGACTCTAATTAACCTCCTTAATTAAAGGCCTGCTGTAAATTTAGAGTGTAAGCAATGGGCGTTCCAAAGAGAAATCTAGCCCAACAGGGGGGGAAAAGTGCCCAAAGAAGAAGAGAAAGTCAACAAAGGAGGGTTGACCCATAGGACCCGAACAAGCTACAGAAAACCTCAGCTAACTTCTCCTATACAGCTACGATTGGTGTGATTCAAGATGCTATGGAAAGCTAACGGACACACGCACAATCTTGGACTAGAGCTAAAACAGCCTCCAAACTTTCGAAAATCTAGCTGATGTTTAGTCTCCAACGAATCCTCTTCTAGTAATCTTCATAAATAGCCAAAATCTACTTTTAAACACCTAAAAGTGATGAACAACACTAAATAAGAATAAATAAATAAAACTAACTAACTAACTAAGAAAATAATAAAACTAATACTAAAATGCAAAAATAACTAAGAAAATAAATTAAAATGGACCTAAATATGCCTATGTGAATATGAGTTATCAAGGGAAAAATCACAAACCCCAATCTAAGAATCCCAAATAAAAAAAAAATCTAATTTTAAATCCAAGGGATTGATCAAAATTCCGCTCTGAAACCACTGTTTGGACTTTCACCGGAAATCATCCGAATAAATGCGGAAGATCACGACAATTTTCTCAAATCCGTGCGCAGGAGCAATTGAGATGAAAATTGTGAAATCAAAATTTTTATCAAGAAGAGATTAAACTTTTACCAGGAGTGTCTCTTCTAGAGATGGCTGCAGAAATCAACGTAGATTCCATCCTCGTTCATGTACACGAACTCCTGTGGAACACAACCCGTCCTAGCGTTGGAAATCGGGAAAACTTTTTTTGAGAGAGGGGGACTTGGGATTTCGGCCAGGATGTGTGCTCTGCCTCTTGGCTGAAATCCCTAGGTATTTTTACCTAGGGTGGGCCGAAATTCTCCTTGAGATTTCGGCCCAAATTTCTTCCTTATCTTATGTGAGCCTTTCTCGATTTAAAACCCAGTCCAATATCAATTTGCCAGGTCCAATTAATTATCAAACCCAATTTCATTTAACTTATATCCTTAACATATTATTCCAAATAATATATTTGATACAATTAAATTAAAATCAATTTGACCAATTAATTATACCATGGAATTAATTTTGACATCCATAAGACAAAGACACATGTAAACCTATACATGTGAAATATTTCCACCTAGGAAATAATCTCATAAATTAATCTAATTCATTATGAGAATGCCAATCAAATATTAATTTTATTATTATGATCAATCCAATTCATCTTTATAATATAATTAATATAATCCTCTCTCTCTAGTATGTATACTCCAAGTATACAGGCGATTCCTTAAGTCCATGTTCAGACGTTCAATGTGTATGATCCCGTGGGCCCATCTTTATGTTGGCAGTGGGCCTATGGCCCATAGACTGCAAGCGGGCTCTAGCAAGCCACTGCAACCCCCAATTAAGATAGAGATGGCAGTCCAACTGAAATCATAAGCCTGTAGTTGGAATTTGTGTATCCCATGCCATTGATATCGGTGTCCAACACAGAGGCATGGATTGATCACCCTCTTTTGTGTTCGAACATTAACTTGATCCCGAATGTACTGATGCTCACAAATAAGTTCCAACTTTTTTGGGTGTGGCCACACTCTTATCAGTCACATTCATCAAGAGGCCCGTGATATCTTCTCAGTGGACTATTGAGTGACAAATTCCTTCTACATATCCATGGCATTGCCATGCTAAGTGACATAGCCAAAAGTACCCATACTTGGCACCCTATTATAGGCCATTTAGGCATAACCCAAAGTATGCGACCTCGCATGCAACACCATCATATGGCCAGGTGAAAGGATCCATACAAGTACTATGATAAGTGTATTTTATATACTTATTTCGCCTTTGTTTTGTGCTTTAATTGAGTTGTTTATATTCATTTAAGGCATATTTTACTTCCCTTTTGAGTTAATTTCCTTGCTAGGACCTCTAAGAAGAAAATAGTTCCAAAAGTGCATGAAAAAGGAGCGGAATTGACTTGAAACAGCCCAGGAGCGGTCCTAAGGCGTGACCATGCCTTGGCAGGTGCTTATTTTGGAGTTTTAAAGCTGGTTTGGTATTTTGGGCCTGCATTTGTGATGGGCCAAAGAGGAGCTGCGGGTTTGTCTAAATGGAAGAGAAGTAAAAGTCTTTTGCTAGGATATTTTCCTTGGTTGTTGACTCCTATTCTAGTAGGAGTTCTCTTTTAGTTATTTCCTCTTTAAAGAGTTGTATTAGACTTTTATTGCAATTCTCTTTCCTTTCCAGTTTTTAGGATTTAAAAGGGGGAATTTTAGCAGTAGTTGGGAAGTTTTAAGTTTTTAGTTTTAGTTTTCAGTTTTCAGATTATATTTTTTTCACTCTTGGAAGAACGTATTGGGAGAACGTGTTCTTAGGAGCTAGGGTTTGGAGGAGCATTCATCTTTCCACCTCAACGATCCATATATCCTTCCATCAACCACTTTGATTCTAGTTTTCTCTAAACCTTTCTCTTTACCATGTTTTCCTTAATTCGTTTGTGTGTTATTAGTTTAGCGATGAACTAATTCCACTATAGCTAAGGCTATGGTGGATCTTAGCAATTGTTCCATGTAATTATTTTATAGTTAATGCAATTTAATTCGTATTATTTTTCCAATATTGTGTTGTGTATATATAATGCTTTGGATGCGTGACCATCAATTCCAATGTTCATAGTTAATCTATAATTGACCAAAGGACTAGATTAACGGAATCACACAACATGACTTTTGCATGACCATTGCTCTAGTGGCTCACTAGTTAGTGCTAGGATTTCTTAGACTTAATGCTTTCTGGCTTGATCGCTTAGAACTGAGAGGTTTAAGTGTTTAGGTTAAGAATTAGAATTGATAGCCCTAACTAGTATTGATTATTTATGGAAATCGCCATTTTGGAATTTAATCGGATTGGTTGCATAACTTAAAATATTACTGGAATTAGTGCTAAGTGAAACCGGACGCCTTAGTTTGCTTCCTCATTGAATTTCTCTTATATAACTTTGTTACATTCTTATGTTTAATTTAATTGTTTTTAGCAGTAATTTTAATTCACAAACCAAGATCAAAGATATATTATTCTCTCCGCCTAGATTGATAGAAATCTGACTACATTTAGGATCTGCATAAGTTAATCCTCGTGGGATCGACATCCTTCTTACTCTATATTACTTGAGCGACGAAGTACACTTGCTTCTATTAGTGTGTGTATTTATCACGCATCATACTACACAAGAATCACTTGTGATACTATACCATGTGGATATCTCGTTTAGTGGATCTATCTAGTACCATGCCCTTTTGCATGTACCCATTAACTTGTTTGACATCCCATGCCTAATGACCAGTAAGACACTACCATACAACCAGGTTCATGATAGTCTCTAGTTCCATTCATTCCCATGACTGGAACAAACTGCGAATCTCTTTATGGTCATATCGTTTTCTCTATCAATGGTCTTACTGCCAAGTGCATGACACTTGTCATCATGAATATCGATATGTCCATTGGATACTTCATTTAATATATTGCATAAGATATATATAATAAATGAATTAATGCCTTTATTAATGACACAAAATATGTATAATACATAAATCCAATAAATGTACAATACAAATACAAGCTCCAATGCCTCAAGACTAGGGCATATCCAACAGGAGGGAAAGTACAGTTTGTTCAACCTTTTCACCACATAGGAAGGGAAGAATATTTCATTCAACCTCTTCACAACTTAGGAGAGGAAGAAGAAAAGAAGTTACAGTTCGTGCTGCCTCTTCACCACATAGGAGGGACAGTAAAGCTCATTCAACCTTTTCACCACATAGGAAGGGAAGAACATTTCATTCGACCTCGTCACTACATAGGAGAGGAAGAAGAAAAGAAGTTATAGTTTGTGCTGCCTCTTCACCACATAGGAGGGACAGTACAGTTCGTTCAACCTTTTCACGACATGGGAAGGGAAGAACATTTCATTTGACCTCTTCACCATATAGAAGAGGAAGAAGAAAAGAAGTTACAGTTTGTGCTGCCTTTTCACCACATAGGAGGGACAGTACAGTTCATTCAACCTTTTGACCACATAGGAAGGGAAGAAAATTTCATTTGACCTCTTTACCACATAGGAGAGGAAGAAGAAAAGAACTTACAGTTCGTGCTGCCTCTTCACCACATAGGAGGAACAGTACAATTCGTTCAACCTTTTCACCACATAGGAAAGGAAGACCATTTAATCCAACCTCTTCACCACATAGGAGAGAAAGAAATGTCTATTGGAGAAGACAAATTATAGTTCATTCTGCCTCTTCACCATATAGGAGGGACAGCGCATTTCGTTCAACCTTTTCACCACATAGGAAAGGAAGAACATTTCATCCAGCCTCTTCACCACATAGGAGAGGAAGAAGAAAAAAATTACAGGTCGTGCTGCCTCTTCACCACATAGGAGGGATAGTGCATTTCGTCCAGCCTCTTCACCACATAGGAAGGGAAGAACATTTCATTCAACCTCTTCACCACATTGGAGAGGAAGAAGAAAAGAAGTTACATTTCGTGCTACCTCTTCACCACATAAGAGGGACAGTAAAGTTCTTTCAACCTTTTCACCACATAGGAAAGGAAGAACATTTAATCTAACCTCTTCACCACATAGGAGAGGAAGGAAAAGTTATAGTTATTTTGACCTCTTCACCACATAGGAGAGGAAGAAATGTCTATTGAAGATGACAAATTACAGTTCGTTTTGCCTCTTCACCACATAGGAGGGACAGTGCATTTCGTTCAACCTTTTCACCACACAGGAAAGGAAGAAAATTTCATCCAGCTTCTTCACCATATAGGAGAGGAAGAAGAAAAAAAATTACAGTTCATGCTGCCTATTCACCACATAAGGGGGACAGTGCATTTCGTCCAGCCTCTTCAACACATAGGAAAGGAAGGAAAAGTTACAGTTATTTCGACCTCTTCACCACATAAAAGAGGAAGAAATGTCTATTGAAGAAGACAAATTACAGTTCACGCTGCCTTTTCACCACACAGGAGGGACAGCACATTTCGCTGACCCTTTTCACCACATAGGAAAGAAAGAACATCTCATCCGACCTCTTCACCACATAGGAGAGGAAGAAGAAAAGAAGTTACAATTCGTGCTGCCTCTTCACCATATAGGATGGACAGTACATTTCGTTCAACCTTTTCACCATATAGGAAAGAAAGAACATTTAATCCAACCTCTTCACCACATAGGAGAGGAAGGAAAAGTTACAGTTATTTCGACCTCTTCACCACATAGGAGAGGAAGAAATGTCTGTTGAAGATGACAAATTACAGTTCGTTCTGCCTCTTCACCACATAGGAGGGACATCGCATTTCATTCAACCTTTTCACCACATAGGAAAGGAAGAACATTTCATCCAGCCTCTTCACCACGTAGGAAAGGAAGAAGAAAAAAATTACAGTTCGTGCTGCCTCTTCACCACATAGGAGGGACAGTGCATTTCGTCCAGCCTCTTCACCACCTAGGAAAGGAAGGAAAAGTTACAGTTATTTCGACCTCTTCACCACATAGGAGAGGAAGAAATGTCTATTGAAGAAGGCAAATTATAGTTCACGCTGCCTCTTCACCCCATAAGAGGGACAGCGCATTTCGTTCAACCTTTTCATCACATAGGAAAGGAAGAACATTACATCCAGCCTCTTCACCACATAGGAGAGGAAGAAGAAAAAAAAATTATAGTCCGTGTTGCCTCTTCACCACATAGGAGAGGAAGAAATGTCTATTGAAGAAGACAAATTACAGTTCATGCTGCCTCTTCACCACATAGGAGGGACAGCGTATTTTGTTCAACCTTTTCACCACATAGGAAAGTAAGAACATCTCATCCGACCTCTTCACCACATAGGAGAGGAAGCAGAATTCAATGGTACACTCCACCACAGAGAGTAGACTACACAGGCACACTCCACTACAGCGAGTCGACTCGGAACCATGGCCGGCATCCCCAGTAAAGGATGCCAGGTACGTTTCCTTCTCCTTTCTCACCTCGCTCCTAGTCGAGAGACCAAATTTGATCTAGGCTTCACAGCCGACCATGAGCCGACTTTGGTCCCGCGAGGGGCAGCTTGTGAGCCAGGGTTTTTTCCAACCTCCATGATGAGAATTCCTTATTACCTTATCTAAGTAGACAGACACGAATGGAACTTGAGAATGATAAGAAAGTCACCGGGAGTATCTCAAACGTCCCAAAAACTTAGCTACCCGCGATCTGAATCCTCGAGAAGGTCCCTCGGATGATTTTTAGGGTTTAGGGTGGTTGTCGACTTTTTCCACGAATTTTGACCCTGGCTCTTAGTCCAAGATCAAGCTTTCCTTTTTTATTTTCTTTTAATTTTATGTGCCTTAATTATTTTTTTTTTTAAATATGGCATAGAGTTAAAGAAAAAAAATCAATTAAAGAGCTTTTTCCTAAAATAGGTATGAAATTTTTTTTTTTTAAGTACTAAAAAAAGGGAATAATTTAGAACCTTTATGGATAAAATTTTATTTTTTAGAACTTGCTTTAAATAAAATGAGTATATAATAAGAAATAGATTTTTACTCAAAATTTTGAATTTTATTTCTATCATAAGTTAGTTTTCGTAGTATTCTTCTTCTTTTTTAAAAAAGAAAAAAATTCAAGTTTAGTTGGAGAAAGAAAATTACATCAAAATAAATAGTTTATAACTTTTAGTACCCAATAGGGATGAGGTAGGGTGACTTAGATCTTCCCTACACTTAATCGGTAAACAGACCAAAAAATAGAAAATCTAGTTAAAGATAGTGTATGACCGCACTCAAAAATCGGTCGGTAGCGACTCAAATCAAAACATAATAATAATAATAATAATAATAATAATAATAATAATAGGAAAAGGCAAAAAATAGGGAAACCTCGCAATTATTTCTCATTTTTCGCCCGTCGGGCCGGTCCGACAGTTGGCGACTCTGCTGGGGAATACCAGGCTAATTTATGTTGTAAATTATTTATATTGCATTTATTTTATCTATAGTAAAATGATGTAATTTTCTTTTGATTTAGCATACATAATACCCAACACATGGACCCCACAACTAAAAGGTTATATTATGATCTTACCCCTTTAGGTTTTTAGAAGAGAACAAAGTACGAGTACTGCCATGAGAAATCTAGATAAGTCTCTGAAACCTTCTCAACTCGAATTATTTTTACTGACCATGTAATGGTGTCAGTAAAAGATAATTTGGGAACCAATAGAACAGAGTCTTATATCCACCCTTTAGAATTAGACTCAACCAAACATTTAGTGTCTACCTAATATCGACCAAAAAAAAAAAAAAAACTTTTAAGCATGCATATTGTACATAATATTTGTCTGATTTTTATTTTTATGTTATACTTTTAAGACAACAATGGTAATGTTGTAATAAACGTGTATTTTGTACAAATTTTAGGTTACAACAGGGGGATGTTGCAATATCTGTTTGTCTTTACCAAGTTATACTTCAATTTCTTTCTGGGCCATAATTGTTAGAAGTGACAAAATTGTTTCGACATAGTCTAACCAATAGATTTTTAAAGTTGTCATAACTTTTCATTTTATATGTATATCTCATATTCTTCTATATAAATTTTAATTAATATCCGGGACAAAATTTATCAAATGAAAATGTATTATCACCATTTGTGTTCAAATTTCATTTTTAATTATAGGAAAATTTTTATAAATAACATTATATCATGTTTTTAAATATATATATATATATATATATATATACGAGTTTAAAGAATTTTTTTTTAGAATAGTCATTTATTTGTTCATACATTTTTACATTTTACTTGCAACATCGTCCTTTTTATGCATAAGAAGCATATTTTGACTAGAATTACTAAGGTAGGTATCTTTTTGTTAACTCATTTTATTTCAAAAAAAAAAAAAAAAAAAGAGAATAGCCTAAATTTTAGAAATAAGGAATACACATTTTAAAAGAAAAAATAAGAATTACCACTTCTTTTTATCCCAAGCAAGATTACATATTTTACGAGTAGTAAGTATCTATTTTGTTTCTGAGGATGACAAATTTTCGATTTTCCACAGAAATTGAGTAAGCTTTTGTGCAAAAGTGGTATGTCATAAGATTGAGATTTTGCATCTAATTAGTTTACATGAATAATAGGAATGAATCCCGGAGGAATTTTCAAGAAAATTATTAATTTTTCCCATTTGCATCTATTTGTATATATCAATAAAACATGTATCATAATAATGCGAGTCCAAAGTTAATCATTTAAGCCTGAGTCCAATCTGTTAAAGTTTTAATTCTAAGCAATTCTAGTTGCATATCTTTGTTCATTCTTGTGTAAATCTCATCTTCTATTTAAAAAAAAAAAAAAAAAACACAACACAAAAAAAGTAAATCGTAAAATTTTTCATATGTGTTAAAGAAAAAATTCTTTTTGTTAAAAAAAAAAGATATATCTTTGGAAATTTTAATTTATTTGTGAACAAGTGTAAATAAATTTGAGAAGAGTTTTTAAGGAGATATAGTTTTAGAGATAATTGGATTCTCGAATTAAAATTCGGTCAGCTTGTCGGATCACGAAATTAAGTCCGAGAGGGATCTTCAAGGAAATATTTGGCATGTTGCATTCATTATCTTTATACCAAGATTAGGGGTATACATATATGTAGGTCAAGTATGAGTTTTGTAAATATGCGTCTTTGTATAAAAACATATTGATGTTTAAGTTGTAATATTCTTATTCATCCTATTTTGACTTTAGACTTTTTTCTGTGTTTTTTCAAAAAAGGATTAAAAAATATATCTATATGAATTAAAGTCCTAAAATTAGTTCTTTGTCGACTCATTCATGTATAAAACTCGAACAAGTTTGAAAAAAATGGAGGCACAGAGATTAAAAGAAGTGCAAAGAGAGATTAAAGAGATAAATTAGCAAATAGTTGACTTCTCAGATTTGAAAATTCAGATGACCAAGTTTTTAGAGATCGTTAAGGAGGAAGAATTGAAAAGGAGCATATGTACACCTTGTAGACAAGAACATAATGAGAAACAAGTCATTCAACCTGGGAACTTATCACCGTTGGCATCAACAGGTAAACTGAAAAAAGATAATAAAGGAGATTCATCCAAAGTGTTAAGAGATACTATCAAGAAACCATCCAGGATATGCTCAGCGGGTCCCTCCCATGAACATTGCCTAGGAACAAGGAAGAGCCAGAAAAGGACAAGAAAGCATGATCGATATAACCCTATTCCCATATCTTATACAGAGTTATGCCCCATCCTCTTCAAAAAGCATTTAATCACTCCATTACGTTTGGAACCAATAAGACCTCCATATCCAGGATGGTATAACCATAGTTCAATATGCGATTATCATGCTGGAGCTACAAGGCATATTGTTGACAATTGTTATGCTTTTAAGCGGAAGGTCCAAAGGCTTATTAAGTCAGGGTAGTTGAGGTTTGAAAACCATGTTTCATCTGAAGGGAAAGAGAAAAAAAATCACTTTCGAGGGTCGTGAATATCATCTTAAAGAAAAAAATTGAAGAAGTTTGCATGCCTATGTATATGCTTTTTCAATTACTTTGCAATGCTAATATGGTTCAAGCATAAGAGTCTCAACCAAGCTTAAACAAGAATTTTATATGTCATTACCATGAAGGAGCTAATGATCATACAATCGATGAATGCTGGCCATTTAAAAGAGAGGTGCAACAACTCTTGGATGAAAAGAGCATAATACTTGGCATCCTTAGGGAGAATGTGCCAACGATTAGAGAAGATGAAAAGGAAACTCAAGAAAAGTTTATAATCCCGCATCTTAAGATGATATTCTAAGAGGTGTAATTTTGTCAACTCTTGTGAACAGCAAGATATCCTTAGATTATGCCCAAGATTTAAGGAATATAAGTTGTTGATATAGGCTTTTTGTTTCGAATATTCTCAAGATAATAATAATCACAATTAGAGTGCATTTTATCATCTTTTGTGTCATTTCCAAACTTAACCCTTCAACTCCTTTTCTCTTGCATGCCTTTACGCTTATCATTTTGTACATATACCTAATTTTTGTTGTTAGATATTAAGTAATTGAAATATAACAATGATTTTATGAGTCAATGTAAATTTTCATTGCTTCAAGAAAACGCTCCATTACTTTTGATCACGACGCACATGTTTGCAAAGTAGAGAGCCATCAAAGAACAAGTACATTATTCTTTCAGATTGAATGATCAAGAAGTCGCTTTTAATATCTCACCTTCACTAAAAATAATTGATGCATCTGTAGGTAAAATTACCTTAATGAATGAATTGAGTTAATTTCAAAACTCCAAAACTTATTTGATTACCCCTCAATGCAAAACATTAGGCTACTCATGATTGAAGAAAGGGTTAAAGCATTCTTTAGACCGATTATTTAACATTTACCTATCCTGTCATTATATTCTTCTGTTCACCCTATTGAGTCTTTTTATCCTTCCCTTTATATCGTTGTTTTCATCTTCTCACTGAAGCAAGAAAACCAGTCAATTGAAAGAAAAAGGCAAAAAAATAAATAAATAAATTTGAGTACGTGTAATTACAGAAGACCATTTCAAGAGAATGAAAGTAAGGATTTTAGTCTCAAAAGCCTAATGTGACACATGCATACCATTGAGAAGAAGTATTCAAAAGGAGGAAAAGAAAAAAATAAAAAAGAAGTGGAAAAGAAAGGGAGAAAAGCAAGCAGAAGGAAAGAAAATCCACAAACAAAGATCAGTCATAGAAAAGAGAGTTCTCTTAAAAGTTGACACACTATCAGCTTTATCCGAATATGTGTCTCGATTATTTCATTAAAAATTATTGGATTAGAAGTTGATTTATTTTATGAAAATATTGCAAGAATCAATGGGGTATTATGTTCAGATCATATCGGTAAGAATGAAAACCCCAAATGCTTTCAGAGTAAATCGGGTTTAGTTTAGAGGATTTAAATTAAACTGGAAAAATCACATACTGAAAGGAAAATGATAAATGCAGCCATCATGCAAACATTTTCTTAGGCAATATAGAAATCTCAATAGTGGAAATACCATCAAGGGAACTTTTCGGCCCAATAGGAAGCCTCTTCATGAGATAATTCTGATATAATCCTTAATGGTCATAGCAAAGTCTAAGTCTCTATCAAAAAGATATTCAAGTCTCAAGGAGATAGATGGATTAGGCGCACAGTTAAGGATAACATGAGTTTTAAAGTCTCTCATCAGATTCGTTGATTGTGATAAAGTCTCAAAGGTATTTTTTTCCTTTAGCAGATTGGACAAAGGTTCTAAAAGGAGCATGTGATATTCTCTCAAAAAGATGTACAATCTGGAGACTACATATAAACTTTGGTAAGATGAATTGTCTGCCTGATGTGAATATGGTTCTATCTGGAGTTTCATTTAAAGAAAAATCTTATGATGAAAAGAAAAGTGTTGGAAAGAAGAAAATTTCTCGTGTCTGAATCATGTTGGCCCACTAAAGTGTTCAAAAGTGATAAGGTCTGCATAATCTCAAAGACAGTAGGCATCTCTCAGGATAAATGTTTTACAAACATTTTTGTGATATACATGTTCTAAAGGATAGACATGTGAAGAAGTTAGGAGACTTTGTCGAAAATAATAAACATGTTCCTTTTTTTTCATCACTAAAAGGAAATTAACGAGTGATAATTTTCATGAGAGCATATATTATTGGAACACTTCAGGTCAGAGAATCTCAGAGATTTGCTTATTCAAGATTTAATGCATTATTCAAACAATCAAGTGAAATATTGGGTGAAGAACGTAGTGATGAACCTTCTAAGATATTCTCTACAAAAGTAGCTTCAATCCAGGCAACATTGGCAAGAAACAAGGTATAAGTTTCCAGCATTGAGAGACTGTATAAAAGATGAGAGAAATGCAATAAAGGGAAAAGCACATCAAAATAAGGGAAATTGTTAGGTCAAGTTTCAAGCTTGATAAATTGGGAGATGAAGATATGGAGATCTTTCAGTTGATATGGTTTTCTTGAATTACCTACCATTTTTATCCATTTCCTTTCAACCAATGTTATCCTATAAACCTAATAAACCAAAAAATACCTTAAATTTTTAAATCATGATGTTACCTTTCATTAGTAAGAGGGGTATGAAAAATAAGCTTACAGAAGTTTAAAATTAACTTTGTTCATTGATTTTGGTCATTTTTAGAATTGCATGATATCAAAGCAAGAAACCAGATCATGATGAAGGAAAGCAATGAAGAATGCATTTCTTCTCCACCAGATGACCATAGTATTTTTTTTTTTTTTACCAATCAACGCCTTGAAGTGAGAAGAAGACAAATTGTTCAAGTCAGCTTGAAAAATTACAATTGAGATTTGAGTGAATTACCCTTATTCACGGTGCATAGAAGGAGCATAGTGAAGCCAGATAAATCCAGTGAGATACATTTGCATTTGTCCTAAAATTTATTAGAAAAGAAGAAAGTACAAAAGAAAAAAAAAGAAAAGAAAAAAAGGAAAAAAAAAGAAAGAAAAAGAGAAGAAAATGGAAGGAAAAAAAGAGAGCAAGAAAAAGTACCATTTCGAGACGCTTTATAAGCAATTAACAAAGGATATATCTTTACTCACCTTTGTAATAGTTCATCTTCAAAGAGAAATGCAAGCTTTAGAAGCTGATGTTAGCATTCAAATGGCAAGAAATCAAAGCTGATAGGTGGACAAAATTGCGAGGTAACCATGATGGCACTTCCAATAAAAGTCAAGCTAGCAAGAGCAAGAACTTCATTAACATAGGGCAACTAAGAAGGGGCCTCCAATAAAAGTAAAAATTGGCACGTGATGGTACAAGCAAGGACTTCGCTAAAAGGGGGCAACTAAGAAGATTCCTCCAAAGAAAGTCAAAACTAACACAAAAGAGCAGGGATTTCACCAATAAAGGTAAAGACAATGAAGCTGGAGCCGAGGCAACCAAAATGTCGTCGTCAGTAAATATCGAAGAATAACACTAACTAGGGTGTAAGAATATGGTAGCACAAATTTTGAGCAATGAAATCTGTCTTGTTTTGTAATCATTAGGTTAATCCAATTGCTTATTATCTAAACCAAAAAAAAAAAAAAAAACTCTTCCATTCCCTTTTGAACCATACCTCATAATAAAAAAACCCAAATCTTAAGGCATGTCTTCTTTCTATGGCCAAATCATCCTTAATTCACTGTTACAATAATCTTCCTAAAAATACAACAATTAAATGGTTTTATGCATTTATTAAATAATTATGATCTTGAGAATATGAGAAATGAATGATTTCAATGGTAGTACTATATTTGCTTTGAACAATGAGTTAACAGCTTATACTCTAGGTTTCGTATGGTTTAACATCAAAAGCCATGATTACTCAAGAACTGAGAGATGGACAATTCTCTAGAACGTCATGAATATTGACTCAAGACATGTTTGAGGGTAATGTGCCATTTTGATCTTTTAGCTCGAATGCATACATTTTGGGAGTAATAATGCACTCAAGATGGTAAGGAGCAATGATCATAATCTAAAAGATATAAGTAATCAAGGACCATAATTTTCAAAGTCAAGTACCGAGTATATGCCCAGCTAAGCTGTAAGTGGAATCAGTTAATAAAGGCGAAGGTGTGACTGCTACCATGATATCTCAAGAAATGATTGTCAAGCACCAACTGCGTATAGAGCTTTTAAAAATTTCCATCAATCCTGTAAAAAAAAAAGAGAGAAAAGTTTGCTTGTTGGAAGAAGTAATCGATCCACGACAAAAATTTTCAAAGTTCATGGAAGGTTTTCTAAGGATTAGTTAGAAGCACATGCATGAGATTGTATTTCCAAGAATTTCAAGAAGATAATCTACAAAGTGTTCTATGAGAAAGGATGACATTGGTCTTCTCGGGTTATATATATCAATGAGACAAATAAGATTTGTGTGAACAAATGTATTTATTTGATTTTTTTAAGACAATTTTGATCTTCCATTATGTGATGTTAAAAAAATTTTCAAAAAAAATAAGAGAAAAAAAAGGGCAACTTGCATATCATACGTTTTCATGAAAGTTCCTCTAGGGATATTTTCATTTTTCAAATTTGTGAAATACAATAATCTGTATAGTTTGAGTATGCTTTTATTCTAGCCGTATTTAAAATGCAATTCAAACATTTTTATTAAAATTCCATTCAAGGAAAAGCAAGTGTATTCCACTTAAATGAATGTAAAATATATTTTTGTCAAAATTTGATTAGATTTCATCCTTTGTGTTGTGAAATTTTATTCAATAAGATATTCATTTCAAATTTTTTTCAAAAGTCCAGTCAGATTTCATTCTGTGAAATAAGATAAAAAAAAAATCGTTTTCTTCCTGTGTTAAAATCTGGTTAATAACTAGTCAGTCAACCTTCATTATCCTGCAATCAAGGTATCAATTTCATTAATTCTGAAAATTCAATTCGATTTAAACTTTTCCAAGTTTTGACTATCAAGAGAGGCAATTTCACCAATTGTTGTACAAGACCTTGTGGATCGAAGTTCTTAGGGTCAAACTTTTTCATTTGAGCACAAAGTGAGCAAATTTGGTGTCATACGGAGAGGCACTAATTTAGCATGTCAAAATAGGAAGTTGATAGGAATCAAACCCTTAGTAATAAAGTTTGTAAAGCCAAAAGTTTTCCAAAACAAACAAGCCACTCGTGATCAAGATCCTTAGGGGCAAAGTTCCTATGTTTATGGTATTGCAATCTAAGAGGAACATTCTTTTAAGTCTTTTCCCTGGTACTCTTTGACATTTAAATCATTTTCTGTATCATGATAACACATCTTAAAACTTTTCATGATTCAAATTTTTCAAGAAAGCCAAGCAGGCCATTGAATTTTTCATTGCAAAGGTCAATCGAGTCAGCAAACGTTGCATATTCTTGAAGTGAAGCAATCTAACGAAACTCTCATGAGCTTTATCATTCAGGCTAAGCCTTTCATCAAACTTATGACTATCTAGGAAGTCGAATATTTCCTAAGAACCACATGCTGCTGCTGTTGTTTAAGAGGATGAATCAATTCAAATTAAAACCATGTTTATTAATTTTGTTAGCGATAATGAACTTATTTCAAGATGGAAGTTCCTTTTTCACAGTGGTTTCCCAAGTGAACGGAGTCCTTGAGATCGACCTCTTTCTAAAAAAATTGAACCTCTTGAGAATAGAGTCCTAGAGGTCAAGCCTATTATAGATGGGAAGTTCTTTTTGGAAAAAAATTAAACCTCATCAGAACAAAGTCCTAGAGGTCAAGCCCATTATAGATGGGAAGTTTTTTTTCACGATCATTTTCTAAAAAATCACACCTCTTGAGAACAGAGTCTTAGAGGTCGAGCCCATTGTAAATGGGAAGTTCTTTTTTGAAAAAAAAATCGAACCTCATGAGAACAGTGTCCTAGAGGTCGAGCCCATTATAGATGGGAAGTTCCTTCTTCATGATAATTTTCTAAAAAATCAAACCTCTTGTGAACGGAGTCCTAGAGGTCGAGCCCATTATAGATGGGAAGTTCTTTTTCACGATCATTTTCTTAAAAAAAAATAGAACCCCTTGAGAACGGAGTCCTAGAGGTCGAGCCCATTATAGATGGGAATTTCTTTTTCACAATCATTTTATTAAAAAAATTGAACCTCTTGAGAATGGAGTCCTAGAGGTCGAGCCCATTATTTCCTTTCTTAGTCATAGCACAAGCATATCAATTTATGCTCAAATGAAAATAAAGGATTTTATGGCCTCTCATAAGCTATCTTTAAAGTGTTTATCCAGGATTTGATTGAGTTTTTCAAATCTGATCCTCAAAGCTCGAAATGGATTCTAACTTATTGATTCGAACTGAAACCTCGACAAGGACCGATAATGGTCACAAACAGACTTTTGATTTACTGCTTCTCCACGTACCAAAATGAGCCTTTAATATTGGAAAGGGTGAAGGGTGGATGATGGTTTTGGTTTAGTCTCAGATTATTGGTATTTTCAAAATGTCACAGAAGGTTGAAGGTGATGAATAGTGCCTGGGATTAGAGAAAACATAAGGGTTAAGTTGAGGCGTAATATTTTTCTAAAGTCCGTAATGATGTCCTCTGCCTATGTTATCTGTGAAGAAAAGCCTTTTATACTATGTTTTCAAGTGGGGCAACTGGTTTTGTGATTTTTAGATATTAGAGATGTGCCGTTCGACCCTTCTATTCCTAAAATTAGGTCGTACGGCCTTACTTCTAAGCCGTACGGATCTTCTTGAAATCTAGTTGTATCCACTTTAAGCAACTCTCTTCCACGGCTTAACCCTCTTTGCATGGCTCAACTTCTCTCCATTTAGGCCATACGACCTAGCTTTCAAAGTAAAATTTCTCCTTTTCAATTTTGGCAGTTTTCGATTCCTTCCGATACGAGTTAGAATCCAATCCTCGCTTCTTGGGCTGATGTTTCTGGACAACTCAAGATAAAAGATAACTGGAAAGCTTTATCATAGAGGTAATCCATGCTCACAACATCGAAACTCGTTGTACACACTTATGTATAAGTCACCTATTTGTGCAAATCAAGTTTTATTCAAGTTTAGAGTGTTCATGTCTGTTATTTAGTCCATATTCTCTAAATGCAAGATTCTTATCATAGGGGTAGTTGCTCGTGCCTATGTATAACCATGCACATATTGCATTCGTCTTTTTACACATAGCATTAATAATTCACTACCTACACTAGAATGCATATGCATTTCACACTATCATTCGATCAGTCACTTATGTGATGCTTGCAATAGTTTTCTTCATACATGCAGATACATGCCATATCGTGCGACATATATTCATTCACTCATTTCACATGAACGCACACCATATTGTATGACATGTATTAATTCGATCATTCCACACATATCATGAGACATATGTTAATCCATTCATCATTTTATGTCCACACACATCATGTCATCTGACACACACTAACTCACTTCTCTTATGCAGCCATGCGCATAATGTTGGGTGACATTCACCAACTCATTTACTTCATACCATGACATCACTTGTGTGACATCCACGCTAAACAGTTTGGTGCAACCACAATTGCTTACCAAGCATTTTCCATGTCATCTAAGTGACGTACACACTAACCAGTTTGGAGTAGCCATAATCACTTGCCATGTATCCATATCATCATCTGTGTGATATACAAGCTAACCAATGTTAATGCAACCATAATTGCTTACCAAGCATCCATAATATCATTTGTGTGACATACACACAAACTAGTTTGGTGCAGCCATAATCGCTTGCGAAGCATATTTCATATCATTATCCGTGTAACATGCACATTAAACCATTTAATGTAGTCGTGACCACCTGCTAATCATGCAGGGATTTTCACCGGAAATCATCCGAATAAATGCGGAAGATTTACTCAAATCCGTGCCCAGGAGCAATTGAGATGAAAATTGCAAAAATAAAATTTTATCAAGAAGAGATTAAACTCTTACCAGGAGTATCTCTTCTAGAGATGGCTGCAGAAATCAACTTAGATTCCCTCCTCGTTTACGTACACGAACGCCTTTGGAACACGACCCGTGCTAGAGTTGAAAATCGGAAACTTCGGAGAGAGGGAGGCAAGAAATTTTGGCTAGGAAGATTGTTGTGCCTCTTGGCTGAAATCCCTAGGTATTTTACTTAGGGTGGGCCAAAATTCTCCTTGAGATTTCAGTCCAATTTTGCTTCCTTGTCTCATGTGGGCTTTTCTCCTTTTAAAACCCAGTCCAATATTAATTTACCAGGTCCAATTTATTATCAAATCCAGTTTCATTTAACTTGTATCTTTAACATATTATTCCAAATAATATATTTGATACAATTAAATTAAAATCAATTTGATCAATTAATTATACCATGGAATTAATTTTGACATTCATAAGACAAAGACACATGTAAACCTATACATGTGAAATATTTCCACCTAGGAAATAATCTCATAAATTAATCTAATTAATTATGAGAACTCCAATCAAATATTAATTTTATTATTATGATCAATCCAATTTATCTTTATAATATAATTAATATAATTCTCTCACTCCAGTGCGTATACTCCAAGTATACAGGTGATTCCTTAAGTCTGTGTTCAGACGCTCAATGTGTACGATCATGTGGGCCCATCTTTATGTTGGCAGTGGGCCTATGGCCTACAGACTACAGGCGAGCTCTAGCAAGCTACTGCAGCCCCCAACTAAGATGGAGATGGCAGTCCAACTGTAATCATAACCCTATAGTTTGAACTTGTATATCCCATGTCATTGATATCGGTGTCCAACACAAAGGCATGGATTGATCACCCTCTTTTATGTTCGGACATTAACTTGATCCTGAATGTACTGATGCTCACAAACAAGTTCCAACTTGTTTGGGTGTGGCCACACTCTTATCAGTCACATTCATCAAGAGGCCGGTGATATCTTCTCAGTGGACTACTGAGTGACAAATCCCTTCTGCATATACATAGCATTGCCATGCTAAGTGACATACCTGAAAGTACCCATACTTAGCACCCTATTACAGGCCCTTTAGGTGTACTCCTAAGTATATGACCTCGCATGCAACACCATCATATGGTCAGGTCAAAGATCCATACAAGTACTACACGAGAATCACTTGTGATACTATACCATGTGGATTTCTTGTTTAGTGGATCTATCCAGTACCATGCCCTTTTGCATGTACCCATTAACTTGGTTGACATCTTATGTCCAATGATCGGTAAGACACCGCCATACAACCAGGTTAGTGATAGTCTCTAGTTCCATTCATTCCCATGACTGGAACAGACTATAGATCTCTTTATGGTCATATCGTTTTCCCTATCCATGGTCTTACTGCCAAGCGCATGACACTTGTCATCATGGATATGGATATGTCCATTGGATACTTCATTTAAAATATTACACAAGATATATATAATAAATGAATTAATGCCTTTATTAATGACAAAAAATATGTATAATACATAAATCCAATAAATGTACAATACAAATAAAAGGTCCAATGCCTCGGGACTAGGGCATATCCAACAAATCATTTCCTTTAGTAAAAACCTTTTAAGTACCCCAGGAGTGCCGAACCTTAACTAGCGGATTCTAGTCGAAACCTTTTAGGTGTTGTATGATTATCGAACCTTGACTAGCGTATTCTAGTCGAAACCTGTTAGTTACCCTGAGGGTGCCGAACCTTAACTAGTGGATTCTAGTCGAAACCTATTAGGTAACCCAAGGGTGCCGAACCTCGACTAGTGAATTCTAGTCCAAACCTATTAAGTACTCCAAGGGTGCCAAACCTTGACTATCGAATTCTAGTCAAAACCTTTCATCCATGTCACTAGCACACTCTAGTTGAAACCCTTCATCCATGTTACTAGCACACTCTAGTCAAAACCCTCCATCCATGTTACTAGCACACTCTAATCAAAACCTTCCATCAGTGTAACTAGGATACTCTAGTCGACAGCTTCCATCCATGACACTAGCACACTCTAGTCAAAACCTCCATTCATGTCACTAACACACTCTAATTGAAACCTTTTAGGCACTCCACAAATGCCGAGCCTTTTGGTTACATAATCCCTAAGTATCGATTTTCCAATCATACATCATGTTCATCTACTCCATTCGCATATGACAAATCATGCACACATCATATCATGCATGTATACATGTACATTGTCCTCTACTTAAGGCCTTTCCATGCATACATCCATGGACACTAATAGGTATTCATATTCAGGGGAGACTTTGAGAAGGGATCAGTGAGGGACAACTCAAGAAGCCATCAGTTAGTCCAACCACTAAAGTTAGAATAAAAAAATTGTGAATTTGGGTTCGGGGTAGTGTCAGGTTCAGAATCATTTAGTGAAGAGGTCAATGGGACTTGAATCAAATAGTTCACAACTAACTATAGCAGTTAATTCAGGAATAGTCAATGTGATTCCTGAGTCAGACTTGAGGCTAAGTTCAGATCCAGCCGAAACTTTTAGTGCATTTGAGACTAGACGCAAGGATATGAACAATATTGTGAGTGATACTACAGAGGTTCTCAAAAACCTCTTCTTAACATCAAAGTTCATGAAGGCAATTAGAAAGGAAATGGTTACAAATGCTACAAAGCTGTGGTGATGAAGGGAAAGCCTAGAAGTACGACAATCCTTTCTCAGTATGGTTCTACAAAATTGTCAGAGAATAAATTGTAAGGAATCGTCACGGAAAAAATTAAACGCGAGGCGGAATACTGATTAAAATTTTCCTCGATTTCAAAGCCTAAGATACATGTAGATTAATAGAATGAAATTAATAACGGAGAAAAATAAATTTTCTCACCTTAACTGCCTCCTCTAGAGACTGCTGCAGAAACCAAAATGCATTTCCTCCATAATCCAGTACAAGAACGACTCTCTAACGGGACTCATGCTAGTGAACGGATTGAACGAAAACAAAGAGAAAGTTACAAAAGGGGCTGCTATAGTTTTATTAATGCTGGCCGAAATTCTGTATTAAGGTTAGGGAGAAATTAACTATTAAGGCCTCTTTGTATACTCCTTATTATAATCCTTAGCATACTAGGTTTCTAATTCCTTTTATACTTCTTAGTGTACAAGGATTATATTAAACTATATATTATTTAATTTGATTTAATTGATTTACCTTGTATCATTAGGATTCAATAAAACCATATTATAAAATTCTAATTGATACAATTAAATAAAATTTTATCAAATTAAAATCTCAAAGTTAAATTATAGTCAGCCTTAATAAATATAACCTTTGTATTTTTATTTCCACCAAGGAGATATTATTTTATTTAATTAATTATTTCGTACATGTAATTAATTAATCAAATAAAATAAATTTCTCCCTTTATAATTGAATTAATTATGACATAACCTAATGTCAATAACTCAATTAATTTGGTTTCCTTTCCAATTTCGATTTGTCAACTTTCAGTGGTTCTATATGTACGATCCAGTGGATCCGTCCTTATGTTGGCAGTGGGCCCAAAGACTGTAAGTGGGTTCTAGCAAAATATTACAGCCCCCAATTGACATCAATATATAGGTAAGAGGCATGGTCCTGTCATCCTCTTATATGCTTATTTATCTCTTGATACCGGTGGACTGAACCTAACAAATAAGTATCCCAACTGATTCGGGTATGGCCATACACTTGTCAGTCCCACTCATCAAATGGCCAGTGACGTCATCTCAGGGGACGCTAAGTGGCAATTCTATCAACATCACTGTCAACATTAACATGTTCACTAGCCCACCCAACATACCCATACTTGGCACCCTGTTACGGGCACATTAGGCGTATATCAAAGAGTGTGAGATCCCATGTTATGTTACAATGAACATCAGGTCTATTGGATATGCCCTATCCCTGAGGCATTGGTCCTTGTTTTTGTATTATACATTTATTGGATTTATGTATTATACTCATTTTTGTTATTAATAAAGGCATTAATTCATTTATTATATTTATCTTGTGCAATATATTAAATGAAGTATCCAATGGACATATCCATATCGACGATGACAAGTGTCATGCACTTGGCAATAAGACCAAGGATAGGGTAAACAATGTGGCCATAAATAGATCCGTAGTCTATTCCAGTCATGGGAATGAGTGGAACAAGAGATTATCATTAACCTGGTAGTATGGCGGTGTCTTACCGGTCATTGGACATAGGATGTCAACCAAGTTAATGGGTACATGTAAAAAGGGTATGGTACTGGATAGATCCACTAAACGAGAAATCCACATGGTATAGTATCACAAGTGATTCTCGTGTAGTACTTGTATGGATCCTTTGACCTGACCATATGATTGTGTTGCATGTGATGTCGCATACTTAGGGGTACGCCTAAAGGGCCTGTAATAGGGTGCCAAGTATGGGTATTTTCGGGTATGTCACTTAGCATGGCAATGCTATGGATATGCAGAAGGGATTTGTCACTCAGTAGTCCGTTGGGAAGATATCACCGGCCTCTTGATGAATGTGACTGATAAGAGTGTGGCCACACCCAAACGAGTTGGAACTTGTTTGTGAGCTTTAGTGCATTCAGGATCAAGTTAATGTCCGGACACAAAAGAGGGAGATCAATCCATGCCTCTGTGTCGGACACCGATATCAATGACATGGGATATACAAGTTCAAAGTACGGGGTTATGATTATAGTTAGATTGCCATCTCCATCTTGATTGGGGGCTGCAGTGGCTTGCTAAAGCCCAACTACAGTCTATGGGCCACAAGCCCACTGCCAACATAAAGATGGGCCCACGGGATCGTACATATTGAGCGACAGAACACTGACTTAAGGAATCACATGTATACTTGGAGTATACACTCTGGAGAGAGAGGTATGTATTAATTATATTATAAAGATCAATTGGATTGATCATAATAATGAAATTAATATTTGATTGGCTCTAAATAATTAATTGGATTAATTATGAGATTATTTCCTAGGTGGAAATATTCATATGTATAGGTTTACATATGAATTTATTTTGTGATGATCTAATTTTAATTTGATGGATTAAATTAATTGGTCAAACCAATTTTAATTTAAATGTAAATAATATGTTGCTTGGTGTGATATATTAAATACAAGGGTAAATTAAAATTGGGCTTGAAATTAGTTTAAGTTAGACTAATTAAAATAGGTTTGGGCCTAAATTAAAAGAAGGAAGCCCACACAGATGAAGGAGCCAACTTGGGCCTAAATTCCCTTGGGAATTTCGGCCACATAGGGTTAAAGAACACTAGGAATTTTGGCCAAGCTATGCAAAACACACACTAGCTGAAATTTGCCCCTTCCTCCTCTCCAAAGTTTGTTTTATTCGACGCTAGCACGGGTGGTGTTCGTTAGAAGTTTGTGTACGTGAACGAGGAGGGTTTCTAGTTTGAATCCTTCAGTCTGCATCCATCTCTTGAAAGAGATATTCCTGGTAAGAGATTTATCTCTTTCTATTAAATTTTGTTTTTCCGATTTCCATCTCAATTGCTCCTAGGCACGGATTTGAGGAAATCATCGCGTTTTTCCTATTTAATCGGGTGATTTCTGGTGAAAAATCCCAACAGTGGTATCAGAGCAGGCTTTTGATCCATGGAAATAAAATTGGTTGAATCCCATGTTTTAAAATTGGAAATTTTTTTATTGGGGTTCTTGGTTTGGGTTTAAGATTTTTTCCATTTGATTTCTATACAATTGAAATTGAATTTGCATAGTTTATGTGTGTTTAATTTAATTGTATGTTTGGGAATTCTTGGTGAATTTCTTGTTGATGGATGCCATGTTATTTTTTTTATTTAATTTTTTCTGTTTAAAAAAAATATGGCTGTTTCCAGGGTACGGGGCTGCCTGCGGCAGAATCGCCGCCGCCGGCCGCCGCACGTGGTGGAAACAGCGGCGGCAGCCGTGGCGCTTGTGCGGATACTGCCACTGGGCAATGGCCACTAAGCAGCAGTAGGGCCGCTGCTGGCGCAGCAACGGCTGCTACCACTGGGCAATGGCCACTACGTAGCAGTAGGGCCGCTGCTGGCGGCAGCCACTGGCTGCACCGCTACTACCTCTAGCCGTAGCGGGCCGAGTCCAGTATTTTTGGATTTGGCGGGTTTTTGGGCCCGAGGCCCAGTTTTGAAATTTTAATTGGTTTTAAAATTCGTGTGTTTAAATTCATGTAATTTAAATGCCTGTGGTTTCTTGAATGAAATTTAATTTTTATTCATGTGATATTAATTTTAGAAATTAATATGGTCAATTGAAATTGGTTGGGTAATTTTGGCACAATTACTTAGATGGCTTAATTGGACCCATGGTTTCCCAATTCCAATGGGAGCAGTTGGACTGCCTGGGCTGGAGGCCCAAAGCCCGTTAAGGGTTAGAACCATGGTGGGCCAAAAATTGGTGATTTCACATAATGGCTTGGACATAATTGAAATGGGTTTAAATCATGCATTGTAACTTGCCTATGAATTGTATGTATTGGATGCATATGTGTAATTAAATATTTTGTATGGTTGGATGCTATTGGGCCTTATTCGAGATGGGTTGTATTTTCTTTTTTTGGGTAAATATGGCATGCGTGTCGTTTTTCTTTTTTTAATGTAATTTTATTTTATTCCATTATTATAAAATTTGTAAAAGAAGAAGCCCATGGAGTGGTGAGCCCAAGTGGAGGTGCAAGCCCAGAAGGAAGAACATGGAGGCCCACCTGATATTGTTTTCTAATAGAGGTTTACTAGAATAATATTAGGATGTAATATAGGCCCATAGCAGTCCATTTTACTTATTTATTTAATTATGCTTTATATTTATTTGCATGTATAAATGTATGATCCAACAGCTTTTTCACCCGCGTTATGTATGCAAGCCGTTATTAAATGAATCTAATAACCAAATGAAATTACTAAGTCGCTTAAAAGTGGTTCCCTCATTCAAAACCAGCTCGAAGTGGGGATAGGCCAGTTGTAGACCATGCCCTCGCAGGATACACTGGAGTATTGTCATTTTGTATTGGGTTTGGGGATGGGATACTCTAACACTTGAATGGAGGTGTTGACTTAGCATGGGTAGTAGGATTCTCCTGGCCCTAAGCACAGATGGGTAAGTGCCAACAAGCCCATCAAACCGAGAGTCCCTAGGTTGGGATTGGACGGCGTTCCTACCTAAATAGTTAAGGTATAGTTGTACCAGGCCCTCGTCTGGCTATATCTTAATGAAATATGGATCTCAGCCTATGCCAACAACTCGGTTTAATTAATAACTTGATTCATTATTAATTATGTATGGGAATAACAAAGTAAAGTCCTTTATTAACACTCTTAAATGTTTTTCTGTGTAGAAACTCTAAATGGCAAATAACAACTCTATCACTACGATCGATTCTTGAAAGGGACAAGCTTTCCGGTCCTAACTTTTTTGACTAGTCTAGGAACTTGAGAATAGTTCTAAGACAGGAGTCTAAAGAGTATGTACTGGAGAGGCCTATATCGGCTACACCTCAAGGACGTAATCCACCGGCTGCCCAGCTGGAGGAATACGAGGTGCATGTCAAGATAGTAGGGATGTGAAATGCCTGATGTTGGCCTGTATGGTTCCCGAACTGCAAAAATAGGTTATGGACCATCAAGCCTTTGCTATGATAACAACTCTTAATGAGATGTTTCAGGAGCAAGCCCGTCAGGAAAGGTACCTAACCAACAAGGCATTCCACTCCTGTAAGATGGGGGCTGGGACATCTGTGAGCGCACACGTGCTTAAGATTGAGGGCTATTTGGACACATTGGCCTGTCTCGGATCGCCCATCTCTCAGGAGTTGGCAGTGGACACAATCCTTGCATCCTTACCGGATTCTTACGATCAGTTCATCCTGAACTACAACATGCAAGGGATGAACCGCACTGTTAGTAAGCTGCATGGGATGCTCAAGCTTACTGAAAAGTCGATCAAGAAGAGTCCGCCGCTGCTGCTGGTTAACAAGAGGAACCCTCCTCTTGCCAAGGGCAAGGCCAAGGCCAAGAAGGCCAAGGCTAAGAAGGCCAAGGCCCAGCCCAAGGCCCAGCAAAAGGCAGGTCCTGAGGATGTCTGTTTCAGGTGTAAGTAGGCAGGCCATTGGAAGAGATCATGTCCCAAGCTAATTGGAGAGCAGAGAAGGGGCTAAGGTGCGTCCTCTTCAGGTATTTATGTTATAGACATTAACCTTACTGTTTCAACATCCTGGGTATTGGATACTGGATGTGGTTCTCACATTTGTTGCAATATGCAGGGACTTAAGAACAGAAGGTCAATGGGGTCGGGAGAGGTGGACTTGCGGGTCGGAAATGGAGCAAGGGTTGCTGCCATAAAGATCGGCGAATATCTCCATATGATGCCCAGTGGATTGGTTTTGATTTTGGAACATTGTTATTTTATACCTGCCATATGCAGGATTATTATTTCGGTATCAATGTTGGATAATTCTGGATTTTATTTTACTATTTCTAATGGTATAATTTCTTTATCTAGAGAGGGATTATTTTACGGAGATGCTCTATTAAATAATGGCCTATATATCCTGGACTTAAATGAAACCAATCATGTTTATAACATAAAAGCTAAAAGGGATAAGCCCAACGAACTTAATGCTGTCTACCTATGGCATTGTCATCTTAGCCACGTAAACGAGAAGTGCATAGCTAGGCTTCACAAAGCTGGAGTCTTAGGGTCAATTGACTTGGAGTCAATTGATACATGCGAATCATGTTTACGAGGCATGATGACCAAGTCACCTTTTAGCAAGAAGGCTGAAAGGGCCACTGGCTTATTGGACCTAATACATTTGGATGTATGTGGACCTATGAGCACAGCGACCAGAGGTGGACACTTGTACTTCGTCACGTTCACGGACGATTTCAGCAGATATCGCTATGTCTATCTGATGAAACACAAGTTTGAGACCCTTGATAGGTTCAAGGAATTTAAGAACGAGGTACAGAACCAATTAGGCAGAAATATCAAAACCCTTCGGTCGGACCGAGGTTGTGAGTATATAAGCCTAGAGTTTGACTCATATTTGAGATAGCATGGAATAGTTCCACAGCTCACTCCGCCCAGAACACCATAATGGAATGGGGTGTCCGAACGGAGGAATAGGACCTTGTTGGACATGGTCCGCTCAATGATGAGTCAGGCCTCTCTCCCAATTATTTTGTGGGGACACACCCTCGAGACAGCAGCTCTTATCTTAAATAATACTCTGACTAAGGCAGTGGAAAAGACCCCATATCAGATATGGACGGGTAGGGAGCCCAATGTGTCTTTCCTAAGGATTTGGGGATGCGAAGCACATGTCAAGAAATTGACTAGTGGCAAGCTAGAGTCCAAAACCGATAAATGCCTGTTTGTGGGATACACTAGGGAAACCAAAGGGTATTACTTCTACAACCCCGCCGAGAACAAGGTGTTCATAGCAAGGAAGGGGGTCTTTCTAGAAAAGGAGTTCCTTTCCAAGAAAGATAGTGGGAGCAATGTTGAACTCAGGGAACTTCAAGGTCCACAAGCTCCTGAACAGGATAACTTGGAGGCCCAGATGGAGCTTCCACAGGAGGAAGCACCGACCCAGGCCACACAAGGACCTAGGAGGTCAGGTAGGGATCATCAGGAACCGGAGAGGTATGGTTTCCTTGTCACCGATGATCAAACTCTTCTCATCTGGGATGAGGAAGAACCCAAAACCTACCAAGAGGCTATGGCAAGCCCACAATTTGTGAATTGGCGTAAAGCCATGGAGGCAGAGATGCAATCTATGTACGATAACCAGGTTTGGAACTTGGTTGATCCACCTCTGGGTGCTAAGGTAATAGGTTGCAAGTGGTGCTACAAGCTAAAAGCCGATAATACCTTCAAGGGGCATCTGGTTGCCAAAGGTTTCAGACAAGTCCATGGAATAGTCTATGATGAAACTTTCTCACCCGTAGCCATGCTTAAATCCATCAGGATCTTGCTAGCCATAGCCGCATGGTACGACTATGAAGTTTGGCAAATGGATGTCAAAACTGCTTTCCTTCATGGAAAACTACTTGAGGATGTGTACATGACATAACCTGAGGGTTTTATCAATCCAAAGTATTCGGGAAGGGTATGCAAGCTTCAAAGGTCCATTTATGGACTGAAGCAAGCATCCCGAAGTTGGAATGTTAGATTCAATAAGGCTATAAAGGAATATGGCTTCATACAGAATCAAGATGAGCCTGATGTTTATAAGAGGACAAGTGGGAGCATTGTCACATTTTTAGTACTTTATGTGGACGACATCCTACTCATTGGAAGTGACATACCTACACTGCAAGGGGTATAGTAGTGGCTGAGTAAGTGCTTCATAATGAAGGACTTAGGCGAAGCTGAGATGATCCTAGGGATCAAGATCTATAGGGATAGATCATATTGGCTTCTGGGCCTAAGTCAGGCCTCATACATAGACAAAGTTTTGAAAAGGTTCAGCATGGACCGGGCTAAGAAAGGTTTCTTACCAATGGGCCACGGGCTGAAACTTAGTAAGAAGAACTGTCTTAAGACAAGGGAGGACAGGGAGAACATGAAATTGGTTCCATATGCTTCGGCTATAGGATCAATTATGTACTACATGCTATGTACGAGACCTAATGTCACCTTTGCACTAAGTATGACAAGCCGGTACCAGCAGGATCTCGAGGAGGATCACTGGAAGGCTGTCAAGGCAATCCTCAAGTACCTTAACCGGACTAAGGATAGCTTCTTAGTGTATGGTGGTCAGGAAGTGATATCAGTAACTGGATACACTGATGCAAGCTTCCAGACTGACCAGGATGAGTACTAGTCATAGTCTGGATACGTATTTTTGCTTAATGGTGGTGCTGTAAGCTGGAGGAGCTCAAAGTAGCCAACCATCGCGGACTCTACAACAGAAGCTGAGTACATCGCGGCGTGTGATGCAGCTAAGGAAGTTGTGTGGATGAAGAAGTTTATCACTGAGTTAGGAGTAGTGCCAACTATCCAAGACCCAGTTGATATCTTCTGTGACAACAATGGAGCCGTTGAACAACCTAAGGAGCCCCGGTCACACAAGAACATAAAGCACGTGCATAGAAAGTTTCACCTCATATGAGAAATCGCGGAGAGAGGTGACATTGCATTGCACATAGTGGACACCGAAGATAATGTCATAGATCCTTTGACCAAGGTGCTGGCCAAGCCCAAGCATGAGGGTCGTACTAGATCTATAGGGATTAGGCCCATACCTAGTTGGAACTAGTGCAAGTGGGAGATTGTTGGATATGCCCTAGTCCCGAGGCATTGGTCCTTGTATTTGTATTATACATTTATTGGATTTATGTATTATACTCATTTGTGTTATTAATAAAGGCATTAATTCATTTATTATATTTATCTTGTGCAATATATTAAATGAAGTATCCAATAGACATATCCATATCCACGATGCCAAGTGTCAAGCACTTGGCAGTAAGACCATGGATAGGGTAAACGATGTGACCATAAATAGATCCGTAGTCTATTCCAGTCATGGGAATGAGTGGAACAAGAGATTATCATTAACCTGGTAGTATGACGGTGTCTTACCGGTCATTAGACATAGGATGTCAACCAAGTTAATGGATACATGTAAAAAGGGCATGGTACTGGATAGATCCACTAAACGAGAAATCCACATGGTATAGTATCACAAGTGATTCTCGTGTAGTACTTGTATGGATCCTTTGACCTGACCATATGATTGTGTTGCATGTGATGTCACATACTTAGGGGTACGCCTAAAGGGCCTGTAATAGGGTGCCAAGTATGGGTATTTTCGGGTATGTCACTTAGCATGGCAATGCTATGGATATGCAAAAGGGATTTGTCACTCAGTAGTCCGTTGGGAAGATATCACCGGCCTCTTGATGAATGTGACTGATAAGAGTGTGGCCACACCCAAATGAGTTGGAACTTGTTTGTGAGCTTCAATGCATTCAGGATCAAGTTAATGTCCGGATACAAAAGAGGGAGATCAATCCATGCCTCTGTGTCGGACACCGATATCAATGACATGGGATATACAAGTTCAAAGTACGGGGTTATGATTACAGTTAGATTGCCATCTCCATCTTGATTGGGGGCTGCAGTGGCTTACTAGGGCCCAACTGCAGTCTATGGGCCACAAGCCCACTGCCAACATAAAGATGGGCCCACGGGATCGTACACATTGAGCTACTGAACACTGACTTAAGGAATCACATGTATACTTGGAGTATACACTCTGGAGAGAGAGGTATGTATTAATTATATTATAAAGATCAATTGGATTGATCATAATAATGAAATTAATATTTGATTGGCTCTCAATAATTAATTGGATTAATTATGAGATTATTTCCTAGGTGGAAATATTCATATGTATAGGTTTACATATGAATTTATTTTGTGATGATCTAATTTTAATTTGATGGATTAAATTAATTGGTCAAACCAATTTTAATTTAAATGTAAATAATATGTTGCTTTGTGTGATATATTAAATACAAGGGTAAATTAAAATTGGGCTTGAAATTAGTTTAAGTTAGACTAATTATAATAGGTTTGGGCCTAAATTAAAAGAAGGAAGCCCACACAGATGAAGGAGCCAACTTGGGCCTAAATTCCCTTGGGAATTTCGGCCACATAGGGTTAAAGAACCCTAGGAATTTTGGCCAAGCTATGCAAGACACACACTAGCTAAAATTTGCCCCTTCCTCCTCTCCAAAGTTTGTTTTTTTCGACGCTAGCACGGGTGGTGTTCGTTAGAAGTTCGTGTACGTGAACGAGGAGGGTTTCTAGTTTGAATCCTTCAGTCTGCATCCATCTCTTGAAAGAGATATTCCTGGTAAGAGATTTATCTCTTTCTATTAAATTTTGTTTTTCCAATTTCCATCTCAATTGCTCCTAGGCACGGATTTGAGGAAATCATCGCGTTCTTCCGATTTAATCGGGTGATTTCTGGTGAAAAATCCCAACAGTGGTATCAGAGCAGGCTTTTGATCCATGGAAATAAAATTGGTTAAATCCCATGTTTTAAAATTGGAAATTTTTTTATTGTGGTTCTTGGTTTGGGTTTAAGATTTTTCCCATTTGATTTCTATACAATTGAAATTGAATTTGCATAGTTTTTGTGTGTTTAATTTAATTGTATGTTTGGGAATTCTTGGTGAATTTCTTGGGAATAACAAAGTAAAGTCCTTTATTAACATTCTTAAATGTTTTTCTGTGTAGAAACTCTAAATGGCAAATAACAACTCTTTATCACTACGATCGACTCTTGAAAGGGACAAGCTTTCAGGTCCTAACTTTTTTGACTAGTCTAAGAACTTGAGAATAGTTCTAAGACAGGAGTCTAAAGAGTATGTACTGGAGAGGCCTATACCGGCTACACCTCAAGGACGTAATCCACCGGCTGCCCAGCTGGAGGACTACGAGGTGCATGTCAAGGATATTAGGGATGTGACATGCCTGATGTTGGCCTGTATGGTCCCCGAACTGCAAAAACAGGTTATGGACCATCAAGCCTTTGCTATGATAACAACTCTTAATGAGATGTTTCAGGAGCAAGCCCGTCAGGAAAGGTACCTAACCAACAAGGCATTCCACTCCTGTAAGATGGGGGCTGGGACATCTGTGAGCGCACACGTGCTTAAGATGAAGGGCTATTTGGACACATTGGCCTGTCTCGGATCGCCCATCTCTCAGGAGTTGGCGGTGGACACAATCCTTGCATCCTTACCGGATTCTTACGATTAGTTCATCCTGAACTACAACATGCAAGGGATGAACCGCACTATTAGTAAGCTGCATAGGATGCTCAAGCTTACTGAAAAGTCGATCAAAAAGAGTCCGCCGCTGCTGCTGGATAACAAGGGGAACCCTCCTCTTGCCAAGGGCAAGGCCAAGCCCAAGAAGGCCAAGGCTAAGAAGGCCAAGGCCCAGCCCAAGGCCCAGCAAAAGGCAGGTCCTGAGGATGTCTGTTTCGGGTGTAAGCAGGCAGGCCATTGGAAGAGATCATGTCCCAAGCTAATTGGAGAGCAGAGAAGGGGCTAAGGTGCATCCTCTTCAGGTATTTATGTTATAGACATTAACCTTACTGTTTCAACATCCTGGGTATTGGATACTGGATGTAGTTCTCACATTTGTTGCAATGTGCAGGGACTTAAGAACAGAAGGTCAATGGGGTCGGGAGAGGTGGACTTGCGAGTCGGAAATGGAGCAAGGGTTGCTGCCATAAAGATCGGCGAATATCTCCATATGACACCCAGTGGATTGGTTTTGATTTTAGAACATTGTTATTTTATGCCTGCTATGTGCAGGATTATTATTTCGGTATCAATGTTGGATAATTCTGATTTTATTTTACTATTTCTAATGGTATAATTTCTTTATCTAGAGAGGGATTATTTTACAGAGATGCTCGATTAAATAATGGCCTATATATCCTGGACTTAAATGAAACCAATCATGTTTGTAACATAAACGCTAAAAGGGATAAGCCCAACGAACTTAATGCTGTCTACCTATGGCATTGTCGTCTTAGCCACGTAAACGAGAAGTGCATAGCTAGGCTTCACAAAGCTGGAGTCTTAGGGTCATTTGACTTGGAGTCAATTGATACATGCGAATCATGTTTACGAGGCATGATGACCAAGTCACCTTTTAGCAAGAAGGCTGAAAGGGCCACTGGCTTATTGGACCTAATACATTTGGATGTATGTGGACCTATGAGCACAGCGACCAGAGGTGGACACCTGTACTTCGTCATGTTCACGGACTATTTCAGCAGATATCGCTACGTCTATCTGATGAAACACAAGTCTGAGACCCTTGATAGGTTCAAGGAATTTAAGAACGAGGTACAGAACCAATTAGGAAGAAATATCAAAACCCTTCGGTCGGACCGAGGTTGTGAGTATATGAGCCTAGAGTTTGACTCATATTTGAGATAGCATGGAATAGTTCCACAGCTCACTCCGCCCAGAACACCACAATGGAATGGGGTGTCCGAATGGAGAAATAGGACCTTGTTGGACATGGTCCGCTCAATGATGAGTCAAGCCTCTCTCCCAATTATTTTGTGGGGACACGCCCTCGAGACAGCAGCTCTTATCTTAAATAATACACCGACTAAGGCAGTGGAAAAGAACCCATATCAGATATGGAAGGGTAGGGAGCCCAATGTGTCTTTCCTAAGGATTTGGGGATGCGAAGCACATGTCAAGAAATTGACTAGTGGCAAGCTAGAGCTAAAAATTAATAAATGCCTATTTGTGGGCTACACTAGGGAAACCAAAGGGTATTACTTCTACAACCTCGCCGAGAACAAGGTGTTCATGGCAAGGAATGGGGTCTTTCTTGAAAAGGAGTTCCTTTCCAAGAAAGATAGTGGGAGCAATGTTGAACTCAGGGAACTTCAAGGTCCACAAGCTCCTGAATAGGATAACTTGGAGGCCCAGATGGAGCTTCCACAGGAGGAAGCACCGACCCAGGCCACACATGGACCTAGGAGGTCAGGTAGGGATCATCGGGAACCGGAGAGGTATGGTTTCCTTGTCACCGATGATCAAACTCTTCTCATCTGGGATGAGGAAGAACCCAAAACCTACCAAGAGGCTATGGCAAGCCCACAGTCTGTGAATTGGCGTAAAGCCATGGAGGCAGAGATGCAATCTATGTACGATAACCAGGTTTGGAACTTGGTTGATCCACCTCCGGGTGCTAAAGTAATAGGTTGCAAGTGGTGCTACAAGCTAAAAGCCGATAACACCTTCAAGGGGCATCTGGTTGCCAAAGGTTTCAGACAAGTCCATGGAATAGTCTATGATGAAACTTTCTCACCAGTAGCCATGCTTAAATCCATCAGGATCTTGCTAGCCATAGCCGCATGGTACGACTATGAAGTCTGGCAAATGGATATCAAAACTGCTTTCCTTAATGGAAAACTACTTGAGGATGTGTACATGACACAACCTGAGGGTTTTGTCGATCCAAAGTATTCGGGAAGGGTATGCAAGCTTCAAAGGTCCATTTATGGACTGAAGCAAGCATCCCGAAGTTGGAATGTTAGATTCAATGAGGCTATAAAGGAATATGGCTTCATATAGAATCAAGATGAGCCTGGTGTTTATAAGAGGACAAGTGGGAGCATTGTCACATTTTTGGTACTTTATGTGGACGACATCCTACTCATTGGAAGTGACATACCTACACTGCAAGGGGTAAAGTAGTGGCTGAGTAAGTGCTTCATAATGAAGGACTTAGGCGAAGCTGAGATGATCCTAGGGATCAAGATCTATAGGGATAGATCAAATTGGATTCTGGGCCTAAGTCAGGCCTCATACATAGACAAAGTTTTGAAAAGGTTCAGCATGGACCGGGCTAAGAAAGGTTTCTTACCAATAGGCCAGGGGCTGAAACTTAGTAAGAAGAACTGTCTTAAGACAAGGGAGGACAGGGAGAACATGAAATTGGTTCCATATGCTTCGGCTATAGGATCAATTATGTACTCCATGCTATGTACGAGACCTGATGTCACCTTTGCACTAAGTATGACAAGCCGGTACCAGCAGGATCCCGAGGAGGATCACTGGAAGGCTGTCAAGGCAATCCTCAAGTACCTTAACCGGACTAAACCAGACTAAGGATAGCTTCTTAGTGTATGGTGGTCAGGAAGTGATATCAGTAACTAGATACACTGATGCAAGCTTCCAGACTGACTAGGATGAGTACCAGTCATAGTCTGCTTATGTATTTTTGCTTAATGGTGGTGCTGTAAGCTGGAGGAGCTCAAAGCAGCCAACCATCGCGGACTCTACAACAGAAGCTGAGTACATCGCGGCATGTGATGCAGCTAAGGAAGTTGTGTGGATGAAGAAGTTTATCACTGAGTTAGGAGTAGTTCCAACTATCCAAGACCCATTTGATATCTTCTGTGACAACAATGGGGCCACTGTACAAGCTAAGGAGCCCCGGTCACACAAGAACACAAAGCACGTGCATAGAAAGTTTCACCTCATATAAGAAATCGCGGAGAGAGGTGACATTGCATTGCACAGAGTGGACACCGAGGATAATGTCATAGATCCTTTAACGAAGGTGCTGGCCTAGCCCAAGCATGAGGGTCATACTAGATCTATAGGGATTAGGCCCATACCTAGTTGGAACTAGTGCAAGTGGGACATTGTTGGATATGCCCTAGTCTCGAGGCATTGGTCCTTGTATTTGTATTATACATTTATTGGATTTATGTATTATACTCCTTTGTGTTATTAATAAAGGCATTAATTCATTTATTATATTTATCTTGTGCAATATATTAAATGACGTATCCAATAGACATATCCATATCCACGATGCCAAGTGTCAAGCACTTGGCAGTAAGACCATGGATAGGGCAAACTATGTGACCATAAATAGATCCGTGGTCTGTTCCAATCATGAGAATGAGTGGAACAAGAGACTATCGTTAACCTAGTTGTATGGCGGTGTCTTACCGGTCATTGGACATGGGATGTCAACCAAGTTAATGGGTACATGTAAAAAGGACATGGGACTGGATAGATCCATTAAACGAGAAATCCACATGGTATAGTATCACAAGTGATTCTCATGTAGTACTTTTCTGGATCCTTTGACCTGACCATATGATGGTGTTGCATATGAGGTCGCATACTTAGGGGTACGCCTGAAGGGCCTGTAATAGGGTGCCAAGTATGCGTATTTTCGGGTATGTCACTTAGCATGGCAATGCTATGGAAATGCATAAGGGATTTGTCACTCAGTAGTCCACTGGGAAGATATCACCGGCCTCTTGATGAATGTGACTGATAAGAGTGTGGCCACACCCAAACGAGTTGGAACTTATTTATGAGCTTCAGTGCATTTGGGATCAAGTTAATGTCTAGACACAAAAGAGGGTGATCAATCCATGCCTCTGTGTCGGACACCGATATCAATGACATGGGATATACAAGTTCAAACTACTGGTTTATGATTACAGTTAGACTGCCATCTCCATCTTGATTAGGAGCTGCAGTGGCTTGCTAGAGCCCAACTGCAGTCTATGGGCCATAGGCCCACTGCCAACATAAAGATGGGCCCATGGGATCATACACATTGAGCGACTAAACACTGACTTAAGGAATCACATGTATACTTGGAGTATACACTCTGGAGAGAGAGGTATGTATTAATTATATTATAAAGATCAATTGGATTGATCATAATAATGAAATTAATATTTGATTGGCTCTTCATAATTAATTAGATTAATTATGAGATTATTTCCTAGGTGGAAATATTCATATGTATAGGTTTACATATGAATTTATTTTGTGATGATCTAATTTTAATTTGATGGATTAAATTAATTGGTCAAACCAATTTTAATTTAAATGTAGATAATATGTTACTGGGTGTGATATATTAAATATTAAATACATGGGTAAATTAAAATTGGGCTTGAAATTAGTTTAAGTCAGACTAATTAAAATAGGTTTGGGCCTGAATTAAAAGAAGGAAGCCCACACAGATGAAGGAGCCAACTTGGGCCTAAATTCCCTTGGGATATTCGGCCACCTAGGGTTAAAGAACCCTAGGAATTTTGGCCAAGCTATGCAAGACACACACTAGCCGAAATTTGCCCCTTCCTCCTATCCAAAGTTTGTTTTTTCTGACGCTAGCACGGGTGGTGTTCGTTAGACGTTCGTGTACATGAACAAGGATGGTTTCTAGTTTGATTCCTGCAGTCTGCATCCATCTCTTGAAAGAGATATTCCTGGTAAGAGATTTATCTCTTTCTATTAAATTTTGTTTTTCTAATTTCCATCTCAATTGCTCCTGGGCACGGATTTAAGGAA
This sequence comes from Euphorbia tirucalli, assembly GCA_039660915.1. Taxonomy (NCBI): domain Eukaryota; kingdom Viridiplantae; phylum Streptophyta; class Magnoliopsida; order Malpighiales; family Euphorbiaceae; genus Euphorbia; species Euphorbia tirucalli. The sequence goes on from CM077632.1 coordinate 23,563,526, forward strand.
ATCATCGCGTTCTTCCGCTCTAATCGGGTGATTTCCGGTGAAAAATCCCAACAAGGTCTAAGGATAATAACAAGACCTACCTGAGAAACGCCTACGATGATCGAACCATGTGTTCTCATGGTGGATCAATCTAGTACCATGCAACCCAACATGTACCCATATCATTGACTGACATTCCATGTCCAATGGCCGGTGAGACGCCACCATCCAGTCAAGGATATGCTAGTGTTTGGTTCTATTCATTCCCATGATTAGAATAGACTAGGGATATCTTTATGATTATAACTTTAACTCTACTAAAAGGTCTCATAATCCAATGGCTTACATTCATTCACTTTAGTATGGTTATAATCATTGGATACTCTATTTACAAATAGTGCAAGATATGAATAAATAGATTCATGCCTTTATTTCAACACAAAATGTATAATACAAAATATCCAAATATAAAGTATAGTACAATACAAGAACCAATGCCATTAGGACTAGGGCACACCAGCATAGATGACTTCCATGATGACAGACATGGGAATTGAAGTGGCAATAGAACGAAGAAAGGAGATTGATCTGAATCCTAATAGGTTTATCGATATGCATCCCGAGATGGATCAGGATGTCCATCCCAATTCTATGAGTTTGTTAGTGCCGGAGAACACCCTCTATGAAGACTTAGATTCCCTCACTACATAAGCAAATACGATGGTGGCACCTGCCACAGTGATGTCTATTGCATAACAATCTGTGCATGTCCCTATTTCTGTAAGAGTTTCTATAGTTAACCCCTTTGATAAGGAGAATGCATAAGCTTAATCGACATATTAAATGTAGGAATTGCAACAACCAACCAAAAATAGTCTTCTTCAGGGGAACATGGAATATATCCATGGAAAATGACATTGGCCCGGATATTTGCAAAATGCAGAAGTAAGAGCTTATTGCAATCCTTTATGCCTTATGTTCCACCACAAGAGTGAAAATGGGATAATTTTTGCTCTTATCATGTGATGGTCAGACATAAGACTAATGATTGCATTCCCTTGAGCGATAAAGTACTCAGATTGATCAGAGAAAGAAAGTTAGGGATCCATTCAAGCTCAACATCCATGCTAATCCCCCTTCTCGACATAAGAGGAAGGCAAACCAACTACATATGGGAGATCCTTCACTCCCTTGAACCCTCAGAGACAATTTGGGCACACAGTCAGGGATGGACAGTGAGGCCACCGAGACCTTAAAGGCTGTTTGAATAGCCTATCGTAAAAAGGGAGAAAGATAGAGTAACCTTTAAAGACCGACCAAAGGGATTGACAACCGATGAACTGATGCTTTGAAGACTCCTTACATGTGAAGAGACCATTTTGTTTGTAATATATTAATCAGACATTTATGAACCCAAGTACAGTTTGTTTCAAATGCAGTTTGTTGTTACCTTACTTATGTGATATTTGCATGTACATGGCATTATGCATGTACTTGATCATCTAAAAAAGACATATCCAACACGCATGACATTAAGATGCATGAAGTCAATCAGAGTACAACAGGGAACCTAAAAGTGAATCTGGCTCTTATCAAATTCTCTCTTGAAAAGTAAATAAATAAACATGGCATGACAACGCCTCTACCGAGTTATTCATCAACCAAGACTAGCAATCCTGATAAGCCATAAATTCGAGATGCTATCATTGGTAACCAATGAGGAGGATGAGCCCTAATCCAGAGTTTCAATCTAAGTAGTTCGCTCAATACCTAAGCGATCGGTCATGGGCCTACATCTTAAGAAAACCAAGCTCACACACAAAGAATTGTTTCAAGCCAAAAGCCATTGGAACTCAAACTCCAAAGCCAAACTCTAACCCTGAGCCTTGATCTAAGCAATGTACCCAACAATAGAACTCCAAAGCCAAACTCCAACCTTAAGCCTTGATCTAACCAATGTACCTGATGCTAAAACTCCAAAACCAAACTCCGAACTAACAAAAATCTCCAGCCTGTGAGAAATTCAGTTTACCTATATTGCCCATCATGTTGTAAATCCCTGAAGCAGTTTATGGTTAAAGTGCATTTATCATTATCCTGTCCATGTGACATTCATGTGTGTATGACATTACACATGCATTTTTTATCTAAAAAGGCATATTAAACACACATAACATTGGAATGTATGATTCTGAGTGCAGCAGGAAAACCAAAAGGTGGTTGTGGCTTTGATCAAGTTTCTTTCTTGAGCATGAGAGAAAAAAAATAAAAAAACAAAGAAAAAAAAAGGGTGGTATCTCTGTGGATCATTCAACCAGTGAAAGACAAAGCTTACGTGATCAATCGACTTGCAATTTGAAGTCCTTTTCACTAAAGTGAATGAATCTTGACTCCAATTGCATCCTGATATACAACCTCACTTCCCTATTAAACTCATCCTTAATTTATCCCTTAAATCGGGCAAGTCTCTTCAATTGCTTGAATGGCCTTTGTCAGGCTTCCCCACATATAAAAACCCATTTTCTTCTCACACTTAAATCCCAGGGCTACGTCATCTATGCTACCCTATTAACCCATTTTTTTACTTCACCTATAAGGCTACGTCATCTATGTCACTCCATTAACCCATTTCCTTCTTAAACATGAACCTTGGAGCAATGTCATTCACATTGTCTCATCCACCTCTTTCTTATCACTAAAAGGAACACGGCCTAATACATTTGCATTTACCCAATGTAAAACCAATGAAGTCCAAGATGAGATGCAAATAACATAAATGATGAAAAGAAAATTTGATATCTGACCACCAGTAACCAATGGATTATCATGCAATGCCTCAGTCAAAGAGCAAATAGTGAAAGAGTGATTACTGCTCAAATTCTAAAGACTGCTCAAGAAATATAGTCTTACATATGTGAAGTCAATAGAATGACAAATGAAACACCTTCGAAGTAAACTCTACTTTGCTATGAAGGGTTGAAAACTTCAGATCCAAGAACAAATCCCATAAAGAAGGAAAATACATGATGAAAGGCATTAGAACAACATGCATCAATCCACATGGATACTACCTTAAAAAAAAGAGTGAAAATCTCTGACATGGAAAACTGAGAGGACACATCAGTAATGAAAAAGGACATTGATCAAAGCCAGAGCCACAGTTCAACTTTTCCTAATGCACCCACATACATTATGTCATGGACTTTTTATATTCTATTTTTATATTCAATATGCATACATCATGTCATTGCATGTAAATGTCCACCTATAGGTTATGGCATGTAACAAACCACATCTAGAAAAGTGTTTTGCACCCAAATACAAGTTCCCAACACTAGAAACTGATAATAGCTTAATCATTTAATATCATCAGGGGAATGTCCTTGCGGCCTTCAACGAATATATCAAGACACACTCTCCAAATCCAAGGCTAAACAACATTGAAAATTTAAATGATTCATGCAAAATTTCTGAACCACCTATCCAAGAAGCAAGTGAAATTTTTGGATTCAAAGCAACTTATTAAAAAGAGAAAATCTTCCAAGAGAAAATCTCTGACATGGAAAACCGAATGAGAGAGGTAATGCTCAAAGTCAAAGTCACTTTTGATTTCTTTGTTGCACTTATTCTGGTTGCACATAAAAATGTTATGCATGTCTTTTTTTCCACTTAAATGGTCCTATTGCATACTTTGTACCATTGCATATAAATATCTATCAAGTTGGTCATTGCATTTAAGCAGGATACATCCGAGAAAAACCAACAAAGGACCACTCATCCCCAATGGTCAATGCTCATCCTTAATGACTACATCATGCCAAATCTCAATCCTTTTGAAACCACTGGTAAGCGAATGTTGAGCTCATTCATCCTAAAAAACAGACAATAAGAAGCACAAGGAGCCGAGGGCATGATATAATAACCCCATAGCCGCCAGCAAGGGGCACACTATAATCACTTTGCAGTAAAAATGGACTAGTGATTGGACCTAAAAACCATCATAGCCATAAGATTTGAACCCAAATTCATTCTCCCGAGGCAAATATTCTCATCACCAGAACTCCATCTGTGAGCTCCTCAATACCCGAGCAAAAGTGGTGCCTACCAAGCCTAGGCGAATGATTAGTAAATTCCAAGCCAGGATAGCAGGCTAAGACAAATCAATGAATATTCAAATATGTATTTGCACACATGCATTCTTGCATTCACATACATTGAATACCCATCGTATTTATAGGAATAAGCTATAAAGCGGAAAAGTTTTCCTAGCAATATAAAGTGCACCAAAAGAAAGACGCATCTTTATTACCAATCAAGAGAACAAGGTATCTCATTTCCAAAATTATCAATATGCACATCATGTAGCTTTAACACTTTATAGCCATTAAATCCAACATCTCATATGTTGACTCGACTCTTATTATTTTTTTATCATTCGAGGTGTTCCATAAAACATGAAAACTTCTCGTTGTTGCTCTAGGTATTTCATTACACACTAGAGTTTCCTTTATTATTATACGTATTCCATAATACACCAAAAATTCTCGTTGTTTCTTTAGGTGTTCCATAACACACCGAAGCTTCTTTTATTATCTTTTATCATTCTAGGTGTTCCATAATACACTAGAACTTCTCATTGTTGCTTTAGGTGTTCCATTGCACATCAGAGCTTTCCTTATTATCTTTTATAGTTTTAGGTGTTCCATAATACATCGAAACTTCTTGTTGTTACTCTAGGTGTTCCATAATACACCAGAGCTTTCTTTATTATCTTTTATTGTTCTAGGTGTTCCATAACACACCAGAACTTTCCTTTATCATTTTAGGTGTTCCATAATGTTGGAAATGCCCTAGTCCCGAGGCATTGGTCCTTGTGTTTGTATAATACATTTGTACATTAATGTGAACTTTATGTATTATACAATTTGTGTCAAGAGATAAAGGCATTAATCTATTTATTATATGTCTTGTGCAATATTTTAAATAGAGTATCCAATGGACATATCCATATCCATGTTGTCAAGTGTCATGCACTTGGCAATAAGACTATGGATAGGGAAAACGACATGGCCTTAAAGTCATCCGTAGTCTGTTCCAATCATGGGAATGAATGGAACTAAAGACTATCATTAGCCTGGTTTTATGGCGGTGTCTTACTGGTCATAGAACATGGGATTTCAACCAGGTTCATGGCTACATGCAAAAAAGGCATGGTACTGGATCGATCCACTTAACAGGAATCTATATGGTATAGTATCACAAATGATTCTCATGTAGTTCTTGTATAAGTTCTTTGACCGGACCATGTGATGGTGCTGCATATGAAGTGGCACACTTTGGTGTACGCCTAACGGGCCTGCAAAAGGGTGCCAAGTATAGGTACGTTCGGGTGTGTCAGTGAGCATGGCAGTGCTATGGATATGCAGAAGGGAATGTCACTCAGTAATTTATTGAGACAATATCATCGACCTCTTGATGAATGTTACTGATAAGAGTGTGGCCACAACCAAACAAGATTGGATCTTGTTTGTGAGCATCAGTTCATTCGGGATCAAGTAAACATCCGGACACATATAGAGGGTGATACTTCCATGCCTCTGTGTTAGACACCGATATCAGTGACATGGGACATACAAGTTCAAACTACAGGGTTACGGTGGCAGTTTGACTGCTATCTCCATCTTAATTGGGGGCTGCAGTGGCTTGTTAGTGCCCGCTGTAGTCTGTGGGCCTTGGCCCACTGCCAACATAAAGACGGGCTCATTAGATCATACACATTGAATTTCTAGACTTTAACTAGTTGGATTAAGTGTGTACTTAGAGTATACACATTTGAAGAGAGAGAGATTTATTAATTACATTTTATAGATCAATTGGATTGATCAAAATAATATAATTAATATTTATTTCGGTATTCTCTTAATTAATTCAATGAATTAATTTATGAGATTATTTCCTGGGTAGAAATATTATTACATGTATAGGTTTACATGTATTTCATTTTATGTGTGTCTAATTTAATCCACTGATTAAATTAATAGGTCAAATGAATTTTAATTTAAATGTATGTAATATATTCTATGGTTAATATATAAGCACACATGTTAAATTAATTAAATCAATGGATTTAAAATTAGGCTTAGGCATAAAATGATTATGCCCACATAATGTGGGATTGAGTTGGCCAAAATTAAGCATGGAAAGGGATTGGAATGATGAGTCATTTTGTTAGACAAAATGTGATGATGTAAATGGTAAATCATGGCATGACTTTATGGTTGCAAAGTTAGACTTTGCTTCCTTGATATTTTCATGATACTTATGATAAGAAAAGAAAATATCCCATTCATTTTTCATCCATCCTTGGCCGAAATATGGAGCATAAAGAGTGAGTCATTGTTTGACTTTGAGGTAGCAAAGTGAGACTTTGCTTCCTATGCATAATGAAGAGATATTTTGGTGAGTCATTTGGATGAACCAATTAAGGAGTAATGAGTCATTAGTTTGACAAGTTACATTGGACTTGGCATTCTTTTCATTATCCACCATCTTGTGGCCACCACACTTGATGTATGAAATGGGAAATTGGTTTTTCTTTAAGAAGAATTTTGCCAACTTTTATGCATTATGTTTCTTTTGGAAAGAAACTTGTTTGCCCACTTGAGAAAATTGGGACTATCTTTTGGAAAGATATATATATATATTTCTTTTGGAAAGAAATATTGTAGAGCCATAATTTTTAGTTGGCATCCCCTTTCTCTCTCTCTTCTTGCATGATCCAGGTCACTAGCACGGGTTTCGGTCCGAGAGCCATTCGTGTACGTGACGTTAGAGTGAGTCTACTTTGATTCTTGCAGTCCGCATCCATCTCTTAGAGAGACTTTGTGGTAAGTTTTTGAACTTTCTCTTTATGCTTTAAGTTTTTGATTTCCACATCTTAAGTTCCTGGGACCGGATTCGAGGAAATCGAAGCGTGTTTCCACTTTTATCGGTCGGTTTTCTGTGACGAATCCCAACACATAATACCAAGAACTTCTATTATCATTTCAAATATCTCAGCATATAAGAGCCCCCTTACCAAAAGCTCAACATCTCATAACCACTCAGCACCTGGACATTTTATGGTCAACCAAAACCAGTCCTACATGACTATAAAAGATAACTAATCCTACATGACCCTAAAAGCTAACTGATCCTACATAACCATAAGAGGCAACTGGTCCTACACGACCCTAAAAGTTAATCGGTTCTACACAACCCTAAAATGTAACAGGTCTTACACGACCCTAAAAGTTAAGCAGTCCTACATGACCCTAAAAGGTAACCGGTCCAACATGACCGTAAAAGGTAACAGGACCTACATGACCCTAAAAGGTAACTGGTCCTATACGACCCTAAAAGATAAACGGTCCTACACAACCCTAAAAGGTAATAGGTCCTACACGACCCTAAAGGGTAAACAGTCCTACATAACCCTAAAAGGTAACCAGTCCTACACGAGACTATACTAAAAGGTAACCGGTCCTACACAAGATGAGCCTAAAAGGTAACCAGTCCTACATGAGACGATCCTAAAAGCTAACCGATCCTATATGAGATGACTCTAAAAGGTAACTGGTCGTACATGAGACAACCATAAAAGGTAAGAGGTCCAATACGATCCTAAAAGGTAACCGATCCAACACGACTTTAAATGGTAATAGGTCCTACAAGGCCCTAAAAGGTAATCGATCCTACATGACCCCAAAAGGTAACAGGTCTTGCTTTACCCTAAAAGGTAACTAGTCCTACACGACCTGAAAAGGTAACTGATCCTATACGACCTTAAAAGGTAAGAGATCTTACACGACCCTAAAAGGTAACAGGTCCTACAAGAACCTAAAAGGTGACTGGTTCTACATGACCCTAAAAGGTGACTGGTCCTACACGACCTTAAAAGATAACCGGTCCTATACGACCATAAAAGGTAACAGTCAGCCAGGTCACTCATTTGTTACCAGACATGGTCGCTTCTTTTCTCTACTCACCGCGTTCTCTATCGTGCTTTCGAACTCACCACGAGGCAGGGTAAACCTAATATGCATGAATTTAGATGCACAATGGGCAGCCTGTGAGCATGGATTTTTCTGACCTTAGTGATGAAACCCTTTGGTTATCTTTTTAAGGAGTATTCTCTATATACTCAGTCTAAGGAATGAAAATCAAATTAAAATAAGCTCAAAACTGAACCTTAAATCGACCAAAATCATGGACTTCGGGTCAAAACCTGTACGAGTGTTGCGTCAACATCCGGATGAGTGTTACGTTAACACCCATATGAATGTTGTGTCAACAGCCATCTGACTGTTACCACAATCACACACCTATTGACACAAGAGCCATATGGCTGTCAGCCTAAGAGCCGCACGGCTTTAATCGGGAGTCTGTGACTCTTCTCTTGGAAATGAAAATTTAGGATTTTTATGGGTATAAAAGGACGGATTCAATGAGGAGAAAAAGGGAGTCCGTTTTCAATCTAGGAAGTGATTTTGGATTGAAGAGAGCTTTTTAGAGGGGTAAGGAAGTAAAGAGAGAAGTCACAAGCTAAAGCACAAACCACCACCCTAAACATACAAAACCAGATATAAAAACAACCTAAACACAAATAAAAAAAAACCTCAAACTTCTGGCGTTTGTTTTGGGTCTGGAAAGCATCTTGGGTCATTTTTGGAGCTTGGTTGAATCCGATTGAAAGTCCAAAGATCGGGTCGGTAATCTCACTCAAATATGTAAAGCATGCTATAAAGGTAACCTCTGAGAGGTCTTAAAGCCCATTTACAGCTTTTTAGTTGAGTCTTAGTTTGTTTAGACATTTATTTGTTGTTTTTAAGCTTTTTTAAAAATCTGCCCAGATCTACAGGTAAGAGCAGTACGACTTTGTTCATAAGAGCGAAACAGCCGTACGGCTCTAACTAGAGCCTCACAGCTCTCACTTAAGAGCCACGCGACTCTTGTCTTCAAAACTTTCCTTCAGATCGATTTTTAGCACTTCTACGTTTTTTAAATCTAGAGCCGCATGGCTCTCGTTTAGAGCCACACGACTCTCATCTAAGAGCCACGTGCAGCTGTGTTTACAGTTGTATGACTCTTATCCCACATCCGTGAGGCTTTGGCTATTTTGGTCTGGGATTTTCAGTCTGTTATCCCGTGCATCAAAACTATTTATGGGTGTTCACTACTTTATGACCTAGATTAAATTCCATGCAAAGTATAAAACCTTTATGAACGAGATTCAAAGTTAATCCCGAGATAAACCAACTCACTTGATATGTTAAATAATTAACCGGTAAAACCACTTTCAAAAACTGTTTTCTCAAAAATTATACATGAACGTTTCAAAATGCTTTCCAGGTCTATCCGATGAAACTAGTCGAGTTTCATCGACTACGCCCCTCTAGATGCATGATCCCGACTTACTTATTATCCCCATTTTGTCATGGTTGAGTCTTAAATGTGATTATTCGTGTATAACGCTTGTTTTGCAGGATTAGATGTATGTTTATCTTTGTTTATTCTTCACACAAATTCGTGTATTTTAGGCCCCATTTGATTCTCATGTATCCCCTAGGGTAGTGTACTTGATTTGGTTTGTATAATTAATTAACTTATTGCTTTTTGTACCTTACATGAACACCATATGCTCCAAATAAAATCGATTTAGTTTTATAAAATGATATGATTTGATTGCTAAAACATTTATTTTAATCAGATAATAAATACATGACTCGTCTGGACGTAGATCTCTAGAAGGTATAGCGGCCCTCACTCGACTTCGACTGTATGTAAATTTCCTGATTGAGCTGAGCCCGGTGGCAACTCCTGTAACTTCTTTGGAATTTCGGTCTCGAATCTTTTATGAACATTAATTTCCAAAATAAATTTCATATTTTAATTATGCAGCAAAGCATGCATAAAAAGCAGCGGTGCCCTTCACCGCGTAAAAACGTCATCCGCTCACAACGGCTTTTCCTCATATTTGAATCTTAGCGGAGGCATTGTCTTGCAAGGAAGCGCTCTCATAGCTCAAGGATAATGGCTACAACAATGTGTTGTTGGAGATGGATGCTTAATTGCTAGTTCTAGCTCTTACTAAGCCTTTTTTAGATTCTTCTTATTTGGGTTTATTAGTTGCAGATTGCTAAGATCTATCTAGATCTTTTTTATCTTCTAATTTTATTTTTTTCTTCGTTTGGCGAAGACTTCCAATTCTTTGTTTGAGCCAAGATTTTGGCTTTTGGAGCCCCTGTTTTGATTCAAGAGCTTCTTGCTTTTGATTGTTAATGATATGATTTTTCCAGTAAAAAAAAAAAAATTGTAAGAAGAAGATAACAAAAGCACGTAGTGTCTTGTATTTTCTCACATAAATCCATGGGAAAATCATCTTCCCTTCTTTTTAATGTTTTTCGGTTAAATACCACTTTTTTTATGTTTTGTTCTACCAAATACCAGTTTTGTAAGTTTCGTTTCCAACATATTGTTTTTTTCCTTTTATTTTATATTGTAGACGATATGTTATATATTAAAATAATATTTGTGGCTTAATTTGTTTCCTAAGTAGGAGGTCACAATTTCGATCCCTACATGGTGTAAAGTTTTATAAATCATTAAGATTTCATATTATTAGTGACATAGATTGTTGTTGTTGTTGTTGTTGTTATTATTATTATTATTATTATTATCATAAGGTATCACTTTATATTACTAAAGTATTTTGGGTAAACATTATCACAATTCTATGATTTACCTCATAATACTAATATATCATCTTTGTAATACCAAAATTTTGAAATAATTATTATGAAATTTTAAAATCGATGGATAAAGACGTAAATATTGTTTTTGGCCCCTAAACCAGGCGTCATAGGAAGTGATACTTAATGTAAAACAAATTATAATAACCATTTCAACAATTGTAGCAAAAGTCATACCGATTGATAACTCATATTCATATAGGCATTTTTAGGTCTATTATAACTTGTAATCTTAGTTATTTTTGTATTTTTAGTGTTAGTTTTATTATTTACTTGACTAGTTTGTTCGTTTTATTTCATTTATTCTTATTAGTGTTAATCATCTCTTTTAGGTGTTTGGTAGCAGATTTTGGCTAATTAGGAATGTTGCTAGAAGAGTTGTTGGAGGCTGAACTTCAGCTGGATTTTCGGAAGAGTTGGAGGCTGTTTTAGCTTCAGATTTATTCTACAAAGTTGTGTGCATGTCCGTTAGCTTTCCATAGCATATTAAATTGCGCCAATCAGAGCTATATCGGAGAAGTTAACTGAGATTTTGTGTAACATGCTCGGATCCTGCGGATCAACCTTTTTCTGTTGACTTTTTCTTCTAATTTGGGCTTCTTCATTCCCTTAGAAGAATGGGGTTATGGTATATTTTTTAGGAAAGTCTTTTTCTAGAAGGACTCTTTTAGGGAAGGAATTTCATTTTAAGAGAATTTGGGGGTTTTGGAGCAAACTGTCCTGATTCATTTAGGAGACCTAGTTTCTATTATTTAGGAGTCATTATTTCAAATTAGGGTATAGATTGCGGGGGGAGATGGAAAAAAGAGTTGTACAAAAACAGAGCTTCTCCTTCGTTTTTCTATGGACCACGGACAGCAAGGGCGCTACATGATTTCTTGATGATATTTTGTGGCTTGTGCTTAGTGATGAGTAACTAAACTTTCCTCTAATTGAGGTACTTAGAAGTTTAATTCCATTTGATTCATGAGACTTATGTTTTGATTGTGTTCTATTATCCGATTATTTATTCAATTGCTGTATTGTAAATTGTTTTATTGTTGTTGGTTTAATCAAATTAATTTGGCCAATTAATTGATTGATTGTACTGCATACTGCTGAATAGAATAATATATCCGTGATTGTTGCTCTATCATGTGGCAAGCTAGCTTTGCGTTAAGTTAGCGGAATTGAATAATTTAGTATGTATGATTTGCGGCATTTCCAATTTCATTGATTAAGACAGGGATCTTTTTGTGATTAATACAGCCACAGGATAATTCTTGTTAGAGGTTTCTTGGAGATTATCTATTGGCTAGGGAATTAGTTATCTAGGCGTTTCCTGAAACTATCGATAAATTAAGAAAAGATTGGTCATTGAATGCATTTCACCTCTTGCTGTAACTCTCTCTATTTGGATGATTGAATTGGATCTTTGGTGTCTGTGATTGAATTACAAAATTAAACTGAAAAGTATCTCGGCTAGTTTTTCATTTAATTGATTTATTCTATTTTAATTTACAACCTGCAATTCACAAATCACTTCAATTCACAAATCACTTCATTTATTTTTATTATAAAACATTTTCACTCTAATCTGTTTTCCCTCTTTGCAAATAAATACACCTACATTAATCCCTGTGGTTCGACCCCGTTCTTGCTATACTACCCAGTATAAGGAACCGGAAATTTTAAATAAAACTTTGACGGGTTGACAACGTATCAAATTTTGGCTCCGTTGTCGGGGATTAGTGTTTGGGTTTATTCATTTGAGTTCTGATTTCTTTTCTAAGTGTGTATGCAGCATTGCTTTCCTACAGGCGGACTTCTGTTTGACCCAGAAATCGAAAAAACTGCAAAACGGCTCAGAAAAAAAGCAAAATTACGTAGGAGACAAGTTCTTGAGGCTATGCAAGACTACTCTGATAGTACCGAAACTTCTCCTACCGTTGAAACGGATTCAGACTCTGAAACTGAAATGGCAACTTTGTGAGACATGCTCGCTCCTCTTGTCTACCAGCAGCCGCTGTGTATTCAATACCAAAATGTTGAGGATGGATTCGAGTTGAAACCTGCATTGATTCAGCTTCTACAGAAATTCCATAGGTTACAGGCGGAAGACCTAAAACTGCATTTGAAGGAGTTTTATATGGCTTGTTCTGGATTTAGACCACGCGGAGTTACTAAAGAGCAAGTTAAATTGCATGAATTTCCATTTTCATTGGAAGCCACCGTGAATGAGTGGTTATACTACCTTCCTTCCGGAACCGTTAACACTTGGACGGAGATGGCAAGGCTATTTTTGGAGCGATTCTTTCCTGCATCTAGAGCCACAAACTTGAGAAGGGAAATTTGCAATGTCAGACAAAAAGACTTCGAGTCTTTGTACGAATATTGGGAAAGATTCAAGAGGCTTTGCGCCAGTTGCCTGCAACATGGTATAATGGATCAATTGCTGATTCAATATTTTTATGAGGGGCTGCTACCACTGGAACGGAGAGTCATCGATGCTGCTAGCGGTGGTGTATTGGTCAGCAAGATGCCCCAGGCTGCCCAAGATCTGATTTCCACCATGGCTGTAAATTTGCAGTAGTTCAGCAGCCGTTCTGAAACTCCTGCACGAGGTATTCATGAGGTAAGGTCTTCTAATCTTGAATCTAAATTGGATAGGTTTAATCAATTGTTGGAAAAGAGTATTATTGGAAGTGCAGTTGCTTCTAACTAAGGGCAACAAGCCCAAGTTTGTGGTATTTGTTGTTTTCAGGGACATCCCACTGATGCATGCCCAACGCTACAAAAGGAATCCAGCAATGAGATGGTTAACACCATGGGAGACTTCAATGCCTAAAATATGATCCTTTATCCAATTCATACAACCTAGGATGGAGGGATCATCTGAATTTAAGATATGGCAATAACCAACAGCAGCAACAGCCCCCACGGATGAATTATGGAGAAGAAATTAATTCTTTGAAGGGCATGATGGCGCAATTGGTGGAATCTCAGTAGAAAAGTGTTGATAAGATTAGTACAATGGAAAACTAAATTAACCAATTAATTTCCTCTTTCAACAAACTTGAAAATAAAGGAAAGTTGCCCTCCCAACCTGATGTGAATCTGAAGCACAACGTCAGTGCGATTACCTTGAGAAGTGGCAAAGAACTCGAAGCACTAGTACTAAAAGCATCAGCCCTATGTGGTTGTGCAACACCAACTGAGACAGAGAAAACAGCCCCCATCGAAGTGCTGATTCAACCCAATCCTAAAAAACCACCATTTCCACATCGATTGGTGAGAAAGAAGAGAGCTACAAATGACACAGAGGTGTTCAAAACTTTGAAAAAGGTAGAAATCAACATTCCATTTCTGACAGCCATCAAACATGTACCTCGATATTGCAAATTTTTGAAAGAGCTCTGTACTGGGATGAACAGAGTTTGGGCCAATGAGAGGGTACCCATGGGTGAGACCATTTCAGCAGTACTTCAAGGTAAATTACCCATAAAAGAACAAGATCCAAGTATGTTCACAATTCCCTGCAAAATAGGCAATGTAGACATAGAACAAGCTATGTGTGATCTCGGTGCTTCTATTAATTTAATGCCTTTGTCTATTTACTCCGCATTGAAATTGGGCCCTTTGAAACAAAATGGTGTAGTTTTGACATTAGCTAATAGGTCTAGTGTTTTTCCTGAAGGTGTATTAGAAAATGTTCTTGTACAGGTAAATGACTTAGTATTCCCTGCAGATTTTTATGTCTTGAATATGGAAGGGGGAACTTCCTCTAACCCGAGAATGATATTGCTATGACGCCCATTCTTGAAAACAGCCCACACTAAGATTGATGTGCATGAGGAGACGTTAACAATTGAATTTGATGGTGCTATGATTAAATTTGATATAAATAGAGTAATTAAACACCCTGTTGATTATGCCTCTGTTTTTGCAATTAATTTCTCTGACACTTACACTAATAGATTTTTGGAGATGTGTAGTGGTGATCCTTTACAGGTTTCTTTGGCTAAAAACCTCACAAACCCGAAATTGGCTGAATGGGAGGAAGAATGGGTAATACCTAAGGAGATGATATATGCCGTTTAAGACCTTGAAGCACTCAAATTTGTAAAGAGTCAAATGCGGTATAAAATAGAAGCTGAATCACATCTTGGTTGTGCTGTAGTTAGAAGAAACAAAATTCTTCCCTCCATTGAAAAACCACCAGAATTTGAGCTTAAACCACTTCATTCACACCGTAAATACGCCTTTTTGGGGCCTGATGACACACTTCCAGTAATCATCTCCAATGAGCTAACAAAAACAAAGGAAGACAGCTTGATCAGAGTACTTCGGGAAAATAAAGAAGCTATGGGATGGATGATTGCAGACATAAAGAGGATTAGTCCTACAATATATATGCACCGAATTCTATTGGGAGATGATTGCAAGCCCAGTAGGCAGCCACAACGGAGATTAAACCCTCCAATGATGGAAGTTGTCAAGAAGGAGATCTTGAAATTATTAGATGCGGATGTAATTTATGCGATCTCAGACAGTAGGTGGGTGAACCCCACTCAAGTCATTCCAAAGAAGACCAAGATCACAGTAGTGGAAAATGAAAAAGGGGATCTGGTTCCAACGAGAGTTCAGAATGGGTGGTGCGTATGCACCGATTACAGGAAATTGAATGCAGCCACACACAAGGATCACTTTCCATTGCCTTCATCAACCAAATGCTGGAGCGTCTTGCTAGTCGAATCCATTATTGCTGTTTGGATGGGTATTCAAGCTTCCACTAGATTCCAGTCACCCCTGAAGATCAAGAAAAGACCACGTTTACATATCTGTTTAGCACCTTTGCGTATAAATGCATGCCATTCAAATTGTGTAACGCGCCAGCTACATTTCAGAGATGTATGGTAAATATTTTCTCCGACTATGTAGAAAATATAATTGAGGTTTTCATGGATGATTTCACTGTGTATGATGACTCTTTTGCTACATGTCTTGATAACTTGAAGAAGGATTTAAAAAGATGCATTGAAACTAATCTTGTTCTAAATTATGAGAAATATCATTTTATGGTTAATCAGGGATTAATTTTAGGATATATAGTTTTAGCTAGAGGAATTGAGGTGGACAAGTTGAAAATTGATGTTATTAGTTCATTACATTACCTCGTGAGTGTGCAGGAAGTTCGATCTTTTCTTGGCCATATAGGATTCTACCGCAAGTTCATCAAGGATTTTGCCAAGATTGCCCACCCACTGAGTTTTCTACTACATAAGGAAGCTGTTTTTGAGTTTAGAGAAGCGTGTCAGCACACTTTCAACTTGCTGAAAGAGAAACTTGTGTCCGCCCCAATAATTAATGATCAGGATTGGAATCTTCCATTTGAGATCATGTGCGACGCTAGTAACTTTGCTGTTGGTGCTGTTTTGGGGCAAAGAATAGGAAGGGATCCACATGTCATCTATTATGTCCAAGACCTTAGATGATGCATAGAAAAATTACACAACTACCGAAAAGGAGCTCTTTGCTATGGTATTTGCATTTGAAAAATTTAGATCCTATTTTCTTCACACCAAAGTGATAGTTTATACCGACCATGCAGCTTTGAAACATTTGATGCACAAGCAAGATGCGAAATCAAGACTGATTCGGTAGGTGTTGTTGCTTCAAGAATCTCAGCTTGAGGTTAGAGCCAAGAAAGGTGCTGAGAACCTTGTTGCTGATGATCTCAGTCGTATTGTAAACCCATCAAAGACTGAAAAGGCTGTTAGCATAGAATTCCCGGACAAACAATTGTTTCAGGTAGACACAACATGGCCATGTCGTAACCCATGGTTTGTAGACTTGGTCAATTTCCTAACGAAGCAGGGATTCCCTAAAAGTTATACTCTAGCACAATTCCATAAGCTCAAAGTGATGCCAAATATTACATTTGGGATGATCCATACCTGTGGAAGATGTGTTCGGATCAGAGTGTATGACGGTGTGTGCCTGAAGATGAAATCGAATCCATTTTGTAATTCAGTCACTCATTGGCTTGTGGTGGTCACTTTGGACCTAAAAGGACAGCAAGAAAGGTGCTTGAGTCTGGATTTTATTGGCCAGACCAGTTCAAAGATGCATATGCCTTTTGCAAAGCATGTGATAGATGCCAGATGACAGGTAACATTGGTCGCCATAATGAAATGCCCCAAAGGCCTATAATGGTTTGTGAGATTTTCGATATTTGGGGCATCAATTTTATGGGACCTTTTCCCTCCTCTTTTTGGTTTTGAATATATTCTTCTTGTTGTTGATTATGTATCAAAATGGATTGAGGTGAAAGCCACGCATACTAACGATGCTAAGGTTGTTGTCGATTTTGTGAAGTCTAATATATTTGTCAGGTTCGGCACACCCAAAGCTGTTATTAGTGATCGTAGGACTCACTTTTGTAATCAGGTTGTAGAAGCTCTGTTCAAAAAGTATGGGGTTACACATCGTACATCCACAGCCTACCACCCGCAGATGAATGGGCAAGCCGAGCTATCCAACAGAGAAATTAAAAGCATTTTGGAAAAAATCGTCAACCCAACTCATAAAGATTGGAGTCTATGCCTGGACGACACACTTTGGGCATACCCAACAGCCTACAAAATGCCATTGGACATGTCCCCATACAGAATCACCTATGGCAAGGCCTATCATTTGCAGTTCAAAATTGAACACCGGGCAATCTGGGCTATAAAAACGTGCAACACCAATTTTGATGATGCTAGGCAGCAGCAACATCTTCAACTTCAGGAGCTTGAAGAAATCCGCAACAACGCTTATCAGAACGCTGCAATTTACAAAGCCCAAACCAAAGCTTTCCATGATAAGTAGCTTACTAAGAAGAGGTTTAAAGTTGGTCAGAAAGTCCTTCTGTTTGATTCCACTCTGAAAGTATTTAGGGGAAAGTTACGTTCTAAGTGGATCGGTCCTTTTGTAGTCGCTCATGTCTATGAAAATGGTGCTGTTGATATCCAGAGTAAGGAAACAGGTAAAATTTTTAAAGTGAACGGCCACCGCCTTAAACCATTTTATAAATGGTTTGAGACACACTTAGTTGAAGTGCATTACCTCAGTACACCCATTTACAACTAAGTGTGGCCACCGTTGAGCTAATGACGTTAAATAAAAGCGCTTCTTGGGAGGCAACCCAAATTTTCATTCTATAGTGTTTTATTTATGTGTGTTTTTCTAATGCATGTTTATGTGTTTTTTTTTTAAGTAGGTGAAAAAGAGAAACAGAAAGCCGCCCTCCTTTGCCTCGATGACAGCTCGGTGAGCTGTGATATGGGCCCCGCAGCAGCAAGTCTTCCTCCTCTGCCTCGATGATAGCTCGGTGAGCTAGCAACATCCTATTCTGCAGCAGCAAGTCGCCTCCTTCGCCTTGATGACAGCTCGGCAAGCCAGCAGCCCACTCCACCAGCAACGAGTCAACTCGCATGTGACTTGCTGAGTCATATCTGCAGGAAAAAAAAAAGGAGACAAAGAAATCGTGTTTTCTAACCTAAAAAGGAAGAAAAGAATTTGAGTATTTAAGACATCCCCTTCTTCTTTTCTACCCATCCCCTGTTCTTCTTCTTCTTCTTCTTCTTCTTCTTCCTCTACTGTTTCTCATACCCTACATCTCCATAACACCCTTCCTCCTCCAATCTCTTCCCTTAATCTCACCTCTCCTTTCGACCTTCTCCCCACCTCGCCCCACTCTTTTCCCAAATTTCTTTCCCTTGACCTAGAAATTTCAAATTGGGATTTTGGTGTATTTGTCTTCACCTGCCTCCAAGAGTTAAAATTGGTGCTAAGAGGAAGCCAATGAACGCTTTTGAGGACATAAAGAGGGAGAGGATCCGTATCTCCAACTAAGTAAGTACCATCTCTTCAGACTTTAATTGCCCCTTTCTCTTGAAGAGTAGGGAGGAGGGAGAGAAATATCTGAGTTTAGTCAATAGCGAGGTTCAATCTTTTGTTTATTTTAATACCATAATGTTGGATAAATTTAGGTTGAAAGCTAAATTCAATACTGCTATAGAAAAGCTTGGATGGAGAGGTCTAATTACTGCTGAATTACCTTCCTTTCCTCAATTGATGCATGAATTTTTCACCAATGTTGCTTACCATGAAAATGCTGTTGATGGTGATCTTATCAAGTTTAGACATAAGGGCACTGAGTTTAATTTATCTGTAGAAGACTTACGTCATTTTTTTGGCTTAACAGTTAACGGTTTGTATGACATTGGGCCTGAGTTTGATGTAAATGAAATGTGGAATTATTTGACTGGAGAGGATGAGTTTAACACTCACAATGCATGGACGGTTTTAATAAGAAATCACTCCTTATTTCTGTTGCACAAATTCATGTGTCCATCAGTGGTAGGAAAAAAAGAGAGTAATAGGGTAGCTACTAATGAATTATTCTTCTTTTGGTGCCTTAGGCACGAACGGCCTCTTAATACTGCAAAACTCATGTTTAACTTCTTAGTAGAGATGCCCAATTTTCCTAGAAAGACATTGGGGCTTGACCATTTAATAACCCGGATTGCTGTTACGAAGCTAAATCTTTTGAACCCCTATTTTGATCCACCTAAGGTTGGTGCATCTATATTCATTCATGCTTATTTGAACAAAGCTAACTTTTGCTCTAAGTCTAGTGAAGTTTTTGATTATGCTAAATGCACCAAAGGCAAGGGTAAGGAAACTATGCAAGAGAAGCGAGAAGGATGGCAAATAGTAGCTGACAAGATTAATGCTTATCATGAGGAAGTGCGCGAGATGAAGCGGATGATGGAGCAAATTTTCTCTTGGGTCTCGCTGCATGATGCGAGTTATCTCGCGATTAAGGGAGTCCCTTCTTCCCTCCTCTTTTTTGTTCCTTACTTGTTGCAAATTGGGACTATTTGCATGTTAAGGGTGGAGGAAGGGAAGAATTAGGAAAATTAAGGGATAATTTTTAATTTCTAGGATAGTTTAATTTTTGCTTTTGTTATATCCTTGTGCTACATAGGAATTGCATGTAGTTTTTGCATAATTTCCTTCATAAATCGGATTCTCAGTTATTTGTCTACAAGCGAATTAGACTTAAATCTGATTTGTGAAATTGTCTTGGTCTAGCCCTTGGAAAATCCTAATTTTTGTCATCATTGCATATAACGAACCAATTGGAAGTAGGAAGAATTAGAAACAAAGCATGTTAGTGGGTTTGTCATAAGGATTGGGGGTTGAGCTTGGTTTGCATATGCTCTACATTTGATTTTGACAGAATTTGATGAAGTTTAATTGACCAATTGCTTTCAAAAAGTTTATTGGTTAATGTGCAGTAAGTGAGTTATTGCCAACTTATGGAGGATGAGATAACTAGTGTCTAGCTTATAATTGATAATGTTGGTTGAATTGTGCTGAGAATGTAAATTTTAGAATTCAATTGTCTCGATTACCCTTGAGTCTTGAATTGGGAGATGGGACCAATTCACCTTAAGCAAGGTATGATAAAAATCATTCCTTGTGTATGGAGAGTGGTTTAAGAGGGAGAGCAAACTTCTCATTGGAGACCATTTTCATTG
Source organism: Euphorbia tirucalli (assembly GCA_039660915.1). Lineage (NCBI taxonomy): Eukaryota > Viridiplantae > Streptophyta > Magnoliopsida > Malpighiales > Euphorbiaceae > Euphorbia > Euphorbia tirucalli. Next base: position 23,583,867 of record CM077632.1, read on the forward strand.
CTCAAAAAAAGTGAAACCTTTCGCATTCCAACACCCATGGGTTTTGAGTTGGGGGATAGGTCCACCTCACCTTAAGCAAAGTTAAAGAAAAAAATGACTTTGTGTATGGAGCGTAACTTATAGGGAGAGTTACCCCTCATTAGAGGCCTTTTCAATACTCGCAAAATTGGGATGTTGACCCTATGCTTAATTTGATAACTATTTTAGTTTGAAGTGCTTTAAATGTGCATAAAAGCTTAAAATCTCTAAATGTCCTTCTAAGTTGGATGATTCACTTGCCTAAAGTTAGTTAATTAAATAATTTGTGGTGGTTTTTCAATTGACTAAGTTTTGTGAAGTTGGGTTAGATATTTTGTTTATGTCGACTTGTTTGATTTTCTAGTTTTTATGGTTAAGCTCATTGGCTTGTGGAGTTTTGAAACTTCCTATGGAATCTTGGTGACTTTAGCTTCCTTAAATGAAAGGTTAAGGATTTACTCGGGTTCAACCATAGTCAATTTTGGGTGAAATTTTCCTTTAGTCCTAGTTTACTTGAGGACAAGCAAAGATCCAAGTATGGGGGAATTTGATAACTCATATTCATATAGGCATTTTTAGGTCCATTATAACTTGTATTCTTAGTTATTTTTGCATTTTTAGTGTTAGTTTTATTATTTACTTGACTAGTTTGTTTGTTTTTCTTTATTTATTCTTATTAGTGTTAATCATCTCTTTTAGGTGCTTAGTAGCAGATTTTGGCTAATTAGGAATGTTGCTAGAAAAGGAGTTGTCAAAGGCTGAATTTCAGCTGGATTTTCGAAAGAGTTGGAGGCTATTTTAGCGTCAGATTTATTTACAAAGTTGTGTGCCTGTCCGTTAGCTTTCCATAGCATCTTGAATCACCCTAATCGGAGCTATATCGGAGAAGTTACCTGAGATTTCCTGAAACATGCTCGGGTCTTGCGGGTCAACCTTTTTCTATTGACTTTTTCTTCTAATTTGGGCTTCCTGATTCCCTTAGGAGAATAGGGATATGGTATATTTTCTTTAGGAAAGTCTTTTTTTTAGAAGGACTCTTTTAGGGAAGGAATTTCAGTTTAAGAGAATTTGGGGGTTTTGGAGCAAACTGTCCTGATTCATTTAGGAGACCTAGTTTCTATTATTTAGGAGTCATTATTTCAAACTAAGGCATAGATTACTGGGGGGGAGGGAAAAACAATAGTTGTACAAAAACAGAGCTTCTCCTTCGTTTTTCGGTGGACCGCGAACAGCAAGGGCTACACGATTTCTTGATGATATTTTATGGCTTATGCTTAGTAACTAAACTTTCCTCTAGTTGAGGTACTTGGAAGTTTAATTCCATTTGATTCATGAGACTTATGTTTTGATTGTGTTCTGTTATCCGAATATTTATTCAATTCATGTACTGTAAATTGTTTTATTGTTGTTGGTTTAATCAAATTAATTTGGCCAGTTAATTAATTGATTGTACTGCATACTACTGAATAGAATAATATATCTGTGATTGTTGTTCTATCGTGTGGCAAGCTAGCTTTGCATTAAGTTAGCGGAATTGAATAATTTAGTCTATATGATTTGTGGCGTTTCTGATTTCATTGATTAAGACAGGGATCTTTTTGTGATTAATGCAGCCATAGGATAATTCTTGTTAGAGGTTTCTTGGAGATTATCTGTTGGCTAGGGAATTAGTTATTCGGGCGTTTCCTGAAACTATCGATAAATTAAGAAAAGATTGGTCATTGAGTGCGTTTTACCTCTGACTGTAACTCTCTCTATTTGGATGATTGAATTGGATTTTTGGTATCTGTGATTGAATTACGGAATTAAACTAAAAAGTATATCGGCTAGTTTTTCATTCTATTGATTTATTCTATTTTAATTTACTGCAAATTCACAAATCACTTCATTTATTTTTATTATAAAACATTTTCACTCTAATCTGTTTTCCCTTTTTGCAAATAAATACACCTACATTAATCCATGTGGTTCGATCCCGTTCTTGCTATACTACCCAGTATAAGGAACCGGAAATTTTAAATAAAACTTTGACGGATTGACAACTTATCACCGATTTAAAATATTACAGGCAAAAAGAAAAATATTTCACTCATATTCTTTATTTTCTTTGTTCAATTTTATAATTTTGATGATTTGCTAATTATTCATTGTGATTTTTGAAAAAATTTCATGTGTTTAATTGTGTGAGAGATTTTTGTGATTATGGTGAGAGTTTACACTATTTGGTGTATTTGTGCAATAGTGTTTCATACGTTTTTCTTATGTGGCATAAGGAAAAAATTAAATAAAACTTTAACGGGTTGACAACCTATCACCGATTTAAAATTTTACTGGAAAAAAGAAAAATATTTCACTCATATTCTTTATTTTCTATGTTCAATTTTATAATTTTGATGATTTGGTAATTATTCATTGTGATTTTTGAAAAAATTTTGTATGTTTAATTGTGTGAGAGATTTTTGTGATTTTGGTGAGAGTTTACACTATTTAGTGTATTTGTGCAATAGTGTTTCATACGTTTTTCTTATGTGGCATAAGGAAAAAATTAAATTCTGGTACATTATATATATCAAAACAACGGCTGTGGCTTAGTGGTAAGAGTGCCTACTCGTTAAGTAGGGGGTCACAAGTCAACTGTTGGTATACCAACGTGTTAACTTTTGATACTAAGAAGATATTATTATTGTTTCAAATAAACATTACCATAATTCTATGATTTATCTCATAATACTAATGAATCACCTTATGATATCAATGTATCAATTTGCAATGAAAAAAATTTTAAAATAATCATTGTGAAATTTAAAGTTGACAGACAAAGGCAGTGGCGAATCCAGGAGTCCAATTTCAAGGGGGGTGAAAACTCCTATAAAAATTTTTGATAAAAAAATTATGTTATGGTAAATTAAATAATACAAAATATATTAAACAAATATTCTTATACATATACCAATAATCATGTTTTTCTAACTGACGAGGATGAGTCATTCATCGACATCGTACGAAAACTCTTGCTAGGTGACAAATACTCTTAGTTGAACTCGGGAGTTGGACCCAAATTTCTTTTAGTTCTACTAATAAACTTATCCATTTTGTTTATTCCTAAAATAGTAACACAATTAAATTATTAACACAATCTCAATTACACAATTCCAAATTATAACACAATCCCATTAAGTTAATTTAATCTAAATTATAAAACAATCCTAAATTCTACATCTATCAATCACAATTCAAACTCTAAAACTAACACAATTAACTCAATTCAATCAAAATATATACAATTTTAATAATTTGAAAATTTAATTAGGATCAAGTAAAAAAATAATCAAACTATTAAACTTAAATTATAAACCCTAAAACCCCAATTTATCAATTTATCAAATTCATAAAAAATAATTAAATCAAATAATAGCAATATCATTAAAAACACATATCATAACAATTTTCAATCAATTTAATTTAATTCATAATTAAAAATAACCATATTCCCAAATTTAATTTAGGGAACAAAACTACATATTACTTAGAAATTAAAACATGGAAAATTAACTAACCTAATTGAAAGAAGAATCACGCAATACAGTAGACGGAAATCGGCGATTGGTAGAGAGAACGGCGGAAACCGGTAAGCAGGGGGCCGGCAGCTTTGGAGAGAAAAAATTGAAGAAGATACAATATAAGGGTGGGTGAGGAGAAGAACTTCTGTGAACAGAGAAGAGAGGAGAAGGTAATATTTAATCTTTTTTTTTTTTTTTTTTTCAAAGGCTAGGCAAAATGGCTAAAAAAATAATGTCATCATCCACCTCTAGTTTTGGACAGGCAAATCAGCCCCCCCAAAACCACAACAGCCGGTTAATGGCCATCGGAAACACCCTTACAAGGGGTGACAATTGCAACAAAAGTTATGACAATGTAAAATTTTACTTGCAGAAAAATCATATATTTCTGAAATATGTTTGCATAACTTGTTTTTGAATGATTTTGTTGATTTTTCATTGTGATTTTTGAAAAGACTTTCATGTTTGAATGTGTAAGAGATTTTTTTGCAGTTTTGGTGAGAGAGTTCCGCAATATTCTTAAGTGTTTTTTGCTTTTGTTTTTTTATATGATTTAAAATGAATTAAATTCTTTATATATATATATATATATATATATATATATATATATATATATATATTCTCATTCTTAATTAAAAATGTAGTATTTGGTCTCAATAAGACTCAAACCCAGAAGATACTTAGGTAACTAGATAGATACTTAGTGTGAGTCATTTTCTTTCCAATTGATAACAACTTGTTTTTCGAATTATTTTTTTCTTTTTTTTTTGTTACATTTTGTAATTATTGATGATTCAAAATTCAATTGATGTTTGAAACCTATATATAGATAGACAAAGTGAGAATGTGGTTTGATGGTTTAGGCCAAATTAGTATTGAAAATAAACAAAGCAAAGGCTAATGACATAATACTTTTATGGCAAAACACATTATGAGGCCTCTGAACTTTTATAAAATTTGCAATTGGCCCCCTGATTAATTTTTTGAACACATTAGCTACATGATTTTTTTGTTTTAATGGTATTAGCCCCAAAATCGACACTTTTTTCTCCCGTGGGCTATAGTATCCATTCACTGGTATGTAACATAATTTTCGCAGACACGTGAGATTAAATCGGAGGTATAATTTATATTCGTAGCTATCATAAAACTACATAGGAAAACTACATAGGAAGTATGATTCTGATTTCTTCAATCAACTCTAAAGTCTTCTATTTTTCTCAAACATTGTGTCACGTGTTAGTGAACAGATACCGTAACCCACAAGAGAAAAAAATATCGAGTTTGGAGCTAATACTATTAAAACAAAAAGATCATGTACCCAATGTGTTCAAAAAATTGATCAGGGTACTAATTACAAATTCCATAAAAGTTCAGGAGCCTCGGAATGTTATTTGCCTACTTTTATTTCAGAGAGATTCAAATGCATGATGGATATAAATTAGTACATGAATATCGGTAATCAGTTTGTATGTATGATCATTTAATTATAATTAATTAACTATGTATAAATTAATAGTCCATGTATTGTTATTAATTCATTAGTCTATTATTTCGATTAATCATCTATTAATGAGTTTTAGTACTGATTACTATCTAATGACACTTTTTGTGCTGTATTTTTGTTTATAATTTTCAAACTCTTATGAGATTTTTATACATTGCATTTTATATGTTTAAAATTTTAATGGAACTTTTTTCTTTTTTTATATTTTTCCATTGTTGAAACTTGTATGAATTTTATGTTATACACATTTTGCCTTTATTTTAAGGTACCTTATTGTAAATTTTAGTTTTTTTTTTTTTGCTTGATTTTTATTTATTTAAAACTCGTCTGAAAATGTTGTTATAATATTTTGAAAAATAAAAGGGGAAAAAAAAAAAAGAAAGAAAAGAAAAAAGAAAAAACAAAGCTAAAATGCCTATTACGAGCTATATGCACAGGTTAGAGTTTTGGCGTGGTAGCATACTCGTGGCGTCGTGTCAACATTTTACTTTGCATTGATCACGTGAGTACGAATAATTTCACCTTTCAATGGGCACATTAGAGAAACAAATGGAGTGCTAAAACACCACACCCATCCCATCCGGAGACATGGCAGATGGAGCGCAACCCTAACACTTACTATACCTTAACATTATCCCACACCTCCCTTAGAACTTATTATTGCACAGCCAATCGCCGTCATGCCATGCCACCCATATTACAAAACAACGAAACCGTGACATACATCTAGTTATACATGAGTTTGAGCTTACCACGATATAATGGAAGTTATTTTATTTTATTTCAATTTTACAATTTTTTGTACTATATTATAAATTTCAAGTTTTGTAGATTTTTCGATCTTAAAAAAGGATATTACTATTACTATTTGTATCAGTTTTAAATTTTATTACTGCTTAAATTTTATTTGCTTTGACTCATATATTTATTATTTGTGATATACTAGTTATAAAAACATAAAAATATATGGGATTCACCGGAAGGATTTAAACTATACTTTTAATGTTAGTGTGCTATATATATAACTACGGATCTAAGTTATACTTCGATTCAGTCACATATATTCTTACAAATCATTTCACATGTCAATGAATATTGACTACATTTCACGTGAAATGGATGCGTTCAATATATATAGGGCGAGCAAGTACTATTAAAACAAAACAAACAAACAAAATCATATGGTTGATAAGTTAAAAAAAAATTAATTTAGATACCAATTAAAAAAATTCACGGAATTTTTAAAAAGCTCAAGATATTTTTTTTAAATTTGTTCCTAATAATAATTGTTCAAAAAAAAATTAAAAAAAAAAATTGAACAAAAATTGGACATACGGCAGCTTATTGATTGATACTTGACAGAAGAGTGTATTGGTGCTGTTTGTTTTTTATTCAATGTTAACGAATACAGACGAAAAAAAAAAAAATTAATGAGGGAACGACAATTTCATAATTATCTTTTGCTTATGTCAGCCTCGATCAGAATTAGTATTTCATTCAAAGATACCTTGAATAGTGGTGGCCTTTACGTTTTTTTTTTTGTTTTTTTCTTTTTGGATAAAGTGGCCTTTACGTTTAAAGTAAGACAATTAAATGAAAACAGTTTGATGAATGTTGAACCGATTAAAATTAAATACATTATAATATTACAAATATATTTTGTCAAGTCAATAAAAATTATCCAAATATATTATTTTCATTGATGTGATCATCCCAGTACTCATATAATTATTCAAAAGTATCAGCTTTTTTTATTAAAAAAAAATTTAGACCATGCTGAATCACACAAGATCTCCATCAATTTGGTCCATCTATAAACCTTTTTTTTTTTATAATGATTTACAGGGGTGTATTGAATTAAGACTTTTAATGACTTTTACATACTTTTAAAATCCAGAGGTATTCAATTAAGACTTTTTAGCAGTCTTTAAAAGTCATCAGGTATTCAATTATGACTTTTTAAGAGTCTTTAAAAGTCATCAGATATTCATTTACGACTTTTTAAGAGTCTTTAAAAGTCATCAGGTATTCAATTATGACTTTTTAAGAGTTTTTAAAAGTCATCCTGTATTCAAAAAGTCATTGACAATTGATGAGAATGACTTTTATAGACTTTTTATACAAAATATAGCACAAAATCCTTAGAAAAAAGTCTTGCATCTATACGCAAGACTTTTTATTTATCATTTATCGTGAAATCCATAATCACCTGCCCTTTCTATATCTAGAAACGATCGATCTCCACCCTCTCCGACCTCCATAATCACCCGCCTTTTTTCATTACCCTCTCCGACTAGGGGTGAGGAAAATACGGTTCGGTTCAAAAATCAAACCGAACCGAAAACCAAAGTACAAGAAAAATAGAAACCAAAACCAAACCAAAATTCATATGATTTGGACAAAACCGAACCAAACCACTTCGGTTCGGTTACGGTTTGGTTCGGTTAAAACCAAATCAACAAAAATTTCAATTTTTTAATTTTTATTACCATTATTTTTTTATAAATTACATGTAAAGTATTGCTTAAATAGGATTTATATTACATGTATATTACTAAAGTCTCATAAATACAAACTATATAATAATACAAATATATAATATGCCAAATAAAATTTATTTATATATATATACATATTTTTAAAAAATATTTTTTCATATTATGGTTTGGTTCGGTTCAGTTTCGGTTTTTTTAATAAAAGCCAAAAACCAAATTATTATATTTTATAAAACCAAAACCAAACCAAATAAATTTGGTACGGTACGGTTCGGTTTTTCAACCTCGGTTCGGTTCTGTTTTTGGTTCGCGGTTTGGTTTTGCTCACCCCTATCTCCGACCTCCATAATCACCTGCCCTTTTTCATTCTGCAACAAGCACGAAGACAATTTTTAGCTCCATTTTGAGGTGTTCGCTATCATTTACATGATTTTAATGGCAAAGATCGACACCCTGAACATGCAAATGAGTTATTTAATATTCGTCATACTTATCTGAGAAATACAGTTCAGAGGTTATTTGGTATTTTCAAATCAAGATTTATCATCTTTAAGATAGCTCCACCGTTTCAGTTTGACACACAAATAGAGCTAGTCTTGGCTTGTGCAGGATTGCATAATTTTCTTAGAAAGGAGAGTCGATCAGATGAGTTTCTAATTGAACAAAATAATGAAACTAATTCATCTACACCAATGTCAATTAATGAAGAAGAAGACTTTGAACAATTTGTTGGAACACAAGAGCAACAAATAAATTATGTTAATGAATAGAGAGCTAGTATTGTTACTAACATGTATAATAATATTGAACATATGAATGATGATAAATATTAGAAATTTTATAGCCAAATTACAATTTTTTAATTAATATTACTACTCAATTTTTATGTTACTATTTCATATTTTATGTTTGGCGATTGTTGTAGTCATTTATGTAGTGTATTATCATTGCACACATGGAAATTATTTGTATTTTCTAATAAGTCTACAAAAGTATTGAAAAATCTTTAAAAGTCTATAAAAGTCTTTAAAAGTCTATAAAAGTTTATGAAATAAACTTTTTAAAAAATCATCAATACTTTTAAAAATTCTCTGCAAGATATTAAAAGTTACTGAAAGTCATTAAAGTCTATAAAAGTCATTCACTTAAAAAAAGTCCATAAAAGTCTTAATCGAATACCAACCCCTTAATTTGTCCTCTAAAATTTTCTCCTAAGATGTATATTTAATTTCTCCTATGGTATACCAATACTGCCCCAATCACATTTTGGAATATCAATTACTATTTTACATATTGTAGTACCTCAATTTCTAGGTGACCTCCCATTGTGGTGTTTTTTATCTGAGACTCCAGTTGAGCATGCCACGTTAGCTTGTTAATCAATGTGAAACTAAATTGTGGGCCCCACCATATATGAATTCTCAATTCTACCCTCAATTGAAATTGAAATTTCATCGCTTCTCTCCTTTTTTTCCCTCTTCCTCCCCATGTCTAATCGTTTCTCTCTCTTCCTCAATCACTCTCTCTCCTCACTCACTTGCTTCGTCTCTCTCTCCCTCACTCTTATTCGATCTGATTTTCTCTCTTTTTTCCCCAAAATTTCTGTGGGAAACCTAAAAATCGTGCTTCATTGGTGAATCACTGATATGTAGGAAATCGTCACGAGAAAAATTAAATGCGAGGCGGAATACCGATTAAAATTTTCCTCGATTCCAAAGCCCAAGATACATGTAGATTAATAGAATGAAATCAAGAACGGAGAAAAATAAATTTTCTCACCTTAACTGTCTCCTTTAGAGACTACTGTAGAAACCCAAACGCGTTTCCTCCACAATCTAGTACACGAACGACTCTCGAACGGGACTTGTGCTAGTGAACGGATTGAACGAAAACCAAAAGAAAGTCCAAGAGGGGGCTGCTGTAATTTTCTTATTGTGGCTGAAAATTCTCTACAAAGGTTAGGGAGAATTAGGTTAAGGCTTCCTATATATACTCCTTTAGTATATATACTCCTTAGCCTACTAGGATTTTAATTAAAACTATAAATTATTTAATTTGATTTAATTGATTTATCTTATATCATTAGGATTAAATAAAATCATGTTATAAAATCCTAATTGATACAATTAAATACAATTTCATTAAATTAAAATAACCAAAAGTTAAATTAAAGTCACCTTAATAAATACAACATTTATATTTTTTATTTCCATAAAGGAAATATTATTTTATTTAGTTAATTATTTACTACATGTAATTAATTAATCAAATAAAATAAATTTCTCCCTTTATAATTGAATAATTATGACATAACCTAATGTCAATCACTCAATTAATTTGATTTCCGTTCCAATTCCGATTTGTCAACGTTCAGTCGTTCTATATGTACAATCCTGTGGGTCCGTCTTTATGTTAGCAGTGGGTCCAAGGCCCATAGACTCTAAATGGGTTCTAGCAAACCGTTACAGCCCTCAATTAAGACGGAGACTTGCAGTCTAATGCGAAACATAACCCGGTAGTGATCTTGTATATCTATTTCCAACTGACATCGATATATAAGCAAGAGGCATGGCCCTGTCATCCTCTTATATGCTTATTTATCTCTTGATACCAAGTGGACTAAACCTAACGAATAAGTATCCCAACTTATTCGGGTATGGCCATACACTTGTCAGTCCCACTCATCAAGTGGCCAGTGATGTCATCTCAGGGGACGCTGAGCGGCAATTCCATCAACTTCACTATCAACATCAACATGTTCACTGGCCCATCCAACATACCCATATTTGGCACCCTGTTACAGGCCCATTAGGCATATGTCAAAGTGTATGAGATCCCATGTTATGTTGCAATGAACATCAGGTCTAAGGATAATAATAAGACCTACCCGAGAAAACACCTATGACGATCAAACCATGTGGTGTTCTCGTGGCGGATCGATCCAGTACCATGCAACCCAACATGTACCCATATCATTGACTGACAGTCCATGTCCAATGGCTAGTGAGATGCCGCCATCCAGTCAAGGATATGCTAGTCTTTGGTTCTATTCATTCCCATTATTAGAACTGACTAGAGATATCTTTATGATTATAACTTTAACTCTACTAAAAGGTCTCATAATCCAATGGACTACATTGGTTCACTTTAGTATGGTTATAATCATTGGATACTCTTTTTACAAATAGCACAAGATATGAATAAATAGATTTATGCCTATATTTCAACACAAAATGTATAATACAAAATATCCAAATATAAAGTATAATACAATACAAGAACTAATGCCATTTGGACTAGGGCACACTAGCACGATAGAGCACTTACCATTGCGATTTTGCGATTTCTACTAATAGAGCATTTACCTGTTGGATGAAATCTGAGAAAAAGGACTGTAATTTCTGGATAAAATCTGCTGGATATATCGGTTGAGATGAGTGCGATGCTCGATTGGTTCGGGTTTAACGGACGACTTTGAACTTGGAAATGGATGGATTAGGCTGTAATCTTCTACATTCATATAAAGTGAATTGCTTCTCCTCTCAATGTTGTGATTATGATATCTGTGCTCTTGCACTCCAGTACCAACTAGTATGGTTCTTGTAAATGATAAAGAATCTTATAAACTCTTATGCAACTTTGCTGTTGATTTGGGGTCTAATTCACTCTCAATTGTTATGGAGATGTACCTTACGCTTCTTGCTTCTTCGCTCTTAATTTTGTTGCACATTTGCTGTCATTTTCATTCCAACCATTCTGTCAATGAAGGCATCTAAAGTTAAGCCATAGAAAAAATGGTAGTTGGTATACCAAACTGTGATTAGGGCGATAGTTGGTATACCATAGGTGAAATTAAGCCCATTTGATGACAAAAAGCGTCATGTTTTTTTCATCTCTATGCTAATAATAAGAATCATTTTTTGAATGATTTTGTCGCATAATATATTAACTTTTGTAAGTGGATTCTGAAAGATTGTGCATTATGTTCTAAAATTATTTTAGGAGGCAATGTGCAAATGAATTGGTTATGTAGCACCAACTCTGCACACACAACAATGTGCTCTGTAGCTTATTGACAGAAAACCATATATATTACTGTTTGTATATAAGGATACAACATATACAATGTTGAATATCAGCTGTAGTTTTATGAAGTAATAAAAGAATACAGATGGGACAATGAATGAAAACAAAACCAAAGAAGTAAAAGAAAATAGCCAAAATTCAAGCATGGACTAACAGCACGACAAGCCAACAAATTGGATTTTGAAAGGGAAGATGACAAAATGATGATAAATACAAAGTTATAAATTGTACACAAAATTACAAACTATACTTGTTAGTTTTATCCTTTCTCATCTACTGAACTACTAATAATGAAATATAAACAAGAGAAATAATTTTGTTGTTCAACAGTTTAAGCAAAATTCCACCATATTTCTACTATATTGTCTTATTTCATCTCCACTGCCTTCTTGGTGCATTGAAAGTAGCACTTCTTGTAGTTGGCTTCCTAGCAACATTAGGGACAGCATTCATGTCATTTTGGACATGACTTTGCGGAATTCCTTGAGTTGGAAAAGCATTTGGGACTTGGCTTTGAGTTGCCTGACTTGGCTGACTGGGGCCAACACTAGTGACATTGCTTCCTTGACTGCTGAATGTAGTTTAAGTGGGTTGACTTGGCACATAAAACAAAAGTCAAGATAATTGCTGTGAGCACTGAGTAGTTCCCTATTCAAATCGTGTAACATAAAACAAAAGTCAAGATAATTGCTGTGAGCACGGGTTTTTTCCCGGTCTCGATGATGAGAATTCCCTAATTACCTGTGGACCGGACGAGCTCGAACGGGACTTGAAAGCGACCGGAGTGCCGCCTGGGGAATCTCAAATGACCCAAAAAAACCTAGTTATCCGCAATCTGAACCCCCGGAAAGGTCTTCCGAGAGGTCTCTAGGGTTTAGGGTGCATGCCTGAGGTTTCGCCTTTTCGCTCCAGCCTTCGCTAGAGCTGGGCAGCTCTAGTTCCTTGAACCAGAGCTGGCCAGCTCGAGTGGGAAAGTCAGGCAACCTGTCTTATAGAGAGGAGGTATGGGCGGAAGCGGATTTTCAGACGGCGAATTAATTGAGAAATGAAAGAGGAGAGAGAGGCAGATAAAAGGAAGAAAAAAAGAGAGTGAGGGGAAGGACTTTTGGGGAGACTTTCAGTTCTCAGAGAAAAAAAAACACAGAAAGAAAAACAGAGAAAAAGAAAAAAAAAAAAGAGAAAGCAGAAGCAGAGAAAGAAGGAAGAAGAAGAGAAACCGGGAGAGCAAAAAAAAACCCCATAAACTCCCTCATTCAACCCTAAAATCAATCTTCAAACATTAACAACATAACCAACAACCTCTACTCATCACTTTGGATCGTTACGGGATTCGGCTGGTTGAGTTCCCAGGAGGCATTCCAAGCTTTCAATCCGTTCTTTGGACGTTTAAAGTATTCAAACAACATCCAGGTAACTCTGAGAAACCCTAAAACTTGTCTGCATTTGATTATTTGATTTTCTGTGCGTTTTTGTCATTTTTGCCGAAATCCGGAAAATGGTCTGCCCACCATAGCCGTACGGCTGTGTTCGACCGGCTATATTTCTGATGAACAGAGCCGATCGACCCTGCCCGTTTTCCATTTTGATTTTTTCTGTTGGGGTCACTTTCGGCCTAGAATCATCTGTATGTATTTGTATTTTTTATTTTTCTGGTTATTGCATACTCGAATATCAGGGTTTTCAGTATTTTCCGGGTTTATTTTATGAGTTTCAGGGTCGTTTCATCCGAATCTAGTCCATGGTCTAGTATTTGCGGACTCCCAAATCTTACAAAATTCCCGGAAAATATTGGAAATAACTAAAGCAATATTTTTATAAATGTTTTTTGTGTGTTTATTACCTTTTAGACCATAGATGGTTTGTATATTTAGGAACCCACACAAACGGGACCCCGAGTTCCAGGATAACCGACCCACAAAAATGGAAATTGCATGAAACCGAGCCAAATGGCTTTCCAAAATTGATATTCCAGCACAAAAATTACAGGGCGTTTCAAAACCGATTTCCAGGTCTAACCGGTCCAACCGATCGAATCGAACCGGTACCCCCTAAATGCATGCTCCCTTATCCTAAAATCCCCATTCTGTCCTGATTTGAGTCCTATTTGCGTTACTGTGCTAACTTGTCTTTTTTGCAGCATTTATTTCTTATTTTTGTTGTATTTAATAAATTAATTCGTGTACTTAAGCGGTTGTATTATTTTTAGATCCTCGTGTACTCTAGGCGATTGTAAAAGTGAGGACGAGAGTTTTATATTTTATTCAATTTGGTTGTATAATCAGCCTCTATTATACTTTTGTATATTTATGTGAATGGTTTAATTTTCTGCAATTTATTTTATGCATTTCTGCTTTAGCATCGGCTTAATAAAAATAAACAAATTGGGGTTAGAAAAGATAATAAATTAAATAAATATGGTTTTATAAATAATAAACGAATACAAGCTTGAGGTTAAGTAGGTAAGTTGCCCGAACCCTAAATCTCTGGATTAGGTACAACAGTCTGCGCTCGGTAGGGAGCTGTACCAGAATTTCCCAGATGAGGTGATCAGGGTGGCGACTCTGTCACTGATCTCGGGATTTAGGTTTCGAGGTCTTTAAGTAATAAAACGGGAAAATATTTTCTACAAAAGAATTTACAAATTAAATCAATAGTTTTCCCAAAGCAAGATAAACAAAACCCGTTTTCCAAAAATCTCACACTCAAAACAAATTTAATTTTCTTTCTTCGGTTTTCTAAAAACCCCCGGCCCGCTTCGCCGCACTTAATTAACTTTCTTTCGAAAATGTCGTCTGCTCACAGTGGTGACTCTATTGAGGATTTAGGTTTCAAGGTCTTTAAGTAATAAAACGGGAAAATATTTTTTACAAAGGAATTTACAAATTAAATCAATAGTTTTCCCAAAACAAGATAAACAAAACCCGTTTTCCAAAAATCTCACACCCAAAACAAATTTAATTTTCTTTTTTCGGTTTTCTAAAAACCCCCGGCCCGCTTCGCCGCGCTTAATTAACTTTCTTTCGAAAAGGTCGTCCGCTCACAATTGCTATGTATTCATAATATGCCTAATTCAAAAACAATAGAATGCCATTTACTAGCAAAATAACTGCCAATTAAATTCAACTACCAATTTCCCACAATTATATACCAATGTAACAGTAGGACAACTACCAAAAAGTGAATTATATCAAATTCAACTCCCAAACCATAGCAATTTGAACTCCCAATTTATATCAAATTCAACTCCCAATCCATAGCAATTTCAACTCCTAATTTATATCAAATTCAACTCACAACTTAGTTACAATAAACTAAAAGATAAGAACTAACCATTTTCTATTATCTATGAAGAAAAATTGAAATACTTACATCTATCATCCATCTCAGTGTTTATTCTCCTGCCCCTGCTCCTCTGGTGTTGCTTCCCATGCCTGCCCCTGCTCCTCAGGCATTGCTTCCCCTTCCTACCCCTGCTCCTCTAGCATTACTTCCCCTTTCTATCCCTCCTCCTCTATCATGATTACCTCTTCCTGCATATACTCCCCTAGCACTATTTCCCCAGCCTATTCCTGTTGTCCTTGCACTTTGACTTGAATATTCATTTCCTTCTGAATCAGCTGTCCTCCTTCTCTTCACCTACATAAAGAAAGTAATTGCAGTAAATATCTAATTGTCATTCCCACTAATAATTACAAAATTTGTAGTTAAATAACTACTTACATTTGGTGTAATGGATCTTAGTGGTTCTGTGCACCTTCTTTTGTTGTGGTCTTTGCTACCACAATTACTGCAAGTTATATTGACTAGTCCCCTCTTGCTTAACTTCCCTTTCCGGTTGGATTCTTCTAGTTCTTCAAGCTCCTTTCTCTTGGACTTCTTCTTCCTTCCTCTTTTAGCTTTTACTTATGATGGAGGCATAATTGGCACAACCTCTTCAGGATTGGGCCACTGATCACTCCCATTTGTTAGTTCAATAAAGAAAGCATACACCTTTCGATATGTCTCCATTGAAGGATTGGGCTACTGATCACTCCCGTTTGTTGGTTCAATAAAGAAAGCATTGGGCTATTGATCACTCCCATTTATTGGTTCAATAAAGAAAGCATACACCTTTCGATATGTCTCCATTGAAGGATTAGACTACTGATCACTCCCGTTTGCTGGTTCAATAAAGAAATCATACACCTTTTGATATGTCTCCACTGAATAACATTCAGCTAAGTAGTTAGCTGGATTGTCGTTGTTGCTAATAATGGAAGCAATTCTATGGTTGCACGGTATGCCTGTCAGTTGCCATCTTCTACAAGTGCATCTTTTGGCATCCATATCAGCTATAAACTGATCACCAAACCCTACCACTTGCACTCTTGGACCTTTAGAATATGTTGGCTCAAAATTGAAAGACAACTCTCTATTCTTCCATAGCTTATTCATCATCTTTGGGCACCACTTAGCATCACTGTTCTTCAACATATAGTACTTCTTCTTCATTCTTTTCATTAACTTCACTTTAATCAACTCATTCATTGTGATTACCCCTCACACATATTATTGAGAAGCATATCACATTTTGAGATGTCAAAAAACCGAGCCCTAGACCACTGCTCATAAGGTCTTTCCCCTAATCATTTTCTTGCTTCAGGACATTTGTCTTTAATCTTCTTAAGACACTCATCTAATTTGGCTTTATACAGTGCCCTTACTGCATTCCATAATATGTCCTTCAACTCCTTCCCCGCTCCTTCCCCTTGAATAAAGTTCTAAAATTTGTGTACATGTGTAGTACACAAAATCTGTGTTCTTCTGATGGGAATAAGGTCTCCACTGCATTTATCAGTCCCTAATATGCAAACACATAAATCCACAAATGCAACCATGTGGCACTAGATAATTAATGATATATACCCTAATATTGAGATTCATTTCTTGTGTACCACTGTGCATATACATGCTATTGTGCAAATTAAGTGATAATATAATGTCTTTTTTAATGCAATACAAGTTTATAGTTCAATGTACTAATTATAAGTTAAAAATAATGCACTTTAATCATTAAGTATTAGAACAATGTACCTTTTGTCTATCTGACATAAAACTCTAATGTTTGTTGCTATCAATCCCCAAATCTTCTGCTAGAAGCTACAAGAACCGAGTCCATATCTCTGTGCTTTTTGTTTCAACCATTCCCCATGCAATTGGAAAAATGTAGTCATTTGGGTCTATGCCAACAGCAGATAATAGTTGCCCTCCATAAAAGCCTTTAAGCCAGCAACCATCTAATCCAATGAAAGGTCTGCAGCCTGCTTTGAATGCTGATTTTAAAGCATTTAGGCAGACATACAGCCCAACAAACCTTCCATCTTTGAATCTACCTGTAACAGTGCTACCTGGATTTGATCTCAGCAACTCAACTCTATCCCTACAAATACATAGAATAAAATTAATTAAAATACAGTACAATGCAATTCAGTAAAATAGTACAATGCAATTAAATTAAACACAGTAATATAATTAAGTAAACCTTTATAATGCAATTAAAGGTACCTTTATAATGCAATTAAAGGTAAATGTATAACAAGTATACCTATAAATGTTTGCATATTGTGTTCTTTCATCCCCGTTAATCTTTTCAAGTGCTAAACACTTAGCACGATATGCCTTCATTCTCCCAATCTTCAGCTCTTTTTGCCTACTGATATCTTCAATTAAAGCACTTATCTTCCAGTCAGGATCACTCTTGAAAGCCTCCAAATATCTTTTTGCAATCCACTTGCATGTCATATGGAAGTTCCGGTGCACCTTCGAACATAAGTGTTGGAAATGGCCACTCTTCACTTGCATTGTTACATTGTTTTCATCATAATGATCTTGTCTTGAAGCATAACACCTCCATGGACTTTTTCCCCCATCATCTTGTTTTAATTTGCATACTGCTGCAACCTTTTTTGGTGTATCGGTTGGAAACCAAATCTGAAATCTGTTATTGATGCCATGGTTTCTGTAGGTTTCTTTAAACTCCTCTATATTATTGAATAGCATACCAATTCTAAACTAAGGGTCTTCTAAATCCCTTTGTGCATTGAACTCAGGAAATCTAACCCTTGGTTCATTCTCTGAATCTGAGCTTGAATTTGTGTGAAGAGCATCAGAATATTCATATTCAGATGAACCTTCCTGTACCTCAAATCTCATACCGGTTTCATAACCAGTATTCCTTATGTTTTCACTAGGTCTCTGTCTGGTTCCTGGCTTCGATGTCCTAGCTTCAGCAATTCTACTCATTAAATCTTTGTCACCATCTTCAAAAACATAATCAAGATCATGAAAATCCTCTTCATCCAATTGATGATCACCTTCAACATTCTAATTATTAGCAGTCTCATTTTCTACATTATTGTTATCCAAATTGCTATCACTGATGTTGTTACTACAACCACCAACCTCAAGATCCTCATTAACATCTTCATAAGCACTAAAGTCACCCATATATGGATTATTATCGAATGACAGCCCAATTTCTTTATTAACAGCATAATAGTTATTAACTGTTGAGAAAAATGCATCTACACCATCAGTTGCAGGATTATCTATAAAATCAGCTTCAACTCCTCTATTAGAACAAACATTTACATCACTGTGTACTTTTGCATCACCAACATCAAGATTCAGCCTTAAGCTACTCCTTATCTCCCTTGTGTTATATTCAGCAAATTTGATTCCTCTTGTCCGCCCAACATTTAATTTCCTTTTATTCTTCCTATCAGTCGCTATAACTAGTGGATTTTCCTCTACAATTTCTTCAATTACAACACTGCTATGCCATGTAGGTTCTAGTTCATGCAATACATCATTTAGTACTTCTGGATCTATAACCTTAACATAAAGATCAATTTCTTCAGAATCAACCCCAACCAAAGCCATCCTATAGATATCTCTATCATTGCCTAAGTAATTTAAAGATCCTTGAATTGGCTTATCGCAGGGTTTCCACATATATTGTACATTTCTACTAATCTCTAAAGTTTCCTGAACCAATCTGTCAATTGTACATAAAGCCAACCCTTCATCCCAATTACAACCTTCCCATAGTACATATCACCGTCTATATAACTGTCCCCTTTAAATTTCCCATCATACCGAATAATAATATCAAAGTAGCCTTTTTCCAGATCTACATTTATTGACAATAATAGCACTCAATATTTAATTCCTATACACAAAACAAAGATTGGCACGAATCAAGTCACTAATCAAGAAAGATTAATACAAATCTAATTAGATTAAACAAAAAAGATTAATACAAATCAACAAAGACAATAATCAAGAAATATCACAATCCGCAATGACACATTTTCTAATTTAATAATCCAATCAATTACAATTGCAAAAATGCTATGCCAACAACAATGACCCCCTTTTTTGTATATTACAATGTAAAACTATACTTTATTCTATTTGGCTAGGTATTACAGACAACATATCATGTGGCATAAACCAAATCCCAATTAATAACAACAACAATGACATCAACATATTTAATTCAGTTCACTATCCAACAACCTCTTAAAATTATAATAATTGCAAAAATAAAGAACAAACAAAGTGAACTCAGTCTTAGATGGGCCATAAGCCATCCCAGTCATTGATCAGAGTTGCTTGTGGTCCAAAGCTCCAAAAGGTATCCACTTTTCAACCGGATCCACTGCATTCACAAACCCAATATATTCCATCACTGTTAGATCAATTATTATATACATAAAAACCAAAACTTTTAGGCATTTTTTTTCTACTATTTATGCAGCGACACAGAGTAAGAAAAACCACATAAAGGCAATAATAGAGAGTGAGAGAAAGAACGAAGTTCATAGAGAGAATATGAAAGCAACAACAGAGATAAAAATCGCAAAGCCTCCATTTATCCGTTCAAATTTCGTGCTTGAAGAACAAGAGCACAATCAGTGCTCTATCGGTGATTCACCAAGGAAGCATGATTCTTAGGGTTTGCCAAAGAATTTTTCAGAAAAAGGAGAGAAAATCAAATAGAATATGAGTGAGAGAGAGAGAGAGAGACGATGCAGGTGAGTGAGGAGAGAGAATGATTGAGTAAGAGAGAGAAATGATCAGATATGGGGAAGAGGGAAACAAAAAGGAGGGAAGCGATGAAATTTCAATTTCAATTGAGGGCAGAATTAGGAATTCATATATGCTGAGGCCTACAGTTTAGTTTCATATTGGTCAACAAGCTGACGTAGCGTGCTCAACTGGGAGTCTCAAGTAAAAAAAACCACAATAGGAGGTCACTTAAAAGTTGGAGTACTACAGTGTATAAAATGGTAGTTGGTATACCAAACTGTGATTAGGGTGATAGTTGGTCTGCCATAGGTGAAATTAAGCCTAAAAAGTGTTAAGTACAAATTTGACAATTCAACTTGTAATTTGTCAAATTAATCTCAAATAATGATATTTGTTATTAACTTATTTTTAATAATTAATTTTCATATATGAAAATTTCAATTATATTAATTTTTTTTAGCAAATTATCGTTTTAAGTTAAATTGAGTAATCGAATTGAGATTTTATAAATATAGGATCAAAATCTTTTTCATATTATAGTTACAATATAATATTTGAGAAAACAGTTGCAAAATAGACCAATTACACACAGTACTTTTCTTTTTTCCAAAAGGAAAGGCCAACCTCTGGATGTCTCTAAATAATGTATATAAATTGGAGCATGTGATCGGGTACATTGTACATTCATATTATTATTATTATTATTAGAAAATGAGTAAAAAAAAAAAAAATTGGTGTACTATAGATTTTATTTTATTTTAACCCGATCTACAAATATACGAAAATAAATAATAAAATCAACGTGTCTTTAAATTTATTTTCACACATTTACAAAGAAAAGAATAAGCTATTTTCTGTTGTCATAAAAAGCATGTAGTTTAACCATTAGAGAAAAAAGAATTTAACCAATTATATTGTTTTACACGTATTTAAATTAATGTATCAATTTAGTAAAACTTAACAATTTAATAAGCAAAGCAAAAAAATTAACATGCAATATCAATAAAATCAATATCTCAGTGAAAACAATTTAAACATAAAAATTTTCCTTTTATATATAAAAAAAAAAAAGCTTAAAATATTTTGGGTTCTTCCAATTTATATCAAAAATTCACCTAGCGTCCCTTCAATTTGTATCAAAAAACCGTCTATTCCCTCCAACTTATCTAATATGTAATACACGTTGGAAAGACGCAAAATACATTAAGATCATATATATATATATATATATTACATTTCTAACCAGGATTTTTTTATGAATATTCTCTAAATTATTATTATTGTTATTATTATTATTATTATATAAAGGAAAATAGAAAAGAAGGAAAGTCTGACAAATATGTCAACGACTAGTGATAGTTAAATAATGATCCGTGCTGAAATTTGCCTCCGTGGTATTATTTTGCTGAAATTTGCCTTCTTCATTTCATTCTTTTGCTGCCAATAGAATACAGCAGCAAGGGGGGAAAAAAACAAATGGAGGGAGAAATGAAAGAAAATCTGTTAGAGAGGAGAGATGAAGAAGAGGAAGAAGAGGAAGTGAGGTTGATGGAGAAAGTATGGAGTGAAATGAAGAAGATGTGGATAATAGCGGGGCCAGCCATTTTCACAAGATTTTCCACTTTTGGTATAACTGTAATAACTCAAGCATTTATAGGACACATTGGCTCCATTGAACTTGCGGCCTATTCCCTCATCTTCACTGTTCTTGTAAGGTTTGCTAATGGAGTCCTGGTATGTTTACTTTACTTTTCACTTGCCTTCAATTATTATTATTATTATTTTTTTTATTCCCATCCCGAATCAAAATTTTTGAAGCTTGAAATTTATGAGTATAAAGTAGATGGTCGGTTGTTCAATTTGTCATATCATGAAGATATGAGATAAATGGTCATAAGCCAAATGAAGCTTGACTCGGTGGTAAGAAATTTTTGTGCTACTCCATTTGGGTTCGGATTTCGTTACTGCTATTGGAGTCTCTATTAGCAGAGTGATATGTAAGTCTTTTTGTAAGAATTTGAAGATCTCTTGATCCTTAACTATCCGGAGATATCCATGGTACCCCGAAATTTTTTCAAAATAAATAAATAAACCATTTTTTTTTTTTTTTTTGTACTGAATCATGAAATATCAGTACGATGAAATGCTGGAAGAAAAAATTGAAAAAATTACAAAAGGAGGATGGTGCTCAAAAACAAAGGTGAAGAACTTGATAACGTTAACTTGGCCAAACAATGAGCAGCCTTATTAGGATTTGACGGAAGATGTTAAGCTTAAACGTTAATTTTTTTTTGGTAAAAGCAACACGTGTAACCTTATGATTATTAGCTAGTTAACAATGTTATTGTTCATAATTGTCACAAGTACCATCTTAGACTAATTAGATAAAAATGGTTGAGTTCAAAAGTAAATTTAACACCTTAAATTCATTTTTTGGGTAAATTGATATTATAAGGAAAATCAAGGTTCAAATTGACTCTTTATCCAACAAATCCTGGTGTTGTTTTTCTGATAATTTTATTTTTTATTTTATTTATTATTATTATTATTTTTTTTTTTTGGCATGAGAAAAAGTTTAGGTAAAGCGGAAAGGATACCCCCACCCATTTCTGATGTTAGGATAAACCATAGATCTCGATATGGAAAATTATAAATCCCTATTAACAAAAGCTAAATTTTGATGAAACGGAGAGTTGAACTCCAAACTTGTTAAGCAGGCTCCAACTCCTTCCGCCTTAAAGCAACCTATCGGTTCATTGTTTACTGTTTAAAAATGCAATTGCTGTGTTTGATATTCTAAATTTGGTTTCTGTAATAAAAAAATCCTTGATAATCTGAAAATGAGTGGGTGCAGCTGGGGATGGCAAGCGCATTGGAAACACTATGTGGGCAGTGCTATGGAGCAAAACAATATCACATGCTTGGGGTCTACCTCCAAAGATCATGGATTGTTCTATTCACCTGTAGCATCTTCCTTCTTCCATTGTTCATCTTCGCTACTCCAATTTTAATAAGTTTAGGCCAAGATCCAGAGATAGCAAGAGTGGCAGGAAAAATTTCAGTGTGGCTAATTCCAGTTCTATTTAGCTTCATAATATCATATACATGCCAAGTGTTCCTCCAAGCACAGAGCAAGAACATGATAATTGCTTACTTAGCTGCATTTTCACTCTCCCTTCATGTCTTACTCTCATGGCTACTTACTGTTAAATACAAGTTTGGACTTGTTGGAGCAATTGTGTCCACAATTTTGGCATATTGGATACCAAATGTTGGACAGCTTTTGTTTGTTGTTTGTGGAAGTTGTAGTCAAACTTGGAAAGGCTTTTCTGTGTTGGCTTTTCATGATCTTTGGCCTATTATCAAGCTTTCTTTGTCTTCTGGTGCTATGCTCTGGTACTTGATTTCTTAATCTCATCATTTCATTACTGCTAATTAAGTTCATATGAGATTTTATTTTCCCTTTTTTTTTTTTTGAGTTGATTAATTTGGCCTTCTTGTTGACAGCCTTGAGCTCTGGTACAACACAGTTCTTATTCTTTTGACTGGGAATCTGAAAAATGCTGAAGTCTCCATTGATGCTCTTGCTATATGGTATCTAATTCTTTCATTCTCTTCTCCCCTTGTTCTGTTTTTTTTTTTTTTTTTCTCTTAGTTCAAATTTTCCTATTTTCAAGGAATTCAACAAATATGTTGGAAATGACTGATGAATTTAATTTTATTAGTAATGTTTTCGGTATTCACTTGAATTAGGACAGAGACAATAAAGATAAAATTTCACCCTAAACAATATTAGTCCATCTGTTTGTTATTATATATCCTTTAAGGTTGTTTATTAATACCAGTGAAGAATTAATTTGACTATTAGAATCACTAATTTAATCTCAATACTTTTCTTCTAAAAGTTTACTCCCTTCAATTATTTTACATCTCAATCCTTTATGATTTTTTTTTTATATGACGTTTTAGATTACCAATACACTTTTAGTAATATTTTCTCATATTTGTCTCCCATTTAAGGTGGGAGAGAAGTTTAATATTTAATAAAAATAATTATATATTATGCCTTACTAATTAAGAAAAAAAAAGAATTGTGGCACAAAACGTAAAGTTTTAGGAGAAAAATATTAATGACAAATTAGTCATTTTAATAATATAATAAATAATTTATTGGTTATAATGAATAATCTAAAACGACATATTAAAAAAGAGCGCACTTTTCAAGGCAAAATTCTACTTCTACTTACTATTATGGTTTAAGTATATGCTTGGCTATATTAATATTTATTATCTTTCTCTTTGTGTAAATAAGGGCAGATATGAAAAAATAAAAAAGTGTCAAAAATATATTGATAATATAAAACGATATAAAAAATCAAGGAAATACCGGTTTTTAAAGGATGTCATATTAGAAAATTTTTCTTATTTTTAAATAGTTGTCATTTTAAGTAATCAAGAAAGCATTCAATGACTTTTTCCAAGTATACCCTCATATGTAAATATTGACTACAATAAAATTAACAAAATGGTTCACATAATTACAAGGATATTTGAGTAGACTTTCTTAATCTATGTGCCAAATTCTTACGCAACGTTATTTCAAAAGTGTAGGGAGTAAAGGTTATTGAAAAGTATATTTTATCCTTAGCTGGGAATGAAGTACAAGAATTGAATGCTACTAAATTGAATTCGATAGAGTCAAATGTTAAAATTTTGGTTTTGGCAATGATTTAATTAATTTAATTTGCAGCCTCAACATCAATGGTTGGGAAATGATGATATCATTGGGTTTCTTGGCTGCTGCAAGGTACTAATTATGGTGATAATTGAATATTATATATGGTTTTTTTTTTTTTTTAAGTAATACTAAAAAAAAAATTTCCTAATTGCAGTGTAAGAGTTTCAAATGAGCTTGGAAGAGGAAACTCGAAAGCAGCAAAATTCTCAATAGTAACAACAGTGATTACATCATTTGTGATTGGATTTGTTCTGTTTGTGGTGTTCTTGTTGATGAGAGAAAAACTAGCTTACATTTTTACAGAAAGTGAACAAGTAGCTAAAGCAGTAGCAGATCTTTCACCATTACTGGCTTTTTCTATACTCATGAACAGCATCCAACCTGTTCTCTCTGGTAAATTTCACCTACTAAACTTGCTTTGATGTCATCAGGATAAATGATCACTAAACTTCCAATATTTTTCACACAACGTCCCTATTGCTAGAATCATGTGAAAACCATGTCGGAAATGATTTTGTTTGAGATGATAGACTTAATCAGACTTATGAACATCTAACAAAGTATTAGTTGAAAAGAAACATATAGCATTTTGTTATATAAAATATACATTTATGTAGATCCTTAGTGAAACAGAGGGTGAAGGATATTAGACATATGGACCTATTTTACGGAAAAGGAAAGTGCATGTTGATTGGGATACTACATATGATAGGCAGACTAGTTAGTAATTAACACATGTCAAAATAGCCTATTTGGAAATTTTTATACAACATTAAGCCCATTTTTGTTTAATTTAAGAGATTGAGGCAACAGTGTTAAGGGTATTTTGGCACCATTTTGCTTTAGTAACGTGACGGGAGGTTAAATCTATTTCATAAGATATAAATTTGACCCTAGGTGTAAACTCTGTCATTTTTTTCCTTTTATAGTGAAAACCAATTAAATTGTTGAAAAACTAAAATTTAAAGATTTTCAATGAAATCCCTTTTTTTTTTTAAAAAAAAAAAAAGGATATTATGATAAAACAAACTTTGATTGCACCATTTTAAATGATTGTAATTAAATTGCTCAAAAAAATTTGGGACAAAATTGTACTTTATCCCAAAGGGATTTTTTTGTGAATCAGAATTCTTTTTGCTGATTATGTGGATTAGATCTAAAGATAATTGGTGGAAAAAAATTAAAGATAAGAAGCAATTAATGTAGTTAATAAGAAGGAAATTAATGTTGAACAGGAGTTGCAGTGGGAGCTGGGTGGCAAAGCATAGTAGCATATGTTAATGTGGCCTGTTATTACCTAATTGGGATTCCAGTTGGAGTTGTACTCGGTTATGTTGTAGGCCTCCAAGTTAAGGTAAATTAAGAGGTTTTTTTTTAAATCTTTTTTCTTTTTTTATAAATAAATTAACAAACAAACTTTTCTATTTAACTTTTGTTTGTCACTTTCTTGAGGATTTAATTTCAATTAATTTCAGGGTGTTTGGATTGGGATGATTTTTGGAACATTTACACAAACTATTGCTCTCATCATAATTACCGTCAGAACTGACTGGGATAAACAGGTATATATTCAACTCAATATACTCTTAAAAAAGGAGAAGAAATTATAATTTTAGACAATTGGAAAATATATATATATATATATATATATATAAAATTACAATAATCAATTTGATGAACAATGCAGGTAATTTTAGCTCATACAAGGATAAAGAAATGGTATGTAGGAGATTCTAAGCAGAGCAAGGAAGGAATGACTCTAAGCTAGTTTACTTTACATGTATCACTTGGAATATATGTCTTATTCCAAATCCAAGCTATTGCTCCTTCCAAAGCTTTAAATTCACTGCCCAATTGATTAATTTAGGTTATATCGACTCTATACAGGGGTTGATGAGTTAACATTATATAAAATTGAACTCCCCAAATAATAACCATCAAGCAATGATTTGGCAGTTACTATATTATAAAATTATATAACTTATGGGTCCGATCCTACCATCTCTAAAATAGATGTTGTACTATATCCCAAATTTTTTTAAAAAAAAAAAAGAAAAAAAAGGGGGAAAAACCACACCATCTCCAAGTAGACGTATTATACCCCCAAATTATTAAAAAAAAAATAAAAAATAAAGAGGGGAGCCAATTTAATAGCCTATAGACTTGTTTTAATAATATTATTTTATTATTTAATTAATTAAAATTAACGTTGGAACGGGAACGGGATTCCCATGAATGGTGGAATTATCCATTTTCTTTCCTCTTTCCTTTTAATCAATTTTGATTGTCGTTTCCTTTGTCAAAGTTATTGAGATCATTGAATGAATTTGAATATCATACACTAGCCACTGGTGTATCTGAATTCACTTGGATTGGAATGCTCCTACGTGAGATTGGATATCCAAACCATCTCCTTTTATTGTGTGGTGTAATAACTTAAGTGCAACGTATATAATTGATAATCTGATTTCTATCATCCAACCAAGCAATTAGAAATAGATTCAAATTTCATTTCTAAAAAGTCGCTCGAAACCTGTTGAGTTCGGTTTTGATAATCACAATTGATATTTTTAAAATAATGAGCTTCATAAGGTAAAATATTTTTATACTTGGTTTATAAATTAAAGAGCAACTCATAAACATTCCATTTATTTATTAAGTAACAAATAATATACATATATATTTCGGTCACTTCCATATTTATATACATATATGCCTTAAAAGTTAACCTAAAGTTGGTTTATGACTTGAGAATATTAAAGATGACCTAAGGTTTGTTCATGATTTAAGAGTTTCAAAGAACTTTTGGCATATATCTATACATTTACCATGTTAACTCCATATTCATTTATAAGGTGAAATGTTGACCATGAGATGGAATACCTCGAGATCATATTCGGCTACATGGACATACTCACTTTGATCTCACATTTGATTACATGGACACATTCACTTTGATCTCATATTTGATTATGAGGGGAGTTACTTTTTGAGATCATACTTTGACCTCACTTTGACTTATAAGGTGAAATGAATAAAGTATTCATTCGGCCACAACATGGACTTGAAAGGGAGAACCACATGTGACTCTATCTACCTAAGTTTACAACCTAAGCTAAGAAATTCTTTAACATGTGACATAATGGTCAAACCTTATCTCAAGACTAAAGATTACTCTTCACTCCATTTCTTATAAGCTTCGGTTTACACCTAAGGTTGTACTTTGCTCTTCATTTTTGTCACATGTCTTTATGTGAAAAAGAAGTCTACCTATACTTTGGATATGGCCTCACATCTCAAGTACAAACGGCTATGATACATGTGATAACAAATGGCTATATTCTTTTCTTTGTTTATCACTTGAAGACACTTCAATCACTCCTCTTCCAACGGCTACTTGACTTGAAGACAACGGCCATATTTGTCTCTAATGGCCATTTTTTCACTTGACTATAAAAACGAAGAAGAAGGAGATGTGAAGGTGTGGAAAACAATTCAAGAATCATTCTTATTCAAGCTTTCAACTTATAAGTCTTCCATATTCCCAAAGAGTTCAAATAGAGGAAGAAAAATATTGTTCATTCTTATATTCATATATTCTGCGAATTGTATTTTTCACATAAGGTTGTGTGAAAAGGGGTGCTGCTTTGTTGGTGGTTGATCAACAAAGGTTGTAAAAAGTTTGGTGCTTGAGCTTCGAAAAAGCATCGGTAGAGTTTGTTACTTAAGCTCCAAAAAGTAACGGTATAAGTTAGATACTGAGCCTGTAAAAGTATTGAGTTTGTTACTTGAACTCGGAAAAAGTAACATAGGCTTGTTTCCTGCCTGTAAAGGAAACGTTAGTGGAAATCTCAAGCGGTTGGCTTGGAGACTGGACGTAGACCGGTTGGGTCGAATCAGGATAAAATTCTATGTTTGCATTTTCTCTATCCCTACTCTCTTTATTTTATATAATTTAATTTCTTGCACTTTATACTAATTGCTTTAGTACTTAAAGTTTTTACAAAAGCATTTACAAGTTTAATTATAGTTTATAATTCCGCATTTTTTAATAAAACTTGTCTTTGAAAAAGAGGTCTGCGAAAATTTTTATTCGCTTTACAGTACTATTCATCCCCCCTCTAGTACTGTAACTAGCCATTTGGGACTGTCAATTGGTATCAAAGCCTGACTATATTAGAGCGATCTTGATATGGCTAGTACCTCTAGAAGTCAAAATGTTTTTATGTCTGATGGATGTTCCATCAACAAGCCTCCACTTTTTAATGGAGAAAATTATAGTTTTTGGAAAAACCGAGTGAGAATATTTTTACAGTCCACGGATATTCAGGTCTGGAGAATTGTCAAGGAAGGACCTAGTATTCCAACAAAAATTGTTGATGGAGAAGTTGTCCGCAAAGAGGAAAGTGAATATGATAGTGCAGATTGGAATGGAGAAGCTTTAAACTCTAAAGCTATTAATTTATTACAGTGTGCATTGGATATTAATGAATTTAATCATATTTCAGGTTGCACTACTGCAAAGCAGATATGGGATAAGCTGGAAACAACTCATGAAGGAACCAAACAAGTTAAAGATGGAAAGATTAATCTTTACATCATGGAATACGAGTTGTTCAAAGTTGATGCAAAGGAATCAATTGCAGAAATCAACACAAGGTTCACTCTTATCGTGAATAAGTTAAAGAATCTTGGCAAGAACTTCACTGATGAGGAACTGATTAGGAAACTAATCAGAACAATGCCAACATCTTGGGATGCAAAGCTCACAGCCATTGAAGAGTCAAAAGATTTAAGTTCATACTCGTATGATGAATTTATCGGTTTATTACTCACATATGAGATGAAAGTTGAATCTACTACTGATCGTGAGCAGACTGACAAAAGAAAGTCTATTGCACTAAAAGCTGCAAATCCCATTCCTGAAGAATCCACCTCCGATTCAGAAAATGATGATGATGAAGATGATGATGAAGCTCTCTTGGTGAGAATATTTAGAAAATTCTTAAGAAACAAAAATAGAGGTAAATCATCTTACAGGAGGCAATTCAACTTCAGCAAGGCTGATAAGGCAAAGAAAGATTCAAAGCAGGAAATTACATGTTTTGAATGTAATAAACCTGGTCATTTCAAAGTCGATTGTCCGAAGCTGAAAAATAAATTCAAGAAAAAGGACAAGAAAGCTATGATAGCAACGTGGAGCGACAGTGATGAATCCAGCTCCAATGATTATGAGGATCAGAAGCAAGAGAAAGCCCAAATATGCTTCATGGCAAATGATGACTCAACAAAATCATCACATCAAGATCAAAATGAGGATGATGAGGTAATTCTACAAACTTTGTCTCATAATGATCTTATACAAGAATTTTTTTAAAATGCATGATAATAAGCTTGGGATAACTGTTAAATGCAAGGAATATGAAAATAGGCTCTTAGAAAAAAAAATCCGAGAATCTTGAACTTAAGAGCAAAGTGAGTTTTCTAGAAAACTCCAATCTTGAACTTGCTAGTAAGTTATCTCAATTAGAAAAGAAATGTGATTGCACTATTAGCAAGTTCACTAATGGTGAAACTATGTTGAATGTGATTTTAGATTCTCAAAGAAATCCAAATTACAAATTTGGTATTGGTTATAATGATAGGATACCCCTATAAAATCCTCAAAAACCTATCATATTTTGCCCTTCCTCCACTTCTATTATGCAAACCATATCCCCCGAAACTACACTTCAAAAGCATAGTAAAAGTCACAAACCAACCAGAAAGATGTACAACACTCATGTTTCTCCAAGCCAAATAGAGTGTAATTTGTGAAAAGATTGCACACAAAAACCCACTAAGGCCTACACCCTTCTAAAAAGTTCACAAATATACGCCTAAGCAACAACATAGTCACAAACCTAAACGATTACATCATGTTGACTATGTTTCTATCACCAAAATTATCCTTCAAGACATAATCAATCATATCAACTTAAGAAAAGAAAGGATGTTACATTTTACCACTGCAACCATAAGGGACATGTAATTGGTGATTGTATTTTTAGAAAGGGAAAATATAAAGGGAAAACTATCTGGGTTCCCAGGATAAAAATGCTTCTAACTCTAAAGGACCCAACAATATTTGGGTACCTAAATCTACTTAACTTGTTTTGCAAGTATGTCTAAAGAACACTATTAGAGATTCAAAGTGGTATATCGATAGCAGGTGTTCTAGACATATGACTGGTGATGGAAGATACTTTACCTCTCTAAAACAAGTTAAAGGAGGAGCAGTAAAGTTTGGAGATAATCTAGCAGGACAGATTATCGGAAAAGGAAAGATTGGAAACAATCCATGCATTGATGAGGTCTCTCTAGTCGATGGATTGAAATTCAATCTTCGAAGTGTGAGTCAACTCTGCAACAAAAATCAAAAGGTAATCTTTGATTCTAAAAAATGTGAAATTGTGGAAGCTAATAGTGGTAAGACTCTACTTGAAGTTCCTAGAATTGGAAATATATACCTTTTGAATTCAAGTACTCTTACTAATGATCACTGCTTAATTTCACAAGAGGAAGAGAGTTGGTTATGACATCGTAGACTAGGTCATACTAGCATGCATCTTATTTCAAAGCTTTCTAAAAAGGATCTTGTGAAAGGTTTACCAAAAATCAAGTTTGATGAAACTCATATTTGTGATGCATGTCAAAGAGGAAAACAAACCAGAAGTTCTTTTAGTTCTAAAGGAATTGTTTCTACCTCTAGACCTCTAGAATTACTGCATTTAGACTCGCTTGGTCCAATTCAACCAACATGCTTAGGTGGCATGAGATAATCATTAGTCATTATAGATGACTACTCACGTTTTACATGGACACTGTTTTTGAGTCAAAAAGATGAAGCTTTTCAACAATTTTCTACCTTGTGCAAAAAGCTTCAGAATTTGAAAAACACTTTTATTATAGCTATTAGAAGTGATCATGGAAAAGAATTTGAAAACAGTCTTTTTGAAATGTTTTGCTCTGAGCATGGAATATCTAACAACTTCTGGGCTCCTAGAACTCCTCAACAAAATGGTGTTGCTGAAAGGAAAAACAAGACTTTAGAAGAAATGACAAGGACCATGCTCAATGAAAATAATTTACCAAAATATTTTTTGGCAGAAGCTGTGAACACTGCATGTTATATTTTGAATCGAGCTTTGATAAGACCCATTTTAAAGAAAACACCATATGAGTTGTGGAATGGTAGAAAACCTAATATAGGTTATTTTCATCCATT
This sequence comes from Euphorbia tirucalli, assembly GCA_039660915.1. Taxonomy (NCBI): domain Eukaryota; kingdom Viridiplantae; phylum Streptophyta; class Magnoliopsida; order Malpighiales; family Euphorbiaceae; genus Euphorbia; species Euphorbia tirucalli. The sequence continues at coordinate 23,615,611 of CM077632.1, forward strand.
TGGTTACAAATGTTTTGTTTTTAACAACAAGGAATATCTCAATAAACTTGACTCTAAGTCAGATGAAAGGATTTTCTTGGGATATTCATTACATAGCAAAGCATTTCGAGTTTTCAATAAGAGAACTCTCACCATTGAAGAGTCCATGCATATTGTGTTTGAAGAAACTAAATCTCTCTCAGAAAAAGAATCTGAGGATACTTTTGAGATTTGTGACTCGCAGGTTGAAAACACTGAAAATAATGAAAGTGTTCTGCAAAAAGAAAACACTTCCAGTGATCAAAATGAGTATAATGTACAAGATTTGCAGATTCAAGAAAATCAACATGATGATCTGCCAAAAGAGTTCAAATATCACAGACATTACTCTAAGGAGAACATTATTGACGATCCCTCTCATAGAGTGATGACCAGGAGACAATTAAAAGAATATTTCTCCAACGTAGCATTTGTCTTTGATATTGAACCAAAGAATTTCAAAGAGGCTGAATCTGAAGAAAGCTAGATGATGGCCATGTAAGAAGAACTGGATCAGTTCAAAAGAAAAAATGTCTAGAAGCTTATTCCAAAACCTGAAAACCAGTCAGTAATTGGAACTAAATGGGTGTATAGAAACAAACTTGATGAGTCTGGCAAAGTTGTCAGAAACAAAGGCTGGTGGCACAAGGATACAACCAACAAGAAGGAATTGACTATGATGAAATTTTTGCTCCATTGGCTAGATTGGAAGCAATTCGAATGTTATGTGCTCATGCATGTTATAAAGACTTCAAGCTCTATCAAATGGATGTTAAAAGTGCATTTCTCAATGGCTACATCAATGAAGAAGTCTACGTAAAGCAACCACCAAGATTTGCAGATAGTCAACATCCTGACCATGTATACAAGCTAACTAAAGCTTTGTATGGATTAAAGCAAGCACCAAGGGCATGGTATGAAAGGCTAAGTAAATTATTACTTAAAAAGAATTTCATTCATGGGAAAGTTGACACAACATTGTTTATAAAGCATGAAAAGAACCATATATTACTTGTTCAAATATATGTTGATGATATTATATTTGGTTTTACTAATGATTTGTTGTGTAAGGAGTTCTCACAAGAGATGAGCACTGAATTCGAAATGTCTATGATGGGCAAGCTGAATTTCTTTCTTGGTCTTCAAATAAAGCAAGGCAAGAAGGGAACATTTTTATGCAATCAAAATATACTAAAGAGCTCATTAAGAAGTATGGAATGGAGAATTCCAAACCCACAAAAACACCAATGGGTACATCAGTCTCTGTAGATGAGGATAAGAAAGGTAAAAATGTAGATACCAAAAAACATCGAGGTATGATTGGTTCTCTACTCTACTTAACATCTAGTAGACCTGATATTCAATTTAGCGTATGCTTATAGCAAGATTTCAGGAAAATCCCAAAGAGTCTCACTTAAAGGCTGTTAACATAATTCTTAAGTATCTTAATGGTACTTAAGAAATTGGGATTTGGCAATGTGAAAATTTTGATCTTATAGGATACAGTGATGCTGATTATGCCGGATGCAAACTAAATAGAAAAAGTACTTCAGGTACCTGTCAGTTTCTTGGAGAAGCACTGGTTTCATGGGCTAGTAAAAAGCAGTCAACAGTAGCAATATCAACAACAGAAGCTGAATATATATCTACAAGTAGCTATGTTGCACAAATTCTATGGATGAAGAAATATCTCGAAGATTATGGCATGAAGTATGATCATATCCCAATTAGGTGTGATAATACTAGTGCTATAAATTTAACAAAGAATCCTATTCAACATTCAAGAACAAAGCATATTGACATAAAGCATCATTTCATTAGAGATCATATACAAAAAGGTGATGTTTACTTACACTTTGTTCCTATAGACGAGCAAATTTTAGATATTTTCACTAAACCTCTATGTGAAAACAAATTCAAAGAATTGAGAATGAAAATCGGCATGACTGCTCCAATATATGAGAAATAATATTGTGTGACAAAAAGCAAATTTAATAATAATCAATTTTTATTGTAAGTCTAGGTTACGTAAAATTCATTGAAATTTTACTTTTGGATCAAGATTACAATTAAAAGTTGATCATAAAAATATTATTGTCACATAATATAAGCTCAAAATAATTATATATGTTTTGGTTGAGCTTTTTATGTTACTTGGTGATAAGTGTATTTTATATACTTATTTTGCCTTTATTTTTGTGCTTTAATTGAATTGTTTTTATTTATTTAAGGCATATTTTACTTCATTTTTATGTATTTTCCTTGTTAGGACCCCTAAGAAGAGAATGGAGCTAAAAATGCATGATAAGGGAGCGAAATTGACTTGAAACAGCCCAGGAGCAGTCCTAAGGCATGACCATGCCTTGGGAGGTGCTGATTTTGGAGTTTTAAAGCTGATTTGGTGATTTGGGCCTGCGTTTGTGATGGGCCAAGGAAGGGCTGCGGGTTTTGTCTTATTAGGAGAGAACTAAAAGTCTTTTTGGCTGAGATTTCTTCCTAGCTAATGGACTCCTTGTCAAAGGAGGAATGTTCCTTTTTGGTGATTCCCTTAAAATAAGGAATGGTTTTGGACTCTGATTAGAACTCTTCTTTCCTTTTTGTTTCTAGGGGAAGAGATAAAAAGAGGGAGGATTCAGCTATAGAGTTGAGTTTTTTAGAGTTTAGTTTTCAGATTTTATTTTTATTTTCTCTCTGAGAAGAACGCATTGGGAGAACGTGTTCTTGGGAGCTAGGGTTTGGGGGAGCATTCATCTTTCCGCCTCAACGATCCGTACATCCTTCCATAAACCACTTTGATTCTAGTTTTCTCTAAACCTTTCTCTTTACCATGTTTTCCTTAATTCGTTTATGTGTTATTAGTTTAGCGATGAACTAATTCCACCATAGCTAAGGCTATGGTGGATCTTAGCAATTGTTCCATGTAATTATTTTATGGTTAATGTAATTTAATTCGTATTATTTTCCAATATTGTGTTGTGTATGTTTAATGCTTTGGATGGGTGACCATCAATTCCAATGTTCATAGTTAATCTATAATTGACCAAAGGACTAGATTAACAGAATTATACAACACGACTTTTGCAGACCATTGCTCTAGTGGCTCACTAGTTAGTGCTAGAATTTCTTAGACTTAATGCTTTCTTGCTTGACGCTTAGAACTGAGAGGTTTAAGTGTTTAGGTTAAGAATTAGAATTGATAGCCCTAATCGGTATTGATTATTTATGGAAATCGCCATTTTGGAATTTAATCGGATTAGTTGCATAACTTAAAATATTAATGGAATTAGTGCTAAGTGAAACCGGACGCCTTAGTTAGCTTTCTCATTGAATTGCTTACTTACAATTTTGTTACATTCTTAGCTTTAATTTAATTGTTTTCAGCAATAATTTATTTACAAACCAAAGCCAATAATTTTATTCTCTCCGCTTAGGTTAATAGAAATCCGACTATATTTAGGGTTAGCATAATTAGTCCTCGTGGGATCGACATCCTTCTTACTCTGTATTACTTGAGTGACGAAGTGCACTTGCTTCTATTAGTGTGTGTATTTATCACGTACCACTTGGACTTAAAAGAATTGGGCCAAAATTAAATTATAATTCCAAAGCCTAAAATCAAAAAGAAGAGAAGAAAGGAAGAAACCGAGTTCCTTGGCCGGCCTCACCTTCTCCAAAAATGACACAATATGATCAAAGGCGCCAACTTCCAAAACATTTCACCTATACTTGTTCATCTCCTCTTCTCCGTTGATAAGTGTATTTTATATACTTATTTTGCCTTTGTTTTTGTGCTTTAATTGAGTTGATTTTATTTATTTAAGGCATAATTTACTTCCTTTTTATTTATTTTCCTTGTTAGGACCCGTAAGAAGAAAATGGAGCTAAAAGTGTATGATAAAGGAGCAAAATTGACTTAAAACAGCCCAGGAGCAGTCCTAAGCGTGACCATGCCCTGAGAGGTACTGATTTTGGAGTTTTAAAGCTGATTTGGTGATTTGGGCCTACATTCATGATGGGCCAAGGAAAAGCTGCGGGTTTGGTCTCACTGAGGAGAGAATTAGAAGTCTTTTGGCTGAGAAATCTTGATGGCTAATGGAATCCTTGTCAAAGGAGGAATGTTTTCTTTTTTTTTTTTAGTAATTCCCTTAAAAGAAGGGAGGGTTTTTTACTCTGATTAGAATTCCTCTTCCCTTTTTGTTTTAGGAGGGAGGAGTTAAAAGAAGGGTATTGAGTATTCAGCAGTAGTTTTTAGTTTTTGGAGTTTAGTTTTAGAGTTTAATTTTTTAGATTTTATTCTTACTTTCTCTCTTGGAAGAACGGATTGGAAGACCGTGTTCTTGGGAGCTAGAGTTTGGAGGAGCATTCATCTTTTCATCTCAACGACTCGTACATCAACCACTTTGATTCTAGTTTTCTCTAAACCTTTCTCTTTACCATGTTTTCTTTAATCCATTTTTGTGTTATTAGTTTAGTGATGAACTAATTTCACCATAGCTAAGGCTATGGTGGATCTTAGCAATTGTTCCATGTAATTATTTTATGTTTAATGCAATTTTCATTCGTATTATTTTCCAATATTGTGTTGTGTATGTTTAATGCTTTGGATGCGTGACCATCAATTCCAATGTTCATAGTTAATCTATAATTGACCAAAGGACTAGATTAACGGAATCATACAACACGACTTTTGCATGACCATTGCTCTAGTGGCTCACTAGTTAGTGCTAGGATTTCTTAGACTTAATGCTTTCTTGCTTGACGCTTAGAACTGAGAGGTTTAAGTGTTTAGGTTAAGAATTAGAATTAATAGCCCTAACCGGTATTGATTATTTATGGAAATCGCCATTTTGGAATTTAATTGAATTAATTGCATAGTATAAAATATTGCTGGATCAATGATAAGTGAAACCGGACGCCTTAGTTAGCTTCCTCATCGAATGTCTCTTATATAATCTTGTTTTATTCTTAATTCTAATTTATTTATTTTTAGCAGTAATTTTAATTCACAATCCAAAATCAAAGATACATTATTCTCTCCCCCCAGATTAATAGAAATCCGACTATATTTAGGGTTAGCATAATTAGTCCTCGTGGGATCGATACTCTACTTACTATATATTACTTGAGCGACGAAGTGCACTTGCTTCTATTAGTGTGTGTATTTATCACGCATCATCTGTCACGAAACCAACACCTCGAACAGACATCTTCCAAAATCAGACCTAACCCATTTTAGAAACCTTCTGTAAAGCGTTTCTCTCTTTCACCGAAAACACTATAAAGCATTACTCAGCCAATGCCACTAAGAAGCTGAGAGTATACCTATCAAAGGAACAAATGAAAAGGAAAAGAGAAGAGAGTGAAGCTGTTGAAGAAAAGACAGAAGCCAAAAAGAGACCTATCACTTCCATGGACCAGATTTACTCACGAAGGAAGACTGCTATAAGATCCTCCCCTTTGTAGCAAGCCTCGAGTTCAACCTCAGCTGCGCTTGAACGAAATCTTGTATGCAAAATTTTGAAACTCAGGCCAGGTAATCCAGTTTATTCAAATGGTGCAATTAGAGAAAGGGTTAGCAACAAACGAATTGATTAGAAGTATCTAGGTGCAAATGACAAACCTTTTGTTTAGCATTTTAAGGCACAGAAATGGGAAGACTTTCCTTCTATCAATGAACCAGTTTTTGATTCACTAGTTAGAGACTTTTATGGCTCTCTCACATACCTAGGGGATAGAAACTTTGAAGTAACATTGCAAGGAAGGAAATTGCCTGTCAATAAGATGATTTTGAGTGAAGTATTCAATTTACCTCTTGAGGGAGTAAAATTAGATAGATGTTCTTCACTCATGACCTTAAGGAAGTACAATGCAGTTGATTTTGTGTCTGAGTTGTTCAGAATACCTCCTAGGGAATCTATTCCTTGGTCCAAACTGGACTCAGGATACCTTAGAGAAGATTATAAGATCCTACAACTTTTAATTTCCACTATTTTTGTTCCCCAGAAAGGTAGTTTGGCTACAATAAATGGGTTTAGCCTCTGTTTCATATGGCATTTAGCTAGCTATATATGGATCAATCTGCCTTATATAATGCTTAATCACATGACCCACTTAAGAAGCAACTCAGCTCTACCATACAACATTTTGCTAACAAAGTACTTCAAGCATTTCAAAGTCTTAAATGCTGGACTCATTCCCTTGTAGGTCATAGGTCTGTGATCAACAAACCAAATCTGTCTAAGATGCTCAAAACCTACTCCCACAAGTCTCTCACTCCTTGAACCAGATATACTGCAGGAAGTGATAAGTGAAATTCATCAAGGATTGGTTTATATTATTGATACAGTTTTAGAACAGATTTGTTTTTGGACTTATGTTTAGTGCAGATTATCTATATTTGTCCTTTTTAGCTTAATACCTTCTCTGTGACTTGTGTGCTGTGCTTTGCTCTTTGCTGCCTTGATCTTTTCTGTGCTTGTGATCACCTTGTGCTTAACTTTTCTGCTATACTTATGTTGTGCCTTGCATCTTTTCTAAAATGCTGCTTACACTGTGCTGCTGATCACACTGTGGTACCATGCTGTGACAATAATCACACTGCGCTTGATCATGCTATGCTGCACTAGAATTGATAATCATGCTAGTACCCTGCTGTGATGACTATGCTGATAATTGCTTTATGTTTTGGTCTTTGCCTTGATCTGAGCTTAGTATTTCTAATATTGCTCCTCATTGTGCTACCTCTATAATGCTTGGTGATGACTCACATTTTCCCTATTTTGTGCTATGCTTGATCTTTCCAGTTGCCTGATCTACATGAGTCTTACATCATAGCTTTCAGGATTGTGAGTTTCTGTTTTGCTTATCACCATCTTCTCTCTAAGAATCTGCCTTCACCCTCTCTTTTTGATGATTTCAAAGCGGAAGAAATGTTTGACACTGTTTGACATTTTATGGTGTTGGCTTGACACTAATGGTTTGATCACTTAAGTTATCTATGTATGGCATTTGGTTGATCTGATCTGCATTTGGCATTTGATTTGACCTAATCTTTTAAAGAGATGTTTGACACTTATGTTGTGTTAGTTAGCAAATGAGTGAAGGTCAGCTATGTTTAACATATATGCCAAAGAATTCATTGATAAACATGCATACTTGAACATTAGGCTCACTTGCTCACATGCTTTTCGAATAAGGAATAGTCACTATGTGTGAGTTTGGCTCCTGGCTGGCTAAGGATAGAAATCATTATGTTGACTACATTTTGTGCTTTGACCAATTGTTGATCTTTAGCTTAATTGACTTAAGTTGATAAATGCATTTAGTGTCTGATATGAATAACATTGGCATGCTTTTGATCACATGCTTGAATACATGCTTAAGTTGCCATACATATGAGAATATTGCTGTTGACATGAGTTTTTGAATGAGTTTCAATACTTGGTTGAGTTTGTGTGAATGATTAAAGCTTTAACAGCATATGTGTGTTGGCTATTGTTGTCTCTCATCCCAAGGCCATTATATACTTTTGCTTTTAACAGGATGTATGGACTATAGCTCATTAAATCTTGGTATGAGAGCTATATTTGCAAGTTGGACTTTATTCAGATTGTGCTTTCACTAACACTTGCAGGTTATGTTTTATGAGTTTAACAACAAGTTTTTACTTAAACTTAAACTCATACTTAAGAAGTATATATGGGCCTCGTATTTATTATAAAGCCCACAATGATCATACCTCAATAATAGCTTGGTTGTGATCAAAAGATTTTTCAACTCTAAAAATAAAAAACAACCTCGCTTATATTGAGGGGGAGCTTTCGACAACTCGATTATTTTATAAATGTCAAAACGGACAAATTGCAATCATCAAAAAGGGGGAGAATGTTGAGTTCGGTTTTGATGATCACAATTTACATTTTTAAAATAATGAGCTTCATAAGGTAAAATGTTTTTATACTTGGTTTATAAATTAAAGAGCAACTCATGAGCATTCCATTTATTTATTAAGTAATATATATATATATATATACACACACACACACACATATAAAGAGCATATGAGATAAGAGGCTTGATAACCATATTTTGCTTATCTCATAAATTGCTTATGACTTGAAAGATCTTTATATATATATATATATATATATATATATATATATATATATATATATATATATATATATATATATATTTCGATCACTTCCATATTTATATACATATATGCCTTAAAAGTTAACCTATATATATATATACATATAAAGAGCATATGAGATAAGACGCTTGATAAACCATATTTGTTTATCTCATAAACTGCTTATGACTTGAAAGATCTTTATATATATACATATTTCGGTCACTTCCATATTTATATACATATATGCCTTAAAAGTTAACCTAAGGTTGGTTTATGGCTTGAGAATATTAATGATGACCTAAGGTTTGTTCATGACTTAAGAGTTTTAAAGAACTTTTGGCATATATCTATATATTTACCATGTTAACTCCATATTCATTTATAAGGTGAAATGTTGACCAGAGATGGAGTATCTCGAAATCATATTCGACTACATGGACACACTCACTTTGATCTTAAATTTGATTACATGGACACATTCACTTTGATCTCATGTTTGATTATGAGGTGAGTTACTTTTTGAGATCATACTTTGACCTCACTTTGACTTATAAGGTGAAATGAATAAAGTATTCATTCGGCCACAACATGGACTTGAAAGGGAGAACCACATGTGACTCTATCTACCTAAGTTTACAACCTAAGCTAAGAAATTCTTTAACATGTGACATAATGGTCAAACCTTATCTCAAGACTAAAGATTACTCTTCACTCCATTTCTTATAAGCTTCGGTTTACACCTAAGGTTGTACTTTGCTCTTCATTTTTGTCACATGTCTTTATGTGAAAAAGAAGTCTACTATACTTTGGATATGGCCTCACATCTCAAGTACAAACGGCTATGATACATGTGATAACAAATGGCTATATTCTTTTCTTTGTTTATCACTTGAAGACACTTCAATCACTTCTCTTCCAACGACTACTTGACTTGAAGACAACGGCCATATTTGTGTCTAACGGCCATTTTTTCACTTGACTATAAAAAGGAAGAAGAAGAAGATGTGAAGGTGTGGAAGACAATTCAAGAATCATTCCTATTCAAGCTTTCAACTTATAAGTCTTCCATATTCCCAAAGAGTTCAAAGAGAGGAAGAAAAATATTGTTCATTCTTATATTCATATATTTTCGGAATTGTATTTTTCACACAAGGTTGTGTGAAAATGGGTGTTGCTTTGTTGGTGGTTGATCAACAAATATTGTAAAAAGTTTGGTGCTTGAGTTTCGAAAAAGCATCGGTAGAGTTTGTTACTTAAGCTCCAAAAAGTAACGGTATAGGTTTGAAACTGAGTCCGTAAAAGTATTGAGTTTATTACTTGAACTCGGAAAAAGTAACATAGGCTTGTTTCCTGTCCGTAAAAGAAATATTAGTGGAAATGTCAAGTGGTTGGCTTGGGAACTGGACATAAATCGGTTGGGTCTAACCAGGATAAAATTCTGCGTTTGTATTTTATTATATTCGTTAAAATCGGAGGATCTTCGTTGCAATTAATATTGCTGTTTGAATTCAATATAAGAAAATACAGATGAAGTGATGGTAGAGAGAGACCAAATAAACGGAACACGGGGAAAAACTGCCAAATAGAGGGCTGTATAATGAGTTTTGCTTTTTTTTTTTTGGTTAAACCCATAATAAACTTAGGTATAATTCTCCTCTGATATAGAAGTCACCCTTCCTTATCAATTACTATCCCAATTATATGAAAATTGGATTAGTGAATTGTTTGATTGGAGTATTTAGCTTTTTGAAACTAGTAGAAAACTTAAATGCACTTTGAAAAGCGGAAGTGGTGTCATTTGAGAGCTCAATGGAATAATTGTTATTTTATGGATTGGACATTAGATGCAAATTGATATTTTAGTGATTATTAACAAAATAATCTTGAAAATTCGATTTAGTGAGTTTTTATCATTTTTTATAAGAACAGATTGATTCCAAAAGGAGATGATTATGCAAATTTGTTTGAGTTTTTTTTTTTTTTTTTTTTTTTTTTTTTTTTTTTCAAATCCGTAATAATAAGTTCAAATTTTTTTTATGGGAACCTGTTGTTGACAAACTGAAATTTATTTTTACAATTTTATTAAAAGATTGTTCAATGTTAAATTATAAATAAATATTTTATCATGTATTGCAATTTGCTCAACATATAAAAAAAACTAAATTTCATTTACAGTTATTGAACATTTAGAAAATAAATTAATTCTATTTCAAACAAAAAAAATAAATTAATTTTTTTTATGTAAGAACCAACATAAATTACTATAATTAAGAGTATTGTTTCTCATTTCACAAGCGGTACGTCTACAGTCATACATGACGGAAGGTTATATCATGATTCAATTTTATATATTTTCTATCTTACTTTTTCAATAATTTTTGTTTTTCATATTACGTTACCGTCCAAACTTATTACTTTAAAAATAAGTCGTTTTTAAATTCTACTCTAAACTTTAGATTCTAATTCTAAACCATAAACGTAAAAGTCGTAATTCTAAACCCCAAATCTTAACACAAAATGTTAACTTAAACTGTACACCATAAGTCATAAACTGTAAGGATATGCTTGATTGTAGGTGTAAATTTAAAGGAGGATAGATAGAGTTAGGTAAGAAGGATGGAAGATCTGATGGATGGATAAAAGTTTATCCCTTCACTACTTCTTTGATTTTAAGGTAATAGCAGGAGGAGAATATATTTTTTTTATATAATTGATTTGCTAATTAAAAAAATCATATGTTTGACTTAATTGACTAATTTATCCTTCCCGCATTCCACAAAAACAAACACTGCAAAAATGTAAAATATGTAAAACCCTAAATTCTAAATCTTTTAACCCTAAATGCTAAATCACGAACTCGAAATCCCAAATATTAATCTTAAATGCTAAATTATAACTATAAACTCCAAATCTTAAAATCTTAATTTTAAACCCTGAAATTAAAAGACAAGTGGCTCTTTGTTTTGAATGAACACCATAGCTTATATGAAATTCATTTGAAAATCTAAGTTATTTTATATTTGTTTGCCATGAGGAATTCATTCGGATTCCGAAATTTCAGTTCTATAAAATTATTTATAACTAAAATAAATTCTACCAAAATCGATGGAAATGGAAAACAAATTTTATTCCAAAGGTTGATAGTTGATAATTATATTTTTTTGATAAAATAACCCTAAGTGTTTTGCATTATTAGGATTTTTTGTTTATTTGTTTGAAATTTTTTGTATTTTCATTTCTCTCCTTTTCATTATTTTATTTGTTTTTACCTATTCTCATCCATTTGTTTGTTTGTTTGTTTTTTTCTCAATTTTACTCTTTTTTTTCCTTTTTGTATATTTTTGTCCATTTTCCTTTATTTTCTTATTATTTTCATATTTTCCTTTTTTTATTTTTTTTTGTTTCATTTTTTATCATTTTATTTCTTTTATATCGTTTTTTTCTGTATTTTTATTTGTTTAAATATGAAGGTTATTTTTTTAAAATGCACACAATAAATTGAAATCGATTTTTAAATCAAAGACAAAATTATAAGTGATTTAAATTTTTTTTAAACTATAATAAGTGATTTAAATTTGATTGCATTATTATATGCTACTAGTAGCATATGAACTAAATATTTATATGTTTTTTGGTGTAATTTTTTAGCTGTATTAATGGTTTTCTTTTATTTTTCCATCTAATTTAATTTATCTTAGATAAAGTATGTACTACAATTACTTGCTGCAATTTACTTAATTGTCTTTGTTTTTTTATTTAATTATTATTAATAGTATAGGGAGATTACACAAACAGAAAAATCAATACAGTGACAGTCTTTGTTATTCCAAGAGCGGTTTTGTAGTGTTCCTGTGTGAATATTAAATTTCCAATGCTATAGAAATAATTGGAGCTTACTAACAAAGTGCCCAATGAAAAACAGAAAGCAATTAAATCTAACTAATTGCCTACGCTATCTGTTAATCATACTTAGAATTAGTTAGTTAACTAGGAGTTAATCATAGTTACATATACAACTGTTATTATTGTTTGTAATATATAAACTGTTAACACAGCTAATTTAATTCAATTGAAGTTTTCATATTAATACAATTTCCTTTTCTTCTTTCTCCATTTCCTTCTATTTTCTATTTCCGGTTTATCAAGATTATCCACTCAAATCTAGAAATGTATATGGTGCGGAAAATGGTTACCTCATCCCTGTAAATTTTGAGAAATCTCTATCGTCATCCATCTATGAATTAAAGAAAAAAAATCTCCTGATCCCTGCCTCGCAAGAATCTCCACGGATCATCCGTCACCTGATTCATCGAAGCTTATACATATCAATAAATTGGTCATAATACGATGCATAACTAATCAATCGTAAGTTTACAATTTTGTTGGCAACACTCTTTGGCTAATATGCGAATGAAATTATTACACAGAAATATAACTTGAGAAAAGATATATAAAGACATAAATTTAGTAAGCTGTAGAATATTATAGTAAAATTATACAAAATGGTCCATATTGACCCAATTATACAAAATAGTCCACATTGATGGTGTGATTAATAAAAAAAAACTCCCACCCATAACACCAATGTTGTTTCTCACACCTGCAAGAACATTGGTGAACATCATATTTCAGAAGAAAGGTTCAGGCCTAAACTCCCAAAAATTGAAATTACAAATTCATAAAATTACAATATCTATAGGAACATTGGGAATTTGAGGGACATTCCCTTTGTACTGACTTTCTATCTTAAGATCTTTAGTTTCTTGGTCTTGGCATAAATAGCATTGACTTGTTTCCCATCTTTTCCTGAGGGATATACAAAAAAAAAATAGCACCAAGAAATGGGTTAATGGAATGCCTCCATGAAAGTATAAAAGGGAAACCACGTAGAATATTTTCCAAGTTGGGTCATGTTGGTTTCACTGGCTGTAACATCCAAGACGGGGATGAATTGGGTTCTTAAAGCTTTTTAAAGATTTTGAAAACTTTTCAACTTTCAATTGCAATGCACAATTAATAGCATGAATGATCAATACAGACTGTTGTGTAACTCACTAATTAACTTACTCAACAACAATAAGTATCAAAAGTCAATAGTACCAACAAGAGTATTAAGACAGAAAATCAATAGCTCCAAATCAATAACATTTTTCAATATCTGATTAACAATATTGTTTCAAAACATAAATTAGTAAACTTAGCAACACCAATATTACTTTCAACAAATTGTAAAATCAACAGTAATGCACAAAAGCAATCAATATCAAAATAAACAGTAGTGAAGTAAAGAGTAAGTGTTAAGAGAAATCAAAAACAATAAATTTATAAAGTTTCGGCTTCCTTGCTTACTCCTCTCTCGAAGGTACCTGCCCTTGAGAGTTTCCAATCTACTATGAATTCTTTCACTAAGGTAGAATTCAAACAATTTTACAATTTAATATTATCTCACTCAAGTTAGTACTCTCCTTACAAGCTTTGATACATTAAGTCACTACTTCTTTGAAATAGCACAACAACACAATTCAAGATATGTAAGAATAATAAAAAAAGATTACAAAAGAATTTAAGTACTTGAATTTTCTCTTAAAGTTTCTTTCTTCTTAGTGGCTTCAACAAATAATCAATGGAGTTCCAAGCTTCAATTTATAGGCCTCTTGCCTTAAGTAGCCGTTAATGACCGTTGGACATATGTTACTAGCCGTTTAAAGACACGAGATGGTGTTGCCAAATAAGGTAATAGACATCTAAAAAATTTTGGCAATGTTTATTTCGAATTGTATTTTCTCAATACTACAATTGCTTCAATGGTAGAAAGACTTGTTGACTGATTTCCAAATAAGGACCGCGTTGAACCATTTCTACTAGACAATGATTCTAAGTTTTCACTGTAATAGATGCTCGCCAGTCTCTTTTTATGACTTCTTTGTCAGCATGCTGCTTGGTAAAAGCTTTTCGCTTGGAGACCTTTTTCACATGTCCTTTTTACTCCTTCAAGGCCCATCATTTATCTCTTCAAAACCTACTTATATCTAAAAATAGTATACATCATTTTATTTCCTTTTTACACTTAACCAAAATGAGCTTAGTTACCATCAATTGAAATCTCCTCAAAGCAATAAATTATTTTTAATTTATTTCTGATTAGACATTCTCTATAACATTTATTATTTTTATCAAAAGCTTACTTAAATATATTTGTCATCTTTAAATTTTCATGTGACTTCCATCTTCAATATATCCTAACTTGGTCAAAGCCTCTTCATAAGCACCAATCAGATCTAACTTACCAATTTCATTTAATTGTGCTCTGCCCTACAAAAACAGAATCATGACAAAAAAATTATTCTTTGTTGACAATTGATCATCCTTGTTTTTAACCATAATATGGCATCATCATAAACCTATAGAAATTCCATCTAAAATAATATGCTTGCTTTACATTCTACTTCTTATAGCACTCATCTGTTGCATTTCAATTCATCATCAGAGCATCATGAACACTCTGTGCAGTTGCAAAGAAGGCTCTAGGAAGCTCAAATTTCTTAGGAGATCAAATGTTGGAAAAAGTTTTGCATGATATTTGATGCATCAATATTGGAAGGTTTCCATAACTTAGCACTTCTACAACAAAATATGATGCAGTATAACTATTAAGTACATTGCAATACTATCAAATAAATTTAACAAATTATTTCAACGCACATGTAGAATTATAGCTCGTTTAAGGCTTCTTTGTAGTTCAGGAAACTCGTACGAATAGGTTAGAAATGATGTAACATTAAGCTACCTTCTTAATTTCTTTAATCTTACACGACATGGAAGGATTGATGTGTAGAGTTTTCATGTATATTAATGAATTGAAGTTATCTAAAAACCCAGAACAATAGACAAACTCCTTTAAATAGAAAGAACTAGGGAACTACATTTCCAACAAACAATCAGAGAATACTAATAGTTAAAGTTCTTGAATTCAAAGAAAAAAGATCTTGTCGAATAATTTTTTATGAGTTGGTAATAGAAGCCTAAAATAGTAATTGGGGTTAGCTTGAGTGGAAAGAGCAACAAGGTCCTGATTTAATTATTAGTGTGTGCATATATAACTTTAATAAGGAGAACTGCCTCTATAATAACACGATAATAAAAGTTCTTTATATCAATCAGCCACTTCCAAGACCACCTAACGAGAGAGTTTAGTAAAATGGATGATCACCACCATGGAGGTGACCCCAAGAAAAACCCGTGTTCAACCAAAATAGGATAACAAATCTTCAATTTAAAAAATTCAACAAAATAACGTAAAATCCAAAACCAAAGATCCCTTACATCTATTATTGTGCCTAGCTAGGTCAACAAGTAATAAAGTGGAAAAGTCCAAATATCATCCGTAAGGATCTTGGTTCAGCAAAATTAAACACATATGGTTCTAAAATAAAAACAACTTATGGCAGATTTATCAATATTGTTAAAGATATGATTTGTATAACGAAAGATTACAAAAATTAACAAATATAATCATATATCCTATAAATGAAAAGAGTTTAAAGTGGATCTAGTGAAAACAAGTTGTCAAGGCATAGTAAGCACAACCAAAGCATAAAGACAGTTTAGTATTTCTCTTTACTGTAATGATTTTTAGTATTACATGTAATAGGGTATCTCTCACTAACTTCACCATAGCCAACATTCCTTGTACTCTGAATCCTATGTCCTTAAACTACTTACTTGAGCATCCTCTGTAATTAGAAGCTAAAAACATGCATAAAGATCAAGAAAGCATAAAGTAAAGAACACATTCAAAATTGAACCCCTAACATATAGTTCAAAGCCATTAATAAGTTAACTATAAGTGTCATTTTATGCTTTTTCATACATTAAAGCAACAGTCATTGCATTTAATGTACTAACAATGAGGTTGCTAAGCTCATTTAACAAAACACCTACGAGAAAGACATGCATTAAAAATACTTAAAGGTTCCAACCATCATTGGCTTACACCAAATATCTACTCCTTATGTAGAACAACTTCTGCCATGAAAGACATTCAAGATAAACTAACTACCATTATTGAACTACTAAACAAAGAAATAACTATAGTGGTAAGGTAGGTGAAAAGTTCTTAATACTATTGTTAAAGAGAGTATCTATAGTACTCAAAGTAAATTATGGCAACAACCCTCAAAACAGGTTCAACCTTACACGTGCCCATGATGAACAGTGCAATCTAACTATTACAAATTAAACAAAAATAGTAATGATTCTTCTGAAAATGTCTTCCAGCTCTAACAAATCAACAATATGCTCTAAATCATCTTGGTTAAGTCTTTCCAAAATTAGTTAAGTTATTTCTGCACTCTTTTTCCATTTCTGGATCTACCGGTAATTTACATCAGCAATTGGATGTGTGCGGCTCCAAGATAGAGATTTCTCCAAGAATTTACAAAAATAGCTAAAAAGAAAATCAAACAAAAAAAGTAATCATTACCACCATTTTAAGTTGTTTTAATCATGAATTTAATACAAATAAGTATAAAACACTAGCTAAAATATCTTGATATTTTCAACCATCATGTATAAACAACAAATAATGAAAAATAACACAAAATATCAGAGAAGATAGAAAGAGAAAGGAATCAACACAAAAATATTGAAAACATGTCAAATAAAATACCTGTCAAAAAGGGAAAAAACTAAAAAAGAAGTAGCTTCAAAAATCCACTATGCGAGAGAGAAATGCCTGGAATTGAGCAATCATATGGTTGACAATAAGAAAAGGAAAATTTAGCAATCTCAGAAGGCTAAAAACCATAAAAGTAAAAGGTATAAAACATTAGGAGGAGAAGTATTGTAATTCTTGTATCAAAATGAGGGAAGTCTAACATTAATAGAAGATGGACTAATCCCGATTTGGACATATCTAAACCAGAAAAAAAACCCACAAAAGTACACATAACAATAACCTCATCATTGATATACCTCTATAATGGTATTAACTGCCTGACATTCTCCAGTTTTCTTACCTGGGAGACACAGCACCAGCATATAAGTTATTTGTATTTCTTGTAGATGGTTAGTTTGTTGTAATTCCTAGAGAAATACATCATAGGTGCATCAACCCAATATCAAGGAAAAAGATATGAAGGGGGAGAAAAGTAGTGTAAGAAAAGTAGTGTAGGGTGCCTCATTTTGATGGATTTGAGCATTGAAGTAGTGTAATTGGAACTAGAAAAGTTTAATTTGAGGGAATTAAACATTTAATTAAGGAGAGAGAGGGGAAGAAAGAATATTTAAATTTAAATAAAATAATTTTTGTAGAAAGATTGAGAGAGAAGTGGGTTCTTTTTTTAACAACTTGCTAACCCAACCAAAAAAAAAACCTCAAAACTCTTCTTCCGTTTTCTTTCTACTTCAGTAATTATTAATAGTATAGAAAGATTAGGGGTGAGTAAAATACGATTTGATTTAAAAATCATATCGAATCAAAACTAAAGTGGAAGAAATATAAAAATTGAAATTGGACCAATTTGGAATTTGCTCGATTCCGGTTCAGTTCAATTAAAAACTAAACTAGAAAATTTTAAATTTTTTAAAAATTATTATTATTATTAATCATATATAACTAATAAACTAAATATATTATTGTTGAAAAAATACTAAAAGTTCAAACAAAAAAACAAATGAATATAAATCGTATGTTATTAATTCAGTTCGGTTAGATTTTTTTTCGGTTTTCTCAACAAAAACTAAAAACCCAATAAAAAAAACCAAACTAAAATACTTCTAAAAATGAAACCAAACCAAATTAACTTTAGTTTGGTTTAGTAGTTTAGGTTTGATTCGGTTCAATTTTCAGATCTAGTTAGGTGTTGCTCTCCCTTATATGCTGTTGCGAGATTTGGACTCATTAGCTTCTAGAAGTGATTTGATGGAGTAGTACTATTATTATTCCTACCTATTTGCACCAAAAAGAAAACAACCTTGCATATATTTTTTTCAAAACTGCATATGCTTTTCATATAATAAAATTTGGAGTCCGAATGTATTGATAACCTTAATTGGCTTGCATGTTAGTATAAAGCTCATTTATTGTAAAATAGTTAATGGGGGAGATTAGTTAACTTTAATAATGTGGGTAATATAGTAACTAAAATTTCCCTCAAATTTGTCTACCCTTGTTGAGATGTCTCAAATTAAGACATTTAGCACTACTCTTTTTTTTATTATATTTTTAATTATATAATTAATGTAAGTGATTTATATTTTTGAACAATGCGTTATAGTCGTTTGTAAAAGTCCTAGATGATTCATTTTTATAAAAAAAAATTACTGTTTTTTTAGGATGTTAACAAATTGAAAAAAAATACAAATGCCTGTTACAATTACTTACGTGCCAATGGGCAAAATAATCAGTTCTTCTTAGGTAGTTGATAGAGAAAAATATCCTACTATTTTACCACCAAAAAGTTCTAATTTGAATTAATTATAAGTTGCTTTTTGGTCCAATTTACTTTAATTAGGAGTCATTATAACTTATTGCCTTCTTTTTCCTTTTTGTAGGCTTTTCTAGAAATTTTGGGAGTAAATTGCTCAAGTTTGGCTACCCAAGACACATTAACCAGTGGAGTAGTCTAATCAGCCTGACGCAGAAGATGCTTTTACCAGAAATGGAATGGAACAACTTGCTATTTCTGGAAAGTCTCTTTTTGGAAGAAAAGTTGCTCGTCTCTCATTGGCTGAAGCTGGAGATAGTTTAAAAATCCCTTTTTAGCCTTTTTCTATAATCTTTTGAACTTTGGATCTAGTGTCCTTAAGGGATATGTGTAGGGCTTGGATCTAACCTTGTTAGTTGCCCTAGTTTGTTTTGGAGTTGTATAAATGCTCTCTTCTTCTTCATTTATTGTGTTCCTGGTCTTTGAACATCTTCTTCTCTCTTCTTTAATTCATTATAGTAGAAATTAGTGAAGTTATTCTGTTATGCCTTCCATGAGAGATCCTGCTCTGACCATGGAGGAGTAGTCCATAGGTATCAGCCAGCAGTGGCTGGGATTATGTAAGTACTTCCTATGTTAATCTATGTGTGTTTCATTTTAAACATGCATGTCTACCTTGTGATTATCTTGTTAAATGAGTTTCATCAACTTAAGCATAATGTGTTGAGTATAATATTTATTTGCTTTGCATGTGGAAAATATAAGGCTAGATACACATATTGACTTAGCAAAGGCTCTGCTATGTGATTGATGTTTATGTTGGAAATGCACACGTTGATGCTTCCTATTCTTAATGTGTGTTTTTAAGTGTTAATTGCGGAGAATGCTCCGGTTAATTATTTGAAAACATATGTTTATAAGAATTAATTCAGAGAATGCTCTGGTTAAATTGATTATAACAAATTTATTGGAAGAGAATCTTTTGCATACTAGATTGAAATTGCTTATATTGCATAATAGTACAAGCTGTTCCATGCCCTGTTGTTGCTTACTCCGCTTGTTATCATTGTGAATCCAGATTTGTGCTCAAGTTGACTTCTTTACATGATATTTGTTAGATCTAGTTAAGTTAGTAGATTTTAGATTTAAAATTCAAATTTACAAAATTACCATCTTTTTGCTACAAGTTGTTTCAGTTTAAGGATCATATCTGTTCTGATTTGTACGAAGACCTAGATCCCTGTGGGAATGATATTCAGACTTAGATCCACTTTCTACTTATTGACCTTAGTACACTTGCTAGGATATTTTTCATGTTAGCCTAACCATCAACAGTGGTATTCCACCCCAGAAATAACTTTTCAACGCTTATATTAAACTCTTAAAAGGGAAATAACGCCAAAAAAGTTACAAACACTTCAAAAGGATTCAAACTCTCTCTCTCACACATAGTACTTAGCTCTAAAACCTTTACTCCATCTGTAACTCAAAAATTTCTCTTTCAACTTAAGATTAACAACAAAAAGATGTGAGCAACATGACAGATTCTTGCACTAGTTCGTCTTTAAGTGCACGATCTTATCTGGTTTGAAGAAAATTGCTTGTTAGAGCTAACGAATTTAGTCTTCGAACTTATTTGGTGGGAAAACTTGCTTGACATACAAGGCAATATCATCATATCCATAATCTCTGGTTTGATCAGTTCGTTTCTTCATTCTCATTATCGCATTGTTTATGCAATTCTAGGGTTTCATGTTTGTTTGAAAAAATTGGGGGGGGGGTTTTGCTGGTTTTACCATTGCATGTGAAAAGAAGCATTATTGTTGTGTTAATTGCATGTTTTTATGCATATATAGTGTTAAATGTACATAATTTTTAGTTTTATTCATACACTCATTTAGGGTTTTAGTTACTGGGGAAATTTGAGCAATTTTTTTTCCATTATAAATACTTGTCTCCTAAATAAGTATGTTGTAATATATAATTTCCAAAATTGTGAATTGTGATCCCAAATTTTTTTCACTAAAGGTATTCTGAGTTAGAATTAAGTTTGAGTAAATGAGTTTCACTAAATTTTGATTTCATTACATGTTTGGCCAAAAGACACTTTCAGTACAGTGTAAAATTGTGCAATGATTTGGTAAATTTATGACCTCAATATTCTTTGATTATGTTTTGAGATTATATATTGAAATTAGATTTATAGTTTCATTTAGATTCAAGTTGGCAAGTGGTAGCAATTAGCTTCATGTGATGGTCCATATTAGTTATTGCATTTTCAATTGTAACATGTTTTGTAAAGGTAAGGTGTTACTTACTAGGATTCTTATTTGTCTTGTATATGAAGTACACTGAAACGGCTACAACTATATGCATAGTGATTCATCATAAAGATTCATGGCCATCTTATGATGATTCCATGGTGTATCAAGGTGGCAAAGGAGTATATGTTATGTGCTAAAAGGAAAATGTTAGGTTTTATACAATCGTGAACTTGTAAAAAAGGCTAGGATATAGGGGGCTTACAGAATGTGGTATCATATGGAGGGATTAACAGGAGCAATCAGTTATGAGGAAGCTGTTGCGATTTTTTTACAGAAAATCAACTGATGAAAGCGGAAGCTCGGATCGATTTTCTCAAATCCGTGACCTAGGAGCAATTGAAATAGAAATAAAAAACATGAAATACAAAGATTAGAAATGGATTCTCACCTTTCTATGTCTCTTCTAGACACGGCTACAGAAACCGAAATCGATTTCCTCCACTCTCATGTACACGAATGTCTATCGAGTAGAACCCGTGCTAGCGGCGGATCAAAGGAGAGGAGAATAGTTGGCCGGAAATTTCAGCCTTGATCACCTAACAATGGCTGAAATTCTCATTAATGAGAATTAACTCATGGCTCAAATCAAGGCCTTAATTTAAGGCTTTGATTTAATTAGATATTAAGTTAGGATTTTAATACCATAAATCCCTAAATCCAACTTAATTATTATGGGTAAATTAATTGCAATTCTATTTTAATTTTCATGCATATATTTATATAAAACCATATTGTAAATGTACATGTCATTCAATTAAAATTTATTTGCTAATTAAAATTGACCCAATAAATTAATTGAGATTCAACTTAAATCAAATACATATAAACTTATATATGTATTTTATTTCCACTCGGAAATAAATTCCCAATTAAAATAAATATTAATTAAATTATATTGATTAATCCAATTGATCTATAATTTAATTAATTAATATTTATCTCTTCAGTCTGTATACTCCAAGTATACGGGTGATTCGACTAGTTCAAACTCATACATTCTATGTTTACGATCTTGTGGGCCAGTCTTTATGTTGGTAGTGGGCCAAGGCCCACAGACTGTAGGTGGGCTCTAGTAAGCCACTACAGCCCCCAATTAAGATGGAGATAGTAATCTAACGGAAGTCTTAACCTTGTAGTTTAAAATTATATATCCCATGTCGCTGATATCGGTGTCCAACATGGAGGCATGGTGTCATCACCCTCTTTTGTGTCCAGACATTTACTTGATCCCGAATGAACTGATGCTCACAAACAAGTTCCAACTTGTTTGGGTGTGGCCACACTCTTATTAGTTGGATTCATCAAGAGGCCAGTGATATGTTCTCAATGGATTACTGAGTGACATTCCTTTCTGCATGTTCATAGTCCTGCCATGCTCACTGGCACACTCAAACGCACCCATACTTCGCACCTTGTTACGGGCCCTTTAGGTGTTCACCAAAGTGTGTCACTTCACATGCAAGACCATAACATGGTTAGGTCAAAGGATCCATATAAGTACTATACGAGAATCACTTGTGATACTGTGAGCATGGGTATTTTCCCGAACTCTGTGATGAAAGTCATCGTTGCCTTTTTCACGGATAAACGTGAAGTGGATTTGGACCGACTGAAATATTATTGGAAATTTCTCGGATGACCCAAATGTGTGTGACAAGTCTTGGTACGGAGCCCCAAAGGAATTCTAGTGAGTATTTGAGAAAACTGAAGAAAAGAATGAAAAATAAGCAAAATAGGCTAATCTGGTCACTACAGTCGCTCGACTGTAGTGCCTACCGCTGTGCGACTATATACAGTCATGCGACTGTAATCATTAGATTTCCTTTTTTGTCCAAATCAGCATTTAATTCGGTCTTTTTAAACAAAATAAGCTAATATGGTCACTACAGTCGCTCGACTCTAGTGCTTACAACCGCGCGACTGTAATCACCAGACTTCCTTTTTTAACAAAAATCAGCATTTAATTCTGATTTTTAACCAAAACGGGAGATATAAAAGTCTTGTATTCGGGATTAGGGAAAACAGGAACAGAGAGAGGCAGAAACTTAGATGGTTTTAAAGGAAAAACACACAATAACACAAATTTTGGGACTTTTTCTAGGGTTCTTAAGAAAAATAAAAGGGTTTGATAAAAAAAATTCAATGAAACACATAGAAACCGTGGTAAGGTGTTTTTATATCATCATTACTTACTCAATCTCTCTCAGGGTTCCATTCGGGCTTCGTTGATCGCGCATTTTTCGGGTTGTTCGTGACTGCAAGACACTTTTCTAATCCGAATCCATCTCTGGTGATCCAAACACTGGAATACAGACCAGGTAACATTCTGAGAGGCCTTAAAAATCCATTTTTGTTCATTCTGGGTGTTGTTTATTGATTTTTTTTTTTTTTTGAATTTTTACGATTTCGGAAGTGAATTTTGATTACAGCCGCCTCGCTTAAGATCACAATCGCCTGGCTGTAACCTACAGCTGCGCGACTGTGACCTATAGTCGTGCGACTGTAATCTTCTGATTACAGTCGCTCAACTGTAATCTTTGGGGCAGAAGCTTTGAATGCCCTAAAATCGGCCGATAACGCTTCCGTTTTCAGATTTAATGTATTTTTCATGTTTATTATTGGTCTAATTGTATCCATGTATGCTTACATTCCCGGTTTTCTTATTTTTAATTGATGGATGTGATTTCAAGTTTGGCGATTTCGAGTTTTAAGGGATTTCCGGATATATTTCGATCCGTTACAGATCCGTTTGGTTGAAATCAGTGTGTTTCCAGAAATCTCAGATTACCCAAAATCGCTAAATTTGCAAAACGATTTTCAAAAACGAGAAAAAAAGGCCGCAAAACAATTCTGGAGCATTACAGTCGCGCGACTATAACCTACATTTGCGAGGCTGTAACCTATAGTCGCGCAGCTGTAATCTACAGCCGCGTGACTGTAGTTAAGGCAGAATTACGGTTTTGTTCTTTTGGGCCCCAAACTTGTAATTTTGCATCTTTTTCCTATTCAAAACTGAATTTTTGTGTGTTTACATTCTTTTTGGATCCTAGATGGATGTTTAACTTAGGCCCACACACGAACGGGACCTCCGGGTCCCGGGATATCCGGCCCACTAAAGTTAGAAAAATGCATGTAAATGAGCCAAACCATTTTCAAAATTGGTTTTTCACCCACAAAACCTACAGGGCGTTTCAAAAAACCGTTTTCCATGTCCAACCGGTCCGACCAATCGGGACGACCCGGTTACCCCTAAATGCATGTCCTCGCTCCTATAAATCCCTATTCTGTCCTATTTGAGTCTTTTGTATGCCTTGATTATTTGTGCTAACCGTATTCGGATGCAGCTTTTATTTTTACTTTATTTTTATTTTTGAATGTATTTTTTAGATCATCGTGTATTATAGACGGTTGTAATGGTGAGGATGAGAGATTTTTCTTTTTATGGGTTGTATAATTTGGCCTCTATTTACTTTTCCCACACTTTTACTTTTCTGCATTTTATTTTGGATTTATATTTATGTCATGTGATGAGCATTAACTAAAAATAAAAAGAAGATAAAATGAGTATAATTAAGTGAATGCAATATTACATTATGAAATAACAATTGAAAATAAGTGAGGATTAGTAGATTTGTTGCCCGAACCCTGAATCTCTGAATTAGGTACCGTGTCTACACTTGGTAGGGCGCTGTACCGGAATTTCCCGGATGAGCTGATCCGGGTGGGGACTCTGTATCTAATTTCGAAATTTAGGTTTTGAGATCTTTAAGTTCAAATTGGGATTTTCTAAAAAACCTATTTTTCTAAAATTCACACTTATAATTAAGTTCTCTACAAAAGGGTTTTTCCAATAAAATGAAAGATTTTCTTAAGAAAAATTAAAGACCCGTTTTCAAACCACATCACCACATCTCAAAAAGAAAATCCCTGGTTCCCGCTTCACCGCTTCACTGCGCGATCCGTAAAAATGTCGTCCGCTTACAGTGGCGACTCTGTTGGGGATTAACGTTTCTTTTAAAATGTTTTTTTCAAAAACTTAAGGAACTTAGGCAACAATCAAAGTACATCCTCACTTGTGATCAATTATTAAATCATAATTCGATGTTTCATTCACACTTGCATAAGCATGACATTTTCTCTTCTTAAGCTGACCTACCTCTTCCGCTAGGATTGGAGGAACCTGAGGGGGTAAACCACTCATAGCCTCGTACGAATCCCTTCGTTTGGACCCTTGAGTGGGGAGAAGTGAGGAGTATATTTTCGCTATGGGAACCTGTACGACCCTTGGCTCGACTCATACCTTCATTTAATGGCTTAGCAACTTCCCAGTAGGGTTACCAAAACATATATTCAAAAATGGACATTGAGAGTGCGCCTTTGGTATCCCCGGTTGATGCCAAAGAGACCTAACACCTAGGAAGAATGCAAAACCAGTCGAATGGAGGAATAAGGTTGGGAGGGTGAGCATGTTTGTGTGTGTGCTAAGGTTTGCTTTGTGGTTGTTTTATTTTTGACCCTGTCATGCAACATAAACACGCATCATCCGTGTGTCATTTCCTAACCACATTTTTATGCAGCCATTTTGGAGCATCATCCTACATGTGTGTTATACTAACCACATTTTCGTGTAGCCATGACCTTTTTCGTGTTCCATATTCATCTTGTGTGCTCATTGACTCATAAAGCATACACGACATCATCTTGTGTGTCATACATTCTAACCATGTTTTAGTGCAGCCATTTGCATTCTGTATGACATAGGCATTCATCTCATCTCATCTCATAGAAAATGTAAGGATGTTCTAAGTATGCCCTTCACGACTATTTCATTTCATGACATATCGGGAATCCCCAAGACTACCTGTGTTCGCCTGTGCACCGGATTGCACTTGGCCATTTCATTACATCATTACACTGTGAGAGGACCACAACTGTCCTAGGCTTGTGTTTGTATGGCGGATCACACAATACCATTACACGACATCACAACCATTCACGATTGGTGTCATGGCGACACTATAGTTTTGCTTGCGTGCCACGATCCACATCAGATCGCTTCATAACATTGAAAATTCATTCAAGGTACTCCACGAGTGCCGAACTAGAATTCATATTAGGATGTTTCATAACATGTTTAATCATACAAGGTGTTCCACAAACGCCAAAATGCTATCCGTGTCCTGAGTTACACGTCACTTCATCCAAGATGCCATAAAAGCATCGAACCTCTGTCTATGGAATGGCTCCCATATGACCATCACATATCATTTCATTGACTTATAAAACGTCAAACCTATGTCTGTGTGTCGATACACACATGACCATTTCACGACATCCGCTAGGTGCCCCAAAGGCTCCGAATTCATATCCGTGTGCTGGCCCACACGTGACATTTTTGCATTGTCTTTTGCATGGCATAGGGTATGATTGGAACATCCAAAACAAAAAGAAAGAAAATACAAAAGTCATTTTCATCATCATCCACATCCATAAAGCATCATCCGATCATGAACATGAGCACATCATACACGCCATTTATTGTGTCGAGTCTAGGTCCATGACATCCATCCGACCTTCTAACTTGTGTGGAATGTGCAGTTTGGAGTCAGTGCCAAACCAATCAGTTCAATTAGAGCTGGTCACCGTGGAGGGGATTAGTTCAAGGACAGACTTAGATCGGGAGATCGAAACTCAATTGCCTACTCTACTAGTTGACGGTCAGATTTTGTTAGAAGAAGCTGACAGAGCGGAGATGGCCGACGGAAACAATGGAAACTTGCCTTTTGACATGGCTGCTTTTATGAGGAGCTTCCTCACCTCAGATGAGTTTAAGAATACTCTTAGGGAACAAGTGCAGGCCGTGATAGGCATCCTCCCTATTCAATCTGTTCCACCGGCTCAGACTTCGGTTGGAAGTGTGGGATAACTGTTTGTCCAAGTTACTAATGGTGCTGCAGGAAGCCTTCCTGGAGGAAGTGGTGGAGTGGTTAACCACAGAGAACCCAACAGTCAGTCCGAAGAGGATGAGGCCTTTGAGAAGGCGAGGGAAGCCTTAATTGAGATGATGCTAGAGAAGTGCCTCAATTAGAAATTTTCTGATATTGAAGCCATGCTACCTAAGCTGAAGGAGATGGTCCACTATAACCCTGTTAAGTATGTCGAACCGACTACTTTGATGGCTGATGGAGGTGAGACACTCCCAACTGGTTTCCAGATGCCTTACTTGCCTCCGTACACCGGAGAGGGCCCACCGGAAGCCCATTTGGATAGTTATGTGAGGTTGATGACTAGCATGGGAATTGGGAAAGGTCATCTCTTAAATCTGTTTCCAACTACATTGACGGGTGTTGTGGCGAAGTGGTATATGAAGATGCCTCTCTACACCAGTTCTACTTGGGAGGACCTATTTGAAGCTTTTGTAAAGCAGTACACTTACAATACCCAAGTAGATACTACCCTTGAAGACCTGGAAAGAATCCGCCAAAAGCCAAATGAGTCCTTCCCGACAAACTACAAACGGTGGATGGATGTGCAAGTTTTGGTGGATGGGGCTCCAAAGTTGGAGCCGCTCATTGTGAAGCTGGTAGATGGTAGTCTCCCTTAATACAAGGATAAGATGAAGCTGAAAAGATTCCACTCCTCCAATGAGGAGGTGGAGTTTGCCAAACGTATCGAGGGATACGAGGAAGAGGAGCAGAGGGGCAGACAGAGTTCGGGCTCCTACAGAAGCAATCAGGGGTACTCTCAAGAGTATAAAGGCAACAGCTCTAAGGCTACTCCAGTAGGGTCCGATGCTAAGTCGACTCAGAATGTAGACCCGATCGAAGTGCAATGGGAGGACGTAGCCGCTGTGAACCTGGGAAGACAGACTCCTCAAAGGGTCACCAGTCCATGGGCTGAGTCAGTAAGCTGGATTTTTGCTAAGTGTAGAAAGGCTGGGTTATTACAGCGCTTGAAGTCATTTTCGCCTCCAGCTGAGGCAGATAAGGATAACTTCTGCAATTATCACGGAATGACGGGTCACAGTACAAATGAGTGTACCCAGTTGATTAGAGCCATCAAGCAGTTGGTCATTGATGGAAGGATCATTGAGCCGGCTTTGAAACCTAGCATTCAAAATAATCCCTTGCCCAACCTCGGATGATTCGGGTACACAAGCTGTTGAGGACCATGACGCTGCAATAAAGAGAAGACCCTCCGCATGTGGAGGCAATAGTCATTTTGATTTTTTAATTTGTTTTATTGTTATTATCATTTATCATGTGAACAATTTAGCCTCTGAGGTGTTTAATTTAATAGAGTTTGATTTCAATTACTTGTACGATATTTTTCAGATGGAACTGTGCATGCATCCAAACATTCATTTAATGCCTTTAACACACATGATGCATCGATGCATGAAATGAATCTAGGGACAGATGACGACCCAAAAATTATATCCGTCTCGGGAGACCTCACACCTGATGACAGAAGAAAATTGCAACATACCACAAAAGAACATGGAAATCTTTCCCTGACTGAATGATATCACGTGAAGATTGACAGAGAAATTACTGAATACAAAGTTCCAAAGGATTCAAAGATGAAATCAATCAAGCAGGAGCTCCGTAGACTCGAATGGGCATCGCTCCATGGTCGCAACCACCAACTACTTCTCAGAGTGGGTAGAAGCGAAGTCATATATGAATGTCACCGACAAAAAAGACAAAAAAAGGAAAAAAAAAAGAAAAAAAAAAGAAAAAGAAAAAAGCATTATCATGTCGTGACTAATAATGGCCTACAATTACAAGGCCCAAAGATGGAGCATCATAGATTATCTTTACATCTCCCACAAGCTAATGGGGCGATATAAGCGGCTCACAAGATTCCGTCGACAATCACCTACGAAGGATAGGCCGATATGTTGTCATTTGTCTTGCAAGGACACAGAACTAGCATCAAAGCATGCACTGAAGAAACATCATACTCCTTAGCCTATAGGATGGAAGTGGTTCCACCAGGGTAGACAGAGACCAAGTCGTCAACCCCATCAACCCAGACAAGCCCAAGCGCTATTACGTGTAAAAAAAATAAAAAAAAAGGTCCAATGGGTCGCAAACCGAAAAGGCGATCCATGCAAAAATCAGGACAATCTGATGGATCGAAAATCGAAAAGGCAGTCCATGTAAAAGTTAGGATAGAGAGGCGAGCACCATCAACGGAAAAATCTACAAAGATCAGTTGGTGGTAGGTGTGGGTCCGGTCGAGACGGATACCATTACTAATTCTGTCCTTAGCTTCATTTCATCTTTGATGTGCATTGTGCTAAAGCATTATAAATGAGTGAATGAATGAATGCCATTTTCTGTTCAGGTTAAATGCCCTAAGTCTGCTTGAAATTGAATTCGCATGGATGTACACATTTTATGTTTACATGCATCTCACTTTTAAAAAAAATTCCAATGGATCGAAAACCGAAGAGGCGGTCCTTGCAAAAATAAGGACAGTCTGATAGATCGAAAACCTGAAAAGGGCGGTCTATGCAAAAGCTAGGGCATAAAATAAAGTCTGCTGAATTGAAAAGCTGAAAGGGTAGTTCAGGCAAAAATAAAGACAGTCCGATAGGCCGAAAACCCAAAAAGGGCGACCTATGCAAAAATTAGGACAAGCAATGAAAAAAAAAGTCATACAGTAGAAACAAGCTCAGGTAACCCTAATCCTCTAAAGATCGGGGCACCTTAAAGTCAGCATCTCACGTCCATGTCTCGTGAGGCAAGCAACACTGATGTTGCACATGTCAAGGCGGCTGTGGTGCAAACACTCTACACTTGGTGGTGCACAAAGATCGAAGGACCCTCAGCAGCTGACCATACTTTCCGCACAGCCGAGCGGGAGAGTAGAAAAGTCAAGTGGGTCAATCCAAGCAGCTAGATACCTTCAGCCCAAGTCTTAGTTGTCACATCAGAAATATCCCATTAGGGGCAGACCCACCTGGGCCTCCAAATCATCCACCCGATCTATGAAGGCCTAACTCATGATCTCTAACTCGGTGACCCGTCAACACAACTGGTCAATCTTCACCCTCGAGCGAGTGGACTCTCGGCACTCCCATTCACTGTCTGCACCATGCAAATTATAAAAAGCACCATAATCATACCCATATGCATTCAGGACACGCACATACATATACACTTAAAACATACACACACACATGCATACACGCATCAATGTGTGCTCAAGTACAGGTACATACTGTCATCATCAGGCTGTCTCGAGCCATGAGTACTTTAAAAGCAGAAATAACCCGACACTGGGGCATCATCAAATCCCAAGTATCCAGGTGCAAAACAATCAAGTCGTATTTATTCTTGATCGAAGGGGCAAAAATTTTTCTTTTCCAAAATTATCGATCAAGGAATAAATACGTACCCCCTATCCAATTTCAAAGGTATTGCTCCACCACAGAGAGCTAGTTTCAACAGTATTGCTCCACCATAGATAGCCGGTTTCAACGGTACTGCTTCACCACAGAGAGCCGGTTTCAACGGTATTGCTCCACCACAGAAAGCCAGTTTCAATGGTATTCCTCCACCACAGAGAGCCGATTTCAACAGTATCAAGGGGTAAGATATTCAGTCCATATTCATTCTTGATCGAAGGGGCAAAAATTTTTGTTTCCAAAATTATCGATCAAGGAACGAATACGTACCTAAAACAACTTCAAAACATCAAAGGAAATCATCAAGCTTCTCAAATCACCAAAGCATCTTTCCCCAGCCACAAAAGCTTCACGGGAAACACTATTATCCTTTCCTTCAGTGACACAGGCCCCACTAGAAGTGAAATGACCAAAATACCCTTCTGTTAGTAACCAAACTACCAAATGGCTAAAACAACTTCCCTTTAGTGACATAAGCTTCATGGGAAACCAAATCATCGAAATATGTCTTCCCCTAGTGACATAGGATCCACTAGAGGTGATATTACCAAAATAACCTTCCCCCAAAGGGCGCCAACTTTCCAAGCTACAAAATTACCAAAATACCATTCACCTTCATGAACATCAATTCACAAGGAGAATCTAATCCTGGCAAAGTCCTCTACTTCGCAATGGAGTCGAAGCACGTCCCTGGAGCATCAACCCAATCCGGGCAAAGTCCTCTGCTTCGCAATGGAGTCGAAGCATGTCCCTGGAGCATCAACCTAATCCGAGCAAAGCCCTCTGCTTCACAATGGAGTCGAAGCACGTCCCTGGTGCATCAACCCAATCCGGGAAAAGTCCTCTACTTCGCAATGGAGTCGAAGCACGACCCTAGAAAACCAATACAATCTGGGCAAAGTCCTTAGCTTCATGATGGAGTTGAAGCACATCCCTAGAGAACATCAAACCAATTCGGGCAAAGTCCTATGCTTCGTAACAGAGTCAAAGTAAGACCCTGAAGAATCAAACCAACCTAGGCAAGACCACTGTCTCACAAAAGCAACCGAGACAAGTCCTTACAAACATCAAAACAATTCAACGCGAGGAGAACCCCCAGGTACATTCTCTTTTCCTTCTCACCATGCTCTTTATCGTGAGACCAAACTCGAATCGGGCACAGGCACCCGTTCAAGTCGACTTTGGTCACGCGAGGGGCAGCCTGTGAGCACGGGTTTTTTCCCGACCACTGTGATGAAAGTCATTGTTGCCTTTTTCATGGATAAACGTGAAGCAGATTCGGACCGATCGGAATATTGTCGGAAATGTCCCGCATGACCTAAATGTGTGTGACAAGTCTTGGTACGGAGCTCCAAAGGAATTCTAGTGAGTATTTGAGAAAACCAAAGAAAAGAATGATAAATAAGCAAAATAGGCTAATCTGGTCACTACAGTCGCTCGACTGTAGTGCCTACAACCACGCGACTGTACTACAGTCACGCGACTGTAGTCATTACAGTTGCGTGACTGTAATCATCAGATTTCCTTTTTTGTCAAAATCAGCATTTGATTCGGTCTTTTTAAACAAAATAAGCTAATCTGGTCACTACAGTCGCTCGACTGTAGTGCCTACTGCTGCACGACTGTAATCACTAGACTTCCTTTTTTACCAAAAATCAGCATTTAATTATGATTTTTAACCAAAATGGGAGATATAAAAGTCTTGTATTTGGGATTAGGGAAAACAGGAACAGAGAGAGGCAGAAAATTAGAGGGTTTTGAGGGAAAAACACACAATAACACAGATTTTGGGACTTTTTCTAGGGTTCTTAAGAAAAATAAAAGGGTTTGATCTAAAAAAATTCAATGAAACACATGGAAACCGTGGTAAGGTGTTTTTAAATCATCACTACTCCCTCAATCTCTCTCGGGGTTCTGTTCGGGCTTCGTTGATTGCGTATTTTTCGGGTTGTTCGTGACTGCAAGACTCTTTCCTGCATCCGATTCCATCTTTGGTGATCCAAACACTGGAATACAGACCAGGTAACATTCTGAGAGGCCTTAAAAATCCATTTTTGTTCATTCTGGGTGTTGTTTATTGATTTTTTTTTTTTGAATTTTTATGATTTCGGAAGTGAATTTCGATTACAGCCACCTCGTTGAAGATCACAGTCACCCGACTGTAACCTACAGCCGTATGACTCTGACCTATAGTCGCTCGACTGTAATCTCTGGGGCAGAAGCTCTGAATGCCCCAAAATTGACCGATAACTCTTCTGTTTTCAGATTTAATGTGTTTTTCATGTTTATTATCGGTTCAATTGTATCCATGTATGCTTAGATTCCTGGTTTTCTTATTTTTAATTGATGGATGTGATTTCAAGTTTGGCGATTTCGAGTTTTTAGGGATTTCCAGATTTATTTGGATCCGTTTTGGATCCGTTTGGTTGAAATCAGTGTGTTTCCAGAAATCCCAGATTACCCGAAATCGCTAAATTTGCAAAACGATTTCCAAAAACAAGAAAAGAAGGCCGGAAAACAATTCTGGAGCATTACAGTCGTGCGACTGTAACCTACAGTCGCGTGACTGTAGTTAAGGCAGAATTACGGTTTTGCCCTTTTGGGCCCAAAACTTGTAATTTTACATCTTTTTCCTATTCAAAACTGAATTTTGATGTGTTTACATTCTCTTTGGACCCTAGATGGATGTTTAAATTAGGCCCACACACGAACGGGACCCCTGGGTCCCGGGATATCCGGTCCACTAAAGTTGGAAAAATGCATGTAAATGGGCCAAACCATTTTGAAAATTGGTTTTTCACCCACAAAACCTACAGGGCGTTTTAAAAAACCGTTTTTCAAGTCTAACCGGTCTGACTGGTCGGGTCGACTCGGTTACCCCCCTAAATGCATCTCCCCGCTCCTACAAATCCCTATTTTGTCTTATTTGAGTCTTTTGTATGCCTTGATTATTTGTGCTAACCGTAATCGGATGCAGCTTTTATTTTTACTTTATTTTTATTTTTGAATGTATTTTTTAGATCATCGTGTGTTATAGGCGGTTGTAATGGTAAGGATGAGAGATTTTTCTTTTTATGGGTTGTATAATTTGGCCTCTATTTACTTTTCCCACACTTTTACTTTTCTGCCTTTTATTTTGGATTTATATTTATGTCATGTGAATGAGCATTAACTAAAAATAAAAAGAAGATAAAATGAGTAGAATTAAGTGAATGCAACATTACATTATGAAATAATAATTGAAAATAAGTGAGGATTAGTAGATTTGTTGCTCGAACCCTGAATCTCTGAATTAGGTACCGCGTCTACACTTGGTAGGAGGCTGTACCGGAATTTCCCGGATGAGCTGATCCGAGTGGTGACTCTGTATCTAATTTCGAAATTTAGGCTTCGAGATCTTTAAGTTCAAATTGGGATTTTCTAAAAAGCCTATTTTTCCAAAATTCACACTCACAATTAAGTTTTCTACAAAAGGGTTTTTCCAATAAAATGAAAGATTTTCTTAAGAAAGATTAAAGACCCGTTTTTAAACCACATCACCACATCTCAAAAAGAAAATCCCTGGTTCCCGCTTCATCGCTCGTTCCGTAAAAATGTCATTTGCTCATAGATACTATACCATGTGGATTTCTCGTTTAGTGGATCTATCCAATACCATGCCCCGTTGCATGTACCCATGAACTTGGTTGACATTCCATGTCCAATGGCCAGTAAGACATTGCCATACAACCAAGCTATTCATTCCCATGACTGGAACAGACTATAGATGACTTTATGGTCATATCGTTTTCCATATCCATGGTTTTACTGCCAAGTGCATGACACTTGTCAACATGGATATGGATATGTCCATGATACTCTATTTAAAATATTGCACAAGACATATATAATAAATAGATTAATGCCTTTATTCATTGACACGAATATAAAATACATAAATCTCATTATAAGATACAAAATGTATGATACAATACAAGGACCAATACATTTGGACTAGGGCATTCCCAACATAAGTATTTTAAGATATTGACATAACTATGATGGACACTTTGAATAGGAACTATGATGAATGGCATGTTTACTTTGAAGCAATGCCTGGACCAGTAAATTTGGATATTGAGAATCTAAGGTCTAATGAAATGTCTGAAGGAAGTAACAGTTTAGGTGATAGTGTGGAATTTAATAAGATAGGACATAGGTTTATTCGAGCTGAAGTTGTAGGGAGTAATGCAAATGGAAATATGGATAATATTCGAGTTGAAAGAAATGATGCTGATGCAGTTAGTATTTTTATGAATGAAAGGGTTCCATCTCTTGGTGAAGGACATAATAATGGGGCTGATGAGGTGATGCAGCGGAAACTTAGAACGATAATACTAAGATCCAATGATCATGCATGATGTCGGAAATTAGTCTTCTACTAGTTGAATTTTTGCAAAATTCACAAAAGCAGGAAATTGGAAAGAATTCGAAAATTATTATCAATCAAAAACTGCTTATAATTGAGAAATAAAAGTCTATTTATAGGCTACAAGTAAACCAACCCTAAATAAGAAATCCAACCTTAAACAGAGTTCTAGGCCAACAAAGAAACCAAAACAAGAAGGGAAAAAAGAAACAAAAACCGAAAACTTCCCGAAAAAGGCCCTAAAATCAGTAAATTGTGTTTTTGAGGCCCTAAATCATGTTTTTTTGGCCAAAAAGTGATATCGTTGGCCCATTTCCAATTAAATTTGGGTCCAAAAACATGAAAATCCGACAACTGCGACTTTAATTTAATTACGGTTGTGCCATTTCTTCAAGAACAACAAAGTTTGTTCTTCAATTGCATTATAAGGATATAGGATTGGAAGAATTGTCAATGTCTTCATATTATCTGATCGAGTCCTGTAATGAGGCTGAGTATGATGGAGGTAATAAGGTTGCATACGATGGACTTAGTGAGGACACTATCTGATCCAGACTATATGGCTGAGTCAAATGAGGCAAATACAAACAATTTTGCTGGGGAAAGTTAGATGTTTGATGAAGCCCAAGAAATTCATCTTCTCAAGTTAATAATGCTACTGCTACTTCTTTTGGTAAAGGAAACAACAATGTTGTTGGTGTTGTAGGAAACAATTTTGCTGCTAGTGTTACAACAAACAATTCTACCACAAATGTTGAAAGGAATAATACTATTGGTGCTTTTGGTGAAGGAAATAATGTTGTTAGTCATAATGAAGATGGATATGGAATCACCAATGATGATTTCAAAGAGTTTAATAAGCCCACCCCAAATCTAGTGGATGAATTGCATAGCCCATGCGGTTCTTACAATGAACAGATTGAACTTGCTCTTGGTATGGAATTCAAGTGAGTAAGGAAAATTCGAAAAGCATTTAGAAAATGGTGTGTGAAGAATGTTTACCAATTTGTGTTCAAGAAGAATTGCTCAGAAGTGATTGTTGTGAAATGCCCAAATGCAGATGTGAGTTCAAGATTAAAGCATCTAAAGTGTATGATAATGCTTCATTTCAAATAAAGTCTTTTATGTTAGTGTATTCCTAAGTCCTTGTATAATGTAATTAGATGTTTTGTTATAATAAAAGGCACAATCTTATTTAGTGTATTTCTTATGCAATTTAATAAATAAAGAGAATCCATTAACTGTTGTTTTACTTATGTATGTCGATAATGTTCTACAGGCAATAAGACCATAAGTAGGGAAAGAATGCGGTTATAAAACTATCCCTAGTTTGTTAGAATCATGAGAATGATTTTAATCAAAGACTAGTATGGGCCTTGATTATATGGTGGAGCCTTACCGACCCTTGGATATGGAATGTCTATCGAGGGCATTGGTACATGTTAGGTTCCAAGGTACTAGATCCATCCGCTATGATAAAACCATATGGCTCCTATGTCATAGGTGATTCTCTAGTAGTACTTATATTGGATCTTTTGACCTGATATTATTATAGACCTGGATGCTAACTCACATACTTTGACATGTGCCTAACGGGCCTGTAATAGGGTGTTAAGTTTGGGTACGATTGGGTATGTAAGTAAACATGCTAGGAATGTGAGTGATGTGATGAGATTCGCCACTCTCTTAATTGAGAGTAGATATCACTAGCCACTTGATGAGTGCGATTGAGAAGAGCATGGCAATGCCTAGGCAAGGTAATCATTAGGTGATTAGTTACTTTTGTTTTTAAGTCTACTCAGCATCAAGGAATATCCTTGCAGTCAAAGAGGGTGACATTGTCATAACTCTTGCAGGACACCTATATCATTGGCATAAGATGTATAAGTCAAATACAAGGTTTACATCCATGATTTTCAATATTGATGTTTCCATCTTATTTGGGTAGCTGTAACGGTTTGCTAGAACCCACTTACAGCTTATTGGCCTTAAGGCATTGGGCCGACTGCCAACATAAGATGGACCTACAGGATCGCACATATTGGATATCTGAATCAAATTGTCATAGACCTAATAATATGTATTGCTTACATATTTATTCCAGAGCATTTGGATTTACGTGCTATACGTTTAAGGCCCGGCCATATAAATCCCCAGAGAGATATATTTATTTGTATTATTAAATTTATTACTTTGTAGTAAATTAATTAATAAAATAAAATACTTATCAAGTACTCCCTCAGTCCAATTTTGATAGGCAATATTTTGATAACACGGTAATTAAGAAAATTAATTAATAGACTATATTTTTACTAAAAGACTTTCAATAAACCAAATGATTAAGTGAAGTAAATATTATCACTTTAATTGCCTAGATACATGTGACAGGGGTATTTTTGATAATTTATCACTTAACTAATAATTAGACATTGAAAAATACCTATATTGTTGGACACCCAAAATAGAAATTTTGGACGGAGGGAGTATCAAATGAGGTTTTTTAATATTTGTTATGGTAAAGAGATTAAAATATTTATTGGGATTATTTTAGTTTTAATTTGAATTAGAATTGATTGATTTTCTAGTTACAAAATATATTAATAATTTGAATTAAAATAAAAAAAAAAAACTAATCCTATTTTCTCTTTAAGCCATAGGGCTCTCTCCCTCTCTTTTTCTTATGAAAAACACGAAACATAGTGCAAGGAAGCGTAATGAATTTTAGCCAGTGCAAGGGAAGAAGGAGAAGCTTTTTCCGGTCTGGTGCTAGTACGCCGATTGGTTCTATAGGCATCCATGTGCGTAACGGTAGAGGTTCTTCGCAAAAAAGCAAGAACTAAGATTCTATTCACACAATGAGAATCCCAATATTTTAGACCACAACACACATGCCTAAAGATATATGATGAGCACATTATCACTTATGAGTATATTGCCGGAAACTATCTTGATGCACATAGGGATGACATTGACTTGAATGTCACTATTTTACAGAGTAAGATTTTGAGAGAATTGGGCTTTAACGTTTCACTTGCAAAGTGTTACAGAGCTAGAGAGCATGCTAGGGAGATCATTGGAGGAGAGATTGCTACACAATATAGAATGTTGTATAACTATGCTGAGACACTTCGCGTTACAAATCTTGGAAGCATGGTGAGATTCAAGACAGATTTACAACTGAATCAAAGTGCATCTGATGGAGAAACTGGTATTACACCACTTCCTAGGGAGATTGTAGTATTTCAATATATGTATGTGATATTGGTTGCATAGAGGCAGGAATATTTTGTTAGTTTAAGGCCAATAGTGTTTTTAGATGGTTGTCATCTGAAAGGCTCAATGGGAGGATAGTCGTTAAGTGCTGTTGGGAGGGATGGGAATGAAAACATGTTTCCTCTTGCCATGGAAATTATAGATTCGTAATGCAAGAATTCTTGGAGCTGGTTTTTAGAATTTTTAATGGATGATTTTGGGAAGCCATAACAAACAAGTTGGGTTTTCATGTCTGATAGATAAAAGGTCAGCATTTTTCCACAGTTTATACTTCAGTTTTAATGTAAATCCTTGTGTAATATATGGTATATAATTGTACACTTATTGCTAATGAATACTTTAATATAATAAATATGAATACTCAATTGCTATTTTGATAATTGCTAATGAATACTTCACTATGAACTGCTGAAATAGATTATATGTTTTGCGATAATGATATGCTAATTGTTGAATTCATAATTGCGTATTTATACTTAATTGATATTAAATTGGTAAGTATGATCAGGTAATTGCAAATGTATATTGCACTTTTGGATGCTTATTTCTACAAGTGGAATGTGTTGTTTTTCCAATATAATATATGTGAGCACTGGGTTTTTCCGACCTCGATGATGAGGAAGTACTGAAATGTCATCCATTTTCAAAATTCCTCATGAAAATCGATTCAAAAAGTGAGAATTTGAGTTTATACAGAGCGTCGGGGGCAAAATCGAGAAAATCAAGAAAATAAGAGCTAAAATGAAGCTACAGCTGCACAGCTGAAACTACTAACGTATGGCTATAATGTGCAGCCACACAGCTGTAATGTACAGCCGTATGGCTATAGACAAAAATATAAAAAAAATGGGCGTGAAGGAAACATGCATGTTGGATTTGTCGGGGTCACGGAAAGAACATTAGGTTTTTGGATTGAAGGGGGCTACAAATGAAGAAAAGAAGGGCAGAAGAGGGGGGATTCTCAAGAGAAGAAAAAAAGAACCAAAGTAAACAAAGAAAGAAAGTGAGAAAGAAAGGAAGAGAGTTAAGAAAAATTCAAGAATCCAACCTTAATTCTTCAATTATAACCCGAATTCTTCAATTAACAAACACCAGTAATCCTCTGGAGGTCATCCACGACCTAAATTCAAGCTTAATTGGAGCAAGAAATTGGATAATCAGAGTTAATTTTGGATTTGGGGCAAAAGGAGCAAAGGCTTGGGAAATTCAAATTCTCACTCTAAAACCGGGTTTTTAAGGTTAAAGCTGGACAAAAACATTAAAGGTAAAGTTCCTGAGATGCCTTAAACCCATTTATTGCTTTTCTGGGATTGAATTTATTGCATTTCATAAATTTTCAAAAAATCTCAGCATTCTGCAATGTTATAGCCGTACGGCTGTAGGTGAAAAGTAGGGGCATATTTTTATTTTTCTTCGTGTTTTATGTTCAAATTCAAATTAGATCCATACGGACATAATTACAGTCGTACGGCTGTAGTTAGATCCGCACTGCTGTAGTTTTTTTTTTTTTAAATATTTTGACCCTGATTTTATTGGAAATGGGTCAACAGTCAAAATTAAAGGCTTTGCCTTTGAGCTACGTTGTTTTTCGGCCACATTTTATCACTTAGGTCTTCAAAATTGCATTTTATTGGTTTTCAGAACCCATTTTCGGTAAATCCTAAATTTTAATGAATGTTTTTCATGCATTCTTTAGCCTTAGATTTAATTTTTGTGGTATATTATAAACCAGTGCAACGATAGAAACACGGATCTCTTCAAATCCAACCCACTTTATAATCGAAAATATTAAATTGGACAAAATGATTTTTCAAACGAATTTCCAATCCCATCAAAACCACGTTTCAAAACATTTTCCAGGTCAAATAGGATAATTTATCGAATTTCCCGATTTCCCCCATTTCACACCCCGAGCTATCTTAATTCCCTATTCTGAGTCAATTTGAGTCCTATGTGTTTATATATTTATCTGTACTAATATTTTATTTTGTATGATATTAATTTTTAGATAATTCGATTTGATTGTAATAA
Organism: Euphorbia tirucalli; assembly: GCA_039660915.1. Lineage (NCBI taxonomy): Eukaryota > Viridiplantae > Streptophyta > Magnoliopsida > Malpighiales > Euphorbiaceae > Euphorbia > Euphorbia tirucalli. The sequence goes on from CM077632.1 coordinate 23,655,647, forward strand.
TTTTATTTTCTCGAATTTATTTTCTGCTTTTTTGAATTTATTTATCGTTTTCAGTATTTGTATCTCGTGTGTGAGCATCGACTAAATAAATAAAGATGAAATCAATTGTAGAAAATATAAAAGGTATTGATATAAACTATTAAATATATTTTGATGAAGAAGAAATAGGTGAGTTGTCTGGATCCGAATCTCTAACTAAAGGTATAGCGATTCATAGCTCGTTTCAGCTACACTGTAATTTCCCGGTTGAACTGAGCCGGGTGGCGACTCCAGTCACTTTAGTGAGAGCATTTAAGTTTGTTTGTTTTCTCACTAACAAAACCCATTTTCATATTAAAAAAAATCTTTCCCAACTTAGTCTCGCGACCCGTAGCCTATTGAAAGGATCATCCGCTCATAGTGGCGACTCTGCTGGGGATGTACACTTTGTTTTTTAAAATCAAAATAGACAAACACTGAAAATTCTTGATTCTAAATGTTTTAACATTTTTATATCAATGCCTTTTATTTGCATATCATTTATAAATACTATACACACGCACTTTTGAGGTACCTTCTAAACCCCGATATGTTGTTGAAGTGTTGCCTAAATTCCTCCTGGTCTTAGGGCCACCTAAATGGTACATCACTCATTCCCTCTTATAAATGCCTTCGTTTGTACCCTTGACGGGGGAGAAGTGAGGAGTATATTCTACTATGGGAGCCTTGATGTGAACCCGAGACATTTTGACTTGACCGATATTAAGCAATCATAGCAACTTTCCTTAGGAAACCAAAATGCAAATTGCATTAATCTGGTGAGTGACGCCTTCATTATCCCCTATTGATGATAAAGAGGCCTAATTCCTAGGAAAGATTTATGTTGACCAACATGGATATATTAGGTTGGAAGGGTATGCATCCTCTGCATGCGCTAATCATTGGTTTCTTGTGCAAGAAATCATAATCATCTTCATAATCATTCAAATAAAAAATTGCATTCAACCAGTTTGTATGTCCACTCTCACTAATCCTTTTATGCAGCCATGCTTTTGTGTGCCATTTACATTAACCCCTCTTTATGTAGCCATGTGCCTTGTGTGTCATTCACATTAGGCATTAGGCTTCATGTCGGGTCTGATCTGTATATCATTGTATACATGATCATCTGTTCTTTTACTTGTTTTCATTTGGTGTCCATGCATGGTTATACACAAATTCATGTGTCATTGTACATATATCCCAAACCTATAGGTGTTTAAACACGCCAATCTTCGTCTGTACACATTCGTGTACAAGTCTTTTGTTTTGTAATCTATATTCTGCACTTTAAACCTTTAGGCATCTAAATACACTGAATTCCGTACTTACATATTTGTGTATGAGTTCATCATTGCCCCTTTAATCTTTAGGTGTTCAAATATGCTGAATTTTATCTACACACATATGTGTATGAGTTCAACTTCTTTTAGCAACATTTTTATCCAACCCTTCTCCATTCAAATATGTCGAAATACGTTCGTACACATTTATGTACATGTTTACCTTTGCAAGCCATGTCTTGCTCCAAACTTTCAGGCATTTAAACATGACGAACCTCGTTTTTACACATTTGTGTATAAGTCTACTGTTTGCAAATTATGTATTGGTCTAGTTTTTTTGTGTATTTATGTCTATAGAGTTTGGTTTATCTTACTTAATGCATGAGCATTTTAAAAGTAATGTTTCATGTCTATGTATAACCATGCACACTGTAATTCCTACATAAGTATATTTTCAAGTTTTCAAATATGTCATATGTGTGAAATCATGTTAATTTTCTTTTTACCTAACCATATTGTGTGATATTCATTATAGCATTTTTTAGGCAATTATCCAAATCTTATTGCACATCATTTTCTTTGTTCAATTTTATACATCATTCATGTGTTATACATACATCAATCAATTTTGGTGCAACCATAAATCATCGGTTAATTACATAGCAAATGCATATAGTGTGCACCAATCATGCATACATGCAACATATCACTCATGCATTCGTACATAGCATTCTTAGTTTAAGGATTCACCATGCATTCATAAATGCTAATGGTTGTTCATGTACTCATGTTTTTTCAGTCTTATTAGAACTAGATAATAGTGAATTGAGGTTCAGAGCAGTTGAAAGAAGCAGTAATTTAGAAACTATGAACAGAGCATAATGACTAGAAATTCAGAAACCAAAGTAGCTAAAGTCCTTAAGGATATTCATTCTTCTCGAGATTTCAAGAAAAGGAAGAATGTAGAGTCCTCTAAACCTAGGGGCAATATTTCTAAGATGGATAGAGTTGCAGAAAAAGAATTCATCTGTGGGAAGAAGTCGAAAGCAAAATGTGTTGAATTGGATGGAGTGTTGGCGGAAGTGAGAAAGGGAGCTGACTCTCAACCTAACAAATGCATTGATGTTAACACAATGATAAGCCGAGGTATAGAAATTCTTCATATTGGCTTTAAAATGCCGAGGATAGCAGCTTATAAGGGCATGAGTTCTCTTGAAGCTCATTTGAATTTGTATGCCAGGGTGATGTTGATGGTGGGAGTCAATAAGGGGTAGTTAACGAATCTATTCTCCACCACTCTAGAGGAAGGGGCATTACTATGGTATAACAACTTGTCACAAGAAGTTCAAATGGACTAGAAAGCTCTTTCTATATCCTTTGTCAAACATTACAGCTTCAATAACTTGATGCAAGTGAAGTTACATGATCTTGAATAAGTTAAGAAGTGGTCCAATGAGTCTTTTACAAGATTTTATCAAAGGTGGATAGAGGAGACAATACAAATGAAAAACTGACTTGATGAAAATGAGTTGATTGTCAAACTCATAGATGGAAGCCCGGAAGAGCATCGAAAAACTATAAAATTTTAGAGGTTCGATACTATAACTGATGTGGTCAAGATGGCAATCAAAATTGAAAGGCATATAACTAAAAGGCCTGATGGTTCATTCATAGCTGACAGCTCAGAGTCCATCAATTCGGATTATGTGAAGGTTATGACAGTACATCAAGGGTGGTCTGATCAACATGAAAACCAGAAGAATTATGGAATTTCTCCTTGGACTCTCACTTTGACTCAAATCTTTGCAAAGTGTAGAAATGGTGGTTTACCAAAGTCTTTAAGGTCTTTCAAGAAGCCTTCAGAAGAAGGCAGAAACAAATATGAACTTATCATGTGACAGTCGGCCACAGAACTAATGACTATTTTATTTTGTGAGAAGAAATAATGAAGTTAGTAAAGATAGGAAGTTGACAGAGCCAAATATACTGGACATTTAAGTCAATAATTCTCATCTTGCATCTGAATATCAGGTCACCATGGTGCAGTCTGGGTTGCCAATAAAGTTTGTATTGTCTCAAGTTGTTTAAGCTAATCAGATAGTACAACCAGTAATGGATGATGAAGTCACTTACATTAAAGGGTCAGCTCCTTCAGTAGTCAGTGAGATGAAGTATGATGGCTCAAGTGAAAGCACAGAATCAGAAAGGAAGGACAGAGCAGATATGATGAGTCAGCTAGATGCTAACAGTATAGCAAATGCCATGGAAAATTATGTCTCCTTAGATCACTTTCGCAGTATCATCAAGGAGGAAGTAGCTTCAGCATTGAAACAAAATCATGTGATCAAAAGGCTAAAGGCAAGATGTGCAGAATTAGAAAAGACAGTAGCAAAGCTCAGAAGGGAGATTAGTTTTCATTCTGGTAAATGTGCTCTCATTGAAGATGGAGTAGGAAAGGCAATGAAGTTATTTCTATTGATCATCACATGTCAGATAATGCTTTATGTGAAGATTTGGTATTACCTTCTATACACGATGATGTGGATGAAATGCCAACTACTAGGATATTAATAGCACGACTTGAATATTTGCTTAAGTCCATAGAAGTGTCTTCGAATGATTATTCTAATGAAGGAAATTCAGAGTCAACAGCCAATGCATAACCTGAAAACTCAATAATGGTTGCCCAAAGGTAATCTATTCAGAACAAAGGAAAGGGATCAATTGGAATTTCTCCTTGGTCTTTATCATTATCCAAAATTTTTACCAAATACAGGCATAAGGGTCCGCTCCAATCTCTTAAACCTTTTAAGAATCTGTTTGAAGCTGATAGAGATAATTTCTGCATATATCATGTGGTGGTAGGTCAAAAAACCAATAATTGCTATAAATTGAGAAGTAACATTTAGAAGTTAATTGATGAAGTTGAACCTGACAGATGAACAATCAGTAATAATAAAAAAAGATACTAAGATTGAGAAAGCTGCACCAGTTGCTATCAAGTAAGAAGAAGAATTTATGAGTCTTCTGTGAATTGGTGTTTATAAACACTGGTGTTTTGAAAGCTTTTTGTATGTTTGTTATTTTCTTCTATGCACTTCAACAAAATGTAACTGCTTGAATAGTTTGTTTTGAATGTAATGAGCATCAACATCTTTTTCTTACTTATGTGGCATTCACATGTACATAACATTACGCATGAATTTGATCATTTGAAATGAGATACCTAATATTCATAACATTTAAATGCATAAAATAAGTCTAAGTGCAATATGAAACCTGAAAGTGACTCTAGTTTTGATTGGAGTTCTCTCTTGAAGATAAGATTGTGTGATAAGTAAAGCAACATAAAGAGCATCATTGCAGCAGTTTCATCAATCTTCACAGAATCAAGATCTATAATTTGAGGCATCATTATGATCAGCAACCGGTAAAATTTCAGAATGTCAGGGTATGCTCAATTTACAACTAACTGATTAGCAACATTCTCTTGTTATCCACAGAAGGTTGATGTCGAAAGAAAATCACTCCAAGTCGAATAACAAAAATTCCTATGGAGAATTCAACTACACCATAGCTCTCACACATGAATCTTTTCCAAGATAAAACTCATTTGAAATCTAATCCAAGATGAATGGCCGATTGTACCATGAAAAATTCAAGTGCCAAAACTTTCAAGAATCAATCATGAAGATTATTTTAAAAGGCATAATGAAATTTATGACCGATTCTCAGCACCATCAATGAGGCAGCCAAGCACAAATGAAGGAGATAGCTCTATTCAGTGCGCAGAACGGGGGTCATAGGCATCAAAGCTCATATCAGTTGTCATTTCCAAAGGGTAATCAGAAGGTTTTTCCAAAGTTATCACTCCTGTCATCATTAAAAGTAAAAGTGCAGAAGGAAAAATCAACAAAACAATAGAAAACAGAGACAAGTACTCTGATGAAAAGATGTTCTTTGAAAATATGGGGAAATTATGTTGTGGATAGAAATATTAGATTAAAAAAATAAATAAATAATGAATAAATAAATAAATGAAAAGATAACAGGGGAGTGAGAGGAAATGAAGGAAATTCACAATAGAAATCGAACATTTGAATAAAGTTCATCAAGGTAGATAAAAATCAAATCAAAGATTCATCGTTCAAGTTGAATTCAAGATGAAGACGTTGGTCCAAGGTTTTCAAACTTATGATGATGACAAGATATCTTTAGAGTAAAATTCTATGAGGTCTCTTTGAAATGACAGAAAGCTTCAAATCGAAATGCCATTTTCAAAAAATGCTTCAAGCAACACCTTACAAAGAAAGTTTCACATTCAGATCAGGGCATCCCTACAGAGTCAGATCAAGCAAGATCATTCACATCATTTTTAGAAGAATTTTCAACACTGTCATCAAGGTTAGAAACAAAAAAGAGCTCGCTGTGGTGAAAATTCCAAAAGGAGGGCCTGGGGCAAAATTTAAGGCAGCCTGATAGGCTAAAACCCAAAAGGGAGTCTATGTAAGGCTTTTGAGAGAAAATTTTTGGCATGGAAAACCGAAAGGACGTGCTGGTAACAAGAGAGGGTATTGCTCAAAGTCTTATTTGGATTTTCCCTATTGTACTTACTTTGGTTTCATCATATTAATGTTATGAATGTTTGATATTCTGCTTAGATGTTCATAGTGATACATTGTGTTATTTTATATAGTGTTCATCAGTAGGTCATCACTTCCAAACAATCTATTTCAGAAGGAGAATTCATATCCAAAGACAAATCATCAATGTTGGTAAGCATCTTCTAGTTACCCCATGGAGTTCCACAGTACATTGGAGTATCTTCTAGTCCCCAATGGAGTTCAATGCATGTTAGAACATCTTCTAATCCTAGGGACATCTTCAAGCCACTCTTCATCTTAAATCATCGATAACCAGATTCTGAGTTCAGTAGTCAACTTCTTTAATCTCCCGTATTTAGTAAGAATCCTACCATCCATAGCAATTGGTATTTCATGGTCTCCAGCAAAGCAAGTAAGAGATTTTCAATCCCCAGCAGTAATTAGCCAGAGAGCATGGTATACTTCCCTTAATAGAAATCAAAAAGACATTTCATAATCTCCAGTACAAGTAATTAAAGATAATTTCTAGAGTAATACTTCCCTAGTGGAATTCTTTAAGTAAAAAACACACTTAAGTCAAGAGCATATAGAACCTTCTGTATTAGGCAACAAAGGGCATTATGAAAACATGTTCCAACAGAAATGGACCAGCAATCAGTGTAGAAAGTAATCACAAGTCTTGAACCTGAATTCACTATTCCAAGACGAAGAATTCATCCCCAAAATCTACAATCAAGATATTTAAAGAACATTTTTACACATCTTCATGCATAAGTGCACATACATTGCATGCATCTTATTGATCATGCATCATGATTGCAGGTATAGAAAAAAGAGGAAGACAGAAGTCAAAAACTCGAGCAAGGAATCTAGAAATTCTTAGATTCCTAATCTATAAATTCTAAATTTATTGCCCAGTGATACAAATATCACTCTCGTGAAGCACTATAGTAGATCACCTAGTGACATAATTCCCACTCTCGTGAGGCAATGAACAGATAAATCCCAAATTTATCGCCTAGTGATACAAATATCACTCTTGTGAGGCACTATCCCAGATCACCCAGTGGCACGACTCCCACTCTCATGAGGCAATGAATAGATAAATCCCAAATTTATCGCCCAATGATACAAATATCACTCTTGTGAGGCAATATCCCATATTGCCCAGCGGCATAATTCCCGTTCTCCTGAGGTAATAAATAGATAGATCCCACATTTATCACCTAGTGATATAAATATCACTCTCGTGAGGCACTATCCCAGATCACCCAGCGACACAACTCCCGCCCTCATGAGGCAATGAATAGATAAATCCCAAATTTATTACCCAGTGATATAAATATCACTCTTGTGAGGCACTATCCCAGATTGCCCAGTGGCATAATTCCTGCTCTCATGAGGCAATGAACGGATAGATCCTAAAGTTATAGCCCAGTGATACACATATCACTCTCGTGAGGCATTATCCCAAATCACCTAGTGATCACATATCACTCTCGTGAGGTACTATTTTAGAATGCCTGGCAGCATAATTCCCGCTCTTGTGAGGTGATGAACAAATAGATCTCAAATTCAAATTGCCCAGTGATATGAATATCACTCTCGTAAGGCACTATTCTAAATTGCCCAGTGGTATGAATATCACTCTCATGAGGCTTTAGTCCAGAATGTCTAGTGGCATAAGTCCTGCTCTCGAGAGGCGATTAACTAGAAAGATCCATAATATCAATGATAATCCTATGGAGTATGGCATAAGTCCCAGCATATTGGAAGATCCAATTTTATATTAAAATCATGACTCTATGGTCTATGGCATAAGTCCCAACACATCAAGAGATTCGATTTTTCAATAAAGTGATAATCCTATAGAGTATGGCATAAGTCCCAGCATATTGGAAGATCAGATTTTTTTCAACGAAATCGTGATTTTATGGAGTATGGACTAAGTCCCGGCATATTGGAAGATCATATTTTTTCAACGAAATCGTGATTCTATGGAGTATGGTATAAGTCCCAGCACATTGGAAGATCAGATTTTTTCAATGAAATCATGATTCTATGGAGTATGGCATAAGTCCCAACACATCTGAAGATCCAATTTTTCAATCAAATCTTAACTCTATAGAGTATGGCATAAGTTCCAGCACATCGGAAGATCATATTTTTCAATAAAATCTTGACTCTATGGAGTATGGCATAAGTCCTAACATATCGACAATTCGATTTTTCAACAAGTGGTGATCCTATGGAGTATGGAATAAGTCCCAACACTTCTAGGATTAACACAATTCATGCATCTACATATATACAAACATAACATGCATACATGCATCAAACATTCAACATCCAGGATTAACACAATTCATGCATGTGCATATATGCAAAACATAACATGCATACATGCATCAAACATTCAACATCCAATATCAACACAATTCATGCATTTGCATATATTCATACATAACATGCATACATGCATCAGGCATTCACTTACAGGAACCAAAGTTTCTTCAACAGATTTTCATTCTTGATTAAAGGGGCAAAAATTTTTGTTTAAAAAATTATTCAGTCAAGGAAAGGAAATCCTTTGCATTGGAATGAGGATTCTGAAAACTAAGCAGAAAAGCTTTGTCTCACTCAAAGGAAAAGGAATTTCGAGTTGCAAAATGAGAGTTATTCACTAGTGGAACTAGTTCTCTTTAAACAAATTCAACTGACACGTCAGCGGATGGGTACACCCAATGGTTCAGTTTTTTGTAAAGCATGCAGTCTTTAGATATGGCGGACAACCTCATCATCAGGTAAGTTTTTCTTTCCTTTATTCACAAAGCTCCTTTCTGTATTCACAAATTCATCTCAGGTATTTTAGACATGGTATTGAGAATTGAATTTGATCACGCGAGGGGCAGTTGTGAGCGTCGGGTTTTCTCGACCTTGATGATGAGGAAGGACTGAAATGTCATCCCTTTTTAAAATTCTTCATGAAAATAGGTTCAAGAAGTGAGAATTCAAGTTTATACAAAGCGTCGGAGGCAAAACCAAAAAAATCTAGAAAATCCGAGCAAAAATGCAGCTATAACTGTTGGGATTTTTCACCGAAAATCACCTGATTAAAAGCGGAAGAATGCGGTGATTTCCTTAAATCTATGCCCAGGAGCAATTGAAGTGGAAATTAAAAACATTAAAATTGAAATAGAAGAGAATCAATTCTCACCAAGAATATCTCTTTTAGAGACGGCTGCAGAAATCAAAGGAGACTTCCTCCACGTTCCCGTACACGAACGGCTTTGGAACTCAACCCATGCTAGCGTCGGAATCGGTCAGAAGAGAGGAATTTTTTTGCTGCAGTTTTCTACTGCTCTTCCTTATTGTGGCCGAAACTTTTTCTCAAGGTTTTAACCTAGATGGTCAAAATTCCCTTTGGGAATTTTAGGCCCAATTTCCATTTTAATTTCATGCAGGCTTTTCTCCTCTTTAAGCCCATGTCCGATTTAATTCTTTCGGTCTGATTTAATTTCAAATTTAATTTCAATTCAACATGTATGCTACCATATTATACCATATAATATATTACATACATTTAAATTAAACTTAATTTGACCAATTAATTTAACCGAAGAATTAAATTAGACTTTCATGAAATCAAATACATGTAAACCTATACATGTAAAATTATTTCCACCTAGGAAATAATCTCATAAATTAATTCATTGGATTAATTATGATAAGGCCAATACAAACATTAATTTTATTGTTTTGATCAATCTAATTGATCTATATAATATAATTAATACAATCCTCTCTCTCCTGTGCATATACTCCAAGTATAATGGTGATCCCTTTAGTTCGAGTTCAGACGTTCAATGTGTATAATCATGTGGGCCCATCTTTATGTTAGCAGTGGGCCTTTGGCCCACAGACTATAGGCGGGCTCTAGCAAGCCACTGCAACCCCCAATTAAGATGGAGATAGCAGTCCAACTATAATCATAACCCTGTAGTTTAAACTTGTAAATCCCATGTCATTGATATCGGTGTCCAACATAGAGGCATAGATTGATCACCCTCTTTTGTGTCCGGACATTTACTTGATCCCAAATGAACTGATGCTCACAAACAAGTTCCAACTTGTTTGGGTGTGGCCACACTCTTATCAATTTCATTCATCAAGAGGCCAGTGATATCTTCTCAGTGGACTACTGAGTGACATTTCCCTTCTGCATATCCATAGTACTACCATGCTTAGTGATATACCCGAACATACCCATACTTGGCACCCTTTTACTAGCCTTTTAGGCATATACCAAAGTATGCCACTTCACATGTAGCACCATCATATGGTCAGGTCAAAGGATCCATACAAGTACTGCACAAGAATCACTTGTGATACTTTACCATGTGGATTTCTCGTTTAGTGGATCTATCCAGTGGCGTGCCCCTTTTGCATATACCCATTAACTTGGTTGACATCCCATGTCCAATGATTGGTAAGACACCGCCATACAACCGAGTTAATGATAGTATCTAATTCCATTCATTCCTATGACTGGAATAGACTACGGATCTTTTTGTGGTCATATCTTTTTCCCTATCCATCGTCTTACTACCAAGTGCATGACACTTGTCAACATGGATATGGATATGTCCATTGGATACTCTATTTAAAACATAGCATAAGATATATAATAAATAGATTAATGCATTTATTTAATGACACAAAATGTATAATACATAAATCCAATAAATGTATAATACAAATACAAGATCCAATGCCTCGAGACTATGGCATATCCAATAACAACAGCACAATTGAAACTACAACTACACGACTATAGACAAAAATACAGAAAATGGGCATGAAGGAGACAGGTATTTTGGATTTGTTAGGGTCATGGACAGAACAACAGGTTTTTGGATTGATAGGAGCTACAAATGAAGAAAAGAAGGGTAGAAGATGAGGGATTCTTAAGAGAAGAAACAAAGAATCAAAGAAAACAAAGAAAGAAACCAAGAAAGTGAGGAAGAGAGTTAGGAGAAATTCAAGAAACCAACCTTAATTCTTCAATTATAACCCAAATTCTTCAATTAACAAACACCAATAATCCTCTAGAGGTAATCCACGACCTAAATTCAAGCTAAATTGGAGCAAGAAATTAGATAATTGGAGCTAATTTTGGATTTGGGGCAAAAGGAGGAAAGGCTTGGGAAATTTGAATTCTCACTTTAAAATCGGGGTTTTAAGGTTAAAGCTGGACAAAAACATCAAAGGTAAAGGTCCTGAGAGGCCTTAAACCTATTTATCACTTTTTGGGATTGAATTTGTTGCATTACATAAATTTTCAAAAAATCTAGGCATTCTGTAATGTTATAGTCGTACGGCTGTAATGTATAGTCGTACGACTATAGGTGAAAATCAGGGGTAGATTTTTTATTTCTCTTCTTGTTTTATGTTCAAATTCAAATTAAATCTGTATGGGTGTAGTTACAGTCGTACGGCTATAGTTAAATTCACACAGCTGTAGTTTGTTTTTGACGTTTTTAGACCCTGATTTTATTAGAAACATGGTCAACAGTAAAAAATCAACGGCTTTACCTTTAAGCTACATTGTTTTTCCGCCAAATTCCATCATTAAGGTTTTCAAAATTGCATTTTATTGGTTTTGAGAACCCTTTTTGGGTAAATCCTAACTTTTAATAAATGTTTTTCATGCATTCTTTAGCATTAGATTTAATTTTTATGGTATATCATAAACCAGTGCAACAATAAAGACATAGATCTCTTAAAATCCGACCCACTTTGTATGCGGAATATTAAATTAGACAAAATGATTTTTCAAATGAATTTCCAATCCCATAAAAACCGCGTTTCAAAACATTTTCCAAGTCAAATCGGATAATTTATCGAATTTCCTGATTTCTCCCATTTCACACCCCGTGCTATCTTAATTCCCTATTCTGAGTCTATTTGAGTCCTATGTGTTTATATATTTATCTGCACTAATATTTTGTTTTGTAAGATATTAATTTTTAGATAATTCAATTTGGTTGTAATAATTTTATTTTCCCGAATTCATTTACTGCTTTTTTGAATTTATTTACCGTTTTCAGCATTTGTATCTCATGTGTGAGCATCGGGTAAATAAATAAAGTTGAAATCAATTGTTGAAAATATAAAAGGCATTTATATAAATTTTTGAATATATTTTGAATCAAGAAGAAATAGGTGAGTTGTCCGGACCCCAATCTCTAACTAAAGGTATAGCGATTCATAGCTCGTCTCGGCTATACCGTAATTTCTTGGTTGAGCTGAGCTGGATGGTGACTCCAGTCACTTTAGTGAGAGCATTTGAATTTGTTTGTTTCTCACTAATAAAACCCATTTCCATATGAAAAAAAGATTCTTTCTCGACCCAATCCCGCTACCTGTAGCCTATCGAAAGGATCATTCGATCACAAGATCTTGTTTGTTCATGTAGGGACTGGTTGAGTCATTCAATGATTTGATGCCTTATGCAGAGCATAGATTCTTTGTCAAACATATGTATGAGAACATGAAGTTGAAGTTTAGGGGAGTGGAATACAAAGATTACCTGTAGAGAGCACCACCTACTGGTACAGTGCTATGGGAGTATCATATGGGGAAATTGAAAAAATAAAGATGCATATGATTGTGTGATAAAGCATGAACCAAAGACATGGGCAAGGTGTTATTTCTCAAAGCATGCAAAGTGTGATTCTATACAGAACAATATGTCTAAGTCTTTCAATGCCTCACTAATGGAAGTAAAAAACATGAATATTTTGTCATTAGTTGAATGGTCAGGACAAGGATGATGAAGAGATAATACATCAATTTAACCGAAATGAAAAAGTATAAAGGTGACATTTGCCCTAACTACCAAGATTTACTAAAGAGACTGAAGTAATAAAGCAAGAATTGTTTTTGTGTTGTTGCTGGTCAAAATAAGTATGAAGTAATGCATTATTCCAAAAAAGTTCCAGGTACAATGTTTGTTGTATAATTAAGCCATGTTTGTGCTATTGATTATTATTGTTGGTTTATATGCTAATGTTTATTTTTGTTTGTTGCTAGTTGATCTTGTTGTAAAAACATGCACCTACCAATTATGGCAAATTTTACGCATCCCCTGTAAGCATGCCATAGTTGGCATTTTGTCAAATAGAAAGCAGCCAGAAAAGTATATGGATAATTCTTCAAGAAGGAAACATATCTAGTAGTATACTCTCATGTTTTCAACCTTGTTCCTTTGCAAGAAGAGTGGGAAACAACTCCATTTTGAGATATCCACGCATAGATAGTTCAAAAACCTCCAGGAAGGCCTAAAAAGAAGAGAATTCGATAACCAGATGAGCCAAGGAATCCATACAAAGTATCACAAGTAGGAGGATATGTTAATTATGGAAAATATGGTTAATCTGGTCATAATGTAAACGGTTGTAGAGTTGTAATTACGGGAGAATCACCATGGCAAAGAAGAGTGCATAAGGTAAGAGAAAAGCGAATAGGAATCCATGTTCAGGGTAGCATTATTGATTATAAGTTAAAATATAATGTTGCATGTTATCAATGTAGTGTTTATGTTATTGTTAGTGTTTTGTGTTATAGGTTAATTGTTGCTGGTGTATGTTGGCAATGTAGTGTTAGTGTTATTGGTTATATACTAATGTTTGTATGTCATCCATATAGGGGAAACCTATTGTGAGCACAGGTTTTCCCGACCTTTATGATGAAAATTCTACGTTAACTGTTAGACAGACGAATGTGAGTCGGATTTGGGAATGAGTGGAATGACACCTGGAATATTCTCAAAAGCCCCAAAAACAGAACAGTCCTCAATCCCGAAACCCTGAAAAAGGTCCTTCAAGTGATTAGAAAGCATAGATGTGAGTGTAGGGTTTAGGAAAAACCTTGTTAGCTCCAGTTAGAAGTCACATGGTTGTAGTGTCATAACTACAGTCACATGGCTATAATGTCAGAGCCGCACAGCTATAACTTTATAGTCACACGGCTCTAACGGTTGATCGGGGTTATTTCCTAATTATCTTTTGGCCAGTGTGTTTAATTCCTAAATAAAAGGAATTTGAGCTATGATATGCTAGGTTAGGAGACCAGAAACGTAGTAGAATAGAGGGAGATAACAGAAGAAGAAAAGAAATCAGTTTTAGACAGAATTCTAGGGGAGAAATCAAAGGAGAAAGGAGAAAAAGTGAGAAAGAACAAAGGGAAAAGAGAGAAACAGAGAGGAAACACTCGGGAAACACGTAGAGTGAGAGTTTCTGGTCATTTAATCATTCGTTTGAATCATTTTTAGGTTTGTTCGAATCAGTTCGAGGTTCATGTTTGAGGTTTTGGGGTGTTCACGGGATTCTAGGAGTATTTCGATGTTCAAATCCACTTTTGGTTGTCAAATACACTGCAACACAATAAAGGTAAACTCTTAGGGGCCTTAAACTCGTAATTGATTGTTTTGTGTTTTGTGTTTTTTTTAGTTTTGTAAAAATCCAGAAACTGTCTGTTTAATTATAACTGTGAAGCTCTAACTAGAGTCGAGCAGCTATAACCCTTTAGAACAGAGCCGCACGGCTGTACCTCTATAGCCATACAACTATGTTCTTCTAGGCAGAAACCCGAAATTCCCTAAAACATCCGAATACAGTCAGTTTCCTATTTTATTTATTTTGTTATTAACTAATTCGGTCGAATCACATCTATTATATTCAAAATTATGGTTTTCGGATTTCCAATAACATTGATGTGAGATTTAGGTTTTGTTGATTTTGATTTTTAGAATCCGGGGTTGTTCGATCCAAATTTGATCCCTGGTTCAGCTTTGACGAACCCCCAGATTCCCCAAAATCCTTAGAAATCATCGAAACGAGTCAAAACAGTGATTTAGAAAAGCAAAGAAAACCAATTCGGGTTTTGGACACTACAGCCACACGGTTGTAGTGGCTATAGCTGTGCGGCTCTAACTAGAGCCACACGGCTATAGTTGCTGAGGCAGAATCTCGGGATGACTACTATGTACGTCGTCGTGTGATGTTGTCTTTGGATTCAAACTATTTTTGATGTGTTTACTGCTTTGGACCTTAAATGGATGTTGGAATTAGGAACCCACATGAACGGAACCCCGAGTTATGGGATAACCAACTCACTGAAAATGGAGAAATTTGCATGTAATTGAGTCAAGTTGTTTTCCAAAATTGTTTTCAAGCACAAAAAAACCTATAGGGTTTTTCTAAAATGGGTTTCCAAGTCTAATCAAGCAAGTCACTCGGACTTCTTAGTTACCCCCTAGATGTATGCTCCTATTTCTTGAAATCCCCCATTCTGTCCTGCTGTGAGTCCTATATGTGTTTGTGATATAATTGTGCTAACCAGTCTGTTTTGCAATTTTTATTTTTCTTTTTATTTTATTTTGGATGTATTTAATAGATCAACATGTGTAATCTAGGTGATTGTACTTTTTATAGATTTTCATGTATCTAGACGGTTGTAAGGTGAAGATGAGAGTTTTTATCTTTTTGGGTTGTAATAAGTGGTCTCTATTCTTTTGTTTGGTTTAATGTATGGTTTACTTTTCTGCACTTTGATTTTATGCTATTTATTCATGTCATCTGAATGAGCATGAGCTACTATTAAAAGATAAAATGGGTAGAGAATAAGTAAGTATAATATGGTGGTATAAACTATTAAATGAAAGCGAGCTCGAGGTTGAATAGGTAAGTTGCCCGAACCTTGAATCTCTGGATCAGGTATGGTAGTCTATACTCGGTAGGGAGCTATATCAGAATTTCCCAGATGAGCTGATCTGGGTGGTGACTCCATCACTGATCTCGAAATTTAGGTTTCGAAGTCTCTAAGTTAATAAAACGAGATTTTCTAAAATGTAAAACCAGTTTTCCCAAAACTCACATTCTAAACGATGTTTCCGACAAAAGGGATTTTCAACCATATTAACTAGTTTTCTTAAACAAAATCATCAAACCCTTGTTCCCATCAAAACAAACTCAACACCTTCATCAAAAACCTCCCCGGTTCGCTTTGCCTCGTTCCGACTCTAAGGTCATCCACTCACACCTGTAAGAAAGGGAGGTAGGCCAAGAAAAACTTCAATGTAGGATCAATCAGTCAACCACTGCCAAGAAATGATTTGAAATTTGAAGGGCATGAAAGATTGGTACAAAACCAACCACAAGTTAGTGTTCTAACAAATCATATTTTTTTATTTCTTTAAATGTTTGTGATTAAGTTAATTAATTGTATAACTGCCATTACTAAAGAGGGAGAGGAGGAGCAAGAGGTAAAGGTAGGGGAAGAGGAAGGAAATCTAATCTTGGTGGTTCATCAAGTGTATTTACAAAGGTATTTTTGCTGCATACTACTGGCAATTTAACTAATTATTTTTGTGTATGTTTGAGTTTACTTTGAAGTGTATTTTTTTATAATTTTTATGTACAACAAGTTGATCTGAGGAGGCAGGTTGTTATGAATGAACCTATAGTTCAACTTCCACCTTAAACAACTAAAGGCAGAGACAGAGCCAAAGGTAGGGATAATGGGAGGGGCTGATGAAGCCCACCATTGGTTCCTTAGTTTAGGTCACTAAGACCCATAAATGTTACTCGTAAGTATGTTACTCCAACTATTTCTATAGTTCAGAAAAAGGTTGCACCAAGTGAAGCTTCACAAGCATAAGGTAGACATATAAGACCAAAAAGGATCTAGCCTTGCAGCCTTAGCTGAAATACATGGATTTGTTAGTGGTGATGGAGAAAACTAACACTACTACTAATTGCTAGTCTTTTGGTTATAATACATTATATATTTGGGTAATTAACATAGTTGAAACTGTTATAGTATGCATTAGATGATAACAGCTGTTTGTTGTTAATTATTATTTTGTAAAGGCTTTTGACTTTGGCCTAATTTCATTTGTAACTATGTTATGGCTTAATATGTTAAGGTTATTTAGGAACTTGGCATTTGCGAAGTATGGCTTCATTTGTCATTTTATATAGCCATCTAGCTATGTTATTTAGTCAAGTTTAGGTTATTTTGTTAGATAACTTTTGTAACCTTTGGGTTTGTTTAATAGTGTGTTTTTATGGTTATTAAGATCTTCAATTACTTTTTTCTTTTTCCACCATTTAAAATCTAATATGGTTATTGCTATTTGCTTCTTTTGATAATTAAGGTATTGCATTTTTAAATCTAGTAATTTCATCTTCTTTTTTTGAATCATTTATAGCTAACATTATACCATTGCTTTATCTCAATTTAATTCACATATTTTCACAAAAAATGAAATTTGATCGTTGTCTCAAATAAGAAGCACAAAACTTGATTAAGAAACTTCTACATATCATTACTCAATTTCATTAAGACATTTTCACAAACACCTTGAACATACAACTCTGATTACATAACTTTTATGGCAAACCAAGTCTGACATCCATCTCACTAAAGCTACACTACCAACTAATCTAAATACTGCAACAAACAACTAGAAACAAATGCAAATACCTACAATTTTAACAACAAAAATTTTTTCCCATCACAACGGACATATTTGCTATCTCTTCCCTCATTGCATATTCTCCAACTCCAGATCCTTGTTCCTATCTATTAATGGTAACAAATCACACTTTAATTCGACCTACTAGCATGAGAATCCCGATTTCATGAGAATCCCAATTATGTCGCCCTTTTACAGGTGGGTAGATCAATCTAATCAAAATACCTATAAGCATTTATTAAATCAAGTTTTGATGATAAAAACTAAATGAAAAGTTGTTGGGATTCGTCACGGGAAACCAACCGATAAAAACGGAAATACGCGTCGATTTCCTCGAATCCGGCCCAGGAGCTTAAGATGTGGAAATCAAAAACTTAAAGCATAAAAGGAGGGTTTCAAAAACTTACCACAAAGTCTCTCTAAGAGACGGATGCGGACTGCAGAAATCAAGTGTAGATTTCCTCCACCAATGCGTACACGAACGGCTCTCGGACCGAAACCCGTGCTAGCCACTCGGACGACAAGAAGAGAGGGAGAGAGGGCTGCCCACAAGTAGAAGTATGGCTGTCCCTATTTCTTTCCAAAAGAAATATCTATCTATAGAAGGATGAGGATGCGGCCCACCTGATGTCGTTCTAGTATAGGTTTACTAGAATCATATTAGGATGTAAATTTTGGCCCATAGCATTTCATTTTTATTTAATTATGCTTTATTTATTTACATGTGAGAATGTATGTACAAACCCTATTTCACCCGCCTATCCATCTAAGCCGTTATTAATTGAATCTCATAACCAAAAGGTAATTACTAAGTCTCTTAAAGTGCTTCCCTCATTCATAACCTACTCGAAGTGGGGATAGGCCAGCTGTAGACCAACCCTCGTTGGATGCACTGGAGTATCGTCATTTTGTATTGGGTTGGAGTATTGGTTACTCTAACACTTGGATGGAGGTTTTGACTTAGCGTGGGTAGTAGGATGTTCCTGGCCCTAAGCACAGATGGGTAAGTGCCAACAGACCCATCAAACCGAGAGTCCCTAGGTTGGGATTGGACGGCGTTCCTACCTAAAAATTGGGATATAGTTGTTCCAGGCCCTCGTCTGGCTATATCTTGATATAATATGGATCTCGGCCCATGAGCCCAACAACTCGAGTTAATTAATAACACGATTCATTATTAATTATATTATGGGAAGAACATGTTAAGTCCTTTATTAACACTCGTAATTTTTCTGTGTAGAAACCAATGGCTATGAATGATACTTTATCACTGCGATCTTTCTTGGAATGGGACAAGCTTTCTGGCCCTAACTTTTGGGACTGGTCGATGAACTTAAGGAAAGTTCTAAGACAAGAGTCTAAAGAGTATGTGCTTAAAAAGCCTGTACCGGCTGTGCCAACGGGAAGTAATCCACCGGCTACCCAGTTGGAGGAATACTTGGCACATGTAAAAGATAACCGGGATGTGACATGCCTGATGTTGGCTAGTATGGTTCCTGAATTGCAAAAGTAGTTCCTGGATCATCAGGCCTTTGCTATAATGACAACTCTTAACGAGATGTTTTATGAGCAAGCTTATCAGGAAAGGTACCTGATCCACAAGGCATTCCGCAGCTGTAAGATGGGAGCCAGGACATCTGTGAGTGCACACGTGCTCACGATGAAGGGCTATCTGGATAATTTAGCCCATCTCGGAACTCCTATCTCACGGGGGCTGGCGGTTAGCACGATCCTGGCTTCTTTACCGGATTCTTATGATCAATTCATCCTAAACTGTTACAAGCAAGGGATGGACCGTACTGTTAATAAGCTGCATTGGATGCTTGAACTCGCTGAACTGTCGATCAAGAAGACTCCGCCGGTACTTGAGGTTAACAAGGGGAAACCTCCTTTTGCTAAAGGCAAGGCAAAGGCTAAAAAGGCTAAAGCCTAGCCCAAGGCCCGTTCCAAGGATGTCTGCTTCGGTTGCAAGCAGGCTGGACATTGGAAAAGATCGTGTCCCAAGCTTTTGGGAGAGAAAAGAAAGACGCAGGGCGTGTCTTCATCAGGTATAAATGTCATAGACATTAACCTCTGTTTCAACATCTTATGTATTGGATACTAGATGTGGTTCTCACATTTGTTGTAATGTGCAGGGACTTAAGAACAGGAGATCACTGGGATCGAGACAAGTGGACTTGCCGGTTAGAAATGGAGCAAGGGTTGCTGCCATAGAGATCAGCAGGACCAGCTTATGATGCCTAGTAGATTAGTTTTGCTACTGAAACTATGTTATTTTGTACCTGTTTTGTACAGGAATATTATTTCTGTTTCAGTTTTGTGGATATTTCTGGATGTACATTTACTATTGGTGATAGTAAAAAGGGTTTATCTAGAAAAGAATTATTTTATGGAGTAGCTCTGTGAAATAATGTCTTTTATATCCTGGATCTAAATGAAACTAATCATGTCTATAATATACATACTTAAAGGGTTCGGGTTTTCTTGGCACGATTACCCGGACGGCTAATTTTGGAATTCATGGTTTCCCAAACCATGATCGGCCAAAATTTGGCGATTTCAAAATAATGGCTATGGACATTATTGAAATGGGATTAATTCATGCATTTAATGATTATAAATTGTATGTATTGGATACGTGTATGTATGATTAAATGCTTGAATGGATGTTTTGGGCCTTATTTATTTGGGTTGTAATATTCTTTTGGTAAATACGGCCTGCGTGCCGTTTTTCTTTTTATGTAATTTTATTTTATTTGTTTATTATGAAATTATGTAAAGAAGAAGCCGATTGGATTGGCGTGCTAGAAGGATGAGGATGCGGCCCACCTGATGTCGTTCTAGTATAGGTTTACTAGAATCATATTAGGATGTAAATTTTGGCCCATAGCATTTCATTTTTATTTAATTATGCTTTATTCACACTTGGCTTGGAATGGTTTGGCCGAAATTCATGGGTGGAGAATTGATGAGAATGGTGACTCATTCTTGGACAAAAATAAGATGGTGAGTCATGTTTTTCATTTAATGAAGAAATGATGAGTCTTTATGTTTGTCCAATGGTGATGGAGTGAGTCATGGTTTGACTAAGTTAGTAGCAAAGTTGGACTTTGCATGCTAGGTGGCATTGGAGATTTTTTCTTGGTAAGAAGGTTGATAAAAAGGAAAAAAAATCCTGCCATCTTTGACTTGGCTTGGCCGTCCATCACTTGTGCTTTAAGAGAAATTGGTTTTCTTTTAAAGGATAAAAATATTGCCCACTTTTGATATATATTTTCTTTTGGAAAGAAATTGGGTGCACACTTGAGAAAATTGGAAATCAAAAACTTAAAGCATAAAAGGAGGGTTTCAAAAACTTACCACAAAGTCTCTCTAAGAGACGGATGCGGACTACAGAAATCAAGTGTAGATTTCCTCCACCGATGCGTACACGAACGGCTCTCGGACCGAAACCCGTGCTAGCGACTCGGACGACAAGAAGAGAGGGAGAGAGGGCTGCCCACAAGTAGAAGTATGGCTGTCCCTATTTCTTTCCAAAAGAAATATCTATCTATCCAAAGATAGAACCAATTTTCTCAAGTGTGCACCCAATTTCTTTCCAAAAGAAAATATATATCAAAAGTGGGCAATATTTTTATCCTTTAAAAGAAAACCAATTTCTCTTAAAGCACAAGTGATGGACGGCCAAGCCAAGTCAAAGATGGCAGGATTTTTTTTCCTTTTTATCAACCTTCTTACCAAGAAAAAAATCTCCAATGCCACCTAGCATGCAAAGTCCAACTTTGCTACTAACTTAATCAAACCATGACTCACTCCATCACCATTGGACAAACATAAAGACTCATCATTTCTTCATTAAATGAAAAGCATGACTCACCATCTTATTTTTGTCCAAGAATGAGTCACCATTCTCATCAATTCTCCACCCATGAATTTCGGCCAAACCATTCCAAGCCAAGTGTGAATATTCATTTTAAGTTTTAAGCCCAATTTAATTCCTTTGATTTATTTAAATTCAAATGCAACTTTAATTTAACATGTATGTTTATATATGATACCATGTAACATATTACATACATTTAATTTAAAATTCATTTGACCTATTAATTTAATCAATGGATTAAATTAGACACACACAAAAAATGACAAACATGTAAACCTATACATGTCATAATATTTCCACCTAGGAAATAATCCCATAAATTAATTCATTGAATTAATTATGAGAAGGCCAAAATAAATATTAATTATATAACTTTGATCAATCCAATTGATTCATATAATATAATTAATATATCTCTCTCTCTTCAAACGTGTATACTCCAAGTACACACTTAATCCGACTAGTTAAAGTCCAGACGTTCAATGTGTACGATCCAATGGGCCCGTCTTTATGTTGGCAGTGGGCCAAGGCCCACAGACTGCAGGCGGGCTCTAGCAAGCCACTGCAGCCCCCAATTAAGACGAAGTAAGCAGTCCAACTGAAAACGTAACCCAGTAGTTTGAACTTGTAAATCCTATGTCGCTGATATCGGTGTCCAACACAGAGGCATGGAAGTATCACCCTCTTTGTGTCTGGACCTTTACTTGATACCGAATGAACTGATGCTCACAAACAAGATCCAATCTTGTTTGGGTGCGGCCGCATACTTATCAGTAACATTCTTCAAGAGGCCGATGATATCGTCTCAGTGAATCACTGAGTGACATTCCCTTCTGCATATCCATAGTGCTGCCATGCTCACTGACACACCCGAACGTACCCGTACTTGGCACCCTTTTACAGGCCCGTTGGGCGTACACCAAAGTGTGCCACTTCACATGCAACACCATCATATGGTCCGGTTGAAGGACTTATACAAGTACTACGTGAGAATCATTGGTGATACTATACCATGTAGATTCCCGTTAAGTGGATCAATCCAGTACCATGCCCTTTTTGCATGTACCCATTAACCTGGTTGACATTCCATGTTCTATGACCGGTAAGACACTGCCATACAACCAGGCTAATGATAGTCTTTAGTTCCATTCATTCCCATGATTGGAGCAGACTACGGATAACTTTATGGCCATATCGTTTTTCCCTACCCACGGTCTTACTGCCAAGTGCCTCACACTTGACAACATGGATATAGATATGTCCATTGGATACTCTATTTAAAATATAGCACAAGACATATAATGAATAGATTAATGCCTTTATTTCCTTGACACAAATTGTATAATACATAAAGATTACATTAATGTACAAATGTATTATACAAACACAAGGACCAATGCCTCGGGACTAGGGCATTTCCAACAAAAGTTGACATATATGACAAAATATGATTATGAAGAAGATGAAGCTACATCAACAAAGACATCAACAAGTCTTATAATCAGTATCTTAACAAAGCATCAAGAGACCAAGAGTTTATTACATGTCCAGTTGATCAAAGGATAGAAGTTAAAATTATGAGATCAGAAGATACATATCATAGCTTATGAGCTATCAAGCTTGTTGCCTACACTCTTCAAAATCTCCAACAGCCATATTATGCTTCATAAGGTGAAAGGAAAAGAGTTTCAAGAGATTTAATCTTTGTGAGGAGTATACAACAGCTATAAGAAGCTTGCGAGGTGATTACAACTGCCATATTTCTCTTATAAGCTAAAAAGCAATGGTCACATTTTGCTTCAAGAGCTCTAACGGCTATTATCCCTTTAGAGGCTATAAGCAACGGTTGGTTCTCCTTGTGACCTGCATGCAACGGCTACTTCACCTCTTGAGGAGTTCTGCAACACCTATAAAAGGTAAAGAAGATCAAATGAGCAAAGTGGGAGACTTACTTAACAATATTCACACATATAAGCAATTTTATTCAAGTCTTCCATAATTCCTTCAAAGCATTAAGAGAGAAGAGCTTCATCTTTGTTCTTTCATTCATAAATTCATATTTAAGGGAATTTTACTTTTCACACAAGGTTGTGTGAAGGGGGTTTACTTTGTTAATTGTGTGAATTAACAAAGTTTGAAAAATTTTGGTGCTTAAGCTTTAAAAAAGCAACGATAGAAGTTTGGTATTTAAGCTTGTAAAAAATACTAGATAAGTTTGGTACTTGAGCTTTCAAAAAACATCGAAAGAGTTTTGTTACTTAAGCTCGGAAAAAGTAATGGTAGAGGTTTGATACTTAGCCTGCAAAATTATTGAGTTTATTACTTGAACTCGTAACATCTAACACAGACTTATTTTTTGCCCATAAAGGTGATAAGTGCATTTTATGCATGTAATCTTTGTTTATAAGCTTTAATTGTTATACTTTTGGTTAACTTAAGTGGATTTACTTCATTTTGCATTATTACTCGTGCTAGGAACTTTGAAGTTGAAAATGAGCTTAAAGATCCGAATTTGGGAGCTTGGAGTGCAATGAAATTGGAGCTTGAAGTCATAACCCATGAGCATGGCTTATGGAGTGCTATTGATGCTGAAAATGAGCCTAGGAAGTTGTTTTGCATAAGCCAAGATCCTGGGTTAAGGGGAGCTACGAATTTGAGGAATTTTTATAGGACTACAAGACTTCCTAATTAGTTTTATTTTATTTGTATCAACTTTTAATTCTATTTAGGATATTCTCTAATTTTCCTAATTAGAGTTTTATCCTATTTAGGTTTTTATTTCCTTTTCCTTTTCAACTTCTATAAGAAGAGTCGTTTTCTTCTTATAGGAGGGGTTTTTTTTAGGTTTGAGTTTTTAGTTTTCTTTTAGTTTTAGTTTTGGTTTCCTTTCTCTCATGGAGAAATAATTTTCTTTTCTAGCTAAGAGAAATTCGGTCTTGTAGAATCAACTGTTCTTAATCTGTTCTTTAAGTCAAGTAATTAATTTCATTCTGTTTTTATTACTTTTGCATGATTTAATTGAGTTCTTGATTTAATTTCATACTTGGGATTGATTTGCTAGTTAGGTGATTAAATTTATAATCGTTTAATTCACTTAACCTAGGTGGCGAATAACATGATTAATTATGGATAAGTTTTTAATTTGTGTTATGGATGAAATTGATATGCTTTAAATAATCCTGCTTGTATGATTATTGAGTAGAATTAGTGTCTCTTTTGTGTCTTGATGCTTTTGATTGAATTAAATTCCGAAGTTTGTTTGGAACTATTCAATTAAATAGAGATAATTATTAAGCTTCTCTTGGTTATCTATTCAGTAAGAAGAGATTAGGTGATTCATGCTTTGTGATAGCTGTAGCTAATTCATTTGAATGCATAGAAGTTATCCTTTGTTGTTTATCGATGATCGGTTGGTTTAACTCAAGACTTGAATCTGCCTTCTAGCTGGAATTTGTCTCATATAGATTTTCATCAAATTATTTCATTTCTATTATTTTCAAATTTTAATTGCAATTTATAAACAACCCCTTTTTACTTTTCTTGTTTAATTTTAGAACAAATAATCCGGCCAATCCCTGTGGATTCAATCCTACTTCACCCTTGCTACATATTTCGGTTTTAAGGAGTAGGTATTTATTTTTGGTGTTTACGACATGGATCAAATTTTGGCACCTTTGCCGGGGATTGGTGTTTAATCAGTTTATTTCTTTTTATTTGTTTTTTTTCTTCTTTTTAGCAATTTTGGGAATTGATGGATCATCCAATTCAGTATGTTAATGAGTTCCAATGGAACTATGACCCTTATGCTGATCCATTTAATCATTCTTATCCCAGTTTTCATGTCTCTGGAAGATATTGTTTATGCTTTAGCTAATAACTTTCAACAATTGCAGCAACATACCATGAAATTCAATCAGAAACACAAACTAGTCTCAAAAATTTGAACTCACAAATGAGCCACTTGATTGCGGTCATGGGTAAGTAAGAAACCCAAATTTTGATTCAAGATTCTAAGTCAGTGCAGAAGAAAGAAGAGTTTTATAGAGCAAGAAGAAGAAGATCACATAAAAGACATAGTAATTGATGATGAGATTTCCACCATTAATGATGAATTAATTTATGAAAAAGATTTTTACATCATGGATTTAAGTGGTGGGGCCGTAATAAAATCAATTTCAATTTTATCAAGTGATTTACCTATAGAGACCAATAATATAAAAATCAATATACATGAAGGTAATAGTACTAATGAAATTGAATTTGTTTTTATTATTGACATGATTGATTCTAGTGTGCAGAGAAAAGACATGGGAGATTTATCTAAAATTCCATATGCTTATAATTGGGATGATCAAAAGGATGAATGAGTGGAGTTAGATAATGCAAAATTGCAATTGTTAACCAAAGACAATAAAGAGAGGCGCTCTTTTGGGAGGCAACCCAAATTTAATTTATTTTAGTTTATTTGTTTTAATTTATTGTTTAATTTAATGTCTTTAGTTTAGTATTTTATGTTTTTAAATAAATTTTGGGTTATTTTCATCATCCATGATTGTGCTTTAAGTCGCTAATTAATTGTTTTTATTGTGTAGAAAAAATTAATTAAGCCAAGATCTTGACTTGTGTAAACTTTTGGAATCGGAGTAAATTTTCTTAAGAGAGTGTCATAAGCCATGATCTAGGATTGAGGAAACAAGTCTTCTGTTTCTTTTCTTTGTGATAAATTCAACAAAGTGACTTAAGTCATGACCTTGGCTTAAGGCGAGAAGTCTTCTGCTTCTTTTCGGAGGAGCCCAAAAATTTTGTGTCTTATACTTTTCTTTAAAAAAAAAAAAAAAAAAGAAAATCAGAAAATATATAAAAAAGAAAGAATTTTTTTTTTTTCATTCTTCTAATCCTAAAACTTTTGCAGCCTCTCCCTTGAGAAATTGCAGCTGCCATCGCCATCCCACTTGCTCGCCGCCGCCACCATTCGTCACCGTCCTTCTAGTCGTCATCGCGCCACCCTCTGCCACTGATGGATCGCACCCGGCAGCCGCCAGGCTAGAATTCGTACACTAAGAAGCAGCTTGCCGCCATAGAAAACGAATAGTCAGATTTATTGGGCGCAAATCGCGTTCAGTCCAGCGCCACTGCTCACCGCTGATCCGCCCTCTTTTGATCTCGATCCGGGCTTAACTGATGATGGAGACAAGAGCGACAGTAATTCAGACCAGAACTAGTCACCGTTGTCACAGCTCGGCCCACTTCTAACTCCGAGCAGCAAAGCGATTTCCCCTGTTTTCAGTATCTCCGCCCTCCACCGATGCCGGATTGTTGCCTTCTTCAGTGGCCGTCGACCACCATGTTTCAGAGGCGATTCCGATGACTAAAATACCGATTCCAGTAATTAAGTCGATTTGGGACAGCAACAGTTTGCATTTTCTTTCTCTGACAATTGATTTTCCAATTACTATTTCAATTCTTAATGCTAGTTTGATAAATTGATGTGTGAATTGAATTGGAATTAGTCCATTGCCATAAACTGTTGCTGAATTTTTCAAATTATGAGTGAAATAAATTTTGAGTTCCAAATTTGGTTTATCTTGCATTCTGATTAACAAGCTAATCTACCAAGTCGAACTATAGGATCTCTGAACGGAAGCAATTTAATATTGGTCTTGAGTACGAGTCATTTTTTGTTGCTTCATTGAATATTGGAATATGCTAATCTATGTACTAACTTTTGATTATAAATTATTTTTCTTATGCATAATTGATTGACTATTGTAGTACTAAATCGAATGTTTGCATTGCATTATCTATTTGATGTTGCATTATTTCAATTACTTAGGAGATTACTTATGCGTTATGATCAAATTATTAAGTCTTTATATATATATATATAGCTTTCCTAGTTGATTTGTGGCTCATATTTATTTAGCTAGTTATTCACTGTAACAATATGTTAATCTCTTTTGAATAATTACTTTTCTTGATTTGAGAATTATTCTTGCATTTAATCAATGGAAAAAATGGAAAACGTTGCTACTATTAGTCTCAATTTTCTACAGAAATAAAGGATGATCAATCTTTCACAACTCAAGGCCAGGGCGTAGGGTGAAGGGAGGTGGCCCGAATTGAAGGAAATGTAGCTGAGTTGTACCGGCTTCAGGAGCACGATCCCCCGTACCTCTCTTCTCCCTTAGGAGCATCTGATCTTCTGCATTCATAAACCAGGGGAGTTCCGTTCTCACTTTCTTGCTTTATTTTATTCTGGTTGGTGATTGCTATGCTTTCTTGCACATTGAGGGCTATGTGCAGATTTAAGTGGGGGGAGGGGTTACACATTGTGAATATTATAAATATGTGCATATTGTTTAATTTGTTCTCTTGACTGTCATCTTGCAAACGTAAACTAGTTCCAACTCCTTTATTATTATGCATTGTTTCTCTTTGACGATTATAGTTCCGAAATTTTTTCTTCTATGTCTTGTGTACTTGTTACGGGAGATGTTTGCATAAATAAAGCATGAGGCTCTAGCTAGTTGAAATCATTGTGATCAATAGACACTTGAATTGAGATGTAGCACTTAGAGACATAGGTTGTATAAGAAAATTCTTTTGATTGACCATAAATTAGGGATGAAATAGGCAATATATATGTTTTGGATTGTGAATGTTTGTGCTAATTAAATAAAAAAAATCCTTTAAAAAAAGAAAAAAAAAAAAAGAAATTCACATGAAAATTCTATTCCGCTGGCTTGATTTTTGAATCCAAGTTATGAATAGTGCTAGTAACCGCTTAATGAATTGTTGGGATTCGTCATCGGAAAAATAACGTGGCGCAGCGGAAAATACACCGTTTAAAATTTCCTAAAATTCACCTATTGTGTCCAATTACCATTGATTAGAATAAAAACAATTTGAATTAAGAGAGATTAACTCACTGGATTCGTCTCTTCTAGAGACTGCTGCAGAATCGTTTCTTTAAACTATGATCTCCAAAGTCCGATGCACGACCAACTATTGAGCTGGAACCGGTGCTAACCTAAGAAAAGAAGGAATGGAGGTTTAATACTGGGATTTTCGGCTGTTTTGGGGCTGCTCTTGGTGGCTGAAATTTCCAGCAATTAATTAGGATTGAATTAGGGTTTTCTTCCTTAAGTATGCCCTTAAATAGACACCTTGTCTAATTGGGTTTTAATTAAGTTAATTAAACCCAAGCCCACTAGAATTATAATTACATAAATAAACTTTAATTAAAAGGTATATACTATGTAATTTAATTCCATTTGGCTAAATTTAATTACCCCTAAATAAAATTAAATCACACTTAAGTAAATACAATACATGTATTAGGAAAATTATTTAATTAATTGTTTACTTTATGTAATTCAATTAATTGATAAATTAATTAATTACATTATGTAAAATTATTAATTAAACTAAATTCAACCTAATTTTAATTAATTACCTTGACACCAAATGTCAACTAATTAATTAACGCATTCCTTCCAATGTACATTACATGTACAATTTCTATAAGTTCGGGCTCAGTTGATCTATGTGCACGATTCTATGGATCTGTCTTTATGTTGGCAGTAGGCCCAAGGCCCACTGACTGTAAGTGGGTTCTAGCAAACCATTACAGCCCCCAATTAAGACAGAGATGCAGCAATCTTTGGAAGACACTTACCCGGTAGTAATCTCATAGTGTCCTTTGCCTAACGATATCGATATGAATAAATAAGAGGCATGGTGTCCGTCATCCTCTTCTGTTGTTTATTATATTTCTTGATCTTGAGTTGACTGATTAATCAAATAAGCACTGACTTACTTGGGTTTGGTTATACACTTATCAGTCCCACTCATCAAGTGGCCAATGATATCATCTCGGTGTTACCCGAGTGGTAATTCCATTACTTCATCATCAATATCTACATGTTCACTGGTCCACCCAATCATACCTGTATTTAGCATCCTTTTACAGACCTGTTAGGCGTATGTCAAAATGAACCGGATTCCATATTGATATTATAATGAAATCTGGTCTGAGGATAAAAGAGACCTACTCAAGAAAGACCTATGACGCGACAACCATGTGGCTTTCTTGTACGGATCGATCCAGTCCCATGTCAACGACATGTACCTATATTCATGACTGACTATACAAGTACTATGGCTAGTTAAGAACTGCCATACAGTCATCGAATATACAAGTCTGTGGTTCTATTCGTTCCCACGATTAGAACAGACCTGGGATAGATTTTATGATTATCAATCAATGGATACTCTACTCATATTATAGCATAAGATACAAATAAAATAGATTAATTGCATTTATTAATGTGACACATATAATGTATGCATACAATGAGTCTTAATGTATAATACAAAATACAAGAATCCAATGCCTTAAGAACTAGGGCACACCAACAAGTGCTCAGTCGAGTAAGTCGGGTGCATTGTGTTTGCTCCATTTTTGTTATCCATTCAGAAAAGCTATAGCATCTTAAGTAATGTTAAATATTGTGAAAAAATAAATAAATAAATAAAGTAAGATCACAAAGTGATCCATTAGTTGTTTGTGCCTTAGGTGAATTATGTGCTTATTCAAGTCCTAATGTCCCTCGTTTATGTGAATGATTAAGAAGCAATTAGAGGTCTACTATCCTAGTGATGCAAGTCATATTCTAGTTGTTAATTGAGTAAGCTTTAAGTGCACTAGGTTGGAGCTAAGTGCCAAGTTTATTGCGTCTCTCCCTTGATAAGCGCGCTTGATTTGTTAGTTGATTTTTGGAACTATAATTTGTGAGGTATAATGTGCGTTTAATTATCTTTGGAGTTGGACTTCTTTTGTTTGCTTGAGGACAAGCAAGGTTTAAGTGGGGGGAATTTTATGCATTTTATGCACGTAATCTTTCTTTGTTTATAAGTTTTAATTGTTATACTTTTGGTTAACTTAGGCGGATTTACTTCATTTTGCATCATTACTCGTGCTAGGAACTTTGAAGTTGAAAAAGAATTTAAAGAGCCGAATTTGGGAGCTTGGAGTGCAATGAAGTTGGAGTTGAAGTCATAACCCATGAGTATGGCTTATGGAGTACTGTTGATGCTGAAAATCAGTCTAGGAAGCTGTTTTGCATAAGCCAGGATCCTCGCTTAAGGGGAGCTACAAATTTGAGAAATTTTTATGGGATTAAAAGACTTCCTAATTAGTTTTATTCCTAATTAGTTTTATTTTATTTGTATCTGCTTTTAATTCTATTTGGGATATTCTCTAATTTTCCTAATTAGAGTTTTATCTTATTTACATTTTTATTTCCTTTTCCTTTTCAACTTTTATAAGAAGAGTCGTCTTCTTCTTATAGGAGGGTTTTTTTTAGGTTTGAGTTTTTAGTTTTCTTTTAGTTTTAGTTTTGGTTTTCTTTCTCTCATGGAGAAATAATTTTCTTTTCTAGCTAGGGGAAATTCGGTCTTGTACAATCAACTGTTCTTTAATTCAAGTAATTAATTTCATTATGTTCTTATTACTTTTGCATGATATAATTGAATTCTCGATTTAATTTCATACTTGTGATTGATTTGCTAGTTAGGTGATTAAATACGTAATCGTTTAATTCACTTAATCTAAGTAGCGAATAACATGATTAATTATGGATAAGTTTTTAATTTGTGTTATGGATGAAATTGATATGCTTTTAAATAATCCTGCTTGTGTGATTATTGAGTAGAATTAGTGTCTCTTTTGTGTGTTAATGCTTTTGATTAAATTAAATTCCGAAGTTTGTTTGGAACTGTTCGATTAAATAGAGATAATTAATGAGCTTCTCTTGGTTATCTATTCCGTTAGAAGAGATTAGGTGATTCATGCTTTATAGCTAATTTATTTGAATGCATTGAAGTTATCCTTTCTTGTTGATCGATGATCAGTTGGTTTGACTTAAGACTTGAATCCGCCTTCTAGCTGGAATCTGTCTCATATAGATTTTTATCAAATTATTTCGTTTATGTTATTTTCAAATTTTAATTGCAATTTATAAACATCCCCATTTTACTTTTCTTGTTTAATTTTAGAAGAAATAATCCGGCCAATCCCCTGTGGATTCGACACTACTTCACCCTTGCTATATATTTTGGTTTTGAGGAGTAGGTATTTGTTTTTTGTGTTTACGACACACATAAAAAGGAAATACTAGTGAAAGATCTCAAGTGGTTGGCTTAAGGACTGGACATAGACCGGTTGGGTCAAACTAGTATAAATCTCGGTATCTTCAATTTTCTATCCTTATACTCTTTACATTTATTGCTATTTAAATTTCTGTAATTTAAATTAATAGCATTATTATTTAAAGACATTTTTATATCAGTCTAGCAAATTTATATTCACAAGTTTTATTATTTTATCAATTCTGCATTATTTGTGAAACTTGTATTTATTGAAAGAAAATTATTTTTTTTATCATAAAGAATTTTTTAAATTGTTTGTGAAAATTTTTATTCGGTATATAGTACTATTCACCCTCCTCTAGTACTGTAGCTAACCTATTTGGGACCATCAGCATTCCACCCTGGATAACGAGAATAACCAACATAATGCCTTTTGTTGCACTTCTGATCGGAGCTCAAACCCCGCAATGGCATTGTATTCCTTGCCATTGTCCAATAAGATTGGGCGAGTTGTGCCAATTCGAGCTTGAACTCATGTCAACATATGAAATGTCAAAGATTGTAGATGAAACCGAAGAATATTTAGAGAGATTGAAAGTTTTAGGGTTTTCCAATTTCAGTGGAATTGGGGAAGGTTCAATGAATAAGAAAAAGACGAGAGGAAGGAGATGGTGCATGGAGGGACTGATTTCATAATATTATAAAAAACACAGATATAACCGTTGAAAAGTCATTGTCTGGGTGGAATGTCACCTAAGAAGAACTGACTATTTTGCCCATTGCACGTAAGCAATTGTAATAGGTGTTTGTATTTTTTTTCGATTTGTTAATGTCCTAAAATCACAATAATTTTATTATAAAAAATGAAACCTCTAGAATTTTTTGCAAATAACTGTAACCATAAGGTTTTTTTTTTTTTTTGTCATTATTTTCCCTTATTAAAATTAAGCATGCAATAAATACAAGTGTGCAATATGTCCTAATAATTTATCTTATGGAAGCATATTTGATGATTTTTTAAAACTAAAGAATTTTTGTAGAGACAATAATGAGAAAATTATTTATTTTTTCAAATGAAAAGATTGACTACAATACACTATAATTATTTCTCACATTCCTTTTTATATATTGTTTTGGAATTTTCTATCTATTTTTATATAATATTTTATATTATTTCTGCACTTTTTTTTTTTTTTAAATTATCACTCTTGTAAAGCGATATTTGGTATCAATAAATCAAATTTTATAATCTAGAAGAGATATATTAGAAAAATATTATTTATTTCATAAAAAAATAATTTAGTAATTTAGTAATTTTAATTAATTTATTATTAGATCAAGTCCAACCCAATACTCTATTTTAATACTCTATTTTCTCTGCTTCAAACTTTATATTTTTCACCTTATTTTTTTTATTCATGCAGTTGTTACATAATTATACTCCAATCCATTGCTCAATTTTCTACTTAAAAAAAGTCCTTTCAAAAAATAATATTTGATTGTTATTATATTAATTTATATTTTTATTATTATTTAACAAAATATATCCAAAATTAATTATTATGTAATGTTTGTATTTTTTTTAGAATTTGAAATTGTTGAAGTTATAAGTAAAATAAAATATAGCTTTTGAAGATGATAAATATATATTAAGTAAATGAATTTTATTGGGTATATATCAAGTTTAAAGTTGAGTCAAAAAGATAAAATAATTTTATTGGAAATATTTATATTTATTGCTATAAGGACAGATGAAGAACGGTCTTCAAGAGAAAGGTCTCACCAAGTGTTGTTAAACTCGAACTGGACTGGTTCAACTCAGATTAAATACCTACATGACACAGCGATCGATATTTAAATCATGAACCGTGGTTCAACTATGAAACGACGTAACCCATCATGCTTTACCATATTTTTCTGGTTCAATATTTATATTAAAAATAACTGAAATTTGTTGGAGCGAGGATTGACCATTGTTTTACATCCTTTAAATACCAGGACAAACCACTAGACCAACTTATTTTTGTGTTAGGATTTCTACTTTAATAAATATAGAATGATACATGACATTTATCTTTTAATTTATATATTAAGAAGTTACATGTTTAGAAATAGATTTTTTTGTAAACAAAACATATTTACGAAACAAATGTCTTAAATGTTAATATATCAGTTAAATTTCAAATTATGTAATAATGTAATTCTGAAATACTATTATTTTAAATTAATTTAAGATATTTACATTCATGAATTATATAGGTTGATTATTAATAGTTACTTCCAATCAATTTAAGTTTTTAATTGGTTTGAGATAAACATATAGTTATATCATCTTAATTTTAATTATATTTTAACATTTATTAAACAGTACAAAATATATTAGATTGCTACAGGTTTTTTTTTTAATTCTTATATTAGAATTGTTATATTAAGAAATAGTTTTGAGCTTATATTTTGAATATTATTAACCTAAATAGTTTTAAGACATTTTATGTGATGTTGAATTTGTGATGGTTGAATTTATTAAGTTGATGACCATTATTACGAACAACAAATTTTTTTTTTTGTCATTGTTAATACTTTACCATTTTTTATGTTTAAATTGTTTACATATAGTATTTTTTAATAGGTTTATTAAAAACTGTTTGGATCCCGGTTTAGCTCTGATTGAACCTCTAACTCTCGAGCCTTTACTTTTTCTCGGTTAAGTGTTCAGGCCGAGTCTAATAACCATGGTCTTACCAACTACCAGCTGACAAGAAATGAATCTTTTCGTTTTCATGATAGCGCAAAACCATCATCCAATACAGAAGACCAACGTACATCGTTTTCTAAAAATAAGTCAACGATGAAAATGTTATTGAAGCTCACTCAGTATTGAAATTGTCTGATCTACCTCAAGACTTTATAAAATTGTTCAAACGACTATTACTATTTTTTATCTTTTTGGTTCATCTCTCTAACGGCTGGTAAGTTGTGCCAAATGGTCATCAAACAACTAGTTGAAGTAAAGAGCCTATAAATCAAATCTTGAAGCTCTTTTGAAGATTAGTCGAAGCTTGTAAGAAGAAAGAACCTTTGAGAGAAAATTCTAGTGCTTGATATCATTTGTAATTTTTCTTTATTGTTCAACACAAGGTTATGAAAACCGGACCGAACCAGCCAGTTCGACCGGTTTTACCGCGAACCGACCATGGTTCCGGTCGGTTTAATTGAAATCAACGGTTTACTAGAAAACCGGAATTGACCAGTTCAAACCGTGGAAAACCGGTGAACCGGCAAACCGGTCAAAACCATTTTTCTTGACCAATGCTAAATAAAATTTAAAAAATGTCATAAGTGGGATTTGAACTCACGGCCTCTCAAGATGAATCCAGCGCCTTAAACCACTCAGCCACCCTGAGTTTATTGATAGGCTTTACTTAAATTTGTAATACATCAATTAAATAAAAAGGTATCATAAAAGAAAGCATTTTCATGAAATTATTTGCTTATATCACGAAATAATAAAGTCAAAATGACAATTTTCATCCTTAATCTTGAAAAACGTACATCAATTGAATTTGAATTTATGATTTTGCATCGTACAATAAAACTGAAGTGACTACATTAGTTTATTATGTTTTATTGAATCATACCATTTTATTAGTTAATTTTTTATTCCAAATCCAGTGCACTGCTTGCTTCATTTAGTAGTAGTACTTTTGATTTATTTAGTATTTCCTTGCTCTTGCTAGTCTCTGTTTTTGCTCTTACTTTTACTAGTTTATTTTTATTATTTAAGGCTTGTATTTGCTTAAGTTTTAAGATATTTTATGAAGTTATTTTTAATATTAAACATTTGAAACTTGTGTTTGATGAATTTATAAGCTTATTTATTATTTAAATAATATTTTTTCTAAAAAAATCAATAATCCGATATAACCATCGGTAAAATCCGGTTGAAGCGGTTGAACCACGTACCAGTAGCTTCACCGGTTTGATGTCCGGTACGGTTATGATAACATTGGTTCAACATCTCTTAATCAAACTTGTTATAATTCTGTTACTTGAGAGAAGTAATGACTTAGTATATCGAATCTTGTAAGAAGGGTACTTACTTTGAATAAGATATCATTAAGTTGTAAAGAGGTTTGAATTCTATCTTGGAGAAAGAATTCATAGTAGATTGAAACCCTCAAGGAAAGCTACCTTACAGAGAGAGAGCAAAAAAGGTTGAACTTTTATAAATCAACTATGTTTAATTCTCATATTCGTTACTTTTTACTTTACTACTGTTTAATTACTATCAATTATTCATGTGCTTTTGTCACTATTGATATGAAGATATAATTCCTCTTTGTGAAGATAGATATTGATGTTGGTACGTTGTAATGTTAGTTAGATGCACACAACAATTATCACCGTTGATTCTATTGATATGCTTGATATTGATTTTCATCTTAATACTATTGTTGGTAATATTGACTTACTATATTTCTCAGTATAGAGTAAATTAATTAGTCAGTTACATAAAAGTAGGTACTGAATATTTTTCCTATTAATCATAGGTTTCAAATGTAACAATATTTATTAAATTGATTTACGAAAAAGTTTTCAAAACAAGAACAAGTTTTAAGAATCCAATTCACCCCTCTCGTATTTCTACATCATTTGAAACCAACATAAATCCTTGTTATGTTAATATATTATACATTTTAGATTATGTCTAATTTTAATTTGTTATCTCTGATTTTGAATTTTAATGTCTACATATAAATTTAATTCGTACACTTAAAATTTAATATTTGTTTAAAAAATATATTATTATTAAATATAGATAAATCAAAATATCATTATACATATTATAAACACGTATACCCAATAAAATAACTCACAGATAACAAAATAAAATAATATTATAATTCATTAGACAAGAAAAAATAAAATAATAATACCCAATTTTGGAGTAATACTTGGGATATCTCAAAATCAGGTGCTGAGTAACATTTTGGGGATAGAGTTGGTTAGATTGAAAATTTCATTAGGAAAAAAGGAAAGGAGGTAGTTTTGATATATAAAAAACAAAAAAGCACTAAATTTTGATGTACAAGCTAGGGTTGGGCATGGTCCAGTTTAGTTTGGGGATCAGGAAAACTCCAGGATTGAATTGAAGTTCGGGGATTGATAAATATGAATCTTCATAATTGGATTGAAAAATTCGGAGCAGTTCGGTTCGGAAATTGGTAATTTCGATACAGTTCAATTCGGAGGTTTGTAAATTTTGTTCCAAATCTATTCAGAGCTGTTTAATTTGGAGATTCGGAGACTTATGAAATTTTATGAGGAAATTAATAAATTAAACAAAAGGGAAAAAAAAAGAAAGTAAACTACAGAATTGCTACACACAAGCATTGAAAACCTACAAGCAAATATATTTAATCCAAAAAGACTAGAGTTTATAATTTAATTTTTATAATTTAATACTTTATTCATTAGAATTATTAGATTAATGCATATATTATTATTACTTTGAAATTCATGATTAATATATTTATTCAGTGCTTTAGACTGATACATAATTAGTCTGAGGTTTAGTCTTAAAATATATCACATAACATTAATACTATAGCATATTGTTTATACTATATTTGATTTAAGGTTTAGTTACGTTAATTAGTGCCAGTGGTGAGGTTTAGTGTTAATATATAATATATAGAGTAAGTATTACAGTAGTATATTCTATGTTTTAAGGTTAGTTACATTAATTAATATATATTATATGCATTAGACTAATTAGGTTTACATTTAGTAAATTACATAGATGGTTTAATATATTATAATTTAGTACAATATATATATATATATAGTTAGAAATTAGAATTATAGTACATAGCATATTCTATATAGAGTTTAAACTTCAGGTAGATTAATTAATATATATTATTTGCATTAGAGTATAAAAAATTTAATGATTTTCTATTAATAATAATGTTACATATTAATGCTTTTTTATTAATGATAATTTAATAATATAATTATATATATAAATTATTAAGAAGTTAAAGTTGTTTTAATAGTTAATACCTCATCTCTTTTTCTCCGGATGGATTCAAATCCATTAATATACAAAATATTTTCTATATTTTTTGAATTAATTGATTAGATATTTGTATTTATTATTTATTCTTTTCATAGTCGGTATATAAGTTATTTTTTTAAGTTTTAATTTATGTTCAATACCATATTTTTATGAAAATTATACATGTTCACAAAAATTAAATGTGTCATAAATTAAAAATATTTATAGTCATCGTATCTATATTTAAGAAAATAAGTTATATATAAAAAATACTCGATTCTTTCTATCTGGTTCAATTCAGTTCAGGCAGGTTTCAATTTAGATTTCAGTTTAGTTTTAGATAATTTCAATTCCATTCAGTTTCACTTCTTTAAAAAAAATCAACAGTTCGATTCAGAACAATTCTTTGAAAAAAAGTTAATAGAAATTCGGTCAAGATTGGATGTCGAGGGTCCGTGATCAGCCTTAATGCAAGCACATTTTTAGATGGACAAAATCATTAATGAAATAAACAGTTCACATTCAAAGAAAAGTGACAAAATTGAAAATTAATAAATTTTTTGGGTAGGTGGCAGTACTGGTTCTAAACCGTTTATCGTGGATTCAATCTTTCCATACATCCCATCCCATTTCCTTTTCAAATAATTTTAGAGTCAATATTCAATTAAAAAAAAGTAATTCAAAGCATTTCATTTTTGAATTTTATTATTTAGAGCAATTATAGATTTGAAATTGTAACTTGTAAGCTCATCAGAACTGCCCAGCGTATATTTATTTTAATTATTGAGACCTCATAACTGATGATAACACTTGACGATTTCGTTGCAATTTTATTAATTTTTCAAGTAGTGTTATATAATTTTAGTCTATCATTAATTTATTATATTTGCTTTTTCTTTTTCTATATTTCTTCTTTTAATAAAAATCAAAATAATTGTATTATAATACTAGTAACACAGATAGGAGTAAAAGCTTTGATTGATAATGGGGCCAAAGCATTAAAAACGACTGACTGGAAGCAGGGAGAGGGCAGCAGCCAGTAAGAATGCCAGTAACGCTGCCTCGTAGATGAAGCGTTTCTTGGGCTACCCAACTTATTTTTCTTTTTTCATTAACGAAATTATGAACTGAGAGTATGATAATTTATACGGTAACAACGGTAACAATATCAAGTATCTAACCGTTCGGATTACTGTAATCCTGATTCACAAATTAAAAACAGTATCACTGTATTTTACTAAATTTTAATTATCTAGAATTATAATTATAACTTTGTAATATTTATAGTTTCTAAACAATTATAAGAAAAAAAGAGCTGAAAGTTGTATTAAATTTTTAAAGCGTTGATAATTTTTTAATTTAATATATATATTTTAGTGTGGAAGAATGTAAATTATTTTTTTTTAATTTTTTAATTTAATAATATATATATATATATATATATAATTATTTTTTTTTAAGTAAAATGTTTTGAATGGGTTGGATGTTGAACCACAACATTTAACATATATTAAGAGATTAGAAACGTAACAATTAAACTACACACGGTTAGTGATAGAATGTAATTATAATTTTACCTAATGAAACAAATATCTATAACTTGGTAAGTATAGAGAGAGTTTTTGTGGAAAGGAAATTATTATTAGAGCTGAAAATGTAGGAGCAGTATTATTATTACCCAAAAAAATAAAACAAAACAAAACCCTATAGTTTTGCTGTAGAAGAAAACAACAATCAACTCGGTCACTCTCAAATTTCTTTTGCATGACCTCTGCCTACTGTAACTTCAAATTCTCTTCTCCTCTCTCTTTCTATGGACTCATTCAAACTCTAAAACCCATCTTGTGAACAATTACATTTCTCAAGGTATACTATTTCCTTGTTCTTGTTCTTCTTCATGTCAATGTCCTTGTCCTTGCTTTCTTGATTCTGTACATGTTCTGCTTATTCTTCTTCCTATTTGTCTTTTTTTGGCCATCTAATCTTTAACCCTTCAAAGGGAATATATGCTCATGGAAACCTTTTCTCAACTTTTATTAATTGGTATTTTGTTGATTAATTATTAAAGAGTAGATTATGCTTTTTTTTTTGGATGGACTAATCGTTTGTTATTCTTTCAAATTTCAATATTCTCATACAAATGTGGGCCTGTAAATGAAAACATGATTCTGTTTTAATTTCTAACTTGTACAAATCTCAAAAGGGATAAATGTCAAAAAATATCCTGCATTTGACAAGAAAGTTCAATTCTATTCTTCAAAATGGGTCGAATGAGGATGCAACGTTCCAATTAAACCCTTTATTAACAGCTTAATTGGTCCATTATTCTGTCTTTCGTAACATGGAGCCATCAATTAACCGGTTAACGGTCAAATTCAATTTTCAGGGATATTTTTTACCCTTAAACCCATCTCAGAAAGCTATGAACTTATAATACAAAATCAAATTTATGCTGTTGGAGAAATCCAGACACAGACACAGAGATAGACACATTTGGTTAAACTTAAAACCTTAAAACCTTAAAATCCTCTAATCATATGGTTAACGCTCGTGCATTGGTTTTTTTTTTTTTTAAGGTACAAGAAGAATAATAAAATGGAGAAATCAATGGAAGAGAGGCTACTGGTAGCAGAAGAAGAGGAAAGTTTGAGAAGTAGAGTGTGGACAGAGTCAAAGAAGATATGGAGGGTTGCATTTCCAGGAATGGTAGCAAGAGTTTCTAGTTTTGGGTTAATTGTAATTTCTCAATTATTTATTGGTCAAATTGGGCAGTTACAGCTTGCTGCTTATGCTATTCAACAAACTGTTTTCCTTCGTTTCGTTAACGGAATTCTGGTATGCTCTCTTTTTATCTACCACTATTATTTATTCACTCTTCTATTAGTTGAATTTTTTTTTTTTTTTTTTTTTGGCTAATTAAGGGTGAAATGTGTGTAATAATAATTGATTGCGGACTCAATGTATCAAATTGAAAAAGATTAAGAGATTATTTAACCAAAACGAAAAAAAAAGGGTCTCAAATGCTTTTTCCTTATTATTTAGTGCAACTTATAACGAAATACACTAGTCTGCGTGCATTTTTATAAATACATTAGGACCCCCATTTAGTTGACTATCAACTATGGAAAGTATCCTCACTCCGGGAGGCATTCTACTATACATTGGGAACACTCCCTTCCAATGATATTGTGCTACCTCAGCAACTTTGTTGGCGTGACATGATATCATATTTAGAATATTTGTCACTTTGGTTATGTAACAAAACATTGTAGCCACTATGATGAACAAAGAACATCAGTAGCGC
Source organism: Euphorbia tirucalli (assembly GCA_039660915.1). Classification (NCBI taxonomy): domain Eukaryota; kingdom Viridiplantae; phylum Streptophyta; class Magnoliopsida; order Malpighiales; family Euphorbiaceae; genus Euphorbia; species Euphorbia tirucalli. Next base: position 23,696,494 of record CM077632.1, read on the forward strand.
AGGGAAATTTAATGAAAAGGAAACTTTAAACTAATTCAGATAGAATGACAAAACGTAACAGTTGATAAGAAGTGGTTCAAAACCAGACTGACTTGTTTGAGACTGCTATGATCATGCCACGTTAATAGTCATGCTAACGTGACATTATTATAACGATCAGTCTGGGACTGTAGTAGAATTTTTAAGAATTACTTAAGAACAGGTGGTGACTAGATATTGTTTTAAACAATGATGGATGCAGATAGGAATGTCAAGCGCAACAGAAACATTATGCGGACAAGCATATGGAGCTAGACAATACCACATGTTGGGAATATATTTACAAAGATCATGGATTGTAGACTGTGCAGTAGCAACCATTCTTGTCCCTCTATTCATATTCGGAACACAGATTCTTGAAGCAATAGGACAGCAGAAAGATATATCAGTAATAGCAGGACAAATCGCATTATGGTTTATACCATTCCAGTTTAGCTTTGTTTTTTCATTGACAATTCAAATGTACTTGCAATCCCAAATGAAAAATCAGGTTGTGGGTTGGATTTTCGGGCTGTCATTTCTAGTACATTTGCCATTGTCATGGCTTTTTGTCATGAAACTCAGGTTAGGACTTGATGGAGCATTGGGAGCATTGAATCTCTCGGGTTGGTTATCGGTATTTGCCCTGTTTGTTTATGTATTCGGAGGATGGTGTCCGAATACATGGACTGGTTTTAGTAAAGCTGCTTTTATGGATATCTGGCCTGTCGTCAAGCTCTCTCTTTCCTCTGGCTTCATGATTTGGTGATTTCTTTGTTTTCATTTTCTAATTAATTCGTTTTCATTTTCAATATGTTAATTATTCATTTTCATGTTTCTTTGATAGCTTGGAATTGTGGTACAATTCGATTCTTGTTCTGTTAGCTGGATATATGAAGAATGCCACAGTTGAAATTTCTGCCTTCTCAATTTGGTAGGAAATTATTATTTTTCACTCTTCAAATATAATAATGGGTTTTTTTGCCTCGTGTTATCACAGGGTTGACCCAGTCCTCTTGATGTTTTCCTTTTGCCCCCGTGCTATTAAAAAAATTCCAAAATAGCCCTTCAAAACCATATTCCATCATATTCCTTTTACAATTTTGTTAACGGAGCATGTTAATTTTGGAATGTTGGGCAAAAGGAAAACATCAATAGGACAGGAGATAAAAAGGTAAACCAATAATAGCAGAGAGACAAAAATTTTAGTACAATTTTCTTAGGACTAAAGGCACATATGATAGCTCAACATGTGTTATGCAAATGGTAAATTCAATTTCTGTCAATATTTGATTCACACAAAATCTGATGTGGCATCCATATCAGCTTCTATTCACGCGTCATGTACATGTGTCCGTTGTACATATTATATGATGCTGCCTCATCATTATATACATGTATACTTGACGTGGTCTGTCAAATGGGTACATACAAATGATGTGGCGTCTGATTTGTCCATCTCACCAAGTCAACAAGTGATATTGACGCCACATCAGATACTAAAGAATAAATTCAGACGAATGGTTTTATTGGATGTTTGATGAAACTCTCAGAGTTTCATGGCAGAAATTATTCATTTTCTGGTTCTTACACTGCCCTCTAAATTTTGGTGACATGAATTTCCGTCTCCTGTTATATCAAATGAATTGCTTTTTGAACTCCTGTGGCTTCAAAGTTACCTTTCGACTCCTATCATATACAAAAGTATATGCAAATGGACCACAATTAACTATTTGCCTTTCTGTTTTAACTCATTAGGGGGCAAAGGGTTAATTGTAGGCCAATTGAGTATGGTTTTGTATGCAGGAGCTAAAAGGGCAACTAAAAAACGACAACAGCTAAAATGTCAATTTAACAATGACAAGCATTAAAATCGCAATTGGTTGATAGATCAGGGTCGAAAAGTTCATTTGCAATAAGTATAGGAAGAAATAGGTATGTTGCATTTAACCCAAATGTCTTATTCCTTTAACATGAAGTTGATTCCTTGTTACAGCTTGAATATCAATGGATGGCAATTCATGATTTTCCTTGCATTCCTTGGAGCTGCAAGGTATGCTTCACATTCTTAATTTTAAAATTTTAATTTCCATTCATTAGTGAATTATTTTGTTGTATACTAATTTTATTTAGTGGTGATAAATAATTTGATCAGTGTGCGAGTATCGAATGAACTGGGGAGAGGGGATGCAAAAGCAACAAAGTTCTCAATTTATGTAATATTAACCACTTCCATAATATTGGGAGTAGTGTTCTTTGTGTTGTGCTTAATATTCGATCGTCAAATTTCATACCTCTTTACAAGCAGTGACGAAGTAGCAGATCAAGTCTCTAATCTCTCAGTACTCCTTGCATTTTCAATGCTGTTTAACAGCATCTATCCAGTACTCTCTGGCAAGACTGTTATTATTAATTATTTCCTAACAAATTTTTTATCATTTATTTTTTTTAAATTAATAAAAATAATTTGGTTGGTAATTTTTTGCAGGAGTTGCTGTTGGTTCTGGCTTACAAAGTAAGGTAGCATATGTTAATTTAGGAAGCTATTATGTGATTGGAATACCTGTTGGGGTTTTGCTTGGTTATGTTGCTAATCTTCAGGTTAAGGTAAGTAACAAGAAATCCTTTTATTTATTTATTTTGCTTTATTCATCTTTTGTGCTCATTCCCGTTAGGGATCCGAGTTGCCAGTAATTAGGGTCATAGGAGAAGACAAAATTCTCTCTCATGGTATAAAACCTTCCTACGAATGTAAATGGGAGAGGCAATGGTGCAGAGGGTTCATCTGTTATCCCTGAACGTAAAATGTCGGGGAATCTTCATTTATGTCTCCGAAAATGAAATAGTGATAATTTTATTCCATATGTATTCTCATTTCCAAGGGGATCCCTATCACATTAAAAATACATAACTTTTTATTAAAAATGTGTCTTATTTATATGAAATATTAAAATAAAGTGTCTCTTGAAAAATAAAATCATGCCTCATTCATTCTTCATCCGTAATTATTAATAAAGAAATTCTTGGATTTACAAATAAGCTAATGAGAAAATAAAATAGTTAATATATCTGATTTGAAAATTTTGGAGAATTAACACGGAAATCTGTGGGATTCTCCATTAAAACCGATAGGGGTAGGAAAAGGGATGAAGCAGGAGAGGATATTACCATCCCTATCCTCGTTAAGTGAATTCTACTCTATCCCCGTTATGTGAGGATAATTTTTCGAAGATTCTCTTTCCTCATTGGACGATTCCCCAATGGAAATGGAGAATCGCTACTTCATTTACATCTCTATATCTAATGTTGGAAAACATTTGTTCATTTTGACTACGTAATTGTAAATCTGGCTCAACATTATTTTTTTAAGTAATTAAATCTCAACTAATAAAATTACCGACTTTTTTTTTTTTTTTGATAAATTTGGGATATTTTGTGAACTTTTTGGAGACTGTGGAGATTGAATCTACAACTCCACACTCTTTTTTGGAATATGGTAGCCACCAAGCCATTGTTTGGTGGTTAAATTACCAGACTTAAGGGTAAACATAAATGTTTCAATGGACGCAAAATTCGCCATTCTCTTTTCTTTCTTTTCTTTTGTTTTTTTTTGTTTTTCTAATAAATAGCTACAGGAGGGCTCGAGGGGCTTTAGTGTAATAAAATGATGTATATATAAATATGTATGTATGTATGTACAGGGTTTGTGGATTGGAATGTTGAGTGGAGTGGCAACGCAAACAGTTATACTATCCTGGCTTATTTGGAGGACTAATTGGGATGATCAGGTTTGTTCTTTTTATTACAAGAATTAATTGGAATTAAACATATATAATTATCTATAAACACGAATATTAAGAAATAATTAAGAATTTTTTTGGGGTGAACATTGGCAGGTAAAAAAGGCATCAGAGCGTTTGAACCGTTGGTTTGTGGATCCATCCGGAGAAAATGGATCGAGTGAGAACTCTACAAATGCTTGATGCTAGTTTAGAAATCTTCAATCCGTACTTTTCTTTTTGATTCGGAGTACTCTATTGATGGATGAATTATGATAAGTGAAGCTAGTCACTGAACCACCGGCAGAAACTATTTAAGTGAATTTATTTAATTGGTTAATTAAAGAACACAAGAATATTATGTTCTTACTCCATCAAAAACTTGTTATTTTACACTTTTAATTAAAGGATAAATGGTCAATTTTGCTTCAAGTTTTCTGGATGTTTTTATAGAATAAGTTTAATGTATCGCTTTGGTCAAATTAATTCGAAATAATTTGAATATGTACGAAAAAATTTGACAAATGTCAAGATAATATGTTAGTTATATGTTTGACATGTTTTATTTGTATTATTTTGATCCAAAATGCTAAAATTAATGATTAAAAGTGTATTTTTTATGTTTGATATATTTAAGTTACGAATAAGGAGTTAATAGAACATTCAAGCAGGTATATAGAGTTAATAGGACGTTTGGTTTGAGAAAATGTTTCACCCATGATGCTGGACAAATAAAATAAGCAAAAAACACCACCTATGTCCTATCAATTAGTTATTCTTTTAATCGCTGTTATTTTAAAATTGTTTTTTTTAGTCTTTATCCTATACGAAAACATATCTAATTGGAACATAATTAACTATTTTGTATTTCACTTTTAACTCGTACAAATGGTAAAAAGGTTAATTAAGGTCCAATTAGATATGGTTTCCTATCGAATAGAAATAAAACGATAACTCTAAAACGACAGAAACTTAAAAAACAATAAGATAAGGTATCAAATTGCTCCCAATGTTTCGGAACAGTTATGGATTTACCTCCAAGGTTAAAAATGATCCAATTAAACTCTTAAGGTTTTATTTTGAACGTCCTTAACGGGATTGGAAGCAGGTTCCGTTAAATTTTCCATGTTAGCTGTTATTTGTCCATGTCATTATCAAACGTGGATAACTGATCCAATAATCTATCGACACGTGTCATCCAGTTAGCAATGTGACACCAATTAACCCAATAAATCTTGCAATAAATCTAACCAAACCAATTTCTCATTTTAACTCAACACATTGCGAAGACATTTAACACATTACTACTTGGTATCACATCGCTAAACTGTTACATTTAATTTATTCTCAACTTAGTAATATTAATAATTAGGGGTATAGTAGATTAGTAGTGATCATTTATAGTTAAACAAGAAGTTATGTTTATTTTATGGGACGTAAAAAAAAGATAAATCTATGCATATATTTGTGAGACAGATGAAGTACTTATTTATCTAAATATTTTACAAATTCAAACACAAATGTTCTTAAATATTCTAATTCTTTCTCTGTCTCAAAATGATAGATTACTTTCACTCTTTACGTGGTTTAAAAATTATAATAAGTAGTTAAAAGATAATTTTTCATTTAATCTACTACTAAGTGGATGAGAATTAAAATATAACAATTTTCTATGAGATTGATATAACATTTATAGTGGGAATTTTCGAAAAATGCTAGTAAAATGAACATTAATTCCTACAATACCAAAACACGTGAATTCCCTCTAAAAAACGGAAAAACAAAGTTTTATTCCTAAAATACCAATTTTTATCTTCTTTATCGTTAAATATTTAAATTAGCATAACTTTTGCAATAGTTGTCAAAATGACTATTATAATATGTATTCAAGATTTCAAAATATATATTATCATTGCTAACCATGACTTCGAAACTTCCGATGGTGCTTCAGTTCCATTAGTTGTTGATTTGTCGTGGTATAATAATTCTACAACTGGGTCCCAGAATACAATTAATTCTCGTCCTCTGAAGACAAAAGCAAAGGTGAGGAAGGTTTAAAACAGAGGCATATTTAGTCCCCTATTCCTTCGGTTTCGTCATCAATTCCTGAACCTACTAGTTATTCTTAGGCAATTAAATTACCCGAGTGCAAGCAACTCATGTTGGAGGAATATTAGGAGCTAGTTTCCAATGGTACTAGGAAATTGGTTCTGTTAGTCTCATTCTGGACAGAACATTGTTGAGTATCAGATGGTATTTCATGTCAAATATGAAATTGATGGATCAAGGGATCAATATAAAGCTTGACTAGATGCCAAAGGCTTTCATCATCGCCTTGGAGTTGATTATCATGACACCTAAAACCCAATTGTCAAACCTGCTCCTACTCGTCTGTTATTATCTTTGGGGCTCTCTTTTGGTTGGCAGGTCACACAATTAGATGTTTCCAATGCTTTTTTGCATAGTACCCTCGAAGAGTATGTGTTTATGTCTCAACCTCTTGGATTTGTTGATCCCAGTTATCTTGGTTATGTTTACGAGTTTGAGAAGTCTCTTTATAATCTAAAACAGGAGCCTCAGACTTTGAATAGGTGAATTACATTTTCCTTACTTTGCATTGATTTTATTGATTCCAAGTTTGACACCTCATTTTTTTTTGTGGTCACTCCTCTTATCAAGCTTTTGTTCCTAATTTATGTCAACGATTTAGTTACTATGGGTGATAGTGAGGCTCATATTACTCACACAAGTTCACAATCACAATTCAAATTTAAGATTCGTGATCTTGGCCGTATTCATTATTTCTTGGGTGTTGAAGCTTGTTGGGATTCAAGCAATTTATATCTTCATCAATCCAAGTATGTCTTAGACTTGCCAACTCAAGCACATAGGGGTAGTTGCAGTCTGATTTCCACACCTTTCAGTGCTAGTGAAAAACTAACTGCTTCAGGTAGTGATCCTTTGTAGGATCCTACTCGTTATCAGTCGATTGTTGGCAGTCTCCAGTATCTTGCTTTTACATGACTTGCCATTGCTCATGTTGTCAACCAAGTGTCTCAATTTATGCATGAGTTGAGTCTTGCCCATCGGACAAAAATAGTCAAACAAATTCTTAGGTATCTCTATACTTGGCACTTTGGACTTCACTATAAGAAAGGGTCACAAAAAGAAATTCAGCATTTTTTGACGTACAAAAAAGGTCATTAAAACATGATTTTTCGTCACAATACACAATAGTTGATGAAAATTTGTCATCATAGCGATCGTCATGGTAGGTGCATGGTATTTTGTATACATGACAATTTTCATTTTTGTCATCATTTGTTTATTTTTCTATGACGAAATAAGACGTATGTCACTATGATTTTTCAGTTTTAGTGACGCTTATTTCCTCTTTATTAGTCAACTCATTTTGTCACTTAAGACTACATTCTGTCATGAAAAGTAAACGCTTAAATGACGAAATTCATATTTTGTAGTCTGATAATATAGGTAAGGTGACGAATTACATTAGAAGAATGAAAATCTAGAATTTTAGTGACATCATTATTTTCATAAATTTGTCACTTTAACATTCCATTTGTCAACTAACAGTACGGATTGGTGACAATATAATAATTTTCATTGTATTACTATTTATTATGATGCGCTAAAGCATCATGAAAAGCGTCATATGTCATTAGAGATACACTTTTATTGACGATAGTAATCGTCAATGGAGATTTATCTTGTAATGACGTAATACTTATTGTCACTTAGCAATATATATTGCGACACTACAATGCGTCATTAAAAAATAATTTAGTGACAAAATTGGTTGTCCATCAATAAATATTAATATTCATTGTCTTTCACTTGCTGTAAATAATGACATGCTAAAGCATCACTAGAAAAATAAATTAGCAACGAAATTACTATAACGATTAAAGTTCTGATTTCCATAAAATATTATGACGCTTAATGACAACATTTTTTTCGTCACGCAATTAATTTGAATAGTGATGCACAATTCTTCATTGAAAGCTAATATAACCACAAATGAAATTGTTGGTGAAACTAATTCTAATTATGATGTATGTAGATTATTGTGAACACGGGAGTTTTCGAGACTTGATTTTTATGAACTAACGGGGTTCAGAAACAGAAAATTGAGAAAATTAACTACTATATTCGTACGACTGTATTTAAAGTCGTACTAATATAATTACAGCCATACGACTGTAATGTAGTTTCCACGCCTGTAGTTAAAATTCTCGGACAAAGTCCAAGAAATTAAAGTCAGTGAACTAATTTTACAGACGTACGACTGTAGATATATTTTTTGCCCATTCCAACCAAGCCCACTTGGAGAGGAATGGGCAGATTTTGGAGATGTTGTCTTGTCTTTTTGTCCTATATTTAAGCCAAATAATTGCAGGAGAATGGGGATTAACCAAAAACATCAAAAACTTTGGATTGAAGAGAGCTTTAGAGATTAGGAGAAGAGAAGGGAAAAGAAGAGAAGAAACACATTAAAAATATCACTTTCTTCTACTCTTCTCGTTTGATTCTTGTGTTTTTGAGGCTAAAACTTGTAGAAATTGTAGGTTAAAACTAGGCAAACACACACAAATAATTTCAGAGACTTAAATATACTCAAATCCGTGACTTGCTGGAGATTTTGGACATATATTTTGTACCATGACATACAAAGGAAAGGAGGCAATTTGGAGCTAATTCAAGGTGTTTTTCCTAGTCAAATCGATGGTGAATCCACGCTACAGGGATAAATATACCTAAAACTAGTGTTTTGGTTCATTTTCTTGCTGTTTTGGTTCATTTTCGTGCATCAAATCCACCTAAAACTAAAATACATGAATAGTCGCACTCCTATAATTATAGTCGTACGATTCTAATTACAGTCGTATGAGTGTACTTGGATTCCACAGCTCTAAATCCTATCTATTTAAGTCACCTCAGTATTTTCTGACAGAAATGGATTACATTTGCACGACTGTAATTACAGGCGTACGATCATAATTACAGGAGTACGCTTGTAGTTTCTAGTCAGTAACAGAAAATAAAAAAAAAAAGAAAAAAAATTCATAAAAATTCTGAAAAGTACCAAAAAAGAAAAAAAAAAGAAAAAGCAAAAGAAAAATCATAGAAAATGAATAAAAATCAGAAAATCATCAAAATCATCCAAAATAAATTCATTTCATGCATTCATGACCTTAGATTTAATTTTTGAAGTTGTTGAGATTAAAACTTGGCAAACACACACAAATAATTCTAGAGACTTAAATATGCTCAAATCCATGACTTGCTGGAGATTTTGGAAATTTATTTTGTACCTAGACATAAAAAGGAAAGGAGGCAATTCGGAGCTAATTCAAGGTGTTTTTCTTGGTCAAATTGACGGTGGATCCGCGCTACAAGAGTAAATATACCTAAAACTAGTGTTTTGCTTCATTTTCTTGCTGTTTTGGTTCATTTTCATGCATCAAATCCACCTAAAACCAAAATACATGAACAGTCGCACTCCTATAATTATAGTTGTATGAGTGTACTTGGATTCCACGGCTCTATATATTGTCTATTTAAGTCACCTCAGTATTTTGTGATAGAAATGGATTACATTTGCACGACTATAATTACAGTCACACGACTATAATTACAGGTGTACGCTTGTAGTTTCTGGTCAGTAACATAAAATCACAAAAAAAAAAAAAGAAAAAAATTCATAAAAATTCTGAAAAGTACCAAAAAAAAAAAAAAAAAAGAAAGAAAGAAAAATCATAAAAAATGCCAAAAAAAAAGGAAAATAATCAAAATCATCCAAAATAAATTAATTTCATGCATTCATGATCATAGATTTAATTTTTGAAGTTGTTGAGATTAAAACAATGCAAGGACGGAGATCCAAATCTCCCGAAAACCGACCTACATTTACATGCTTAATGGAAATAAATCGGTAAAAGAAAATATTTTCAAAAATGTATTTTCTTAGGAAACAAAAATACATGAATGTTTCAAAACCGTTTTCCAGGTTTAGTTGCGCGAACTAGCTAAGTTTACTTGACTACCTCCTAAATGCATGTCCCCAAATCACTAATCTCTCCATTCTGTCTACTTGAGTGCAACTTGTTGCATATATTTGTGCTAACCTTTGTTTCGCAGGAATTTAATTTAATATTATTTATTTATTCTAATTTTAACAAATTAGATACTCATGAAAAATAGACGATTGTACTCCGGTCCCTAAATTATACAAATGTATCCTCTAAGATAGTTTTGTTGTAATTCGATTGGGTTGAAAATAACTAATTCATTGATCGCTTTTATCCGTATGTACACCGCGTGATTAAATCAATGGAAAATCAACCTTAGAAATATGAAATGCTATCAATGAACATTGGCTATTTATTTTGATTAGACATAAAATAAGGGACTTGTCCGGTCCTAGATCTCTGGAAAGTGTAGCGGCCCTCGTCCGGTTCAGCTACACTCTAATTTCCTGATTGAGCTAAACCGGGTGGTGACTCTTACATTTTCTTTCAAGATTTAGGTCTCGATTCTTTTATAAAATAAATGATGAATTTTCCAAAACCGAATTTCTATTAAAATCAAAACCCCGAAAAGTGGCCTGCCTCGCGGTGCATTTCTCTGAAACGAAAGATGTTGTCTGCTCACAGTGGCGACTCCGCTAGGAATTTCTCACAAAAAGTTTTTTTAAAATTTAAAAGAATTTGACAAGCCTTGAAAAGTGTCCAATCAAAGGAAGGTGGATGATTTGTTCGTGGCATTTTATCTTGCATTTTAGTTGGACATACTTGTATTAGGTTGAGTATCCAATTCTCAACCTGGTGAATTGTTGAAGTGTTACCTATGTTCCTCATGGTCTTAGGGGCACGGATACGAAAAACCACCTATAGCCTCGTACGTATCCCTTCATTTGGACCTTTGAGTGGGGAGAAGTGAGGAGTATATTTTGCTATGGGGACCTTGATTTTATCCCGACTTGGACTGAACTCATGTAGGCAACCTTATTTGGATTCCCTTAAGATACCAAAAAAAATTGCATTAATGTTACAATCATGCCTTCATCGTCCCCGGTTGGCGATCGAAGTGAACCCCTCTTAGGACTAAGTTAGAATTTTCTCAAGAATTGACCATGACTGGAGGAATACGTTTTGCATGCTATGTGCTACGTGTTTTTCATTTCTTCGTATCATACCATCGTTAACATTTTCCATGAACATAACATGCAACACATGAATCATTTATGTGATACAAACTCACATATTTTATACAGCCACTAGCATTTTTCGTGTGTAAATACATTAATCACCCATGTGACATTCATCAACCATTTCTTTTGCAGCCATACATCCCCTCATTATATGAAAGGCATTAATTCATGCACATCACTTGAATGTCATAAGCACTAACCAATTTGCTTTGTAGCGATATGGAATGCATGTCATGCATAAAACATTTATGTGGACCTTGAACAATCCCATAAGGATCATATACATCGCATCGCCTACTAAGTAGGAAACCATTTAGGTGCTCCACGAGCATTGAAGACTTCACTTCATATATCAATCCATTTAGGTGCTTCACGAGTGCTAAAAAAATTTCATTTCATACATCAAGTCATTTAGGTGCTCTACAAGTGCTGAAAATTCCACATCATGTATAGGTGTTCCACGAACATAAAAAATCCCATACATTATGTCCCCAAGGTGCTCCCCGAGCATCAAAACTTTGATTGTTTTCCAAGCACGTGTTTATTTCATCTCATATCATGACATTAAAACCCAAGGTGCTCCCCTAGTGCTTAAATTCTATTCGTGTGCCAAGCTAGCATTCATTTCATCTCTTATCACGACATAAAAAGCCCAAGGTGCTCCCTAAGCACCGAAAATTTGCTCGTGTGCTAAGCACACGCCTATTTCATCTCATATCAAAGCATGAAACCTTTAGGTGCTTCATAAGTGTTGAAGTTCTGTCAGTGTGCCAAGCACAAGAATGTCAACGCATGACTTGCTCAAGTAGGATCTCATTTAGGTGCTTTATGGATACCGGAACCCCAAGTCATCATATTTTTGTTTAGGTACTCCACGAGTGCCGAAAACGTCACCTCATTACGCATTCACCCATTTAGGTGCTCCATGAGTACTGCAGGCTTAATTCCATCATCTCTCATATAGATGCTTCATGAGTACCGAGGACCGCATTTCAGTTCATGTACTTAAATACTCCAAGAGTACAAAAGTACTATCCACATCTTTATGAACACTTCATCACTCAGTTGGTCAGTTGTTCAAGGTTCACATTATCAGGCTGTTTCATACGACATTCACGTGCCATTCATTCGACACGCCATGCATACATACATATCACCTAAAGTTCATAACTCTTTGGATGAACATCTTTCACTAACTTTGTTTTATATGTTTTGTAGTTTGGCACAGACTGGAAGGCAGACTTGAAAGAGTAGAGCATGGTGATTCAATATCTAGTGAGTCTGAAGAGTCGGTCTAGTCAGAGGACATTGAGATAGCATCCGAGATAAACTCGGAATCTGAACTTTTGCTAGAACTCGAACAACTCCAATGAGGCTCCCAAGAAATGGCAATCCCACCTGACGTTGCTACTACTATGTTGGCCATTGCTGCTATTTGTGAATTTATGAACTCGGATGAGTTTAAAAACCTCATCGAGAGTCAAGTCCAAGTTACTAAGGACGAGTCATATTCTCATCGGGCTGAAAAAGTGACCCGAGAACGGGGCAACGGAGGGAGGTTGAATGATGGACTATCTGACATGGGGTAGCTCAAAGGAATAGTGATGAAAGGCTAACAGAGTCCGCTATGGAGAAGAAGTGGAAGGAAAAATGTAATGAGGTAGAAGAATTCATGGCTGAAATACATGGGAGCATCAAAGCTCATACTTCCAAGTGCATTGATCCGACTGCACTTATGGTCGGAGGTATCGCGATACTGCCTGTGGGCTTCCAAATGCCCTAAATTGCTCCCTATGCCGGGAAAAGTCATCCTACTACACACCTAAACCAATATGTATGGATTATGACAATGGTTAGGCTCATAATGAACCAGTTGGTGGGATTATTCCTCATTACTCTAGAAGGCGGGGTGTGAGCGGATGACGTTTTCGAAGGAACGCGAGATTCGGGTCCGGACAAGTCCCTTATTTCGTGTCTAATTAAAATAATATTGGTCAGGCGGGCGCCTCGATCTCAGGCGGGCCCCTCCCTCGCGTGGGGTTTTTATAAATGGAAAATCAGTTTTGAAAAATAAATAGAATTAATTCTTAAAAGAACCGAGACCTAAGTCTCGATGAATATTGTAGAGTCGCCACTCGGCTCAACTCAACCAGGAAATTTATAATGTAGCTGAACTGGACGAACGGCCGCTACACTATCCAGAGATTCGGGTCCGGACAAGTCCCTTATTTCGTGTCTAATTAAAATAATATTGGTCAATGTTCTTGAGTGGTATTTCAAACTCTAAAGTCAATTTTATTGAAATAAATAGACATACAGCTCGTATACAGGTAAAGTAAATGGTAAATGAGTAAATTATTACAACCCAATCAAATAAAAGATAAAAACTCTCAGCCTCACTTTTACAAGCGCCTAGAATACAGGAGAATCTAGAAAAATACAATCGTCTAAGATACACGATTTAATTCTATTAAATTACATCCAAAATAAAAATAAAAGAAATTAAAACCTGCAAAACAGAGGGTTAGCACAATATATAGTACGCCATAAGTTGGACTCAAATAGGACAGAATGGGAGATCAAGAATTGGGGGCATGCATTTAGGGGATAACTGGGTTGGCTCGGCTAGCCGGCCCGGTTAGACCTGGAAAACATTTTGAAACGTCCCTGTATTTTGGTTTTTGAGGGAAAACTGCTTTAAAAACATTTTTACCGGTTTGATTTAAATTTAACATGTGAGGTGGGTTGGTTTTCGGGAGAACTGGGTCTCCGTCGTGGTATTGTTCTAAATGCAATTTTACTGGAAATTGAATCTATCGTCGTGAATGCACACAATAAAATTCATTTTGATGATTTTTGGGGTTTTCTGAATTTTTATGGATTTTTATAAATTTTTGTGGCTTAAAGGTGAAATTTTGATTCTGAAACGAGGGTTACAGTCGTACGACTGTAGGCAGGCTAGAATCAGGATTTCACCAAAATTTTATTTGAATCAAAATGAAAGAAACATAACCTAGAAATCAAGAACACTTGTATGATTGTTCATCAAATCCAAGAGCAGTCGTGCGACTGTTCTTAATTTCCAGAAACAGAAGCTCAAAAACACAGCAAAAATGCATAAAAATACACTTCAATTGCCCAGAAAGCAAGAAAAAGTGAAAGGAAAAGGAGTGCCTACCTTTTTAGAAGCTTATCCAAGTCGATTTGACCCCTGGCGTCGCTCCAATCCACACGAATTTGCACTTTTTCCTTAAGTTTGGGGTTGAGAGCTTTGGTCCAAAGAATCTCCAAATGTCAAGGTTTCTGTTGATTTTAGTTCGAGATTTCGATTTGTTTGTGAGGTTAAGTGATTAACCTAAGGATTTCTACCAAATTTTAATCCTAATTTTGAGAACTAAAGAAAATTGAAGAGGAAAAGAAGAATTTGGGAGTTTGGGTTTTGTTCTTTCTTTTCCTTCTCTCTTTTCTCCTTTGTCTCTCTAATTCTTTCACCAGAAATCCAAAATTGGTCTCTCTCCTCTCCTTTTCTTCTTTTTATCCTCTGCTTTTTTGGCTTCTTGTCTTCAGACAGGAGCAATTAATGCTCTTCCACTTTTCTTTATTTTTCTGCTGTAGAGGTATAGGCTTCTGCAACTGCTCCGACATTACAGTCGTACGACTGTAATTTTTTAAATTAGAGTCGCACGACTATAAGGACAGTTGTACGACTATTCTTCTTCTTTTTTTTTTAAGTACAGAGAATTCCGGTGCTTACAGCTGCCCCTCGCGTGATCAAATTCGACCCCTATATCTAGGTTTACAACACCTGAGATGATGAATTTGAGAGCGCAAATCAAAGCTCTGCGAACACTAGAGTGAACCCTCTGATAAGATAAGCTGATACCGAGTCTAGGTTACCCGAGGCGATGCTGGGGAGGAAATAAGCCGATACCGGGTCTAGGTTACCCGAGGCAAATGGAGGGTGAATTGCAGTTTAGCCAATATCGGGTCTAGGTTACCCGAGGCCAAGAAAGATGGATTGCGGATTGGCCAATACCGGGTCTATGTTACCCGAGGCAAAGGAAGAGTGAAATTAGCCGATACCGGGTCTATGTTACCCGAGGCGAGAGATGAGTGAAATAAGCCGATACCAGGTCTAAGTTACTCGAGGAGATGAAATGAGCCGATATCGAGTTTACATTACTCGAGGCGAAGCCGATGAAGAAATGGGTCGATACCGGGTCTAGGTTACCCGAGGCAAGCTTTGCTAGGGAAATAGAAGAAGCTGTTCTGGGCCGATACCGAGTTCACATTACTCGAGGCGGATCTGCTGGGGAAATGGATGATGAAGCCGATCTGGGCCAATATCGAGTCCACATTACTCGAGGTGGATCTACTGAGGAATTGAAGCTGGGGGTGATGAATTCCTGCACTTAAGATAGCAAGTCTTCATTCCTTGATCGAGAGATTTTTAAACAAAAATTTTTGCCCTTTCGATCAAGAATGAAGACTAGCTGGGGATAAGTGATTGATGTATGTAATGTATGAGTGCATGATGATGTATATGTATATGTATGCATTTTCCGTTATTTGACGTTTCCGCCTTCCGCTGGAGAGAGATATGTTGTGCCCTTGGTTGATTTTGCTTTCTTTAGGGCTTTGCTTAGTGATTTTCGAAGTAGTGAGGTGACTGTTGGGGATGTATGATACTGCTGGGGAGATAATCGTAGTGTTCCTTACAAAGATTCCGATGGGCAAAAGTGTGGCAATTCGATTGGGGAAATAATTATGGTGTTCTTTATGTAGATTCTGCTGGGGAATTGCGTGATGACTCTATGGGGATTCGATGTGATGACTTCTGTGGGGAATGTTGGGGACATTCTGCTTTTCCTGATTCGTGGGGAAATTATGAGGTTGTAAGTGCTTTAATTTTTGCCTAGGTTGCCCAATACGGGTTTTCAGCCCAGCGAGCTGCTCTAATTTTTGCCTGAGGCGCCTTTTCGGTTTTCGCCTCAACGAGTTGCTCATATGCCCTAACTTTTGCCTAAACTGCCCAATATGGGTTTTCAGCTTAGCGGGCCGCTCTAATTTTTGCCTGAGGCGCCTTTTCGGTTTTCACCTCAACGAGCTCCTTTTTTTTTCAAATGATTGAGATGTCTCCATGACCATTTTATTGCTCTTTTAGGAACATGAACTGGATTTTAGAGGTCGACAAATGATTTCAAATTGCATGTATTTAGTGCATTTCCACTTGTTAAATAATGCGATGATTTTAATCAGTTGAATGCAAAGTACTTTCTTTAAATGTATGTTTATGCATGACAACTTTGCTTGTGCATTTAACATAACCATGCAAATATATTTAAACAAACTCTACACTTTATTGATGAAGTCAAAATGAGTACACTTGAAACAGTTTGGTTCATAAATGGTATATATTCCGCACTGAGCCAGAATCCGTCACCAGTCGTCCTTTTCAGGTTTTCCAATTGATTATTTTCTCTCGTGTCTTAACTTTTGCCTAGACCGCTCTTTTCGAGTTTTCAGCCTAGCAGATTTTTTTATACATGATAAAGCTTTAGCCTGTCCTGGTTGATAGGATTAGTGAACTCATTTCCGTCCATATCCATGATGCTGACAGTGCCTTTTGATAACACCTTCTTCACCATATAGGGCCCTTCCCAGTTGGGTCTGAACTTGCCCCTAACATCGACATTGGAAGGCCTTAGCTACTTTAGAACTAAGTTACCTGTTTTCAACTGCCGTTTGGAATACTTCACATTCCGATTATAGGCTCTGGCCATTCTGCGCTGGTACATCTGAAGATGATCCAGTGCCCTCAGTCGCCTTTCATCTAGTGTTGCCAACTGTTCATATCTGGCTTGAACCCATTCAATCTCTGGCAGCTAAGCCTCCAGGGCGACTCTAAGTGACTTAAGTTCTATTTCCACTGGCAATACTGCTTCCATTCCATATACCAAGGCATAAGGAGTTTCTACTGTCCGTGTTCTGACACTAGTTCTGTAACCCCAATGAGCATAAGGCAGTTTATCGGCCCAATCTCTGTAAGTGGTTACCATCTTTAATAAGATCTTTTTTAACGCCTTGGTAGCTGCTTCCATTGCACCATTAGCCTGTGGTCTATATGGAGAAGACTTATGATGTTCAATACCATGCTCTGCAAGTAGCCCAGCTATTGCCCCTTGAAACTATACTCCATTGTCAGTTACTATGTGGTGAGGAATCCCATACCAAGTGAAGATGTTGTTCTGGATGAACTTGACCATTTGCTTGGCTATCACACTAGTGAAGGATTCTGCTTCCACCCATTTAGAGAAGTAATCAACTGCTACAACTATGAATCTATGTCCATTAGATGCAACTAGATGAATTTCACCAATCATATCTATCCCCCATGCTGAAAACAGCGAAGGAGATGCTAAATTCTATAGCTCAAGTGGAGGAAGATGACTGATATCTACATATATCTGACATTCATGACATCTCTTCACTTTTCTTATACAATATGCTTGCATCATCATCCAGAAATACCCTTGTCTCATTATCTTCCTAGCCATGGCAAGTCCATTCATATGCAGCCCACAGGATCCTGCATGGACCTACTGCATCACTTCTTCTGATTCTTGCTCTGTCAGGCACCTTAAAAGGACTCCATGTGCTGTTTTTTTGTATAACTTGTCCTCGAAGATTCTGAATTGACTTACCAGCTTTCTTAGTGTCAACTTATCAGCAGCACTGGCCTCTTCGGGATACCTACCTTCCTTAACATACTGGTAGATGTCAAAGAACCATGGTTTTTCTTCAACTGTCAATTCCATTACCTCGTGTACTTCGAAGCAAGGATGTCTGGAAGTGGCTATAACCAATGGTTGCACTTGAGATTCTTCTGGATTTTCCCACATAGAGGATTATTGGATATGCCCTAGTCCCGAGGCATTGGTCATTGTATTTGTATCATACATTAATTGGATTCATGTATTATACTTATTTGTGTTATTAATAAAGGCATTAATTCATTTATTATATTTATCTTGTGCAATATATTAAATGAGGTATCCAATGGACATATCCATATCCATGATGACCAGTGTCATGCACTTGGCAGTAAGACCATGGATAGGGTAAACGATATGACCATAAATAGATCCGTAGTCTGTTCCAGTCATGGGAATGAATGGAACAAGAGACTATCATTCTGGTTGTATGGCGGTGTCTTACTGGTCATTGGACATGGAATGTCAACCAAGTTAATGGATACGTGCATAAGGGGCATGGTACTGGATAGATCCACTAAACGAGAAATCCATATGGTATAGTATCACAAGTGATTCTCATGTAGTACTTGTATGGATCCTTTGACCTGACCATATGATGGTGTTGCATGTGAGGTCGCATACTTAGGGGTACGCCTAAAGGGCCTGTAATAGGGTGCCAAGTGTGGGTACTTTCGGGTATGTCACTTAGCATGGTAATGCTATGGATATGCAGAAGGGATTTGTCACTCAGTAGTCCACTGGGAAGATATCACCGGCCTCTTGTTGAATGCGACTGATAAGAGTGTGGCCACACCCAAATAAGTGGGAACTTGTTTGTGAGCTTCAGTGCAATTGGGATCAAGTTAATGTCCAGACACAAAAGAGGGTGATCAGTCCATGCCTCCATGTTGGACACAGATATCAATGACATGGGATGTACAAGTTTAAACTACAGGGTTATGATAACTGTTAGACTACCATCTCCATCTTAATTGGGGGCTGCAGTGGCTTGCTAGAGCCCAGCTACAGTCTGTGGGCCAAAGGCCCACTGCCAACATAAAGATGGGCCCACAGGATCGTACACATTGAGCGACTGAACACTGACTTAAGGAATCACATGTATGCTTGGAGTATATACACTGGAGAGAGAGAGGTATATATATTAATTATATTATAAAGATCAATTGAATTGATCCTAATAATAAAATTAATATATTTAATTAGCTCTTCATAATTAATTGGATTAATTATGAGATTATTTCCTAGGTGGAAATATTCATATGTATAGGTTTACATATGATTTTATTTTGTGAAGATCTAATTTTAATCTGATGGATTAAATTAATTGGTCAAACTAATTTTAATTTAAATGTAAATAATATATTACTTGGTGTAATATATTAAATACATGGGTATATTAAAGTTGGGCTTGAAATTAATTTAAACCAGATTAATTAAAATAAGATTGGGCCTGAATTAAAAGAAGGAAGCCCACACAAATAAGGAGCCAAGTTGGACCAAAATTCCCCTAGGGAATTTTGGCCCACCTAGGGTTAAAATAACCCTAGGAATTTCGGCCAAGTAAGGAACATACAAGCATAGCCGAAATTTGTCTCCTTCTCCTCTCCATAGTTCGTGTTTTTCCGATGCTAACACGGGTAGTGTTCGTTAGGCGTTCGTGTACATGAACGAGGAGGGATTCTATATTGATTCCTGTAGTCTGCATCCATCTCTTAAAGAGATATTACGGGTAAGAATATTATCTCTTGTGATTAAATTTTTGTTTTTCCAATTTCCATTTCAATTGCTCCTGGGCACGGATTTGAGGAAATCATCGCGTTTTTCAGCTTTTATCGGGTGATTTCTGGTAACAAATCCCAACAGTGGTATCGGAGCGGGCTTTTGATCCGTGGAAATTGTTAAAATTGGTTGAATCCCATATTTTAAAATTGGAGATTTTTTATTGGAGTTCTTGGTTTGGGTTTAAGATTTTTCCCAGTTTGATTTTCATACAATTGAAATTAAATATGCATATTGGTTTGTGTTTGTTTAATTTAATAGTATGTTTTGGAATTCTTGGTGAATTTCTTGTTGTTGGATGCCATGCTATATTTTTTATATATTTTTTTCTATTTAAAAAAAAATATGGCTGTTCCCGGGGTGCGGGGCTGCCGGCAGCCGCTGCACGCGGTGGCAGCCGCTGCTGCCCCTATCCGCAGCCGGCCGGGACCAGTGTTTTTTGGATTTGGTGGGTTTTTGGGCTCGGGGCCCAGTTTTGAAATTTTTATTGGTTTTAAAATTCGTGTGTTTAAATTTATGTAATTTAAATGCGTGTGGTTTCTTGAATGAAATTTTATTTTATTCATGCGATATTAATTTTAGAAATTAATATGGTTATTTGAAATTGGTTCGGGTAATTTTGGCACAATTACTTGGACGGATGAATTGGACCCATGGTTTCCCAATTCTAGTGGGAGCAGTTGGATTGCCTGTGCTGGAGGCCCAAAGCCCATTAAGGGTTAGAACCATGGTGGGCCAAAATTGGCGAATTCAATATAATGGCTTGGACATATTTGAAATGGGCTTAAATCATGCATTATAACATGCTTATGAATTAGGGAAATTATCGGTTTTACCCCAAAAAATAAGTTTACTTTCAAGCCCTACATTTACCTATTTACTAAATTACGTTCTTTTTTTTTAATCCTTTTAATCATTACTTTAAATATTTATGTTTTTCTTTTTTACGTTTTTCATCATCTTCTTCTTCTTCTCTTTTCATCATTTTTCTTTTCATTTTTCTAATTGAATTGATAGCATAAATCGACCAACACCACTCTCTTTAGTCTTCACTCGTCGACCACCACCTCCGTTCTTCCACCACTGCTCAGATCTGGTATCCCCCTTTTTCTCTTCTAATTTTCGCACTCTCAGATCTGTATCCCCCTTGTTTTTGGATCTAATTTGTTTAATGGCTGTTATCATGCTATCGTGATATTTAGATTCTGAGTTTTTTGGTTTATAACACAATCATATGCTGTTGATCTGTTTGCATAGTTTTGGATTATGATTTGTGTTTGTGACTTTGATTAATAGGGATTTCAGGTGCGATAATTGTGATTAATTGGTGAATTTGGGGCTTTTCATTTTGTTTTGGGTGTTCAATTTCGGTAATTTCTGGTATTCATAAAGCCAGCTTTGAATACTAAACCATCAAGGAACTAGTTATAGCAAGAAGGCTGGCTTTCATTAAGAGTGCTTCTGCTGATTCTGTTAAATGTTTTAGGCAGAAAGAAACAGGTGGCTTTTCGACAATTGTGGTGTTTGATGCATTTAAGTTGAGGTGTAAAGCCGAGCAAAATGAAAAAATTCGCAAGTGTTTGGTTACTAGGATGCACATCATAAACTAAAAACTGAGCATTTTGGACTGAGAATAAATTACTGTCCTGTATTGATTTAGGAACAAAGTACAATTATTCCCATGAAATGTTGAAAAAAAGAAAAAAGACGAGGACTCATGCAAAAGACTCCAGAGTTCAGTTTTCCCCTCTTAACATACACACACCCATCTATGATCAGGCATTAAAACCTCAGTCCACCTCCTCCATTTTGCTCTCCTCTGCACCATCCTTCTCTAAAGCTGGCATGTCAGCATCGTCCCCTGTATTCTCCTCCTCATCGATGCTCAGACCCAGTTTCAGCATTCTATGAATCCTGGCTGCAAATGTGTTGGGATCATCAAGGCTGAAACCAGATGTCAATAGAGCTGTCTCAAAGAGAAGTAGCACAAGGTCTTTGACAGATTTGTCATTTTTGTCAGCTTCAGCCCTCTTTTTGAGCTCCTCCATGATGCCATTGTCAGGGTTAATTTCATAGTCTTCTTGCTGGACATATATGAGCTCATGCTACTGTCTCTCAATGTCTGGGCCTTTTTTATTCTTTCCATGTTAGCAGTCCATCCATACTCTCCAGTCATCAAGAAACATGGAGAGTCCACGATCCTGTCAAAGATCACCACTTTGCCAGGATAGAGGAAAAGGCAGCTTTGTTAGATAAGGCTATACTCCTACCTTGTGCTATCAATGTCAATTGATACTAATTTAAGTTTGTATTGCTTCTTCTAACACTTTTGATCCTTTTGCCTACAGAGTATCGAAAAAGAATTGCTAGAGGGCCTTAAGAAAGGAGTTTATGGGGGCAAATACAACATTGTTCCTGCTGAAGATTATGAAAACATATTGGATAAGCTACAGGCCGAAAATAAAAAAGAAGACGAAGAAGAAGAAGAGGACGAGGTAGTTATTTCAGTCACTATAATTTTCTTATTTTCTTGCTGAAATGTCATTACAGTACCTTGTGAAAGGTTGAGGCATGAAAAGTTTTAAATTCCATAGGAACTTTTTGTTCTTTTTTCCTTTTTGTTGATGGTCAATGTCTATGTTTTCACATTTGAGAACTTTTATCATGTAATTTTGCTCTCATGTGGTTTTTTCATTTTTTTGCTTGCAGAAAATACCTTTACATGGAATTAGTATTCGAGCAATAGAGACTGTAAGGTACAGGGTAATAAACAAAACCAGAATGAAGTCCTTGAAGAGATAGAGGAAAGCAAGGACAGGTGCTCTGCCATATTCAGGAGCTTTCAACTGGTAAACTTTTAATTCAGCAGCAGACGACTTCCATGGTAGACTTTTTCGGTGATCAAGTTCGACAATTTATTAGACCCGAAAATTTATCATGTATTCATGTATAGCGCCAGCTTTTTTACTATAAGGGGTCTATTTACTTTAGCTATTGATGTTGAATATTAATCTTTTGTAAAATCATTGTCAGCTGGTGACAAATTGAACTAATTCTTCAATGAAATACACTATTTATATGCTTCTTATACACTGTTATACATTATTTATACACTTACTATTCACTGTTATATATTGTTATACACTTCTTATATACTGTTATATATTGTTTATAAACTGTTTATATATTGTTTATACACTGTTTATACACTTCTTATACACTGTTTATACGTTGTTTATACACTTCTTATACATTGTTATAAATTGGTATATACTGTTTATACATTTGTTATACATTGTTATACACTTCTTATATATTACTATACATTGTTTATACACTGTTTGTACGCTGTTATACACTATTTATACATTGTTTATACACTTCTTATACACTGTTTATACATTATTTATACATTATACACTGCTTATATACTGTTTATACATTATTTATACACTGTTTATACATTTCTTATACACTGTTATACACTGCTTATACATTGTTTATACACTACTTATACATTCTTTATACATTATACACTTCTTATACAATGTTATATGTTTATACACTTATTATACATTTGTTATACACTGTTTATACATTGTTTATACATTATTTATACACTGTTTATACATTGTTTATACATTATTTATACACTGTTTATACATTATTTATACACTGTTATACATTGTTTATATATTATTTATACATTTTTTATACATTATACACTGTTTATACATTGTTTATACGTTATTTATACACTGTTATACATTGTTATACACTGTTTATACACTTCTTATACACTGTTATACATTGCTTATACATTGTTTATACACTATTTATACATTGTTATACATTATACACTTTTTATACAATGTTATATGTTTATACACTTATTATACATTTGTTATACACTGTTTATACACTGTTTATACATTGTTTATACATTATTTATACACTGTTTATACATTGTTTATACATGATTTATACACTGTTTATACATTGTTTATACATTATTTATACACTGTTTATACATTGTTTATACATTATTTATACATTATTTATACACTGTTATACATTGTTTATATATTATTTATACATTTTTTATACATTATACACTGTTTATACATTGTTTATACGTTATTTATACACTGTTATACATTGTTATACACTGTTTATACACTTCTTATACACTGTTATACATTGCTTATACATTGTTTATACACTACTTATACATTCTTTATACATTATACACTTCTTATACAATGTTATATGTTTATACACTTATTATACATTTGTTATACACTGTTTATACACTGTTTATACATTGTTTATACATTATTTATACACTGTTTATACATTGTTTATACATTATTTATACACTGTTTATACATTGTTTATACATTATTTATACACTGTTTATACATTGTTTATACATTATTTATACACTGTTATACATTGTTTATATATTATTTATACGTTATTTATACACTGTTATACATTGTTATACACTGTTTATACACTTCTTATACACTGTTATACACTGCTTATACATTGTTTATACACTACTTATACATTCTTTATACATTATACACTTCTTATACAATGTTATATGTTTATACACTTATTATACATTTGTTATACACTGTTTATACACTGTTTATACATTGTTTATACATTATTTATACACTGTTTATACATTGTTTATACATTATTTATACACTGTTTATACATTGTTTATACATTATTTATACACTGTTATACATTGTTTATATATTATTTATACATTTTTTATACATTATACACTGTTTATACATTGTTTATACGTTATTTATACACTATTATACATTGTTATACACTGTTTATACACTTCTTATACACTGTTATACATTGCTTATACATTGTTTATACACTACTTATACATTGTTATACATTATACACTTTTTATACAATGTTATATGTTTATACATTTATTATACATTGTTATACACTTTTATACACTGTTTATACATTGTTTATACACTGTTATACATTGTTTATACACTGTTATACATTGTTTATACATTATTTATACATTGTTTATATATTATACACTGTTTATACATTGTTTATACATTATTTATACACTGTTATACATTGTTATACACTGTTTATACACTTCTTATACACTGTTATACATTGCTTATACATTGTTTATACACTACTTATACATTGTTATGCATTATACACTTTTTATACAATGTTATATGTTTATACATTTATTATACATTGTTATACACTTTTATACACTGTTTATACATTGTTTATACACTGTTATACATTGTTTATACATTGTTTATACATTATACACTGTTTATACATTATTTATATATTATTTATACACTTCTTATACATTGTTATACATTATTATACACTTCTTATATATTATTATACATTATTTATACACCGTTTATACACTTTATACATTATTTATACACTGTTTATACACTGTTTATACCTTAGTTATACCTTAATTATACCTTAAGATACACTATTCTAGTGATTATACCTTAGTTATTCCTTATTTATACCCTATTTATACCCTAAGATACATTATTATATTGATTATACGTTACTTATACATTAATTATACCTTAAGATACGCTATTATAGTGATTATACCTTTTTTATACCTTAATTATACCTTAAGATACACTATTACAGTAATTATACCTTAGTTATATCGTAATTATACCTTAAGATATACTATTACAGTAATTATACACTAGTTATACCTTAGTTATACCTTAATTATACCTTAAGATACACTATTACAGTGATTATACCTCAGTTATACCTTAGTTATACCTTAAAATACACTATTACATTGATTATACCTTATTTATACCTTAATTATACCTTAGTTATACATTAAGATACATTATTACAGTGATTGTACTTTAGTTATACCTTAATTATACTTTAGTTATACCTTAATATACAAAGGCATAATTAGTTATACTTTAGTGGAAAAAAATATGTCGAAAAAAGTATATACATATGGACTTTGTTTCGAAGATAAAAAAAAAATAAAAAAAACTTTCTAAAGTCGCATGACAAAAAAATAAACGGATTGAGAGATAAATGCGAAATTAAATTAAAAATTATAAAAAGAGGAGAGAGAAACGTGGACAAAGTAGAGAAGGTATTTTGGAGATTTTGATTTGTGTTTTGTTGTTTATTTTGTGAAAGAATCACGTAAATAGGATAATTTTTGTTTTAGGTATTTTTGAAATTTTGAAAAGTTTTTAAGGTGTTTAAGCAAACTTTTTCTTTTAAGGTAAAAATGTTATATGGTGCCAAAAGTTATGTATTTATGTAAAATGCCCTATGAATTATATGTATTGGATGCATATGAGTGATTAAATATTTTGTATGATTGGATGCTATTTGGCCTTATTCAAGTTGGATTGTATTTTCTTTTTTGGGTAAATACGGCATGCGTGTCGTTTTCTTTTTTAATGTAATTTTATTTTATTCAATTATTATAAAATTTGTAAAAGAAGAAGCCCATGGAGTGGTGAGCCCAGGTGAAGGTGCAAGCCCAGAAGGAAGAAGATGGAGGCCCACCTGATATTGTTTTCTAGTATAGGTTTACTAGAATAATATTAGGATGTAATAAAGGCCCATAGCAATCCATTTTACTTATTTATTTAATTATGCTTTTTATTTATATGTATGTATGAATGTATGATCCAACTGCATTTCACCCGCCTTATGTATGCAAGCTGTTGTTAATTGAATCTAATAACCAAATGAAATTACTAAGTCGCTTAAAAGTGCTTCCCTCATTCAAAACCGGCTCGAAGTGGGAATAGGCCAGTTGTAAACCATGCCCTCGCATGATACACTGGAGTGTTGTCCCTTTGTATTGGGTTAGGGTATGAGATACTCTAACACTTGAATGGAGGTTTTGACTTAGCATGGGTAGTAGGATTCTCCTGGCCCTAAGCATAGATGGGTAAGTGCCAATAAGCCCATCAAACCGAGAGTCCCTAGGTTGGGATTGGACGGCATTCCTACCTAAATCGTTAGGGTATAGTTGTACCAGGCCCTCGTCTGGCTATATCTTAATGAAATATGGATCTCGGCCCATGAGCCCAACAACTCAGTTTAATTAATAACTTGATTCATTATTCATGTCATATGGGAATAAAAATAAAGTCCTTTATTAACACTCTAAATGTTTTTCTGTGTAGAAACTCTAAATGGCAAACAACAATACTTTATCACTGCGATCGATTCTTGAAAAGGGACAAGCTTTCCGGTCCTAACTTTTTGGACTGGTCTAGGAACTTGAGAATAGTTCTAAGACAGGAGTCCAAAGAGTATGTGCTGGAGAGGCCTGTACCGGCTGCGCCTCAAGGAAGTAATCCACCGGCTGCCTAGTTGGAGGATTACGAGGTGCATGTCAAGGATAATAGGGATGTGACATGCCTAATGTTGGCCTGTATGGTCCTCGAACTGCAAAAACAGTTTATAGACCATCAAGCCTTTGCTATGATAACAACTCTAAACGAGATGTTTCAGGAGCAAGCTCGTCAGGAAAGGTACCTGACCAACAAGGCATTCCACTACTGTAAGATGGGGGCTGGGACATCTATGAGCGCACATGTGCTCAAGATGAAGGGCTATTTGGACACTTTAGCCCGTCTCGGATCGCCCATCTCTCAGGAGTTGGTGGTGGACACTATCCTAGCTTCCTTGCTGGATTCTTATGATCAGTTCATCCTGAACTACAACATGCAAGGGATGAACCGCACTGTCAGTGAGCTGCATGGGATGCTTAAGCTTACTGAGCAGTCGATCAAAAAGACTCTACTGGTGCTGCTGGTCAACAAGGGGAACCCTCCTGTTGCCAGGGGTAAGGCCAAGGAAAAGGCCAAGGCCAAGGCCAAGAGGTCAAGGCTAAGAAGGCCAAAGCCCAACCCAAGGCCCAGCAGAAGGCAGGTCCTGAGGATGTCTATTTCGGGTGTAGACAGGAGGGCCATTGGAAGAGATCGTGTCCCAAGCTGATGGGAGAGCAGAGAAGGGGCTAAGGTGCGTCCTCTTCAGGTATTTATGTTATAGACATTAACCTTACTGTTTCAACATCCTGGGTATTGGATACTGGATGTGGTTCTCACATTTGTGGCAATGTGCAGGGACTTAAGAACAGAAGGTCACTGGGGTCGGGAGAGGTGGACTTGTGGGTCGGGAATGGAGCAAGGGTTGCTGCCATAGAGATCGGCGAATACCACCTTGTGATGCCTAGTAGATTGGTTTTAATTTTAGAACAATGTTATTTTGTACCTGCTATATGCAGGAATATTATTTCAGTTTCTATGTTGGATATTTCTGGATTTTATTTTACTATTTCTAATGGTAGAATTTCTATATCTAGAGAGGGATTATTTTATGGAGATGCTCTATTAAATAATGGCCTGTATATCCTGCACTTAAATGAAACCAATCATGTCTATAACATAAACATAAAAAGGGTTAAGCCCAATGAACTTAATCCTGTCTACCTTTGGCATTGTCGTCTTGGCCATATAAACGAGAAGCGCATAGCTAGGCTTCACAAAGCTGGAATCTTAGGGTCATTTGACTTGGAGTCAATTGACACATGCGAATCATGTTTACAAGTCAAGATGACTAAGGCACCTTTTACAAAGAAGGCTAAAAGGGCCACTGGCTTATTGGACCTAATACATTCAGATGTATGTGGACCCATAAGTGCAGCGACCAGAGGTGGGCACTTGTACTTCGTCACATTCATGGATGACTTCAGCAGATATGGCTATGTCTATCTGATGAAACACAAGTCTGAGACCCTTGATAGGTTCAAGGAATTTAGGAACAAGGTACAAAACCAGCTAGGCAGAAATATCAAAACCCTTCGGTCGGACCGAGGTGGTGAGTATATGAGCCTAGAGTTTGACTCATATTTGAGAGAGTATGGAATAGTTCCATAGCTCACTCCTCCCGGAACACGACAATGGAATGGGGTGTCCGAATGGAGGAATAGGACCCTATTGGACATGGTTCACTTAATGATGAGTCAAGCCTCTCTCCCAATTAGTTTCTGGGGATACGCCCACGAGACATCAGCTTTTATCTTAAATAATACTCCGACTAAGGCAGTGGAAAAGACCCCATATCAGATATGGACGGGCAGGGAGCCCAATGTGTCTTTCCTAAGGATTTGGGGATGCGAAGCATATGTTAAGAAATTGACTAGTGGCAAGCTGGAGCCCAAAATCGATAAATGCCTGTTTGTGGGCTACCCTAGGGAAACCAAAGGGTATTACTTCTACAACCCCGCCGAGAACAAGGTGTTTGTGGCAAGGAAGGGGGTCTTTCTAGAAAAGGAGTTCCTTTCTAAGAAAGACAGTGGGAGCAATGTTGAACTCAGGAAGTTCAAGGTCCACAAGCTCCTGAAGAGGATAACTCGGAGGCCCAGGTGGAGCTTTCACAGGAGGAAGCACCGACCCAGGCCGCACAAGGACCTAGAAGGTCTGGTAGGGATCATCGGGAACCGGAGAGGTATGGTTTCCTCGTCACCGATGATCAAACTCTTCTCATCTAGGATGAGGAAGAACCCAAAACCTACCAGGAGGCTATAGCAAGCCCACAGTCTACGAATTGGGGCAAAGCCATAGAGGCAGAGATGCAATCCATGTATGACAACCAAGTTTGGAACTTGGTTGATCCACCTCCGGGTGCTAAGGTAATAGGTTGCAAGTGGTGCTATAAGCTAAAGGCCGACAATACCTTCAAGGGGTGTCTGGTTGCGAAAGGTTTCAGACAAGTCCATGGAATAGACTATGATGAAACTTTCTCACTAGTAGCCATGATCAAATCCATCAGGATCTTGCTAGCCATAGCCGCATGGTACGACTATGAAGTCTGGCAAATGGATGTCAAAACAGCTTTCCTTAATGGAAAGCTACTCGAGGATGTGTACATGACACAACCTGAGGGTTTTATCGATCCAGAGTATCTGGGAAGGGTATGCAAGCTTCAAAGGTTCATTTATGGACTGAAGCAAGCATCACAAAGTTGGAATCTCATATTCAATGAGGCTATAAAGGAATATGGCTTCATGCAGAATCAAGATGAGCCTTGTGTGTATAAGAGGACAAGTGAGAGCATTGTCACATTTTTGGTACTTTATAAGGACAACATCCTACTCATTGGAAGCGACATACCTACACTGCAAGGGGTAAAGCAGTGGCTGAGTAAGTGCTTCGCAATGAAGGACTTAGGCAAAGCTGAGATGATCCTAGGGATCAGGATCTATAAGGATAGATCAAATCGGCTTCTGGGTCTAAGTCAGGCCTCGTACATAGACAAAGTTCTAAAAATGTTCAGCATGGACCAGGCTAAGAAAGGTTTCTTGCCAATGGGCCATGGGCTGAAACTTAGTAAAAAGCACTGTCCTAAGATAAGGGAGGATAGGGAGAACATGAAATTGGTTTCATATGCTTCGGCTATAGGATCAATTATGTACTCCATGTTATGTATAAGACCTGATGTTGCCTTTGCATTGAGTATGACGAGCCGGTACCAGCAGGATCCAGGGGAGGATCACTAGAGAGCTGTCAAGGCAATCCTTAAGTACCTTAACCGGACTAAGGGTAGCTTCTTAGTGTATAATGGTCAAGAAGTGCTATCAGTTACTGGGCACACTGATGCAAGCTTCCAGACTGACCAGGATGAGTACCAGTCGCAGTCTGGGTATGTATTTTTGCTAAATGGTGGTGCTGTAAGCTGGAGGAGCTCAAAGCAGCCAACCATCGTGGACTCTACAACAGAAGCTGAGTACATCGCTGCGTGTGATGCAGCTAAGGAAGCTGTGTGGATGAAGAAGTTTATCACTGAATTGGGAGTAGTGCCAACTATCCAGGACCCAGTTGATATCTTCTGTGACAACAATGGGGCCGTGGCACAATAAGGATCCCCGGTCACACAAGAACATAAAGCACGTGCTCAGAAAGTTTCACCTCATACGAGAGATCGCGGAGAGAGGTGACATTGCATTGCAGAGAGTGGACACCGAGGACAATGTCGCAGATCCTTTGACCAAGGAGCTGGCCCAGCCCAAGCACGAGGGTCATACTAGATCTATAGGGATTAGGCCCATGCCTAGTTGGAACTAGTGCAAGTGGGAGATTGTTGGATATGCCCTAGCCCCGAGGCATTGGTCCTTGTATTTGTATCATACATTAATTGGATTCATGTATTATACTTATTTGTGTTATTAATAAAGGCATTAATTCATTTATTGTATTTATCTTGTGCAATATATTAAATGAAGTATCCAATGGACATATCCATATCCGTGATGACCAGTGTCATGCACTTGGCAGTAAGACCATGGATAGGGTAAACGATATGACCATAAATAGATCCGTAGTCTGTTCCAGTCATGGGTAGGAATGGAACAAGAGACTATCATTAACCTGGTTGTATAGCGGTGTCTTACCGGTCATTGGACATGGAATCTCAACCAAGTTAATGGGTACGTGCATAAGGGGCATGGTACTGGATAGATCCACTGAACGAGAAATCCATATGGTATAGTATCACAAGTGATTCTCGTGTAGTACTTGTATGGATCTTTTGACCTGACCATATGATGGTGTTGCATGTGAGGTCGCATACTTAGGGGTACGCCTAAAGGGCCTGTAATAGGGTGCCAAGTATGGGTACTTTCGGGTATGTCACTTAGCATGGTAACGCTATGGATATGCAAAAGGGATTTGTCACTTAGTAGTCCACTAGGAAGATATCACTGGCCTTTTGGTGAATGTGACTGATAAGAGTGTGGCCACACCCAAACAAGTGGGAACTTGTTTGTGAGCTTTAGTGCATTTGGGATCAAGTTAATGTCCAGACACAAAAGAGGGTGATCAATCCATGCCTCCGTGTTGGACACAGATATCAATGACATGGGATGTACAAGTTTAAACTACAGGGTTATAATAACAGTTAGACTGCCATCTCCATCTTAATTGGGGGCTGCAGTGGCTTGCTAGAGCCCAACTGCAGTTTGTGGGCCAAAGGCCCACTGCCAACATAAAGATGGGCCCACAGGATCGTACACATTGAGCGACTGAACACTGACTTAAGGAATCACATGTATGCTTGGAGTATATACTCTGGAGAGAGAGAGGTATATATATTAATTATATTATAAAGATCAATTGAATTGATCCTAATAATAAAATTTAATATATTTAATTAGCTCGTCATAATTGATTGGATTAATTATGAGATTATTTCCTAGGTGGAAATATTCATATGTATAGGTTTACATATGATTTTATTTTGTGAAGATCTAATTTTAATTTGATGGATTAAATTAATTGGTCAAACTAATTTTAATTTAAATGTAAATAATATATCACTTGGTGTAATATATTAAATACATGGGTATATTAATGTTGGGCTTGAAATTAATTTAAATCAGATTAATTAAAATAAGATTGGGCCTGAATTAAAAGAAGGAAGCCCACACAAATACGGAGCCAAGGTGGACCAAAATTCCCCTAGGGAATTTTGGCCCACTTAGGGTTAAAATAACCCTAGGAATTTCGGCCAAGTAAGGAACATACAAGCATAGCCGAAATTTGTCTCCTCCTCCTCTCCATAGTTCGTGTTTTTCCGAAGCTAGCACGGGTAGTCTTCGTTAGGCGTTCGTGTACATGAACGAGGAGGGATTCTATATTGATTCCTGCAGTCTGCATTCATCTCTTAAAGAGATATTACGGGTAAGAATATTTTCTCTTGTGATTAAATTTTTGTTTTTCCAATTTCCATTTCAATTGCTCCTGGGCACGGATTTGAGGAAATCATCGCGTTCTTCCGCTTTTATCCGGTGATTTTCGGTGACAAATCCCAATAAGGATAATGTTGCTAGAGCATCAGCCATCTTATTCTCATCCCTGGGGACATGTCTGAATTCGCACTAGCCAAATAAATCTTTTCTGAAGTGTAGCAGCTCCAAGTAAGGCCGTAAAGCTTATTCTTTCAGCTCCCACTCGCCCTGAGCTTGCCTAATCATTAGAAGTGAATCACTGATAATTAAGACATCATTTGCCCCTAAGGTTAAGAGAGCTTCCATTCCAAATAAGAATGCTTCATATTCTGCCCCATTATTGGTTACGGGAAAGATCAGCCTCTTGGATAAAGGAATAATCTCACCATCTGGTGTTGCTATAAGTACCCCGATTCCAGCACCCTTTCTATTCACAGCACCATCGAAGCACATTACCCACCTTTTTACTTCGACCATGGCCAACTTTTTGTTGGAGATTGTGCCCTAAGGCCAATATTGGATTATGTAATTTGACTTCTAAGATTAATCTTGTGTAGATTAATATTATCATTTATGTTTGTATGTTAGCATTTATGATAAGTATCCATGAATAAATCGTGTTATTCTAAATATCCCTAGTCGATTGTTATTATGGGAATAATAACAAACTAAGACTAGTGTGAGTGATAATGGATATTCATAAGATGAATATAGTGTATACAGATACAGATTATACTCACGGGCAATGTGTTAGAGAACATATTGCTGGAGACCCACTATAAGATCAAGTTCATGGTTACGTGTCACAACTGATCTTGATTATAGTAGTGTCATCCGCTGATTCCTTTGACCTGAGGTCACCATTGATTCCGAGATGAACTCATGTTGTGCTTTGACGCAGTCAAACGCTGCTTGTAACAGAGTAGTTATAAAGGCTGTGATTGGGTACAATATGACTCATGCTTTGGGATGTGAGTGACAGATATGGGATTTTGTCCCTCTCTATCAAGAGAGCGATATCACTGGGCCCCTCGATAAGTAAGACTGTTAAATGCATGGCCGTGCTCAAATAATTGATAGAGTATCAATTGATTTGTCTAAACAGTTTACTTTGAGATCGAGAAAGCATATGATTAATTATATAAGATTGACAAGTGTACCATGTCTTATGATTAATCATGATATCAAAGAGACAAAAGGGAATATGACATTCTATAAATAGGTATTGGATCATTCCAATCATATTAATTGGGTAGTCGTAATGGCTTGCTAGAGTCCGCTTGTGACCTATAAGGACATTATGGTAATTTCCTTATTGCCAATTAATATGATCCTATGGGGTCACACACACAAGAGCAAAATGAAGTTCATCTTAACGGGTATAAATTATTATGGGATAATAATTTATGAATGAGGAAGAGAATAAATATATATAGTGATATATATTTATGTATGTATATGTAAATATTAATGTGATTAATATTGCATAAAGTATGCTACATGTCATAATTAAATTATATAGAGATATAATTAATTATAACATTACTTATACATATGAGTATTATGGAGAATTGATTTGATTTAATGTTAATTGAGAATTAATATTAAATTGTGTGGGTTAATATATAATTATGACTAATAGGTGTATTAGGTCATAATTATAATTAACTAATTAGGTTAATTATTTAAGGAAACTATTAACCTAAACCTAATCAACCCAATAATAAAAAGGGAGAAGAAAATTTCGGCCACCCTATCCCCTAAGAGCCAGCCGACCTCCTCTTCTTCTCCTTCCAAGTTTTCGAAACTTTGGTCTCTCTCTCTCGTTCGAAGAATCGTTCTTCAATCCCGGCGCTAGCACGCGGTGAATCAATTGCTCCGTGTGGATCAACCATAGAGGGAAGCTAATTTGGTTCCTTTGATTCAAAACCTACAAAGAATTAAGGTAATTCTTTAACCCTCTTTCCGATTCAATGCAAAGTACATGGGTCCTTGGTGGGGATTAATCCTTTTATTTCCGCTGCGTATTGTTTTTGTGCGATTAATTCCCCAACAGTGGTATCAGAGCCACTTGTGCATTGATTGAATTGGATTTGTTATTTTGATTAGATCAAAATTGCATGTTAGGGTTGTATGTTCTTGATTTAGGGTTCAATGTTATTGTGAATAACATGTTTAAAATTTGATTTTAATGTGAATCATTGTGAATGATTTGTTTTAATAATTTGAAAGGTTTAAGGGGTTGGTATCATGAATTTGATTCATGGGATTTTAATTGAAATTGTTTCAATTAATTAAATGAAATAAAAAAAAAAAAAAATATTGCTGTTTCGTTATTCTGGGCATAATGCCCAGAATAATTTTGGATGCAATTGCAATTGCAATTGCGCCCAACTGCAATTGCAATTGCAATTGCAATTGCACATGCTGCGTAAGCAGCATGCTGCTTACGCAGCATGGGCTGCACAGCTACATGTTGCGCAGCCCATCGGGCTGCGCGCAGTATTGGATACTGCAGTGCGCGGCCCGACGAGCATGCTGTCCGACAGTTTTACCCCTTTTTCGTTTTAAGTGTGGAAAATTATTTCTGCATATTTACGAATTTTTCCAAATTAATTAATTCTAAATACAATGTGATTGTATTTTACCACTTTGAACCCTAAATATTTTTAGATATAAAATTATTGTTGATAATTTTATGCATGGTGTTATGGTATGGTTTTGGACCCCGTGGATGCTTTATTTTATTTATTATGGTTTTATATAAATACGACCTGCGAGTCGTTTGTATTTATGTAAATTTTAATTTTAATTTTACTAGATAAATTGTATAGGATGCAATTTATGATATGTAAAATTTATTTTACTAGAAAAATTGTATAGGTTGCAATTTTTTGTAAAATATAAATCCATGAGATGGTGCTTAGAAGCAAAGACGTGGAGGCGGATCCAAGAGGCGGTGCAATGACCATGTGATGGATGCTACCACCTAGGATATGACCTTGTTGATTTTCATATTGGCCTATGAAAATCAATGTAGATTTAAACCATACCATAACACGGTTCGAGTCATATGCATGCTTTATTTTATTTAGATGCCATGTGATGCCATGCTAGATATTCTATATGCATGCTAGACAATTGTATGCCATAAGATGCCATGCTAATTAATATTAACAAAAGTATGATTAATATTAATGCCATGAAATTGTATATGATACAATTAACTCACAGGATTTAATAAACCCTAAATAAACTTATGAAGTTTATATTTGCCACCCAATTACGTATAACACTAGTCAAGTACTATGTTCGCATCATGGTAGCCACGCCAAAGCGGGTACGCATGTTGTGACCTTAGCGAAGCGATAATATGAGAAATGGTGATTCTCATTGTGTTGTAATTGGTTTAACAAAGGGTTAATCAAAATGGTGTTTGAGCCCGAGGCAAAGATGAGATGAGTAACATACAATTAAATATGATATATGATATCATACATCTCATAAATTATAAGAGTTGCATAATGATGCAATTGGCAAA
This sequence comes from Euphorbia tirucalli, assembly GCA_039660915.1. Taxonomy (NCBI): domain Eukaryota; kingdom Viridiplantae; phylum Streptophyta; class Magnoliopsida; order Malpighiales; family Euphorbiaceae; genus Euphorbia; species Euphorbia tirucalli. The sequence continues at coordinate 23,732,459 of CM077632.1, forward strand.
GAAGTGCACATCCAAAATATGTTTAAATAGTTTAAAGCATGATTTTGAGTCTTTGCCTACCGAAATTATATTTAATCATAGGGACATGCCAAAGCAGTGCTATGGTTAAGTATGGATTTTGGATCTTCACCCACTTAAATATTTTAAAGGGTTTTATAATTTAAGTGGGAGCATTTAACTAAAATCTTTACACGCTTTATTATAGTTATAATTGCTATTACCTTGATCTCGATTGTTATTGAACATTGAGAATTGTTCTCAAATCAAAAGGAATCATATGTTCTCAATAATCCTTTTGCCCAATGAACCACTAGCAATTGTAACACGAGTATAAAAGATGCTTACTTGAAGCATCGAAGGGACTCTGTTTAAAATTTGTTATCTTACACTTGCCACCAATTCTTCCGCACGTAGAAGTTTTACTTGAGGTACATGATACATCACAAATGGAAATGTTCCATCAGTTAGTGAGCAAGAAAAGATAAGTGTTTGAGGCAACTTTTTCTCATTGGCCTCCAAAAGGTATTAAGATGTGATCTTGAATTCATTATTTGATAGTCATTGATGATGAACTATCATTTGAATGACATGGAGAAAATTGTGAATTAGTTGCATAGGATGTAAAAGAATGTTAAGTTATCCATAAAGGATAATTCCGCCTCAAATTGTGTGCTTATGGTTCAAAAGGAAAAGGATACAAGGAAGGTCGAAAAGCATAAAGACCAAAAGGGTTTGGGTAAACATGTTTTAAAGACCAAAGCTGTTGGCATAGAGAGATCTCCAAAAGAAGGGTGTTGCCATTTCTAGAATGAATCGTTCATTAGAATAGAAATAGCAAACTCTGTTTGGAGAACTATAAGAAGATGAAAGGCAGTAAGACCGCTACCTTAAGTATTTATTAACTATTCTATTTTTGTTTCTATATCAAAAGGTATTAGATACCTGTTGTGGATCTCATATTAGTAGAATATGTAGAATCACAAATTGAGTAGAAACCTTATGAAGGTGAAAGGTAGAATGCGAATAGGGAAGAGAAGCAAAGGTTGTTACTCGAAGGTTTTGAACTTTTACATGAAAGTTGTGAACTTCAAGTTAAAAGCTATGAACCTTTTACATAACAGTTATGAACTTTTATATGAAAGTTATGAACTTCTACGTAAAGGTTGTGAATCGTTTACATAAAAGTTATGAATTTTGGTTAAAAGGTTATGAACTTTTACATGTGAGTTACGAACTCTTGTTGCCTATTGAGCTTGTTGGCTTGTGTAAACAAATGTTGTTTATTTTATAATTGTGAATTATAAACTTTATAAAGACATGATTATGAAATGTAGATTTACATAATTGTCTTTATATGTGGAGCCCATCTGTAACATAAATACTATAAGGATCAAATCAAATAGTTTGATTCAACCTATTTTGGCAGTGTCGTCTTGGAGACATAAGCAAAATCGCATTACGAAACTCCATGAGAATGGACTTTTGGATTCATGAGATTATGAATCATCTTGAATCATGCGAATGTTGTTTATTGTAAAAGATGATAAAGTGGTTCTTTGCTAAAAGTAGTTAAAGAATAATCGATTTATTAAGCATTATACATGTGGATGTATATGAATTATAAATCAACTGCTAAAGGAGGTTTTAATACTTCATTATTTTGTGGAACTTTTCACTAGATAAGTGTATCTAATGAAACACGAGTTTGGAACTTTTGAAGTGTTCAAAAGCTTGTAAAAGGAGTATGAAGTATATTGACAAGATAGTAAAGTCACTTAGATATGATCCGAGTGGTGAATATTTGAGTCAAGATTTTGACAATCATCTTAGAGATTGTGGGACTGTCTCACAATTGACTCCTCCAAGTACGCCACAAAGTATGTTGTGTCGAAAAGGGAGTAGTCGAACTCTATACAGATATAGTTCAATCTATGATGAAGTCAAGATTGATCATCGTTTTCTCGAAAATATGCCATTAAAGCAGCTGTGTATATTGTGAACCAAGTTCCGTCTAAAACAATTCATGAATCAACATATGAGATATGGTTGGGTAAGAGACCCAAATTGTTTCATTGAATAAGTTTAGGGCTGTAAAGCTTATTTCGAATAAGTTGGCACCTAAATTTAAATGTTGTATTTTGGATTACTCAAAAAGAAAATAGGAGTTGTTACTCCTGTGTTTCTTTGGGATACAAAATAGTTGTAGCTAGAAATGGTTTCACCTTGAAGAGGGAGTTAATTTCTAGAAGAGTTAGTGGGAGTAAAGTACACCTACAAAACTCGGAATTCACAAAAGTGACATTAACGTTGAAGAGGAACGTGGAAATGGTTTCATGATCATTGTTGAAATTACACAAGTCCAATGAAAGTCTAGTGGAATACGACATGATTAGGACAGATATGGATTTCTCAAAATCATGATGTAGTTTTACTAAATTGGAATAAGTCTTCTTTTATGAAGAAGCAATGTTAGATTTTGAATCTAATAAGTGACTTGATGCTACAAAGGTTGAAGATAAGTCCATGTCTAACAATCAAAGTATAGACTTTGATAAATCTTTTAGAAGATGCATATGCAATGGTTGCAAGTGAGTTTTCAAATTGAAAACCGACATGAATGGTGATCTTCAAACTTATAAAGCACGACTAGTGACAAAAAGGGGTTATAAACAAGTTCATAGTAGTGACTATGAGGATACGAACAAATCCATAGTAGGACTATGATAAAATCCTTTTTCGTCATTAATCATGATCAAGTCAAATTGAGTTCTTGTTGCCACATCCGCATAATATGATTATAAAATATGGCAAATGGATATCCAAATCTGTTTTCTACGTGAAAACATGATTGAGGATGTGTACGTGACACAACCCAAAGTTTTTGATCATCCAAAGAATTCAAATAGCGTATGCAAGTTTCAAAGATTCTTATAAGGATCGAAACATGCATCAAATAGTTGGAATCATAGTTTTGATAAAGAAATCAAATGGTTTGATTTTATCAAAAGGATGATGAATCTTGTGTTTCAAAAGGATCAGTGGGAGCATATCGGTATTCCTAACGCTATATGTGGATGACATATGGCTTGTTGGAAATAACATTCTTACCTTGCAAGAAGTAAAATCTTGGCTAAGAAAGCAATTTCGGTTAATGTTATAAGTATGACTGCCTGTGTTCTTGAAATTGGAATCTATAGAGATAGATCTAAAAGAATGTTTTGGCTTAAGTCAAAGCATTGAAAGCGTTCAATATAAAAGACTTAATAGAAGCTTGCTTATGTTAACTGTGTAAATAGTTGCACATATACAACTGATTGCAATTAGTTGCAATATATCAGTCGAGATCTAGTATTCTCTTAAAAAGAGAAGTTATGATTTTGAAAGGTTCAAAATAAAACGTTATAGCTAAATATCTATAATAGCAGCCAAAGTATACAGTTACATGTGATGTAAAGAAATTTTGGATGAAGAAGTTCATCAAAATTTTATGTTTTGTTCTAAGCATTGCTTATCCTGTGAGACTATTGTAGGGACAATAGTTCAATGCGTAAGAACCTTGTATGACACAAGCATATACTTAGGCGTTTTTCACTAATTTAGAGAGGCTGTCTCTAAAGAGAGAGTGAATATGTGTAAAGTAGCAACGGAAGCGAAAATTAATAATTCATTGACAAAGACTCCTGCACGAGTGAATACATGAAAGTCATGTAGGTCAATGGGTAATGGGTATAAGATACATGTATGATTGGCCATAGTGCAAGTGGGAGATTGTTGGAGATTGTGCCCTAAGGCCAATATTGGATTATGTAATTTGACTTCTAAGATTAATCTTGTGTAGATTAATATTATCATTTATGTTTGTATGTTAGCATTTATGATAAGTATCCATGAATAAATCGTGTTATTCTAAATATCCCTAGTCGATTGTTATTATGGGAATAATAACAAACTAAGACTAGTGTGAGTGATAATGGATATTCATAAGATGAATATAGTGTATACAGATGCAGATTATACTCACGGGCAATGTGTTAGAGAACATATTGCTGGAGACCCACTATAAGATCAAGTTCATGGTTACGTGTCACAACTGATCTTGATTATAGTAGTGTCATCCGCTGATTCCTTTGACCTGAGGTCACCATTGATTCCGAGATGAACTCATGTTGTGCTTTGACGCAGTCAAACGCTGCTTGTAACAGAGTAGTTATAAAGGCTGTGATTGGGTACAATATGACTCATGCTTTGGGATGTGAGTGACAGATATGGGATTTTGTCCCTCTCTATCAAGAGAGCGATATCACTGGGCCCCTCGATAAGTAAGACTGTTAAATGCATGGCCGTGCTCAAATAATTGATAGAGTATCAATTGATTTGTCTAAACAGTTTACTTTGAGATCGAGAAAGCATATGATTAATTATATAAGATTGACAAGTGTACCATGTCTTATGATTAATCATGATATCAAAGAGACAAAAGGGAATATGACATTCTATAAATAGGTATTGGATCATTCCAATCATATTAATTGGGTAGTCGTAATGGCTTGCTAGAGTCCGCTTGTGACCTATAAGGACATTATGGTAATTTCCTTATTGCCAATTAATATGATCCTATGGGGTCACACACACAAGAGCAAAATGAAGTTCATCTTAACGGGTATAAATTATTATGGGATAATAATTTATGAATGAGGAAGAGAATAAATATATATAGTGATATATATTTATGTATGTATATGTAAATATTAATGTGATTAATATTGCATAAAGTATGCTACATGTCATAATTAAATTATATAGAGATATAATTAATTATAACATTACTTATACATATGAGTATTATGGAGAATTGATTTGATTTAATGTTAATTGAGAATTAATATTAAATTGTGTGGGTTAATATATAATTATGACTAATAGGTGTATTAGGTCATAATTATAATTAACTAATTAGGTTAATTATTTAAGGAAACTATTAACCTAAACCTAATCAACCCAATAATAAAAAGGGAGAAGAAAATTTCGGCCACCCTATCCCCTAAGAGCCAGCCGACCTCCTCTTCTTCTCCTTCCAAGTTTTCGAAACTTTGGTCTCTCTCTCTCGTTCGAAGAATCATTCTTCAATCCCGGCGCTAGCACGCGGTGAATCAATTGCTCCGTGTGGATCAACCGTAGAGGGAAGCTAATTTGGTTCCTTTGATTCAAAACCTACAAAGAATTAAGGTAATTCTTTAACCCTCTTTCCGATTCAATGCAAAGTACATGGGTCCTTGGTGGGGATTAATCCTTTTATTTCCGCTGCGTATTGTTTTTGTGCGATTAATTCCCCAACACTTTTCATATGGGAACTCTAAATTTTCTGTATAATCCGATTCCAGTGGTTGATTTCCTAGAAACTCTGCCACGGCTCGCCCTTTAATGGTTTTCTTTGTGATGTACTCAATGTCGAACTCAGACAAGAGTAACAGCCACCTGGATAGCTTCCCAATCAATACTGGTGCTTCATAGAGATACTTCATTGGATCCACCTTAGCCACGGCTTGTATCTTGTAAGACTGGAAATAGTGGCGCAGCTTCTTGGTTAGCTAGATCATCGCTACACATGTCTTCTCCACCAGTGTGTACTTGGTTTCATACTCCAACAATTTCTTGCTAAGGTAGTAGATAGGGTACTCTTTCCTGCCATCTTGCTCTTGTGCAAGCATTACCCCTATGGAGAGCTCCTTAATTGCCAAGTACAAAATTAGAGGTTTTCCTGGAGTTGGTGGACTCAAGCCCAGTGGCTTTACCAGATAAGCCTTGATCTTCTCAAATGCCAGTTGACACTTGTCATCCCACAAAACCGGCTGATCTTTCTTCAATAGCTTGAAGATTGGTTCACAAGTGGAAGTCAACCGTGCGATGAAGCGACTGACATATTGCAAGGAACCCAGAAATGACCAGACTTCCTTTTCCGGTTTTTAGAGCTGGCATATCTTGGATGGCCTTGATTTTATTTGGGTCCATTTCTATCCCCCTCTGGCTAACTAAATGACCCAACAGCTTCCCTGATGTGACCCTGAATATGCACTTCTTGGGGTTAAGTCACAAGTTGTACTCTCCAATGCATGTTAGGAATCTAGCCAGGATAACAGGATGTTCCTCCTGGGTTGTTGATTTAACAAGCATATCATCGACATACACTTCAACTTCTTTATGGATCATATCGTGCAACAGAGTTGTGACAGCCTTCTGATAAGTGGCACCGGCATTCTTTAACCCGAAGGGCATCACTCTGTAGCAGAAAGTACCCCACTCTATGATGAATGATGTCTTCACCTTGTCGATCACATCCATCAAGATTTGGTTATACCTTAAAAAGCCATCCATGAAGGAGTACATTGCCGCTTTTGCTGCGCTATCAACCAGGACGTCAATATGGGGTAGTGGAAAGTTATCTTTTGGGCATGCTTTATTCAGGTCCCTATAGTCGACGCATACTCTGACCCTTCCATCCTTTTCAGGCACGGGGACAATGTTGGCTAGCCATTCTGTGTACTCCACCACTTCGAGAAATCTGGCGTCTATCTGTTTAGCCACTTCTTCTTTCACCAGCGTAGCCCATTCCGGCCTTAGTCTTCTCAACTTTTGCTTTACTGGTCTGAACTTGGGGTCCGTTGGGATTTTGTGCACTGCTATTTCTGTGTCCACACCCGGCATGTCTTTATACGACCAGGTGAAAGCTTTAACATTTTTTTGGAGTATTTTTATTAATTCTTTCTCTTCCTTGGATTTAGCTCGTGTGAAATGAGTACCATTTTAGGGTTTTCATCTGTACTTATGTTGATTTCATACAATGCGGTGTCATGTATGCTAAATATGCTTGATGGTGATTTAAATGCATGCACAAAATTATCAGGATAAACATCACACAAGTAAATAATTGGGATTTCATTGCATTGAACTTATCATAAAGTACATCAGTTACATTGAAAATGGAAGAAATAGATACAACAAAATCATTTTCATCCTCCACAGGCGGAGGCCCTTGTTCTTCATCAGCTTCCGTCTTCCCTTCAAGAGCATCATCTGGGACTGCAGCTTTCTCTACTTCTTTTCCGGTCACTTGCATCTTAGCTTTTTCCATAATCTTGGCAATTTCAGTGACCACAGAGTCTAAGTTCACTCTGGCCATCATTTCTTCATCAAACCCTTCCTTGGATTTTCCAAACGCCTTACTTAAAGCAGCAGTCAAAGCACCTGAGATCACTGCTGTAGTTTTAACACAGGCCTTCTTTTCACCTTCTTCTTCGGCCACCTTTACTGCTTTCTCCATCATTATAGGTGACTCGCTTTGTAGCACATCAGATTCAACAGCGGTTTCTTCCACCATTACAGGGGCTACTGGCTCCTCCTGGCTTTTGTCAAAATCAACTACATCTGCAAAGATCTCAAAGCCAGGATACTCGACACCTCCTACCATCACCGGTTCAGCTTGACCCTTGTAAAGGCTTTCTCCCGCCTTGGCTTCATCATAATCTTACCATTCTTGCCCTTTTTCAGATTCTTCCGCTCAGATGCCCCTTCTACATAGCCAAGGCCACACTGCTTCGATTTTCCCGAGTCAATTTTAAATTCTGGAACTCCCTGCAAATTAATTCCGAGTCCTATTCCCGGGACGAAGTTCTGTTTATACAGATACCGGGATAGCCACTCCGGCATATAATTCTCATAAAGGACCATAGGGGCATCCGTGGTCTCTTCTTCTTTAATTATAGCGACTTGAAATCCACCAAAGGGAACCACTCCTTCATTCACTGCAGCTACCATCGATTGGGCATCCATCTCAATAGTCACAATTCTATTGTTCATAGAGAACTTGATCTTTTGATGCAATGTGGAAGGGACACCTCCCAAAGGATGGAACCAGGGCCTTCCAAGCAATAGGGAAAATGTGACCGGGATATCAATCACTGTAAAAGCAACTGTGGACCTAACTGGCCCAACCTCTACTTCTGCCTCAAACGTCCCTATTACCATTCTTTTAGAGTCATCATATGCCGAATGACTGTTGAGGATCTCTTTAACACTTCTTTGTTCAGCCCCAGAAATGGCAACATTTTTAGTGGACAAATATTCAGTGTCGATCCATCATCCACCATAACGCAAGGCATTACCTTATCCATCACATGGGCCCTGACATAAAAAGCCTTGTTGTGGGTCTTCCCTTCAGCAGGCAGGTCTTTCTCGGAGAAGACAATATCAGGGCTTCCAACACGGACTTTATCTAACAAACAGTACATAGCCTCTGGTGAAGCTATAGGGGAGACTTCAATCTCTGACAATTTCTTTACTAGAGCAGCCCTGTGCTCCTTGGAGGTCAGAAGCAAATGCCATAAGCTAGCATGGGTAGAAGTCTTTTTTAGTTGGGAAATGACTAGGTCCTCCTTCTCAACTCCTTCTGGTGCCGAAGTACTGCCTGACCCATTCATTGGTGCTTTATCTTTCATCTGATCTGCCGGCTGATATACCCTACCACTTCGGGTCACATGTTGCACTTCTTGAATCTTCAGCTTTTCAGCGGCTGGGAGTTTAACTGCCTCTTCTCTGTCAAATTCTTCATACTCATCTTCGGAGTCGAGATCATTCAAACTTATGGGCTTGATCTCCTTACATTCCTCCATTTTCTCACATTCGGGTTCCACTTCAGGTTCCCCTACTGCCACTGCCTAAATTGTAAGGTTCGCTTGAAGAACTTGGGCAAATATAAAATTAGCCGGCAACCTCGATTGGACCATGTTGACCCGCTTTTCTAATGCCGGCAGCGGGTTGGTTTTAGTGCTAGGTTTGGCTGGCTCTTGCAGCTTTCCCTCATCAATAAGCTTTTGGATGGCATCCCTTAGCTTGTAATAGTTGTTGATTGCCTATCACCACATGATAAGTGCAGAAATTATCTTCGTCAGCTTCAGGTGGCTTCTCAAATGGCCTTAAAGACTGTAGCAGGCCACCATTCCTACACTTTCGAATATCTTCACTAAAGGAATAGTCCAAGGGGATATGCCTTGTCCTCCAAGACCCCTATTCTGGTTGCCTGGCTGCTGATTTACATTAGCCACTTCAACCTGCTTGACTTCTGAAGATTGCCCCTGTTTGCCACTGGAACCTGAACCAGAACCACTGCCAGACCCAGCTGCTGCGGTGGATCTATATCCCAAGCTGTACCCTGTGTTTCTTCCCCCTTGTGATCGGTTGGCTTCTCTCCCTCATCCCTCTCTATTTTCATTGCCATGCTATAAACTTCACTGAGCTCGTGGAAGGGATGAAATTTCATGTTGTTCTTGAAAATGTCTTTGATGCCGTCAATGAGTTTCTGTATAAGCTCGTCTTCATCAGGGCGGTTCTTTAGGAGGATCATCTTGTTCATCCACCTCTGATAGTATTCATCAAAGGGCTCGTTAAATTTCTGCTTCACCCTTTCCAGATCATACAGCTTCACCTGGATTTTGGTGTTGAAGCTATAGTATTTAATGAAGGCCGCCAACAAAACTTCCCAATCAGATTGTTCCTCCTCTGACAGTGAGTTATACCATCCTACAGCACCTCCCTCCAGTGTGGTGGGGAATAAATTGATCAGCTGCTGCTTTGTGGCGCTTGCCGTCAGCATATCTCGGGCATACAGATTCATATGGGCCTCCGACGAGCCCATTCCTTTTTAAGTAGGGACTTTTGGCACTTGGAAGCCAATAGGGAATGTCTCGATGCCCCTACTGATAATGGCATCAACATTTACACCCTTCTTCGATTCAGCACTGATACTGACCCCCTTCTTTAACTGGGCCATAACTTCATCTAGCTCAGAACATTTTGCTTTCACCCTCTGTTCCATAGCTGCTTCTATTTCCTACAACTTCTCAAGGCTAGCCGAAGTGTCACCACCCTGTTGGGATGACTCAGCCTCTTTTTCTTTCCCGGCTCCACTGCCACTGGTCTCACCAGCTTCCCTTACAACTGCTCTCATTTCTTCCTTCAACATGTCGCAGAAGTCTTGTGATCTGAAGAAATCCTTCAGAACATCAGCCATGTTTGGTGTCTGATCTGCCATATTCACTCTTTCCCCAGACTCAGAATCACTGTCACTCTTAACTACCCTCTGTCTCCTAGCTGCCCTTGAAGCCTGAGATCTTGTCCGAGGTCGCTCTAGTGTATTCTGCTTGGGAGTAGATATGAGATATAAGGGTTGTGAATGAATGACGTGATGTGGCGTGAAAATTAAGGCTTTGAGAATGCTTGAAATGAATGGAGTGATTATGTATGAAATGATGGTATGAATGGTTTCTTTTTATTATTTTTCTTCTCCTTGGGACATTCCAAGAACACCCAATGCTTATGCAAAAATGTCATGTGTGGGCTGCCACATGGACAGAGCTTCGGTGCCTTTGGGGCACCTAATGAATTCATGAAATGGTCACGTGTGTACCGATGCACGGACTTTCGACACTTTGATAGGTCTATAGGATGATATGAAATGGTCGCATGGGCCGGGCCCACAGACAAAGTTCTGATGCTTTTGAGCATATGATATGAAATGATGTTATGAGAAAGTCACGTGTGACAGGGACATGGACAGAGATTCGGCATTCGGGGAACACCTTTTTATGATTTGGTGATGTTATTGACCTATATGTATACTAATTGGGCACTTAGGGAGATGGTGAATTAATGTCATGAAATGGTCGGATGTGGACCACGGTGTTATATGATGTTTATGATAAATGGGTATGATGTCATGAAATACATTGTGTGGATTGTTACACAAAATGGGCCTAAGACCATTGGGGTCACTATTGAATGAAATGATTTGTAAAATGGCCAAATGCAATCCGGCGCATTAGCGAGACACGGGTAATTTTGGATACCCGATATGTTATGAAATGGGATGATTATGATAGGCGTCCTTAAAATGCCCCTATTTTAATTTAAATGATATGTCGTGAATGCTTATGACACATAAAATACAAATGGTTGCACGAAAACATGAGTTAGAATGCATGGAATGCACAATGATGTTATGTATGTTATGTGAAAATAAAAATGTCAATCACACAAATATAATGTTATGGCTGAAAAAGAAATGTTTAGTATGAATGACAAACGAATGTAATAAGGTTTTACACACGAAATAAAATGCAAATGGCTGCATAAAAGTGTGGGTTAATTAACACACATATGTTTAATGTTTGAAAAATGTCATGTGTATGAATCATGGTATGCTATGCACGCGTAGGTAGCAATGGCGATGTGTCATGAGACGGCGAGAAACACATAGCAAGCAAAGCGAATTCTTCCAACCTTATTCCTCGAACGTGGTCATTTTGTCAAAAATCTAACCAAGTCCTAGGTGGGGTTCACTTCGATCACTAACCGGGGATGATGAAGGCGTGATTTTATTATTTACATGCGATTTATTTTGGTATCCTAAGGGAATCCAACTAAAGTTGCTTATAAAAGAAATTAAAACCTGCAAAACAGAGGGTTAGCACAATATATAGCACGCCATAAGTTGGACTCAAATAGGACAGAATGGGAGATCAAGAATTGGGGGCATGCATTTAGGGGATAATAGGGTTGGCTCGGCTAGCCGGCCCAGTTAGACCTGAAAAACTTTTTGAAACGTCCCTGTATTTTGGTTTTTAAGGGAAAACTGCTTTGAAAACATTTTTACCGGTTTGATTTAATTTTAACATGTGAGGTGGGTTGGTTTTCGGGACAACTTGTCTCCGTCGTGGCATTGTTCTAAATGCAATTTTACTGGAAATTGAATCTATGGTCGTGAATGCACACAACAAAATTCATTTTGATGATTTTTGGGGTTTTCTGAATTTTTATGGATTTTTATAAATTTTTTTGGCTTAAAGGTGAAATTCTGTTTCTGAAACGAGGGTTACAGTAGTACGACTGTAAATTACAGTCGTGCGATTGTAGGTAGCCCAGAATCAGGATTTTGCCAAAATTTTCTTTGAATCAAAATGAAAGAAACACAACCTGGAAATTAAGAACACTCGTACGACTGTTCATCAAATCCAAGAACAGTCGTGCGACTGTTCTTAATTTCCAGAAACAGAAGCGTGAAAACACAGCAAAAATGCACAAAAATACACTACAATCACCCAGAAAGCAAGAAAAAGTGAAAGGAAAAGGAGTGCCTACCTTTTTAGAAGCTTATCCAAGTCGATTTGACCCCTAGCGTGGCTCCAATCCACACGAATTTGCACTTTTTCCTTAAGTTTGGGGTTGAGAGCTTTGGTCCAAAGAATCTCCAAATGTCAAGGTTTCTGTTGATTTTAGTCCAAGATTTCAATTTTGTTTGTGAGGTTAAGTGATTAACCTAAGGATTTCTACCAAATTTTAATCCTAATTCTGAGAACTAAAGAAAATAGAAGAGGAAAAGAAGAATTTGGGAGTTTGGGTTTTGTTCTTTCTTTTCCTTCTCTCTCTAATTCTTTCACCAGAAATCCAAAATTGGTCTCTCTCCTCTCCTTTTCTTCTTTTTATCCTCTGCTTTTTTTGGCTTGCTTGTCTTCAGACCGGAGCAATTAATGCTCCTCCACTTTTCTCCATTTTTCTGCTGTAGAGGTATGGGCTTTTGCAACTGCTCCAACATTACAAGCCTACGACTGTAAGGACAGTCGTACGACTATTCTTCTTCTTTTTTTTTAAGTACAGAGAATTCCGACGCTTACATGGGGCAATTATTTGGTATAATAAGCAACCAAAAAGTGTGCAAGGAGATTGGAATGCACTATTCGATGATTCGTGAAATACTACAGCTTCAATACTTCGTTGGAGGTGAAGCTGTAAGATTTAGAATTCGCGAGACAGAGACCTAATGAAACCTTGTCTGAATACTACTAAAGGTGGATGGACAAGATGATCCTCCTTCACCAAAATCCATAGGGGGATAAGTTGATAGTGAAGCTGATCGATGGCAGTTTGGAGGTATACCAGAATGTGATGAAGTACCATAGCTCCATTCTTTGGTAGAGGTGCATGAGATGGCCCGAAAAGTAGAGAAGTATGAGGTTGATTTCGTCCCAAACAGTTCGGGAGGAGGGTATCGAGGCTGGACATATTCATCGGGGATATAAGATCAACAACAATCCTGTAGCTTTTTCCTTGACAGGTGTTAAGCCAAGTCCATCTTCTGCTCCGGTTAGACAAGCGAATGTAGCAACTGTAGTGCAAGGGATGAACTAGCAAGCAATTGGTAGAGGGATCTCCCCATGGGAGGATTCTTTAGGACTGATTTTCTTGAAGTGAAGAAATATTGGTTTCCTCCAAAGCCTGAAACCGTACACGCCTCCGGCTAAGGCAGACAAAAAAAAAACTTTTGCTCTTACCATGTGTCAAAGAGGCATCGTACCAATGACTGCCATAATTTGAAGAAGCCTATCCAATAGTTAATTGATGAAAAGAAGATAGAAAAGCCTCGTCTGAAGCCCAGTGTTCAAAATAACCCTTTACCTTAGTTTAAAGGGAGAGTCAATTTGGTGCAAACGGGATTGCCCGCTAATTATGTGCTTGCCCAAATTGCAAAGGCAAACCCGGCAATACAAGTGGTGACAGGAGAAGAAACCAAGCCAATTGCAAAGGAGAGTAAACCTATCAATCTAGACGATATAGAACTAGATAATGATGTAGATGAATTCAAAATAATGAGCCGGCCCAAGCCTATGAGCCAAGTAAAGCCCATGTATCCTGTTTGCACCAAAAGTGGGATGTACTTGAGAAAGAAGGATGCACCTGTGAATCACGTCATAAGGAGCGGGAGAGTGTACCAACCCAAGCCACAACGCTAAGAGGAGCCTAGTCGGAGAGCTGAGGCCCCGACCCAAGACTATTTGCTGATCAAAATTAATGAAAAAGAAGATTTGGTAGTTAAACAGTTGAAAAGAATGTTTGCACGAGCATCTGTGTGGCATTTACTTATGGAGTCCCAAAGACACCGGGCAGCAATGGTCAAAAAGCTTATGCAGATGGATGCAACTCCATTAACGTCACCCGAGGTGGTATGTATGATGATTGGGAATACCAAGGATCTATGAGCCTACAGCCCTAAAGTAATCACTTTCAGTGATGATGACCTACCGCCGAGGGTATCAACCATAATTGGGCATTGTATTTGAAGGTTGAGATGATGGACATGATGCTGCCCTATGTATTAGTTGATGATGGTTTGGTATTGAACATTTGCCCCCTGAAAGTGCTCTCGAGCCTTAACATGAGTGAAGAAGCCCTCGTGAAATCCAACACAGTGATCCACGCTTATGACGACTCGAAATGTATAGTGATTAGCACCTTCAAAGTGGAGGTGATAATCGGAGAGATAAGATTCAAAGTACTATTCACTGTCATTGATATCCCAGTGACATTCTCTTTGCTTTTGGGACAGCCATGGTTCCATGCATTGGGAAGGGTGCCTTCAATGCTACATCACCAGGTGAAGATCTCGATAGGGGAAAGAATAGTGGCCCTCGCGGCCGATGAATCATCAATGGTGGCAACATTGGATGCCTCCGAGCAACCTATAATGGGTTTTCATATAGCGGTCATCTCGAAGCAGGGGGTAAAGAGCCTGTGTTTTCTCCTTGGATCCATAAGTACTTTCAGAAGAAAAAGTTCATTCCGGGCAAGGGGCTCGGAGCTCATGAACAAGAGGTCAAAAAATTTAATATCGAAGCAGGCCAGTCACATCGTAGGGGTCTTGGTTATAAAGCATCTGCTAAACAAGAGGGGCCTGAACTGAAGAGAATCCACCTTATGGACATATTTATCTATGCAAATGATGGGCCATATGATGGAAAGCCCGAACTAGTGATAGTCGAGGGAGAAACAGTTCCAGGTTTGAAATATTTTCTGATATAGTCGACTTCTCAAAGAATGGGGTTGGCTCTATCAAGGAAATGCTCAAGCCTGAAATGAAGGCTGAGATCATCTCTTTAGTGATCCATGAGAAGACTCCAACCAAACAAGCTGAAGTGGTTGCTCTTATCCTTTCAGATGAGAAGCCAAAGGAAGAGGAGGCGGATGCACTGGTGGATGCCATCACCAAGGCATTTTTGGCCCTGTTGAAGAAAAGCCTGAAGGAGTGTCCTGTAAAGAAAGAAACTGCCCCAGATCAAGTAGAACTGGTGGAGAATGCCTTAGCTGAACTAACTCAAATGATGGTTAAGGGAAAAGCAAAGAAGGAAGAAACTACTCTATCAGAGGCACAAAAAGAGAGTCTGGAGGCAGACTTAAATAACCTGTTTGAAGAAGGACTTGTCGACCTCGATGATGCTGCTGCTGAAGACCCTCCACATGTGGAGGAAGAAAATGATTTTTATGTAAACATTTCCTCTATTTTTTTATGTGAGCAATTCCGCCTATAAGGCGATAAATGCAATAAAGTCCAACTTTGCTTACTTGTGTGATGTTTTTCCTGATGGCTCTGTGCATACATGTAAACATTCATTCAATGTGTTTAGCATTCATGACACTGCATTACATGAAATCAATTTAGCTATGTGTCTATCTCCACTAAACTCACTCTTGTGGAAAGGAGAGAATTAATAAAAGCACTTAAAAAGCATGTGGGAGCGTTTGCTTGATCTTACGATGACATGCCAGGAGTTGATAAAGGAATAGCAGAACATAGAATCCCAACGGACCCCAAGTTCAATGCAGTAAGGTAGAAGCTTAGACGCGTACATCCAGAATGGGCCGAGAAAGTGAAAGAAGAAGTAGCAAAGCAGATTAAGGCCAACTTCCTATAAATGGTAGAATACCCAGAATGGCTAGCCAATGTAGTGCTTGTCACCAAGAAAGACGGAAGGGTTAGGGTTTATGTGGATTACCGGGATTTGAATAAAGCCTCTCCAAAGGATGATTTTCAACTCCCTCACATTGACGTCCTAATCGACAGTGCAGCAAGGGCAATCGTGTACTCATTTATGGATAGGTTAGTAGGGGGTGTACTGCTATAGGGTGATGCCTTTCGGATAGAAGAATGCTGGGGCAACCTATCAAAGGGCTGTCATAATACTGCTACATGATATGATCCACAAGGAGGTCGAGGTATATATTAATGATATGTTGGTCAAATCCATGACCCGGGAAGAGCACCCTGCTGTCCTGGATAGATTCATGACCAGGATTGAAAAGTATAACTTGTACCTCAACCCAAAAAAATGTGTATTTGGAGTTACATCGGGCAAACTATTGGGTACATTGTCAGTCAGAAGCAAATTGAGATGGACCTAGATAAGATCAAAGCTATTCGAGATATGCCAGCACTGAAAATGGAAAAGGAAGTCAGATCATTCCTGGGGTCACTTCAATATGTTAGCAGATTCATTGCCAGATTGACTACTATCTGTGAACCCATTTTTAAGCTACTTTGAAAAGAACAGCCAGTCGAGTGGAAAAATCAATATCAAGTTGCATTCGATAAGATCAAAGAGTACTTGACCAATCCTCCGGTGTTAAGACCTCGAACTCTGGGCAAACTTGATATTGTATCTAGCCATTGAAGAAACCTCCATAGGTGCAATGTTGGTCCAGGAATAGGATGATAAGAAGGAGCATGCTATTTACTTCCTTAGTAAGAAGCTACTGGATTATGAAACCTGATACACTGTGGTGGAAATACTTGCACTATCATGGTCTGATTAACGAAGAAATTAAGACACTATTTCCAATCATACAAGATACAAGCGGTGGCAAGGGTTGATCCAATGAGATACCTCTGTTCTGCTCCATCTCTAGCAGGAAAACAATCATGGTGGCTACTTTTGTTGTCGAAATTTGACATCGAATATATGACAAAGAACGTGATCAAAGGAAGAGCAGTGGTGGAGTTCCTAGCGAATCAGACGCTTAAATCTGACTGTGTGGAGAATCTAGAATTTCCAGGCAGGCAGTTAGACATGGTGGATGTGGAAACCAGATGAGCACTTTGATAGGGCTGTGAACAAAAGGGGCGCAGGTCTTAGAGTAATCATTATAACTCAAAAAGGGGAAATAATTCCTTTACCAAAACGGCTGGAATTCCCGGTAACCAATAGTGGTGCTGAATACAAAGCCTGTTTATTTGGCATTGATGCTCTCATCACACTAGGATCAGATGATGTGACCATTATTGGAGACTCATTATTGGTGATCCGCCAAGCCATAGGAGAATGGGAAATCAAAGAAGAATCTCTTCGCCTATACCTGGAGACTTTATAGGATCTAGTGAAGATATTTGGACACATTGAATTCAAACATGTGCCAGAGATGATAATCAGATGGCTGATTCATTAGCAACCTTATCGTCCATGTGAGATGGACCTTAGAAGGCACCAATACAGCCTTTAATCCTCGAAACTGCTAGAACACCATTCCATCGCTTTAGCGATGTCCTGACTATGACAATAACAATGGATGATAAGCCCTGGTACCAAGACATAGCTAATTTCCTACTGAATGGTTAGTATCCCGAAGGAGCAGATTCAACGGATAAGCACACTCAGGAAACTAGCAGTTCAATTCAGATGGTTTGAAGGACAACTTTTCAGAAGGACTATCGACGAATTGTTATTAAGGTGTGTGACAGAGACGAAAGCCAAAAGGGTTATACAAGAGATGCATCTTGGAATCAGTGGCCCATACATGAATGGTCTAGCTTTGGTAAAAATGATTATGAGACAAGGGTGCTTCTGGCTCACCATGCAGACAGATTGTGCCAAAGAAATGAAGAAGTGTCACGAGTGCTAAGTCTATGGGGATATCAGCAATCTTTCACCCATGGAATTACAGAATCTCATGACCCTTGGCCATTCTCAGCATGGAGGATAGACATAGTCGGTGAGATTCTGCCCCCAGCATCAAACGATCATAAGTTCATTATTGTGGCGGTGGATTACTTTTCCAAGTGGGTTGAAGCCAAGTCTTATCTTAAAGTCATAACTAAGAACATGGTTATATTCATAAAAAGGCACATATTCATAAGGTATGGTATACCACACTATGTGGTGACTGACAACGGAGTATAGTTTCAAGGAGCAACAACCAAGTTACTTAAAGAACACAATGTAGAACATCACAAGTCTTCACCTTATAGGCCACAAGCCAATGGAGCAATGGAAGTGGCGAACAAGTCTATTAAAAAGATCTTTTCAAAGACCACTTTGATCTACAGAGACTGGGTGAATAGAGTGCCATATACAGAACCAGTGTTATAACACCGACAGGTGAAACGCTGTATTCGCTGGTTTATGGGATGGAGATAATCCTTCCTATTGAAATGGAACTAAAGTCCTTAAGGATCATTCTGGAAGCTCAATTGCCCGAGACAAAATAGGTGAAGGCAAGATTCAAACAACTGGCTATGGTTGATGAAAAGCGTCTCAAAGCTTTAGATCATTTGCAAATGTACCATCAAAGGATGGCTAGAGCCTACAATTGATGAGTTCGTTATCAAAAACATCCTTTAAAGATGGGGGATCTGGCATTGAAGTAAATAAGACCATCCAACACAGATGTAAGGGGCAAATTCAAACCCATTTGTGAAGGGCGATATGGGGTTAAGAAGGTACTCTCTAAAGGCATAGTAAAGATTATGGACATGGACAGTAATGAGTTCACCAATCCGATCAACCGGGATCATCTCAAACACTACCATGTGTAAAAAAAAAAGGAAAAAAGTTAAAAACCCTTAAGGGCGGCTTAAGCAAAAATTAAGGCAACGAGAGGTAGTTTATCAGCCAGAAAACTTGTACAGGATGGTTGATAACAAGAATGAGTTAGTTTGAGATATGTACCAATTTTGGCATTTTCAATTGTTACAATAATTGAATATCATTAATGAAGTGCATATTGCTCAACATAGTGCATGAATGTTTGGAGTATGTTACATGATTCATTTATTGAAACATCTAGAGAAATAAGTCATTCATATGCCTAGGCATGAACTGCGACATCATAAAAAAAAAGAAATTTTTTTTTTAAAAAAATGGTAATAGGAATCATGTTTCTTTCATATTTTTCTTTTCTTGACAAGAAGCAGTTTTGTAGCCTTGGAGGCGAGTCATACTTTCATAAGCCTAATGGGTCGGCAGGTCCTTAATCTCAGCCAACCAAAGTTTATACCATTCGTCTGTCTCCATAGAATCAAGGGAAGCATAGTTCAACATCACATGGTGAGTATTGTTAGTCCAGTGAAACCTGGCATGATCTGGCCAAGAAGCAGTGTATTATGCACATATGGTAATACATGAAAACTGAGGAATGTTTTGTGATTGGCCGTATTGCCGATGAAGATGACTTGGAGAATAAAAGGTCACTTTGGTCAATCCTAACAATTAGGCACCACGAGCCCACATCTCCACAACCACATGTCTAATCTTCCACCAGGGGTATACCCATCTAATTTGATCATCGGTTAGGCGAACATGTCAACATAAGAGTCTACGGAGAAGCCTCTTTCCTTGAAGTTAGTCGGGTGATACTTCTTAAAATTTCTTCTCGGAATTTTAAGAATGGACAACTTCTCCAATAGCCAGATCTACAATATAGTTTAAAGTAGAGGACAGAAACTCATTTGGACGCCATAATGTACACAAGCCAATGAAAGGAATTACCCAGAGCAACAAAAGATGAGGGTCAACTCAGAGGGAACCTTTCGTCTTGGAAGCATGTAGATTAATTAGGTTCTCGATGAGTGAAAACGGAGCTGGAGACACTTCAATAGCCATTTACAGAATAAGGAAAATAGTCCTAAAGGAGGCAAGCATCACAGAATTATCGGCTCACAAGCAGTAGGCTAACCATGCTAGCCCAGCCAATATTGTCTCTAGGGGTGTTGATACACCATTCTAGTATGGATTCCAAGTTAAGACCGGGAGAGGAAGATTCAGTGGAAAGTAGAGCTTCCACTTCAGGATTGTGCAGCCTGAACAAACTCGCCAACGAAGGAGTATTGCTGAAGGTGAACTCAGGAATTACAATGTTGATCCTTTTGTGGCATGGAATGTTTAAGATGATGCTGAACTCTTCATACAAAGGGTAGAGTTCTTAGTGCGAGAAGCGAAAAACATCGTCAATTAGGTCCCAGTAGCGACAGCAAGCGTTTGGCAATTCATTATTTAATGGATTTTTGTAATATGTCTTAATGTTCCACCACCTAAAAGGCTTTAATTTGAGCCAATTAGAGTCTTGTAACAATTCTAGGAAATTGTAAAAGCCTGATGTGAGCGGATGACCTTTTTAGGCGTAACACGGCGAAGCGAACCGGGGAAAAAGAGAAGTACAAATGTTTGGATTTTGAAAACGGGGTTTGATAATCTTATTTAGGAAAACCATTGATTCTTTTTGGAAATACTTTTGTAGAAAACCTTTTCCCATTTTATTACTTAAAAATCTCGAAACTTAAATTTCAAGATCAGTGACAGAGTCGCCACCTAGATCAGCTCATCCAGGAAATTCCGGTAGAGCTCCCTACCGAGCGTAGACTACCGTACCTAATCTAAAGATTTAGGGTTCGGGCAACTTATCTATTCAACCTCAAGCTTGTATTCATTTATAAGTGCATATGATAATAATTTACTCACTTATTATCTTTCTCTACCTAGTTTAATCCTTTACTACTAGCCCATACCCATTCAGATGACAGGAATAAAGTATATAAAATTAAAGTACGGAAATATAAACCATACATCCAAAAATAAACCCAAAAGAAATAGAGGCCTTATTACAACCCAGAAAAAGGAAAAAAGACTCTCATCCTCACCATTACAATCACCTAGGTACACAAGAATCTAAAAAGTACAATCGCCTAGAATACACGATTAATCTATGAAATACATCCGAAATAAAAATAAAGAAAAATAAAATCTGCAAAACAAATGGTTAGCACAGATATATCCCATACACATATAGGACTCATACAAGATAGAATGGGCATTTTAGGAAGTGGGAACATGCATTTAGGGGATAACCGAGAAGTCCGAGCGACTTGGTCAGTTGGACCTGGAAAATGGTTTTAGAAACACCCTGTAGGTTTTTTGGTGCTTGAAAACGGTTCTGGAAAATGGTTTGGCTCAATTACATGCAAATTTCTTCGGTTTAGTGGGTCGGTTATCCTGGAACTCGGTTCCGTTCATGGGGATTTCTAATTCCAAACATCCATATAGGGTCTGAAAGCAGTAAACATGCCAAAAACAGGTTTGATTCTAAAGATAGCATCACGTGACGTGGTCCGTGCGAGTCATCCCGTGATTCTACCTTCTTCCTATCACTACAGCCGTGTGGTTGTATTACAGTCGTGCGACTGTAATGATTACGGTCGTATGACTGTAATGATTACGGTCATACGACTCTAGTTAGAGTCACATGACTGTAGAGTTATGGTCGTAGCTATAATGAACAGTGCCCGACAGTGGTTTTCTTGTTTTCTAAAATCATTGTTTCAATCGATTTTGATGATTTCTAGGGATTCTGGAAATCTGAGGATCCGTTATCACTGGATTGAGGATTCGGCTAGGGATCTAACAACCATAAATTCTGAGAATTGAAACCAACAAAACCCTAAATCTCACATCCGTATCATTGGAAATCCGAAAACCATAATTTTATAGTATACAGATGTGATTTGACCGAATTAAATCATGAAAAATCGTTTTAAATTGAAAACCGGCTGTATTCAGTTATCTTTGGGCTTTTCGGGCTTCTGCTCATAAGAATACATAGTCGCACGGTTGTGTTCCAGGCAACTACAGTCATGCGACTTTAATTATAGTCGTGCGACTATAATTACAGTTGTGCGGCTGTAGTTACGTAGACAGTTTTCGGCTGTAGTTGCATTGACAGTTTTCTGGATAAATATTTTTAAACACAGAATCAATCACAAATCAACATGAAACGAGTTTTAAGGCCTCTTAGAGTTTACCTCTTTTGTGTTCCAGTATGCTTGATGACCGGAGTTAGATGTGGATGTCGGAATCCGCCTAGAATCTCCAAACGACCCGAAATTCTCTAACGTGTGTCCCAGATTGATCTGAACAAAACCAGAGAATAGTTTTGATTGAATGATGTCAGATTGGGAATCCTTATGCTATGTATTTCTCCTGTATTCTCTCTGTGTTTTTGGTTTTTTCTTAGTTTTTCCTTAATTTTCTCTCACTTTCCCTCTCTAAAACTCTCTTTCTCACACTAGAATGCTTTTCTTTTCTTCCAGAATTGATTTTTTTTCTTAGTGTTTCTACCTCTTTTTGTTATATTTCTGTCACCCTAATTCCCGTAAATCATGCCTAAAATCCCGAGCCAAAATAGAATTCTACCCTATTTAGGAATCTGCTTAACAAGTAACAACAGGTTTTCATCATAGAGGTTGGGAAAAACCGTGCTCACAGGCTGCCCCTCGCGTGGCCAAAATCGACTTAAATAGGTTCTTATGCCTGATTCGCGTTTGGTCTCGCAATAAGGAGCACGGTGATAAGGAAAACAGGACGTACCTGGGGGGTTCTCCTCATATTGACTTACTGTGATACTCATGGGGACTTATCTAGGTTGATTCTTGAAACAGCGGTCTTACCTAAGGTGTGTTGATTTTTCGGGGGCGACTTCATTACGAAGCATAGGATTTTGCCTGAATTGATTCGATGTTCTCTAGGGACGTGCTTCGACTCCATCGTGAAGCAGAGGACTTTGCCCAGATTAGATTGATGCTTTAGGGACATGCTTCGACTCAATTGCGAAGCAGAGGACTTTCCCCGGATTGAGTTGATGCTCCAGGGATGTGCTTCATCTCCATTGTGAAGTAGAGGACTTTGCCCAAATTGGGTTGATGCTCCAGGGATGTGCTTCGACTCCATCACGAAGCAGAGGACTTTACCTAGATTGGATTGGTTCTCCAGGGACGTGCTTCGACTCCTTTGTAAAGCTGAGGACTTTGCCCAGATTGGATTGGTTCTCTAGGGACGTACTTTGACTCCATCGTGAAGCAGAGGATTTTGCCCAGATTGGATTGGTTCTCCAGGGACGGACTTCGACTCCATCGCGAAGCAGAGGATTTTGCCCAGATTGGATTGGTTCTCTAGGGACGTGCTTCGACTCCATCGTGAAGTAGAGGACTTTGCTCGCACTGAATTCTCCTTGTGAATTGATGTTTATGAAAGTGAAGGGTATTTTGGTAATTTTGTAGCTTGGAAAGTTGGTGTCCTTAGGAGGAAGAGTATTTTGGTCATTTCACCTCTAGTGGAGCCTATGTCACTAGAGGAAGAAATATTTCGATGGTTTGATTTCCCGTGAAGCTTATGTCACTAAAGGAAAGGTGTTTTAGCTATTTGGTAGTTTGGTTACTAACAGAAGGGCATTTTGGTCATTTCACCTCTAGTAGAGCTTATGTCACTAGGGGAAGAAATATTTCGATGTTTTGATTTCCCCTGAAGCTCGTGTCACTGAAGGGAAGGTGTTTTGGCCATCTGGTAGTTTGGTCGCTAACAAAAGGGCGTTTTGGTCCTTTCACTTCTAGTGGGGCTTGTGTCACTGAAGGAAAGGATAATAGCGTTTTCCGTGAAGCTCGTATGGCTGGGAAGAGATGCTTTGGTGATTTGAGAAGTTTGATTATCTCTTTGGATGTTTTGAAGTTGCTTCGGGTATGTATTTGTTCCTTGATCGATAATTTTGGAAACAAAAATTTTTGCTCCTTCGATCAAGAATGAATATGGACCGAATATCTTGCTCCTAGATACTTTTAAAAGGCAAGAGATACCCTTCTCAGGATTATATCGCCATAAATGTGAATTTTGAAAATTGAGAAGAGTCTCTTACTTGAGATTAGAGGATGCCCCAGTGTCAGGTTATTCCCACTTTCGGAGTGCTCACAATTCGAGGCAGCCCGATGATGATAGTGAGTACTTGTACTTGGGTTGAACTTCTATACGTGTATGCATGTGTGTATGTATGTCTGGAATGTATGTATGTGTGTATGTCTTGGATGCATATGCATGTGATTATGATGTTTTTTATGCTTTGCATGGTGCAAATGACGATTGGGATTGAGCGCCGAGAGCCCACTCACTTGAGGGCAAAGGTTAACCAGTTGTGTCAACGGGTCATCGAGTTAGAGATCATGAATCAGGCCTTCAGAGATTGGGTGGATGATTTGGAAGCCCAGATGGGGATTGCGGGTGAGCATGTGAGTGAGAACCCGACCGAAGAGCTAGGAGATGATGGAGGTGATGATGCTGATTCCGGATTTGCACCTCCTTAGGCCTATTTCTCCTTCTTTCCACTTGTGATGTATTGACCCGTTTGTGGGTTCCTTTCTTTGACTTTTGCACATTCTGGCCCTTTGCATGGGTCATGCTTCGTGATGGCTTGATGGCTTGGATGGTTTGCACCTTAGAGCTACCCCACACCGAATTAGTTTGATTGGCTAAGGAGCCGGCTGACGTCTCTATCCGATGGGTCTGCCCCTGGTGGGATATTTCTGGTGCTACAACTGGGCCCTGGACCGGAGTTGTCCATCTGCTTGGATTGACCTACGTGACTTTCTGCTCTCCTGCTCGGCTGTGCAGATAGTATGATCAGCTGCAGGGGATCCTTCGATTTTTGTGCACCAACGAGTGCAGAGTGTCTACACCATAGTGGCCTCGACACGTGCAGCATCAGTGGATGCATCCAGATTGCTTGCCCCAAGAGACGTGGATGTGAGGTGCTGATTTTGAGGTACCCCAGTCTTTAGAGGATTAGAGTTATCCGAGCTTGATGCTACTGCATGACTTTTATTCTTTTTTTTTTTATGTCCTAACTTAGGTCGCCCTTTCGGGTTTTCGGCCTATCGGACTGTCTTTGCTTTTGCGTGACCTGCCCTTTCGGGTTTTCAATTCAGTAGACTTTTTTTTGTGTTCTATTTTTTGCATAGACCGCCCTTTTAGGTTTTCAATCCATTGGACTTCTTCTTCACTTATTATTATTATTATTATTATTATTATTATTATTATTAGTGTGATGCATGAAAACCGAAAGTGTGTACAGCCATATATGCATGATGCGAATTCAATTTCAAGCAGACTTGGGACATTTAAACGAATAGAGCAAAGCGTTCATTCATTAATAATTTTTATCACAATTCACATCAAAAGATGAAATGAAGTTAAGAACCGAATCAGTAATGCTATCCGTCTCGACCGAATCCATGACTGCCATTGACTGGTCTTTGCAGATTTTCCTGCTGATAGTCCTGATAAGGTCGGTTTTTGACCTTATCTTTTAGGCAATTTCGTGGTTTGAGCGGCAATTTTTAGAGTCTTTTGTGTGAATGTTTGTGTGGTTTTTGAGTATTTTGTGATTTTTATGTTTTGGATAGATTTTTATAACTTTTAGTATTTTTTGTGTTTTCTAGGGTTGTTTTTGTAATTTTGCACAATATGTCGTTTTTATGGTCCGTGGCGTTGGTGCGGTTATGTTTCTTTGTGCTTGTTTTGGACAGGTATTATGACCTGGACCGGAAGTTGGTGCATCGGCGGCGAGGAAGAGTTCGAAGTGCTGAAATTCAAGGTGGCACGGCGTGCCACAATTAGGGCACGACGTGCCAACTCGGCGGGCCAGGTGATGCAATCCAGTGGAGTGGCACGAAAACGTGCCACTCAGATCAGCGTGGCGTGCCAATCCCAAAACCACACGGCACGACGTGCCACCTCCAGCAGCACGGCGTGCCGCCTTCAATTCTGCACAGCACAGTGTGCCACTTCCACCAGCACGGCATGTCGAGCCCCGAAATCCTGCTGTTGCCCTACTTTCATCTTTTCTTTTTCCTGGTTTTAACCTAGCCGTATAAATAGGTTATTTTCTATGTTTGAAGGATCTTTTTCCAGACTTTTAGAGTAAGAGCAGAAACTTGTAGTGAGGTTTTGAGCTTGAACTATTTGATTTCTTTGAGTTTTGAACCATCGATTGGTTGTAGCTTTACATAGAATCTTCCCCTTTTACGACGTTCTTAGTTCCGGCTTGAGTTCGTCTATAGAGGTACACCCCAAGCATCTTCACACCGTCGGAATCCGGTTAATCGGACCAAAAGGGCATAAGTTTTTCTTCTTCTCTTTTGTAATTTGATTAAGTTAGTTTTGATTCCGCAAATCGATTGTGTTTGGTTGTAAACACTGAATTCGTTTCATCTTTCTTAATTAATACAATTGATTGCAAGTTAATTTCAATTTTTATTCCTTTTCTTTATGCAATTCCTTTAATGATAATCTAGTCTCATAAGATCTTAATTTATTAAGTTCATATTTGTGGCATTACCTAGATTGACACCTAGGAAACCATTAGTATTAATGACACTGTGGAACTTACGTGCCCCTATTTTCTGAGCTTTATAATTAGACCGCCTCTAAACAAGGGAAACCGGCTAAGGACCTAAAAGATCTAGATACGCTAGGTTGTATTATCGAAAGAACATAATTAAGGGTTAATTGTTGAGTTAAATTCATCTTTTGTAGTTAATTGATAAAGCCATCCCTATTAGCATTCATAGGTCGGTAAACCGCCAATTGATAACACAAAATTCAAGTGCAAAGTAAGCTGGAATAGATCAACTAGGAGTAGGATAATATAGTTGTTAATATAATCAACCCAAAACTACGTTCCGCCTAGGACACGCAAGGAACCCGAGTAGTTTAGTGTTTGCAGAATATTTTTCTCTGTGGGATCGATACCTGGACCAACCAGAATTATTACTTGTCAACGATAGGTACATTGCCTTAGTTGTGCGTTTTTAGGTTTAGTTTTACTACTTCGCCTAGGACCCATCAAGTTTTTGGCGCCGTTGCCGGGGAAATTTATTTTTCTGCATCATTGAGCCAAAGGTCTATTTGCTGATCTAGGCACTATTTCTGTGCATATAGTTAAATAATTTTTCTTTTGTGTGGATAGTTGTTGCAATTTAGTTTTTTTTTATATTTTCAGTGTGTGCGTTTTCTAGCTTATGCGAACTCGCTCTCAACACCCTGAGCTTTTACCTTATAACCCTGAAATTGAACGTTTGTGTAGCAGGAACCGTAGAGTACGCCAAGAGCAAATTGTCCAAATGTAGCATCAGCAACAGGACGATAAGGAGAGACAACTCCGGGAAAGAGTTGAGCAAGAGCAACTCGGGCGAGAGCGGGAGGAGTTTGATAGAAGAAGGGGTGGTGATAGAGACAACATGGTCATGACTGACCTAATGGCTCCACATCGGCCCCGGAACAGATCCGGAGTGGTTATTCCAGCCATCACTGCCAATCACTTCGAGTTGAAGTCCAGTATGATCCATTTGATCCAAGGGAACGGACTATTCAGTGGCGGAATAAGTGACAACTGTGAGCGGACGACGCGTTTTCGACGGGAAGCGGGACTCCCTTTCGGAATGGGGCACCACGATCTCGGGCGGATCCCTCCCTCGCGTGGGGTTTTTATGAATGAAAATCGGTTTTGGAAAAAATAAATAGAATTAGTGCATGAAAGAACCGAGACCTAAGTCTCGATGAACATTGTAGAGTCACCACCCGGCTCAGCTAAACCAGGAAATTCTTATGTAGCTGAACCGGACGAACGACCGCTACACTATCCAGAGATTCGGGTCCGGACAAGTCCCTTATTTCATGTCTAATTAAAATAAATATTACCAATGTTCTCGAATGGTATTTCAAAATCTAAAGTCCATTTTATTGAATATGAAAGGCATACAGCGCGCATACAAAATATTTAATACAAAAATAAGGAAAAGAAATAAATATTAATTGGCTTACAACCAAATCGAATGGAAAAAATAAAAACTCTCACCTCATTTATACAATCGCCTAGAATACACGAAAATCTAAAAATAATTACAACCGCCTAAATACACGATTTAATCTATTAAAATACATCAAAAATAAAAATAAAAGAAATTAAAACCTGCAAAACAGAAGGTTAGTACAATTTATGCGGCACACCACAATTAGGACTCAAATAGACAGAAATGGGAAATCAAGAATTGGGGGCATGCATTTAGAGGATAATCGGGTTGGCTCGGCTAGCCGGCCCGGTTAGACCTGGAAAATATTTTGAAATGTCCCTGTATTTTTGGTTTTGTGGGAAAATCATTTTTGAAAACAATTTTACCGATTTACATGCATTTTTATGTGTCAAATGGGCCTGTTTCAGGAGAACTGGGTCTTCGTCGTTAAATTGTTCTAAATGCAAATTTACCAGAAAATTGAATCTATGGTCGTGATGCACACAACAAAATTCATTTTGATGATTTTTGGGGTTTTCTAATTTTTTTGGGATTTTTTTTTTGGGATTTTTTTTTTTGGAATTTTTGGAAATGAAGGCTGAAATTCTGATTCTGGAACAAGAATTACAGTCGTACAACTGTAGTTTACAGTCGTGCGACTGTAATCGATTCAGGGTCAGAATTTCAACAAAAATTCATTTTGAGTCAAAACCGAAAGAAAAATCAACTGGAAATTAAGAATAGTCGTACGATTGTATATACAGTCGTACGACTGTTCATGAAAACCAAGAACAGTCGTGCGACTATTCTTAATTTCCAGAAACGGGAAAACGAAAATGCACAAAAAATGCACAAAACTCACTTCAAACACCCAGAAAGCGAGAAAAAGTGTAAGGAAAGGAAGTGACTACCTTTTTAGAAGCTATTCCAAGTCGTTTTGACCCCTGGCGTCGCTCCGATCCCAACAAATTCGCACTTTTTCCTTTGGAATGGAAGTTGAGAGCTTTTTGTCCAAAAATCCAAATTGCAAAGGATTCTGATTGTTTTAGTCCGAATTCTTGATTTGGTTGTGAATTTAATTGATTAACCTAGGGATTTCTAACAAGTTTTAATCTTGATTTCGAGAATTAAGGAAAATGAAAGGGGAAGAAAATGAGTTTTTGTGGTTTTCTTTTCTTTTCTCTTTCTCTCCCTAGATTTCACCAGATTTTTTTTTCCTCTCCTTTCTTTCTCTTCCTTCTCCTTTTTATCTCCCTGATTTTCGCTTGCTTGCTGCAACAAGGGAGCAATTAATGCTCCCTCCCTCTCTCCTCCATTTCTGCTGTAGAGGTATGGGTTCCTGCAGCCTGTCCGACATTACAGTCGTACGACTGTAATTTTTAAATTACAGTCGTACGACTGTAACTATAGTCGTACGACTATAACTTTTTTTTTTTAAGTATAGAAAATTCCGGCGCTTACAGCTGCCCCTCGCGCGATCAAATTCAACATCTAGCCCCAGGTCTATAATGCCTGTGATGATGAATTTGAGAGCGTGAATTAAAGCGCCGTGAACACTAGAACAAATCTTCTGATGAGATAGGCCGATACCGAGTCTAGGTTACCCGAGGCGATGCTGGGAAGGAAATAAGCCGATATCAGGTCTAGGTTACCCGAGGTGAGTTGATGAAGAGGTTAGCCGATACCGGGTCTAGGTTACCCGAGGCGAAATTGATGAAGAAATTGGCCGATACCGGGTCTAGGTTACCCGAGGCGAGTTGATGAAGAGATTAGCCGATACCGGGTCTAGGTTACCCGAGGCGAAATTGATGAAGAAATTGGCCGATATCGGGTCTAGGTTACTCGAGGCGAACTTTACTGGGGAAATAGATGAAGCTAATCTGGGCCGATACCGAGTTTACATTACTCGAGGCGGATCTGCTGGGGAACTTGGATGATGGAGCGGATCTGGGCCGATGCCGAGCCTACATTACTCGAGGCGGACTCGCTGGAGAAAGTTGAGATAATGGAGCGGACCTGGGCCGATACCGAGTTTACATTACTCGAGGCGGATCTGCTGACTTGCTGAGGATGTTGAGCTGGGGATGAATTCCTGCACTTAAAATGGCAAGTCTTCATTCCTTGATCGAGAGATTTTTAAACAAAGATTTTTGCCCCTTCGATCAAGAATGAAGACTAGCCGGGGATAAGTAATTGATATATGCAATGTATGGATGCATGATGATGTATATGTACATGTATGTGTTTTCTGTTATTGGACGTTTCTGTCCTCCGCTGGGGAGATATGTTGTGTCCCTGGTTGATTTTGCTTTTCTCGGAGTATTGTTTGGTGATTATCGAAAGAGTGAGGTGACTGCTGGGGAAATGATCGTAGTGTTCCTTGTAGAGATTCCGCTGGGGAAGAGTGTGGCAGTTCGACTGGGGAAACAATTGTGGGGTTCTTTGTGTTGACCATACTGGGGAGTAACATGGCGACTTTGCGGGGAATTAATTGATGGTGTTCTTTATGTAGATTTCGCTGGGGAATAGTGAGGGAAACTCTACTGGAGAGTGATGTGACGAATTCTGCGGGGAATACTGAGGATGTTCTGTTTTTTCCCTGCTCCGTGGGAAGTTATGAGTTTTTGAGTTCTTCTTCTTTTTTTTTTTTTTTTTTTTTAAGTGCTCTAATTTTTGCCTGGGTTGCCCAAATTAGGTTTTCAGCCCAACGAGCCGCTCTAACTTTTGCCTAAGGCGCCTTTTCGGTTTTCGCCTTAGCGAGCTTTTCATATGCCCTAACTTTTGCCTAAACTGCCCGATATGGGTTTTCAGCTTAGCGGGCTGCTCTAATTTTTGCCTGAGGTGCCTTTTCGGTTTCCACCTCAGCAAGCATTTTTTTTTTTTTGATTTGACTAAAATGGTGTTGTGACCCTTTATTGCTCGTCTGGGAAGATGAACTAGACTTTAGAGGATGATAAAAGATTTTAAATTGCACGTATTTAATACATTTTCATTTGCCTCCTAATGTGATGATATTGATCAGTTGAATGCAAAGTGCTTTCTTTGAATGTGTGTTTATGTAAGACAACTTTGTTTGTGCATTTGTCATAACCATGCAAACATATTTAAACAAACACTTCACTTTATTGATGAAGTCAAAATGAGTACATTTGAAACAAGTTGGTTCTTAAATGGTACAGATTCCACACTGAGCCAGAATCCGTCATCAGTCGTCCTTTTTAGATTTTCCAACTGATTATTTTCTCTCGTGTCTTAACTTTTGCCTAGACCGCCCTTGTCGAGTTTTCAGCCTAGCAGACCTCTTTTCTCTTTTCTTTTCTTTTTTTTTTTTTTTTATTTGACTAAAATGGTGTTGTGACCCTTTATTGCTCGTCTGGGAAGATGAACTAGACTTTAGAGGACGATAAAAGATTTTAAATTGCACGTATTTAATACATTTTCATTTGCCTCCTAATGTGATGATATTGATCAGTTGAATGCAAAGTGCTTTCTTTGAATGTGTGTTTATGCAAGACAACTTTGTTTGTGCATTTGTCATAACCATGCAAACATATTTAAACAAACACTTCACTTTATTGATGAAGTCAAAATGAGTACATTTGAAACAAGTTGGTTCTTAAATGGTACAGATTCCACACTGAGCCAGAATCCGTCATCAGTCGTCCTTTTCAGATTTTCCAACTGATTATTTTCTCTCGTGTCTTAACTTTTGCCTAGACCGCCCTTGTCGAGTTTTCAGCCTAGCAGACCTCTTTTCTCTTTTCTTTTCTTTTTTTTTGATTTGACTAAAATGGTGTTGTGACCCTTTATTGCTCGTCTGGGAAGATGAACTAGACTTTAGAGGACGATAAAAGATTTTAAATTGCACGTATTTAATACATTTTCATTTGCCTCCTAATGTGATGATATTGATCAGTTGAATGCAAAGTGCTTTCTTTGAATGTGTGTTTATGCAAGACAACTTTGTTTGTGCATTTGTCATAACCATGCAAACATATTTAAACAAACACTTCACTTTATTGATGAAGTCAAAATGAGTACATTTGAAACAAGTTGGTTCCTAAATGGTACAGATTCCACACTGAGCCAGAATCCGTCACCAGTCATCCTTTTCAGATTTTCCAACTGATTATTTTCTCTCGTGTCTTAACTTTTTCCTAGACCGCCCTTGTCGAGTTTTCAGCCTAGCAGACCTCTTTTCTGTTTTCTTTTCTTTTCTTTTTTTTTTTTTTTATACATGATAAAGCTTTAGCCTGTCTTGGTTGATCGGGTTGGTGAACTCGTTTCCATCCATGTCCATGATGCTGACAGCGCCTTTTGATAACACCTTCTTCACCACATAGGGTCCTTCCCAGTTAGGTCTGAACTTGCCCCTAACATCAACATTTGAAGGCCTTAGTTGCTTTAAAACCAAATCTCCTGCTTTCAACTGCCGCTTGGAGTATTTCACATTTCGATTATAGGCTCTAGCCATTCTGCGCTGATACATCTGCAGGTGATCCGGTGCCTTTAGTCGCCTTTCATCTAGGGCAGCCAGCTGCTCATATCTAGCTTGAACCCATTCAGTCTCTGGCAATTGAGCTTCCAGGGCAACTCTGAGTGACTTGAGTTCGATTTCCACCGGCAACACCGCTTCCATTCCATATACCAAGGCATAAGGGGTTTCTACTGTGGGCGTTCTGACGCTGGTTCTATAACCCCAGAGAGCATAAGGCAGTTTATCGGCCCAATCCCTGTAAGTGGTTACCATCTTTGATAAGATCTTCTTTATTGCCTTGTTAGCTGCTTCTACTGCACCATTAGCCTGAGGCCTGTATGGGGAAGACTTATGATGTTCAATACCATGTTCTGCAAGTAGCTTAGCCGTTGCCCCTTGAAACTGTACTCCATTATCTGTTACTAGGTGATGAGGAATCCCATACCGAGTGAAGATCTTCTGGATGAACCTGACCATGTGCTTGGCTGTAACATTAGTGAAGGATTCCGCTTCGACCCATTTGGAGAAATAATCAACTGCCACAACTATGAATCTATGCCCATTAGATGCAGCTGGATGAATTTCACCAATCATATCTATCCCCCATGCTGAAAACGGCCAAGGAGACGCTAGATTCTGAAGTTCAAGTGGAGGAAGATGACTAATGTCTGCATAGATCTGACATTCATGACATCTCTTCACTTTTCTTATACAATCTGCTTGCATTGTCATCCAGAAGTAGCCTTGTCTCATGATCTTCCTAGCCATGGCAAGTCCATTCATGTGTGGCCCACAGGATCCTGCATGTACCTGTTGCATCACATCTTCTGCTTCTTGTTTTGTTAGACACCTCAAAAGAACTCCATGTGTTGTTCTTTTGTATAACTTGTCCTCGAAGATTCTGAATTGACTAGCCAGCTTTCTTAGAGTCAACTTATCAGCAACACTGGCCTCTTCCGGGTACTTTCCCTCTTTTACATACTGGTAGACGTCAAAGAACCATGGCTTTTCTTCAGCTGATAATTCCATCACTTCGTGTACTTCGAAGCAAGGATGCCTGGAAGTGGCTACGACCAGTGGTTGAGCTTGTGTCTCTTCTGGATTTTCCCACATGGAGGACAAAGTAGCTAATGCATCAGCCATCTTATTCTCATCTCTGGGGACATGTCTGAATTCACACTGGCCGAATAAACCCTTTCTGAACTGTAGCAGCTCCAAATAAGGCCGTAAGGCTTCTTCTTTTAGTTCCCACTCACCCTGAGCTTGCCTGATCACTAGAAGTGAATCACCGACAATTAAGACATCATTTGCTCCTAAGGTTAATAGAGTCTCCATTCCAAACAAGCATGCTTCATATTCCGCCCCATTGTTGGTTACAGGAAAGATCAGCCTTTTGGATAAAGGAATGACCTCACTATCCGGTGTTGCTATAAGTACCCCGATCCCAGCACCTTTTCTATTCACTGCCCCATCGAAACACATGACCCACCTTTTCGCTTCCACCATGGCTAGTTGTTCATCAGGGAATTCCAGATTCTCCGTGTAATATGATTCTAGGGGTTGATTTGTCAGAAACTCTGCCACGGCTCGCCCTTTAATGGTTTTCTTTGTGATGTACCCGATGTCGAATTCAGACAAAAGTAATAACCACCTGGACAGCTTCCCAACCAATGCTGGTGCTTCATAGAGATACTTCATTGGATCCACTTTAGTCACAGCTTGTATCTTGTAGGATTGGAAATAGTGGCGCAGCTTCTTGGTCAACCAAATCATCGCCACACATGTCTTTTCCACCAGTGTATACTTGGTTTCATACTCCAGAAATTTCTTGCTAAGGTAATAGATAGGATATTCCTTCTTGCCATCTTGCTCTTGTGCTAGCATTGCCCCTATAGAGGATTCTTCAACTGCCAAATACAAAATTAGAGGCTTCCTGGAATTGGAGGACTCAACACTGGTGGCTTTACCAGGTAAGCCTTGATCTTCTCGAATGCCAGCTGACACTTGTCATCCCACACAACCGGCTGATCTTTCTTTAATAGCTTGAAGATTGGCTCACAAGTAGAAGTTAGCTTGGCTATGAAGCGGCTGACATACTGCAAGGAACCCAGGAATGATCTGACCTTCTTTTCGGTCTTTGGAGCTGGCATATCTTGGATGGCTTTGATTTTATCTGGGTCCATTTCTATCCCCCTTTGGCTAATTACATGGCCCAACAACTTCCCTGATGTGACCCCGAATATGCACTTCTTAGGGTTAAGTCGCAAGTTGTACTCTCTCCAATGCGTGTTAGAAATCTATCCAGGATAACAGGGTGTTCCTCCCGGGTTGCTGATTTAACAAGCATATCATCGACATACACTTCAACTTCTTTATGGATCATATCGTGCAACAGAGTTGTGACAGCCCTCTGATAAGTGGCACCAGCGTTCTTCAACCCGAAGAGCATCACTCTATAGCAAAAAGTACCCAACTCTGTGATGAACGATGTTTTCACCTTGTCGATCACGTCCATCAGAATCTGGTTATACCCTGAAAAGCCATCCATGAAGGAGTACATTGCCGCTTTTGCTGCACTATCAACCAATACGTCAATGTGAGGTAGTGGGAAATTGTCCTTAGGGCAGGCCTTGTTCAAGTTCCTGTAGTCGACGCATACTCTGACCCTTCCATCCTTTTTAGGCACAGGGACAATATTGGCTAGCCATTCTGTATACTCCACCACTTCGAGAAACTTGGCGTCTATCTGTTTGGCCACTTCTTCCTTCACCAGCGTAGCCCATTCCGGCCTTAGTCTTCTCAACTTCTGCTTTACCGGTCTAAACTTGGGGTCTGTCGGGATTTTATGCACTGCTATTTCTGTATCTACACCCGGCATGTCTTCATACGACCAGGCGAAAGCTTTAACATGTTTTTGGAGTATTCTTATTAATTCTCTTTCCTCCTCGGATTTTAGCTCATGTGAAATGAGTACCATTTTAGGGTTTTCATCTGTACTTATATTGATTTCATGCAATGCAGTGTCATGTATGCTAAATATGCTTGATGGTGATTTAAATGCATGCACAGAATTATCAGGATAAACATCACACAAGTAAGCAAACTGGGATTTCATTGCATTGAACTTATCATAAAGTACATCAGTCACATTGAAAATGGAAGAAATAGATACAACAAAATCATTTTCATCCTCCACAGGCGGAGGGCCTTGTTCTTCCTCAGCTTCCATCTTCCCTTCCAGAGCATCATCTGGGACTGCAGCTTTCTCGGCTACCTGTGCCTTAGCTTTCTCCATAATCTTGGCGATTTCAGCAACCACAGAGTCTAAGTTCACTTTGGCCATCAGTTCTTCGCCAAATCCTTCCTTGGATTTCCCAAAAGCTTTGGTTAATGCAGCAGTCAAAGCTTCCGAGATCACTTCTGTAGCTTCGGCATAGGTCTTCTTTTCATCTTCTTCCTCGGCCATCTCTATGGTTTCTGCTGTCACCTTAGATGATTCTCCTTTCAAAATTTCAGATTCAGCAATAGCTTCCTCCATTATTACAGGGGCTACTGGCTCTTCCTGGCTTTTCTCAAAATCCACAACATCTGCCAAGATCTCAAAGCCAGGGTACTCGACATTTCCAACCAGCACCGGTTCAGCTTGGCCCTTGTAAAGGCTTTCTCCCGCCTTTAAAAATGGCTTCATCATGGCCCTGCCATTCTTGCCCTTTTTCAGGTTCTTATGCTCGGATGACCCTTCTACATAACCAAGGCCGTACTGCTTTGACTTTCCCGAGTCAATCTTGAATTCTGGCACACCTTGCAAATTAATCCCGAGTCCCATTCCCGGGACAAAGTTCAGCTTGTACAGATATCGGGATAGCCACTCCGGCATGTAGTTCTCATAGAGGACCATAGGGGCATCTGTGGTTTCTTCCCCCTTAATGACAGCAATTTGGAATCCACCAAAAGGAACCACTCCTTCATCCACTGCAGCTACCATTGACTGGGCGTCTGCCTCAACAGTCACAATCCTGTCATTCATAGAGAATTTAATCTTCTGATGCAATGTGGAAGGAACACCTCCCAAAGGATGGAACCAGGGCCTTCCAAGCAATAAGGAGAATGTGACCGGGATATCGATCACTGTGAAAACAACCATGGACTTGATGGGCCCAACCTCCACTTCTGTTTCGAAAGTCCCTATCACTGTTCTTTTAGAATCAGCATACGCCCGAATGACTGTCGAGGACCTCTTCAACACTTCTTCATTCATGCCTAGAAACGGTAGCATTTTCAGTGGGCAAATATTCAGAGCTGAGCCGTCATCCACCATAACACACAGCATCACCTTATCCATGATATAGGCTCTAATGTAAAGAGCCTTGTTGTGGGCCTTTCCTTCTGCTGGTAGGTCTTTCTCAGAGAAAACAATATTAGGAGCTCCAGCATGGACTTTGTCTAGCAAGCAGCACATAGCCTCTGGTGAAGCTATAGGGGAGACTTCAATTTCTGATAGCTTCTTTACTAAAGCCTCCCTATGCTCTTTGGAGGTCATAAGTAGATGCCACAAACTGGCTTGTGTAGGGGTCTTCTTCAATTGGGAAATGACCAAGTCTTCTTTCTCAACTCTTTCCGATGCCAAAGTACTGCCCAACCCATTCATCTGTGCTTTATCTTTCGTCTGATCTGCCGGCTGATATACCCTTCCACTTCGGGTCACATGCTGCACTTCTGAAATCTTCAGCTTCTCAACAGCTGGGAGTTTAACGACCTCTTTTCTGTCAAATTCCTCGTACTCATCTTCGGAGTCGAGATCATCCAGACTTATGGGCTTGATCTCCTTACATCCCTCCTTCTCTTCACGCCTGGGTTCCATTTCGGGTTCCCCTACCGCTACTGCCTGAATCGTAGGGTTCGCTTGCAGAACTTGGGCAAATATAAAGTTAGCCGGCAACCCTGATTGGACCATGTTAACCCGCTTCTCAAATGCCGATAGTGGGTTAGTTTTAGTGCTAGGTTTAGGTGGTTCTTGCAGCTTTCCCTCGTCGATAAGCTTCTGGATAGCATCCCTTAGCTTGTAGCAGTTGTTGGTTCGGTGGCCTATCACCACATGATAAGTGCAGAAGTTATCCTTGTTAGCTTCAGGTGGGATCTCAAATGGCCTCAAGGACTGTAGTAGGCCACCATTCCTACACTTGGCGAATATCTTTGCCAAAGTAAGAGTCCAGGGCGTTATGCCTTGTCCTCCAGGACCCGTATTCTGGTTGCCTTGCTGTTGATTCACAGTAGCCACCTCAACCTGCTTCACCTCTGATGACTGCCCCTATTTGCCACTAGAACCTGAACCAGAACCACTACCAGACCCAGCTGCTGTGGTTGATCTATATCCTGAACTATATCCTGTACTTCTTCCCCCTTTCTGACTAGCTGGCTTCTCCTCTTCATCCCTTTCTATCTTCATGGCCATGCTATAGACCTCACTAAGCTCCTTGAAGGGATGGAATTTCATGTTGTTCTTGAAAATATCTTTGCTGCCATCAATGAGCTTCTGTATAAGCTCGTCTTCATCAGGGCGGTTCTTTAGGAGGATCATCTTGTTCATCCACCTCTGGTAGTATTCGTCAAAGGGCTCATTGAATTTCTGCTTCACCCTCTCCAAATCATACAGCTTCACCTGGATTTTGGTGTTGAAGCTGTAGTATTTGATGAAGGCTGCTGACAATACTTCCTAGTCAGATTGCTCCTCCTCTGACAATGAGTTATACCATCCCAAAGCACCTCCCTCCAGTGTGGTGGGGAAAAGATTAATCAATTGTTGCTTTGTGGCTCCTGCTGTTAGCATAACCCGGGCATATAAATTCACATAGGCCTCCGGCGAGCCCATTCCTTTGTAAGTGGGGACTTTCGGCACTTGGAAGCCGATAGGAAATGTCTCGATGCCCCTACTGATCATGGCATCAATGTTCACCCCCTTCTTGGACTCAGCACTGATCCCGACCCCCTTTTTCAACTGGGCCATGACCTCGTCTAATTCAGAACACTTTGCCTTCATCTTCTGTTCCATAGCTGCTTCTATCTCCTGCAGCTTTTCTAGGCTAGCTGAAGTGTCACCACCGTGTTGGGATGACTCAGCTTCTTTTTCCTTCCCGGCTCCACTACCACCGGTCTCACCAGCTTCTCTAACCACTGCCCTCATTTCTTCCTTTAACATGTCGCGGAAATCCTGCGACCTGAAGAAATCTCTCAGAACATCAGCCATACTCGGTGTCTGCTCTGCCATATTCACGTCTTCCCCAGACTCAGAATCACTATCACTCTCGACTACCCTCTGTCTCCTAACTGCCCTTAAAGCTTGGGATCTTGTCCAAGGTCGCTCCAGTGTGTTCTGCTTGGGAGTAGACAGGAGGTATTAGGGTCGTGAATGAATAACGTGATATGACATGAGAATCAAGGCATTGAACATGCTTAAGATGCATGGAGTGGAATTATGTATGAAATGATGATATGAATGGTTTCTTTTTATTATTATTTTTTTTTCCGAGGCATTCCAAGAACACCCAATATTTATGCACAGACATCCCGTGTGGGCCGTCACACGGACAGAACTTCGGCGCCTGTGGGGCACCTAATGAATTCATGAAATGGTCGCGTGTATACCGGCACACGGACAGAGTTTTGACGATTTGTAGGTCTATGAGATGATATGAAATGGTCACGTGGGCTGGGCCCGTGGACAAGGTTTTGATGCTTTCGAGCACATGATATGGTGTTATGAGAAAGTCACGTGTAACATGGACACGGACAAGGATTCGGCATTCGTGGAACGCTTTTCATGATTTGATGATGTTATAGGCCTATATGTATACTAATCGGGCACTCGGGGAGTACCTTGAATGGTGAGTTAATGTCATGAAGTGGTCGGATGTGGACCACAGTGTTAAATGATGTTTATGATAGATGGGTGTGATGTCATGAAATGCATTGTGTAAATTATTACACGAAAATGGGCCTAAGGCCGTTGTGGCTTTTATTAAATGAAATGATATTGGTGGAATGGCCGAATGCAATCCGGTGCATTGGCAAAACACGGGTAATTTTGGGTACCCGATATGTTATGAAATGGGATGGGATGGTCATGATAGGCGTCCTTGAAATGCCCCTTAATTTAATTTAAGTGAAATGTAGTGAATGAACATGTCACACAATATGCAAATGGCTACACAAAAACATGGGTTAGGATGCATGACATACATAATGATGTTATGTATGCTATGTCAAAAATAAAATGCTAATCACACAAGTATAATGTTATGGCTGAAAAAGAAATCGTTAGTATGGATGACAAGCGAATGAATTAATGTTTTACACACGAAATAAAATGCAAAATGGCTGCATAAAAAATATGGGTTAGTATCACACAAAAATGTTTATGTATGGTATGTTACATGCATGAAAAATGGTGATTATGATATGTTATGTATGCGTTGGCGATGTGTCACAAGATGGTGAAGAACACATAGCAAGC
The DNA here is from genome assembly GCA_039660915.1 of Euphorbia tirucalli. Lineage (NCBI taxonomy): Eukaryota > Viridiplantae > Streptophyta > Magnoliopsida > Malpighiales > Euphorbiaceae > Euphorbia > Euphorbia tirucalli. The sequence continues at coordinate 23,772,203 of CM077632.1, forward strand.
AAAACGAATTCTTCCAACCTTATTCCTCCAACGCGGTCGGTCTCAAAAATTTCTAACCGAGTCCTAGGCGGGGTTCACTTCAATCACCAACCGGGGGTGATGAAGGCGCGATTTTATTATTATTATTCACACAATTATTTTGGTATCCTAAGGGAATCCAACTAGAGCTGCCTATATGGGTTCGGTCAAAGTCGGGATAACATCAAGGCTCTCATAGCAAGATATACTCCTCACTTCTCCCCACTCAAGGGTCCTAGCGAAGGGGTTCGTACGAGGCTATGAGTGGTGTTTCGTATTCGTGCCCCTAAGACCAGGAGGAACTTAGGCGACACATCAACAATCCACCGGGCTATAAAAGGATACCTAATCTAATGCAAAAAAATGGCTAACTAAAAATGCAAATAAAATACCAAAAGAGAATCATCCACGTTATTTTAATTAGACACTTTTCAGGGCTTGTCAAAATTCTTTTAAATTTTTTGAAAAACTTTTAAGAACTCCCTAGCAGAGTCGCCATTGTGAGCGGACGACGCATTTTCGACGGGACGCGGGACTCCCTTTTGGAATGGGGCACCACGATCTCGGGCGGATCCTTCCCTCGCGTGGGGTTTTTATGAATGAAAATCGGTTTTGGAAAAAATAAATAGAATTAGTGCATGAAAGAACCGAGACCTAAGTCTCGATGAACATTGTAGAGTCGCCACCCGGCTCAGCTCAATCGGGAAATTCTTATGTAGCTGAACCGGACGAACGGCCGCTACACTATCCAGAGATTCGGGTCCGGACAAGTCCCTTATTTCATGTCTAATTAAAATAAATATTGCCAATGTTCTCGAATGGTATTTCAAAATCTAAAGTCCATTTTATTGAATATGAAAGGCATACAGCGGGCATACAAAATACTTAATACAAAAATAAGGAAAAGAAATAAATATTAATTGGCTTACAACCAAATCGAATGGAAAAAATAAAAACTCTCACCTCACTTACACAATCGCCTAGAATACACGAAAATCTAAAAATAATTACAACCGCCTAAATACACGATTTAATCTATTAAAATACATCAAAAATAAAAATAAAAGAAATTAAAACCTGCAAAACAGAAGGTTAGCACAATTTATGCGGCACGCCACAATTAGGACTCAAATAGACAGAAATGGGAAATCAAGAATTGGGGGCATGCATTTAGGGGATAACCGGGTTGGCTCGGCTAGCCGGCCCGGTTAGACCTGGAAAATATTTTGAAACGTCCCTGTATTTTTGGTTTTGTGGGAAAATCATTTTTGAAAACAATTTTACCGATTTACATGCATTTTTATGTGTCAAATGGGCCTGTTTTCAGGAGAACTGGGTCTCCGTCGTTGAATTGTTCTAAATGCAAATTTACCAGAAAATTGAATCTATGGTCGTGATGCACACAACAAAATTCATTTTGATGATTTTTGGGGTTTTCTAATTTTTTTGGGATTTTTTTTTTTTTGGGAATTTTTGGAAATGAAGGCTGAAATTCTGATTCTGGAACAAGGATTACAGTCGTACGACTGTAGTTTACAGTCGTGCGACTGTAATCGATTCAGGGTCAGAATTTCAACAAAAATTCATTTTGAGTCAAAACCGATAGAAAAATCAACTGGAAATTAAGAACAGTCGTACGACTGTATATACAGTCGTACGACTGTTCATGAAAACCAAGAACTATCGTGCGACTGTTCTTAATTTCCAGACACGGGGAAACGAAAATGCACAAAAAATGCACAAAACTCACTTCAAACACCCAGAAAGCGAGAAAAAGTGTAAGGAAAGGAAGTGACTACCTTTTTAGAAGCTATTCCAAGTCGTTTTGACCCCTGGCGTCGCTCCGATCCCAACAAATTCGCACTTTTTCCTTTGGAATGGAAGTTGAGAGCTTTTTGTCCAAAAATCCAAATTACAAAGGATTCTGATTGTTTTAGTCCGAATTCTTGATTTGGTTGTGAATTTAATTGATTAACCTAGGGATTTCTAACAAGTTTTAATCTTGATTTCGAGAATTAAGGAAAATGAAAGGGGAAGAAAATGAGTTTTTGTGGTTTTCTTTTCTTTTCTCTTTCTCTCCCTAGATTTCACCAGATTTTTTTTTTCCTCTCCTTTCTTTCTCTTCCTTCTCCTTTTTATCTCCCTGATTTTCGCTTGCTTGCTGCAACAAGGGAGCAATTAATGCTCCCTCCCTCTCTCCTCCATTTCTGCTGCAGAGGTATGGGTTCCTGTAGTCTGTCCGACATTACAGTCGTACGACTATAACTATTGTCGTACGACTATAACTTTTTTTTTTTTTAAGTATAGAAAATTCTGGCGCTTACAACAACCCCAATGATCACTTAGACCGGTTTCTCATGGTGGCCGATACAGTCCGAATCGGTGGGGTGCCCCAAGATGCTGTACGGTTGAAGCTGTTCCCCTTTTCATTATGCAGGGGAGCAATGGAATGGTACAAATCCTTGAGGCCCGGATCAGTGACTTCATGGGACCAACTGGAAGAACAGTTCTTAGCATACTACTTCCCACCATCAAAGATGGTTCAGCTAAGGAATGAGATCATGGGATTCCGGCAATTTGGGACGGAGACTCTTAATGAAGCATGGTAGAGATTTCAACGGTTATTGTGGAACTGCCCCCACCATGACATGCCGCGTTTCACTCAGGTAAGCACATTTTATCATGGTTTGACACCAGCTAACCGTGCCATTATTGATTTTTCTGCAGGTGGGGACATTTTTGAGAAGACTGCTACACAAGCTGAGGAGTTGATTGCGGAGCTGGCTAGAAAGAGTACCTTGTGGCAGTCGGACACGCCAACAAGGAATGAGGTTCGGGCTGCGGATTTGGGACGCCAAGATGCAGCCATGGACCATATGAACAAGAAGCTGGACCTGTTGATGTCCCGCCTGAATTTAAATGGACCACAATACCAGCCGGTCTTGTGTGTATCATGTGGAGCGGAGCATCCCGGGCAAGAATGTGCAATGGGCGACCCATTCGCCCAACCGTCCTAAAATGTAAGTTTTATGGGAGGAAACCAAAGGTATAATAATTCTAACTCTTATCCACAAAACTTCAATAATAATAATAATAATTACGGAAGAAGGTATCAACAACTGAACATATCCTACGGTAATAACCAAAATGTGTTAAGACCTCCTTCCGGATTTCATTATGAGCACCATGAGCAGGGGTTAGGTAAGGCCCCATTTATTCCTAATGATCAATCCTCGCAGCAACCTTAACAGTCTAAGCAAGATGAGACGGTTTTATCTTTATTAAAAGACATCTCGTCTCTGCTTGCTGATAATGAAGCATACTGTGGGGATTTGGGTAAGCAGGTGGCTCAAATGAGTAGGGAGAGGCAGGAAAGACCTCAAGGAGCACTTCCGAGTAGAACTGAATAAAACCCTAAGGGTAATCAATGGGAGACAGCTCAAGCTATAACCCTACGAAGTGGTAGGCAAGTGGAGGACCGGGTGCAAAACGCTGATATTCCATCCCAACCTACTGAGGTAAGTGAAGAGTCGGGAGAGGTAAGCAACCCCGACTCGATTTCTGAACCCGAACCTAGCATAAATGAAAAAGGAAAAATTTCTGACCCAGTGAGAGCCTACGTGCCTAAACTTCCTTATCCTCAAAGGGAGAAGAAAGATAAACTGGGGCAGAAATATTCCAAATTCCTGGAAATTTTTAAGAAGTTAGAATTTAATTTGCCATTGATTGAGGCTCTCCAAGAGATGCCTTCTTATGCTAAATTCTTTAAAGAACTTCTTGCAGGGAAACGAAAGCTAGGTGAGGACGAAGTGGTGGTTTTAACAGAGGAATGTTCGGCAATTATCACTAACAAACTTCCACCCAAGCTCAAAGACAAGGGCAGTTTTACTATCCCATGCCGGATAGGGAACTTGGAGATTACCAATGCCCTATGTGACTTGGGTGCAAGTATAAATCTGATGCCTCTGTCGTTTTTCAGGAGACTCGGACTGGGAGACCCAAAGCCAACCAATATGACCCTCCAATTGGTGGATAGATCTCTCACGAGACCAAAGGGGGTGGTCGAGGACGTGCTAGTAAAAGTGGATAAATTTATCTTCCCCGCGGACTTCGTGGTGATGGATATGGAGGAAGATAGCACGGTGCCCCTTTTGCTTGGAAGGCCATTTCTTGCAACCGGTAGGACTCTGATAGATGTCCAGGAAGGTAAGATTATTCTTAGGTTGCACAGCGAGGAGGTAAGTTTCAACGTCTATAACTCAATGAAATATCCATTAGATGTTGAAAGTTGTAATTTTGTAGACTCTTTTTGCCCTATTGATGCTTATGTGATAGAAAAGCGTTTCAGCCAAGGGGAGTTGGAGCTCTTGTATGACTTCCGATTGAAACTATTTCCGGGCAAACTGAGAAGTCGATGGACAGGGCTGTTTACCGTGCATAAGGTTTACCCTTCCAGGATAGTGGAAATTGAAACCCCGGAAGGAATTCAACAAGTAAACGGGCATCGATTGAAGCCCTACGTCAGCGGAGGAATGAAGGAGAAGAAGTAAGTCTTACTCCTTCGTGATGTGTAATGTGAAAACATGGACGTAGAAGTCGAGCTATTCCGACTATAAACATAGCGATGAGGTACGTGTGCCTCCCTTGTACATTAATTTTTGTGTTAATATGTTTTTTTTTTGTGTGTTTTTATGTGTAGGATTAGGTACTTAAGCAAGTTAATCGAAAATCGTGATCAAAATGTGAAAAAAAAGCAAAGGATGGCAGAATTCAAGATGGCACACCGTGTCACAAGCATCACGCGGTGCCAGGGTGAGATTGGCCTAGCATGTGGCGTGCCAGAGTGGCATGAAATCGTGCCAGGCTACTGTTCCGGAAGAAAGTTATACATAAGTAAACAGCACGCCGTGCCAATTACAGGGTCTTCAAGGTGGCACGATGTGCCAATACAGCACGCCCACGTGCCGTCGTGCTGTTTCTGAAGAGGGTTGTGCATAAGCAATCAGCAAGCCATGCCAATTACAGGTCTGCAGGGCGGCACAACGTGCCAATACGGCACGCCAACGTGCCGTTGCGCTGTTTCTAAAGTGAGTTATGGAAGAGAGAACAGCACGCCGCGTCAAAACTGCAGCACGCCGTGCCACATATTCAAATTTCAAGGCAGCACGTCGTGCCGAGCCAGCACGCCGGCGTGCCCTCATGCTATTTCCAGGTAAGTGTTTTTTGCCCTGCTCAGCACCGTGCTGATTGTTTGGCACGGCATGCCGAGCGTTTAAATTTTGAAATCCTAGGGGAATTCCGCCGCCTATATAAAGCCTATTCTCCTTCCCCCCTCTCATAACTGCCCATCACTCTTCTTCTTCTTCTTCCTCTTACTCAGTTTCTCTCACCTTCTCACTTTCTCTCTCTCTATTCACTTTCTCTCTCTAGAATCAACTCTCCTCTTCTCCCTCTCTACCCTTCTTCTTCCTTCCTTTCTTCCCTTCTCCCTATCCACTCTTACTCTCCCTTCCTTCTTCATCTTCTCCCTCTTACCTTCTCTTCCACTCTGATTTTGCCCTAGGGTTTTCTTTTGCTTCAATTTCCTTGAAACCAGGTATGAATTCATGCTTTGTTCTTCCTTTACTCTTTTTTGTTTGTTCTTTTTCTCATTTTGGTTTTGATTGATTAACTGTTTAATAGGATGATTATTTTGCATTATTTTTCTTTTTAGTGGTTTGTATTTTTGATAGTAGGTTTCCTTTGGCTTTGTGTTCTTTTGTTTTTGATTTTTGCTTTATTTTTATGGTTGAGCAATTGTAGGATGAAGAAGAAGACCGTCGCCGATCGGAGACACGGTTCGTCACGACGGCCCATAGAACCGTCACCGGAATCGGTGCCACGTGACGAATTACCTACTGAACAATTGATGGTCCCGTTGACGAGCCTCTCAAGGAAGTACAAATGCCCCTTTCCTTTACTTTCGGATGATGAAGGTAAAAAGTACAAAACCCTATTTCCTTTAGAGAGCACCCCCTTTCGCACTTTCGATTGGGAATTTCTATTTGTGCAAGATAGGTAGGAGGCAGTGAAAGCTAAATTGACTAGTCTAGGGTGGTACGAGTTTGTGAAATCTAATCCACCAGTCTTTAGGGAGTTGAACCTCGAATTCTACTCCACCTTGAGCTTTAAAACACACCCGGATACGGGCCTTAGGAGCATGACATTCCGCCTCTTTGGTACTGAACGGTCTTTGGATATTGAGGGCCTTAGGGCTTGCATAGGTATTGAGGGGAATGGGTATAAATGGCCCGAGAATATGGATGCCAAGAAATTTTGGCGCTTGATAGGGCAAGGGGTATACCAACCTCGGTTTGCCAAAACTTCCCAAATTCATGACCCTGTTTTGCAATTAATTCACAAGTTTGTGTGTTTTAATTTTTCGGGAAAAACTGAGAGCAACCGCGTTAATGCTTTTGAACTTTTAATCCTGTGGCATGTGCATAATGAGATTAAGGTGCATATGGGTTTCTTTGTCATGGAAGCCTTATACAACCACCACAACCGAGCTAAGTCCGAACTAGGGTTAGGACATATTGTAACTTGTATTGCATGCTTCTTTCATTGTAATACTTGTTATAGGAACCTCGATAGCATCCTTCCCAAGAAGCTTTCGAGGGGAATCTTGTCTTGCTCCCATGTTGTGACAGCTGCAGGTACTTCAAGTGCGGGAGGCTCGAGTAGGGGAAAGGCTCCTATGGACGTAGACGAGGAGGCCGAGAGTGGGGAAGCTGAGGATAGCGAGGGGGATGGGGAGAATGTTTCGGTGGGCGTAGATTTTATGGGGCGGATCAAAGGACGGTTGGATGGCATAATTAAGCAATTGGAAGGCTTAACCGTCCATTAGGTTCTGCTTGAGCAGCGGATGAACGCGCGCCTTGATAGGCAAGCAGCTCAGCTCGCCAACGTCGAGGCGTTCGCCTCTTGCTTCTGTGCAGCCCAAGGGTGGCCGTACCCGCCGCCACCACCACCAGCCCCCGATATGTGAGGTAACCCTTTTCCTTTCCCATTTAGTTTGCTCCTTCTTCCATTGCACTTTTGGAAGTAAGTGCAATCTAGGTGTGGGGTGGGTAAAGGGATTTCTCCCTTTCTTTTGCTTCTTCTTATATTGCACTTTTTGATTGTTTGTTTCGTATGTTTGTTGGTGTTTTTGCATGATTGGATGTTTTACGTTGGTTTTTGGTTAGATTTAGGCTTTAGTTTTCAATGCATGTGAAGTTGGTTTTGGTTGTTTTTGGTTTGATAGTGTTTTTAGGTTGTTTATGTGTCAATTGCCGTTTGAATAACATTGCTTAATCCACCCTCAAACCTAAGTCTCTGTGCTTGGATTGGTAGCAATTGGCTAGGGATACTAGGAGTTGTTTGCGAGTCATTAGCTTGTTTGTGTGTGATTTGTGATTCTTGATGGTAACCATTGGTTAGATTTGTCATTTAGGTTGCATTAGGGAATTAACCCTCTACCTCTACTTGCATGATTAAGCTAGGATTACGCCTTGGAACATTGGTTGAGTCACATGACCTAGCATACAACCCTTAGTACACTTGTGAGAATTTGAGCCTTTAGAACCATTTCACATCGGTTCTATTTCTTTGTGAGGGTAAAAACAATCGTGGCACACTAGATCGTAGAACCCGATGTCGTTTTGCACTTGGCATCGAGAGCTTAATATGTGGAGACCCTTAGGATTAACCCCTTGACTTAAATGAGCCTAACCCTAACTACTAATTCATCCCTTAGATCACCCAAAGCCACTAAATTAACCTTTTTGACTTAAAAAAACCTTCACCAAGCCAACTCTATCATCCTAACTTTTTACCATTCACTTTGATTTTCCTTCTCACCCTCCTCTCCTAAATCAAGTAATTGGCTAAGTTGTTCATTCAATTTGGGTTCAATCACTGTTTGCATTTCAACTCTTTCACATCTAGTCCTATGGAAAAATTGTGTTAAAAAAATTTAAAAAAAAAAACAAAAAAAAAAAAGAAAAAAAAAAACAAAAACAAAAATCCAAATAGAGTCAATGTGTTTGTTCGGTTTCTTTTCGTAAAATTCGGAGTTTGTGAACACCTATCTTGTTTGTCCGGTTTGCGTCTTTAAACCGGTATTTGTGTTCCATGTTTCAGTTCATTTGTTGAATAAAGGATTAGGGCGATCATCTAATTGCCTTGACCCATGTCTTGTAATTTTTTTTCTCTTTTTCCCATTGGGTGTGGATAAGGCCTTCTTTTTGTCAAATTAATTTCAAAAAAAAAAAAAAAAAAAAATTTAGCAAAGCAAACACTCTTAGGACTAGTTTTGAGTTGAATGTTGCATGACCCATCTTTAAGTTCTTAGTCAATTTGTATATTTTACTTGATCCATAGGAGTTGTATACCTAAAATTTCCCCTTTATCAAACCTACCCTAAGCCGTAACATTACAAACCCCAGGTTCTCTGATTTTGCTCCTTGACCAATGACTTCACCGGGATTGCCATTAGTTCGCTATGTGATGTGTGCCATTGTTTGTTTTTGTGTGGTCATCCGCCTTACCTTGAACTTGAGCATTAGAGTGACATCTTGTGAGGTGCTTTGTGGTCGTATAAACTCTGTTTGTTCCTCACCCTTTGACTAGCTAAATTGTGTTGGGTTCAGGTATTGAGTGGTTTTGAACCTGGTGCACCTAGTGTCATTTTGAAGGTGATGCTTTACTTTCTTAAGTTCATGAATTTCGTACGGTTAAACCCTTAGTTGGATTTGCAAGTAAAAGCGAGCAAGTTTACTCCTTTGTCTTTAGTTGATTTGCTCGAGGACAAGCAAGACTTTAAGTGTGGGGTGGTTGATAAGGTCGGTTTTTGACCTTATCTTTTAGGCAATTTCGTGGTTTGAGCGGCAATTTTTAGAGTCTTTTGTGTGAATGTTTGTGTGGCTTTTGAGTATTTTGTGATTTTTATGTTTTGGATAGATTTTTATAACTTTTAGTATTTTTTGTGTTTTCTAGGGTTGTTTTTGTAATTTTGCACAATATGTCGTTTTTATGGTCCGTGGCGTTGGTGCGGTTATGTTTCTTTGTGCTTGTTTTGGACAGGTATTATGACCCGGACCGGAAGTTGGTGCATCGGCGGCGAGGAAGAGTTCGAAGTGCTGAAAATCAAGGTGGCACGGCGTGCCACAATTAGGGCACGGCGTGCCAACTCGGCGGGCCAGGTGATGCAATCCAGTGGAGTGGCACGAAAACGTGCCACTCAGATCAGCATGGCGTGCCAATCCCAAAACCACACGGCACGGCGTGCCACCTCCGGCAGCACGGCGTGCCGCCTTCAATTCTGCACAGCACGGCGTGCCACTTCCACCAGCACGGCGTGCCGAGTGTCACGGGGTCACTCCTCGGACACCGTGGGCGCTTACGTCTACTTCTAGAAGTAAGCCAGCCAACACACTTTATATGCTAGTTCTGCATTAGGAACGAGCATGAGGTTAGATCAAGTTATAACATTTGTTTATAATAGGCGCAAAGGCCAATCCGCATTCAATACGAGAAATATCGGCACATTAGAAGGGCATAATCAATGTTAGGCATCCATTCACACATATATAAGCATACACGATACACATATGAAAAGTGATGCGCAAGGCTTTCATTCATATATGAATAATAAGTACATCAAACAAGTACACACCCGTAGTAGTAGGGGGTCCTACTACGGATGGGGCATTCACAAGCATCCACGTGCGGCTGACACTAGTCTCACAAGCAACACCGTGCAACTGACACTCGTAGAGACCTGCCACACCCCCCTATAGTAGTCCTTATACCGCTTTCAGGGTTGGGAGGAACAACCATCAAGATGTCTCACCTACCACACTTTCACTATTCATGCTACTATTACAATGCTACTATTACAAAGTATTCCCCCCCTTTACACTCTCCCCCACTCAGAGGGTTGACGTCCTTGTTGACCTTGTCTTCTGGAATTCTTCAATCTTCTGCTTGTAGGCTTGTAGATCGTCTTCTTTCTCCCAGCTGGTTTCTTCTTCTCCTTCGGCTCTCCATCGAACGAGGTACTCCTTGTAGGTTCTCCTGGATGTTGACGCCGTACGATCTGCTAGAATCTCATCTACTTCTCTGCTGGCTGGTGCTTTCTTCGTGATTGCAGGTCTTGTACTCCTGTTCCGCTTGTCGTTGGTGGGATCTGGATGATACTGCTTCAAGTTGCTGACGTGGAAGACAGGATGGACCGACATCCATTCGGGCAAGTCCAGTTTATATGATACTGGACCTACCTTCTTGACGACTGGAATCGATCCTTCATATTTCCTCACCAGCCTATTGTCTCTGTTACGGAAGAATCGTAGTTGCTCCGGCAGAAGCTTCACCAACACCAGGTCACCAGCTTTGAACTCCATTGGTCGACGATCTGTATCAGCCCATTTCTTCATCCGCCTGGATGCCTTCTCCAAATGTTCCCTCGCAATCTCCTCGTTCTGCTTCCATTCCTTTGTGAAAAGATATGCTTTGGGATTCTTGCCTTTGTAAGGCATCTCGATGGAATGGGGCACCAAGGGCTGTTGACCTGTCACAATTTCAAAAGGGGTTTTGTTAGTAGCAGAGGACTTTTGGCTGTTAAAGCAAAATTGGGCCACATCTAGGAGGGATGCCCAGTTCCGTTGACTGGCACAGACAAAGTGTCGCAAATACTCCTCAAGCATGCTATTGAATCTCTCTGTCTGACCATCAGTCTGTGGGTGATAACTGGTGGACATGTTCAAGTTACTCCCCAACAGACGAAAAAGCTCCGTCCAAAAACTCCCCAAAAATCGCCCATCCCGATCACTGACAATATTCTTTGGGAGACCCCAATATTTGACCACATGTTTGAAGAAGGCCCTGGCCGTTGTTTCTACTGAACTGTATTTGGGCATTGGAATAAAGGTTCCATATTTGGAGAACCTATCAACAACCACCAGAATGGAATCAAAATCTTCAACCCTGGGCAAACCCGTGATAAAATCCATTGACACACTCTCCCAAGGGCGTTGAGGTACTAGAAGTGGTTGAAGTAGCCCAGCAGATTTTCACCTCTCGACTTTGTCCTGCTGACACACCAAGCATGTCTTAGTGTACTCTCTTACCTCTTCCTCCATCTTGGGCCAATAGTAGTGCTGTTGAAGCAAAGCCAACATCTGATGCCACCCCGGATGTCCCGCCCAGAGGGTATCATGACATTCCCGCATCAACATCTTCCGCAAATTGGCAACCTTCGGCACGTACACTCTTTGCTTGGTAGTCATTAATAGCTCATCACTGATCCAGAATTGCCGAGTCTTTCCCTGCCTCACCAGGTCCATTATGGCCACCGCCTGGGGGTCCTTTGAGAGTTTCTCTTGAATTAACCGTCGCACAGAGGTAGATAGCTGCTGCTAGACAAGTGGGCTATCTGTTTTAAGACTGCCAGATCTGCCTTACGACTTAGCGCATCTGCCACCTGATTTGACTTTCCTGTGTGGTGCTCCAGTACAAAATCGAATTCGGCCAAGAATTCCTGCCAGCGAGCTTGCTTTCGTGACAAAGTCTGTTGGGTAAGGAAGTGGCTCACTGCTGCATTGTCTGTCTTCACCACAAACCTAGATCCCAGCAAATAATGCCTCCAAACTCGTAAGCAATGAACGACGGCCAGTAACTCTTTTTCATGCGTGGAATACCGCCGTTCGGCATCATTCAACTTCCGGCTCTCAAAGGCAATAGGATGTCCCTCCTGTATGATGAGTCCCCCCAAAGCAAAATCTGATGCATCCGTCTGAACTTCGAACGGTTTGGCCATGTCAGGCAGGGCTAGAATTGGTTCTTCTAGGATTGCTTTCTTCAACTTCTCGAAAGCTTCTTGGCATTCTTCTGTCCAGACCCATTTCTTCTCCTTCTTCAACAAGTCGGTGAGGAGGACCACCTTCCGCGAGTATCCTTCAACAAATCTCCGGTAGTAATTGGCCAGTCCCAAAAAGGATCTCAATTCTGGAACATTCCCAGGTGTCCGCCATTCTGAAATAGCTTTCACCTTAGTTTGATCCATGCGAATCCTGCCTTGTTCAATCACGTGGCCAAGAAACTTGATGCTTGTCTGCCCAAAAGCACACTTTTCTCTCTTCAGAAAAAGCTGGTTCTCCCTCAGCTTCATGAACACTAGCTTCAAGTGTTCTCGGTGCTGCTCCAGGGTGGTACTGTATACCACGATGTCATCCAGATACACCACCATGAACTGATCTAGATATTCCCTGAATACCTGGTTCATGAGAGTACAAAAGGTGGCTAGAGCATTTGTTAGTCCAAAGGGCATAACCAAAAATTCGAATGAGCCATACCGGGTTACACAGGTGGTTTTGAATACGTCTTCCTCTTTCACGCGCACCTGGTAATATCCTGAACGCAGATCAAGCTTGGTGAAGTTCTTTGCCCCACTAAGTTGATCGAATAAATCAGCTACCAGGGGAATAGGATACTTGTTGCGCACTGTGATCTTGTTGAGGGCTCGATAATCCACACACAGTCTTAAACTCCCATCCGCCTTCTTCTGAAATAACACAGGGGCGCCAAAGGGAGAGTTTGAAGGTCGAATAAACCCTGCCTCCAAGAGTTCACCCAATTGCTTCCGTAGTTCTGCCAACTCGGGAGGGGCCATTCTGTAGGGAGCCCTTGCCGACGGCTTCATTCCTGGAAGCAAGTCTATTTCATGATCTACTCCCCTCTTTGGTGGCAAAGTCTTTGGCAAATTCTCTGGCATGATGTCTTGGAATTCCCTCATCACATCTTTAAGCACTGTGGGAACCCTGGAGTCTTCATCAGGATGACAGCCTAGAGGGACTACCACATAAGAGCTTTCCCCTTTTTTCACTCCCTTCTTGAACTGGAGTGCCGAAATACACTTCTTCTCTGAAATGGGACTCATGATCACCGGCACGACATAAGGATTCTGGTTCATGAAGAGGAGGCAACTGGCGGAGGCCATAGGAACCGCAAAACTCTCCTTCAAGAAGTCCATTCCTAGGACCACATCAAAATCATCCATTGGTACCACTGTGAAGTCCATCGTGCCGGACCAGGGTCCCAACTTGCAAGATATGTTCTGCGCTACCCCCAGTATCTCTCAGGCTGGAGAGTTGACAACTTTGATCCTCCCTACTTCCTTTCTGATGGGTAGACCCAACCAAGCGGACTCAGCTCCTGACACAAAGTTATCTATGGCTCCTGTGTCAATCATGGCCCGGGTGGCCTTCCCATTGATGGTCAACTCCACATACATCAGCCCCTTTTCTCTCCTCTGACTTGTAGCCTTCACCTGCTTCTCCAGGGCAGAGAGGAATCGCAAAGACCCCATGGCCGAAGGTTCTGATCCTTCAGGCCCAGCATCGGCCTTGTTCTCCTCTTCTGTCCGCTCCGAAACTAAAGCACTGACAGCACTCCGATGCGGGCACTCTGCCATCCTATGAGGCCCCTTGCATAGAAAACAAGAAATGTTTCGACCACCGAAAGCAGGTTGTTTAGACATAAAGTTCTTCGAAGGGCCAGCTGACTCATTATTGAACGGGGTATTTCACCTTTCACCCTAGCTCCGACGATTACTCCCCTCCGACACTGGAGTCGAACGGCCTCCTGACAAAGAACTACTACGTTCACCTCCTGCCCCTATTGGTTTTGTCCACTTGCTTGGTCTCGTCTCCGGCCCTGAGGTGGGAGGTTGCTTCCTCTTCCCAAGATTATCCGAGAAGTCATCTAAACTTTCTGCCACCATAATAGCAGTAGCATGGTCTCGGACGTTCCTTCTGTTCACCTCATTCTTGGCCCAAGGTCTCAACCCCTTGATGAAATGATACAACTTGTCATACTCATGCATCTCCGGGCATTCTAAGATAAGCTTCTGATAGGCTCTAACATAGTCTCGGATGGAACTCGTTTGCTGGAGTTCTGCAAGTTGACGCCGGGCCACATGGTGAACATTTTCAGGGTAGAAATGGGCTTTGAACTCCTTCTTGAACTCATCCCAGGTGGAGATTGTGGCCAAAGAAGCTTTGTGTCACCACCACAACTTGGCGTCGCCCTCCAAATACATCGGGATCAACTCCAAGCGGTGGGCATTTGTTCGGCCCTAGTTGCATTGAAGAAGGCCTCTACATCAAAGAGGAAGTTCTCCACTTCACTAGTATCTCTGGCTCCATCGTATGACTTTGGATCTTTGATTTTGTATTTGGAGGAATCTGGGGCCCTCGACTCACCCCGCTCGTAAAGGTCGGTTAGCATTTTGACCTTGAGCTTCACTTCGTCTAGTTCCCCCTTCAGGTGGCCATATTCTTCCATTGCCTCGCCCTGGAATTGTTCTACTACCTCGCATAACTCTTTATGCTCGGTTTGAAGTCTCTCCACAGCCTCTGCGATGTGTAGATTACTCAACTTCTCATTTAAATCTACCATCTCATCAACATTGGAAGTACCACCTCCTCGGGATGTCCCAGTCTCAAGGGCCCTCTCCCTTCGGTCGGACTTCTTAGCCATCATCTCTCTGATGGTAGTGGAATTTGTCACCACAAATTCAAAGATATCAAGATTAGCCATCACGGCCTGAAAGATCTCCGCCTTCTCGTTCAAGGCCTTCATCAACTCACTTTGTCCATTCGTGGCTTCTTCCACTTCGCTACGGACAAAGGTCCCAACATTTTCTCGAAGGTCTCGGACATCACGGCGGAGCGTTTTGACTACCCCTAGTGATTCCTTAACCCTTTTGCCACATTCAAATACTGTAGCCGAAAGGTGTTCTGGAGCTATTTCGGCCAATTGTCTCTCCAGGGCCTCAATGTGCTTCAACGCCTCAGAGTTTGACATCTTGTCTCTCGCCAAATAGAACCGTGCTCTGATACCAAATGTCACGGGGTCACTCCTCGGACACCGTGGGCGCTTATGTCTACTTCTAGAAGTAAGCCAGCCAACACACTTTATATGCTAGTTCTGCATTAGGAACGAGCATAAGGTTAGATCAAGTTATAACATTTGTTTATAATAAGCGCAAAGGCCAATCCGCGTTCAATACGAGAAATATCGGCACATTAGAAGGGCATAATCAATGTTAGGCATCCATTCACACATATATAAGCATACACGATACACATATGAAAAGTGATGTGCAAGGCTTTCATTCATATATGAATAACAAGTACATCAAACAAGTCCACACCCGTAGTAGTAGGGGGTCCTACTACGGATGGGGCATTCACAAGCACCCACGTGCGGCTGACACTAGTCTCACAAGCAACACCGTGCAACTGACACTCGTTGAGACCTGCCACACCCCCCTATAGTAGTCCTTATACTGCTTTCAGGGTTGGGAGGAACAACCATCAAGATGTCTCACCTACCACACTTTCACTGTTCATGCTACTATTACAATGCTACTATTACAAAGTATTCCCCCCCTTTACACCGAGCCCCGAAATCCTGCTGTTGCCCTACTTTCATCTTTTCTTTTTCCTGGTTTTAACCTAGCTGTATAAATAGGTTATTTTCTATGTTTGAAGGATCTTTTTCCAGACTTTTAGAATGAGAGCAGAAACTTGTAGTGAGGTTTTGAGCTTGAACTATTTGATTTCTTTGAGTTTTGAACCATCGATTGGTTGTAGCTTTACATAGAATCTTCCTTTTTTGCAACGTTCTTAGTTCCGGCTTGAGTTCGTCTATAGAGGTACACCCCAAGCATCTTCACACCGTCGGAATCCGGTTAATCGGACCAAAAGGGCATAAGTTTTTCTTCTTCTCTTTTGTAATTTGATTAAGTTAGTTTTGATTCCGCAAATCGATTGTGTTTGGTTGTAAACACTGAATTCGTTTCATCTTTCTTAATTAATACAATTGATTGCAAGTTAATTTCAATTTTTATTCCTTTTCTTTATGCAATTCCTTTAATGATAATCTAGTCTCATAAGATCTTAATTTATTAAGTTCATATTTGTGGCATTACCTAGATTGACACCTAGGAAACCATTAGTATTGATGACACTGTGGAACTTACGTGCCCTTATTTTCTGAGCTTTAGAATTAGACCGCCTCTAAACAAGGGAAACCGGCTAAGGACCTAAAAGATCTAGATACGCTAGGTTGTATTATCGAAAGAACATAATTAAGGGTTAATTGTTGAGTTAAATTCATCTTTTGTAGTTAATTGATAAAGCCATCGCCATTAGCATTCATAGGTCGGTAAACCGCCAATTGAGAACACAAAATTCAAGTGCAAAGTAAGCTGGAATAGATCAACTAGGAGTAGGATAATATAGTTGTTAATATAATCAACCCAAAACTACGTTCCGCCTAGGACACGCAAGGAACCCGAGTAGTTTAGTGTTTGCAGAATATTTTTCTCTGTGGGATCGATACCTGGACCAACCAGAATTATTACTTGTCAACGATAGGTACACTGCCTTAGTTGTCCGTTTCTAGGTTTAGTTTTACTACTTCGCCTAGGACCCATCAAGTCCTCGCCTCTCTGTCCTAATTTTCGCATGGATCACCTTTTCAGTTTTTCGACCCATCGAACTGTCCTGACTTTTGCATTGATAGCCTTTTCGGTTTTCAACCCATTGGACTCTTTTTTTTTGACATAGTATCGCTTGAGTTTGTCTTGGCTGATGGGGTTGATGACTTGGCCTCTGTCTCCACTGGTAGAACTGCATCCATCCTGTAGGCTAACGAGTATAGCATTCCTCCAGTACATGCTCTGACATTAGTTCTGTGTCCTTGCAAGGCAGATGGTAATTTGTCAACCCAAACTCTCTAGGTAACTATCACTTTTGATGGAATCCCTTTGATGGATTTATTGGATGCTTCTATTACCACGTTGGCTTGTGGGAGATGTGGAGATGATCTATGATGCTCAACCCTTTATTCTGGAACACTGTGTTATTGCCCCTTGGAATTGTACTCCGTCATCGATCATAACATGGTGACTCTTTTTCTTTTCTTTTCTTTTCTTTTTTGTTTAGGCCGTGACATTCATATGTGACTCCGCTTTTACCCACTTCGAGTAGTTGATGGTTGTGACCATGGGGCGGTGTCTATTTGTCGCCAGTGGCCTTACTTCGCTGACACTCTCAATTCCCTATGTTGTGACAACCCTCCTTTTTCTGGCTTGAGTCTATGGAGCTCCTGTTTGGATGGTTTCGTCTTTAAATTGTTTGGAACTGGGTGTTCGGTAATTCCTCCGTCAACCCCCGCATGACATCATACAGTCAGGCAATGATTTCTTTGCGCTTTTGTGGTATCCTGCAATTTCTTTTCTCTCATCAAGTGTGAGGTCTTTCCAAACGGTTACCATTTTTAGGTCATCATCTGTCCCTAGATTCATTTCATACATTGATGCATCATGTGTGTTAAAGGCATTAAATGAATGTGTGTATGCATGCAAAGTTCCATCCGAAAAAAATATCATATAAGTAATTGAAATTAAATTGCATTAAATTCCCTATGGTTGAACTGTTCACATAATGAAATAGAAGAAACATATACATCAAAATATTTGTCGTCCTCCACATGTGGAGGGTCTTCTGTAACTGCCACATCACCCACTACAACAGCAGATTTGGACCCCCAAAGTTGGTCAAGGGGTTATTTTGAATACTTGCCTTCTGTGAGCGGATGACCTTTTTACGAGAACGGGATGCTATGAAGCCGGCTAGGAAAAACATTTTTGTTTCATTTTTTATTTTGGTGGAAAACGGGATAGGTTTATCTTGAGTTAGGAAAAACCATTGATTTGATTTGAAAATTCCTTTGTAGAAGACATTTTCCCGTTTTAACTTAAAGCCCTCAAAACTTAAATCCCCAGATCAATGACAGAGTCGCCACCCGGATCAGTTCATCCGGGAATTCCGGTACAGCTCCCTACCAAGGGTAGACTACCGTACCTAATCCAGAGACTTAGGGTTCGGGCAAGTGACTTACTTTAACCTCTAGCTTGCTTTCACTTTACAATTTATATTACCACATTTAATTTGCTTTATTATCTTTCTCTAACACCAATTTGTTTATTTTAATTCAGCCGATGCTAAAGCAAGATGCAGAAAATAAATTGCAGAAAAATAAAGCATACATCCAAAAACATACAAGAAAAGAATAGAGACCGATTATACAACCGAATCGAATAAAAGATAAAAACCCTCATCCTCAGATTACAATCGCCTAAGTATACGAGGATCTAAAAAATACAACAGCCTAATTTACACGATAATAATCTATTAATTACAATAAAAATGATAAAAATAAAAATAAATGCTGCAAGACAAATTGGTTAGCACAGTTTATATTGCACACATAGATAAGACTCAAATAGGACAGAATTGGGAATTTAGGAAACGAGGGCATGCATTTAGGGGGTAACTGGGTCGACTCGACCGGTCGGACTGGTTAGACCTGGAAAACTGTTTTGAAACGCCCTGTAATTTTTGTGCTGGAAAATAAATTTTTGGAAAACATTTGGCTCGGTTACATGCAAATTTCCATTTTTGTGGGTTTGTTATCCCGGAATCTAGGATTCTGTTCGTGCGGTTTCCTAATTCCAAAATCCATCTAGGGTCCAAAAAGTAATAAACACAGAAAAAATATTTGTGAAAATGTCGTTTTGTTCATTTTTAATATTTTCCGGGGATTTTATAGGATTCGGGGGTCTGTTAATGCTAGACTATAGATCCAGTTCGGATAAAATAACCCCGAAACTCAGAAAATAAAACCCCGAGAAAACCGAAAACCCTAATATCCATACGTATAGAAATCCGAAAACCAAATTTTATAACATGCAGATGGATTTGGGCTGAAGTTGATCATAACAGAATGCACAAAATGGAAAACGGACTGTTTTCGGCCAATCGGGACGATTCGAAAATCTGTCTCTACAGAACAGAGCCAGGCGGCGAACACAGCCGCCCGGGTCTATTCGGGCAATTTGATTTTTGAAAGTTGCAAAAACAAAGAAAACGCACAGAAAAAACAATGCAAACAGGTTTTAGGCCTCTCAGAGTTTACCTTGATGTTGTTTTGATGCTTTGAACGTCAAGAAACGGATTGAAAGCTTGGAATTTGTCCTGGAAGCTCAACCGACTGAAAACCAAAATTCAATCCAAAACAACCCGAAAAGAATTCGAAGTGATCCCAAACAAATATGCAAAGGTCGTAGAAATTGTTCTTAGTGCCTTAAGATTGACTTTAGGTCTTAGCTTGGATGTTTCTGGGTTCTCCTTTGGTTACTTTGTCTCAGCTCTTTCTTTCTTTTTTTTCTGCTTTCCTTTTCTCTATTTTTATTTTTCCAAGTTTTTTTCTCTTCCTAAGACTTCCCATCTCTCTTGATTTGATTTTTTTTTTCCTTTTTATACTTTCCTCTCACATATCATTTCGAACATTAAATAGCTGTTTGACTTTCTGATTTTGCCCAAAATCCCTTCTGCTGAGCCAATGGTTCGACCACTAGAGCCGCCCGGCTCTATTCTAGAGCCGTCTGGCTCTAGCAAGAACCAGGGCAAAATCTCGAAAATCTAACGCACGCCCTAAACCATAGAAATCATTCAGGAGACCTTTTCGGGGGGTTCGGATCGTGGATAGCTTGGTTTTCAGGATGTTTGAGGAACTCCAGGCAACATTCCGTCATTTTCAAGTCCGATTCGGGTCCATCCGCTCAATAGGTAATACAGGAATTCTTATCATAGAGGTCGGGAAAACCCGACGCTTACACCTTCAAGGGTGGCTCAACGATCTTCTTCTCAGTAATCATCCGTCAAATGGCTTTTATCAGACTGGTGCATTCGCCTATGCAATGACCTACTGTCACATGGTAGGTATAGAAGTTGTCCTTTTCTGACTCGGATAGAGGTACGTATGGCTTCAAGCTTCAAGCTCTGAAGTAAACCGGCTTTCCTATACTTAGCAAAGGTGCGAGGCAAAGGCTCTGCCCATGGGTTGACGAGTCTTCGAGGGGTTACTAATTGTCTGCCTTGAGCTATAGCAGCCACACCTGGTTTCGTCACCCAATCTGAAACTACCTTCTAAGCTGGTTTTAAACTAGACCCAGATGATGTGTTTCTGGAGTTACCAACATTATAACCTTGCGTGTACCCTCGACCGTCTCGATGAGCGCCCGAGTTCTGTTTGTTCATCTGGTCTTCTTCTTCATGGCTTTCGATACGCTTGGCAAACTCAATGACATCATTGAAAGAGTGGAATGTTTTCAGCTTTAGCCTCTCCGTATAAAGAGGTAAGTTGCTATCAACCAGTTTCACAATGAGGGATTCTGACTTTGGAGCCCCACCTATAACGTCCATCCACCTCTTATAGTAAGATGAGAAGGATTCATTTGGCTTCTGGCACATCCTTTCCGAATCCTCCAGAGTAGCTTCCACTTGAGCATTATAAGCATACTGCTTGACAAATGCCTCAAATAAATCTTCCCATGTAGAGCGGGTATGAATCGGCATTTTCGAATACCAGTTGGCAGCATCATCTCTAAAGGTAGTCAGGAATATATTCAGCAAGTGATTCTTTCCAATTCCCAGACTGGACATAATCCTCACATAACTGTCTAAGTGAGCCTCCGGTTGACCTTCCCCAGTGTACAGGGGTAAATGTGGTATCTGAAAACCTACTGGTAATGGTTCTCCCCCTTCTACCATCAGAGAAGCCGAGTCAGCACACTTGATGGGATTGTAATGTACTGCCTCTTTTAGTTTTGGTAGTAAAGCCCTTAAGTTAGGAAATTTCCCCTTGAGACTCTTTTCTGCATCCATCTAGATCAAAGCTTCCCCAGCTCTCTCACAAGATTCATCCTGCTTAGAGTGACAATCAATTTTTCTATGAGGAACTCCTCTACCACTTCCTGGGACACTTCTTCCCGAGCTAGGGATCACCTGAACAATATTTCCCTCATTCCCGGCCAGGGCCTGGGTCAGTTAAATGGTTTGACCCTCATTGGTGGTCATTATAGCTTGTATTTGTTCCTTCAGGGTAGCCTTAAACTCATCAAACTTAAAAAAAACTCCTCATGAAAGCCGCCATGTCAAAAGGTGCAATCCCACTGTTTCCGTCAGCTATTTCTGTTCTGTCTGCTTCTTCCAACAGAATCTGACTATCAACCGGTAAAGAGGGTCATTGAATCTTAACCACTCGATCTGAATCTGATCCTGAACTGATCCCCTCCATGGTGACTAGCTCTGATTCAACTGACTGGATTAATTGGTACAGCTCTAACTCGACACGACCTAACCGCTTTGAGGTTTGACTCCAAACTGCACATTCAACATAAGGTTAGAATTTCAGATGGATGTCATGGGCCTAGACTCGACGCACTAAGTGGCGTGTATGGTCTGTTCATGTTCATGATTGAATGGTGTTTCATGGATGGGGATGGTGATGAAAGTGACCTTTATATTTTCCTTCTTTCTATTTTGGACGTTCCAAGCATACCCCATGCCATACGAAAGACAATGCAAAAATGTCGTGTGTGAGCCATCACACGGATAGGGGTTCAGCGCCTTCGAGGCACCTAAAAGATGTCATGAAATGGTCATATGTGTACCGACGCACAGACAAAGATTTGATGCTTAAGTGGTCATATGGGAGCCGTTCCATAGACAGAGCTTTGATGCTTTTATGGCATCTTGGATGAAATGATGATACTAACAAGTCGTGTGTAAATCGAGACACGGACAGAATTTCGACGTTCGTGGAACACCTTGTATGATTTAGGAATGTTATAAAATGTCCTAATATAAGTTCTAGTTCATCACTCATGGAGTACCTCAAATGAATCATCAATGTTATGAAACAATTTGATGTGGATCTTGACACACAAGTAAGACTTTGGCATCGCCATGACACCAATGATGAATGGACATGATGCCATGAAATGATATCGTGTGACCCGCCATACGAGTATAAACCTAAGACTGTCGTGGTTCTCTAATGAGTGAAATGATGTAATGAAATGGCCAAGTGCAATTTCTTGCATGGGCGGAATCTGGGTAATTTTTGGGGACACACGATATGTCATGAAATGAGATGATCATGAAGGGCATACTTACAACATCCTTTCATTTTAGATAGGATGAGATGAGATGAAAGCCCATGTCAAACAGAATGCAAGTGGCTGCACAAAGACGTGGTTAGGATGCATAACACACAAGATGATGTCGTGTATGCTTTATGACATGTGAACACACAAAATTTATATGGCACACGAATAAGATGTTATGGCTGCATGAAAATATGGTTAGCATAATACCACACATATGATGATGCTTCAAAATGGCTACATAAGAACGTGGTTAGAGTGGCACATGGATAATGTATGTTTGATGTTGCATGTGATGGTCAGAAGTAAAACAACCACTGAACAAATGTTAGCACATGCCACAACATGCTCACCCTTCCGACCTTATTCCTCTATTCAATTGGTCTCGCATTCTTCCTATGTATTGGGTCTCTTTGGCATCAACCGGGGATACCAAAGGCATACTCTCAATGTCCAATTTACAAATTTATGTTTTGGTAGCCCTAAGAGGAAGTTACTAGGCCATTACATGAAGGTATGAGTCAAACCACGAGTCGAATAGGTTCCCATAGCAAAAATACACTCCTCATCGTAGAACATGATGTAAAGTTCATGCAGTGCTATGAGTGGTTCACCCCCTTGGGTGCCTCCAATCCTAGCAGAAGAGGTAGGTCACCTTTGGAAATAAACAGGGCCAATCATGTGTTGGAGGGATTGAGAAGAGAAAATGTCATGATATGCAAGTGTGAGTAAAATAAGGTATTATGAACTAGTAAATGACAACAAGCGAGGTTATATTTAGGTAGTTGCCTAAGTTCCTTAAATTTTTATAAAAAGACTTTTTAAGAACTTTTCTCCCCAGTAGGGTCGCCATTATAAGTGGCCGACCTTTTAGGCGGAACACGGCAAAGCGAACCGGGGAAAAAGAGAAGTAGAAATGTTTGGATTTTGAAAACGGGGTTTGATAATCTTATTTAGGAAAGCCATTGATTCTTTTTGGAAATCCTTTTGTAGAAAACCTTTTCCCATTTTATTACTTAAAAACTCGAAACTTAAATTTCAAGATCAGTGACAGAGTCGCCACCCAGATCAGCTCATCCGGGAAATTCTGGTATAGCTCCCTACCGAGCGTAGACTACCATACCTAATCCAGAGATTTAGGGTTCGGGCAACTTACTTATTCAACCTCAAGCTTGTATTCATTTATAAGTGCATATGACAATAATTTACTCACTTATTATCTTTCTCTACCTAGTTTAATTCTTTACTACTAGCCCATACCCATTCAGATGACAGGAATAAAGTATATAAAATTAAAGGGTGGAAATATAAACCATACGTCCAAAAATAAACCCAAAAGAAATAAAGGCCTTATTAGAACCCAAAAAAAGGAAAAAAGACTCTCATCCTCACAATTACAATAGCCTAGGTACACGAGGATCTAAAAAGTACAATCGCCTAGAATACATGATTAATCTATGAAATACATCCAAAATAAAAATAAAGAAAAATAAAATCTGCAAAACAAATGGTTAGCACATATATATCCCAAACACATATAGGACTCATATAAGATAGAATGGGGATTTTAGGAAGTGGGAAAATGCAATTAGGGGATAACCGAGAAGTCCAGGTGACTTACTCGGTTAGACCTGGAAAACGGTTTTAGAAATGCCCTGTAGGTTTTTTGGTGCTTGAAAATGGTTTTGGAAAATGGTTTGGCTCAATTACATACAAATTTCTTTGGTTTAGTGGGTCGGTTATCCCAGAACTCAGGGTTCCGTTCGTGGGGGTTCCTAATTCCAAACATCCATCTAGGGTCTGAAAGCAGTAAATATGCCAAAAATAGGTTTGATTCTGAAGACAGCATCACGCGACGACTTCCGTGCGGGTCGTCCCATGATTCTACCTTCTGCCCGTCACTATAGCCATGCCGTTGTATTATAGTCGTACAACTTTAATTTGCAGTCGTGCGACTGTAATGATTATGGTCGTACAACTCTAGTTAAAGTCGCACGGCTGTGGAGTTATGGTCGCACGGCTATAATGAATAGTGCCTGACAGTGGTTTTCTTGTTTTTTAAAATCATTGTTGTAATCAATTTTGATGATTTATAGGGATTTTGGAAATCTGAGGATCCGTTATCATTGGACTGATGATCCGGTTAGGGATCTAACAACCACGAATTCCTAGAATTGAAACCAACAAAATCCTAAATCTCACATCCGTATCATTGGAAATCCGAAAACCATAATTTTATATATATAGATGTGATTTGACCGAATTAAATCATGAAAAATCATTTAAAATGGAAAACCGGCTGTATTCGCTCATCTTTGGGCTTTTCGTGCTTTTGCCCATAAGAATACAGTTGTGCGACTGTATTCTAAAGTCACACGGCAGTGTTCCAGGCAACTACGGTTGTGTGACTTTAACTATAGTCGTGCGACTGTAGTTGCGCAAACAGTTTTCTGGATAAATATTTTTAAACATAGAATCAATCACAAATCAACATGAAACGAGTTTTAAGACTTCTCAGAGTTTACCTCTTTTGCATTCCAGTATGCTTGATGACCGGAGTCAGACATGGATGTCGGAATCTGCCTAAAATCTCCAAACGACCCGAAATGCTTGAACGTGTGTCCTAGATTGATCCGAGAATAGTTTTGATTGAATGATGTCAGATTGGGAATCCTCACGCTATATGTTTCTCATGTATTCTCTCTGTGTTTTTGGTTTTTTCTTAGTTTTTTCTTAATTTTCTCTCACTTTCCCTCTCTAAAACTCTCTTTCTCTCATTAGAATGCTCTTTTTTTCTTCCAGAATTGATTTTTTTTTCTTAGTGTTTCTGCCTCCTTTTGTTATATTTCTATTGCCCTAATTCCCGTAAATCATGCCCAAAATCCGGAGCCAAAATAGATGTCTGCCCTATTTAGGAATCTGCTGAGTCAAAACTAGAGTCGTATGACTCTAACTATAGTCGTACGACTATAGAATTATAGTTGTGTGACTGTAGTTGTTACAGTCATGCTACTATAGACTATAGTCATGCGACTTTAGACAGAGCCTACATAGCACCTAGGTTTCCTAACCTCTCAATGGATTCTTCTTGGGGTTTCGGATCAAGGACTCTTTTGAATTTCAGGCCGTTTGAGAACATTCTAGGCATTATTCCGCTCATTCTCACATCTGACTCGCGTTCATCTGTTTAACAGGTAACAACAGGTTTTCATCATAGAGGTCGGGAAAAACCCGTGCTTACACCGGAATGAAAAGAAGCAAAGTTGAGAAAGGAGTGAATCATTAAAATGAGCAAAATGGAAGGCCATGATAATGAAAATGAAGTTTATGTTATGTGCAAAGATTTAGTACAAAATACAGAAAGCTCTAAGATAACTCTCATCTCTGTCCTCCTTGGAAGACTCTGACTCACTCGAATGTGCCCCTCTATAAGCATTATAGTCGGCCTGCACCCGACTCAATGAAACCTGATAATCAGATTGCACCCAAGTCAACTTGTGCATCACAGCCAGGGCTCGAGCCTCAAAAGTCACCGTCTGTCTAGCCTGCTCCTGTAACATCTGCACCCGAGACTGCAAAACGACAATACAAATTAACATGTATACATATATACACATTCATTCATGCATTGCATAAGTCATGTGAAAACGCAAGGATGGCAGAATACTTACAATCCAGGTGGCATTCTCTTGAGTTATGAATGTTGGGAATTAATCGCATAAAACAAACATAAAACGCAGCGGAAAAAGATTAATCCCCACCAAGGACCCATGTACATTACATTGAATCGGAAGGAGGGTTAAAGAATTACCTTAATTCTTTGAAGTTTGAATCACTTAGGAACCAAAATAGCTTCCCTCTATGGTTGATCCACACGGAGCAATACGTCCACCGCGTGCTAGCGCCGAGATTGAAGAACCGATTCTTCGAACGAGAGAAGAGAGAGCAGAAAATCAGATTTTCCCTTTGTTTTTTTGGAGGAGAGTTTCGGCTGGCTCTTAGCCCATGGTTGCTGGCCGAAATCTGCTGTATTATTAATGTAGAGAGTGATTAGGTTTAGGTTAATTGTTTCCTTAAATAATTAACCTAAATAGTTAATTATAATTATAACCTAATACACCTATTAGTTATAATTATATATTAACCCACACAATTTAATATTAATTCTCAATTAACATTAAATCAAATCAATTCTCCATAATACATATATGTATATATAATATTATAATTAATTATATCTCCATATAATTTAATTATAATATGTAGCATACTTTATGTAATATTAATCACATTAATATTTATATATACATACATAAATATATATCACTATATATATTTATTCTCTTTCTCATTCATAAATTATTATCCAATAATAATTTATACCCGATAAGATGAACTTCATTTTGCTCTTGTGTGTGACCCCATAGGATCATATTAATTGGCAATAAGGAAATTACCATAATGTCCTTATAGGTCACAAGCGGACTCTAGCAAGCCATTACGACTACCCAATTAATATGATTGGAATGATCCAATACCTATTTATAGAATGTCATATCCCCTTTTGTCTCTTTGATATCAAGATTAATTATAAGACATGGTACACTTGTCAATCTTATATAATTAATCATATGCTTTCTCGATCTCAAAGTAAACTGTTCAGACAAATCAATTGATACTCTTATCAATTATTTGAGCACGGCCATGCATTTAACAGTCTTACTTATCGAGGGGCCCAGTGATATCGCTCTCTTGTTAGAGAGGGACAAAATCCCATATCTGTCACTCACATCCCTAAGCATGAGTCATATTGTACCCAACCACAGCCTTTATAACTACTCTGTTACAAGCAGCGTTTGACTGCGTCAAAGCACAACATGAATTCATCCCGGAATCCATGGTGACCTCAGGTCAAAGGAATCAGCTGATGACACTACTATAATCAAGATCAGTTGTGACACGTGACCATGAACTTGATCTTATAGTGGGTCTCCAGCAACATGTTCTCTAACACATTGCCCGTGAGTATAATCTGTATCTGTATACACTATATTCATCTTATGAATATCCATTATCACTCACACTAGTCTTAGTTTGTTATTATTCCCATAATAACAATCGACTAGGGAAATTTAGAATTACACAATTAATTCATGGATACATTATCATAAATACTAACATACAAATATATATGATAAAATAAGTCTTTATTAATGACTTAAGAAGATTGTTTACATAATCCAACATTGGCTTAGGGCACAATCTCTAACAATCTCCCACTTGCCCTAAGTCCAATCTTCAAATGTATCTAATACCCATGGACCTAGCATGACCATCATGTACAGCTTGTGAAAGAGCTTTTGTTAGTGGATCGGCAACATTGTCTTCAGACGCAACTTTGCATATCTTCACATCTCCTCTTGAGATGACTTCTCTTATGTAGTGAAAACGCCGAAGTATATGTTTGGATTTCTGTGACACACTAGGTTCCTTAGCAAGTGATATTGCCCCATTGTTGTCACACAAGAGGCTCACAGGATGCACTATGCTAGGAACGACACCAAGTTCTTCGATGAACTTCTTGATCCAAACAGCCTCTTGGGCTGCATCTGATGCAGCAATATACTTGGCTTCTGTTGTAGATGCAGCTATCGTGCTTTGCTTAGAACTCTTCCAACTTATCGCACCTCCATTCAGAATGAACACATACCCAGACTGTGACTGCATCTGATCTTGATCAGTTTGGAAACTTGCATCCGTGTAACCATTTACAACAAGATCTTCGTCCGAGCCTCCATATATCAAGAATGTATCTTTAGTTCTTCTCAAGTACTTAAGAATACTCTTGACAGCAGTCCAGTGACTATCACCTGGATCAGACTGATATCTACTTGTCATGCTCAAAGCAAAAGAGACATCTGGCCGAGTACATACCAT
The DNA here is from genome assembly GCA_039660915.1 of Euphorbia tirucalli. Lineage (NCBI taxonomy): Eukaryota > Viridiplantae > Streptophyta > Magnoliopsida > Malpighiales > Euphorbiaceae > Euphorbia > Euphorbia tirucalli. The sequence goes on from CM077632.1 coordinate 23,800,260, forward strand.
GGCATACATGATAGATCCTATAGCTGACGCATAAGGAATCTTATCCATGCGTTGACGTTCTTCAACTGTCACAGGACATTGCTTACGACTAAGCTTTATCCCTTGCCCAATAGGAACATTTCCTTTCTTTGATTGATCCATACTGAACCTTTTCAGTATTTTGTCAATGTATGTACTCTGGCTCAAACCTATCAATCTCTTAGATCTATCTCTATAGATCTTTATTCCAAGAATGTAGGCTGCCTCACCCAAGTCTTTCATAGAAAAACACTTTCCTAGCCAAGATTTTACTTCTTGCAAGGTAGGAATGTGATTTCCTATTAACAATATGTCATCGACATATAGAACTAGGAAAACTATATTACTCCCACTGAACTTCTTGTACACACAAGGCTCATCTTCGTTTTTTATGAAGCCAAACTTTTTGACTGATTCATCAAAACAATGATTCCAACTTCTTGACGCTTGCTTCAAACCATAAATGGCCTTTTGAAGCTTGCATACTTTATCAGGATTCTTTGGATCGACAAAACCTTCAGGCTGTGTCATGTACACATCCTCAACAAGGTTTCCATTTAGGAAAGCTGTTTTGACATCCATTTGCCATATTTCATAGTCATAATATGCTGCTATGGCAACAAGAATTCTGATGGACTTGATCATAGCTACTGGCGAAAAGGTTTCGTCATAGTCTATACCATGAACTTGTCGGTAACCCTTTGCCACTAACCTTGCTTTATAAGTCTGAATATTCCCATCCATGTCCGTTTTCAACTTGAAAACCCATTTGTGCCCTATTGCTTTAGCACCCTTTGGGAGATCAACCAAAGTCCATACTTTGTTGTCGTCCATGGATTGAATCTCTGACTTCATAGCATCAAGCCATTTTTCAGATTCTGAATTAGAGACAGCTTCCATGTACGTGGAAGGTTCATTCTCTTCTAACAGAATCAGATCATTTTCGTTCGTGACGAGAAATCCATATCTCTCGGGCTCATGACGAACTCTACTTGATCTACGTTGGACTTGTGTTGCTGGTTCTGACTCAACAACTTCTTGTGAATCAGGTTGTTGTTCCATTTGAAAACCATTTTCATTTTGGTTATCCAGATTTTCTTGCAGGTGTACTTTACTCCCACTGATTCCTTTGGAAATAAACTCTTTTTCCAGGAATATACCATTCCTAGCAACAAACACTTTGTTTTCACTAGGACTGTAAAAGAAATAACCTTTAGTTTCTTTTGGATAACCTACAAAGTTGCACTTCACAGATTTTGGTGTTAACTTATCTGAAATCAAGTATTTCACATAAGCTTCGCATCCCCAAATCTTGAGAAAAGACAAATTTGGTCTCTTACCAACCCATATCTCATATGGTGTCTTTTCAACTGCCTTTGATGGAACTCGGTTCAGTGTGAATGCCGCTGTTTCAAGTGCATATCCCCAAAAGGATAGAGGAAGACTTGTTTGACTCATCATCGACCGAACCATATCCAATAAGGTACGGTTCCTCTTCTCAGACACACCATTCCACTGTGGTGTACCAGGAGGAGTTAGTTGTGAGACAATCCCATAATTTCTAAGATGATCGCCAAAGTCTTGGCTCAAATATTCACCACCTCGATCAGATCTAAGTGCTTTAATTGTCTTGCCAAGTTGGTTTTGTACTTCATTTTGGAAGGCTTTGAACATTTCAAAGGATTCCGACTTATGCTTCATTAGATATAGATAACCATATCTACTGAAATCATCAGTGAACGTAATGAAGTATTGAAAACCACCTCTAGCAGTTGTGCTCATAGGCCCACATACATCTGTATGTATGAGTTCTAATAAGTCACTAGCCCTTTCACTGTGACCAGTAAAGGGACTCTAGGTCATCTTACCCATTAAACAAGACTCGCAAGTGTCATATGTTTCAAAAACATCTAGACCCAAAATTCCATCTTTATGGAGTTTTGAAATGCGTTTCTCATTAATGTGTCCTAGACGATAGTGCCAGAGATAAGTAGGATTCACAACATTCGTTCTTATCCTTTTGGTATTTATGTTATATACATGCTCATTATAACCTTCACTAAGGTTCAACAAATAAAGACCATCATGTAAATCCGCATTTGCATAAAACAAGTCTTTATTGAAAAGCAATAAGTGATTATTCTCAATAACACATTTAAATCCTTCCTTGTCCAAACATGAAATAGAAATGATGTTCCTAGACAAATTAGGAACAAAATAACAATTATTCAAAGAAAGAACAAGTCCACTTGGCAACTTGAGCTCGTAGCGACCGACTTCATAAGCAGCAACTCTAGCTCCATTCGCCACATGGAATTCTACCTCGCCCTTCTTGAGCTTTCTACTTCCTTTAAGCCCCTGCACATTCATACAAATGTGAGAACCACAACCGGTATCTAATACCCACGAAGTAGAAACAGAAGTAGAATGAAATATTTCAATAACATAAATACCTTGATTAGCGGTCTCACCGCCTCTCTTCTTCCTCAAGTCCTCCAAATAAAGCTTGCAATTTCTGCGCCAATGACCAGGCTGATTGCAGAAATGGCATGTGCCTTCCTTTGGAGGCTTTGCCTTGGTAACAGCTTTGGGCTTCTTTGCATCCTTCCCAAACTCTTTGGGTTTGTTTGCTTTACCCTTCTTCTTCTGGATCCTACCCTTTTGCACCATATGGATCCCTTTGGAGCTTGGCTTCTCTTTTATCGTTACTTCAGCGTTTTTCAGCATCCCATGCAGTTCGCTGACCGTTTTGTCCATATCATTCATGTGATAATTCATGACAAAATGGGAGTAACTCTCGGGAAGAGAATTAAGGATCAAATCCGTTGCCAACTCAGGTCTGAGTGGCGAACCAAGCCTCTCCAACTGATCAATGTACCCTTTCATCTTCAGAACATGGGCACTAACCGAACTCCCTTCGGTCATCTTGCACCTAACCAAAGATCTCAAGGTCTCATACCTTTCCCTTCTCGCTTGCTTTTGGAACATTTCCTTAAGCTCTTGAGACATCTCATATGCCTTAAATGTTTCCAGATCCTTCTGAAGTTCCGGAATCATTGATGCGAGCATCAGGCATTGTACATCAATCTGATCATTTTGATGCTTGTGAAAAGCATCCCTTTCAGCTCTTGAAGCTGTGGTGGGTGGAGGGTTAGCGGGCAAAGGCCCATCCAGAACATACAGCTTTCGCTCTTGCTTGAGAACAATTCTCAAGTTGCGATACCAATCTAGGTAATTGGTTCCGTTCAGTTTATCCTTCTCAAGGATAGATCGAATAGAACCGGGATTGCTTGTGTTGGCCATTTATCTACAACAGAAAATATATGCAAAGTTAATTACATAAGAGAATTAAACTCCCACTAAAATTATAAAAACCCTTTAAAATATTTAAGTGGGTAAAAGACCCAAAATCCATACTTAACCATAGCACTGCTTTGGCATGTCCCTATGATTAAATATAATTTCGGTAGACATCACCATGTCAATTATATCATTATGTAACTCTTTTAATTTATGAGATGCATGATATCATATATCATATTTAATTTGCATGTTACTCATCTCATCTTTGCCTCGGGTTCAAAACACCATTTTGATTAACCCTTTGTTAAACCAATTACAACACAATGAGAATCACCATTTCTCATATTATCGCTTCGCTAAGGTCACAACATGCGTACCCGCTTTGGCGTGGCTACCATGATGCGAACATAGTACTTGACTAGTGTTATACGTAATTAGGTGGCAAAAATATAAACTTCATAAGTTTATTTAGGGTTTATTAATTCCTGTGATTAAAATGTATCTCATACAATACATGGCATTAACATTAATCTTTCTAAGTTAATATTAATTCTAGCATGGCATCCAATGTCATACATTCATCTAGCATGCATATATCATACTTAGCATGGCATCAAAATATAAAACATGCAATAGACTCGAAAGACCGTGTTATGGTATGGTTTTATCTACATTGATTTTCACAGGCCAATATGAAAATCAACAGGTCATTTCCTAGGTGGTTGTAACCATCGCATGGTCGCAGCACAGCCGCATCCCTTGGATCCGTCTTCAAGTCTTTGTTCCTTGGCACCATCTCATGGATTTACATACTTTACAAAATTGTATCCTATACAATTTTCTAGTAAATAAAATTTACAAACAATAAATTGCATCCTATACAATTTATCTAGAAAAATAAGATTACATAAATACAAACGACTCGCAGGTCGTATTTATATAAAACCACAATAAATAATATAAAGCATCCATGGGGTCCAAAACCATACCATAACACCATGCATAAAATTATCAATAATAATTTTATATCTAAAATATTTAGGGTTCAAAATGGTAAAATACAATCATATTGTATTTCAAGTATTTTATCATATAAAATACAAATACTTAAATAAACAATTTATTTTAATTGATTTGAAATAAGTCAAGGGGTACACAGACGGATAGCACAGCCCTACAACCAGGACAGCACAGCAACAATTGCTGTCTGCAGCCCGATGGGCCGCATACTGCGCAGCCTGCAGTGCTGCGAACGCAGCAAAGCTGCGCAGCATGTTGTGCGCAGTTCTCGCAACTGCGCACAACACATAATCTGGGCACTGTTCAGTGCCCAGATTTCGAACAGTGCCATTTTTTTTTTTTTATATAATTAAACAATTCTAATTGAATTCTCATGAATCAAATTCATAATACCCCTTTTAATTTCAAATCAAAACCACCAAAATCATTTACAATGATAAACATTAAAATCAAATTTCAATATGTTATTCAAAATAACAAAGAACCCTAAATCAAGAACAAACAAACCCTAACATGGCAATTTTGATCCTATCAAAACAACAAATCCAATTCAACCAATGCACAAGTGGCTCTGATACCACTGTTGGGAATTAATCGCATAAAACAAACATAAAACGCAGCGGAAAAAGATTAATCCCCACCAAGGACCCATGTACATTACATTGAATCGGAAGGAGGGTTAAAGAATTACCTTAATTCTTTGAAGTTTGAATCACTTAGGAACCAAAATAGCTTCCCTCTATGGTTGATCCACACGGAGCAATACGTCCACCGCGTGCTAGCGCCGAGATTGAAGAACCGATTCTTCGAACGAGAGAAGAGAGAGCAGAAAATCAGATTTTCCCTTTGTTTTTTTGGAGGAGAGTTTCGGCTGGCTCTTAGCCCATGGTTGCTGGCCGAAATCTGCTGTATTATTAATGTAGAGAGTGATTAGGTTTAGGTTAATTGTTTCCTTAAATAATTAACCTAAATAGTTAATTATAATTATAACCTAATACACCTATTAGTTATAATTATATATTAACCCACACAATTTAATATTAATTCTCAATTAACATTAAATCAAATCAATTCTCCATAATACATATATGTATATATAATATTATAATTAATTATATCTCCATATAATTTAATTATAATATGTAGCATACTTTATGTAATATTAATCACATTAATATTTATATATACATACATAAATATATATCACTATATATATTTATTCTCTTTCTTATTCATAAATTATTATCCAATAATAATTTATACCCGATAAGATGAACTTCATTTTGCTCTTGTGTGTGACCCCATAGGATCATATTAATTGGCAATAAGGAAATTACCATAATGTCCTTATAGGTCACAAGCGGACTCTAGCAAGCCATTACGACTACCCAATTAATATGATTGGAATGATCCAATACCTATTTATAGAATGTCATATCCCCTTTTGTCTCTTTGATATCAAGATTAATTATAAGACATGGTACACTTGTCAATCTTATATAATTAATCATATGCTTTCTCGATCTCAAAGTAAACTGTTCAGACAAATCAATTGATACTCTTATCAATTATTTGAGCACGGCCATGCATTTAACAGTCTTACTTATCGAGGGGCCCAGTGATATCGCTCTCTTGTTAGAGAGGGACAAAATCCCATATCTGTCACTCACATCCCTAAGCATGAGTCATATTGTACCCAACCACAGCCTTTATAACTACTCTGTTACAAGCAGCGTTTGACTGCGTCAAAGCACAACATGAATTCATCCCGGAATCCATGGTGACCTCAGGTCAAAGGAATCAGCTGATGACACTACTATAATCAAGATCAGTTGTGACACGTGACCATGAACTTGATCTTATAGTGGGTCTCCAGCAACATGTTCTCTAACACATTGCCCGTGAGTATAATCTGTATCTGTATACACTATATTCATCTTATGAATATCCATTATCACTCACACTAGTCTTAGTTTGTTATTATTCCCATAATAACAATCGACTAGGGAAATTTAGAATTACACAATTAATTCATGGATACATTATCATAAATACTAACATACAAATATATATGATAAAATAAGTCTTTATTAATGACTTAAGAAGATTGTTTACATAATCCAACATTGGCTTAGGGCACAATCTCTAACAATGAAGGACTCCGGGCCCAAAAACTAATGTTGCCATGTCTTGCACTTAAGCCCGAGGAATGTGCCAAAAAAAAAAAAAAAATCAAAAGACATCCAAGAGTTAAAAGTAGTATAAGAAAAGTGAAGGAAGTATAGAAATGATAAATAGGCAGAAGACTTACATGAAAAGTGTGTTTTAGGGCGAATATGATCTGATGGTCCTGATAAGGTGGCAGCTCCCTAGCAGCATATCTACCATCCAGCCCCATCAGACTGAAGCATGTCCTCAGCTGCATCACCAACCGACCTTCCATTGCCCCGGCAACCTGGGTAGTGCATGCTGCAGCACTAGTGGAATGTACAGGGTGTCTCCTGTCCTGAGTAGTAGTAGACCCTCTTATAATAGTGGCTTTGTGTCCTCATCTTTTAGGATAGACTGCCGAGTAGAACTCGACCCCCTCCGTCTCTTGACCTGTAATTGAAGGGACATGAGACACTGAAAATCAAATTCAAACAATAAAGGAACAATCGATAGAAAATACATGACGGGAAGGAGCCGCCGATGCACTGAGTCAGACCGACAGCAGGGACTCTCAGATGAAAGCCAGATAGTCACCCTGGACAGAGTCGACAGTGTATCCATCCCCGTAGATATCCGGGTGCTCAGCAGTCTCCAATAGGTGGGGCAAAAAAATGGTGCGTAATAGCGGTGGAGGAACTTCCCGGCCAGCAGGGCTGTCCATATGGTCCAAAAGGTGGAGACGCTTACCCAGCTACCACTCCTAGGACATAAGACACTCTATGACGAACTGGCGGTTGTCAAACCGTAAGGATGCTTGCATGACAGGAGGCTGAACTCCCTAACTGAGCCATAAGGAGTGATCAAGTTGCAAAAACAAAATCAAAGAAGCAAACATTCAATCATAAGTAAGTAAATACTAAATTAAAAGTTTATTGACTAACAAAATTAGTTTGCTTACCCTCTCACAGGAGATGCCTCGAAGACCCTGCCAGATCTCCGTCAAATTACGGCCAATGCCCTGTCATCCCTGCGTCCAAGTACGTAGGATAGTAAGGCACTCCTTGCCCTGCACATCCCTTAGCGCTGGCGACTCCAGAATGCTGCGCTCAAACACTCAAATCTCTAATCAATGAAATAAAGTTAAAGAAAAAAAAGGAAAAGGAGAAAGGTAATACTAAAAGTCTAAGCTAGAAGCCTAAGATCTCCTGCTGCCTCCCCCTGGCGCACAGGTCTAACGTATAATACAGGGCCATCATCACAGTGTGATCATATACGACGTGCTTTCTGAAAAAGAAAGTATGAAAGCCTCCAAACTGAGACCTTTGACACGGGTCTTCATAGCCTCGGGAGATGTCCCCACTAAACTTGGGGCAAGGAAAGATTCCCACAACCCGATATCTCCCTATCCTGCAGATTCAGTGAAGTAAAATCAATATTTATTTAATTGTTGCATAAATTAGAAATTAAAAATAAAAGGGTGAAAAAAAGGTACATTCATACGACTGTAACTACAAGCTTACAAGTGTGATTAAACTTGTATAGCAATATTAAAAACCAAGTTTTAATTTCTTATTACAGCTGTGACTGTGATTACAGTCGTACGACTGTAATACACTCGTACGACTGTAATACACTTGTATTAGTATTCGTATTACACTCGTAAGAGTGTTCATGCCCGGGTCAATAGTTTTTGTTTCGGGTTCTTTTTTGTGTGTTTTCTAACTCATTTTCCCTAGATTCTTACTCCTATGAACTATAGGGGACCCCTAGCATGCATTCTACTCAACAAAATCATCCAGAAAGCAATAAAAACATGCAAATTAAACAGGAAATTCAAATGAAAAAGAATTCAAAAAACTTCAAATTGAAGCTTGGATTCAAGTTCCAACTCAGAGAGAGGCGACTCCAGCAAAATGGGGATGTCCAAACCAAAACGGACCCCAAAATGGTCCGTATATCGATGATGCCCGTACCTATCCGAAATACTCACGAACGGGATATCCTCTACACTATCCGAACCCTGAATCTGAGCGGGAGTGAGCTTCCTTAGTTTCTTGCCCAATTTCTTCAACATTTTCACAGGTTTAGAGGTTTAGAATCAAAATTTTTGAGAAAATAAAGGAGAAATCGTGAATGGGAGTAAGGGAGATGGGGCAAATCGCCCTTTTCAATTTTTCTCCCTGCATTTTACAGTTGTACGAATGTATTTTTTTATACAGTCGTACGATTGTAATTACAAGCGTACGACTGTAATACATTCGCACGACTGTAGTGCTAAAATCCCCTTTATTTTAATTTTTTCATTTATTTTCTAATTCTATTTTATCATTGAATATTTAATTTTTCCCACAGTTAGCATTTCAATAATTTTGCAGGACCAATGTGTCGACGCTTAAATTTTTCAACGACATTGTGCCTCGTCCAGGGGCTCAATACACAAGGAAAGTGCAAAAAATTCACTATAAGCACAATTTTATGCATTATTTCACTCTATAAAATTATATTTTCGACATATCTTGAGTGCCAAATCATACGAGATCATCTCACTACTCACAAATCATAGTCCACCACAACTTTAAAAGAGAATCCCAAACTCATTTCCGATGTGTCCCGTATGCCAAGTTATACGAGATCGTCTCACTTTTCATAAATCATGGTCTCCCACGATCTTCAACTGGGGAATTTAGATTGCACTTTCGACGTGTCTTGTATGCCAAGTCATACACAATCGTCACACACTTCACAAATTCAGTCCCACATGACTATAAAAGGTAACCTAGACACATTTACTCGTATTCATTTTTTATCAAACGAGCAAAAATTTTTGTTTCAATGTTATCGATCAAGGAATAAATGCGTTTACCAACTGCACACTACAAACACAATGGCTCTGTATGTTAGGTCATACACGACCATTTTACTCCAAAAGTCTCATGACTCCTTATCCTTGGCACCCCCCTTATGCGATAGGCATATGCGACCGCTTGACTCCAAAAGTCACTTTATTCATTATTCCTGGCGTCCTCCTTATGCAATAGGCATATGTGACTGCCTAACTCCAAAAGCCATTTTATCACTTATCCCTGGCGTCCTCCTTAGGCGAAAGGCATATGTATCGCTTGACTCCAAAAGTCTCACTAAACCATAGGTATGACACGAGTACCCCCCCCCCCCTGCGTCCTCCTTATGCGATAGGCATATGCGACTGTCTGACTCTAAAAGTCATTTTATCCCTTATCCTCGGTGTTCTCCTTATGCGAAAGGCATATGGACTGCTTGACTCCAAAAGTCCCACTAAACCAAGTGTATGACATGAGTACCCCCTTTACGTCATCCTTATACGATAGGCATATACAACCGCCTGACTCCAAAAGTCACTTTATTCATTATCCTTTGCTTCATCCTTATGTGATAGGCATATGCGACCACTTGACTACCAAAAGTCACACTAAACCCTTGCGATGGTGAATTTTTATGACCATTGTATCCTTGTCGCAATAGATGATCAAACTCGCACTCGTAAGTTACACAAGAGGCAGCCTGTGAACATGAAATTTTTCGAGACTTGATTTCTATGAACTAACGAGGTTCAAAAATAGAAAATTGAGAAAATTAACTACTACATTTGTAAGACTATAGTTAAAGTCGTACTAATGTAATTACAGTGTACAACTTAATGTGGTTTCCATGCCTGTAGTTAAAATTCTCGGTCAAAGTCTAAGAAATTAAAGTCAATGAACTAATTTTACAGTCGCACGATTGTAGATTTATTTTCTGCCCATTCCAACCAAGCCCATTTGGGAGAGGAATGGGCAGATTTTGGAGACGTTTTCTTATCTTTTTGTCCCATATGTAAGCCAAATAATTAAAGGAGAATGGGGATTAACCAGAAACATCAAAAACTTTGGATTGAAGAGAGCTCTAGAGATTAGGAGAAGAGAAGGGAAAAGAAGAGAAGAAACCAATCAAAAATATCACTTTCTTCTACTCTTTCTCTTTTGATTCTTGTGTTTGTGAGGCTAAAACTTGTAGAAACCATAACTTAAAACTTGGCAAACACACACAAATAATTCTAGAGACTTACTCAAATCCGTGACTTGTTGGAGATTTTGGACATATATTTTGTACCTTGACATAAAAAGGAAAGGAGGCAATTCGGAGCTAATTCAAGGATTTTTCTTGGTCAAATCGATGGTGGATCCGTGCTACAAGGGTAAATATACCTAAAAATAGTGTTTTGCTTCATTTTCTTGCTATTTTGGTTCATTTTCGTGCATCAAATCCACCTAAAACCAAAATACATGAACAGTTGCACTCCTGTAATTATAGTCGTACGAGTGTACTTGGATTCCACGGCTCTAAATCTTGTCTATTTAAGTCACCTCAGTATTTTCTGACAGAAATGGATTACATTCGCACGACTGTAATTACAGTCACACGACTATAATTACAGGAGTACGCTTGTAGTTTCTGGTCAGTAATACAAAATCACAAAAAAAAAAAAGAAAAAAATTTTGAAAAGTACCCAAAAAAAAAAAAGAAAAAGAAAAAGAACAATCATGAAAAATGCAAAAAAAAAAAAATTAGAAAATCATCAAAATCATCCAAAATAAATTAATTTCATGCATTCATGACTTTAGATTTAATTTTTGAAGTTGTTGAGATTAAAACAGTGCAAGGACAGAGATCCAAATCAAGCTTAGAAATGCGAAATGCTATCATTGAACATTGGCTATTTATTTTGATTAGACATGAAATAAGGACTAGTCCGGACCTAGATCGTTGGAAAGTGTAGCAGCCATCGTCCGGTTCAGCGACACTCTAATTTCTCGATTGAGCTGAACTGGGTGGCAACTCTTACATTTTCTTTCAAGATTTAGGTCTCGATTTTTTATGAAATAAGTGATAAATTTTCCAAAACCAAATTTCTATTAAAACCAAAACCCCGAAAAGCGGCCGGCCTTGCGGCTCATTTCACTGAAACAAAAAACGCCGTCCGCTTCAAAGTGTCTTCATAATGCCCTTTCCCATTGTCAAACCACGTCTTCTTTTCTTTGAATTATTTCCTATAGGAATAGGTTGTAATATCTATATACATACATAAACAGCAGAAATCGAATCTATATACAAGGGATGACACAAAATTTATTGAGAATATGTCTTTAACCTGTTTGAATCGATGGAATTTGTGTAGCTTCTGGTAAATGATCTCGAGTGGTTTCAGTTGAATGAGCTTGAGGGATTTCAGTTGCTTATCCTGCAGACACATGTTGGGTAACTTCAACAACTTAATTTGAAGTATTTGGTTCACTTCCCTTAAAAGCCCTTCTGTTAAGTGTTTTTCGATCGATTTTGGAGTCCTCGAATGCCTTTCTCAATCAGTAAGTTAGGATTAGGATGTGTAACTGAACGAACATAGGGGCTTGAGAATTGCTACTTCTTCTTTTGAATGCCACCCGAAGCCATTTCTACTTCCTACATGATACCAAAATTATTGTTATTCAACATATATGAATACAGATGATGAAAATGTAAGATAGATTTATTAGGAAACAAAACAAATAAGAACATCCAGACATGCAACCATGCATGAAGATGAATACTAGAATTAAACCTTATGAATTAAACAATGCCGTGATTGTTACGCATAAACGTACCAAAAGTAAATTTTCTTGAACCTGTATCAATGTTCATATTTCAGATTTCTGAAGAAAAAACCGTAAAAAGTAGATGGGAGGCAGTTGAAATGAGTACTATTTGTCAAAAATTTTAGCGCATTTGATTCGTCCTGCCAAATAATTTGGCCCCAATCTACTTTTTTTTTTTTTGACGTGATTGGATGCGTGGTGATGATTAGACAATGGAGCAGTGGTTTCTATAGAAAATAAATAAAAAAACAAAAAAAAAAAAAAAAAAAAAAAACCAGAGATGTGAGAATAGTGGGAAACGTGTAAATTTATTTTGACCTTATTCGTATTTAATTTCTAATGAGAACTCTTTGGAAATTTGTATCATGAAATGGAATTAAAACTCTGTGACAAATTCCTTTTTATTTTTAATTACTTGGAATCAACTATTCTGTTTCAACTATTATGTTTCACGCGTTCTTTATATATAAACAATAAAATTAGTTAATATTTCAGTTGTAATTTGAGAAAATGTGAATGAGGTTTTACCTTTTATAATTTTCACAGTATTAAAGTATATAATATGCTATTTGTTAGGATACAATTTGTGAAACCATATGATAAATACTTGAAATTAATGTAACTGGAATTTTAAAAAATGTCGTTACAAGGGCATATTGTATTTCAATAATAAATAGACATAAATAAATAAAAACATGTGGTTTGTCCAATTTGTGAACCTAGGTATGTGTTTTAAAAGTTAGCAAATAGCACCGTTTAACAAATAAAATCTTTCATACATCATCCTCTCTAAAGACTATCTCATCCTTTGGAGTTTGGAATGAAATTTTACATTTTGGTCGATATGAATATAACAGATCTTGGTAATGAAACTCTAAAATTTTCAAGGAGCATAATTATTTTTCTAATTAAATGATGCAAAGAAATTAAAAAAATCTCAAAAAATACAATTATTGTGAGAAAATATTCTAATCTTGATGAATTTTTTTTAAGTAAAACGGACAAATTATTGGGAGGATAAATGGAAAAAAATATTGAAATTTGCATGGAGATCGAGTCAAAAGTACTTGTGTTCAGACTATACTCAATTTACAAAACAATACCTAATTCTTTTCAAAAATTTTAAAACTCTTCTTTTGTTAATTTTTTCTCTAATTACTTCTTTTTGTTAAAGAAATTATTATTTTTATTTCAGTTACCTATATTATACTTATTTATAAGTTTCTAAAGGCTTAAAGCTTTGAATATGGATTTTGACTTTTAATTTTAAGATTTAGAGTTTAGATTTAAAGTTAGACGGTTAGGTATAGCATTTAGTTTTCACATTTAGCTTTTTGGATGAAAATTTAAGGTTTAACATTTAACATTTTGGATTAAAAATTTATTTGTGATTTAGAACTTAAGTGTTTAAAATTAGAATTTGGGGTTTATAATGTATAATTTAGAATTAATATACAGTATATAGAAATAATGCATATGTGCAATTTTTAACTAGATAAATTTGAGTAAACTATCAATTGAATTGATTATTTCAGTTTATTTAATATTTAATCAAACTGAATCGGGAAACATAAATTTGGAATAAAAAATTATATTTTAATAGATAGATGCCCACACGATGTGCGGATTTTTTAATTAGTATTTAAAACAATATTTTCATTTATATTTCACTTAATTTTATGTAATGTAAGAACTAATAATATATATTCTCAAAAGAGAAGAAAGAACTAATAATAAACTCCAATCATTTAAAAAAACAATTAAAGATTTTAACCTCAAAAGTTTATGGATTAGGAAAAACAATAAAAAGTTAAAAGTTAAAGAAGCAAAAGTATAGATCATGAAATGGGTTAAAGATAAATAAAATAAGTTTATACATACAAAGTTTTATTACAAATAGATACGTAAATTCACTGCTTAGAGACAAAAATATTGTCATCATAATGTTGCTTCATCAATATAACTCCAATTTAACATATACCCACTACAACGCCAATATCTATATCTATGGTTGATTATTAGGAAGTTTCAATTGTTAAGATACAAAATCAAGTTCATGAACTAAAAACAAACTCTTTGGCACAATAAACCAAAATATGAAGAAATAAAATCAATTTTAGAAACGAAAGAGTAACTGCGATGAACAAGTTAGAAAATTTTAAGAAAAGAAAACAGCTAAATCTTATGTGCATATATATTTACTTGACATCAAGGGGCAACTAAGCTTGCGTGGTTACTGATAATGGTGTCCAGTTTCAAGGGGCAAAAGCTGAACTGCTAGCAGAAAACAGGTCTTCTCCTCATAGACCTTAAGCTAATGAGCTATAAAAGCGGCTAATAAGTCGATAAAGAAGATTCTACCAAAGATGGTAGGCACTTACAGAGACTAGACTAACAAATTACCATTTGCTCTTCGGGGTTACAGAACTAGTGTCAGATCGCCTACAGGAGAAACACCATATTCTCTTATATATTGCATGGAAAGAGTTTTACCAGTAGAGATTGAGTTGAAGTCACTCAAAATAGCCCTAGAAGGTCAGATACTAAAAATAGAATGGGTTCTTGTGAGATATGATCAGTTAGCGAGTATAGATTAGAAAAGGCTGAAAGCACTAGATAATCTGCAGATGTAACAAAATGCCAGGAGCTTATAATCAGAAAGTCAAACATCCGAAGAGACAGTTGCAAGTCAAAGACTTAGTTCTGAAGTAAGTGCGGCTAACCAATATAGATGTCAGAGGAAAGTTCAGGCCTAACTGGGAGGACCCATACGTTGTAAAGAAAGTTTTGCCCAAAGGTGGTGTCAGAATCTCAAATATGGATGGGAATGAATTTGTCAACCTGATCAACCAAGACCGTTTGAAGCTTCATCATGTGTAAAAATAATCTGCTACATTGAAAATCAGAAAAGGGCAGCTAAGGCAAAAATTAAGATGTGAGTGAAAATGATCAGTTGTAAAATCCGAAAGGGATGACTAGTGACATAACGAGCTTCTGTATGGAATGTATACCATTTTAGGAACTGATCATTTCATGTGTACTTATTTTGAATTCATCAATAAATTATGATATTTTTCCTAAATGTGTTTTCAATGGATATTACAGATATATAATCATGACTTATTTTGTATAAGCATTACACTAGAAAAACCACTTTGCATTTCACTTGATTATATATATGTAATGTCTTAACGTTATTCATTTGACATGACTGAATCTGCTAGCACTAAGCTTAATTTTTATTTAACGCTTATTCAACTAGCCGAAAAAAAAAAGAAAGAAAAAAAGAGAGCTCACTAAGGTGAAAACCTGGAAAAGCATCTTACGCAAAAATTACAACAGCTCGCTAAGTTGAAATCCATATTGGGCAGCTTAGGTAAAAACTAGAGCATTTGCAATTCAAGATAGTCGTCTTTTGTAATATCCTCTAGCAGCAATCAATCCAAAAATTTTTATGAACTTTAATAGAATAAGCAATGATAATAGACCAAAAGCATTTTGTAATCTTTAACAAAGTCAATAAGGACTTTGTCACTCCCACAGTGGTGAATGATCAGAACTAGGATTTATTTCCGCAGCGAAGGATACTTAGAACTGATGCATTTTCTGATATTAGCCAATCAGGAGGAGACTGCTTTTCCCCAACACAGTAGGAAAAGATCGAGACAACTGACAATGAAAATAATGCATATATTTGTATACATGCATCAAACATTCATATGCATGAACAAAAAATGCTTCAACAGATCTTCATCTTTGATCAAAGAGGAAAAATTTTTTGTTTTTAAAATCTGTCGATCAAGAGATGAAGATTCGTTACACCAAAATAGAATCTCAATCTCTCTAGCGGAAAGGTTTCCACTTTACACAAAGGATTATGAAAGCTTCACGATAAAGTAACATTTATGGCAGTGAAGCAAGTCTCCCTTTGATCCAGTTGCTAACAAAGTTTATACAATCCCTAGTAGAGTGGTGAACAATAACATCAAAACTTTCAACATCATATCTCTAGTGGAACCAGCGTCTAAAGTTTAGCGTGCCACCACTACAACAACACTTGAAATCAGGTAAATCTTTCTTTTCTTTGTTCATCGCACTCTTCTTCGTGTTTTTAAATTCACATTGGGGATCAATAACTTATTGTTAGTGTCAAATTTAATCACACGAGGGGCAGCTATGAGCTCCAGATTTTTTCCAAACTCGATGATAAAAGTTTATTTGGTTATCAATTGCTTAGAGGTCTTTATTGAAAGCGGTTCACGGAGTGAGAATACGGATTTGACGAGTTTGAGAATTGGAGTCCGAAATCATTTCCCAGACCAACCATTTAAATTATTTCACTTAAGTTGTACGACTTTAAAGTTAAACCGTATGACTCATGAAGATGAGCCATATGACTCTAAACTATGTAATTTGAGCCGTACGACTCTTCATGAACATGATCTTTAGGTTGAAGGCAGCTTCTGCTTAGCTAAGCCACAACCTGCTTTTGCTTATAGTCTTTAGAATTAAGAAAGAATATTACGGTAAATAAGAGGATTACAGGAAATAGGAGGGGATTATCATTAAGAAGGGAAAATTAGGCAAAAAACATAGGGAGAGAGATACTAGAGAGAGAAAGTGAAAACTCACTGAAAATTAAGAATACAAAACCAAATTAAATCTGTGAATTCCCCAAATGAAGGACCTGAAGTATTCTAGGTTGTTTGTAAGTTTAAGTTGAAGCTGGTAATTGCAAAATTGGAGCTTAATTCAGACTCAAATGCAAGCTTTGGAGTTTAAATTCTCAAGCTTTCTCAAATCCTTAATTCTCACTTTCAAATCAGTTTTTAAAGACTAAAAATTGGAACAAAGTACCAAGGGTAACTTATGAGAGGCTTTAAATCTTGTTTACATCTTTCTAGATTTATTTTGGGTTTTTTGCATCAATTTTCAAATTTTTGGAATTCTAAAAACTAGAGTCGTAAGACTCTGTTCTTTGCTATGATAGAGCCATACATCTCTATTGTACACACAATATGAGCCGTATGATTGTAGTTACAGAATTAATCTTCCTTGTGTAAGCGCTGGAATTTTCCATCCTTAAAAAAAGTACAGCGTGTTGGGATTTTTCACCGGAAATCACCCGATAAAAGCGGAAGAAACGCGGTGATTTCCTCAAATCCGGTCCCAGGAGCAATTGAAGTGGAAATTGAAAAACATAAAATTAAATAGAAAGAGATTGAAATTTCATACCAGAAAAATCTCTTTTAGAGACGGATGATGACTGCAGAACTCAATTTAGAATTCCTCCACTCTCACGTACACGAACGCTTGGCGAATGCAACCCGTGCTAGCGATGGAAAAGCAAAAACAAAGGAGAGGAGAGGCTAGAGAATTCGGCTATGAGTGATTTTAGCTAGGTTGGCCGAATTCTTCTAACCCTAGGTATTTATACCTAGGGTTGGCCGAATTCCATAAGGAATTCTGGCCCATCTTGGCTCCTCTTTATTCTGTGCTGGCTTCCATGTTTTAATTTAGGCCCAGTCTAATTTTAATTAATTTGGTTCAAATTAATTCAAGCCCAATTTTAATATACCCATGTATTTAATATATTACTCCAAGTAATATATTATTTACATCCAAATTAAAATTGGTTTGACATTTAATTTAATCCATCAAATTAAAATTAACTCTGCACAAAATGAAATCATATGTAAACCCATACATATGAATATTTCCACCTAGGAAATAATTTCATAATTAATCCAATTAATTATGAAGAGCCAATAGAATATATTAATTTTTATTATTATGACCAATCCAATTGATCTTTATAATATAATTAATATATACACACCTCTCCCTCCAATGTGTATACTCCAAGCATACATGCTATTCCTTAAGTCTGCATTCTATCGTTCTATGTGTACGATCCTGTGGGCCCATCTTTATGTTGGCAGCGGGCCTTTGGCCCGCAGACTGCAGTTGGGCTCTAGCAAGCCACTGCAGCCCCCAATTAAGATGGAGATGGCAGTCCAACTGATATCATAACCCTGTAGTTAAACTTGTACGTCCCATGTCATTGATATCGGTGTCCAACACAGAGGCATGGATTGATTACCCTCTTTTGTGTTCAGACATTAACTTGATCCCGAATGTACTGATGCTCATAAACAAGTACCAACTTGTTTGGGTGTGGCCACACTCTTATCAGTCACATTCATCAAGAGGCCGGTGATATCTTCTCAGTTGGTTACTGAGTGACAAATCCCTTCTGTATATCCATAGTATTACCATGTTCAGTGACATACCCGAAAGCACCCATACTTGGCACCCTATTACAGGCCCTTTAGGCGTACCCCTAAGTATGCGACATCACATGTAACACCATCATATGGTCAGGTCAAAGGATCCATACAAGTACTACACGAGAATCCATTGTGATACCATACCATGTGGATTACTCGTTCAGTGGATCTATCCAGTACCATGCACCCAGGCATGTACCCATTAACTTGGTTGACATTCCATGTCCAATGACCGGTAAGACACCGCCATACAACCAGGTTAATGATAGTCTGTTGTTCCATTCATTCCCATGACTGGAACAGACTACGGATCTATTCATGGTCATATCGTTAACCCTATCCATGGTCTTACTGCTAAGTGCATGACACTAGTCGTCATGGATATGGATATGTCCATTGGATACTTCATTTACTATACTGCACAAGATAAATATAATAAATGAATTGATGGCTTTATTAATGACACAAATAAGTACAACACATAAATCCAATAAATGCATAGTATAAATACAAGGACCAATGCCTCGGGACTAGGGCATTTCCAACACAGCGGTGTCACACGACTGTCGTTACAGTCGTACGATTGTAATTAAAAATTATAGTCATACGACTGTAACCTCGGAGCAGGTGCAGCAAACCATAGCCATGACATAAGAAAGCTGAGTTGATTTTGAGAGCATTAATTGCACCGATTCTTGAAGAAGCAAAGTCAAAAATAAGAGAAGGAAAGGAGAGAGGATTAGGGACTTTTGGATTTTTGATTGTCTGATCTTAGAGAGAAGGAATTTAGAGAGAGAATTGGGAGAAAAAGGGAAGAAAAAGAAAACCTCATAAAACTTCAAGCTTATTTTTCTCTTCTTTTCCTTTGAAATTCTTGGGTGTTTAAGTTTAAAATCTATTAGAATTCAATAGGTTAATAACTAGGCACTTTAAATTTAATCAATTTTGGACTAAAAAAATCTAAGAATCCCTAACATTTTGGAGATTTTTGAACTCAACTTCTCAACCTCAACTAAAAAGGGAAAAGAGTAATTCTAAGTGGATTGGTGCGTTGCCAGGGGTCATTCCTACATTGGATTAGCGCCAAAGAGGTAAACACAATTCATTTCCTCATTTTCCCATGCTTTCGGGGTGAATTTGGTATGTTTTGTGCACTTAAGTTCATTTTTCTCTTATTTCGTTCCTGGAAATCAATAACAGTCGTACGACTGTTCTTGAGTTGTTGAACATTCGTACGACTATAATTATAGTCGTACGAGTGTTCTTGATTCCCCACAATTTCTTTTAGTTTTATTTTGAATAATTTTGGCGAAATCCTGAAATTGGAGGATTTACAGTTGTACGATCGTAATTACAGTCGCACGACTGTAATGCTCGTCCAAGATAAGAATTTCCAGAATAATCCCTAAAAATTTCCAAAAATCCATAAAATTTAGAAAATCAGAAAATCATCAAAATGAATTTTGTTGTGTGCATTCATGACTTTAGATTTTATTTTCAGTATTATTGCATTTAGAACAATACAACAACGGAGACCCGATTCTCCTGAAAACCGACCCGCCTCACATGCTAAATTAATGGAAACTGGAAAATAAAAATGTTTTCAAAATGATTTTCTCATGAAACCAAAATACAAAGACGTTTCAAAAATGTTTTTCAGGTCTAATCGGGCCGGCTAGCCGAGCCGACCCGGTTATCCCCCTAAATGCATGCCCCCGATCCTAATTTCCCAATTCTGTCATGTTTGAGTCCTATTTGTGGTGTGCCGTAAACTATGGTAACCTTTTGTTTTGCAGCTTTTAGTTAGTTTTATTTTTATTTTTGATGTATTTAATAGAATTATTCATGTATTTTTAGGCGATTGTATTTTTCTAGATAAATCATGTATTTTAGGCGGTTGTAAAAGTGAGGCTGAGAGTTTTTATTTTTGATCGATTGGATTGTAAGCCATTTAATTATTTACTACTTTACTTCTGTTTTTCATTATATGTGTATACGTGCTGTATGTTAAATTTAATGCAATAAAATTGACTCTAGAATTTTAAAATGTTAAATTTAATGCAATAAAATTGACTCTAGAATTTTAAAATACCATACTTGAACATTAGTCAATTTTTATTTTGATTAGACACGAAATAGGGGACTTGTCCGGACCTAGATCTCTGGATAATGTGGCGGCTGTTTGTCCGGTTCAGCTACACTAAAATTTTCCGGTTGAGCTGAGCCGGGTGGTGACTCCTACACCATTCATCGAGACTTAGGTCTTGATTCTTTTATGAATTAATCTAGTTTTCTCAAAGCGAATTTCCATTCTAAAAACCCCACGCGAGGGAGGGATTCGACCGAAATCGAGACGCTCCTTCCGAAAGGGAGTTCGCGTTCCGTCGAAAATATCGTCCGCTCACACCTTGTTAATTTTAGTGATTTCTGGAATTCAGCAATTTGGAACAAGAGACGTTCGACTTAAGTACTGATTAGACGACTGTAAAGAAGAGCTGTGCGACTCTTGTTTCGAATTCAGAATTCTATTTTGCTTGTTTAAATTGTTTCACATGCATTTTGACCTAGTTTCGTATTTTATTATTTATAATAGACCAGTCCAATGATAGAATCCCCAGTTTATTGAATGCAGATTGATTTTTGCATGTCTAATATATTAAAATTGTATAAAAATATTTTCCTAAATCATTTTTATACAAATTTAGCGTTTTAAAAAGATTTTCCGAATCTAATCAGGCGAATTTGTCAGATTCATTCGATTCCCCCTTTCACGCCCCAAGTTATCTAAATCACTTATTCTTTCAACTTGAATCCTATGTGCATATTTATTTGTGTACTAATCCTTATTTTATAGGTAGAATTAGGTTAGATGTATGTTAGCTTTTTATTTTAGATTTCATGTAAATATAGGCGAATGTAAATTTTAGATTTTTGTATATAGACATTTTGTATCCCTAATCATCTTTATCAAATATATATCCTCGGTCATCTTTATCAAATATGTATCCCCTAGGATAGCTTATTCTATTAGGTTGTAATATTTTTTTTCTTTTATAAATTTATTTATATTCAAGAATTCATTTATTTCGTGTGTGAGCATATAATGTAAATAAATTAAAATCAACTTAGAAAATATAAAAGGCATATTTAAGTATAGTTAATAATCATTTTAAATGAGACAGAAATAGGGTGTTTATCCAAACTTGAATTTCTGACTAAGAGAATTCG
This sequence comes from Euphorbia tirucalli, assembly GCA_039660915.1. Taxonomy (NCBI): domain Eukaryota; kingdom Viridiplantae; phylum Streptophyta; class Magnoliopsida; order Malpighiales; family Euphorbiaceae; genus Euphorbia; species Euphorbia tirucalli. The sequence continues at coordinate 23,821,918 of CM077632.1, forward strand.
GAGCCAGCATAAAATGTAAATCAAAAGAAATCTTAAAGATTTACTTTAAATAATATTTTTTATAATTTTCTTTATTAAACATTACGTCTATGACATAGACATAACATTAATTATAAATAAAAGGAAAAAGTACATTTTTTTAATTTTTATTCATATATCTATGACATAGATATAGAAATTACTAAAAAAAGGGAGTACATGATATTTAATCCACGGGACTAGAAAGCATGGTATAATATCACAACATATTTTATTATGGGTATCAAACAGCTTCATGACTGTTGGATACTGTCCAATGGCTGTATTTCCAACGGTCACTAAACCGTTGGAAAATTCACCTATATATACCCATTCATCTCATTTTTATCTTTCACAACTCTCTATAATTATCTTAAAATTCACTATAGTTTGAAAATTTTCAATTTTTTGTATTAATTGAAGCTTGGAAGAGAGATGGAAGAAGATAATGGCTTTGATGATCTGGTTATTGCAACAATTTTTTTTGTTCTATGCGTTTTAAATATCTTATTATTCCTAATAGGCTTAAAGGACGCTTCTAAAAATATATGCAGTGTAATATGATATTTTATTCATGTACTTTTTTTTAATCTTTTATTTATCTATATGAAATAAAAAAAATTGAGAAAATGCATACCAAAATATGATGAATGAATTTAAATTTTATAAATTTTTTTATAGAGTAGCCACTAATCGGATTTCAGTACGATTGGATACCTTCAATAACCAGATATTCACATAATTTGTTTGTTGTTTATGTGTAAGGAAGATAATAATTACCATACCCTGTCCTAACTTGGTATTAGAATGTCGTAAATTATTTTTGTTGGATGTATTTATTAAGTGATTTATTTATCTAAGTTTTAAATCTTATATCTATAGCATAGATATAAAATTTAAAAATTCACTTATATATATATATATATATATATATATATAAGTGAATTTTTTAACTCCCTGTCCGGTTAAAATTAAAAATTGGAGTACGTTATTATTTTATATAAAGTATCTATGACATAGACACTTTAAAAAAATTGATCAAATTAAATAAGTTTTAAATTAATTATAGTTCTAATAAATACCTATGTGAATATATATAAATTTATAAGTTTACTTTTGAGTGATTAAATGGCCGAAACCGTATTATAACCCATTTTTTTTAAACCCAACCAATTAGGTGTTAATTCTTAATCTACCTTGTCTAAAAGAAATCCCATTTTTTTCTTTGTAGCAACCGACACTTTTCATCTATATTGTAAGCCCTTCATCTCTATCTCTCGAGAAACAACCACTTCTCTTTCTCTCCCTCTTTTGATTCCGGCGACACAATCTTAGTTCCGACCATCAATGCTCTCTCCTTGCGACAACAATCACTGATGTCGTTTTACCCATAGTTACCGTTTCATCTCCGGCGTTCTTTGTTTTTGTTCACTGCTGCTGTCTTTCCGGCCGATCTAACATCATTCGGGTGTTGTCTCTGCCCCGGTGTCAACACCCCTTCGCTACACTCTCTACCGTTTGCTCATGCATGCAGTAACCTTCTACGATCGATAGATCCGGCTATTTCTCGTTAACCCATCACGATTCAGAGGTAGCTTTCACTCTCTCTATTTCGGTTTCTATTTCTCACTTTTTATTTTCTCTGATTTGGTTTCGTTTCAAGGTTTGGTTTTCATCTTTGGCTCTCTCTGATTTTTATTTATTTATTTATTTATTTTTTTTAGAGATTGGTGATTTTTTTATTCCAAGTGGATTTCTCAATGGAAGCCATTCTAGCCAAGTCTCTAAACCTTCTATTTCTGATCATGTGAAGAATGCTAATGTATGTGTGTAAAAGTGAAGTTTTGTGTTATGAAATACTTGTGTGTGTTGCTGTAGATTATTTAAACAAACATTTTAGGAGTGAAATGCCATGATTGTGTTTAAGTTTGCGATGAACTTGTTATTACAATGCATGTGGGTGTGCTTAAATTCGTATGCCTATAGTGATATGTATATGCGCCTAATTTGTGATCTGAAAATGAGAAAGACCGAACTGAGATCTACACGAACCCTAAATATAAGAAATTGGATTTGAAAATTTGGTTGAGGTCGAAGTCTTGGATTCTGTTGAGTACAAAATAAAATTATATGCATGATTGTTTTATTCTTGAATTTTGAAATTCTGACTCAATAATGTTGGTTTATTAATATGTAAAATTACAGATTTATACTGATGGTACTCGTGTGCTTGTGTTGTGGATATGTAATGCTTGTATTATGTCTGAAAAGAAAACATTAGATATGAATATAAAGACTCAGAGATCCTATATGATGCATGATTCCAAACAAGTTATTATGCACATACAAGAAATAAAGTGTTTTACTGAAACTGAAACTCATTTTCAAATGCTGGTATTCATGTGTCAGGATTAAAATAAAGGAACTATTCTTTATTCCAAAAAAAAAAAAAGCATTATTGGAACCGAACTTTATTTCCTTTTTTGGATATGGGCATTGTTGTGAAAAATTGATTAAAACCCACCTGAGCTTGCTCACAACACATTGAGACCCGTGATTTTATTCTTGTGATCCTTGATTTTATTTCTTATATATATATATATATATATATATTGATGAAGACGCAGAACCCATTCTGGATGACGAAGGTCAACCAATTCAGGATTCTGTATCTACATTAATTTTAACCATTTCTTTGCATTTTTTGGGTGATTCTTCGCATTTAAAGGATAAAAACGCTGAGCTTTTATCAAATTTAAGATGCAAAAAACTCAGTGATTTTCAGTATTATAAAAATACATTAGAATTTCAAAAGAAAAATCGTTCAAAAGATTTTCCTGCATACAAAAAGAAATTTCATAAGCATAAGTCTGGTTTTAAAAGAAATGAAAAACCCACTAGGGAAGGCAACGATCGTACGGGTAGAGAATGAAACTAATGCGGATGACTTAAGCCAAATTCAAAAATGATTATGCATATACAACAAGTTAAAATGCAGAAAGATATATGAATTCAGAAATAAGAAAATAATATGCTCAAGAACAAATATAGAAAATTAATGTTATGCTTTAAATGCATGATTTCAAATTCTTTAGTTTTAATCAGGTTGTTAATCTGATTATCAAAAATTGAATTTGCTTTTAATAAATTGAGGTTTCTGGTTCTGGGTTTTTCAATAAAAGGGAAAATAATATTTTCATTCTTAATTTTGAAAATAATACCAGAACTTGATACAGAAAAAGGAGTAATAAGAGTTATAAAAGGTGTTCCTAAGATAACACTATGATTGATGTTATCAACAAGAACGAATGCAGTTTTAATACGGGTTTTTTCATTTAACACATATGCTTCAGTCTTACTGCTAATATTCATTTTCGAGTTATTAGCGGCAGACAGTTTTTCTTTGGTTTTTTCCCAAAATCTTTTAGGAACCAGATCAGGTTTTATGCAATTTAAATCAGCACCGGTATCAAATAATGCTATGGTACTGAGTTGAAAATCATCAGGAAAATGCAAAACAATGCTAATCAAATACTTTCTTAAAGTAATTTCTTTCAAAACATATAAAAAATCTTCAGGTGCGCATTCTAGGTTATCTAACTTAGATTCCTCTAGGTTAGTGCCACCTTCATCCTCGCTTCCCGAATTTTCTAACTGGTTGCTAAGTAATGCTTGGATTATAGCAGAATCCTTTTCCTGTTTTTCCTTGACCTGCTTGAGCTCAAGTTTAACATTCTTGATCTCAGTTTGCAGATCAGAAAGGGATAAGGGAGTATTCTTTCCCTTAGCCTTTTGTTTTTCTAAAATACTGGTCAAGTTATATGTGCTAGTACTAATTTTAGGAAGACTAACAGGCTTGACTTCAGGTTTGCTTTCTAGGGTTTTCATTAACCTATCAAGGTAATCCTTCTGAAGATGAGGATCAGAAATATGCTTAATGACATCTAACAAAAGCTCTTGGTCTTTTGTCAGGACATTTATGCTTCTATTATCGTCATCAGAGGATGATGATGATAATGTTGATGAATCGTTTGCTAATTCATCAACCTGAAATGCATTTTCTTCATCAGTTCCTGAATCAGGATCTGATTCTGAAGAGTAGATGAGAATAGCCTCAAGCTTACTTAAGACTTCTTCATCTAATCCTAATTCATGCAGTTTTTTGCTAAAGCGGCAATACTTTGCAGTATGCCCTTTCCTATGACATTTATAACAAGGAACATGCTTTAAATCTCCAAAGGGTTTTACCCCTTCTGGTTTTTCATTTCTTTTAAAACCAGACTTATGCTTATGAAATTTCTTTTTGTATGCAGGAAAATCTTTTGAACGATTTTTCTTTTGAAATTCCTTTTTATAAAAATGTTTTTTATGGGATCTTTTAGACTCCTTATGGCAAGAACCATTACAATCAGGCTTGTCCATGGAAACATCAAATTGTTTACAGAACGAACCTAATTCTTGCCTAGTCCTTTTCATTTCCCACTTCAGATGCCTTTGAAGTTTCAAATCCTGGCAAATCTTTAGTCCTTCCTTCTGGATAAGACTAATGAGTTCACCATAAGTTAATGTTGAGTAAGGGATTGGAACCCCTAAAGTTTCCTTAATTTTGTTTCTTACCTTTTCACCTAACAAGGTAGGTAAACCTGCAAGAAACTTTTCTTTCCAAAAAGGCTGGTTGGAATCTTCTCTCAACATAATACGAGATAAAAATGTATTTTTATAATACTGAAAATCACTGAGTTTTTTGCATCTTAAATTTGATAAAAGCTCAGCGTTTTTATCCTTTAAATGCGAAGAATCACCCAAAAAATGCAAAGAAATGGTTAAAATTAATGTAGATACAGAATCCTGAATTGGTTGACCTTCGTCATCCAGAATGGGTTCTGCGTCTTCATCAATCTTAACAGCATTTAATATGCTAAGACGTTCAGTTTCAGTAAGATGGTAGTCCCACCATCCTTTTAACTGTCCTGCAAAGCCTGCAGTAAGAAGCTCTGCAATGGCTCTATCCTGAACGTTGGTCTGTATTCTATATGCATTGGCAGCCATGGTCATTTGTTGCAAGAAATTCAAAATCTGATATTCAGATAATCCATCTATATTCCACTCATAGACAGAAGATGCATTAAACCTAGACTGGCTACTAGATGCTTGATTGCCTACGTCCAAATGACTAGCAATGGGAACAATAGGCCAATTAATTCTATTGATCTGAGGAATAGGTTTAACCGGAATAGGTTCAACCTTTTCTTCACAGAAACTTTGGGATTCTGAGGGAGAATCCTCATCTAATGCATTTATCTCTGGTCTCAGCCGAGACTGAGGTGTTTCTGGAGCAATTAAGTTAGAGGTTGAGGCCTCTATCTTGCTTAATTGATCTTGAATAGCCTTGGCGAATTCCATTTTATTATTCTGAAATTCCTTTTGGCTATCCCTAGAAATTTGAGATGGCTTAAAAATAGGATTCTTAAGCCTGTCCTGCTTCTGTTCTATTTTTACAACAGAAGGCTTAAGGGTTTTCTCAATTCTAGACAATTGCTTACCTAAGGTATGCAAATGCGTATTGGAGAAATTATTTTGCTCAATAACAGAAGCAAAATTCTTATGCACATCTTCAGTCACATACTTGTATGCAGATGCATTAACAGATGAATTTCCTGAGACTGGAATTTTTATTCCTCTCAGTGGGGGATGATCAGACTCAATCTTTGAGCCATCAGATAAATTCCAAGTACTAACCTTTTCTTGGCTAGAGACTGGATTGATGCACTTGAATGGATATGCAATGTTATTCTGTGATGCATAAAGTTCAAACCAATCGAAAAACATGATATGGACTTTATGCTGCAAAACAAAATCATAATACTTTTCTTGAATTTCCTTTCTTTGGTTCAGGAAATTCTTAAAGAACCAAAGTTTTTTCTTTTCATTATGAGAAGCGTAAAAATCTTTATGCAAAAGGGTTTTATCTAAAACGAATTCTTTTTCTAACACATTGATAATATTCTCAGTAACTGAAGAAAAAGTAGGTGAGGTTGGTTCAGATTTTTGAACACTTACTTCTCCTAATTCTTCTTTAGTATATACAGCCCTGGGAACATTATCAGCGTAAAGAACACCAGTTAAATGCGTATTAGGGATGTCAGAGGTAGAGTGCCTGTGAGGCATGCTAACAGGGATTCTTCTTCTGTGAAACAAATGGCAAGAATCCTTGTCTTCATCCTCAACATTCTTATGTTCAATCTTTCCTAATTGTGATACTCTACCCAAATCCATGGTATCACTATTGGAAGAGTCATCAGAAAACCTTGTACTTACCGATTTTCTGTCAAAGGTTAGAGTGACTTTTCCACTAGGATACTGGTTAATTTCTCTGACATTCGTATTAGGCATTATTCTAATTGGTGGTTCAACTGCACATGCTTTTTCCAATACCCATTCTGTAGGAAGAGTTACATCTTCCCATTTAATGAATTTTGGAACAATAGCATTTGCTTTAGTCATATCCGTTTGCAAAACCAAAGTTTCACCTTTATGACATGAAAACTTGTGTTTTGAATCAAATGCAGATGTCATGGCTTTGTAATGAACTCTAAAAATCAATGCAATGGGAATAGATCCCTTTTTCATGCGATAATTATGTGTTTGGATTTGTAAAACAAGAGAATCCAAAATGTTTTTATCATTTAAAGAAATGGTTAAATTAGGGTAACATGAGAATGATATGGGACCTGCACACAGACTAGACTCAACCGTGCCTAGGATGCCTTCCTCATATACTTCCATTCTATTATCCCTAACAACACACAATATGCTTGTGTTCAGGCCTTCCTTGGTTAAGGGCTTGATCCCTATCTGAACAAGGCCAATATGGATGTACTTAAAATTCTTTTGTCTATGCTTGTCTAAAGAATGCTGTGACAAAAGATTAATGCTTTCATATGAGTTTGTGAGAGGTATATCCCTCTCCTCTGTCTTTATGTTCAAATTTGTTTTGAACAACTTATCTCTAATGCTGAGTTCATATATTTCATGCTTCTTAACATGAGGTATATGCCAATCACTAATGCATTTGGTAAAATCTTCAACAGTAATTTCATTACTACTGTTGATCCTTATATTCTCTAATGATGTAGATGCAGAAGATGCAGAGTATGTTCTAGGTAGAAGTGTGTGATCCATCATTAAAAATGCAAATCAGAACAAACACATACTAATATTGACTACGGAACCCAGTCACTGCCTCTCTTTCCCTGTCCGTCGGTACTTTTGGGCAAACAAGGGTCTAAATGACTCACCAATATCAGTAGATGCAGGAATGATATGCACAGTAAATCTGGAAAATGGATGAATGTGAATAGTGATGATGATGAATGAACAGTGATGCATTTATTTTGAGAATTTATATGGCAGGTTTATACCGCCTAGCATAATTTTGTATTCAATTTTCTATATTTGTTCTTGAGCATATTATTTTCTTATTTCTGAATTCATATATCTTTCTGCATTTTAACTTGTTGTATATGCATAATCATTTTTGAATTTGGCTTAAGTCATCCGCATTAGTTTCATTCTCTACCCGTACGATCGTTGCCTTCCCTAGTGGTATCAGAGCCAGAAGGGGTGAGAGTACTGTTCATTCATCATCATCACTATTCACATTCATCCATTTTCCAGATTTACTGTGCATATCATTCCTGCATCTACTGATATTGGTGAGTCATTTAGACCCTTGTTTGCCCAAAAGTACCGACGGACAGGGAAAGAGAGGCAGTGACTGGGTTCCGTAGTCAATATTAGTATGTGTTTGTTCTGATTTGCATTTTTAATGATGGATCACACACTTCTACCTAGAACATACTCTGCATCTTCTGCATCTACATCATTAGAGAATATAAGGATCAACAGTAGTAATGAAATTACTGTTGAAGATTTTACCAAATGCATTAGTGATTGGCATATACCTCATGTTAAGAAGCATGAAATATATGAACTCAGCATTAGAGATAAGTTGTTCAAAACAAATTTGAACATAAAGACAGAGGAGAGGGATATACCTCTCACAAACTCAGGTACTGAAAATTCTTTTTGGTAAAATACTCAGATTTAGGCTGGGTAGCCGTATTCTGAGAAACAACATTTGCAGATATACTTTTAGAAGAAGAAGGAAAAGTTATAAAATTTTCCTTAAAAATTTCTTTTGCTTCCTTTAAAGAAACTGGTCCAAAAGGACTAGAAACAGTTAATGCTTTTGAGGGTTGGGCAATTTCCTTTCCCTTTGAAATAGACGTTTTTTGTAAATGCTTTTGAGAAGAAGATTGTGCTGAAGAAGAGGATAATGGATCCTCCAAAACCTTTTTTGCTTCAGCAATAGTTGCAAAATAATTTTCAAATGCTTTTTCAAAAGATTGAGTGGCCTTAGTAAGGGCCAAAGTATTTGGATTATGCGGAGTATTTTTGACAGAACTAGTGCTGCCTTTGCTTCCTATGCTTTCTCCTTGTGCGTCCTGGAACATAGCTGTCCAGGCTTTTACTTTTTCTAATGCAGAAAGCTTTGCCTGATCCTTTGAGGATCCTTCGCCTTTCTTTTTCTTAGGAGGCATGGTCCTGCAAAAATTCACGGGTTAGGAAATCGGGAATAGAATTTTGTTCTCCCCGAATAAATTCTATATCAAAATCAAATATGCTTAACAAGGCTTGCCACCTAGCAAAGATTTGCTTAGAAGCTATATTCTGAACATCTTTTTGCAAAACTTCTTTTGCAGATTTACAATCAATTCTTAATAAAAATTTTTGATTGAGTAAATCGCTTTGAAATTTTGAAATACATTTTACAATGGAAAGAATTTCTTTTTTAATAGTAGAATAATTCTTTTCAGTATCATTCCAGTGTCCGGAAGTAAACTGGACAATATGCTCATGCTTATCTTGTACCTGCTTCAAAATACCTCCATAACCAAAATCAGAAGCATCAGTTTCAACGATTTTAGGTAATAAAGGGTTAGCAATAGACAAGCAAGGAATTTGTCTAACATGCTTTTTTATTTCTTGCACTATTCTAGTATGCTCTTCAGACCATAATGGCGGATTCTTTTTTAACCGATCATGCAAGGGTTTTGCCATCCTATTGATATTAGGGCAAAAATCTAATACATAATTCAAGCTTCCTAAAAACCTTTGAAGCTGTTGTTTTTCCAGAATTTGATCTGGAAATTTAGATGCAAATTCTAAAGATCGCTCAATAGGAGTGATCGTTCCTTGGGTAATATGATGGCCAAGAAACCTTATTCTGGTTTGAAACAGGGACATTTTGCTTTGCGAAACAACTAAGCCATTTTTCTTAGCTGTAAGAAAGAATGACTTTAAATGCTTAAAATGCTGTTCAATGGATTCTGAAAATATAAGCACATCATCAATATAGACAATGCAAAATGCTGAATATGGATTAAAAATGTCATTCATAATGCGTTGAAATTCTGATGGAGCATTCTTTAAGCCGAAAGGCATAACATTCCATTCGTATTGACCAAATGGAACAGTGAATGCAGTCTTATACCTATGTTTTGGGTCAATCTGGATTTGCCAAAAACCAGATTTAAGGTCAAATTTTGAAAATATATATGCAGAATGCAATTTTTGTAACAGGTCTTTCTTATTAGGTATTGGATACCTAATCCATCTAAGAACTTGATTCAAAGGTTTGTAATTAATGACCAATCGTGGAACTCCACGTTCAATCTCAGATGCTTTAATAACATAAAATGCTGCACAACTCCAGGGGGACCTAGATTGGGCAATTAAACCTTTATCTAAGAGATCCTGGATTTCTTTTCTACAATGCTGCTCAAGCTCAGAATTCATTTGGATAGGTCTAGCTTTGGTTGGAATATTTCGCTCATCAAAACTAGGTTCATATGGCAAATCTACCATATGCTGCTTCCTAATCCAAAAGGCATTAGGAATATCTGCGCAAATTTCATTTTCAACTTGCTTTTGGAAATCTAAAATTCTTTTTTGAGTAAATTCATTTTTCAATTGTGCAGAAATTCTTTGAAAATTAATGTTATGCTTTAAATGCATGATTTCAAATTCTTTAGTTTTAATCAGGTTGTTAATCTGATTATCAAAAATTGAATTTGCTTTTAATAAATTGAGGTTTCTGGTTCTGGGTTTTTCAATAAAAGGGAAAATAATATTTTCATTCTTAATTTTGAAAATAATACCAGAACTTGATACAGAAAAAGGAGTAATAAGAGTTATAAAAGGTGTTCCTAAGATAACACTATGATTGATGTTATCAACAAGAACGAATGCAGTTTTAATACGGGTTTTTTCATTTAACACATATGCTTCAGTCTTACTGCTAATATTCATTTTCGAGTTATTAGCGGCAGACAGTTTTTCTTTGGTTTTTTCCCAAAATCTTTTAGGAACCAGATCAGGTTTTATGCAATTTAAATCAGCACCGGTATCAAATAATGCTATGGTACTGAGTTGAAAATCATCAGGAAAATGCAAAACAATGCTAATCAAATACTTTCTTAAAGTAATTTCTTTCAAAACATATAAAAAATCTTCAGGTGCGCATTCTAGGTTATCTAACTTAGATTCCTCTAGGTTAGTGCCACCTTCATCCTCGCTTCCCGAATTTTCTAACTGGTTGCTAAGTAATGCTTGGATTATAGCAGAATCCTTTTCCTGTTTTTCCTTGACCTGCTTGAGCTCAAGTTTAACATTCTTGATCTCAGTTTGCAGATCAGAAAGGGATAAGGGAGTATTCTTTCCCTTAGCCTTTTGTTTTTCTAAAATACTGGTCAAGTTATATGTGCTAGTACTAATTTTAGGAAGACTAACAGGCTTGACTTCAGGTTTGCTTTCTAGGGTTTTCATTAACCTATCAAGGTAATCCTTCTGAAGATGAGGATCAGAAATATGCTTAATGACATCTAACAAAAGCTCTTGGTCTTTTGTCAGGACATTTATGCTTCTATTATCGTCATCAGAGGATGATGATGATGATGTTGATGAATCGTTTGCTAATTCATCAACCTGAAATGCATTTTCTTCATCAGTTCCTGAATCAGGATCTGATTCTGAAGAGTAGATGAGAATAGCCTCAAGCTTACTTAAGACTTCTTCATCTAATCCTAATTCATGCAGTTTTTTGCTAAAGCGGCAATACTTTGCAGTATGCCCTTTCCTATGACATTTATAACAAGTAACATGCTTTAAATCTCCAAAGGGTTTTACCCCTTCTGGTTTTTCATTTCTTTTAAAACCAGACTTATGCTTATGAAATTTCTTTTTGTATGCAGGAAAATCTTTTGAACGATTTTTCTTTTGAAATTCCTTTTTATAAAAATGTTTTTTATGGGATCTTTTAGACTCCTTATGGCAAGAACCATTACAATCAGGCTTGTCCATGGAAACATCAAATTGTTTACAGAACGAACCTAATTCTTGCCTAGTCCTTTTCATTTCCCACTTCAGATGCCTTTGAAGTTTCAAATCCTGGCAAATCTTTAGTCCTTCCTTCTGGATAAGACTAATGAGTTCACCATAAGTTAATGTTGAGTAAGGGATTGGAACCCCTAAAGTTTCCTTAATTTTGTTTCTTACCTTTTCACCTAACAAGGTAGGTAAACCTGCAAGAAACTTTTCTTTCCAAAAAGGCTGGTTGGAATCTTCTCTCAACATAATACGAGATAAAAATGTATTTTTATAATACTGAAAATCACTGAGTTTTTTGCATCTTAAATTTGATAAAAGCTCAGCGTTTTTATCCTTTAAATGCGAAGAATCACCCAAAAAATGCAAAGAAATGGTTAAAATTAATGTAGATACAGAATCCTGAATTGGTTGACCTTCGTCATCCAGAATGGGTTCTGCGTCTTCATCAATCTTAACAGCATTTAATATGCTAAGACGTTCAGTTTCAGTAAGATGGTAGGCGGTATAAACCTGCCATTTAGAACATTGGAACCATTTTCATTTATTATTCTGGTATAATTCATTAGGTTATTGATTTACAATAGACCAAAAATATCTTCGTTCTCATCAGCCAGGGATGGTGGCTTAGACGATGAAGATGAAGAGGATGCTTTGGATCCAGTAGCTGAGGATCTGGATTCTATTAATTCTTTCATGATTTTGAAAAATTCTTCCTCTGACTTTGCGGCTGCGAGCTGAGGAATAGCAAATGACTTCTGTGCTAAAAATTCTGAATGTGCTTGGACCTGTTCAATAGGCAGATCCAATTTACCTTTGGATTTGAGCCACATTCTGACAGCGGCTTCATTACATTTATTAAATGCTTGAAATTTGTTCCACCATTTAACCTTAAATATTCTGATAAGATCAATGGTTGAATTTTGATTTGTTTGATAGGAAAAATGCCAGGTTAAGGTCCATGGTACAAAGAAGATTGTACTAAAGACTAGAAGAGGAGAGACCCTTTTTTGCAATGGTGAAGGGTCAAATTTTTCTTTAAAAAGGGTATATGCTTGGTTAACCTGATCAGGTAGGATATCGGTAGAAGACCCAAAAAATCCCCACCAATGGTTAAACCAATTTGGTATTTTGGAAATTGCTTTTCTGGTGTCAAACATGATTAACCAGGTATGCGATCCTTTGGAGTTTTGGACCATTAATGCATTATACCAGGCTTGTTGATAATCCCAGTATGAAAAGGTTTTGCTGGTTGTTATTCTTTGGGTAAAGGATGCTAGAAAAGATTTCAAGTCAGAAGGACTTGTACCCCAATCTTGAGGATGAATGATCTTCAAGATTTTGAATTGGGAGTATACCTCTCACAAACTCATATGAAAGCATTAATCTTTTGTCACAGCATTCTTTAGACAAGCATAGACAAAAGAATTTTAAGTACATCCATATTGGCCTTGTTCAGATAGGGATCAAGCCCTTAACCAAGGAAGGCCTGAACACAAGCATATTGTGTGTTGTTAGGGATAATAGAATGGAAGTATATGAGGAAGGCATCCTAGGCACGGTTGAGTCTAGTCTGTGTGCAGGTCCCATATCATTCTCATGTTACCCTAATTTAACCATTTCTTTAAATGATAAAAACATTTTGGATTCTCTTGTTTTACAAATCCAAACACATAATTATCGCATGAAAAAGGGATCTATTCCCATTGCATTGATTTTTAGAGTTCATTACAAAGCCATGACATCTGCATTTGATTCAAAACACAAGTTTTCATGTCATAAAGGTGAAACTTTGGTTTTGCAAACGGATATGACTAAAGCAAATGCTATTGTTCCAAAATTCATTAAATGGGAAGATGTAACTCTTCCTACAGAATGGGTATTGGAAAAAGCATGTGCAGTTGAACCACCAATTAGAATAATGCCTAATACGAATGTCAGAGAAATTAACCAGTATCCTAGTGGAAAAGTCACTCTAACCTTTGACAGAAAATCGGTAAGTACAAGGTTTTCTGATGACTCTTCCAATAGTGATACCATGGATTTGGGTAGAGTATCACAATTAGGAAAGATTGAACATAAGAATGTTGAGGATGAAGACAAGGATTCTTGCCATTTGTTTCACAGAAGAAGAATCCCTGTTAGCATGCCTCACAGGCACTCTACCTCTGACATCCCTAATACGCATTTAACTGGTGTTCTTTACGCTGATAATGTTCCCAGGGCTGTATATACTAAAGAAGAATTAGGAGAAGTAAGTGTTCAAAAATCTGAACCAACCTCACCTACTTTTTCTTCAGTTACTGAGAATATTATCAATGTGTTAGAAAAAGAATTCGTTTTAGATAAAACCCTTTTGCATAAAGATTTTTACGCTTCTCATAATGAAAAGAAAAAACTTTGGTTCTTTAAGAATTTCCTGAACCAAAGAAAGGAAATTCAAGAAAAGTATTATGATTTTGTTTTGCAGCATAAAGTCCATATCATGTTTTTCGATTGGTTTGAACTTTATGCATCACAGAATAACATTGCATATCCATTCAAGTGCATCAATCCAGTCTCTAGCCAAGAAAAGGTTAGTACTTGGAATTTATCTGATGGCTCAAAGATTGAGTCTGATCATCCCCCACTGAGAGGAATAAAAATTCCAGTCTCAGGAAATTCATCTGTTAATGCATCTGCATACAAGTATGTGACTGAAGATGTGCATAAGAATTTTGCTTCTGTTATTGAGCAAAATAATTTCTCCAATACGCATTTGCATACCTTAGGTAAGCAATTGTCTAGAATTGAGAAAACCCTTAAGCCTTCTGTTGTAAAAATAGAACAGAAGCAGGACAGGCTTAAGAATCCTATTTTTAAGCCATCTCAAATTTCTAGGGATAGCCAAAAGGAATTTCAGAATAATAAAATGGAATTCGCCAAGGCTATTCAAGATCAATTAAGCAAGATAGAGGCCTCAACCTCTAACTTAATTGCTCCAGAAACACCTCAGTCTCGGCTGAGACCAGAGATAAATGCATTAGATGAGGATTCTCCCTCAGAATCCCAAAGTTTCTGTGAAGAAAAGGTTGAACCTATTCCGGTTAAACCTATTCCTCAGATCAATAGAATTAATTGGCCTATTGTTCCCATTGCTAGTCATTTGGACGTAGGCAATCAAGCATCTAGTAGCCAGTCTAGGTTTAATGCATCTTCTGTCTATGAGTGGAATATAGATGGATTATCTGAATATCAGATTTTGAATTTCTTGCAACAAATGACCATGGCTGCCAATGCATATAGAATACAGACCAACGTTCAGGATAGAGCCATTGCAGAGCTTCTTACTGCAGGCTTTGCAGGACAGTTAAAAGGATGGTGGGACTACCATCTTACTGAAACTGAACGTCTTAGCATATTAAATGCTGTTAAGATTGATGAAGACGCAGAACCCATTCTGGATGACGAAGGTCAACCAATTCAGGATTCTGTATCTACATTAATTTTAACCATTTCTTTGCATTTTTTGGGTGATTCTTCGCATTTAAAGGATAAAAACGCTGAGCTTTTATCAAATTTAAGATGCAAAAAACTCAGTGATTTTCAGTATTATAAAAATACATTTTTATCTCGTATTATGTTGAGAGAAGATTCCAACCAGCCTTTTTGGAAAGAAAAGTTTCTTGCAGGTTTACCTACCTTGTTAGGTGAAAAGGTAAGAAACAAAATTAAGGAAACTTTAGGGGTTCCAATCCCTTACTCAACATTAACTTATGGTGAACTCATTAGTCTTATCCAGAAGGAAGGACTAAAGATTTGCCAGGATTTGAAACTTCAAAGGCATCTGAAGTGGGAAATGAAAAGGACTAGGCAAGAATTAGGTTCGTTCTGTAAACAATTTGATGTTTCCATGGACAAGCCTGATTGTAATGGTTCTTGCCATAAGGAGTCTAAAAGATCCCATAAAAAACATTTTTATAAAAAGGAATTTCAAAAGAAAAATCGTTCAAAAGATTTTCCTGCATACAAAAAGAAATTTCATAAGCATAAGTCTGGTTTTAAAAGAAATGAAAAACCAGAAGGGGTAAAACCCTTTGGAGATTTAAAGCATGTTACTTGTTATAAATGTCATAGGAAAGGGCATACTGCAAAGTATTGCCGCTTTAGCAAAAAACTGCATGAATTAGGATTAGATGAAGAAGTCTTAAGTAAGCTTGAGGCTATTCTCATCTACTCTTCAGAATCAGATCCTGATTCAGGAACTGATGAAGAAAATGCATTTCAGGTTGATGAATTAGCAAACGATTCATCAACATCATCATCATCATCCTCTGATGACGATAATAGAAGCATAAATGTCCTGACAAAAGACCAAGAGCTTTTGTTAGATGTCATTAAGCATATTTCTGATCCTCATCTTCAGAAGGATTACCTTGATAGGTTAATGAAAACCCTAGAAAGCAAACCTGAAGTCAAGCCTGTTAGTCTTCCTAAAATTAGTACTAGCACATATAACTTGACCAGTATTTTAGAAAAACAAAAGGCTAAGGGAAAGAATACTCCCTTATCCCTTTCTGATCTGCAAACTGAGATCAAGAATGTTAAACTTGAGCTCAAGCAGGTCAAGGAAAAACAGGAAAAGGATTCTGCTATAATCCAAGCATTACTTAGCAACCAGTTAGAAAATTCGGGAAGCGAGGATGAAGGTGGCACTAACCTAGAGGAATCTAAGTTAGATAACCTAGAATGCGCACCTGAAGATTTTTTATATGTTTTGAAAGAAATTACTTTAAGAAAGTATTTGATTAGCATTGTTTTGCATTTTCCTGATGATTTTCAACTCAGTACCATAGCATTATTTGATACCGGTGCTGATTTAAATTGCATAAAACCTGATCTGGTTCCTAAAAGATTTTGGGAAAAAACCAAAGAAAAACTGTCTGCCGCTAATAACTCGAAAATAAATATTAGCAGTAAGACTGAAGCATATGTGTTAAATGAAAAAACCTGTATTAAAACTGCATTCGTTCTTGTTGATAACATCAATCATAGTGTTATCTTAGGAACACCTTTTATAACTCTTATTACTCCTTTTTCTGTATCAAGTTCTGGTATTATTTTCAAAATTAAGAATGAAAATATTATTTTCCCTTTTATTGAAAAACCCAGAACCAGAAACCTCAATTTATTAAAAGCAAATTCAATTTTTGATAATCAGATTAACAACCTGATTAAAACTAAAGAATTTGAAATCATGCATTTAAAGCATAACATTAATTTTCAAAGAATTTCTGCACAATTGAAAAATGAATTTACTCAAAAAAGAATTTTAGATTTCCAAAAGCAAGTTGAAAATGAAATTTGCGCAGATATTCCTAATGCCTTTTGGATTAGGAAGCAGCATATGGTAGATTTGCCATATGAACCTAGTTTTGATGAGCGAAATATTCCAACCAAAGCTAGACCTATCCAAATGAATTCTGAGCTTGAGCAGCATTGTAGAAAAGAAATCCAGGATCTCTTAGATAAAGGTTTAATTGCCCAATCTAGGTCCCCCTGGAGTTGTGCAGCATTTTATGTTATTAAAGCATCTGAGATTGAACGTGGAGTTCCACGATTGGTCATTAATTACAAACCTTTGAATCAAGTTCTTAGATGGATTAGGTATCCAATACCTAATAAGAAAGACCTGTTACAAAAATTGCATTCTGCATATATATTTTCAAAATTTGACCTTAAATCTGGTTTTTGGCAAATCCAGATTGACCCAAAACATAGGTATAAGACTGCATTCACTGTTCCATTTGGTCAATACGAATGGAATGTTATGCCTTTCGGCTTAAAGAATGCTCCATCAGAATTTCAACGCATTATGAATGACATTTTTAATCCATATTCAGCATTTTGCATTGTCTATATTGATGATGTGCTTATATTTTCAGAATCCATTAAACAGCATTTTAAGCATTTAAAGTCATTCTTTCTTACAGCTAAGAAAAATGGCTTAGTTGTTTCGCAAAGCAAAATGTCCCTGTTTCAAACCAGAATAAGGTTTCTTGGCCATCATATTACCCAAGAAACGATCACTCCTATTGAGCGATCTTTAGAATTTGCATCTAAATTTCCAGATCAAATTCTGGAAAAACAACAGCTTCAAAGGTTTTTAGGAAGCTTGAATTATGTATTAGATTTTTGCCCTAATATCAATAGGATGGCAAAACCCTTGCATGATCGGTTAAAAAAGAATCCGCCATTATGGTCTGAAGAGCATACTAGAATAGTGCAAGAAATAAAAAAGCATGTTAGACAAATTCCTTGCTTGTCTATTGCTAACCCTTTATTACCTAAAATCGTTGAAACTGATGCTTCTGATTTTGGTTATGGAGGTATTTTGAAGCAGGTACAAGATAAGCATGAGCATATTGTCCAGTTTACTTCCGGACACTGGAATGATACTGAAAAGAATTATTCTACTATTAAAAAAGAAATTCTTTCCATTGTAAAATGTATTTCAAAATTTCAAAGCGATTTACTCAATCAAAAATTTTTATTAAGAATTGATTGTAAATCTGCAAAAGAAGTTTTGCAAAAAGATGTTCAGAATATAGCTTCTAAGCAAATCTTTGCTAGGTGGCAAGCCTTGTTAAGCATATTTGATTTTGATATAGAATTTATTCGGGGAGAACAAAATTCTATTCCCGATTTCCTAACCCGTGAATTTTTGCAGGACCATGCCTCCTAAGAAAAAGAAAGGCGAAGGATCCTCAAAGGATCAGGCAAAGCTTTCTGCATTAGAAAAAGTAAAAGCCTGGACAGCTATGTTCCAGGACGCACAAGGAGAAAGCATAGGAAGCAAAGGCAGCACTAGTTCTGTCAAAAATACTCCGCATAATCCAAATACTTTGGCCCTTACTAAGGCCACTCAATCTTTTGAAAAAGCATTTGAAAATTATTTTGCAACTATTGCTGAAGCAAAAAAGGTTTTGGAGGATCCATTATCCTCTTCTTCAGCACAATCTTCTTCTCAAAAGCATTTACAAAAAACGTCTATTTCAAAGGGAAAGGAAATTGCCCAACCCTCAAAAGCATTAACTGTTTCTAGTCCTTTTGGACCAGTTTCTTTAAAGGAAGCAAAAGAAATTTTTAAGGAAAATTTTATAACTTTTCCTTCTTCTTCTAAAAGTATATCTGCAAATGTTGTTTCTCAGAATACGGCTACCCAGCCTAAATCTGAGTATTTTACCAAAAAGAATTTTCAGTATATTACTTCTATTGAGGACGGCTTTTATGATAAAAATCCCTCAGTAGCTGTATCAAAACTTTTCCCTCATGGATGGAATTTTAAACCTTGGGATTATTCAAAGCCCATTGATTTTTACTTAACCATCCTAAAGGTCACAGAATCTGTGGAAATAAAGCATACTTCTCATGGTGATTCCGGAGAACCCGCATACTCCCAATTCAAAATCTTGAAGATCATTCATCCTCAAGATTGGGGTACAAGTCCTTCTGACTTGAAATCTTTTCCAGCATCCTTTACCCAAAGAATAACAACCAGCAAAACCTTTTCATACTGGGATTATCAACAAGCCTGGTATAATGCATTAATGGTCCAAAACTCCAAAGGATCGCATACCTGGTTAATCATGTTTGACACCAGAAAAGCAATTTCCAAAATACCAAATTGGTTTAACCATTGGTGGGGATTTTTTGGGTCTTCTACCGATATCCTACCTGATCAGGTTAACCAAGCATATACCCTTTTTAAAGAAAAATTTGACCCTTCACCATTGCAAAAAAGGGTCTCTCCTCTTCTAGTCTTTAGTACAATCTTCTTTGTACCATGGACCTTAACCTGGCATTTTTCCTATCAAACAAATCAAAATTCAACCATTGATCTTATCAGAATATTTAAGGTTAAATGGTGGAACAAATTTCAAGCATTTAATAAATGTAATGAAGCCGCTGTCAGAATGTGGCTCAAATCCAAAGGTAAATTGGATCTGCCTATTGAACAGGTCCAAGCACATTCAGAATTTTTAGCACAGAAGTCATTTGCTATTCCTCAGCTCGCAGCCGCAAAGTCAGAGGAAGAATTTTTCAAAATCATGAAAGAATTAATAGAATCCAGATCCTCAGCTACTGGATCCAAAGCATCCTCTTCATCTTCATCGTCTAAGCCACCATCCCTGGCTGATGAGAACGAAGATATTTTTGGTCTATTGTAAATCAATAACCTAATGAATTATACCAGAATAATAAATGAAAATGGTTCCAATGTTCTAAATGAATAAGAACCGAGCTAGTAGCCGCTTGGTCGGGTAATGTGGTTAGGGGTACTTGGCTCATAACCAGGAATTCCCTGATATGCATACTTGCCAATGTAAGCTTTACTGGTATACGTATTCATACAAGGTTACGTATTTACTGTAGCCAGACGTATCTGAGTTTCTGTCTCAGCATCTTTGGTGGGCCCGGCGCCGAAAGTGAAGTGGGTCCCAGGCACCGAAAGCATTTTTGTCTTTTGCTCCTTACCTGCCTATATAAGAGGGAGCTCTCTGCATTTGTAAAGGCATCTCTGGATTTTAGATAGCTTTCTCTCTCTATCTCTCCAGATCTCTCTCCCTTCTCTCTAGAATTCTTTCTCTCTTCTTGTAATTAGTTTCTGGCATTTAAGCTTTCCCCGAGCTGTAATAAAAGAATTTGTTTGAATAAAGAGTAAGCATTGTTTCTTCTTAATTTCTTCCCTTAATCATATGTGGTTATAAGTTGTGCGGATTACCGCCTGAATTTAATCACATACGATTAAGGTGTTTAATTTCTGCATTTATTTTGAGAATTTATATGGCAGGTTTATACCGCCTAGCATAATTTTGTATTCAATTTTCTATATTTGTTCTTGAGCATATTATTTTCTTATTTCTGAATTCATATATCTTTCTGCATTTTAACTTGTTGTATATGCATAATCATTTTTGAATTTGGCTTAAGTCATCCGCATTAGTATATATATATATATATATATATATATATACAGGAAATTGCTTGGGGGTTCAAGAAGGAAAACAGATATAAGCTTTTTACTTGGTTGTTATTTTAGCATATGTGCACTCTAAGGAGCGGACTAAAAATTCAACCAGTCATATTTTTGAAGCCTAAAATCAACTTTACACATTACCAAAAACTTAAAAGCATCATAAAAAATAGGGCAAATTACAAAAAAAAAAAAAAAAAAAAAAAAAACCTTTGGTTTTTTTTTTTATTTAAAAAAAGAGGATTGTGTTTTAAAATGTTAACAAAAAAAGAACAACTAAAATTAAATCATGACATTACGTAGGGTATTCTTATTCATTTTGAACTCAAAATTTTCTAGTTGGTTAATAAAAATACAATACACATGAATGATAAATTTTGAAATTTTTTGAAACGCGTAAATATTTTTATAAATTAAATAATGATAATAGATTTAAAAAAAATCATAACAAATTGAAAAATCTTTGAAAAATATTCAAATTTTGATGTAAAATTCTTAAATAATATACATAAATTATTGGTATGTTAAATAACTAAAAATATCATCTGCTATATCATCATTTTTAACGGAAAAATGTTAGTTATCCTTTTTTGTTAACATTTTAAAATACAAATCTTTTTTTTAAATAAAAAAACCACAGTCCTTTATTTGCAAAAAAGTGAAGCCACATGGGTTTTTTTTTGTAATTTGCCCTAAAAAATATGGATTTTCTCTTTTTATAACATGTAATATAATTCGTCTCAAATAAATATTATAAAAGTGAAACTAAGAAAAAAAAAACTACTTGATTTTGAAATAATAACCCTGGATAAAGAATTCCTTTCTTCAAACGATCACTATTTCCAATTGAAATTTCTGGTTTGATTTCTGAAAAGTGCAGATTGTTTCAAAGGGATTTTCTATTGGGTGTTTTGAGCTATTTGTTTTTCGAAATCAGGGAGTGATTTTTGCTGTTTATGGGCTCTTTCTTGCTCCTCTGTTTTCTGTTGCTGTTTTGGGTTTGGGTTGGATGCCTTTTTTATAGTGGAGGCATTTTACTGTTTCAACCACTATAATTAAATGGATTTTGGATTTATTTGGTCCGATTAATAAAGAAATTTGATACTTTCTTGGATCAAAATTTCTGCAGAAATATTTGAATTTTGGTATTTAGTTTTTGGCAACTATAATTGTACTGCTGTACAATTAATATCATTGTTGTTTTCTGGGAATGCATTTCAAAGATGGTCATTATATTCCAGGTCCTCACATTGCCCAAGAATTGTACAAATTTCCCGATGAACAGCTTACAGTCAAGCAGATTCAATAGTTCTTAGGAGTTGTTAATTTTCTCAGGAACTTTATCCCTCATATTGCCAGACATACCACACAACTGTCTAAACTCACCAGAAAAAATCCACCTCCGTGGGGTCCTGCTTAGATAGAAGCTGTCAGATTTCTTAAACAGGTGGCACAGTCTCCTCCACCTCTCAAGATTCCCGGTGATGACCAGCGCATCTTACAGACAGATGCCAGTGATGAGTACTGGGGTGCTATCTTTATTGAACATATTGATGGGAAAGATCATTATTGTGGCCACGCTAGTGGACAGTTCAAAGAGTCAGAAAAGCATTACCACACCACCATTAAGGAGTATGGGATTAAGGAATTTGAATTCCATCTTATTGGTTATCACTTTTTGATCAAAATGGATAATTATGCTTTTCCCAGAATTCTTGACTTCCGCAACAAGTTGTTGCCTAGTGCACAATTACTCAGATTAAAAGACTGGTTTGCAAAATATGATTACTCTGTCCAGCATATAAAAGGAGATCACAACCTCATTCCTGATTTTCTATCCAGACCTCCTCCTTCCAAACCAATTAGTCTCATTACCCCAAAAACCCTCATACCATTAATCTTCATGGCTTCTAGTTCAAACCCTCTTCCTACTGATCCGTCTCATTCTGAAAACCTTTGGAAACAACATCTTGCTCCCAAATACCAGAAGACTTTTCCTCCTAGCGAAACCTTTACCACCTATCAACAGATTCAAACCTATGCTAAAACCCATTTTCCAAAGTTCTTAGCCCGCACTTTAAGCCTTAAACCTCTCCCAAACAATCCAGCTCCAATCTTCACAGAATATCCTTTTCTCCTTATATGGACTCTTGGTACTTATTATCCATTTCCAGAATGTGCTTTCTGGTGTCTATGGTGTTCAGTGGTCCTTTACAGTACTACGGTTTAGATTCCTTTACTTCCTATGTACAGGTTTATCATGAATCCAGACAATCAAGATTCATACATCTTCACTTTTCTTGACTGGTTTGCCCCCCTTTCTTGGTGGCAAAAAGAAATTCAGAAGACCTTAATGTTTGAAGATCTTTTCAATCCCAGAACAGGATAGTTCCTTGAGAACAAGCTCATGCTGTGTTCATCTTTCACAGGCCCTATTTCAAGTATCCTGATGGATATTTCTTTTCTCAAAATCAAGTGTTCCATTTGAAGACCTACAAGGCTCTCCTCTCTGATGCAGCTGATATCCGCTTGCTTAGAGGAACTCTTCGTAATTTCAATGGTTTACACCATCTTCCTACAGTATGGATACATGCTACATCTGATTATCCTTTGATTCTTGCTCATTCTCCAGACTTTCAAGCTCTCAAGCCTGTTGAGTATAAAGTTGATATATCAGATTTTCCTCCTCCAGGAACTTCTTTACCAGTTCAGGATATGACTCCTCCAACACTCCATCTATTTCTAGGATCTTCTTCACAAACAGTAAGTCATTCACCTCGCTATACCCTTACTGCATTTCAAGATTCTTAGGACCCAGATAGTCCAGGTGTCCCAGAGCCGCATTGGGATGATAATTTTCTTTGGAAGTGTTCACCTACACATCAATCTGATGACTCTCCAAGTCCAGAAGTAATGAATCTCTCTCCATCACATGAGCCTATCTCCAAGACATGGTTTTAAGCTTGCCACGTCATCAGCCTCTCTTTCTGCTATCTCCACATATCTGTTACTGTAGTGTCGGCAGCATCTTTGTAATAGTTGTTTGTATTACTTTTGTAAAAGCATCCAGTCTGTAAGATGCTTTGTGTCTGTACTCAGTTTGCTTTTCCTGTTTGCTTTTATTTTGTTTGCCATGTACAATTAAGTGGAGTGTCGGTAGCTTATCTTTTTCTTGAGCCTCATAAGGAGGTCTTTCTGTTATTGTAAGATAAGTATCTTTAATAATAAACTCTTTCAGTGTTCTTCCAAACTATGAGTTTCTAAATCTTTCTTTTTCTTTTGTATTATATTCTCATATATTATAACTTAAGATGAGACATTAAGATTCTATGAGATAGTTTGTGTTAATTATTTATAGTTAATGAGCAACAGGTTCACCAACGTTGTATGTTTTATGCCTAGAGTTTGGCTATGTTTATGCGCACTCGGTGTGAGTTCTTGACTGCAAATGGTTAATGCAGGCTGTCTCATAATCTCTGGTGCTCTCGTTGAGAGTCGTGATATATGTGGTATGATACAAAAGGAAAGATTCTTGTCTCATGGCTGAACCACCTGCTCCTGCTGTTGTTCCTTCTACTACTAACTCTTCTGCTCCTTCTTCATCTTCTACTCCTGTTTTTGCTCCCTGTTCTACTTTTTCTAATTCTGATCCTTTTTCCCCTGCTCTTACAGGGTTAAATCTTTCCAGATTTAATTCTCCACTTACTATTCCTCCTTCTTGTCGATCTTCAGTCACTTCAAAAATTGAAAACCTTGTAGAATTTTCTACCATCCCTGAAGATGCACAGGTTTCCACAACTTCTCTTCCTCTGCTTAACCCGTACAGAGTTTATAGAAGAAATGGTTCTTTCACTTCTTCTATTCGAAACCTTATTTCTACAAGATGACCTGTTGCCAAAGAGTATGTCCAAACATCCAGAATGGATCAGTGTCATCTGAAAGCTACTTCTACTGAACAGTATGTGACAATTCAAATTGATCCTACCTTGATCTCAACCTGGAGACGTCAAGGGTATACACACCTTCATCTCGGTGCTGTTCGGATTATTCTTACTCTTCATGGACGCCATGGTTTGGATGCTGTTTCTAGAGTCAGTTTGTTAGATTCTAGATTTCTCAAGTATGAGAAAGCTGTGATAGGAACTGTTATTAAAACTCTCTATGCTGGGAGTATTGTGCTTACTTTCTTTCCTAATTTTAACTTTTCTCTTCAAGATCATCATCTTCCTACAGCCTTAAAGATTTAAGTTCAGATTACTGGTGCTGAACAAGTTCCTATAGCAATAGCCGCTACTATTCACCACCAAGTGGTTTACAGACTTCAAGATCATGCAATGGATCTTGCTTCTCATGGTCATACTTCTTCTGAAGCTTTGTTCGTGATTGCACAAAATGATGATAATCCAACCATCATACAGATTC
Source organism: Euphorbia tirucalli (assembly GCA_039660915.1). Lineage (NCBI taxonomy): Eukaryota > Viridiplantae > Streptophyta > Magnoliopsida > Malpighiales > Euphorbiaceae > Euphorbia > Euphorbia tirucalli. The sequence goes on from CM077632.1 coordinate 23,846,822, forward strand.
CACGACAAATTCCTAGGGATGAATTGGCTCAGCTTATGCCTCTGGAATGGATGAGTAATTATGAGAATCTTCATAGGGCTTCTCAGTCCCTTGAGACATAAAAAGTTAGAAGATTCCAGACTAGGCCAGACGGTCAAGTTCATACTGTCTTTCAGCCTCCTGGAAGATCTTTCCATTAGGTTATGATGCTATCTCCTATTTCTCTTCCTCGAGAAAAGAAGGTGCCTATTCATAGCTTTAATTCTGATGGTAACCATAATTATAATGCAAAGATTGATGGTCATTTTATCTAGGATGACCCAGGTAGTGGTATGTGACACTCCTCTTGTACTTGTCATCTTAATGATTCTGATGATGATGAACGTCCAGTTAAATAGATCTCGGTGTAGTCCTCATGAGAAAAAGTTTGATGATCGCAGATCAGATCGTCCTTCGGTTGGAATCCATGATTGGGTTCTTGAAAAAGAAAAGAATGAAGTGGAAGCTTACAGTAAGCATGCTTCTTACTGCAAATCCCTTCCAATTTATTAGAAAAGCCTTGCTCAGATACAAACAGAACCTTTGATTACACCACCCTCTTTACCTCTTGTCTCACCTTGCATGATGTTTAACCCTGTAGATCCACTTGAGTTTCCCCCTCTTACAAAAACTACAAACCCTCAAACTCACATTGTTTCCACCCCATATGTTTATCCTTACATAGTAACTTCTACTGGTCAATTTGAAGAACCTAAACCCACTGAAACTGTTCTGAATTGGCAGACTGATAATGCTAGTGTTCAGAATCAGTATCTTCACAAAATTTGTCAGAAACTAGATCATTTAACTGCTTCTCAGTCTTCTAATAACAAAGAAATTAGTTCCATGCTTTCTTTTGTGCAGGAATCTTACCAGAAGACTTCTGAGAAGATAGACCAGCTCGATCGTTCTCTTCGTGCTTTAATAGCCAAGAAAAAGTTTGGTCTAGAATTCAAACAAAAAGAAGCAGAAATCCGTTCATTAAAACTTGAACTATCTCGCATGGAAAATGACTTGACAAAGCTAAAATCTCAACCGTCTTCTCTAGATGAACCTCACCTTATCCTTTTTATCCCCATACACACTAAACACCATTTCCTCCACCTGCTCATACATTTCAACCTTTTAAACCCCTTTATGAAACTTTTCTCAATCTTTCTAAGTCCTCACCTACACCATCACAGACTCTTCCCCCTTCTACCCAAACTACAGAGTCTCCATCTACTGAATCTCTTAAGTTGCCAAAGAACCCAATGAAAAGACCCATGCAGTTTTCTCTTAAACAAGTTGATGCTGTACCTAGTTCTGATTCTTCTTCTGAGGATGATGTTGCTTCTTTGCATTCCGATGATCAGCTAGCAGATATTACTGCTATTCTTATGGCAGATAATCCTAACACTACAGGCAATCCACGGGGACCAAGAGTTTAGGAATATGACTCTGACATTGATGATATGGATTCTCCTCATGGATATCAACATCAGCAAACCCCAGCTCCTTCATCTTCCAGTTCAGGCCCTTGGTTTACTTTTGACAAACTTCCTCCTCATCAATGGTGCATAATCATTGATGAAATGGGTCCATGGATTGATCTTCAGATGACAAAACCAGAAGCTCAGTTGCAACAGATCCTTCAAGAACTAGTATCCAGATTTACAGGGACATTACGAGAATTGTATCAAAGTCTTGGTGAATACCGGCAACTCCAGTTTATTCAAACTCCTAGTGCTACTGCTGCTTTAGGTATCATTCATTAACATCACATTGGTGATTTTTCTATCTATGAGAAACATACTCGCCAAGAATACTTTGACATGAAATGTTGTTCCCTGAAACAGAAAGATCTTGAAAGGCATTATAAATGCATGACAAAGAGATATTACATGTTGAATGGTTTTAATGATCCTAACCTTTGATATATTTATATTTCTTCTTTGCCTACTGAGTTGTAGCCTGAGATCAATCGCTTGATTGGTCAAGCAAGAAAGCCTTTTGCAGAAGTTACCGTTGGAGAAATTCATTAGTTCACCCTTGCAACTTTAGAAAAGATGTGTGAGCAACAGACGTTCTTTTAAGAAATGCTCCACAACAAGTCAATTGCTAAACAAATTTGTAATAACTCTCACCTTGGGATTAAATGCAAAAAGAAGTGTGACTGTCAGACTCATTCTTCCCATAAATCCTCCAGATTCTTCAGAAAGAAATTCTCTTCCTCTTCCAAGAAGCATTTTCGAAAGCCCTTCAGACGATTCAAGATTTTCTGGTATAAACAGCAACGAGGCAAAAAAAAAAGGTGCCAACCGATGCTTTGCTTGTGGACAAAAGGGTCATTTTGCTAAAAATTGCCCTAACAAGCCAGCCAGGGCTCAAAAACTTGTTTCCATGTACAGAATTGGTGATGCCTCTTCAGATATTGAATCACTCTATTCAGAACAAAGTGATAAAGATGAACAAACAGTTTTTGCAGTTCAATGGGATACAGACCAAGGAGATAGTTCAACTGAATCAGAAGTCTCTTCTGAGGTATAAACAACCACATGTGCTTTCGTTGAGAGTCGTGATATATATGGTATGATACGAAAGGAAAGTTTCTTGTCTCATAGTTGAACCACCTGCTTCTGCTGTTGTTCCTCCTACTACCAACTCTTCTGCTCCCTCTTCATCTTTTACTCCTGTTTTTGCTCCCTGTTCTAATTTTTCTAATTCTGATCCTTTTTCCCCTACTCTTACATGGTTAAATATTCCCAGATTTAATTCTCCACTTACTATTCCTCCTTCTTGTCGATCTTCAGTCACTCAAAAATTGAAAACCTTGTAGAATTTTCTACCATCCCTGAAGATGCATAGGTTTCCGCAACTTCTCATCCTCTGCTTAACCCGTACAGAGTTTATAGAAGAAAGGGTTCTTTCGCTTCTTCTATTCAAAACCTTATTTCTACAAGACGACCTGTTGCCAAAGAGTATGTCCAAACATCTAGAATGGATCAGTGTCATCTGAAAGCTACTTCTACTGAACAGTATGTGACAATTCAAATTGATCCTACCTTGATCTCAACCTGGAGACGTCAAGGGTATACACACCTTCATCTCGATGCTGTTCGGATTATTCTTACTCTTCATGGATGCCATGGTTTGGATGCTGTTTCTAGAGTCAGTTTGTTAGATTCTAGATTTCTCAAGTATGAGAAAGCTGTGATAGGAACTGTTGTTAAAACTCTCCATGCTGGGAGTAATGTGCTTACTTTCTATCCTAATTTTAACTTTTCTCTTCAAGATCGTCATCTTCCTGCAGCCTTGAAGATTCAAGTTCAGATTACTAGTGCTGAGCAAGTTCCTACAGCAATAGCCGCTACTATTCACCACCAAGTGGTTTACAGACTTCAAGATCATGCAATGGATCTTGCTTCTCATGGTCATACTTCTTCTGAAGCTTTGTTCGTGATTGTACAAAATGATAATAATCCAACCATCATACAGATTCCACGACAAATTCCTAGGGATGAATTGGCTCAGCTTATGCCTCTGGAATGGATGACTAATTATGAGAACCTTCATAGGGCTTCTCAGCCCCTTGAGACATAAGAAGTTAGAAGATTCCATACTAGGCCAGACGGTCAAGTTCGTACTGTCTTTCAGCCTCCTAGAAGATCTTTCCATCAGGTTATGATGCTATCTCCTGTTTCTCTTCCTCGAGAAAAGAGGGTGCCTATTCATAGCTTTAATTCTGATGGTACCCATAATTATGTTGCAAAGATTGATGGTCATTTTATCTGGGATGCCCCAGGTAGTGGTATGTGACACTCCTTTTGTACTTTTCATCTTGATGATTCTGATGATGATGAATGTCCAGTTAAATAGATCTCGGTGAATCCATGATTGGGTTCTTGAAAAAGGAAAGAAAGAAGTGGAAGCTTACAGTAAGCATGCTTCTTACTACAAACCCCTATTAAATTTACTAGAAAAGCCTTGCTCAGATACAAATAGAACCTTTGATTACACCACCCTCTTTACCTCTTGTCTCACCTTGCATGATGTTTAACCCTGTAGATCCACTTGAGTTTCCCCCTCTTACAAAAACTATAAACCCTCAAACTCACATTGTTTCCACCCCATATGTTTATCCTTACACAGTAACTTCTACTGGTTAATTTGAAGAACCTAAACCCGCTGAAACTGTTCTGAATTGGCAGACTGATAATGCTCGTGTTTAGAATCACTATCTTCACAAAATTAATCAGAAACTGGATCATTTAACTGCTTCTCAGTCTTCTACTAATAAAGAAATTAGTTCCATGCTTTCTTTTGTGCAGGAATCTTACCAGAAGACTTCTGAGAAGATAGACCAGCTCGATCGTTCTCTTCGTGCTTTAATAGCAAAGAAAAAGTTTGGTCTAGAATTCAAACAAAAAGAAGCAGAAATCCATTCATTAAAACTTGAACTATCTCGCATGGAAAATGACTTGACAAAGCTAAAATCTCAGCCGTCTTCTCTAGATGAACCTCCACCTTATCCTTTTTTCCCCATACACACCAAACACCATTTCCTCCACCTGCTCATACGTTTCAACCTTTTAAACCCCTTTATGAAACTTTTCTCAATCTTTCTAAGTCCTCACCTACACCATCACAGACTCTTCCCCCTTCTACCCAAACTACAGAGTCTCCATCTACTGAATCTCTTAAGTTGCCAAAGAACCCAATGAAAAGACCCATGCAGTTTTCTCTTGAACAAGTTGATGCTGTACCTAGTTCTGATTCTTCTTCTGAGGATGATGTTACTTCTTTGCATTCCGATGATCAGCTAGCAGATATTACTGCTATTCTTATGGCAGATAATCCTGACACTACAGGCAATCCACGGGGACCAAGAGTTGAGGAATATGACTCTGACATTGATGATATGGATTCTCCTCATGGATATCAACATCAGCAAACCCCAGCTCCTTCATCTTCCAGTTCACGCCCTTGGTTTACTTTTGACAAACTTCCTCCTCATTAATGGCACACAATCATTGATGAAAGGGGTGCATGGATTGATCTTCAGATGACAAAACCAGAAGCTCAGTTGCAACAGATCCTTCAAGAACTAGTATCCAGATTTACAGGGACATTACGAGAATGGTATCAAAGTCTTGGTGAATGCCGGCAACTCCAGTTTATTCAAACTCCTAGTGCTGCTGCTGCTTTAGGTATCATTCATCAACATCACATTGGTGATTTTTCTATCTATGAGAAACGTACTCGCCAAGAATACTTTGACATGAAATGTTGTTCCCTGAAACAGAAAGATCTTGAAAGGTATTATAAACGCATGACAAAGAGATATTACATGTTGAATGGTCTTAATGATCCTAACCTTCGATATGTTTATATTTCTTCTTTGCCTACTGAGTTGCAGCCTAAGATCAGTCGCTTGATTGCTCAAGCAAGAAAGCCTTTTGTAGTAGTTACCATTGGAGAAATTCATCAGTTCACCCTTGCAGCTTTAGAAAAGATGTGTGAGCAACAGATGTTCTTTTTAGAAATGCTCCACAACAAGTCAATTGCTAAACAAATTTGAAATAAATCTCACCTTGGGATTAAATGTAAAAAGAAGTGTGACTGTCAGGCTCATTTGTGACTGTCAGGCTTATTCTTCCCACAAATCCTCCAGATTCTTCAGAAAGAAATTCTCTTCCTCTTCCAAGAAGCATTTTCGAAAGCCCTTCAGATGATTTAAGTTTTTCCGGCGTAAACAGCAACGAGGCAAACAAAAAGGTGCCAACCGATGCTTTACTTGTGGACAAAAGGGTCATTTTGCTAAAAATTGCCCTAACAAGCTAGCCAGGGCTCAGAAACTTATTTCCATATACAGCATTGGTGATGCCTTTGTAGATATTGAATCACTTTATTCAGAACAACGTGATGAAGATGAACAAACAGTTTTTGCAGTTCAATGGGATACAGACCAAGGAGATAGTTGAACCGAATCACAAGTCTCTTCTGATACCTCTAACAATGTTCCTATTCATATCTATTCTTTGCAGGATTGTTCGTTCCAACCAGTTTAATGTTTTTTCAATTCTATAGATGTTACTGATGAAGTTCTAATGCCACATGTGCCAATTCACATCTTGTCCTCTAAATATGCTAAACCTATTCCTGTCATTGCTTTTATGGATACAGGATCTTTCCTGACAATCATGAATCCTTCGATTCTCTCTCTTGAGTCATGGGAATCCTTCAAAACATACTTCAAAGCTGCCAATGGAGAATTCTTTACCACAAAACTTAGATCCAAGCAACCCATAGGAATACAGTTTTTTCCAGATTGCATTGTATGGACTAAAGTTCTTGGTTCTACACTGCCGGACAAAGATATCTTAATCAGTTTTTGGGATTACAGGAAAGCAAAGGGGCTTCGTATTTTACCAGATGGGCTTAAATTTAAACATTTCTACAAATCTTTTGATCAGACCCAAAAAATCTTTTCCTTATCCGAAGTCCAGCCCAATTACCAGTCCATTAGAGACCTCATTCTTACCTCTTGTGCTGACTCCCATTCCCAATTTACCCATCCACATCCTTTATGGACCAATCCAGACTTTTTCATCACCTTACCCTTTAAACTTATTAAAGACATTAATCCTACCAGAGCCACTCACCTAGACATGACACCTACAGATCTTAAACTGGCCCAAGAAGAATGCTCTTAACTTTTGGCCCAAGGATTAATTGAGCCAACTCAGTCTCCATGGGCTTGCCAAGCTTTCTATGTGGAAAAAAGGACTGAAATTGTTTGTGGCAAAAAGAGGCTTGTGATTGATTACAAATCTCTTAATCATTTTCTACAGGATGATAAATTTCCCTTGCCTAAGATTAAGTATTTGTTTATTCATCTAAATAATGCTACTGTTTATTCAAAATTTGATCTTAAAGCAGGCATTTGGCAACTTGGTATTCACCCTTCGGACAGATACAATACGGCATTCTGTATTCCCACAGCTCAATATCAATGGACTTTTATGCCTTTTGGACTAAAGACTGCTCCTTCCTTCTTCCAGAAATCAATGATGAGAATCTTTCAACCTATTCTCCATAGTGCTCTTATTTATATTTATGACATCCTAGGGTTTTCTCCTAATGATCAGGCTCACACTGATTTATTAGCTCAGTTCCATTCTCTTGTTCAACAATATGGAGTTATGCTTTCCGAAAAAAAGAGTACCATTGGGGTCAATTCCATTGATTTTCTGGGAATGCATTTCAAAGATGGTCATTATGTTCCAGGTCCTCGCATTGCCCAAGATTTGTACAAATTTCCCGATGAATAGCTTACAGTCAAGCAGATTCAATAGTTCTTAGGAATTGTTAATTTTCTTAGGGACTTTATCCCTCATATTGCCAGACATACCACACAACTGTCTAAACTCACCAGAAAAAATCCACCTCCGTGGGGTCTTGCTCAGACAGAAGCTGTCAGACTTCTTAAACAGGTGGCACAGTCTCCTCCACCTCTCAAGATTCCCGGTGATGGCCAGCGCATCTTACAGATAGATGCCAATGATGAGTACTGGGGTGCTATCTTTATTGAACATATTGATGGGAAAGATCATTATTGTGGCCACGCTAGTGGATAGTTCAAAGAGTCAGAAAAAGCATTACCACACCACCATTAAGGAAGTCTTAGCCGTTAAGTATGGGATTAAGAAATTTGAATTCCATCTTATTGGTTATCACTTTTTGATCAAAATGGATAATTCTGCTTTTCCCAGAATCCTTGACTTCCGCAACAAGTTGTTGCCTAGTACACAATTACTCATATTAAAAGACTGGTTTGCAAAATATGATTACTCTGTCCAGCATATAAAAGGAGATCACAACCTTATTCCTGATTTTCTATCCAGACAAAGAAGAAATATAAACATATCGAAGGTCAGGATCATTAAGACCATTCAACATGTAATATCTCTTTGTCATGCATTTATAATTCCTTTCAAGATCTTTCTGTTTCAGGGAACAACATTTCAAGTCAAAGTATTCTTGGCGAGTACGTTTCTCATAGATAGAAAAATCACCAATATGAAGTTGATGAATGATACCTAAAGCAGTAGCAGCACTAGGAGTTTGAATAAACTGGAGTTACCTTTATTCACCAAGACTTTGATACCATTCTCGTAACGTCCCTGTAAATCTGGATACTAGTTCTTGAAGGATCTGTTGCAACTGAGCTTCTGGTTTTGTCATCTGAAGATCAATCCATGCACCCATTTCATCAATGATTGTGCGCCATTGATGAGGAGGAAGTTTGTCAAAAGTAAACCAAGGGCCTGAACTAGAAGATGAAGGAGCTGGGGTTTGCTGATGTTGATATCCATGAAGAGAATCCATATATCATCAATGTTAGAGTCATATTCCTCAACTCTTGGTCCCCGTGGATTGCCTGTAGTGTCAGGATTACCTGCCATAAGAATAACAGTAATATCTGCTAGCTAATCATCGAAATGCAAAGAAGTAATATCATCTTCAGAAGAAGAATCAGAACTAGGTACAACATTAACTTGTTCAAGAGAAAATTGTATAGGCCTTTTCTCTGGGTTCTATGGAAACTTAAGAGATTCAGTAGATGGAGACTCTGTAGTTTGGGTAGAAGGGGGAAGAGTCTGTGATGGGGTAGGTGAGGACTTAGGGAGATTGAGAAAAGTTTCATAAAGGGGTTTAAAAGGTTGAAACGAATGAGCAGGTGGAGGAAATGATGTTTGGTGTGTATGGGGATAAAAAGGATAAGGTGGAGGTTCATCTAGAGAAGACGATTGAGATTTTAGCATTGTCAAGTCATTTTCCATGCGAGATAGTTCAAGTTTTAATGAACAGATTTCTGCTTCTTTTTGTTTGAATTATAGACCAAACTTTTTCTTGGCTATTAAAGCACGAAGAGAACGATCGAGCTGGTTTATCTTCTCAGAAGTCTTCTGGTAAGATTCCTGCACAAAAGAAAGCATGGAACTAATTTCTTTATTAGTAGAAGACTGAGAAGCAGTTAAATGATCCAGTTTCTGATCAATTTTGTGAAGATACTGATTCTAAACACGAGCATTATCAGTCTGCCAATTCAGAACAGTTTCAGCATGTTTAGGTTCTTCAAATTGACCAGTAGAAGTTACTGTGTGAGGATAAACATATGGGGCATAAACAATGTGAGTTTGAGGGTTTGTCGTTTTTGTAAGAGGGGGAAACTCAAGTGGATCTGCAGGGTTAAACATCATGCAAGGTGAGACAAGAGGTAAAAAGGGTGGTGTAATCAAAGGTTCTGTTTGTATCTGAGCAAGGCTTTTCTGGTAAATTGGAAGGGGTTTGCAGTAAGAAGCATGCTTACTGTAAGCTTCCACTTCTTTCTTTTCTTTTTCAAGAACCCAATCATGGATTCCAACCAAAGGACGATCTGGTCTGCGATCATCAAACTTTTTCTCATGAGGACGACACCGAGATCGAGCCTTAACCTATTTATCTGGACATTCATCATCATCAGAATCATCAAGATGACAAGTACAAGAGGAGTCGCACATACCACTACCTGGGGCATCCCAGATAAAATGACCATCAATCTTTGCAACATAATTATGGGTACCATCAGAATTAAAGCTATGAATAGGCACCTTCTTTTCTCGAGGAAGAGAAACAGGAGATAGCATCATAACCTGATGGAAAGATCTTCTAGGAGGCTAAAAGACAGTACGAACTTGACCGTCTGGCCTAGTCTGGAATCTTCTAACTTCTTGTGTCTCAAGGGGCTGAGAAGCCCTATAAAGGTTCTCATAATTAGTCATCCATTCCAGAGGCATAAGCTGAGCCAATTCATCCCTAAGAATTTGTCGTGGAATCTGTATGATGGTTGGATCATCATCATTTTGTGCAATCACGAACAAAGCTTCAGAAGAAGTATGACCATGAGAAGCAAGATCCATTGCATGATCTTGAACTCTGTAAACCACTTGGTGGTGAATAGTAGCGGCTATTGCTGTAGGAACTTGCTCAGCACTAGTAATCTGAACTTGAATCTTTAAGGCTGTAGGAAGATGACGATATTGAAGAGAAAAGTTAAAATTAGGATAAAAAGTAAGCACAATACTCCCAGCATGGAGAGTTTTAACAATAGTTCCTATTACAGCTTTCTCATACTTGAGAAATCTAGAATCTAACAAACTGACTCTAGAAACAGCATCCAAACCATGGTGTCCATGAAGAGTAAGAATAATCCGAACAGCACCAAGATGAAGGTGTGTATACCCTTGACGTCTCCAGGTTGAGATCAAGGTAGGATCGATTTGAATTGTCACATACTGTTCAGTAGAAGTAGCTTTCAGATGACACTGATCCATTCTGGATGTTTGGACATACTCTTTGGCAACAGGTCGTCTTGTAGAAATAAGGTTTCGAATAGAAGAAGTGAAAGAACCATTTCTTCTATAAACTCTGTACGGGTTAAGTAGAGGAAGAGAAGTTACAGAAACCTATGCATCTTCAGGGATGGTAGAAAATTCTACAAGGTTTTCAATTTTTGAAGTGACTGATGATCGACAAGATGGAGGAATAGTAAGTGGAGAATTAAATTTGGGAAGATTTAACTCTGTAAGAGCAGGGGAAAAAGGATCAGAATTAGAAAAAGTAGAACAGGGAGCAAAAATTGGAGTAAAAGAGGAAGAGGGAGCAGAAGAGTTGGTAGTAGGAGGAACAACAGCAGGAGCAGGTGGTTCAGCCATGAGACAAGAAACTTTTCTTTTGTATCATACCACATTTATCACGACTCTCGACGAAAGCACCAGAGATTATGAGACAGCCTGCATTAACCATTTACAGTCAAGAACTCACACCGGGTATGCATAAACACAGCCAAACTCTAGGCATAAAACATGCAGCATTGGTGAACCTGTTGCTCATTAACTGTAAATAATTAACACAAACTATCTCATAGAATCTTAATGTCTCATCTTAAGTTATAATATAAGAGAATATAATACAAAAGAAAAAGAAAGATTTAGAAACTCATAGTTTGGAAGAACACTAAAAGAGTTTATTATTAAAGATACTTATCTTACAATGACAGAAAGACCTCCTTATAGGAGGCTCAACAAGCTACCGACACTCCAGTTAATTATACATGGCAGACAAAATAAAAGCAAACAGGAAAAGCAAACTGAGTACAGACACAAAGCATCTTACAGACTGGATGCTTTTACAAAAGTAATACAAACAACTATTACAAAGGTGTTGCCGACACTATAGTAACAGACATGTGGAGATAGCAGAAAGAGAGGCTGATGATGTGGCAAGCTTAAAACCATGTCTTGGGGATAGGCTCATGTGATGGAGAGAGATTCATTGCTTTTGGACTTGGAGAGTCATCAGATTGATGTGTAGGTGAACACTTCCAAAGAAAATCATCATCCCAATGCAGCTCTGGGACACCTGGACTATCTGGGTCCTGAGAATCTTGAAATGCAGTAAGGGTATAGCGAGGTGAATGACATACTGTTTGTGAAGATGATCCTGGAAATAGATGGAGTGTTAGAGGAGTCATATCCTGAACTGGTAAAGAAGTTCCTGGAGGAGGAAAATCTGATCTATCAACTTTACACTCAACAGGCTTGAGAGCTTGAAAGTATAGAGAATGAGCAAGAATCAAAGGATAATCAGATGTAGCATGTATCCATGCTGTAGGAAGATGGTGTAAACCATTGAAAGTATGAAGAGTTCCTCTAAGCAAGTGGATATCAGCTGGATTGGAGAGAGGAAAAAAATGAACACAGCATGAGCATTGTTCTCAAGGAACTGTCCTGTTCTGGGATTGAAAAGATCTTCAAACATTAAGGTCTTCTGAATTTCTTTTTACACCAAGAAAGGGGGGCAAACCAGTCAAGAAAAGTGAAGATGTATGAATCTTGATTGTCTGGATTCATGATAAACCTATACATAGGAAGTAAAGGAATCTGAACCGTAGTACTATAAAGGACCACTGAACACCATAGACACTAGAAAGCACATTCTGGAAATGGATAATAAGTACCAAGAGTCCATAAAAGGAGAAAAGGATATTCTGTGAAGATTGGAGCTGGATTGTTTGGGAGTGGTTTAAGGCTTAAAGACCGGGCTAAGAACTTTGGAAAATGGGTTTTAGCATAGGTTTGAATCTCTTGAGAGGTGGTAAAGGTTTCGCCAGGAGGAAAAGTCTTTTGGTATTTGGGAGCAAGAGGTTGTTTCCAAAGGTTTTCAGAATGAGACGGATCAGTAGGAAGAGGGTTTGAACTAGAAGCCATGAAGATTAATGGTATGAGGGTTTTTGGGGTAATGAGACTAATTGGTTTGGAAGGAGAAGGTCTGGATAGAAAATCAGGAATGAGGTTGTGATCTCCTTTTATATGCTGGACATAGTAATCATATTTTGCAAACCAGTCTTTTAATCTGAGTAATTGTGCACTAGGCAACAACTTGTTGCGGAAGTCAAGGATTCTGGGAAAAGCAGAATTATCCATTTTAATCAAAAAGTGATAACCAATAAGATGGAATTCAAATTTCTTAATCCCATACTTAATGGCTAAGACTTCCTTAATGGTGGTGTGGTAATGCTTTTCTGACTCTTTGAACTATCCACTAGCGTGGCCACAATAATGAACTTTCCCATCAATATGTTCAATAAAGATAGCACCCCAGTACTCATCACTGGCATCTGTCTGTAAGATGCGCTGGCCATCACCGGGAATCTTGAGAGGTGGAGGAGACTGTGCCACCTGTTTAAGAAATCTGACAGCTTCTGTCTGAGCAGGACCCCACGGAGGTGGATTTTTTTTGGTGAGTTTAGACAGCTGTGTGGTATGTCTGGCAATATGAGGGATAAAGTCCCTGGGAAAATTAACAATTCCTAAGAACTGTTGAATCTGCTTGACTGTAAGCTGTTCATTAGGAAATTTGTACAAATCTTGGGCAATGTGAAGACCTAGAACATAATGACCATCTTTGAAATGCATTCCCAGAAAATCAATGGAATTGACCCCAATGGTACTCTTCTTTTCAGAAAGCATGACTCCATATTGTTGAATAAGAGAATGCAACTGAGCTAATAAATCAGTGTGAGCCTGATCATTAGGAGAAAACAATAGGATGTCATCAATATAAATAAGAGCACTATGGAGAATAGGTTGAAAGATTCTCATCATTGATTTCTGGAACAAGGAAGGAGCAGCCTTTAGTCCAAAAGGCATAACAGTCCATTGATATTGAGTTGTGGGAATACAGAATGCCGTCTTGTATCTATCCGAAGGATGAATACCAAGTTGCCAAAAGCCTGCTTTAAGATTAAACTTTGAATAAACAGTCACATTATTCAGATGAATAAACAAAGACTTAATCTTAGGCAAGGGAAATTTATCATCCTGTAGAAAATGATTAAGAGGTTTGTAATCAATCACAAGCCTCTTTTTGCCACGAACAATTTCAGTCCTTTTTTCCACATAGAAAGTTTGGCGAGCCCATAGAGACTGAGTGGGCTCAATTAATCCTTGGGCCAAAAGCCGAGAGCATTCTTCTTGGGCTAGTTTAAGATCTGTAGGTGTCATGCCTGGGTGAGTGGCTTTGGTAGGATTAATGTCTTCATTAAGTTTAAAGGGTAAGGTGATGAAAAAGTCTGGATTGGACCATAAAGGATGTGGATGGGTAAATTGGGAATCGGAGTCAGCACAAGAGGTAAGAATGAGGTCTCTAATGGACTAGTAATTGGGCTGGACTTCGGATAAGGAAAAGATTTTTTGGGTCTGATCAAAAGGTTTGTAGAAATGTTTAAATTTAAGCCCATCTAGTAAAATACAAAGCCCCTTTGCTTTCCTGTAATCCAGAAAACTGATTAAGATATCTTTGTCCGGCAGTGTAGAACTAAGAACTTTAGTCCATACAATGTAATCTGGAAAGAACTGTATTCCTATGGGTTGCTTAGATCTGAGTTTTGTGGCGAAGACTTCTCCATTGGTCAACTCTGAAGTATGTTTTGAAGGATTCCTATGACTCAGGAGAGAGAATTGAAGGATTCATGATTGTCTGGAAAGATCCTGTATCTATAAAAGCAATGACAGGAATAGGTTTAGCATATTTAAAGGGCAAGATGTGAATCGGCACATGTGGCATTAGAACTTCATCAGTAACATCTGTAGAATTGAAAAAACATTCAACTAGTTGGAACGAACAATCCTGCAAAGAATAGACATGAATAGGAACATTGTCAGAGGTATCAGAAGAGACTTCTGATTCAGTTGAACTATCTCCTTGGTCTGTATCCCATTGAACTGCAAAAACTGTTTGTTCATCTTCATCACATTGTTCTGAATAGAGTGATTCAATATCTACAGAGGCATCACCAATGCTGTACATGGAAACAAGTTTTTGAGCCCTGGCTGGCTTGTTAGGGCAATTTTTAGCAAAATGACCCTTTTGTTCGCAAGCAAAGCATCGATTGGCACCTTTTTGTTTGCCTTCGTTGCTATTTAAGCCAGAAGAACTTGAATCATCTGAAGGGCTTTCAAAAATGCTTCTTGGAAGAGCAAGAGAATTTCTTTCTGAAGAATCTGAAGGATTTATGGGAAGAATGAGCCTGACAGTCACACTTCTTTTTACATTTAATCCCAAGGTGAGATTTATTTCAAATTTGTTTAGCAATTGACTTGTTGTGGAGCATTTCTAAAAAGAACATCTGTTGCTCACACATCTTTTCTAAAGTTGCAAGGGTGAACTGATGAATTTCTCCAATCGTAACTTCTGCAAAAGGCTTTCTTGCTTGACCAATCAAGCGATTGATCTCAGGCTGCAACTCAGTAGGCAAAGAAGAAATATAAACATATCGAAGGTTAGGATCATTAAGACCATTCAACATGTAATATCTCTTTGTCATGCATTTATAATGCCTTTCAAGATCTTTCTGTTTCAGGGAACAACATTTCATGTCAAAGTATTCTTGGCGAGTATGTTTCTCATAGATAGGAAAATCACCAATGTGATGTTGATGAATGATACCTAAAGCAGCAGCAGCACTAGGAGTTTGAATAAATTGGAGTTGCCGGTATTCACCAAGACTTTGATACCATTCTTGTAACATCCCTGTAAATCTGATACTAGTTCTTGAAGGATCTGTTGCAACTGAGCTTCTGGTTTTGTCATCTGAAGATCAATCCATGCACCCATTTCATCAATGATTGTGCGCCATTGATGAGGAGGAAGTTTGTCAAAAGTAAACCAAGGGCCTGAACTGGAAGATGAAGGAGTTGGGGTTTGCTGATGTTGATATCCATGAGGAGAATCCATATCATCAATGTCAGAGTCATATTCCTCAACTCTTGGTCCCCGTGGATTGCCTGTAGTGTCAGGATTATCTGCCATAAGAATAGCAGTAATATCTGCTAGCTGATCATTGAAATGCAAAGAAGTAACATCATCTTCAAAAGAAGAATCAGAACTAGGTACAACATTAACTTGTTCAAGAGAAAACTGTATGGGTCTTTTCTCTGGGTTCTTTGGAAACTTAGGAGATTCAGTAGATGAAGACTCTGTAGTTTGGGTAGAAGGGGGAATAGTCTGTAATGGTGTAGGTGAGGACTTAGGGAGATTGAGAAAAGTTTCATAAAAGGGTTTAAAAGGTTGAAACGTATGAGTAGGTGGAGGAAATGGTTATTGGTGTGTATGGGGATAAAAAGGATAAGGTGGAGGTTCATTTAGAGAAGACGGTTGAGATTTTAGCTTTGTCAAGTCATTTTCCATGCGAGATAGTTCAAGTTTTAATGAACATATTTCTGCTTCTTTTTGTTTGAATTCTAGACCAAACTTTTTCTTGGCTATTAAAGCATGAAGAGAATGATCAAGCTGGTCTATCTTCTCAGAAGTCTTCTGGTAAGATTCCTGCATAAAAGAAAGCATGGAACTAATTTCTTTTTTAGTAGAAGAGTGAGAAGCAATTAAATGATCCAGTTTTTGATCAATTTTGTGAAGATACTGATTCTGAACACGAGCATTATCACTCTGCGAATTCAGAACAGTTTCAGCAGGTTTAGGTTCTTGAAATTGACCAGTAGAAGTTACTGTGTAAGGATAAACATATGGGGTGGAAACAATGTGAGTTTGAGGGTTTGTAGTTTTTGTAAGAGGGGGAAACTCAAGTGGATCTACAGGGTTAAACATCATGCAAGGTGAGACAAGAGGTAAAAAGGGTGGTGTAATCAAAGGTTCTATTTGTATCTGAGCAAGGCTTTTTTGGTAAATTGGAAGGGGTTTGCAGTAAGAACTCTAGTTGTTTTGACGAGGGAATATTCTCTCCTTCCGGTGTGACATTGATCACTCTTAAACTGTCACTCTTTTTATTCATAGCTCCATCAAGATTCATAGTCCGTTTCCTGGGTTCAACTTCCACCATAGGCAGTTGTTCATTGGGGAACTCTAGATTCTCCACATAATCAAACTCTAAGGGTTGGTTTGCTAGAAATTCTGCGACAGCTCTGCCCTTGCTTACCTTCTTGGTCACATATTAAATATCAAATTCAAACAATAACAACCGCCACTAAGACAACTTCCTTACAAGTGTTGGCGCTTCACACAAGTACTTCATCGGATCGACCTTTGCAATTGCTTGTATTTGATAGGACTGGAAGTAATGCCTTAACTTATTTTTCAACCATACCATAATTGTACAAGTTTTCTCTATTATGGTGTATCGGGTTTCATAATTGAGAAGTTTCTTACTAAGGTAGTAGATGGCATGTTTTCTCTTTGCATCTTACTCTTGCACTAGCATTGCCTTTGCTGAAGTATCTTCTATAGCTAGATACAGGATCAAGGGTCTACCGAGGGTTGGAGGTTTCAAAAAAGGTGGGTTGATCAAATAAGCCTTGATTCTGTCAAATGCAATCTGACATTAATCATTCCATTTAATTGGCTGGTGCTTCTTGAGAAGTTTGAACATGGGCTTGCAAACTGTAGTCAACCTGGCGATGAACTTGCTAGCATACTAGATGGACCCTAGAAATCATCTGACTTCCTTTTTGGTTTTCCACACTGGCATATTCCTGATGGCCTTTATTTTATCTAGATCCATCACAATTTCCTTTTGACTAACTATGTGACCCAACAACTTACCTGAGGTTATGCTGAACATGCATTTCATCGGTTTAGGCAAAGGGTTATTTCTCAATCCTATTCAAGAATTTATCTACGATAGCAGGGTGCTCTTCCTGGGTCATGGATTTGACTAGCATATCATTAACTTACACCTTGACCTTTTTGTGGATCATGTCATGTAAAAGTACAGTGACATCTGTTTGGTAGGTGGCCTCGATGTTATTTAGTCCAAACAACATGACCTTGTAGCAATGAGCCCTCCATTTTGTGATCTCGATGATGTCCATCAGAATCTAATTGTAACTAGAAAACCCATCCATAAATGCATACATGGATGCTCTGGATGTGCTATCAATCAATACATCTATGTGTAGTAGAGGAAAAGTATCTTTTGGGGATGCCGTGTTTAGGTCTCTATAATTGACACAGATCCTAATTGTTCCATCTTTCTTTGCCATTGGTACGATATTGGCAAGCCATTTCGGGTATTCCACTACTTTTAAGAACTTAACTTCGATCTGCTTAGCGACTTTTGCTTTTACTTTCTCTGCCCATATTGGTCTGAGATGCCTGAGCTTCTGTTTTACTGGCTCAATCTTCAGATAAGTCAAAATTTGATGCTCTGTTATTTTTCTATCAACTCCGGGCATATCCGCATAAGGCTAGGCGAATGCCCCTACATGTTTCTCTAAGACTTTTACCATTTCTCTCTTTTCTTCAGAAGTTAGTTCATTTGAGATAGATACCATTTTAGGATTTTCATCTGTTCCTAAATTAATTTCACGCAATAGAGTGTCATGTATGCTAAACACATTAAATGATTGCTTGAATGTATGCACAGATCCATCAGGAAAAATATCACACAAGTAAGCAAAGTTAGAGTTGATTTCATTCAAAGCCTTACGGGCGAAATTGTTCAGGTCAAATACAGAGGATATGTTTACAAAGAAATCATTGTCATCCTCCACATGTGGAAGATCTTCCTTCATAGCATCTTCAACCTTAATAGTTTCCTCCTCTACAAATAGTTCTATCAAATTAGTTTCCAATGCTTTTTTCTAGGCTTCAGAGAGAATTAGTTCCCCCTATCTTTGCCTTACCTTTCCTCATCAACTTGGTCAATTCTGCAATGGTACCCTCAACCAAATCTATCTACTTGGTCTCGACAGGCTTCTTCTCTAGCTGCTCCTTCAATCCTTTCTTTAACAAAGCTGATAGTGCTTTGGATATGGCATCTACAGCCGCATTAATTTCATCTTCATAATAGCTTTCTGCCATTGGCTTCTTCCCTTTATTGGCAGAGACCACCACACTCATAATTCCACTGCTAGGATGTTTCTTCAGGACTTCTTCCTTCTTGCCCTCTTTTTCAACCTTGAGCATATGCACGATGCATATGACTGCGTAAGAGAAAGTTAGGATGAACACACACAGATGATGATCATATGTATGTCGTGGTAGAATATATGTATATCAAACAATTAGCATGGCTGCATAAAAGGGTTAGTTGTGTATGTATGGCACACATTACATGTTTTGCAAGAATGGAATAAAAAAGATAAATCTTGCACATCGATCAAACATCTTAGTGCAAGCAAAAGGATGCTAACCCTTCCGACCTTATTTCTGCGTGATTGAATAATTCAAAACTGTTCTAGGAGTTGGATCACTTTGCTATCATTGGGGGATAACAAAGCCGTCTCTCGAAAAAATGCAATTTTAAAGTTCTGGATACCCTATGGGGAAATTACTAAGGCTTTCCGTATGGGTTATGGTCACGTCAAGGGTTAACATCAAGGTTCCCGCAGCAATATATACTCCTCACTTCTCCCGACTTAAAGGTCTGAATGAAGGGGTTCTTACTAGGCTACGAGTGATGTACCATATTTGTGTCTTGGGGAGCTTTTGGTCCGTCAGCTACACTTCAACAGTACATTAGGGTGAATAAAGGAATTTTTCGGGAACGTGTGTAAATAAGTGCCCGTGATATGATGCGAACAAAAGAACGCAAATTGGTAAGGTTAAGCTATTTCGTATAAAGCATTTTCAGTGTTTGTCTATTGATTTAAAAAAAATCATTTCCAGCAGAGTCGCCACTGTGCGCAGGCAATCCTTGATGAAAGTGCACAAGCGGGGCTGCGAGGCAGGCACCGGAGGACTTTACATAGAGTTCGATGTTTTCAGATTTTGGAAAATAAGGTGAAATAAAAGGAATGTACGAAACCAATTCCTCGTGTCTTAAAGGTTGACAAGAGTTACTACTCGGCTCAACTCTTACTGGGAAATTATAGTACAGCCAAGCCAGATAGGGATATCTATACCTTTAAGTTAGAGATTCTGGTCTCGACAAATCACTTATTTCTACTTTATTATGAAGTAACATTTAACTATATCAAATATGTGTTTTTTGTTATTTTAATTCCATATTTGGTATTCAACCAAAGATATACGCTATATGCTCACGCAAAAAGTCATAAATAAATTTCAAAAGTGATAAATAAATTCAGGAATTGAAATTATTACAACCAAATCGAATAAACTATCACAGGGGATACATTTGATAAAATAGGACTGGGATACAAACACCTAGTTTACACGAAATATCCTAAAAAAATGGAAAGCTAGCATACATCTAATCTAACATACATCTACCTACAAAATAGAGGTTAGTGATATAGAAAAATATATGCATATTAGACTCAAATAGGACAGAATGGGGTAACCGGATAGCTCGGGATCAAGTATTTTTGGGATAATCGGGAAAACCCTGTATTTTTGGATATGGAGAAAACGGTTTTAGAAAATAGTTTTGTCGATTTTTATTTTTTATTAAGCATATCAAAGCGAGTTCGATATCCATGGATTTCTCAAAAATCCCTTTTGTATGGGTTTTAAATAATGCTTTAGGAATTAAGCTAGGTCAAAAAGCATATAAACACCCAAAATCAGCTTTATGAGAATGAATGAATGAATACTCATAGAATAATATGATAAAGGAAAATATTATGCTGGGGAAATGGATTAACTGAGCCGTGCGGCTCAAGATATGAGCCGTGTGGCTCAAACATGGTCAAATATGGGTCGTGCACCCCAACTTTGACCAAAAAAAAGTTTTTGATTTGTGGTTTTAACGAGTAAAAATTTGTTTTAGGGTTTTCTCCTTTTGGAAATTATCCTTTGGAGGTCTATCAATGGATTATACTGAGAAATCAGAGATTTTCACCTCGGATTGCATAAAACCAAAAATCCCAGAAAACAGCGAAAAGTGCAGCAAAGCTTATGGGCCATGATGAGTTGTGCAGATTAATTTTCTCCCAAGATGGGTCGTAGGACCTAGAAGATAGGCTATATGACCCTGTTTAAAAATTTATAGCAAAATTTTTTTTTTCTATTTTCAATAATGATCAATACAACACAAGCAAATCAGACAATGCAAGGATGAAAAAGGTTAGATTTATGGCCTCTCAGAAGTTACCTTTAATTTGTTTATCCAGGATTTGACAGAAAGATCCGAATCTTTTCCTCGAATCTTTGGAACCAATTCTAACTCCTTAAAACAGACTTAAACTCACCAGAAACTGAAATGCAGCTGCGAATAACTTTGAACCGTAGAGATTTACGCGTCAAAATGGAGTTTAGTGTTTGAAAAGGTTGATTTTGGGTTACTTGGATTGTTTTTGGCTTAGGACGAATAAGGAATAATAAGTTGAAGAGAATATGAAAATGGTGAAAATGATGAAGTTGAGAGAGAGGGAGAGTTGAGCCGTAGGAAAATGGTGGGCTTTTTTTTGTAGTTAGAAGGAAATTTATTTCCTTTACTTAATTCCTTGTTGAAATGCCTCTGCTCTCTATAATCATCATCATTTAGGAAATAATGTTTAATTCTGCCTAGTGGGTCAAGTTGGCCTAGCTATCTGACTTCATGGATGGGCCGTACAGCCCATTAACCTTCTGGATTGGGCCGTTCAGCCTTATATTTGAGCCGTATTGCTCTTCTTTGAATTCCAACTGTATCCAGTTTTAGTAGCTCTCTTCCACGACTTAATCCTCAAAAATTGGGTCATGCCTCCTCTTAAATTGGGTTGTATGACCCATCTTACAAAGTACAAATCTCCTTTTCTGATTCTGATGGTTTTCAGTTTGTTTCGACATGAGTTAGAATCCATTCTTTGCTTCTCAAGCCGGTATTCTAGACAATTCTATATAAAGGATAACCAGAAATCTTCATCATAAAGGTCGGACAAAAATCTATGCTCATAATTATAATCGGAATTTTTTTTTTTTTTGCAAAATAGAGTTCATAAAAGATTTGAGACCGAGATCTTAAAAATAAGACCGAGTGAGGGCCGTTATATCTTGCAGAGATCTAGGTTTAGACAAGCTACCTACTCACTATATAATCGAAATAAATACTTCAACATTCATTACAATGCATTTTATAGGCTAAGGTTCGTTTTAATTTAAGAAATTCAGTGGGCCCAAAATTGTACAATAAAGTAATAAATAAATTAATTATACAATCCGCATCAAATAGTCTATCCTATAGGGATAAATTTGAATAAAATGAAGGAATTAGGATAGAATCGCCTACTATACATGAGAATCTACTCAAAAGGAAAAGCTTACATCTAAACTTACGAGACAAGTGTTAGTGCACAAATAAATATATATGCACATAAGACTCAAGCAAGACATCAAGGGATAATACATAGCTTGAGATGTGAAAGGGGGTAGTTGGGATAATCCATTAGATTTAATTAACTTGACGTGGAAAACGGTTTTAAAATGTTTCTATATTGATTTTTGAGAAAACGTCTTTGAAAACTGTTTTACTGGTTAATTGGTTAACATGTTAAGTGAGTTGGTTTTTCTAGAGATCAGATCTCTATAATTGTTCTGGTCTGACTTCATTTCTGGAAATTAAATATAAGGTTCAGTATGCGATGAAATTCTCAAAAAATACCTTTAGTGTATTCTACCCTAAACCAATAACTATCCAAATATATGATAATGGCTAAACGGCTATGGTAATGCTCGTATGGATATTGCTTTTGTGTAGGAATTAGGTTCAAAGTTTGGTAAATTCTTATGAGTGTTTGGGTTTTAATGGCCATGCGGCTATAGATTTATATCTGTATGGGTATCACTATAGTCATGCAACTATTATGACAACCATGTAGATATAAATCCTAGACAGAAACCAGTAATGAACAAAAATAAAGTTGAAGGAATGTGCAAAATGATGTCCAAACAACAAAAATATGATAGAAAATTATTGGTTTCTCATTAATATACTGTTGACACATGAGTCCACAACTTCATGGGTTCAAAATCACCTCAAAAGAGCTCTAGATTGTTGAAATTCAATTAAAACTCCATGACTCCAAAAACTATCAAGAATCTTCAAAAGTTACAAATTTGTGATTCGTTTGTCTCTAAACCTGTTATGAATCTTAATAAAGTGTTTCCCTATGATTCTAATTGATTTTAATCCCTAGTAATAAAGATCAGAGCAAGAAAATGAAGAAGAAGACATAAGTATTCTTCTTCCTCTTCTCTTTTCTTGCTCTTTTCTCTCTAAAACTCTATCAAATCTATATTGGTTTAAAGTTTTCATCCTCTCCTCTCTCTTTTATCTTTTTCTTTTTATACCCATCACTAATTAGAGGTCTTGATCTGATTTAAATGCAAGTTGGGATAGAATAATGCATATCCATATGGTTATAGACTGTAGCCGTATGGACATGAGGCTATAGCTGTATAGTCATAGAACTATATCCGTATGGATATAACTTGATGAATTTAAACCTTAGTTTGAGAATTTTAGCAATCTAGAGCTTCGACTTTGAGTTGATCTTGAACCCTGTGGCTGTAGAAACAAATTAAATAGACCTTTTCCACTACTAAAATCGGGGATCAAAATCCCATGCTCACACCTAGTCAATGTTCTTTTGACTTCTTAATAAACCTCTATGGCATAGCTCTACCATGCCCTTCTCACTTATATTCCCCAGTCTCAAATGCCATAGTTTTGAAGCATCACAATCAGCTAAACTAGATGATATAGAAACAGATCCTGTAACAGTACTTCCATTAAGCACATTCAAAGAACACACCTTGGTGGCTCTCATTAGAATAAGTACACTAGTAGTAACTTTCTATACTCCTTAGCCAATAAATTTGCACCCATTAGTGTGAAAAGTGCTTAGAGAAATAAGATGTTTCCTCAAATTAGGAATAAAACAAACATGTATCAAAGTTCTTACAATACCATCATGCATAAGCAATTTAACAGTCCCATTTCCTCGAATTTTACATACAGTATCATTACCCATAAGTACAGACCCACCATCAGTAAAATTCAAAGAAGAAAACATCTTATTATGACATACATGGTATGAGCATGCAGAATCAAGTACCCAATCTGACTTAAATCTCTTTTTCTCACTGGTAATAGTAAAGGCATCCCCATCATTGTCTCCCTTTACAACATTTGCTTATGTAATATTTTTAATATGTTTATCATTTTTAGTATTCTAGTTTTTCCTTTTAAAACAATTAGCTCGTATATTCCTTCATTTGGAAAAAGAAATGTCAAATAAGGTTCTTATGAGATCTTGACTTAGATCTACTTTTTACTTTATTACTACTTGAACCCTTCTCAAAAGTTCTTTTACGAACGACAAGACCCTTGCCCATAGACTCTTGTTTTTAGTCAAATGGATATCTATTAATTCATATTGTAACAAAGTAGTTTAAACCTCTTCAAAAGTAATCTCTTCCTTACCATACAATAAAGTCTCCCTAAAAGACTTATATCACTTTGGCCATGAGCGTAACAAGGTAATAGGCAAATCTTCATCATCAATTTCTGCATCAATATTTTGTAGGTCCATAATAGTTACGGAAAATTCATGAAGATTAGATTTTATGAATTTACCTTCTTGAGGAAGTAGATCCTTCAGTCTTTTTTTTCAACAAAAGCCAGTTCATCACAGATTTTGTCATGTATAACGATTCCAATTTTAGTCAAACTCCAGCTGCGCTATTCTCTTTGGCTACCTCCTTCAAAACCTCATTTGAGAGACATAGGAATAATGTTGATAGTGCCTTTTTATCAAGTTGCTTCCACTACTCTTCCGACATAGAAACAGGTGTGAGCACGGATTTTTGTCCGACCTCTATGATGAAGCTTTCTGGTTATCCTTTAACTTGAGTTGTCTAAAGTATCAATCTGAGGGACACATAATGGATTCTAACTCATGTTGAAATGAATCGAAAATTGCCGGAATCGATGTGTTAGGATTCATCCTCGAAAATCGAATCAAGTGGCAATGGAAGCTTTTTTCAATTTTCTAGAATCCAGATCCCAGGAGCTTATGTTGAAGAAATCAAAGTCAATTTAAACAAGAAATAAAAGATTAATTCTCACCTTTTTTTTTATCTCTTCCAAAAACTGTTGAAGAATCAAAGGAGATTCTCTCCATACTCACGTACATGAACGGCTATCAAACAAGTACCCATGCTAGCGTCGGATCAAGCAGAGCTCTCTTACTCTCACTATTGTTTTCAAAAAACACAAAGAGAGGAGAAGAGTGGGGGGGCCGAAATTTTAGATGCCAAAATAAGGTTAGGAATTTCATTTCTTAAGTATGTATTTATATCCCATAAAACCCTAGACCCAATTAACTACTTTGGGTTAAAAGTTAATTTGATTTAATTCATCAAATTAATTTTATGAATAATAAATTCTTATTAATTAAATTATTTTGATCAATCCAATTGATATATAATTTAATTAATTACTTTCCCTGCTTGTCAGTATACTCTAAGTATATAAGTGATTTGTTAAGTGCTAGTTCAGACGTTCAATGTGTATGATCCTGTAGGCTTGTCTTTATGTTGGCAGTGGGTCCATGGCCCACAGACTATAGTTGGACTCTACCAAGCCATTATAACCCCTAATTAAGATGGAGACTGTAGTCTAACAGAAGCGTAACCTAGTAGTATAGCTTATATGTTCTCTATCATTGATATCAAAGTCCAACATGGAGGCATGGTTTCATCACCCTCTTTTGTGTTTGGACTTTTACTTAATACCGAGTGAACTGATGCTCTCAAATAAGATCCAGCTTATTTAAGTGTGGCCACACTCTTATCAGTTCCACTCATCAAGAGGCCGGTGATATCTTCTCAATGTAACACTGAGTGACATATCCCTTCTGCATATTCATGGTCCTGCCATGCTCACTGACACACCCAACCATACCCATACTTGGCGCCCTATTACAGGCCTGTTAGGCGTACGTCAAAGTGTGTGAGTCATATTCAATTTCATAATGTGGTCAGGTCCAAGGATCTAATATAAGTACTACACGAGAATCACTTGTGATACTGTACCATGTGGATTTTCTCGTTGGTGGATCTATCCAGTACCATGTCATATTACATGTACCCATGTACTATGGTTGGTAAGACATCGCCATACAATAAAGGCAATGCTAGTCTGTTGTTCTATTCATTCCCTTGATCTGAACAGAATAGGGATGGCTTCATAGTTATATCATTTCCCTATTTATGGTCTCATTGCCAAGTGCATAATACTTGACAACATGAATATGATATCACCATTGGATACTCTATTTACATTCATTGCACAAGAAATAAATAAAATAGATTATGCCTTTATTTAATGACACACAAATGTATAATACATCAATCAATAAAATATATATACAGGACCAATGCCTTGGAACTAGGGCATATCCCAACAGAATGATAGGCCATACGACCTAAGTAGAAAGGAGTCATGGTCCAACAAAAAGGGTTAAGCCGTGGAAGAAAGCTACTTAAAGTGAACACAATTGGATTTCAAAGAAGAGTCGTATGACTCAACATTAAGGCCATACGACCTAAATTTGAGGGCAGAAGGGTCGTACGACCCATCCTTGAAGTCAGAAATTACATAGCAAATTGCCCAACTTGAAACAGAATAAAAATTCACTTTCTTGAGCAGTAAAACAGGGGCAGGGCATGATTACGGGGGTAAAGGAGATTTTAAAGAAAAAGAAAAGAAAAGAAAAAAAAGCTCTAAAAAAACCAATAACCCAAGTCCATACGACCTATCTTCAATTTTCCTCTTCCTCTTCCTCATCTTCATCTTCAACCTTTCCTTCATCTTTCAAAACAACCAAATCCCAAAAATCAAGCCAATATCTATCCTTAACCTCTTTTCAACACTGAAGCTTTACCTTGGCTCATAGAGAATTGGTAGTTCAAGGGTATTTGTGACTGCATTTTGGTTTTTGACAAGTTTTAGTTCGTAACCATGAGTTAAAATCAATTTCAAAACTTTAAGGATCTAATTCAGACAATTCCATCAAAATCTGGATAAACATATTAAAGCTTATTTCAGAGAGGCCATAAACTCCAATCTTTTCATCCCTGCATTGTTTGACATGCTTATGGTGTGTTTATTTTACTAAAAATCAGAAAAACCATATCTGTAAGTTTTAAAATTGGACCATACTGCCTATCTTTTAGACCACACGACCCGTCTAGAGGGCATTTTGAGCCAGACAGCTCATCCATGGCTTATGAGCCTTGCTGCTGAAAATTCCTTTATTTTCTAGGATCTTTGGTTTTATGGAATCCAGGGTGAAAATCTTTGATTTTTGAGTCTAATCTATTAATAGACCCCTAAAGGATCTCGAAATCCAAAAGGAGAAAACACCAAAACCAATTTTTAAGTGTTAAAATCGCAAATCAAAAATCTTTTTTCCTATCAAAGTTGTGCCGCAAGGCCTTATTCTTGAAAAATAGAGCTGTACAGCCTTGTTCATACAAACTTGGGATCCAATCTCACCCAGGATCAGTGAAGGTGCTATATCTTCCTTGTTAGGCTGTAAGACCCTTCTTTGACTCTTTTGAGCCGTACAACTCATTACTTAAGTGGCACGACTCTTATTTCTCTTTCTCTAGAATTCTTTCATCATGCATTTATTTATTCTTGCATTCATTCATCATTAGAAAATTGCTTTTGGGTGTTTATGCGCTTTTAGGCCTAGTTTAACTTTTCAAGCATTGTTTAGGACCCATACAAAAGGGATTTATGATAAATCCCTGGATATCTGACCTACTGTGGTATATCTTGAATTTATTTATCACTTTCTTTATTTATTTTTGACTTTCCGTATGAGTATATAGCATATAACTAGGGCTGAAAACTAAATAAGGAATCAAATAACAAAAAGCTTATATCTAGTATAGTTAATTATTAATTCAAAATAAAGCAGAAATAAGTGATTTATCTGGACCAGAATCTCTGTCTTAAAAAGGTATAAGAATCCCTATCGGGCTTGGCTATACTATAATTTCCCAATAAGATCTGAGCCAGGTGGCGACTCCTGTCAACCTTTAAGGCGCAAGGAATCGGTTTCATACGTTCCTCTTTGTTTTGCCTTTTCTAAGACCCTTAAAACCTCATTTTCTATTCAAAGCCATTATTTCAAAACCTGTTTTCGATAAGAAGACCCCTTCCCGCCCGGCCTCACAGCCAATTTTGAGGATCGCCTGCTTATAGTGGCAACTCCACTTGGGATGATTTTTATAAAATCAAAAGACAAACACATAAAATGCTTTATATGAAATGGCTTAACCTTTCCAATTTGCGCTTTTTTGTTCACATCATATCAGAAGCACTTATGCACACATGTTCCTAAAATTCCCTTATTCACCTCCGGTATACTATTGAAGTGTAGCCAAAAGATTTAAAGCTCTTTGAGACACTGATATAGTGTATCACTCGTGGCCTAGTACGAATCCCTTCGCTCGGACCCTTGAGTGTGGAGAAGTGAGGAGTATATCTTGTTACGGGAACCTTGATGTTAGCTCTTGGTGTGACTTGAACTCATATAGAAAGCCTTGGTAATTCCCCAATAAGGTATCCAAAAGTTCAAAATTGCATTTTTGAGAGACCTTTGTTATTCCCCAATGATAACAAAGAGACCCAACATCTAGGGTAGCTCTATATCGACCAATCATAGAGAAATAAGGTTGGAAGGGAGTACATCTCTTTGCTTACGCTAAAATGTTTACTCAATGTGCATGATTTATCTTTTTCATCCGATTCTTACACAACACATAATGCTTGCCATGTTGTGAGCATGAGTTTTCTTGACCTCTGTGATGAGAGTCCTATGTTACCTGTTAGACAGACGAACGTAAATTGGGCTTGAGAATAAGCGGGATGTCACCTAGAATGTCTTAGATGCTCTGAAAATTAGATGGTCCTCGATCCGAAACCCTCAAGATAGGTCCTTCGAGTGATTAGAGGTGAGTGTGGTATTTACGAGAATCTGTCACGGCTCTGATTAGAGCCGCACAGCTTTAGTGTTACAACTACAGCCGTACGACTGTAATCCTAGAGCCGCACAGCTGTAATACTAAAGCCGTATGGCTCTAACAGCGGTCAGATTATCTCCTAAATGACCGAAATAAAGCCTGGAAAGAGCAAAAAACCCTAAAAACAAGGGGACTTTAGCTGGGAAGAATAGATAGAAAAGGAAGGGGGACTCATGCTAGGAGATAGAAATCAGAAGAGAAAGAAATAGAGAGAGAAATCAAAAAGAGAAAAACTTAAAAAAAAACTAAGAGGAGAAAAAGAAAGAAAGAAAGAAACCAGAACCAAACACAAGAAAGACACTGCAAACACTAAAAGTCGGGTTTCCAGCCAGATTCTCAGTCGTTTAAGATCGTTTTCGGGTCGTTTGGATCGATTCGGGACACGCATTCAAGGATTTTGGGGTGTTCATGAGGTTCTAAGCACATTTTGACTTGTCAATCCAATTTCAGTCGTCAAGCACATTGGAACATCGACAAGGTAAACTTTAAGAGGCTGTAAACTCATATTTGTTTGATTTATGCTGTGATTTTTCTGTGTTTTGCAAATTTCCAGAAACTGGCTGTTTGATTATAGTTGTGCGGCTCTAATTAGAGCTGAACGGCTGTAATTGCTTAAAACAGAGCTCTATATCTGTAATAGCTTAGAACAGAGCCGAGCGATTGTAATAATATAACCGCACGACTATGTTTCTCAGGGCAAAAACCCCGAAAAGCCCTAAAATTGATCGAAAGCAGTCAGATTTCCATTTTATTTGTTCTGTCATGAACTATTTCGGTCCTAATAACATCCGTCACATTCTGATTTTTTGGTTTTCGGTTTTCAAATGACGTTGATGTGAGATTTTCGGATTCTTTGGTTCCAATTTTTGAGTTCTAGGGTTATTCGATCCAAACCGGATCCACTTTCCAACATTAGCGGACCCCCATTTTCCTCAAAATTCCTGAAAACCATTGAAAACGGCCAAAACAGTGTTTACAAAGCAAAGAAAACCAATTTCAGGTTCTGGATGCTATAGCTCTAACAGAGCCGCACGGCTATAGTGTCCAGAAGGAGGCAGAATCGAGGGACGACCCGCACGGACTTCGTCGTGTGATGCTGTCTTCAGAACTAAAACTGTTTTTGATGTGTTTACTGCTTTTTGACCTTAGATGAATGTTTGTAATTAGGGACCCACATGGACAGAACTCCGAGTTCCGGGATACCCCGACCCACTAAACCGAAGTAACTTGCATGTAATTGGGCCAAATAGTTTTCCCAAAATGTTTTCAAGCATAAAATCTATAGGACGTTTCAAAAAATGGTTTTCCAGGTCTAAGCGAGCTAGTCGCCCGGACTTCTGGGTTATCCCTTAAATGCATGTTTCCGCTTCCTGAAATCCCCATTCTATCCTGTATAAGTCCTATTTGTGTTTATAATGTAATTGCGCTAACCATTTGTTTTGCAGCTTTTATTTTTCCTTTATCATTTTGGATGTATTTCATAGATTAATCGTGTATTCTAGGCGATTGTAAATTTTTAGATCTTCTTATATCTAGGCGATTGTATTGGTGAGGATAGGAGTTTTCTTTTTCATTTGATCTGGTTGTACAAGTCAGCCTCTATTTTTACTTTCTTGCACTTTATCTTTCTGCATTTTATTTTTCCTGTAATTTATTTCCATAATTCGTATGAGCATTGGCAAAATAATCAAAGATAAAAATGGTAGAGAATTAAGTGAGTAAAATATTGTCATATGCACTTACAAATGAAAGTAAGCTTGAGGTTGAATAGGTAAGTTGCCCGAACCCTAAATCTCTGAATTAGGTACAGTAGTCTACGCTCGGTAGGGAGCTATACTGAAATTTTTTGGATGAGCTGATCCGCGTGGCGACTCTGTCACTGATCTTGAAATTTAAGTTTCGAGGTCTTTAAGTCAATAAAACAGGATTTTTCAAAAATATAAAAACCAGTTTTCTAAAAATTCAAGTCCAAAGACAAGGTTTTCTAGAAAAAGATTTCCAAGCAAATCGCTAGCTTTCCTAAGCAAGATGCAAACCCGTTTTCCAAATAAAAATCAATTCAAAAACCCTCTTATCTTCATTCCTCGGTTCGCTTTTCTGCGTTATGCTTTCCCATCAAAAGCTCGTCCGCTCATAGTGGTGACTCTGCTGGGAATGAAAAGTTTCTTAAAAAAGTTTTTATAAAAACTTAAGAAACTTAGGCAACTACTAAAATATAACCTCGCTTGCAGTCATGTACTAGTTCATATTACCATATTTTACTCACACTTGCATATCATGACATTTTCTTCTTCTCAATCCCTCGAACTCACTAATCAGCCTGGTATACTTTAGAAGGTGACCTACCTCTTTCGCTAGGATTGGAGGCATTTGAAAGGGTAAACCACTCATAGCACTGCATAAACCTTACATCATGTTCTATGATGAGGAGTGTATCTTCGCTATGGGGACCTGTACAACCCTTGGGTTGACTTTGGCCCATATGTAATGACCTAGTAACTCCCCCTTAGGGTTACCAAAACATAAATTCGAAATTGGACATTGAGTGTACGCCTTTGGTATCCCCGGTTGATGCCAAAGAGACCAACACCTAAGAAGAATGTGGACCAATCAAAAGGAGAATAAGGTTGGAAGGGTAAGCATATGTTTCCTGTGCTAACGTTTGTTTTGTGCTAATTTTTGGCTTCCATTTTTCATCATCTCATGAACCATTAAGCATGTATAATCATTCGGATGCCATTCTAACCACGTTTTGTGCAGCCATTTTCAAGACATAAACATATGTATGACATTGATGCTAACCACATCTTCGTGCAACCATGCATCCCCTCATTGTGTGAAAAGCATTGATTCATGCACATCACTTGCATATCATAAGCACTAACCAATTTGTTTTGCAGCAATATGGAATGCATGCCATGCATAAAACATTCATGTAGGCCTTGAAAAATTCCATAAGGATCATGCGCATCACATCACTTACTAAGTAGGAAACCACTTAGGTGCTCTACGAACGCCCAAAATATCAATTCACATATCAAATTGTTTAGGTGCTCCACAAGTGCCAAAAAAGCACACTTCATACATCAAACCATTAAGGTGCTCCACTTACACCCAAGACATCATTTCATACCTCATTTCATGCGTCGAACCATTTAGGTGCTCCATGAGTACCAAAAACCTCATTTCACACATCAAACCATTTAGGTGCTCTATGAGTACTGAAAACCTCATTTCACACATCAAACTATTTAGGTACTCCCCAAGTGCCAAAACTCTGCCAGTGTGCCAAGCACGCATTCACATCACATCATAGCACAAAAACCCGAGTTGCTCCTCGAGCGCCAAGACTCTGCCCGTGTGCCATACACATCCACACATGTATAAGACCAACTCTGTATATATCCAAACCCTTGCATAAGACCAGCTTTATGGATGAATTTGATAAGTGCTAGAAAGGCACTTATATATGATATAATCTATAAGGAATTTGTGTTGTTTTTACTTATTATATATTAGATTTCATGATGATATTGCTTGTTTTTTATGATTTATAGTTTCAAAGATCAAATATGCAAATACATGGAATTTAGCTATAAAAGGAAGCAAAAACAAAGAAAGATTAAAGGAAAGAGACAGGTCACGAGCGCGATGGATATCACGATCGGGACCTACCCTTGACTGCAGCATTTTGTGAAGAATCCCACGTGAATCACGATCGCGACACTCTGTCACGATCGTGACATGCACTCACCTTTAACCACCACTTTGGATAGACATATCCCTTCATGAATAGACATAATTCTTCATGAAAGGACACAGCTTTCCACGAAGGACCAATAATATTCAAGAGACATAACTCTTTACAAAGGGACACATCTCTTCATGAACCAACACAACTTTACAAAGGGACACACATCTTCATGAATCAACACAACCTTTTATAAAGGGAAACAATGGTTCAATGCTTATAACTAGAGGAAGAAGTTCTAGAATTCATGAAACAATATATATATATATATATATATATATATATATATATATATAAGAAGAGAGAAATCGGCAATGTTAGAGAGATAAAAGTGTCAGAGAGTTCGAGTGTTGTTGTAATGTTTAGTATACATAAAGGGAAGCCTAACGCCAAGGTCCTTGAATCAAGTATTGTCACTGTATAGAGAAAAGATACCCTGAGGTTGCAATATACCTTTAGGCGTAAGGGAGTGTTTTATGCCTAATTGCTTTCTTAAGTCTATTCTTATGCTTTTCCTTTATGAAAGTGTCACACTTGTATATGTATTGAATATTTACAAAATCAATATCGATAAGTTTTCTTATATCCTATTCTTTATTGCATGACTCACGCCAAGTATGCATTATTAACATAATTCATATTAAGATATAGAGAAGTTCATATTTTACTTTGTCTTAGTTAGTTACTAAGACAGAATAAATTATGATGTATGATTGTTTTGCTTCACTTTGTTAAATTAGTTAGAGATAATCTTGATATAGCTTGGCCATTGTGTATTAAGACATTTAGTTATTTTGGCAAAGGTATTTGATAATTTGTCTATGAGTTATCGAATCAAATCTATTTCTAGACGGCCTGTTGAAATAGAATTAATCCGACATACTCTTATCATAAAGATTGTAATAGGTAATCAATGCATAAACAATGAATATCTAAGATAAAATGCTTGTATATTTATGTGATTAAATGTTAAACAATAACTCAACTCATAACTAGTACTTTAATTGATTTAACTTGCTATTTACTTAAATCTCCATATCACTTTATAATTCGATACTCTATAAACGTGAAGAAGAACAAACTAAAGTGCACATACTTATTCCTCGTGGGATTGATATCTTTTATTACTACGTTGCGATTCTTATACTTGCGAGCACTAATCTCTGAAATTATTATCATTACTATTATTATTAAAAGCTAAGTAAGAGATTTGTACTAAATCAAGCAACAAGGTTTTTGGAGCTGTTGCTGGGGAATAATTATTTTGTCATCTAATGCTTGTTAAGTATTTGCAGATTATAGAATTTTATTTTACTTTTAGCATATTTATTTAATTCTTGTTATTTTACTAAATTTTATTTATTTTGTTTAGATTGTAGTTTATGCCCAGAACGTGTAGTTCTGCGGACCAACTTGAGCCAGTTAATCCTGAAATTGAGCGTCTTATATCAAAAAGAAAGAAAAAGAGTAAGAAGAAAAATCAGAAGGGATCAGAAGAAATGGAAGAACAACCAAAAAAGTTGATGTTGGGATTCGCCATCGGAAAAATAACGTGGCGCAGCGGAAAATACACCATTTAAAATTTCCAAGAATCCACTTATCGTGTCCAATTACCATTGATTGAAATAAAAACAATTTGAATCAAGAGATTGAACTCACCAGATTATGTCTTTTCTAGAGACTGCTGCAGAATCGTTTCTTAAAATTGATCTCCACAGTCCGGTGCACAATCAACTATCAAATGGAAATCGATGCCAGTCAAAGAAATGGAAGAAATTGCACCAAAGAATTCGGCTATTAGGGCTGATATTGTTGCTGGCCGAATTTCCTTTGTGCCTAGGGTTAAGAGAGTGATTTTTCCCATAAATGTGCCTTTTATAGTCCTTATGCAATATGGACTCCAATTAGGTTAAGTAAACCCAAGCCCATTAGGATTTTAACTACATATTTAAATCCTTATTCCATAAGATTTATAATATATAATTTAATTCCATATGACTTGATTTAATTACCCTTAATTAAAATAAAATCACACTTAAGAAAATAATTTAATTAATTGTTTACTTTATGTAATTCAATTAATTGATAAATTAATTAATTACATTATGTAAACTTATTAATTAAATTAAACCAAGCCAATGTTAATTAATTACCTCGACACCGAATGTCAACTAATTAATTAACTCATTCCTTCCAATGTATGTCACATGCACAATATCTATACGTTCCGGCTCAGTTGATCTATGTGCACAATCCTATGGGTCTGTCTTTATGTTGGCAGTAGGCCCAAGGCCCACAGACTATAAGTGGGTTCTAGCAAACCATTACAGCCCCCAATTAAGACAGAGATGCAGTAGCCTTTAGAAGACACTCACCCGGTAGTAATCTCATAGTGTCCTTTGCCTAACAATATCGATATGAATAAACAAGAGGCATGGTGTCTGTCATCCTCTTCTGTTGTTTATTATATTTCTTGATCTTGAGTTGACTGATTAATCAAATAAGCACCAACTTACTTGGTATGGCCATACACTTATCAGTCCGACTCATTAAGTGGCCAATGATATCATCTTGGTGTTACCTGAGTGCCAATTCCATCACTTCATCATGAATATCAACATGTTCACCGGTCCACCCAATCATACCCGTATTTAGCATCCTTTTATAGACCTGTTAAGCGTATGTCAAAGTGAACCAGATTCCATATTGATATTATAATGAAATCTGGTCTGAGGACAAAAGAGACCTACTCAAGAAAGACCTATGACACGACAACCATATGGCTTTCTTGTGCAAATCGATCCAGTCCCATGTCAACGACATGTACTTATATTCATGATTAACTATACAAGTACAATGGCTAGTTAAGAACTGCCATACAATCATCGAATATACAAGTCTATGATTCTATTCGTTCCCACAATTAGAATAGACCTGGGATAGGTTTTATGATTATCAATCAATGGATACTCTACTCATATTATCAATCAATGGATACTCTACTCATATTATGGCACATGATATAAATGAAATAGATTAACTGCCTTTATTAATGCGACATAAATAATGTATTCATACATGACTCTTAATGTATAATACAAAATACAAGAATCCAATGCCCTAAGAACTAGGGCACACCAACAGTTGATGGATTATTCCATCCTTAGTCTTAATGGTACGCAGGATGGTGTAGTAAGGCCACCTGTTAATGCAAATTCTTTTGAAATTAAACCTGCTCTTTTGCAAATGCTTCAAAATTGTGTTACTTTTCATGGTTTTCCTAATAAATGTCCTAATCCTCATTTATCTAATTTTCTTGAAATATGCGATACTTTTAAAATTGATGCGGTTTCAGTGGAAGCAATCAAGCTTCGGTTATTTCCTTTTACTTTGAAGGATAAAGTGAAAGCTTGGTTGAATTCGTTACCGCCAAATTCGATAACCACTTGGGAACAACTTGCCAAGAATTTTTATCTAAGTATTTTCCTTTAGCAAAAACGGCTAGATTAATTAAAGAAATTACTTCATTTACTCAATTTGAAACCGAGTCTTTGTATGAGGCTTGGGAAAAATATATAGAAATGCAAAGATTATGCCCTCACCATGGTTTTCCTAGCAATATATTAATACAAACTTTCTATAATGGGGTTAGTCCTGTTACTAGAGGTACTATTGATGCCATGGCTGGTGGTTCTTTAATGCAAAAAACAACCGAAGAGGCTTATGAATTATTAGAAGAAATGGCTAGTAATAATAGCATGTGGCCTACTGAAATGGCACAAGTTCAATCTTCGAATAGTTCAAATAGTCCATCGAGTTCATCAAATTCTACTATGAAAGGAGTGCATCATGTTGACTCTTTTACTATGTTACAAGCATAAATTTCTACTTTAACTAATAAGGTTGATAATTTATCTATGGGAGTTACATCTTATAATCCTTATATTGTATGTAGTCAACAAGGTCATGTTCCTAGTGAATGTAAGGAATTGAATATAGAGGAACAAGTGAATTATGTCCAAAGGCAAGTTCGTAATAACCCGTATTCAAATACTTATAATCCAGGATATAGAAACCATCCGAATTTTTCTTAGAAAAATAATGAAAACCAAGATCGAATGAATTATAATTACCAATCTCAAGATAGAATTGGAATGTTGTCATCTAAAATTGATAAGTTTTTAAACGGATTTCACGCTAAAGTTAGTAATCAAGATGCAAATTTTAAGAAAATGGAGTCTAAATTTGACCAACTTATTAAAAATCAGTCGTCTTTTATCCATAATGTGGAGGTCCAAATTGGGCAATTGGCGAATGCCATTGCTTCTCGTGGACCGGGTGCTTTTCCAAGTAATACGGAAAAGAAACCCTAAAGAGCAAGTGAATGGGGTGATATTAAGATCCGGTAAAAAGTACGAAAATGTAGATCCTACTAGTCTTAAAACTAACCCAGTGCAGGACAAGATATTCCAAGATGAAGAAGTCGTTCAAAATATAGAAGAAGAAGCAGTTTCTGATCAATCAAATTTCCGCAAGGTTAAGAATGATAATTTTCAACCAAAACCGCCATTTCCGAATAGGCTAAGAAGGAAAGATCAAGATAAGCAATTTCATGACTTTATTAATAAATTGAAAAATCTTCATATTAATTTATCATTCATTGAAGCCATTAGTCAAATTGCCAATTATAGTAAATTCTTGAAAGAACTTGTTTTCTAAAAAGAAGAATTGGGCTAATGTTTCAACTATTGCTTTAAATGAAGATTGTAGTGCTATAGTATGTAGTAAAATTCCTACAAAGATTAAAGATCCGGGTAGTTTTACTATTCTGTGTAATTTGAGTGAAATAGAATTTCCTAGATGTTTATGTGATTTAGGAGCTAGTGTGAATCTAATGCCATTAAATATCTTTAAGAAATTATGCTTAGAAGAAGATGTAAAACGTACTTCTATGATTTTGCAACTTGCTGACCAATCTATTAAGAAACCTTTTGGAATTATTGAGGATGTTTTAGTCAAAGTTGATAAATTTATTTTTCCTATGGATTTTGCTTATGATGAGCAATATCCGTTGATTTTGGGTAGGCCTTTTATGAATACCGGTCATGCCTTGATTAATGTTTCGGAAGGAAAAGTAATTTTGTACATCGGTGATGATAAAATTGAATTTCACATGGATAAAGCTACTAAATACCCTATGGATAATGAAGTTTGCATGAAAATTGATGTTATTGATGAGTGTGTTAAGGAAATCTTAGATATAATTGATGATGAGGTTGATATGCAAGAGAAGACTTCTAAACAAGAAAATTAATGTGTTAAACCTGAATTATTAGTAAGAAATAAGGGACCTTTACCCACATCCGTTGATGCTCCACCAAATGTTGAATTAAAAGAATTACTGTGAGCATGGGTTTTTTTCCGACCTCTATGATGAGAATTCTTGTGTTACTTATTGAGCAGACAGACACGAATCAGAATTGAAAACGACCATAATGCCGCTCGGAGTATCTCAATCATCCCGAAAACCGAGCTATCCTCGATCTGAAACCCAGAGAAGGTCACTCAGATGATTTTTAGGGTTTAGGGTGAGCATTGGATGTCTGCAAATTTTGGCCCGGCTCTAGTGGGTTCAACCAAGTTGCTCTACAAAGTAGAGCAACTTGGCTGAGCAGAAAAGAAAAGAGGCTGAAATTAACAGGGGTTCAGAGGGCTCATTTATGGTTTGACAGGATGATGAGAGAGGGATAAAAAGAAAAGAAAGAGAATCAGAAAGGGAGGAGGAGAGGTCTTAGAAAAAAAAAGGAGCAGAGAAAAACATACAAAGAAAGCGAGAAAGAAGGAACCGTGAACATAGAGAGAAGGAGAACAAGAGCGAGCTAAGTTCAACACCTAAAATCAATCCTTAAGCATTAAAAGGGAGATTCTCAATCTTTACCCACTCCTTCAGGATATCCTCGGATTGGTTTCGGATCGATTCGGATTCGTTTAGGATTTCGGCCGGTTAAGGATTTAAGGTGCATTTCAAGTTTCCAATCCAATTCTGGACGTCAAACACATCAAAACAACATCAAGGTAAACTCTGAGAGGCCTTAAACCTGTGTGCATTGCTTTTTCTTTGTGCTTTTCTTCATTTCTCAAACTTTTCCAGAAACAAACTACCCGGATACAGCCGCACGGCTGTGTCCCTCATAAACAGAGCCGCATGGCTATGTTCTTTAGGGGCAGATTCCCAAAACTACCTCGAATCGGCCGAAAGCAGTCCGTTTTCCATTTTATGCATTTTGTTGTGATCAATTTCGGCCCAAATGTATCCGTATATTGTAAGATTTTGGTTTTTGGATTTCGGTACGTACGGGTATTATGGTTTTTCGGTTTTTTCTCGGGGTTTTCTTTTTCTGGATTTTGGGGTTATTCGGTCTGAATCGGGTCCGTAGTCCAGCAATAGCGGACCCCCGAACCTATAAAATTCCCAAGAAACATCAAAAACAAGCAAACGACATTTTCAAAAATGAGAAAACCATTTTTCATGTTCTGGAAGCCATAGCCGCATGACTGTAATTTGGAGCTGCACGGCTGTAGTTTCTAGAATAAGGCAGAATTGCGGGACGACCCGTACGGACGTCGTCGCACGATGGTGTTTTCGAATTCAAATCGGTTTTGGTGTGTTTACTGCTTTTTGGACCCTAGATAGATGTTGGAAGTTTTCAAAAATTGTTTTCCAGCACAAAAATCTACAGGGCGTTTCAAAACCGTTTTCCAGGTCTGACCGGTCCAACCCGGTTACCCCCTGAATGCATGCTCCCGTTCCTAAAAATCCTAGTTTTGTCCTGCTGTGAGTCCTACTTGTGTTTATAATATGAACTGCGCTAACCGCCTATTTTACAGCTTTTATTTTCATTTTTGTTATTTTGCTGTAATTAATAGATTAATTCATGTATTTTAGGCGTTTGTAATTTTAAGATATTCATGTATTTAGGCACCCGGAGCTTCTCAAACATCCTAAAAACTGAGCTATGCTCGATCCGAAACCCCGAGAAGGTCCCCCAGATGATTTTTAGGGTTTAGGGTGAGCATCGGATTTCTTCAAATTTCGACCCCGCTCTTGCTAGAGCCGCACGGGTCTAGTGGGTTTAACCAAGTTGCTCTGTAGAGCAACTTGGCTGGGCAGAAAAGAAAAGATGTCAAAATTACCAGGGGTTCAGAGGGCTCATTTATGGTTTAACAGGATGATGAGACAGGGATAAAAAGAAAAGAAAGAGAGGAGAGGTCTTAGAAAAAAAAGGAGCAGAGAAAAACAGAAAAAGAAAGCGAGAAAGAAGGAACCATGAACACAAAGAGAAGGAGAACAAAAGCGAGCTAAGTTCAACACCTAAAATCAATCCTTAAGCATTAAAAGGGAGATTCTCAACCTTTACACACTCATTCGGGGTATCCTTGGATTGGTTTCGGATCTATTCGGATTCGTCCGAGATTTCAGTCGGTTGAGGATTCAAGGTGCATTTCAAGTTTCCAATCCGATTCTGGACGTCAAACACATCAAAACAACATCAAGGTAAACTCTGAGAGGCCTTAAACCTATGTGCATTACTTTTTCTCTGTGCTTTTCTTCATTTCTCAAACTTTTCCGGAAACAGACTACCCGGATACGGCCGCACAGCTATGTTCTTTAAGAACACAGCCGCAAGGCTATGTCCCTCATAAACAGAGCCGGGCGGCTCTGGTACTCAGAGCCGCACGGCTGTGTTCTTCAAGAACACATCCACACGACTATGTCCCTTATAAATAGAGCCGGGTGGCTCTGGTACTCAGAGCCACACGGCTATGTTCTTTAGGGGCAGATTCTGAAACTACCCCGAATCGGTCGAAAGTAGTCCATTTTCCATTTTATGCATTCTGTTGTGATCAATTTCGGCCCAAATGTATCTGTATGTTGTAAGATTTTCGTTTTCGGTACGTACGGATATTAGGGTTTTTTGGTTTTTTCTCGGGGTTTTATTTTATGGATTTTGAGGTTGTTCGATCCAAATCGGATACGTAGTCCAGCAATAGCAGACCCCCAAACCCTATAAAATTCCCAAGAAACATAAAAAATGAGCAAAATGACATTTTCAAAAACTAGAAAACCATTTTTCGGTTCTGTAAGCCATAGCCGAACGGGTGTAATTTAGAGCCGCACGGCCCTAATTACAACCACACGGCTGTAGTTTCCAAAATAAGGCAGAATCGCGGGACAACCCGTACGGACATCGTTACACGATGCTGTTTTCGAATTGAAATCATTTTTGGCGTGTTTACAGCTTTCTAGGCCCTAGATGGATGTTGGAATTAGGAAAACCCACACAAATGGAACCCCGAGTTCCGAAATAACAGACCCGCTAAAATGTGGAAATTTGTATGAAACCGAGCCAAATGGTTTTCAAAAATTGTTTTCCAGCACAAAAATCTATAAGGCGTTTCAAAACTGTTTTCCAGGTCTGACCGGTCTGACCGGTCGGGTCGACCCAGTTACCCCTGAATGCATGCCCCTGTTCTTAAAAATCCCAGTTCTGTCCTGCTGTGAGTCCTACTTGTGTTTGTAATATAAACTACGCTAACCGCCTGTTTTGCAGCTTTTATTTTCATTTTTGTTATTTTTACTGTAATTAATAGATCAATTCGTGTATTTTAGGCGTTTGTAATTTTTAGATGTTCGTGTATTTAGGCGCTTGTAAATATGAGGACGAGAGTTTTTATTTTCATTCAATTTGGTTGTATAAGCAGTCTCTATTATTCTTTTTATATTTCGGATGTATGATTTTCTTTTCCGTACTTTATTTCTGTCATCTTTTTGAGCATCGGCTGATAAGTATACTTAATTGGGTAGAGAAAGATAATAAATTGAATAAATATGGTAATATAAATCATAAACTGAATACAAGCTTAAGGTTAAGTAGGTAAGTTACCCGAACCCTGAATCTCTGGATTAGGTACGGTAGTCTACGCTTGATAGGGAGCTGTACCGGAATTTTCCGGATGAGCTGATCCGGGTGGCGACTCTGTCACTGATCTTGAAATTTAGGTTTCGAGGTCTTTAAGTAATAAAATGAGAAAAGTTTTCTACAAAAGTAATTTCTGAACAAATTGGTTGTTTTTCCTAAAGCAATATAAACAAAACTCGTTTTCCAAAACTTCACGAAACCCATTTTCGAAAATCCCTGGTTCGCTTCACCACGTCCGTTCTAAAATTTTCAAGTCATCTGCTCACAGTGGCAACTCTGCTAGGGATTAAAGTTTTCTTAAAATTTTTCATAAAAACTTAAGGAACTTAGGCAACTACTGAAATATAAGCTCACTTGTATTCGTTTATTGATTTATAAATACCATATTTATTCATATCTTTGCATATCATGACATTTTCTTCTTCTCAACCCCTCAAATACACTGATCAGTCCCGTTTACCCCAGAAGGTGGCCTACCTCTTTCGCCAGGATTAAAGGCACCCGACAGGGTAAACAACTTATAGCTTCGCATGATCTTACATCGTATTCTATGGTGAGGAGTGTATATTTGCTATGGGAGCCTGTACAACCCTTGGTTTGACTTTGGCCCATATGTAATGGCTTAGTTGTGACATCCCTAACTTTCTTAGCATGCAATGGCGGAAAACATTACATAAAGTCTAGGACATCATTATAAAAGAAACTTCCAATTATGCCTCTGATTAATACTACACGTGTTCATAAAATACGTACTCCCAAATTTAATTCTAAGTGATAAATAATAATTCAATACGAATAATACTTCAATGACAAAAACCTAAAAGTTTAGAAAATCTGAAAATCTCAATTCTAAAATGTTCATAACAACTATTTAATGTCTACTCAAAGCAATCCCTCCACACAATCCCAAGGACGGGCGTCAGGCATCATTCAATCATCACCGGCATAATCTGAAAATATCAACAGCGCCACTTAGTGACGAGTAACTAACAAATCCCAAACATCAATTTAAAGTTTGCATAAAATGACGATAGTTCACAAATATATGTTATATTAATTAATCAAGCACCGTAAGGGTAATAAACAACAATCATCATTCATACAAGTGTACATACTTACGCTCACAATCCTTGTAATAGGGAACGTACCTCGTTTAACAAGCCGCTCCAACACATATCACATAGATCATATCATTTAAGTAGCAAAACATCAATCAAAGAATAAAATTCCAAGTCAAGTCATACAAACTAGATGCATACAACCGTTTAGAACAAGGAATTGTATCATGAACATGACATTATTTCATTTACACAATAACCATTATTAGTTTCCTAATACACAAATTCCAAAGTCACAAGATAGCTTACAAACCTCACTATCACAGCCAAGCATCAAAATCACATTGTAATCAACATTAACATGCAATTACATTCTTAACCGTTGATTAACATCAACTTATGTATATGCGTACAACTCATTGCATTAACCTATACACTTGTGCTTATAGGGAGTTTGGCAGCAGACGCTGCAGAGTGCCATGAACCTAGGGCTTACCTCTGCGGAGAGCCATGAACCTAGGTCTTACCTCCTTAACACATTGAGTACCATGAACCTAGGATTTACCTCAGAATGCCATGAACATAGGTCTTACATCATAATGCCATTAACATAGGTCTTACATCACCGAGTGCCATGAACCTAGGGCTTACCTCGGAATTTGGGTTGCTGTCCTAGTGCCTACCAATCAAACATGGTAAACACTTTGCCAAACTAACCAAAGCACAGCTGTATAAATCACCACAACTCAAATTAATTACTATAATCATACCAATATCAAAAGGGTGCCATTAAAATAGGTCTTATTCCCAAAACATAGCACAATACATCAATAAACACAAGGTGCCATTAAAATAGGACTTACCACAAACTCAATTTCATAATTCCAACATGTATTAATTTACCAAATCATATTTGTAATTATTATATTTCATGTCATGAGTTCTAGCATAAAATTTCTAGAATCAAATTATGCTTTACACACATTAAAAATAAATTCAGGCCTAAGGTGACAATTTCAGAATTCATAGTTCATGCCTCAACTTGCACATAATATTCCAGTAGGTTAGACTCAGAATTCAGCATGGCAATACAAAGGAAAATTTAGCCTTACATCTCAGGAACACAGGCCAACTTAAATCATGCAATTCGGATTCCTATAGCAAAAGATATTAAGGAAACACTAAAAACATGCAATCTGTAAATTCACTTCAGACCACTGCACATAGTCTGACTTCAACAGACAAAACAGATGTGTTACTCACTGATTTAGCAAAAATAATATAAAGCAACATTGAACATCAGAATTTCAGGAATACATAGAATTTTGTTTCATGGCAAACGGAGCTACAGAGAGAAAATAAAGCCAAAATCAACACAAACTGTACAAACTGAAATTCAGCAGTTCCAGGAAATCGGCACAGTGCACATAAGGCAGTTTCAATAGGGAATATGAGCACTTTACTCACGGAATTTGCCAAAATAGTATAAAACAACCTTGTACATTTATGTCTCAGGAAAACACAGAAAGTTGAATCATGCCAATCGGAGTTATATAACGAAAATAAAGCTAAAATTACCACAACCTGTACAATCTGAAATTGAGCAGTTCCAGCATAAAACCATTCGAAACATGCATATACATATTTCTTTCAACCCTTAACCTAATTATCATCATTTTATACCAGTAACATACATGCTTAAATTTCAATATACAAGATTATTATCTCACCATGCAATCAATAGGAACCTATCACGCAATCTATGAAAGCTTTAAATCGATATTAGAGTTTGTTTGTTACCTCGATTGCAGTGAGGTCGGTCACTAGAGTAAAAACAGAAATTAGGAGAGGGTGCTCCTCGATTTAGGTCACG
The DNA here is from genome assembly GCA_039660915.1 of Euphorbia tirucalli. Lineage (NCBI taxonomy): Eukaryota > Viridiplantae > Streptophyta > Magnoliopsida > Malpighiales > Euphorbiaceae > Euphorbia > Euphorbia tirucalli. The sequence goes on from CM077632.1 coordinate 23,891,030, forward strand.
AACTTAATCCGATGATTCCCAAAGAGAAGAAACTTCAGAAAATTACAGAAAAGAACAAAGTTCTTAGCAAGTTTCTAAGGAGTTAAAAGATGGAATAAAACCGATTGGGATTCCTTACCTTCAGAAAGATGAATGATTTCCTCAACTGAGACAATGGAATTTCGGAATTCACAAGAATGATGCAAGGCTGGTTTGAGTGAAAGAGAGAGGAAGAGAAAGAATAAATTTCAGCTAGGGTTAGAGGAAATTTCGAAATTTGTAGTGTTAAATAGGAAATAGAAGTTGATTTGATGAAGGAAAGGTAAGTGGGAGAGATTTGCTCCACTAAGTTGGTAGTTTCTGATTTGAATTGGTCAAACTAAATAAAAGGGATATATAAAATAGTAAATTTCGGATTTTATGGGATTTTATGTCTCCCAAACCAAAAATATAAATCCTAAAGAAAATAACTAAATTAAGCTAAGTTGGGTTCGAACTCTAGACCTCTAGTTATTAAACACATCTCTCTACCATTAGGCCAAAGCCTACGAATTGTTATAAGCATACAAAACATCGGTTAAATGCAAAAATGCTCACTCATATGCACACATCACAACATAACTAAGTCAACTTATATCTGGGGCGTTACATTAGTAACTTCCCCTAGGATTACCAAAACATAAAATTGAAATTGGACAATTGAGTGTACGCCTTTGGTATCCCCTATTGATGCCAAAGAGACCCAACACCTAGGAAGAATTGTGAGACCAATCGAAAGGAGAAATAAGGTTGTAAGGGAGTGCATATTTTGCGTGTGCTAATGTTTGTTTCGTGGGGTTTTTCTATTTCATGTAACATCAGACACGCATAATCATCCGTGTGCCATTTTAACCACGTTTTCGTGTAGCCATTTTCAATACATATACATATGCATGGCATTTATGCTAACCATCTCTTCGTGCAGCCATGACATTTTACTCACATGCCATATATATACAACTCGCATGCCAACATTTCCATAAAGCATACACGACATCATCCTGCATGTCACGCATCCTAACCATATTTTTCTGCAGCCACTTGCATTTTGTGTGACATATGCATTCATGCCATTTCATTCCATTCTATCTAATAAGGAGCGTTCTGAGAATGCCTATCACAATCATTTCATTTCATACCACATCGAGTATCCCAAAGCTACCCGAACGTTCTGAGAATGCCTATCACGATCATTTCATTTCATACCACATCGAGTATCCCAAAGCTAGTCCGCCTGTGCAATGGTTTGCACTCGGCCATTTCGCTATATCATGTCATTCACTAGAAGATCATAAAGATTTTAGGTCTAGTTGTGTGGCAAGTCACACGACAACATAACATTACATCATCTCTATTTTATGTCCATTCATTGTTGGCATTACGATGATGCCGAAACTTTGCTTGCGTGTCGAGATCCACATCGGATTTATTTCATGACATTAATAACTCATTCGAGATGCTCCATGAGCACCGATTCGTTATGCACATAGGAACATTTCATAACATTACGTGTTCCACGAACACCGAACCTCTTTCCATGTCTCGAGTTACAAATGACTTGTTTGCAACATCATTTCATATTAGATGCCCCAAAAGCATAAGAGTTCTACCCATGGAACGGCCTCCATGTGACCATGTCATCCCATTCCATTTTGACCTATAAAGCGTCAAACCTTCGTCCGTGTGTCGACACATGCGCGACCATTTCATAACATCCATTAGGTGCCCCGAAGGCGCCGAATCTCTTTCCGTGTGATAGTCCGCATGCGGCGTTTCTTGCATTGTCTTTTGCATAGTTTTGGGCATTCTTGGAATGTCCGGAACAAAGAAATCACATCCATTATCACTTTCATTCATGAAGCATCAAACACGCACAATCATCTGTGTGTCATTCTAATCACATCTTTGTGCAGCCATTTTCAAGACATCAACATATGTATGACATTGGCACTAACCACATCTTCATGCAGTCACGAAATTTCTTCCGTGTTCCATTCACATCTCATGTGTGACATGTTCACGAAGCATACATCACTGCATGTGTTATACGCCCTAACCACGTCTTTGTGTAGCCATGGCACTTTATTTGTGTGACATATGAATTCATATCTTGCATGCATGACATTATCCTATATGTCATTCTAACCACATCTTCATCTAGCCATCCAAATTTTATGTGACATGATCATTCATTCAAACCATCTCATTCTGTTTAAATAAAGGATGTTTCAAGGATGCCCATCATGGTCATCTCATTTCATATCGGGTGTCCCAAAACCATCCGTGTTTTGCCCAGGCCCTGGGTTGCACTCGGCCATTCCGCTATGCCATAACATTGACTAGGAGACCATAATGCTCCTAGATCTATTTTCATGTGGGGAGTCACATGACAAACATTTCACATCTCATCCACCCATCATTGGTGTCACAAGGATACCGAGATTTTGTTTGTGTGTCACGATCCACATTGGATTGCTCATAACATTGTCGAATCATCCAGGGTACTCCATGAGTGCCCAGTTAGCACACATATAGAGGCATTCCATGACATCACCAAATCATGCAACGCATTCCACGAACGCCGAATCTTTGTCCGTGCCTTATCTATAACATCATTTCATATTGGATGCCTTAAAAGCATCAGAACTCTGTCTGTGGGACGGTCCCCACGAGACCACTTCATATCACCTCATAGACCTATAAAGTGCTGAAACCTTGTCTGTGTGTCGACCACATGCGACCATTTCATGACATCCACTAGGTGCCCCGAAAGCACCGAACCTCTGCTCATGCGCTGGATCGCACGTGGCTTGTTTCCATTACCTTTTGCATAGCATTGGGTCATACGCAGAACATCCGAAATCAATAAATAAAAAGAAATAAAATGAACAAAGTCATTTTCATTCTAGTTTCCATCCGTCTGACATCGCTCAATCATGACTAAGTCACATCTCATTCATACATTAAGCCGTTTAGGTGCTCCCTGAGGGCCGAAATGCTGTCGGTGTGCCAAGCACACCATCTCATCTCATTCCATCATATAAAAACCTGAGGTGCTCCCCGAGCATTGAAATTCAGTTCGCATGCCGAGCACGCCATCCGATTTCATATCATCTTAAAATAAGCCGTTTAGGTGCTCCCTAAGCACTGAAATGCTGTCTGTGTGCCAAGCACATCATCTCATTTCATATCATCTCATATTTAAAATCCAAGGTGCTCCCCGAGTGCCGAAACTTGGCTCACATGCCAAGCACACCATCTTATAACATTTCATCGCATAAAAGCCGTTTAGGTACTCCCTGAGCACCGAAATGCTGTCTGTGTGACGAGCACACCATCTCATTTCATATCATCTTATAAAAAGCTGTTTAGGTGCTCCCCAAGTGCTAAAACGCTGTCGGTGTGCCAAGCACACCATCTCATCTCATTCCATCATATAAAAACCTGAGGTGCTCCCCGAGCATTGAAATTCAGTTCGCATGCCGAGCATGCCATCCGATTTCATATCATCTTAAAATAAGCAGTTTAGGTGCTCCCTGAGCACTGAAATGCTGTCTGTGTGCCAAGCACATCATCTCATTTCATATCATCTCGTATTTAAAATCCAAGGTGCTCCTCGAGTGCCGAAACTTGGCTCACATGCCAAGCACACCATCTTATAACATTTCATCGCATAAAAGCCGTTTAGGTACTCCCTGAGCACCGAAATGCTGTCTGTGTGACGAGCACACCATCTCATTTCATATCATCTTATAAAAAGCTGTTTAGGTGCTCCCCAAGTGCTAAAACGCTGTCTGTGTGCCAAGCACACCATCTCTTCTGATTCCATCACATAAAACCTGAGGTGCTCCCCGAGCACCGAAATTCAGTTCGTGTACCCAGCACGCCATCTTATTTCATATCATCTCATAAAAAGCCTTTTAGGTGCTCCCGGAGTGCTGAAACACTGTCTGTGTGCTAAGCACACCATCTCATCTCATTCCATCACATAAAAACCCAAGGTGCTCCCCGAGCGCTGAAATTCAGTTCGCATGTCCAGCATGCCATCCTATTTCATATCATCTCATAATAGGCCATTTAGGTGCTCCCCGAGTGCCGAAATGCTGTCTATGTGCCAAGTACACCATCTCATTTCATATCATCTCGTTAAAACCCAAGGCGCTCCCAGAGCGCCGAAACTCTGCTCACGTGCCATGCACGCCATCTTATATCATTTCATCGCATAAAAGCCCAAGGTACTCCTCGAGCGCCGGGACGTTACCTGTGTGCCAAGCACACCATCTCATTTCATATCATCTTGTTAAAACCCAAGGCGCTCCCTGAGTGCCGAAACTCAGCTCACGTGCCAAGCACGCCATCTTATATCATTTCATCACATAAAAGCCCAAGGCGCTCCCTAAGCGCCTAGACGTTGCCCGTGTGCCAAGCACACCATCTCATTTCATACCATTTCGTTAAAACCCAAGGCGCTCCCCGAGCGCCGGGATGTTGCCTGTGTGCCAAGCACACCTCCTCATTCCATCTCATCCATGAATCCAAAGGAACTTCCCAAGTACCAGAATTACATTCATACACCACACGCATGTATGCATTCATGGCACAAAGTTCCCTCACAAGTACCATCTTGCTTTGATCCGTGGACACCCCGTGTGTCATTCTATCCCCTGGGTGTATAGTTATAGACCCCATTTCAAATTCCCTCACAAGTACCATCTTGCTTCGACCCGTGTTCCAAGTACACCATCTCATTTCATATCATCTCGTTAAAACCCAAGGTGCTCCCCGAGCGTCGAAACTCGGCTTGCATGCCAAGCACGCCATCTTATATCATTTCGTCGCATAAAAGCCCAAGGCGGTCCTCGAGCGCCGAGACATTGCCTGTGTGCCAAGCACACCATCTCATTTCATATCATCTCGTTAAAACCCAAGGCACTCCCTGAGCGCCGAAACTCAGCTCGCGTGCCAAGCACACCATCTTATATCATTTCATCGCACAAAAGCCCAAGGCGCAACCTAAGCGCCTGGACTTTGCCCGTGTACCAAGCACACCATCTCATTTCATACCATCTCGTTAAAACCCAAGGCGCTTCCCGAGAGCCGAAACTCAGCTCGCGTGCTAAGCACACCATCTTATATCATTTCATCGCAAAAAAAGCCCAAGGCGCTCCCCGAGCGCCGGGACGTTGACTGTGTGCCAAGCACACCTCCTCATTCCATCTCATCCATGAATCCAAAGGAACTTCTCGAGTACCGAATTTACATTCATACACCATACACATACATGCATTCATGGCATAAAGTTCCCTCACAAGTACCATCTTGCTTCGATCCGTGGACACCCCGTGTGTCATTTTATCCCCTGGGTGTATAGTTATACACCCCATTTCAAATTCCCTCACAAGTACCATCTTGCTTCGACCCGTGGACACTCTGCGTGCACTTTATCCATGTGGCGTATATTTATATGCCATGCTTTATTTTAGCAAGGAGCCCCATCAACAGCATCCATTGCAGTTGTACGTTTTTGTTCTTGACTTTGCATACACTTCGTTGGTTTAGAATAGTATAGCATGACATGGCATTACATGACATCACGTGTACAACTCACCATTCATACACGTCACACCACACACTCATGCATACATCATTCCTTATTTGGTATCTGCCATGCATGCGTCTGTCGACACTAAAGAGTGCTCTTATCAAGGGCAAGGGGAAAGAATCTTGAGAATGGCCAACCCAATGAACTTCAACACCGTAACAGATGTTGTGGAGGACTATGTCGCTTCATCATGATTTTGAAAGGCAGTTAGGGAAGAAGCGACAGGGATATTGAGAGAAATGCTAGGGGGTGATTTTGATAGAGTGAAGAGACTGACGGCAAGGTGCACTGAGTTGGAAGCATGGGTGGCAGAGCTCGAAGGAAAGATAAGGGATATGGCAAGCATAGACTCCAATGTCGATACTGACAAGAAGCAAAGTGCCTAGATTGCTGACACTTACTCTCGACACCTCGAAAAGCCCTCTCACCAGGGCTTGGGCTTTCCGGGGCTGACCAATGAAGGAAACTGAAGGGGCCTCTTGACACTAGTGCCAACACTGACTCTGTTTTGTGACATATCCAGAACTCACCTCCCAAAGATGATGGAAAAATCACATCCTCTTGGCCTCGCTCGTTGAACATGTTATTTGCCATATGCTGCAAGGTGGGTCTGCTGCAGAGTGTCAGACCATATGTGGGGCCAACACCAGAACAAAAGGGTAATTTTTGCATTTATCATATGATAGCAGGCCGTCGGATTAATGAATACGTTGCTCTGCGAAATAAGGTCCAATAGCTAATCGATGAAGGAAAATTGAGAATCCCATCTACCTCTGATAAGCGGCTAGGGGAAATCAGGGAGACTGCCAAGGACATTCCTCATACTTTAAGGAATATGATAAAGAGCTACAAGGTATTATATGATGAAAGTGGGATAGCGGCGCTGAAACTGAGATGACATCTGGTCGGAGAACAGCTAATTATGAAATCAATGCCCTTAGAGGCTTCCTTCCTGTAGAGGACTCATTTGGGTTTGTAAGGTGTATTGAAATCATTTTTAATGCAATGCATTTTTTTATCTTCTTACTTGTGTGGTGATTGCATGTACATGGCATTATGCATGCATTTGATCACCTAAAATGACATATCCAATAGGCATAATATCAAAATGCATGACATCAGTCTGAATACTGTAGGGAACCTAAAAGTGAATCTGGTCCTGACCAAACTCTCTATTGAAAGGTGAGCTTGTGAGATAAATAAATGACATAATGGCATCACTTGCGCCGAGTCATCTGCCGATCCAAATCAGCAGTCCTTACAAATCACAATTTAAGATGCTATCGGCCCTGCCCCAAAGTTTCAATTTGAATAGCACATATGATACCCGAACTGTTCCAAGCTAAAAGCTATCATTAAAACTCAAAACCAAACCCTAAAATGAAGCTTCAAGCCTAATTCCTTATCCAAGGAAGTACCTCATGCCAAAACCCTAAAGCTAAAATTCCAAACCCACCAAAATTTCCAACCCACGAAAATTCACATGACCTTTATCACCTTCATCACCTATCATGTGGTCAAACGCTGAAGCAGTTCTTGGTTGTAGTGTATGTTTGGATTCGCCATTGGAAAAATAACGTGGTACAGCAGAAAATACACCGTTTAAGATTTCCTAGAATCCACCTATCGTGTCCAATTACCATTGATTAGAATAAAAACAATTTGAATCAAGAGAGATTAACTCACCGGATTCGTCTCTTCTAGAGACTACTGCAGAATCGTTTCTTGAAACTGCGATCTCCAAAGTCTGGTGCACGACCAACTATTGAGCGGGAACTAGTGATAGCCAAAGACGCGAAGGAATGGAGGATTAATGCTAGGATTTTCAGCTGATTTGGGGCTGATATTGCTGCTGGTCGAATTTCCTTTGTGCCTAGGGTTAAGAGAGTGATTTTTTCCCATAAATGTGCCTTTTATAGTCCTTATGCAATATGGACTCCAATTAGGTTAAGTAAACCCAAGCCCATTAGGATTTTAATTACATATTTAAATCTTTATTCCGTAAGATTTATAATATATAATTTAATTCCATATGGCTTGATTTAAGTACCCCTAATTAAAATAAAATCACACTTAAGAAAATAATTTAATTAATTGTTTACTTTATGTAATTCAATTAATTGATAAATTAATTAATTAGATTATATAAACTTATTAATTAAATTAAACCAACCCAATGTTAATTAATTACCTCGACAACAAATGTCAACTAATTAATTAACTCATTCCTTCCAATGTACATCACATGCACAATATCTATACATTCCGGCTCAGTTGATCTATGTGCATGATCCTATGGGTCTGTCTTTATGTTGATAGTAGGCCCAAGGCCCACAGACTGTAAGTGGGTTCTAGCAAACTATTACAGCCCCCAATTAAGAAAGAGATGCAGCAGTCTTTAGAAGACACTGACCCGGTAGTAATCTCATAGTGTCCTTTGCCTAACAATATCGATATGAATAAATAAGAGGCATGGTGTCCGTCATCCTCTTCTGTTGTTTATTATATTTCTTGATCTTGAGTTGACTCATTAATCAAATAAGCAACCAACTTATTTGGGTATGGCCATACACTTATCATTCCCACTCATAAAGTGGCCAGTGATATCATCTCGGTGTTACCCAAGTGGCAATTCCATCACTCATCATCAATATCAATATGTTCACCTGTCCAACCAATCATACCCCTATTTAGTATCCTTTTACAGACCTGTTAGGCGTATGTCAAAGTGAATTGGATTCCATATTGATACTATAATGAAATCTGGTCTGAGGACAAAAGAGACCTATTCAAGGAAGACCTATGACCCGACAACCATGTGGCTTTCTTATGTGGATCGATCCTGTCCCATGTCAACGACATGTACCTATATTCATGATTGACTATATAAGTACTATTGCTAGTTAAGAACTACCATACAGTCATCAAATATATAAGTCTGTGGATCTATTCGTTCCCACGATTAGAACAGACCTGGGATGGGTTTTATGATTATCAATCAATGGATACTCTACTCATATTATAGCACAAGATATAAATGAAATAGATTAATTGCCTTTATTAATGTGACACAAATAATGTATTCATACATGACTCTTAATGTATAATACAAAATACAAGAATCCAATGCCCTAAGAACTAGGGCACACCAACAATCTCCCACTTGCACTAGTTCCAAGTGGGCTTTGCCCTAATTCCTATAGATCTGATATGACCGTCGTGTTGTGTCTACGGCAGCGCTTTGGTGTCAACCCTCTGTAATGACATGTCACCTCTGTTCATGATCTCCTGAATGAGGTGAAACTTTTTGAGCACATGTTTGGATCTCTTGTGTGACAGGGGCTCCTTAGCTTGTGCGATGTCCTCATTGTTGTCGCAAAAAAACATCAACTGGGTCTAGGATAGTAGGTACTACTCCCAACTCGGTTATGAATTTCTTAATCCAAATGGCTTCCTTTGCTGCTTCGCACATAACTATGTACTCAGCTTCCATTGTAGAGTCAGCAATGGTGGCTAGCTTTGAGGACCTCCAACTAATGGCACCACCATTCAGGAGGAAAACATAACCAGACTGTGGTTGGTTCTCATCCTTATCGGTCTCAAAGCTTGCATCATTGTAACCTGACACTACCAGCTCATCTTGACCTCCATACACTAAGAAAGCATCCTTAGTCCGATTAAGGTACTTTAGGATTGCCTTGATAGCCTTCCAGTGTTCCTCCCTGGGGTCCGACTGGTACCGGCTAGTCATACTTAGTGCAAACGAGACATCAGGCCTCGTACATAACATGGAGTACATGATAGATCCAATAGTAGATGCATAAGGGATCTTTTCCATGTTCTCCTGGTCCTTCTTTATTTTAGGACCATCTTTCTTACTCAGCTTCAACCCATGGCGCATAGGCAAGAATCCTTTCTTTGCCTTGTCCATGCTGAATCTTTTCAGAACCTTGTCAATGTACATGGCCTAACTTAGCCCTAGAAGCCGATTGGATCTATCTCTGTAGATCCTAATCCCTAAGATCGTCTCAGCTTTGCCTAAGTCCTTCACTATGAAGCACCTACTCAACCACTGCTTAACCCCTTGCAGTGTTGGTATGTCGCCTCTAATGATAAGGATGTCATCAACATACAGCACTAGGAAGGTGGAAACGCTCCCACTAACCATCTTAGACATACAGGGCTCATCAGAATTCTGTGTGAAGCCATATTCTATAATGGCCTCATTAAATCTCTAATTCCATGTCCTCGATGCTTGCTTCAATCCAAAAATGGACCTTTGAAGCTTGCATACCAGGTTTGGATACTTTGGATCGATAAAACCCTTGGCTTGTTCTATGTGCACATCCTCGAGTAGCTTTCCATTAAGGAAAGCGGTCTTAACATCCATCTACCATATCTCATAATCGTACCATGCAGCTATGGCTAGTAGTATCCTAATGGATTTGAGCATAGCAACTGGTGAAAAGGTTTCATCATAGTCAATTCCTTGAACTTTGTTGAATCCTTTTGCCACCAATCGCCCCTTGAAGGTGTTGTCGGCTTTTAACTTGAAACACCACTTCTAACCTATCACCTTAGCTCCTGGAGGTGGATCCACCAAGTTCCATACTTGGTTATCGTGCATAGATTGCATCTCAGCCTCTATGGCTTTGCGCCATTGATCTTGAGTAGTCAGATTAGTTCCCGAAGCATCCTCAGCAGTAGCTGCAGGAGTTTGTGAGTCTTGAACTTCTGAAAGTCCAACATTACTCCCACTGTCTCTCTTAGAAAGGAATTCCTTCTCCAAGAAGACTGCATTTCTGGCTATGAAAACTTTGTTTTCCATCGGATCATAGAAGTAATAACCCTTAGTTTCCTTAGGGTAACCCACAAACTGGCACTTGATAGATTTGGACTCGAGTTTGTCACTTGTCAATTTCTTAACATGTGCATCACAGCCCCAAATCTTCAAGAAGGAAAATTGGGCTTTCGGCCCTTCCATAGTTCATATGGTGTTCCTTCAACTGCCTAGCTTGGTGTATAATTAAGAATGTAAGCAGCTGTCTCTAAAGCATATCCTCAAAAGGAGGCTGGGAGTGTAGCTTGACTCATCATCGAGTGAACCATGTCTAGCAAGGTTCTATTCCTCCTTTCTGACACTCCATTCCACTGGGGTGTACCAGGAGGAGTGAGTTGGGATACAATCCCACACTCTCTCAAAAACGAGTCAAACTCTTGGCTCAAATATTCACCCCCTCGGTCAGACCAAAGTGCTTTTATTTTCTTACCAAGTTGGCTTTCTACTTCATTCTTAAAGTCCTTGAACCTTTGGAGAGTCTCAGATTTATGCTTTATCAGATACCCGTAACCGTATCCGCTAAAGTCATCTGTGAAGGTGACAAAGTATAGAAAACCAGATCTAGCACTAGTGCTCATTGGGCCACATACATCAGAATGTATTAGATCCAATAGCTCTGAGGCCGTTTCAGCAGTCTTGCTAAAAGGCGCCTTTGTCATCTTGCCTCTCAAACAAGATTTGCGTGTGTCATAAGACTGGATGTCAAATGACCCTAGCACTCCACTAGAGTGAAGCCTAGCTATGCGCTTCTCATTTATATGGCCAAGTCGACAATGCCAAATGTAAGTAGGATTAATTTCATTTTATTTAATCCTTTTAGTATTTATGTTATAGATTGAACTTTCACGTTTTAGATCAAGGATATATAAGCCATTTTCAAGAAATGCTGTTCCATAAATAATACTGCCACATTGCATAGAAATTCTACCATGTCCAATATTAAATACGAAACCAGAAATATCCAACAAAGAAACAGAAATAATATTCATGTGCATTGCAGGTACAAAATAACAGTTTCTTAGTTCCAAAACAAGTCCACTAGGCATCTTCAAGAAATAATCTCCTATCTCTATGGCCTGAACCCGAGCACCATTTCCGACTCGAAGATCTACTTCTCCAGATCCTAATAATCTCTTATTTCTTAGACCCTGCACATTTGAACAAATGTGAGATCACATCTAGTTTCCAAGACCCAAGATGTAGAAATAGCCAGATTAATCTCAACAACATAAATACCTGAAGCAGCAGTTTTGCCCTTCAGTTGCTCCGTTAGCATTGGACATGAGCTCTTCCAGTGCCCCTTCTCATGACACTCATGGTAGACATCGTCAGGAGAAGCAACCCTTGATTTAGGTTGGGCCACCACCTTTTTGCCCTTAGCCTTGGCCTTTTGGGCCTTAGCATTGGCCTTAGATTTGGCCTTTCCCTTAGCAATGGGCGTATTGCCCTTGTTCACTAGCAATACTTCAGAGTCTTCTTAAGAGACTGCTCAGCAAGCTTGAGCATGCCATGTAGCTCAACAACCAATTTATCCAACCCTTGCATATGATAGTTCATGATAAACGGGTTGTAAGACTCAGGAAGTGACCCGAGAATAATTTCTGCTGCCAAGTCCTGCGGAACTGGCGAGTCGAGGCGAGCAAGTGTATCAATATACCCTTTCAACTTTAGCACATGAGTGCTAACAGAAGTCCCAGCTACTATCACAGTTGTGCAAAGTGCCTTAGTTGTCAGGTAACGTTCTTGACGAGCCTGATCTTGGAACATCTTTTTAAGTTGATCCATCATCTCATAAGCATGCTCATCCATAAATTGCTTCTAAAGATCAGAAGCCATTGTACCTAGCATGAGGCACGAGACGTCACGGTCAACGCTAACATGTCGGTCATACTGCTCCACCATCGCTGTGGTGACGCCTCGACCTGCGGGAGGGCCAACTGGTAAAGGAGCATTCAGTACATACTCCTTAGACTCTTGTCTAAGAACTATTTGTAAGTTCCTAGCCCAGTCCAGGAAGTTAGTCCCCGGAAGCTTCTCCTTCTCCAAGAGTGACCTAAGTGAGAGTGAGTTGTTGTTTGTTGCAGCCATTTAAATTGCTTAAGTGAAATGGGATTATCTACATGGAAGAAATCATTGCTTGAGTTAGAAATAAAGGACTTTTAAGCCAATTCAAATTAATAATTCGATTTTAATTTTTTTTTTTTTGGTGATGTTAATTGGCTAACTTGACCAAGATCCACAACTTATCAATGACTGGCCGAACTAGGGCTCGCTAACCAACCATTGATTCGTTTGGTAGGACAACCTATCTAATCCTTCCAAGAAGGACTCTTGGTTTGATGGGCTTATTGACACTTTACCCATCTGTAAGCGCCGGAATTTTCTATACTTAAAAAAAAAAAAAAAAAAAACTATAGTCGTACGACTATTGTTACAGTCGTACGACTGTAATTTAAAAATTACAGTCGTACGACTGTAATATCGGAAAAACTGCAGAGGCCCATACCTCTGCAGCAGAAATGGAAGAAAGAGAAGATGAGCATTAATTGCTCCGGCTCTGCAGCAAGCAAGCAAGAAAAAGGGAGATAAAAAGGAGAGAAAGAAAGGAAAAAAGGAGGGAGGATTCTGGTGAGAAGAAATTGAGAGAGAGAAAGAGAAGAGAGAGAAAAAGAAAACCACAAAAAAAAAAAACTCATCTTCTTCCTCTTTGATTTTCTTCAATTCTCGAAATTAAGTCTAAAACTTGTTAGAAATCTCTAGGTTGATCACTTAATTACATAACCAAATCAAGAACTCGGACTTAAAACAATCAGAATCCTTTGCAATTCGGATTTTTGGACAAAAGTTCTAAACTTCCATTCAAAAGGGGAAGTGCAAATTTGTTGGGATTGGAGCGACGCCAGGGGTCAAAACGACTTGGAATAGCTTCTAAAAAGGTAGTCACTTCTTTTCCTTATACTTTTCCTCGCTTTCTGGGTGTTTGAAGTGAATTTTGTGCGTTTTTGCTGCATTTTTCGTATTTCTGTTCCTGGAAACTAAGAACAGTCGTACGACTGTTCTTGTTTCCAGGCGATTTTTCTTCAGTTTTTGTTTAAAAATGGCTTTTGGCGAAATTCTGATCTTGGACTGATTACAGTCGCACGACTGTAAACTACAGTCGTACGATTGTAATCCATGTTCCAGAATCAGAATTTCAACCTTCATCCCAAAAATTAGAAAACCCCAAAAAAAATCATTAAAATGAATTTTGTTGTGTGCATCACGACCATAGATTCAATTTTTAGTAAAATTGCATTTAGAACAATTCAACGACGGAGACCCATTTCTCCTGAAAACCGACCCACTTAAATGTATAAAAATGCATGTAAACCGGAAAAATTATTTTCAAAATGATTTTCCCACAAAACCAAAAATACAGGGACGTTTCAAAATGTTTTCCAGGTCTAATCGGGCCGGTTAGTCGAGCCAACCCGGTTATCCCCTAAATGCATGCCCCCAATTCTCGATTTCCCAATTCTGTCTGTTTGAGTCCAACTTGTGGCGTGCCGTATAAATTGTGCTGACCTTCTGTTTTGCAGGTTTTAATTTCTTTTACTTTTATTTTTGATGTATTTTGATAGATTAAATCGTGTATTTAGGCGGTTGTAATTCTTTTAGATTTTCGTGTATTCTAGGCGATTGTATAAGTGAGGTGAGAGTTTCTTATTTTTCCATTCGATTTGGTTGTAAGCCAATTAATATTTATTCTTTTTCCTTATCTTTTGTATTAAATACTTTGTGTGCGCGTTGTATGCTTTTTATATTTAATAAAATGGACTTAGATTTTGAAATGCCATTTGAGAACATTGACAATATTTATTTTAATTAGACACGAAATAAGGGACTTGTCCGGACCCGAATCTCTGGATAGTGTAGCGGCCGTTCGTCCGGTTCAGCTGCATAAGAATTTCCCGGTTGAGCTGAGCCGGGTGGCGACTCCTACAATATTCATCGAGACTTAGGTCTCGGTTCTTTTATGTATTAATTCCATTTATTTTCCAAAACGCGGATTTCCATTATAAAAACCCCACGCGAGGGAGGGGCCCGCCCGAGATCATGTCGCTCCATTCCGAAAGGGAGTCCCGCGTCCCATCGAAAACGCGTCGTCCGCTCACACCATCTATGCTTAGGGGCTGCTCTGAGCTAATGTTACCCATGTTGAGTCAAACCACCATTCACATGTTAACCATACCAAGTATCCTAACCCTCGACGGCCCACCGAATACTACAATGTACCTAGCTAAGGCATGGCGCACATTGCAGCATCAATGGGAGGAAGATGTATGAATGTGGGAAGCACTTTTAAACGACTCAATATTTTAATTTCCAGATTATAATAAAATGATACGGCTTAGCATGCATAAACGCGGGTAATAATTTGGTGATCCATACATCCATATAATATGAAAAATGCAATAGCATACTTAATTTAAAATAAATGAGATCCTATGGGACTTTAATTACAACCTAATGGAAATACTAGATATCCTATCTAATTCTTCATGGGCCGGACTGCAATCCTTCTTGGGCTCCCACCATGGGCTTGCTCCATCTGGGCCTTCCTCCATACTTGATGCAATTACAATAATTTTGTAAAATAAAATCTATTCTAAAATTACATCAAAATAAAAAATGGCACGCAGGTCATATTTCCCAAAATTAAATTACAACCGATAATAATTTAAGGCCTATAGAACACAACATCACATTTCAAACAAAGTACCTATCGTGCACATACATATTAATATGATGCATGATCATGGCATTCCAAATTATAAATATAAATGTTAAGCCGAGTTACTTAGGGTGAAATCACCAATTTTAACAAATGCGACTAAGGCCCATAAAAGGCGCAACAGATAACATCCATAAATGCAAAATTAACAATTTTGCTCCCACTTGAATTTGGGTTGTCATAAATTTAAAATTTAGCTCTCCTAACTTTGAACCGGTGTCACGGTTTATTGGGCCAAGTTCACAAGGTCCATATTCAATTTAATATGCAAACAATTAAATTAAATATGCATGCCAACAAAATAAACAATTTAAATACAAATTAATTTAAAAATATTTAATTTAATTTGTATTAGGGCCCGGAATAAAAATACCCGCAAAATCCAAAACCGGACCCAAATCCCTCGCGCGCCGCTGCTGTCCCTGCGGGGCAGCAGTGCTGCTGCTGCCGAGGTAGCAGATGGAATCGCAGAATTGCATTCCATCTTTTGCCCAAAACTCTATTATTTTTTTTAATCATTAAAAAAATTCCAGCCATCAAGAAAAAATAATCAATAAAAAAACTATTTTGATGGAAACCAATTGGGGAAAAATAATAAAAAACCCCAATCCAAAAATTCTAGGGTTTATCAAAACCATAAACAAATTGAATACAAACCCTAAAATCACAAACTTGAAACCCATTCTTTCTTCAAGAACGCTTTCAAGAACCAATTCTAATCAATCTAATGGACAAAACCTAGGCTCTGATACCACTGTTGGGATTTGTCATTGGAAAAACAACGTGGCGCAGCGGAAAATACACCATTTAAAATTTCCCAGAATCCACCTATCGTGTCCAATTACCATTGATTAGAATAAAAACAATTTGAATGAAGAGAGATTAACTCACCGGATTTGTCTCTTCTAGAGACTGCTGCAGAATTGTTTCTTGAAACTATGATCTCCAAAGTTTGGTGCACGAGCAACTATTGAGAGGGAACCGGTGATAGCCGAAGACGCGAAGGAATGGAGGATTGATGCTAGGATTTTTGGCTGATTTGGGGCTGATATTGTTGCTGGCCGAATTTCCTTTGTGCCTAGGGTTAAGAGAGTGATTTTTTCCTATAAATGTGCCTTTTATAGTCCTTATGCAATATGGACTCCAATTAGGTTAAGTAAGCCCAAGTCCATTAGGATTTTAATTACATATTTAAATCCTTATTCGATAAGATTTATATTATATAATTTAATTCCATATGGCTTAATTTAATTACCCCTAATTAAAATAAAGTCACACTTAAGAAAATAATTTAATTAATTGTTTACTTTATGTAATTCAATTAATTGATTAATTAATTATATTATGTAAATTTATTAATTAAATTAAACCAACCCAATGTTAATTAATTACCTCGACACCAAATGTCAACTAATTAATTAACTCATTCCTTCCGATGTACATCATATGTATAATATCTATACGTTCCGGCTCAGTTGATCTATGTGCACGATCCTATGGCTTTATCTTTATGTTGGCAGTAGGCCCAAGGCCCACAGACTGTAAGTGGGTTCTAGCAAACCATTACAGCCCCTAAATTAAGACAAAGAGCAGCAGTCTTTAGAAGACACTCACCCGATAGTAATCTCATAGTGTCCAGAGGCATGATGTCTGTCATCCTCTTCTGTTGTTTATTATATTTCTTGATTTTGAGTTGACTGATTAATCAAATAAGCAACCAACTTATCTGGGTATGTCCATACACTTATCTGTCCCACTCATCAAGTGGCCAGTGATATCATCTTGGTGTTACCCGAGTGGCAATTCCATCACTTCATCATCAATATCAATATGTTCACATGTCCACCCAATCATACCCATATTTAGCATCCTTTTATAGACCTGTTAGGCATATGTCAAAGTGAACTAGATTCCACATTGATACTATAATGAAATCTGGTCTGCAGACAAAAGAGACCTACTCAAGAAAGACCTATGACGCGACAACCATGTGGCTTTCTTGTGCCTATCGATCCAGCCCCATTTCAACGACATGTACCTATATTTATGACTGACTATATAAGTACTATGGCTAGTTAAGAACTACCATACAGTCATTGAATATACAAGTCTGTGGTTCTATTCATTCCCACGATTAGAACAGACCTGGGATGGGTTTTATGATTAGCAATTAATGGATACTTTACTCATATTATAGCACAAGATATAAATGAAATAGATTAATTGCCTTTATTAATGTGACACAAATAATTTATTCATGCATGACTCTTAATGTATAATACAAAATACAAGAATCCAATGCCCTAAGAACTAGGGCACACCAACAGTGCATATATTATCTTGTTCATGTGACATTCTATGTACATGACATTACACATGCATTGTTCATCCAAAAAGCATATTAAACACACATGACATGCATGGATTTGAATGCAGCAGGAAAACCAATGGGTGGCTATAGCTTGGATTTAGTCCTTAAAAAAAAAGGGAATCAGTGCAGGTGGAAGAGTCTTTCTCTCTCATGCATAGCTGCTATAGCTAACATTGGAGTGTCTCCACTTCCCAATTTTCCATCACTACTAGATTTTTGTACCCTTTTTTGTGGAAGATTTGGACTTTCCAATCTTCAAACCAAAAGCACTTCCCTTTTCCATCTCCATCCACACCTTCAACACCCTTTCTCTTCCATTTATATGCAAGGCACAACACTTGTTTGATAAATCACCCCTTTCATCTTCTCCCCTGAGCTGATTTTGTGAAACCTAATTTTCTACCATCAATGGCTCCTAACAAGAAATTGAACCCCAACGCCATTCCATATTGCATCATCTCATCAGTAGAAAGGTGATGGGGTAGGTGGTTATGGTATTGCTTTATGGTACTGTTTCAATCGATCTTCGTTTATCATCAACCTGTACCAGACCAGGAATCCCCTTTCATCTCGTGCTGCTTTCCTTCAACCTAAATCCCCAGACTAATTACTTTGCATCCTTAGCTGGTGGGAAGGGCCTTGATCTCATGACAGAGAGAGGAGTTGAATATAAGTCCGCTTCAATTGGGCTGAAGATTGCCGATATACAAGCAAATTATTGATGGAACTCCTGGATGATCACTGCATGAAAGAGAATGAGAGTAATAATGAGAAATTAGTATCAACCTTTGATTTCTTGCACCTCCTCCTTGATTTCAAAAACAAAGTGAACAAAAGGTATGCATTTGTAAATTTCACAAACCTTAAAGCCGCATGCCAACTTCAGCGAGCAGTTCACAATAGGAGATGACCATTGTTCTTGTCCAGCAAAGTCTGCACTATAGCCTATGCTAGGCTTCAGGGAAAAGAGGAGGGAGAGGTTAATATTTGAGTGTGAAAGGGATGATTATCCACTAGTAACATTCAACCCAACAAGGGATGGTACAAGAGGTTTAGCTGAGCAAAAGGTTATAGAGAGAAGGTGGAGATTGGCACCAATTCATTTTCAGGCTGGAGGAATTTCTCCACCAACAGTGTTAGAGCAATCAGGTTCTACAAAGCTTTCAACAATCATGAATGGGATGCTACCATCAACAGAAAGACGTGCAAAACCTGCTATGCCAATATTCAGGGGAAAGTTGCATTTACCAACCATTTCAAGAACTCAATCTTCAGCTGCAACAAAAGTGACTACTTACCAGTGATCGGTTGTATACCTTGGTGACTTGCCTCTAACATGTATCAAAAAAAAAAAAAAATCAATATGGAAAACTGAAAGGACATATTGGTAGCACAAAGGGGCATTGATCAAAACCAGAGCCACAAGTTGGATTTTCCTAATGCATACCCATTCATTATGTCATAAATGTTTCATATTCTGTTTCGATGTTCAATATGCATGTGTCATACCATTGCATATAAATGTCCATATACAGGTTGCCGTACGCAGCGAACCAGATCTGATAAAGTGTTTTGCACCCAACACAAACTTCTAATGCTAGGGGCAGGTAAAAGCTAAGCCACTGGGCATCATCATCGAGAAGAATGATCTCATAACCCTCGGTGAACATGTTGAGGCGCACTTTTCAATCCTGAGACAAGCCACTGTGAAGAAATTTACTCGGCAAAAGTGCTTGTGTAGAGTTTTCAGTCCATTCAAAAAAAAAAGGAGAGAAGTAATCACTAAGAGAAAATTTCCGATAAGGAAAGCCGAAAGGGCGTGTTGGTAACAAGAAGAGAGTGATGTTCAGAGTTAGAGTCACTTGTGATTCCCCTATTGTATTCATTCTGATGTCATTATAATGATATTAGGCATGTTTGATTTTCTTCTGAGATGTTCATATTGCATACGTTGTGCCATTACATATAAACACCCATTAGTAGGCCATTACATCCAAGAACATGACGGCGCAAATGGAATTCTTGCTATCGATGGCAACTCCTGGTCCGGATGTGTTATGTCCAAGGATGCAATATAGGATACAAGATCTAATTCTCATCCCCCTGCTCAGACAAATAGGCCATCCTTTGGCAAAACAGGTAGCAAGTCTGTGGTATCGATGTGCTAAACCTGCTAGTACAATTGATCAGAAAGGTCTAGAGAATACCAGAGTGAGCAAGCTCGACCTGGAAGTACACCCAAATCTGGGAAGAAGCATCCGTCTGTCTCGATAGGGTGGATAGAATGAACAGAACCTAGGTGAGTCAGGGTCCCTAGCTGAGACAATCCCCAGAGAAGATCATCGGAAGTCACAAGTCCCTTCCCCAGCCTCACGTAGATACCAAGCACAGTAGCATAACATCATGTCGCATACATGCATACACTCAAATCATGCACGCATTCATGCATACATGCAATAAAAACAATCTAGCCGTATTTATTCTTGATCAAAGGGGTAAAAATTTTTGTTTCCAAAATTATCGATCAAAGAATAAATACGCGCTCTTGAATCGAATTTTGTTAAGACATTCATTGGGTCGTCCCGAATCAAGGTCCCTTCTAAAGTAAAAATGATTTAATCCAGGGGAACCCTCAGAGTCATAGCGTGCAAATCGAAGCTATATGACTCCAAATCTCAGGTATGAAAAATTCTCCAATTATCAGAGTTTTTGTTCATGCCAATATCACCCCGAGAGGGGTATTTCTTGCCTTTTGCAGATCCTAGGGGCAAAATAACTGAGCCGTATTTATTCTTGATCGAAGAGGCAAAAATTTTTGTTTCCAAAATTATCGATCAAGGAATAAATACGCACTCTTGTGACAATCTTTTTGGTCGCTCCACCACATGGAGATGAAGTTAGAATCTTTTCTGTCACTCCACCGCATGGAAAAGAAACGCAACCTTTTCGACCTCTTCACCATATAGGAGAGGAAATGCAATCTTTTTGGTCTCTCCACCAGACAGAGAAGAAGTAGCAATCTTTTCGACCTCTTCACTACATAGGAGAGGAAGAACAGTTCATTGAGCCTTTTCACCACAGAGGAAAGGACAGCACAGTTCGTTCAGCCTCTTCACCATATAGGAGAGGAAACATAATCTTTCCAGACTCTTCACCACATAGGAGAGGAAATACAATCTTTTTGGTCACTCTACCGCACAAAGAAGGAAGCAAAATCTGTTTGGCCTCTTCACCACATAGGAGAGGAAGCACAATCTTTTCAGCCTCTTCACCACATAGGAGAGGAAGCACCATCAAACGGCCTCTTCACCACATAGGAGAGGAAGCACCATCTTTTCGACCTCTTCACCACATAGGAGAGGAAGTACAATCTTTTCAGCCTCTTCACCACATAGGAGAGGAAGTGCAATCTTTTCAAACTCTTCACCACATAGGAGAGGAAGAAATGTCTATTCAGTCTCTTCACCACATAGGAGGGACATCTCAGTTCATTCAGCTTTTTTAACACATAGGAAAGGCAGTACAGTTCATTCAACCTCTTCACCACATAAGATAGGAAGGACAGTCTATTGAGTCTCTTCACCACATAGGAGGGACAACTCAGTTCATTCAGCCTTTTCACCAAATAGGAAAGGTAGTACAGTTAATTCAACCTCTTCGCCACATAGGAGAGGAAGGACAGTCTATTGAGTCTCTTCACCACATAGGAGGGACAGCTCAGTTTATTCAACCTTTTCAGCACATAGGAAAGGCAGTATAGTTCATTCAACCTCTTCACCATGTATGAAAGGAAACACAATCTTTCCGGCCTCTTCACCACATAGGAGAGGAAATACAATCTTTTCGGACACTCCACCTCACGGAGAAGGAAGCAAAATCTGTTCAGCCTCTTCACCACATAGGAGAGGAAGCACCATCTTTTCAGCCTCTTCACCACATAGGAGAAGAAGTATCCATCTTTCCAGCCTCTTCACCACATAGGAGAGAAAGCACCATCTTTCCGGCCTCTTCACCATATAGGAAAGGAAGTATAATCTTTTCAACCTCTTCACCACATAGAAGAGGAAGAAATGTCTATTGAGTCTCTTCACCACATAGGAGAGAAAGTTCAATCTTTTCATCCTCTTCACCACATACGAGAGGGAGCACAACCTTTTCAGCCTCTTCACCACATAGGAGAGATAGTTCAATCTTTTCACCCTCTTCACCACATAAGAGAGGGAGCATAACCTTTTCAGCCTCTTTACCACATAGGAGAGAAAAAGCAGAATTTGTCGGTACACTCCACCACAGAGAGCAGACTACATAGGATCACTCCACTATAGAGAGTCGACCTAGAACCATGGCAACACCCCTAGCAAGGGAAACCAGGTACGTTTCCTTCCCCTCTCTCACCGTGCCCCAAATTGCGAGACCAAACTCGATCTAGGCTTCACAGCCAACCATGATCCGACTTTGATCCCGCGAGGGGCAGCCTGTAAGCACAGATTTTTTCCCGACCTCTATGATGAGAATTCTTATGTTACTTGTTGAGCAGGCAGACACGAATCAGACTTGAAAACTACAGAAATACTGCCCGAAGTATCTCAAAAGTCTCAAAAACTGAGCTATCCTAGATCCGAAACCCCGAGAAGTCCTCCAGATGATTTTTAGGTTTAGGGTGAGCGTTAGATTTCTACAAATTTCAGCCCGACTGTTGCTATAGCCGCACGGCTCTAGTGGGTTCAACCAAGTTGCTCTGTAAAGCAGAGCAACTTGGCTAAGTAGAAAAGAAAAGAGGTCTAAATTAACAAGGGTTTAGAGGGCTCATTTATGGTTTGACAAGATGATGAGAGAGGGATAAAAAGAAAAGAAAGAGAATCAGAAAGGGAGGAGGAGAGGTCTTAGAAACAAAAGGAGCAGAGAAAAATACAAAAAGAAAGCGAGAAAGAAGGAACCGTGAACACAAAGAGAAGGAGAACAAGAGCGAGCTAAGTTCAGCACCTAAAATCAATCCTTAAGCATTAAAAAGGAGATTCTCAACCTTTACACACTCATTCGGGATATCCTTAGATTGGTTTTGGATTGATTCGGATTCGTTCAGGATTTCAGCTGGTTGAGGATTCAAGGTGCATTTCAATTTTCCAATCCGATTCTATACGTCAAACACATCAAAACAACATCAAGGTAAACTATAAGAGGCCTTAAACCTGTGTGCATTGCTTTTTCTTTGCGCTTTTCTTCATTTCTCAAACTTTTCCAAAAACAGACTACCCGGATATAGCCGCACGGCTGTGCCCCCCATAAACAGAGCCGCACGGTGATGTTCTTTAGGGGCAGATTCCTAAAACTACCCTGAATCGGCCGAAAGTAGTCTGTTTTCCATTTTATGCATTTTGTTATGATCAATTTCGGCCCAAATGTTTCCGTATGTTGTAAGATTTTGGTAATCAGATTTTGGTACATATGGATATTAGGGTTTTTGGTTTTTTCTCGGGGTTTTCTTTTTCTGGATTTTGGGGTTGTTCGGTCCGAATCGGATCCATAGTCCAGCAATAGCAGACCCCCGAACCCTATAAAATTCCCGAGAAACATCAAAAACGAGTAAAACGGCATTTTCAAAAACAAGAAAACCATTTATTAGGTTCTGAAAGCCTTAGCTGCACGGCTGTAATTTAGAGCCGCACGGCTGTAGTTTCCAGAATAAGGCAGAATCGCGGGATGACTCGTATGGACGTCGTCATGCGATGCTGTTTTCGAATTCAAATCGTTTTTGGCGTGTTTACTGCTTTCTGGACCCTAGATGGATGTTGGAATTAGGAAAACCTACACAAACAGAACCTCGAGTTTTGGAATAACAGACCTACTAAAATGTGGAAATTTGCATGAAACCTAGCCAAATGGTTTTCAAAAATTATTTCCCAGCACAAAAATCTACAAGGCATTTAAAAACCGTTTTCTAGGTCTGACCGGTTCGACCGGTCAGGTCGATCCGGTTGCCCCCTGAATGCATGCCCCCATTCCTAAAAATCCCAGTTCTATCCTGCTGTGAGTCCTACTTGTGTTTATAATATGAACTATGTTAACCGCCTGTTTTGCAGCTTTTATTTTCATTTTTGTTGTTTTTACTGTAATTAATAGATTAGTTCGTTTATTTTAGGCGTTTGTAATTTTTAGATATTCCTGTATTTAGGCGCTTGTAAATGTGAGGATGAGAGTTTTTATTTTCATTGAATTTGGTTGTATAAGCGGTCTTTATTATTCTTTTGTATATTTCGGATGTATGATTTTCTTTTCCACACTTTACTTCTGTCATCTGTTTGAGCATCGACTGATAAGTATACTTAATTGGGTAGAGAAAGATAATAAATTGAATAAATATGGTAATATAAATCATAAATTGAATACAAGCTCGAGGTTAAGTATGTAAGTTGCCCGAGCCCTGAATCTTTGGATTAGGTACGACAGTCTATACTCGGTAGGGAGCTGTACTGGAATTTCACGAATGAGCTAATAGGGTGGCGACTCTATCACTGATCTTGAAATTTAGGTTTCGAGGTCTTTAAGTAATAAAACGAGAAAATGTTTTCTACAAAAGTAATTTCTGAACAAATTGGTTGTTTTCCCTAAAGCAAGATAAACAAAACCCGTTTTCCAAAACATCAAGAAACCCATTTTTGAAAATCCCCGGT
This sequence comes from Euphorbia tirucalli, assembly GCA_039660915.1. Classification (NCBI taxonomy): domain Eukaryota; kingdom Viridiplantae; phylum Streptophyta; class Magnoliopsida; order Malpighiales; family Euphorbiaceae; genus Euphorbia; species Euphorbia tirucalli. The sequence continues at coordinate 23,915,306 of CM077632.1, forward strand.
TCGCTTCGCTGTGTCCATTTCAAAATTTAAAGGTCGTCTGCTCATAATTACCAAGTCATTTTATATATGCATTTTTATTGAAAGATGATATGTTACTTATAATAATCTCTGATAAACTTAGTTTAGACCAAGAAAAGGAATTAATTAAGGTGATTAGCAAAAGGATTAAGAGTATAGGTTGGTAAATCTCTGATTTAAAAGGTATAAGTCCTAATGTAGTAATGCATCGTATTTATTTAGAAGAGGGTATGTCACCTAAGGCGGATGACAAAGAAGATTATACCCTAATATGAAAGAGGTAGTTAAGCAAGAAGTAATCAAATTGCTTGATGCCGATATCATATATCCGATTTCGGATAATGAATGGGTTAGTCCGATTCAATGTGTGCCTAAAAAGGGTGGTATAACCATAGTTAAGAATAAACAAGGAGAAATGGTACCCACAAGAACAACAACTGGTTGGAGAGTGTGTATTGACTATAGAAAGTTAAATTCGGCAACTAGGAAAGATCATTTTCCACTTCCTTTCATCGATCAAATGTTGGAAAGAATTGTTGGACATGCTTTTTATTGTTTTCTAGATGGATTCTCAGGTTATTTCTAGATTTTTATACATCTGAATGATCAAGAGAAAACCACTTTTACTTGTCTATACGGAACTTTTGCCTACCGTAGAATGCCTTTTGTTTTATGCAATGCACTTGCTACATTTCCAAGATGCATGACTTCTATTTTTGGTGATTTTATTGAGGATATTATGGAAGTATTCATGGATGATTTTTCTGTTTATGGCGATTCATTTGAGGAATGTTTAGTTCATTTAGATAAAGTTTCGTCTAGATGTGAAGAGTCTAATCTAATGCTTAATTGGGAGAAATGCCATTTTATGGTTGATGAAGGTATAGTTCTTAGCCATAAGATTAGAAAAAGAGGAATAGAAGTCGATAAATCCAAAACTGACTTAATAGGAAATTTACCTCCACCAACTTCGGTTAAAGGAGTGAGGTCTTTCCTAGGACATGCTGGTTTTTATAGATGATTTATTAAGAACTTTTCGGTAATTGCTAAACCATTGACCAATTTGTTAGTTAAAGATACACCTTTTGTATTTACACCTGAATGTATGAATGGCTTTAACATTCTTAAACAAGCATTAGTTAGTGCACTTATAATCACAAGTCCAGATTGGAACTTGCAATTTGAAATTATGTGTGATGCTAGTGATGTTGCTGTAGGATGTGTTTTAGGACAAAGGAAAGATAAGAAATTAAATGTTATTTAATGCAAGTCATACTCTTTCTGGTGCTCAGTGTAATTATAGAACTACAGAAAAAGAGATGTTGGCTGTTGTGTTTGCATGTGACAAGTTTAGATCTTACTTGTTAGGTTCTAAATTTATAATTTATACTGATCATGCTGCTTTGTGATACTTATTTGCTAAGAAAGATGCTAAGCCATGCCTTATTCATTGGGTGTTACTCTTGCAAGAACTTGATTTAGAACTTAGAGATAAGAAAGGTTCAAAAAATTTGGTTGCCGATCATCTTTCTAGGTTAGAAGAGAACGGTCCAATTGGTGAGTCTGATACTGTTAATGAAACATTTCCCAATGAGAGTTTGATGGCTATGCAACATACTAAGGAACCTTGGTATGCTGACTATACTAATTACCTCAAAGCAAATATTATACCATATAACTTAGATGCGAATGCTAGGAAGAAGTTCTTCAATGATGTGAAAAGATATATTTGGGACAATCCTTATTTGTTTAAGATATGTGCCAATAATATTATTAAGAAATGTGTTGATGAGTCAAAATATTAGTCCCTTCTATCTAATTGCTATGATAGTACTTATGGAGGCCATCATGCAGCAAATAAAACCGCTGCCAAAGTTTTGGAAAGTGGATTTTATTAGCCTACCTTATTTCAAGATGCTTGTTTCTATGTCAATCATTGCGATAAGTGTCAACATGTCGGTAATATTAGTCGTAAAGATGAGATGCCATTAAATAATATCTTAGAAGTTGAAATCTTTAATGTATAGGGAATAGATTTTATGGCTCCTTTTCCTATATCTCAAGGACATAAATATATCTTAGTATATCTTAAACAAAAATCTCAAGGACATAAATATATCTTAGTAGTTGTCGACTATGTTTCCAAATGGGTTGAGGCTTGTGCATGGCCGACAAACGATGCAAGAATAGTTGTTAAGTTTTTGAAGAAATTATTTAGTAGATTTGGGATACCGCGAGCTTTAATTAGCGATGGTGGTATGCATTTTATTAATAAATTATTTGAGTCACTTATGAGGAAATATGGAGTTCATCATAAGGTTGCAACTCTATATCATCCCCAAACTAGTGGTTAAGTAGAAATTTCAAATAGAGAACTTAAATGGATTTTGGAAAAGACGGTATCCAATTCATGTAAGGATTGGGAGAAGAAGCTAGATGAATCTTTATGGGCTTATCGAACGCTTATAAGACTCCTATTGGGATGTCTCCTTATCGGTTACTATATGGTAAGGCGTGTCCTTTACCGATCGAGTTAGAACATAAGTCTTATTGGGCTATTCGTTTCTTGAACTTTTATGCAAATCAAGCTGGTAAAAATAGTCTGCTACAAATATCTGAATTAGATGGAATTAGATCCATGGCTTATGAAATGCTAAGATTTACAAATAGAAAACTAAGAGGTGGCATGATATGAAAATCAAAGCTAAAACTTTTAAAGTTGGTGATAAAGTGCTTTTATACAATTCTCAGTTACATCTATTTTCGGGTAAGTTAAAATCACATTGGTATGGGCCATTCACCGTTATTAATGTCTTTAGTAATGGAGCATTAGAGTTAAGGAGTTCTAAGAATAATGTGTTTACGGTTAATCGGCAGCGTTGTAAACCATATTTGCGATGGGATAATACCATTCAAGAACAATTCATGGATGACCCTACACCTTAATTATTCTTCTTAAACTTTAGTTTTATTCTTACTTAAGTATGTTTTATATGTTTTGCTGTGTTTTTGAGTGTGTTTTAGTAACTATAGATGTGTGTTTATGTTTAGAGTAAAGTATATACTATGGTAGAATGATGTTATATGGATAAAATGCATGAAAAGGTGAAATCTAAGTGCATCACGATCGTGAAGCCTGCGTTTTTCAGATTTTTGACTTTCAGTTACTTTTGCTTTCAAATGGCCATAAGTGATTAACTGCCATCCTTATCCGTTTCTAACTATCAAAGCTACTCCAAAAGTCATGTCCTTCCATGTTTTTACTATAAATACAATTTTCTCACTTTCAAAGTAATCAAACCCTAAGATTGTCATAACTTCAAAGAAGAGTTTTCTTTCTCAACCCTTTCAAACCTATCTATAACCTAACCCTTTTTCCATAAAAATGGTGACCCGTGTGAATGGAAAAGTTGATTTGAGGGAGGAATATGGAGTACCTTTCCCTATTTGAAGTTTCCATGAAGGGAAACCATATGCACGGTTGAAGAAGATGGATTTTCAAGGAATGTTGTTTCTCGACATCTTGTTTCTTATCCATAACGATATCTGAGATGCAGTGTTCGGGTACTTGTAGTACCTAGGGTGGAGAAAGTTTGGGGCTATGTTGTTTCCACAAAAAGATATTTATGTATTGGAAATGTTGTGCACATTTCAGTTTTTGGATAATGCAAGGAGGAATTTTGTGTTTCATAACAATGGAGTCGAATATATCGTATGGTATGACCAGATGTCTGAATGGTTTGGTTTTCCAAAGGAAAACTTGGCTGTTATGCCTTCTAGTTTTAAGCTGGACAACATTTGGAGTTCCTTGACGGGCCTACAATGTTATGTGCCAAGCCATGCATCCAATAAACTCATTCAAGATGAGGCAATGCTGTACTTATATAAGTTCCTTGCATATTCATTGTTTTGCCGAGTGGACAGTTGCATTGTTTGACCCCTTGATCTTTTTGTGATAGAATGCGCATTTAGGGGTGTTCCTATTGATTCGTGCGACATTCTTTTTATTGCAATTAACAGTGCATCGAAGCAAAGATATGGGCCAATTGGTGGAGCGAACATCATGACTGCAATAGTAATGGGTGCAAGAGGAGAACTTCCATGTCGTGTTGATTCGGGAGCTTGTGTCAATTTCCTTGATGGTATGGTAATGATTCAAGAGGGACTTTCTAAGGAGAATAACCTAGGGTGCTACATGTTCTTACCTTATATGGAACACCTTAAACTACCCTAAGTCCAGTTGATCCGTATGAATCCTTAACCATTGATAACAAAGGAGACAACCACATTAATGATTCCCCGATAACTTGGGAGGATGGTCCAGAACCTACAAGTACATTACATTGCATGGATCGTATTGGAGAGTCGCAATACGAGATTAACAAGATGCGTAGGATAGTTTTCCAAATTCGTCAAGCCCATACATCTTTGAAGAATGAAATCCTGTCCTGGGCTAACAATGCCAACTTCACATTCACTCCGTGTTCCTCATTGTCATCCGAGGAGTAATTCTCCTTCAGTCTACACATATCTATTTATATGTTAAGTGTGGTGTGCTATTTCCTACATATCTCTTATTCAAAGTGTTCGTTTGATTGGTTTGGTTGTTTACTTATGATTGTTGTTAATGTTTGATGATCAAATAAATAAAGTGCCCATTGTTCTTATGTTTCTTTTTGCAATTTAATATGTGATTTACAAGTTTTCGTGTTAGATTTTAGATTTTTGTTGTTTCCATTGACACAAATATGATTTAAAGACTTAAAATGCATGAATAAAGTGGATCACGATCGTGACAAACCATTGGAATCGTGATTCAGCATGATAAAAGAGGGAAAACAAAGAAAAAGCATGCGTCACAATCGTGATCAAGTGTCACAATCACGACTCATCTACACAAAAAAAGAAAAGCATTCTGTTTCCAAATCATGATCGTGACGTACGTATCATGATCATGACTCGGCCTTCTCCATGCATATATGTTTTTGCCTCGTGTGTGTCACGATCATGACCTGAGTGTCACGATCGTGACCTGAACAATAAAAAACAGCCATCTTTTAATTTCTAACGGTCCAATTGGCTACAATTTTCAAAATCTGACCTTTTTATGACCATTGGAGTAGTAAAAAAGCTGCATCTATTGGTTCATGACAATAATTTATTATTATTTTTATAAATTGCATGAATATAAGTGTGAAAGAATGTGTCTTTTGATGAAATTCACTATAAATAGAACTCAATTTCTTTGTTATTTGTCATATATGAAATTCTTCTCCTATTATACTTCCTTTGCAAATTGTTTGTTATTTCATCAATTTTCTTCTCTTTAAAGTTCATCTTCCCATAGACCCTAAAAACAAAATTATTTGAAGAATGCCTAGACAAAAGAGGATTGCAACAAAGAAGGGTCAAAGTTCTTCGCAAACTCCTCAACCCGTGGATTTGTGAGAAACCTATAGCACTAATTGTTGGGATTCATCATTGGAAAAATAACGTGGCACAGCAGAAAATACACCGTTTAAAATTTCCTAGAATCCACCTATCGTGTCCAATTACCATTGATTAGAATAAAACCAATTTGAATCAGGAGAGATTAACTCACCGGATTCGTCTCTTCTAGAGACTACTGCAGAATCGTTTCTTGAAACTGCGATCTCCAAAGTCCAGTGCATAACCAATTATTAAGCAGGAACCGGTGCTAGCCGAAGATGTGAAGAAATAGAGGTTTAATGCTGGGATTTTCGGCTGTTTTGGGGCTGCCCTTGGTGGCTGAAATTTCCAGCAATTAATTAGGGTTGAATTAGGGTTTTATTGCTTAAGTGTGCCCTTATATACACACCTTGTCTAATTGGGTTTTAGTTAGGTTAATTAAACCCAAGCCCACTAGAATTATAATTGCATAAATAAACTTTAATTAAAAAGGTATACACTATGTAATTTAATTCCATTTGGCTAAATTTAATTACCCCTAAATAAAACTAAATCACACTTAAGTAAATACAATACATGTATTTAATTTTCTGACTTAGGAAAATTATTTAATTAATTGTTTACTTTATGTAATTCAGATAATTGATAAATTAATTAATTACATTATGTAAACTTATTAATTAAATTAAATTCAACCCAATGTTAATTAATTACCTTGACACCGAATGTCAACTAATTAATTAACGCATTCCTTCCAATGTACATTACATGTACAATTTCTATAACTTCCGGCTCAGTTGATCTATGTGCACGATCCTATGGGTCTATCTTTATATTGGCAGTAGGCCCAAGGCCTATAGACTATAAGTGGGTTCTAGCAAACCATTATAGCCCCCAATTAAGACAGAGATGCAGCAGTCTTTAGAAGACACTAACCCGGTAGTAATCCCATAGTGTCCTTTGCCTAACGATATCGATATGAATAAACAAGAGGCATGGTGTCCGTCATCCTCTTCTGTTGTTTATTATATTTCTTGAACTTGAGTTGACTGATTAATCAAATAAGCACTGACTTACTTGGGTATGGCCATACACATATCAGTCCCACTCATCAAGTGGCCAATGATATCATCTCGGTGTTACCCGAGTGGCAATTCCATCACTTCATCATCAATATCATCATGTTCACCGGTCCACCCAATCATAGCCATATTTAGCATCCTTTCATAGACCTATTAAGCGTATGTCAAACTGAACTGGATTCCATATTGACATTATAATGAAATCTAGTCGAAGACAAAAGAGACCTACTCAAGAAAGACCTATGACGTAACAACCATATGGCTTTCTTGTGCGGATCGATCCAGTCCCATGTTAACAACATATACCTATATTCATGACTGACTATACAAGTACTATGGCTAGTTAAGAACTTCCATACAGTCATCGAATATACAAGTCTTTGGTTCTATTCGTTCCCACGATTAGAACAGACCTGGGATAGGTTTTATGATTATCAATCAATGGATACTCTACTCATATTATAGCACAAGATATAAATGAAATAGATTAATTGCCTTTATTAATTTGACACAAATAATGTATTCATATAATGAGTCTTAATGTATGATACAAAATACAAGAATCTAATGCCCTAAGAACTACGGCACACCAACACTAATTTTCCAATCCGTGTTGAAAAGGAAGGATGGTAATTCACGCGATTCAGAAATATCAAAATCATTGATATGTTCTTTCTTGACGAAGTCTTTATGATCAACAATGGCATCCATGATGAGGTAAGAATGTTCTTGACTGTTCTTGGGCTTTCAACGTTTGCGTCCATGTTCTTTCCCCTAAATCATGAATGGATTGTAGAATTGTTAACAACCTTTCGCTATATGGATAAAAACCATATGGCCATCACTTTATGTAATGAAGGTAATGAATAAATAGTTGGATATAAGGAGATGACCAATTGGTTTGATTTTCCTACAGAAAGTGAGGGGTGGTGATTTCCATTCTCTAACCCGCATCCATTCTGGAAAAGTATTACCGGATTAGAGAAATATTCAGCAAAGAATTCGCCAAACCGTTTGATTAAAAATAATGCTCTTTTGTATTTGCACAAGTATTTGTGCCATTCCATTTTCTGTAAGGTGGAGAGTAATAAGGTGCAAACCAAGGACTTATATGTCTTAAACCAAGCCGTGAAGGGCAAAAAAGTGGATTGCACGGATCACATTTAGGAAGGAATCTCTCGAGCAGCGGATTCCAACAAGAAGAAAGTTGGCAGTGGTCATGTAATGACAGCCCTAATTTTGGCTGCTAGAGGAGAATTGCCTTACACTTTGCAACAAGGTGAGAAATTATGATTCCTAGACGGGCAATTCATGAAAAATGCTGGATTGGCTAAGGAAATCAATGGCGGTTTCAAATTCACTTCCTATGAAGAAAGAACGAGGAAGATACTTATTACTTTGGAAGAAGAAGGAGGAACTGGACCTTCAACAACACAGTCAAGGAGCAAAGGAAAGCAAGTGCAACGGGAAGAAAGTGATGATGAAGATGAAGAAGATGAGGCTGCTGAGGAAAGATAAGAAATAGAAACTCAAGGTTGGCAACAAGTGCTAACCATGGTTGAAGAGGTGGAGCAAAATGTCCCCCAAGTTCGTCAAGAAGTTAAGGCAATGCGAAAGGAGAACGCATCGTTAAAAAGAAAGCTTCTCAAGTTCTTTCGATGTCAAAACATCGAGTTTACTCCAAGTCCACCAGGATCACCGGAGGCTTGATTTGATTTTTTCTTGTCTATCTTTTCTTCTTTATTTTATTATTTTCTGTTTCTATAGATTTTCTAGCTTTTTGTTGTGTTGAAGATAGTTTATTTTCCTAAACATTAAGGACAATGTGCAATGCAAGTGTAGGGGTGGTAAAATTAGGATAATTTTAAATTTTATGTCATTATAATATCAAATTTTCTTGCATTTTTATCTTATTTTGTGATTATCAAAAGCTTATGATATCTTTTTCTGTCTTGATTTGAAGTATATGATCATGATAACACAATCTTTAGATAATCTCACCATAAGTTAAGAAATAAGAGGCATTGATTCTATAAAAGTATGTGTGTTCAAGTGGTAAAAATTTTTGAGTATGTTAATTGTTGAAATAGTTTGAAAAGCAAGACGAAAGAATAAATCCTATAAATGTTTGGGTATCCATTGGCAATTCTTGTTTAAATGCAAAAAGATGCATGATTTTTTGCCTTATAACCACACATTTGAAGTGATTGAAATAGGGAAACTAAAGCCATAATACGGATTAGCATTGTTCAATAAAAGATGAGGGTATTGCAAATTAAGTGTTGAGTGAATAACCAAAATGTTATGTAAAAGGGGACAGTGGTATAGAGCATAAAATGCAACCACTAAAAGTGAGATAAAGAATAAAAGAAAATATTTACTTTTATATAATACAAGAAAAGAAAATTTGCAATATGAGTGGTAACAAACGAGATAAAAGGGGAGGTGTGGTATGGAGCGAAACGCAACCACATATGAGTGCTTAGAAAAACTCTAGGTTACGTAAAAATGCTTTGAGAACAATGGCTGAACGTGTGCTATAAACAGAAATTGGTTGAGTAAGGCAATATGCTTTGGTTGAGTAAGCAGAAATTGTGTTGATTAAGGCATAAACACGGTTAAAGTTGTATAAAACTTCTACTTATGGTCGATAATTCTAGTTTAAGCTTAGTAAGACAAATCTTTTGGTAATACGCACACTTAATATAAAAGAAGGATATACATATGTGTTGTTAAGATTCAAAAAGCCTTATAGTTGCCTTAGAAGTTGAAGGTTGAGACTCTTTATTTTGTGTTTCAAAGATTAGAGTAAGATTGATCATCAAAGAAGATTAAGAGATTCATATTTCGCTTGAGGACAAGGTTGAGACTCTTTATTTTGTGTTTCAAAGATTAGAGTAAGATTGATCATCAAAGAAGATTAAGAGATTCATATTTCGCTTGAGGACAGGCAAAAAGATAAGTGTAGGGGCTTGATAAGTGCTAAAAAGGCACTTATATATGATATAATCTTTTGGTAATACGCATACTTAATATAAAAGAAGGATATACATATGTGTTGTTAAGATTCAAAAAGCCTTATAGTTGCCTTAGAAGTTGAAGGTTGAGACTCTTTATTTTGTGTTTCAAAGATTAGAGTAAGATTGATCATCAAAGAAGATTAAGAGATTCATATTTCGCTTGAGGACAGGCAAAAAGATAAGTGTAGGGGCTTGATAAGTGCTAAAAAGGCACTTATATATGATATAATCTATAAGGAATTTGCGTTGTTTTTACTTATTATATATTAGATTTCTCGATGGTATTGCTTGTTTTTGATGATTTATAGTTTCAAAGATCAAATATGCAAATATGTGGAATTTAGCTATAAAAGGAAGCAAAAGCAAAGAAAGATTAAAGGAAAGATACAGGTCACGAGCGCGATGGATATCATGATCATGACCTAGCCTTGACTGCAGCATTTTGTGAAGAATCCTGTGTGAATCACGATCGCGACACTCTGTCACGATCATGACATGCACTCAGCGGTAGTTAATTGATCCTATCTATTTGGAACTTCAACCACCACTTTGGATATATTGGTGTGCCCTAGTTCTTAGGGCATTGGATTCTTGTATTTTTTTTTATACATTAAGACTCATTGTATGAATACATTATTTGTGTCACATTAATAAAGGCAATTAATCTATTTCATTTATATCTTGTGCTATAATATGAGTAGAGTATCCATTGATTGATAATCATAAAACCTATCACAGGTCTATTCTAATCATGGGAACACAGACTTGTATATTCGATGACTGTATGGCAGTTCTTAACTAGCCATAGTACTTGTATAGTCAGTCATGAATATAGGTACATGTCATTGACATGGGACTGGATCGATCTGCACAAGAAAGCCACATGGTTGTCGCATCATAGGTCTTTCTTGAGTAGGTCTCTTTTGTCCTCAGACCAGATTTCATTACAATATCAATATGGAATCCAGTTCACTTTGACATACACTTAACAGGTCTGTAAAGCGATGCTAAATATGGGTATGATTGGGTGGACCGGTGCACATGTTGATGTTGATGATGAAGTGATGGAATTACCACTCGGGTAACACCGAGATGGTATCATTGGCCACTTGATGAGTGGGACTGATAAGTGTATGGCCATACCCAAGTAAGTCGGTGCTTATTTGATTAATCAGTCAACTCAAGATGAAGAAATACAATAAACAATAGAAGAGGATGACGGACACCATCCCTCTTGTTTATTCATATCGATATCGTTAGGCAAAGGACACTATGAGATTCCTACCAGGTGAGTGTCTTCGAAAGATTGCTGCATCTCTGTCTTAATTGAGGACTGTAATGGTGTGCTAGAACCCACTTACAGTCTGTGGGCCTTGGGCCTACTGCCAACATAAAGATAGACCCATAGGATCGTGCACATAGATCAACTGAGCCGGAACTTATAGAAATTGTACATGTAATGTACATTGGAAGGAATGCTTTAATTAATTTGTTGACATTCGGTGTCAAGGTAATTAATTAATATTTGGTTGAATTTAATTTAATTAATAAGTTTACATAATGTAGATAATTAATTTATCAATTAATTGAATTACATAAGTAAACAATTAATTAAATAATTTTCCTAAGTAGGAAAATTAAATACATGTATTGTATTCATTTAAGTGTGATTTAATTTTATTTAGGAGTAATTAAATTTCGCCAAATGGAATTAAATTATATAGTATATACTTTTTAATTAAAGTTTATTTATGTAATTATAATCCTAGTGGGCTTGGGTTTAATTAACCTAATTAAAACCCAATTAGACAAGGTGTGTATATAAGGGCACACTTAAGGAATAAAACACTAATTCAACCCTAATTATTGCTGGAAATTTCAGCCACCAAGAGTTGCCCCAAATTAGCCGAAAATCCCAGCATTAAACCTCCATTCCTTCGCGTCTTCGGTTAGCACCGGGTCCCACTCAATAGTTGGTTGTGTACCGGACTTTGGAGATCACAGTTTCAAGAAACGATTCTGCAGCAGTCTCTAGAAGAGACGAATCTGGTGAGTTAATCTCTCTTGATTCAATTTGGTTTTATTCTAATCAATGGTAATTGGACATGATAGGTGGATTGTAGGAAATTATAAACGGTTTATTTTCCGCTGCGCCACGTTATGTTTCCAATGACGAATCCCAACAGGATAGACATATCCCTTCATGAATAGACATAATTCTTCATGAAAGGACACAGCTTTCCAAGAAGGACCAATAGTATTCAAGAGACATAACTCTTTACAAAGGGACACACCTCTTCATGAACCAACACAACTTCACAAGGGGACACACCTCTTCATGAATCAACACAACCTTTCATAAAGGGACACAATGGTTCAATGTTTATAAATAGAGGAAGAAATTCCAGAATTTGTGACACTATATATATATATATATATATATATATATATATATATATAAGAAGAAGAGAGAAATCGGCAATGTTAGAGCGATAAAAGTGTCTAGAGAGTTCGAGTGTTGTTGTAATATTTAGTATACATAAAGGGGAGCCTAACACCAAGGTCCTTGAATCAAGTATTGTCACTGTATAGAGAAAAGATACCCCGAGGTTGCAATATGCCTATAGGCGTAAGGGAGTGTTTTATATAATTGCTTTCTTAAGTCTATTCTTATGCTTTTCCTTTATGAAAGTGTCACACTTGTATATGTATTGAATATTTACGAAATCAATATCAATAAGTTTTCTTATATCTTATTCTTTATTGCATGAATAACGCCAAGTATGCATTATTAACATAATTCATATTAAGATATAGAGAAGTTCATATTTTACTTTGTCTTGATTAGTTACTAAGATAGAATAAATTATGATGTATGATTGTTTTGCTTCACTTTGTTAAATTAGTTAGAGATAATCTTGATATAGCTTGGCCATTGTGTATTAAGACCTTTAGTTATTTTGGCAAAGGTATTTGATAATTTGTCTATGAGTTATCAAATAAAATCTATTTCTAGACATGCCCGTTGAAATAGAACTAATCTGACATACTCTTATCATAAAGATTGAATAGGTAATCAATGCATAAACAATGAATATCTAAGAAAAAATGCTTGTATATTTATGTGATTAAATGTTAAATAATAACTCAACTCATAACTAGTACTTTAATTGATTTAACTTGCTATTTACTCAAATCTCCATATCACTTTATAATTTGATACTCTATAAAAGCGAAGAAGAACAAATTAAAGTGCACATACTTATTCCTCATGGGATCGATATCTTTTATTACTACGTTGCAATTCATATACTTGCGAGCACTAATATCTAAAATTATTATCATTACTATTATTATTAAAAGCTAAGTAAGAGATTTGTACCAAATCAAGCAACAGAATCACATACACATGTATAAGACCAGCTCTATACACATCCAATGCATGTATAAGACCAGCTCTATACATACCCAAACCCATGCATAAGACCAGCTCTATGCACAAATCACATACACATGTATAATACCAACTCTATACACATCCAATGCATGTATAAGACCAGCTCTATACATACCCAAACCCATGCGTAAGACCAGCTCTATGCACAAATCATAAAACACATGCATAAGACTAGCTCTATGCATGAATCACAAACCCATGCATAAGATCAGCTTTATGCACAAATCACATGCCGTATAAGCCCAGCTCTATAAGTCCATTACAAAACTCTGTATAAGATTAGCTCTATACGCATACATGACATTCCATATTAAAAATACATACATACCGACATTCATTTATTCATTCGATTATTTATTCTTTTGTTTGTCCAACTTTCCCCATGTTGTCATTTCATTCCTTCATCATGAATCATTCCTAATGTTTCATTCCTCATGTCATCATTTCATTCATTCATTATCCCTAATATTTCACGTATAATGTAAAAAAGTACACATGTGAAGGAGAAAGGATGGGCAAAGACTAGAAAGAAAAAAGCTTCGCATAGATAGTCCGTTAAGCAAGCTGGATCAACGTAGGATGACATCTCAGTTTGTAGGGGCGGTTAAGGAAGAAAGAATAGTCGAGACAGAAGGTGAAACTAAATCTGGTGAGGAAGTTGAGATGGAAACCAGACACCAAATCTTGCTGATGTTCGATTTCCTGAAATCTCAAGATTTTCATGATATCTTGAAAGACGAAATACAGACTGATGTGAGGGAAAGTGGTGAAGTCAGTACCAGTGGGCCTGGGAAGGAGAAAGTGGCTAAATCATCTCAGTTTAGGGTTGATATCTCAGCTAGTATGGAGAATTTACAGGAGATTGAGGCTGCAATGGAGAAAAAGCTGAAGGCTTAGTGCACAGAACTAGATGAATTAGCTGCTAAGTTAAAGAAGGGGGCTAAAGTCAATATAGCATCCAAAAGAAGTGTGAACATAGATGCCATGATAAACAAAGGCATTGAAACTTTCTATAGGATTTCAAGTGCCAAAAATTACTTCCTACAAAGGAATTGGATCACCCGTAGCTCATATGAACATTTATGCCCGAGTCATGCTAACAGCAGGTGCCACAAAGTAGTAACTCACACTCGAGGGAGGAGCATTGTCTTGGTATAGTTCTTTACTTGAGGACATACAGTCAGATTGGGAAGCTTTGTCAGCAGCCTTCATCAAGTACTATAGTTTCAACAATAAGATCCAAGTGAAGTTGTATGACTTAGAAAGAATCAAGTAGAAACCGAACGAATCCTTTGATAAGTACTATCAGAGGTGGATGAACAAAATGATTTTGTTGAAGAACCACCTCGATGAAGACAGCTGATCTAGAAGCTGAACAATGGCAGCAGGGATGTCCATAGGAATAATATGAAGTTTCATACTTTCAATAAGCTCAACGAAGTTTACAACATGGCCATGATGGTTGAAAGAGACAAAGAAGAGAAGGTAGTAAGCCACAGAGGTGGCAGAAGCTCTGGGTATAGTTCTAGGTATCGAGCGATGACTGCAACTGGGTTAGGAAGTGGATCTGGTTCGAGTTCTGCAAGTAAAAGTGGGTAGTTTTCAAAAGTAAAGCAAGCCAAAGTTGCCGCTATATCTCAGCAACAAGGTAGTCAAGGTAGAAATCTGGGAAGTCAAGGCATATCCCCTTGGACTTTATCTTTGGATAAGATTTTTGTGAAGTGTAGCAACGGTGGCCTGTTGAGTTCTCTAAAGCCATTTGAGAAGCCTGCCGATGCAGATAAGCACAACTTCTGTGCATATCATGTCATAGTGGGACATAAAACTAACAACTATTTTAAGCTGAGGGATGCCATTCAGAAGTTGATTGATGAAAGGAAGTTGCAAGAACTTGCAAAGCCCAACACAAAGACTAATCCATTTCCAACATTTTAGCAGTAAGTCAACATGGTGCAGTCAGGGTTGCTAGCCAACTTTATTTTCTCTCAAATTCTGCAAGCGAATCCCACTGTGCAGTCTGTAGTAGCAAGTGAAGCCGAAACAGAGATAGAATATGGGAAGCTAGTGAAGCAGAAAGAAATAAAGCCAGTGAGCTTGAATGATCTTGATTCGAAAGACGAATATAAGGAATATGGCTGGGATGAATCAGTTAAGCTACTGGCTGTTGAGAAACCAAAAATTCATGAAGTCCAAAATTTGACGAGAAGTGGCAGGATCTATCAGCCAGCAACTCAACAAAAAGATAAGGCCCCAGTGACTGGATCACGTAGTATGTCAACACAGCAGGAAGTTGAAAAAGAGGATCTGGCCATTTCGCAGTTGAAGAAAACTCCAGCACAGGATATTTTATGGCATTTGCTATTAGTCTCAAATGAGCATAGAGCAGCATTGGTAAAGAAGCTAGCTGAAGTTGAAGTGTCCTTGATTACATCTCCGAAAGCTAGGTGTTGCCTATTGGACAAGGTTCATTTTGGATCCCCTGACATTGTGTTCTCTGAGAAAGATCTGCCAAATGGAGGAAGAGATCATAATAAGGCTCTTTATGTCAAAGTTAACATAATGGATTGGGTCATGCCATGTGTGATGTGTTGGGATTCGTCACGGGAAGCCGATCGATAAAAGCCGAAACAAGCGTCGATTTCCTCGAATCCGGTCCCAGGCTCTTAAGATGTGAAAATCAAAAACTTAAAACCATAAAGTGGAAGTTAGAAAAACTCACCACAAAGTCTCTCTAAGAGACGGATACGGACTGTAGGAATCAAAGTAGACTCTCTCCAACGTCACGTACATGAATGGCTCTCGAACCCAACCCGTGCTAGCGACTCGGAATTTGAAAGAATAGAGGGAGAGAGATAGAACAAACTTTTCTTCCCAAGAAAAGCTTAATGTGGACAGTGAAAGCTTAAAGTGATGGCTGTATATTTTTTTTTCTTTCCAAAAGGAAAAAACAATACATGAAGTGGGCAAATTCAATTTCTTAAAAGAAAAAGCAATTTCCCATATTTCTTAGCCATCCAATGGGCGGCCAAAAGATGGTATCTATATCTCATCATCATTTCACCAAGAAAAGGAAGAGATATGCTTGAAGAAAAACAAGTCCAACTTTTTAACTTCAAAAGTCAAGACCATGACTCACCATCTTTTAATTGGTCCAAAGATTACACACTTTTACTTTTCCACACTCCACCATTATGCATTCGGCCAAGACTAAAATTGAAGTATGAAAAATGAGTTGATATTATCCTTTTTAACAAAAAGAAAGAAGATATTTCTCATAGGAAGAAAAGTCCAACTTTTCCACCATAAAGTCATGCCATGATTCATCTTTTTCATCATCACAATTTTGTCCAAAATGAGTCACCATTCTTGGCCCAAATGCATCAAAATTTCAACCAACACATCCCACTTTATGTGGGCATTTTTCATTTTATGTCTAAACCCAACTTTACTTCCTTTGATTTAATTATATTCAAATGCAACTTTAATTTAACATGTGTACATTATATTATACCATATAATATATTACATACATTGAAATTAAAATTCATTTGACTTTAATTTAATCAATGGATTAAATTAAACACACATAAAATGAAATACATGTAAATCTATACATGAATAAACATTTCCACCAAAGAAATAATCACATAAATTATTTCATTGAATTAATCAAGAGAAGGCCTAAATAAATATTAATTATATTATTTTGATCAATCCAATTAATTTATAATATATAGTTAATGGATCTCTCTCTCTTCAATCGTGTATACTCCAAGTATACAAGTAATCCGACTAGTTAAAGTCCAGATGTTTAATGTATATGATCCGATGAGCCTGTCTTTATGTTGGCAGTGGGCCAATGCCCACAGACTACAGGTGAGCTCTAGCAAGCCACTGTAGCCCCCAATTAAGATGGAGTAAGCAGTCCAACTGAAACTGTAACCCTGTAGTTTGAACTTGTATGTCCCATGTCATTGATATCGGTGTCCAACACAAAGGCATGGAAGTATCACCCTCTATTGTGTCCGGACATTTACTTGTTCCCGAATGAACTGATGCTCACAAACAAGATCAAATCTTGTTTGGGTGTGGCCGCACACTTATTAGTAGCATTCTTCAAGAGGCCGGTGATATCATCTCAGTAAACTGCTGAGTGATATTCTCTTCTGCATATCCATAGCACTGCCATGTTCATTGACACACTCGAACATACCCATACTTGGCACCCTTTTACAGGCCCGTTAGGAGTACACCAAAGTGTGCCACTTCATATGAAACACCATCATATGGTCCGATCGAAGGACTTATACAAGTACTACGCGAGAATCACTAGTGATACTCTACCATGTGGATTCCTGTTAAGTGGATTGATCCAGTACCATGCCCTTTTCACATGTACCTATTAACTTGGTTGACATCCCATGTTCTATAACCGGTAAGACACTGCCATACAACCAAGCTAATGATAGTTTTTAGCTCCATTCATTCCCATGATTGGAATAGACTACAGATGAATTTATAGGCATCCATAGTCTTACTACCAAGTGCCTCACACTTGACAACATGGATATGGATATGTCCATTGGATACTCTATTTAAAATATAGCACAAGATATATAATAAATAGATTAATACCTTTATTTGTTAACACAAATTGTATAATACATAAAGTTTACATTAATGTACAAATATATCATACAAACACAAGAACCAATGCATCAGGACCAGGGCATATCCAACATGATGGTGGATGATGGGTCAGCTCTGAATATATGTCCATCGAAGATGTTGCTGTATCTAGGCTTAAGTGAAGATGCTTTGAAGAAGTCTCTAACTGTGATCAGGGCTTACGATCACTCAAAAAGGACTGTGATTAGAACATTTGAGGCTGAGGTGGAAGTCGGACCAGTCAAGTCAATGGTTACTTTCACTGTAATTGATATTCAAGTCACTTTCTCCTTACTGTTGGGAAGGCCATGGTTTAATCCATTGGGAGGTGTCCCTTCCACATTGCACC
Organism: Euphorbia tirucalli; assembly: GCA_039660915.1. Classification (NCBI taxonomy): domain Eukaryota; kingdom Viridiplantae; phylum Streptophyta; class Magnoliopsida; order Malpighiales; family Euphorbiaceae; genus Euphorbia; species Euphorbia tirucalli. The sequence goes on from CM077632.1 coordinate 23,933,330, forward strand.
AGAAGATAAAGTTCTCAATGGCAACAAGGTTGTGACAATTGAAGCTGATTCTCAGTCTATGATTGCTGCTGTGAATGAAGAAGTTCTACCATTCGGCGGATTCCAAATCACCGTGGTCAGTGAAGAAGAAGTCACAGATGCTCCAATGGTTATTTATGAGAATTATATACCGGAGTGGTTGTCCAATTACTTGCACAAGAAGAACTTCATTCCAGGTATGGGGCTTGGAGCTAGTCTGTAGGGAGTGCTTGAATTCAATATAGATTAAGGAAAGTCAAAGTAGTTAGGGTTGGGCTATACAGCAGAAACATCCGAAAAGAAAAGTTTGAAGAAGGGAAAGAATGACAATCTCATGCTAAAGCCATTCATTAAAGCTGGTGAAGAGCTGTATAAGGGGCAAGCCGAGCCTGTGAAAGTCGAAAATGTTGAATACCAGGGTTTTGAAATATTCTCCTATGTGGTGGATTTTGAAAAAAGCCAAGAAGAACCAGTCGCACCTGTGACAGAGGAGGAGGTAGTTTTCAAGCCTGTTATCCTCCAGAAGGAGTCATCTGATGAGGCAGCAAATGCAATGGAAGTGTCTAATGAGGAAGCCGAGAAAAAGATCTGTGATGAATTTGTAGAGGAGATTTCAAAGGCGTTGGTTGTCGCCTTGAACAATACCTTTGTAGGGACTTAGAAATGGTATGAGAAGGAGCTGATGACCGAGGCAAGCTTGAACTCTGTGGTTTCCAAAATTATAGAAATTATGATGAAAGCTAAAGCACAATTGGCTGAGGTTGAGGAGACCGCTCTCTCTACTAAACAAGAGTCTGAGGTAGCTGCAGATCTAGACAACGTCTTAAAGTTGAACATGGAAGATGAAGAAGTGCAAGGCCTTCTACCTGTGGAGGATGAAAATGACTTTGTTGTATCCATATCGTCTATTTTCAATGTAAATGATGTACTTTATGATAAGTTTAATGCAACGAAGTCTCAGTTTGCTTACTTGTGCGATGTTCATCCTTATAACTCTGTGCATAGATTTGAATCACCATCAAGCATATTTATCATTCATGATACTGCATTGCATGAAATCAACATAAGCACAAATGAAAATCCCAAAATGGTGTTTATTTCACATGAACTAAAACCCAAAGAAGAGAGACAATTGACAAAAGTATTGCAAAAACATGTTAAGACTTTCGCTTGGTCATACGAAGATATGCTAGAAGTCGACACAGAAATAGCAGTTCACAAGATTCCAACGGATCCTAAATTCAGGCCAGTAAAGCAGAAGCTAAAAAGGCTGAGACCAGAATGGGCTACATTGGTAAAGGAAGAAGTGGCTAAGAAGATTGAAGCCACGTTCCTCGAAATGGTGGAGTACACGGAATGGTTAGCCACCATTGTTCCGATGCCTAAGAAGGACGGAAGGGTCAAAGTATGCGTCGACTACAGGGATTTGAATAAAGCATGTTCAAAAGATAACTTTCCATTGCCTCATATTGATGTTCTAATTGATAGCACAGCTAAAGCAGTAATGTACTCTTTTATGGATGGTTTTTCGGGATATAACCATATCTTAATGGACGTATTCGATAAAGTGAAGACATCGTTCATCACAGAGTGGGGCACTTTTTGCTACAGAGTAATGCCCTTCGGATTGAAAAATGCTAGAGCCACTTATCAAAGAGCTTCCACAACATTGCTGCATGATATGATTCACAAGGAAGTAGAAGTGTACGTTGATGATATGCTTGTCAAATCAATGACCCGGGAAGAGCATCTTGCCATCCTGGATAGATTTCTTACACGTATTAGGGACTATAATTTATGAATTAATCCCAAGATGTGCATCTTTGGGGTCACGTTAAGAAAGCTGCTAGGTCATGTGGTTAGTCGGAGAGGAATAGAGATGGATCCAGACAAAATCAAGGCCATTCAAGATATGCCAGCTCCAAAAAGAGAAAAGGAGGTCCGGTTGTTCTTGGGTTCCTTATAGTATGTCAGCCGTTTCATAGCGCGGTTGACTTTAATTTGTGAGCCAATTTTCAAGTTGTTGAAAAAAGATCAGTCGATTGTATGGGATGACAGATGTCAGTTGGCGTTTGAGAAGATTAAAGCTTATTTGGTAAATCCGCCGGTTCTGAGCCCATCAGTTCCGAGAAAGCCTTTGACTTTGTACTTAGCTGTTGAAGATTCCTTTATAGGGGCAATGCTGGCATAAGAACATGATGGAAAGGAGTACCCTATCTACTATTTTAGCAAAAAGCTGCTGGAATATAAAACCAAGTACACACTGGTAGAGAAGACATGTGTGGTGATGATTTGGCTGACTAAAAAATTGTGCCATTACTTTCAGTCATATAATGTACAAGTCGTGGCCAAGGTGGATCCAATGAAGTATCTGCATGAATCATCTGCATGCAGCACCAATGTTGGTCGGGAAATTATCTAGATGGCTACTACTCTTGTCAGAATTCGATATTGAGTACGTCACTAAGAAAGTCATCAAAGGGCAAGCTATGGTAGAATTTCTGGCGAATCAACCGCTAGAATCAGATTATGTGGAGAATCTAGAGTTCCTTAATGAATAAATGGCTATGATGGAGGTAAAGAGATGGTTTATGTGCTTCGATGGTGCCGTAAACATAAAGGGTGCTGGAATTGGGGTAATCATAGCAACGCCAGACGGTGAGATTATTCCATTGTCAAAGAGGTTGGACTTTCCTATAACTAATAATGGGGTATAGTATGAAGCATGCTTATTTGGGATGGAAGTGTTGGGATTCGTCATTGGAAAAATAACGTGGCACAGCGGAAAATACACCGTTTAAAATTTCCTAGAATCCACCTATCGTGTCCAATTACCATTGATTAGAATAAAACAATTTGAATTAAGAGAGATTAACTCACCGGATTCGTCTCTTCTAGAGACTGCTACAGAATCGTTACTTGAAACTGCGATCTCCAAAGTCTGGTGCATGACCAACTATTGAGCGGGAACCGGTGCTAGCCGAAGACGCAAAGGAATGGAGGTTTAATGCTGGGATTTTCGGCTGTTTTGGGGCTGCTATTGGTGGCTGAAATTTCCAGCAATTAATTAGAGTTGAATTAGGTTTTTCTTCCTTAAGTGTGCCCTTATATAGACACCTTGTCTAGTTGGGTTTTAATTAGGTTAATTAAACCCAAGCCCACTAGGATTATAATTACATAAATAAACTTTAATTAAAAATTATATACTATGTAATTTAATTCCATTTGGCTAAATTTAATTACCCCTAAATAAAATTAAATCACACTTAAGTTAATATAATACATGTATTTAATTTTCCTACTTAGGAAAATTATTTAATTAATTGTTTACTTTATGTAATTTAATTAATTGATAAATTAATTAATTACATTATGTAAACTTATTAATTAAATTAAATTCAACCCAATGTCAATTAATTAACTTGACACCGAATGTCAACTAATTAATTAACGCATTCCTTCCAATGTACATTACATGTACAGTTTCTATAAGTTCCAGCTCAGTTGATCTATGTGCACGATCCTATGGGTCTGTCTTTATGTTGGCAGTAGGCCCAAGGCCCACAGACTGTAAGTGGGTTCTAGCAAACCATTACAGCCCCCAATTAAGACAGAGATGCAGCAGTCTTTAGAAGACACTCACCCGGTAGTAATCTCATAGTGTCCTTTGCCTAACGATATCGATATGAATAAACAAGAGGCATGGTGTCTGTCATCCTCTTCTGTTGTTTATTATATTTCTTGATCTTGAGTTGACTTATTAATCAAATAAGCAACCAACTTATTTGGGTATGGCCATACACTTATCAGTCCCACTCATCAAGTGGCCAATGATATCATCTCGGTGTCACCCGAGTGGCAATTCCATCACTTCATCATCAATATCAACATGTTCACCGGTCCACCCAATCATACCCATATTTAGCATCCTTTTACAGACTTGTTAGGCGTATGTCAAAGTGAACCGGATTCCATATTGATATTATAATGAAATCTGGTCTGAGGACAAAAGAGACCTACTCAAGAAACACCTATGACATGACAACCATGTGGCTTTCTTGTGCGGATCGATCCAGTCCCATGTCAACGACATGTACCTATATTCATGACTGACTATACAAGTACTATGGCTAGTTAAGAACTACTATACAGTCATCGAATATACAAGTCTGTGGTTCTATTCGTTCCCATGATTAGAACAGACCTGGGATAGGTTTTATGATTATCAATCAATGGATACTCTACTCGTATTATAGCACAAGATATAAATGAAATAGATTAATTGCCTTTATTAATGTGACACAAATAATGTATTCAAACATGACTCTTAATGTATAATACAAAATACAAGAATCCAATGCCCTAAGAACTAGGGCACACCAACAATCTCCCACTTGCACTAGTTCCAAGTGGGCATTGCCCTAATTCCTATAGATCTGGTATGACCGTCGTGCTGTGTCTGCAACAGCCCTTTCGTCAATGGATCAGCGACATTATTCTTGGTGTCAACCCTCTGCAATGATATGTCACCTATGTTCACGATCTCCCGAATGAGGTGAAACTTTCTGAGTACATGTTTGGATCTCTTGTGTGACCGGGGCACCTTAGCTTGTGCGATGGCCCCGTTGTTGTCACAAAAATATCAACTGGGTCTAGGATAGTGGGTACTACTCCCAACTCAGTTATAACTTTCTTGATCCAAACGGCTTCCTTTGAGCTTCGCACGCAGCTATATACTCAGCTTCCATTGTAGAGTCAGCAATGGTGGCCTACTTTAAGGACCTCCAACTAATGGCACCGCCATTCAGGAGAAAAACATAACCAGACTGTGACTGGTTCTCATCCTCATCGGTCTCAAAGCTTGCATCAGTGTAACCTGACATTACCAGCTCATCTTGACCTCTATACACTAAGAAAGCATCCTTAGTCCGGTTAAGGTACTTTAAGATTGCCTTAACTACCTTCCAGTGTTCCTCACCGGGGTCCGACTGGTACCGGCTAGCCATACTTAGTGCAAACATGACATCAGGCCTCGTACATAACATAGAGTACATGATAGATCCAATAGCAGATGCATAAGGGATCTTTTTCCATTTTCTCCTGGTCCTTCTTTGTTTTAGGACCATCTTTCTTACTCAGCTTCAACCCATGGCACATAGGCAAGAATCCTTTCTTTGCCTTGTCCATGCTAAATCCTTTTAGAACCTTGTCAATGTACATGGCCTGACTTAGGCCTAGAAGCCGATTGGATCTATCTCTGTAGATCCTGATCCCTAAGATCGTCTCAACTTCGCCTAAGTCCTTTATTGCAAAGCACCTACTCAACCACTGCTTAACTCCTTGCAGTGTTGGTATGTCGCCTCCAATGATAAGGATGTCATCAACATACAGCACTAGGACGGTGGAAACGCTCCCACTAACCATCTTATACATACAGGGCCTTTAACTTGAAACACCACTTGCAACCTATCACCTTAGCACCCAGAGGTGGATCCACCAAGTTCCATACTTGGTTATCGTGCATAGATTGCATCTCAGCCTCTATGGCTTTGCACCATTGATCTGAGTGTGGGCTTTCAACAGCCTCCTGATAGGTCTTGGGCTCCTCTTGGTCAACAACCATGAGGTCCCCATCATCAGTCATAAGAAAGCCGTACCTCTCTAGCTAATGACATGTCCTACCAGACCTTCTAAGGTCCTGTGCAACCGTTTCTGGTTTCTCAATTTCTTGAGTATTCAGATTGGTTCCCAAAGCATCCTCAGTAGTAGCTACAGGAGTTTGTGAGTCTTCAACTTCTGAAAGTTCAACATTACTCCCACTGTCTCTCTTGGAAAGGAATTCCTTCTCCAAGAAGACTGCATTTCTGGCTATGAAAACTTTGTTTTCGGCCGAATCGTAGAAGTAATAACCCTTAGTTTCCTTAGGGTAACCCACAAACTGGCACTTGACAGATTTGGACTCGAGTTTGCCACTTGTCAATTTCTTAACATGTGCATCACAGCCCCAAATCTTCAAGAAGGAAACATTGGGCTTTCGGCCTTTCCATAGTTCATATGGTGTTCCCTCAACTACCTTGCTTGGTGTATTGTTAAGAATGTAAGCAGCTGTCTCTAAAGCATATCCCCAAAAAGAGACAGGGAGTGTAGCATGACTCATCATCGAGCGGACCATGTCAAGTAAGGTCCTATTCCTCCTTTCTGACACTCCATTCCACTGGGGTGTACCAGGAGGAGTGAGTTGGGATACAATCCCACACTCTCTCAAAACGAGTCAAACTCTTGGCTCAAATATTCACCCCCTCGGTCAGACCGAAGTGCTTTTATTTTCTTGCCAAGTTGGTTTTCTACTTCATTCTTAAAGTCCTTGAACCTTTGGAGAGTCTCAGACTTATGCTTCATCAGATACATGTAACCGTATCTGCTGAAGTCATACGTGAAGGTGATGAAGTACATAAAACTAGATCTAGCACTAGTGCTCATTGGGCCACATACATCGGAATGTACCAGCTCCAATAGCTCTGAGGCCCTTTCAGCAGTCTTGCTAAAAGGCGCCTTTGTCATCTTGCCTCTCAAACAAGATTCGTATGTGTCATAAGGCTGGATGTCAAATGACCCTAGCACTCCACTAGAGTGAAGCCTAGCTATGCGCTTCTCATTTATATGGCCAAGTCGACAATGCCAGATGTAAGCAGGATTAATTTCATTTTGTTTAATCCTTTTGGTATTTATGTTATAGATTGAACTTTAACGTTTTAGATCAAGGATATATAAGCCATTTTCAAGAAATGCTGTTCCATAAATAATATTGCCACATTGCATAGAAATTCTACCATGTCCAATATTAAATACAAAACCAGAAATATCCAACAAAGAAACGGAAATAATATTCCTGCGCATCGCAGGTACAAAATAACAGTTTCTTAGTTCCAAAACAAGTCCACTAGGCATCTCCAAGAAATAATCTTCGATCTCCATGGCCTGAACCCGAGCACCATTTCTGATTCGAAGATCTACTTCTCCAGATCCTAATAATCTCCTATTTCTTAGACCCTGCACATTTGAACAAATGTGAGATCCATATCCAGTGTCCAAGACCCAAGATGTAGAAATAGCCAGATTAATCTCAACAACATAAATACCTGAAGCAGCAGTTTTGCCCTTCAGTTGCTCCCTTAGCTTTGGACATGAGCTCTTCCAGTGCCCCTTCTCATGACACTCATGGCAAACATCGTCAGGAGAAGCAACCCTTGCTTTAGGTTGGGCCACCACCTTTTTGCCCTTAGCCTTGGCCTTTTGGGCCTTAGCCTTGGCCTTAGATTTGGCCTTTCCCTTAGCAATGGGCGTATTGCCCTTGTTTACCAGCAATACTTCAGGAGTCTTCTTAAGAGACTGTTCAGCAAGCTTGAGCATGCCATGCAGCTCAACAACCGATTTATCCAACCCTTGTATATGGTAATTCAAGATAAACTGGTTGTAAGACTCAGGAAGTGACCCAAGAATAATGTCTATTGCCAAGTCCTGCGGAACTGGCGAGCCGAGGCGAGCAAGTGTATCAATATACCCCTTCAACTTTAGCATATGAGTGCTAACAAAAGTCCGAGCTGCCATCACAGTCGTGCAAAGTGCCTTAGTTGTCAAGTAACGTTCCTGACGAGCCTGATCTTGGAACATCTTTTTAAGCTGATCCATCATCTCATAAGCATGCTCGTCCATGAACTGCTTCTGAAGATCAGAAGCCATGGTACCTAGCATGAGGCACGAGACATCTCGGTCATCCCTCACATGCCAATCGTACTGCTCCACCATCGCCGTGGTGATGCCTCGACCTGCAGGAGGGCCAGCTGGTAAAGGAGCATTCAGTACATACTCCTTAGCCTCTTGTCTAAGAACTATTTGTAAGTTCCTAGCCCAGTCCAGGAAGTTAGTCCCCGAAAGCTTCTCCTTCTCCAAGAGTGACCTAAGTGAGAGTGAGTTGTTGTTTGTTGTAGCCATTTAAATTGCTTAACTGAAATGGGATTATCTATATGGAAGAAATCATTGCTTGAGTTAGAAATAAAGGACTTTTAAGCCAATTCAAATTAATAATCTGATTTTAATTTGTTTGTTGGTGTTGTTAATTGGCTGACTTGACCAAGATCCACAACTTATCAATGACTGGCCGAACTAGGGCTCGCTAACCAACCATTGAGTCGTTTGGTAGGACAACCTATCCAATCCTTCCACGAAGGACTCTTGGTTTGATGGGCTTATTGACACTTTACCCATCTGTGCTTAGGGCCCGCTCTGAGCTAATGCTACCCATGTTGAGTCAAACCACCATTCACATGTTAACCATACCAAGTATCTTAACCCTCGACGGCCCGCCGAATACTACAATATACCCAGCTAGGGCATGGTGCACATTGCAGCATCAATGGGAGGAAGAGGTGTGAATGTGGGAAGCACTTTTAAGCGACTCAATATTTTAATTTCCGGATTATAATTAAGTGATACGGCTTAGCATGCATAAACGCGGGTAATAATTTGGTGATCCATACATCCATATTATATGAAAAATGCAATGGCATACTTAATTTAAAATAAATGAGATCCTATGGGCCTTTAATTACAACCTAATGAAAAACTAGATATCCTATCTAATTCTTCATGGGCCGGACTGCAATCCTTCTTGGGCTCCCACCATGGGCTTGCTCTATTTGGGCCTTCCTCCATACTTGATGCAATTACAATAATTTTGTAAAATAAAATCTATTCTAAAATTGCATCAAAATAAAAAAATGGCACGCAGGCCATATTTCCCAAAATTAAATTACAACCAATAATAATTTAGGACCCATAGAACTCAACATAACATTTCAAACAAAGTACCTGTCGTGCACATACATACCAATATGATGCATGATCATGGCATTCCAAATTATAAATATAAATTTTAAGTAGAGTTACTTACGGTGAAATCGCCAATTTTAACAAATGTGACTAAGGCCCATAAAGGCCCAATGGATAACATCCATAAATGCAAAATTAACAATTTTGCTCCCACTTGAATTTGGGATGTCACAAATTTAAAATTTAGCTCTCCCAATTTTAACCGGTGTCACGGTTTATTGGGCCAATTTCACAAAGTCCATATTCAATTTAATATCCAAACAATTAAATTAAATATGCATGCCAACAAAATAAATAATTTAAACACAAATTAATTTAAAAAATTTAATTTAATTTGCATTAGGGTCCGGAAAAAAAAAAATACCCGCAAAATCCAAAACCGGACCCAAATCCCGTGCGGCGCGGCAGCCTGCTGCCAGCAGCAGCCAAGCTGCCGCAAGAGGCAGCAGCTGCTGTGGCAAGCAGCAGTGCCCACAATTGGAATCGCAAATTGCGATTCCAATTGTGGCCAAACAATATTAATTTTTTTTTTAAAATCATACAATTAAAATTCAGCCATGGACAATAAGAAATCAATGAAGAAAATACAATTCTAGATTGAAACCAGTTGGGGAAAAATAATCAAAAACCCCAATCCAATAATTCTAGGGTTTATCCAAAAATAAAACCAATTGAATAAAAACCCTAAAACCACAAACTTGAAACCCGTTCTTTCTTCAAGAACGCTTTCAAGAACCAATTCCAATCAATCTAATGGACAAAACCTAGGCTCTGATACCACTGTTGGGATTCGTCATTGGAAAAATAACGTGGCGCAGCGGAAAATACACCGTTTAAAATTTCCTAGAATCCACCTATCGTGTCCAATTACCATTGATTAGAATAAAACAATTTGAATTAAGAGAGATTAACTCACCAGATTCGTCTCTTCTAGAGACTGCTACAGAAGCGTTACTTCAAATTGCGATCTCCAAAGTCTGGTGCACGACCAACTATTGAGCGGGAACCAGTGCTAGCCGAAGACGCAAAGGAATGGAGGTTTAATGCTGGGATTTTCGGCTGTTTTGGGGCTGCTATTGGTGGCTGAAATTTCCAGCAATTAATTAGAGTTGAATTAGGTTTTTCTTCCTTAAGTGTGCCCTTATATAGACACCTTGTCTAGTTGGGTTTTAATTAGGTTAATTAAACCCAAGCCCACTAGGATTATAATTACATAAATAAACTTTAATTAAAAATTATATACTATGTAATTTAATTCCATTTGGCTAAATTTAATTACCCCTAAATAAAATTAAATCACACTTAAGTTAATACAATACATGTATTTAATTTTCCTACTTAGGAAAATTATTTAATTAATTGTTTACTTTATGTAATTCAATTAATTGATAAATTAATTAATTACATTATGTAAACTTATTAATTAAATTAAATTCAACCCAATGTCAATTAATTACCTTGACACCGAATGTCAACTAATTAATTAACGCATTCCTTCCAATGTACATTACATGTACAATTTCTATAAGTTCCAGCTCAGTTGATCTATGTGCACGATCCTATGGGTCTGTCTTTATGTTGGCAGTAGGCCCAAGGCCCACAGACTGTAAGTGGGTTCTAGCAAACCATTACAGCCCCCAATTAAGACAGAGATGCAGCAGTCTTTAGAAGACACTCACCCGGTAGTAATCTCATAGTGTCCTTTGCCTAACGATATCGATATGAATAAACAAGAGGCATGGTGTCTGTCATCCTTTTCTGTTGTTTATTATATTTCTTGATCTTGAGTTGACTGATTAATCAAATAAGCAACCAACTTATTTGGGTATGGCCATACACTTATCAGTCCCACTCATCAAGTGGCCAATGATATCATCTAGGTGTCACCCGAGTGGCAATTCCATCACTTCATCATCAATATCAACATGTTCACCGGTCCACCCAATCATACCCATATTTAGCATCCTTTTACAGACCTGTTAGGCGTATGTCAAAGTGAACCGGATTCCATATTGATATTATAATGAAATCTGGTCTGAGGACAAAAGAGACCTACTCAAGAAACACCTATGACATGACAACCATGTGGCTTTCTTGTGCAGATCGATCCAGTCCCATGTCAACGACATGTACCTATATTCATGACTGACTATACAAGTACTATGGCTAGTTAAGAACTACCATACAGTCATCGAATATACAAGTCTGTGGTTCTATTCGTTCCCACGATTAGAACAGACCTGGGATAGGTTTTATGATTATCAATCAATGGATACTCTACTCATATTATAGCACAAGATATAAATGAAATAGATTAATTGCCTTTATTAATGTGACACAAATAATGTATTCATACATGACTCTTAATGTATAATACAAAATACAAGAATCCAATGCCCTAAGAACTAAGGCACACCAACAGGAAGCTCTTCTGACACTAGGGGCAAATGGTGTGTTGATTGTTGGAGATTCACTTTTGGTCATTAGGCAAGCATAAGGTGAATGGGATTTGAAAGAAGAAGCCTTGCGGCCCTACTTAGAACTGCTGTAATACAGAAAAGAGTTATTCAGCCAGTGTGAATTCAGGCACGTTCCCAGGGAACAGAATAAAATGGCTGATGCACTAGCAACATTGTCTTCTATGTTGGAGAATCCAGAGAGGACATAAATACAACCTCTCGTTATTGCAATTTCCAGGCAGTCCTATTTTGATGTGCAACGAAGTGATGGATTTAAAAGCTGAAGAAAAGCCATGGTTCTTGACATTTATCAGTATGTAAAAGAAGGAAAGTATCCAAAAGGAGCTAGTACTACTGATAAAGTTTCATTAAGAAGATTAGCCAGCCAACTCAGAATCTTTGAAGATAAGCTATACAAGAGAACTGCAAATGGAGTTCTTCTAAGGTGTTTGACGGAATGAGAAGCAGAAGCAGTGATGCAGAAAGTATATGTAGGATCCTATGGACCGCATATGAATGGAGTCACCATGGTTAGAAAGATAATAAGGTAGGTGTACTTCTGGATGACAATGCAGTCTAATTATATGAAGGAGGTGAGAAGATGTCATGAGTGCCAAATCCATACTGATATCAGTCGTCTACCATCCCTTGAGCTACAGAATCTGGCATCTCCTTGGCTATTTTCAGCATGGGGGATAGACATGATTGGAGAAATTCATCCCGCAACATCTAATGGGCATAGATTCATAGTAGTTGCAGTCGACTATATTCAATGTGGATAGCAAAATCCTTCGCCAGCGTAACAGCTAAGCAAATGGTCAAGTTCATTCAGAAAAACATCCTTTCTTGATATGGAATCCCCCATCATGTAGTGACTGATAATGGAGTGCAGTTTCAAGGGGCAACAGCTAAACTATTTGTAGAACATGGCATTGAACATCATAGATCTTCTCCATATAGACCACGGGCTAATGGTGCAGTGGAAGCGGCTAACAAGTCAATAAAGAAAATCTTATCAAAGATGGTAACCACCTATAAGGATTGGCCTGACAAGCTGTCGTATGCTCTTTGGGGTTATAGAACCAGTGTCAGAACACCAGCTGGTGAAACTCCCTATGCTTTGGTGTATGGTATGGAAGCAGTGTTGCCAGTGGAAGTGGAGCTCAAGCCACTCAGAATAGCCTTGGAAGCTCAATTACTAGAAGCTGGGTGGATGCAGGCTAGATATGAGAAGTGCACAGCATTAGACGAGAAGCGATTAAAAGCACTGGATCATTTGTAGATGTATCAACGCAGAATGGCTAAGGCCTATAATTAAAAGGTGAAGTATCCCAAACGGCAGTTAAAAGCCAGAGATTTGGTTCTTAAACAATCAAGGCCTACAAATGTCGATGTTTGAGGGAAGTTTAGGCCAAATTGGGATGGTCCATATGTCATGAAGAAAGTGCTATCAATAAGTGGTGTTAGCATCATAGACATGGATGGAAATGAATTTGCAAATCCTATCAATCAAGGTGACTTGAAGCTTTATCATGTTTAAAAAAAAAGGTCTGCAAGGTCGAAAACTCAATGATTAAGACATGAGAGAAAATGATTAGTTGGAAAATCCAAAAGGGACGACTGGTAACAGATTCTAGTTCTGTGTGGAATGTATACCATTTTAGGAACCAATCCTTTCAAATGTACTCATGTTGATTTTAGCAATAAAGTGTGATGTTTGTTTAAATATATTCATATGGTTATGTCAAAATGCGAAAACAAAGTTATCTTGTTTGAACATCCATTTAAAGAAAGCACTTTACATTCGGCTGGTTGTAAGGCTTACATTGTATAACAATGGAAATGTACCAAATACATGCATCTGAAATCTTTTCCCATCCTCCAAATCTAATTCATCAGATCCCAGTTGAACGTCATAAAGCCTTGTGTAATTGTGATCATTATAAATAAAGCTCATGTAAAAAAAAAAAAAGAAAGAGGCTCACTAAGGTGAAAACCGAAAAGACACCTCAGGCAAAAGTTAAATCAGCTCGCTAAGCTAAAAACCCGCATTAGGCAGTTTAGGCAAAAGTTAGAGCACTTCCAAACTCACTCTAACTAGGGGCAAAGTTGTAAAATCTTTTCATTATTCCCCAGCGGAATCGTTACAAAGAATATCACAACTTTTTCCTCAACGGTTATCATATATCCTCAATAGAAATACAAGGATTGCATTGCATAAAGAATGTACTCCCCCAGCTAAAGTCAATCAAAGGCGTGACACATTTTCCCCAACAGAAACGTGAAATATCAAGATTGGACAAATAGCGGGAAATGCAATCTTTAGGGTCGACATGCATATGCATCGTCATGCATACATGCATAACATACATGGAACATTCATCCCTAGCTAGTCTTCATTCTTGATCGAAGGGGAAAAAATTTTTGTTTCAAATCTCTCGATCAAGGAATGAAGACTCATCATTTCAAATGCAGAAATTCAACAATCCACCATGGGTAAATTTAAACCCTGTATCGGCTCCAATCAAATCCGAAGTAGGTAAATGTAAACCCGGTGTCGGCTCCAATCAACTACGTCGTGGGTAAATGTAAATTCAATACCGGCTCCAACCAAGTTTGCAGTGGGTAAATGTAAACCTGGAATCGACTCTGATTAGATCATCACTGCGTCAATGCAGCTTCGTCACGTTATGTATTTTTTTTCCTTTTCTCACCACGCTCTCTATCTTGAGACCAACCTCAATCTAGGCTTAATGGCCTAACCACGAATTGACTTTGATCCCGCGAAGGGTAGCCTATGAGCACGGGGTTTTCTCGACCTCTGTGATGAGAGTCCTATGTTACCTGTTAGACAGACGAACGTGAATTAGACTTGAGAATGAGTGGGATGTCACCTGGAATTTCTCAGACGCTCCGAAAATTGAATGGTCCTCGATCCGAAACCCTCGAGATAGGTCCTTCAAGTGATTGGAGGGCTTAGAGGTGAGTGTGGTATTTAAGAGAATCTGTCATAGCTCTGATTAGAGCCGCACGATTATAGTTTTACACGTATAGCCTCACTGCTGTAATACTATAGCCGCACGGCTTTAACTAGTGGTCAGATTATCTCCCAAATGATCAGAATAAAGCCTGGAAAGAGTAAAAAAATCCTAAAAACGAGGGGACTTTAGCCAGGATTTTGGAGTCTTAAAGGGAAGAATAGACAGAAAAGGAAGGGGGACTCATGCTAGGAGACAGAAATCAAAAGAGAAAGAAATAGAGAGAGAAATCAAAGAGAGAAAAACTAAAAAAACTAAAAAAACTAAGAGGAGAAAAAGAAAGAAAGAAACCAGAACCAAACACAAGAAAGACACTGTAAACACGAAGAGTGGGGGTTTCCAGCTAGATTCTCACTTATTCAGCATCATTTTCGGGTCGTTCGGATTGATTTGAGACACACATTCGAGGATTTCAGGGTGTTCATGAGGTTATAAGCACATTTTGACTTGCCAATCCAATTTCGATTGTCAAACACGCTGGAACATCAACAAGGTAAACTCTGCGAGGCCTTAAACTCGTATTTGTTTGATTTGTGCTCCGATTTTTCTGTGTTTTACAAATTTCCAGAAACTGGCTATTTGATTATAGCTGTGCAGCTTTAATTAGAGCTGAGCAGCTGTAATTGCTTAGAATAGAGCCGCACGGCTGCAATAGCTTAGAATAGAGCTAAGCGGCTGTAATAATATAGCCGCATGGCTATGTTCCTCAGGGCAGAAACCCAAACAGCCCTAAAATTTACCGAAAGTAGTCAGATTTTTATTTTATTTGTTCTGTCACAAACTATTTCGGCCCCAATAACATCCGTCACATTCTGATTTTTTGGTTTTCGTTTTTCAAATGACGTTGATGTGAGATTTTTGGATTCTTTGATTCCGATTTTTGAGTTTCGGGGTTATTCGATCCAAACCGGATCCACTGTCCAGCATTAGCGGACCCCCAGGTTCCTCAAAATTCCTAGAAACAATTGAAAACAGGCAAAACAGTGTTTACAAAGCAAAGAAAACCAATTTTGGGTTCTGGATGTTATATTTGAGTTCTGGATGTTATAGCCGTATGGCTGTAGTGCTACAGCTGCACGGCTATAGTTCTATAGCCGTGTGGCTCTAATAGATCTGCACGGCTGTAGTGTCCAAAAGGAGGCAGAATCACGAACATCGTCGCGTGATGCTATCTTCAGAACTAAAACTTTTTTTGATGTGTTTACCGCTTTTTGACCTTAGATGGATGTTTGTAATTAGGGACCCACATGAATGGAACTCGAGTTTCGGGATACCCCCACTAAACCGAAGTAACTTGCATGTAATTGAGCCAAATAGTTTTCCCAAAATGTTTTCAAGCACAAAATCTACATGACGTTTCAAAAAATGGTTTTCCAGGTGTAACCGAGAGAGTCACCCGGACTTCTCGGTTATCCCCTAAATGCATGTTCCTGTGAGCACTGGTTTTTTTCCGATCTCTATGATGAAAACCATTTGTTACCTATTAAACAGATGAATGTGAGTTAGATTTGAGAATGAGTGGAATAATGCCCGAAAAGTTCTCAAACGGCTAGAAATTCAGAAGAGTCCTTGATCCGAAACCCCGAGAAAAGTCCATCGAGAAATTAGGAAGCTTAGGTACGTGTGCAGACTCTGTTTATAGTCGCACGACTATAGTCTGCAATCACACAACTATAGTTTATAGTCACATGACTGTAACAACTATAGTCGCACGACTATAGTTAGAGTCGTACAACTCTAGCCTTTGACTCAGCAGATTCCTAAATAGGAAAGAATTCTATTTTGGCTGGAATTATTTTGGGCAAGATTTAGGGGAATTAGGGGATGTAACAGATAACAAAAGAGGCAGGAACATTAAGGGAAAGGGGGGAATCAATTCTAAAAAATAGGGGAGAGCATTCTAGTAAGAGAAAGTAAAGTTTTAGAGAGAGAAAGGAGAGAAAACTAAGAAAAATCGACAAAAACCAAAAACACATAGAGAATACGAGGGTGAAACGCATAGTGTGAGGATTCCTAGTCGCATATTACTAGCTTAGATCATTATTGGTTTCTTTCGGGTCAATTCGTGAAGCAAATTCGAGAATTTTAAGTCATTTGGAGATTTTAGGCAGATTCTGACACCCACATCTGACTCCGGTCATCAAACATACTAGAGCGTAAAAGAGGTAAACTCTGAGAGGCCTTAAAACTTGATTCGTGTTGGTTTGTGTTTGTGATTCTGTGTTTAGAAATTTATCCAGAAAACTGTCTGCGCAACTATAGCCGCACGACTGCAATTATAGTCGCATGACTATCATTACAGTCGTACGACTGTAGTTGCCTAGAACACAGCTGTATGATTGTATTCTTCTAGGGCAGAAGCCCAAAAAGCCCAAATTCGACCGAATACAACCGGTTTTCCTATTTTAAATTTTTTTTCATGATTCAATTCGGTCAAATCACATCTGTACACTGTAAAATTATGGTTTTCAGATTTCCAATGATACGGATGTGCGATGTAGGGTTTTGTTGATTTCTATTCTTGGAATTCATGATTGTTAGATCCTTAACCGGATTCTTGGTCTAGTGATAACAGACTCTTAGATTTCCAGATTCCCTAGAAATCATCAAAATCAATCAAAACAAGTGATTTTAGAAAACGAAGAGAACCACTGTCAGGCACTGTTTATTACAGCTGTGCGACTATAACTCTATAGTCGTGTGACTCTAACTAGAGTCATACGACCATAATCCTTATAGTCATACGACTGTAACTTACAGTCGCACGATTGTAATACAACCGCATGGCTGTAGTGATGGGTAGAAGGCAGAATCACGAGATGACCTATACGGAGGTTGTTGCGTGATGCTGTCTTCAGAATCAAACCTGTTTTTGACATGTTTACTGTTTTCAGACCAAAGATAAATGTTTGGAATTAGGAACCCCCACGAACAGAACCCCAAGTTTCGGGATAACCAACCCACTAAGCTGAAGGAATTTGCATGTAATTGAGCCAAACCATTTTCTAAAATTGTTTTTAAGCACAAAAACCTACAGGGTGTTTCTAAAACCGTTTTCCAGGTGTAACAGAGCAAGTCACCCCGACTTCTCGGTTATCCCAAAATGCATGTTCCCACTTCCTAAAATCCCTATTCTGTCTTGTGTGAGTCCTATAGGTGCTTGGGATATATCTATGCTAACCATTTGTTTTGCAGCTTTTATTTTTTTCTTTATCTTTATTTTGGATGTATTTCATAGATTAATCGTGTATTCTAGTCGATTGTACTTTTTAGATCCTCGTGTACCTAGGCGATTGTAATGATGAGGATGAGAGCCTTTTTCCTTTTTCTGGGTTGTAATAAGGCCTCTATTTCTTTTTGGTTTATTTTTGGATGTATGGTTTATATTTCTGCACTTTAATTTTATGTACTTTATTCCTGTCATCTGAATGAGCATGGGCTAGTAGTAAAGGATTAAATTAGGTAGAGAAAGATAATAAGTATGTAAAATATTGTCATATGCACTTTTAAATGAATACAAGCTTGAGGTTGAATAGGTAAGTTGCCCGAACCCTAAATCTCTGGATTAGGTATAGTGTATTATGCTCGGTAAGGAGCTGTACCAAAATTTCCCGGATGAGCTGATTCGGGTAGGGACTCTGTCACTGATCTTGGAATTTAAGTTTCAAGGTCTTTAAGTAATAAAATGGGAAATGGTTTTCTACAAAAGGATTTCCAAATAAGATCATCAAACCCTGTTTTCAAATCTAAACATTCCCACTTCTCTTTTTTCCCCGGTTCGCTTCGCCATGTTCTACCTAAAAGGTCATCCGCTCACAGTTCCTGCTTCCTGAAATCCCCATTCTGTCCTGTATGAGTCCTATTTGTGTTTATAAAATAACTGCGCTAACCATTTGTTTTGCAAATTTTATTTTTCCTTTGTCATTTTGGATGTATTTCATAGATTAAACATGTATTTTAGGCGATTATAAATTTTTAGATCTTCATGTATCTCGGTGATTGTATTGGTGAGGATGAGAGTTTTCTTTTTCATTCGATCTGGTTGTATAAGTCAGCCTCTATTTTTACTTTCTTGCACTTTATCTTTTTGCATTTTATTTTTCCTGTAATTTATTTCCATCATTCTTATGAGCATTGGCTAAATAATCAAAGATAAAAATGGGTAAAGAATTAAGTAAGTAAAATATTGTCATATGCACTTATAAATGAAAGCAAGCTTGAGGTTGAATAGGTAAGTTACCCGAACCCTGAATCTCTGGATTAGGTACAGTAGTCTACGCTCGGTAGGGAGCTGCACTGGAATTTCTTGAATGAGCTGATCCAGGTGGCGACTCTGTCACTGATCTTGAAATTTAAGTTTCGAGGTCTTTCGGTCAATAAAACGAGATTTTTCAAACAGTTTTCCAAAAATTCACATCCAAAGAAAAGGTTTTCTACAAAAGGATTTCCAAGCAAATCGCTGGCTTTCCTAAGCAACATGCAAACCTGTTTTCCAAACAAAAATCAATTCAAAAACCCTCTTTTCTTCGTTCCCCGGTTCGCTTCGCCGCGTTCCGCTTTGCCATCGAAAGGTCATCCACTCATATATGCATACACAACTAACCTTTTCTATGTAGCCATGCTAATTGTTTGACACATATTTTCCAACACGGCATGCATGCGACAATCATCTATGTGCACTCACGCTGACCTACTTTTTGTAGCCATATGCATCTTGTGACATTCATATGGCCCTATATCCTAAAGCTCTAGGCGTAACGTTATACTAACATTTGGCCCGTGTGTCATACATATGTGTCGATTTATCTTCCCTCTCATATCATAACCGCATCTATCCTGCATCTGTGCATGATTATACACGATTATCCCTTTGATCACACATCATTCTGCATGTATCTAACCTTAGGCATTCAAACATGTCGATGTCCATACACACTCATGTATGAGCCCACCATTGCAAGCCATGTCTTGCTTCTAATCCTAGGCGTTCAAATACACCAAACCTCTGTCCATACACACTCGTATACGAGCCCACCTTTACAAAAAAGTGTCTTGTATCTGACCTTAGGCATTCAAAAACATCAAACCTTTATCCAGAAACATTTGCATACAAGCCCAGCATCACAAGCCATATCTTGCTTCTAGCCTTAAGCGTTCAAATAGGCCAAAGTGCCATCTATAAACACTCATGTAAGAACCCAGCTTTACAAGCAGCGTCTTGTATCTGACCCTAGGTCTGCAAATACATTGAAATACCATCTGTACACACTCGTATATGAACCCACCTTTACAAGCAGTGTCCTGTATCCGATCCTAGGTGCATAGATATGCCGAAATACTACCCATTCGCACTCATGTAAAAGTCCACCATCACGAGCCACATCTTGTTTCTAACCTTAGGCGTTCAAACATGCTAAACCTTTATCCATACACACTCATGTATGAGTCTGTACCCTTACCAGGGGTATCTTGTATCTCTCCCCTAGGTGTACAGATAAGCCAAAATGTCATCCGCGTGCACTTAGGTGTGAATCCGGACCACCCAATTTCTGCTCAATATCACCCTTCAGATTTACCTTGCACGCCAACTACCCTTTATTCGCATGCAGCATCATGTTTTGGGTTAGGTGCCCTTTTGTCTAGTCTCCCTTCGTGTATATTTATGCGCCATATCTCTCATTAGCAAGTACCATTCATCATTATTTGTGAAACTACATCGTATTAAAGCGTACATAAATGCAAAAATGGTCATTTCACATTTATCCCTGTTTTAAAATGTGCCCCTGGTGCATAAAGACATTGTTTGTGAAACTACATCGTGATAAAGTGTACATAAATGCAAAGACGATCATTTCACATTTACCCCTATTTTAAAACATACCCCTGGTGCATAAAGACATTGTTCGTGAAACTACATTGTACTACAGTGTACATAAGCACAAAGATGATCATTTCACATTTACCCCGTTCTAAAATGTGCCCCTAGTGCGTAAAGACATTTGTCGTGAAACTGCATAATGCTAAAGCTTTCTAATTACAATGACGATCGTTTCACCTTCACCCTCGGTCTAAGACATACACAACCATCAAACCCTTGTTTCAAAAATTTTATAATGAATGCATTGATTTAAACCCTCAATTTGATCCTTTATTTTAAACCCGTGCAACGAATGCACTATCAAACCCTTATTCTGAAAAATTTGCAGTGAATACACTGTTTTAAACTTGCATTTTGAACCCTTATTTTAAACCCGTGTAACGAATGCACTATCAAACCCTTATTCTGAAAAATTTACAGTGAATACACTATTTAAGCCCTCATTTTGAACCTTAATTTTAAACCCGTGCAACGGATGGACTATCAAACCCTTATTTTGAAAATCGTGTGCAGAATGCACTCTTTTGAACCCTCATTTTGCACCCTTATTTTGAACCCTTATTGTAAACTCGTGCAACGGATGCACTATCAAACCTTTATCTTGAAAATTGTACAGTAAATGCACTGCTTTAAACCCTTATCTTGAACCCTTATTAGAAAACCATGTAGTGGTTGCACTATAAAACCCTTATTTTGAGTCCGTGTAATATATGCAACATTTCAAACCTGTGCAGTGGTTGCACTATTGAATTTTCCATGCTTCTTAGGCATTTTGACATGCATTTAGACCATAAGGAGTATCTTTCGGTAAGCATCATTTTGCTTTGACCCCTGGGCACCGTGTGTGCCATTCTTCCATGGTGTAAACGTATATACCTTGTTCGGTTATAAAAATCCTTTCACAACCATTGTCTTGCCCCAACTCGTAGATGTCTACACCTCATTAGTCCGTTTGGCCTATGAATTTGTGCTAATTTCATAAATAGAAGTCTGTCGTAAACTGGGTAATGCTCTTGTTTGTGGCTCCTCCGGCAGCTGCCATTCCTTCCACATGAATGTGTTGCATAACATTATTGTGTGGTGTTAAGCAGCTTCAATATACATAGGTGCAAAGTTCCAAAACATCCATCATAACATAACATCAGTTTATATGCACTAAATATCATCCCATACCATGCTTGGTCATTCATCATATCATGAATCCTAACGTTTATTTTTTTGACAGTTAAGACCTGGAAAAGGCCTAGGGGTATATTAGAATGCAAAGATCCAAAGGAAATAGCAGTAGCAGTAACTGCAGTAGTCGCAGCTTTAGCAACACAGTTTCCATCGATAGTGGACAATTAGTCAGCACTAGAGGTTAACAAAGAAATGAAAGTTGGTACAGAAGCTAAGATAATAGAAATAAAAGAGGCAGAAGATGGTGTATCAATAGTAGTTGAGTTTTTTTGAGTCTGACAGAGGAGACAGTGATCAATCAATGACAGAATCAGTAATCAGTTGTAGCTATTTGACATATAGAATAGTCAAGACAGCAGAAATGGCCTCCCCAAGTAGTAACACAAAGCTCATTAAAGAGATGTTATAATCCCCCAAATTCATGAAATCCATTCGAGAGGTGATGGAGGCTATAATGAAGTACTCCTGAGAGGGTACTCCTAAAGGGGAGTTCATGACAGAGAAGAAGTTAAAAGCCAAGTATGCTGAACTAGAGGATGTGTTGTCAGAATTAAAGAAGGGAGGGAGCTCTACTTCGAAATGCCTTGATGCAGATGCTCTAATGGATCAAGGCATTGAGGCTTTCCTTATAAGGTTTCAAATGCCCTGACTACCTATCTACAAAGGGCTTGGGTCACTGGCAGCCCACATTAATTAGTATGTCAGGATCATGCTCAAATCAGGGGCAACCAAAATGCAGTTAATAACCTTGTTTTCCATTACATTTGAAGGTAGGGCCTTAACCTGGTACATTGTTTAACTAGAGAAAGTACTGATGGATTAGGAGGTGCTTTTAGCAGCATTCACTAAATACTACAACTTTAATACACAAATACAAGTGAAGCTCTTTGACCTAAAGCATATTAAGTAGAAGTTAATGAGCCATTCCCTGATCATTATAACAGATGGATAGAAAAGATGGTCCATTTGAATAATAAGCTAGATGATGATGAGTTGATCTTGAAGTTGATAGAAGGTAGTCTGGATGTATACTGAAATGAAATGAAGTACTAGGACTTTGTGGCTCTGTGTGATGTATATAAAATGGCATTCAGAATTGAATGGGATTTAGGTATTAACGCAAGGCTAAAGGCAGCTCAGGTACAGTCTCAGAATATAGGCCTGCCAGTCAGGGACAGAGTAGTGGGGTTGCCAGTGTTTTAGCTCAGAGAAATCAGCTAGTTCAATCGGGTCATAGATCAGTAGAGGTAGCAACAGTATCATAAGGACAGGTCGTAGAAAGAGAAGAGCAGAAGACCGTGGAGGTATCACCATGGGCTTGGTCTCTAGCCAAAATATTTGCTAAGTGTAGAAACGGTGGGTTACTATTATTGCTACGTCCATATAGTCCTCCACTAGAGGCTGATAAGGACAACTTTTGCACTTACCATATGGCGGTTGGCCACCAGACTAATCATTGCTTGAGATTAAGGAATGACGTATAGAAATTAACAGACGAGGGTAAGCTGCAGGAGCTGCCGAAGCCCAGTACTCACACCAACCTGCTACCATAATTTGAGAAGCGGGTGAATATGGTACAATAAAATCTTTCAGACAACTTTATATTCATATGGATCATACAAGCAAACCCCATGGTTCCATTAGTTTGGGTAGAGGAAGAAATCCAGGTTGGAGGAATCCAAGCAACGGTACCAATGAGTTTGGATGAGTTGGAATTAGAGGACAAGTTTGAGAACTGGAATGGCCCGATTATGGAAATGGCAAAAAAGTTGGAAGAAGTCAGGAATATCACCCAAAGTGGTTGGGTTTATCAACAATGGCCCATCAGGGGCCAGAAGTGTCCAAACCCCAACAAGGGCAGAAGTCGAGGGGAACTAGTATGGAGCCCCTAAAAGTAACAGAGAAAGAGGATTTTGTAGTGGTCTAAATGAATAATACTCAAGTACAAACTAGTCTTTGGGACCTGATGTTAGCCTCCAAAAAGCATCAGGAGGCGTTAGTCAAGAAGCTCTAGAAAATTGAAGTTCCACCCATGTACCCTTTAGAGGAAATATGCTGTCTGCTAAATCAAATAGACAAAATGCCCTCTGAGATTGTGTTCACAGAAGAGGATTTGTCAATGGAAGGGCAGGGCCATAATAAGGCCATTGTTGTGAAAGCCAACACTTTGGACCGACTGGCTATGTGTCATGGTACACAAAGGTTTGGCCCTGAATATCTGCCCAAAGGATATGCTATCCTGTCCAGGATTGAGTGAGGAATCGCTGAGAAGGTCCTCCACTATGATTAGGGCATATGATGATTCGAAGATGATGGTAGTTGGCACCTTCGAAGTGGAATTTAAAGTTGGACATGTCAAGTTGATCGTGCCCTTTACAGTGATTGATATACCTGTCACCTTTTCATTGCTGTTAGGTAGACTATGGTTCCACCTTTTAGTGCCACCTTTTGGGGTTTCCATGTGGCAATGATTAGGTGAAACATGGATGGGTCTAGTAAGACACTAGAAGGTGTAGCTAACTTCGAAAAGGAGCTAGAAAGAATATTGTCTGAAATGGAGGAAGCCAGTATAAAGCACATGTGGATTGATGTTGACAAAATGATCAGCCAAGGAATAGAGATGCCTTAGTTCGGTCTTTAGGTTCCAAGGATGAATGCTTATAAGGGCATACGTTTGCCCAAAACACATATGAATACATTTTCCAAGGTGATGCTAATAGTAGGTAAATATGTTTCCCAGTACCCTAGATTGGGAAACACTGATATGGTATAACAACTTGCCTTAAGAAATGTGGCCAAACTAGGAGAACCTCTCTGCAGTCTTTATGGAACACTTCAACTTTAATGACGTAATACGTACAAAGGTGTATGACCTGGAACAAGTTAGACAACAACCTGAGGAACCTTTTGTAACTTTTATCAGAGGTGGATGGGAAAACTGATTTAGTTAAGAAAGCAGCCTTGTAAGGATGAGTTGATCTGAAAGCTTCTAGAAGGGAGCTTGGTAGTTTGGGAATTACCAATTCAAGTTAGGGGCAAGTTCCGCTAATGAGTTAAGAGCAGTTTAATGTACTCAGAACAAATTTCCCAGGGGATCCTGTGGTAGAAAGGCTAAAGGACATGTGTGCAACATTAGAAAGGATGGTGATCGAGCTTAGAAAGGAAGTGTGTCTTTACTCTGGAAAGGATGTTATCTTTATGGATGAAGTGACAGCTAATGAAATATCGATAGCCCAATTAGAGGATCTGCTCAAAACCATTTATGTTCCCATAGATGACCTGCCTATTGAAGGAGAAAACAGAATTGGCATGATGCCCTAGGGCTATCTATTCAGAACATCAATGAACCACCTATTGAATTTCCTCCCTAGCTTATGCTTCTATCTTAAGTGTTTGTTAAATGTCTAAAGCAAGGGCTTTTGTACTTGTTAAGGCCTTTTGAAAACCCAACTGAAGAAAACGAGAACAATTTCTGCACATATCATATGGTGACTAGCCACCGAACTGAAAAGTGTCATTAGTTGAGAAAAAAATATACAAAGGCTAGTTGATGAAGGGAAGTTAAGGATAGCTGATATGTCTAGTGAGAATGAACCACCAGTGGATTTCAAAGGCTCAGTGAGTCACTCAACAAAAGAAAGAGAAATAACTATGTCAATCTTAGATAAAGTGAAGCAGCATCATAGCATTTTTTAGAACTCTTTTTGGTACCAAACATTTTGTTTGTAATATATATAACAAGTTGCAATCGTTTTGTTTTAAATGAAATGAAAAGTCCATCCTTACTTGTGTAGTACTTACATGGGCATGACATTATGTGTGTATTTGATCATTTAAAAAACATATCTTATATACATAACACTAAAATGCATTCAATTGACATGAGCATAACAAGAATTCCAAAACTAAATCTGACTTTGATCATATTCTCTCTTGAAAGGAGAAATTGTGTACAAAATAAAACTCGGTATCATCATCACATGTCACTCACCGATAGAAAGAAAATCAGTGCACACCATTCCTATGAGCTACAACTTGACATCGTAACCAGCAATCAGTAAAAGATAAGGAAAAACATGCCACATCAGAGCCTCAGTTCATAAGCGGAACGCACAACTTCCAGACAGTTAGAACAAGGGACCTTCTACCAGACCCAATCTTCAAGAAACCCCCTAAAAAAAGGAGAAACCAAGCTCTTTCTAGGCCTTACACCAAAAGAACTAATTCCCCACAAAAAACCTAACATGATACATCACACGTAAAAATACAACCCTGAAAGCCCAAAAGTGGACCGTGCTAAGAACTTTATATCATTAAAAGAAAATAGTACACCATCATCTAAAAAAGCCATTATTGAGCTCTTTAGAAGAAATGCAAAACAACCAACATTCCTAAAGGGTAAATAGAAAGTTACTTCAAATGTATGATTTCCAACAAAGCGGTAAAGTAAGGAATCCAATGCAACACAAAAAATATAAATAAAAAAGGTTGCACTTGATAGAAATAAGAGAAATGAAGTTTTCTATATTGAACCTAATCGAAAGGCATCGACATTGATATAATGAAGAAAAGTGAAGTTTTTTGTATTAAGTCAAATTAAAGGACGTTAATCCACTTTCCATGGTGTTAACAGGAGAAATACACTCGAAGTAAAACTTTTTGTTACTTCACAGGAATGTAGAAAATCTCCAACCACCAAAATCGATCACTACCACCCGATCAAGGCCTATCAACCCATCTCTTGAATCACACCCTTGAGGTTATAAAAATTCAAAAGAAACGATTAAAGATCTTAGAATCAAGGCACAACAAACCTAGGAGGAAGACATCTTATCACATAGAGAATGATCCAAGTGGAATTCTCAAAGATCAGTCATCGAAGAAATAGCCAAAAATATTACACTTAAGGCAGAACGGACCTAGGAAGTCATGCCATGTAGGATCACTACTATCTTCTAAAAAAAAAATAAATAAATAAATAAAGGAAGAAGTCTACTGAGGTGAAAATCCAAAAGGAGGCCTCAGGCAAATTTAGGACGGCTTGGTATACTAAAAACTCAAAAGAGGGTCTAAGTAAGGCATCTGAGGGAAAATCTCTTGTGTGGAAAACCAAAAAGCACGCACATGTAACAAAAGAGGGTATTAATCAAAGCTAAAGTTACTTTTGGATTCCCCGTTATACTTATTTTTTATTATATCATGAATATGTTGTTGGAAATGCCCTAGTCCCGAGGCATTGGTCCTTGTGTTTGTATAATACATTCGTACATTAATGTAAACTTGATGTATTATACAATTTGTGTCAAGGAAATAAAGGCATTAATCTATTTATTATATGTCTTATGCTATATTTTAAATAGAGTATCCAATGGACATATCCATATCCATGTTGTCAAGTGTGAGGCACTTGGCAGTAAGACCGTGGATAGGGAAAACGATATGGCCATAAAGTCATCCGTAGTCTGTTCCAATCATGGGAATGAATGGAACTAAAGACTATCATTAGCCTAGTTCTATGGTGGTGTTTTACTGGTCATCGAACATGGAATGTCAACCAGGTTAATGGGTACATGCAAAAAGGGCATGGTATTGGATCGATCCACTTAACGGGAATCTACATGGTATAGTATCACAAATGATTCTCGCGTAGTACTTGTATAAGTCCTTTGACCGGACCATATGATGGTGCTGCATGTGAAGTGGCACACTTTGGTGTATGCCTAACGGGCCTGTAAAAGGGTGCCAAGTATGGGTACGTTCGGGTGTGTTAGTGAACATGGCAGTGCTATGGATATGCAGAAGGGAATGTCACTCAGTGATTCGCTGAGACGATATCATCGGCCTCTTGAAGAATGTTACTGATAAGTGTGCAGCCGCACCCAAACAAGATTGGATCGTGTTTGTGACCATCAGTTCATTCGGCATCAAGTAAAGGTCCAGACACAAAGAGGGTGATACTTCCATGCCTCTGTGTTGGACACCGATATCAGTGACATGGGATTTACAAGTTCAAACTACTGGGTTACGTTTTCAGTTGGACTGCTTACTCTGTCTTAATTGGGGGCTACAGTGGCTTGCTAGAGCCCGCCTATAGTCTGTGGGCCTTGGCCCACTGCCAACATAAAGACGGGCCCATTGGATCGTACACATTGAACGTCTGGACTTTAACTAGTTGGATTAAGTGTGTACTTGGAGTATACACGTTTGAAGAGAGAGATATATATTAATTATATTATATGAATCAATTGGATTGATCAAAGTTATATAATTAATATTTATTTTGGCCTTCTCATAATTAATTCAATGAATTAATTTATAGGATTATTTCCTAGGTGGAAATATTATTATACATGTATAGGTTTACATGTATCTCATTTTATGTATGTCTAATTTAATCCCTTGATTAAATTACTAGGGCAAATGAATTTTAATTTAAATGTATGTAATATATTATATGGTATAATATATAAGCATACATGTTAAAGTAAAGTTGCATTTGAAATTAATTAAATCAAAGGAATTAAAATTAGGCTTGGACTTTTAAAGGAATAAAGTCTACATTGAATGGGATATGTTGGCCGAAATTTTGCATGGAATTTGTAAGAATTGTGAGTCATTTTATGGACAAAAATGATGATGACATATTCTTATGGACCAATTAAAGAATGGTGAGTCATTGGTATGACATATGATGGAGCAAAGTTGGACTTTGCCACCTTGCATCTTGCTTTTCCTTATGGTAAGGAAATGATGAATGTGGGATCACCATTTTTTGTGTTGGCCGAATGTGGAGGGATGAGATGGGTGAGTCACCATTTGGACTGAAGGAAAAACGAAGCAAAGTGAGACTTTGCATCTTTTGGACCAATTGGAAAGTGGTGACTCATGCTTAGTGACAAAATGGATATTTGTTACTTTATTCTCATCCATCTCATTTTCAATGGATTGAAAAGATGAGCCATGATTTTTTCCATGCTTGGCCGTATATACATTCTTTCTTGGAAAGAATGGAGGCCTACTTTTGCACTTTGGTTTTTTTAAGAAAAACTATTGTGAGAGAAAAAGAGAAATTGGATTTAATTTCTTTTGGAAAGAAATTTTTGGGCAGCCATAATATCCAAGCTTGGCTGCCCCTTTTCTTCTCTCTTTCTTCCTCTCTTCTTGTCATCTGAGTCGCTAGCACGGGTTTCGGTCCGAGAGCCGTTCGTGTACGCATCGGTGGAGGAAATCTACACTTGATTTCTGCAGTCCGCATCCGTCTCTTAGAGAGACTTTGTGGTAAGTTTTTGAAACTCTCCTTTTATGCTTTAAGTTTTTGATTTCCACATCTTAAGCTCCTGGGCCAGATTCGAGGAAATCGATGCGTATTTCGCTTTTATCGGTCGGTTTCCCGTGACGAATCCCAACAGTGGTATCAGAGCGGGCTTTTGATCCGTGGAAATCTTTAACTTGGCGGATCCCGTGTTTTAAAATTGGAGATTTTTGTGGACGGGATTCTTTTGGTTTCGGGTTTGTGATTTTGCCCGTTGAAATTTGCAAATGGAAAATTATGTTGCATATGGTGTATGCTAGGTTTTATTTTCCTTTTGTGTTTTTCTTTATGGAAATTTATGTTTTGCATATAGGTTTATGCTATATTTATTTTTCCATTGATGAAATTTATTTCTTGGTGATTTAATTTCATGTTGTTTTTATTAATTCGGAAAAATCACGGACCGTTTTGGGTCGAAACGGGGGCAGCAGCCACTGCCTGCGGCGCTGGGCGCCACAGGCAGCAGCCGCTGCTGCATGCCAGCAGCAGCCGCTGCGCGGCAGCGGGGCTGCTGCTGGGCAGCAGCGCCGCGGCTGCCCCGCGCAGCGGGCCGGGCCCGAATTTGGATTTCGCGGGATTTTTTGGGCCGGGCCGGGTTTTAAAATTTTAATTGGTTTTAAAATTTTGCGTGTTTAAATTTTGGTAATTTTTATGCGCGTGTTTTATGAATGGAATTTATTTTTCGTTCATGCGATATTTATTTTGGAAATAAATACGGTTAATTGAAATTGGTTTGGGTTTTCTTGGCACGATTAACCAGATGGCTAATTTTGGAATTCATGGTTTCCCAAGTGGATTGGGAGCAATTTTGCCTGGGTTGGAGGCCCAAAGCCCGCACGGGTTTAGAACCATGATTGGCCAAAATTTGGCGATTTCAAAATAATGGCTATGGACATATATGAAATGGGATTAATTCATGCATTTAACATGTTTATAAATTGTTAAAGTAAAGTTGCATTTGAAATTAATTAAATCAAAGGAATTAAAATTAGGCTTGGACTTTTAAAGGAATAAAGTCTACATTGAATGGGATATGTTGGCCGAAATTTTGCATGGAATTTGTAAGAATTGTGAGTCCTTTTATGGACAAAAATGATGATGACATATTCTTATGGACCAATTAAAGAATGGTGAGTCATTGGTATGACATATGATGGAGCAAAGTTCGACTTTGCCACCTTGCATCTTGCTTTTCCTTATGGTAAGGAAATGATGAATGTGGGATCACCATTTTTTGTGTTGGCCGAATGTGGAGGGATGAGATGGGTGAGTCACCATTTGGACTAAAGGAAAAAGGAAGCAAAGTGAGACTTTGCATCTTTTGGACCAATTGGAAAGTGGTGACTCATGCTTAGTGACAAAATGGATATTTGTTACTTTATTCTCATCCATCTCATTTTCAATGGATTGAAAAGATGAGCCATGATTTTTTCCATGCTTGGCCGTATATACATTCTTTCTTGGAAAGAATGGAGGCCTACTTTTGTACTTTGGTTTTTTTAAGAAAAACTATTGTGAGAGAAAGACAGAAATTGGATTTAATTTCTTTTGGAAAGAAATTTTTGGGCAGCCATAATATCCAAGCTTGGCTGCCCCTTTTCTTCTCTCTTTCTTCCTCTCTTCTTGTCATCCAAGTCGCTAGCACGGGTTTCGGTCCGAGAGCCGTTCGTGTACGCATCGGTGGAGGAAATCTACACTTGATTTCTGCAGTCCGCATCCGTCTCTTAGAGAGACTTTGTGGTAGGTTTTTGAAACTCTCCTTTTATGCTTTAAGTTTTTGATTTCCACATCTTAAGCTCCTGGGCCGGATTCGAGGAAATTGACACGTATTTCGCTTTTATCGGTCGGTTTCCCGTGATGAATCCCAACATATGTTACGAGTATTCGATATCTTGCTTAAATGTTTGAAACACATGTAACGTGTCATCCATTTGAATGCCCATCAATAGGTTATTGCATTCAATTTAAATAGGTTGTGCTCAAGGACCAAAGATGGACTCATCAGCAGATCCTAGTAGGAGTTAAATTTGTCAACAGGGCATATGTAATGTGTTAAAACATCTTTTCCAATGGGTAAGAATGTTTAAAACCCAAAATCAACTATACCGACTACTGTGCATAAATCAGAGATACACAAAAATCAAATCAAATAGGACCCAAGTGTTCAGAAATCAGTGTTCCTATCCAAAATCAACAGGGAGAGTCGGAATCTCCACCATTATCACCATCATCATCATCCTCATTCTCCACGATGCTACTGCTACTATCCCTCTAGAACATTTGGTTCATCTATATCAATCAGCATTCTGTCGCCGTAAAGAAGCTACCTGAGCCTCCAAATTACAAGTACGGGTCCTCTCCCTCTCCTGACGAGCCTGCACATAAACGTATATCATTCAAACATTTCATCACATATTGCGTTGCACCATGCTATACATGTATAAACTAAACATGTAAAAGAAACCTATATGCATCACCATGTTGTCGTGGATCATCAAGCCGTGAGCGGCAGAGAGGAGATGTGCATAGTTCTCATAGGAACTATGAGAAGACTACAAAGACTGGTGGTGAGCAATAGAATTTAAAAGAGGGGGTTAAATTGCCAAAAATACTGAGCCCTACATGAGTGACATCCTCTGGATCAAAGCAGACAAGCATAGTAGGATCTGACACAATCTATGGATAGTAATACCTGTGATTAGGACTGAAGAGCTATGGCTGACCATTGAATATGTAATGGGGAAGGCCCACTATCTAACCTGTAAAAGAAACTGCCTTCGTGACCAGAAAAGAGCCCCCAGCAGCAGGCTGAGGCTATGCCTGAGGCTACAAGATAGGAGGAGTCTGCGAACTCGACTCATCAGAGTGTGAGCTACTGCCTGCCCTATCCACCCATCTCTTCCCTCTACTAACCTGGGGAGGATCCTGAAACATAAAGAGTCAGCAGTCAAGTAATGCATATGAACCATAAAAAAGAGTGAAAACATCAGAAAAACAAAGAAGGAATGCAAACCTGCGGTGGTGGTGGAATCAGAGTATATGTCAGAGGTAGTAGATACTGAGTGATGTAGGCCCGATAATCACCTTTCGAGCCCACAACTGTGTACTGATCCTCGGACACATCTTTGTGCTTATCCTCTAGAATATAGGCCTGCCAGAATAGGCAAGTCTGCAATGGAGCAGAGATCAACCTCTCCTTGGGCCTTCCATAACACCTCTCCACTCAGTCCCCTAGATACCACTCCAGCGATGAGGGGCACTCCATAACCAACTGCCTCTCCCTCAGCCTTGATACACTAATCATTGCAGCAGACTAGTAGGCACCTGAATCCCCGTAAAATCCAAAAACAAATAATGCGAACCAAACCACAACTCCGGTATGATTCTAAACCAATAAATAAATTTAAAAGCTAATGCAGTGTGTATACCTCACTCTAGGTCACGGCACCCAATTGTGTCTGGCACTTATCCGCCTCCATTACCACTTTAGTCTAGTTGACCATTCATTGGATGAGCTGAGGAAACAGAAGAACTCCATCTACTTTTCCCAACTTCGAAGGGTATAAGAACTCGTGGTCATAGGCCTAAATCCATAAAAAAAAAAAAAAAGAATTAGACAAGTATAAATAGAATCCTATAATAAAAAAATTGAGAAAAGATAGAATGCTCACCAATAGCAAAATAGACAACACTTCAGCTCCTTGTGCTGACCCTAGGCATAGATGTCCAGCCCATAGTACATTTGAGCGAGTCTAGCTCTCCCCTAGTCCAGTGCACTAAGCTTGTCCAGCCTAATCAGAATAGGCAGCATGTTCTTGTTCACATTGTTGCCATCAGTAGGGAATAGAACCTCAGACAAAAGGTACAACAGAAAGGAGTAGGCATACTGGTTATACTCTACCATAATGTCGGCCCTACATCTCTTCTAGTGATCCATCAGATCTGTACACTATAACTTAGGTTGGGTAGACCTATATCCCAGCAGAATAGCCATAACATCAGGACTAAAGTGGCTTGTGCCCAGGGCACAGTTAAACTGGATCTGGGTGTTGGTGTATGCCCTAGTCCTATACAATGTAATAAGATAATTTGTTATAAGTAAAAAGGCATAATTTAGTTTGTTAATTTCTTATGCAATTAATACTAATAGAGAATCCATTAACTGGTGTTTTGGTCAAGTATGTTGGTAATGTTCTCCAAGTAGTAAGACCTTAAGTAGGGAAAGAACACCAGTTATAAAGCTATTCCTAGTCTGTTAAAGTCATGGGAATGATTTTAACTGAAGACTAGCATGTGTCTTGATTGTATGGTGGTGTCTTACCGACCATTAGACATGGAATGTCAATCAAGAACATGGGTATTGTGAGCGGATGACGTTTTTTAAATGCAACTCTCTCGAAAGGGAGCCTCGAGATCCGGCAACCCTCCCTTGCTTAGGGTTTTTGGAATGGAGATTCATTTTTGGAAAATTGAATTGCTTCATAAAAGAACCGAGACCTAAGTCTCGACAGATTATATAAGAGTCACCACCCGGCTCAGCTCAACCGGGAAATTAGAGTGTAACTGAACCGAATGAAGGCCGCCACACTTTCCAGAGATCTAGGTTCGGACAAGTCCCTTATTTCATGTCTAATCAAAATAAAATTTGGCCAATGTTCATAAATCGTATTTTAAATTTCTAAAGTTAATTTTTTTATATAAACATGCAGCGTACACACAAGTAAAATAAAAGGCAGTAAATAAATAAGTTATTACAACCCATTTGAATAAAAATAAAAACTCTCAACCTCACTTTACAAACGCCTAAAATACACAAATGATCTAGAAAATTTACAACCGCCTAAAATACACGAGTTAAGCTATTAATTACATTAGAAATGAAAATAAAAAGAAACTAAAAGCTACAAAACAGATGGTTAGCACAATTTATAGCACACCACAAATAAGACTTAAGTAGGACAGAATTGAGATTTTAGAGATCGGGGGCATACATTTAGAGAGGTAATCGGGTTGGCTGTATTTTTGTTTTATGAGAAAATTCATTTTGAAAACATTTTCCTTTTTCCGATTTACTTTAATTTAGCATGTGAGGTGGGTTGGTTTTCAGGAGATTTGGGTCTCCGTCGTTGCGTTGTTCTAAATACAATAACATCAAAAATTAAGTCTAAGGTCATGAATGCACACAATAAAATTCATTTCTGATTTTTCTGAATTTTTATGACTTTTAGGAATTTTTATAGATTTTTCTGGATATTCTGCTCCTAGACGAAAATTACAGTCACCTGACTGTAATTATAGCTGTACGACTGTAACTACAGTCGTATGACTGTAATTACAGTCGTGCGACTGTAGATCCTCCAAATGCAGAAAATCGCCAAAATTATTCAAATAAAACTAACGGCCGCGGGAAATTAAGAACACTCGTATGACCATATATACAGTCGTGCGACTATTCTTTGTCAGAAGAACAGTCGTAAGTCTGTTCTTATTTTCCAGAAATAGCAAGCTGGAAATTTGAACTTTATGCATAAAATCACATCAAAACACCCATAAAAAGCAACAAAATGAAGGTTCTGGGTATAATTACCTTTGTGACGCTGATCCACCGTTGGTTTGACCGTTGAATCACCTCAAATTGCTCCAAATTGCTTCTTTTTCTTTGTGGGCTAAGGTTCCAAAAGTTGCCTAAGATTCTCTAAAATGTTACGGATTTTTGGTGAATTTAAGGTTTGAAATTGATTTAGTTTAGTGTACCAAGTTTTTTAACCTATGATTTCTAATAGATTTTAAACTTCAACACTCAAGAATTAAAAGAAAAAGAGGAGAAAAAGATGATGCTTAGTTGGGGTTTTTCCTTCTTTTCCTCTCCTTTTTCCTTCTCTTCCTTTCAATTTCTCTTCCTAGAAATCTGCCAAGAAAACCTTCCCTTCCTTTTTTTTCTCCCTTTTATCTAGTCTTTTTTTCTACACAAAACCAGGCATTAATTGCCCTTCAAATCACCCCCATTTTTTAATTTTTAAGGTATGGACTGTTGTACCTACTACGCATTTACAGTCGTTTGACTGTAATTTTTCAATTATAGCTGTATGACTGTAATTATAGTTGTGTGGCGGAATAATTTTTTTTAAGTATGAAAAATTCCGGCACTTACAGCTGCCCCTCGCGTGACCAAATTCGACACCCGACACCAGGTCTAACATACCTGGGGTGATGAATTTGAGAGCGCAGATTGAAGCACCATAGACGCAAGAAAGAAAACATGTAACTGACTTGTTGAAGTCCCACTATCGTGGTGATGCATTGAGTTGATTGGATGAAATAAGCTGATACCAGGTCTAAGTTCCCTGAGGCGAGGATGAAGATGAAATAAGCCGATACCGGGTCTAGGTTATCCGAGGCGAGGTCAAAGATGGAATAAGCCGATACCAGGTCTAGATTACCCGAGGTGAGGTTGATGATACAATAAGCCGATGCCGGGCCTAGGTTACCCGAGGCGAGATTGAAGATGAAATAAGGCGATACCGGGTCTATGTTACCCGAGGCAGATCTGTTGGGGATCTAGAACGAAGCCAATCTAGGCCGATACCGGGTCTATGTTACCCAATGCGGATCTACTGGGGATCTAGAATAAAGCCGATCTGGGCGGATACCAGGTTTGTGTTACCCGAGGCAGATCTGCTGGGGAATTATCCATATCCGAGACAGTGATGACGAATTCCTGCACTTGAAATAGCAAGTCTTCATTCCTTGATTGAGAGATTTTGAACAAAAATTTTTGCCCTTCAATCAAAAATGAAGACTAGCTAGGGATGAATGCTCTGTGTATGTTGTGTATGTATGCATGATGATGCATGTGTATGTGGATCCTAAAGGATGCATTTCTCATTGTTTGTTTAATATTGATTTTTCTCTTTTCTATTGGGGAAGGCATGTTTTGCCCCCGGCTGGTGGAAAACACCCTTTACACAAAGCTTTTCCTTGTTGAAGATATATATGAGGGCTGCTGACTATTGGGGATGCATGATAAATGCCAGGGAAAGGCTTGTAGTGTCTCTTGTAAATATTCCGCTGTGGAATGATGTGGAGAATCCTGCTGGAGGATGCTGTAAAGATGTCTATGGGGAAACAGTGGTGAGGTTCCATCCTTCTGCCCCTGTGATTTATGAATCTGGAAGTGCTCTAAATTTTGCCTGGGTTACCCAATACGGGTTTTCAGCCCAGCGAGCTGCTCTAACTTTTGCCTGAGGTGCCTTTTCGGTTTTCACCCCAGCGAGCTCCTTTTTTTCTTTTTTAAGTTTAAGATGAACAAAGACCGACTAAAATGGTGTCATGACTACTTGTCTCGTCATCCTTATGATGCAGGAAAATGCTATATGCAGCAGCATTGGGGTTCAATTTCTTGTTAGAAGCCATTGATGGTAGAAAAGTAAGGTTTCACAGAATCAGTCCAGGAGAGTAGATGAAAGGAGTAACTCATCAGGCCAGTGTAGCTTTTACTCAGCTTGATTTCTTCAATAGTCAAGTTCTTGGACAACCACTGTTGCTCTTTGGAAAGATAAATTAGACTTGGAGGATGATAAAATATTTCGGATTGTACGTATTTTGTACATCTCCATTGTCAAATAATGTGATATGTTCAACCAATTAAATACAAAGTGCTTTCCTTAAGTGGATGTTTAACCAAGACACTTTGTTTATGCATTTGACATAACCATACGAATATATTTAAGCAAACACTCCACTTTATTGATAAAATCAAAATGAGTACAATTGAAAGGATTAATTCCCAAAATGGTATACACTCCACAAAGAGATAGAATCTGTCATCAGTCGTCCCTTTCAGAATTTCTGACAAATCATTTTCTCTTGTGTCTCAACTTTTGTATGCTGCTCTTTTTGAGTTTTCAACCTAGCAGACTTCTTCTCTCTTTTTTTCTTTAGACATGATAAAGCTTTAAGCGGTCTTAGTTGACAGGATTTGTGAACTCATTTTTTTCCATGTCCATGATGCTGACATCACTTTTCGAGAACACTTTCTTCACAACATAGGGCCCTTCCCAGTTGGGTTTGAATTTCCCCCTAACATCGACATTTGAAGGCCTTAATTGTTTCATAACCAAGTCCCCTGCTTTCAACTGTCACCTAGGGTACTTCACATTCCGATTATAAGCCCTATCTATTCTGCATTGGTACATTTGCAAATGATCCAGTGCTTTCAGCCGCTTTTCATCTAGCGCCGCCAATTGCTCATATCTAGCTTGAGCCCACTCAGTTTCTGGTAAATGAGATTCCAAGGTGACTCTGAGTGACTTGAGCTCTATTTCTACTAGTAACACTGCTTCCATACCATATACGAAGGCATAAGGAGTTTCCCCTATCGGTGTTCTGACACTGGTTCTGTAACCCCAAAGAGCATACGGCAGTTTGTTAGCCTAATCTTTGTAAGTGGTTACCATTTTTTATAAGATCTTCTTTATCACCTTATTAGCTGCTTCCACTACGCCGTTAGCTTGGGGTCTATATGGAGAAGACTTATGGTGCTCAATGCCATGTTCTGCAAGCAGCTTAGCTGTTCCCCCTTGAAATTGCACTCCATTGTCAGTCACTATATGATGGGGGATCCCGTATTAAGCAAAGATGTTCTTCTGGATGAACTTAACCATATGCTTGGTTGTTACACTAGCAAAGGATTCTACCTCTACCCATTTTGAGAAGTAATCAACTGCCACAACTATGAATCGATGCCCATTAGACGTAGCAGGATGAATTTCCCCAATCATATCTATCCCCCATGCTGAAAATGGCCAAGGGGATGCCAGATTCTGTGGCTCAAGTGGTGGTAAATGAATGATGTCAGCGTAGATCTGGCACTCGTGACATCTCCTCACTTTCCTTATACAATCAGCCTGCATAGTCATCCAGAAATACCCCTGTCTCATTATCTTTCTAGCCATAGCAAGTCCATTCATATGTGGTCTGCAAGATCCTGCATGTACTTGTTGCATCATTGTTTCTGCCTCTTGTTCTGTCAGACATCTTAAAAGAACTCCATTTGCTATCCTCTTGTATAGCCTATCTTCAAAGATTCTAAACTGGCTATCTAGTTTTCTTAATGACACCTTATTAACAGCACTGGCTCCCTTTGGGTATTTTCCTTCTTTCACATATTGGTAAACGTCAAAGAACCATGGCTTCTCGTCAGCTGTCAACTCCATTACTTCATGCACTTCAAAGCAGGGTTGTCTGGATGCTATAACCAGTGGTTGTACTTGAGTTTCTTCTGGATTTTCCCACATAGAAGACAGTGCTGCTAGCACATCAGCCATCTTATTCTCATCCCTAGGGACATGTCTGAATTCATATTGGCCAAATAATTATTTTCTGTACTATAGCAGCTCTAAATAAGGCCCTAAGGCTTCTTCCTTCAACTCCCATTCCCCTTGAGCTTGCTTAATCACTAAAAGTGAATCTCCAACAATCAAGACATCATTTGCCCCTAGTGTCAATAGAGCTTCCATCCCAAATAAGCATGCTTCATACTCTGCTCTGCTGTTGGTTATAGGAAAATCCAATCTCTTTGACAAAGGAATGATTTCACCATCCGATGTTGCTATGATTGCCCTGATTCTAGCACCCTTTTTATTCACGGCACCATCAAAGCACATAACCCATCTCTTTACTTCCATCATGGCCAACTGTTTATCCAGGAACTACAAATTCTCTGAGTAATCTGATTCCAGAGGCTTATTTGCTAGAAATTCTGCTATGGCTCGCCCTTTGATAGTTTTCTTAGTGATGTATTCAATGTTAAATTCTGACAAAAGCAAGAGCCACCTAGATAACTTTCCAACCAACACCAGTGCTTCATACAGATACTTCATTGGATCTACTTTGGCCACATCTTGCACTTTGTACGACTGGAAGTAATGGCGTAACTTCTTGGTCAGCCAGATCATTGCCACACATGTCTTCTCCACCAATGTGTACTTGGTTTCATACTCCAGCAGCTTTTTGCTGAGGTAGTAAATATGGTACTCCTTCCTGTCATCTTGTTCTTGTGCCAACATTGCCCCTACAGAGGAATCTTTAATAGCCAAATACAAGATCAAAGGTTTCCCTGGAATTGGTGGGCTCAAAACTAGCAGGTTTACCAGATAAGCCTTAATTATCTCGAATGCCAACTAACATCTGTCATCCCACACAATCGGCAGATCTTTCTTTAATAGCTTGAAAATTGGCTCATAAGTGGAAGTTAACCGTGCTATGAAGCGACTGACGTATTGTAAGGAGCACAAGAATGAGCGGACTTCCTTCTGTATTTTTGGAGCTGGCATATCTCGAATAACTTTGATTTTATCTGGGTCCATTTATATCCCTCTCTGGCTGACTACATGACCCAACAGCTTCCCTGATGTGACTTTGAATATGCACTTCTTAGGGTTGAGTCACAAGTTATACTCTCCAATGCGTGTAAGAAATCTATCCACGATAACAGGATGTTCCTCCCGGGTCACTGATTTAAAAAGCATATTGTTGAGATACACTTCGACTTCTTTGTGGATCATATCATGCAGTAAAGTTGTGATATCCCTTTGATAAGTGGCTCCAGCATTCTTCAACCTGAATGGCATTACTCTATGACAGAAGGTGCCCCACTCTGTGATGAATGATGTTTTCACCTTATCAATGACATCCATCAGGATCTGGTTGTAACCGAAAATCCCATCCATAAAGGAATACATTGCTGCTTTAACTGCACTATCGACTAGGAAATCAATATGGGGCAACGGAAAGTTATCCTTTGGGTATTCCTTATTTAGGTCCCTGTAGTCGACACATACTCTGACCCTTCCATCTTTCTTGGGTATTGGGTCGATATTGGCTAGCCATTCTGTATACTCCACCAGTTCGAGGAATTTGGCTTCTATCTGCTTAGCCACTTCCTCCTTCACCAGTGTAGCCCACTCTGGCCTCAATCTTCTTAGTTTCTGCTTCACTAGCTTGAACTTAGGGTCTGTTGGGATCTTGTGGACTGCTATTTTCATATCTACTCCTGGCATGTCCTCGTATGACCAAGCGAAAGCTTTAACATGTGGCAATATTATTGTAAGCTCTCTCTCTTCCTCGGGTTTTAGCTCGTGTGAAATGAATACCATTTTAGGGTTTTCATATGTGCTTATGTTGATTTCATGCAATACAGTGTCATGGATGCTAAATATGCTTAATGGTGATTCAAATGCATGCACAGAATTATCAAGATAAACATCACACAAGTAAGCAAACTGAGATTTCATTGCATTAAACTTGTTATAGAGTACATCATTCACATTGAAAATGGAAGAAATAGATACAACAAAATCATTTTCATCCAACACAGGCGGAAGGCCCTGCACTTCTTCAGCTTTTCCATTCAGCTCTAGGACATCATCCAAATCTGCAGCTACTTTGGCTTCTTGTTTAACAGGTATAGTGGTCTCCTTCATTTCAGCCATCTGCGCCTTAGCCCTTTTCATGATCTCGGCTATCTCAGCAACCACAGAATCCAAGTTCACCTTGGTCATCAGCTCTTCTTTGAACCCTTCTTTAGACTTTCAGAACGCCTTGCTTAAGGCAGTAGTCAGTGCCCCTGAAATTGCCTCTACAGATTCATCACAGATTTTCTCTTCAGCTTTCTGCTTGGGTTCCTCCACTGCCCTTGCTATATCCTCAGGTGGCTCACCTTGTAGAATAGCAGACTTAGCAATTACCTCTTCCACCATCACGGGGGCTACTAGTTCTTCCCAGCTCTTCTCAAAGTCTACAACATCAGAAAATATCTCAAAGCCCGGGTATTCAATGTTCCCGACCCTCATTGGCTCGGCCTGACTATTATATAGCTCTTCACCTTCCTTTATGAATGGTTTCATCATAGGTTGGCCGTTCTTGCCCCTTCTCTAATTCTTTTTCTTAGATGTTTCTTCTACATACCCTAGCCCGAACTGTTTTGGCTTCCCCGAGTTAATGTTAAACTCAGGCAAACCTTGCAGGTTAATTCTAAGTCCAACGCTCGGGACAAAATTCTGCTCATGTAAATATCTGGATAGCCGCTCCAGTATATAGTTTTCATAAATAACCATCGGGGCATCTATGGCTTCCTCTTCCCCGACCATGGCGATTTGGAATCCGCCAAATGGTACAACTCCTTCATTTACGGCAGCAATCCTGGATTGGGCATCTGCCTCAATAGTCACAATCTCCCCGTTTATCGAGAACTTTATTTTCTGATGCAGAGTAGAAGGGGCCCCTCCTAATGGGTGGAACCATGGTCTTCCCAACAGCAGGGAGAAAGTGACCGGGATATCTATCACAGTGAAGATGACCATTGACTTGACTAGCCCGACATCCACTTCAGCTTCGAAAGTTCCAATCACTATTCTTTTGGAGTCATCATATGCCCGGATCACTATTGAGGACT
This sequence comes from Euphorbia tirucalli, assembly GCA_039660915.1. Classification (NCBI taxonomy): domain Eukaryota; kingdom Viridiplantae; phylum Streptophyta; class Magnoliopsida; order Malpighiales; family Euphorbiaceae; genus Euphorbia; species Euphorbia tirucalli. The sequence continues at coordinate 23,974,557 of CM077632.1, forward strand.
TCTTTAGGGCACCTTCACTCAAGCCTAAACATGGTAGCATTTTCAATGGACATATGTTTAGTGCAGATCCATCATCTACCATCACACATGGCATTACTTTGTCCATGGCATGAGCTCTGATGTAAAGAGCTTTATTCTGAGCCTTGCCCTCACTGGGTAAATCTTTTTTAGAAGAAACAATGTTGGGAGACCCAGAATGGATCTTATCTAGTAGACAACACATGGCTTCCGATGATGCAATGGGGGAAACCTCAATTTCCGACAACTTCTTCACCAAAGCCGCTCTGTGCTTTTTGGAAATCAACAATAGATGCCACAAACTAGCTTGAGCAGGATTTTTCTTTAATTGAGAAATAACCAGGTCTTCCTTCTCAACTCCCTCCTGTGTTGATGTGCTACTCGAACCAGTCATCGGGGCCTTGTCTTTCAATTGGGCCTTTGGTTGATAAACCATGCCGCTTCGGGTCATATTCTGCACTTCTTGAATTTTCAGCTTTTCAATAACTAGCAGCTTAACTGTCTCATCCCTATCAAAATCCTCATATTCGTCCTCTAAGTCTAGGTCATTCAAGCTCATTGGCTTGATTTCTTTCCGTTCCATCTGCCCCACACATTCTGACTCTGCCTCAGTTTCACTGATTGCTGCAGACTGTATAGCAAGATTCGCTTGTAGGACTTAAGCAAAAATGAAATTGGCTCACAATCCTGAGTGTACCATATTAACCCGCTTCTCGAATGCCGACAATAGATTAGTCTTTGTTATGGGTTTAGGTGGCTCCTGTAATTTCCCCTTATCAATCAGTTTTTGAATAGTGTCCCTCAATTTATAGCAATTATTGGTTTTGTGGCCAGTCACAACATGGTATGTGTAGAAATTGGCTTTATCCACATCAGCAGGTTTCTCAAACGGTCTCAGGGACTGCAACAAGGCTCCATTTCTGCACATTGCAAAAATTTTAACTAAGGGGAGAGCCCAAGGGGATATACCCTATCCTCCGGGATTTCTACTTTGACTACCTTGCAGCTGGGTTACCGAGGCAACCTCGACTTGCTTTACCTTCAAAGTTTGTCCCCCTTTATCTCCAGAACCTAAGCTAGAACCACTACCAGACCCGGCCACAGCTGTTGACCTGAACCCGGAGCTATAACCTGAACTTCTACCACCCTTATGGCTTGTTGCCTTCTCCTCCTCATCACGCTCAATTTTCATAGCCATACTGTATACTTCGCTGAGCTCACTGAAGGGGTGGAACTTCATGTTGTTCTTCAAGATGTCTGTTGGGGATTAATCGCACAAAACAAAATATGCGCAGCGGAAATAAAAGATTAATCCCCACCAAGGACCCATGTACATTGCATTGAATCGGAAGGAGGGTTAAAGAATTACCTTAATTCTTTGAAGATTGAATCAAAGGAACCAAGATAGCTTCCCTCTACGGTTGATCCACACGGAGCAATTCATTCACCGCGTGCTAGCGCCGGGATTGAAGAACGATTCTTCGAACGAGACAGAGAAAGCGAAAAATCAGATTTTTCCTTGGAGTTTTTTTGAGAATTTCGGCTGCCACTATTCCTCTTGTTGTGGCTGCCGAAAATCAGTTTTTTGTTATATTACTATTAGGTTATATATTTCCTTATATATATAACCTAATAAGTTAATTATAATTATACCCTAATACACTTATTAGTTATAATTATAAATTAACCCACACAACTTAATATTAATTTTCAATTAATATTAAGTCAAATCAATTCTCCATAATACACATATGTATATACAATATTATAATTAATTATATCTCTATATAATTTAATTATAATATGTGGCATACCTTATGCAATATTAATCATATTAATATTCACATATACATATATATATAAATATATATCACTATATATATTTATTCTCTTTCTCATTCATAAATTATTATCCAATAATAATTTATACCCGAAAAGATGAACTTCATTTTGCTCTTTGTGTGTGACCCCATAGGTTCATATTAATTGGCAATAAGGAAATTACCATAATGTCCTTATAGGTCACAAGCGGACTCTAGCAAGCCATTACGACTACCCAATTAACATGATTGGAATGATCCAATACCTATTTATAGAATGTCATATTCCCTTTTGTCTCTTTGATATCATGATTAATCATAAGACATGGTACACTTGTCAATCTTATATAATTAATCATATGCTTTCTCGATCTCAAAGTAAACTGTTTAGACATATCAATTGATACTCTATCAATTATTTGAGCACGGCCATGCATTTAACAGTCTTACTTATCGAGGGGCCCAGTGATATCGCTCTCTTGATAGAGAGGGACAAAATCCCATATCTGTCACTCACATCCCAAAGCATGAGTCATATTGTACCCAATCACAGCCTTTATAACTACTCTGTTACAAGCAGCGTTTGACTGCGTCAAAGCATAACATGAGTTCATCTCGGAATCAATGGTGATCTCAGGTCAAAGGAATCAGCTAATGACACTACTATAATCAAGATCAGTTGTGACACATGACCATGAACTTGATCTCATAGTGGGTCTCCAGTAACATGTTCTCTAACATATTACCCGTGAGTATAATCTGTATCTGTATACACTATATTCATCTTATGAATATCCATTATCACTCACACTAGTCTTAATTTGTTATTATTCCCATAATAACAATCGACTAGGGATATTTAGAATAACACGATTTATTCATGGATACTTATCATAAATGCTAACATACAAACATAAATGATAATATTAATCTACACTAGATTAATCTTAGAAGTCAAATTACATAATCCAATATTGGCCTTAGGGCACAATCTCCAACAATCTCCCACTTGCACTATGGCCAATCATACATGTATCTCATACCCATTGACCTACATGACTTTCATGTATTCACTCGTGCAGGAGTCTTTGTCAGTGAATTATTAATTTTACCGTCCGTTGTTACTTTACACATTTTCACTCTCTCTTTAGAGACAGCCTCTCTAAATTAGTGAAAAACGCCTAAGTATATGCTTGTGTCATACAAGGTTCTTACGCATTGAACTATTGTCCCTACAATAGTCTCACAGGATAAGCAATGCTTAGAACAAAACACAACATTTTGTGATGAACTTCTTCATCCAAAATTTCCTTTACATCATATGTAACAATATACTTTGACTACTATTATAGATATTTAGCTATATCATTTTATTTTGAACCTTTCAAAATCATAACATCTCCTTTTAAGAGAATACTAGATCTCGACTGATATATTGCAACTAATTGCAATCAGTTGTATATGTGCAACTATTTACACAGTTAACATAAGCAAGCTTCTATTAAGTCTTTTACATTGAACGCTTTCAATGCTTTGACTTAAGCCAAAACATTCTTTTAGATCTATCTCTATAGATTCCAATTTCAAGAACACAGGCAGTCATGCTTATAACATTAACCGAAATTACTTTCTTAGCCAAGATTTTACTTCTTGCAAGGTAAGAATGTTATTTCCAACAAGCCATATGTCATCCACATATAGCGTTAGGAATACCGATATGCTCCCACTGATCCTTTTGAAACACAAGATTCATCATCCTTTTGATAAAATCAAACCATTTGATTTCTTTATCAAAACTATGATTCCAACTATTTGATGCATGTTTCGATCCTTATAAGAATCTTTGAAACTTGCATACGCTATTTGAATTCTTTGGATGCTCAAAAACTTTGGGTTGTGTCACGTACACATCCTCAATCATGTTTTCACGTAGAAAACAGATTTTGATATCCATTTGCCATATTTTATAATCATATTATGCGGATGTGGCAACAAGAACTCAATTTGACTTGATCATGATTAATGACGAAAAAGGATTTTATCATAGTCCTACTATGAATTTGTTTGTATCCTCATAGTCACTACTATGAACTTGTTTATTTCCCTTTTTTGTCACTAGTCGTGCTTTATAAGTTTGAAGATCACCATTCATGTCGGTTTTCAATTTGAAAACTCACTTGCAACCATTGCATATGCATCTTCTAAAAGATTTATCAAAGTCTATACTTTGATTGTCAGACATGGACTTATCTTCAACCTTTGTAGCATCAAGTCACTTATTAGATTCAAAATCTAACATTGCTTCTTCATAAAAGAAGACTTATTCCAATCTAGTAAAACTACATCATGATTTTGAGAAATCCATATCTCTCCTAATCATGTCGTATTCCACTAGACTTTCATTGGACTTGTGTAATTTCAACAATGATCATGAAACCATTTCCACGTTCCTCTTCAACGTTAAATGTCACTTTTGTGAATTACGAGTTTTGTAGGTGTACTTTACTCCCACTAACTCTACTAGAAATTAACTCCCTCTTCAAGGGGAAACCATTTCTAGCTACAACTACTTTGTATCCCAAAGAAACACAGGAGTAACAACTCCTACTTTCCTTTTGAGTAATCCACAATACGATATTTAAATTTAGGTGCCAACTTATTCGAAATAAGCTTTACAGCCCTAAACTTATTCAATGAAACAATTTGGGTCTCTTACCCAACCATATCTCATATGTTGATTCATGAATTGTTTTAGACGGAACAATATACACAGCTGCTTTAATGGCATATTTTCGAGAAAACGATGATCAATCTTGACTTCATCATAGATTGAACTATATCTGTATAGAGTTCGACTACTCCCTTTTCGACACAACATACTTTGTGGCGTACTTGGAGGAGTCAATTGTGAGACAGTCCCACAATCTCTAAGATGATTGTCAAAATCTTGACTCAAATATTCACCACTCGGATCATATCTAAGTGACTTTACTATCTTGTCAATATACTTCATACTCCTTTTACAAGCTTTTGAACACTTCAAAAGTTCCAAACTCGTGTTTCATTAGATACACTTATCTAGTGAAAAGTTCCACAAAATAATGAAGTATTAAAACCTCCTTTAGCAGTTGATTTATAATTCATATACATCCACATGTATAATGCTTAATAAATCGATTATTCTTTAACTACTTTTAGCAAAGAACCACTTTTGTCATCTTTTACAATAAACAACATTTGCATGATTCAAGATGATTCATAATCTCATGAATCCAAAAGTCCATTCTCATGGAGTTTCGTAATGCGACTTTGCTTATGTTTCCAAGACAACATTGCCAAAATAGGTTTAATCAAACTATTTGATTCGATCCTTACAGTATTTATGTTACAGATGGGCTCCACATATAAAGACAATTATGTAAATCTACATTTCATAATCATGTCTTTATAAAGTTTATAATTCACAATTATAAAATAAACAACATTTGTTTACTTAAGCCAACAAGCTCAATAGGCAACAAGAGTTCGTAACTCACATGTAAAAGTTCATAACCTTTGAGTAACAACCTTTGCTTCTCTTGCCTATTCGCATTCTACCTTTCACCTTCATAAGGTTTCTATTCAAGTTGCGATTCATCATATTCTACTAATATGAGATCCACAACTAGTATCTAATACCTTTGATATAGAAACAAAAGTAGAATAGTTAATAAATACTTAAGGTAGCAGTCTTACTGCCTTTCATCTTCTTATAGTTCTCCAAACAAAGTTTGCTATTTCCATTCTAATGAACGATTCATTCTAGAAATGGCAACACCCTTCTTTTGGAGATCTCTCTATGCCAACAGCTTTGGCCTTTAAAGCACTTTCACCCGAACCTTTCGGTCTTTATGCTTTTCGACCTTTCTTTTATCCTTTTCCTTTTGAACCATAAGCACACAATTCGAGGCGGGCTTATCCTTTATGGATAACTTAACATTCTTTTGCATCCTATGCAACTGATTCACAATTTCCCCATGTCATTCAAATGATAGTTCATCACCAATGACTATCAAATGATGAATTCAAGATCACATCTTAATGCCTTTTGGAGGCCAATGAGAAAATGTTGCCTCAGACACTTGTCTTTTCTTGCTTACTAACTGATGGAACATTTCCATTTGTGATGTATCATATACCTCAAGTAAAACTTCCACGTGCGGAAGAATTGGTGGCAAGTGTAAGATAATAAATTTTAAACAGAGTCCCTTCGATGCTTCAAGTAAGCATCTTTTATACTCGTGTAACAATTGCTAGTGGTTCATTGGGCAAAAGGATTATTGAGAACATATGATTCCTTTTGATTTGAGAACAATTCTCAAAGTTCAATAACAATCGAGACCATGATAATAGCAATCATAACTATAATAAAGCGTGTAAAGATTTTTATTTAAATGCTCCCACTTAAATTATAAAACCCTTTAAAATATTCAAGTGGGTGAAGATCCAAAATCCATACTTAACCATAGCACTGCTTTGGCATGTCCCTATGATTAAATATAATTTCGGTAGGCAAAGACTCAAAATCATGCTTTAAACCATTTAAACATATTTTGGATGTGCACTTCTTTGCCAATTGCATCATTATGCAACTCTTCTAATTTATGAGATGCATGATATCATATATCATGTTTAATTGTATGTTACTCATCTCATCTTTGCCTCGGGCTCAAACACCATTTTGATTAACCCTTTGTTAAACCAATTACAACACAATGAGAATCACCATTTCTCATATTATCGCTTCGCTAAGGTCACAACATGCGTACCCGCTTTGGCGTGGCTACCATGATGCGAACATAGTACTTGACTAGTGTTATACGTAATTGGGTGGCAAAAATATAAACTTCTTAAGTTTATTTAGGGTTTATTAAATCCTGTGATTTAATTGTATCTCATACAATTCATGGCATTAATATTAAACATACATTTGTTAATACTAATTAGCATGGCATCCTATGTCATACATATGTTAAGCATGCAATCTAGCATGGCATCACATGGCATCTAAAAGAAACAAGGCATGCATTTACACATATATATAAACATTTGCATCACATGCAAAATAATTTCTAACATGCATCAATATTTATTAACATGGCATCTTATGGCATAAAATAAATATAACATGCATAAGACTCAAAACCGTGTTATGGTATGGTTTTATCTACATTGATTTTCATAGGCCAATATGAAAATCAACAAGTCATATCCTAGGTGGTTGTAACCATCGTATGGTCACAGCACAGCCGCACCCCTTGGATCCGTCCTCACGTCTTTGTTCCTTGGCACCATCTCATGGATTTACATATTACACAAAATTGCATCCTATACAATTTTCTAGCAAAATAAAATTTACAAACAATAAATTGCATCCTATACAATTTATCTAGAAAAATAAGGTTACATAAATACAAACGACTCGCAGGCCGTATTTATAAAACTTTACATCCACCAAAACCAAAAGAAAACAAAACCATCCACAGGGTCCAAAACCATACCACAACACCATGCATAAAATTATCACAATAATTTTACATCTACAAGATTTAGGGTTCAAAGGCAAAATACAATCTTATTGCATTGAGGAATTGATTTGAAAAGGCTAAATGTGTAGAAACAATTTCTACACGGCAGCACCAAGGGAACACGGCGTGCAAAACCGGTTTGCACGGCGTGCAGCACCTGCACGCAGCCGTGTTCCTCGCTGTGTCTCAGCACACACGGAAACAATTTCCGGTTGCACGCCGTGCCAAACCATCACACGGCGTGCACTTCATGTTTGCACGGCGTGCAGAGCCTGCACGCCGTCGTGTTCCGAACTGAAAGCCAATACTGGAAACAATTTCCAGTTGCACGCCGTGCAAAGACAGCACACGGCGTGCACAGCATGTTAACACGGCGTGCAGCACCTGCACGCCGACGAGTTCGGAACTGAACTCATATCTGGAAACGATTTCCAGTGCACGAATGAGCAAAACAATTGAAGAAACACATCATTCACAATGATCAATTCCAAATCAATTCAAAATAGTTATTCACAATAACAGAACAAATCATTCATAATTATCAACATTGAAATCAAATTTCAATTTGTTATTCACAATAACAAAAGAACCCTAAATCAAAACACACAAACCCTAACATGCATTTTGATCTAATCAAAATAACAAATCCAATTCAACCAATGCACAAGTGGCTCTGATACCACTGTTGGGGATTAATCGCACAAAACAAAATATGCGCAGCGGAAATAAAAGATTAATCCCCACCAAGGACCCATGTACATTGCATTGAATCGGAAGGAGGGTTAAAGAATTACCTTAATTCTTTGAAGATTGAATCAAAGGAACCAAGATAGCTTCCCTCTACGGTTGATCCACACGGAGCAATTCATTCACCGCGTGCTAGCGCCGGGATTGAAGAACGATTCTTCGAACGAGACAGAGAAAGCGAAAAATCAGATTTTTCCTTGGAGTTTTTTTGAGAATTTCGGCTGCCACTATTCCTCTTGTTGTGGCTGCCGAAAATCAGTTTTTTGTTATATTACTATTAGGTTATATATTTCCTTATATATATAACCTAATAAGTTAATTATAATTATACCCTAATACACTTATTAGTTATAATTATAAATTAACCCACACAACTTAATATTAATTTTCAATTAATATTAAGTCAAATCAATTCTCCATAATACACATATGTATATACAATATTATAATTAATTATATCTCTATATAATTTAATTATAATATGTGGCATACCTTATGCAATATTAATCATATTAATATTCACATATACATATATATATAAATATATATCACTATATATATTTATTCTCTTTCTCATTCATAAATTATTATCCAATAATAATTTATACCCGAAAAGATGAACTTCATTTTGCTCTTTGTGTGTGACCCCATAGGTTCATATTAATTGGCAATAAGGAAATTACCATAATGTCCTTATAGGTCACAAGCGGACTCTAGCAAGCCATTACGACTACCCAATTAACATGATTGGAATGATCCAATACCTATTTATAGAATGTCATATTCCCTTTTGTCTCTTTGATATCATGATTAATCATAAGACATGGTACACTTGTCAATCTTATATAATTAATCATATGCTTTCTCGATCTCAAAGTAAACTGTTTAGACATATCAATTGATACTCTATCAATTATTTGAGCACGGCCATGCATTTAACAGTCTTACTTATCGAGGGGCCCAGTGATATCGCTCTCTTGATAGAGAGGGACAAAATCCCATATCTGTCACTCACATCCCAAAGCATGAGTCATATTGTACCCAATCACAGCCTTTATAACTACTCTGTTACAAGCAGCGTTTGACTGCGTCAAAGCATAACATGAGTTCATCTCGGAATCAATGGTGACCTCAGGTCAAAGGAATCAGCTAATGACACTACTATAATCAAGATCAGTTGTGACACATGACCATGAACTTGATCTCATAGTGGGTCTCCAGTAACATGTTCTCTAACATATTACCCGTGAGTATAATCTGTATCTGTATACACTATATTCATCTTATGAATATCCATTATCACTCACACTAGTCTTAGTTTGTTATTATTCCCATAATAACAATCGACTAGGGATATTTAGAATAACACGATTTATTCATGGATACTTATCATAAATGCTAACATACAAACATAAATGATAATATTAATCTACACTAGATTAATCTTAGAAGTCAAATTACATAATCCAATATTGGCCTTAGGGCACAATCTCCAACAATGTCCCTACTACCATCAATCAACTTCTGGATCAATTCATCTTCATCAGGGCGGTTCTTTAGCAAAATCATCTTGTTCATCCACTTTTGATAGTATTCATCAAAGGGCTCATTTGACTTCTACTTAACTCTTTCTAGGTCGTACAGCTTCAGCTGAATCTTGGTATTGAAGCTATAATATTTGATAAAAGCCGCTGATAAAACCTCCTAGTCAGATTGCTCTTCTTCAGAAAGAGAATTATACCAACTCAATGCTCCTCCTTCGAGTGTAGTCGGTAAGAGATTGATAAGTTGTTGCTTAGTGGCGCCTGCCATCAACATGACTTGTGCATAGAGATTCACATGGGCTTCTGGTGAACCCATTCCCATGTAGGAGGGAACTTTCGGTACTTGAAAGCCAATGGGAAAAGTCTCAATGCCTTTACTGATTATGGCATCTACATTAACCCCCTTATTGGAGTCCGAACTGACACTGGCCCCTTTCTTCAGCTGGGCCACAACTTCATCCAATTCTGAATATTTCGCCTTCATTTTCCTCTCCATAGCTTCCTCAATTTCTTGCAGCTTCTCCAGACTAGCCGAGGCATCAGCACCTTGCTGAGATGATTCAGCCTCTTTTTCCTTTCCAACTCCACTAGTGCTGGTTTCACTAGCTTCTCTCACAACAGCCTGCATCTCTTCCTTTAGGATGTCACGGTAATCCTGAGATCTTAGGAAATCCTTCAGGGCATCAGCAAGACTCGGTGTTTGGTTGGCCATCTCAAATTCTTCCCCGGAATCAGATTCACTTTTTGCTTCTACTGCTCTTTGTTCCCTAATAGCCCTCAAAGCCTGAGACATTGTCTTTGGTTGATCCAGTTTACTCTGCTTGACATGACAAGGGAAATATTAGGGACAATGAATGAATGGCATGGTGACATGAAAAGTGCAACATTAAAGATGATTTATGATGAATGGGTGAAATGATGTGATGAGAAAAGATGATGAGGATGATCTTTATTTATTATTTTTTTTCTTTTTAGACATTCCAAGAACACCCAATGCCATATAAGAGATAATGCAAGAAGACCATGTGGACCATCACACGGATAAGGGTTCGGCGCTTTTGGAGCACCTAATGAATTTTGTGAAATGGTTACATGTGTACCAACACACGGACATGGTTTCAGCGCTTTGTAGGTCTATTATATGACATGAAATGGTCACATGGGGCTGCCCCATGGATAGAGTTCTGATGCTTTTGAGGCATATGATACGAAGTGATGTTATAGGAGAGTCACGTGTAACCGGGGACATGGACAGAGGTTCGGCGTTCATGGAACACCTTGCATGATTTGGTAATATTATGAAATGCCCCTTATATGTGTACTAATCTGGCACTCGGGGAGTATCTTAAATGGTTTCGCAATGTTATGAAATGGTCCGATGTGAACCATGATGCGTAAGCAGAATTTCGGCATTATCGTGATGCCTATGATGAACGGGTATGATGCTATAGGATGACATCATGTGAACCGTCACACAGAAATATACCTAGGACCATTGTGGTCTTATATTAAATGACATGGTATGGTGAAATGGAGGAGTGCAATCTGGTGCACAAGCAAAACACGGGTAGTTTTGGGACACCCGATATATTATGGAATGAAATGATCATGATGGGTATCCTTGGAACGTCCTCAATTTAAGTGAGATGAGATGATATGAGTGCTTATGTCACACAAAATGCAAATGGCTGCACAAAAATGTGGTTAGGGTGCATAACATACATAATGATGTCGTGTATGCTTTGTGAAAATGCTAACACATGAATATAATGTTATGGCTGCAAAAGAAAGGATTAGAGTGAATGTCACACAGATGATTTAATGTTTTCACACACGACAATAAAATATAAGTGGCTGCATAAAAGATGTGAGTTAGTATCACACAAATGCTTTGCGTATATGGCGTGTCATGTTCATGGAAAATGCCAATGATGGTATGGCATGAGAGGGTGGGAAACACATAGCACACGAAGTGTATTCTTCCAACCTTCTTACTCCAATCGTGGTCAATTTTTAAGAGAGTTCTAACCGAGTCCTAGGAGGGGTTCACTTCGATAATTAACCGGGGATGATGAAGGCACGATTTGTAGCATTCACGCAATTTATTTCGGTGTCTTAAGGGAATCCAACTAAGGTTGACTATATGAGTTCGGTCGAAGTCTGGTTAACATCAAGGCTCCCACAGTAAAATATACTCCTCACTTCTCCCTACTCAAGGGTTCGAATGAAGGGGTTCGTACGAGGCTATGGATGGTGTTTCGTATCCCTGCTGCTAAGACCATGAGGAACAAAGGTGACACTTCAACAATTCACCGGGCTTAAAATTGGATACTAAACCTAATGCAAAAAATGTCTAACTAAACAATGCAAAATAAAATACCATACAAGAATCATCCACCTTATTTTGATTAGACACTTTTCAGGGCTTGTCAAATTCTTTTAAGTTTTTTTAAGAAAACTTTTATAAGAAATCCCCAGCGGAGTTGCCACTGTGAGCGGACGATGTTTTTTAAATGCAACTCTCTCAGAAGGGAGCCTCGAGATCGAGCAACCCTCCCTCACTTGGGGTTTTTGGAATGAAAATTCATTTTTGGAAAATTGAATTACTTCATAAAAGAACCAACACCTAAGTCTCGATAGATAGTGTAGGAGTCGCCACCCGGCTCAGCTCAACCGGGAAATTACAGTGTAACTGAATCGGACGAAGGCCGCCACACTTTCCAGAGACCTAGGTCCAGACAAGTCCCTTATTTCATGTCTAATCAAAATAAAATTTGGCCAATGTTCATAGATGGTATTTTAAATTTCTAAAGTTAATTTTTATTGTTATAAACATGCAGCATACACACAAGTAAAATAAAAGGTAGTAAATAAATAAGTTATTACAACCCAATTGAATAAAAATAAAAACTCTCAACCTCACTTTACAAACGCCTAAAATACACGAATGATCTAGAAAATTTACAACCGCCTAAAATACATGAGTTAAGCTATTAATTACATTAGAAATGAAAATAAAAAGAAACTAAAAGCTGCAAAACAGACGGTTAGCACAATTTTATAGCACACCATAAATAGGACTCAAGTAGGACAGAATTGGAATTTTAGAGATCGAGGACATGCATTTAGGGGGTAATTGGGTCGGCTGGGCTAGCCGGCCCAATTAGACCTAGAAAACAGTTTTGAAACGTCCCTGTATTTTTGTTTTGTGAGAAAATTCATTTTGAAAACATTTTCTTTTTCCAGTTTACTTTAATTTAGCATGTGAGGTGGGTCGGTTTTCAGGAGATTCGGGTCTCCGTCGTTGCATTGTTCTAAATGCAATAACATCAAAAATTAAGTCTAAGGTTGTGAATGCACACAACAAAATTCATTTTTGATGATTTTCTGATTTTTCTGAATTTTTATGGTTTTTGGGAATTTTTATGGATTTTTCTGGATATTCTGCTCCCGGACGAAAATTACAGTCGCCCGACTGTAATTACAGCTGTGCGACTGTAACTACAATTGTATGACTGTAATTACAGTCGGGCGACTATAGATCCTCCAAATGCAGAAAATCGCTAAAATTATTCAAATAAAACTACTAGCCGTGGGAAATTAAGAACACTCGTACGACCATATATACAGTAGTGCGACTGTTCTTTGTCACAAGAACAGCATACGTCTGTTCTTATTTTCCAGAAACAGCAAGCCGGAAATATGAATTGTATGCACAAAATCACATCAAACCACCTAGAAAAAGCAACAAAATGAAGGTTCTGGGTATAATTACCTTTATGGCGCTGATCCACCATTGGTTTGACCGCTGGAAACACCTCAAATTGCTCCAAATTGCTTCTTTTTCCTGGTGGGCTAAGGTTCCAAAAGTTGCCCAAGATTCTCCAAAATGTTACGGATTTTTGGTGGATTTAAGGTCTGAAATTGATTTAGTTTAGTGTGCCAAGTTTTTTAACCTATGATTTCTAATCGATTTTAAACTTCAACACTCAAGAATTAAAAGAAAAAGAGGAGAAAAGATGATGCTTAGTTAGGGTTTTTCCTTCTTTTCCCCTTCTTTTTCCTTCTATTCTTCCTTTCAATTTCTCTCCCTAGAAATCTGCCAAGAAAACCCTTCCCTTCTTTCTTTTTCTCCCTTTTATCTGGTCTTTTTTTTTGCACAAAACTGGGTATTAATTGCCCTTCAAATCACCCCCATTTTTTAATTTTTAAGGTATGGGCTGCTGTACCTGCTACGCATTTATTGTCGTACGACTGTAATTTTTCAATTACAGTCGCACGACTGTAAACACAGTTACACGACTGTAATTACAGTCGTGTGGCGGAAATTTTTTTATTTTTTATTTTTTTTCAAGTATGAAAAATTCCGGCTGCTCGGCGGGCTGGGTTTTCAGATTTTACGGATATTTTGCTACCGGGCCCTTTTTTGTTTCCTTTAATGGATTTTAAAAAAAAATTTACGTGTTTAAATTTGGTATTTAAATGCGCATGGTTTCTTGAATAAAATTTTATTTTATTCATGATATATTATTTTGGAAAATTAATAAATTGGTCCGGTTTTTCTTGGCACGATTAACGAGACTACTAATTTGGATTCATAGTTTTCCATTCCAGGGGGAGAAGTATTCTGCCTGGCCTGGAAGCCCAAAGTCCATTAAGGTTTAGAACTATGATGGGCCAAATTGACGATTTCTAAATAATGGCTAAGGACATAATTAATTGGAATTTAATTTCATATATTTTAACATGTTCATAAATTGATGTATTGGATTATATGTCTATGTGATTAACTGTTTGAATGGATGCTATTGGGCCTTAATTCAAGATGGGTTATATTTCTTTTTGGGTAAATACAGTCTGCGTGCCGTTTTCTTTTTTTATGTAATTTTATTTTATTTATTTTTTATAAAATGTTGTAAAGAAGAAGCCCCTTCGAGAGGCGAGCCCAGAAGAAATGATGGAGGCCCATCAGGTGTATTTCTAGTATAGGTTTACTAGAATTATATTAGGTTGTAATATAGGCCTATAGCATTCCATTATTTATTTAATTTATGCATTTATTTATTACATGCCTTAATATATGATCCAATTCTTCTTTCACCTACTTATGCATCTAAGCCATTATTAAATTTGAATCTAAACCAAACGGTAATTACTAAGTCATTTAAAAGTATTTTCATCATTCAAAACCGACTCGAAGTGGGGCTAGGCCAGTTGTAGACCATGCCCTCACAGGATATACTGGAATATCATCATTTTGTATTGGGTTGGAGTATTGGTTACTCTAACACTTGGATGGAGGTTTGGACTTAGCATGGGTAGTAGGATTCTCTTGGCCCTAAGCATAGATGGGTAAGTGCCAACATGCCCATCAAACCAAGAGTCGCTGGGTTGGGATTAGACGACGTTCCTACCTAAATAATTAGGGTATAGTTTTTCCAGGCCCTCATCTAGCTATATTTTGATGAAATATGGATCTCAGCCCATTAGTCCAACAACTTGACTTAATTTATAACTTGGATTCATTATTAATTAAATATGGGAAAAACAACTAAGACCTTTATTAATAATTTATAATTTTTCTAAAGTAATCTAATGGCAAATAACAACTCTTTATCACTGCATTCGCTCCTCGAAAAGGACAAAATTTCTTGGCCTAATTTCCAGAATTGGTCTAGGAACTTGAGGATAGTTTTAAGACACGAATCTAAGGAATATATGTTGGAGAGAGCTGTATCGCCTGCACCTACTGGGCGTAATCCACCAGCTGCATTACTAGATGAATATGATGTGCATGTCAGCGACAACAGGGATGTGACATGCTTAATGCTAGAGTGCATGGTCCTTGAGCTATAAAAGTAGTTCATGGACCAACAAGCCTTTGTTATGATAACAACTCTCAATGAGATGTTTTAGGAGCAAGCACGTCAAGAGAGATACTTGACCAATAAGGCATTCAAATCCTGCAAGATGGGGGCTGGGACATCTTTGAGCGCTCACATGCTCAAGATGGAGGGCTATCTGGATTCTTTAGCCCGTCTCAGTTTGCCTATCCCGCAGGAGTTGGCGATTGACACAATCCTGGCATCCTTGCTGGATTCTTAGCATGCAATGGCGGAAAACATTACATAAAGTCTAGGACATCATTATAAAAGAAACTTCCAATTATGCCTCTGATTACTACTACACATGTTCATAAAATACGTACTCCAAAATTTAATTCTAAGTGATAAATAATAATTCAATACGAATAATACTTCAATGACAAAAACCTAAAAGTTTAGAGAATCTGAAAATCTCAATTCTAAAATGTTCATAACAACTATTTAATGTCTACTCAAAGCAATCCCTCCACACAATCCCAAGGACGGGCGTCAGGCATCATTCAATCATCACCGGCATACTCTGAAAATATCAACAGCGCCACTTAGTGACGAGTAACTAACAAATCCCAAACATCAATTTAAAGTTTGCATAAAATGATGACAGTTCACAAATATATGTTATATTAATTAATCAAGCACCGTAAGGGTAATAAACAACAATCATCATTCATACAAGTGTACATACTTATGCTCACAATCCTTGTAATAGGGAACGTACCTCGTTTAACAAGCCGCTCCAACACATATCACATAGATCATATCATTTAAGTAGCAAATCATTAATCAAAGAATAAAATTCCAAGTCAAGTCATACAAACTAGATGCATACAACCGTTTAGAACAAGGAATTGTATCATGAACATGACGTTATTTCATTTACACAATAACCATTATTAGTTTCCTAATACACAAATTCCAAAGTCACAAGATAGCTTACAAACCTCACTATCACAGCCAAGCATCAAAATCACATTGTAATCAACATTAACATGCAATTACATTCTTAACCATTGATTAACATCAACTTATGTATACGCGTACAACTCATTGCATTAACCTATACACTTGTGCTTATAGGGAGTTTGGCAGCAGACGCTGCAGAGTGCCATGAACCTAGGGCTTACCTCTGCGGAGAGCCATGAACCTAGGACTTACCTCCTTAACACATTGAGTACCATGAACCTAGGATTTACCTCAGAATGCCATGAACATAGGTCTTACATCATAATTCCATTAACATAGGTCTTACATCACCGAGTGCCATGAACCTAGGGCTTACCTCGGAATTTGGGGTGCTGTCCTAGTGCCTACCAATCAAACATGGTAAACACTTTGCCAAACTAACCAAAACACAACTGTATAAATCACTACAACTCAAATTAATTACTATAATCATACCAATATCAAAAGGGTGCCATTAAAATAGGTCTTATTCCCAAAACATAGCACAATACCTCAATAAACACAAGGTACCATTAAAATAGGACTTACCCCAAACTCAATTTCATAATTCCAATATGTATTAATTTACCAAATCATATTTGTAATTATTATATTTCATGTCATGAGTTCTAGCACAAAATTTCTAGAATCAAATTATGCTTTACACACATTAAAAATAAATTCAGGCCTAAGGTGACAATTTCAGAATTCATAGTTCATGCCTCAACTTGCACATAATATTCCAGTAGGTTAGACTCAGAATTCAGCATGGAAATACAAAGGTGAATTTTAGCCTTACATCTTAGGAACACATGCCAGCTTGAATCATGCAATTCGGAGTCCTATAGCAAAAGATATTAAGGAAAAACTAAAAACATGCAATCTGTAAACTTACTTCAGTTCACTGCACATAGTCTGACTTCAACAGACAAAACGGACGTGTTACTCACTGATTTAGCAAAAATAATATAAAGCAACATTGAACATCAGGATTTCAGGAATACATATAATTTTGTTTCATGGCAAACGGAGCTACAGAGAGAAAATAAAGCCATAATCAACGCAAACTGTACAAACTGAAATTCAGCAGTTCCAGGAAATCGGCACAGTGCACATAAGGCAGTTTCAACAGGGAATACGAGCACTTTACTCACAGAATTTGCCAAAATAGTATAAAACAACCTTGTACACTTATGTCTCAGAAAAACACAGAAAGTTGAATCATGCCATTCGGAGTTATATAACGAAAATAAAGCTAAAATTACCACAACCTATACAATCTGAAATTTAGCAGTTCCAGCATAAAACCATTCCTAACATGCATATACATATTTCTTTCAACCCTTAACCTAATTATCACCATTTTATACCAGTAACATACATGCTTAAATTTCAATATACAAGATTATTATCTCACCATGCAATCAATAGGAACCTATCATGCAATCTATGAAAGCTTTAAATCGATATTAGAGTTTGTTTGTTACCTCGATTGCAGTGGGTCGGTCACTAGAGTAAAAACAGAAATTAGGAGAGGGTGCTCCTTGATTTAGGTCACGAACTTAATCCGATGATTCCCAAAGAGAAGAAACTTCGGAAAATTACAGAAAAGAACAAAGTTCTTAGCAAGTTTCTAAGGAGTTAAAAGATGGAATAAAACCGATTGGGATTCCTTACCTTCAGAAAGATGAATGATTTCCTCAACTGAGACAATGGAATTTCGGAATTCACAAGAATGATGCAAGGCTGGTTTGAGTGAAAGAGAGAGGAAGAGAAAGAATAAAGTTCGGCTAGGGTTAGAGGAAATTTCGAAATTTGTAGTGTTAAATAGGAAATAGAAGTTGATTTGATGAAGGAAAGGTAAGTGGGAGAGATTTGCTCCACTAAGTTGGTAGTTTCTGATTTGAATTGGTCAAACTAAATAAAAGGGATATATAAAATAGTAAATTTCGGATTTTATGGGATTTTATGTCTCCCAAACCAAAAATATAAATCCTAAAAAAAATAACCAAATTAAGCTAAGTTGGGTTCGAACTCTAGACCTCTAGTTATTAAACACATCTCTCTACCATTAGGCCAAAGCCTACTAATTGTTCTATCATACAAAACATCGGTTAAATGCAAAAATGCTCACTCATATGCACACATCACAACATAACTAAGTCAACTTATATCTGGGGCGTTACAATCCTCCCCACTAACAAAAAGTTTCGCCCTCGAAACTCAAGGACAAAAGAGTAAGCTAGGTTCTAACCTTGATTAGTTGCAAACAATTCCGGATATTTGGATCTCATGGTCTCTTCTAGCTCCCAAGTAGCCTCTTCAAACTTCTGGCTACGCCAAAGCACCTTTACCAAAGGCATCTCTTTTCTCCTGAGTTTGCGAACCTGACGGTCGAGGATCTGAACAGGCTTCTCCTCATATGTCAAATTGGGTTCCACCTCCACCGAATCCACAGCAATAACGTGAGAAGGGTCGCTCACATATCTTCGTAGCTGTGAAACATGGAATACATTATGAACTTTTGCCAATTCCGGTGGTAGAGCCAACCGATATGCAACTTCCCCAATCCTTTCAAGCACTTCATATGGACCAATATACTTGGGACTGAGCTTGCCTCTCTTGCCGAACCTCATCACTCCCTTCATAAGAGATACTTTCAGCAATACCTTGCTACCGACTTCGAAGGTAAGAGGTCTTCTCTTGAGATCTGCATAAGACTTCTGACGATCCTGGGCAGCCTTCATATTCGCCTGAATCACCTTCACCTTCTCAACTGTATCCCGAATCAATTCTGGACCCAACACCAATGTGTCACTAATGTCGTCCCAGCATGTCAGACTACGACATTTCCTCCCATAGAGGGCTTCATACGGGGCCATACGGATACTAGCGTGATAGCTATTGTTATAGGAGAACTCTACCAAACTCAGACATTTCACCCAAGATTTCTGGAAGTCAAGAGCACATGACCGCAACATATCCTCTAAGGTTTGGATTGTCCTCTCCGTCTGTCCATCTGTAGCAGCATGAAAAGCTGTACTCAACTTCAACCTAGTGCCCAAAGCTTCTTGCAATGATGTCCAAAAATGTGACAAGAACCGTGGGTCACGATCTGACACAATCTCCCTAGGCACACCATGTAGCCTTATAATTTCACTCGCATATGCCTCAACTAACTGCTCCATAGACCAGGTCTTCTTCATAGGAATAAACCGAGCCACCTTGGTCAAACGGTCTATAACAACCCACACTGTGTCTAAACCATTAGCAACCTTTGGTAAACCCGACACAAAGTCCATAGAAACCGAGTCAAACTTCCATGCTGGAATAGCCAAGGGCTGCAATAATCCCCCAGGCCTCTGATGCTCAATTTTCACCTTTTGACAAGTCAAGCACCGGGCCACAAACTCAGCTACCTCTTTCTTCATTCTAGGCCACCAAAACTGCATCTTCAAATCTTTGTACAATTTCGCACCTCCCGGATGCACAGAGTAGGGAGTGCAATGAGCTTCACTTAAGATCTGCTCTTTCAACATTGAATCATTAGGCACACACCATCGGCCTTTAAATTTCATACTCCCATCTGCAAGAATCTCGAAATCTACAGCATTACCCTGCTCCTTCGCTGCACGAATCTTCTGAAGTACAGGATCACTCAACTGCTTCTCTTTCAATTCTACAAACAATACTGGTTCCACACTGATTGCATTTAAACTCGCCCGAACCACTCCTCTCGGGACCACTTCAATTTCCAACTTGCTAAACTCCTTGCAAAGATCAATAGGAAGTCTTTTCATGAAGTTCACCGAATGGATGCTCTTTCTGCTCAATGCATCTGCGACTCTGTTTGCCTTTCCTTCTTTATACTCCAAGGTTAAGTCATAATCCTTGATAAGCTCTAACCAACGTCTCTGTCGCATGTTTAGTTCTTTCTGGGTGAAAATATATTTGAGGCTCTTATGATCGGTGTATATCTTGCACGGCACACCATACAAGTAATGGCGCCAAATTTTAAGAGCAAACACCACCGCAGCTAACTCCAAATCGTGAGTCGGGTAGTTCCTTTCATGAACCCTCAATTGCCTCGAAGCATAGGCAATCACCTTACCCAATTGCATAAGCACACACCCAAGCCCATATTTAGAAGCATCACTGAACACTTCATACTCTACTCCATCAGTCGGTAATGCTAGAACTGGGGCTGAAGTAAGTCTCTCTTTCAACTCTTGGAATGCTTCCTCACAATCTGCAGTCCACCGAAACCTACAATCCTTTTTCATCAACTGAGTCAAAGGTCGAGCGATGGTTGAAAAGTTGTGTACAAACCTTCTGTAGTATCCAGCAAGACCAAGAAAACTTCGGACTTCGGTCACATTAGTAGGACTGGACCATTCAAGGACGGCCTTGATCTTTGCTAGGTCCACCTTCACACCCTCTTTTGTAATCACATGGCCTAGGAATGCCACTTCTTCTAGCCAAAAGTCACATTTTGAGAACTTGGCATACCATTTTTGCTCCCTTAACACATCCAATACCATCTTAAGATGCTTCACTTGCTCATCTTCATCCTTCGAATACACCAAGATGTCATCGATAAAGACCACCACACATACATCAAGAAGTTTGTGAAAGGATCTATTCATCTGGTCCATGAACACTGCTGGTGCATTAGTAAGTCCGAAAGGCATCACCTCAAATTCATAGTGTCCATATCTCGTCCGAAAAGCAGTTTTCGGAATGTCATCCTTCTTCACCGGAATTTGGTAATACCCAGATCTCAAATCGATTTTTGAAAATACTCCTGCACCCTTAAGCTGATCAAAGAGATCCTCAATCCGCGGTAATGGGTATTTATTTTTGATGGTCACCTTATTCAACTCGCGGTAATCAATGCACAACCGCATGCTCCCATCTTTCTTTTTAACAAAGAGCACTGGAGCACCCCAAGGCGACACACTGGGCCGAATGAAACCCTTATCAACAAGTTCTTGCAACTGCATCTTCAACTCTTGCATTTCCGAAGGGGCCATACGGTACGGGGCTTTAGAAATTGGTGCAGACCCCGGGATCAAGTCAATGGCGAACTCCACATCTCTTTCTGGCGGAATCCCAGGTAGTTCATCAGGGAACACATCCGCATACTCACGGACAACTGGAATGTCCTCAAGCCTCACTTCCACCGAGGTATCCTTCACCCGACACAGGAATACTTCCTCACCCTTCATCGCCATTTTCTTCAACTTCATGGCCGAGACCATCTTCACTCCCGGTTTCAATTTAATACTTGAATAGGAAACCATTCTCCCTTCCTGGTTCCTTAGCACCACCGGGTCGGAAGATCCTTCATAAGTTGGGGGTCGATGACGAGCAATGCGATCGAAGATAGTTTGGTTATTTGGATTTCTTTAAGCCATAGCGAGCACGGCATCTTCCAACAGCCGCATACGTCGCTGAGGAGAGTCATCGCGAACGGAATCTCTACGCGGAGGCATTCTAAAATTTTGGTTCTAGGTTGGATCTAATCATGTTATACATATAGCAAGTAATAGAAAACAAACAATTCAAAGCAGATAAACCCATTCTACCTACCCATGCATCTCACTTCTACGTTCAAAAATCTCTATCCTAGGATTCTGAGTTTTGGTTCCAAGTGACTTATGCTACCAAAGCCTCGGAACCAACGCGGGCTCTGATACCAACTGTGACATCCCTAACTTTCTTAGCATGCAATGGCGGAAAACATTACATAAAGTCTAGGACATCATTATAAAAGAAACTTCCAATTATGCCTCTGATTACTACTACACATGTTCATAAAATACGTACTCCAAAATTTAATTCTAAGTGATAAATAATAATTCAATACGAATAATACTTCAATGACAAAAACCTAAAAGTTTAGAGAATCTGAAAATCTCAATTCTAAAATGTTCATAACAACTATTTAATGTCTACTCAAAGCAATCCCTCCACACAATCCCAAGGACGGGCGTCAGGCATCATTCAATCATCACCGGCATACTCTGAAAATATCAACAGCGCCACTTAGTGACGAGTAACTAACAAATCCCAAACATCAATTTAAAGTTTGCATAAAATGATGACAGTTCACAAATATATGTTATATTAATTAATCAAGCACCGTAAGGGTAATAAACAACAATCATCATTCATACAAGTGTACATACTTATGCTCACAATCCTTGTAATAGGGAACGTACCTCGTTTAACAAGCCGCTCCAACACATATCACATAGATCATATCATTTAAGTAGCAAATCATTAATCAAAGAATAAAATTCCAAGTCAAGTCATACAAACTAGATGCATACAACCGTTTAGAACAAGGAATTGTATCATGAACATGACGTTATTTCATTTACACAATAACCATTATTAGTTTCCTAATACACAAATTCCAAAGTCACAAGATAGCTTACAAACCTCACTATCACAGCCAAGCATCAAAATCACATTGTAATCAACATTAACATGCAATTACATTCTTAACCATTGATTAACATCAACTTATGTATACGCGTACAACTCATTGCATTAACCTATACACTTGTGCTTATAGGGAGTTTGGCAGCAGACGCTGCAGAGTGCCATGAACCTAGGGCTTACCTCTGCGGAGAGCCATGAACCTAGGACTTACCTCCTTAACACATTGAGTACCATGAACCTAGGATTTACCTCAGAATGCCATGAACATAGGTCTTACATCATAATGCCATTAACATAGGTCTTACATCACCGAGTGCCATGAACCTAGGGCTTACCTCGGAATTTGGGGTGCTGTCCTAGTGCCTACCAATCAAACATGGTAAACACTTTGCCAAACTAACCAAAACACAACTGTATAAATCACTACAACTCAAATTAATTACTATAATCATACCAATATCAAAAGGGTGCCATTAAAATAGGTCTTATTCCCAAAACATAGCACAATACCTCAATAAACACAAGGTACCATTAAAATAGGACTTACCCCAAACTCAATTTCATAATTCCAATATGTATTAATTTACCAAATCATATTTGTAATTATTATATTTCATGTCATGAGTTCTAGCACAAAATTTCTAGAATCAAATTATGCTTTACACACATTAAAAATAAATTCAGGCCTAAGGTGACAATTTCAGAATTCATAGTTCATGCCTCAACTTGTACATAATATTCCAGTAGGTTAGACTCAGAATTCAGCATGGAAATACAAAGGTGAATTTTAGCCTTACATCTTAGGAACACATGCCAGCTTGAATCATGCAATTCGGAGTCCTATAGCAAAAGATATTAAGGAAAAACTAAAAACATGCAATCTGTAAACTTACTTCAGTTCACTGCACATAGTCTGACTTCAACAGACAAAACGGACGTGTTACTCACTGATTTAGCAAAAATAATATAAAGCAACATTGAACATCAGGATTTCAGGAATACATATAATTTTGTTTCATGGCAAACGGAGCTACAGAGAGAAAATAAAGCCATAATCAACGCAAACTGTACAAACTGAAATTCAGCAGTTCCAGGAAATTGGCACAGTGCACATAAGGCAGTTTCAACAGGGAATACGAGCACTTTACTCACAGAATTTGCCAAAATAGTATAAAACAACCTTGTACACTTATGTCTCAGAAAAACACAGAAAGTTGAATCATGCCATTCGGAGTTATATAACGAAAATAAAGCTAAAATTACCACAACCTATACAATCTGAAATTTAGCAGTTCCAGCATAAAACCATTCCTAACATGCATATACATATTTCTTTCAACCCTTAACCTAATTATCACCATTTTATACCAGTAACATACATGCTTAAATTTCAATATACAAGATTATTATCTCACCATGCAATCAATAGGAACCTATCATGCAATCTATGAAAGCTTTAAATCGATATTAGAGTTTGTTTGTTACCTCGATTGCAGTGGGTCGGTCACTAGAGTAAAAACAGAAATTAGGAGAGGGTGCTCCTTGATTTAGGTCACGAACTTAATCCGATGATTCCCAAAGAGAAGAAACTTCGGAAAATTACAGAAAAGAACAAAGTTCTTAGCAAGTTTCTAAGGAGTTAAAAGATGGAATAAAACCGATTGGGATTCCTTACCTTCAGAAAGATGAATGATTTCCTCAACTGAGACAATGGAATTTCGGAATTCACAAGAATGATGCAAGGCTGGTTTGAGTGAAAGAGAGAGGAAGAGAAAGAATAAAGTTCGGCTAGGGTTAGAGGAAATTTCGAAATTTGTAGTGTTAAATAGGAAATAGAAGTTGATTTGATGAAGGAAAGGTAAGTGGGAGAGATTTGCTCCACTAAGTTGGTAGTTTCTGATTTGAATTGGTCAAACTAAATAAAAGGGATATATAAAATAGTAAATTTCGGATTTTATGGGATTTTATGTCTCCCAAACCAAAAATATAAATCCTAAAAAAAATAACCAAATTAAGCTAAGTTGGGTTCGAACTCTAGACCTCTAGTTATTAAACACATCTCTCTACCATTAGGCCAAAGCCTACTAATTGTTCTATCATACAAAACATCGGTTAAATGCAAAAATGCTCACTCATATGCACACATCACAACATAACTAAGTCAACTTATATCTGGGGCGTTACATGCCTAGTGGATTAGTTTTGATTATGGAACAATGTTATTTTGTACCTGCAATGTGCAGGAATATTATTTCTGTGTTAGTTTTGAATTTTACTATTGGTAATGGTAGAATTAATTTATATAGAGAGGGATTATTTTTTGGAGATGCTCTATTAAAAAATGGCCTATATGTCTTGGATTTAAATGAGACTAATCATGTCTATAACATAAAGGCAAATAACATCCTGAGGCCCCTGAACTTTTATGGAATTTAAAATTGGCCCCCTGATTAATTTTTTGAACACATTGGGTACATGATCTTTTTGTTTTAATAGTATTATCTCCAAACTCAATATTTTTTTCTCTTATGGGCTACAGTATC
This sequence comes from Euphorbia tirucalli, assembly GCA_039660915.1. Lineage (NCBI taxonomy): Eukaryota > Viridiplantae > Streptophyta > Magnoliopsida > Malpighiales > Euphorbiaceae > Euphorbia > Euphorbia tirucalli. The sequence goes on from CM077632.1 coordinate 24,000,073, forward strand.
TGTTCACTAACACGTGACACAATTTTTGAGAAAAATAGAGACTCTACAGTTGATTAGAGAGATCAAAATCATACTTCCTATGCAGTTTTATGATAGCTATGAATATAAATTTTACCTCCGATTTAATCTCACTTGTTTGTGAAAATTGTGTCACATACCAGTAAATGGATACTATAACCCATGGGCGAAAAAAGTATCGAGTTTGGGGCTAATACTATTAAAATAAAAAGATCATGTACCCAATGTGTTCAAAAAATTGATTAAGGGGCCAACTATAAATTCCATAAAAGTTCAGGAGCTTCAAAATGCGTTTTGCCTAACATAAATAATAAAAGGGTTAAGCCTAACGAACTTAATCCTTGACATGTGCATCACAGCCCTAAAAGGTATTACTTCTACAACCCCGCCGAGAACAAGGTATTCGTGGCATGAAAGGGGGTCTTTCTTGAAAATGATTTCATTTCCAACAAAGACAGTGGGAGCAATGTTGAACTCAGGAAAGTTCAAAGCACACAAGCTCCTGAAAAGGATAACTTGGAGACCAGGGAGAAGCTTCCACAGGTGGAAGCACCAACCCAGGTAGCACAAGTGTTGGGATTTTTCACCAAAAATCAACCGATTAAGCAGAAGTACGTGTTGATTTTCTCAAATTGGTGCCTAGGAGCAAATGATATGGAAATCAAAAATCAAAATAAACATGAGGAAGATTAGATTCTCACCAGAATATTTCTACAAGAGATGGCTGCAGAAATCAAAATTGACTTCCTCCACGTTCCCGTACACGAACGGCTATCAAACTCAAACCTGTGCTAGTGATTCGATCAACCGAAAGGAGAGGAGAGGGGGCTGTAATTTTTCTGTTGTTTCTCAAGTGTGTTGGCCGAAATATTCACTAGGCATTTAAACCTAGATGGCCGAAATTGCCTTGCTCAATTTCGGGCCAATTCCATTTAATTTTATGCTGTTTTTTTTCTCTCATGTAAGCCAAAATCTGCATTAATTCTTTTGGTCCAATTTAATTGTAAATGTAATTTCAATCTAACATGTACCTTTATATATTATACCATATAATATATTACATACATTTAAATTGAAATTAATTTGACCAATTAATTTAACCAAGGAATTAAGTTAGACTTTCATAAAATTAACCACATATAAAACCTACACATATAAAATTATTTCCACTTTGGAAATAATCTCATAAATTAATTCATTGAATTAATTATAAGAAGGCCAATAAAAAATTAATTATATTTTTTTTATCAATCCAATTGATCTATATAATATAATTAATGGAATCCTCTCTGTCCAGTGTGTATACTCCAAGTATATGATTGATCCTTTTAGTTCAAGCTCAGACGTTCAATGTGTACGATCCTGTGGGTCCGTCTTTATGTTGGCAGTAGGCCTATGGTCCACAGACTGCAAGTGGGCTCTAGCAAGCCACTGTAGCCCCCAATTAAGATGGAGATAGCACTCCAATTGAAATTTAAACCCTGTGGTTTAAACTCGTATATCCCATGTCATTCGTATCGGTGTCTAAAACAGAGGCATGGATTGATCACCCTCTTTTGTGTCCAAACATTTACTTGATCCCAAATGAACTGATGCCCAAAAATAAGTTCCAACTCGTTTGGGTGTGGCCACACTCTTATCATTTTCATTCATCAAGAGGCCGGTGATATCTTCCCAGTGGACTACTGAGTGACATTCCTTTCTGCATATCTACAGCCTTGCCATATTCACTAACATACTCTAACGTACCCATACTTAGCACCCTGTTATAGGCCCTTTAGGCATACACCAAAGTATGACACTTCACATACAGTACCATGATATGGTCAGGCCAAAGAATCCATACAAGTACTACACGAGAATCGCTTGTGATACTATACCATATGGATTTCTCGTTTAGTAGATCTATCTAGTACCATGCCCCTTTGCATGTACTTATTAATTTGGTTGACATCCCATGTCCAATTGCCGGTAAGACATCGTCATCTAACCAAGCTAATGATAGTCTCTAGTTCCATTCATTCCTATGACTGGAATAGACTACGGATGACTTTATGGTCATATCATTTTCCCTATCCATGGTCTTACTACCAAGTGCATGACACTTGTCAACATGGATATGGATATGCCCATTGGATACTCTATTTAAAACATAGCACAAGATATATAATAAATAGATTAATGCCTGTAATTAATGACACAAATTGTATGATACATTAATACAAATACAAGGACCGATACCTCGGGACTAGGGCATATCCAACAACAAGAACCTAGAAGGGCTGGTAAGGATCATCCAGAACCTAAAAGATATGGGTTTCTCATTACTAATGATAAAGTCTTCTTGTATTTGATGAGGAAAAGCCCAAAACCTACCAGGAGGCCATTGATAGCCCGCAATCTGCTAATTGGCATAAAGCCTTAGAGGTAGAGATGCAATCTATGTACGATAAGCAGGTTTGGAACCTGGTTGATCCACCTCTGGATGCTAAGGTCATAGGTTGTAAGTGGTGCTAAAAGTTGAAGGCTGACAACACCATCAAGGGGCGACTGGTTATAAAAGGTTTCAGACAAGTCCATAGAATAGACTACGATGAAACCTTCTCACCAGACGCCATACTCAAATCCATAAGGATCTCGCTAGCCATAGCCCCTTGGTACGACTATAAGGTCTGGCAGATGGATGTCAAAACCGATTTCCTTAACGGGAAGTTACTCGAGGATGTGTACATGGCACAACTTGAGGGTTCGCCGATCCAAAGCATCCTGGAAGGGTTTGCAAACTTCAAAGATCCATTTATAGATTGAAGCAAGCATCCCAAAGTTGGAATCTTAGATTCAATGAAGCCATAAAGGAATAAAGCTTCATATAGAATCAAGATGAACCTTGTGTGTATAAAAAGATTAGTGGGAACATTGTCACTTTTTAGGTGTTATATATGGATGACATCCTTCTGATTGGAAGAGACATACCAACATTGCAAGGAGTTAAGCAGTGGTTGTGTAAGTGCTTTGCAATGAAGGACTTAGGCGAAGCTAAGATGATCCTAGGGATAAGGATTTAAAGGGATAGACCAAATCGGCTTCTAGGCCTAAGTCAGGCCAAGTACATAGACAAAGTTCTGAAAAGATTCAGCATGGATCAGGCCAAGTAAGGTTTCTTGCCAATAAGCCATGGTCTGAAACTTAGTAAGAAAAACTATCCTAAGACAAGGAAAAACTATCCTAAGACAAGGAAGGACAGAGAGAACATGAAGTTGGTCCCATATGCATCGGCTATAAGATCAATTATGTACTCTATGCTATGTACGAGACCTGATGTCGCCTTTGCACTAAGTGTGATGAGCCGACACCAGTAGGATCCCAGTAAGGACCATTAGCAGGCCGTCAAAGCAATCCTAAAATACCTTAACCAGACTAAGGATAGCTTCTTAGTGTATGGTGGTCAGGAAGAGCTATCAGTGACTAGGTACAATAATGAAAGCTTCCAAACCGACCAGGATGAGTACTAGTCATAGTCTGGGTATGAATTTTTACTAAATGGTGATGCTATCAGCTGGAAGAGCTCCAAGCAACCGACCATCGTGGACTCTACTACAGAAGTTGAGTACATTATAGTGTGTGATGCAGCTAAGGAAGCTGTGTGGATAAAGAAGTTTATCACTGAATTGGGAGGAGTACCAACTATCTAGGATCTAGTTGATATCTTCTGTGACAACAAGGGAGCTGTTACACAAGCTAAGGAGCACCAATCACGCAAGAACATGAAGCACGTACTCAGGAAGTTTTACCTCATACGAGAAATCGCTAAGAGGGGTGATATTTCATTACACAGAGTAGACACCGAGGACAATGTCATAGATCCTTTGATGAAGGTGCTAGCTTAGCCTAAGCGTGAGGGTCATACTAGATCTATGGGGATTAGGCCCATACCTAGTTGGAACTAGTGCAAGTGGGAGATTGTTGGGAATGCCCTAGTCCCAAGGCATTGGTCCTTGTATTGTATCATACATTTTGTATCTTGTAATGAGATTTATGTATTATACATTTGTGTTAATGCACAAAGGCGTTATTTATTTATTATATACATCTTGTGCAAAATTATAAATAGAGTATCCAATGGACATATCCATATCCATATTGATAAGTGTCTTGCACTTGGCAGTAAGACCATGAATAGGGAAAACGATATGACCATAAAGTCATCCGTAGTGTGTTCCAGTCATGAGAATGAATGGAACGAAAGCCTATCACAAGCTTGTTTGTATAGTAGTGTCTTACCTGCTATTGGACATGGAATGTCAACCAAGTTTATGGGTACAAGAAAAGGGGCATGGTGCTAGATAGATCCAGTAAATGAGAAATCCATATGGTATAGTATCACAAGTGATTCTCGTGTAGTACTTATATAGATCCTTTGACCTGACCATGTTATGGTCTTGCATGTAAAGTGACACACTTTGGTGTATGCCAAAAAGGTCTGTAACAGGGTGCCAAGTATAGGCATGTTTGGGTGTGCCAGTAAGCATGGCAAGACTATGAACATGCAGAAGGGAATGACACTCAGTAAACATGAACAAGATACCACCAGCTTCTTGATGGATGCAACCGATAAGATTGTGGCCACACCTTAATAAGTTGGAACTTGTTTGTGAGCATCGGTAAATGTCCGAACACAAAAGAGGGTGATGATACCATGTCTTTGTGTTGGACACCGATATCAGTGACATAGGATATATAAGTTTATCTACAGGGTTAATACTTTCGTTAGACTGCTGTCTCCATCTTAATTAGGGGCTGTAGTGGCTTACTAGAGCCCACCTACAGTATGTGGGTCTTGGAGTCACTACCAATATAAAGATGGGCCCACAGGATCGTACGCATAGAATGTCTGAGTTTGAACTTGTCGGATCACCCGTATACTTGGAGTACACATACTGGAGAGATAAATATTAATTAATTAAATTATAGATCAATTATATTGATCAATATAATTTAATTGATATATAGTTTAATTGGGAATTTATTTCCTGGTGGAAATAAAATACATACATAGGTTTATATGTATTTTGATTTAAGTTAAATCTCAATTAATTTATTGGGTCAATTTAATTGGCAAATCAATTTTAATTTAATAACATGTACATTATATAATATGGTTTTATATAAATACATGTATGAAACTTAAAATAGAATTGCATTTAATTTTACCCATAATAATTAATTTGGATTTAAGGATTTATGGTATTAAATCCCAACTTAAAAGCTAATTAAACTCAAGGCTTAAATCAAGGCCTTGATTTGAGCCAAGAGTTAATTCTCTTAAATGAGAATTTCAGCCATAAAGGAAAGGAGAGGGTGAAATTTTTGGCGAAGCTTGCTCTCCTCCTTTGATCCACTGCTAGCACGGGATCTACTCGATGGACGTTCATGTACATGAGAGTGGAGGGAATCGATTTCCGTTTCTACAGCCATCTCTGGAAGAGACATTGAAAGGTGAGAATCTAATTCTTTATCTTTTGATTTTATGTTTTTTATTTCTATTTCAATTGCTCTTGGGTCACGGATATGAGAAAACCGATGCGAGCTTCCGCTTTTATCGGTTTATTTTCTATGAAAAATCCCTACAACTGAGCCGTGAAAGGGAGCTGCTTAACGTGAGTACAACTAGATTTCAAAGAAGAGCCGTACAACTCAACATTAAGGCACTACGACCTAACTTTGAGGCAGAAGGACCGTACGACCCATCCCTAAAGTCGGAATTGTAGAGCAAATTGCCCGCTTGAAACAGAATCAAAAATTCATTTTCTGGAGCAGTAAAACGAACGCAAGGCATGATTACGGAAGCAGAGGAGATTTTGAAAGAAAAAAAAAAAGAAAAAAAAAAGCTCTAAAAAAACCAACAATCCAAGTCCATACGGCCTATCTTTAATTTTCCTCTTCCTCACCTTCAACTTTTTCCTTCATCTTTCAAAACAACCAAATCCCAAAACTCAAGCCAATATTAATCCTTAACCTCTTCTCAACACTTAAGCTTTACCTTGGGACATAAAGAATTGGTAGTTCAAGGTTATCCGTGACTGTATTTTGGTTTCCGGCAAGTTTTAATTCGTAACCACAAGTTAGAATCGGTTTCAAAGCTTCAAGGATCGAATTCAGACAATTCCATCAAAATCTAGATAAACATATTAAAGGTAACTTCTGAGAGGCCACAAAATCCAATCTTTTCATCCCTGCATTGTTTAATCTGCTTATGTTGTGTTTATTTTACTAAAAATAAAAAAAAATCATTTCTGTAAGTTTTAAAATTGGGCTATACAGCCAATCTTTTAGGCTGCATAGCCCATTTAGAGGTTATTTTGAGTCGCACGGCTCATCCATGGCCTGTGAACCTTGCTACTGAAATTTCCTCTATTTTTCAGGATCTTTGGCTTTATGGAATCCGAGGTGAAAATCTTTAATTTTTGAGTCTAATCCATTAATAGACCCCCAAAGGATCTTGAAATCTAAAAGGAGAAAACACCAAAACAAATTTCTACATGTTAAAATCATAAATCAAAAATTTGTTTTCTTGTTAAAGTTGGGCCGTACTGTTGGAGATTGTGCCCTAAGGCCAATATTGGATTATGTAATTTGACTTCTAAGATTAATCTAATGTAGATTAATATTGTCATTTATGTTTGTATGTTAGCATTTATGATAAGTATCCATGAATAAATCGTGTTATTCTAAATATCCCTAGTCGATTGTTATTATGGGAATAATAACAAACTAAGACTAGTGTGAGTGATAATGGATATTCATAAGATGAATATAGTGTATACAGATACAGATTATACTCACGGGCAATGTGTTAGAGAACATGTTGCTGGAGACCCACTATAAGATCAAGTTCATGGTCACGTGTCACAACTGATCTTGATTATAGTAGTGTCATCAGCTGATTCCTTTGACCTGAGGTCACCATGGATTCCGGGATGAATTCATGTTGTGCTTTGACGCAGTCAAACGCTGCTTGTAACAGAGTAGTTATAAAGGCTGTGGTTGGGTACAATATGACTCATGCTTAGGGATGTGAGTGACAGATATGGGATTTTGTCCCTCTCTAACAAGAGAGCGATATCACTGGGCCCCTCGATAAGTAAGACTGTTAAATGCATGGCCGTGCTCAAATAATTGATAAGAGTATCAATTGATTTGTCTGAACAGTTTACTTTGAGATCGAGAAAGCATATGATTAATTTATATAAGATTGACAAGTGTACCATGTCTTATAATTAATCATGATATCAAGAGACAAAAGGGAATATGACACATTCTATAAGTAGGTTTATTGGATTATACCAATCATATGAATTAGGTAGTCATAATGGCTTGCTAGAGTCCGCTTATGACTTATGAGGGCATTATGGTAATTTCCTCATTGCCAATTTATATGATCCTACGGGGTCACACACAAAGAGCAAAATGAGATTCACTTAATTCGGGGATAAATCATTATGAGATAATGATTTATTATTGATGAGAAATTAAATATATATAAAGATATATATTTACATGTATATGTATATACACATGAACATATTAATAAGATTAATATATTTATGGGATAAAGTATGCTATATATATATATATGTATATTATAATTATATTATATGGTGATATAATTAATTATAATATACATTTACGTATATGTGTATATATATATATGTATGTATGTATGTAAATATTAATAAGATTAATATAGCATAAAGTATGCTAATTATATTATATGGAGATATAATTAATTTTACATACATATGTGTATATGATGGAGAATTGACTAAGTTTAATATTAATTGAGAATTAATAAAACTTATGGGGGCTAATTTATAATTATAATTAAATATAGTATTTAATTACAATTATAAATTGATAATAAAATAATAAAAACCCAAGAAACAAGGGTTTTTAGGGTTGGACAAAAAAAAAAGAAAGAAAACAGCAGCAGCCCCCCCATCTCCAAAATATGGCCGAAAAATTGTTTTTGGCAAAAAGTGAAAAATATCAATTTTTCACCTTCTCATTCGAAGAATTGTTCTTCAATCCCGGCGCTAGCACGCGGTGAGTCAATTGCTCTGTGTGGATCAACTGTAAAGGGAATCTGCTTTGGTTCCTGTATCCAATCCTGCAAAATTTAAGAGGTAATTCTTTAACCCTTCCTTCCAATTCAATGCAATATACATGGATCCTTGGCGGGGATTAATCTTTTCTTTCCGCTGCGCATTTTGTTTTGTGCGATTAATTCCCAACAGTGGTATCAGAGCCACTTGTATTTTGATTTAATTGGATTATTGTTTTGATTGGATCAAAAATGCATGTTAGGGTTTGTATGATTTTGATTGGATCAAAATTGTTGTTAGGGGATTGTATGTTTTATTTAGGGTTCTTTGTTATTGTGAATAACAAAATAAAATTTGATTTTATTGATTAATCATTGTGAATGATTTTATGTTAATGATTTGGAATGTTTAAGGGGTTTTGGAATCATGAATTTGATTCATGGGTTTTTATTGAAATTGTTTCAATTCAATTTAATTAATAAAAAAAAAAAAAAAAAATAAGGGCTACTGTTCGTATTCTGGGCATAATGCCCAGAATACTTTATTTATTTTTTTTTTTTTGCCGCAAATTGCAATTGCAAATTGCAATTGCAATTTGCAATTGCAATTTGCAAATTGCCGTGCTGCGTAAGCAGCATGCTGCTTACGCAGCATGGGCTGCGCGCAGTATGCGCAGCCCGATAAGCCTGCTGTCCGACATTTTTTTAACCCCTTTTTCGGTTTAAGTGTGGAAAATTGTTTTCTGCATATTTACGAATTTTTCCAAATTAATTAATTCTAAATACAATGTGATTGTATTTTACCACTTTGAACCCTAAATATTTTAGATATAAAATTATTGTTGATAATTTTATGCATGGTGTTATGGTATGGTTTTGGACCCCGTGGATGTTTTATTTTATTTATTATGGTTTTATATAAATACGACCTGCGAGTCGTTTGTATTTATGTAAATTTTAATTTTAATTTTACTAGATAAATTGTATAGGATGCAATTTATGATATGTAAAATTTATTTTTCTAGATAAATTGTATAGGATGCAATTTATTGTTTGTAAATTTTATTTTACTAGAAAATTGTATAGGATACAATTTTTGTAAAATATGTAAATCCAAGAGATGGTGCCAAGGAACAAAGACGTGAAGACGGATCCAAGGGGTGCGTCTGTGCTGTGACCATACGATGGTTACAACCACCTAGGATATGACCTGTTGATTTTCATATTGGCCTATGAAAATCAATGTAGATAAAACCATACCATAACACGGTTTTTAGTCTTATGCATGTTGTATTTATTTTATGCCATAAGATGTCATGATAATAAATATTGATGCATGTTAGAAATTATTTTGCATGTGATGCAAAATGTTAATATATATATATATGAAAATGCATGCTTTGTTCTTTTAGATGCCATGTGATGCCATGCTAGATTGCATGCTTAACATATGTATGACATAGGATGCCATGCTAATTAGTATTAACAAGAGTATGTTTAATATTAATGCCATGAATTGTATATGATACAATTAAAATCACAGGATTTAACAAACCCTAAATAAACTTATGAAGTTTATATTTGCCACCCAATTACGTATAACACTAGTCAAGTACTATGTTCGCATCATGGTAGCCACGCCAAAGCGGGTACGCATGTTGTGACCTTAGCGAAGCGATAATATGAGAAATGGTGATTCTCATTGTGTTGTAATTGGTTTAACAAAGGGTTAATCAAAATGGTGTTTGAGCCCGAGGCAAAGATGAGATGAGTAACATGCAATTAAATATGATATATGATATCATGCATCTCATAAATTAGAAGAGTTGCATAATGATGCAATTGGCAAAGAAGTGCACATCCAAAATATGTTTAAATGGTTTAAAGCATGATTTTGAGTCTTTGCCTACCGAAATTATATTTAATCATAGGGACATGCCAAAGCAGTGCTATGGTTAAGTATGGATTTTGGATCTTCACCCACTTAAATATTTTAAAGGGTTTTATAATTTAAGTGGGAGCATTTAAATAAAAAAAAAAAATCTTCACACGCTTTATTATAGTTATGATTGCTATTACCATGATCTCGATTGTTATTGAACTTTGAGAATTGTTCTCAAATCAAAAGGAATCATATGTTCTCAATAATCCTTTTGCCCAATGAACCACTAGCAATTGTAACATGAGTATAAAAGATGCTTACTTGAAGCATCGAAGGGACTCTGTTAAATTTTGTTATCTTACACTTGCCACCAATTCTTCCGTACGTGGAAGTTTTACTTGAGATATATGATACATCACAAATGGAAATGTTCCATCAGTTAGTGAGCAAGAAAAGATAAGTGTTTGAGGCAACATTTTCTCATTGGCCTCCAAAAGGGCATTAAGATGTGATCTTGAATTCATTAATTGATAGTCATTGGTGATGAACTATCATTTGAATGACATGGAGAAAATTGTGAATTAGTTGCATAGGATGCAAAAGAATGTTAAGTTATCCATAAAGGATAAGCCCGCCTCGAATTGTGTGCTTAAGGTTCAAAAGGAAAAGGATAAAAGGAAGGTCGAAAAGCATAAAGACCGAAAGGTTCGGGTGAAACATGTTTTAAAGACCAAAGCTGTTGGCATAGAGAGATCTCCAAAAGAAGGATGTTGCCATTTCTAGAATGAATCGTTCATTAGAATGAAAATAGCAAACTTTGTTTGGAGAACTATGAGACGATGAAAGGCAGTAAGACTGCTACCTTAAGTATTTATTAATTATTCTATTTTTGTTTCTATATCAAAGGTATTAGATACCGTGGTGGATTTCATATTAGTAGAATATGAAGAATCTCAACTTAAGTAGAAACCTTATGAAGGTGAAAGGTAGAATACGAATAGGCAAGAGTAGCAAAGGTTGTTACTTGAAAGTTATGAACTTCTGGTTAAAAGTTATGAACTTTTACATGAAAGTTATGAACTTCTAGGTAAAAGTTGTGAACTTTTACATAAAAGTTATGAACTTTGGTTAAAGGTTATGAACTTTTACATGTAAGTTATGAACTCTTGTTGCCTATTGGGCTCGTTGTTTTGAGTGAACAAATGTTGTTTATTTTATAATTGTGAATTATAAACTTAATAAAGACATGATTATGAAATACAGATTTACATAATTGTCTTTATATGTGGAGCCCATCCGTAACATAAATACTGTAAGGATCGAATCAAACGGTTTGATTCAACCTATTTTGGCAGTGTCGTCTTGGAGACATAAGCAAAGTCGCATTTTGAAACTCCATAAGAATGGACTTTTGGATTCATGAGATTATGAATCATCTTGAATCATGCGAATGTTGTTTATTATAAAAGATGACAAAAGTGGTTCTTTGCTAAAAGTAGTTAAAGAATAATCGATTTATTAAGCATTATACATGTGGATGTATATGAATTATAAATCAACTGCTAAAGAAGGTTTTAATACTTCATTACCTTTATGGAACTTTTCACTAGATAAGAGTATCAAATGAAACACGAGTTTGGAACTTTTGAAGTGTTCAAAAGCTTGTAAAAGGAGTATGAAGTATCTTGACATGATAGTAAAGTCACTTAGATATGATCCAAGTGGTGAACATTTGAGTCAAGATTTTGACAATCATCTTAGAGATTGTGGGACTGTCTCACAATTAACTCCTCCAATTACGCCACAAAGGAAGTTGTGTCGAAAAGGGAGTAGTCGAACTCTATACAGATATAGTTCAATCTATGATGAAGTCAAGTTGATCATCGTTTTCTCGAAAATATGCCATTAAAGCAGCTGTGTATATTGTTCCGTCTAAAATAATTCATGAATCAACATATGAGATATGGTTGGGTAAGAGACCCAAGTTGTTTCATTGAATAAGTTTAGCGCTGTAAAGCTTATTTCGAATAAGTTGGCACCTAAATTTAAATGTCGTATTGTGGATTACTCAAAAGGAAAGTAGGAGTTGTTACTCCTGTGTTTCTTTGGGATACAAAGTAGTTGTAGCTAGAAATGGTTTCCCCTTGAAGAGGGAGTTAATTTCTAGAAGAGTTAGTGGGAGTAAAGTACACCTACAAAACTCGTAATTCACAAAGTGACATTAACGTTGAAGAGGAACATGGAAATGGTTTCATGATCATTGTTGAAATTACACAAGTCCAATGAAAGTCTAGTAGAATACGACATGAATAGGAGAGATATGGATTTCTCAAAATCATGATGTAGTTTTACTAGATTGGAATAAGTCTTCTTTTATGAAGAAGCAATGTTAGATTTTGAATCTAATAAGTGACTTGATGCTACAAAGGTTGAAGATAAGTCCATGTCTAACAATCAAAGTATAGACTTTGATAAATCTTTTAGAAGATGTATATGCAATGGTTGCAAATGAGTTTTCAAATTGAAAACCGACATGGATGGTGATCTTCAAACTTATAAAGCACGACTAGTGACAAAAGGGGTTATAAACAAATTCATAGTAGTGACTATGAGGATACGAACAAATTCATAGTAGGACTATGATGAAATCCTCCTTCATCATTAATCATAATCAAGTCATATTGAGTTCTTGTTGCCATATCCGCATAATATGATTATAAAATATGGCAAATGGATATCAAAATCTGTTTTCTACGTGAAAACATGATTGAGGATGTGTACGTGACACAACCCAAAGTTTTGAGCATTCAAAGAATTTAAGTAGCGTATGCAAGTTTCAAAGATTCTTATAAGAATCAAAACATGCATCAAATAGTTGGAGTCATAGTTTTGATAAAGAAATCAAATGGTTTGATTTTATCAAAAGGATGATGAATCTTGTGTTTTCAAAAGGATCAGTGGGAGCATATCGGTATTCCTAATGCTGTATGTGGATGACATATTGCTTGTTTGAAATAACATTCTTACCTTGCAAGAAGTAAAATCTTGGCTAAGAAAGTAATTTCGGTTAATGTTATAAGCATGACTGCCTGTGTTCTTGAAATTGGAATCTATAGAGATAGATCTAAAAGAATGTTTTGGCTTAAGTCAAAGCATTGAAAGCGTTCAATGTAAAAAGACTTAATAGAAGCTTGCTTATGTTAACTGCACATATACAACTGATTGCAATTAGTTGCAAAATATCAATCGAGATATCGTATTCTCTTAAAAGAGATGTTATGATTTTGAAAGGTTCAAAATAAAACGTATAGCTAAATATCTATAATAATAGTCATAGTATATAGCTACATATGATGTAAATTTTGGATGAAGAAGTTCATCAAAATTTTGTGTTTTGTTCTAAGCATTGCTTATCCTGTGAGACTATTGTAGGGACAATAGTTCAATGCGTAAGAACCCTGTATGACACAAGCATATACTTAGGCGTCTTTCGCTAATTTAGAGAGGCTGTCTCTAAAGAAAGAGTGAAAATGTGTAAAGTAGCAACGGAAGCGAAAATTAATAATTCACTGACAAAGACTCCTGCACGAGTGAATACATGAAGGTCATGTAGGTCAATGGGTATAAGATACTTGTATGATTGGCCATAGTGCAAGTGGGAGATTGTTGGAGATTGTGCCCTAAGGCCAATATTGGATTATGTAATTTGACTTCTAAGATTAATCTAATGTAGATTAATATTGTCATTTATGTTTGTATGTTAGCATTTATGATAAGTATCCATGAATAAATCGTGTTATTCTAAATATCCCTAGTCGATTGTTATTATGGGAATAATAACAAACTAAGACTAGTGTGAGTGATAATGGATATTCATAAGATGAATATAGTGTATACAGATACAGATTATACTCACGGGCAATGTGTTAGAGAACATGTTGCTGGAGACCCACTATAAGATCAAGTTCATGGTCACGTGTCACAACTGATCTTGATTATAGTAGTGTCATCAGCTGATTCCTTTGACCTGAGGTCACCATGGATTCCGGGATGAATTCATGTTGTGCTTTGACGCAGTCAAACGCTGCTTGTAACAGAGTAGTTATAAAGGCTGTGGTTGGGTACAATATGACTCATGCTTAGGGATGTGAGTGACAGATATGGGATTTTGTCCCTCTCTAACAAGAGAGCGATATCACTGGGCCCCTCGATAAGTAAGACTGTTAAATGCATGGCCGTGCTCAAATAATTGATAAGAGTATCAATTGATTTGTCTGAACAGTTTACTTTGAGATCGAGAAAGCATATGATTAATTTATATAAGATTGACAAGTGTACCATGTCTTATAATTAATCATGATATCAAGAGACAAAAGGGAATATGACACATTCTATAAGTAGGTTTATTGGATTATACCAATCATATGAATTAGGTAGTCATAATGGCTTGCTAGAGTCCGCTTATGACTTATGAGGGCATTATGGTAATTTCCTCATTGCCAATTTATATGATCCTACGGGGTCACACACAAAGAGCAAAATGAGATTCACTTAATTCGGGGATAAATCATTATGAGATAATGATTTATTATTGATGAGAAATTAAATATATATAAAGATATATATTTACATGTATATGTATATACACATGAACATATTAATAAGATTAATATATTTATGGGATAAAGTATGCTATATATATATATATGTATATTATAATTATATTATATGGTGATATAATTAATTATAATATACATTTACGTATATGTGTATATATATATATGTATGTATGTATGTAAATATTAATAAGATTAATATAGCATAAAGTATGCTAATTATATTATATGGAGATATAATTAATTTTACATACATATGTGTATATGATGGAGAATTGACTAAGTTTAATATTAATTGAGAATTAATAAAACTTATGGGGGCTAATTTATAATTATAATTAAATATAGTATTTAATTACAATTATAAATTGATAATAAAATAATAAAAACCCAAGAAACAAGGGTTTTTAGGGTTGGACAAAAAAAAAAGAAAGAAAACAGCAGCAGCCCCCCCATCTCCAAAATATGGCCGAAAAATTGTTTTTGGCAAAAAGTGAAAAATATCAATTTTTCACCTTCTCATTCGAAGAATTGTTCTTCAATCCCGGCGCTAGCACGCGGTGAGTCAATTGCTCTGTGTGGATCAACTGTAAAGGGAATCTGCTTTGGTTCCTGTATCCAATCCTGCAAAATTTAAGAGGTAATTCTTTAACCCTTCCTTCCAATTCAATGCAATATACATGGATCCTTGGCGGGGATTAATCTTTTCTTTCCGCTGCGCATTTTGTTTTGTGCGATTAATTCCCAACACGTACGGCCTTATTTTCAGGAAAAGTAGAGCTGTACGGCCTTTTTCATACAAACTTGGGCTGTACGATCCAATCTCACCTAGGATTGTGAAGGTGCTATATCTTCCCCGTTAAGCCGCTCGACCCTTTTTTGACTCTTTTGAGCCGTACAGCTCATTGCTTGAGCCGCATACGTCTTATTTCTCTTTCCCCAACATTCTTTCATCTTGCATTTATTTATTCATGTATTCATTCATCATAAGAAAATTGGTTTTGGGCGCTTATGTGCTTTTCGACCTAGTTTAACTTTGGAAGCATTGTTTATGACCCATAAGAAAGGGATTTCTGATCTCATTCCTTGAGCCGCATACGTCTTATTTCTCTTTCCCCAACATTCTTTCATCTTGCATTTATTTATTCATGCATTCATTCATCATAAGAAAATTGGTTTTGGGCGCTTATGTGCTTTTCGACCTAGTTTAACTTTTGAAGCATTGTTTACGACCCATAAGAAAGGGATTTCTGATAAATCCTTGGATATCCGAGCCGATGTGGTATACTTAATAAAAAAAATGAAATCAACAAAAATACTTTCTAAAACTGTTTTCTCCATATCCAAAAATACAGGGCATTTACAAAATTGTTTTCCAGGTCTAATAAGGTAAACTATCGGGTTTTCCTGGTTATCCCCTAATGCTTGACCCTGATGTATCTAGATCTCTTGTTTTGTCCTATTTAAGTCCAACATGCATATATTTATCTGTGTCACTAACCTTTGTTTTGCAAGTAGATATATGTTAGGTTAGATGTGTGCTAGCTTTCTATTTTTAGATAATTTCTTGTAAACTACGTGATTGTAACCCCAATCCCATTTTTTCAATTGTATCCCATAGGTTAGTTTCTTCGATTTGGTTGTAATTTTATTTCTCTAATTTATTTATTGCTTTTTGTATTTATTTATGGCTTTCTGTATGAGCAGATAACATATTACAAGGGTTGAATACTGAATAAGGAATTAAATAAAAAAAGTGCATATCTGATATAGTTAAATGTTATTTAAAAAAAAAAAAAGCAGAAGTAAGTGATTTGTCCAAACCATAATCTGTGTCTTAAAAGTATAGGAATCCCTGTCGAGTTTAGCTATACTACAATTTCCCAGTAAGTGCTGAGCCAGGTGGCGACTCCTGTCAACTTTTAAAGCGTGAAGAATCGGTTTCATATGTTTCCCTTTGTTTTGCCTTTCTCTAAAACCCTTAAAACCGCATTTTCTATTCAAAACCATTATTTCAAACCCCATTTTTGATAAGAAGACCCCCTATCCATTTTGGATGAGTATAGCTTGCACCTTTAGTTGCCATAGACCGAAATTTGCTGATCTATCAAACTTTTCAATATCAAATTTTGTAGTTGAAACCATTACGACTGACAAAAATTAATTCACCAAAGAGCCCGAAGCTCTGATAGCACTTGTCAGGAGATTTGGACCGACTTATGTGAATTAATCGAACAATTGAAAAGAATAAATAAAAATGGCAACACAAAGAATTTATGTGATTGATCAATTCGTGTTTATATCCACGGGAGAGGAGAAGTTTTATTGATTGAAAGCAAGCAAAAACAATTACAAGAGAATTATTAGAACCTCACAAACCCAAGAATTTTCTCATAGAAATGCTAAGCCCAAATGTTTCCCAACTCTCATCTTGTTTTGAGCATTTACTAAAAAATATTCACTTGTACTTCACCTTAACCAAAACGATGCATATTTGTATTAGCATTTATAGGCTGCCAAAGGAAACCCAATTCTCATCCATCTACGCAAAAGTCAAGGACCCCATGAACATCCCACAAAACATCCAGTAATTTTGTCCACAAAACAAGAATTACTTCTCCATAACACAAGCTTAAAGAATTATGCTATATTTAAAGATGCAATAATCCAAACTCTTGGCCCCATTATTAGTAGTTAAATTAACGGTCTCCTCCTTAACTATTAATTTCTGACCACTCTACCTCTCCTTATTCTCCTTAGTGCTATAATTAATAAGCTTCGAAACCTAATAAGCTTCGAAACCTATCAAGTCATTACATAGCTCGAACTTAGTAGACGAGAAAGTTTACATTGAATGATATACTTTGATAAATTGTACAATTATTAGCACAAAAATAATGAATATGATTAAATTGGCAAGTATAAATGAAAATACTAATTGAATTTTTTTTATATTAACTCATATTAGTAAAAGAATTAATTTTATTAATATTATAAATGCAGTGTTATTAAATGAAAACGTTTACATTTTAGTACCACATGCCATTAATAATTAAATTAGACGTATGCTTATGTTGACGATTATTATATAAATATTGTAAATACAATGTGATGTTGATTTTGGACACCTAATTTTATCGTTATGCAGTGAATTTATCTCAAGGCAATCTTGCTAAGAATTTGAGTGATTTTGCTGCAACCCCAATACCCGAATGGCGACGTTGTCGACACTTATACTGTAAGTTTATCGATCACATAAAACATTTTATTTTTCAGAGAACTATTGCTTCTATCATTTTCCAATCAATTTACGAGATGAATTCAAGGGAAGATGTTGATCCACAAAGATGAAGGTTGGGATTTGGTTTAAGCTTCGAACCTGTGCATTGCCCATGAATTTATAAGATAGTTTAACGTTTTGAAATTAGGAATTGATGTCTTAAAAAAATTCAATATTTGTTGCACAAATTAATTTATTTTTATATTCAAAAAGGTCAATGTTGACATGAATACGAGATTTCTTGCTAATCTGCTTTGCTCTTAGATATGTCGCAAAGAATTTCAATTGATAAATTTCATTAGAATACATGTTCCCCTTGCTGGTTTCATGTTCTCTAGCTTATATCTCTTTGGGTTTTTTTTTTTTTTGGGGGGTTTTAAAATGTGCATTCAACTAGGGTCGCAACTGTACAAGGTAACTACATTGAGCTTGTTGGAAGATTTGGACCGACTTATATGGATTAATCGAATAATTAAAAAGAATAAATAAAATTAGCATCATGGAATTTACACTGTTCATCTAATTCGTTTCTACATCTACGGGGACAGGAGAAATTTTATTGATTGAAAGCAATCAAGAATAAATTACAAGAGAATTATTGGAACCTCACAAACCCCAAAAATTTTCTCCTAGAAATTCTAAGCCCAAGTTGTCCCCGACTCTCAACTTCTTTCTAGCATTTACTCAAGAAATGCACTTATACTTCACCTTGACAAAAACAATGCATATTTGTATTAACATTTATAGGCTGTCAAAGAATAGTCTACAAAAAAGTAAAGTACCCCGGAAACATCACACAAAACTTGCACTAAGTTTGTCCACAAAACAAGCATTACTTTCCCATAAAGCAAAGCTTAAAGAATTCTGCCATATTTAAAGATGCAAAAATCCAAACTCTACCCCATTATTAATAATTAAATTAACAGAGCTTCAGTTCTTTATAAAACAACTCTTGTCTTATTGATTTCAAAAAAGGAAAACCCATTTACCCATTTCCCCGAAGGAGAAACTACAGCAGCTAAAACCCTCAGAAAAAAAAAAAAAAAAAAAAAAAAGAAAGTTCCTCATTTTCATCACTTTCAACTAAAATTTTTTTGAAAAAATAAAAAAGTAAAAGTATTGCAAGGGTATTAATGTATTTGCACTTTTTGTGTCATGATACAATTGTGTCATCTAGTAGCTCCCATAAATAAATAAATAAATATAGCATTGAAGATATGATTTCAAATTAAAGAATAGAGTTTATAAAGAGACTGTAGCAGTAAATAAACAAAAATACATAGAAAATATGAGAATAAAAACTTTTTATTAATGAATTCAAATTATATACAATAAGAAAACTAACAACTATTTATAGAAAAAACTAAGGGATTAAAAAGTCATTATACAATCCAAATAAAACAAGCAGTGCAGCGTAGTTACATATTTTTTCAGTTGTATGTTGAATTTTTTGAAAAGGTAAGAAGTAAAAAATATTGCATTTCATTTTTGGTGTCATGAATTGTGTGATCTAGTCTAGTAGCTGTCGTAAACAAATAAATAAATATTACATTTGGACAATGCGAAGTTGAGACGTAAACGGTGATATAAATTAACAGATCTCTTTGTGCTCCTTTATTAGTCACTCCATCAAACCGATAGATAAATTTCAGAAGAAAATACTCTCTCCACATCCAACTCTAACCAGCTTCCAAGTAAGCTTCTTCATTTTCTTTCTTAATTTAATTAGACTTTATACTTATGTTTTTCTTGTTTCAAACTAAAGCTTTTCAATCTTTACTAACAAATTTCACCAACTGTTAGCTTCCTCTGCTCTTCTATTTTTCTTTTCTTTTTTTCTTTTTTTTTTTTTTTTTTTTTTTTTTTTGTGGATGGAGAAAAAAAAACGCAGCCTGATAAATGACTATGATCTATTGAAAGAAATCCTGCTATAATTAATATAATTATTATATATGATTTGGTTCAACCTTCAATATTAATAGAAGGAAATGCATAAATTACATAACTTCATCAGTTTTGCTGCCAACTTGAAAAATGTATTAACTCTTTTGTTATTTAATAATCAATTTTAGTTTTTCGTTTTCTTTTTAAACAGTAAGTAAAGGAATTAATGTGGTTGACAGTTAGTTGTCAGTAAGGTAATTAGTCTAATTGGGTTTGCAATTCATTTATAGAAATTTTAGTTAAATAGCAAGTTCTTACTCTTTTCTTAGTTAATTAGCAAGTTCTTATTCTTTATTTCTTTTTCTGGGTTCAGCTTTTTCTTTTGTCCATGTGCACACATCATTTAACTTTGCTGCCTTTTTTTTTTTTTTTGAGACTATTTTTCTTTTTCTAAATTGTATGTGCTCCATCCTAAAAAGTCTATATCTAAAAAAGTTTCCACGTATACTTTTGCATGTAACTTTTTCTGTTAGATCTATACTAGATTTGATAATTATTGATTAATTAATTTATAGTTACAAAAGATATTCAATAATTTCCTTTTATTTTGAAAATAACTTTATGAGGGAATCTAAAGAAACTAAAAATAATCTTCTAAAAAAAAATAAAAAAATAAAAACTAAAAATTAAACCTTTTTTTCAGAGAAAAATAACTCTAATTTAGGAGGGGGCATATTTTTACTGGTATCATGTTCATCTTATTTGAACAATGTATGATAGATGACATTCAAGCTCTAGATTTCCCCAATGTATATATATATACATACTTCCTCCTTTTTCTAATATTTGATGTTTTGGAATTTTTATTTTGTTCTTTTTTTATATGACGTTCTTAATTACCAAAGGATTTTTGACAATGTTTTCTTATATTTGCCTTTATTTTTAAAGTTGGAGAAAAATTCAATTTATAATGCAAATAATTTACATTAAGACTTCAAAATAAAGAAGAAAGAGAATCTTGGTCATATAAAATAGAGTTTTAGGGGAGAGATATTAATGATAGATTAGTTATTTTAATAATTTAATTAATATTTTATTGATTTTGATAAACAATTTTAAACAATATATATTAAAAGCCCGATAATACATTACTATTGTTGGCAATTGTTTTATTGGTAATAGGAACCATGTTAAGAATCGAACAAGAAATTAATCTCTGTCTAATTTTAAATTTAAAACTATATGTACATTGTTACAGACGAGAAACTTTAGAATACTCAAGGAGTATATACTTCCATAGTTATGAAATGTAATTTATATTTCTTTATTATACCCTAAAAAGGAAAGCAGCAACCTTTTTTGCTAATATATCTTACGGGAGTACCATACACGGAGAGTATTTTAAATTTTTTTTTTTTTACAAACACCTATCATTATGATTTCTTGAAAGTATCAGATCACGAACATTAGAATCGATAATGGCATCGCACGTCCTTGGTTAAATTTTAATTAAACAAATGTATGTCAGAAAGCATTAACATTAATTATATAAATTGTAAATTATTATTTTGCTATTCTAGGCTGTTATTGAGCTCTGGTTATGATATCTTATTATGATACGATTTGATTACGTATAATCATATACCAAAGTTTTGCAAATGTTAGTTGTAATATATTTATTTATATGCATATAGTTTATCAGTCGATAATTGGTTTTGATCTTTATTTATTTTTTAAAGGTAGAAATAATCAACTTAATAAATGGAAAAGGAGAGGCTTCTTGGATTAGAAGAGAGAGGAAGTAGTGATCTGAAAGAAAAAATATGGGAGGAAAACAAAAAAATATGGAAGGTTGGATTTCCAGCAATGTTAGCAAGAGTTACACAATATGGTATGTTTGTAGTAACACAAGTATTTATTGGAAATATTGGGGAAGATCAACTTACTGCTTATGCACTCATTCAGATAATCTCTGTCCGTTTTGTCAATGGTATTTTGGTAGGTACACAAATATATATATATATATATGTATAGCCGTAAAATTTATTTTGCTAATAAAAAACACATTTAGCATCAAAATTATATTAAATTTTGGTTGCAAATACATACAGTTACAACTTTATAATAATATGCATCAACTATTTTATTGCTGCTAAATGAGCTTTTTTGTAGCAATAAAATAGTTGCCGCTATAAAGTTGTAACCGTAGGTATTTGCAACAAAAATTTGATATAATTTTATTGCTGAATGTATATTGCAGCAAATTTGGATATTGCTGCTAAATGAGTTTTTTGATAGCAAAATTTATATTAGTGCTAAATTTGACATTTCTTGTAGTGATATGTGTGTGTTTTTTGAAAGAAATTAGTTCCTATTATAGACTGATAACTTTTGTTCAATTGTGTAATGGAAATTCGTAGCTAGGCATGTCAAGTGCAACAGAAACATTATGTGGGCAAGCATTTGGTGCAAGACAACAACATATGATGGGAATATATTTACAAAGATCATGGATAATTAATTTTATGACAGGAACTATATTGCTTCCTGTGTTCATTTTCTCATCGACAATCTTTCAACTGTTAGGCCAAGAAAAACAAGTAGCAGAAATTGCAGGATATATATCATTCTGGTTCATTCCAATTCTTTACTCCTTCTGTTTTTCATTCTCAACGCAACAGTTCTTACAAACACAAATGAAGAACTCGGTTGTTGGATGGTTGTCTGCTATTTCGTTCGTAGTACATGTGTTGTTATCATGGATTTTTGTGAGTATATTAGGTTGGGGAATTCCTGGAGCAATGAGTTCAATGGTTATATCAAATTGGTTGATCCTAATTGGAATGTTGGCTTATGTTTTTGGTGGATGGTGTCCTCATTCTTGGAAAGGATTCTCTTCTGCTGCCTCTTATGATCTTCTTCCTGTTATCAAGCTATCGATCTCCTCCGGAATCATGCTTTGGTAAGTCTTTCTTACTTGTCAACTACAAGAAAATATTCACTACAAGAAATGTTAAAATTTTGCAAAAACAATTTTACAGTAAAATTGATTTTGTTATAAAAGAACTTATTTAGTTACAAATATCTAGAAGTTGTCGCCATATATGTACCAATGATAGTAAAATAATATCAAATTTTGTTACAAAATACATATATCCACAACTTTAGAGTAGCAAGTTCTGTTATTGCTGCTAAAAGCAATGACAACAAATTTTATACTTTCGGTAACACATTTTTTTACTGCCAAATTTTGATTTCCTTGTAGTTATTATAGGTGTGGGAAATAGGAGATAATTGTCATAACATATTTATATTGGAAATTGAATTAACTAAATTATTTTGGTGTGAATATATCAATTCGAGCACTTAATGGAGCAACCAGACCATTTTTATTAAGGGGGCCAAATCTTAGAGAGAAAACTTTAAATTCCATATGTAGAATATTTTATTCAGTCCGTATAAATTTAAAATATTATGAAAAAGTTGCGAATAAAAATAAAGTGGCTCCATTATGGTGTACTCTACATATTTATGGATGATATTCTATTTGTAAATTTTAGTTTTAGTTTTATTTTTTTATAAAACACTCTTCTGTATTAGAGAAAATGAATAAAACCATTTGTGCAATCTTAAATATTAGGTTCAGTTTTTGTGTTTTTTGTTCCTTAAAAATCTTCTCTGTTTCTAGAAATTTGTGCACTATATCTATCATTTCAATGGGATGTTGTTCATATAATGCTAATCCACACTTAATTTCATATTCTTCCATTCTGTCAATCTGAGTTTTTTTTTTTTTTTTGCCTTGAATATAGCTTAGAGTTGTGGTATACTGCAATCTTACTAATCTTGGCTGGTTACATGAAAAATGCAACAACTCAAGTTTCCGCCCTGTCCATATGGTAAGAGTACTGTTACTTCTTGTTCCACAAATTATTTTTTTATTTCTCCTTTATTTCAAGAACTCTTTCCTAATGAAAATGTCAATTGCAGTCTCAACATTACAGCTTGGGAATTGATGCTCTGTTTTGCATTCCTTGCTGCTTCAAGGTAATTAC
Organism: Euphorbia tirucalli; assembly: GCA_039660915.1. Lineage (NCBI taxonomy): Eukaryota > Viridiplantae > Streptophyta > Magnoliopsida > Malpighiales > Euphorbiaceae > Euphorbia > Euphorbia tirucalli. The sequence goes on from CM077632.1 coordinate 24,023,909, forward strand.
TTCAAGGTTAAAGCATCCTAAGGCCTACTAAATTTGTTAATTTTACAAATGAGCTTCTAATATTATATTTTTACATGCTAAACCTTTAATCGTTTATAAACCTAAGACATATTTGTCATTTATCATATATAACAGAAAAGCTATTGGTAGGAATTACCTTTAAATTTAAGCTTTTAAATCAATTAGTTCCATAATGACCTAAAAGTTTAAATTGACAGATAAAGCTTTATTAATATCTTTTATTATTATTTTTGACAACATTGAAGCCTTAATCATTTACGTTTTTTTATATTTTCTAAGAATTCAATGTATACGTTTGCACATGATTAATGGTTAGATGTACAAGAAAATTTAAAACATGTAACGCATGCAGCTTAAAAAAAAAAAAGAGAAGTTCAAAAGTTCTCATGATGCTTTAATCCTGAATAAATATATATAATGATGAAAAGCTAATTAATTAATAGACTAATTTGTTTGTGTTTTTATACAGCGTACGAGTATCGAATGAACTAGGCAGAGGAGATGCAAAAGCAACAATATTCTCTATTAAAGTTATGTTCACCATGTCATTGTGCGTGGGGATTTTCTTTTTCATATTATCCTTAACATTGGAAAAGCAAATGGCTAGAATTTTCACGAATGTGGAAAATGTGATTGATGCTGTTTCCGATCTATCTATCCTACTTGCTTTCTCAATTCTACTCAATAGCTTTCAAACAATTCTATCAGGTACATGTGCATGCTTTTTTTTTTTTTTTCTTTTAACAAAAATATAATTTTAAACTAACATGTAGGATTTAATTTTAATCATGTTATTAGGTGTGGCTGTTGGTGCTGGTAGACAGAGCATGGTTGCATACGTTAACATCACTAGCTATTACATCATTGGCGTGCCTCTTGGTGTTGTTCTTGGATATGTTGCCAATTTACAAATTCTGGTATGTGACAGTGATTGCCTATATGTACTTTTTTATGTTGAAATTGTACTAACTAGGTTATATTAACAAAAAAAAAAAAAAATATTGTTGCTTGTCGTTTCAGGGTATAATAAAAAAAATATAAATATATTTTCATACCGAAAAAAATACGCACTTCACGATTACTATAACATTTCGAATTATAATATATGTTAACTTTAGCAGCAAAAAAATTGTAGCAAAATAAATATTACTGCAAAAAAACTCACATAGCAGCAATATTGAAAGTTGTTGCCAAAAGTACATTTAACAATAAAATTATATCATATTTTTGTTGCAAATACTTACGTCACAATTTTTTAGTAGCAATATGCAATAACTACTTTATTGCTGCCAAAAAAACCCATTTAGCAGCAATCTTGTGGAAATGAAGCTTTAGTGATGATCACATGATGAATGACTATGATTGCTCCATCCTCACTATTACCAGCGTGGAATGTAGTGGCACAAAAAGTTATTATTAGTTGTTCGAATTAGTTTACACTCATCTCTTGTACTCTCCTCCACCTGCTTCTTTTCCATACTCTCACTTGTACTATATATGCATACAAGATGTAATGCATAAGCTAGATGGTTTTCCTCACTCGTTCATTAATGAAATATTAAAGTTTCTCATGGTATCAAAGATATGTTCAATCGGGGTTTAGCAAATCAACAATGGCAAGAGGAAACCGAAGAAGAGAAGTTCAACCAAAAGAAAAATTTCTTGAAGAAGATATGGATAATCCGTTAGCAATGAGAATCCAGGTTTGGTGATCACAATAATTCTGTTAAATGGATGCAATTACATGTCATAGACTCGAGCAATGATTAGAGCATTATAGATCAAGGAGAAGGCATATTATGTTCTAACAAATATGGAGATTCCTGAAAATTCATTCTCAACCTTATAAAAAAAGGAGCAAGAATGATCGTTTGGTGAAAGCATAGGTATGGAATTCGATTCAGAAGGATATTGCTGAAGGATTTTAGTATGTGTCAACAACCAGAGAGTTGAGGAAAGGCCATGCTCATTGATTTGGTGAGAGTAGTGGTCCACAGATCTCCAAGATCAAACAAGAGATAAGTAATACTTCACAAGGTACATTGCCAATTCTTCTACATTTCAATAAGTTGGAGAAATTATAGGATGAGTTGAACTTTCTCCGGCCTTTCCCAAACTGTCAATTTGGAGCTTTTAAGAACTATTTGTGTAATGCTTTTTAAAGAATAACATACATAAATGAAGACCACTTGATTCAATTCCTTATGGAGTTAAATGAACAATATGATCATGTAAAGAATCAGATTTCTCTAATGGATCCATAGTCTAGCTTAAAGAAAGAATATTTTAAGTTGATGCAAGTAGAAAAGCAGAATAAAATTGTTTTTGATCATCATTTTGAACTAGCAAATTACTTAAAGATGGAATATGGTGGAGGAAGAAGTTGTTTTATAAATGAAGAAAACAAGGAAGATCAATATTATCCTGTATGTTCCAGATGTGGCCACACAAAAGCAACATGCTTCCAAGGTGATTGGTTATCTAGTTTGGTGGTCAAAAGGAAAAGGAGAAGGAAAATAGTAGAGGGCAAATAGAAAGGATTTCAAGGAGGTAGTGGAAGAGGAAGACAATAGTATTTAATAGCCACAGTAGTGCAGGTTGAAGAAAGATCTGAAAGGCAAAAGGAAGGCAGAGTCACCATTGAATATAAATTTATCATCATTTGCAGGTTATTCGGTAATATATCTCATTTTTCTAATCATGAAGCTCATTTTATAATTGATACAGGTGATACTACACATAAGACATGTAGGAGAGATGGGTTAGTTAATTGCCAAAGTTGAAAGGTATTCAAGAGGTGCAATTACCCACAGTCAGGTATCATGAAGTTCAAATATAGGAGATGTTACTATTTCTCCATTCTTAACCTTGAAAGAAGTCGTGTATATGCCTAGTTCAAGTACAATTTATTGTTAGTTGGTCAGTTGTTGCAACAAGAAAGAATTGAAGTGACTGTTCACATAGGATGTTGTTTTCTATAAGACCAAAACTTCACATAAAGTGCTAGATATAGCAAGGAAAAGTGAATGGTTGTATCTATTGGATAGCTATTTATTTGATGTTGGAGTTATAAATAAATTGCAGAAGTGTTTTGTAGTGTAGAATGCATATAATGTTGATAATAAGCCAGACATATGGCATTTTAGGCTTGGTCATGCCTTATTGGATGTCCTAAGTCATATAGATGGTATTTCACATGTTTGTACTAAACAAGAATGTATTATTCATCTTGCTGGAAAGCAACATAGATTTCGGTTTCACAGAAGTTCAATAAGAACAAGAGCATTTACTTTGTTGCATTTAGATCTCTAGGGATCTTATAGAGTTCCTATAATCAATAGGGCTCGTTTCTTTTTAAATTTGTGACGATTACTCAATAGCAACTTAGATTGTGTTTTTATAGTCTAAAGCATAAGTGCATTCAACTGTTTTCTTTACAATGATAGAAACACATATTGATACTAAAGTTCAATAAGGACTAACAATGACACAAAATATGTGAATTCTAGTTGTCAAGAGTTGTTCAAGCAGAAGGGCATCATGCATCAGAAGAGATGTGTGTATACCCCAAAACAGAATGGAGTAGTGGAGCGCAAGCATAAACATTTTCTTGAAATAGCAAGAGCATTGATGTTTCAATCATTTTGTTTCTAGGGTGAAGCAGTTCAAATGGCAATTTCTATAGTTAATGTCTCACCCTCAAGGATTTAAACTAGGAAACACCTTACTATAGATTACATGGTAAGGTTCCTAACTATGATTTGTTTGCAGTATTTAGGGTTAATGTCTTTTTTACATAACACATCCACATAAGGACCAGTTTTCTCCAAGGGCTTCTCCAAGCACCTTGATGGGGTTTCCAATTGGACAAAAAGGCTATAAAATATGGGATGTCAAGGCTAAAAAGATAATTAAAGCTCAATATGTGGTTTTTAAGGAAGCAACCATTCCTTATGCATCCAATATGTAATAATAGTCACATAATAATGTATTAGTTAGTGATGCAGCAATTCCTACTATATAATTGCAAAGTGACGTAGCAATGCACGCAGTCATACCTTGTAGTGATGCAGCAATGCCCATAGTCATGCCTTATAGTAATGTAGAAGTATATCTAGGCAACAATGCCTAAGATATCAGTCAGACCAAGGTTAACTCCCATTTGGATGCAAGATTATGCTAATCAAGTTCTCAATTGATAGTATTTAACTTCTATGCAATAGATATGGCAAGGCATTTTTTACTAATGTTAGTCTTATTGGGTGGATGCCATGAATGTAGAATTGCATGATTTAGAGGTTAACCATACTTGGATATAGTTCCTCTTCCAACAAATAAGAAATCATTGGCAACCAAATGGGTTTATAAGGTGAAATATAAACAAAATTGTGATATGGTGCAAGACTAGTAGTTAAAAGGTATAATTAGTTTTAGTCCTGCTGCAAGATCAGTCACAATCAAGTTATTTTTGGCTATTAGTGTAGCAAAGCATTGGCACATACATCAAAATGATGTAAATAATACCTATCTCCATGGTCATTTGGAAGAAGATATTTACCTAGTGCCACCACAAGGGTATTATAAGGCTGGTCCAGGGCAAGTATGCAAGCTTGTTAAGTCCTTATATGAACTTAAGCAAGGAAGGAGACAACGGTATAAAGACGTTTCAGCTAAACTTCTTGCTATGGTTTTCAAAGATCTTCTAGTGATCATTGTCTATTCACCATCAATAATGCAACTAACTTCTTGGAATTATTAATATATATGGATCATATCCTTATCATGGATTCTAATTTTTTTTTTTTTTGGGAAATTGAGTCGAGAGGAATAAGTGAAGGCATTTCATACTAGACATTGTAGTAGATGCAAAACCTGTGGCCAGTCCAGTGCATTGTGGAGTTGTTTTAACTGCTCCATGAGAGATACTACAAGAAGCAGCTTAGTATCAAAGATTAGTAGGACAATTACTATATTTGGGGTTTACTAGACCAGCCATATGCTATGTCACATAGTAATTAATCTAGTACATGCAACAATCATGCAAGCATCATCTCAATGTTGTTCTTTGTGTCCTCAAATACTTGGAAGGCATATTGACACGTGATTGTTTTATTCAAGTGACTCAAACTTGAGGATTATAACTGCATACTGTGATGCATATTGGGAACTTGCAAGTTAATAAGGAAGTCAATTATTGGTTATGGTTTTTTCCTTACTCAGTCACTAGTATCTTGGAAAACAAAAAAGTAAGACACAATCAATCGTTCAAGTACTGAAGCTATATAGGAGTATTGCTTCCACTTGCTGTAAGCTATGTTGAATGTCATATATGCTTCAAGATTTCAACATCACAGTGCAATTGTCAATCCCATTGCATTGTGATAGTAAGTATGCCATTGCGATTGCTCACAATCTAGTCTCACATGATTATATATAGCATATGGGGATGGATGTGCATTTCATTTGTGACTATATTGTCAAAGGGTTTATACAAACACCTTACATCTTTACAAATCATTTGCTTGCTGATCTTTTCACCAAACCATTAAGTTTATATCACATTTTGCCACCTTGGGTAAGATGGGATTGGTTTGACGTGTTTCCCCAATTCAATCTCGAAGGGGGGGGGGGGGGACTGTGGAAGTAAAGCTTTATTGATGATCACATGATGAATGACTATGATTGCACCATTCTCACTATTGCCAATGTGGAATGCAGTGGTGGGAAAAGTTGTTATTATTTGTTAGAGTTAGTTTGCTCTCCTCTCTTGTACTCTCTTCTAGTTGTTTCTGTTCCATACTCTCATTTGTACTATATATACATACAAGATGTAATGTGTACGCTAGATGATTTTCCTCGTTCATTCATTAATGAAATACTAAAGTTTCTCAAATATCTAAAAGTTGCTGTGAAAAAGCTCATTTTACAGCAATCAATTAGTTGCTGCTACAAAGTTATGACCATAGGTATTTGCAATAAAAACTTGATGTAATTTTGCTACTTGTTAAGGTATGCCAAGAATCCTATTGAGGTTGGTTTTTCCAATTAGAATAGGAATTGAAAACTTTCTCATTAAAGTGAATCATATTAGGAGAATGATTACTTTGAGGCATATGTAGGCAGGTGTTGTTTGCTTATTTGTTTGTGCTGAGAGTTTTGGAGCTTGTGCTCTGTGAATATGCATGTGTAAGCCATGAGTGTAATCCAGCTCATGGAATTTAAGAGTTAGGTAATCATGTAAAGGATGTGATTTCCTTATTGTTGTACCAACTTGTCAATTACTAATGAAGTATGTTCTCCTCTTCACCTATGGATGTAGGCAAAATTGCCGAACCACGTAAATCTCTTGTTATTGTGATTGCATGATTAATTTCTTGTTCTACATATCAAATTTATGATAATTAGACACAAATCCAATTCCTTACATTGCTAAATATGCTTTTTAGTAGAAAATTTTGTATATTACTGCTAAAAATGCTTTTTAGCAACAAAATTTATGTGGCCACAAATATTTTGGCTATTAAATCTAATATTTCATATAGTGTCTACTTATAAAATAATAGTGATTAAGCTCTATAAAATGAATTAATGTTGGAATCAAATTTTGATTGAGTGATAAATTCTAATTTTCATTATTCATCACATTATAGTGGCCTCTAAATGCTTCATTGACATTGTAGGGAATATGGATTGGGATGATTGTTGGAGTGGTAATGCAAGTTATCATTCTTGGCTATATTACATTAAAAACTGATTGGAATGAACAGGTGAGCAAGCTAAATCAATTATTCTCTTTTTTAATTCTATTAATATTGTTGTTGTTGTTGTTGTAGCAGCAAAATTGGACCAAACTTTTAGAATCGTCAAAACAAAGATAAAAAGGAGATCACTTATCATTTACTACCTTTATTTGTACATAATATGATAACATCTTATATATTTTTTTTGGTTTTGGGTTTCCATTTAGGTTAAAGAAGCATCAGAACGTCTCGCTCGTTTCTTCAGAACTTCAAATGAATGTGGTGATGAAAGTTTTCAGTGAGAAACATTCAATGGTTGATTATTACAAATACGTTTCAATCATTAATGAAGAGCATCATTTATTTGAAAACAATAGTTGAAAACGTTGTTAGTCCTAGAGGCAGTAACATCCAAGAAGGGGGGTGAATTAGGTTCTTAAGACTTTCTTTTCCTTTTAACAACTTTTTCAACTTTCAATAGTAATATATAATCAATAGCATGAATAAACAATACAAACTATTGTATAAATGACTAATCAATTTACTCAACAACACAAGTATCAATAGTCAATAGAACCAACAAAAGTATTCAGACAAAAGATCAATAATTTACAATAAATAACATTGTTCAACAATAATAAATGTTTTTGTGTATCTGACAAACAATATTGTCTTAATACTCTAATTATTCAATCTACCAACATCAATATTATATTTAACAAATTGTAAAATTAATAACAAGGAATAAAAGCAATCAATATCAAAATAATCATAGTGAATTAAAGAGTGAGAGTAAGAGAAATCAAACACAGTAGATTTATAGAGGTTCGGCTTTTCTTGTCTACTCCTCCCCCCAAGGTACCTTCCAATCCACTATGGTAGAATTCAAAACCTCTTTACAACTTAATGCTATCTCACTCGAGTAAGTACCCTTCTTATAAGCTTTGATACATTAAGCCACTACTTCTCTCAAGTAGCACTAATAACACAATTCACGAGATGTATGAATAATGAAGAAAGCATACAATAGAATTTTAGCACTTCAATTTTCTCTCAAAGTTCCTTTCTTCATAGTAACTTCGATAAATCTTCAAAGGAGCGCCAAGCTTCATTTTTATAGGCTCTTTAGATCAACTAACCATTATAAGACCATTTGACACATGTACTAGCTGTTTGGAGAGATGAGATAGTGATGCCAAATAAGGGATAGCTGCTAGGAACAAATATGGAAAATCTTGATTTCAATGCAACTTCTCAATACTGGAAAGGCTTCAATAGCATAGCTTTTGTTGACTATTTCTAGAAACGAGTGCGCAGTTGTTTTTGCTGCTAGACGACAATTTTAAACTTACATCTAATTAGTTCCGGGTCAGCTTAGTCGCTTTACTTTTTCTAACTTCTTATTAGCATGTTAGTTGGTGTGGTCTTTTCCTTTGAGTCATGTTTCACATGCTTTTTTGTTTCTTTAACGCTTATGATTTCTCATTTGAACCATATCTATTTCCAAACATAATAAGCTACTTTTTATTTTCTCATTTCAAAGATCGCAATTAAGCTTGAGCATCATCAATAATATTTTCCTCAAAGAAATAAATATTTTTTCAACTTTTGATTTGATCCTTGCTTCTGAAATTATATTTTGATTTCTTATTTTATCCTTAAAAATTTTGTCATCTTCAAAACCATAATTTTTATGGGACTTAAACTTTAACAATTTCCTCCATTTTGATGATGACAAAAGATATCAACAAATTGAACTATTCTTTTCTCTCCCATAGTGTATGCCTAAGTTAACATAAGTAGAGATAAGCATGCATATTAAAGAACATATTGTAAAGGATTAATAGCCAAATATATCGTAGTGATCAATAGCCATATTAAGTCAATAGCTACTTTCCTAATATGCTACAATAGGTAATAGTTCAAAGCATGCATACTACTGATTAAAAGCAGAAATATTGTTTTAAAAGATAATAATACAAACCAAAAAAATCGGTGCAAGTATTGTTCTAATTAGTAGCAAAAACTAACAAAGTCATAAGACATGAAGTCGTTCAAAATATTTAAGAGGATTTTATGGACTTCTTAGGGTAATCATCATCTCCTTCCTTTGCTCTAGGCTCAGTAGCTTTGTTTCCCTTAGATTGGACTTTCCTGACTTAAGTTTAGATGATTGTTGGGATTTTTCACCAAAAATCACCCGATAAAAGTGGAAGAACGCGGTGACTTCCTCAGATCCGTGCCCAGGAGCAATTGATATGAAAATTGTAAAATCAAAATTTTAACAACAAAGAAAAGATTTCTCACCTGAGATATCTCTTCTAGAGATGGCTGCAGAAATCAAAGTAGATTCCCTCCGCGTTCACGTACACGAACGGCTAACGAACACGACCCGTGCTAGCGTTGGAATAAAAAATTTTTGAGAGAGGAGGAGGCTAAAAATTTTAGCTATGTCTCCCTTAGTCTTGGCCGAAATTTCTAGGGTAAGATATTAACCTAGATGGCTGAAATTTTCTCATAAAATTTCAGCCCAATCCTATATCTATTTTACGTGGGCCTTCCTCCTTTCTCAAGCCCAGTTCAATTTTAATTCTTTCGGTCGAATTGATTATCAAACTTAATTTTATTTAACATGTATCCTAACATATTATATTAAAATTAATTTGATCAATTAATTTTACCATTGAATTAAATTTAACAAACGTAAAATTAAGATACATGTAAACCTATACATGTGAAATATTTCCACCCAGGAAATAATCTCATAGATTAATTTAATTAATTATGAGAAGGCCAATGCAAATATTAATTTTATTATTATGATCAATCCAATTGATTATTATAATATAATTAATATAATCCTCTCTCTCCAGTTTGCATCCTCCAAATATACAGGTGATTCCTTAAGTCTATATTCAGATGTTCAATGTGTCCGATCCTGTGGGCCTATCTTTATGTTGGCACTGGACCTATGACCTATAGACTACAGGTGGACTCTAGCAAGCCGCTGCAGCCCTCAATTAAGATGGAGATGGCAGTCCAATTGAAATCATAACCCTGTAGTTTAAACTTGTATATCCCATGTCATCGATATCGGTGTCCAACACAGAGGCATGGATTGATGATCTCGAATGGACTGATGCTCATAAACAAGTTCCAAATTGTTTGGGTGTGGACACACTTTTATCAGTCACATTCCTGTGATATCTTCTCAGTGGACTACTGAGTGACAAATCCCTTCTGCATATCCATAGCACTGCCATGCTTAGTGACATACCCGAAAGTACCCATACTTGACACCCTTTTACAGGCTCTTTAGGCATTCCCAAAGTATGCCACCTCGCATGCAGCATTATCATATGGTCAGGTCAAAGGATCCATACAAGTACTACATGAGAATCACTTGTGATACTTTACCATGTGGATATCTTGTTTAGTGGATCCATCCAGTACCATGCCCCTTTTGCATGTACCTATTAATTTGGTTGACATCCCATGTCCAATGGCTGAAAAGACACCGCCATACAACCAGATTAATGATAGTCTCTAATTCCATTCATTCCCATGAATGGAATAGACTACAGATCTATTTATGGTCATATCGTTTCCCCTATCCATGGTCTTACTTCCAAGTGCATGACACTTGTTAACATGGATATGGTTATGTCCATTGGATACTTCATTTAAAATACAGCACAAGATATATGATAAATGAATTAATGCCTTTATTTATGACACAAAATATGTATAATATAAGTATCTAATAAATGTATAATACAAATACGAGGTCTAATGCCTTGGGACTAGGGCATTTCCAACAATCTCCCACTTGCACTAGTTCCAACTAGGCATGGGCCTAATCCCTATAGATCTAGTGTGACCCTCATGCTTGGGCTGAGCCAGTGCCTTGGTCAATGGATCTGTGACATTATCCTCGGTGTCCACTCTATGTAGTGAAATGTCACCTCTTTCCGCGATTTCTTGTATGAGGTGAAACTTCTTGAGCACGTGCTTTGTGTTCTTGTGTGACCGGGGCTCCTTGGCTTGTGCAACAGCCCCATTATTGTCACAGAAGATATCAACTAGGTCCTAAATAGTGGGTACTACTCCCAACTCAGTGATAAACTTCCTTATCCATACAGCTTCCTTAGCTGCATCACACACTGCGATGTACTCAGCTTCTGTTGTAGAGTCTACGATGGTCGGTTGCTTTGAGCTCCTCCAGCTTACAGCACCACCATTTAGCAAAAACACATAACCAGACTACGACTGGTATTCATCCTGGTCAGTCTGGAAGCTTGCATCAGTATACCCAGTAACTGACAGCACTTCTTGACTTCCATACACTAAGAAGTTATCCTTAGTCTGGTTAAGGTACTTAAGGATCGCTTTGACAGCCTTCCAGTGATCCTCCCTGGGATCCTGCTGGTACTGACTCATCATACTTAGTGCAAAGGCAACATCAGGTCTCGTACATAGCATAGAGTACATAATTGATCCTATAGCTGAGGCATATGGGACCAATTTCGTGTTCTCCTTGTCCTCCCTTGTCTTAGGACAGCTCTTCTTACTGAGTTTCAGCCCATGACCCATTGGCAAGAAACCTTTCTTGGCCCGATCCATGCTGAATCTCTTTAGAACTTTGTCTATGTACATGGCCAGACTTAGGCCCAGAAGCCGATTGGATCTATCCTTGTAGATCTTGATCCCTAGGATCATCTCAGCTTCGCCTAAGTCCTTCATTGTGAAGCACTTACACAACCACTACTTTACCCCTTGCAGTGTTGGTATGTCGCTTCTAATGAGTAGGATTCATCCACATATAACACCAGGAATGTCACAATGCTCCCACTAATCCTCTTATACACACAAGGCTCATCTTGATGCTGTATGAAGCCATATTCCTTTATAGCTTCATTGAATCTAAGATTCCAACTTCGAGATGCTTACTTCAGTCCATTAATGGACCTCTGAAGTTTGTATACCCTTCCAGGATACTCTGGATCGACAAAACCCTCAGGTTGTATCATGTACACATCCTCAAGTAGCTTTCCGTTAAGGAAAGCGGTTTTGACATCCATTTGCCAGAGCTCATAGTCGTACCATGCGGCTATAGCTAGTAAGATCCTGATGGGTTTGAGCATGGCGACTGGTGAGAAAGTTCCATCATAGTCTATCCCATGGACTTGTCTGAAACCTTTTGCAACTAGACGCCCTTTGAAGGTATTATCGGCTTTTAGCTTGTAGCACCACTTGCAACCAATTACCTTAGCACCCGGAGGTGGATCAACCAAGTTCCAAACCTAGTTATCATACATAGATTGTATCTCTGCCTCCATGGCTTTACGCCATTTTGCAGACTATGGGCTTGCCATAGCCTCTTGGTAGGTTTTGGGTTCTTCCTCATCAAAGACGAGAAGAGTGTGATCATTGGTGATGAGGAAACCATACCTCTCCGGTTCCCGATGATCCCTACCAGACCTTCTAGGTCCTTGTGTGACTTGGGTCGGTGCTTCCTTCTGTGGAAGCTCCACCCGGGTCTTTGAGTTATCCTCTTCAGGAGCTTGTGAGCTTTAAACTTCCCTGAGTTCAACATTGCTCCCACTGTCTTTCTTGGAAGTAAAATCCTTTTCTAGAAAGAGCCCCTTCCTTGCCATGAACACCTTGTTCTCGGCGGGTGTGAGCACAGGTTTTTCTCGACCTCTATCATGAGAGCTCCTTTGTTACCTATAGAATGGATGGATTCGAATCAGACTTGAAAATGACCAGAATGTTGCCCGGAGAATCTCAAACGTCCTGAAAACCAAGCTATCCGTGATCCGAAATCCTCGAAAAGGTCCCTCGAGCTGTTTCTAGGGTTTAGGGTGCGCATCCTATTTTCGAAATTTTACCTCGGGTCTCATTAGAACCACATGGCTCTAGCTTTTAAGCTAGAGATGGGAGGCTCTAGTGGTCAAGACAAGTTGCTTTGCAAAGCAGAGCAACTTGCTTGACAGAAGGGAAAAGTGTGCAAATTTCAGAAGAGGCGGTAGGTTGATTGATTGAAATAACTGAGAGAGAGAGAGAGATAAAAGAAAAAGGGAAAAATACGGGGGAGATCGGAGGGTGGATGCTAAAGAAAAAGAAAAAAAAGGAACAGAGAGAGAAAAAGGGAAGGAGAGAAACCGAATCCTGGAAGAGATGCAGACACCAAACCCCAGCCCTTAAATCAATCTCCAAACACTCACAACAAATCCCACAACCTTTGTTCATTGATTGGGGATCATTTCGGATTCGTTTCAACTTGTTTCAGATCATTGTGGTTTTTGGTTGGTTGAGTTTCTAGAACACATTTCAAGCTTTCAATCCGTTTCTTGACGTTCAAAGCATCTACACAATATCAAGGTAAACTCTGAGAGACCTTAAACTTGTTTGCATTGCTTTTCCTGTGCGTTTTCTTCATTTTACAACTTTCAGAATCGGATTGCCCGAATAGAGCCGTACGACTGTGTTTCTCATGAACATAGCCACACAGCTATGTTCATGATGAACAGAGTCGGCCGACTCTGTTCTACAGGGACAGATTCCCGGTTTGTCCCGATCTGCCGAAAACAGTCCGTTTTCCATTTTAAGCATTCTGCTGTGATCATTTTCGGCCCAGATTTATCTGTATGTTGTAATATTTTGGTCATTGGATTTCTGTACGTATGGATATCGAGGTTTTTAGTTTATCCGGGGTTTTATTTCCTGAGTTTCGGGGTTATTTTATCCAAATCAGATCTATAGTCCGGTATTAGTGGACCCGCGAATCCTACGAAATCTTCGGAAATATTGAGAACAATCGAAATAATGTTTTCACAAATGCTTTTGGTGTATTTACTGCTTTTGGACCCTAGATGGATGTTGAAATCTGGAAAACCCGCACGAACAGAACCCTGAGTTTTGGGATAACAGACCTGCTAAAATGTGGAAATTTGCATGGAACCGAGCCAAATGGTTTCCAAAAATTGTTTTCCAGCACAAAAAGTTACAGGGCGTTTCAAAACAGTTTTCCAGGTCTAACCAGTCCGACCGATCGGATCGACCCGGTTACCCCCTAAATGCATGCCATGTTTTCCTAAAATCCCAATTCTGTCCTATTTAAGTCCTACTCGTGTGTGTAATATAAATTGTGCTAACCCTTTGTTTTGCAGAGTTTATTTTCCTTTTTATTATTTTCATTGTAATTAATAGATTATTCCATGTAAATTAGGCGGTTGTAATTTTTAGATCCTCGTGTATCCTAGTGTAAAGTGACGACGAGCGTTTTTATCTTTTATTCGATTGGGTTGTATAATCGGCCTCTACTATTTTCTTGTATATTTCGGATGTATGCTTTATCTTTCTATAATTTATTTTCTGCATTTTGCTTGAGTACGGACTAATAAAATAAACTTAATTGGGTAGGGAAAAGATAATAAATTGAATAAATATGGTACTATAAATCATAAACTGAATACAAGCTCAAGGTTAAGTAGGTAAGTTGCCCGAACCCTGAATTTCTGGATTAGGTACAGTAGTCTGCGCTCGGTAGGGAGATGTACCAGAATTTCCCAGATGAGCTGATCCGGGTGGCGAATCTGTCACTGATCTCGAAATTTAGGTTTTGAGGTCTTTAAGTGATAAAACGGGAAAATGTTTTCTACAAAACAAATTTCAAAATGAATAAATGATTTTCCCTAAACCAAGATAAACTAAACCCGTTTTCCAAAAAAAATCACCGAGAACCCAGTTTTCGAAAACCCGATAAAATTCCCCGGTTCGCTTCGCCGCGTTCTGTACGCTTAATAGGTTGTCCACTCACAGTGGCGACTCTGCTGGGGATTTGAAAAGTTTCCTAAAAATGCTTTTCTTAAAAACTTAAGGAACTTAGGCAACTATTGAAATATAACCTCGCTTGTATTCATCTCTCGATTTATAAATACCATATTTATTCATACCTTTGCATATTATGACATTTTCTTCTTCTCAACCCCTCAAATACACTGATTAGCCCTAATTTACCCAAGAAGGTGGCATACCTCTTGTGAGTGGATGACATTCTCAATGGAACGCGGACTCTCTCGGAAGGGAGCCTTGAGATCGGGCAACCCTCCCTCGCGTGGGGTTTTTATGATGAAAATTCATTTTAAGAAAATTAAATTATTTCATAAAAGAACCAAGACCTAAGTCTCGATAAATAGTATAGGAGTCGCCACCCGGCTCAGCTCAACCGGGAAATTTCAGTGTAGCTGAACCGAACGAAAGGCCTCTACACTATCCAGAGATCTATGTCTGGACAACTCCCTATTTCGTGTCTAATCAAAATAAAATTGGCCAATGTTCTTTGATGGTATTTTATAATTCTAACATTCATTTTTATTAAATTAAAGCACACAACGTACACACAAGTCAAAATAAAACAATAAATAAATATCTTATTACAACCCAATTGAATAAAAATAAGCACTCTCAACCTCACCTTACAAACACCTAAATACACGATGATCTAAAAAATACAATTGCCTAAAATACACGGATTAATCTATTAATTACATCCGAAATAAAAATAAAAATAAACTAAAAGTTGTAAAACAGAGGGTTAGCACAGTTTTACGGCACACCACAAATAGGACTCAAGTAGGACAGAATGGGATTTTAAGGAATTCGGGGGCATGCAATTGGGGGATAACGGGGTTGGCTCAGCTAGCCGACCCGATTAGACTTGGAAAACGATTTTGAAATGTCCCTGCATTTTTGGTTTTGTGAGAAAATCATTTTGAAAACATTTTATTTATCGGTTTACTTTAATTTAACATGTGAGATGGGTCGGTTTTCGAGAGAATCGGGTCTCCGTCGTGGCATTGTTCTAAATGCAATTATACTGAAAATTAAATTTAGGGTCGTGAATGCACACAACAAAATTCATTTTTGATGATTTTCTGATTTTTCTGAATTTTTTATGATTTTTAGAAATTTTTCTGGATTATTCTGGAAATTCTGCCCTTAGACGGAAGCTACACCCGTGCGACTGTAACTACACCCGTGCGACTGTAACTACAGCCATGCGACTGTAACTACAGTCGTGCGATTGTAATCCTTCCATTTGCAGAAAATCGCCAAAATTTTATTTAAATGAAACTAAAAGGAGCAGGAAATCAAAAACACTCGCACAACTGTAATTACTGTCGTACGAATGTTCTTCACCACAAGAACAGTCGTACGGCTGTTCTCATTTCCAGAAACAGCAAGTCCAAAAATTAAGTTTTTTTATACAAAAACACACCAAATCACCCAGAAAAGGCAAGAAAATGAAGGTTTTAGATATATTTACCTTTGTGGCGCTGATCCACCATAGGATTGACCGCTGGAAACGCTCCAATCACCTCCAAATTGCTTCTTTTTCCTTGTGTTAAGGTTCCCAAAACCAAGTCCAAAAATCTCCAAAATGTCAAGGATTTAGAGAGTTTAAAGTCCAAAATTGATTAAGTTTAGAGTGTCCAGTTATTAACCTGTTGATTTCTAACAAGTTTTAAACTTTAACACTTAAGAATTAAAAGTAAAAGAGGACAAAAAGATGGTTTTTGTTTGAGGCTTTCACTTTTTCTCTCCTTTTTTCTCCAATTCTTTCTCAATTTCTCTCTTTAAACCTCTAAAGTTTCAGAATCCAAAAGTCCCTCACTTTTCCTTCTTTTCCCTTCTTATTTTTCCTCCTTACTTGCTGCTAAAACCGGAGCATTAATTGCCCTCAAATCATCCCCCATTTTTTAATCTTTGAGGTATGGGCTGCTGTACCTGCTCCGATATTACAGTCGTACGACTGTATTACAACACCACGACTGTAATTATAGTCGTGGCACGACAACATTTTTTTTTGTTTTAGGGTCCGGAAAATTTCGGTGCTTACACCTCTACCGCCAGGATTGGAGACACCCGACGGGATAAACCACTCATAGCACCGCATGACCTTACATCGTGTTCTACAGTGGGGAAGTGTATTTCACTATGGGAGCCTATATGACCCTTGGCTTGACTTTGGCCAACATGTAATGGCTTAGTAATTTCCCCTAGGATTGCCAAAACATGAAATTAAAATTGAACATTTAAGTGTGCACCTTTGGTATCCCCCGTTGATACCAAAGAGACCCAACACCTAGGAAGAATGTGAGACCAATCGAAAGGAGAAATAAGGTTGGAAGGGAGAGCATATTTTTGTGTGTGCTAACACTTGTTCTATGGTGATTTTCTTTTTACCTTTTCATAAAACATCCAAAATGCATAATCATTCGCGTGCCATTTCTAATCACGTTTTCGCGTAGCCATATTTTTACATATACATATGTATGACATTGACACTAACCACATCCTCGTGCATCCATGACATTTTATTTGCATGCCATACATATGTACATCTCGTGTGCCAACATTGCTATAAAATATACACGACATCATTCTGCATGTCATGCATCTTAACCACATTTTTCTGCAGCCACTTGCATTTTTCGCGACATACATGTTCATGCCATTTCATTTCATTACACCTAACAAAGGACAGTCCAAGAATGCCTATCACGATCATTTCATCTCACACCATATCGGGTACCCCAAAATTACCGGTAGTCCGCTTGTGCACCGGTTTGCACTTGACCGCTTCACTATATCATATCATTCACTAGAAGATCGAAAAGATCTTAGGGCTAGCCAGTAGGCAAGTCACACGACAACAGAACATAACATCACACCCATTTGTCGTTGGCATCAAGGTGATGCCGGAAACTTGCTTATGTGTTGGCATCAAGGTGATGCCGGAAACTTGCTTATGTGTCGCAATACATATCAGAATTGTTTCATGACATTAACAATTATTCGAGGTACTCCACGAGTGCTGAATTTTTATGCACATAGGATCATCTCATAACATTATCAATTCATACAAGGTGTTCCACAAACGTCGAATCTCTATCTGTGTCCTTATTTGTACATTACCCATTTACAATCTCACTTCATGTTGGATGCCCCAAAAACATCAGGGCTCTGTCCAATGAACGACTTCCATGTGACCATTTCATGCCATTTCATGTCAACCTACAAAGCGTTGAACCCCTGCTCGTGCGTCGGTACCTACACGGCCACTTCATAACATCCATCAGGCGCCCCAAAAGCGCTGAACCTCTGTCCGTGTGACGGTCCGCACGTGACTATTCTTGCATTGTCTTTTACATAGCGTTAGGCATTCTTGGGATGTCAGGGATAAAAAGACTCCCACCCATTATTGTTTTCATACATGAAGAATCAAACACGCACAATCATCTATGTGTCATTCTAATCATGCCTTTATACAGTCATTTTCAAGACATCGACATTTTATGACATTGACACTAACCACGTCCTTGTGCAGCCATGATATTTTGTTATCATGCCATACACATATTGTGTGTTGATATTTCCACAAAGCGTACAAGACATCACCCTGTGTGTCATATGTGTTAACCAAGTCTTTGTGTAGTCATAATATTTTATTTGTGTGACATATGTATTCATTCCTTGCACGCACGACATCATCCCATATGTCATGCATCCTAAGCACATTTTTCTGCAGCCACTTGTATTTTGTGCAACATACACATTCACACCATTTCATTCCATTACACCTAATAAAGGACGTTCCAAAGGTGCCCTTCATGATCACTTCATTTCATAACAGGTGTCCCAAAGCCACCTGTGTTTTGCCCGTGCCCCGATTTGTACTCAGCCATCCCTCTATACCATTACATTCACTAGGAGACCACGACGATCCTAGATCTATTTTCGTGTGAGGAATCACATGAAAAATATGGCACTACAGCTCATCCATCCACCATCAGTGTCACAGGGATACCGTGATCTTGCTTGTGTGTCGTGATCCACATCGGATTGCTCATAACATTATCAGATCATCCAGGGTACTCTATGAGTGCCCAATTACTACACATATAGGGGCGTTCCATGACATTACCAAATTATGCAAGGCGTTCCACGAATGCTGAATCTTTGTCCGTGTATTGAGCTAAGCGTGACTTGTTGATGATATCATTTCATGTTAGATGCCCTAAAAACATCAAAACTCTGTCCCTAGGATGGACCTCACGAGACCATTTTATATCACCTCATAGACCTACAAAGTGTCGAAACCTTGTCCGTGTGTCGGCCACATGTGATCATTTCATGACATCCACTAGGTGCCCCAAAAGGCACCAAACCCCTGCCCGCGTGCCAGATCATGCACAACTTGTTTGCATCACCTTTTTACATAGCATTGGGGCATCCGCAGAACATCCAAAAAAAATAAAAAGAACAAAGTCATTTTCATTCTAGTCTCTATCCGTCTGACATCATTCAACCACGACTAAGTCACATCTCATTCATACATCAAGCCGTCTAAGTGCTCCCCAAGCACTGAAATGCTATCTCTGTGTCCAGCACACCATCCCATTTCATAACACCTCATTTCATCACATTAAAGCCCATGGTGCTCCCCGAGCGCCGAACTCTTCTCATGCGCTAAGCACGAACTCATCTCATTTCATCGCATAAACACCCAAGGTGCTCCCTGAGCACCGAAAATCTGCTCACGCTCTAAGTACGAACTCATTTCATATCATCTCATAAAAGCCCAAGGTGCTCCCCGAGTGCTGAAATCCAGCTCGCATGCTGAGCATGTTATTTCATATCATTTCATCAATAAAAGTCCAAGGTGCTCCATGAGCACCGAAACGTTATCCGCATGCCAAGCACACCACTTTGTCTTATCCCTTATCATGCATAAAAAGCCAGGGTACTCCTTGAGCGTAAAATTATGTCTGGTCAACGTGCGCATGTATGCATCTATAGCATACAATCCCTTCGCAAGTCATATCTTGCTTCAATCCGTGGACACCCCCGTGTGTCATTGTCCCCCCGGGTGCATACTTATGCACCCTATCTCAATCCCTTCACAAGTCATATCTTGCTTCGATCCGTGGACACCTGTTGGTATGCGCTAGTTCTTAGGGCATTGGATTCTTGTATTTTGTATTATACATTAAGAGTCATGTATGAATACATTATTTGTGTCACATTAATAAAGGCAATTAATCTATTTCATATATATCTTGTGCTATAATATGAGTATAGTATCCATTGATTGATAATCATAAAACCCATCCCAGGTCTGTTCTAATCGTGGGAACGAATAGAACCACAGACTTATATATTCGATGACTGTATGGTGGTTCTTAACTAGCCATAGTACTTATATAGTTAGTCATGAATATAGGCACATGTCGTTAACATGGGACTGGATCGATCCGCACAAGAAAGCCACATGGTTGTCACGTCATAGGTCTTTCTTGAGTAGGTCTCTTTTGTCCTCAAACCAGATTTCATTATAGTATCAATATGGAATCCATTTCACTTTGACCTATGCCTAACAGGTCTGTAAAAGGATGCTAAATATGGGTATGATTGGGTGGACAGGTGAACACATTGATATTGATGATGAAGTGATGGAATTGCCACTCGGGTAACACAAAGATGATATCATTGGCCACTTGATAAGTGGGACTGATAAGTGTATGGCCATACTCAAACAAGTTGGTTGCTTATTTGATTAACTAGTCAACTCAAGATCAAGAAATATAATAAACAACAGAAGAGCATGACGGACACCGTGCCTCTTGTTTATTCATATCGATATCGTTAGGCAAAGGACACTATGAGATTACTACCGGGTGAGTGTCTTCTAAAGACTGCTACATCTCTGTCTTAATTGGGGGCTGCAATGGTTTGCTAGAACCCACTTACAGTCTATGGGCCTTGGGCCTACTGCTAACATAAAGACAGACCCATAGGATCGTGCACATAGATCAACTGAGACCGAACGTATAGATAGTGTGCATGTGATGTACATTGGAAGGAATGAGTTAATTAATTAGTTGACATTCAGTGTCGAGGTAATTAATTAACATTGGGTTGGTTTAATTTAATTAATAAGTTTACATAATGTAATTAATTAATTTATCAATTAATTGAATTACATTAAGTAAACAATTAATTAAATTATTTTCTTAAGTGTGATTTTATTTTAATTAGGGGTAAATAAATCAAGCCATATGGAATTAAATTAGATATTATAAATCTTATGGAATAAGGATTTAAGTATGTAATTAAAATCCTAATGGGCTTGGGTTTACTTAACCTAATTGGAGTCCATATTGCATAAGGACTATAAAAGGCACATTTATGAGAAAAATCACTCTCTTAACCCTAGGCACAAAGGGAATTCGGCCAGTAACAATATCAACCCCAATAGCTGAATTCTTTGGTGCAATTTCTTCCGTTCTTCGACCAGCATCGGTTCCCGTTCGATAGTTGATCGTGCACCAGACTGTGGAGATCAATTTTAAGAAATGATTCTGCAGCAGTCTCTAGAAGAGACATAATCTGGTGAGTTCAATCTCTTGATTCAAATTTTTTTATTTCAATCAATGGTAATTGGACACGATAGGTGGATTCTAGGAAATTTTAAACGGTGTATTTTCTGCTGCACCACGTTATTTTTCCGATGACGAATCTCAACAGTGGTATTAGAGCCTAGGTTTTGTCCATTAGATTGATTGGAATTGGTTCTTGAAAGCGTTCTCGAAGAAAGAATAGGTTTCAAGTTTTTGATTTTAGGGTTTTTACTCAATTGGTTTTGTTTTTGGATAAAACCCTAGAATTGTTGGATTGGGGTTTTTGATTATTTTCCCCAATTAGTTTCCATTTAACATTTTTGTTTTATTAATTAATCAATATGTTTGATGGTTGGAATTTTTTTTATGTTCTAATTAAAAAAAAATAATAATGGTTGTGGGGAAGGGAATCACAAAATTTGTGATTCCCATCCCCTATAGCAGGCTGCTGTGTGCGCAGCAGCTACTGGCTGCTGCTGCCGCGCGCAGGTTTTGAGTCCGATTTTGGATTTTGCAGGTTTTTTTATTCCGGACCCTAATGCAAATTAAATTAATTTTTTTAAAATTAATTTGTATTTAAATTGTTTATTTTGTTGGTATGCATATTTAATTCAATTGTTTGCATATTAAATTGAATATGGACTTTGTGAAATTGGCCCAATAAACCGTGACACCGGTTAAAATTGGGAGAGCTAAATTTAAATTTGTTACAACCCAAATTCAAGTGGGAGAAAAATTGTTAATTTTGCATTCATGGATGTTATCCATTGGGCCTTTATGGGCCTTAGTCACATTTGTTAAAATTGACGATTTCACCCTAAGTAACTCGGCTTAACACTTATATTTATAATTTGGAATGCCATGATCATGCATCATATTGGTATGTATGTGCACAACAGGTACTTTGTTTGAAATGTGGTGTTGAGTTCTATGGGCCCTAAATTATTATCGGTTGTAATTTAATTTTGGGAAATATGGCCTGCGTGCCATTTTTTTATTTTGATGTAATTTTAGAATAGATTTTATTTTACAAAAATTGTTGTAATTGCATCAAGTATGGAGGAAGGCCCAGATGGAGCAAGCCCATGGTGGGAACCCAAGAAGGATTGCAGTCCAGCCCATGAAGAATTAGATAGGATATCTAATTTTTCATTAGGTTGTAATTAATGGCCCATAGGATCTCATTTATTTAAAATTAAGTATGCTATTGCATTTGTCATATTATATGGATGTATGGATCACCAAATTATTACCTGCATTTATGCATGCTAAGCCGTATCACTTTATTATAATCTGGAAATTAAAATATTGAGTCGTTTAAAAGTGCTTCCCACATTCACACCTCTTCCTCTAGGGTTCAATGGTTCTTTCATTTCCTAGCCATGGTGTGCCTTGCTCTAGGGTTATTGTGGTTCACAGACAAAGGAAAACCACAATTAACTCAAGTCATTCTGAATCAGGCCATACCTTGAAGGACTAAAAGCTGTGTCCATCTTTGGCAACCGTGTGTGAATTGGAATCTGGGGGGAATTGAGAACATCAACACAATTCCAGACCTTGGAGATTTCAGCAGTTAATTGACTCCATCCAGCGGCCGGTTGTACACTTTGGTAACATCCCCAGCGGATCCTTTAAAAAGGAAAAAGTGTAATGAAGGGACATTGATCCACACCAGAGCCACGGGTTGGAATTTCCTAATGCATTCACATTCATCATGTCATAAATGTTTTATATTCTATTTTGATGCTTAATATGCATGTGTTATGCCATTGCATGTAAATGCCCATGTTCAGGCTACAGCACGCAGCAAACCAGACTTGATGAAGCATTTCACATCCAAACCCAAACCTTCAACACTTGGGGCAGGTAAAAATTAAATCACGAAACATCATCAAGGACAATCTGTGAACACGAAATTTTTACATTCAAAAAAATCGTTGTTGACCGCTGACCCACGACTGTATTTACAGTCGTGGGATTTTGCTTACAGTCGTACGACTGTAACGTAAGTACAGTCGTACGACTGTACTTTCGGGGGCAGGTTGCAGAACCCATACCCCCTTGACTTAGAAAAGTGGGGAAATCTTAAGCATTTAATGCTCAAGATTTCTGGGTAAGTAGGGATAAAAGGTTAAAAAAATTCAGAGTGGTGGACTCTCGGAAAAAAATCTGGAACTTAGAGGATTTTAGAGAGAGAAAGAGGGAGAAAAAGAAAAAAGAAAGACAAGAAAAGCTTACTTTCTTCTCACATTTTCTCCTTAATTTCTTGTTGTTAATCACTAAAATGAATTAGAAATCCTAGGTTAACATCCACACTAGAAATCTAAATCATTTTGGGACAAAAACAAACTCAAATCCGTGACGTTTCTGGGATTATTTGGACACTTTTGCAACCTTAACTTTCAAGGAAAAAGAGCGAATTCACGTGGATTGGTGCGTAGCCAGGGCTCATTCCAGCTGTGGATCGTCGCCAAGGAGGTAAACAACCTTTAACTCAACTCATTTTCCAGCTTTCTAGGTGATTTGCTTGTGTTTGGTGCGTTTTTATTCAAGTTTTTAAGTTTTCATTTCTGGAAAAATAAGAACAGTCGTACGACTGTTCTTCACTACAGTCGTACCACTGTATTTATTTTCTACAGTCGTGCCAAACCTTTTACAGTCGTACCACTGTATTTATTTTCTCAGTTTTAAGTTTCTCTTTTTAGGTTTTTTTTAGCGATTTCTGCCTCTGGGAAAATTTACAGTCGCACGACTGTAGTATACAGTCGTACGACTGTACCTATAGTCGCACTACTGTAGTCCTCGGCCAAGAGCAGAAATCCCTAAAAAATCCCTAAAATCCAAAAAATCATAAAATCCCAAAAATTTCATAAAAATAAAAAAATTTCAGAAAATCAGAAAAATCTTGAAAAATCAAAAATCATCAAAAATGAATTTTGGTGTGTGCATTCACGACCTTAGATTTATTTTTCGGTGAAATTGCATTTAGAGCAAAACCACGACGGAGACCCGATTCTCCCGAAAACCGACCCACCTCACATGTGATAAATTAAAATAAACTGGAAAAATGTTTTCAAAAACGATTTTGTCACAAAAACCAAAAATACATGGACGTTTCAAAATGGTTTTCCAGGTCTAACCGGACCGGCTGAACAGGCCAACCCGGTACCCCCAATTGCATGACCCCAAATGCCTAATTTCCCAATTCTGTCTATTTGAGTCCTACTTATGGCGTGCAGTATAAACTGTGCTAACCTCTGTTTTGCAGCTTTTATTTTATTTTAATTTTCTTTTTATTTGTATTTTAATAGAATTAATCGCGTATTTAGGCGGTTGTAAATATTTTTAGATTTTCGTGTATTCTAGGTGCTTGTATCAGTGAGGCGAGAGTTTTATTTTTCTTTCAATTGGGTTGTAAGCTCTTAAATATTTATTCTTTTTACTTTTTATGTTGTATTATTATTCCGTATGCGCGCTGCGTGCATTATTTAATAAAAATCAATCTTTAGCAATTTAAAGTGTCGTAAATAGAACATTGGCAATAATATTTAAATTAGACATGAAATAAGGGACTTGTCCGAACCTAGATCTCTGAAAAGTGTGACAGTTCTCGCTTCAGTTCAGCTACACTGTAATTTCCCGGTTGAGTTGAGCCGGGTGGCGACTCCTATACTTTTTATCGAGATTTAGGTCTCGATTCTTTTTTGAAACAATCCGCTTTTCCAAAAAATGAATTTCCAAACTAAAAACCCCACGCGAGGGAGTCCCGCGTCCCTTCCGAAAGGGAGTCCCGCGTCCCGTTGAAAACGCGTCGTCCGCTCACATTGGCGACTTCGCTGGGGATTTCTCAAAAGTTTTTCAAAAACTTAAAAGAATTTTACAAGCCCTGAAAAGTGTCTAATTTAAATTAAGCGGATGATTCTTATATGGCACTTTATGCATTTTTGTAGTTAGACATTTATTGCATTAGGTTAGGTATCCATTATTTAGCCCGGTGAATCGTTGAAGTGTCGCCTAAGTTCCTCTTGGTCTTGGGGGCACGAATACGAAACACCACCCATAGCCTCGTACTACCCCTTCGCTCGGACCCTTGAGTGGGGAGAAGTGAGGAGTATATTTTGCTATGGGAGCCTTGATGTTATCCCGACTTTGGACCGAACTCATTTAGGCAACCCTAGTTGGATTCCCCTAGGATACCAAAATAAATTGTGTGAATAAAATAAAATGCGCCTTCATCATCCCCGGTTGATGATCGATGAGAACCCCTCCTAGGACTCGGTTAGAATTTTATCGACCTGACCACGTTTGGAGGAATAAGGTTGGAGGATTACGATCCATGTGCTAATTGCTACGTGTCTTTTTGTCTTTCCATAACATATCATCATCCACATTTTCCACGAACATAACATACCGCATCTAAAGCATTTGTGTGATTCTAACTCACATCTTTTGTACAGCCATTTCCATTTTTCACGTGTAAATGCATTAATCACCCGCGTGACATTTACACTAACCACATTTTTTGTAGCCACGCATTTTTTTTTCATTGTATGAAAAAAAATTAATTAATTAATTTACATACATCACTTGAATGTCATAAGCATTAACCATTTTATTTTGTAGCCATGGGAAACGTGTGTCATGTATAAAGTAGTCATGCGAACCTTGAACAACCCTACAAGGGTCACACACATCACACCGCCTATCAAGTAGGAAATCATTTTAGGCGCTCCACGAGTGCCGACAAAATTCATCACATTTCATTAAATCATTTTAGGCGCTCCACGAGTGCCAACAAAATTCATCACATTTCATTAAATCATTTTAGGTACTCTACGAGCGCCGACCAAATTCATCACATTTCATGAAATCATTTTAGGCACTCCACGAGTGCCGAAAAATTCATTTTACACATCAAACCATTTAGGTGCTTCCCGAGCAACGGAACTCTGCACGTTCACCAAAAACGCATTCATTTCATGATGCGGTGCGAAAACCGAGATACTCCCCGAGTATTGAAATTCTGCTCGTACACCAAGCACGAGTTCACTTCATATCATCAAAAATCCGAGGTGTCCCCCGGACACCGAAACCCCGACCATGTGCCATGCACATGTCGATCTCACATCACAAAAATCCGAGGCACTCCCCGAGTGCCGAAACTCTGTCCGTTCGCTAAGAACATTCATCTCATGTCACAAAACCCGAGGTACTCCCCGAGCGCCAAAGGTCTCATCCGTGCTTCAAATACTTAAATTACAATTCGTACATACATAAATAGGAATTCATGCATACTTCACCACTCGAAGGATTAATTGTTCAAAGTTCGCATTGCAAATCCATTTCATACAACATCCACATATCATTCATCTAACACACCATGCATACATGCATATCCCCTAGAGTTCATGACTCTTTGGGTGATCATCTTTCACTAACTCTTGTTCGAAATGTTTTGTAGTTTGGCTCCGATCGGGACGAAGACTCGTGAGACTAGAGCACAGCAATTCACCGTCCAGTGAGTCTGAGGAGTCCATTCAGTTTAGGGAGGTTAAGGTGACATTTGAATTAAGTGATGAGTTTTCACCGGAATTTGGGCAGTTACAACAAAGATTCCAAGACATGGCACTCACACCTGAAGCTGCAGCTGCCATGATGGCCACCTCTGCTATTCGAGAATTCATGAAGTCTGATGAATTTAAGAACCTCATTAAGAACCAAGTGCAGAGTGCATTAACTGAGTCGTCTAATCAGCGACCAGAAAGGGCTGCCCAAGAGGAGAGTAGTGGCAGGAGACTGAATGGTGGGCAGTCGGATGCTGAAGAAGGCCGAAGGGATAATGCTGAGCGACCCGTGGAGTCTGCTTTAGAAAGAAAGATGAAGGAGATGGAAGAAACTATAGCGGAGCTGCGTGCCAGTTCTAAGATCCAATCCGCCAAGCGCATTGACCCATCCACACTCATAGCTGGAGGGATTGAAATGTTACCTGTGGGCTTTTAGATGCCTAGAATTGCACCATATGTCGTGAAAAGTCCTCCCACGGCTCATTTGAACCAGTATGTGCGGATCTGAACCATGGCGGGGCTTACAATGAATCAATTAGTGGGACTGTTCCCTACTACTTTGGAAGGAGGAGCCATCACATGGTATAACAAACAGCCTGAGAGTGTGCAAGGCAACTGGGATACGCTGTCTGATGCTTTCATAAAGTACTTCAGTTTCAATACACAGCTAGAGGTCAAGCTACAAGACCTAGAGGCAGTAAGACAGAAACCGAATGAGACCTTTTCGGAGTACTATCAAAGGTGGATGGACAAGATGATCCTCCTTCATCAGAAGCCGTTGGAAGATGAACTGATTGTGAAGTTGATTGATGGGAGCTTAGAGGTTTTATCAGAATGTGATGAAATATCACAAGTTTCAATCCTTGGTGGAAGTACATGAGTTGCCCCGCAAAGTGGAGAAACACGAGATTGATCCGGCTCATAACAGTTCTGGGGGAGGGTACCGAAGCTGGACATATTCTTTAGGGTACAAGAGTAATAATAATCCTGCAGTTTCCTTTTCGACAAGTGCCAAGCCGAGTCAGCCACCTGCCCCTATCAAGCAAGTAGAAGTAGCGGCAGTAGCACAAGGGGCAAGTCAACAAACAGCTGGAAAAGGGATTTCTCCTTGGGAGGATTTTTCTAAAGTGCAGAAATTTGGGTTTTCTTTAAAGCCTGAAACCATACACTCCTCCGGCCGAGGCGGACAAGAACAATTTTTGCTCTTATCATGTGACCAAGGGGCATCGAACCAATGAATTCCATGCTTTGAAAAAGGCGATTCATCAGTTGATTGATGAAAAGAAGATAGAAGCACCTCGCTCAAAGCCCAATGTTCAGAGTAATCCACTACCTTAGTTTGAAAGGAGGGTGAATACGGTGCAGTCGGGATTGTCTCCTAACTTTGTCTTGGCTTAGATTACAAAGGCGAACCCTGCAATACAAGTGGTAGTGGGTGAGGATGTTGAACCACCTATAGAGGAGAAGAGTAAGCCCATGAATTTAGATGATGTGGAGTTGGATGACGATGCGGATGAGTTCGAACTAATGAGTAGACCCAAGCTTGTGGGCTGGACAACACCTGTTTATCCCGTTTGCACCAAGGACGGGATGTACATAAGAAAGGAGGACGCCCCTATGAATAACGTCATGAGGAGTGGAAGGCTATATCAACCTGAGCCACAGCAGTTAGGAGAATCGAGTAAAAGAGCAAAGGCCCCGGTCCAGGATTATTTGCCTATCAAGGTGGATGAAAAAGAAGATCTAGTGGTGAAACAACTTAAAAAGTTTCCTGCACGTGCATCTGTGTGGCATCTGCTTATGGAGTCCCAAAGGCACTGGGCTGCGGTGGTGAAGAAGCTTATGGAAATGGACGCTAATCCATTAATGTCTCCTGAGGAGGTGTGCATGGTAATTAGGAGTAAAAAGAGTTCGCAACCTGATAGTCCCAAGGGGATCACTTTCACTGATGATGACCTGCCATCGGAAGGGACTAATCACAACCATGCATTGTACTTGAAAGTGGAAATGATGGATAGAACTTTACCTTGTGTAATGGTTGATGATGGTTCAGCACTGAACATCTGTCCTTTGAAAGTATTACCTAGTCTCCACCTGTCTGAAGAAGCATTATCACGATCTAACACAGTGATCCGGGCTTATGACGATTCGAAGCGTACTGTGATTGGTACTTTTGAGGCGGAGGTGTCAGTTGGGGAAGTTAAATCGACTGTGCTGTTCACTGTCATTGACATTCCGGTGACGTTTTCCTTGCTTTTGGGAAGGCCCTGGTTCCATGCATTGGGAGGAGTGCCCTTAACCCTACATCAGAAAGTGAAGATTCCAATGGGAGGGAAGATCATGACTCTTGAGGTGGATGAATCTTCTGTGGTAGCTGCATTGAACTCGTTTGAACAACCCTTGACTGGCTTCCAGGTGGCGGTCGTCTCAGAACACAAAGAGAAAGACCTGATGTTTTCTCCGTGGATCCATAAGTACTTTCAGAAGCAGAATTTCATCCCCGGGAAGGGGCTTAGCGTCCACCAACAAGGGGTCACAAAGTTTGATATCACTATGGGCCAATCACACCGAGGGGGTCTTGGTTACAAAGGTGCTGAAAAGAAGGAGATCCCGGAGACAAAGAAAGTCCATCTCTTGGACATTTTTGTTCGAGCAAGTGGTGGGCCATATGGTGGTAAGCCGGAGCCGATGGATATTGATGGGGAAACAGTCCCTGGGTTTGAGATCTTTGCCGATGTCGTCGACTTCTCAAAATATGGGGTTGGTTTGGTGGAAGAAATGTTGAAGCTTGAAGTTGTGAAAGAGATCAATCCTCCTCCAATAACCCAAGCTGAAGTAGTGGCTCCATCATTCCGGAGGAGCCATCAAAAGAAGATGTAGATCCCCTGGTGGATGCCATTACTAAGTCATTTTCTGCTTTGTTGAAGAAAGGGTTAAAAGAGAGTCCTGTGAGAAAGGAAGATGTTTCGGGGCAGGCAGAGTTGGTAGAAAAGGCTGTTGCTGAGCTCACCAAGATGATGGCTAAAGGGAAAGTGAAGAAGGAAGAAGACGTTCTGTCGGAAGCACATAAAGAGACCCTCAAGGCTGACCTGAATGACTTGTTCAGGGAAGGACCTGCTGATCCAGAAGACCATGCTACTGAAGACCCTCCACATGTGGAGGAAGAGAATGATTTCTTTGTAAACTTATCCTATGTATTTGATATGAACAATTACGCTTTTAAGGTGATGAATGAAATGAAATCTAACTTTGCTTATTTGTGTGATGTTTTTCCTAATGGCTCTGTGCATACATGCAATCATTCATTCAATCTGTTCAGCATTCACGACACTGCATTACATGAAATTAATTTGGGCACAATTGAAAATCCTAAAATGGTATCTATCTCTAACGAACTCAATCCTGAAAAGAGAGAGAATTGACAAAAATACTTAAAAAACATGTGGGAGCGTTTGCCTGGTCTTACGACGATATGCCGGGGGTTGACAGAGAGATAGCAGAGCACAGAATTCCAATTGATCCCAAGTTCAGTGCAGTAAAGCAGAAACTCAGGCGTCTACGTCCAAAATGGGTCGAGAAAGTCAAGGAAGAGGTAGCAAAGCAGATTAAGGCCAACTTCCTGGAGGTGGTGGACTACCCTGAATGGTTAGCCAATATAGTCCTAGTTGCCAAGAAAGATGGAAGAGTCAGAGTTTGTGTGGATTATCGGGATTTGAATAAGGCCTCCCCAAAGGATGACTTCCCACTTCCTCACATTGATGTCCTGATCAACAGTGCAGCAAGGGCAGTTATGTACTCATTCATGGATGGTTTCTCGGGGTATAATCAGATCTTAATGAATGTCATTGATAAAGTCAAGACGGCTTTCATCACCGAGTGGGGGGTGTATTGCTATAGAGTAATGCCTTTTGGGTTGAAGAATGCTGGGGCGACCTATCAGCAGGCGGTTACGACGTTGCTACATGACATGATGCACAAAGAGGTCGAGGTGTATGTTGATGATATGTTGGTAAAGTCCATGACCCGGGAAGAGCACCCTGCTATCCTGGATAGATTTATGACCAGGATTGAAAAGTATAACCTGCGGCTCAACCCAAAGAAATGTGTTCGGGGTTGCATCGGGCAAGCTGTTGGGGCACATTGTTAGTCAGAAAGGCATTGAGATGGACCCGGACAAGATTAAAGCTATTCGAGATAGGCCAGCACCGAAAATAGAGAAAGAAGTCAGATCTTTTCTAGGGTCGCTTTAGTATGTTAGCAGATTCATTGCCAAATTGACCACTGTCTGTGAGCCCATTTTCAAGCTTCTTCGGAAAGAACAGCCCGTTGTGTGGAACGACTAATGTCAGGTTGCATTCGATAGGATCAAGGAATACTTGATCAACCCTCCCGTGCTGAAGCCTCCAACTTTGGGAAAGCCTTTGACTCTATACTTAGCCATTGAAAAGACCTCCATAGGGGCGATGTTGGTTTAAGAACAAGATGATAAAAGGGAGCACGCCATTTACTACCTCAGTAAGAAGCTGCTAGATTATGAAACTCGGTACACCGTGGTGGAAAAGACTTGCACTGCCATGGTTTGGCTGACGAAGAAGTTAAGACACTATTTCCAATCCTATAAGATACAAGCTGTGGCGAAAGTTGATCCAATGAAATACCTCTGCTCTGCCCCATCCTTAACGGGGAAACTGTCCCGGTGGTTACTTTTGCTATCAGAATTCGACATTGAGTATGTGACGAAGAAGGTGATCAAAGGAAGAGCAGTGGCTGAGTTCCTAGCCAATCAGCCGCTTAAATCTGATTATGTGGAAAACCTGGAGTTTCCGGATGAGTAGTTGGCCTTGGTAGAGGTGGAGGTTAGAAAATGGATTATGCACTTTGATGGAGCCGTAAACAAGAGAGGAGTAGGCCTTAGAGTAATTATTGTAACTCCTGAAGGGGAGATAGTTCCTTTGTCAAAACGGCTAGAATTCCTGGTAACTAACAACGGCACAAAATATGAAGCTTGTTTGTTTGGCATTGATGCTCTCACCGCACTAGGGGCAAATGATGTGACCATTGTTGGAGATTCGCTGTTGGTAATCCGTCAAGCCACCGGGGAATGGGAAAACAAAGAAGAATCACTTCACCCATACTTGGAGACTTTGTGGGAAATGGTGAAAGTATTCGGGCATATTGAATTCAAGCATGTGGCTAGAGATGATAATCAGATGGCAGATTCGTTAGCTACCTTGTCATCCATGTGGGAAGGACCTCAGAAAGCACCAATGCAGCCTTTGATCCTGGAGACTGCTAGAACACCATTCCATCGTTGTAGTGAGGTCTTGGCATTAGTTGCAGATGATAAGCCCCGGTACCAAGATATAGCTGACTTTCTACAAAATGGCCAATATCCTGGAGAAGCAGATGCATCAGATAAGGCCACTTTAAGAAGATTGGCAGCTCAGTTCAGGTGGTTTGATGGACAGCTTTTCAGAAGGACGGCTGATGGATTGTTATTAAAGTGTCTGACGGAAGCAGAAGCCAAGAAGGTTATGCAAGAAATTCATTCAGGGATTTGTGGCCCGTATATGAATGGCTTAGCTCTGGCAAAGAAAATCATGAGACAAGGGTATTTCTGGCTTACTATGTAAACAGACTGTGCAAAAGAAATGAAAAAGTGCCATGAGTGCTAGATTTACGGGGACATCAGCCATCTTCCACCTATGGAGTTGCAGAACCTCATGACTCCTTGGCCGTTTGCAGTATGGGGTATAGACATAATTGGTGAAATTCGGCCTCCAGCATCGAATGGTCATAAATTCATTGTAGTGGCAGTGGATTATTTCTCTAAGTGGGTTGAGGCCGAGTCTTATATCACGGTCACAGCTAAGAATATGGCTAAGTTCGTAAAGAAGCACATCTTTGCAAGATATGGAATACCACATCACGTGGTGACTGATAACGGAGTGCAATTTCAAGGGGCCACAGCTGAACTATTCGAAGAGTACAATGTGGAACATCGTAAGTCTTCTCCTTATAGGCCACAAGCCAATGGAGCAGTGGAGGCAGCAAATAAGTCTATTAAGAAGATCTTGTCCAAGACCACTTCAACCTACCGGGATTGGGCAGATAGATTACCTTATGCTCTATGGGGGTACAGAAACAGTGTTAGGACGCCAACTGGAGAAACACCTTATTCGCTGGTTTATGGGATGGAAGTAGTCCTTCCTATTAAAATGGAATTGAAGTCACTAAGGGCGGTTTTAGAAGCCCAGTTGCCTGAAACGGAATGGGTAAAGGCGAGATTTGAGCAGCTAGCTATGGTCGATGAAAGACGTCTCAAGGCTCTAGATCATCTACAGATGTACCACCAAAGGATGGCTAGGGCCTATAATCGATGGGTTCGTCATCAGAAACAGCCTCTGAAGGCGGGAGATCTAGTGTTGAAACAGATGAGACCGACTAACACGGATGCGAGGGGCAAATTCAAACCCAATTGGGAAGGGCCGTATGTGATTAAGAAAATACTCTCCAAAGGTGCAGTGAAGATTATGGACATGGATGACAACGAGTTCACCAATCCGATTAATCAAGATCACCTCAAACGCTACCATGTGTAAAAAAAAAAAAAAAAAAGAAGCCTGTTAGGTCGAAAACCTGCAAGGGCGATTTAAGCAAAAATTAAGGCAACGAGGGTTAGCTTATCGACCAGAAAACCTGAATAGGATGGTTGATAACAGGAATGAGTTGGTTTGAGATATGTACTAATTTTGACATTTTCAATTGATGCGATAATTAAATTTCATTAATGAAGTGCGTTTTGCTCAACATATTGCATGAAATGTTTAGAGTATGTTACGTGATTCATTTGTCGAAACATCCAGATAAACAAAGACATTTAGATGCCTAAGTGTGCAATTGCGAACATCATCCATTCATAAAAAAATAAAAAAATAAAAAAGGGGGGCCTGTTAAGTCGAAAACCCGCGAGGGCAATTTAAGCAAAAATTAAGGCAAAAAAAAAAGAGAGAGAGAGAGAGATCGCGTCAATAACAAAGGAGATATATATAAAATAATGACAGTCAATACATGCTTGATAATGAAATTCACTTTTTCTTTCATGTTCTCCTTTTCTTGACAGGAAGTGGCCTCGCGGCTTCAGAAGGAGCCAGCCAGTGGAAAGTCGCATGCTCACGTGCCTCGTGAGTCGGTAGGTCCTGGATCTTAGCCAGCCACCGCTTGTAACGATCATCTGTCTCCGTGGGAGCAAGAGAAGCATAGCTTAACGCCACACGACGGGTATCTCCCGCCCAGCGAAGTCTGATGTGATCCATCCAAGAAGCGGTGTACTCCTCACAACTGGTGACACAAGAGCGCTGGGGGATATCCTGTAGATGGCCGTACTGCCGGAAAAGGCGACTCGGAGAGTAGAATGTCACCCTTGTCAATCCCAACAACTGCACACCATGTTCCCACATGTCCACAATCACATGGGTAATCTTCCACCAGGGGCACACCCACCTAATCTGGTCATCACTCAGGCGAGATAGCCAAACGCCCCACTCATCAGCAGACATATCAGTATAGGAGTCAATGGAGAAGCCTCTTTCCCTGAAATTGGCTGGGTGGTATTTCTTAAAATTCCCTCTCGGGATCTTAAGAATCGATAGCTTCTCCAACAACCAGATCTGCAGTTGATAGGAAGCAAGGGTTAGAAGTTCATTTGGCCTAGAAATACATCGGACAATAAGAAGTTTTACCTGGAGTAGTGTGAGATGAGGGCCTGTTGGGATTTGTCACCGGAAATCACCCGATAAAAGCGGAAGAACGCGGTGATTTCCTGAAATCCAGTCCCAGGAGCAATTGAAGCGGAAATTGAAAAACTTAAAATTAAATAGAAAGGGATTAAATTTCATACCAGAAAAATCTCTTTCTAGAGATGGATGATGACTGCAGAATTCAATGTACAATTCCTCCACTCTCACGTACACGAACGCTTAACGAATGCAACCCGTGCTAGCGTCAGAAAAACAAAACAATAGAGAGGGGAGAGCTAGGAAAATTTCGGCTAGGAGGCTCAAGACTTGTCCTAGCCGAAATTTCTAACCCTAGGTATTTATACCTAGGGTTGGCCGAATTCCTTAAGGGAATTCAGGCCCATCTTGGCTCCTGTCTATTTTGTGCGGGCTTCCATGTTTTAATTTAAGCCCAGTCTAATTTTAATTATTCTGGTTTAAATTAATTTCAAGCCCAATTTCAATATACCCATGTATTTAATATATTACTCCAAGTAATATATTATTTACATCTAAATTAAAATTAGTTTGACAATTAATTTAATCCATCAAATTAAAATTAAATCTACACAAAATAAAATCATATGTAAACCCATACACATGAATATTTCCACCTAGGAAATAGTTTCATAATTAATCCAATTAATTATGAAGAGCCAATTGAATATATTAATTTTATTATTATGACCAATCCAATTGATCTTCATGATATATTTAATATATACACACTTCTCCCTCCATTGTGTATACTCCAAGTATACATGTGATTCCTTAAATTTGCATTCTATCATTCTATGTGTACGATCCCGTGGGCCCATCTTTATGTTGGCAGTGTCGGAGAATTAATCGCACAAAACAAACATAAAACGCAGCGGATAAAAGATTAATCCCCACCAAGGACCCATGTACATTGCATTGAATCGGAAGGAGGGTTAAAGAATTACCTTAATTCTTTGAAGATTGAATCAAGCAGGAACCAAAATAGCTTCCCTCTACGGTTAATCCACACGGAGCAATACGTCCACCGCGTGCTAGCGCCGGATTTGAAGAACAATTCTTCGAACGAGAGAAGAGAGAGCAGAAAATCAGATTTTCCCTTTTCTTTTTGGAGGAGAGTTTCGGCTGGTTCACTTGGCTTGTGGTGGCTGGCCGAAATCTGCTTCTTAACTTATGGAGCAATTTTGTTTTCAGGTTTTTATTTCCTTAAATATAAACCCTATTTAGTTAATTATAATTATAACCTAATACACCTATTAGTTATAATTATATATTAACCCACACAATTTAATATTAATTCTCAATTAATATTAAATCAATTCCCCATAATACACATATGTATATATAATGTTATAATTAATTATATCTTTATATAATTTAATTATAACATGTAGCATACTTTATGCAATACTAATCACATTAATATTTATATACACATGCATAAATATATATCACTATATATATATTTATTCTCTTCCTCATTCATAAATTATTATCCCATAATAATTTATACCCGTTAAGATGAACTTCATTTTGCTCTTGTGTGTGACCCCATAGGTTCATATTAATTGGCAATAAGGAAATTACCATAATGTCCTTATAGGTCACAAGCGGACTCTAGCAAGCCATTACGACTACCCAATTAATATGATTGGAATGATCCAATACCTATTTATAGAATGTCATATTCCCTTTTGTCTTTTTGATATCATGATTAATTATAAGACATGGTACACTTGTCAATCTTATATAATTAATCATATGCTTTCTCGATCTCAAAGTAAACTGTTCAGACAAATCAATTGATACTCTTATCAATTATTTGAGCACGGCCATGCATTTAACAGTCTTACTTATCGAGGGGCCCAGTGATATCGCTCTCTTGTTAGAGAGGGACAAAATCCCATATCTGTCACTCACATCCCTAAGCATGAGTCATATTGTACCCAACCACAGCCTTTATAACTACTCTGTTACAAGCAGCGTTTGACTGCGTCAAAGCACAACATGAATTCATCCCGGAATCCATGGTGACCTCAGGTCAAAGGAATCAGCTGATGACACTACTATAATCAAGATCAGTTGTGACACGTGACCATGAACTTGATCTTATAGTGGGTCTCCAGCAACATGTTCTCTAACACATTGCCCGTGAGTATAATCTGTATCTGTATACACTATATTCATCTTATGAATATCCATTATCACTCACACTAGTCTTAGTTTGTTATTATTCCCATAATAACAATCGACTAGGGAAATTTAGAATTACACAATTAATTCATGGATACATTATCATAAATACTAACATACAAATATATATGATAAAATAAGTCTTTATTAATGACTTAAGAAGATTGTTTACATAATCCAACATTGGCTTAGGGCACAATCTCTAACAGGCAGCGGGCCTTTGGCCCGCAGACTGCAGTTGGGCTCTAGCAAGCCACTGCAGCCCCCAATTAAGATGGAGATGGCAGTCTAACTGATATCATAACCCTGTAGTTTAAACTTGTACATCCCGTGTCATTGATATCGGTGTCCAACACAGAGGCATGGATTGATCACCCTCTTTTGTGTCCGGACATTAACTTGATCCCGAATGTACTGATGCTCACAAACAAGTTCCAACTCGTTTGGGTGTGGCCACACTCTTATCAGTCACATTCATCAAGTGGCCGGTGATATCTTCTCAGTTGGTTGCTGAGTGACAAATCCCTTCTGCATATCCATAGCATTACCATGTTCAGTGACATACCCGAAAGCACCCATACTTGGCACCCTATTATAGGCCCTTTAGGCGTACCCCTAAGTATGCGACTTCACATGTAACACCATCATATGGTCAGGTCAAAGGATCCATACAAGTACTACACGAGAATCCATTGTGATACCATACCATGTGGATTACTCGTTTAGTGGATCTATCCAGTACCATGCTTCCAGGCATGTACCCATTAACTTGGTTGACATTCCATGTCCAATGACCGGTAAGACACCGCCATACAACCAGGTTAATGATAGTCTGTTGTTCCATTCATTCCCATGACTGGAACAGACTACGGATCTATTTATGGTCATATCGTTTACCCTATCCATGGTTTTACTACTAAGTGCATGACACTTGTCGTCATGGATATAGATATGTCCATTGGATACTTCATTTAATATATTGCACAAGATAAATATAATAAATGAATTGATGCCTTTATTAATAACACAAATGAGTACAACACATAAATCCAATAAATGTATAGTACAAATACAAGGACCAATGCCTCGGGACTAGGGCATTTCCAACAGGGCCAATGTGGAGAACACCACTTGTCTTAGATGTATGCAAACTGATCAGTGTCTCAGCAAGTGCAAAAGGAGCTGGAGATGCCCCCGCAGCCATCTGAGAGATAAGGGAGACAGCCTTGAAGGAGACGACCCCATCACTAGGACCACAAAATACCGGCTCACCAGTAACAGGCTAACCATAGAGGCCCAGCTCATGTGGTCCCTAGGGGTATTGACACACCACTCCAGTACAGAATCCGAGCTCAACCCGGGAGAAGGGGAACCAGTGGCAAGTAAAGCTTCCACCTCGGGATTGGGAAGCCCGAACAAGCTCACCAAGGAAGAAATGTTGCCAAAGGTGAACTCAAGGATGGCAATGTCCACCCCTTTGTGACATGGGATGTGCAGAATGGCGCTAAATTCTTCATATAAGGGGCAGAGCTCTTGGCATAAGAAATGGAAAATGTTATCCACCAGATCCCAGAAACGATGACAGGCATTCAACAGTTCGATGTTCCAAGGGTGTTTGTAATAGGCCTTGATATTCCACAACCCGAACGGCTTCAATTTAAGCCAATCAGAGTCTTGTAATGATTCTAGAAAAGTGTAAAAGCCTCGATGGAAGGAAGCAACAAAATTGAAAAAGAAAAAGAAGAAGAATGAATTCTCAAAAACTAATAAAATAAAATCCCATAATATGAAAATGCAGTTCATGATGTGCATAAAAATCCAATACAGAAAAAAAATAAAAAAAAGATAATGTATGTAAAGATCAGAGCACTCCATCTAGCTCTCATCCTGCCCCTCATCCTCCTCCTCCTCCTCGTACTCACTCTGATGTGTGACCCTGTAGGAATCAAAGTCCGCCTGTAATCGAGCCATCTCAGCCTGCACCCTAGCTACCTCAGCTCTCGCCTGATCCACCTCTTGGTTTGCAGCCCAGACCCGAGCCTCAGAGGAAGCAGCCTGCCTGACCTGATCTTGAAGCATCTGGACTCAGGACTGTAATCAATAACATAAATTAACATTCATACATACATACATGCACATTCATGCATTACATAAAATCATGAGATGGTGCAGGAAACGCGGAATGCTTACCGCCCAAGCGCCATTCTCCTGGACCAAGAGGTCCCTCAGGCCTTTATACTGGTAGGCTATCTCCTCCACATCAGCCCGTGGAACCTAGAGAATACCAGAAAATTAAAAAAAAAAAAAGAATCTTAGACTTACATGGGTGGTGTCCTCCGTGAAGAACCTAGCTGGCTGCTCGCGGGGAATATTCCACGTCATATAAGAATGGGTGCCATCCATCCCTATCATGTTTAAGTTGGTCCTAAGATCGGTCACTAGATGGCCCTCCACTAGGCCGACGGCCCGAGAAGCCGAGGCTGCAGCGCTACCTGCCTGGACAGGGTGGCTCCTACCCTGAAGGGAAATATCCTCGCCAGCTGTGGCCGCTTCAACACTCTCACCGGCCGGGCCACTAGGCTGAGAAGACCCGACTCCCCTACGCCTCTTAACCTGCGAAGAGAATGAAGTTAAAAAAAAAAGGAGTGAATACCCGACGAGGAGGAGGAGGAGCAGCTGGTGCGCCACCCGCAACAAGCAGTAGGCACTGCTGGATGTAGGCCGGATAATCCCCGTCAACAGGGTCAACACTATAACCCTCTCTGAATATATCAGGGTATACCATAGGGTCAGCTAGATGGGGCCAGAACAGCGCATGTGGAAGCGGTGGAGGCACAGGCCGACTAGCTGGACCATCGACGTGGTCGGAGAGGACGAGGCGCTCGCCCAAGTACCACTCTTGTGACATAGGGCACTCCATGACAAACCGGCGAAAGTTGAATTGCACGGATGTCTGCACAAATAGGGCGATAGCACCCAGACCCCGCCAGGGATGGTGCCGGATCTGTAGAAGTACAACAAAGGAAATTCAGCACAGGTAAGTAAAAGTTGATTAAATTTTCTTACTAATGAGTTTCGTTTACTTACCCTCTGCCAGGTGGTGTCAAGCAAACTCTGGCTCACCTCCTCTAAATCGCAGTCGATGCCCTGCAATCCCTGCATCCAGCAATGCAGGA
The DNA here is from genome assembly GCA_039660915.1 of Euphorbia tirucalli. Classification (NCBI taxonomy): domain Eukaryota; kingdom Viridiplantae; phylum Streptophyta; class Magnoliopsida; order Malpighiales; family Euphorbiaceae; genus Euphorbia; species Euphorbia tirucalli. The sequence goes on from CM077632.1 coordinate 24,063,846, forward strand.
CAGTCAGCTGAACATCACCCTGAACATCCCTCAACTCGGGCGGCTCCAACACGCGATGCTCAAAGGCCCAGATCTGTAGTTAACGAAAAAGTATTAAAAAAAAGAGAAAAGAGATAATACCAGAAGGCCAAACCAGAAGCCCAGAATCTCCTGCCGCGCTCCCCGGGCGCATAGGTCCAACCCGTAATACAATTGCCCTAACGCAGCTCGCGCCCAATCCAAAGAAGGGATGGCAGCCATGTCCGCCAATATGGGCAGCAGAGTCATATTACAGGTACTCTGCCCTATGGGGAACAGCGTGCATGATAGAAGTACGAGCACATAAGCCCGGGTGTACTGCTCTACATCCTCCTCGGATAAGTCTGTGCGAGTGGCCCAATAAGCCTCCACCCGCGAACACAGGATCTTCCCCTTTTGAGGGGTGCAGCCAATCAATCTGCCTATATAAGTATCCACCTGCTGATGACAGGTCAAGCTACAGTTGAAGATGATGGGGGTCCTACTGAACCCGAATCCCATGATTGTAGCAAAATCTGAGGGAGTGACCGTGAACTCCCCAATGGGCAAATGAAACGTGTGGGTGGTGCAGACCCACCTCTCGCATAAGGCCGTCAACACGGCGTGTGTCATATGTGGAGTGCTCGTGGGCAGTTACAATATGAAGGACTCTAGGCCTATAATCCTAACCCGGGCCCGCACAGGCTCGGGAAGCCGGTCCCACCAAACACGTGGCAGAGAAAGATTCCTGCTGCTGGAAATCCTGTTTGCCTGCATTATTGGGAAGTACAACACACATACATTCAACTTTTGCATAACAATAACATAATTAAAATTAATTGAAAAAATAAAATTTAAGGCCTGATTTTCTTGCTACAGTCATACGACTGTAGTACGCTTTGCACGAGCGTAACTACAGTGGCACGACTGTAGTGCCCATAGTCGTATGACTGTTCTTCTTTGGCATGAACAGTCGCACGACTGTTCATATCCCCGCAAACAGATTTCGAAATTCATGCAATTTTCGCAATTTCTAACTCATTTTTCCTAGTTTCTTATTCCTATTAACTACAGGGGACTTCTAGCATGCAGTCTACTCAACCAATCAACCCAGAAAGTGATAAATCATGCCAAATCGGATTCATACATTCACCAAAAACTTAAAATCAAGGGTTAAAAATCGGATACCAACCTGAGTAACTGATAAATGGGAGTCCATCTCCAGCAGAATTGGGATCTCTGTCCCGAAACGAATCCTGAAGTGCCTCATATATAGAGGATGCCTGTATCCTTGTGCAATGCCTACAAAAGGGATCTCATTCGGGTTATTAGTTTCCAGAATCAAGTTACTCTAGATCTTTTTCAATTTCTTTCCCATTTTCTTCAACATTTTGGCAAGATTTCAAGGATTGGAATCGGTTTCAGAGAAAAGGAAAGGAGAGGTTTTCGGAAAAAATGAAGGTGGAAGAGGAAAGGGGCGGAAACCGCCCCTTAAATTTATTCTGCCCATGAAGTACAGTCGTACGACTGTACTTCATCTACAGTCGTACGACTGTATTCAAAATTTGAATACAGTCGCACGACTGTAGTGGGAAAAAGGGGGGAAATTTTAATTTTTTTTCCTATTTATTCTTTAAACCCTATTTTCATTACCTAATGCTTAATTATTCCCCGCGGAAAGATATTTCAGTAATTTTGCAGGGCTAACCCAGCAGTGACTAAATTTTTCCAACGATAGTCCGCCTCACCCAAGGGGCACGAAACCTAAGAAAACCGTGAAAAATTCACTGTAAGTACAATCTCACCAAATTGCATTTTCAACGCGTCCTGTGTGCCAAGTCACACCCGATCATCACATTCTCACATGATCATAGTCCACCACGACTTTAAAAGGGGACCCAAATCCCAAATCCAGTCTTAGTCCGTCAAGTGCGCCCAGTCGCATGCGACTGTCACACATGCTCACAAAATCATAGTCCACCACGACTTTAAAAGGGAACCCAAATCTCGTGTCAGTCCGTTGAGTGCGCCAATCGCACGCGACTATCACATTTCACATTTGCAAATTCAGTCTCGTACGGCTATAAAAGGCAACCAGGGCACGCATTCTAGTATTTATTCTTGATCGAAGGGGCAAAAATTTTTGTTTCAAAATTATCGATCAAGGAATAAATACGCTCATTAAGCACACATTACACGCATTTTTGGCTCTGTATGACAGATCATACACGACCATTTGACTCTACAAGTCATTTTATCTCGGCGCCATCTTTGCGCGAAAATCATCGCAAGGAACCGCCCGACTCCAAAAGTCGTCCCTTTTCTCGGTGTCATCTTCATGCAAAAGGCATATAGATCACCTGACTGCCAAAGTCACCTGCAGTTCACCTGCAAGAACCACGTTTGCATATCATCGTGATTTCGTGTTCTTTGTCGTGTACCTAAATCCGTTTCGAAAATCGGACTTCAGCTACACGAGGGGCAGCTTGTGAACACGAAATTTTTATATTAAAAAAAATCGTTGTTGACCGTTGACCCACGACTGTATTTACAGTCGTGGGATTTTGCTTACAGTCGTATGACTGTAACGTAAGTACAGTCGTACTGTACTTTCGGGGGCAGGTTGCAGAACCCATACCCCCTTGACTTAGAAAAGTGGGGAAATCTTGAGCATTTAATGTTCAAGATTTCCGGGTAAGTAGGGATAAAAGGTTAAAAAAATCAGAGTGGTGGACTTTTGGAAAAAAATCTGGAACTTAGAGGATTTTAGAGAGAGAAAGAGGGAGAAAAAGAAAGAAGAAAGACAAGAAAATCTTACTTTCTTCTCACATTTTCTCCTTAATTTCTTGTTGTTAATCACTAAAATGAATTAGAAATCCTAGGTTAATATCCACACTAGAAATCTAAACCATTTTGGAAAAAAAACAAACTCAAATCCGTGACTTTTCTGGGATTATTTGGACACTTTTGCAACCTTAACTTTCCAAGGAAAAGGAGCGAATTCACGTGGATTGGTGCGTAGCCAGGGGTCATTCCAGCTGTGGATCGTCGCCAAGGAGGTAAACAACTTTGAACTCAACTCATTTTCCAGCTTTCTGGGTGATTTGCTTGTGTTTGGTGCGTTTTTATTCAAGTTTTTAAGTTTTCATTTCTGGAAAAATAAGAACAGTCGTACGACTGTTCTTCACCTAAGAACAGGGGCACGACTGTAATTACAGTCGTGCCAAACCTTTCACAGTCGTACCACTGTATTTATTTTCTCAGTTTTAAGTTTCTATTTTTAGGGGTTTTTTTAGCGATTTCTGCCTCTGGCAAAATTTAGAGTCGCACGACTGTAGTATACAGTCGTACGACTGTAACTACAGTCGTACTACTGTAGTCCTCGGCCAAGAGCAGAAATCCTAAAAAATCCCTAAAATCCAAAAAATCATAAAATTCCAAAAATTTCACAAAAATCAGAAAATTTCAGAAAATCAGAAAAATCTTGAAAAATCAAAAATCATCAAAAATGAATTTTGGTGTGTGCATTCACGACCTTAGATTTATTTTTCGATGAAATTGCATTTAGAACAAAACCACGACGGAGACCTGATTCTTCCGAAAACCGACCCACCTCACATGTGATAAATTAAAATAAACCGGAAAAATGTTTTCAAAAATGATTTTGTCACAAAAACCAAAAATACAGGTACGTTTCAAAATGGTTTTCCAGGTCTAACCGGACCGGCCGACCGGGCCAACCCGGTTACCCCCAATTGCATGACCCCAAATGCCTAATTTCCCAATTCTGTCTATTTGAGTCCTACTTATGGTGCCGTATAATCTATGCTAACCTCTGTTTTGCAGCTTTTATTTTATTTTAATTTTCTTTTTATTTGTATTTTAATAGAATTAATCGTGTATTTAGGCGGTTGTAAATATTTTTAGATTTTCGTGTATTCTAGGCGCTTGTATCAGTGAGGAGAGAGTTTTATTTTTCTTTCAATTGGGTTGTAAGTTCTTAAATATTTATTCTTTTTACTTTTTATGTTGTATTATTATTCCGTATGCGCGCTGGGTGTATTATTTAATAAAAATCAATCTTTAGCAATTTAAAGTGTCGTAAATAGAACATTGGCAATAATATTTAAATTAGACACGAAATAAGGGACTTTTCCGAACCTAGATCTCTGAAAAGTGTGGCAGTTCCCGCTTCGGTTCAGCTACACTGTAATTTCCCGGTTGAGCTGAGCTGGGTGGCGACTCCTATACTTTTTATCGAGATTTAGGTCTCGATTCTTTTTCGAAACAATCCGCTTTTCTAAAAAATGAATTTCCAAACCAAAAAACCCATGTGAGGGAGGGCCCCGCCTGAAATCGTGGCACCCCTTCCGAAAGGAAGTCCCGCGTCCCGTTGAAAACGCGTCGTCCGCTCACACAATCCTATCATGATCCTGATGGAATCGTCAAGGCGCATCCTCCAATCCCAAGACAACCCAGTGCTAAGACATCCACTTGGCTAGCGCACTCTTATAGACTTGGCCATCGTTTACAAAAAAAAAAAAAAAAACACGACGACAACGATCTTCGGCGAGAGAATCTCTGACACGGAAAACCAAAAGGACATGTTGGTAACAAGAAGAGAGTGACATACAGAGGCAGTGTCACTTTTGATTTTCCTATTGCATTCATTTTGATGTCGTCATAATGATACTAGACATGTTTGATTTTCTTCTTAGATGTTCATATTGCATGCATCGTGCCATTGCATATAAACATCCATCAGTAGGTTATTGCATTCAAACCACGGTGGCATCAACGAGATTGTCACTACAAATGGCAACTATCGGCTCAGTTGTACCATCCCCAATATAATTATCCCTGGTAGAATGGTCCCCAGTAGGATCATCCCCACGGAGTCTCCAGCGAAATCCCGAACGGGTTCCCAGCTAAGATTCTTCCCATTGAATCAAGAGCTCCAACAGATCCCCCAGCGAGATCAAATGGATTAGAATACTCCCCAGTGGAATTCACGGCCAAAATGATCCCCACAGAGTCAAAATCCTCAGCAGAGTCATCCGACGGACACAGTCCCTGTTGGAGATCGTCAGGAGTCATAAGTTCACTCCCCAGCATAGTGCAGATACCAAACATATTATCAGAAGCATCATGACACATGCATACATACGAATCATGCACACATTCATGCATACATGCATCAAACCACCTCAACCATGTTTGTCTTCCTTCCCAATCTAGGGGCACCCTCAGAGTCATAACACGCAAATCGGAGCCCAATGACTCGTAAACCTCAGATTTTGGGGGCAAAACAATCTTACATCAATCTTACGGGAACTCCACCACACGGAGGAACACCACATTCATTTCAATCCTGTCGTCACATGGGTAGGGAAGAAATGCCTATCGAGGATTCACTAGCCTTTAATAGGGATCTAGGGGCAAGTCAATTCAATCAACCTCGTGCTGCTTCTTCGCCACATAGAAGGGACAACACATCTCTTACTTTGACCTTGTCACCACATAGACAGGGAAGAATGTCTATTGAAGAACTTCTCGGCTTTAACAGGTATCTAGGGGCAAAACAACAAACCAGCTCATTCGACCTCTTCACCACATAGGAGACGAAGAACATTCATTTAGAACCTGTCGTCACATGGGTAGGAAAGAAATGCCTATTGAGGAGTTTGTTGCCTTTAACAGGGATCTGGGGGCAAGACAACAACCAACCTCATGCTGCTTCTTTGCCACATAGAAGGGATAGCACATCTCTCACTTCGACCTTGTCGCCACATAGACAGGGAAGAATGTCTGTTGAAGAACTTCTCGCCTTTAACAGGTATCTAGAGGCAGAACAATAGACCAACTCGTTTGACCTCTTCGCCACATAGGAGAGGAAGAACATTCATTTCAATCTTATCATCACATGGGCAGGAAATAAATGCCTATTGAGGAATTTCTTGCCTTTAACAGGGATCTAGGGGCAAGACAACAACCAACCTCGTGCTACTTCTTCGCCATATAGAAGGGATAACACATCTCTCACTTCGACCTTGTCGCCACATAGACAAGGAAGAATGTCTGTTGAAAAACTTCTCGCCTTTAACAGGTATCTGGGGGCAGAACAACAGACCAATTTGTTCAACCCTTTCGTCACATGACAGAGGAAGAACACCCATTTCAACCTTGTCGTCACATAGGCAAGGAATATTGAAGTTTCTTGCCTTTAACAGGGATCTGGGGGCAAGATAACAACCAACCTCGTGCCGCCTCTTTACCACAGGGAAGGGGTAGCACATCTCTTATTTCAACCTTGTCGTCACATGGACAGGGAAGAAATGTCTATTGAAGAAGTCTTTTGCCTTTAACAGGTATCTAGGGGCAAAGCAATTCAATCGTATTTATTCTTGATTGAGGGGGCAAAAATTTTTGTTTCCAAAACTGTCGATCAAGAAATAAATACGCTACTTAACATCAATCTCTTGGGAACTCCACCACACGGAAAAGAACTCTAAGTTCGTTCTGCCTCTTCATCACAAAGGAGGGACAGTAAGTGTCATTCAGCCTTCTCACCACAGAGAGCCAACATCACAGGCGAGCTCCACCACAGTGAGCCAATACTACGGGCACGCTCCACCACAGTGGGCCAACATCACAGGCACGCTCCACCACAGTGAGCCAATATTACGGGCGTGCTCCACCGCAGTGAGCCAACGTCATGGGAGTACACCCCCACAGTGAGTCAACTTGAAACCACCGCCATCACCTCCAGCAAGGAACACCAGGTACGTTTCCTTTTCCTTCCTTACTGCACTTCCAGTCGCAAGACCAAACTCAATCTAGGCTTTACAGCCCACGATGAACCGACTTTGGTCCCACAAGGGGCAGCCTGTGAGCACGAGTTTTTCCTGGTCTCGATGATAAGAATTCCCTAATTACCTGTGGACTAGACGGGCTCGAATGGGACTTGAAAGCAACCGGAATGCTGCCTGGAAGATCTCAAATGTTCTGAAAACCAGGCTATCTGTGATCTGAAGCCCCAAAAAGGTCTCTCGAATCATTCTTAGGGTTTGGTCCGCATGTCTAACGTTTCAAAATTCTACCCTGACTCTTAGTTGAACCGTGCGGTGGTTTGTTGAACCAGAGCCGGCAGGCTCTAGTGGGCAAGAACAGTTGCTCTGCAAAGTAGAGCAACTTGTCTTGACAGGCGAGAGATTTTGGCAGATTTTCAGATTTTTCAGTCTGCTGATTGATGGAACGAGAGAAGACAGGGAGAGGCAGATAAAAGAGAGAAAATGAGAGAGACGGGGGGACTTTTGGACTTTCGACTCTCAAGCAAAGATAAAAAAAAAAAAAAAAAAAAAAAAAGAGAAAGAAAAGAAAAAGAAGAGAAACCGAGAGAAATACCCAAAACTAATCCCATAAACACCCTCATCTAACCCTAAATCAATCCCCAAGCATTATTAACACAACCAACAACCTATACTCCTTGATTAGGGATTATTTCAGCTTGGTTTCGGATCGTTCTGGGTCGTTAAAGGATTCAGTCGATTGAGTTCCAGTGCACATTCCTAAGCTTTCAATCCATTTCTTGAGGTTCCTAGCATCCACACAATAATCCTGGTAAGCTCTGAGAGGCCCTAAAACTTGTCTGTATTGATTTTCTGTGTGTTTTTGTTATTTTGATGAAAATCCGGAACTGCTGCTGCCCATCACAGCCGTACAGCTGTGTTCCTTTGGAACTCAGCCGACCGGCTATGTTTCTGAAGAACAGAGCCGGCCGACTCTAGAGTCGGTCGGCTCTGTTCCTCAGGGATAGATCCCTGATCTGTTCTAATCGGCCGAAACAGCCCGTTTTCCATTTTGATTTTTCGGTTGGGATCATTTTGGGCCCTGAATCATCTGTATGAGTTTGTATTTTGATTTTCCAACTATTATACGTACGAATATCAGGGTTTTCAGTATTTCCCGGGGTTTATTTTCCAAATTTTGGGGTAGTTTTATTCTATTTGGATCCATTGTCCAGCATTTGCGGACCCCCGAATCCCATAAAATCCCCGAAAAACATTGAAAACAAGGAAAATAATATTTTCACAAATGTTTTTGGTGTGTTTATTGCATTTTGAACCCTAGATGGTTTGTGCATTTAGGAACCCACATGAACGGAACCCCGAGTTCCGTGATAACCGACCCACAAATATGGAAATTTGCATGAAACCAAGCCAAATGGTTTTCCAAAATTGATTTTCCAGCACAAAAATCCATAGGGCGTTTCAAAACCGATTTCCAGGTCCAACCGGTCCTACTGGTCGGTCGAACCGGTTGCCCGTTAAATGCATGCTCCCAATCCTAAAATCCCCAATTCTGTCCTGATTTGAGTCCTACTTGCGTTTATAATATAAACTACACTAACCAGTCTGTTTTGTAGCATTTATTTTTATTTTTGCTGTATTTAATAGATTAATTCGTGTATCTTAGGCGGTTGTATTTTTAGACCCTCATGTATCCTAGGCGCTTGTAAAGTGAGGATGAGAGTTTTTATATTTTATTCAATTTGGTTGTATAATCGGCCTCTATTATTCTTTTGTATATTTGTGTGAATGGTTTAATTTCTGCAATTTATTTCTGCATTTTTGCCTTAGCATTGGACTAATAGAAATAAACAAATTGCGGTTAGAAAAGATAATAAATTGAATAAATATGGTTTTATAAATAATAAACGAATACAAGCTTAAGGTTAAGTAGGTAAGTTGCCCGAACCCTGAATCTCTGGATTAGGTACAGTAGTCTATGCTTGGTAGGGAGCTGTACCGGAATTTCCCGGATGAGCTGATCCAGGTGGCGACTCTATCACTGATCTCGAGATTGAGGTTTCGAGGTCTTTAAGTAATAAAATGGGAAAATGTTTTCTACAAAAGGAATTTCCAAATCAACTTAATAGTTTTCCCTAAAGCAAGATAAACAAAAACCCGCGTTTTCCATAAAATTCACTAAATCAAAAATCTTTTCCTCTGGCCTGCTTCGCCGCGCACTTATTTCTTTTTGTCGAAAAGGTCGTCCGCTCACACTAAGGAGCCCCGGTCACACAAGAGATCCAAACATGTGCTCAGAAAGTTTCACCTCATTACGGAGATCGTGAACAGAGGTGACATATCATTGAAGAGGGTTGACACCAAGAATAATGTTGCTGATTCATTGACCAAAGCGCTGCCACAGACACAGCACGACGGTCATACCATATCTATAGGAATTAGGGCAATGCCCACTTGGAACTAGTGCAAGTGGGAGATTGTTGGTGTGCCCTAGTTCTTAGGGCATTGGATTCTTGTATTTTGCATTATACATTAAGAGTCATGTATGAATACATTATTTATGTCACATTAATAAAGGCAATTAATCTATTTCATTTATATCTTGTGTTATAATATGAGTAGAGTATCCATTGATTGATAATCATAAAACCTATCCCAGGTCTGTTCTAATCATGGGAACGAATAGAACCACAGAGTTGTATATTCAATAATTGTATGGTAGTTCTTAACTAACCATAGTACTTATATTGTCAGTCATGAATATAGGTACATGTCGTTGACATGGGACTAGATCGATCCGCACAAGAAAGCCACATGGTTGTCGTGTCATAGGTCTTTCTTGAATAGGTATCTTTTGTCCTCAGACCAGATTTCATTATAGTATCAATATGGAATCCAGTTCACTTTGACATACGCCTAACAGGTCTGTAAAAGGATGCTAAATATGGGTATGATTGGGTGGATAGATGAACATATTGATATTGATGATGAAGTGATGAAATTGCCACTCGGGTAACACCAAGATGATATCACTGGCCACTTGATAAGTGGGACTGATAAGTGTATGGCCATACCCAAATAAGTTGGTTGCTTATTTGATTAATCAATCAACTCAAGATCAAGAAATATAATAAACAACAGAAGAGGATGATGGACACCATGCCTCTTGTTTATTCATATTGATATCGTTAGGCAAAGGACACTATGAGATTAAAGACTGCTGCATCTTTATCTTAATTGGGGGCTGTAGTGGTTTGCTAGAACCCACTTATAGTCTGTGGGCCTTGGGCCTACTGCCAACATAAAGACAGACCCATAGGATCGTGCACATAGATCAACTGAGCCGGAACGTATAGATATTGTGCATGTGATGTACATTGGAAGGAATAAGTTAATTAATTAGTTGACATTCGGTATCAAGGTAATTAATTAACATTGGGTTGGTTTAATTTAATTAATAAGTTTACATAATGTAATTAATTAATTTATCAATTAATTGAATTACATAAAGTAAACAATTAATTAAATTATTTTCTTAAGTGTGATTTTATTTTAATTAGGGGTAATTAAATCAAGCCATATGGAATTAAATTATATATTATAAATCTTATGGAATAAGGATTTTAAATATGTAATTAAAATCCTAATGGGCTTGGGTTTACTTAACCTAATTGGAGTCCATATTGCATAAGGACTATAAAAGGCACATTTATGGGAAAAAATCACTCTCTTAACCCTAGACATAAGGAAATTCGGCTAGCAACAATATCAACCCCAATAGCTGAATTCTTTGGTGCAATTTCTTCCATTCTTCGACTAGCATCGGTTCCCATTCGATAGTTGATCATGCACCGGACTGTGGACATCAATTTTAAGAAACGATTCTGTAGCAGTGTCTAGAAGAGACATAATCTGGTGAGTTCAATCTCTTGATTCAAATTGTTTTTATTTCTAATCAATGGTAATTGGACACGATAGGTGGATTCTAGGAAATTTTAAACGGTGTATTTTCCGCTGCGTCACGTTATTTTTCCAATGACGAATTCCAACAGTCGTATCAGAGCCTACATTTTGTCCATTAGATTGATTGGAATTGGTTCTTGAAAGCGTTCTTGAAGAAAGAATGGGTTTCAAGTTTTTGTTTTTAGGGTTTTTACTCAATTGGTTTTGTTTTTGGATAAACCCTAGAATTTTTGGATTGGGGTTTTTCATTATTTTTCCCTAATTGGTTTCCATAAAAAATAGTTGTTTTATTATTTTTTCTTGATGGCTGGAAATTTTTTTATGATTAAAAAAAATAGAGTTTGGGCAAGATGGAATCGCAACATGGCATGATGGAATCGTAAATTGCGATTCCATCATGCCATGTTGTGTAGCAGCAGCTGCCCCGCTGGAACAGCAGTGCCGAGCGCGGGATTTGGGTCCGGTTTTGGATTTTGCGGGTATTTTTATTCCGGACCCTAATGCAAATTAAATTAATTATTTTTAAATTAATTTGTTTTTAAATTTTTTATTTTGTTGGCATGCATATTTAATTTAATTATTTGCATATTAAATTGAATATGGACTTTATGAAATTGGCCCAATAAACTGTGACACAGGTTAAAATTGGGAGAGCTAAATTTTAAATTTTTGACAACCCAAATTCAAGTGGGAGAAAAATTGTTAATTTTGCATTTATGGATGTTATCCATTGGGCCTTTATGGGCCTTAGTCACATTTGTTAAAATTGGCGATTTCACCCTAAGTAACTCGGCTTAATACTTATATTTATAATTTGGAATGCCATGATCATGCATCATATTGGTATGTATGTGCACAACAGGTAATTTGTTTGAAATGTGGTGTTGAGTTCTATGGGCCCTAAATTATTATCGTTTGTAATTTAATTTTGGGAAATATGGCCTGCGTGACATTTTTTATTTTGATGTAATTTTAGAATAGATTTTATTTTACAAAATTGTTGTAATTGCATCAAGTATGGAGGAAGGCCCAGATGGAGCAAGCCCATGGTGGGAGCCCAAGAAGGATTGCAGTCTGACACATGAAGAATTAGATACGATATCTAGTTTTTCATTAGGTTGTAATTAAAGGCCCATAGGATCTCATTTATTTCAAATTAAGTATGCTATTGCATTTGTCATGTTATATGGATGTATGGATCACCAAATTATTACCCGCGTTTTTGCATGCTAAGCCGTATCACTTTATTATAATCCGGAAATTAAAATATTAAGTCGTTTAAAAGTGCTTCCCACATTCACACATCTTCCTCCCATTGATGCTGCAATGTGCGCCATGCCCTAGCTGGGTACATTGTAGTATTCGGTGGGCTGTCGAGGGTTAGGATACTTGGTATGGTTAACATGTGAATGGTGGTTTGACTCAACATGGGTAGCATTAGCTCAGAGCGGGCCCTAAGCACAGATGGGCAAACTGTTAATAAGCCCATCAAACCAAGAGTCCTTCGTGGAAGGATTGGATAGGCTATCATACCAAATGAATCAATGGTTGGTTAGCGAGCCCTAGTTCGGCCAGTCATTAATAAGTTGTGGATCTTGGTCAAGTCAGCCAATTAACATCACCAAAAAACAAATTAAAATCAGATTATTAATTTGAATTGGCTTAAAAGTCCTTTATTTCCATGTAGATAATCCCATTTCACTTAAGCAATTTAAATGGCTGCAACAAACAGCAACTCACTCTCACTTAGGTCACTCTTAGAGAAGGAAAAGCTTTTGGGGACTAACTTCCTAGACTGGGCTAGGACCTTACAAATAGTTCTTAGGCAAGAGTCTAAGGAGTATGTACTGAATGCTCCTTTACCTGCTGGCCCTCCCGCAGGTCGAGGCGTCACCACGACGATGGTAGAGCAGTATGACCGGAACATGAGGGATGACCGTGATGTCTCGTGCCTCATGCTAGGTACCATGGCTTCTGATCTTTAGAAGTAGTTTATGGATGAGCATGCTTATGAGATGATGGATCAACTTAAAAAGATGTTCCAAGATCAGGCTCGTCAGGAACGTTACTTGACAACTAAGGCAGTTTGCACAACTATGATGGCAGTTGGGACTTCTGTTAGCACTCATGTGCTAAAGTTGAAGGGGTATATTGATACACTTGCCCACCTCGGCTCGCCAGTTCAACAGGACTTGGCAGCAGACATTATTCTCAGGTCACTTCCTGAGTCTTACAACCAGTTTATCATGAACTATCATATGCAAGGTCTGGATAAATTGGTTGTTGAGCTGCATGGCATGCTCAAGCTTGCTGAGCAGTCTCTTAAAAAGACTCCTGAAGTATTGGTGGTGAACAAGGGCAATACGCCCATTGCTAAGGGAAAGGCCAAATCTAAGGCCAAGGCTAAGGGCAAAAAGGTGGTGGCCCAACCTAAAGCAAGGGTTGCTTCTCCTGACGATGTCTACCGTAAGTGTCATGAGAAGGGGCACTGGAAGAGCTCATGTCCAAAGCTAAGGGAGCAACTGAAGGGAAAAACTGCTGCTTTAGGTATTTATGTTGTTGAGATTAATCTGGTTATTTCTACATCTTGGGTCATGGACACTGGATGTGAATCTCACATTTGTTCAAATGTGTAGGGTCTAAGAAATAGGAGATTATTAGGATCTGGAGAAGTAGATCTTTGAGTCGGAAATGTTGCTCGGGTTCAGGCCATGGAGATCGAAGATTATTTCTTGGAGATGCCTAGTGGACTTGTTTTGGAACTAAGAAACTGTTATTTTGTACCTGCGATGTGCAGGAATATTATTTCTGTTTTTTTATTGGATATTTCTAGTTTCGTATTTAATATTGGACATGGTAGAATTTCTATGCAATGTGGCAATATTATTTATTGAATAGCATTTCTTGAAAATGGCTTATATATCCTTGATCTAAAACGTAAAAGTTCAATCTATAACATAAATACTAAAAGGATTAAACAAAATGAAATTAATCCTACTTACATCTGGCATTGTCGACTTGGCCATATAAATGAGAAGCGCATAGTTAGGCTTCACTCTAGTGGAGTGCTAGGGTCATTTGACATCTAGTCTTATAACACATGCGAATCTTGTTTTAGAATCAAGATGACAAAGGCGCCTTTTAGCAAGACTGCTGAAAGGGCCTCAGAGCTATTAGAGCTAATACATGATTAGACAAACTAACCTTTTCAGTGGCTGTTGTATAAATAGGTGCCTCTTCAGTAGCTTCCTTCTCAGTAGTGACCTTCTCGCAAATATTTTTCTCAACATCATAAATAGCTTCAACTATATCAGCAAATTCAACAAATGGTGAAATGAAAGCCATTTGGTGTCCAACAACATCATTAAGAATTTTTCGGTTCCTAAGAAATCAAAAGGAAACTTAGCATATTGTGATGTGTTGATAGTGAGATTTGTAGACAATGGTTCCTTCCTAGTGTTTCGATCAGGATCAGACAAAGAGCTAGATTCAAAGGAGATATTTTTAGGGGCTTTAGCTTCTGATTTGGATTGGTTTTTGTCAATTGTACAACTTGTTAGGGATTAGCTTAAAGGTGATTCCTTTGGTAGAAGATTGATACCTCGATGTACTAGCCATATTTAGATCACTTTAAGGATATTAGTCCTTTTGCTTAAGAGTCAGGCTCTAATACTAACTGTAAGTTCCAAATAGGCTAGAAATACACTAGAGGAGGTGAATAGTGTGTATCACCAAATAAAAATCTTTTGAAAACGTTTGTTAAACTCGTTTTGGTGAAAGACAGTTTTGCCTAATAAAACAAGTTTTACTAAAAATGCAAAATTAAAATACTTTGTAAAACTTGTGAATATAATCGCTTGTCAAAATTAGCAATGTCTCAGAACTATAATAATGCTATTAATTTAAATGCTTAATATGTAAATAGAAAAAAGTTAAGAAAGTACGGATAGAGATATTGGAGACACAATGATTTATAGAGGTTTGACCCAACTAACCTACTTCTGTCCTCAAGCACAACACTTGAGATTTTCCACTATGATTTCTATAATGGCACAAATCAAGCTAACGTGTGTTTTTATAGTTTTAACACAAAACTATGGCCAGTGCTTTTTATAGCTTTAACACCAAACTCTAACTAGTGTTTTTGTAGCTTTAACACCAAACTTTGGCTAGTGCTTTAAATAGCTTTTACACCAAACTTTGGATGGTGCTTTTTATAGCTTTAACACCAAACTTTTCAAATGTTGTTTTATAGATAAACAACTAGACTATCTTTACACTTTTAAGCTTAATTGTAAAACTATTCCACACTTTCTTGAAATCACTTACAACAAAGCTCCCCTTCACCTAAAACCCTTTGGTCATGTTTGGTTCATGGAATAGAATAGGGTGGGAATAGAATAGCTATTCTATGAAATGGAATAGAAAAGGAATGGAATATTTATTCCTTTTCCTACCCAATTCCAATGTTTAGTTCAACATTAGAATAATATGTGGAATATGACTTAATGAAACAGAAAAAATGAAGAAAACTATACGAAAATAGGTTAAATAAAGAAAAAAAGAATCAAAGAACGAAAACGAAAAAAAAAATGAAAAAAATGAGATAGAATGAAAACAAAAGGGTAAAATTGAGTAAAATAAAGAAAAGCAGGCAAACAAAATAGGAAACGAAAAAAAATATCAAGAAAAAATGAAGAAATGAGAGAAAAAAGAGTAAAATAAAAGTTAATATAAAAAATTATAACATGTGGTGAAGTATGGAATAACTATTTTTTGGTTCCAAAAAGAATAGTTATTCCTTACTTTGAGGAATGGCTATTACTTGAATAGCTATTCCATGGCCACATATTAAACCAAACATTGGAATACCTATTCTATTCCTCCTCTATTCCATTAACCAAACATAACCTTTGTGTGTATTATAATTCCCTTTTTGATATAGAATTTGTTGTATAAGAATTGTTGATGGAGACTTCTAATTCTTTGAATTGCTCTTTAGCAACTTGTTAGAAAAGACTCTCAATTTTGTGCTTGTATATGTGATTTTGCCAAATGTCTTCTCCATTTATGAATGCATTGTTTTGATTTTATAGGTAAAATGAAAACTAGTCATTAGACACAAGTGGAAATGGTTGTTGGAGTTATCTTCTGAATCTATCAAATATTGTTCAGTCTAATCGAGCTAGTTGTTATATAGTGTATAGTCTACTAATGATAAATCTTCAGTCTACTAGAACTATCCATTATATGATGTTTAGTTGACTGAATCCTTCTAGATAAAACTTTTGCATTCCTTCAGTATTTTGGAACTTGCTATTATACATAATGTACTGAAACTGACCGTTATGCAGTGTTTAGTCTACTAAAACCTTCTTGATAGGATTTCTGAATATCTTCAGTCTCCTGAAGCAGTTGTAACTCTTTACTCGAATTTTCTATCTTCTTTGTATAATACATGATAGTCTTCCATTTGTCTTTAATAGTTATGTATGTCTTCATCTTCACAATGTTATACTTGTAATTGGTTCATTAATATATTTATTTTGATTAATCTTAAATTAATTACCAAAGTATTCACTGTTCCTTTTTATCTCCTTCAAACTTTAGTATACTAATTGTTGTCATCGAAAATTGATTCAACAGATTTGATGTTGAAATCCTCCAGCTATTGTTTGATCCTTAATGTCTTCGCAACACATCTTTCAGTAGCTATATATTCAGCTTTACTTGTTGATAGAGCTACTGAAGATTGCTTTTTATTAAATCATGAAACAAGGCAGTTTCCTAAAAATTGATATCCACCTGAAGTACTTTTTTAGTCTAAGTGATTGCCAACATAATCAGCAACATTGTACCCCGATAGTTCAAAGTTGTTATTGATAGGGTACAATAACATCTATTGTGCCATTTTAAATATCTAAAAATCCTTCTAACAATAAATAAGTGAGAGTCCTTTGGATTAGATCAGAATTGAGCTCATAAGCATATCGAGAAGTGGAAATCAGTCATGTTGGTTGTTAAGGATAATAATGAAACAATCATACCTCTGTACGTTTTTATATCAACACTATTACTTGTAAAATCTTAAGTAAGCATTGTTGTTGTGCTCATTGGAGAATCGATATGTTTATAATGTTGTAATTCAAACTTTTTTAGTAATTCTTTTATGTGCTTAGTTTGAATAATAAATATTATGTCCTTTCATTGCTTGATTTGCAAACTAAGAAAGAAGTTTAACTCTCTCATCATGGACATCTTGAATTCATTCATTTGGTTACCAAATTCTCTGCATAGACTTTTATTAGTAGCACCAAAATTATATCATTAACATAGATTTGAAGTAATAGTACATGATGATTTCTCCTTTTCATAAACAATTTAGTATCAGCTTTACCTCTTTGAAAATTTTTGGTTTAAAGAATTTTGTTAATCTTTCATACTAAGCTCTCAAACTTATTTCAAGCCATAAGAGCTTTCTTTAACTTGAAAACATGATTTAAAAATTTTCCATTCTAAAATCCTGGAGGTTGTTTAATATGAACTTCTTGATTTCTATAGCCATCTAAAAATACACTTTTAACATCCATTTGAAATAATTTGAAATTCATACAACTTGCAAATGCACATAATGGTAACAAGAACAAAGATTTCATTATAATCAAGACCTTCCTGTTGATTATAGCCTTGAGCCAAAAGTTGAGTTTTTTTCCTTACCATATTTCTTGATTCATCCATCTTATTTTTGAATACTCACTTTGTTCCAATGATTGATTTATCTTTTGGTCTTGGATCTAGTTCCCATAATTCATTTCTTTCAAATTGATCGAGTTCCTCTTGCATTTCCACTATTCAGTACTCATCATTTTTAGCATCCTAAAAGGTGTTGGGTTTAAGAAGCAATATGAATGCCATATTACCAAAGAATCTTTTGAATTGAGATCTTGTCATCATTTGATTCTTAGCACTATCAATAATGTCTTTTTAAGGGTGATTTTTGTGATATTTGAATTTTTTAGGAAATCCATTGTTGTCATCTTCCTCCAGTGTGTTAATACATATATCTTGTTGTTCATCTTGTTCAACATCATTAGTGACTTCAACTTCAACAATAGTTTGTTCAACAGAGTTCCTTGACATATAGATTTGTGCTTTAGTATTTGGTTGTTCAACATTCGTCTCAACATTCGTATCCTTAACACTAATGTAATTGCTTGTTCTAGCAATAGGGTTAGATTCATCGAAATCAGTATAAGAAGATTCTTCAACTGATAAGGTTTTCTTATATAACACTTTATAAGCTTTTTTGTTTTTAAGTAGCCAAAAAAGATTCCCTCATCAGATTTTGAATCAAATGCTTTGGTATTGAGAATAAAACATTTACAACTGAAAGCTTTGAAATACCCAATGTTTGGTTTTTACCCTTTCCAAAATTCATATGGGGTCTTCTTCAA
Organism: Euphorbia tirucalli; assembly: GCA_039660915.1. Classification (NCBI taxonomy): domain Eukaryota; kingdom Viridiplantae; phylum Streptophyta; class Magnoliopsida; order Malpighiales; family Euphorbiaceae; genus Euphorbia; species Euphorbia tirucalli. The sequence goes on from CM077632.1 coordinate 24,082,069, forward strand.
TATTAGCCTTATCAAGGCTCTATTGAGAATGTAACATGATGTATTGACAGCTTCTCCCCATAAGTATTTTGGCAAATTTCACTCACTCAACATGTTCTAGCCATCTAAGCAATGGTTTTGTTTTTTTTTTCAACAACCCTATTTTGTTGGGGAGTTCAAGGTGCCGAAACTTTGCGAGTGATCCCATGGTTTTCACAAAATTCATCAAATAATTGATTCTTGAATTCTATGCCATTGTCACTTCTAATTTGAGCAAATTTAAAATTACTTTCATTTTGAATTCTTTTGGAATGTGTTGAAAAATTTTCAAAAGATTAATCTTTTCTATTGAGTAAGATAATCCAAATAAATCTTGAAAAATCATCAACCACAAACAAGAATAATCTTTTTCTTCCTATGCTTATGGGTTTCACAGGGCCAAAAAGATACAAGTGTAATAGTTTCAGTGGTCTTTTTGTTGAAATTAATTTTTTTCTTTTAAATGATTTCTGAGTTTGTTTTCGACAAGCATCACATAAATTATCTTTTTTAAAATTGAAGCTTGGTAAACCATCAACAAGTTTCAATTTAGCCAATTTTGATAAAAGATTCATTCTAGCATGTCCCAACCTTCTATGTCAAAGCCAACTGTTTTCCTCATTAGTGACAACACATTTCTCTTTCGAATAACCAGTTCTCGTGTTAAATAGAAATAAATTCTCAATTTTGGGTGCAAACATGATAATTTCATTACTTTTAGTATCAAAAACAGTGCACCACTATAAATCAAAAATAACTTGTCTACCTTTATCACACAATTGACTTACACGCAATAAATTGTATTTCAAAATTTTTAATAGTGAGACATTGTCAATAGCAGGGCTTTTTCCAATAGTCCATGTCTAATGATTTTCCTTTGTGATCATCCCCAAAGCTCACGTTTCCCTTTTCTTATGCTGTGAAGGTAACAAACTGTTGTTTATCCCTTATCATATTCCTTGAGTATGCACTATCAATATACCATCAAGTTGACACTTCTTCATATCTCAGGTCTACCTACAAGATAATCACTTGTTTTAGGTACCCAAATAAGTTTGGATCCTTTAAGGTTAGATTATTTTGGTCTCCATATTAAGTTTTTAGTATGTTTTCTTTTCTTGATCCTACACTCTTGAAGTGTGTCTAACTTTGTTACAACAATCACAAATAACATTATTGTTTGATCTCCTTTGATACCATCCACTACTATTGAAATGTCTATATTGACCAGTTCTTGTATTGCGTCTTTTTCTCCATTGATAGTGAGACTATTTAGTCAGCTTGTTGAACTTAAATCTCAATCTCAGGTTATCTTCCATGAGACTTTTGACCTTGATAACTAGATAGGAGGTAGTTCTATCCAAGATAGTATAGTTTTTATGCATATAATTCATCTCTCATTTCACAAAAGCATTTTCACCTTCTAGATCAGTATATTACTTATTCATTTCTCTTAATCTTATAATGGTATATTTCAAATGATTATATAGTTCATAAAAGCATATATTAAACCTTTATAACTTAAGAGTGAACGTTGTACCTCAACATATATTGAAGACTTTCCTTCTTCAGTAGTTGTTAATGATCCCTCCTCCTCAACATCTGCCTTTGCTATTGAACTTTCCTAAATAGCCATGAATAATATGTTGGTCGTTTCTCCAACTGATTTATCATCATCTGGTGATGATTCTTCACTTCCACTCCATGTGGACACCATAGCTTTCTTTCAATTTTTCTTATCTTTTCTCAGTTTTGGACAGTTAGCTTTGATGTGTCTTGGCTGGTGACACTCAAAGCACGTGTTTTCCCTTTCTAGGTCTTTCTTAAACTTGTCTTGGGTTATGAATGACTTCCTCTGAATTTTTCCTCCTCTCTTAAAGATTCTTTTCATTTTTCTGGTGAGCATTGCTACTTCTTCATCTTCATCAATAGTATTAACAAAAGTGGTATCAACTTTCAACGCTATGGGTTTTTGCCTTTTGTCATCATTCTTTTCTCTGCTTTCGAAGTTCTTCACTGATATCTCATGAGTTAATAGGGATCCTATCAGCTCATCATATTTGTAAGTGGACACTTGAGCTTTCTCAATAACAGTTTTCTTGGCTTGCCAACTCTTTGTTAAGCTCTTAAGGATTTTCTTGACTTGCTCTTCTTCAATAAAAGTTTTTCTTGACTTTTTCAGCTTATTAATAATGTTAGTGAATATGACATTCATGTCAGTAATGTTTTCTCCTTCTTCCACCTTAAACAATTCAAAGAGTCTCATGTTTTGATTAATCTTGGATTTCTTGACTCTCTTGGTTCCCTCATAAGTAACTTCGAGTTTCTTCCAAATTTCTTAAGCAGTTTAACATTTGAGATCGCGTATACTCAGCTGCATCTAAAGCACAATGTAAAATGTTAATAGCAACTACGTTTGTTTGAAGTTTCTTTAAATCAATGTCATTAAGTTCATCATTTTTCTTTTCAATTTTACCATTAACTTCTTTGGAAGGTACAAATAGTCCATTTATAATAACATGCCCAACATTCATATTAGTGGCTTGAATAAAATTTTTCATTCTATTTTGTGTAATTTTGTCTAAAGAATAGGGAAGGTCTAGTAATGGACAATACTTTAGAGAGGATCTGGCCTGTCTCATTACCGAGCAAGTGTCTTACACTGTTAACAACCATCCTTGACCTTCCACTCTTACATTGTTAGATCTCAAACCAGTGGACCACTAGCTCTAAGACTAATTGTTAGTCCCAGAGGTGCAATATCCAAGAGGGGGTGGATTGGGTTCTTAAGACTTTGTCTTCCTTGGTTGGTACAAATGGTCCATTTATAATAGCACACCAAGCATTCATATTAGTGGCTTAAATAAAATTTTTCATTCTATTTTCTCAAAAAGCGTAATTTTGTCGGAAGAATATGAGAGGAATAGTAATGGACAATCCTTCTAGAAGGATCTGAGTTGTCTCATTATCGAGCAAGTGTCTTACATTGTTGACAACCATCTTTGACCTTTAGCTCTGATATTCTTAGAACTCAAACGAATAGAGCACTGGCTCTAATACCAATTGTAAGTCCCAAAGGCTGTAAAATCCAACAGGTGGGTGAATTGGTTTCTTAAAACATTGTCTTTATTTTAACAACTTTTTTAACTTTCAATAGCAATCTACAATTAATAGCATGAATAATCAATACAAAATGTTGTATAACTTACTAATTAACTTACTAAAAAACAACAAGTATCAATAGCCACCAATACCAATAGAAGTATTGACACAAAAGATCAATAATTCATAGTCAATAGCATTTTTCAACAATAATAAATGTTATTATATATCTGACTAACAGTATTATTTTAATACTCTGATTAGTTAATATATACCAACATCAATATTATATTCAACAATCTATAAAATCAATAGGGAGGCATAGAAGAAATCAATATCAAAATAATCAGGAGTGAAGTAAAGAGTGAGAGCAAGAGAAATCAAACACACTAGATTTATAGAGGTTCGCCCGTCCTTGCCTACTTTCCCCATGGAACGTACCCTTCAGAATTTCCAATCCACTGTGAATTCTTTCACCAAAGTAGAATTGAAAACCTCTTTACAACTTAATGCTATCTCACTCATGTAAGTGCCCTACTTAAAAGCTTTGATACGTAAGCCATTACTTCTCTCAAGTAGTACTCATAACATAGCTCAAGAGATATATGAATAATGAAGAAAGAATAAAACAAAATTTTATCACTTGGAAGTGGCCAGCTGACTTATTTGGTTTTCCATGTTTTGGATGCTTGTCTTAGCATCTTATTGGAATGTCAAAGTGTTCTTCGAGAATTGTTGCATGTTAGTGGCCATAGCAATCATGATTTGTTTCAAAGACATAGCTGGCTTAGGAGTAAGAGGTTATGGCGCATGAACTGGTTACCTTGACTGAAAATTATTAGATTGTTTCACTTGTTGTTGGAAATTGTTGGGCTTGTGAGCATAACTAAATTTTGGGTGGTCCTTTCATCCTGGACTGTAAGATCGAATCTCAAGTTTTTGGACTGCTTCCATCACAACCTAGGATAAAGCTGAAGTATAATGCTAGTTCCATTACTTTAAGGAGTGGTAAAGAGATACCATCTCTTGGAAATTCAAAGCATGAAGACGAGAAAGAGCTTAAAAATAGGAGGTAACTCTTGAAACAACTAAGCCGTCACCACCCATTGTCATCCCACCTCCATTCCCGAGCCGATTCTCAAATTCTCATAAAAATGATAAAGAAAATTAGGTATTAGACTTGTTCAGAAAAGTTTAGGTAAATATCCCTCTTCTTGATGCTATTAAACAAATTCTTCATTATGCCAAATTTTTTAAAGAATCTGTACCAACAAGAGGAAATTGAGGGGTGATGAAAAGATTAGTGTAGGTGAGAATGTTTTGATAGTTCTTCAAAATAAACTCCCTCCAAAATGCAAGGACCTAGGTATCATCATTTTCCCTTTTACTATAGGGAATACAAAGATTGAAAGAGCTATGCTAGATCTAGGTGCTTCAATTAATGTGATGCCACGTGCTATCTATAATTCTTTGAATGTTGAACCATTAAAAGAAAATGGTGTGATTATCGAATTAGCTGATAGATGTATTGCTTATCTTGATGGAGTGTTAGAAGATGTTCTTGTTCGAGTTAATGAATCGGTTTTTCCTGTTAATGTTTATGTGTTAGATATGGAAGAGGATAACTCTTCTAATTTTGTACCTATTTTGTTAGGAAGACCTTTTCTAAAGACATCTAGAACTAAAATTAATGTGCACGAAGGTACTTTAATTATGGAATTTGATGGTGATACCATAAAATTCAATATCTATGATGCCATGAAATATCCTAGTGAAGTCCAATATTTTTTTTCCTTTAGATGTCACTAACTTTATAGTGCAGAAGGTGTTTGATATGGAAAAAGATGATCAACTAAACTTTGTAATTTGTCACAATTTCTACAAAAGAGAGATAGAGGATACTACTAAAGAATTTGTGATCAGTTAAGTGATAGAGCATACTATCGTTGAACTTTAATCTCTAGAATTAGTGAATCAAAATGTGTCTTATATTGAATTACCAATGTCGACTACTAAACTTCTTCCTTCTATTATGCAAGCACTAAAGTTGGATTGAAGCCGTTGCACGATCACCTGAATTATGCCTACTTAGGTGAAGGAGAAACTCTTCCGGTGATAATATCCAACAAGCTCATCGAGTTAGAAGAAGAAAAGATGCTTCTAGTGTCGAGAGATAACGAGGAAGTGATTGGATAGACCATATCTGATATAAAAGGGATTAGCCCTTCCATGTGCACGCATAACATTCTACTAGAAAAGGGAGCAAAACCTTCAACAGAAACTCAATGCTGTTTGAACCCACCAATGATGGAGGTGGTAAAGAAGGAAGTACTAAAATTGTTAGATGCTGGTATGAATTTTTCAAATTTTGATAGCAAATGGGTAAGTCCGATGCAAGTTATTCAAAAGAAAACCAAGATAACAGTAGTGAAGAATGAGAATAATGAATTGGCTCCCACTCAAATTCAGAATGGGTGGAGGGTTTGTATAGACTATCATAAGCTTAAATGCTATGACTAGAAAATACCACTTTCCTTTACCTTTTATTGAATAGATGTTATAAAGGTTAGCTGGTAAATCTCATTATTGTTACCTTCATGGTTATTTAGGTTTTAAACAAATTCCGGTGGCATCTGAGGATCAGGAGAAAATGACATTCACATGCCCATTTGAAACGTTTCCTTATTAGTGAATGTCATTCGGACCTTGCAATGCACCTACCACATTCCAAAGATGTATGGTTAATATATTCTCCGATTATGTAGAGAATATCATAGAGGTCTTCATGTATGATTTTACTATTAGGATGTTGCACTGGAAATCACCCGATAAAACCAGAAGAATGCGGTGATTTCCTCAAATCCGTGTCCAGGAGCAATTGATATGAAAATTGTGAAAATCAAAGTTAAATAACAAAGAAAAGATTTCTCACCCTACATATCTCTTCTAGAGATGGCTGCAGAAATCAATCTAGATTCCCTCCGCGTTCACATACACGAACGGCTGTGGAACACGACCCGTGCTAGCGATTGCATCAAATAAGAGAGTGTGAGTTATGGCTCAAAATTTCGGCTATGCCTTGCCTTGCCCTCCTTGGCCGAATTCACTAGGTTATGTTAAAAAATTTCAGCCCATTCCCTCCTACATCTTATGCGGGCGTTTCTCCCTTTTAAAGCCCATGCCAGTATTAATTCTCTTAGTCTAATTAATTATCAAACTTAATTTTTATTCAATATGTATTCTAACATATTACACCATATAATATGTTTGATACATTTAAATTAAAATTAATTTGATTAATTAATTTCACCATGGAATTCATATTGACACTCATAAAATTAGGACACATGTAAACCTATACATGTGAAATATTTCCACCTAGGAAATAATCTCATAAATTAATTCACTGAATTAATTTTGATAAGGCCAATGCAAATATTAATTTTATTACTTTCATCAATCCAACTGACCTTTATAATATAATTAATATAATCCTCTCTCTCCGATGTATATACTCCAAGTATACAGGTGATCTCTTAAGTCTGTGTTTAGATGTTCAATGTGTACGATCCTGTGGGCCTATCTTTATGTTGGCAGTGGGACTATAGCCCACAGACTGCAGGCGGGCTCTAGCAAGCCACTGCAGCCCCTAATTAAGATGGAGGTGGTAGTCCAACCGAAATCATAACCCTGTAGTTTAGACTTGTATATCCCATGTCATCGATATCGGTGTCCAACACAGAGGCATGGATTGATCACCCTCTTTTGTGTCTGGACATTTACTTGATCCCGAATGTACTGAAACTCATAAACAAATTCCAACTTGTTTGGGTGTGGCCACACTCTTTTCAGTCACATTCATCAAGAGGCCAGTGATATCTTCTCAGTGGACTACTGAGTGACATATCCCTTTTGCATATCCATAGCACTGCCATGCTTAGTGACATACCTGAAAGTATCCATACTTGTCACCCTTTTATAGGCCCTTTAGGCATACCCCAAAGTATGCGACTTCACATGCAGCACCATCATATGGTTAGGTTAAAGGATCCATACAAGTACTACACGAGAATCACTTGTGACTCTTTACCATATGGATTTCTCGTTTAGTGGATCTACCCAGTACCATGCCCTTTTTGCATGTACCCATTAACTTGGTTGACATCCCATGTCTAATGGCCAGTAAGACACCACCATACAACTAGGTTAATGATAGTCTCTAGTTTCATTCATTCTCATGACTAGAACAGACTATGGATCTCTTTATGGTCATATCGTTTCCCCTATCCATGGTCTTATTTCCAAGTGCATGACACTTGTTAACATGGATATGTTTATTGGATACTTCATTTAAAATACAGCACAAGATATATAATAAATGAATTAATACCTTTACTAATGACACAAAATATGTATAATACAAGAATCCAATAAATGTACAATACAAATACGAGGTCTAATGCCTGGGGACTAGGGCATATCCAACAATCTCCCATTTGCACTAGTTCCAACTAGGCAAGGGCCTAATCCCTATAGATCTAGTATGACCCTCAAGCTTGGGATGAGCAAGCGCCTTGGTCAAAGGACCTGTGACATTATCCTCAGTGTCCACTCTATGCAATGAAATGTCACCCCTCTCGGCGATTTCTCATATGAGGTGAATCTTCCTGAGCATGTGCTTTGTGTTCATGTGTGACCGGGGCTCCTTGGCTTGTGCAATAGCCCCATTGTTGTCATAGAAGATATCAACTAGGTCCTGGATAGTAGGTACTACTCCCAACTCAGTGATAAACTTCCTTATCCACATAGCTTCCTTAGCTGCATCATACGCTGCAATGTACTCAGCTTCTGTTGTAGAGTCTATGATGATTGGTTGCTTTGAGCTCCTCCAGCTTATAACACCACCATTTAGCAAAAACACATAACCACACTGTGACTGGTACTCATCCTAGTCGATCTGGAAGCTTGCATCAGTATACCCAGTAACTGATAGCTCTTCCTGACCTCCATACACTAAGAAGCTATCGTTAGTCCGGTTATGGTACTTAAGGTTGCCTTGACAGCCTTCCAGTGATCCTCCCCGGGATCCTGCTGGTACCAGCTCATTATACTTAGTGCAAAGGCAACATCAGGTCTCGTTCATAGCATGGAGTACATAATTGATCCTATAGCTGAGGTGTATGAGACCAATTTCATGTTCTCCCTGTTGGTGTGCCCTAGTTCTTAGGGCATTAGATTCTTGTATTTTTTATTATACATTAAGACTCATTGTATGAATACATTATTTGTGTCACATTATTAAAGGCAATTAATCTATTTCATTTATATCTTGTGCTACAATATGAGTAGAGTATCCATTGATAGATAATCATAAAACCTATCCCAGGTCTGTTCTAATCGTGAGATAGAACCACAGACTTGTATATTCGATGATTGCATGGCAGTTCTTAACTAGCCATAGTACTTGTATAGTCAGTCATGAATATAGGTACATGTCGTTGACATTGGACTGGATCGATCCGCACAAGAAAGCCACATGCTTGTCGCGTCATAGGTCTTTCTTGAGTAGGTCTCTTTTGTCCTCAGACTAGATTTCATTATAATATCAATATGGAATCTAGTTCACTTTGACATACGCCTAACATGTCTATAAAAGGATGCTAAATACGGGTATGATTAGGTGGACCGGTGAACATTTTGATATTGATGATGAAGTGATGGAATTGCCACTCTGGTAACACCGAGATGATATCATTGGCCACTTGATGAGTGGGACTAATAAGTGTATGGCCATAGCCAAGTAGGTCGATGCTTATTTGATTAATCAGTCAACTCAAGATCAAGAAATATAATAAACAACAGAAGAGGATGACGGACACCATGCCTCTTGTTTATTCATATCGATATCGTTAGGCAAAGGACACTATGAGATTCCTACCGGGTAAGTGTCTTTGAAAGATTGTTGCATCTCTGTCTTAATTAGGGGCAATAATGGTTTACTAGAACCCACTTACAGTCTATGGGCCTTGGGCCTACTGCCAACATAAAGACAGACCCATAGGATTGTACACATAGATCAACTGAGCCGGAACTTATAGAAATTGTACATGTAATGTACATTGGAAGGAATGTACTTAGATTTGGCCTTTCCCATTGCTAAGGGAAAGGCCAAATCTAAGGCCAAGGCTAAGGGCAAAAAGGTGGTGGCCCAACTTAAAGCAAGGGTTGCTTCTCCTGACGATGTCTGCCATGAGTGTCATGAGAAGGGGCACTGGAAGTGCTCATGTCCAAAGCTAAGGGAGCAACTGAAGGGCAAAACTGCTGCTTTAAGTATTTATGTTGTTGAGATTAATCTGGCTATTTCTACATCTTGGGTCTTGGACACTGGATGTGTGATGTAAAGGAGCAAGCTTTAGCTTATTTGGCTAAATTTTACAATGAATAGTAATTTCTGAAAAATGGTCCGATTTTAGTGATTTTTTAGCCTAACTTTATTGGAAATAGGCCAACGATTCAAACTCATGGCCTTTGGCCGTGATGTCCATCGCTTTTCAGCCAAAAAACATCGTTTAGGGCCTCTAAATCGCAATTTACTGTTTTTAGGCTTTTTTGGTAATTTTTTTCGGCTTTTTAATGTTTTTCCCTTTTTGTTTGGGTTTCCTAGTTGGGTTAGGATTCTGTTTAGGCAATGATTTCCTTGTTTTGGGTTGGTTTATTTGCAGCCTATAAATAGGCCTTTCTTTGGAGTTGTATTCAGTTTTATATTGAATAAGATTTTCGGAATTAATTCCTTTTTACCCTGCTTCAGTGAATTTTACGAAATTCAATTAGTAGAAGACTATTATCCAGCTTCGTGTGCGATCAACGGATTCCGGTGACCTTTGTTCGAGTTTCCACTGCATCAGTTGGTATCAGAGCCGAATTCCTAGCCCCTAACCGTCATCATGCCGCCAAGGAGAGAGCGAAGGGTTGACAAGGTTGCGGGTAGGACGATCTAAATCGGTTGGAGCAGAGGGTCGAGCAACGTCTTACGAACATGATGGACCAGAGGATGGAAGACATAACGGATCGATTGGTGGAATGAATGGAGGAGCTGTTTACAGCTCAATTGGGAGAAAATAGACAACACCGACAAAACCCTAATCTTCAGAATCCGTTCAGTGTACTGGAGGAAGAAGAAGAGCATTTGGATGAGGGAGTTTACCAACAGCGTAGACGTCAGCCAGTGGTTAAGGATAGGTGTTGGGAATCTGGATTGAGAACCGAGATTCCGGAGTTTTGAGGTACTCTGAAGCCAGAGGAATTTCTTCATTGGTTGGCAGCCGTGGAGGAGGTCTTGGATTTCAAGGGAGTTCCAGAAAATAAAAGAGTCTCGCTAGTCGCGACTAGATTTTGGGATCGAGCGATGGCCTGGTGGATGCAGGTTAAATAGACCCGGTTATGGATGGGTAAGCCAAAAATCGTTACTTGGGAAAAGATGAAGAAACAGATGAGAGCTACTTTTCTGCCCTTAAATTTTCAGCGATTAATGTATCAGAGATTGCAAGAATTTAAGGCAAGGTAGTCGCTCAGTTGATGAATATACAATAGAATTTTATCAATTGATAGCGAGGAGTGATATCATGGAGTCCGATGACCTGTTGGTATCCAGGTATATCAGAGGGTTAAGAGAGCAGATTAGAGATGTAGTTAACGATTTTGGCCCATTAAATGTATCTGAGGCACATCAGCGAGCCTTAAGGCTGCAGAAAAGGTTGCTACACCCTAATTATGGCTTTTCTAGTAGTAGAGGCGGCAAGAAGACTGTAGAGGCAGTTCCGGTTAAACCCCCTGAAGCTGCCCCTAGGAGGACTGGCTAGAGCAGTACCATAAAGTGTTTTGGTTGTGGAGAGTTGGGGCATAGGCAATCTGAGTACAAGAAGGCTGGGAAAAGGGCTATGCTGGTAGAGGCGGATGAAGGTGTAGAGGCGGATTCTGGAGAGTTCGAAAATACAGTCTCAGATAAGGAAGAGGAGATTGAAGAGGAGGTTGTGGCTGGTGATACAAGCATTGCTTTAGTGGTGCGTCATTCGTGTCTAACACCCTGGGCAGCTATTGATGATGAGTGGCTCAGAAGTAACATCTTTCAGTCCACTTGCACCATTAAAGGAAAGGCGTGCAAGCTAGTGATTGATGGAGAGTGCTGTGAGAATATTGTGGCAACTGAAGCTGTGCGAAAATTATTGTTGGTGACCAAAAAGCATCCCAAACATACAAGTTAGCATGGCTGAAACAGGGGGGAGAGGTGTCGGTGACCAAGAGGGCAGTAGTTCCACTTTCTATAGGGTCTCGGTATAAGGATGAAGTAACATGTGATGTTTTAGAGATGGATGCATGCCATCTGTTGTTGGGACGACCCTGGCAGTTTGATAGAGATGTGACCCATCAAGGTAAGGCAAACACTCACACCTTTGTGTTTGAAGGGGTGAAAATTACTCTTGTTCCGAAGAAAGACGAAATCAGGAATAATACTGGAGCTGGTAATGTTGTATTGCTATCTTTGTCACAATATGAGGAGGAAGTAAAGGGGAATGAGGTGGTGTATGCACTGGTGGGAAAAACAACTGAGAAAGAAGTTGAGGTTCCCGAGCAGATCAAATCCGTTCTGAGTGAGTTTCAAGATCTGTTCCCGAAAGATCTTCCTGCAGGCTTACCACCCCTTCGTGACATTCAGCATCATATTGACTTGGAACCTGGTGCAGTCCTTCCACATCATCCCCGTTACAGAATGAGCCCAACAGAACACGAGGAGTTGAGGAGGCAGGTTGAAGAGCTATTGCTAAAGGGCTACATCCGGGAGAGTCTAAGTCCCTGTGCGGTTCCAACCCTCTTAATTCCAAAGAAAGATGGCAGTTGGCGGATGTGTGTGGATAGCAAAGCCATCAACAAAATAACCATCAGGTATCGGTTTCCTATCCCTTGTTTGGATGATTTTTTAGACCAACTCAGTGGGGCTTCTGTTTTTACTAAGCTAGATTTAAAGAGTGGTTATTATCATATCCGTATAAGACCCAGGGATGAGTGGAAAACCACGTTTAAAACTAGAGAAAGGCTATATAAGTGGATGGTTATGCCGTTTTGGTTATCTAACGCACCTAGCACTTTTATGCGAGCCATGAACCAGTTGTTGAGACCCTTCATTGGGAAATTTGTTGTGGTTTACTTTGATGACATTCTGATTTATAGTGCTAGTGAGGAGGAGCATGTCCAGTATTTGAGAGAAGTGTTGGTAGTGTTAAGAAGGGAAAAGATGTATGCAGCCTTGAAAAAGTGTGTTTTTATGTCCCCTAGTGTTTTGTTTTTGGGATATATTATTTCTGTAAAGGGCTTGAAAGTATATGAGGCCAAGGTGGAGACGATTAAAAAGTGGCCTAGACCCAGTTCTATTATTGATGTGAGAAGCTTCCATGGGCTAGCCCGTTTTATAGCTGATTTATTGCGCATTTCAGTAGCATAATGGCCCCGATTATGGAATGTATGAAGCAAAGTGGGAAGTTTGAGTGGACTGAACAAGCTGAGGCAGCATTCTAGCGGATTAAGGAAAGATTGGTTACAGCCCCCGTTCTCATCTTACCAGATTTCCAACAACCTTTGAGTTGCATTCGGATGCCTCAAAGTTAGGCATTAGAGCTGTGCTGAGTCAGAACCACAAACAAGTTGCTTATTTCAATGAAAAACTATCTGGTGCAAAGCTTCGTTACAGCATGTATGATGTGGAGTTTTATGCAGTGGTTCAAGCAGTCAAACATTGGCGCCATTATCTGTTCCAAAGGGAGTTTGTACTGTTTACTGATCATGAGGCCTTACAGCATTTACACAGCCAAGATAAGGTCTCTGCCAGGCATGCTCGATGGGTTGCTTATCTTCATCAATTTACTTTTGTGGTGAAGCACAAATATGGTGTGTCCAATAAGGTGGCTGATGCATTAAGTAGGAGAAAGGGGCTGCTTGTTCGCCTTTCCGTTGAAGTACTAGGTTTTCCATCTTTTGCTGAATTGTATGACACTGACCCTTACTTTACAGCCATTGTTCAGAAAATCCAAGGAGGGGAGCCATCAGAGTTTCATGAATGTGAGGAGTTCCTCTTTAAGTGGAACCAACTATGCATTCCTGATTGCAGTTTGAGGTTTAAAATTATCCAAGAAGTTCCTGGCGAAGGGCATGTGGGAAGAGATAGAACTTTGCAGTTGATTCAAGCCAATTACTTTTGGCCATCCATGTGCAAAGAAGTGGATAAATATGTGAAGTGTTGTCGGATTTGTCAAGTTTCTAAAGGGGCACCCACTAATGCAGGTTTGTACTTGCCTTTGCCTATTCTCTCTCAACCATGGGAAGAAATCAGCATGGACTTTGTATTGGGGTTGCCACGGACTCAGCGGGCCAGTGATTCTATTTTTCTATGGTAGATCGATTCTCTAAAATGGTGCATTTTATTCCATACAAAAAAACAACGGATGTAGTGAACGTGGCTCAGTTGTTCTTTAGAGAGGTTTACAAGCTACATGGGCTTCCTAAGTCCATTGTGTCAGATCGTGACACCAGGTTTCTTAGTCACTTTTGGCGAAGTTTGTGGAAGCTGGTTAACACCCAACTGAACTTCAGCAATGCATACCATCCACAGACTGATGGCCAAACGGAGGTAGTCAATCGATCTATACGATGTCTGGTGGGGGAACATGTGAAGAGTTGGGATCAGAAATTATGCCAAGCTAAGTTTGCACATAACCGAGCTGTCAACAGAAGCACGGGGTTTAGTCCTTTCGCTGTGGTATATTCAGTTGTCCCCAGAGGGCCCCTTGATCTTTTGCCTCTTCCTGACAAGACCTGAGTGCATGGAAAGGCTGAAACTTTTGTGGCTAAATTGCAGTCTCTACATCACACTGTGCGTACTAATCTGGAACACGCTACTGCAAGTTATAAAAAGGCTGCGGATAAGAAGCGTCGTTTCGTGGAATTTGAAGTTGGTGATTTTGTTTGGGCCATTCTGACCAAAGATCGATTTTCTGTTGGGGATTATAACAAATTGTCGGCCAAAAAGATTGGTCCTGTGGAGATTGTGGAGAAAATTAATCCCAATGCTTATCGATTAAAGTTGCCTAGCCACATTCATACTGCTGATGTATTCAATGTCAAGCACCTGATTCCGTATGTGGGTGATTCCTCCGACGATGACAATTCGAGGGCGAATTCTTTTCGGCAAGGGGAGAATGATGTAGAGGAGCAAGCTTTAACTTATTTGGCTAAATTTTATAATGAATAGTAATTTCCGAAAAATAGTCTGATTTCAGTGATTTTTGAGCCTAACTTTATTGGAAACAGGCCAACGATTCAAACACATGGCCTTTGGCCATGATGTCCATCACTTTTCGGCCAAAAAACATCGTTTAGGGCCTCTAAATAGCAATTTACTGTTTTTAGGCTTTTTCGGTAATTTTTTTCCATTTTTTAATGTTTTTCCCTTTTTTTTTGGGTTTCATAGTTGGGTTAGGATTCTGTTTAGGCAAGAATTCCCTTGTTTTGGGTTGGTTCATTTGTAGCCTATAAATAGGCCTTTCTTTGGAGTTGTATTCAGTTTTCTATTGAATAAGATTTTCGGAATTAATTCCTTGTTGCCCTGCTTCTGTGAATTTTGCGAAATTCAATTAGTAGAAGACTATTATCCGACATCATGTGCAATTAACGGATTCTAGTGACCTTTGTTCGAGTTTCTACTGCATCAATATGGATCTCATATTTGTTCAAATATGCAGGGTCTAAGAAATAGGAGTTTATTAGGATCTAGAGAAGTAGATCTTTGTGTCGGAAATGGTGCTCGGGTTCAGGCCATAGAGATCGGAGATTATTTCTTAGAGATGCCTAGTGGACTTGTTTTGGAACTAAGAAATTGTTATTTTGTACCTGCGATGCACAGGAATATTATTTCCGTTTCTTTGTTGGATATTTCTAGTTTTGTATTTAATATTGGACAAGGTAGAATTTCTATGCAATGTGGCAATATTATTTATGGAACAGCATTTCTTGAAAATGGCTTATATATCCTTGATCTAAAACGTGAAAGTTCAATCTATAACATAAATACTCAAAGGATTAAACAGAATGAAACTAATCCTACATACATCTAGCACTGTCGACTTGGCCACATAAACGAGAAGCGCATAGCTAGGCTTCACTCTAATAGAGTGCTAGGGTCATTTGACATCAAGTTTTATGACACATGCGAATCATGTTTGAGAGGCAAGATGACAAAGGCACCTTTTAGCAAGACTGCTGAAAGGGCCTCAGAGCTATTGGAGCTAATACATTCCGCTGTATGTGGCCCAATGAGCACTAGTGCTAGATCTGGTTTTCTGTACTTCATCACCTTCACGGATGACTTCAGCAGATATGGTTATGTGTATCTGATGAAGCATAAGTCTGAGACTCTCTAAAGGTTCAAGGACTTTAAGAATGAAGTAGAAAACCAACTTGGCAAGAAAATAAAAGCACTTCAGTTTGACCGAGGGGGTAAATATTTGAGCCAAGAGTTTGACTCGTTTTTGAGAGAGTGTGGGATTGTATCCCAACTCACTCCTCCTGGTACACCCCAGTGGAATGGAGTGTCAGAAAGGAGGAATAGGACCTTGCTAGACATGGTTCGCTTGATGATGAGTCAAGCTACACTCCCTGTCTCCTTTTAGGGATATGCTTTATAGAAAGCTACTTACATTCTTAATAATACACCGGGTAAGGCAGCTGAGGGAACAACGTATGAACTATGGAAGTGCCGAAAACCCAATGTTTCCTTCTTGAAGATTTGGGGCTGTGATGCACATGTCAAGAAATTGACTAGTGGCAAACTCGAGTCCAAATCTGTCAAGTGCCAGTTTGTGGGTTACCCTAAGGAAACTAAGGGTTACTACTTCTATGATCCGGCCGAAAACAAAGTTTTCATAGCCAGAAATGCAGTCTTCTTGGAGAAGGAATTCCTTTCCTAGAGAGACAGTGGGAGTAATGTTGAACTTTCAGAAGTTCAAGACTCACAAACTCTTGCAGCTACTGCTGAGGATGCTTCGGGAACCGATCTAACTACTCAAGAAATTGAGGAACCAGAACCGGTTGCACAGGACCTTAGAAGGTCTGGTAGGACACATCATCAGCCAGAGAGGTACGGCTTTCTCGTGACTGATGATGGGGGCCTTATGGTCGTTGACTAAGAGGAGCCCAAGACCTATCAGGAGGCTATTGAAAGCTCACACTCAAATCAATTGCGCAAAGCCATGGAGGCTGAGATGCAATCTATGCACGATAACCAAGTATGGAACTGGGTGGATCCACCTCCAGGTGCTAAGGTGATTGGTTGCAAGTGGTGTTTCAAGTTAAAGGCTGACAACACCTTCAAGGGGCGATTGGTGGCAAAAGGATTCAGGCAAGTTCAAGGAATTGACTATGATGAAACCTTTTCACCAGTTGCTATGCTTAAATCCATTAGGATACTACTAACCATAGCTGCATGGTACGATTATAAGATATGGCAGCTGGATGTTAAGACCGCTTTGCTTAATGGAAAGCTACTCGAGGATGTGTACATGGCACAACTTGAGGGTTTTATAGATCCAAAGTATCCAAACCGGGTATATAATCTTTAAAGATCCATTTATGGATTGAAGCAAGCATCGAGGTCATGGAATCAGAGATTCAATGAGGCCATTATGGAATATGGCTTCACACAGAATTCTGATGAGCCCTATGTGTATAAGATGGTTAGTGGGAGTGTTTCCATCTTCTTAGTGCTTTATATTGATGACATCCTTATCATTGGAGGCGACATACCAACACTGCAAGGGGTTAAGCAATGGTTGAGTACGTGCTTCACAATGAAGGACTTAGGCGAAGCTGAAATGATCTTAGGGATCAGGATCTACAGAGAAACATCCAATCATCTTCTAGGCCTAAGTCAGGCGCGTATATAGACAAGGTTCTAAAAAGATTCAGCATGGACAAGGCAAAGAAAGGATTCTTGCCTATGCACCAGGGGTTGAAGCTGAGTAAGAAAAATGGTCCTAAAACAAAGAAGGACCGGGAGAACATGAAAAGATCCCTTATGCATATGCTATTGGACCATGTACTCCATGTTATGTACGAGGCCTGATGTCGCGTTTGCACTAAGTATGACTAGCCAGTACCAGTCGGACCCCAGGGAGGAACATTGGAAGGCTGTCAAGGCACTCCTGAATTACCTTAATCGGACTAAGGATGCTTTCTTAGTGTATGGAGGTCAAGATGAGCTGGTAGTGTCAGGTTACACTAATGCAAGCTTTGAGACCGATGAGGATGACAACTAGTCATAGTCTGGTTATTTTTTATCCTTCATAGCGGTGCCATTAGTTGGAGGTCCTCAGAGCAGGCCACCATTGCTGACTCTACAACGGAAGCTGAGTACATAGTTGCATGCGAAGCAACAAAGGAAACCATTTGGATTAAGAAGTTCATAACTGAGTTAGGAGCAGTACCCACTATCCTAGACCTAGTTGATGTTTTTTGTGACAACAACGGGGCCATCGTACAAGCTAAGGAGCCCCGGTAACATAAGAGATCCAAACATGTGCTCAGAAAGTTTCAACTCATTGGAGAGATCGTGAACAGAGGTGACATATCATTGCAGAGGGTTGACACCAAGAATAATGTCACTGATCCATTGACCAAAGCACTGCTGCAAACACAGCACGACGGTCATACCAAATCTATAGGAATTAGGGCAATGCCCACTTGGAACTAGTGCAAGTGGGAGATTATTGGTGTGCCCTAGTTCTTAGGGCATTGGATTCTTGTATTTTGTATTATACATTAAGACTCACTATATGAATACATTATTTGTGTCACATTAATAAAGGCAATTAATCTATTTCATTTATTTCTTGTGCTATAATATGAGTAGAGTATCCATTGATTGATAATCACAGAACCTATCCCAAGTCCGTTCTAATCGTGGGAACGAATAGAACCAGACTTGTATTTTCGATGACTGTATGGCAGTTCTTAACTAGCAATAGTACTTGTATAGTCAGTCATGAATATAGGTACATGTCGTTGACATGGGACTAGATCGATCCGCACAAGAAAGCCACATGGTTGTTACATCATTGGTCTTTCTTGAGTAGGTCTCTTTTGTCCTCAGGCCAGATTTCATTATAATATCAATATGGAATCCGGTTCACTTTGACATACGCCTAACAGGTCTATAAAAGGATGCTAAATATGGGTATGATTGGGTGGAGCGGTGAACATATTGATATTGATGATGAAGTGATGGAATTGCCACTCGGGTAACACTGAGATGATATCATTGGCCACTTGATGAGTGGGACTGATAAGTGTATGGCCATACCCAAGTAAGTCGGTGCTTATTTAATTAGTCAGTCAACTCAAGATCAAGAAATATAATAAACAACAGAAAAGGATGACGGACACCATGCCTCTTGTTTATTCATATCGATATCGTTAGGCAAAGGACACTATGAGATTCCTACCGCGTAAGTGTCTTCGAAAGACTGCTGCATCTCTGTCTTAATTGGGGGCTGTAATGGTTTGCTAGAACCCACTTACAGTCTGTGGGCCTTGGGCCTACTGCCAACATAAAGACAGACCCATAGGATCGTGCACATAAATCAACTAAGCCAGAACTTATAGAAATTGTACATGTAATGTACATTGGAAGGAATGTGTTAATTAATTAAATTGACATTCGGTGTCAAGGTAATTAATTAACATTGGGTTGAATTTAATTTAATTAATAAGTTTACATAATGTAATTAATTAATTCATCAATTAATTGAACTACATAAAGTAAACAATTAATTAAATAATTTTCCTAAGTAGGAAAATTAAATACATGTATTGTATTTACTTAAGTGTGATTTAATTTTATTTAGGGGTAATTAAATTTAGCCAAATGGAATTAAATTGCATAGCCTATGCTTTTTAATTAAAGTTTATTTATGTAATTATAATCCTAGTGGGCTTGGGTTTAATTAACCTAATTAATACCCAATTAGACAAGGTGTCTATATAAGGGCATACTTAAGGAGAAAAACCTAATTCAACCATAATTAATTGTTAGAAATTTCAGCCACCAAGAGCAGGCCCAAACAGCCGAAAATCCCAGCATTAATCATCCATTCCTTCGCGTCTTCGGCTAGCACCGGTTCCCGCTCAATAGTTGGTCGTGTGCCGAACTTTGGAGATCGTAGATTCAAGAAACAATTCTGCAGCAGTCTCTAGAGGAGACGAATCCGGTGAGTTAATCTCTCTTGATTCAAATTGTTTTATTCTAATCAATGGTAATTGGACACAATAGGTGGATTATAGGAAATTTTAAACGGTGTATTTTCTGCTGCGCCATGTTATTTTTCTAATGATGAATCCCAACTCTCCTTGTCCTCCCTTTTCTTAGGACAGTTCTTCTTACTGAGTTTCAGCCCATGGCCTATGGGCAAGAAACCTTTCTTGGCCCGATCCATGCTGAATCTCTTTAGAACTTTGTCTATGTATGTGGCCTAACTTAGGTCCAAAATCCGATTGGATCTATCCCTCTAGATCCTGATCCCTAGGATCGTCTCTACTTTGCTTAAGTCCTTCATTGCGAAGAACTTACACAACCACTGCTTTACCCCTTGCAGTGTTGGTATGTCGCTTCCAATGAGTAGTGTGTAATCCACATATAAAACCAAGAACTTGACAATGCTCCCACTAATCCTCTTATATAAACAAGGCTCATCTTGATTCTGTATGAAGCCATATTCCTTTATAGCTTCATTGAATCTAAGATTCCAACTTTCGGGATGCTTGCTTCAGCCCATAAATGGACCTTTGAAGTTTGCATACCCTCCTAGGATACTCTGGATCGACAAAACCCTTAGGTTGTGTCATGTACACATCCTCGAGTAGCTTTTCTTAAGGAAAGCGATTTTGACATCCATTTGCCAGACCTTATAGTCGTACCATGCGGCTATGGCCAGCAAGATCCTAATGGATTTGAGCATAGCGACTAGTGAGAAAGTTTCATCATAGTCTATTCCATGGACTTGCCTGAAACCTTTTGCAACCAGACGCCCCTTGAAGGTATTATCGGCTCTTAGCTTGTAGCACCACTTGCAACCTATTACCTTAGCACCCGGAGGTGGATCGACCAAGTTCCAAACCTAGTTATCATACATAGATTGCATCTCTTCCTCCATGGCTTTACACCAATTTGTAGACTGTGGGCTCGCCAGAGCCTCCTGGTAGGTTTTGGGTTCTTCGTCATCAAAGACGAGAAGAGTTTGATCATCGGTGATGAGGAAACCATACCTCTCCGATTCCCGACGATCCCTACCAGACCTTCTAGGTCCTTGTGTGACCTGGGTTGGTGGTTCCTCCTGTGGAAGCTCCACCCAGGTCTCCGAGTTATCCTCTTCAGGAGCTTGTGAGCTTTGAACTTCCCTAAGTTCAACATTGCTCCCACTGTCTTTCTTGGAAATGAAATCCTTTTCTAGAAAGACCCCCTCCTTGCTATAAACACCTTACTCTTGGTGGGGTTGTAGAAGTAATACCCTTTGGTTTCCCTAGGGTAGCCCACAAACAGGCATTTATCAGTTTTAGGTTCTAGCTTGGCCCCAGTAAATCTCTTGACATGTGCTTCACATCCCCAAATCTGCAGGAAAGACACATTAGGCTCCTTGCCCATCCATAATTCATATGGGGTCTTTTGCACTGCCTTAGTCGGAGTATTATTTAAAATGAGAGCGGCTGTCTCGAGAGCGTGTCCCCAGAAGCTTATTGGGAGAGAGGCATGACTCATCATTGAGCGGACCATGTCCAACAGGGTCCTATTCCTCCTTTTGGACACCCCATTCCATTATGGTGCTCCTGGAGGAGTGAGCTATTGAACTATTCCATGCTCTCTCAAATATGAGTCAAACTCTAGGCTCATATACTTGCCTCCCCGGTCTAAGCGAACGGCTTTGATATTTCTGCCTAGCTAGTTCTATACTTCATTCCTAAATTCCTTGAACTTATCAAGGGTTTCAGACTTATGCTTCATCAGAAAGACATAGCCATATCTGTTGAAATCGTCCGTGAACGTGATGAAGTACAAATGTCCACCTCTGGTAGCTGTGCCCATAGGCCCACATATGTCTGAATGTATTAGGTCTAATAAGCCAGTAGCCCTTTCAGCTTTCTTGCTGAAAGGCGCTTTAGTCATCTTGCCTCGTAAACATGATTCGCATATATCAAGTGACTCCAAGTCAAATGACCTTAGGATTCCAGCTTTGTGGAGCCTAGCTATGCATTTCTCGTTTATGTGGCCTAAACGACAGTGCCAAAGGTAGACAGGATTTAGTTCGTTTGGCTTAACCCTTTTAGTGTTTATGTTATAGACATGATTGGTTTCATTTAAATCCAGGATATATAGGCTATTATTTAATAGAGCTTCTCCATAAAATAATCCCTCTCTAGATAAAACAATTCTTCCACTAGAAATAGAAAAATTAAATCCAGAAATATCCAACATTGAAACAACAATAATATTCCTGCATATAGCAGGTACAGAATAACAATGTTCCAATATTAAAACCAATCCACTAGGCATCATGAGGTGATATTCGCCAATCTCTATGGCAGCAACCTTGCTCCATTACCGACCCGCAAGTCCACCTCCCCCGATCCCAGTGACCTTTTGTTCTTAAGTCCTGCACATTGCAACAAATGTGAGAACCACATCCAGTATCCAATACCCAAGATGTTGAAATAGTAAGGTTAATGTATATGACATAAATACCTAACGAAGACGCGCCCTAGGTCTTCCTCTGCTCTCCCAACAGCTTGGGACACGATCTCTTCCAATGCCCCACCTGCTTGCACCCGAAGCAGACATCCTCGGGACTGGCCTTAAGCTGGACCTTGGGCTGGGCCTTAGGCTACTTGGCCTTAGCCTTTCCCTTGGCTTTGCCCTTCAGAAGAAGAGGGTTCCCCTTGTTTACCAGCTGCACCGGTAAAGTCTTCTTGATCGAGTGTTCAGTAAGCTTAAGCATCCCATGTAGCTCACTAATAGTGCGGTTCATCCCTTGCATATTATAGTTCAGGATGAACTGATCGTAAGAATCCGGTAAGGAGGCAAGGATTATGTCCACCGCCAGCTCCTGTGAAATAGGTGATCTGAGACGGGCTAAAGTATCCAGATAGCCCTTCATCTTTAGCACGTGTGCACTCACAAATGTCTCAGTCCCCATCTTACAGGAGTGGAATGTCTTATTGGTCAGGTACCTTTCCTGATGAGCTTGCTCTTAAAACATCTCATATAGAGTTATTGTCATGGCATAGGTTTGATGATCCATGAACTGCTTTTGCAGCTCAGGGACCATGCACGCCAACATAAGGCATGTCACATCCTAATTATCTTTAACATGCACCTCGTATTCCTGCAGCTGGGCAGCTGTCGGATTACGTCCCTGAGGTGCAGCCAGTACAGGCCTTTCTAGTACATACTCCTTTAACTCTTATCTTAGAACTATTCTTAAGTTTCTATACCAGTCTAAGAAGTTAAGACCAAAAAGCTTGTCCCTCTCAAGAATGTATCGCAGTGAAAGTGAATTGTTGTTTGCCATTTAGAAATTCTACATAGAAAAATTTAAGAGTGTTAATAAAGGACTTTATTATTATTTTCCCATATATAATTAGTAGTGAATCAAGTTATTAATTAATCCGAGTTGTTGGGCTCATGGGCCGAGATCCATATTTCATTAAGATATAGCCAGACGAGGGCCTGGAAAAACTATACCCTAATTATTTAGGTAGGAACGCCGTCCAATCCCAACCTAGGGACTCTCGGTTTGATGGGCTTGTTGGCACTTACCCATCTGTGCTTAGGGCCAGGAGAATCCTACTACCCACGCTAAGTCAAAATGACGATACTCCAGTGCATCCAGCGAGGGCATGGTCTACAGCTGGCCTATCCCCACTTCGAGTCGGTTTTGAATTAGGGAAGCACTTTTAAATGACTTAGTAATTTCCATTAGGTTTTAGATTCATTTAATAACGGCTTACATGCATAAGGCGGGTGAGAATGGGTTTGGATCATACATACATACATGCAAATAAATATAAAATATAATTAAATAAGTAAAATGGACTGCTATGGACCTATATTATAACCTAATATAATTCTAGTAAACCTATACTAGAAAATACATCAGGTGGGCCTCCATCTTCCTTCTTTCTGGGCTTGCCTCTCCACTGGGCTCACCACTCCACTGGGCTTCTTCTTTTACAAATTTTATAATAAATAAATAAAATAAAATTACATAAAAAGAAAAATGACATCTAGGCCGTATTTACCCAAAAAGAAAAATACAACTCATCTTGAAATAAGGCCCAATAGCATCCAATCATACATTCATTCAATCATATAAAATGCTTCCAATAAATCAATTTATAAGCATGTTATAATGCATGAAATTAAGCCCATTTCAATTATGTCCAAAGCCATTATTTTGAAATCACCAATTCTTGGCCCACCATGGTTTTAATTCTTGCAGGCTTTGGGCCTCCAGCCCAGGCAGATAACTGCTCCCACTGGAATTGGGAAACCATGAGTCCATATCAGCCGTCCAGGTAATTGTGCCAAAATAACCTGAACCAATTTCAATTAACCATATTAATTTCCAAAATTAATATCCTATGAATAAAATAAAATTTCATCCAAGAATCCATGCACATTTAAATTACAAACTTTAAACACATAAAATTTTAAAACCCATTAAAATTTTGAAACTGGGCCCCGGGCTCGAAAACCTGGCAAATCCAAAACATTGGGCCCCGCCCACTGCAAAAGGCAGCAGCGGGGTGCTGCCACTGCCTAGCAGCGGCTGCTTCCGCCACGTGCGGCTGTCATCGCCGGCAGTCCCGCACTCCCGGAAACAGCCCGTGATTTTTTCGAAAAAAAAATTCAGCCATGGAAAAATAAATCACCAAGATCATCCAACGACAGAAAATTAAATCTAACACAAACCTATATGCCAATAAATTTTCGATTGCAAAATACGAGGGGAAAAAATCACAAACCCCAATCCAAGAATCCCAAATCAAAATCTCCAATTTCAAAACCAAGGGATTCAAACCAATTTTAACAATTTTCACGGATCAAAAGCCCATTCTGATACCATTGTTAGGATTTTTCACCCGAAATCACCCAATAAAAGTGAAAGAACGCGGTGATTTCCTCAAATCCGTGCCCAGGAGCAATTGATATGAAAATTTTGAAAATCAAAATTAAATAACAAAGAAAAGATTTCTCACTCGAGATATCTCTTTTAGAGATGGCTATAGAAATCAATCTAGATTCCCTCCGCTTTCACGTACATGAATGGCTGTGGAACATGACCCGTGCTAGCGATGGAATCAAATGAGAGAGCGAGAGTTGTGGCACAAAATTTTGGTTATGCCTTTCCTTGCCCTCCTTGGCCGAATTCACTAGGTTATGTTTAACCTAGTGGGCTGAAATTTTAACCAAAAATTTCGGCCCATTCCCTCCTACATCTTATACGGGCTTTTCTCCCTTTTAAAGCCCATGCCAGTATTAATTCTCTTGGTCCAATTAATTATCAAACTTAATTTTTATTCAACATGTATTCTAACATATTACACCATATAATATGTTTGATACATTTAAATTAAAATTAATTTGATTAATTAATTTCACCATGGAATTCATATTGACACTCATAAAATTAGGACACATGTAAACCTATACATGTGAAATATTTCCACCTAGGAAATAATCTCATAAATTAATTCATTGAATTAATTATGATAAGGCCAATGCAAATATTAATTTTATTATTTTGATCAATCCAATTGATCTTTATAATATAATTAATATAATCCTCTCTCTTCGGTGTGTATACTCCAAGTATACAGGTGATCCCTTAAGTCCGTGTTCAGACATTCAATGTGTATGATCTTATGGGCCCATCTTTATGTTGGCAATGGGACTATGGCCCATAGACTGTAGGTGGGCTCTAGCAAGCCACTACAGCCCCCAATTAAGATGGAGATGGCAGTCCAACTGAAATCATAACCCTGTAGTTTAAACTTGTATATCCCATGTCATCGATATCAGCGTCCAACATAGAGGCATGGATTGATCACCCTTTTCTGTGTCCAGACATTTACTTGATCTCGAATGTACTGAAACTCACAGACAAGTTCCAACTTGTTTGGGTATGGCCACACTCTTATCAGTCACATTCATCAAGAGGCTGGTGATATCTTCTTAGAGGACTACTGAGTGACATATCCCTTCTGCATATCCATAGCACTACCATGCTTAGTGACATACCCGAAAGTACCCATACTTGGCACCTTTTTACAGGCCCTATAGGCGTACCCCAAAGTATGCAACTTCGCATGCAACACCATCATATGGTTAGGTCAAAGGATCCATACAAGTACTACACGAGAATCACTTGTAATACTTTACCATGTGGATTTCTCGTTTAGTGGATCTATCCAGTAACATGCCCTTTTTGTATGTACCCATTAACTTGGTTTACATCCCATGTCCAATGGCCGGTAAGACACCGCCATACAACCAGGTTAATGATAGTCTCTAGTTCCATTCATTCCCATGACTGGTACAGACTACGGATCTCTTTATGGTCATATCGTTTCCCCTATCCATGGTCTTACTTCCAAGTGCATGACACGTGTTAACATGGATATGGATATGTCTATTGGATACTTCTTTTAAAATACAGCACAAGATATATAATAAATGAATTAATGCCTTTATTAATGACACAAAATATGTATAATACAAGAATCCAATAAATGTACAATACAAATACGAGGTCTAATACCTCAGGACTAGGGCACATCCAACATTTACAATTTATGATGATTCTTTTAATTTATGTCTATATAACCTTACAAAAGTGCTTAAACGATGTATTGAGAAAAACCTTGTTCTTAATTTTGAAAAATTTTACTTCATGGTTGATCAAGGTATTGTTTTAGCGCATGTTATTTCTGCTAAAGGACTAGAAGTTGATTAAGGTAAGGTTGATCTTGTAAAATCCTTACCTTATACCATAAATGTGTGGAAAGTTCATTCTTTTCTTGGTCATGCATGATTTTATCAAAGATTCATTCGAGATTTTTTGAAGATAGCTCAACCTTTATGTAGACTTATGCAGAAAGATGTGGTGTTCGAGTTTGATGATACGTGCAAAGCTGCCTTTAACCAACTGAAAGAGGCACTCACTTCTGTACCCATTGTTCAGCCTTTAAACTGGGACTTGCCATTTAAGATTATGTGCGATGCTAGCAATCATGCTAATGGAGCTATTTTAGGATAAAAAGTTGCCAAAGCCTCTCATGTGATCTACTACACATCAAGGATGTTGGATAGTGCTCAATGCAATTATTCAATAACGGAAAAAGAACTTTTAGCTATTGTATTTTCCTTAAAAAAGTTCTATTCGTATTTAATCAGCACTAAGGTGATTGTTTATTCCGATCATGTAGCTTTGAAATATCTGCTAACTAAGAATGAGGCCAAGCCTAGGTTGATTCAATGGATTCTCTTACTTTAAGAATTTGATCTAGAAATACGGGATAAGAAAGAAGTTGATAATCTGGTAGCAGATCATTTGAATCGGTTAGTTTGATTTGAAGAGTTGTTGCCTCTCTAGGATTGATTCCTTGATGAACAACTCTTTGCAATGCAAGAGAATGCTCCTTGGTATGCAGATATTGTGAATTTCCTTGTCCCTTGAACATTACTAAAAGATTTGACTCGTGCTCAAAGAGATAAGGTAAAAAGTGATTCTAAATACTATGTTTGGGATGAACTGTACTTGTGGAAACATTTCTCTAATCAAATAATAAGGAGGTGTGTAAATGACTCTAAAATTTCATCTATTCTATCCTTTTGTCATTCTCATGAATGTGGTGGACATTTTGGTCCCATGTGCACCGCTCGTAAGGTACTTAAATACAGCTTTTATTGGCCCACACTTTTTCATAATTCATATGCATTTTGTAAAACTTGTGCTAACTATTAAAAAATGGGAAATATAAGCAAATGAGATCAAATGCCTATAAAATGTGTTGGAGTGTTAAATATTTGATGTGTGGGGTACAGATTTCATAGGTCCATTCCTGTCATCTTTTGGTAATCTTTACATTCTGTTAGCTGTGGATTATCTATCTAAGTGGGTAGAGGCTAAGGCCACATGACATAATGATGCCAAAACTGTTGTTGACTTCCTTAAATCCCATATCTTTTTTATGTTTTGCATGCCTAAGTCACTGCTAAGTGATCGAGGAACGTATTTCTGTAATAAGGTGGTAAAAGCTCTGTTGAAGAAGTACAATGTTACTCATCGTACATCTACTGCTTATCACCATCAAACGAGTGGTCAAGCTGAGGTTTCAAACTAGGAGATCAAATCTATTATTGAGAAGACTGTGAATCCTAATTGCAAGGATTGGAGTGTTCACCTTGACGATGCCTTGTTGGCATATCGCACAGCATACAAAACACCTATAGGTATGTCTCCTTACCAATTAATTTTTGGGAAGCCTTCTCACTTGCCAGTTGAGCTTGAGCATTGAGTATACAGGGTGGTAAAACAATGCAATATGGAAATGGATGCTGTAGGAGAAGCTAGGAAATTACAATTACAAGAATTGGAAGAGATACGAA
The DNA here is from genome assembly GCA_039660915.1 of Euphorbia tirucalli. Classification (NCBI taxonomy): domain Eukaryota; kingdom Viridiplantae; phylum Streptophyta; class Magnoliopsida; order Malpighiales; family Euphorbiaceae; genus Euphorbia; species Euphorbia tirucalli. Next base: position 24,109,952 of record CM077632.1, read on the forward strand.
ATGAGGCATATGAGAACTTTAGGGTTTATAAGGAGAAAAAAAAATTTTGCATGATAAAATGATTTCTAGGAAAACATTTATCATAAGTTAAACAGTTCTCCTTTATCATTCTCATCTTAAATTATTTCCAGGTAAACTTCAGTCTAGGTGGATAGGCCTTTTTGTTGTTACTAATGTCTTTCCTCATGGTGTAGTTGAAATAAAGAGTTTATCCACAGATAAAATTTTCAAGGTCAATGGATATCATCTTAAACCTTTTTATGAGGGTTTTCAGTCAACAATATGGAGGAATTAATCTTGGAGGATTCAGATTATGGAGGATAAACGGATCCATTATTTAGCCAAAGACAATAAAGAAAGGCAATCTTTTGGGAGGCAACCCCAATTTCATTTATTTTAATTTATTGTTTCTAGTCTAGTGTTTTAGGCTTTTAAATAAAATTTGGGTTCTTTTCATTACCAATAATTATGCTTTAAGTCAATAATTAAATATTTTGTTGTGCATTAATTTTAATTAAGCCATGATCATGGCTTATGCAATTTTCGGAATCAGTAATTTTTACGCAAAGAAGTGACTTAAGCCATGATCTTGGCTTAAGAGAAGAAGTCTTCTGCTTCCTTTTCTTTTCTTTGTGTGAAAATCAAAAGGGGTAGTTCAAGCCATGACCTTGGTTTGAGCACACAAGTCTTCTATTTCTTTTTTAGAGAGCCCGAATTTTGTGCTTTTTATTTTTTATTTTAAAAAAAAATCGAAAAATATATAAAATCAAATTTTCTTTTATTATTTTTTTTCCTCTAACCCTAATCTATCGCAGGTTTTCTTCCTCCCTTGGGCATCAACCACACCACCATTACCTTCAGCCCGCCGCTCAGCCCTCTCCAATGCGTCCGGCGTCATCCACCTCTATCCCCATCAAACCACACGAACCCATAGTGCTAGGGATAGCCATTGATCCACTCACTTCTAGCACCAAGCAGTAGGGCAATTTGCCTTCCTTTTTGCCGTTTCTATCATCAGCAACATCGTTGGACCTTTATTGACTCCAGCAGCAATCGACTCCATTGTTTTAGAGGCAATTTTGGCAGTTGCACAACAAATTCTCGTGGCTACACAACAAATTCAAGCGGCTGAAACACCGATTCCGATAATTGAAAAATAATCTCCAGCAAGCACCTCTAAACCGGGAAATAATGTTAAAGCCAAAGCCAAATCAACCATTCAAATGTCTACTTATGTTTCTAAGAAGTCTACGGCACTTGCAAAATCCAAATCCACCTCGAGACGGAAAAGGGGAGAAAAATCCAAGGCTACCCTGCCTTTAGAATTGCAACCTTCATCGTATTTCAAAGCTCCCATTCCAGAACCTCCAAAGAAGAAGAAGGTAACTTGGGTAACTCAAAGTCGTTCCCAATTACCATAAGGTATCTTTGTACTTGTTCCTAAAAATAATTTACATGGTTGCTTAAATTCTCCTGCTAAATTGAAAAAGAAATATTCTGATGCTTGTAGTAGGCAAGTTATTCCGAGTGAATGTTGATATTTCTTTATTGACTGAGCTTGGTTTGCTTTATGCATTCAATTTAATGGTTAATAACATTTGTTGGAAATCTTTCTTTACACCTAAATGTCATGGGTATAATAAACTCATTAGGGAGTTTTATACAACTTTTCAATTCACAACACCTAAGGAGTTCACTATAGAAACACCATGTGTGATTAAATTTAGGTTAATGGGAAAAGAATTTGATTATTCTGTGATTGAATTTAATTTATCTTCTGGCTTGATTTATTCTGAGTTTGCGAAAACCAATGAATATAGATTGTTTGCAATTGATTCACTTAAAAGATTTCCATCATTGTTGGCTGGAACTATTTATTGATGCATTTGCCTATGATTCTAGTCAGTCTAAAGCTTACTACCAAACAATCCTAATTGCAATATATTCATCGTTTTTTGGCTTGTGCTTTTTCTAGAAGGATTTCTAGTACTAGTACTTTCAATAAAACCGAGTTATACTTTTTGTGGTGTATGCTCAATAATGTGAAAGTTAATTTGGGTTGTTGGATAGCTAGTCAGATTCGCACTGCTTGGTTAGCTAATAGAGATTTAATTTTTGGTTCCCTAATTACTCATTTGGCTGTGAATTTAAACTTAATTGATCTTGTTTCTACTGATTTACATGTTGCTTCTAAGATGGAACCTTTAGATTTCAGTTGTTTAAGTAATATGGGACTAGTTTCTAAAGTCGATGGTGTTCCTCGCTAGTTACCTCTTGGTAAAGATCCAAAGCAGAGGTGTCGGGTGAAGGGAGGTACTAATGCCAATTCTACCGGTGTTGATTTGACTCCCGTGCTTGCCTTGTTGTAGCAAGCCATGGAGAAATTGGAAACCATCAATGCCAATATGACTGTTTTGAATCAAAAGGTGACCCGAATTGAAACCAATGTGGCTGAGTTGTACGAGATTCAAGAGCACAATCCCATATGCCCATCTTCTCCATAGTAGCATTGGATCTTCAGCATTCATAAACCAGGGAAGTTCCTTTCTTGCTTTCTTTTATTCTAGTTTATGACTGCTTTGTTTTCTTGCACATTGAGGGCTTATGTGCGAATTTAAGTATAGGGAAGGGGTTCACATTTGTCCTGATTTTGTGTGATTGTTATTGTTGTGATTGTTCTCTTGCAAACTCAAACTAGCTCCAACTCCTTTTAAATTTTTGTCAGTTTTCTTTTTATAATTGTAGTTTCAAAATCCATTCTTTTATGTCTTGTGTACTTATTAAAGGAGATGTTTGCACAAATACATCATCAGGATCCAATTGGTTGAAATCATGGTAATCATAGACACTTGAGTTGAGATGTATCACACTTAGAGACATAAACTGTATAAGAAACTCTTTTTTGATTGACTATAAATGAAGCGATAAAATATGCAATTTGTGTGCTTTTGATTGTGACAGTCCTAAGGTAATTAATTAAAAAAAAAAGAGAAAGATCAAATAAAATTTCTATTATACTAGCTTGATTTTCAAATTTAAGTTATGAATAATGCTAGTAGCTGCTAAATGAATGTGCTTAGTCAGGTAAGTCGAGTGAATTGTGTTTGCTCCATCTTTGTTATCTGTGCAGAAAGGCTAAGTAATATCTTAAGTAAGGTTAAAAGCTGTGAAGAATAAAGTAAAATCAAAAAGTGATTAATTAATTGTTTGTTCCCTAAGGAAATTGTGTGCTAAATTAAGTCCTATTGACCATTATTTATGTGATTGATTTAGGAGCACTTAGAGGTTTACTATCTTCGTGATGCAAATCATATTCCAGAAGTTAATTGAGTTTCCTTGAGTGCATAAGGTTGGGGCCAAGTGCCAAATTTGTCGTGTCTTCTTCCTTGATAATTTTGCTTGATTTACTAGATGAGTTTTGGAATTATTATTTTTGAAGTATAATGTGCTTCAATGTGCTTTTAATCATTTTTGGAGTTAATCATATTTTGTTTGCTTGAGGGTAAGCAAATTCTAAGTGTGGAAAAGTTTGATAAGTGGATTTTATGTGCTTAATTTTATGTGCTTAATTTGCCTTTTTCTGTAAGCTTTAATTGCTGTATTTTGGTTTAACTTTCGCGGATTTACTTGAAATGCATATAGGATGGAGCTGTAGAGTCATAACCCATGAGCACAACTTATAGCATGTGCTAATGCCGAAAAGTTGACCAAAAAGCTGATTTTGCTCAAGCCAAGAGCAAGGCTTAGGGGAGCTAGAAATCTTGTAGTTATTTTATGGGTTTAGAAGACTTCCTAATTAGTTTTATTTTATATGTATCAGCCGTGATTCAAGTTAGATTTTAGAGTATTTTTATTTTATTCCTATATTAATTCTAATTAGATTTTCCTACAAAATCTTAATTAGAGTTATTTCCTTCCTAGGTCTCTCTTTCCTTAGTTGTCTTTCCTATTTCAAGGAAAGGTAGGAAAAGAAGATTCTTCTTCTTCTTCTTCTACAAATTTTCATCTTACATTTTCTGTAGTTTCTTTTCTTTTGGTATTTTTGTTCTTGCCATGAAGATCTAAACCCTAAGCTAGGAGGAATTTAGACTAGTGAAAATCAACTGTTAGATCATTTGTTCTCATTGTCTTCTTTATTTCAAGTAATCAATTTTATTTTGTTCTCATTCGTATTGCATGATTTAGTTCAATTACTTGCAATTACAAACACCACTTTTTTACTTTTCCTTGTTAAAACTTTAGAAAAAATAACTCAACTAATTCCTGAGGATTTGACCCTACTCCACACTTGCTACAACTGTTTACTTCTGAGAGTAGGTATTTTATTTATGGTCTCGACACGCATCAATATATTGAAGGGAATTAATCGACAAAATAAATACGCAGCGGAAAGAAAAACGGATTAATCCCCGCCAAGGATCCATGTATATTGCATTGAATTGGAAGGAAGGGTTAAAGAATTACCTCTTAATTCTTATAGGATTGGATCAAAAGGAACCAAAATTGCTTCCCTCTACGGTTGATCCACACGGAGCAATACGTCCACCGCGTGCTAGCGCCGGGATTGAAGAACGATTCTTCGAACGAGACAGAGAAAGCGAAAAATCAGATTTTTCCTTGGAGTTTTGTTGAGAATTTCGGCTGCCACTATTCACCCTTTTTGTGGCTGCCGAAAATCACCTTATTGTGTTGTATCTTGATTAGGTTATATATTTCCTTATATATATAACCTAATAAGTTAATTATAATTATACCCTAATACACTTATTAGTTATAATTATAAATTAACCCACACAACTTAATATTAATTCTCAATTAATATTAAGTCAAATCAATTCTCCATAATACACATATGTATATACAATATTATAATTAATTATATCTCTATGTAATTTAATTATAATATGTGGCATACCTTATGCAATATTAACCATATTAATATTCACATATACATATATATGTAAATATATATCACTATATATATATTCTCTTTCTCATTCATAAATTATTATCCAATAATAATTTATACCCGATAAGATGAACTTCATTTTGCTCTTTGTGTGTGACCCCATAGGTTCATATTAATTGGCAATAAGGAAATTACCATAATATCCTTATAGATCACAAGCGGACTCTAGCAAGCCATTATGACTACCCAATTAACATGATTGGAATGATCCAATACCTATTTATAGAATGTCATATTCCCTTTTGTCTCTTTGATATCATGATTAATCATAAGACATGGTACACTTGTCAATCTTATATAATTAATCATATGCTTTCTCGATCTCAAAGTAAACTGTTCAGACAAATCAATTGATACTCTTATCAATTATTTGAGCACGGCCATGCATTTAACAGTCTTACTTATCGAGGGGCCCAGTGATATCGCTCTCTTGTTAGAGAGGGACAAAATCCCATATCTGTCACTCACATCCCTAAGCATGAGTCATATTGTACCCAACCACAGCCTTTATAACTACTCTGTTACAAGCAGCGTTTGACTGCGTCAAAGCACAACATGAATTCATCCCGGAATCCATGGTGACCTCAGGTCAAAGGAATCAGCTGATGACACTACTATAATCAAGATCAGTTGTGACACGTGACCATGAACTTGATCTTATAGTGGGTCTCCAGCAACATGTTCTCTAACACATTGCCCGTGAGTATAATCTGTATCTGTATACACTATATTCATCTTATGAATATCCATTATCACTCACACTAGTCTTAGTTTGTTATTATTCCCATAATAACAATCGACTAGGGAAATTTAGAATTACACAATTAATTCATGGATACATTATCATAAATACTAACATACAAATATATATGATAAAATAAGTCTTTATTAATGACTTAAGAAGATTGTTTACATAATCCAACATTGGCTTAGGGCACAATCTCTAACAATCTCCCACTTGCCCTAAGTCCAATCTTCAAATGTATCTAATACCCATGGACCTAGCATGACCATCATGTACAGCTTGTGAAAGAGCTTTTGTTAGTGGATCGGCAACATTGTCTTCAGACGCAACTTTGCATATCTTCACATCTCCTCTTGAGATGACTTCTCTTATGTAGTGAAAACGCCGAAGTATATGTTTGGATTTCTGTGACACACTAGGTTCCTTAGCAAGTGATATTGCCCCATTGTTGTCACACAAGAGGCTCACAGGATGCACTATGCTAGGAACGACACCAAGTTCTTCGATGAACTTCTTGATCCAAACAGCCTCTTGGGCTGCATCTGATGCAGCAATATACTCGGCTTCTGTTGTAGATGCAGCTATCGTGCTTTGCTTAGAACTCTTCCAACTTATCGCACCTCCATTCAGAATGAACACATACCCAGACTGTGACTGCATCTGATCTTGATCAGTTTGGAAACTTGCATCCGTGTAACCATTTACAACAAGATCTTCGTCCGAGCCTCCATATATCAAGAATGTATCTTTAGTTCTTCTCAAGTACTTAAGAATACTCTTGACAGCAGTCCAGTGACTATCACCTGGATCAGACTGATATCTACTTGTCATGCTCAAAGCAAAAGAGACATCTGGCCGAGTACATACCATGGCATACATGATAGATCCTATAGCTGACGCATAAGGAATCTTATCCATGCGTTGACGTTCTTCAACTGTCACAGGACATTGCTTACGACTAAGCTTTATCCCTTGCCCAATAGGAACATTTCCTTTCTTTGATTGATCCATACTGAACCTTTTCAGTATTTTGTCAATGTATGTACTCTGGCTCAAACCTATCAATCTCTTGGATCTATCTCTATAGATCTTTATTCCAAGAATGTAGGCTGCCTCACCCAAGTCTTTCATAGAAAAACACTTTCCTAGCCAAGATTTTACTTCTTGCAAGGTAGGAATGTGATCTCCTATTAACAATATGCCATCGACATATAGAACTAGGAAAACTATATTACTCCCACTGAACTTCTTGTACACACAAGGCTCATCTTCGTTTTTGATGAAGCCAAACTTTTTGACTGATTCATCAAAACAATGATTCCAACTTCTTGATGCTTGCTTCAAACCATAAATGGCCTTTTGAAGCTTGCATACTTTATCAGGATTCTTTGGATCGACAAAACCTTCAGGCTGTGTCATGTACACATCCTCAACAAGGTTTCCATTTAGGAAAGCTGTTTTGACATCCATTTGCCATATTTCATAGTCATAATATGCTGCTATGGCAACAAGAATTCTGATGGACTTGATCATAGCTACTGGCGAAAAGGTTTCGTCATAGTCTATACCATGAACTTGTCGGTAACCCTTTGCCACTAACCTTCCTTTATAAGTCTGAATGTTCCCATCCATGTCCGTTTTCAACTTGAAAACCCATTTGTGCCCTATTGCTTTAGCACCCTTTGGGAGATCAACCAAAGTCCATGCTTTGTTGTCGTCCATGGATTGAATTTCTGACTTCATAGCATCAAGCCATTTTTCAGATTCTGAATTAGAGACAGCTTCCATGTACGTGGAAGGTTCATTCTCTTCTAACAGAATCAGATCATTTTCGTTCGTGACGAGAAATCCATATCTCTCGGGCTCATGACGAACTCTACTTGATCTACGTTGGACTTGTGTTATCGGTTCTGACTCAACAACTTCTTGTGAATTAGATTGTTCCATTTGAAACTCACTTTCAACTTGGTTATCCATATTTTCTTGTAGGTGTACTTTACTCCCACTGATTCCTTTGGAAATAAACTCTTTTTCCAGGAATGTACCATTCCTAGCAACAAACACTTTGTTTTCACTAGGATTGTAAAAGAAATAACCTTTAGTTTCTTTTGGATAACCAACAAAATTGCACTTCACAGATTTTGGTGCTAACTTATCTGAAATCAAGTATTTCACATAAGCTTCGCAACCCCAAATCTTGAGAAAAGACAAATTTGGTCTCTTACCAACCCATATCTCATATGGTGTCTTTTCAACTGCTTTTGATGGAACTCGGTTCAGTGTGAATGCCGCTGTTTCAAGTGCATATCCCCAAAAGGATAGAGGAAGATTTGTTTGACTCATCATCGACCGAACCATATCCAATAAAGTACGGTTCCTCCTCTCAGACACACCATTCCACTGTGGTGTACCAGGAGGAGTTAGTTGTGAGACAATCCCACACTTTCTAAGATGATCGTCAAAGTCTTGGCTCAAATATTCACCACCTCGATCAGATCTAAGTGCTTTAATTGTCTTGCCAAGTTGGTTTTGTACTTCATTTTGGAAGGCTTTGAACATTTCAAAGGATTCCGACTTATGCTTCATTAGATATAGATAACCATATCTACTGAAATCATCAGTGAACGTAATGAAGTATTGAAAACCACCTCTAGCAGTTGTGCTCATAGGCCCACATACATCTGTATGTATGAGTTCTAATAAGTCACTAGCCCTTTCACTGTGACCAGTAAAGGGACTCTTGGTCATCTTACCCATTAAACAAGACTCGCAAGTGTCATAAGTTTCAAAAACATCTAGACCCAAAATTCCATCTTTATGAAGTTTTGAAATGCGTTTCTCATTAATGTGTCCTAGACGACAGTGCCAGAGATAAGTAGGATTCACAACATTCGTTCTTATCCTTTTGGTATTTATGTTATATACATGGTCATTATAACCTTCACTAAGGTTCAACAAATAAAGACCATCATGTAAATCCGCATTTGCATAAAACAAGTCTTTATTGAAAAGCAATAAGTGATTATTCTCAATAACACATTTAAATCCTTCCTTGTCCAAACATGAAATAGAAATGATGTTCCTAGACAAATTAGGAACAAAATAACAATTATTCAAAGAAAGAACAAGTCCACTTGGCAACTTGAGCTCGTAGCGACCGACTTCATAAGCAGCAACTCTAGCTCCATTCGCCACATGGAATTCTACCTCGCCCTTCTTGAGCTTTCTACTTCCTTTAAGCCCCTGCACATTCATACAAATGTGAGAACCACAACCGGTATCTAATACCCACGAAGTAGAAACAGAAGTAGAATGAAATATTTCAATAACATAAATACCTTGATTAGCGGTCTCACCGCCTCTCTTCTTCCTCAAGTCCTCCAAATAAAGCTTGCAATTTCTGCGCCAATGACCAGGCTGATTGCAGAAATGGCATGTGCCTTCCTTTGGAGGCTTTGCCTTGGTAACAGCTTTGGGCTTCTTTGCATCCTTCCCAAACTCTTTGGGTTTGTTTGCTTTACCCTTCTTCTTCTGGATCCTACCCTTTTGCACCATATGGATCCCTTTGGAGCTTGGCTTCTCTTTTATCGTTACTTCAGCGTTTTTCAGCATCCCATGCAGTTCGCTGACCGTTTTGTCCATATCATTCATGTGATAATTCATGACAAAATGGGAGTAACTCTCGGGAAGAGAATTAAGGATCAAATCCGTTGCCAACTCAGGTCTGAGTGGCGAACCAAGCCTCTCCAACTGATCAATGTACCCTTTCATCTTCAGAACATGGGCACTAACCGAACTCCCTTCGGTCATCTTGCACCCAACCAAAGATCTCAAGGTCTCATACCTTTCCCTTCTCGCTTGCTTTTGGAACATTTCCTTAAGCTCTTGAGACATCTCATATGCCTCAAATGTTTCCAGATCCTTCTGAAGTTCCGGAATCATTGATGCGAGCATCAGGCATTGTACATCAATCTGATCATTTTGATGCTTGTGAAAAGCATCCCTTTCAGCTCTTGAAGCTGTGGTGGGTGGAGGGTTAGCGGGCAAAGGCCCATCCAGAACATACAGCTTTCGCTCTTGCTTGAGAACAATTCTCAAGTTGCGATACCAATCTAGGTAATTGGTTCCGTTCAGTTTATCCTTCTCAAGGATAGATCGAATAGAACCGGGATTGCTTGTGTTGGCCATTTATCTACAACAGAAAATATATGCAAAGTTAATTACATAAGAGAATTAAACTCCCACTAAAATTATAAAACCCTTTAAAATATTTAAGTGGGTAAAAGACCCAAAATCCATACTTAACCATAGCACTGCTTTGGCATGTCCCTATGATTAAATATAATTTCGGTAGACATCACCATGTCAATTATATCATTATGTAACTCTTTTAATTTATGAGATGCATGATATCATATATCATATTTAATTTGCATGTTACTCATCTCATCTTTGCCTCGGGTTCAAAACACCATTTTGATTAACCCTTTGTTAAACCAATTACAACACAATGAGAATCACCATTTCTCATATTATCGCTTCGCTAAGGTCACAACATGCGTACCCGCTTTGGCGTGGCTACCATGATGCGAACATAGTACTTGACTAGTGTTATACGTAATTGGGTGGCAAAAATATAAACTTCATAAGTTTATTTAGGGTTTATTAAATCCTGTGAGTTAATTGTATCATATACAATTTCATGGCATTAATATTAATCATACTTTTGTTAATATTAATTAGCATGGCATCTTATGGCATACAATTGTCTAGCATGCATATAGAATATCCAGCATGGCATCACATGGCATCTAAATAAAATAAAGCATGCATATGACTCGAACCGTGTTATGGTATGGTTTAAATCTACATTGATTTTCATAGGCCAATATGAAAATCAACAAGGTCATATCCTAGGTGGTAGCATCCATCACATGGTCATTGCACCGCCTCTTGGATCCGCCTCCACGTCTTTGCTTCTAAGCACCATCTCATGGATTTATATTTTACAAAAAAATTGCAACCTATACAATTTTTCTAGTAAAATAAATTTTACATATCATAAATTGCATCCTATACAATTTATCTAGTAAAATTAAAAATTACATAAATACAAACGACTCGCAGGTCGTATTTATATAAAACCATAATAAATAAAATAAAGCATCCACGGGGTCCAAAACCATACCATAACACCATGCATAAAATTATCAACAATAATTTTATATCTAAAATATTTAGGGTTCAAAGTGGTAAAATACAATCACATTGTATTTAGAATTAATTAATTTGGAAAAATTCGTAAATATGCAGAAACAATTTTCCACACTTAAAACGAAAAAGGGTTAAAACTGTCGGACAGCAGGCTCGTCGGGCCGCGCACTACAGTATCCAATACTGCGCGCAGCCCATGCTGCGTAAGCAGCATGCTGCTTACGCAGCATGTGCAATTGCAAATTGCAATTGCAAACTTCAATTGCAAATTGCAATTGCAATTTGCTGGCCAAAAAGTATTCTGGGCATTATGCCCAGAATACGAACAGTAACATCTTTTTTTTTTTTTTTTTTTTTATAATTAAATTGAATTGAAACAATTTCAATAAAAACCCATGAATCAAATTCATGATTCCAAAACCCCTTAAACATTCCAAATCATTAACATAAAATCATTCACAATGATTAATCAATAAAATCAAATTTTATTTTGTTATTCACAATAACATAGAACCCTAAATAAAACATACAAACTCCTAACAACAATTTTGATCCAATCAAAATCATACAAACCCTAACATGCAATTTTGATCCAATCAAAACATAAATCCAATTCAATCAAAATACAAGTGGCTCTGATACCACTGAAGGGAATTAATCGACAAAATAAATACGCAGCGGAAAGAAAAACGGATTAATCCTGCCAAGGATCCATGTATATTGCATTGAATTGGAAGGAAGGGTTAAAGAATTACCTCTTAATTCTTATAGGATTGGATCAAAAGGAACCAAAATTGCTTCCCTCTACGGTTGATCCACACGAAGCAATACGTCCACCGCGTGCTAGCGCCGGGATTGAAGAACGATTCTTCGAACGAGACAGAGAAAGGGAAAAATCAGATTTTTCCTTGGAGTTTTGTTGAGAATTTCGGCTGCCACTATTCACCCTTTTTGTAGCTGCCGAAAATCACCTTATTGTGTTGTATCTTGATTAGGTTATATATTTCCTTATATATATAACCTAATAAGTTAATTATAATTATACCCTAATACACTTATTAGTTATAATTATAAATTAACCCACACAACTTAATATTAATTCTCAATTAATATTAAGTCGAATCAATTCTCCATAATACACATATGTATATACAATATTATAATTAATTATATCTCTATATAATTTAATTATAATATGTGGCATACCTTATGCAATATTAACCATATTAATATTCACATATACATATATATGTAAATATATATCACTATATATATATTCTCTTTCTCATTCATAAATTATTATCCAATAATAATTTATACCCGATAAGATGAACTTCATTTTGCTCTTTGTGTGTGACCCCATAGGTTCATATTAATTGGCAATAAGGAAATTACCATAATATCCTTATAGATCACAAGCGGACTCTAGCAAGCCATTATGACTACCCAATTAACATGATTGGAATGATCCAATACCTATTTATAGAATGTCATATTCCCTTTTGTCTCTTTGATATCATGATTAATCATAAGACATGGTACACTTGTCAATCTTATATAATTAATCATATGCTTTCTCGATCTCAAAGTAAACTGTTCAGACAAATCAATTGATACTCTTATCAATTATTTGAGCACAGCCATGCATTTAACAGTCTTACTTATCGAGGGGCCCAGTGATATCGCTCTCTTGTTAGAGAGGGACAAAATCCCATATCTGTCACTCACATCCCTAAGCATGAGTCATATTGTACCCAACCACAGCCTTTATAACTACTCTGTTACAAGCAGCGTTTGACTGCGTCAAAGCACAACATGAATTCATCCCGGAATCCATGGTGACCTCAGGTCAAAGGAATCAGCTGATGACACTACTATAATCAAGATCAGTTGTGACACGTGACCATGAACTTGATCTTATAGTGGGTCTCCAGCAACATGTTCTCTAACACATTGCCCGTGAGTATAATCTGTATCTGTATACACTATATTCATCTTATGAATATCCATTATCACTCACACTAGTCTTAGTTTGTTATTATTCCCATAATAACAATCGACTAGGGAAATTTAGAATTACACAATTAATTCATGGATACATTATCATAAATACTAACATACAAATATATATGATAAAATAAGTCTTTATTAATGACTTAAGAAGATTGTTTACATAATCCAACATTGGCTTAGGGCACAATCTCTAACATATATTACAATTAAATCCATGGCAATCCCATTTAGACATATTTATGTGTGATCATATGGGTTCATCTTATATTGGCAGTAGGCCCAATACCTTAAGGCCTACAAGTTGTAAGCGGGTTCTAGCAAACCGTTACAGCTACCCAAATAAGATGAAAACATCAATCTTTTGCAAAGCATAAACCCTGTAGTAACTTTTACATCCTATAATAGTGATATCAGTTTCCTGCAAGAGGCATGGCAATTTCACCCTTTATAGCTGCATGGATATTCCTTGATATCGAGTAGGCTGAAGTTCACAAATAAGCAACCACCCTGTGATTTCTTATTTGGGTGTGGTCACACTCTTATAACCCCTTCACATCCCTACTAGTCCGACAATGATCACTAGCATACCCAATCGTACCCATACTTGGCACCTTGTTACAGACCTGTTAGACAACGTCAAAGCATGCGAGCTCACATCTAGGCCTATAGGAATATTAGGCCTATGTCATGGGTACATGTTAGGTTACATGGTACTGAATCAATTCACTATTGGATCAAGTCTGTGGATTGATTCAGTACCATGTAACCTAACATGTACCCATGTTCTTGATTTACAATCCATGTCCAATGGTCAGTAAGGCACCACCATACAATCAAGCCACATGCTAATCTTTAGTTATTATCATTCTTACGTTCTAAGAGACTAGCGATAGTTTTATAACTATGTTTGATTCCTTACTCATGGTCTTATTTCCCAGAGAATATTACTGCCAATCATGAATACAAACATAATTAATGGATACTTTGTTACTATCAATTGCACAATGAATTAATTAAACAAACTATACCTTTATTGATAATTTTAATGTATGATATATAAACCATAATGTACAATATAAATGAGATACAATACCTTAGGACTAAGGCATACACTAACAATCTCCCACTTGCTTTAGTTCCAACTAGGCATAGGCCTAATCCATATAGATCTTATATGACCCTTGTGCTGCAGCTAAGCTAGTGCCTTGGTTGATGGATGTGCAACATTGCTATCAATGTCAACCCTCTGAATAGTCACATCACCGGGTCCTATGATCTCTCATATAAGGTGAGATTTACTGAGCACATCTTTGGAGTTCTTATGACATCGTAGCTCCTTAGCTTGTGTAATAGCCCCGTTATTATTGTAGAAGATGTCAGTTAGGTCTTGGACAATGGGGACTATTGGTGTGCCCTAGTTCTTAGGGCATTGGATTCTTGCATTTTGAATTATACATTCAAACTCTTATATGAATACATTATTTATGTCACATCAATAAAGGCAATTAATCTATTTCATTTATATCTTGTGCTATAATATGAGTAGAGTATCCATTGATTGATAATCATAAAACCTATCCCAGGTCTGTTCTAATTGTGGGAACGAATAGAACCACATACTTGTATATTCAGTGATTGTATGGTAGTTCTCAACTAGCCATACCACTTGTATAGTTAATCATGGATGTAGGTACATGTCATTGACATGGGACTGGATCGATTCACATAAGAAAGCCATATGTTTGTCATGTCATAGGTCTTCCTTGAGTAGGTCTCTTTTGTGCTCAGACCAGATTTCATTATAGTAACAATATGGAATCTCATACACTTTGACATATGCGTAACGAGTCTGTAAAAGGATGCTAAATATGGATATGATTGGGTAGATAGGTGAACATATTGATACTGATAATGGAATGATGGAATTGCCTCTCGGGTAACACCGAGATGATATCACTGGCCACTTAATGAGTGAGATTGATAAGTGTATGGCCATACCCAAAATAAGTTGGTTTCTTATTTGATTAATCAGTTCACTCAAGATCAAGAAATATAATAAACAGCATAAGAGGATGACGATAACCGTGCCTCTTGTTTATTTATATCGATATCATTTGGCAAAGGACACTATGAGATTACTACTAGGTACGTGTATTCAACAGACTGTTATATCTCTATCTTAATTGAGGCTATAACGGTTAGCTAGAACCCACTTATAGTCTGTGGGCCTTGGACCCACTACTAATATAAGGATAGACCCATAGGATTGTGCACATAGATCAACTAAGCCGAAACTTATAGAATCTGTACATGTCATGTACATTGGAAGGTATGTGTTAATTAATTAATTAACATTCGGTGTCAAGGTGATTAATTAACATAGGGTTGATTTTATTTAATTAATAAGTTTGCACAATGTAATTAATTAATTAATCAATCAATTAATTAAACTACATAAAGTAAACAATTAATTAAATTATTTTCCTATGTATTGTATTTACTTAAGTGAAATTTAATTTTATTTAAGGGTAATTAAATTTAGCCAAATGGAATAAAATTATACAGTATAAACTTTATGGCATAAAGTTTATTTATGTAACTTAATCCTAATGGACTTGAATTTAATTAACCTAATTAAAGCATATTTATAGGAGAAGCTATAAAAAGCTCACTTAAGCAAAAATCAACCCTAACCCTACCGATAAAAGGAGAATTTCGGCCCCTTTCAGAGCAGCCCCTAATAGCCGAATTCTTCACCCTATTGTACTGATTCCTTCACTTCTTCGGCTAGCATTGGTTCCCGTTCAACAGTTGATCATGCACCGGATTGTAGAGATCGCTTCCTTTTCAAGAATTGATTATGCAGCAGTCTCTGGAAGAGACGAACCTGGTGAGTTTCTAATCTCTCTAGTTCAAATTATTTTATTCCAATCAATGGTAATCGGACACGATTAGGCAGATTCTAGGAAATTTTAATCGGCTAAATTCCACTGCATCCTTTTATTTTTCCTATGACCAATCCCAACAGGGACTACTCCTTGCTTAGTGACAAACTTCCTCATCCAAGTAGCTTACTTGCAACATCTATTGCTGCAATGTACTTAGCTTCCATTGTAGAATTGGTAATAGTTGGTTGCTTTAAGCTCCTCCATCTTACAACACCATCATTCAACAAAAACACATAAGCAGACTACGACTAGTGTTCATCTTAGTATGTTTGATAACTAGCATCAGTGTACCCAGTCACTACTAGTTCTTCTTGACCACCATACACTAAGAAGCTATCCATAGTCCTGTTAAGGTACTTAAGGATTACCTTGAAAGCCACCCAATAGGCCTCTCCAGGGTTTGATTGGTGCTGGATTATCATACTCAGTGCAAAGCCAACATCAAGTCTAGTACATAACATAAAGTACATGATTGATCCTATAGTTGAAGCATATGGGATCAACTTCATCTTCACCCTTTCCATCGTGTTAGAGGGATAGTCCTTATTAAGTTTTAGCCCATGGCTCATAGGCAAGAAACCTTTCTTTGTCTTATCCATAATAAACCTTTTCAAGACTTTGCCTATGTACAGCAAAACAAAAATTAAAACTATAACGGAAGCAATTTCGTTTCACACTCGAATCCATTATAGGAACAAATCGAATAGATTATGGAATAAAAACATGGAATAAATAAGAAAAGAGATTTTATTCTCACATATGCTGTCCTCACACTATGAAATTGAATCAAAGAACTTGCTATCCACAAAGTTCCTCCACCCTCATACACACAGATGCCTCACGAACAAAACTCGTGCTAGCGATCGGACAAAACAGAGTTTCTTCCCTTTGCCTCTCTTTGGCTGAATCCCTCTCTAGCTCTCTAGGGTTTGGTGGCCAAAATTAGCACTCTAATAGGAGGAGAGAAAATATCGTTTTTATACCCTTGTATAAAAATTAGGGTTTTAAATTAAATTAGGTCTACCTTTTATTTTAATTCAATTGAATTAAATCATAACAATATGATAAAATTGAATTGCATAACTTAAACTCAATTAATTAAATACAACAGTCCTCGATTTAATTAAGCCTTCTCTTAATAATGAATATATTGTAGATATTTTTATTAAGAGATTATTTCACCTAATTAATTAATTACACCATATAATTAAAATAATAGGTTGAAATATAATTTCTCCCAAAGTTAATTGTATTAATTTGACTTTACCAAAAAGTCTACAAAAATACAATTAACATAAAGCTCCATATAACATATATTAAGTCCGTAACAATTCCATTCGGACATCTTTATATGCAATCCTGTGGGTTCATCTATGCTGGCAATGGGCCCAAAACCTTAAGGCCCATAAATTGCTAGTTAGTTCTAGCAAACCATAGTAGCTACCCAAATAAGATGAAGACATCATCTGATGCAAGGCATGAACCTTGTAGTAACTTATACATCCTCTGCCAATGATATTGGTGTCTTGTAAGAGGCATGACAATGTCACCCTCTATAGTTGTATAAACATTTCTTGATACCGAGCATAATGAAGTTCACAAATAAGTATCCTTACTTACTTTGGTGTAGCCACACTCCTATCAGTCCTACTCATCAAGTGGTTGGTGATATCTGCTTTGAGTTAACAGAGTGGCATATCCCTTCACATCCCTACTAGTCCTACAATGGTCACTAACATATCCAACTGTACCCATACTTAGCACCTTGTTACAGGTCCGTTAGACATACGTTAAAGTATGCAAGCTTATGTCTAGGCCTATAGGAATATCAGGTCTAAGAATCCAATACAACTACTACTCGAGAACCACCTTTGACATAAGGACCATATGGTGTTCTCAAAGTGGATCGATCCAGTACCATGTAACCTAACATGTACCCATATCCTTTTATTGACAATCCATATCTAATGGTCGGTAAGACACCACCATACAATCAAGCCACATGCTAGTATTTAGTTATTATCATTCCTACGATTCTAACAGACTACGGATATTTTTGTAACTGTGTTTGATTCCTTACTCAAGGTCAAACTGCTCGGAGAATGTTACCGAAAATTATGAGTACAAACACAATTAATGTATACTTTGTTACTATTGATTGCACAAGAAATTAATAAAACAAATTATGCCTCTAATAATAACACATTAATGTATGATATATAAACCATGATGTATAATACAAATGAGATACAATTCCTTGACACTAGGGCATACACTAACACTTTTCTTAACTTAGGCCCAGAAGTCGTCAAGATCTTTCTCTGTGAATCCTAATCCCTAGGATTGTCTCAGCTTTGCCTAAGTCCTTCATTATGAAACATTTACTCAACCACTGCTTAACCCCTTGCGGTGTTGGTACATTATTTCCAATGAGTAGGATATCATCTATGTATAGGACTAGGAATGTAACAGTGCTCCCATTAGCCTTCTTGTACACATAAGATTCGTCTTTATTTTGAATGAAGTCAAATTCCTTAATTGCCTTATCAAATCAAAGATTGCAACTTCAGGATGCTTGCTTCAATCCATAAATGGATCTTTGAAGTTTGCATACCTGAGTAGGATACTTAGGATCCATAAAACCCTCATGTTGTGCCATGTACACATCCTCGAGTAGCCTTACATTAAGAAAAGTGGTCTTGACATCCACTTGCCATATCTCATTGTTGTACCATGTAGTTATAGCAAGTAGTATCCTCATGAATTTGAGCACTACATTTGGTGAGAAGGTCTCATCATAGTCAATCCCACGAACTTGTTTGAAACCCTTCACTACTAATCGCCCCTTGAAAGGGTTATCGGCCTTTAACTTGAAACACCACTTACAACCTATTACCTTAGCACCCAGAGGTGGATCAACCAATTTCTAAACTTGGTTATCCTATATAGACTACATCTCAGCTGTCATGGCTTTATACCATTGGGTTGAGTGTGGGCTATCAATAGCCTTATGGTAAGTCCTCGGCTCTTTTTGATCGAACATCAAAAGAGTGTTGTCATTAGTTATGACAAACCATATCTCTCTGGTTGATGACAAACTATACTAGTCATTTTTAGGTTTTTTGTGATTGGCTCAGGTTCCTCAATCGCTAAAGTTACTGGCTCAATCCTTGAGTATCGTCTTTAGGAATTTTTGGGATTCGTCATTGGAAAAATAATGTGGCGCAGCAAAAAATACACCGTTTAAAATTTCCTAGAATCCACCTATCATGTCCAATTGCCATTGATTAGAATAAAATCAATTTGAATCAAGAGAGATTAACTCATCGGATTCGTCTCTCCTAGAGATTACTGCAAAATCGTTTCTTGAAACTACGATCTCCAAAGTCCGGTGCATAACCAACTATTGAGCGGGAATCGGTGATAGCCGAAGACGCGAACGAATGGAGGGTTAATGCTGCGATTTTCGGCCGTTTTGGGGCTACTATTGGTGGCTGAAATTTATAGCAATTAATTAGGGTTGAATTAGGTTTTTCTTCCTTAAGTGTGCCCTTATATAGACACCTTGTCTAATTGGGTTTTAATTAGGTTAATTAAACCCAAGCCCACTTGGATTATAATTACATAAATAAACTTTAATTAAAAAGTATATACTATGTAATTTAATTCCATTTGGCTAAATTTAATTACCCCTAAATAAAATTGAATCACACTTAAGTAAATACAATACATGTAATTTATTTTCCTACTTAGGAAAATTATTTAATTAATTGTTTACTTTATGTAATTCAATTAATTGATAATTTAATTAATTACATTACGTAAACTTATTAGTTAAATTAAATTTAACCCAATGTTAATTAATTACCTTGACACTAACTAATTAATTAACGCATTCCTTCCGATGTACATTACATGTACAATTTCTATAAGTTCCGGCTTATTTGATCTATGTGCACGATCCTATGGGTCTGTCTTTATGTTAGCAGTAGGCCCAAGGCCCACAGACTGTAAGTGGGTTCTAGCAAAACATTATAGCTCCCAATTAAGATAGAGATGCTGCAGTCTTTAGAAGACACTCACTCGGTAGTTATCTCACAGTGTCCTTTGCCTAACGATATCGATATGAATAAACAAGAGCCATGGTGTCCGTCATCCTCTTCTGCTGTTTATTATATTTCTTGATCTTGAGTTGACTAATTAATCAAATAAGCACCGACTTACTTGGGTTTGGCCATACACTTATCTGGCCCACTCATCAAGTGGCCAATGATATCATCTCGGTGTTACCCCGAGTGGCAATTCCATCACTTCATCATCAATATCAACATGTTCACCGGTCCACCTAATCATACCAGTATTTAGCGTCCTTTTATAGACCTATTAGGCGTTTGTCAAAGTGAACCAGATTCCATATTGATATTATAATGAAATCTGGTCTGAGGACAAAAGAGACCTACTCAAGAAAGACCTATGACGCGACAACCATGTGGCTTTCTTATGCGAATCGATCTAGTCCTATGTCAACGACATGTACCTATATTCATGACTGACTATACAAGTACTATGGCTTGTTAAGAATTGCCATATAGTCATCGAATATACAAGTCTGTGGTTCTATTCGTTCCCACGATTAGAACAGACCTGGGATAGTTTTTATGATTATCAATCAATGGATACTCTACTCATATTATAGCATAAGATATAAATGAAATAGATTAATTGGGCTTTATTAATGTGACACAAATAATGTATTCATACAATGAGTCTTAATGTATAATACAAAATACAAGAATCCAATGCCCTAAGAACTAGGGCACACCAACAATCTCGCACTTGCACTAGTTCCAAGTGGGCATTGCCCTAATTCCTATAGATCTAATATGACCATCGTGCTGTGTCTGTGGCAGCACTTTGGTCAATGGATCAGTGACATTATTCTTGGTGTCAACCCTCTGTAATGATATGTCACCTCTGTTCACGATCTCCTAAATGAGGTGAAACTTTTTGAGCATATGTTTGGATCTCTTGTGTGACCAGCGCTCCTTAGCTTGTCTGATGGCCCCATTATTGTCACAAAAAACATCAACTAGGTCTAGGATAGTAGGTACTACTCCCAACTCGGTTATGAATTTCTTAATCCAAACGGGTTCCTTTGCAGTTTCGCATACAGCTATGCACTCAGCTTCTGTTGTAGAGTCAGCAATGGTGGCCTGCTTTGAGGACCTCCAACTAATGGCACCACCATTCAGGAGAAAAAACCAGATTATGGCTGGTTCTCACCCTTATCGGTCTCAAAGCTTGCATCAGTGTAACCTGACACTACCAGCTCATCTTGACCTCCATACACTAAGAAAGCATCCTTAGTCCGGTTAAGGTACTTCAAGATTGCCTTGACTGCCTTCTAGTGTTCTTCACCGGGGTCCAACTGGTGCAGGCTAGTCATACTTAGTGCAAATGCGACATCAGGCCTTGTACATAACATGGAGTACATGATGGATCTTATAGAAGATGCATAAGGGATTTTTTCCATGCTCTCCCGGTCCTTCTTTGTTTTAGGACCATCTTTCTTACTCAGCTTCAACCCATGGTGCATAGTGAAGAATCCTTTCTTTGCCTTGTCCATGCTGAATCTTTTCAGAACCTTGTCAATGTACGTGGACTGACTTAGGCCTAGAAGCCGATTGGATCTATCTCTATAGATCCTGATCCCTAAGATTGTCTCAGCTTCTCCTAAGTCCTTCATTGCGAAGCACCTACTCAACCATTACTTAACCCCTTGCAGTGTTGGTATGTAGGGTTGTCAAACGGGGGACGGGGGCCCATCCCCGTTGGGGGCCCGCCCGGACGGGGACGGGGAATCCCCGATTAAAATCCCCGCGGGGCGGGGACGGGGACGAATTTGTCCCCGTTTATTAATCGGGGACGGGGATGGTATTACCCCTACCTGCCCCGCGGGCCCGTCCCCATCCCCGTTTAAAGCCCGTGGGAATCCCCGATAAAATCCCCGAATCCCCGTTTCAATTTATTTAATTAATATTAGATTATATGCTAAAGAAATTAATAAAACATTTAATTGTTGCTTTTAGAAATTAAATTGGCAAAAAAAAAAAAACAGAAATTGAATAATCGTTAACCAAATACTTGAATTGCAGAGGAAATGGAAGGCCATTGATTTGTTAAAGCACAAATTAATGTAAGATTAGAAGTTTCAGATATAGCAAAAGTGGTTTGAGGGACAAGAATAAAAATGATTAAAAAGGGTACTGCCAGAAAATTAAAAAAAAAATGTACAGATTAATGGGGGTGAAGAGGAAGAAGTCTGAGGGTTATTTATATTAGTACTCTATTAGTAAGAAACGTGGTTTGAGGGACTAAGTCATAAATTTTTGAAGGAAAATTAAACAATATAATTAAGTAAAGCAATTAAAAAAGCAAGGCTAAAACGGTGACGGGGATCCCCGCGGGGACCCGATTCCCCGCTGGGGACGGGGATGGGATAAATTTTTATCCCCGATTAATAAACGGGGCGGGGACGGGGATCCCCGATTAATTTGGGGACGGGGATGGGGAATGCAATCCCCGCCCCGCCCCGCCCCATTTACAACCCTATTGGTATGTCACCTCCAACGATAAGGATGTCATCAAAACACAGCAGGAAGGTGGAAACACTCCCACTAACCATCTTATACACATAGGGCTCATTAGAATTCTGTGTGAAGCCATATTCCGTAATGGCCTCGTTGAATCTCTGATTCCATGACCTCGATGCTTGCTTCAATCCATAAATGGATCTTTAAAGCTTACATACGCGGTTTGGATACTTTGGATCGATAAAACCCTCAGGTTGTGCCATGTACACATCCTCAAGTAGCTTTCCATTAAGGAAAGCGGTCTTAACATCCATCTACCATATCTCATAATCATACCATACAGCTACGGCTAGTAGTATCCTAATGGATTTGAGCATAGCAACTGGTGAAAAGGTTTCATCATAGTCAATTCCTTGAACTTTCCTGAATCCTTTTGCCACCAATGGTCCTTTGAAGGTGTTGCCGGTCTTTAACTTGAAACACCAATTGCAACCTATCACCTTAGCACCCGGAGGTGGATCCACCAAGTTTCATACTTGCTTATCGTGTATAGATTGCATCTTAGCCTCCATGGCTTTGCGCCATTGATCTGAGTATGGGCTTTCAACAGCCTCCTGATAGGTCTTGGGCTCCTCTTGGTCAATGACCATAAGGTCCCCATCATCAGTCACGAAAAAGCCGTACCTCTCTGGCTGATGATGTGTCCTACCAGACCTTCTAAGGTCTTGTGCAACCGGTTCTGGTTCCTCAATTTCTTGAGTAGTCAGATTGGTTCTCGAAGCATCCTCAGTAGTAGTTGTAGGAGTTGGTAAGTATTGAACTTCTGAAAGTTCAACATTACTCCTACTGTCTCTCTTGAAAATGAATTCCTTCTCCAAGAAGGCTGCATTTCTGGCTATGAAAACTTTGTTTTCCACCGGATCGTAGAAGTAATAACCCTTAGTTTTCTTAGGGTAACCCACAAACTGGCACTTGATAGATTTGGACTTGAGTTTGCCATTTGTCAATTTCTTAACATGTGCATCACAGCCCCAAATCTTCAGAAGGAAACATTAGGCTTTCGGCCTTTCCATAGTCCATATGGTGTTCCGTCAACTGCCTTGCTTGGTGTATTATTAAGAATGTAAGCAGTTGTCTCTAAAGCATATCCCTAAAAGGAGACAGGGAGTGCAGCTTGACTCATCATTGAGCGAACCATGTCTAGCAAGGTCCTATTCCTCCTTTCTGACACTTCATTCCACTGGGGTGTACCAGGAGGAGTGAGTTGGGAAACAATCCCACACCCTCTCAAAAACAAGTCAAACTCTTGGCTCAAATATTCACCCCTTCGGTCAGACCGAAGTGCTTTTATTTTCTTGCCAAGTTGGTTTTCTACTTCATTCTTAAAGTCCTTGAACCTTTGAAGAGTCGTAGACTTATGCCTCAATAGATACACGTAACCGTATCTGCTAAAGTCATCCGTAAAGGTGATGAAGTATAGAAAACCAGATCTAGCACTAGTGCTCATTAGGCCACATACATCGGAATGTATTAGCTCCAATAGCTCTGAGGCTCTTTCGGCAGTCTTGCTAAAAGGCACCTTTATCATCTTGCCTCTCAAACAAGATTGCATGTGTCATAAGACTGGATGTCAAATGACCCTAGCACTCCACTAGAGTGAAGCCGAGTTATGCGTTTCTCATTTATATGCCCAAGTCGACAATGCCAGATGTAAGTAGGATTAATTTCATTTTGTTTACTCCTTTTAGTATTTATGTTATAGATTGAACTTTCACATTTCAGATCAAGGATATATAAGCCATTTTCAAGAAATGTTGTTCCATAAATAATATTGCCACATTGCATAGCAATTCTACCATGTCCAATATTAAATACGAAACCAGAAATATTCAACAAAGAAACAAAAATAATATTCCTGCGAATCGCAAGTACAAAATATCAGTTTCTTAGTTCCAAAACAAGTCCACTAGGCATCTCCGATCTCCATGGCCTGAACTCGAGCACCATTTCCGACTCGAAGATCTACTTCTCCAGATCCTAGTAATCTCCTATTTCTTAGACCCTGCACATTTGAACAAATGTGAGATCCACATCCAGTGTCCAAGACCCAAGACATAGAAATAGCCAAATTAATCTCAACAACATAAATACCTAAAACAGAAGTTTTGCCCTTCAGTTGCTCCCTTAGCTTTGGACATGAGCTCTTCCAATGCCCCTTCTCATGACACTCATGGTAGACATCGTCAAGAGAAGCAACCCTTGCTTTAGGTTGGGCCACCACCTTTTTGCCCTTAGCCTTGGCCTTAGATTTGGCCTTTCCCTTAGCAATGGGCATATTGCCCTTGTTCACCAGCAATACTTCAGGAGTCTTCTTAAGGATATGATAGTTCATGATAAACTGGTTGTAAGACTCAGGAAGTGACCCAAGAATAATGTTTGCTACCAAGTACTGCAGAACTAGCTAGCCGAGGTAGGCAAATGTATCAATATACCCCCTTCAACTTTAGCACATGAGTGCTAACAGAAGTCCCAGCTGCCATCACAGTTGTGCAAAGTGCCTTAGTTGTCAGGTAACTTTCCTGACGAGCCTGATCTTGGAACATTTTTTTAAGCTGATCCATCATCTCATAAGCATGCTCATCCATGAACTGCTTCTGAAGATCAGAAGCCATGGTACCCAGCATGAGGCACAAGACATCTCGGTCATCCCTCACATGCTGGTCATACTGCTCCACCATCACCGTGGTGACGCCTCAACCTGCGGGAGGGCCAGCTGGTAAAGGAGCATTCAGTACATACTCCTTGGACTCTTGTCGAAGAACTATTTGTAAGTTCCTAGCCCAGTCCAGGAAGTTAGTCCTCGAAAGCTTCTCCTTCTCCAAGAGTGACCTAAGTGAGAGTGAGTTATTGTTTGTTACAGCCATTTAAATTGCTTAAGTGAAATGGGAATATCTACATGGAAGAAATCATTGCTTGAGTTAGAAATAAAGGACTTTAAAGCCAATTCAAATTAATAATCTGATTTTAATTTGTTTGTTGGTGATGTTAATTAGCTGACTTGACCAAGATCCAATACGTATCAATGACTGGCCGAACTAGGGCTCGCTAACCAACCATTGATTCGTTTGGTAGGACACCTTATCCAATCCTTCCACGAAGGACTCTTGGTTTGATAGGCTTATTGACACTTTACCCATCTGTGCTTAAGGCCTGCTCTGAGCTAATGCTATCCATGTTGAGTCAAACTACCATTCACATGTTAACCATACCAAGTATCCTAACCCTCGATGGCCCACCGAATACTACAATGTACCCAGCTAGGGCATGGCGCACATTGCAGCATCAATGGGAGGAAGAGGTGTGAATGTGGGAAGCACTTTTAAATGACTCAATATTTTAATTTTCGGATTATAATTAAGTGATACGGCTTCTCATGCATAAACGCGGGTAATAATTTGGTGATCCATACATCCATATTCTATGACAAATGCAATAGCATACTTAAATTAAAATAAATGAGATCTTATGGGCCTTTAATTACAACCTAATGAAAAACTAGATATCCTATCTAATTCTTCAGGGCCGGACTGCAATTCTTCTCGGGCTCCCACCATGGGCTTGCTCCATCTAGGCCTTCCTCCATACTTGATGCAATTACAAAAATTTTATTTTAAATAAAATCTATTCTAAAATTACATCAAAATAAAAGAAATGGCACGCAGGCCATATTTCCAAAATCAAATTACAACCGATAATAATTTAGGGCCCATAGAACTTAACATCACATTTCAAACAAAGTACCTGTCATGCACATACATACTAATATGATGCATGATCATGGCATTCCAAATTATAAATATAAATGTTAAGCCGAGTTACTTAGGGTGAAATCGCCAATTTTAACAAATATGACTAAGGCCCATAAAGGCCCAATGGATAACATCCATAAATGCAAAATTAAAAATTTTGCTCCCACTTAAAATTTAGCTCTCCCAATTTTAACCGGTGTTACGATTTATTGGGCCAATTTTACAAAGTCCATATTCAATTTAATATGCAAACAATTAAATTAAATATGCATGCCAACAAAATAAACAATTTAAATACAAATTAATTTAAAAAAATTCAATTTAATTTACATTAGGGCCCGGGAAAAAAAAATACCCGCAAAATCCAAAACCGGACCCAAACCCCATGCGTGGCGCTGTAGTCCCAGCGGGGCAGCAGTGCCACGGCAACAGCTGCTGCAAACGGCAAATGCGATTCCATCTTTTGCCCACTTACATATATATATTTTTTTTTAAATCATAAAATTAAAAAATTTCCAGCCAAAAAAAATCTAAACAAAACCCTAAACAATTTTAGATGGAAACCAATTTAGGGAAAAAAAATCAAAACCCCAAACAATAATTCCAGGGTTCATCAAAAACCAAAACCAATTGAATAAGAACCCTAAAACACATTCTTGAAACCCATTGTTTCTTCAAGAACGCTTTCAAGAACCAATTCCAATCAATCTAATAGAAAAAACCTAGGCTATGATACCTCTGTTGGGATTCGTCATTGGAAAAATAACGTGGCGCAGCGGAAAATACACCATTTAAAATTTCCTAGAATCCACCTATCGTGTCCAATTGCCATTGATTAGAATAAAATCAATTTGAATCAAGAGAGATTAACTCACCGGGTTCATCTCTTCTAGAGACTGCTGCAAAATCGTTTCTTGAAACTGTGATCTCCAAAGTCCAGTGCATGACCAATTATTGAGCGGGAACCAGTGCTAGCCGAAGATGCGAACGAATGGAGGATTAATGCTGGGATTTTTGACTGTTTTGGGGCTGCTATTGGTGGCTAAAATTTTCAGCAATTGATTAGGGTTGAATTAGGTTTTTCTTCCTTAAATGTGCCTTTATATAGACACCTGGTCTAAATGGTTTTAATTAGATTAATTAAACCCAAGCCCACTTGGATTATAATTACATAAATAAACTTTAATTAAAAAGTATATACTATGTAATTCAATTCCATTTAGCTAAATTTAATTCCCCTAAATAAAATTGAATCACACTTAAGTAAATACAATACATTTGTGAACACGAAATTTTTTAGAACAAAAAAAAAGAGAGAGAAAGTTGACCGTTGAACCGCGACTGTATTTACAGTCATGGGATTTTGGTTACAGTCGTATGACTGTAACGTATGTACAGTCGTACGACTGTACTTTCGGGGGCAGGTTGCAGAACCCATACCCCTTAACTTAAAAAATTGGGGGAAATCTTGAGCATTTAATGCTCAAGATTTCCGGGATAAGGAGACATAAAAAAGGCAGAAAGAAAGAAGGGAAAAAAAAGGAGAGAAAAGGAAGAGAGAAGGGAGAGAAAAACCAAACAAAACCCACATTTCTTCAATCTTTTTCTCCCCTTCAAAAGTGCAAAAACTTGGATAAAAATGCACAAAAATCAACCACAGCACCCAGAAAGCTGGAAAAAGAGAAGGAAAAAGAAGTGTCTACCTCTTAGAAGCTAATCCAATGTCGAATGGACCCCTAGCGTCGCTCTAATCCATGTGAATTCGCTCCTTTTCCTTGTGTGATGAGGTTGCAAGAGAGGTCCAAAAATACTCCAAAAAGTCACGGATTCTGATGGTTTAAATCACAGGTTTTGATGTGTTTGTTAAGTTAAGTTATTAACCTAGGATTTCTAACTCATTTTAAGCATTAACTCACCAGATTTGTAAAGAAAAAGATTGGAGAAATGTGGGTTTTGTTTGGTTTTTCTCTCCCTTCTCTCTTCCTTTTCTCTCCTTTTTTTTTTCCCTTCTTTCTTTATGCCTTTTTTATGTCTCCTTATCCTGGAAATCTTGAGCATTAAATGCTCAAGATTTCCCCCAATTTTTTAAGTCAAGGGGTATGGGTTCTGCAACTTGCCCCCGAAAGTACAGTCGTATGACTGTACATACGTTACAGTCGTACGACTGTAACCAAAATCCCACGACTGTAAATACAGCCGTTGGTCAACGGTCAACTTTCTATCTCTCTCTCTTTTTTTTTTTTACTAAAAAATTTCATGTTCACAGGCTGCCCTTCGTGTAGCTAAAGTCCGATTTTCGAAACGGATTTAGGTACACGACAAAGAACATAAAATTCACGATGATATGTAAGCGTGTGACTCGTGTGTGGAGAAAAATACGACTTTTGGAGTCGGGCGGTTCCTTACGACGATTTTCGCGTAAGGATGATGCAAAGATAATACAGAGAAGAATGCGACTTTTGGAGTCGGGCGGTTCCTTACGACGGTTTTCGCGTAAGGATGACACCAAGATAATACATAGAAGAATGCGACTTTTGGAGTCAGGCAGTTCCTTACGAAAATTTTTGCGTAAGGATGATGCCAAGATAATACAGAGAAGAATACGACTTTTGCAGTCGAGCGGTTCCTTACGACGATTTCCATGTAAGGATAACGCCAAGATAATACAGAGAAGAATGCGACTTTTGGAGTCGGACGGTTCCTTACGACGATTTCCGAGTAAGGATGACGCCAAGATAATATAGATAAGAATGCGACTTTTGGAGTCGGGCGGTTCCTTACAACGATTTTCGCGTAAGGATGACGCCATGATAATATTAAGAAGAATACAACTTTTGGAGTCGGGCGGTTCCTTACGATGATTTTCGCGTAAGGATGACGCCAAGATAATACAGAGAAGAATGCGACTTTTTGAGTCGGGCGGTTCCTTACGACGATTTTCGCGTAAGGATGACGCCAAGATAATACAGAGAAGAATACGACTTTTGGAGTCGAACGGTTCCTTACGACGATTTTCGCGTAAGGATGACACCAAGATAAAATAACTTTTCGAGTCAAGTGGTCGCGTATGATTTGCCAAACAGAGCCAAAAAATGCATGTAAGGCGTGCTTGGTGAACGTATTTATTCCTTGATCTATAATTTTGAAACAAAAAATTTTTGCCCCTTCGATCAAGAATAAATACGGGAAGATGCGTTTCAGGTCACTTTTTATAGTCATGTAGGACTGAAATTTGTGAAGTGTGTGAGCGTGAGTGTGTGACAGCCGTGTGCGACCTGGCACACTCAACGGACTGACACGAAAAACCTAGTTCCGTTTTATAGTCGCGGGGGGACTGAGATTTGGTAAAGGGTTCGTGTTTGTGTGTGTGTGTGTGTGGCAGACTAGTATGACTTGGCATACAAGATATGTCGAAAATGAAATTTGGTGAGATTGTACTTACAGTGAGTTTTTCGAGGTTTCTCCAGTTTCGTGCCCCTTGGATGAGGCGGACCATTGTTAGAAAGATTAACCGCTGACTTGTTGGCCTTCCTCAATGTGTAGGACCGGGGGATT
Organism: Euphorbia tirucalli; assembly: GCA_039660915.1. Classification (NCBI taxonomy): domain Eukaryota; kingdom Viridiplantae; phylum Streptophyta; class Magnoliopsida; order Malpighiales; family Euphorbiaceae; genus Euphorbia; species Euphorbia tirucalli. The sequence continues at coordinate 24,139,798 of CM077632.1, forward strand.
TTCGGCAGCGTAAATCTCTCTCCGCCTGGGGTCTGGCGGGGCTGCCTCCCCGAGTCTGTGAGAGATCGGGTTAGGATTCAGGGTCCAGAGACCTTTATTATGTCATTGTCGACGAGCACGCCGCCTACTACCCATGCTGTGTTGACGACTTTGTGTGAGAGGTGGGTTTGCACTACTCACACATTTCATTTGCCCATCGGGGAGTTCACCGTTACTCCTTCAGATTTCGTTGCTATCACTGGATTCTGGTTCGATGGGATCCCGATCAGCTTCAACTGTTATTTGACTTGTCATCAGCTAGAGGATGATTATATAGGCAGGTTGATCGGTTGCACCCCTGAGAAGGGGAAGATCTTATGCTCCAGGGTGGAGGCTTATTGGGCTGCTCGCTTATACCTGTCGGAGGAGGATGTGGAACGGTGTGTTCGGGCTTATATGTTTGTCTTATTATCATGCATGCCTTTTCCCACCGGGCAGAGCACTTGCAATATGGCACTGCTACCGACTCTGGTGGATCTAACTACCTTTCCTTCTTTGGATTGGGCTCAAGCTGCGTTGGGGCAGCTATACCACGGATTTGATCTATGCTCCAGGGGGTGGCAGCAGGAGATCCTTGGTTTCTGTTTTGGCCTTCTGGTATCGTCTTTCCACTTCCCCTTTCCTTTTTTTTTTTTTTTTGCTCTTCCGTTTGCAGGTCAAGAGATGTAGGGGATGCAGTTTTGCTCAGCGGACTAGCCCAGCATATGAAAGTGCTGAGATTGCCACTGCTGGTGGGCATGGCCCTGTTCAGGATAGGAGTCATCCCGTATGTTTTGCCAGTGTTGCGGCATCTACTTCTCAAGTCGTTTTGGGCTTGGAGGCTCATCTGGTCTAGGAGAACACCAGCTGGGCGGTAAGCATTCTACAATCCCTGTATCATTACATGATTTATGCAATGCATGGATGAATATGCATGTATGTATGCATGTTAACTTATGTTGTTATTTTGCAGATTCGAGTGCAGATGCTCCAGGATCAGGCCAGACAGGCAGCTGCTTCTGAGGCTCGGGCTTTGGCTGCGACCCACAAATTGACCTGAGTGCTGGTTGACATGGCCCGGATGCAGGCTGATTTGACTCGGGTGCAGGAGGACTTTGATGCCTATAGGGCTTCGCATCAGAGTGAGTCCGAGGAGAAGGAGGTGGGTGAGGAACAGGATGAGAGCTAGATTGAGTGCTCCATACTACACTTTTTTTTTTGAATTTTCTATACACGACATGGACTTCATTTTTATTATTATGGGAATTGGATGCAATGACCTACTAATGGATGTTTATGTGTAATGGCACGATGTATGCGATATGAACATCTAAGGAGAATGTCAAACACGCATAATGTCATTACGACGACATCATAATGAGTACAATAAGGAAATTAACAGTGACTTCAGCTTTAGACATCGCCCTCTTCTTATTACCAACACGTCCTCTCGGTTTTCCGTGTCAAAAATTTTCTCTTTGCGTTTTTTTTTTTTTTTTTTTTGAATGGTCCAAGAGTTTTGCACGAGTGTTCCAGCCGAATTGATCTCTTTGTATTGATCCGTTTCAAGATTGGAAAGTACACCTTGACAATGCTCATCAGAAGTCGTGAGGACGTTGCTGCTGATGACACCCAGTGGTTTGGCTTTTACCTGCCCCTCGTATTAAGGGTTTGTGTTTGGGGTATAAAACACTGAATCGGACATGGTTCGCTGCATGCTGTCACCCGTATGTGGACATTGACATGCAATGACATGACAAATGCATATTGAACATTAAAATTGAATATAAAACATCTATGACATAATGAATGTGGATGCATTAGGAAAATCCACAGTGTGGCTCTGGTTTTGATTGATGCCCCTTCAAACTACCAATATGTCCTTTCGGTTTTCCACATTGGAGTTTTTTTTTTGGGATGAATGCCCGATCACTAGATAGAGTTACCATTGTGGACGGATAACCTGAGATAAATTCAATTAACCATTGGATTCTCTTTTAGTCTGATGCCGTATTCATGTTTCCAATTCACCCCAGATTCCAGTTCAGGCAAGGTTTCCGAAGACTGAATACTTGAAATGGTTGGTAAATGCAACTTTCCCTTGGAATATAAGCACAACAAACTTTGTGAGTTTTCCTATTGATGGCATCGTCCCCTTCATGATTGTTGAAAGCTTTGTAAAGCCAAGTTGTCCCAACACTGTTGGTGAAGTCCACAAATGCATAACCAACATTTCCTCCAGTCTTGAAATCCATAGGCGAATAGAGGAAATCATGAGCAGACTTCCCTTTGGACTTATTCTTGGTTTCCTCCAGACAATGCTTGTCCAGAATTTGTAGCAGATTATGTCTTAGAAACTGATTTGGTAGATTTCTGATCATCAGGCTTGATTTTCCACCAAGATTAACTTCAATCTCTTTTTTATTCAGCTTGGTCTCTTCAATAGTCAATTTCTTGGGTAACCATTGTTGAGCTCATTTGAAGTAGACTCATATTCAAATCCTCTCTCTGCTCTGTCGCCCTTCTGGTGATGAGATGATGCAGAAAAATACGCTATGGAGCAGCATTGAGGTTCAAAATTTATTTATTTATTTATTTATTTATTTATTTATTTGTGAAGGAACTAAATCAAAGCCACAGCCACCTTTTGGTTTTCCTGCTGCATTCAAATTAGTGCATGTCATGTGTGCTTAATATGCCTTTTTGGATGAACAATGCATGCGTAATGTCATGTGCACAGGAATGTCACGCAAACAAGATTATACATGCACTACAATCAAGGAATGATTCAGAGTTTTACAATAAGATGGGTAGTGAAGGTCATTTGAATTTCTTGGTGGTTGGTGTTTTGGATAAGTTTGGATAAGTTTGATTTCACCTCAAGGAGGGCTTTCTGGTTTGATTTTGCCTTAAGAAGGACTTTCTGGTTTTATTTTGCCTTAAGGAGGGCTTTATGGTTTTATTTTGCCTTAAGAAGGGCTTTCTAGTTTGATTTTGCCTTAAGGAAGGCTTTCTGGTTTTGGGTGCCTCAAGGAAGGCTTTCTAGTTTGATTTTGGCTTGGGTATCGTGTGTGCTTTTTAAGTTGAAGCTTTGGGGCAGGATTGGTAGTGTCTTTCAAGGATTGTTGAGTTGGATCAGCAGATGCCTCGGCGGAAATGGTACCATCATATTATTTTATTTATCTCACAAGCTTACCTTTCAAGAGAGGGTTCGTTCAGGGCCAGGTTCACTTTTAGATTCTCCACAATGATGTCATGCATTTTGATATTATGTGTGTTTGATATGTCGTTCAGATGGTCAAATGCATGCATAATGCCATGTACAAGTAATCATCACACAAGTAAGACAAAAATAAATTTCATTGCATTCATGATGAAATCAGTACATCCCATAAACAAAATGAGTCCCTTGTAAGAAGGAATCTCCAAGAGGTATCGATCTCATAGAATCCGATTATTCGCCGACTGGTCACCATTTCAGCTTCAGCATCCTCGACCCACTCTTATTAGAGCAGACTTAAAACTTCTTCATCATATTCCTCTCCTCGGGAGGTTTGAGAAATTTCTTTGGTGGTCTCCCTAATTGCCCCTGGTTGTTCATCAGATAAAGCCGAGATTTCCAATTTCCCATCATCGACCAGCTTCTGGATCTCTTTCCTTAAAGCAAAACAATCATTGGTCCGATGGCCTGCGATCACGTGATAGCTACAGAAATTATTCCTTTGCTCTAGTGTTGGCCGCACATACGGTCTGACACTCTGCAATAGACCCATATTTCTGCACCTAAGGAATAGCGCACCTAATGAGTCAACCCATGGAGAAATGCCTTTCCCGCTACTCCCGGTAAATGAGTTTTTGGTATGCCGTGGAACGGAGTCGGCACCAACATTCGTCTTGAGGGGCCTCTTCAGTTCCACCTCATCAGTCAGCCTTGGCAAGCCCAGGTTTTGGAGAGAGGGTCTTCCAAGGTGGCGAGGGCAAATGTTGGTAAATTGGGCATTTTGTTCCTCGCTGGCATCAGTGTTGGAGTCTGAAAATGCCACATTTTTCATTTTCCCTTCGAGTTCTGCCACTCGTGCTTCCAATTCTGTGCACCTCGCTGTCAGCCTTTCTACTCTGTCAAGGTCATCCCCCAGCACTTCTCTCAGCATTGCTGCCGCTTCCTTCCTGACCGCATTTCGGAACCGTGATGAGGCAATATGATCCTCCATGATATCCGTTATGGAGTTGAAGTTCATTGGGTTGGCCATCCCCAAAATCTTTTCCTTTTTCCTTCTGATAAGAACACTTATTAGTATTGGCGGGCGCATACTCGTGAAGAACACCAAATCACAGATGATTTATTCATGAATGCATGATGGGATATGTATGTGCATGAACGAGTTGCATATATGATGTCATGAGGGAGATAATGACGAGGATGATTTGAAATTTTTTTTTTTTGACATTCCAAGAACACCCGATGCCATGCCAAAAGACCACGTGTGAACCGCCACACAAACAGGGGTTTGGTGCTTTTGGAGCACCTAGTGAATTTCATGAAATGATCGCGTGTGTGCCAACACACGGATAGAGTTTCGACACCTTGTAGGTCTATGAGGTGAAGTGAAATGGTCACGCAGGGGCCGGCCCACGGACAGAGTTCTGATGCTTTTGAAGCATATGATATGAGATGATGTTTACTGACAAGTCATGTGTAGGTAAGGACACGGACAGAAGTTCAGCATTTAAGGAACGCCCTTCATGATTCAGTAATGTTATGAAATGCCCCTATATGTGTAATAATCTGGTACTGGTGGAGTACCTCAAATGATACGATGATGTCAATGTCATGTAACAATCCGACATGGATTGCGACGCACCAACAGAACTTCGACATCCCCACGGTGCTAATGATGAATGATGTGAAGCCATGTAATGATATCGTGTGACCTACTACACGAAAATAGACCTAAGACCATTGTGATCTCGTATTGAATGAAATGGTCTAATGAAATGACTGAGTGTACTCCGGTACACGAGCAGAACACGGGTATTTTTAGGACTCCCGATATGTTATGAAATGAAGCGACCGTGAAGGGTATCCTCAGAATGTCCTTAATTTAAATGATATGAAATGACGTGAATGCTTGTGTCACACAAAAATGCAAGTGGCTGCACAAAAACATGGTTAGGATGGCTGACATACATGATGATGTCATGTATGCTTTTTGAAAATAACAATATACAGGATATAAATATGCATGGCACATACATAGAATGTCGTGGCTGCATGAAAATGTGGTTAGAATAAATGCCATGCATATGTTGATGTCTTGAAAATGGCTGCACGAAGATGTGGTTAGAATGATGTATATGCAAAGTTTCGGCATTCAGGGAGCACCATAGGTTTTTGTGATATGAAATGAGATGAACATGAGCACGGCACATGGTCTGGATTTCGGCGCTCAGGGAGCACCTAAATGATTTGATGCATGAAATGTAATTTTTCAGCATTCGTGGAGCACCTAAATGATTTAATGAATGAAATGAATTTTTCAGCGCTCGTGGAGCACCTAAGTGATTTAATGCATGAAATGTAATTTTTCGGCGCTCGTGGAGCACCTAAATGATTTAATGAATGAAATGAACTTTTCGGCGCTCGTGGAGCACCTAAGTGATTTAGTGCATGAAATGTAATTTTTTCGGCGCTCGTGTAGCACCTAAATGGAATGAAATAAATTTTGTCGGCACTCGTGGAGTACCTAAATGGTTTAATGAATGAAATGAATTTTTCGGCGCTCTTGGAGCACCTAAATGATTTGATGCATGAAATGAATCCTTTCGGCGCTCGTGTAGCACCTAAATGGATCGAAATGAATTTTGTCGGCGCTCTTGGAGCACCTAAATGATTTGATGTACGAAATGAATCTTTTCGGCGCTCGTGTAGCACCTTAGGTCTTGTTACATGAGATGAATGTTCTTAGCGAACGGACAGAGTTTCGGCACTCAGGGAGTGCCTCGGATTTTTGTGATGTGAGATCGACATGTGTATGGCACATGGTCGAGGTTTTGGTGTCCGGGCACGCCTTGGATTTTTTATGATGTGATGTGAACTCGTGCTTGGTGTACGAGCGGAATTTCAATACTCGGGGAGTATCTCGATTTCCGCATCGTGATGTGAAATGAATGCGTTCTTGGTGAACGGGCAGAGTTCCGGCGCTCGGGGAGCACCTAGATGATTTAATGAGATGTAATGAAGTTTTTCGGTGCTCTTGGAACGCCTAAATGATTAAATGAGATGTGATGAATTTTTTGTTTTTTCGGCACTCATGGAGCTCGTAAAATAATTTGATGTGTGAAATTAATTCTTCGGTGCTCGTGGAGCACCTAAAATGATTTCCTACTTGGTAGGCGGTGTGATGTGTGTGACCCTTATGGGGTTGTTCAAGGTCCGCATGAATGTTTTATGCATGACACGCGTTCTATATGGCTACAAGACAAATAGGTTAATGCTTATGGCATTCAAATGATGTATGTGAATTAATTAATTTTTTCACATGATGAAAGGATGCATGGCTACAGAAAATGTGGTTAGTGTAAATGTCACGCGGGGTGATCAATGTATTTACACACGAAAATTAATGGACATGGCTATACAAAAGATGTGAGTTAGAATCACACAAATGCCTTATGTGCGGTATGTTATGTTCGTGAAAAAAATGCGGATGATGATATGTTATAGGGGGACAAGAAGACATGTAGCAATTAGCACACGGATCGAATCCTTCCAACCTTATTCCTCCAAACGTGGTCAAGTCGATAAAATTCTAACCTAGTCCTAGGAGGGGTTCTCTTCGATCACCAACCGGGGATGTTGAAGGTATATTTTTGTTTTATTCACACGATTTATTTTGGTATCCTAGGGGATTCAACTAGGGTTGCCTAAATGAGTTCGGTCCAAAGTCGGGATAACATCAAGGGTACCATAGCAAAATATACTCCTCACTTCTCCCCACTCAAGTGTCCGAACGAAGGGGTTCATATGAGGCTATGGGTGGTGTTTCGGATTCGTGCCCCCAAGACCAAGAGGAACTTAGGCGACACTTCAACAATTCACCGGGTTAAATAATGGATACCTAACCTAATGCAACAAATGTCTAACTACAAAAATGCATAAAGTGCCATATAAGAATCATCCGCTTAATTTAAATTAGACACTTTTCAGGGCTTGTCAAATTCTTTTAAGTTTTTGAAAACTTATGAGAAATCCCTAGCAGAGTCGCCACTGTGAGCGGACGACGCATTTTCGACGGGACGCGGGACTCCCTTTCGGAAGGGGCACCTCGATTCGGGCAGGGCCCTCCCTCGCGTGGGGTTTTTGATTGGAAATTCATTTTTTGGAAAAGCGGATTGTTTCGAAAAAGAATCAAGACCTAAATCTCGATAAAAAGTATAGAAGTCGCCACCCGGCTCAGCTCAACCGGGAAATCACAGCGTAGCTGAACCGAAAGTGAGAACCGCTACACTTTTCAGAGATCTAGGTTCGGACAAGTCCCTTATTTCGTGTCTAATTTAAATATTATTAGCCAATGTTCTAGTTACGACACTTTAAATTGCTAAAAATTGATTTTTATTAAATAATACATGCGGTGCACATACAGAATAATACAAACATAAAAGTAAGAAAATAAATATTTAAGAAGTTTACAACCCAATTGAATGGAAAAATAAAAAAACTCTCGCCTCACTGATACAATCGCCTAGAATACACGAGAATCTAAAAATATTTACAACCGCCTAAATACACTATTAATTCTATTAAATACAAATAAAAAGAAAATTAAAATAAAATAAAAGCTGCAAAACAGAGGTTAGCACAATTTATACGGCACACCATAAGTAGGACTCAAACAGACAGAATTGGGAATTAAGTATTCGGGGTCATGCAATTGGGGGTAACCGGGTTGGCCCGGTCGGCCGGTCCGGTTAGACCTGGAAAATCATTTTGAAACGTCCCTGTATTTTTGGTTTTGTGAGAAAATCGTTTTTGAAAACATTTTTCCGGTTTATTACATTTATCGCATGTAAGGTGGGTCGGTTTTCGGGAGAAACGAGTCTCCGTCGTGGTTTTGTTCTAAATGCAATTTCAACGAAAAATAAATTTAGGGTCGTGAATGCACACTCCAAAATTCATTTTTGATGATTTTTTATTTTTCAAGATTTCCTGATTTTCTAATATTTTCTGATTTTTATGAATTTTTTTTTTATTTGTATTTAATTGAATTAATCATGTATTTAGGCGGTTGTAAATATTTTTGGATTCTCGTGTATTCTAGGCGATTGTATCAGTGAGGCGAGAGTTTTTTTATTTTTCCATTCAATTGGGTTGTAAACTTCTTAAATATTTATTTTCTTACTTTTATGTTTGTATTATTCTGTATGTGCACCGCATGTATTATTTAATAAAAATCAATTTTTAGCAATTTAAAGTGTCGTAACTAGAACATTGGCTAATAATATTTAAATTAGACACGAAATAAGAGACTTATCTGAACCTAGATCTCTGAAAAGTGTAGCGGTTCTCACTTCGGTTCAGCTACGCTGTAATTTCCCGGTTGAGCTAAGCCGAGTGGCGACTCTTATACTTTTTATCGATATTTAGGTCTCGATTCTTTTTTGAAACAATCCGCTTTTCTAAAAAATGAATTTCCAATCAAAAACCCCACGCGAGGGAGGGCCCCACCCGAAATCGAGGTGTCCCTTCCGAAAGGGAGTCCCGCGTCCCGTCAAAAACGCGTCATCCACTCACAATATGTAATTTATTTTCCTACTTAGGAAAATTATTTAATTAATTGTTTACTTTATATAATTCAATTAATTGATAAATTAATTAATTACAATATGTAAACTGATTAATTAAATTAAATTCAACCCAATGTTAATTAATTACCTTGACACCGAATGTCAACTAATTAATTAACGCATTCCTTCCAATGTGATGTACAATTTCTATAAGTTCTGGTTCAGTTGATCTATGTGCACGATCCTATGGGTCTGTCTTTATGTTGGCAGTAGGACCAAGGCCCACAGACTGTAAGTGGGTTCTAGCAAACCATTATAGCTCCTAATTAAGACAGAGATGTAGCTGTCTTTAGAAGACACTCACCCGGTAATTATCTCATAGTGTCCTTTGCCTAACGATATCGATATGAATAAATAAGAGGTATGGTGTTCGTCATCCTCTTCTGCTCTTTATTATATTTCTTGATCTTGAGTTGATTGATTAATCAAATAAGCACCGACTTACTTGGGTATGGCCATACATTTATCAGTCCCACTCTTCAAGTGGCCAATGATATCATCTCGGTGTTACCCTTGTGGCAATTCCATCACTTCATCATCAATATCAACATGTTCACCGGTCCACCTAATCATACCCGTATTTAGCATCCTTTTATAGACTTGTTATGCATATGTCAAAGTGAACCGAATTCCATATTGATATTATAATGAAATCTAGTTTGAGGACAAAAGAGACCTACTCAAGAAAGACCTATGACGCGACAACCATGTGGCTTTCTTGTGCGGATCGATCCAGTCCCATGTCAACGACATGTACCTATATTCATGACTGACTATACAAGTACTATGGCTAGTTAAGAACTGCCATACAGTCATCGAATATACAAGTCTGTGGTTCTATTCGTTCCCACGATTAGAACAGACCTACGATAGGTTTTATGATTATCAATCAATGAATACTCTACTCATATTATAGCACAAGATATAAATGAAATAGATTAATTGCCTTTATTAATATGACACAAATAATGTATTCATACAATGATTCTTAATATATAATATAAAATATAAGAATCAAATGCCCTAAGAACTTGGGCACACCAACAGAGTGTGGGCTTTCAATAGCCTTATGGTAAGTCCTCGACTATTTTTGATCGAACATCAAAAGAGTGTTGTCATCAGTTATGAGAAACCATATCTCTCGGGTTGATGACAAACTATACTAGTCGTTTTTGGGTTTTGTGTGATTGGCTCAAGTTCCTCAATTGCTTAAGTTACTGGCTCAATCCTTGAGCTATCCTTTTTAGGAATTTTTGGTTCTTGAACTTCCTTTAGTTCAACTTAATGTTGGGGATTAATCACCAAAACAAAATACGCAGCGGAAAGAAAAGGATTAATCCCCGCCAGGGATCCATGTATATTGCATTGAATTGGAAGGAAGGGTTAAAGAATTACCTCTTAGTTCTTATAGGATTTGAATCAAAGGAACCAAATTAGCTTCCCTCTACGGTTGATCCACACGGAGCAATTGATTCACCGCGTGCTAGCGCCGGGATTGAAGAACGATTCTTCGAACGAGAGAGAGAGGCAGAAAATCAAAATTTTCTATGTGTTTTTGAGCTAGGAATTTCGGCTGCCCCCCTTTTCTTAGTGTGGTGGCCGAATTTCCTTTAGGTTTAGGAGTGTAGAGTTGTGTTAGGTTTAGGTCAATTATTTCCTTAAATAATTAACCTAAATAGTTAACTATAATTATAACCTAATACACCTATTAGTTATAATTATATATTAACCCACACAATTTAATATTAATTCTCAATTAACATTAAATCAAATCAATTCTCCATAATACATATATGTATATATAATATTATAATTAATTATATCTCCATATAATTTAATTATAATATGTAGCATACTTTATGTAATATTAATCACATTAATATTTATATATACATACATAAATATATATCACTATATATATTTATTCTCTTTCTCATTCATAAATTATTATCCAATAATAATTTATACCCGATAAGATGAACTTCATTTTGCTCTTGTGTGTGACCCCATAGGATCATATTAATTGGCAATAAGGAAATTACCATAATGTCCTTATAGGTCACAAGCGGACTCTAGCAAGCCATTACGACTACCCAATTAATATGATTGGGATGATCCAATACCTATTTATAGAATGTCATATTCCCTTTTGTCTCTTTGATATCAAGATTAATTATAAGACATGGTACACTTGTCAATCTTATATAATTAATCATATGCTTTCTCGATCTCAAAGTAAACTGTTCAGACAAATCAATTGATACTCTTATCAATTATTTGAGCACGGCCATGCATTTAACAGTCTTACTTATCGAGGGGCCCAGTGATATCGCTCTCTTGTTAGAGAGGGACAAAATCCCATATCTGTCACTCACATCCCTAAGCATGAGTCACATTGCACCCAACAACAGCCTTTATAACTACTCTGTTACAAGCAGCGTTTGACTGTGTCAAAGCACAACATGAGTTCATCCCGGAATCCATGGTGACCTCAGGTCAAAGGAATCAGCTGATGACACTACTATAATCAAGATCAGTTGTGACACGTGACCATGAACTTGATCTTATAGTGGGTCTCCAGCAACATGTTCTCTAACACATTGCCCGTGAGTATAATCTGTATCTGTATACACTATATTCATCTCATGAATATCCATTATCACTCACACTAGTCTTAGTTTGTTATTATTCCCATAATAACAATCGACTAGGGAAATTTAGAATTACACAATTAATTCATGGATACATTATCATAAATACTAACATACAAATATATATGATAAAATAAGTCTTTATTAATGACTTAAGAAGATTGTTTACATAATCCAACATTGGCTTAGGGCACAATCTCTAACAATCTCCCACTTGCCCTAAGTCCAATCTTCAAATGTATCTAATACCCATGGACCTAGTATGACCATCATGTACAGCTTGTGAAAGAGCTTTTGTTAGTGGATCAGCAACATTGTCTTCAGACGCAACTTTGCATATCTTCACATCTCCTCTTGAGATGACTTCTCTTATGTAGTGAAAACGCCGAAGTATATGTTTGGATTTCTGTGACACACTAGGTTCCTTAGCAAGTGATATTGCCCCATTGTTGTCACACAAGAGGCTCACAGGATTCACTATGCTAGGAGCGACACCAAGTTCTTCGATGAACTTCTTGATCCAAACAGCCTCTTGGGCTGCATCTGATGCAGCAATATACTCGGCTTCTGTTGTAGATGCAGCTATCGTGCTTTGCTTAGAACTCTTCCAACTTATCGCACCTCCATTCAGAATGAACACATACCCAGACTGTGACTGCATCTGATCTTGATCAGTTTGGAAACTTGCATCCGTGTAACCATTTACAACAAGATCTTCGTCCGAGCCTCCATATACCAAGAATGTATCTTTAGTTCTTCTCAAGTACTTAAGAATACTCTTGACAGCAGTCCAGTGACTATCACCTGGATCAGACTGATATCTACTTGTCATGCTCAAAGCAAAAGAGACATCTGGCCGAGTACATACCATGGCATACATGATAGATCCTATAGCTGACGCATAAGGAATCTTATCCATGCGTTGACGTTCTTCAACTGTCACAGGACATTGCTTACGACTAAGCTTTATCCCTTGCCCAATAGGAACATTTCCTTTCTTTGATTGATCCATACTGAACCTTTTCAGTATTTTGTCAATGTATGTACTCTGGCTCAAACCTATCAATCTCTTAGATCTATCTCTATAGATCTTTATTCCAAGAATGTAGGCTGCCTCACCCAAGTCTTTCATAGAAAAACACTTTCCTAGCCAAGATTTTACTTCTTGCAAGGTAGGAATGTGATTTCCTATTAACAATATGTCATCGACATATAGAACTAGGAAAACTATATTACTCCCACTGAACTTCTTGTACACACAAGGCTCATCTTCGTTTTTGATGAAGCCAAACTTTTTGACTGATTCATCAAAACAATGATTCCAACTTCTTGATGCTTGCTTCAAACCATAAATGGCCTTTTGAAGCTTGCATACTTTATCAGGATTCTTTGGGTCGACAAAACCTTCAGGCTGTGTCATGTACACATCCTCAACAAGGTTTCCATTTAGGAAAGCTGTTTTGACATCCATTTGCCATATTTCATAGTCATAATATGCTGCTATGGCAACAAGAATTCTGATGGACTTGATCATAGCTACTGGCGAAAAGGTTTCGTCATAGTCTATACCATGAACTTGTCGGTAACCCTTTGCCACTAACCTTGCTTTATAAGTCTGAATATTCCCATCCATGTCCGTTTTCAACTTGAAAACCCATTTGTGCCCTATTGCTTTAGCACCCTTTGGGAGATCAACCAAAGTCCATACTTTGTTGTCGTCCATGGATTGAATCTCTGACTTCATAGCATCAAGCCATTTTTCAGATTCTGAATTAGAGACAGCTTCCATGTACGTGGAAGGTTCATTTTCTTCTAACAGAATCAGATCATTTTCGTTCGTGACGAGAAATCCATATCTCTCGGGCTCATGACGAACTCTACTTGATCTACGTTGGACTTGTGTTATCGGTTCTGACTCAACAACTTCTTGTGAATCAGGTTGTTCCATTTGAAACTCACTTTCAACTTGGTTATCCATATTTTCTTGTAGGTGTACTTTACTCCCACTGATTCCTTTGGAAATAAACTCTTTTTCCAGGAATGTACCACCCTTAGCAACAAACACTTTGTTTTCACTAGGATTGTAAAAGAAATAACCTTTAGTTTCCTTTGGATAACCAACAAAATTGCATTTCACAGATTTTGGTGATAACTTATCTGAAATCAAATATTTCACATAGGCTTCGCATCCCCAAATCTTGAGAAAAGACAAATTTGGTTTCTTACCAATCCATATCTCATATGGTGTCTTTTCAACTGCTTTTGATGGAACTCGGTTCAGTGTGAATGCCGCTGTTTCAAGTGCATATCCCCAAAAGGATAGAGGAAGATTTGTTTGACTCATCATAGACCGAACCATATCCAATAAAGTTCGGTTCCTCCTCTCAGACACACCATTCCACTGTGGTGTACCAGGAGGAGTTAATTGTGAGACAATCCCACAATTTCTAAGATGATCGTCGAACTCTTGGCTCAAATATTCACCACCTCGATCAGATCTAAGTGCTTTAATTGTCTTGCCAAGTTGGTTTTGTACTTCATTTTGGAAGGCTTTGAACATTTCAAAGGATTCCGACTTATGCTTCATTAGATATAGATAACCATATCTACTGAAGTCATCAGTGAACGTAATGAAGTATTGAAAACCACCTCTAGCAGTTGTGCTCATAGGCCCACATACATCTGTATGTATGAGTTCTAATAAGTCACTAGTCCTTTCACTGTGACCAGTAAAAGGACTCTTGGTCATCTTACCCATTAAACAAGACTCGCAAGTGTCATATGTTTCAAAAACATCTAGACCCAAAATTCCATCTTTATGGAGTTTTGAAATGCGTTTCTCATTAATGTGTCCTAGACGACAGTGCCAGAGATAAGTAGGATTCACAATATTTGTTCTTATCCTTTTGGTATTTATGTTATATACATGCTCATCATAACCTTCACTAAGGTTCAACAAATAAAGACCATCATGTAAATCCGCATTTGCATAAAACAAGTCTTTATTGAAAAGCAATAAGTGATTATTCTCAATAACACATTTAAATCCTTCCTTGTCCAAACATGAAATAGAAATGATGTTCCTAGACAAATTAGGAACAAAATAACAATTATTCAAAAGGAGAACAAGTCCACTTGGCAACTTGAGCTCGTAGCGACCAACTTCATAAGCAGCAACTCTAGCTCCATTCGCCACATGGAATTCTACCTCGCCCTTCTTGAGCTTTCTACTTCCTCTAAGCCCCTGCACATTCATACAAATGTGAGAACCACAACCGGTATCTAATACCCACGAAGTAGAAACAGAAGTAGAATGAAGTATTTCAATAACATGAATACCTTGATTAGCGGTCTCACCGCCTCTCTTCTTCCTCAAGTCCTCCAAATAAAGCTTGCAATTTCTGCGCCAATGACCAGGCTGATTGCAGAAATGGCATGTGCCTTCCTTTGGAGGCTTTGCCTTGGTAACAGCTTTGGGCTTCTTTGCATCCTTCCCAAACTCTTTGGGTTTGTTTGCTTTACCCTTCTTCTTCTGGATCCTACCCTTTTGCACCATATGGATCCCTTTGGAGCTTGGCTTCTCTTTTATCGTTACTTCAGCGTTTTTCAGCATCCCATGCAGTTCGCTGACCGTTTTGTCCATATCATTCATGTGATAATTCATGACAAAATGGGAGTAACTCTCAGGAAGAGAATTAAGGATCAAATCCGTTGCCAACTCAGGTCTGAGTGGCGAACCAAGCCTCTCCAACTGATCAATGTACCCTTTCATCTTCAGAACATGGGCACTAACCGAACTCCCTTCGGTCATCTTGCACCCAACCAAAGATCTCAAGGTCTCATACCTTTCCCTTCTCGCTTGCTTTTGGAACATTTCCTTAAGCTCTTGAGACATCTCATATGCCTCAAATGTTTCCAGATCCTTCTGAAGTTCCGGAATCATTGATGCGAGCATCAGGCATTGTACATCAATCTGATCGTTTTGATGCTTGTGAAAAGCATCCTTCTCAGCTCTTGAAGCTGTGGTGGGTGGAGGGTTAGCGGGCAAAGGCCCATCCAGAACATACAGCTTTCGCTCTTGCTTGAGAACAATTCTCAAGTTGCGATACCAATCTAGGTAATTGGTTCCGTTCAGTTTTTCCTTCTCAAGGATAGATCGAATAGAACCGGGATTGCTTGTGTTGGCCATTTATCTACAACAGAAAATATATGCAAAGTTAATTACATAAGAGAATTAAACTCCCACTAAAATTATAAAACCCTTTAAAATATTTAAGTGGGTAAAAGACCCAAAATCCATACTTAACCATAGCACTGCTTTGGCATGTCCCTATGATTAAATATAATTTCGGTAGACATCACCATGTCAATTACATCATTATGTAACTCTTTTAATTTATGAGATGCATGATATCATATATCATATTTAGTTTGTATGTTACTCATCTCATCCTTGCCTCGGGCTCAAACACCTTTTTGATTAACCCTTTGGTTAAACCAATTACAACACAATGAGAATCACCTTTTCTCATATTATTGCTTCGCTAAGGTCACAACATGCGTACCCGCCCTGGCGGTATACCATGATGCGAACATAGTACTTGACAAGTGTTATACGTAATTGGGTGGCAAAAATATAAACTTCATAAGTTTATTTAGGGTTTATTAATTCCTGTGAGTTAATTGTATCATATACAATTTCATGGCATTAATATTAATCATACTTTTGTTAATATTAATTAGCATGGCATCTTATGGCATACAATTGTCTAGCATGCATATAGAATATCTAGCATGGCATCACATGGCATCTAAATAAAATAAAGCATGCATATGACTCGAACCGTGTTATGGTATGGTTTAAATCTACATTGATTTTCATAGGCCAATATGAAAATCAACAAGGTCATATCCTAGGTAGTAGCATCCATCACATGGTCATTGCACCGCCTCTTGGATCCGCCTCCACGTCTTTGCTTCCAAGCACCATCTCATGGATTTATATTTTACAAAAAAATTGCAACCTATACAATTTTTCTAGTAAAATAAATTTTACATATCATAAATTGCATCCTATACAATTTTTCTAGTAAAATTAAAATTTAAAATTTACATAAATACAAACGACTCGCAGGTCGTATTTATATAAAACCATAATAAATAAAATAAAGCATCCACGGGGTCCAAAACCATACCATAACACCATGCATAAAATTATCAACAATAATTTTATATCTAAAAATATTTAGGGTTCAAAGTGGTAAAATACAATCACATTGTATTTAGAATTAATTAATTTGGAAAAATTCGTAAATATGCAGAAACAATTTTCCACACTTAAAACGAAAAAGGGTTAAAAACTGTCGGACAGCGGGCTGGACGGGCTGCGCATACTGCGCGCAGCCCATGCTGCGTAAGCAGCATGCTGCTTGCGCAGCAAGCTGCTTGCGCAGCAAAGGGCAAATTGCAATTGCAATTTGCAATTGCAATTTGCCGCAAATAGTATTCTGGGCATTATGCCCAGAATACGAACAGTAACATTTACTTTTTTTTTTTTTTTTTTTTTTTTGTTTTAATTAAATTAAATTGAAACAATTTCAATAAAACCCATGAATCAAATTCATGATTCCAAAAACCCCTTAAACATTCCAAATCATTAACATAAAATCATTCACAATGATTAATCAATAAAATCAAATTTTATTTTGTTATTCACAATAACATAGAACCCTAAATAAAACATACAAACCCCTAACATCAATTTTGATCCAATCAAAAATCATACAAACCCTAACATGCAATTTTGATCCAATCAAAACATAAATCCAATTCAATCAAAATACAAGTGGCTCTGATACCACTGTTGGGGATTAATCACCAAAACAAAATACGCAGCGGAAAGAAAAGGATTAATCCCCGCCAGGGATCCATGTATATTGCATTGAATTGGAAGGAAGGGTTAAAGAATTACCTCTTAGTTCTTATAGGATTTGAATCAAAGGAACCAAATTAGCTTCCCTCTACGGTTGATCCACACGGAGCAATTGATTCACCGCGTGCTAGCGCCGGGATTGAAGAACGATTCTTCGAACGAGAGAGAGAGGCAGAAAATCAAAATTTTCTATGTGTTTTTGAGCTAGGAATTTCGGCTGCCCCCCTTTTCTTAGTGTGGTGGCCGAATTTCCTTTAGGTTTAGGAGTGTAGAGTTGTGTTAGGTTTAGGTCAATTATTTCCTTAAATAATTAACCTAAATAGTTAACTATAATTATAACCTAATACACCTATTAGTTATAATTATATATTAACCCACACAATTTAATATTAATTCTCAATTAACATTAAATCAAATCAATTCTCCATAATACATATATGTATATATAATATTATAATTAATTATATCTCCATATAATTTAATTATAATATGTAGCATACTTTATGTAATATTAATCACATTAATATTTATATATACATACATAAATATATATCACTATATATATTTATTCTCTTTCTCATTCATAAATTATTATCCAATAATAATTTATACCCGATAAGATGAACTTCATTTTGCTCTTGTGTGTGACCCCATAGGATCATATTAATTGGCAATAAGGAAATTACCATAATGTCCTTATAGGTCACAAGCGGACTCTAGCAAGCCATTACGACTACCCAATTAATATGATTGGAATGATCCAATACCTATTTATAGAATGTCATATTCCCTTTTGTCTCTTTGATATCAAGATTAATTATAAGACATGGTACACTTGTCAATCTTATATAATTAATCATATGCTTTCTCGATCTCAAAGTAAACTGTTCAGACAAATCAATTGATACTCTTATCAATTATTTGAGCACGGCCATGCATTTAACAGTCTTACTTATCGAGGGGCCCAGTGATATCGCTCTCTTGTTAGAGAGGGACAAAATCCCATATCTGTCACTCACATCCCTAAGCATGAGTCACATTGCACCCAACAACAGCCTTTATAACTACTCTGTTACAAGCAGCGTTTGACTGTGTCAAAGCACAACATGAGTTCATCCCGGAATCCATGGTGACCTCAGGTCAAAGGAATCAGCTGATGACACTACTATAATCAAGATCAGTTGTGACACGTGACCATGAACTTGATCTTATAGTGGGTCTCCAGCAACATGTTCTCTAACACATTGCCCGTGAGTATAATCTGTATCTGTATACACTATATTCATCTCATGAATATCCATTATCACTCACACTAGTCTTAGTTTGTTATTATTCCCATAATAACAATCGACTAGGGAAATTTAGAATTACACAATTAATTCATGGATACATTATCATAAATACTAACATACAAATATATATGATAAAATAAGTCTTTATTAATGACTTAAGAAGATTGTTTACATAATCCAACATTGGCTTAGGGCACAATCTCTAACACTTAACTCCCACTGTCTTTCATGGAAATATTTTCTCTTTCCAAAAAGACACCCTCCTTTGTTATGAACACCTTATTCTCAACAGGATTATAGAAGTAGTACCCTTTTGTTTTCTTAGGGTACCCTAGAAACAGGCATTTATTGATTTTGGAAGCAATCTTGTCCACCATCAATTTCTTGACATGGACTTCACATCCCCAAATCCGTAGAAACGACACATTAGGCTCCTTAGCCATCCATATTCCATATGGCATCTTTTTCACTGCCTTTATCGATGAACGGATATGCAGCAATGCTGCTGTCTCTAGAGCATAACCCTGAAATGATGTTGGGATAAAATCATGACTTCTTATTAAGCTGACCATGTCCAACAAGGTCCTATTACTCTTTTTGGACACCCTATTCCATTGTGGTGTTCTAGGAGGAGCGAGTTGTGAGACTATCCTACACTCTCCCAAATGTGAGTCAAACTCTGGGCTCATATACTTGCCAACTTGCTTGATCGAAAGGCTTTTTTATTTTTACCCAATTGGTTTTGTACTTCGTTCTTAAAGTCCTTAAACTAATCAAAAGTCTCAGAATTGTGCTTCATCAGGTAGACATGGCCATACCTGCTGAAGTCATCTGTAAAAGTCATAAAGTACAAAAACCTACCTCTAGCACTGGTGCTCATAGGCCCACATACATCAGAGTGTATTAAGTCCAATAAGCCCAAAGCCCTTTCACCTTGTTTGTTGATGGGGCTTTTTGTCATCTTGCCACACAAACATGACCTGCATATCTCATATGACTCCAAGTCAAATGAGCCTAGAACTCCAGCCTTGTGGATTCTAGCAATGCGTTTCTCATTTAGAGGACCTAAATGACAATGCCAAAGATATACAGAATTAATTTCATTTGGTTTAATCCTTCTAGTATTAATGTTATATAGATTAGATTAGTTTCAGTTAAATCAAAGATATATAGGCCATTATTAAATAGGCCTTGCCCATAAAATAATCCATCATGCATTATACATAATTTACCATTAGAAATAGAAAAAGCATAATTGTCAATATCGAAACAATAAATGAAAATAATATTCTTACACATAACATGTACAAAATAACAGTTTCTTAAAATAACAACTAATCCACTAGGCATCTCTAGACGGTATGCTCCGATCTTGATGGCAGTAACCTTTGCTCCATTCCTGACTCGAAGATCCACCTCTCTGGATCCTAGTACCTTCCTATCTCACAATCTCTACACATTATAACAAATGTAAGAACCACATCCGGTATCCAATACCTAAGATGTTGAAATAGGCAGGTTAATATCTATAACATGTAAACTTGATGAAGAAGAAGCCTTGTTCTTCCCTTGCCCTCCCAATAACTAAAGACATGTCTCTTCCAGTGCCAATCCTTCTTACACTCAAAGCAAACATCCTCTGGTCTGGCCTTAGGCTAAGGTGTAAGCTTAGCCTTCTTAGCCTTGCCTTTAGCCTTAGCCTTTTGCCTTTTCCTTTACAAGAGGAGCATTCAATTTGTTCACTATGAGCACGGGGGTGGTCTTTTTGACGGACTATTCTGATGTCTTTAGCATCTTATATAATTCAGCTATAGTCTTGTTCATCCCTTGCATGTTATAGTTCAGTATGAATGGGTCAAAAGACACAAGAAGCGACACAAGGATTATGTTAGTTACCAACTCATATGGTACTAGAGTGCTGAGACAGGCTAATGTATCAATATAGCCCTTCATCTTGAGTACATGAATACTCACAAATGTCCTAGCTGCCATCCTATAGGACTTTAATGCCTTAGCCATCAAGAACCTCTCTTGACATGCCTGCTCCTAAAACGTCTCCTTGAGATGAGTCAGAATAGCAAAGGTGTTCATCTCTATAATGAGATATGTAAAAAATAACATATTTATTATAGAATAAAAGATTATGGCTGGCCATAATAGATTAAATAAGCCACCCTTCGAAAGGGTAAAGCCAAAATGCTTTTCAATGAAAATGGCGTAAGTTGACATTAGAAGGCGCGGTTAATTCCATTTTATGGGAAATTTCATATGATGTCTCATGAGCAATTCAATCATATAAGGTTTGGAATGAACTTCTTTTACAGTTCAAGGACCATGGTCCCTAGTATAAGGCAAGTAACATCCCATTTGTCCTTCATAAAGAGATCAATATGAGATGGTGCCCTTGGTAAGGCCCTATCAATCACATACTCCTTTGAATCGTGTCTCAGAACTATCCTCAAGTTTTGTGACCAGTCTAAGAAGTTAAGCCAAGATAGATTGTCCTTTTTTAGGACTAATCGCAGTGAAAGTGTGTTATTTGCTTAGTTTGCTATTTTAATCTACACAAAAAGATTCAAAAGATATGATTAATAAAACGACTTTTATGTTTTCCACATGATAAATAAATGATCCCAATTAATTTATTTAGTTAGTGTTGCAAGGTATGTGGGCAAAGATCCACATTTCATTAAGATCTAGTCAAACTTAGCTTGTACACCTAAGCCTTAACCTATTTAGGTAAGAACTTTGTCCAATCCCAACCTAGGGACTCTTGGTTTGATGGGATTATTGGCACTTACCCATTTGTGTTTAGGGTTAGGGCTTTCCTACTACCCATGTTAAGTTAAACCACCATTCGAGTGTTTAAGCGTACATAATACCCTTAACCCTTTACAAAATGCAGATACCTAATACACCCGACTTTGGCACGGCCCACATTGGTCTATCCACATATTGATCAAGTTCAAATGTGCGAAGCACTATTAAATGACTTAATATTTCAAGGGATGCTCATTTTAACTGGCTTACATACATGTAGCATATTTAATTGGAAAAATTAAAACATACATATCATGTATATATAATTATACAAATAATTAAAATGAGACACTATAGGCATATTCCTCCAGGCTTTGTCACCAACTGGGCCTCCTCTCCTTATTGGGCTTGAGTAATTATAATTTACAAGAAAAAGAGCTATTTATTTAAATAAATAAAATTACAACAAATAAAACATTATGTAGAGCATATTTACCAAAACTAAAATCAAATTGCAACCCATCTTTGTAACAAGGCCCATTAGTGCTCATAAGATAATGTCATAGTTGTTATTGGAAATCGCCAACTTTTGACAATCGTGGTTTAAAGCCTCTTCATAGGGTTGGGCCTTCGACTCATTGCAAACCAAATGCTCCCATTGGAATCGGGCAACCACAAATCTAAAATTAACTGCTCAGATTTTTGTAATAAGAAAACCCTGAGCCAATTTCCTTTACAAATTTAATTTACCAAAAATTAAAGTCATGTATGAAATTAATCACACAAGAAATACGAAACCAATCGCGTAAACTAAACACATGCGTTTTAAAACCAATTTACAACCCATGCACACACAGCAGCAGCACTGTCGCGGTGCCCAAAGCCTTCCGCGTGCAGCATGCGCTGCTGGATACGCTGTTGTGGCGTCCAACACCATGGCAGCACTACTGCAATGCCAAGCGTTGTAGCAATGCCTCCTGTGGCATGCTGCAGCACCGCGAAAGCAACTCCAGCAAGCGCTAGGCCAGCAGCTGGCAAAAATCATTTAAAAAAAAAGTAAATAAAAAGCTAAATTTGGGAAAAATAAATCAAAAATTCCAAATCGCTAAATTAGGGTTCAAGCAAAAAATCAATTGAAAACCAATTTCAATAAAATCAACCAAAGACCAGTGAACCCTAATCCACATATTTCATAATCAAGAATAATCTTGCTACAATACTACTGTTAAGATTCTCCCGGTGCAAAACAAGATTCAAACCGCAGTGGAAGCGATTATGGAATAAAGAAACAACGTGACTCAACTAGAAAGCAGATTAAATTATACATATACCGTCCCTGCAATAAAAATTGATTTAAATCCTTGTATTGCATGAAGAATCTCCACCCTCACGCACACAAATGCTTCCAAACAGGATGGTGTGCTAGCACGGAACGAAAAACAAAGCTCTCCCACGAACCCCTCTTGGTCGAATTCTCCCTCTCTCTTTGGGTGCTGTGGCCAAAATTATGGTCTAAGGAGAAAATTCTTTCTTTTTTTATACCCATATTTAAAATTAGGGTTTTAATTAAATTAGCTTTATGTATTATGTTTATTTACTTAGTGTAATTTAATTCAATTAAATTAATCATAACCATATGATAAAATTCAATTGAATAAATCAAACTCAATTAATTAAAATTAACCAAACTATAATTTAATTAAGCCCTCTTAATTATAAATATAATTCCTATATTTATATCAAGAGATATTTCGTCCATTTAATTAATTACAACAAGTAATTAAATCAATAGGTTAAAATAAAATTTCTCTCTTAGTTAATTATATTAATTTTAACTTTACCATATAGTTTATAATAATTATATCAATATTGAATTTACCATAATAATCGGAGAGAAATCAAGAAATTGAAAATATAAAAAAAAAAAAAGAAGAAAGAAAGAAAGAAAGAGAGATAACAAAATCATTAATTACATTTTTAAGGGTTATAATAGTCATTGTGCTTAACAAAATACCTTTAATTTTTGTGGATTTTTTTATATTCAAATAGCGATATCCCTTACTTTTTGGGTTAGGATTGCATAATGCAGAGGGAAGAAAAAACTATCGAATACTGAATACATATATACTAAAGAAAAAATTATTTGTGTTCAACTGTTTTTTTTTTTTTTTTTTTTTTTTTAAGGGTTACGTCATTTTGTTTGTTTCCAAGGTGTTGATATTTCCGGTCAACATTTCAACTAAACTTAAGAGTCAAATTAATGTTTATGGGAATGATATATAAGTCAATTACATCTATGGTCACTGTAATTAAGATTTGTGAATTAATGTGTACTAAAATTTAATTTGTGTTAAGAAAATCATTAAAATTTCTTTTCGTTAGGAATTGGGTTGGATCGGGTATCAATTAAACAACGTTGATATGCAGAAAGAAAATTAACATGCAATCACAAGACACAAAATTTACCTAGTTCGGCCAATAATACCTACTTCTGTAGGAGAGCAGATGAGATTATTGCATGAACATTGGTGTGTCTTTGAGAGACTAAAGTAAAAGTGTATGTTAAGGAATAATTGAAGCGCTAAAAGAAATCAAAGAGCCTAAATTGGAATTGAGGGACAAGTTTGTGTTAATTAGGAAGCTGTAAAATTTATTTGGGCTAAAAAGAAAGTTACTTATTGACGTAATTAAATTGGAAACAGAGTCGGTGTGAGATTAATTAATTTAATTAATGAAAACTACCTCTTTAATACTTCTAGTTTTTGTTTCCTATTTAACTTGTAATTACTAATCAATTTGGGCTTAGGTTAAAATATTGCCTATATAAAGGTGTTAAAAGGATGCATTGTTGGGATTTTTTAGGTATAAATCAAAAAAATTTCAGCGGAAGTATAACAAGATTTATACTCAAACCCGGACCCAAGAATAGCCTGTTCTGAAAGTAGACCAAAAACAATGACTAACTCAACTAGGAAGCGGATTTAAATCATACCTAAGCCGTCTCTGCAAAAAGATTGATTATGAGTTCTTGCGTTTGACCAAAGAACTTCCACGTTCACACACATGAACACCTCAAGGACACATCATTGTACTAGCACGAGATGAAAGAGCAGTCTCACTAATTCTCCTATCTTGGCCCAAAATTCCACCCCAAAAGAGAGAAAGAGTGTGTTATGATAGGATTAGGAGAAAGAGTGTGTTATGATAGGATTAGGAAATTAGAACTAATTAGGTTAGGTATTATTCCTTCTTTAGTTTTTTATTCCTTTTTAGTTTTCTTTCCCAAAAAGAAAATAACTAGATGATAAATAATAGAAACTAAACAAGAAATAAAATAAACATTATTATTTTAATTTCATGATTTAAATAAATACACCATATATTTATTCAATATCTCATCTAATAATTAATTTAATTATATCATGTAATTAAACTAATTAATTCTTCAAGAGTTTATTTGACCAAGCCTTAACCATAAGGTCCATAAGTTTAAATACTCTAAATAAATATGTCTCCAATACATATTATAGCAAGTTCATGACAAACGTACTCAAATGCTTTATATGTGTGATCTTATGGGTCCATCTTATGTTGACAATGGGTCTAATAATCCATTAAACCCACAAGCTATAAGCGGTTTCTAGCAAACCATTATAGCTACTTAAATAAGATAGAAACATCAATATCAATGAAGAATATTCCCATGTAATAAACTTATATATATCCTATGCCAAGCAACATCAGTGTTTTGTAAGATGCATGGTGAAGTCACCCTTTATACTGTAAGGACATTTCTTAATAACAAGTAGACTAAAGCTCACAAATAACTAATCACCTAGTGATTGCCTTATTTGGGTGTGGCCACACTCATATCAGTCTTACTCATCAAAAGGTCGGTGATATTAGCCCTCAATTAAGAGACAGGCAAATCCAATCACATCACTCACATTCCCAGCATGTTAGCTGGCATTCCCAACCGTACCCATACTTAGCACCCTATTACGGGCCAGTTAGGTGCACGTCAAAGTATACGAGCTATCACCTAGGTCTATAGTGATATCAGGTCAAAGGACTAAACATAAGTACTTCTTAAGAGCCATCTATGACATTGGAACCATGTGGTGCGCTCAAAGCGGATCAATCCAGTACCATGTAACCTAACATATACCCATGTCCTTGATTGATAATCCATGTCCAATGGTCAGTAAGACACCACCATAAAATCAAGGCCCACGATGGTTTTTAGTTATTATCATTCCCATGACATTAACAGACTAGGGATAGCTTTATAACTATGTTTTTTTTTTCTACTCAGTGTCTTACTGCCCGGAGAACATTACCAGCATAAAGAGTAAAACAACAATTATCAGATTATCATAATTTATTAAATGCACAAGAAAGATAATAAACATGATTGTGCCTTTTTATTTATAACAAAATCCGATTACATCATAAAGGGACCAGGGCATACATTAACAGTTTTTTAGTTATAAGATTATTATATGAACATTGGTGGATCTTTGAGAGACTAAAGCAAAAGTTCGTTGAGAGATTTCTTGGGCATCAAAGGGGTTTAGTGAGTATTCTAACAAATCTTGTAACTATGTTCTCATAAGTAAAATACTTCTCTCGCGTGGAAGTAGACATAGTTGGCTAAACCACGTAAATATTGCATCTTGTAATTGCATGTTTATTTCCTTTCTACATATCAATTTTGTTTAATTAATACCCGATCCAATCCAATTCCTAACAAGTGGTATCAAAGCTTTGGATTCTGGGTTGATTAAATCAAGACAGGAATGATGGTTTCATCGATAGAGTTTGATATTGATAAATTTGATAGATCAATGAATTTTGATATATGGCAACTCAAGATGCGGGTGTTGTTAGGGAGAAGTAAAAAGCCTACATTGATGACGGTAGAGTTATTGAGAGAATAAGATCAAAAGGCGCTTTCGACTTTGTTTCTTTATTTGTTGAATGAAGTGGTAAGGGAAGTCATAAAGGAAACCACTGCTGCAGATTTTTAGCTCAATTTGGAATCGCTCTATAGGATAAAATTAGTGACAAATCGATTGTTGTTGAGGATCAGACTCAAGGAGCGTTCCTTGGAAGAAGGTAAATCCATTAAACCCCATCTGTATCAATTTTATGAGATTATTATGGATCTACAAAATATTGAAGTTATGACAGATAATGAGGATTTAGCCATAACTTTGTTTTGTTTATTACTAGTTCATACAAGAACTTTCACACGACTATATTGTGTGGACGTGAGGAGATAACTCTAGAGGAGGTTATAAATTCCTTGTTACAAAGAGAACTCATTAAT
This sequence comes from Euphorbia tirucalli, assembly GCA_039660915.1. Classification (NCBI taxonomy): domain Eukaryota; kingdom Viridiplantae; phylum Streptophyta; class Magnoliopsida; order Malpighiales; family Euphorbiaceae; genus Euphorbia; species Euphorbia tirucalli. Next base: position 24,166,627 of record CM077632.1, read on the forward strand.
GGTCAATTGGCTAAAGTAGAAGAGCCAAAGGGAGAAGGCCTGGTAGTTTGTAGTGATAAAGGAAGCTTACATTCCCAGCTGAAGCCCACTAAAAATCTCGCCTGCTGCTTTTATGATATAAAAGAGCATAGAAAAGCTGCATGTAGGTATTGGAAGAGCTTGAAAAACAAAAAAGAGGAAAAGGATCTAGAACATGAAGATATGAAGGCATATGTTACATATGCTGATCGTGCCAATGCAGATGTGTTCATAATTACCACAAAGGAGGAAGGGACAAAAGGTTCAAACTGGATGTTGGACTCCGCTTGTTTCTTTCACACATGTTCAAAGAGGGAGATATTTTCAAGTCTAAGCCTTGGTGAAGGTGGAGCTGCGTTAATGGGTAACGATGACCATGTAAAATCACTGAAGGAGGAATGGTGAAGAAAAGGATGTTTGACGGGGTGAGAACAGTAAAAGATGTTCGAGATATTCCAGATTTTTAAACACACTTATAGATAATGGGTGTAGTTTTGACCTAAAGGTAATGTGGAGTTGTTTTATTTTGATGTTAGCCAAGAAAGTTGGTGTCCTATTTTTCTTGCAGGGGGATACATCCTTGTGAAGCCAAGTGCTTAGCCTGATAAGGCTTGTAGCACCCCAACCTGGCTAAATTGGATTAATACGTTAATTAGTCTTCACTTTTCTATAATTTCTCATAGTAATTAGTCTTCACTTTTCTATAATTTCTCATAGTTGATATTTATGCATAAGTGATTATTTGTTTCCTTCTTTATCTTAATTATATTATGATTTTTAACTAGATTAATGATCTACAACGTTATTCGATTATCACAACATGCGCTCAAGGTGATTAGGCTTTCCCTTATTTTATTATATATTATTTAAATAAGAATTAAATAACAAACCATTGGCCATTTTCACTCCTAAACTTAATTCATTCTTTCATGAATTTATACTTTACAGCAATTTTAATTTAAAGTAATGTCGGATCATAATCAATTCATTTCTCAATTTAAGTCTTTCATAATCATTTAATCAATTTTAACCACATCTCAACCATTGCCCTTGGAAATATTAATGGAGAATGTATTCTTATCAACCAAATCCTACCCACATTCGTTTGTCAAATCATCTCTAGGTCTCACTATCCAGGTAACAATCAACTGTATGTGTTTTTTTTTCCAAGCACCACTATCTGCTCATGAAAACAACTTTGGCATTTTTGCTGTAAACTTTCCTCATCTTGATCTTCTCTACTTTAAAAATTCTCAAGTTCCTCTTTAGCTTCATCATTACTTTGCTAAATCCACTTAAATCTTCATCCCTTTAGCTCAAACCTGATTCTAATTGATACATCAATGTTTTGAGACAAACCACCACCGATTATATCTTTGGATGGCTTGAACTTCATAGATTTCTATTAAGCTACCTATGTATCCCAAATTCTCCATCTGGGAATCAAAGCCAAACCTAGTTCTTCTCTCTTTCTTTCTAAAGTTTCTATCAATCCACATAGAAAAATTTTCTAGCAAAAAATGGACTAATTCCCCATTAGTCACATGTCTCACTTGCAAAAGAAATTATGTTTTTCACCTGCCAAGTATCCCATTATACTTTATTTAATAACAGGTGTCCCCTTCCAATCTTTCTTTCACTAACACGTGTCCACCACATAACCTCATCTCCTCTTTTCACCAGATCTCAAGTTCTAACACGTGTCTATTAAGTCTTAACACATTCTCATTCGGCCTTTACGTTCTTACTTATGATCTGTCATAAATTATCGATCCGATCCTTGTCCCACATATGCCTTATCTGGTCTTTCATCCCTCTGATGTTATCCTGTCTCTCCCGACATAATCCGTTCTTTTCCCTTCTATTAATCAATTCGACATGTCACTAGATCTATTCTTCCGTCTTGCAGTCTATTTATTCAATCTCAATTCCCTCACATTTATTATGTAGTTCATAATTTCTATTCGATATCGTTATCATTTGATCCGTCCTCCTATTAACGCTTTGATAATTCTTCCATCTGGTCTGCAAATATAACCTGGCCAATCTCCTGACTCGTTCTTCATCTTAGCTTCCCAATTTAGATCTCTTGAAGCCAATATATTTCTAATGTAGTCGTTCGCAATCCTTCTTCTTATCGAATCTCGACCCATTGTTTGCTACTCTATAATCCAATTTGGCCAATTATTCGTCTTATCCATTTTCCTTCAACTAAACTTTACGTATAAATCTGGTTTTTCTCCTAACCCGATGTTCGAGATGTTACAAGGCTAATAGGGAGAGAGACAAGGAAGGTTTGAGGAATTTTAAGTCAAGGTAGAGATTATTGAGAATGACTCAAAATTCTAATTTAATTAGAAATGTTAGAAAACAAGAATTAATTCAGGTCAAATCATTGTGTAAGAGACACAAAAGAGGTTGAATAAATGAAGTACTAAAAAATATCAAAGTGCCTAAATTAGAGTTAAGGAAAAAGTTTGTGTTAGTTAAAAAGTTGTGAAATTGATTTGGGCTAAAAAAGGAAGTTGTGCATTGAAATAATTAAATTGGAAAGACAACACTGAAATAATTAAAAGAAGTTGTGAGATTAATTATTTCACTTAAGGAAAACTACCTCTTTAATTCTTCTAGTTTCTGTTTCCTATTTAACTTGTAATTCCTAATCAGTTTGAGCTTAGGTTAAATTGTAGCCTATATAAAGGCATGAGAAAGATTTTTTTAGTTGTTAGATTATTGTATTATATTGGTGGGTCTTTGAAAGACTAAAGTAAAAGTTCTTTAAGAGAGTTCTTGGGCATCAAAGGGGTTTGGTAAGTGTTCCAATGAATCTTGTACCTTGTTCTCAAAAATAAAATATTTTTCCTCTCTCGTAGAAGTAGACATAACTAGCCGAACCACGTAAATTTGTCTTGTGATTGCAATTTAATTTCATTTTTGCATATGAATCTTGTTTAATTAATATCCGATCCAACCCAATTCCTAACATTTTTCGCTATCAATAAAGTCATTCTCGTCTAAATCTATCGAAATCTGGCACCAAAATGATTATGTGACAAATGAATACCAAATTGAACCTGCCAACGCGACACCAAGTCAAGCCTAACCATTTTTCTATTTCAATTTTTTTTTTTTTTCCATATAGTGTATTAAATGTGGGTGTCATGTCGGTGGCACATATCCATTTTTTTATTAGCTGAAGTTGACGACATCCTATTAGTATAACAAATATCAGACCATGTTTTGACTTGCCAATTTATCATTTTGGTATTAGATTACGATAGATTAGGGTGATAGTGACTTTATTGTTACTAAAATAAAAATTAAATGACTTTACGAATACAAACTAAAGTTTAGAGACGTGAATTCATAAACTCCAAAATTCAGTGACCACTTATATAATTGACCCTATGGTAATATCCAACAAAAAGAATTTGTAGTATCCATAGTAATAATTTATGTCAACTATTATATTGGAATACTAATATTTTAAGTGATATAATTAAACATTTACGTGCAATTACTGTACTTTTTTTTTTTTTTAATGTAGTTTTCCTTATTATTTTTGCATTAGAGATAAGAGAAAGTATATCTTGTTAACTTTACGTATAATAAATTATTTACAACAAGAAAACTAATTTAATAATACATATTTTTATGTTTCCTTTATTAATATGAATGTAAAATATATATCTTATAAATTCTATAAGAAATGCGATTATTATATAAAAAAAAAATGTAACAACATTAAATTTGTACCCAGTATCCTTTTACATATAATATATAGCTGTCTTTGTTGAAAAATAATTTGTTTTAGATTATATGCAATTGTGTAACAATTAAGAAGGCATTTGGTAATATCTTTCAAATTATTCATGTACTTGATTACAATAAGATTAGAAACTGATTTATAATTTAATTTGTATTTTCAAAGATATAACAAATAATTATTTTAATGAAGAAACTTCAGTTACTTTTTTAATATATATGTTCAAAATTTAAAGTAAATAATAATAATAATAATAATAATAATAATTATAATAATAATAATAATTATTATTATTATTATTATTATTATTATTATTATTATTCTGTAACAGAACATATAAAAAAGGTTAAATTTAGATAAATTGAAGGAAATAGGCATGGCATTGGCGAGGTGGATCCGGGGATGCAACCGCATGTCAAAGTTAAATATATTTGAATATTTTCAGCTTTATCATTGTTCTTCTAAGTCTCGTTTACAACAATTCTCAAGCCGAGTTTATTCTTTCTAAGATTACTAGAGTTACTATTGTACCACAATCTTATTTGCACAATCACTAAAAGTGTTAATTCTCTATTGAGCTTTAAACTTGACGTTGTAAAGTTTCTCAAGTTGTAAAAATTTCTCAATTAAGCTTGCGAAAATTAGATGATAAAGTTTTCAATTTGTCTCTGAAAAAATTAAGGTGAAATATGTAAAGAAATTCACTTATTCATGGTAGTATTAAGTTGTCAAGCATGGTTAAAAGAATTTCACAAAAAATTCTCAATGGGAACTTGAGGAGAGGATGTAGGCCAGATCCTCAAGCCTCTACTAATCTCTTAATGCATAATTTCTCTAGCCCTATTGTACTTGTCGTTAATATCTAATATACTTGACGTTTTTGTGCTTGAGTGGTATATTGGTGAGTGTATTTATGCATATGTATTTATAATTTCGGATCTTATCAGAAGTTTTTGTAGTGAACACAAAGTTACCATACTCAATCTAAATTATATTCAATTCACCTCTTTTGAATAAAACTAGTTATGTAACAACATAATTACAATTATAAAATTTATATGTACAGTGTCTCGCCAACCATAGAGATTCACAAGTCTAACAATGTACACTCCTTAATTTCCTAGAAATCAGCAAACTCTATTACGTTGATAAAGTGAGAGTGTTAATTTTTTAATGTTTGATGGATTAAATGAAAAAAATCCCTCTTTTATTGTTATAAGACTTTTTTTTTTTTTTTTTTTTTTTTTTTTGCTACGCATGGGCTAAAAAAATCCAAAACAGAAAAAGAAAAACTGACCTAGACTAGTCTCAAAAAAGAAGTACCACAAGTGTTCTCATAGAGGATGCTCTGGGTGCTTATAGTAGGCTCAACACACTCGTGAAACTCCAAAGAGCAAGATTCTGCAAAGTTTACTATCCAATCCACCAGTCGAAGTTTGCCTCTTTTATTGTTATAAAACTGGTAACTAAGATACATGAGACCTAAATCTTATGCTCTATCTCTCTCTCTCTCTCTCTACTCACGTAGTAAATAAAATACTGAAGAAACTACGACCTCCCAATCAAGTAAGCTTCTTTCTTCTTCTCTTCAATTTAAGCTTTCTATCTTCTTTCTTTAGGCAGAGTAGCTGAAAGTTAGAGTAGATTTGGTTAAACTATAAACCTTTTGATCTTTGTTGTAAAACTAAATTTTAGTTTTCCATATATACTTACAATTATTTGCATCAACTCTTTGCTACCTCTGCTTTAATTCTCTGAGACTGAAAAAGTTTTTTTTTTTTTTTTTTTTCCAATTTTATTCTATATTTAATTACTATACTTTTCATTAATTAATATGATCTATAAACTAGATATTGAAACATATGCGGTTATCTATATAAGTGCATTTATGTCAATACATATAGGAATGGAAGGTATTGCATAAATTATACGCAAAATGCATAAGGTATTGCATAAATTATACGCAAAATGCATCTTGAGATTCTGAATTCACATTGTTTTATGGATAAGATATTTTATCACATGGTATCAACAAAAATTTATTTTTCTTACGCATAATAAGTACATTGATTGATTATTTTATCACACTGAGTCTTTGAAATTTTATTGCAACACCGCTAATCAATTATTTTCAACATATATTAACCAGCTCATTACTAACATTTCAGTCCTGATTGTGCTTCACATTCAATTGAAAGTATGTAAACGCTATTTTGGGCTGCTGTTATAATTATATTTACGAAATGTAGAGCACATTCACAATGAAGCTGTTAGTGAAAGGCCATGTGATATCAAAAATCAATCTAAAAGATATGATTAGCTGCTTTCGTTGTCCAGAAAACCAGAAACAATTGTAGTCAGCAACCCGAAATATGTTCACACGCTTATGAATATGGAGCACAATTGCGATGGAAGTGACGGGTAAGTTAATGGTAGAGGCATTATGCATCAAACAATGAAAGTTCAAGGAATCAATGTGCTAAAATTATTTATCAGGTGCTCATGCATAAAAAAAATTTGGAAACTTAATTCTGGTGAATTAATTAATTGGCAGTTTTCGTATAAAAAATAGCAAAATTTAAGTATATTATTTATAGAAATAGATAATAGATTTCCAATTTCAAATCATGCATGGGTGTTTTTTACTTTTTTTTTTTTTTTATTGAATAAACATGTGATTACTTAAGCATCACAAACAATTAGAAAAACAAATCTATATAATAAATTTGCGATTTAAAATTATGTATTGGTGTTTTAATTTTGATTTAATTGTTGACCGACTTGCGCAATAAACGACCGAAACTATTTGAATGGAACTCTACTCTTGGAAGTAATGGCCATAACGTTGTTGACTGGTAGTTTGGGTAAACACATCTAGTTGGCCCCAGAAAAAAGTTAGACAATAATGATTCACTTTCACTTTTTCTTTTTCTTTTTTAACAACCCACTATGTGCAATTTTGTAAGACTGTGTTGTCTTTGTCTCCTATAGCATTTCTTTTCCTCATAAAGATTCTATTCTATTTTATGTGAACCTAATTTTATTTTATTTTCAATTAAAATGCAGTATTTTTTTCCAAGTTTAAATCTCAATTGTTATTGTTGAATTGCATATTCAAGATCATTTTAATACGGCATATATGATGGATAAGATTGAAGAGAATTTAAGAATATCCATAATACATATAATAATATGGTCCTGCGTATTAAGGAAAATTATATTTCCTCATTTATCAATTGCAGGTGTCATATCATAGAGAAGAATCGAAATTAATTTGCATCTAATAATCAAACCAAAAATATTTTGTTAGTTGAGATCTGACTTCAAAATTTAATACTTAATTGATTCGGTTTGCCTATCAGTATCAAATGAATATTTAAATGAATGATGCCAACTCTGGTTTAAATAAAGCCAATGCAGACGTTAATTATTTTTTATTTTGCAATTTAGTATTCCTTTTTTTTAATGAGTATATATATTTAATTTGATTTAGATTTGTTTGCAATTACATATTTTATGTGTAGGTATTTATAATTGGTATTCATTCATCTTAAATTGTGTGAAAGAAGGAAGAATAAAGAGAATGGAAGAAAGACTTCTTGGTAGAGAAGGCATAGGAAGTAATGAATTGAGGGGGAAAATATGGGAGGAAAGCAAGAAAATATGGAGAGTTGGATTTCCAGCAATGTTAGCAAGAGTTACACAATATGGTATGTTTGTAGTAACACAAGCATTTATTGGAAATATTGGGGAAGATCAACTTGCTGCTTATGCACTCATTCAAATCATCTCTATTCGTTTCGCTAACGGCATTTTGGTAAGTAAAAAAGAAATTCTCTTGTTACTTCAATAATGTTAGATGTCAACGAAAAATATTGTCTTAAAACAAATTTTAATGTCAAAAACTTAATATAGTAGAAAATATTAAAAAATTGTTTTTATATGTAAGCCGATGACAACAAAGTCATATTAAATTCTATTGCATATATAGATTTAACATCAAATTTATAGCAACAACGCATAACAACTTATTATTATTGCCAAAAACTATAGCAACAATTTTTTACTTTTGGCGACAAAACAATTAGCTGCCAATTCTAACATCTCTTGTATTGTATTAGAGTCATGGGACAATTATTCTAATAATTTTTATATATTATCACTGTCACACTATATTTGCATAAATGTATTCTTTGGGGTTTGAAGCGAGTATGGCACGAACTCGTACTACCATGTGTTTAATCCATTATTAAAGAGTTGCCAAGATTATGCCTAGTGTTTTATATATTATTTTTGCCATATCCTTCCCAAAAAAAAGGTCCCTTGTATTTCAAGCATGTCCATAATTCAACCACTTGGTCTAAGAGTCTTTCATAGCATATTGGAGAACCAATTTGCATAAAAGTTTAATTAAGCTTATAAGTAAAGTTCAAAATTTACTAATGGAATTTCAAAATATGATAACTAAGATTAGCAAATGTTGTACACTTATACTTGAAGTTCAAAGTGCATTTGCGTGGAAAAATGTATCACTGATAATATATAAAAGTTATTATTGGGTGTTGGCTAGGTTTTGAGGCAGTTGGGAACTTGTTAATTCATATGTGGTAAACTTGGAATAATAATTTGTTGATTTCTCCTGCACCAATTATATGTAGGTAGGCATGTCAAGTGCAACAGAAACATTATGTGGACAAGCATTTGGAGCAAAACAAGAATATATGATGGGAATATATTTACAAAAATCATGGATAATTAATTTTACGACTGCAACTATGATGCTTCCTGTGTTCATCTTCTCATCGAAAATCTTTCAACTGTTAGGCCAAGAAAAAGAAGTAGCAGAAATTGCAGGATACATATCATTCTGGTTCATTCCAGTTCTTTACTCCTTTTGTTTCACATTCTCATTGCAAAAGTTCCTACAAACACAAATGAAAAACATGGTTTTAGGATGGCTATCTGCTGTTTCATTCGTAGTACATGTGTTGTTATCATGGATTTTTGTGAGTATATTAGGCTGGGGAATTCCTGGAGCAATGAGTTCAATGGTTATATCAAATTGGTTGATCCTAATTGGAATGTTGGTTTATGTTTTTGGTGGATGGTGTCCTCGTTCTTGGAAAGGATTCTCTTATGCTGCCTTTTCTGATCTTTTCCCTATTCTCAAGCTATCAATCTCCTCTGGTATCATGCTTTGGTAAGTCTTTCAACTTGATTTTCTTAGTGATAATAATAAAACTTATTTTTGAGCCTTACCTACCAGCTTAAACTTTTGGATCAAATGGTCCGTTGACATTATAAACTTTTGGATCAACGGCCTTAGACCTAGGGTCAGGGTTCCAATCTTCAATGATAATAATAAGAGCTATAATTAGATCTTACCTATCAGCTTAAACTTTTAAGTCAAATGGTTCTATGACATGATATCAAAGCCTCATAGATTTTGTTTATTAATTTTCAAGACACATAAACAGTTGCACGACGGATTTCATATTTTCTCTTTTTTTTTTTCTTTCACACTTCAGTCTGACCCATTTTTTTTTTTTTCAAACATAGCTTAGAGTTTTGGTACAATGCTGTTCTGATCGTGTTGGCTGGTTACATGAAAAATGCCACAACTCTAGTTTCTGCCATGTCCATATGGTAAGACTGCTATTAAACCCAATTCCTTAACTAATTTTGTTTCCTAATTCAATACCAAAACTCTTAATTTCCTAATGATCATTGTCCTTGCAGCCTCAATGTTACAGCCTGGGAATTTATGCTATGTTTTGCCTTCTTAGTTGGTTCTAGGTACTTTATTATATTCTTAATGTTGTTGATAAATAATAAGAATAATAATTATTATTATTAATGAATTCAATATGTGTATTATTACTTTTTATTTTTTTGTTAGTGTGCGAGTATCAAATGAACTCGGAAGAGGGGACGCAAATGCGGCAAAATTTGCTATTAAAGTCATATTTAGCATGTCAATGATCGTGGGAATTGTATTTTTCATATTATGTTTAGCATTAGACAAGCAAATTGCAAGAATTTTCACGAGTGTACAAAATGTGATTGAAGCTGTTTCCAAGCTCTCAGTGCTACTTGCTTTTTCAGTTCTACTCAATAGCTTTCAAACAGTTCTTACAGGTACATACATTTTTCATTTACGATTTAAACAAAAACATTAAACTAGTTATGGTAGCATAAATGATTATTAGGTGTGGCTGTTGGTGCTGGACGACAAAGTATGGTAGCATGCATTAATATCACCAGTTATTATATAACTGGGGTGCCTCTTGGTGTTGTTCTTGGATATGTTGCTAACCTACAAATTCAGGTATGTAATACTTTTCTTGCAAGTTTACTATTGAGCTATGTTTAATTGGTACTATAATAGGAAATTCAGGAGAGATAGAGAGAAATTCTGTTGTACTCCAGGAGTGGACTACTCCCAGCCAATGGGGTTGCATCCATTGGTCGAGAGTAATCCACTCCTAGCACAGGCAAGAATTTTTCAAACGTAGAATAGAGAAAAAAATTTGAAGGGCAAATTTTTCTTTCTATCTCAAGTGGAATATGAATTATGAGTCTTTTAGGTGGTCAAAGGGTGACACTGCAAAATAGCATGCTCTAGTATATCATATGCACTCCGTTACCCTAGGTTCATTTAATTTTAAATGAAAAAAAAAAAAAAAAAAAACTATTTACATATCAAACTGTGAAAATGTGAAAATGTGTGACAATGAAAAAAAAATCCATGTACTATGACTGTAATTAACCCTTAATCTCAGTAACATCAATATTGAGTCCTTTAAATTTATTGATGACTTTGCAAAATTAATTAATAAATATTGCTATTCTTGAATAGATTTATTATTCTTTTTAAAATATAGTTGAGTATAAATCTTGGATTTGGCAGGGAATATGGATTGGAATGATAGTTGGAGTAGTAATGCAAGTTTCTATTCTTGGCTATATTACATCAACAACTGATTGGAATGAACAGGTGAACCAAGTTAATCAATTTCTAATTTTTACTTTTGTTATTTATTAGTAATTTACTACTGTGTTTCCATAAAGCATGAAAAAGGCATATCAATTAATGAAATTCCTTTTATAACCATTAAAATGATTTTTTTTTTTAAAAAAAAAAAAATCATGATCACTTACCATTTGCATGTCTGCATTATTTTTATATAATGTGACAATAACTATAATTTTCCTTTATATGATAATATACAGGTTAAGGGAGCATCGGAACGTCTCGGTCGCTTCATGAAAACTACAAATGAATCTAATTATGATAATTCTGAACGAGAAAGGCTGAATAGCTGATTATGAACAATATTAACTAATTGCGTCAATTTTCAAAGGAAAAATTCGAGAAAAATTATTAGTGATTTTGGAACAATAATTTAACCTCTCAGTATCTCATGCTTAACCTACATATGATATTTTTAGCTAATTCATTCTCTAGTTTACCTACTCATTCATATTTAACAGTAAATCATTTTCAACTTCAGTGATGAATATGAACTTTTCATTATCGTTATCTAAAGGTTTTACAGACATGCTAAGATAGGTTTTACATGCATGCTAAGATTATGTGTCATTTGTAAGTGTGAGCTCCTCTTCAAGATAGTTTTCAGAACTCGGTTAGGCCCTATTTATCATGGTATAGGGAGAGAGAATCTATTTTCTAAGTAAGTTGTCAAACTTCAAATGAATCTAAAAAAGAGTTCCGTTAGTTTCATCACTAATACTCTCTAAATATGATAGAAATTATCCCCATGCAGGTGATTTTCATATAATTACCTGATAAGTTTTTGGATTATGGAAGTGATTACATTTATAAAAGTTAAAATATTTTCGACTTCCAAAGTGTGAAATCTGATGCTAAGTTAAGAGACCCGCACATAAAGCTTACCCCTAAAAATGGCTCAAGCCATTAGTACAATTTTCCCATCAACTTTTGTTTGTAAAACCATTCACCTCAAATTTCTAGCCAATTTATGTTTTTGCTAATTTAATTACTCCAAGGGAAGAAATTGTCCAATATCCAGAAGAGAATAGTCTAATTAGTGTAGAGAAGATCAATGTGAAACTATATTAGACCATAAATACATGTTCAAAGGGTAAATTGTGCCATCAACCAGCAAAACTATTTATCAAATTTTTTTCTTTTCATCAACTGCCAATCTGCTTGCCACAGAAAGGATTGCATATCTATAAGCATCAATTCCATATACGTATGAAAAGGCAAAAAGCTTGAACAGAAATATACATAAACATACAACTTTACACCGGGTGACAATTCATCTTTTCAACATATTGTATGCTGGCATATCTTTCACTCTACAGACATCATCAAGGGCAAGCTCATGTTCTAACTGATTCCTTGTCAAGTTCAAAACCTCCTGGAAAAGATGAAGTTGATGAATAAAGGCAAGAAAGATCTTTTGTGAAGTAGAAGATGAGGTGAAATAAAAGAAAAGATGATGTGTTGAAACTGATATTACATTAAATTCCATATATGAAGCACGTTTCGCAAGCCATTGAGCATCCATCATTTGGAAGGCTACACAATAAAGGTTGTCAAATGCCATGTCATCTTCGGCAAGCAATTCTAAAAATTTTATTCCTGCCGGAGTAGATGGCTTCCCTGCAAATATGCATTGACTTAATACTGTCCAGTCACCATATACAGTGCCTTACTTGCACAGTGCAATTCGTTAAGAGATGAAACAGAACTCATGACTCCTCATTATTCAACTAAACACCAAACCACTCCCCCAACAAAAACAAACCGAAAAAAAAAAAAAAAGAACAATAATAACAATACCAGCTTGAAGATCCAACATTTGAGCCAACATAAAGGAAATATTTACGCCAGCAACAGCAAATGGATACTCCCACTCAGCTCTGGTTCCATCTTTCTTGTGTAACAATCTATGAAATGATTCCTGTTTTGACCAAAACCCAGAAATTACATGGCATCAGTAGCATAACTATGAAACAAAGTCTATTATGCTTACATAATACATATATCAGATCGCAATACATTAAAATGGTTTCATACCAATTTCCCATATGAACTGGACTATAGAGGAAGAAAATGGCAACATATAGTATAATATGAAACATGAGAAACAGTAACAAATAGGTGCCAAAAAGCAACTCTATTTTCTGGAATTAAGAGGTTAACTGTATCTGCATTCTTAATTTCCCATGGACTCGACAGTAGCCCAATTGCTTGCAGTAATATATATATAGACCACGCTGCAATATAAATACTAATGAACGCTACTTATCCAAAGTAAAGGAACAAACCGGATACTTCTCAGCAAAAAAGATCAGATTCTCCAATGATATATAACCTCCACCCCTTCAAATAGCGCAGAACAAATTAGCATCAGTACACATATGCAGGAACATTCTCAAGCTAATACCAAAATATATAACAAGTTTCAACAGAATCTTCTGCATACCGAAAATCAGTTGACGGGTCTGAGCCTTGCCAGCCCATATCCTTCCAAACCTCAGATTTAAGAGATGGGAGTTCCCTTTCAGGATAAGCCAACCTCCATAATTGTCTCAGTGCATCCTGGAAACAGAAAGGAAAATTTTCAAATTACTAAAATACAAATAAAGGTCGCCATTAAGTTTTTGATCCCATGGCAGTGCTACTTTTGTTTTAGTAAAATTCTAGAAAGTTAATACAATTATGATCCTAATAATCAACGCTATTAAATTAAGTGATCAGTTGGTGGCAGAAGAATATTTGGTATTATAACATAATACACATCATATCACTAGCCTAACAGAACCAATTGATTTGTGTATTCGATTGCAAATCGAGAGGAATCGTGGCTATCATATAAAACCGACAAATACCTTTCAAGACGGAAGTTTTCCTCTAGATGCTGTATTCATGCCGGTTCGAAATGCAAATCATAGCGCTCATTCTTATGGAATTGGGAATGAAAAGCAAGAGATACTTTTTCTCAAAATATGGACAAACAGAAGTTTAACTCCTAAAGAAGCACTTCAGGAGGCTTCCCGGAATTTGATTGATTAGTTATTCCTTTTCTCCATGCAGATGTAAGAAACTTCAATGTTCATTCATAGAAATTTGAATTATCTTTCAATTAGTTTTTTCAACTTTCTGAGTCATTCTCTTCCACAATAACCATCCACAGCAAATTTCACATTACTTAGAGACTTCAATTGGTCAGAGATATGAAGAACATTCAACCATACATTTTAGGGATAAATACAAAAATAAACCCTGTGGTTTTAGCCATTTGCAAAATGGTACTTGTGGTTTAAATTTTTACAAAATAGGGCATTTGGTTTCACAATATTAATAAAAGTGATCTATCATCCAATACACTCCCTAAAAAATTACTTATCTTTCGAATTTTTACCTAAAATTTTATATGTTAGTTAATTAAAATACAATGTATCATAGTGTCAAAACTTGGAGCTTTTCGTGAAGTGCAAAAAAATAATAAAAAAAAAATCTTAAAAAATTGAAAAATGGCTTGAAAATTTTCAGATATTCAAAACTTGGTGGAAATTTATTTACTAATGTGTATAAATTATTGGGATGCTAAATAGTAGAAAGTATTGAGTTTTGTATGGAGATTAGGTTAAGAATCTAAATTTTACACCGTTAACCTGATTTCTATGCGAAACTTAATTTTTTTTAATATTTATTAACTCAAAATTTTATACATATTATTTAACATGTTACAAAGTTTTAAAACTTTTTGGGCTTTTTTCTATTTTTTGTAATTTTTTCTCTTTTTCTCATTATCAATTAAAAAAAATACATGCACTTTCCAAAAATTTATGAACTTTTTCATTAAGGTTCATTATGATTTAACCAACCAACATGCGAAATTTCAGATGAAAATTCAAAGGATAAGTAAGTTTTTAGGGAGTGCATTAAACGATAGACTACTTTTGTTAGCATTGTGAAACCAAAAATCTCATTTTGCAAAATTTCAAACCACAGGTACCATTTTGCAGCCAAAACACATGGTTTATTTTTGTAATTATCCCTACATTTTATGCAGATGCGAAAGTGTTCATAGTAAGAAATAATCAAGAATCAGATAACATATGGGTATGGACTTAGAATTTTAACACTTGTGCATAATATTAAAAGCCACAACAATTAATCAATGAATCTAGATAGACATCTGAAAAGTCAATTAAAACAGTAAAACTGTTAATTGAGTTTGTATTCTTTGTTGCATAGTTCTAAACTTTTAATCAATATGAGAACTTTCATTCATGTTCTACTTCAACTAAAATAAAGACTGATATGAATACCAAGTAGTTATAGTTCTTCAAAATTCAAAGTATTAGTTTACTGCATGGAAAAACAGATTCATCAACTCTAGAAACTAAATGATAATAATAAAATCATCCAAGTGATATTTAGGATATGAAGGGAAAAAACCTACTTGATGCTCCACTCGAGAACCGTCAAAGGGTACGCCCAGTCTTTGTCGTAGATATTTGAGTCTTTCTTCCTTCAGTCACACCAAAAATTTTCAGCATAAAATCCAGAATATTACAGCAAATATTGTCTATAG
Source organism: Euphorbia tirucalli (assembly GCA_039660915.1). Lineage (NCBI taxonomy): Eukaryota > Viridiplantae > Streptophyta > Magnoliopsida > Malpighiales > Euphorbiaceae > Euphorbia > Euphorbia tirucalli. The sequence continues at coordinate 24,182,008 of CM077632.1, forward strand.
AACTGCATAACATTGACGAAGGCCAAAACAATGAGCCACAGCTTATCAAAGAGTATAAAGTAACTGAAAAAGAAAAGCAGGAACCCACACCTAAAGCTGACAATGGAAACTAACTCAATTGAATTTATACTCCTCAACTTGTAACAAAATGATTATCCCAAAATTGTAATGGTGAAAACCATTTATCACTCAACAATGTCTCTACAGAGGAAAGTTAGTTCAATACTTTGCATCAACATACTTCAAATGTACAGAACTCCACTCAGTAACCATTCTAAATGGAGACATTTATCATTGTGTTCTTAGCACAGTTAGGGAAACAATGACAATAATGCCATTGATACTGTTTCAGAAAGACTCTTTCTTCAACACCAAAAATTAAATTTTGAAGATTTTAGATATCAATAAAGATACCTGTAATGGGCTAAGGCACGGAGGAAGAAGCTTCCTGGTTGGCTCTGTAGGACCAGAAATAGCAAGTGGCAAAAACCGTCCAAGTAGCGATCCCGTACCAAGGATACTACTAGCTGAAAGAAAAATTGGAACTAGTTAATTATTCCAACATGTGATTAAAGTCCAAGAAAAGAAAATTTCACTTAAGAGTCCATATATAACACATTCAAACAAAATTATTAACCTCTGGTACAATGTTATCATAAGGAACCTGAAAAAACTTATGTTGATAGACTTGCGTGAATAAGACAATAAGGCATCTATACTCTGTTCGGTATAGTATATACTACCACTTCCAATGCTATGTCATTCTCCGTGAGACCATAGTTTAAAAGGATATCATCAAACAAATTAAGTTTACTATCCATCATAACTGCCAGGGTTTTGCAATGTACACAATGTGAAGTGAAAAGTGAAAACTATAGGCTTTTGAAGATTACATACCAACCACATTTAAAATTAAAAAAAAAAAAATTAAAAAAAAAAAAACAACCTATAGATCACAGAATGCAACGAAGCAACCAAATTAATTAACAAATCAGACTGACAGAAATTCAACAAGAGCTAAAATGTTATATTCTTTTCAGCCGCATAAACCAGATGTCGACATGAATTGTCTCCTAAACAATAAATAACCCTTCTGATCTTCTTAATCCAAAATACCATAGAAGGGAATACTTAAACTGATAAAATCACTTCAGCAATCAAATAGCTCACCTATCCATTGCGCCCACTGTGCAATTATCTGCGATAATAACAACGTCCAATGGAGGTGTTCCCTCTGCTGTTCAGCATTCCAAACCTCTTCTAGTGTGATTTTCTATAACATGAGCAAGTATTAATTTGCCTATAACTGTTTCCTTTTACAGCATTACAACAAATACCAAGAAGAAACTGACCGCTGCAGGCATATCATAATGTTCGTGATTTTGAAGTAAAGGTTCAGCTAAACCATCAGACTCTGATGCATCAAAATAATCTTGCTCTTTCCTATCAACATCGCCATGGTGAAGTCTCCTCCTCAAGGTTTTCGACATGTATTAATGATAAGCTAACATATATATGCAAAAGATAGGGGAAAAAAAAATCAGTCAAATATATTCAAACCATATATACATCTAATCCATACCAAACTCAATTCAAAAGAGTACATAACCTCAAATACCAATACCAAATGGTAACAACAGCTATCAGAACCATAAGATACCCAAAATAACAGACTGGACAAAAATACATCTATATATGACTCAGCAGAGCATAATGCTAGAAAATTGACCAAATTCGAAAGCAAGTTCACATACACCCATAGGAATCCAAAAAAGAAAAGAAAACCCTAAACTATGCAAAGGTAAAAATAAAAAAATTGCACAAATATGTTCAAACACGTTAAAGCCCTTGAGAAAAGTTCCCCAATTTATAAAACTAAAAGTTAAATCCAGCAAAATTCGTCATCTCAAGTGAAGCAAAAAGAATCGCATATTTCAGTAGAAATTCCAACACGGCATCCAATATCATACGCCGGATTTCGAATCATAAACAGGGAAAAAAACCGTAATTCAAAAAACTCAAGAATCCACACAGAAGAAAACACATAGAAACAACAAGGTATAAAAGCGGCAAAGTTAAATAAAAAAAGAGAGAAAAAGGAACATACGAATCAGGCAGTAAATCGATGGGTTGCAAATCATCAACATTAACAAAAGAGCCTCCAGTAATCCAGTTATATAGCAAAAGAAAAAGAAATGCCTTGAAGATTAAGTAATAGAACCGCAATTGATTGATAAGAATATTATAATAATAGAGAAATGTTTGAATAGGAAGTTGGGCTTCTGCTTATTATCTCCCTCAATCACCTTCCTGGATGCAGAGAAGGGGAAAGAAAGAGAGCTGGTGAAAAGAAGATCCCAAAACCAGATTCCACCTTTCTCAATTCGTCCCCCTTTTTATAGTTTCTTTTTCCATTTCTTTTCTGTCAATATGATCCGGACCGGTCATCGAACCGGTAAAGAGATGGTTTCATGGATTTTGGATTAAATCGAAATAAATCGAAATCGAATCGGATTTAATAAATATATTAAAATATTTTTATTTTTATATTTATAATTTATGAAAATTTGAATATTTTTATTATAATTCTTTAAGTTTAAGCATTTCAAACACTATGATAATTAAAAAAACTATATTTTTTTAGTTATAATTAAATATCAATTTAATTTAAAATAATTTAAAAATACAAACTATATTCTATTTTAATTAAAAACACCTCAAAATAATAACTTAAATTTTATATTTAAATAATTAAAAAAAAAATCTGGTCGAACCTAAAAACCGGTCCGGTTCAAGGTTTTCCGGTTCGACAGGTCGGTCAGACCAAAAATTGACCGGTTGTTGATCAAAATGAAACCGGATAGAAACCGAACGGTCTGACCTTTGGTTCCGATGAACCCGGTCCAGTCCGGTTTTCACAACTATGGTTAATATACATAACATATGCTATTAATTAATTTTCAAAAATTAAGTAAATGGCATTTTTTAAATGATCAAATTGAAATATATTCCTTCATTTAAGGGATATTAGTAAAGGATCGATTATTTGAGTTAGATTTTTATCAAAAGGACAAAATCCAACTAAAATTTTTACTATGTACACGATGTTGTGCCATTTTAAATGAGAATGAATAACCTTTGAAATAAATTTGAAACTTGTTCTAAATTTAATTAGGAATGATTTTTTTTTAATAATATAATTATATATTTGGAATAATACTTATCAAATTTTAGGCTCTGTTTGGTTCAGCTGTTACCGTTTGCTATTGCTATTTGCTGTTTGCTGTTGTTGTTTGCTGTTTAATATTAGCTTATTCCTAATTAGTGTTTGGTAAAACTATAATCTATCATTGTTGTTTGGATATAAAATGACTAAAATGGACATGTTTTAAATCAACTAATAAATCAATTGTAAAAATAAAATTAACATTTTATAAATAAACTTAATCTGAATGAATAAATGGCTAAATGAACGACTATTTCTTGTTTTTCTTCAAGCATCATTCCTTGCTCTCCATAGATCAGCAGCAATTTGATCTCTTAAATCATTCATTTGAGTTGCTCCAGTATCTTCGTGATTTTCATTTGAATCAAAATTATTTGGATTATACAATGAGTCATATGGAACCAGATTGGGATCTTCATCAAAACGTGAAAATGCTAGATCTGCTGATGCTTTTATTCGAATATAATTATGAATTGCCATTGATGCAATTACAATATCTCTTTATTTATTAAATGGATACGAAAGCATCGTTCATAAAATTTTACACCTAGCCTTCCAAACTCCAAAAGTTCGTTCAATACAACATCGAAAAGATGAGTGCCAACAGTTGAAACAGTCTTTGTACCCTCTTGGTCGACCACCACGCTGAAATTCAGGTAAATAATATCTTGTTCCCTTATATGGTGCCAAATATCTTTCAATTTGTGGATATCCAGCGTCCACCAAATAGTATTTTCCTACATATATTATTAAATAAATCATAAAAGTAGAATATTATACATATTCAATATGTATAAATTAAAAATGATGTGATTACCTGGAGGTGGCTTAGGAAAATTTACTTCTTCTTTATTGATAGCATATTGAAAAAGTCGTGCATCATGAGCAGTGCCTTCCCAACCAGCCATTAAAAATGTGAATAACATGTCAAAGCTACACACTGCCATTATATTTTGTGTAGGCATTCCTTTTCTACCAATAAATTTAATCATCTCTTTTTCTTTCACACAAGCTACCACATGAGTTCCATCGATCGCTCCAATACAATCCTATTTCAAATTTCATTATATATAAGTATAATATTAAACAATACAAAGATAACAAAATATAAAAAAATATACAACAACATTACCTTAAAATATGGCATATATCTTTTATCATTAAGTATCTTAATGGATACCATGGAAAATGTTGGATCTTCAGGCTTTATAAAGCCAATTGAAAATCTCATCATTGCCTTTAACACTTCATGAAAATTTCTACTAATTGTTTCACCAGAGTGTTGAAAACGTTCTTGAACGGCTCGATTTGAAGCTCCATGAGCCAGAACATATAAAAAAATACAAACTTTTTCCAAGATTGATATTCTACTTGATTGAACTAATCCATACTTTTCTTTAAGATCTTGACAAAGACTTATCAATGTCTTCTTGTCCATTCTAAACATATTAATACATCTTTTTTCATTACCTCTCATTATTTCTAATAACCATACAATTCCTGTTTGAAATGAATCCATACATGGTTCTTTGTTAATGTATTTCAAATAATATTCAGATAAAATTTTAACACTACAGGCCACTATTCTCCAGATATCATCGTCATCATCATTATCATCATCAATAATGACTTTAAGCACAGGATCCATAACTATAAAAACAAGATATAAATTAATTTCGAGAAACAACTCTCTTAATGTAAATATAAAGTAATGTCAACCAATTAAATAAAGTTTACATCAATTCAAATTAATCAAAATACTAGAAACTGAAAAGATAAAATGCAAAATATAACATGAATACAATTTCCTAGCCACTCGGTTTCCACATTCCCTGCCTAAATATTTCAAAAAACAAAGCCATTTATACTTTTTGTCACCTCCCTCAAGAGTATTGTACATTTCCCTCTTGGATTTGTCAACAAGCAAAAGTGTGGAGAAGAAGTGTAGTTTAGAACCTTTAAATATTTGTGGTATAGATAACACATCTTTCATAACCTCATCAATAGAACAACCGGGTCGATCTCCTAAAATTTCATGCAGTGCTGCAGTTTTATTTTCAACACGCTCATTAATACATTCATTCAATTCTCTAATCACATCAGTAACTTGTTCGGTGCCTGATTTTTTCCCACCCTTATTATCTTTCTTTTTCTTTGCTAAACCTTCTGTAAATAAATTTTTTTTTCTTTTGTTTCCTTGCATTTTGCTCACCACTAATACCATCAGTATTTTCACCATTAATAGAGTCTCCATTTATCACCCTATCTAAATTTTCTTCAAATTCTACTTCCTCTACATCATTATTTCGCACAAAATTAATCACATTGTCATAAATTGGATCCTCTTCATTATCATCAGGCAAAATTCCAGAAGATGGTGCATATGCATATTCACCAGTTGCCACAATGTTCATAAAAAGGAAATCATACTTTTCATAAAGATCTTTTCCAATTCCTTTCTCACACAATGGTGCATAATTTGTATTTCCCTAGACATTAGAAGTGAAAAAAATTATTCATGCATTACCCAATTAATAGCCGAAATAAAAATTATTAGACTCAACTTACTTGTATCTTTGTATTCTACCACTCATCAGAAGCATCAATTGTACCTTTAATAGGATCCCATCCTAATCTAGTCTCCCTTCCCATCAAATCTTTCCATAATCTCCATTGTTCTTTCATCCAATCCCATTTATGTTTCATATGATCTCTACTAAATGTATAATTCAGAGCTTTCATCTCACATTCTACCCATGCCCATCCTTTTGTACCCTATGCCCCCCCATTTCTTTTACCAGCAATAGTGCCCCATTTACAAATATCAATAAATGCATTAAATTCTTCAGCACTCCATTTATGTCTTCTAGGTTTATTTGGTTGACTCATGCTGCTACCTATAAAAAAAGTATAGCTAGGACCATGCTCTAAAATTCCATTGGTATTATTGCTAAAACTAAATAGAAAGAGGAAAAGAAATAGCCATATTATCAATTCAAACAGCAGTATTAAAAGAAAGGAAAAAAAATTAGTAGAAATTTGAGATATTGCATTAAACAGGAATCCTTTGAAACAGCAGTATTCCAATAACAATACAATAATTCAAACAGCAGAAATTAGTAGAAATTGTAATTTCTACTCATTAAAAAAAAGCACACACATACAATTAGAAATAAAAAGGGACCAACCAAGAACAAGGTAGCGCACAATGTACAAAATTTTCCAAACAACTAATTAAATCTAATCTACTGTCATCAGATTGAACAATAGTAGTAACAAAAGTAAAGCTAAAACCTTAGCATCCTTTCATTTAGAATAAATATATTAGCAAAATATATGCACTAGTTTCTATTAGCCCAACTCTGTTTTCTATCATAGATGTAACTCTAAAATATGCTTGGATCTTGTTTATGTTGAATATATACTTTACATAAATGGTAATTATGTAGAGTCAATATTAATAGTTTTATGCCAAATTACAGTATACATCAAGATGATCATCCTGTCATGCAATTTGCACCATGAACATATCAGGCTATGTCAAACAACTCTTTCTAACACAAACAAGTCAACATATTATAACATTGCCACATTACCATCCCATATGAACTCCATCTATTAAGAGTGAAGAAAACATATGCTTGTTTCTTTTCCAAAATATATGATAAGCAAAACCAACATGTAGCTAATTGGATTTCGAAAAAATAATATAATTAATTGAAACTTCAATTTGTATCGTATAGCTAATTGGATTTCAAAAAAATAAAATAATTAATCAAATCTTCAATTTGTATCATATAGCTGATTGGATTTAAAAAAATAATATAATTAATTGAATCATCAAGTTGTATCATATTCCATTTTTCACAGTATATCTCATCAATTTCCAAGAACTCTGCTTATGGTTTATATGCCTCATTAAATATCAAAAATTAGAAAATCAATAAACCAATTAATCCTTTAATAGTTTACAATCCCTAAACAATCAGGTATTCAGCTTCCTTCTAGATGATATGCTTCAAGTCTTCACCCATGTAGAACGCGCAATATATTTTTCATGGCAGAAAATAATTAAAGATCCATTTAGGCCTATCTACTTTTAGATGTTCTTTGAAAAAAACTGCTTAAGACGCACCAAACCTCATCGCTTTATAGAATTAGATTATGCACCTTGGACAAACATGCGATTGGTAAACGTAAATTCAATTCAACTGCTTTCCAATACTGTTTGTAGCAAATTTTTTCAAGTTTTTTGTTCCTAGGATAAACAAAAATAAAACACTAAATTATTCAATCAATTGATGCAATTAATTAGATTAAAATAAGAGGACAGGAAAATAACACATACCTGCAAAGAAAAACTAGAGAAGAAGAAGATGATCGTTGCTGAGCGTCAGGTTTTTTTCCATTCCACTTGTTCGAGTTTGTCTGCCTTCTGCTTTTAGGGAGTAAAATAAATCGTTATGCATAAGGATAATTAGGGTAAAATAAATTAAATGGGAAAAGCACTTACCAAAAGCTCCAAAATACTGCTGTTCAATTATGCCGTTCAATTATTGTATAACAGCAAACAGCAGCTGTTTTTAATTTCTAACTAACACTATAAAAGACTCCTTTTAGGACTGAAACAACAAACAACTGTTGTTCTCATAGGAAACAAACACCCCCTTAGTACTCCTCTGTTTTTTATTATATAATGTTTTAGGTTTTTAACTTTGTTCTTTTTTATTTGACACTTTACATTACCAATGCATTTTTTTTCATGTTTTCTCATATTTGTTCTTATTTAAAGTATAAGAGAGGTTTATTATTTAATGCAAAAGAATATTACATCAAGCTTTGATAATTAAGAAGAAAGAGAATTTTTGCATGGAAAATAGAGTTCTAGGAAAAAAGTATTAAGGGTAAACTAGTCATTTCAATAACCTAATTAATACTTCATTGGTCTTAGTGAACAACCTTAAACATTATATAATAAAAAATGGATGGAGTATTAGTTTAACTATTTTAGCACGCTTTTATGTATGTTTAATCAAAATTTACATAATCATATTTCTCATAGTTGCATAGAAATGTATCGTAATGTTTGTTTCAAACCACATGTTATATTTTCTTTAGAAATGATAATTCTAAACTAATAAGATCTTATAACTCTTAAGGGCAATGTCATGGGATAAAATTATCGCTAGGCCATAGGTATCATTGCAAATAATGTAAGGAGGGATTGAGGACCTTTCCCTCGTCTCTATCCATGTTTAGATGGAGATGTTTATCGTCATCCCTATTTAAAAGTTGGGAAAAAAAATTATCCTCATCCCCATTGTAATGGGGATTAGGATCTCTCATTTCTCATTTTACAAATTATTTTCTCTAAAAAAATAATTTTTTTTTATAATTTAAAAATTTAGCAATAAAGTATAATTTTGCATATATAATACAAAATGTTAGTACAATTACTTGATAAAAAGAATATATAAATCATAATTCATAAGTTATGAACCAATATACTGAATACATAAATAAATAACAATTATCCAAACATATAAATAAAATCTAAAAATCCATATTCATTGTTTAATGCACAAAAAATATTAATCAAATCAAACATAGTATTCGATAGGGAAAATTCCCCCCTTGGGAAAATTAAATTAAATTAAATTTTCCATCCCTATTGGGTGAATCCTCGATGGGGCTTGATTTTTCCCACTCGCTTGTAATGCTAGCCATAAGCCCTATGTGGCACCAAAACTTCACCAAGTCTATAGCGAGCTAACCAATATCAATCGAATTTCTCCCTTAAAATCATTCTCTCAAGCTATATTCCGGAGAGTGTAGTCGAAACTAAGTATATAGTGGTTTTTTTATTATGTACACTATCTCACAAGATTTATGTGTGTCAAACATTGATCCTTATAGTAATATGTATGATGGACTCGATAACCCCATAGGCTTCTCCTCCGTAAAGAAATATTGCTTCTCTTTTCCTGGACAAGATGCACACTTCTAGTTCTCAATAGACTATGATGGATCACATAAGCCAAATGATTTCCCAATGAAACAACATGATGGAAATCTACATCGAATATAAGCAATACAAATATAACGACGTTTACTTATCTATATGCAATTACAAGTTATACATAGATAATAGATATAGCTAGTTAACTAATAACTAGGGATGGCATCAGGTAGGGTATCTATGGGTAATGGTACTACTTGTTCCATACTGATTTAGGAATATAACTATCTGTCTCATTCGATTACCCATAGGATTGATTTAGTAAATTCTATTCTTGTCCTACAAAATTTTTAGATTGATTTAGTTTTGCCAATCTCTAAATTTCAATTGAATTTTGGAGCCCTACTACGAGCTAATAACCTACTAACACTGACTTTCTAAACATTGTCTAATGAATTAACTATAATTAGAACCACACAACTATCTTGTCTTTGGATTATGGAAAAAGAAAAGCATTGGCACAGGTGTAGCTTTTCCTCTCATTAATCTCTCCACCCTCACCTCTCATTCATCTTCATTGATTAATCACTTCCCATTCCTCTTGTATAAAATGCAAGAAGCTTTCTATGATGAAATGTCTTCCCATTTTTCTAAAATCATCCCTTCATTTTCCTCTGATATTAACTCCTCCAAATCATTTTAATCACCTTCTTCAAAATTTTAGCAGCGAAAATAAAAGGCTAAACAAGGTTTGTATTTTTTTACTGTTTACATATCTTCATCTTTTTGAAATATTTTATTCATAGATTATTCTCTTTTTTTAGTTTTTACCTTTTAATTTAGCAAAATTTAAGAAGTATTTTGATGGGATTCATGCAAATTCATTGTGATTAAGGATCATGGATCTTTTCGATGACTTTTTTTAGGCATTTTATGAAAATACTCCTATAAGGGCCCAACATTCATAAAATACATAAATTGGAAATTATAGTAGAAATTACACTTACTTTTCAAAATTCTAAAAATACGCCAATTACAAATTCCTATAACACGTAAACTGCAATAAACACAACAGTAAAACAAATATTCAAAATCTCCAAAATACTTGCGCGAACCAATCGCAAACTCTCAGATTGCGAAAAACTATCCAATCACTATCTTTGCAATTGCAAAAAACTCTCTCCAAAACTCTATAAACTCTCCAATCTCAATCTCTCAAATAGCATCACAAAATAAAAAATGATCATATGCATATAGAGAAATTGCAAAATGAAGAAACAAACGTGGAAGAAATTGCAATTCTAGTCCATCATAATGGAACTTGCAATGGAATTCACAAATTCATCAACTATAAAGTTATTGGAATCATGATACCAAAAACATCTACATTCAATGACTTAAAAAACTCATAATCAGGGACAACCTCCAAATCGATCGAAACAAGTAAGATTTTGGGATACAATTCTAGGGTAACAGAAGGATATCCTCTAATACAAATTTTAAATGACATGTCAATTCAATTCTGTCTATAGTTAAAGATTGCAAACAACAACCTAATGTAGTATCTTTTGTGCATAATAGCCATTGACAAAAGAAATCACACCTTAACAAGGTAGTATCATCACACTATCGGAGTATCATAATAGTATTAATGAATGCATCATAAACAACATAATGAAGGTATAGTCATAGTATCACATAAGTATCAACACAATATATGAGGTTATAGAAGTATTATAAATTAAATGAATGCATAACTATTATTATAAAAAATGTATAAACAAAGTATAAAAAAAGGTATAATCACAGATAAATCACCATAAATGAATGTATACATATTGTATGTGCCATACACTGTGTTAATACCTTGTTATACCTTGTGTCATGTATCAACACAATATCATGAAGGTATAAACAAAGGATACATAAGATATAACCAAAGTATAAAAAAGGTATAATCACAGTATAAAAGGTTATAAACAACACAAAAGTAGAAAGATGCATAACTATTAGTGTTAAAAAGATATAATCCAAGTATAGAAAATGTATAGCATAATATAAGAGGTTACATAAGTATTAGAAATGTAAAATGAATGCATAACGTTCAGTATCATGAAGATATAAATAAAGTACACATAGGTATATTTCCATTATATTCATCAAGAATCACCATCTGTAATAATATGTAGAAATAATACAAAGCATAGAAGAAGACAACATCAAAGACATGGAAGGATATCAATACCAAATAGAGTACAACCCAACATAACAAGATGACCATGCAGTTTACATAAGAAACCTGATAGAAGACACACTTCAAGAAATATACAAACAAAGAGAACACAAAAATACACCAGCAACAGAAGAAGAAGATGTAGACATCACAGATCCTAATGTAGACACTATACAAGTTGGACAAATCTACAGAAACAAAGACAAACTGAAAGAAGCAATCACTCATTATGCAATATGAAATAATTTCAAATTCAGGGCTCATAAATTATGTCCAAGACAGTACATCATACATTGCATCGATGACAAATGTACATGGAAATTTAATACATTTAGAAAAAGAAAAATAGAAGATTTGTAATAATGAAATATGTTAAAGAGCATACATGCAACATTGATGAAAGACACAGTGACAAAAGGCAAGCAACAAGAAAAGTTATTGCAAAACTAATCAAGAACAACTACCTAAGATTGAAGAGAATCTACACAGCATCAAATATAGTGCATGGCATGAAAGAAAAAATAGGGGCAAACATCAGTTACCAAAAAGCATGGCGATCAAAAGAAGAAGCACTTACCATCATCAAAGGTTCTCCATCAAAATCATACAACTTGCTACCAATCTACCTCTATATGCTTGAAAAAAAATCCAGGAACAGTAATCAACCTTGAAACAGGAGGAAAAAGATTCCTATAACTCTTCATAGCACTGAAAGCTTCAATACAAGGATAAAAACGCTACAGACCGGTTGTTGTTGTTGATGCCATATTTCTCTAAGCACACTACAGTGGAACATTAATATCAGCATACACACAGGATGCTTCAACTATCAACACAATATCATGAAGGTATAAGCAAAGTATAAAAAAGATATAATCATAATATCACACAATATCACTACAAGAGAAATGCCTTATAGGGACTCAATTTAAGGACTGAATTCAAATCAGTCCCTAATTAGACACCAACTATGGTCTCTAAGGCCATAAGTTGGTGGCAAATACGAAGCCCAAGTTCTGGCCTAAGTTAAAGACCAAATGATGGTCTTAGTGATTGAAATGTTAATCCCTTAGTTAAAAAAATCCCCTAGTTAAAAAAGAAAATTGAAAAACAAATAGAATTTATCAAAATGAAAGTAAAAAGACACGGTAACATCATCCCCCTTCAATCCATCCATAAACCTTAGTTGTCCTTTTCTTTTCCTCGATGTCTTCCTTCCTCTTCCAGTTCTTCCATTTCAATGCAATCGATCGCCACCTCTATCCTTGACTATCTCCTACCTCTTTCTTCCACCTTCTCCATTGCTGGTCTCATCTTCTTTAATCATTCTTTTTCTTTCTTTTCCTTAACCCAACATTGTTAGTCATGCAATGAATTGAAGTTGCAAATCTCTAAATCTTAAGTGTTAGCGGTATCAAAGGCGACAGCTAACTTCAATGAAGCAAGTGGGCATTCCTTTGGATGTCATTGTTTCAGGTAGTAAATTCGGCCACTTTGAAGGTTAGGCTTATTTTCTAAATCGTTTTTATTTTAATATATGAAACTGAGATATGCTTCAAACTATAATTCCTTCATTTTATGTTAACAAATTATTTTAATCCTTTTCCTTTTTTTTTCTTTTTAACTCTGGAATTGGCAACTTTAAGCCTCAAGGTCTCTTACTTGAAATGGTGGCTAGATCTAGGTTGCAAGCAACAACAATAACACTGTGGCCTAATCACGCGACAAGAAGTTGATCCTTTGGTCACTCACCAGGAAATCGAGGTTATTTTTTAAAAAAAAAATTTAAGGTTTTATTTTTATTGAAACTACTTTTTGGAAAGCTATAGTTGTTTGTTTAGGTGTTACTGGTGTGAATTTGTTAAGTTTGGGATTCAATAAGTTAAATTATAAGTTTTAGCTATAATTTTTTGAACTAATCACAGATGTTGGTCGACTCTGAGCTTATGAACCAAGTTCCTCATCGTAACTGCTACTTAATGTGATTAATTAGATGTGTTTTATTCGGCTTGCTCTGCTAAAAATGTTGCTCACCTTTGTGCCATTATGTTGTTGCTCTATTCTTAGAAGTAAGTAGTCTCTGTAAACTTATGGGTTTTTCTAATAAATTATTTTTGTTTGTTGCTTAATTTATGCAAATGCAAATTCTACTGTGATGTGTTATCAAGCTACGATCCCAAGTTCATGACACGTAGTGGAAGTTGAATTACATTTATGGATTAATTACAAAGGTTAGAGATAAAATTGAAAACTGAAGTTTTTTTTTTTGTTTTGTTTTTGGTTGATTTTACAATTTACTTTTGTTGTGATCTCTGAGAGTAACTTGACGATGCCTATGAGTGGATGATGTTTTACTAGAATACTGAACACTGCGAAGCAAACCGAGGGCTTTTAGTATTTGTTATAGAATTATAATATGAAATCTATTTTGGAAAATAATATTAGCAAAAGATTCAAGACTGAAATCTCGAAGAAGATATAAGAGTCAACACTTGACCCAGCTCAACTAGGAAATTTAGGTATAGCCAAAACCAAGTGAGGGCCACTATACCTTCTAGAGATCTAGCTCCGGACAAGTCAGTTACTTGTTATCTAATTAAAATACACGCTTCAACAACCAAATTATAGCATTTTATGAACTAAAATGATTTCATTTAGACCATACAACATTTATGCAAGGTACCAAAAGCAATAAAATAATTAATTATACAAACCGAATCACATAAACTATCCTAGGGGATATATATATGAATGAAATAGGGAATTAGGGTACAATTACCTAGAATACATGAATTTATCTAACACAATAATAAAACCTAAACATACATCTAATCCTGTAAAACAGACATTAGTACACGAATAATTTCACGTAGAACTCAATCAAGACAGAATGAGATAATAAATGAGTCGGGGTCATGCATTTAGGGGGGTAATCGGAGAGATTCGACAAATCTCATGACTAGACCTGGAAAACATTTTGAAACATCCCTGCATTGATTTTTGAGAAAACTGTTTTGAAAACTGTATTACCGATTAATTATTTAGCATGGTAAGTGGGTTGGTTCATCCCGGGATTAACCTTGAATCCCGTTCGTGGGGTTTCTATATTTTACATAGGATTTAATCTAGGTTATAAAGTGGTAAACACCCATAAATAGTTTTGATACGTGGGATAATGGATTGAAAATCCAAGATCAACAGAGCCAGAGCCATGCGGCTGTAAATAAACAGCCGTACAGTTGTAGTTTGAGAGTCATACGGCTCTGGATCTAGGTAAATTTTTTTTTTACAAGAGCTGTGCGGCTCTAGAATTACAGCCGTATGGCTGTAGGTGACATCCGTGCGGCTATAGTTACAGCTGTACAGATCTCATGTGCAGAAACAGGTAGATATTTTAGAATGACTTTAAAACTGCAAATAAATGTCCAAACACACCAAGACTCAACCAGAAAACTATGGATTTTAAGACCTTGTAGAGGTTACCTTTGTAGCATGCTTTATGTATTCGAGCGAGATTTCCAACCCGATCTTTGGAACTTCAACCGGATTCAACCAAGCTCCAAAGCGATTTGAAACGCTTCTTGGACTCGAAACAAACTCTGAAAGTTTGAGGTTTTTAGTTTGATATGTGTTTGGGTTGTTTTAGTTACTAGTCTTATGTGTTTGGAGCATGGTTTTGTTGGTTTGATGTTTGATTTCTTTCCTTCTTCTCCACCCTATTTTGAGAGCTTCCTTCAATCCAAAAACTCTTTTTTGGTCTGAAAATGGCCTTCCTTTTGATTCTCCTCATTCAATCTGTCCCTTTTATACTCATTAAAATCTAAAATTTTTATTTCCAAGAGAGAGTCACGGACTGCCGAATCAGAGACGCACGGCTCTTCTAGCAATAGCCATATTTACAACCATATGGCTATTACAACTACAGCCGTACGACTATTAAAACTATAGTTGTACAGTTGTAGTTGGAGTCATATGGATCTTGTCATAAAAACTTACCGGATGTTGATTCGGGGTTGCATGGTTTTTGGTCAGTTTCTTGAATCCGATTTTCATTCCTTAGATCGAGTATCTATAGAAATCTTCTTAAACGGGTAAATAAGTGATTTTCATCATCGAGGCTGGAAAAATCCGCACTTACAGGTTACCCTTCATGCACTAAATTCACAACTTGTGGGTTTGCCTTGTCCCATGGTGAAGTTGGATGCACGATCGAGAGCACAGTGAGAAAGAAAACAAACATACTTGTCCCTAGCTTCGACTGAAGGACTTGATTGACCGCTTACAAGACTGATTACCTTTTAGGGTCGTGTAGGACTGTTCACCTTTTAGGGTCGTGCAAGATCGTTCACCTTTTAGGGTTATAAAGGATCGTTCACCTATTAGCGTCGTGCAGGACCATTCACCTTTTAGGGTCGTGTAGGACAATTCACCTTTTGGGGTCATGTAGGACCGTTCACCTTTTAGGGTTGTGTAGGACTGTTCACCTTTTAGTGTTGTGTAGGACTGTTCACCTTTTTAGGGTCGTGTAGGACCTTTGGATAAGTTGGCGAGTTATGAGATACGTATTTATTCCTTGATTGATTATTTTAGAAAAAAAATTTACGCCTTTGATCAAGAATAAACACGAGTTGGGTCAGAATGTGGGATGTCAGATTTGATGGCTTTGGGGTGTTGAAGATGCATGATGTGTATACTGATCTCCTCTAGTCAAGAATAGAGACTTGCATGGGTCATCTTTTCGTGTTCTTCCTTGGCAAACTTTGTATCACTAGGAAAACTTTTTCGTTGTGAGCTTATTTTTGTAAATGTGAGGGATATTCAATGTATGTAAATGCATGTATGCATACGTGCAAATACAGATGCAAATATTTGTAAGCTTGTCTTAGCTTGTTGTCCTGACTTTGAAATTTATTGATCATTTGCTTGGGCTTGGTAGGCACCACTTTTTCTCAGGAATTAAGAGGCTTGTTGATGGAGTTCTGGTGATGAGAATATTTCTTCTCGAGATATTGAATTTGGGTTCAAAGCTTACTACTGTGATGGATTTTAGGTCCAATCGCTGGCTTTTCTTTTCTATAGAGTAGTGTAAAAGGAGTGCCCCTTTGCTGGCTGATACTGGGTGATTACATTATGCCCATCATTTGACTATCAAATGATTAATGCATACCCATTGTTGGCTATCGGATGATTACTGCATGCCTCTTGTTGTCTGTTATTGGGGATGAGCATTGACCAATGGGGATGAGTGAGCTTGGCATTTGCTTGCCAATGGTTCCAAAAGGATTAAGATTTAACCTGACAAGGTCATTTGGGATAAGCGTTGATCACTGGGGATGAGTGGTTCCTTATTTGTGTTGCTGTTCTATTTTCGAATGTTGGTATCCTTCAGACGGAGCATGCTCGGATGTAATGACCTACTGATGGATATTTACATACAATGGCATAATGTATGCAATATGAGTAGTGAAACAAAAAACCAAACCTGCATAACATCATTATGATGCAACCAGAATGAGTGCGACAGGGAAAGAAAAAGTGACTTTGACTCTAAGCATCACCCTCTCTTGTTACCAACACATCCTTGTGGTTTTCCATGTTGGAGATTTTCTCTTGGAAGGCATTCTTTTTGTGATAAGCTACTTTGAATTTAAAGATTTCAGCCTTGGTTTTGGAAAGTGTGTCTTGATATATTTATTGAAGGCCGTGAGGACATTGCCCCTAATGATATCAAATGATTCAGCTGTTATCCTTTCCTAGTGTCGGGAACTTGTAATTGGGTATAAAACACTCTTCCGTATGTGGTTTGCTATGTGCTATAACCTGTAGGTGGACATTTACATGCAATGACACTATGTATGCATATTGAATATCGAAATATGATATAAAATGTTCATGGCATAAGGAATGTGGTTGCATTAGGATAAGTCAAACTATGGCTCCGGCTTTGATTAATGTCCTTCCTTGTTACCACTGTGTCCTCTTAGTTCTCCGTGTCAGAGATTTTCACTTCTTTTTCTTTTTCTTTTCTTTTCTTTTTGAGGTAGTATCCATACAGATTATTGCGTGATGTTTCGATGTCTTTCATCCTGGGTTCTTTTTTTTTTCTAGGATTCATTCTTGGATCTGTAGTTTTAATTATCTGTTAGAGGCAATGCATAGTTTACTTTGAAGACATTTCGCTTGTCACTCTATTGACTTGACATATGTAGGACTATATTTCTTAAGTAGTCTTTAGAGTTTGAGCAATAACCGCTCTTTCAATATTCACTCTTTGATTGAGGCATTGTATGATAATCCTTTGGTTTCTGGTGCTTGGATATCAAATTTTCTTTTCATTATTTATGTTATCCACGTCTCATCTTGGACTCTAATGGCTTTATATTAGGTAAGTGCAAGTATCTTAGGTCATATTCCCTATGGTGAAAAGTGAAATGTGGATGAGACAACGTTGATGGCATTGTTCTAGGTTCAAGCTTAAGAAGGAAATAGGTTAATGGAGCAACATAGATGATGTAACCCTATAATTTAGGTGGATTAAAGAAAATGGTTTAATGGGGTGATATAGATGACGCAGCCTTGAGATTCAGGTGTAAGAAGAGAATGGTTTTTTTTTAATGTGTTTGGAAGCATGATAGAGGTTACCAGAATACTCATATATTGAACAGACTAGGTTGACATAAGGGATGAATTGAAGATGGCTTTGATAGGGAAAGGCTAAATGTTGGGATGCAACTGGTAATCAAGATCCGTTAACTTTTAGTGACAAGGACCTTAAATTGTGAGTCGATCAATCATGTAAGCATTGTCTTCTGCTGGTTGAATGACCCACATGGATACCATCCTTTTCATTATTATTATTTTTACTTTTTTTCTTTATCTCTCTCTTATGCTCATGAAAGAAACCTGATCAAAGCCACAACCACCTTTTGGTTTTCATGTTAGACTCAAATTCATGCATTCAAATTTCATGTGTATTTAATGTCTTTTTGGATAAAACAATGCATGCATAACGTTATGCACACATGAATGTCATATGGATAGGATAATAATAAATGCTATAACCATAAAGTGCTTTAAGGTTTTTCAACATGATGGGCAATGAAGGTGACCTGATTGGGTACATTGTTTGGATCAGGACTTGGTGTTGGAGTTCAGCTTTGGAGGTTGGTTTTGGAATTTAGCTTTGGAGTTTTAGTTCCAATGGCTTTTGGCTCAGCATGGTTCTTTTATGTGAGCTTGGTCTTCTTATAACGTATGCCCATGGCTGATTACTTAAGTATTGAGTACACTGCTTAAATTAAAGCTCTAGAGTGGGGATTTTCCTCCTCACCGGTTACCAATAATAGCATCTCAGGTTGTGGCATATTGAGATTACTGGTCTTGGTTGATGAATGACTCGATGGAGACGTTGTCATTCTATGTTTATTTATTTCTCTCACAAACTTACTTTTCAAGATAGAATTTGATGAGTGTCAAATTCACTTTTATGTTCTTTGTTGTACTCAGATTGATGTCATGCATCTTAATGTAATGCATGTTGGATATGTCTTTTCAAATGGTCAAATGCATGCATCATGCCATGTACATGCAAACATCACGTGAGTAAAAGGATAACAAATTGCATTGCATTCAAAATAAGCTGTTCTGGGGTCCAACATTAGTATAATACACCTTACAAACAAAATGAGCTCCCTACAAGCAGGGAATCTTTGAAAGGTATTGATCTGGAGAATCTAGTTATATTCCAATTAGTCATGATTTCTACCTCAGTGCCATTGCTTTACTATTTTTTTCATCAAATTAGACACTGTAGTTCTTTATCACTCTCTTTCTGGTGGGAACTCTAAGGAGTTTCTTTGGTAGTTTCCTTGATCACCATAGACTGTCCATCAGGGTTAGATGGAATTTTCAATTTCCCTTCATTGATTAGCTTCTGAATTTCATCTCTCAACTAGTTAGCCTATGGAGAGATTCCTTTTCTGTTGGCCTTGGTAGGTGTACTTTAGATATATTGAAGAACGAAGTCGGTTTGGACACTGATCTTGGGTGGTTCTTTTAGTTCCAATCCACTGGTTAACCCCTAAATATCCTTTTATAGCTGATAACCTCCATTGGCTCGCTGGCTAGTTCCCACATCATGCATAGAGTGGTCAGCCTTAAAGGGCGACACATGAGGTTTGAAATTTTACAGCAAACCTTTATCTTTATTTTTCTGGGAAATCCGATCTAGGGATGTAGTCTCAAAAGAGATCACATGATTCCTTCAGCTTTTGGTCTAACTAAGGTGCCTCTGAGAGCCTACTGCAATACCTTTTTGATGAGTTATAACTTCCATGGATTCAAAAAGACATAACAGACGTTTTATGGTTATCCTAGCAGTTGGTACTGGTTCTACACCTATATTTGGACATGACAGATCCAGGTTCCAATAGGAGGCTTTTCTAAGTGTTGGGAGTGAGCGGCAAGAGTTGGGATGCTCTGCTCCTTGGTATTGATGTTGGCATTTGTACTATCTATACCACCTATTCCTTTTTTAAGCTCTATCACCTTTCTCTCTAATCCAACACACCTAGCTATCAACCTTTCCACTTTGTCACAGTTATCCCCTACCACATCTTTTAAAACCATCGCCACTTCTTTTTTGATGGCCTTTCAGAATCGTGGCAACGTGATGTAGTCCTCCATAGCATGTGCTATACTATTTATGTTCACTGAGTTGGCCGTTTCTTCCTTATGAGCTTTTGCTGAAATACTAATCCCTTCTATTAAATCTGATTCTGAACCTAGCACTGTTGTGAGCCAAATTCTCTATGTTTTGATTCTATCTTTGATGGCTAAACTAATTAATGGCTTCTCAACTGTTCCCTTCTCAAAGTCTCCCCCCTGAATATGAACACCTACTAGTGTCCACAGGTGAATGCATGGACAGGCCTTAAGTAGAAGATGATGTATGCCTGCATGCATGATATAATGCATTCATGAGATGAACTATGTCGTGATATGTATGTATGCATGATAAGTTGTGTATGCAATGCCATGTCATGTCATACTCCTCTAAAAACAGACACCGAATCGCCTAAATGGATGGAAAATCATGCACGGATATGTATGACCGAAATGAATACCGTTGATGTGGCCACGAGTTAGAGCAAGGTAAGGCGTATTAATGTACACCAAAGGGATAAAACAACACACAGGGTGTCCATGAATTAACGCAAGATGATACTTGTAAAGGGGAACTAAAGTAAGGCATATAAATACATGCCAAGGGAATAAAATGACACACAAGGTGTACATGGATTGAAGCAAGATGATACTTGTGAAGGGGAATTGAAGCAAAGCATATAAATATACATCAATGGAATAAGATGACACGCATGGTGTTCACGGCTCGAAGCAAGATGATACTTACAAAAGGGAATTGAAGTAAGGCATATAAAAATACACCAATGGAATAAGATGACACGCAGGTGTTCACAGATCAAAGCAAGATGATACCTACAAGGCATATAAATATACACCAAGGGAATAAGATAACAAACAGGGCATCCACAAATCGAAGCAAGATGATACTTGCAAGGCATATAAATTTACACCAAAGGAATAAGATGACACACAGGGTGTCTATGGATCGAAGCAAGATGATCCTTCCAATGTATATAAATATACACCAAGGGAATAAGACGACACACAAGGCATCCACGGATTGAAGTAAGATGATACTTGTGAAGGGGAATTAAAGTAAGATTTCGACTAGAATCCCCTAATCAAGGCTCAGCACCCTTGGGGTACCTAACAGGTTTGGACTAGAATCCGCTAGTCAAGGTTCGACACCCTTAGGGTACCTAATAGGTTTGGACAAGAATTTGCTAGTTAAGGTTTGACACCCTTAGGGTACTATGAGCGGACGACGTGTTTTCGGCGGGACGCGGGACTCCCTTTCGGAACGGAGCGCCACGATCTCGGGCGGGCCCCTCCCTCGCGTGGGGTTTTATAAATGGAAACCCGCGTTTTGGAAAATAAATGGAATTAGTGCATGAAAGAACCGAGACCTAAGTCTCGATGAACATTGTAGAGTCGCCACCCAGCTCAGCTCAACCGGGAAATTCTTATGTAGCTGAACCGGACGAACGGCCGCTACACTATCCAGAGATTCGGGTCCGGACAAGTCCCTTATTTCGTGTCTAATTAAAATAAATATTGCCAATGTTCTCGAATGGTATTTCAAAATCTAAAGTCCATTTTATTGAATATAAAGGGGCATACAGCGCGCATACAAAATATTTAATACAAAAATAAGGAAAAGAAATAAATATTAATTGGCTTACAACCAAATCGAATGGAAAAAATAAAAACTCTCACCTCACTTATACAATCGCCTAGAATACACGAAAATCTAAAAACAATTACAACCGCCTAAATACACGATTTAATCTATTAAAATACATCAAAAATAAAAATAAAAGAAATTAAAACCTGCAAAACAGAAGGTTAGCACAATTTATACGGCACGCCACAATTAGGACTCAAATAGACAGAAATGGGAAATCAAGAATTGGGGGCATGCATTTAGGGGATAACCGGGTTGGCTCGGCTAGCCGGCCCGGTTAGACCTGGAAAATATTTTGAAACGTCCCTGTATTTTTGGTTTTGTGGGAAAATCATTTTTGAAAACAATTTTACCGATTTACATGCATTTTTATATATTATGTGGGTCGGTTTTCGGGAGAACTGGGTCTCCGTCGTTGAATTGTTCTAAATGCAAAATTACCAGAAAATTGAATCTATGGTCGTGGTGCACACAACAAAATTCATTTTGATGATTTTTGGGGTTTTCTAATTTTTTTGGGATTTTTTACGGGTAAAAGCTGAAATTCTGATTCTGGAACAAGGATTACAGTCGTAAGACTGTAGTTTACAGTCGTGCGACTGTAATCAGTTCAGGATCAGAATTTCACCGAAAATCCATTCTAAATCAAAAACTGAAGAAAATCAACTGGAAATTAAGAACAGTCGTACGACTGTATATACAGTCGTACAACTGTTCATGAAAACCAAGAACAGTCGTACGACTGTTCTTAATTTCCAGGAACAGAAATAAGAAAATGCAGCAAAAAACGCACAAAACTCACTTCAAACACCCAGAAAGCGAGAAAAAGTGTAAGGAAAAGAAGTGTCTACCTTTTTAAAAGCTAATCCAAGTCGTTTTGACCCCTGGCGTCGCTCCAATCCCAACAAATTCGCACTTTTTCCTTTGGAGATGAAGTTGAGAGCTTTTTGTCCAAAATCCGAATTGCAAGGGATTCTGATGATTTAAGTCTGAATTCTTGATTTGTTTGAGAAGTTAACTGATTAACCTAGAGATTTCTAACAAATTTTAACCTTAATTTCAAGAGATTAAAGAAAATCAAAGGGGAGGAAATGAGTTTTCTTTTTGTGGTTTTTTTTTTCTTCTCTCTCTAGATTTCTTTTTTACAAGAAAATCTCCCCTCCTTCTCTTCCTTTTCCTCTTTTTATCTCTGCCCCTTTCCCCTTGCTTGCTGCAACAAGGGAGCAATTAATGCTCCCTGTCTCTCTCCTCCATTTCTACTGCAGAGGTATGGGTTCCTGCAGTCTGTCCGACATTACAGTCTCACGACTGTAATTTTTAAATTACAGTCGTACGACTATAACTTCTTTTTTTTTTTTTTAAGTATAGAAAATTCCGGCGCTTACAGCTGCCCCTCGCGTGATCAAATTCGACATCTAGCTCCAGGTCTATAAAACCTGTGATGATGAATTTGAGAGCGTGAATTAAAGCACCGCGAACACGGGAATGAACCTTCTGATGAGATAGGCCGATACCGGGTCTAGGTTACCCGAGGCGACACTGGGGAGGAAATAAGCCGATATCAGGTCTAGGTTACCTGAGGCGAGGGAGTAGGTGAATTACGGTTTAGCCGATACCGGGTCTAGGTTACCCGAGGCGAGCTTGATGAAGAGATTAGCCGATACCGGGTCTAGGTTACCCGAGGCGATGCTGGAGATGAGATTAGCCGATACCGGGTCTATGTTGCCCGAGGCGAAATTGATGAAGAAATTGGCCGATACTGGGTCTAGGTTACCTGAGGCGAACTTTACTGGGGAAATAGATGAAGCTGATCTGGGCCGATACCGAGTTTACATTACTCGAGGCGGATCTGCTGGGGAAAGTTGAGATAATGGAGCGGACCTGGGCCGATACCGAGTTTACATTACTCGAGGCGTATCTGCTGACTTGCTGAAGAGATTGGCCGATACCTAGTCTAGGTTACCCGAGGCGAGCTTTGCTGGGGAAATAGATGAAGCTGATCTGGGCCGATACTGAGTTTACATCACTCGAGGCGGATCTGCTGACTTGCTGAGGATATTAAGTTGGGGATGAATTCCTGCACTTCAAATGGCAAGTCTTCATTCCTTGATCGAGAGATTTTTAAACAAAAATTTTTGCCCCTTTGATCAAGAATGAAGACTAGCCGGGGATAAGTAATTGATATATGCAATGTATGGATGCATGATGATGTATATGTACATGTATGTATTTTCTGTTATTTGGACGTTTCTGTCCTCCGCTAGGGAGATATGTTGTCCCCCTGGTTGATTTTGCTTTTCTTGGGGCATTGTTTGATGATTATCAAAGAAGCGAGGTGACTGCTGGGGAAATGATCGTAGTATTCCTTGTAAAGATTCCGCTGGGGAAGAGTGTGACAGCTTGACTGGGGAAACAATTGTGGTGTTCTTTGTGTAGACTACATTGAGGAGTAACATGGCGACTTTGTGAGGAAATAATTGATGGTGTTCTTTATATAGATTCTGCTGGGGAATAGTATGGGAAACTCTGCTGGGGAGTGATGTGACAAATTCTGCGGGGAATACTGAGGATGTTCTGTTTTTCCTGCTCCGTGGGAAGTTATGAATTTTTTTTTTTTTTTTTTTTTTTTTTTTTTAAAGTGCTCTAATTTTTGCCTGGGTAGCCCAAATCAGGTTTTCAGCCCAGTGAGCCGCTCTAACTTTTGCCTAAGGTGCCTTTTCGGTTTTCATCTTAGCGAGCTTTTCATATGCCCTAACTTTTGCCTAAACTGCCCGATATGGGTTTTCAGCTTAGCGGGCCGCTCTAATTTTTGCCTGAGGTGCCTTTTTGGTTTTCACCTCAGCGAGCATTTTTTTTTTTTTTTAGATTTGACTAAAATGGTGTTGTGACCCTTTATTGCCCGTCTAGGAAGATGAACTGGACTTTAGAGGACGGTAAAAGATTTTAAATTGCACGTATTTAATACATTTTCATTTGCCAAATAATGTGATGCTATTGATTAGTTGAATGCAAAGTGCTTTCTTTGAATATGTGTTTATGCAAGACAACTTTGTTTGTGCATTTGTCATAACCATGCAAATATATTTAAACAAACACTTCACTTTATTGATGAAGTCAAAATGAGTACATTTGAAACAAGTTGGTTCCTAAATGGTACAGATTCCACACTCAGCCAGAATCCATCACCAGTCGTCCTTTCCAGGTTTTCCGACTGATTATTTTCTCTCGCGTCTTAACTTTTGCCTAGACCGCTCTTTTCGAGTTTTCAGCCTAGCAGACCTCTCCCCCCCCTTTTTTTTTATACATGATAAAGCTTTAGCCTGTCTTGGTTGATCGGGTTGGTGAACTCATTCCCGTCCATGTCCATAATGCTGATAGCGCCTTTTGATAGCACCTTCTTCACCACATATGGTCCTTCCCAATTGGGTCTGAACTTGCCCCTAACATCAACATTTGAAGGCCTTAGTTGCTTTAGAACCAAGTCTCCTGCTTTCAACTGCCGCTTGGAGTATTTCACATTTCGATTATAGGCTCTAGCCATTCTACGCTGATACATCTGCAGGTGATCCAGTGCCTTTAGTCGCCTTTCATCTAGTGCAGCCAGCTGCTCATATCTAGCTTGAACCCATTCAGTCTCTGGTAATTGAGCTTCCAGGGCAACTCTGAGTGACTTGAGTTCTATCTCCACTGGCAACACTGCTTCCATTCCATATACCAAGGCATAAGGAGTTTCTCCTGTCGGCGTTCTGACACTGGTTCTGTAACCCCAGAGAGCATAAGGCAGTTTATTGGCCCAATCCCTGTAAGTGGTTACCATTTTTGATAAGATCTTCTTTATTGCCTTATTAGCTGCTTCCACTGCACCATTAGCCTGTGGTCTATATAGAGAGGACTTATGATGTTCAATACCATGTTCCACAAGTAGCTCAGCTGTTGCCCCTTGAAACTGTACTCCATTGTCTGTTACTATGTGATAAGGAATCCCATACCGAGTGAAGATGTTCTTCTGGATGAACCTGACCATGTGCTTGGCTGTAACATTAGTGAAGGATTCCGCTTCGACCCATTTGGAGAAATAATCAACTGCCACAACTATGAATCTATGCCCATTAGATGTAGCTGGATGGATTTCACCAATCATGTCTATCCCCCATACTGAAAACGGCCAAGGAGACGCTAGATTCTGAAGTTCAAGTGGAGGAAGATGAATAATGTCTGCATAGATTTGACACTCATGACATCTCTTCACCTTTCTTATGCAGTCTGCTTGCATTGTCATCCAGAAGTAGCCTTGCCTCATGATCTTCCTAGCCATGGCAAGTCCATTCATGTGTGGCCCACAGGATCCTGCATGTACCTGTTGCATCACATCTTCTGCTTCTTGTTCTGTTAGACACCTCAAAAGAACTCCATCTGCTGTTCTTTTGTATAACTTGTCCTCGAAGATTCTGAATTGACTAGCCAGCTTTCTTAGTGTCAACTTATCAGCAACACTGGCCTCTTCCGGGTACTTTCCCTCTTTTACATACTGGTAGACGTCAAAGAACCATGGCTTTTCTTCGGCTGATAATTCCATTACTTCATGCACTTCGAAGCAAGGATGCCTGGAAGTGGCTATAACCAGTGGTTGAGCTTGTGTCTGTTTTGGATTTTCCCATATGGAGGACAAAGTAGCTAATGCATCAGCCATCTTATTCTTATCTCTGGGGACATGTCTGAATTCACACTGGCCGAATAAACCCTTTCTGAACTGTAGCAGCTCCAAATAAGGCCGTAAGGCTTCTTCTTTTAGTTCCCACTCACCCTGAGCTTGCCTGATCACTAGAAGTGAATCTCCGACAATTAAGACATCATTTGCTCCGAAGGTTAATAGAGTCTCCATTCCAAACAAGCATGCTTCATATTCCGCCCCATTGTTGGTTACAGGAAAGATAAGCCTTTTGGATAAAGGAATGACCTCACTATCCGGTGTTGCTATAAGTACCCCGATCCCAGCGCCTTTTCTATTCATTGCCCCATCGAAACACATGACCCATCTTTTCACTTCCACCATGGCTAGTTGTTCATCAGGGAATTCCAGATTCTCCGTGTAATCCGATTCTAGGGGTTGGTTTGCCAGGAACTCTGCCACGGCTCGCCCTTTAATGGTTTTCTTCGTGATGTACTCGATGTCAAATTCAGACAAAAGTAACAACCACCTGGACAACTTCCCAACCAATGCTGGTGCTTCATAGAGGTACTTCATTGGATCCACCTTAGCCACGGCTTGTATCTTGTAGGATTGGAAATAGTGGCACAGCTTCTTGGTCAACCAAATCATCGCCACACATGTCTTCTCCACCAGTGTGTATTTGGTTTCATACTCCAACAGCTTTTTGCTGAGGTAGTAAATGGGATACTCCTTCTTGCCATCTTGTTCCTGTGCTAGCAATGCCCCTATAGAGGATTCTTCAACTGCCAAATACAAAATCAGAGGCTTCCCTAGAATTGGAGGACTCAACACTGGTGGCTTTACCAGGTAGGCCTTGATCTTCCCGAATGCCAGCTGACACTTGTCATCCCACACAACTGGCTGATCTTTCTTTAATAGCTTGAAGATTGGCTCACAAGTGGAAGTTAGCTTGGCTATAAAGCGGCTGACATACTGCAAGGAACCCAGAAATGATCTGACATCCTTTTCAGTCTTTGGAGCTGGCATATCTTGGATGGCTTTGATTTTATCTGGGTCCATTTCTATCCCCCTCTGGCTAACTACATGGCCCAACAACTTCCCTGATGTGACCCTGAATATGCACTTCTTGGGGTTAAGTCGCAAGTTGTACTCTCCAATGCGTGTTAGAAATCTATCCAGGATAACAGGGTGTTCCTCCCGGGTTGCTGATTTAACAAGCATATCATCGACATACACTTCAACTTCTTTATGGATCATATCATGCAACAGAGTTGTGACAGCCCTCTGATAAGTGGCACCGGCGTTCTTCAATCCAAAAGGCATCACTCTGTAGCAAAAAGTACCCCACTCTGTGATGAATGATGTTTTCACCTTGTCGATCACATCCATCAGAATCTGGTTATACCCTGAAAAGCCATCCATGAAGGAGTACATTGCCGCTTTTGCTGCGCTATCAACTAGGACGTCAATATGTGGCAGTGGAAAGTTATCTTTTGGGCATGCTTTATTCAAGTCCCTGTAGTCAACGCATACTCTGACCCTTCCATCCTTTTTAGGCATGGGGACAATGTTGGCTAGCCATTCCGTATACTCCACCACTTCGAGAAACTTGGCATCTATCTGTTTGGCCACTTCTTCCTTCACCAGTGTAGCCCATTCCGGCCTTAGTCTTCTCAACTTCTGCTTTACCGGTCTGAACTTAGGGTCCGTCTGGATTTTGTGCACTGCTATTTCTGTATCCACACCTGGCATGTCTTCATACGACCAGGCAAAAGCTTTGACATGTTTTTGGAGTATTCTTATTAATTCTCTTTCTTCCTCGGATTTAAGCTTGTGTGAGATGAGTACCATTTTAGGGTTTTCATCTGTACTTATATTGATTTCATGCAATGCAGTGTCATGTATGCTATATATGCTTGATGGTGATTTAAATGCATGCACAGAATTATCAGGATAAACATCACACAAGTAAGCAAACTGGGATTTCATTGCATTGAACTTATCATAAAGTACATCAGTTACATTGAAAATGGAAGAAATAGATACAACAAAATCATTTTCATCCTCCACAGGCAGAGGGCCTTGTTCTTCCTCAGCTTCCATCTTCCCTTCCAAAGCATCATCTAGGACTGCAGCTTTCTCTGCTTCTTTTTCGGTCACCTGTGCCTTAGCTTTTTTCATAATCTTGGCGATTTCAGCAACCACAGAGTCTAAGTTCACTTTGGCCATCAGTTCTTCACCAAATCCTTCCTTGGATTTCCCAAAAGCTTTGGTTAATGCAGCAGTCAAAGCTCCCGAGATCATTTCTGTAGCTTCGGCACAGGTCTTCTTTTCATCTTCTTCCTCGGCCACCTCTATGGTTTCTGCTGTCACCTCAGATGATTCTCCTTTCAAAATTTCAGATTTAGCAATAGCTTCCTCCATCATTACAGGGGCTACTGGCTCTTCCTGGCTTTTCTCAAAATCCACAACATCTGCAAAGATCTCAAAGCCAGGGTGCTCGACATTTCCAACCAGCACTGGTTCAGCTTGGCCCTTGTAAAGGCTTTCTCCTGCCTTCAGAAATGGCTTCATCATGACCTTGCCATTCTTGTCCTTTTTCAGATTCTTCTGCTTGGATGACCCCTCTACATAACCAAGGCCGTACTGCTTTGACTTTCCCGAGTCGATCTTGAATTCTGGCACACCTTGCAAATTAATCCCGAGTCCCATTCCCGGGACAAAGTTCAGCTTGTACAGATATCGGGATAGCCACTCTGGCATGTAGTTCTCATAAAGGACCATAGGGGCATCTGTGGTTTCTTCCTCCTTAATGACAGCAATTTGGAATCCACCAAAAGGAACCACTCCTTCATCCACTGCAGCTACCATCGACTGGGCGTCTTCCTCAACAATCACAATCCTGTCATTCATAGAGAATTTACTTCTGATGCAATATGGAAGGAACACCTCCCAAAGGATGGAACCCGGGCTTTCCAAGCAATAAGGAGAATGTGACCGGGATATCGATCACTGTGAAAACAACCATGGACTTGATGGGCCCAACTTCCACTTCTGTTTCAAAGGTCCCTATCACTGTTCTTTTAGAATCATCATACGCCCGAATGACTGTCGAGGACCTCTTCAACACTTCTTCATTCATGCCTAGAAACGGTAACATTTTCAGCGGGCATATATTCAGAGCCGAGCCGTCATCCACCATAACGCACGGCATCACCTTATCCATGATATAGGCTCTAATGTAAAGAGCCTTGTTGTGGGCCTTTCCTTCTGCTGGTAGGTCTTTCTCAGAGAAAATAATATTAGGAGCTCCAGCATGGACTTTGTCTAGCAAGCAGCACATAGCCTCTGGTGAAGCTATAGGGGAGACTTCAATTTCTGATAGTTTCTTCACTAAAGCCTCCCTATGCTCTTTGGAGGTCATAAGCAGATGCCACAAACTAGCTTGTGCAGGGGTCTTCTTCAGTTGGGAAATGACCAAGTCTTCTTTCTCGACTCTTTCCAGTGCCGAAGTACTGCCCGACCCATTCATTGGTGCTTTATCTTTCGTCTGATCTGCCGGCTGATATACCCTTCCGCTTCGGGTCACGTGCTGCACTTCTTAAATTTTCAGCTTTTCAATAACTGGGAGCTTGAGTGCTTCTCTTTTGTCAAATTCCTCGTACTCATCTTCGGAGTCAAGATCATCCAGACTTATGGGTTTGATCTCCTTACACCCATCTTCCTTCTCACACTCGGGTTTCACTTCGGGTTCCCCTACCGCCACTGCCTGAATTGTAGGGTTTGCTTGCAGAACTTGGGCAAATATAAAGTTAGCTGGCAATCCCGACTGAACCATGTTAACCCGCTTCTCGAATGCCAGCAGGGGGTTGGTTTTAGTGCTGGGTTTGGCTGGCTCTTGCAGCTTTCCCTCGTCAATGAGCTTCTGGATAGCATCCCTTAGCTTGTAGCAGTTGTTGGTTCGGTGGCCTGTCACCACATGATAAGTGCAGAAGTTATCTTTGTCAGCTTCTGATGGCTTTTCAAATGGCCTTAAGGATTGCAACAGGCCGCCATTCCTACACTTGGCAAATATCTTTGCCAAAGTAAGAGTCCAAGGCGATATGCCTTGTCCTCCAGGACCCCTATTCTGGTTGCCTTGCTGCTGATTCACAGTAGCCACTTCGACCTGCTTCACCTCTGATGATTGCCCCTGTTTGCCACTAGAACCTAAACCAGAACCACTACCAGACCCAGCTGCTGCGGTTGATCTATACCCTGAGCTATACCCTGTACTTCTTCCCCCTTTCTGACCAGCTGGCTTCTCCTCTTCATCCCTTTCTATCTTCATAGCCATACTGTAAACCTCACTAAGCTCCTTGAAGGGATGGAATTTCATGTTATTCTTGAATATATCTTTGCTGCCATCAATGAGCTTCTGTATAAGCTCATCTTCATTAGGGTGGTTCTTTAGGAGGATCATCTTATTCATCCACATCTGGTAGTACTCGTCAAAGGCTCGTTGAATTTCTGCTTCACCCTTTCCAAATCATACAGCTTCACCTGGATTTTGGTGTTGAAGCTGTAGTATTTGATGAAGGCTGCTGACAATACCTCCCAGTCAGATTGCTCCTCCTCTGACAGTGAGTTATACCATCCCAAAGCACCTCCCTCCAGTGTGGTGGGGAAAAGATTAATCAATTGTTGCTTTGTAGCGCCTGCTGTTAGCATAACCCGGGCATATAAATTCACATGGGCCTCCGGCGAGCCCATTCCTTTGGAAGTGGGGACTTTCGGCACTTGGAAGCCGATGGGAAATGTCTCGATGCCCCTACTGATCATGGCATCAATGTTCACCCCCTTCTTAGATTCAGCACTGATCCCGACCCCCTTCTTTAACTGGGCCATGACCTCGTCTAATTCAGAACACTTTGCCTTCATCTTCTGTTCCATAGCTGCTTCTATCTCCTGCAGCTTTTCTAGGCTAGCTGAAGCGTCACCACCATGTTGGGATGACTCAGCTTCTTTTTCCTTCCCGACTCCACTACCACCGGTCTCACCAGCTTCTCTAACCACTGCCCTCATTTCTTCCTTTAACATGTCGCGGAAATCCTGCGACCTGAAGAAATCTCTCAGAACATCAGCCATACTCGGTGTCTGCTCTGCCATATTCACATCTTCCCCAGACTCAGAATCACTGTCACTCTCGACTACCCTCTGTCTCCTAGCTGCCCTTGAAGCTTGGGATCTTGTCCAAGATCGCTCCAGTGTGTTCTGCTTGGGAGTAGACAGGAGGTATTAGGGTCGTGAATGAATGACGTGATATGACATGAAAATTAGGGCATTGAGAATGCTTGGAATGCATGAAGTGGAATTATGTATGGAATGATGATATGAATGGTTTCTTTTTATTATCTTTTTTTTTATTTTATTTTTTTTTTAGGCATTCCAAGAACACCCAATGTTAATGCAAAAACGTCACGTGTGGGCCGTCACACAGACAGAACTTCAGCGCCTTTGGGGCACCTAATGAATTCATGAAATGGTCGCGTGTATACCGGCACACGGACAGAGTTTTGACTCTTTATAGGTCTATGAAATGATATGAAATGGTCACATGGGCCGGGCCCGTGGACAAGGTTTTGATGCTTTTGAGCACATGATATGGTGTTATGAGAAAGTCACGTGTAACATGGACACGGACAAGGATTCCGCATTCGTGGAACGCCTTTCATGATTTGATGATGTTATAGGCCTATATGTATACTAATCGGGCACTTGGGGAGTACTTTAAATGGTGAATTAATGTCATGAAGTGGTCAGATGTGGACCACAGTGTTATATGATGTCTATGATAGATGGGTATGATGTCATGAAATGCATCGTGTAAATTATTACACGAAAATGGGCCTAAAGCCATTGTGGCTTTTATTAAATGAAATGATATTGGTGGAATGGCCGAATGCAATCCGGTGCATTGGCAAAACATAGGTAATTTTGGGTACCTGATATGTTATGAAATGGAATGGGATGGTCATGATAGGCGTCCTTGAAATGCCCCTTAATTTAATTTAAGTGAAATGTAGTGAATGAACATGTCACACAATATGCAAATGGCTGCACAAAAACATGGGTTAGGATGCATGACATACATAATGATGTTATGTATGCTATGTCAAAAATAAAATGCTAATCACACAAGTATAATGTTATGGCTGAAAAAGAAATCGTTAGTATGGATGACAAGCGAATGAATTAATGTTTTACACACGAAATAAAATGCAAAATGGCTGCATAAAAATGTGGGTTAGTATCACACAAAGATGTTTGTGTATGGTATGTCATGTGTATGGAAAATGGTGATTATGGTATGTTATGCATGCGTCGGCGATGTGTCACGAAATGGTGAAGAACACATAGCAAGCAAAACGAATTCTTCCAACCTTATTCCTCCAATGTGGTCGGTCTCAAAAATTTCTAACCGAGTCCTAGGCGGGGTTCACTTCAATCACCAACCGGGGGTGATGAAGGCGCGATTTTATTATTATTATTCACACAATTATTTTGGTATCCTAAGGGAATCCAACTAGAGCTGCCTATATGGGTTCGGTCAGAGTCAGGATAACATCAAGGCTCTCATAGCAAGATATACTCCTCACTTCTCCCCACTCAAGGGTCTTAGCGAAGGGGTTCGTACGAGGCTATCAGTGGTGTTTCGTATTCGTGCCCCTAAGACCAGGAGGAACTTAGGCGACACATCAACAATCCACCGGGCTATAAAAGGATACCTAATCTAATGCAAAAAATGGCCAACTAAAAATGCAAATAAAATACCAAAAGAGAATCATCCACGTTATTTTAATTAGACACTCTTTAGGGCTTGTCAAAATTCTCTTAAGTTTTTGAAAAACTTTTAAGAAATCCCCAGCGGAGTCGCCACTGTGAGCGGACGACGAGTTTTCGGCGGGACACGGGACTCCCTTTCGGAACGGGGTGCCACGATCTCGGGCGGGCCCCTCCCTTGCGTGGGGTTTTTATAAATGGAAACCCGCGTTTTGGAAAATAAATGGAATTAGTGCATGAAAGAACTGAGACCTAAGTCTCGATGAACATTGTAGAGTCGCCACCCAGCTCAGCTCAACCGGGAAATTCTTATGTAGCTGAACCGGACGAACGGCCGCTACACTATCCAGAGATTCGGGTCCGGACAAGTCCCTTATTTCGTGTCTAATTAAAATAAATATTGCCAATGTTCTCGAATGGTATTTCAAAATCTAAAGTCCATTTTATTGAATATAAAGGGGCATACAGCGCGCATACAAAATATTTAATACAAAAATAAGGAAAAGAAATAAATATTAATTGGCTTACAACCAAATCGAACGG
The DNA here is from genome assembly GCA_039660915.1 of Euphorbia tirucalli. NCBI lineage: Eukaryota > Viridiplantae > Streptophyta > Magnoliopsida > Malpighiales > Euphorbiaceae > Euphorbia > Euphorbia tirucalli. The sequence continues at coordinate 24,215,793 of CM077632.1, forward strand.
AAAAAATAAAAACTCTCACCTCACTTATACAATCGCCTAGAATACACGAAAATCTAAAAACAATTACAACCGCCTAAATACACGATTTAATCTATTAAAATACATCAAAAATAAAAATAAAAGAAATTAAAACCTGCAAAACAGAAGGTTAGCACAATTTATACGGCACGCCACAATTAGGACTCAAATAGACAGAAATGGGAAATCAAGAATTGGGGGCATGCATTTAGGGGATAACCGGGTTGGCTCGGCTAGCCGGCCCGGTTAGACCTGGAAAATATTTTGAAACGTACCTGTATTTTTGGTTTTGTGGGAAAATCATTTTTGAAAACAATTTTACTGATTTACATGCATTTTTATATATTATGTGGGTCGGTTTTCGGGAGAACTGGGTCTCCGTCGTTGAATTGTTCTAAATGCAAAATTACCAGAAAATTGAATCTATGGTCGTGGTGCACACAACAAAATTCATTTTGATGATTTTTGGGGTTTTCTAATTTTTTTGGGATTTTTTACGGGTAAAAGCTGAAATTCTGATTCTGGAACAAGGATTACAGTCGTAAGACTGTAGTTTACAGTCGTGCGACTGTAATCAGTTCAGGATCAGAATTTCACCGAAAATCCATTCTGAATCAAAAACTGAAGAAAATCAACTGGAAATTAAGAACAGTCGTACGACTGTATATACAGTCGTACGACTGTTCATGAAAACCAAGAACAATCGTACGACTGTTCTTAATTTCCAGGAACAGAAATACGAAAATGCAGCAAAAAATGCACAAAACTCACTTCAAACACCCAGAAAGCGAGAAAAAGTGTAAGGAAAAGAAGTGTCTACCTTTTTAGAAGCTAATCCAAGTCGTTTTGACCCCTGGCGTCGCTCCAATCCCAACAAATTCGCACTTTTTCCTTTGGAGATAAAGTTGAAAGCTTTTTGTCCAAAATCCGAATTGCAAGGGATTCTGATGATTTAAGTCTGAATTCTTGATTTGTTTGAGAAGTTAACTGATTAACCTAGAGATTTCTAACAAGTTTTAACCTTAATTTCAAGAGATTAAAGAAAATCAAAGGGGAAGAAATGAGTTTTCTTTTTGTGGTTTTTTTTTTCTTCTCTCTCTAGATTTCTTTTTTACCAGAAAATCTCCCCTCCTTCTCTTCCTTTTCCTCTTTCTATCTCTGCCCCTTTCCCCTTGCTTGCTGCAACAAGGGAGCAATTAATGCTCCCTCTCTCTCTCCTCCATTTCTGCTGCAGAGGTATGGGTTCCTGCAGTCTGTCCGACATTACAGTCGCACGACTGTAATTTTTAAATTACAGTCGTATGACTATAACTTTTTTTTTTTAAGTATAGAAAATTCCGGCGCTTACAGGTACCTAAGATATTTGGACTAGAATCCGCTAGTCAAGGTTCGACACCCTTAGGGTACCAATAGGTTAAGACTAGAATCCACTAGTCAAGGTTCGATACTCGTGGAGCACTTAAAGGGTTTGGAGTAGAGGAAATGATTGGCAGTGATCATGGCTGCATTAAAAATGGCCAGTATACATGTCACACAGATGATGATATGAAAAAATGCTTTGCAAGTGATTATGGCTACACCAAACTAGTTAATGTGTATGTCATGTGAATGATGATATGAATGAAAATGTTTTACAGGCAATTATGGCTACACCAAAATGGTTAGTGTGTATGTCACACAGATGATGATATGAAAAAATGCTTTGTAGGAGATTATAGCGGCACTAAACTGGTTAATGTGTATGTCAAACAAATGATGTCACATTTATGAAATAAATGAGTTGGTCAATGTCACTGGACATGATGCGCATGGCTATATGCAAGAAGCGAGTTAGTTTATGTCAGATGACATGAGGCATGTGCATGTGAAATGAGTGGATTAATGTATAGCACATAAAATGTTTTGTGTCATGTGGAATGGTTGGATTAATGTATGTAATATAATATGGTGCACGTTTATACACGGACACAAGAAATTGCCCCTACAATGAGACTAACGCATTTGAATAAAGTAGACTGAATCCAACACATATGAGCATCCTAAACTAGAGCAAAATGTGATTTTTGAAAGTAATTAACTTATACACAAGTGTGTACAATGAGGTTCGACGTGTTTACACATCTAGCAGCTTAGAGCAAGACATGTCTTGCAAGGGTGAAACGTACACAAGTATGTACAAACAGATTTCAACGTGTTTGAATGCCTAAGGGTTAATGCAAAGCATAGGTCATAAATGGATGATGTGTACATAAATATGCATAAATAAGGTCTGGAGTGTTTGATGCCTGGGGGCTTAGAGGTAAACAGTGAACTTATACGCATTATGTATAGACAGGGTTTGTGTATTCGAACACCTGTTTAGATACAAATGCGGTTTACAAAATAACAAATTTGTACATGAGCGTGTATGGATAGAATTCGATGTGTTTAAACATCTGAGAATTTAGACACGTATAAACGGATACGCGGATCGAGGAATGCCCTTGTATAACCATGCATAGATATGAGACTGACAAGGATGGGCATGTGTGTACAGGCTGAATCACCTAGGGCTTAAATGCGAATGTCACACAATGCTTATGGCTGCATAAAAAGGTTAATGTGAATGACACATAAATGATGCAGATTTTTCCCAATTTATATAGTTATATAAAGGTGATGGGTGAAAATACGTAATGACATGGAAAAAATGAATGTCACAAAATGCATATGGTCGCATATTATGAGTGACATACAATTAATGCATGAGGATGTGGATTGAAAATGAATGTGTGTACGTCGTGCAATGGAATGGAATTGCTTAAGCACTGACATAGAAACGGGTGTATGTCCCACAATGGATATAGGAATATCTAAATAAAAATATGTGTGTGTGTAACATGCGATGTCATGGGGTGCATTTATGGCATGTGATAATATGGGACGCCTGTGTATCTTGAAACATAAGTAAACAAAAGTACGCATATATCACGTGATGATGTGTATGTGTGCGTATGTGACTCGATGCATGAACATGTATATATGTCATGAAATGATATAAAGGTGTGTGCTCCGACACACGATGCACAAAAGTGTGTGTATGTCATATGAAAATATTTAAGGGCATGTGTTTGTAATGGAATGGGAATACATGTATTGCACATAAAATGCTATGAGAATGCATATATATTGTGTAAACGACATGGAAATGAGAGTATGGTACCCAATAGAGATGTGTATTCATCATGCAATCTAATGGCGATGTTCATATGTATGATACGATAGTGCATGTGTGTTATGCGAATGACATGGAAATGTGTTTATGATACATGAAATGTTGTGAAAGTGTGTTCATGTGTGTGTGATGATATGAGAATGTGCATATGGCACACGAAATGATGTGAGAACATTTGTTTGGCATATGGGATTAGCAATGTAAATATGTGTATGGAAAATGACAAAGTGTACAAAATGGCATACAATTATGTGTAGATCACATTAAAATGAAGACATGTTGAGCAAAGTTATGAAAATGTTTGCGTATCGTGCGATCAAATGAAAGTGTGTATGGGTCATACAAAACATTATGAAAGTGTGTGTATGTCTCATGAAAAGATGTGAGAGTAAGTGTGTATGTAATGACATAATAGTGTGTGCATGGCACATGAAATGATACTTGAATGTGTGCATGGTAGATGAAATAAGAATGCACGTATGGTATGTGACGAGATGTAGAAAGGCATGTGTATGTCATACGAAACATTATGGGAGTGTGTGTGTATCATATGAAAATGATGTGAAAAAGTGTGTATGTGTTAGACAAAGTGATAAGTGTATGTATTTATGAAGATGTGCGTATGTCGCATGATGCTATAAGAATGTGTGTATATCGTGGGAATAGCATGAAAGCATGTGTACACAAAAGGTGTGCAAAACTGTATAGTATGTTCACGAAAGAATGAAAGTGTGTGTGTGGCACATGAAATGAAGTATGTGGATGGTATGGAAGCACATGGGAAATAAGTGCATATGGTTGCATAAAAAGTTAACATGGATGTCGCAAAATGAAGCGCATGGATGAGGTAAAGACACACTAAATGATATGCGTGGCTGCACCAAAATAAGGAGTTAGTGTAAATGGAGTCTATGCAGCATGACTCGTGTGGTTGCACAAGAAAACAGTAGCATGAATGCACGTCTCACAAGTGAGTACTTGGATGTACAAAAGAGTTGAATGAATGTCACGCGATGTGATGCATGATGGTTGCACGAGAAGAGGTTGGCTTGTATATGACGTAGTCAAAGAGCAAGCTTTAATGTGTTTGGGCAAGTGGCAAAATGGTAGTTTCTAGTAAGCTTAAAGTCCCTAAATTCATTGAAAACAAGCCAACAATCAAAAGTCAAGAGCTTTGCAGTTGAGCTGTGTCACTTTTCAGCCAAATTCCATCGTTTAGGCCCTTAAAATGCAATTTTCTTTTTTTAGGGGCTTTTCAGTGATTTTGGTTTTCCTTTTTGGTTTTTGATTCTAGCTAGAGTTTTTTTTTTTCTTTTTTAAGTGTGTGGATTTCTCATAATGTCCACGTGGTCAAAGAAGAATGTGCACGTATGCATGACACGCGAATATGAATGTATTGAAAATTAGTAGTGTAAATGTCACATGAAATGGGGCATGTGAATGGTGTATGCACGCATGGAAAATGATGAGTATGGCTACACAAATAGAGTGGATTAGCATCACATAAGTGGTATGTAGAGTTTATACAATATGTGCATGACAGAATGATTGCCGTGATAGGGTATAGAAAATGAATCATGTAGCATGCGAACGCAAATTCCCCTTATCTCTCCACATGATCAAAAGTCGATATTTTAACTGAGTCCTAGGTGGGGTTCTCTTTAATCATCAACGAGGGATGATAAAGCTAGAACTACAAATATATATCACATGCATCATTTTAGTATGCTAGTGGAAGTCACTACGATTACTTATATGAGTTTGGTCCAAGTACTACGATTACTTATATGAGTTTGGTCCAAGTACAAGATAACATCAAGGTCCCCATAGCAAATATATACTCCTCACTTCTCCCCACTTAAGGGTATAGGCGAAGGGGTTCATATAAGGCTATAGGTGGTGTTCCGTATCTGTGTCCCTACGACCTAGAGTAAAGTTGGCGACAACTTCAATAGTTCACCAGGCTAATAATGGTACCTTAACCTAATGCTCAATCCAACTAAAATGCAATGCACATAAAATGCTACAAAAGGTTTGATGAAGCTATTTTAATTAGATACTTTCAGTGCTCATCAAAATCTTTTGAGTTTTTGAAAAACTTTTCAAAAGAATTCCCCAATAGAGTCGTACTATGAGTGGACGATGTTTTATGAAAATACCGAACACTACGAAGTGAACCGAGGACTTTTTGTTAAGTGTTTTTTATAGAAATATAATATGAAATCTATTTTGGAAAATAATATTCACAAAAGATTCGAGACCGAAATCTCAAAGAAGATATAAGAGTCGCCACCCAGCTCATCTTAATCGAAAAATTTAGATATAGTCGAAACCAAGTGAGGGCCACTATACCTTCCATAGATCTAACTCCGGTCTAGTAGTAAGTTACTTGTTATGTAATTAAATTACATGCTTTAGCAACCAAATTATAGCATCTTATGAACTAAATTGATTTCATTTAGAGCATACGGAGTTCATGCAAGGTACTAAAAGTAGAAAAATAATTAATTATACAGACCGAATCACATAAACTATCCTAGGGGATACATATGAATGAAATAGAGAATCGGGGTACAATCGCCTAGAATACATGGATTTATCTAACGTAATAATAAAACCTAAACATACATCTAATCCTGCAAAATAGACTTTAGTATGTGAATAATTGCACATAGGAATCAATCAAAGATAGAATGGGATAATAAATGGGTCAGGGTCATGCATTTAGTTGTGCTAATCGGAGAGATTCAACAAATCTCACTGACTAGGACTAGAAAATGTTTTGAAATGTCCCTGCATTGATTTTTGAGAAAACAATTTTACCGCTTAATTATTTAGCATGGTGAGTGGGTTGTTCATCCCGGGGTTAACCTTGAATCCCATTTATGTGTTTAAATTTCTGCAATTTATATGTGCATGGATTCTTGAATGAAATTTTAATTTCATGATATATTAATTTGTAAAATTAATATGGTGTAATGAAATTAGTTTAGTTTTTCTTAGCATGATTAACCAAATAGCGTAATTTGGATTCATGGTTTCCTAATTCCAATTAGAGCAGTATTCTATCTAGGCTGGAAGCCCAAAGCCCGTTGAGGGTTAGAACCATGGTGGACCAAATTGGCGATTCTAAATAATGGCTAAGACATAATTAATTAGGATTAATTTCTTGCATTTTAACATGTTTATAAATTGATGTATTGGATTATATGTCTATGTGATTAAATGTTTGAATGGATGCTATTGGGCCTTAATTCAAGATGGGTTATATTTTTCTTTTGGGTATGCGTGTTGTTTTCTTTTAATGTAATTTGTAGTTTAATTTTATTATTATTATGAAATTTATGTAAAAGAAGCCCATTGGCAAAGCGAGCCCAGAAGGAAGGAAGGAGGCCCACCTGGAGTATTTCTAGTATAGGTTTACTAGAATTATATAAGGTTGTAATATAGACCCATAGCATTCCATTTTTATTTAATTATGCATTTATTTATTTCGATGTTATATGTCGTGATCCAATTCCAATTTCATCCACTTATGCATCTAAGCTGTTATTGAAATTGAATTTAAACCAAATGAAAATTAATAAGTCACTTAAAAGTGCTTCCCTAATTCAAAACCGACTCAAGAGTGGGGATAGGCCAGTTGTAGATCATGCCCTTATAGGATACACTGGAGTATTGTCATTTTGTATTGGGTTGGAGTATTGGTTACTCTAACACTTAGATGGAGGTTTGGACTTAGCATGGGTAGTAGGATTCTCTTGGGGCTAAGCATAGATGGGTAAGTACCAACAAGCCCATCAAACTGAGAGTCCCTAGGTTGGGATTGGATAGCGTTCCTACCTAAATAATTAGGGTATAGTTTTGCCAGGCCCTCGTCTGGCTATATCTTAATGAAATATGGATCTTGATCCATTAGCCCAACAAGTTGACTTAGTTAATAACTTGGATTCATTATTAATTAAATATGAGAAAAAACAATAGAGACCTTTATTGATACTCTTTAATTTTTTATGTAGTAATCAAATGGCAAATAACAACTCTTTATCATTACGTTCGCTCCTCAAGAAGACAAACTCTCAGGGCCCAATTCCCTAGATTAGTCTAGGAACTTAAGAATAATTCTAAGACATGAATCTAAGGAATATAAGCTGGAGAGAGATGTATCACCGGTACCTACTGGGCATAATCCACCGGCTACACTGCTGAAGGATCACGAGGTGCATGTCAAGGACAACTGGGATGTGACATGCCTGATGCGGGCATGCATGGTCTATGAGCTGCAAAAGCAGTTCATAGACCAACAAGCTTACGCTATGATAACAACTCTCAATGTGATGTTTCAGGAGCAAGTACGTCAAGAGAGATACTTGACCGCCAAAGCATTCAACTCCTATCGGATGGAGGCTGGGACATCTGTGAGTGCTCATGTGCTCAAGATGAAGGGCTATTTAGATTCTTTAGGTCATCTTGATGGCGATTGACACGATCCTGGCATTCTTGCCAGATTCTTATTATCATTTCATCCTGAACTACAATATGCAAGGGATGAACCGTGCTATTAGTGAGCTGCATGGAATGCTTAAGCTCACAGAATAGTCGATTAAGAAGACTTTGCCGGTACTACTGGTCAAAAAGGGGAACCCTCTTCTTACAAAGGGCAAGGCAAAGGTGAAAGCCAAGGCCAAAGCTAAGAAAGCTAAGGCCAAGAAGGCTAAGGCCAAGCCCAAGGCCGGTCTTGAGGATGTCTGCTCCAGTGCAAGCAGGCAGGACACTGGAAGAGATGTTGTCCCCAGCTATTGGGAGAGCAAAAAAAGATCCAGGGCGCGTCTTCATCAGGTATATATGTCATTGACATAAACCTCACTGTTTCTACATTCTGGGTATTGGATACTGGATGTGGTTCTCACATTTGTTGTAATGTGTGGGGACTTAGGAATAGGAGATCACTAGGATCTGGAGAGGTGGACTTATGGGTCAGAAATGGAGCAAGGGTACCTACCATAGAGATCAGCAAATACCATCTAATGATGCCTAGTGGATTAGCTTTGATTCTAGAACAATGTTATTTTGTACCTACAATATGCAGGAATATTATTTCCATTTCAGTTTTGGATATTTCTGGATTTAATTTTACTATTGGTAATGGTAGAATTACTTTATCTAGAGAGGGATTATTTTATGGAGATGCTCTATTAAATAATGGCCTATATGTCCTGGATTTAAATGAAAATAATAATAGCCTAACAAGCTTAATCCTTTCTACCTTTGGCATTGTCATTTAGGCCACATAAACGAGAAACGCATAGCTAGGCTTCACAAAGCTGGAATCTTAGGATCATTTGACATGGAGTCACTTGATATATGCAAGTCATGTTTACGCGGTAAAATGACTATAACACCTTTCGGTAAGAAAGCTAAAAAGGCTACTGGCATATTAGAACTAATACATTCAGACGTATGTGGGCCCATGAGCATAGCCACCAGAGGTGGACAGCTATACTTCATGACTTTCACAGATGATTTAGCAGATATGGCTATGTCTATCTGATGGAACAAAAATTCGAGACCATGATAGGTTGAACGATGTATAGAACCAACTAGTTCGTGTTGGGATTTTTCACCGGAAATCACCCGATAAAAGCGGAAGAACGCGGTGATTTCCTCAAATCCGGTCCCAGGAGCAATTGAAGTGGAAATTGAAAAACATAAAATTAAATAGAAAGAGATTGAAATTTCATACCAGAAAAATCTCTTTTAGAGACGGATGATGACTGCAGAACTCAATTTAGAATTCCTCCACTCTCACGTACACGAACGCTTGGCGAATGCAACCCATGCTAGCGATGGAAAAACAAAACCAAGGAGAGGAGAGGCTAGAGAATTCGGCTAGGAGCTAATAGCATTAGGGGTGGCCGAATTTTTCTAACCCTAGGTATTTATACCTAGGGTTGGCCGAATTCCATAAGGAATTCTGGCCCATCTTGGCTCCTCTTTATTCTGTGCGGGCTTTTTTGTTTTAATTCAGGCCCAGTCTAATTTTAATTTATTTGGTTCAAATTAATTCAAGCCCAATTTTAATATACCCATGTATTTAATATATTACTCCAAGTAATATATTATTTACATCCAAATTAAAATTGGTTTGAAATTTAATTTAATCCATCAAATTAAAATTAACTCTGCACAAAATAAAATCATATGTAAACCCATACATATGAATATTTCCACCCAGGAAATAATTTCATAATTAATCCAATTAATTATGAAGAGCCAATTGAATATATTAATTTTATTATTATGATCAATCCAATTGATCTTTATAATACAATTAATATATACACACTTCTCCCTCCATGGTGTATACTCCAAGCATACATGCTATTCCTTAAGTCTGCATTCTATCGTTCTATGTGTACGATCCTGTGGGCCCATCTTTATGTTGGCAGCGGGCCTTTGGCCCGCAGACTGCAGTTGGGCTCTAGCAAGCCACTGCAGCCCCCAATTAAGATGGAGATGGCAGTCCAACTGATATCATAACCCTGTAGTTAAACTTGTACGTCCCATGTCATTGATATCGGTGTCCAACACAGAGGCATGGATTGATCACCCTCTTTTGTGTTCAGACGTTAACTTGATCCCGAATGTACTGATGCTCACAAACAAGTACCAACTTGTTTGGGTGTGGCCACACTCTTATCAGTCACATTCATCAAGAGGCCGGTGATATCTTCTCAGTTGGTTACTGAGTGACAAATCCGTTCTGCATATCCATAGTATTACCATGTTCAGTGACACACCCGAAAGCACCCATACTTGGCACCCTATTACAGGCCCTTTAGGCGTACCCCTAAGTATGCGACATCACATGTAACACCATCATATGGTCAGGTCAAAGGATCCATACAAGTACTACACGAGAATCCATTGTGATACCATACCATGTGGATTACTCGTTCAGTGGATCTATCCAGTACCATGCACCCAGGCATGTACCCATTAACTTGGTTGACATTCCATGTCCAATGACCGGTAAGACACCGCCATACAACCAGGTTAATGATAGTCTGTTGTTCCATTCATTCCCATGACTGGAACAGACTACGGATCTATTTATGGTCATATCGTTAACCCTATCCATGGTCTTACTGCTAAGTGCATGACACTAGTCGTCATGGATATAGATATGTCCATTGGATACTTCATTTACTATACTGCACAAGATAAATATAATAAATGAATTGATGCCTTTATTAATGACACAAATAAGTACAACACATAAATCCAATAAATGTATAGTACAAATACAAGGACCAATGCCTCGGGACTAGGGCATTTCCAACAATCTCCCACTTGCACTAGTTCCAACTAGGCATGGGCCTAATCCCTATAGATCTAGTATGACCCTCGTGCTTGGGCTGGGCCAGCGCCTTGGTCAATGGATTTGCGACATTATCCTCGGTGTCCACTCTGTGCAATGCAATGTCACCTCTCTCCGTGATTTCTCGTATGAGGTGAAACTTTCTGAGCAAGTGCTTTGTGTTCTTGTGTGACCGGGGCTCCTTAGCTTGTGCGACGGCCCCATTGTTGTCACAGAAGATATCGACTGGGTCCTGGATAGTTGGCACTACTCCCAACTCAGTGATAAACTTCTTCATCCACACAGCTTCCTTAGCTGCATCACACGCAGCGATGTACTCAGCTTCTGTCGTAGAGTCCGCTATGGTTGGTTGCTTTGAGCTCCTCCAGCTTACAGCACCACCATTCAACAAGAATACATACCTTGACTGCGATTGGTACTCATCTTGGTCTGTCTGGAAGCTTGCATCAGTATACCCAGTAACTGATAACACTTCCTTACCACCATACACCAAGAAGCTATCCTTAGTCCGGTTAAGGTACTTGAGGATTGCCTTGACAGCTTTCTAGTGATCCTCCCCGGGATCCTGCTGGTATCGGCTCGTCATACTCAGTGCAAAGGCGACATCAGGTCTCGTACACAACATAGAGTACATGATTGATCCAATAGCCGAGGCATATGGAACCAATTTCATGTTCTCCCTGTCCTCCCTTGTTTTAGGACAGTTCTTCTTACTAAGTTTCAGCCCATGGCCCATTGGCAAGAAACCTTTCTTAGCCCGGTCCATGCTGAATCTTTTCAGAACTTTGTCAATGTACGAAGCCTGACTTAGGCCCAGAAGCCGATTTGATCTATCCCTATAGATCCTGATCCCTAGGATCATCTCAGCTTCGCCTAAGTCCTTCATTGCGAAGCACTTACTCAGCCACTGCTTTACCCCTTGCAGTATAGGTATGTCGCTTCCAATGAGTAGGATGTCGTCTACATACAGTACCAAAAATGTGACAATGCTCCCACTAGTCCTCTTATACACACAAGGCTCATCCAGATTCTGTATGAAGCCATATTCCTTTATAGCCTCATTGAATCTTAGATTCCAACTACGGGATGCTTGCTTCAGTCCATAAATGGACCTTTGAAGTTTGCATACCCTTCCTGGATACTTAGGATCGACAAAACCCTCAGGTTGTGTCATGTACACATCCTCGAGTAGCTTTCCATTAAGGAAAGCGGTTTTGACATCCATTTGCCATACCTCATAGTCATACCATGCGGCTATGGCCAGTAGTATCCTGATGGATTTGAGCATGGCTACTGGTGAGAAAGTTTCATCATAGTCTATCCCATGGACTTGTCTGAAACCTTTCGCAACCAGACGCCCCTTGAAGGTATTATCAGCTTTTAGCTTATAGCACCACTTGTAACCTATTACCTTAGCACCCGGAGGTGGATCAACCAAGTTCCAAACTTGGTTATCGTACATAGATTGCATTTCTGCCTCCATGGCTTTACGCCAATTCGCAGACTGTGGGCTAGCCATAGCCTCTTGGTACGTTTTGGGTTCTTCTTCATCCCAGATGAGAAGAGTTTGATCATCGGTGACGAGGAAACCATACCTCTCCGGTTCCCGATGATCCCTACCAGACCTTCTAGGTTCTTGTGTGGCCTGGGTCGGTGCCTCCACTTGTGGAAGCTCCACCTGGGCCTCCGAGCTATCCTCTTCAGGAGCTTGTGGACCTTGAACTTCCCTGAGTTCAACGTTGCTCCCACTATCTTTCTTGGAAAGGAACTCCTTTTCCAGAAAGACCCCCTTCCTTGCCACGAACACCTTGTTCTCGACGGGGTTGTAGAAGTAATACCCTTTGGTTTCCCTAGGGTAGCCCACAAACAGGCATTTATCGGTTTTGGGCTCCAGCTTGCCACTAGTCAATTTCTTGACATGTGCTTCGCATCCCCAAATCCTTAGGAAAGACACATTGGGCTCCTTGCCCGTCCATATCTGATATGGGGTCTTTTCCACTGCCTTAGTCGGAGTATTGTTTAAAATGAGAGCTGCTGTCTCGAGGGCGTGTCCCCAGAAACTAATTGGGAGAGTTGCTTGACTCATCATTGAGCGGACCATGTCCAACAAGGTCCTATTCCTCCGTTCGGACACCCCATTCCATTGTGGTGTTCCGGGAGGAGTGAGCTGTGGAACTATTCCATGCTCTCTCAAGTATGAGTCAAACTCTAGGCTCATATACTCACCGCCTCGGTCCGACCGAAGGGCTTTGATATTCCTGCCTAGCTGGTTCTGTACCTCGTTCCTAAATTCCTTGAACCTATCAAGGGTCTCGGACTTGTGTTTCATCAGATAGACATAGCCATATCTGCTGAAATCATCCGTGAACGTGACGAAGTACAGATACCCACCTCTGGTCGCTGCGCTCATAGGTCCACATACATCTGAATGTATTAGGTCCAACAAGCCAGTGGCCCTTTCAGCTCTTTTGCTAAAAGGCGCCTTTGTCATCTTGCCTCTTAAACATGATTCGCATGTATCAATTGACTCCAAGTCAAATGACCCTAGGACTCCAGCTTTGTGAAGCCTAGCAATGCGTTTCTCGTTTATATGGCCAAGACGACAATGCCATAGGTAGACTGGATTAAGTTCGTTAGGCTTAACCCTTTTCGTGTTTATGTTATAGATGTGATTGGTTTCATTTAAGTCCAGGACATACAGGCCATTATTTAATAGAGCATCTCCATAAAATAACCCCTCTCTAGATATTGAAATTCGACCATTTATAATAGAAAATTCAAATCCAGACATGTCCAACATTGATACAGAAATAATATTCCTGCACATCGCAGGTACAAAGTAACAATGTTCCAAAATTAAAACCAATCCGCTGGGCATCACTAGGTGGTATTCGCCGATCTCTATGGCAGCAACCCTTGCTCCATTCCCGACCCGCAAGTCCACCTCACCCGACCCCAGCAACCTTCTGTTCTTAAGTCCCTGCACATTGCAACAAATGTGAGAACCACATCCAGTATCCAATACCCAGGATGTTGAAACAGTAAGGTTAATATCTATAACATAAATACCTGAAGAGGACGCACCTTGGCCCCTTCTCTGCTCTCCCATCAGCTTGGGACACGATCTCTTCCAATGGCCCGCCTGTCTGCACCCGAAACAGATGTCCTCAGGACCTGCCTTCTGCTGGCCTTTGGGTTGGGCCTTGGCCTTCTTGGCTTTGGCCTTCTTGGCCTTGGCCTTGGCCTTCTTGGCTTTGGCCTTCTTGGCCTTGGCCTTGGCCTTTTCCTTGGCCTTACCCTTAGCAAGAGGAGCGTTCCCCTTGTTAACCAACAGCACCGGCGGAGTCTTCTTGATCGACTGCTTAGTAAGCTTAAGCATCCCATGCAGCTCACTGACAGTACGGTTCATCCCTTGCATATTATAGTTTAGGATGAACTGATCATAAGAATCCGGTAAGGATGCCAGGATCGTGTCCACCGCCAACTCTTGAGAGATAGGCGATCCGAGACGGGCCAAAGTATCCAAATAGCCCTTCATCTTGAGCACGTGAGCACTCACAGATGTCCCGGCCCCCATCTTACAAGAGTGGAATGCCTTATTGGTCAGGTACCTTTCCTGACGAGCTTGCTCCTGAAACATCTCATTGAGAGTTGTTATCATAGCATAGGCTTGATGGTCCATAAACTACTTTTGCAGTTCGGGGACCATGCACGCCAACATAAGGCACGTCACATCCCGGTTGTCCTTGACGTGCGCCTCGTATTCCGCTAGCTGTGCAGCTGTCGGATTACGTCCCTGAGGCGCAGCCGGCACAGGCCTTTCCAGCACATACTCTTTTGACTCTTGTCTTAGAACTATCCTCAAGTTCCTAGACCAGTCTAAAAAGTTAGGACCGGAAAGCTTGTCCTTCTCAAGAATCGATCGCAGTGATAAGGTATTAGTGTTTGCCATTTGGGTGTTTCTACACAGAAAAACATTTAGAGTGTTAATAAAGGGCTTTACTTTATTGTTCCCATATAAAATTAATAATGAATCAAGTTATTAATTTAACCGAGTTGTTGGGCTCATGGGCCGAGATCCATATTTCATTAAGATATAGCCAAACGAGGGTTTGGTACAACTACACCTTAACTATTTAGGTAGGAACGCCGTCCAATCCCAACCTAGGGACTCTCGGTTTGATGGGCTTGTTGGCACTTACCCATCTGTGCTTAGGGCCAGGAGAATCCTACTACCCATGCTAAGTCAAAACCTCCATTCAAGTGTTAGAGTATCCCATAATCTAACCCAGTACAAAGTGACAATACTCCAGTGCATCCTGCGAGGGCATGGTCTACAACTGGCCTATTCCCACCTCGATTCGGTTTTGAATGAGGGAAGCACTTTTAAGCGACTTAGTAATTCCATTTGGTTATTAGATTCAATTATAACGGCTTACATACATAAAGAGGGTGAATGAGCTATATGTAACATACATTCATGCATGCAAAAGAATATATAAATGATTAAATAAAATAAAATGGACTGCTATGGGCCTATGTTACATCCTAATATAATTCTAGTAAACCTATACTAGAAATACATATTAGGTGGGCCTCCTCCTTCTCCTTCTGGGCTTGCACCTCCATTTGGGCTTGCACCTCCATTTGGGCTCACCACTCCATGGGCTTCTTCTTTTACAAATTTTACAATATTGAACTTAAATAAAATAAAATTACATTAAAAGAAAACGACACGCAGGCCGTATTTACCCAAAAGAAAAATACAACCCAACTCGTAAAAGGCCCAATAGCATCCAATCATACATTCATTCAACCATACATATGCATCCAATACATACAATTCAAAAGCAAGTCGAAATGCATGATTTAAGCCCATTTAAATTATGTCAAAGCCATTATTTGGAAATCGCCAATTTTGGCCCACCATGGTTCTAACCCTTAACGGGCTTTGGGCCTCCAGCCCAGGCAGTCCAACTGCTCCCACTGGAATTGGGAAACCATGGGTCCAATTTAGCCGTCCGAGTAATTGTGCCAAAATTACCCGAACCAATTTCCATTAACCACATTAATTTCCAAATTAATGTCACATGAACGAAATTAAAATTCATCCAAGAAACCATGCGCATTTAAATTGCATAAATTTAAACACACGAATTTCAAACCAATTAAAATTTCAAAACTGGGCCCCGGACCCAAAACCCGCAAAATCCAAAAACTGGGCCCGGCCCGCTGCAGCCGCCTAGCGGCTGCCCGCTGCTGCCGTGCGGCAGCCACTGCCCAGCAGTGGCTGCCGCTGTGCAGTGGCCGCCCAGCGGCCACTGCCCAACAGCAGCCCGCTGCTGCGGCAGTGGCTGCTGCTGGAACCAGCGGCAGCAGCCGCTTGCGCCAGCGGCTGCTGCCGCGCCTCCCGCCGCGTGCGGCGGCCGCCGCCGGCGATTCCACCGCCGGGAGGCCGATTTTTTTTTTTTTTTTTTTTTATAAAAACAGAATTAAATCAATCCAAAAAAATATCCAATCATCATCCATAACAATTCACCAAGAATTACAACAATACAATAAAATTAAAACAACATAAACCAATATGCAATATTAATTTTCATTATATTAAAACACATGGGAAAAATCATAAAAACCCATACCATGAATCCCAATCAAAAAAACATCCAATTTCAAAATAGGGATTCAACCAAATTAATCAATTCCCACGGATCAAAAGCCCGCTCTGATACCACTGTTGGGATTTTTCACCGGAAATCACCCGATAAAAGCGGAAGAACGCGGTGATTTCCTCAAATCCGGTCCCAGGAGCAATTGAAGTGGAAATTGAAAAACATAAAATTAAATAGAAAGAGATTGAAATTTCATACCAGAAAAATCTCTTTTAGAGACGGATGATGACTGCAGAACTCAATTTAGAATTCCTCCACTCTCACGTACACAAACGCTTGGCGAATGCAACCCGTGCTAGCGATGGAAAAACAAAACCAAGGAGAGGAGAGGCTAGAGAATTCGGCTAGGAGCTAATAGCATTAGGGGTGGCCGAATTTTTCTAACCCTAGGTATTTATACCTAGGGTTGGCCAAATTCCATAAGGAATTCTGGCCCATCTTGGCTCCTCTTTATTCTGTGCGGGCTTTCTTGTTTTAATTCAGGCCCAGTCTAATTTTAATTTATTTGGTTCAAATTAATTCAAGCCCAATTTTAATATACCCATGTATTTAATATATTACTCCAAGTAATATATTATTTACATCCAAATTAAAATTGGTTTGAAATTTAATTTAATCCATCAAATTAAAATTAACTCTGCACAAAATAAAATCATATGTAAACCCATACATATGAATATTTCCACCCAGGAAATAATTTCATAATTAATCCAATTAATTATGAAGAGCCAATTGAATATATTAATTTTATTATTATGATCAATCCAATTGATCTTTATAATACAATTAATATATACACACTTCTCCCTCCATGGTGTATACTCCAAGCATACATGCTATTCCTTAAGTCTGCATTCTATCGTTCTATGTGTACGATCCTGTGGGCCCATCTTTATGTTGGCAGCGGGCCTTTGGCCCGCAGACTGCGGTTGGGCTCTAGCAAGCCACTGCAGCCCCCAATTAAGATGGAGATGGCAGTCCAACTGATATCATAACCCTGTAGTTAAACTTGTACGTCCCATGTCATTGATATCGGTGTCCAACACAGAGGCATGGATTGATCACCCTCTTTTGTGTTCAGACGTTAACTTGATCCCGAATGTACTGATGCTCACAAACAAGTACCAACTTGTTTGGGTGTGGCCACACTCTTATCAGTCACATTCATCAAGAGGCCGGTGATATCTTCTCAGTTGGTTACTGAGTGACAAATCCCTTCTGCATATCCATAGTATTACCATGTTCAGTGACATACCCGAAAGCACCCATACTTGGCACCCTATTACAGGCCCTTTAGGCGTACCCCTAAGTATGCGACATCACATGTAACACCATCATATGGTCAGGTCAAAGGATCCATACAAGTACTACACGAGAATCCATTGTGATACCATACCATGTGGATTACTCGTTCAGTGGATCTATCCAGTACCATGCACCCAGGCATGTACCCATTAACTTGGTTGACATTCCATGTCCAATGACCGGTAAGACACCGCCATACAACCAGGTTAATGATAGTCTGTTGTTCCATTCATTCCCATGACTGGAACAGACTACGGATCTATTTATGGTCATATCGTTAACCCTATCCATGGTCTTACTGCTAAGTGCATGACACTAGTCGTCATGGATATAGATATGTCCTTTGGATACTTCATTTACTATACTGCACAAGATAAATATAATAAATGAATTGATGCCTTTATTAATGACACAAATAAGTACAACACATAAATCCAATAAATGTATAGTACAAATACAAGGACCAATGCCTCGGGGACTAGGGCATTTCCAACAGTTCGTGGCAAAAAAAAAGGGTCTCTCTTAAAAAGGATTTCATTTCCAAGAAAAACAGTGGGGGCAATGTTAAAATCAAGGAAGTTCAAAGCACACAAGCTCCTAAAGAGGATAATTTGAAGACCAGGGTGGAGCTTCTAGAGGTGGAAGCACCAGCCCAGGTCGCACAAGAACCTAGAAGGCCTGGTAGGGATCATTAGGAACCTAAGAGATATGGGTTTCTTATTATTGATAATCACACTCTTCTCGTCATTGATGAGGAAAAGCCTAAAACCTACCATGAGGCCATTGATAGCTTGTAATCTGCTAATTGGAGCAAAGCCATGGAGCGGAGATGCAATCTATGTACGACAATCAAGTTTAGAACCTGGTTGATCCACCTCCGAGTGCTAAGGTCATAGGTTGTAAGTGGTGCCACAAGTTGAAGGCCAACAACACCTTTAATGGGCTGCTGGTTGCAAAAGGTTTCAGACAAGTCCATGGAATTGACTATGAAGAAACCTTCTCACCAGTTGCTATGCTTAAATCCATAAAGATCCTACTAGCCATAGCCGCTTGATACGACTATGAGGTTGGGCAGATGGATGTCAAAACCGCTTTCCTTAATGGGAAACCACTTGAGGATGTGTACATGGCACAACCTGAGGGTTTTATCTATCTAAAGCATCCTGGAAGGGTTTGGAAGCTTCAAAGATCCATTTATGCATCGAAGTAGACATCCCGAAGTTGGAATCTTAGATTGAATGAAGCCATTAAGGAATACGACTTCATACAGAATCAAGATGAGCCTTGTGTGTATAAGAAGATTAATGGGAGCATTGTCACTTTTCTAGTGTTATATGTGGATGATAACCTTTTGATTGAAAGTGACATACCAACACTGCAAGGAGTTAAGTAGTGGTTGTGTAAGTGCTTTGCAATGAAGGACTTAGGCAAAGCTGAGACAATCCTAGGGATCAGGATCTACAGGGATAGACCCAATCGGCTTCTAGGCCTAAGTCAGGCCACATACATAGACAAATTTCTGAAAAGATTTAGCACAGATCAGGCCAAGAAAGGTTTCTTCCCAATGAACCATGGGTTGAAACTTAGAAAGAAAAACTATCCTAAAGACAAGGTAGGACAGGGAGAACATGAAGTTGGTTCCATACGCATCAGCTATAGGATCAATCATGTACTCCATGATATGTACAAGACCTGATGTTTCATTTGTATTAAGTATGAAAAGCCAATACCAGTAAAATGCCTATGAGGACCACTGAAAGGCTGTTAAAGCAATCCTAAAGTACCTTAATCGGACTAAGGAAAGCCTCTTAGTGTATGGTGGTCAAGAAGAGCTCTTAGTGACAGGGTACATCGATGTTAGCTTCCAGATTGACCAGGATGAGTAACAGTGACAGTATGAGCTTGTGTTTTTGCTAAATGGTGGTGCTATCACCTGGAAGAGCTCAAAGCAACCCACCATCGTAGACTCTATTACAGAAGCTGAGTACATTACTGCATGTGATGCAACTAAGGAAGCTGTATGGATAAGGAAGTTTATCACTGAATTGGGAGTAGTACCAACTATCCAGGATCCAGTTGATATCTTCTGTGACAACAACGGGGCTGTTGTAGAAGCTAAGGAGCCTCGGTCACATAAGAACACAAAGCATGTACTTAGGAAGTTTGACCTCATATGAGAAATCGCCGAGAGAGATAATATTTCATTACATAAAGTAGATACCGGGGATAATGTCAATGATCCTTTGACCAAGGTGCTGGATCAGCCCAAGCATGAGGTTTATACTAGATCTATAGGGATTAGGCCCATTCCTAGTTGGAACTAGTGCAAGTGGGAGATTGTTGGGAATGCCCTAGATCTAAGGCATTGGTCCTTGTATTTTATCATACATTTTGTATGTTATAATGAGATTTATGTAGTATACATTTGTGTTAATGAATAAAGGCATTAATCTATTTATTATATATACCTTGTGCAATATTATAAATAGAGTATCCAATGGACATATTCACATCCATGTTAATAAGTGTCATGCACTTGGTAGTAAGGCCATGATTAGGGAAAACGATATGACCATAAAGTTATCCATTGTCTATTTCATTCATGGGAATGAATGGAACCAAAGACTATCATAAGCTTGGTTGTATGGTGGTGTCTCACGGGAACATGGAATGTCAACCAAGTTTATGGGTACATGAAAAGGGGGGGCATGGTACTAGATAGATTTACTAAACGAGAAATCTATATGGTATAGTGTCACAAGTGATTCTCATGTAACATTTATATGGATCCTTAGACCTGACCATATTATGGTCTTACATGTGAAGTGACACACTTTGGCGTACGCTTAAAGGGCCTATAACAGGGTGCCAAGTATAGGTACATTCGGGTGTGCTAGTGAGCATGGCAAGACTATGAACATGCAAAAGGGAATGTCACTCAGTAAACCACTAAGAAGATATCACTGGCCTCTTGATGAATGCGACTGATAGGAGTGTGGCAACACCCAAATAAGTTGGAACTTGTTTGTGAGCATCAGTTCATTCAAGATCAAGTTAATGTGTGGACACAAAAGAGGGTGATGATACCATTCTTCCGTGTTGGACACTGATATCAGCAACATGGGATATATAAGTTTAACTACAGGGTTAAGACTTCTGTTAGACTGCTGTCTCCATCTTAATTAGGGGTTGTAATGGCTTGATAGAGCCCGCCTACAATCTATAGGCCTTAGGCCCACTGCCAACATAAAGATCGGCCCATAGGATCGTACACATAGAATGTCTGAGTTTGAACTAGTCAGTTCACCTATATACTTGGAGTATACTAATTGGAGAGATAAATATTTTATTGGGTTGCACAACGTTGATTTAAATAAATTAACTTGTGAACAAATATCCTGGTGGAAATTTAATACATATATAGGTTTATATGTATTTGTTTCTAGTCAAACCTTAAATTAATTTGTTGGGTTGATTCTAATAGACAAGTCTATTTAATTTAAATGACATGTATCTTATATAGTATGATATTATATAAATACATGCATAGAAATTAAATTAGAATTGATTAGGAACTAACCCATACTAATTAATTAGGATGTATGGAAATATGGATATTAATTCCATTTATAGAAACAAATTTATTCACCCCAATAATTAAGGCCATAATTTTAGCCAAGGGAATTAATTCTCTTAAAGAGAAATTTTAGCATTATAGTGGTTTTTGAGCTGAAATTTTCGGCCATCTCTTCTTCTTCTCCTTTGATCTGCCGTTAGCATGGGTTCTACTCGATAGACGTACATATACGTGAAAGTGGAGGAAATCGATTTCGGTTTCTACAATCGTCTCTTCAAGAGATATAGAAAGGTGAGAATCTAATTCTTGTTCTTTGATTTTATGTTTTTGATTTCCACTTCAATTGCTCTTGGGTCACGAATTTGACAAAATCAATCCGGTCTTTTACTTTTATCAATTGATTTTCAATGAAAATCCCTGTAATAAAAACATGGGCCACGAAGCGAATTTGATAGGAGATGCATTGACATTCTGGATGGGCATTCCCCGGGCATCAAATGCTAATCCCATCTCTCCTTCCACAGCTAAGTCATCTATATGGACATAGATATCCCTGAGCAGATCCTCCAACTGGGCTATCGACATTTCTGTGATTGCCACTTCCCCTTATGGGTTAACATTCTTCCCAGAGTGGAGATACACTTCCCTTCTAAGGTCGGCCACTGTCGTTTCCAATGCCGCACATCTGGCCTCTAATCTTTCCACAACAGGGTCCCTTGAACTGCTTGCCCCAAATAAATCACATTGTTCCTGGCAATCCCCGCACTACCAACTATGGTTGAGCCGCTAGCATGCCTGTTCCAATCCCCTTCAAGTTGGACTGCTGCTTTGTAAACCTCACTCAAAGTACAATAATACTAGCACTTTAGGTGCTCTCTATAGACACTTATGATTCTTTTAAGAAGCTTTCGTACTAACTCATCCTCACTAGGGTGCCTTCTTAGTTGACCCAGCTTACCTATCAATCTTTGATGGAAATCCATAAAGGACTCCCTAGACTGTTGCTTCACCTACTCCAGGTCATACAGCATTAGCCGCATCATATCATTAAAACTGAAGTGTTTTATAAACACCTTAGAAAGACTCTCCCAGCTCGACCACACATCTTCTAGTGGATTATTATACCATACTAGTGCATTTCCTTCTAGGGTAATGGGAAACATATTAGTTAATTACCTCTTAGTAAGCCCATCATTAGCATAATCCTAGTGTAGGTGTTCAGATGTGTCTCAGGTAAGCCTACACCTAAGTAAGCAGTCATCCTGGGGACTTAGAGTCTGAAAGGTGGCATTTTTATTCCCTGGATGATCACTTTATAAATAACAATACACCGTTTGAACTGGATGCCTCTGTTATCTCGGCCAGTATCCTTTCTAGTTCTTCTTCATAAGTGGGTGTTCTCTCCAGTGCTTTACCAAACCCGTTGATGTTCTTGTGAATCATTGCTACTTGAAACCCTCCAAAAGGAGGCAATTCCATAATCAATGCTCCTACCACAGAAGGGGCATCTGCTTCAACTATTATAACCCTACTATCTGAGGGGAATTTAATCTTCTGATGGACAGTAGAGGGTACCACACTGAAAGGGTGAAACCAAGGTCTTCCCAGGAGTAATGGAAAGGTGACCGGAATGTCAATCATCATAAAGGATACTATAGACTTGACGGGCTCAACTTTGATCTCAACTTCAAAAGTGCCCACAAGCAATCTCTTTAAGTCATCATACACCCTAATCATTGTGGAGGACCTCTTCAGGGCTTCCTTATTCAGTTCCAAATAAGGCAACCTGTTTTTGGGACATATGTTTAGAGCGGAACCATCATCTACCATCACACATGGCATGATGCGATCCAGGATATTAGCCTTTACATATATGGTCTTGTTATGGCCCCATCCCTCTGCTGGAAGGTCATTCTTAATGAATACAATTTCTGAAGGAGCCTCATCGATCTGATTCAGCAGATAGCACATAGCCTCCAATGGGTACGTAGGGGGAGCCTTAATCTCCCTAAGTTTTCTGGCCAATGCCTCCCGATGTTTCTCAAAGGCTAAAATTAAATCCCAAAGTCTCGTTTGCACTAGAGTCTTCTTCATCTGAACCACTATGAAATAATCCTTTTCAATTGCTCTTGGGGGTCCCAAGCTATGCCCCTTGACTTTTGGTGTTCTTTGCCCCTGTTGGGCCTTAGTTCCCTTAGGCCCCTATTGGGCCACCGGTTGATAAACCTGTTCGCTCCAGGTTACATTCTTGACTTCCTCTGAATCTTTTATTTTCTGAATACCCTAGCTTTCATATTCATCTTCTGAATCTAAGTTATCCAAACTCATCAACATAGGTGCCGGAATTTCTTCCACTTGACTCTCTCCCTCCGTCCTGACCAAACAGACCATAGGATTCACCTGCAAAACTTATGCGAATGTGAAATTGTCCCCCAAACTGGATTGCACTATGTTCACACATGCCTTTCAAACTGTGGTAATGGGTTATCTGTGTACTGGGCTTTAAGGTTTCGTATAACTTCCCCTCATCGACCAACTTCTAGATATCATCCCTTAATCTGAGGCAGTTGTTGGTCGTATGACCAGCCATCACCTGGTAGGAGCAGAAGTTGTCCTTATCAACCTCAGCCAATGGGTTATACGGATGCAGTGGTTGTAGTAATCCACCGTTTCTACAATTTGCAAATATTTTAGATAATGATAAGGCCTATGGTAACTCTCCCATAACTTTCTGTTCTCCTACTGTTGCTATCTAATGGTTGACTGAACTGACTGGTTTTTCTGTGCCGAACTACAAGCACCTCTACTAGCATGGCTCTAACTATCGGACTTGTATCCCGAGCCCCCTCCAGTACTACCCCTGGATCTATATCTGGAGGGGTTATTACTAAGGTCTCACTTAATACAGGATGCCATCTTATATACGTCATGTAAAGCCATAAAATCTTGGTATTTCATTTCATTCTGGTACACGTCCAAGCTTCCCTCTATCAGCTTTTGTATCAATTCATCCTCATCTAGTTTATTCTTTTAACTAAACCATTTTCTCGATCCATCTACCATAATAATTAGAAAATGGTTCGTCATACCTCTATCTCACATATTCTAAGTCGTAAAGCTTTACTTGCATTTATGTGTTGAAGCTGTAGTAACATGTGAAGGTGGCTAACAATGCCTCCCAATCTGTTTGTACCTTTTCTAGCTAAGCATTGCACCAGGTTAGTGCTCCACTCTAGTGTAGTGGAGAACAGGTTTGCCAGCTGTTTCTTAGTTTCTTCGGTTGTGAGCATGATCTTGATGTATTGGTTGATATGGGCCGTCAGTGATCTAAGCCCTTTATAGATAGGTAACCTAGGTATTTGTAATCCCACGGGGAAGGTCTTAATGCCCCTATCCATTAAGGTATCCACGTCAAGGTACTTCGAGACAGAGCTCCCTCCTTTCTTTAATTCAGATACTGCTTCTTCCAATTCTGCAAATTTGGCTTTCAACTTCCTTTCAATCGAGGACTCCCCTTCTGGGGCACTTTCTTACCTGGATTGATCCTCTTCCTGTCTGGATGAGGATAGCTCTTTCTCCTTCAGCGTCAAGTTTCTAACCATTGGTTTCATAGTTTTCATGAATTCTAAAGATTGGAGCATCTCCTTGAAAAGTTCCGTGCTAGTGTTAGGTACGTCCATTTCTATTATATCAACCCCTCCTTCTACTGATTTAGCGCTATTACTTACTAACTTTGAATCTGATTGATCACTGTCCCCTTTATCAGACTCAAACCACTCAGCCATAATAGATACACCATCCTTTTCCTCTGTATACTAATCTGTCTCAAGCTATGTACCAACCACTAATTCTATGTCAACCCCCTACAAACCCACTGCCTATTGAAGACTATACCGCCACGGATGTGGCAGTGGCTGCTGCTATCTCTTCTGGACTTTTATGTTCTAATCTTCCCTTTGGTCTCTCCACGTTTTAAATATCAAAACAACAAACGTTAGGACTTATGACATGACGGGTGACTGACCACAGTGAAGGATACATGCGTGAGATGTAGTGAATGTCGATTGGTGTCATGTCATGATGGATGCTAGTACCTATGCTCATATGCTTTTGAAACTTTTGACATTAATACATGATATGTTTATGCGAAACATGTGGCAACCATTAGAGGAACCATGACCAAGAATGGGCAGATTCAAACACAAAGTTGGTACAACTCTTATGTCAAACGGACAGGGGACGTGTTGATGCCCGCGAACTGGGGCAAGATAATACTTACAGAATAGAGGGTTCCTTTGTACTTCGACACATAATAAAACTAATAGTGTTCTCATCGTACACAGGCATAGGTCTTATAAATGATGGTTCAAGAATTATGTACGCTGCAGACCGGGAGAATGTGAAACGATCATCATCACGATGAATATGCTTTAGTACGGTGATATTTCAAGACAACAAAGGTAGTCCGTATGTGTAAGCATGCTTATGGATAATGAACAATATGATATCCGTAAGTGTAGACCCACTTATAGGCAATAAACAATATGACATCTGTGCATGTAGACGCTCTTATGGATAATAAACAATATGACATCCATACATGTAGACTCGTTTATGGATAATGAACAATATGACATTCATGGATGTAGACCCACTTATGGATAATAAATAATGACATCCGTATGTGTAGACCCGCTTAGGGATAATAAACAATATGACATCCTTGCTTGTAGACATGCTTATGGACAAAAAACAATATGACATTCGTGCATGGAGACGCGCTTATGGACAATAAACAATATGACATCCCTGCTTATAGACGCGCTCATGGAAAATAAACAATATGACATCCGTGTATGTAGACGCGCTTATGGAAAATAAACAATATGACATCCATAAGTGTAGACACGCTTTTAAATGATATGACATCCGTATGTGTAGACGTGCTTATGGATAATAAGCGATATGATATCCACATGTGCAGACACGCTTATGGATAGTAAACAATATGACATTCGTATGTGTAGACATGCTTATGGACAATAAGTGATATGACATTCGTGCGTGTAGACCCGCTTATGGACAATAAGTAATATGACACCTGTGCATGTAGATCCGCTTATAGGACAATAAATGATATGACATCCGTGCATGTAGACCTGCTTATGGACAATAAATGATATGACATCCATGCGTTTAGACCAGCTTAAAGATAATAAATGATATGGCATCCGTGCGTGTAGACCCGCTTATGGACAATAAACAATATGACATCCATGCGTGTAGACCCGCTTATGAATAATAAACGATATGACATTTGTACGTGTAGACCACTTATGGACAATAAACGATATGGCATTCGTGTGTGTAGACGCGCTTATGGATAATAAATGATATGACATCTATGTGTGCAGATGCACTTATGGACAATAAACGATATGATATTCGTGCATGTAGACCCGCTTATGGACAATAAACAATATGATATTCGTACGTGTAGACTCACTTATGGACAATAAACAATATGACATCTGTGCATATAGATGTAAGCGCCGGAATTTTCTAGACTTAAAAAAAATGCCACGACTGTAATTACAGTCGTGGGGCCGTATTACAGTCGTACGACTGTATTAGCAGAGCAGGTACAGCAGCCCATACCTGTGAAATAAAAATTTGGATTGATGGGAGGGGCAATTAATGCTTGAAATTTGCAGCAAGTAAACTAGGAAATAAGAGAGGGAAGAGAAGAAAAAAAAGGGACTTTTGGATTCGGAGATTTTAGAAGTTTAGAGAGAGGAATTGATAGAGAAAAGAGAGAAAAAGGAGAGGAAAAGGAAACCCACAAAACTGCAACTTTTTTCTCCTTTTTTTCTTTTAATTCTTAAGTGTTAAAGTTTAAAACTTGATAGAAATCATAGGTTAACAACTTGACACTTAAAACTCAATCAATTTCAGACCTTAAACCTCTCTAAATCCGTGACATTTTGGAGTATTTTGGACACCCTTCAAACCTTTGCATACAAGGAAAAAGAAGCAATTTGGAGGTGATTGGGGCGTTTCTAGCGGTCAATCCTACGGTGGATCAGCGCCACAAAGGTAAACATACTTCAAACCTTGATTTTGTTGCTTTTTCTGGATGTTTTGGTGTGATTTTGTGAATAAAAGCTCAATTTTCGGGCTTGCTATTTCTGGAAATCAAGAACAGCCGTATGACTATTCTTGTGGTGAAGAACAATCGTACGACTGTAATTACAGTCGTACGAGTGTTCTTGATTTCCCGTGCCCTTTTGTTTTATTTGAATAAAATTTTGGTGATTTTCTACAATTGGAGGGATTACAGTCGCACGACTGTAACTTTCGTCGAAAGGAAGAATTTCCAGAATAATCCACAAAAACTCCTAAAAATCATAAAAATTCAAAAAAATCAGAAAATCACTAAAAGTGAATTTTGTTGTGTGCATTCACGACCCTAGATTTAATTTTCAATGTTATTTCATTTAGAACAATACCACGACGGAGACCCAATTCTCCCGAAAACCGACCTACCTCACATGTTAAATTAAAGTAAACCAGAAAATAAAATGTTTTCAAAATGATTTTCTCACAAAACCAAAAATACAGGGACGTTTCAAAATATTTGCCAGGTCTAATTGGGCCGGTTAGCAGAGCCGGCCCGGTTATCCCCCTAAATGCATGTTCCCAATTTCCAATTTCCCAATTCTGTCCTGTTTGAGTCCTATCTGCGGTGTGCTATAAATTGTGCTAACCTTCTGTTTTGCAGCTTTTAGTTTATTTTTATTTTTATTTTGGATGTAATTAATAGTTTAATCCTTGTATTTTGGGTGATTGTATTTTCCTAGATGAATCGTGTATTTTAGGCGTCTGTAAGATGAGGACGAGAGTTTTTATTTTTATTCAATTGGGTTGTAATAAGATATTTATTTATTGTTTTATTTCGACTTGTGTGTACGCTGCATGCCTTTATTAATAAAAATGAACTTTAGAATTATAAAATACCATCTATGAACATTAGCCGAATTTTATTTTAATTAGACATGAAATAGGGGACTTGTTCGGACCTATATCTCTGGAAGGTGTAGCGGCCTTCATCCGGTTCAGCTACACTACAATTTTCCGGTTGAGCTAAGCCGGGTGGTGACTCCTACACATTCTATCGAGACTTAGGTTCGGTTCTTTTATGAATTAATTTAGCTTTTCCAAAACCAAATCTCCATTCTAAAAACGCCACGCGAGGGAGGGTTTCCCTATATCGAGGCTTCTTTTCGAGAGAGTCCACCTTCCATCGAAAACGTCGTCCACTCACAGTGGAGACTCTGCTGGGGAAAAGATTGTAAAGGTTTTCTTAAAAACTTAAAAGAATTTGACAAGCCCTGAAAAGTGTCTAATCAAAATAAGGTGGATGATTCTTGTATGGTATTTTATTTTGCATTCTTTAGTTAGAAATTCTTGCATTAGGTTAAGTATCCAAATTTTAGCTCGGTGAATGGTTGAAGTGTCGCCTACGTTCCTCTTGGTCTTAGGGGAACAAATACGAAACACCACCCATAGCCTCGTACGAACCCCTTCATTCGGACCCTTGAGTGGGGAGAAGTGAGGAGTATATTTTGCTATGGGAACCTTGATTTTTAACCCGACTTGGACCGAACTCATATAGGTAACCTTAGTTGGATTCCCCTAGGATACCAAAATAAATTGTGTGAATGCTATAAATTGCGCCTTCATCATCCCCGGTTGATGATGGAAGAGAACCCCTCCTGGGGCTCGGTTAGAATTTTCAAAAAATTAACCACGTTTGGAGAAATAAGGTTGGAGGAATACGTTTCGTGTGCTATGTGTATCTCACCATCCCATGACATACCATCATTATCATTTTCATGAACATGACATGCCATACATGCAAAGCATTTGTGTGATACTAACTCACATCTTTTGTGCAGCCATTTGCATTTTATTTTCGTGTGTGAATACATTAAATCATCTGTGTGCCATTCATACTAACTATTTATTTTGCAGCCATAACATTATATTGCTGTGTTAATATATTTTCACAAAGCATACTGTGAGCAGGGGTTTTTTCCCGACCTCGGTGATGAAAGCTACTGTTACCTTTTTCACGAATAAATGTGAAGCAGATTCAGACCGACCGGGATAATGTTGGAAATGTCCCGGATAGCCCGAAGGTGTGTGACAAGTCCTAATACGGAACCTCAAAGAATTCGAGTGAGTATTTTAGAAAGAACTGAAGAAAAAATGCAAGACGGGCAAAATAGGCATTTTAGGGCGCTACAGCTGCACGGCTGTGAGTGTCAGCTTTCCTTTTTTGCCGAAATCAGCAATTAAATCTGATTTAATGCCAAAAACGGAGATATATAAGCATCATAATCCGGGATTAGGGTTCAGAATATAGAAACAAAAAAAAAAAAAAAGGAAAAATGGATTTTGAGAGAAAATAACACCATCACTTAGATTTTCTCTAGGGTTCTTAAGGCAATTGGAAAAAAAAGAGTTGGACCTAAAATAATAATCTCAATAGAACACATAAAATCGATCGAAGGGTTTTGTGATATCATAATCAATCCTTCAATCTTCTTCGGGGTTCCGTTCGGGCTTCGGAAATCATGTGTTGTTCGGGTTGTTCATGACTGCGATACGTTTTCGGCATCCGAATCCATTTTTCGTGGTCCAAACACTGGAACACAGACAAGGTAATCTTCTAAGAGGCCTTAGAAATCCGCTTTGTTCATTCTGGTTGTAATTTGAATGCATGTTTTGAATTTTTTACGGTTTTGGGAGTTTTTTCCCGGTTACAGCCGCCCCACTCATG
This sequence comes from Euphorbia tirucalli, assembly GCA_039660915.1. Classification (NCBI taxonomy): domain Eukaryota; kingdom Viridiplantae; phylum Streptophyta; class Magnoliopsida; order Malpighiales; family Euphorbiaceae; genus Euphorbia; species Euphorbia tirucalli. The sequence continues at coordinate 24,245,805 of CM077632.1, forward strand.
ATCACATCCGCTCGGCTATAACCTATAGCCGCGCGGCTGTGACCTATAGGGGCACGGCTGTAATCTTCTAATTACAGCTGCTTGGCTATAACTTTCAGGGCAGGAGCTCCAAATTCCCTAAAATCGATCGATAACACTCCCATATTTCAATTAAATGTGTTTTTCATATTTGTTATCGGTCCAATTACATCCATGTATGCTTAGATTCCCGGTTTTCTTATTTTTAATTGATGGATGTGATTTCATGTTTGGCGATTTCGAGTTTTTAGGGATTTCTGGATTTATTTCGATCCGTTTGGTTGAAATCAGTGTGTTTCCAGAAATCCCAGATTACCCGAAATCGCTTAATTTTCAAAATGATTTTCAAAAACGAGAAAAGAAGACCGAAAAAACAATTCTGGACCATTACAGTCGCACGGTTGTAATCTACAGGGGCGCGGCTGTAACCTACAGTGGCACGGCTGTAGCCTATAGTGGCGCGGCTGTAGTTGAGGCAGAATTATAGTTTTACCCTTTTGGGCCCCAAACTTGTAATTTTGCATTGTTTTCCTATTCAAAACTGAATTTTGGTGTGTTTATATTCTTTTTGGACCCTAGATGGATGTTTAACTTAGGCCCACACACGAATGGGACTCCCGGGTCCCGGGATATCCGGCCCACTAAAGTTGGAAAATGCATGTAAATGAGCCAATTGGTTTTCAAAATTGGTTTTTGATCCATAAAACCTACAGGGCGTTTCAAAAAACCGTTTTCCAGGTCTAACCGGGCCGACCGGTCGGGTTGACCCAGTTACCCCCTTATGTATGATCACGTTTCCTAAAACACCCCTATTCTCTCCAATATGAGTCCTTGGTGTGATTTACTTACTTGTGCTAACCGTATTTAGATGCAGCTTTTATTTTTACTTTATTTTTATTTTCGAATGTATTTTATTAAATAGTGTATCTAAGCGATTGTAATTTTTCAGATCATCGTGTATAATAGGCGGTTGTAAAAGGTGAGGATGAGAGTTTTCTTTTTCTTGGGTTGTATAATTTGGCCTCTGATTTACTTTTCCTGCACTTTTACTTTTCTACACTTTATTTTGGATTTATATTTATGTCATATGTATGAGCATTGGTTAATAATAAAATAAGAGATAAAATGAGTAGAATTAAGTGAATGCAACATTACATTATGAAATAATAGGTACCGTGTCTACATTTGGTAGGGAGCTGTACCAGAATTTCTCGGATGAGCTGATCTGGGTGGCGACTCTGTATCTGATTTCGAAATTTAGGTTTCGAGATCTTTAAGTTCAAATTGGGATTTTCTAAAAAAACCTATTTTTCGAAAATTCATAATTACAATTAAGTTTTCTACAAAAGGATTTTTCCAATAAAATGAAAGATTTTCTTAAGAAAGATTAAAGACCCGTTTTCAAACCATATCACCACTTCTTAAAAATAAAATCCTCAGTTCCTGCTTCCCCGCGTGTTCCGGAAAAGGTCGTCCGCTCACACAGACACAACATCAATATGTATGCCATACATCCTAACCACATTTTTGTGCAGCCATTTGCATTTTGTGTGACATAAGCATCCATATCATCTCATCTCATTTAAATTGAGGACATTCCAAAGGGTGCCCATCACGATCATATCATTTCATAACATATCGGGAGTCCCAAAACTGCCCGTGTTCTGCCCGTGCACCGGATTGTACTCGGCCATTTCACTAAATCCTCTCATTCAATAGAGACCATAATGGTCCTACGTCTATTTCTGTGTGATAGTTCGCACGATGTCATTTCATAACACCATATCCATCCATCATACGCATCCCGGTAACACCGAAATCCTGCTTGTGCATCATGGTTCACATCGGACCATTTCATAACATTCTGAAACCATTTAAGGTACTCCCCGAGTGACGGATTAGTACACATATAGGGGCATTTTGTAACATTACTAAATCATAAAAGGTGTTCCCTGAATGCCGAATCTCTGTCCGTGCCCCCGTTACACGTGACTTTCTTATAACATCATTTCATATCACATGCCTCAAAAGCATCAGAACTCTGTCCGTGGGGCGGCCCCCATGTGACCATTTCATGTCATCTCATTGACCCACAAAGTGTCAAAACTCTATCCATGTGTCAGCACACACCTGACCATTTCACAAAATTCACTAGGTGCCCCAAAATTGCCGAACCCTTGTTCGTGTGACGGTCCACGCGTGATCTTTTTGCATAGCATTGGGTGTTCTTAGAATGTCAGGAAAAGAAAATAGAATAATAAGTAAAAATCACTCTTATCATCATTTCACGCACGACATCATTTCATTCATTCATCATAAGCACTTTCAGTGTCTCACTCTTCATGTCACCATTCCATTCACTCATGTCCCTAAACGTTTCCCATATGATGTCGAGCAGAATACACTGGAGCGACCTAGGACAAGATCTCAGGCTCTGAGGGCTGTTGGGGAATAAAGAGCAGAAGAAACAGAAAGTGAATATGATTCTGGGGAAGAATTTGAGATGGATAATCGAACACCTAGTCTTGTTTATGCCTTGAAGGATTTCCTGAGATCATAGGATTTCCGTGACATGCTGAAGGAGGAAATGCAGGCTATTGTGAGAGAAGCTGGGGAAACTAGTGCTAGTGGGGCTGGAAAGGAGAAAGAGGCTGGATCATCCTAGCAGGGTGGTGATACCTCGGCTAGTTTAGAGAAGCTGCAAGAAATTGAGGCAGCTATGGAAAGAAAAATGAGGGCGAAGTATTATAAGCTAGATGAAGCTGTGGCCCAGCTGAAGAAAGGGGCCAGTGTTAGTTCCGAATCCAAGAAGGCAGTTAATGTGGATGCCATGATCAACAAAGGCATCGAGACTTTTCCTATTGGCTTTCAAGTGCCAAAGGTTCCGTCTACAAGGGAATAGTTCACCAGAGGCCCATGTGAAACTGACTGATAAAAGCAGAAATACGCATCGATTTCCAAGAATCCGGGCCCAGGAGCTTAAGATGTGAAAATCAAAAATTGAAAGTACAATGGAGAGAGTTTCAAAACCTTACCACAAAGTCTCTCTAAGAGACGGATGCAGACTGTAGGAACCAAAGTAGACTCCCTCCAACGTCACGTACACGAACGGCTCTTGGACCCAACCCGTGCTAGCGACCCGGATTATCCAAGAAGAGAAAGAGAAGAGAGAAAAATGGGGCAGCCAAGCACTCATCTTATGGCTGTGATTTTTCTCATCTTTCAGAGAGAAAAAGATGGATAAGCATCAAGTAGAGAAAAAGACCTTTTTATCCTAAGTGTGAGTCACCACTTCCAATTGGTCCAAAAGATGCAAAGTCTAAATTTTCAACCTTTTGGTCCAAATGGTGACTCACCATACTTATCCCTCCCTTGCCGTAAGTTTCGGCCATCCCTTGAAAAGTGATGACTTTTTTTTATTTTCTTTCCAAAAGAATAAAGTCTATGCCAAACCTATGACACATCACTTTCACACTTTAAATGCATAAGAAGTAAAGTCAATCTTTATCTTAAAGACAAAAGAATGACTCACCCAAAAGAATGACTCATCATATTCATCATCACTTTTGTCCAACAAAATGAATCATCTTTCTAGCCCTTTCCATGCTAAATTTCAGCCAACTCTCCCATTTAATGTAGACTTTATTCTTTTAAAGTCCAAGCCTAATTTTACTCCGATTGATTTAATTAATTTCAAATCCAACTTTAATTTAACATGTATGCATATATTATACCATATAATTATTACATACATTTAAATTAAAATTAGTTTGACCCATTAATTTAATTATTGGATTAAATTAGACACACATAAAATGAGATACATGTAAACCTATACACGTAATAATATTTCCACCTGGGAAATAATCTCATAAATTAATTCATTGAATCAATTAAGAGACTGCCGAAATAAATATTAATTATATAACTTTGATCAATCCAATTGACCCATAATATAATCAATAGATCTCTCTCTCTTCAAACATGTATACTCCAAGCACACACTTAATCTAACTAGTTAAAGTCCAGACGTTCAATGTGTACGATCCGATAGGCCCATCTTTATGTTGGCAGTGGGCCAAGGCCCACAGACTGCAGACGGGCTCTAGCAAGCCACTGCAGCCCCCAATTGAGATGGAGTAAGCAGTCCAACTGAAAATGTAACCTTATAGTTTGAACTTGTAAATCCTATGTCACTGATGTTGGTGTCCAACACAGAGGCATGGAAGTATCACCCTCTATTGTGTCTGGACATTTACTTGATACCGAATGAATTGATGCTCACAAACAAGATCCAATCTTATTTGGGTGCAGCCGCACACTTATCAGTAACATTCTTCAAGAGGCCAGTGATATCGTCTCAGTGAATCACTGAGTGACATTCCTTTTTGCATATCCATAGCACTGCCATGTTCACTAACACACTAGAACGTACCCATACTTGGCACCCTTTTATAGGCCCGTTAGGTGTACACCAAAGTGTACCACTTCACATGCAGCACCATCATATGGTCCGGTCAAAGGACTTATACAAGTACTACATGAGAATCATTTGTGATACTATACCATGTAGATTCCAGTTAAGTGGATCGATCCAGTACCATGCCCTTTTTGCATGTACCCATTAACCTGGTTGACATTCCATGTTCTATGACTGGTAAGACACCGCCATACAACCCGGCTAATGATAGTTTTTAGTTCCTTTCATTCCTATGATTGGAACAGACTACGGATGACTTTATAGCCATATCATTTTCCCTATCCACAGTCTTACTGCCAAGTGCCTCACACTTGACAACATGGATATGGATATGTCCATTGGATACTCTATTTAAAATATAGCACAAGACATATAATAAATAGATTGATGCCTTTATCTCTTGACACAAATTGTATAATACATAAAGTTCACATTAATGTACAAATGTATTATACAAACACAAGGACCAATGCCTCGGGACTAGGGCATTTCCAACATTGCCAGCATTTGAGAAGCGGGTTAACATGTTACACTCAGGATTACTAGCTAATTTCATTTTTGCTTAAGTCCTTTAGGCGAATCCTACTATCTAGTCTGTAGCAATTGGCAAAGCTGAGGTAGAGTCAGGGGGCAGACAGAACAGAAAAGAATCAAGCCGGTGAACTTGAATGATCTCGACTCGGAGGACGAATACGAGGAGTCTGGCGGAGATGAGATAGTTAAGTCTCCAGCTATTGAAAAGCTAGTGGCAGGGTTTATCAACCAGCAGCCCAAGTGAAAGATAAGGCCCCGATGTCTGGGTCTGGTAGCACATCAGCACAGGAGGGAATTGAGAAGGAAGACTTAGTTATTTCTCAATTGAGGAAAACCTTGCACAAGCCAGTTTGTGGAATCTACTTTTGACCTCTAAAGAGCACAGGGCAGCTTTAGTGAAAAAGCTGTCAGAAATCGAGGTGTCTCCTATTGCATCACCGGAGGCCATATGGTGTCTGTTGGATAAGATCCAATCTGGGGCTCCTGGCATTACTTTCTCTGAAAAAGATCTGCCCAGTGAGGGAAAAGCCCATAATAAAGCCCTCTAAATCAGGGCCCATGTGATGGATAAAGTAATGCCATGTGTAATGGTAGACAATGGATCTACCCTGAATATATGTCCACTAATAATGCTACCATGCTTGGGCCTGAATGAAGATGCTCTGAAGAAGTCCTCCATGGTAATCCGGGCATATGACGACTCCAAGAGAATAGTAATAGGGACTTTTGAAATTGAAGTAGAGGTCGGGCCAGTCAAGTCAATGGTCATTTTCAATGTGATAGACATCCCAGTCACTTTCTCCCTGCTGTTGGGAAGACCATGGTTCCACCCATTAGGAGGTGTCCCCTCTACTTTGCATCAGAAAATAAAGTTCCCGATAAATGGAGAGATTGTGACTATTGAGGCGGATACCCAATCTATGGTTGCTGCTATAAATGAAAGAGTTGTACCATTTGGCGGGTTCCAAATCGCCATGGTTGGGAAGGAGGAAGCCATAGATGCTCCAATGGTCATTTATGAAGACTATATGCCGAAGTGGCTATCCAGATATTTGCACAAGCAGAATTTTATCCCCGGGCATGGGACTTGAAATCAACCTGTAGGGGGTGCCTGAGTTTAACATTGACTCGGGAAAGCCAAAACAGTTTGGGCTAGGGTATACAGAAGAAATATCTGACCAGAAAAATCAGAGAAGGGGCAAGAACGGCAAGCCTATGATGAAACCATTCATAAAGGTGGGAGAAGAGCTGTATAATGGCCAGGCCGAGCCAGTAAAGGTCGGGAACATTGAATACCCTGGCTTTGAAATATTTTCTGATGTCGTAGACTTCAAGAAGTGCTAAGAAGAACCAGTCACCCCTATGGTGGTGGAAGAGGTAATTGCTAAGTCTACTGTTATGCAAAGTGAGCCACCTGGAGAGATAGCAAAAACAATGAAGGTACCCAAACAGAAAGATGAAGAGAAAGCCTATGATGAAACTGTAGAAACAATTACAAGTGCGTTGATTGCTGCCTTAAGCAAGACGTTTGGGAAGTCTAAAGAAGGGTTCGGAGAGGAGCTGATGACCAAGGTAAACTTGGATTCTGTAGTTGTTGAGATAGCCAAGATCATGGAAAAGGCTAAGGCGTAGGTGGCTGAAAATGAGGAGACCACTATTACTGCTGAGAAAGAGGCCAAAACATCTGTAGATCCAGATGATGCTCTGAAGATGAAAGTGGAAGCTGAAGAAATGCAAGGCCCTTTGCCTGTGGAGGATGAAAATGATTTTGTTGTATTTATTTCTTCCATTTTCAATGTGAATGATGTACTCTATAACAAGTTTAATGCAATGAAATCTCAGTTTGCTTACTTGTGTGATGTTTATCCTAATAATTCTGTGCAAGCATTTGAATTAGCATCAAGCATATTTAGCATTCATGACACTGCATTGCATGAAATCAACATATGTACATATGAAAACCCCAGAATGGTATTCATTTCACATGAGCTAAAACCTGAGGAAGAGAGAGAATTAACAAGAATATTACAAAAACATTTTAAAGCTTTTGCGTGGTCATACGAGGACATGCCGGGTGTAGAGACAGATATAGCAGTTCACAAGATCCCGGTGGACCCTAAGTTCAAGCCAGTGAAGCAGAAACTGAGAAGGCTGAGACTAGAGTGGGCTACATTGGTGAAAGAAGAAGTAGCTAAGCAGAAAGACGCCAAATTCCTTGAAGTGGTGGAGTATACAGAATGGCTAGGCAATATCATCCAAGTACCTAAAAAGGATGGAAGGGTCAGAGTATGTGTCGACTACAGGGACCTGAATAAAGCATGCCCAAAAGATAATTTCCCCTTGCCTCACATCGATGTCCTAGTTGATAGTGCAGCAAAAGCGGCAATGTATTCCTTCATGGATGGGTTTTCAAGGTACAACCAGATCCTGATGGATGTGATCGACAAAGTGAAGACGTCATTCATCACAGAGTGGGGTACCTTCTGCTACAGAGTAATGCCTTTCGGGTTGAAGAATGCTAGAGCCACTTACCAAAGGGCTGTCACAACTTTACTGCATGATATGATCCATAAAGAAGTTGAGGTGTATGTTGATAATATACGTGTTAAATCAATGACCCGAGAGGAACACCCTGTTATCCTAGATAGATTTCTTACACGCATTGGAGAATATAACTTGCAACTCAACCATAAGAAGTGCATATTCAGAGTTACATCAGGGAAACTGTTGGGTCATGTAGTCAGGAAGAGAGGAATAGAAATGGACTCGGATAAAATCAAAGCTATTCAAGACATGCCGGCTTTGAGCACGGGTTTTTCCCGGTCTCAGTGATGAGAGTCCCTTGATTATCTGTGGACCAGACAAGCTTGAACGGGACTTGAGAGCTACTAGAATGCTACCTGGGGAAGCTCAAATGACCCAAAAACCTGGCTATCCACGATCCGAAACCCCCGGAAAGGTCTCCCGAGAGGTCTTTAGGGTTTAGGGTACATGCCTGAGGTTTCGCCTTTTTGCTCCAGCCTTCGCTAGAGCCGTATGACTTTAGTGGGCAAGACAGGTTGCCTTGCAAAGTCAGGCAACCTGTCTTGCAGAGGGGAGGTATGGGCAGGCTGATTGTTGGAACGAGAGAGGGAGAGAGGGGCGGATAGAAGGAAGAAAAAGAGAAAGGAGGAGGACTTTTGGGAGGGGAGACTTTTGGTTCTCTAGAAAAAAAAGAAACGCATAGAGAAAAAAGAGAGAAAAAGGAAAAGAAAGAAAAAAAAAAGAAAGAAACAGAGAAAGAGAGAAAGAAGGAAGAAGAAGAGAAATCGGGAGAGCAAAAACAACTCCCACGAACACCCTCATTCAACGCTAAATCAATCTTCAAAAATTAACAACACAACCAACAACTTCTACTCATTGCTTCAGGGTGTTTTCAGGTGATTTCGGATCGTTACGGTTTTGGGTCGATCAAGCTCCCAGGAAGCATTCCAAGCTTTCAATCTATCTTTTGGAAGTTTAAAGTATCCAAACAACATCCAGGTAAGTCTGAGAGACCTTAAAACTTGTCTGCATTTGATTTTTGTGCATTTTTGTTATTTTTACCGAAATCCAGAAAATGGTCTACCGACCATAGCCGTACGGCTGTGTTCCTCAGGAACACAGCCGGCCAGCTATGATATTGATGAACAGAGCTGGCTAGCTCTAACCCAAAGCCGGCCGACCCTGTTCTTCGGGGACAGATCCCCGATCTATCCTGAGCAGCCGAAACAGCCTGTTTTCCATTTTTGATTTTTTTCTGTTGGGATCGTTTTTGGCCCAGAATCATCCGTAGGCATTTGTATTTCAATTTTCTAATTATTGTACGTATAGATAATCGGGGTTTTCAGTATTTTCCGGGGTTTAGTTCCAGAGTTTTGGGATTGTTTCATCCGAACCGGATCCATAGTCTAGCATTTGCGGACCCCCGAATCTCATAAAATTCCCGGAAAATATTGAAAATAACTAAAACAATATTTTTACAAATATTTTTGGTGTGTTTACTTCATTTTGAACCCTAGATGGATTGTGTATTTAGGAACCCACACGAACGGAACCCCGAGTTCCAGGATAACCGACCCACAAAAATAGCAATTTGCATGAAACCGAGCCAAATGTTTTCGAAAAATTGATTTTTCAGCACAAAAATTACAGGGCGTTTTAAAATCGTTTTCCAGGTCTAACCGGTTCGACTGGTCGGGTCGACCCAGTTACCCCCTAAATGCATGTTCCCACTTCCTAAATCCCCAATTATGTCCTGATTTGAGTCCTATTTGTGTTTATAATATAAACTGTGCTAACCAATCTGTTTTGCAGCATTTATTTTTATTTTTACTGTATTTAATAGATTAATTCGTGTAAATAGGCGGTTGTATTATTTTTAGATCCTCGTGTATTTAGGCGATTGTAAAGTGAGGATGAGAGTTTTTATATTTTATTCAGTTTGGTTGTATAATTGGCCTTTATTATTCTTTCATATATTTGGGTGGATGGTTTATTTTCCTGCAATTTATTTAATGCATTTTTGCCTTTGCATCGGACTAATAAAATAAACAAATTGGGTTGGAGAAAGATAATAAATTGAATAAATATGACTTTATAAATAATAAACGAATACAAGCTTGAGGTTAAGTAGGTAAGTTTCCCGAACCCTGAATCTCTGGATTAGGTACAGTAGTCTGCGCTTGGTAGGGAGCTGTACCGGAATTTCCTGGATGAGCTGATGCGGGTGGCGACTCTGTCACTGATCTCGAGATTGAGGTTTCGAGGTCTTTAAGTTATAAAACGTAAAAAAGTTTTCTACAAAAGCATTTCTAAGTAAAGAAATAATTGTCTTTTAAAGCAAGATAAATAAAACCCGTTTTCCAAAAAAATCACATTCAAACTAAACTAATTTTCTTCGGTTTTCTCAAAAACCCCCAGCCTGCTTCGCTGCGCCTTATTTCATTATTTTGAAAAGGTCGTCTGCTCACAGTGGCGACTCCGCTGGGGATGATTGTTTCTTAAAATGTTTTTCTTAAAAACTTAAGGAAGTTAGGCAACCTCGCTTGTATTCGTTTATCGATTTATAAACATCATATTTATTCATACCTTTGCACATTAGGACATTTTCTTCTTCTCAACCCTTCGAATACACTCTTTCACCCTGGTTTACCTAAGAAGGTGGCCTACCTCTACCACCAGGATTGGAGACACCTGACTGGGTAAACCAGTCATAGCCCCGTATGACCTTACATCGTGTTCTACGGTGGGGAAGTGTTTATTCGCTATGGGAACCTGTACGACCCTTGGTTTTGACTTTGACCCATATGTAATGGCTTAGTAATTTCCCCTAGGGTTACCAAAACATAAATTAAAATTGAACAATCGAGTGTACGCCTTTGGTATTCCCCGTTGATGCCAAAGAGACCCAATACCTAGGAAGAGTTGCGAGACCAATCGAATGGAGAAGTAAGGTTGGAAGGGAGCACATATTTTTTTGCGTGTGCTAACGTTTGTTTTGTGTTGTTTTTCCTTTCCTTTTACCTTTAATAAAGCATCCAAAATGCATAATCATCTCATATGCCATTTTTTATCTCGTTTTCGTGTAGGTATCTTTAAATACATATGCATATGTGTGACATTTATGCTAACCATGTCTTTGTGCAGCCACGATATTTTACTCGTATGACATACATATACATTCTGTGTGCCAACATTTCCATAAAACATACACGACATCATTCCGCATGTCACCCATTCTAACCATGTTTTCTTGCAGCCACTTATATGTTTGTGTGACATACGCATCCATTCCATTTCATTCTATTTCACCTATTTGGGGACGTTAAAAGAATGCCCATCATGATCATTTCATTTCATCCCATGTCGGGTACCCCAAAACTACCTAATTTCCGCCCGTGCACCGGATTGCACTCGGCCATTTCACAAAATATCATATCATTCAATAGTAGACCGCAATAGTCCTAGATTTGCTTCCGTGTGACAGTTCACATGATGCCATTACATGACATTCCATTCGTTGATCATAGGTGTCCGGGTGACTCCAAATCCTGTTTGTGCATTATGGTTCATATCAAACCATCTCATAACATTGTGAAATCATTCGAGGTGCTCCCCGAGTACCGATCAGTAAACACATAGGATTATACCATGACAATATCAAATCATGCAAGGTTTTCTACGAACCCCGAACCCCTGCCCGTGTCTCGAGTTACACGTGACTTTCCTGCAACATCATTTCATATCACATTGCTTTAAAAGCATTAGAACTCTATTCGTGGGGCAGTTCCCATGAAACCATTTCATTTCATGCTATCAACCCATAAAGTGGCGAAACTCTGCCCGTGTGCTGGCTCACACGTGGCCATATCACGGTAATTCGTTAGGTGCCCTGAAAGCGCCAACTTACTACCCGTGTGACAGTTCACACACGGTTTTCTTGGCATTATTCTTGCACAGCATCGGGCATTCTTAGAGTGTCCGGAATAAACAATTCACATCCATTATTGTCTTCATTCACAAAGCATCAAATGCACACAATCATCTCATGTCTTGTATAATCATTCCCAAGGCATCAACATTTGTGTAGCATCAACATTTGTGTAGCATTGTTACTAACCACATTCTTCTGCAGCCATGATATTTTATTCACATGTGCCATACGCATATTGTGTTAACATTTCCATAAAACATGCAAGGTATTACTTTGTGTGTGTGTGTTATGTGTACTAATCACATCTTTGTGTAGCTGCGATGCTTTGTTTGGGTGACATATGCATTCGTTCCTTGCATGCATGACATCACCTCGTATGCCATGCATCCTAACCATATTTTTCTTCATCCATCTGCATTTTGATGACATATACATTCGTTCTTTGCACGCATGACATCATCTCGTATGTCATGCGTCCTGACCACATTTTTCTGCAGCCACTTGCATTATGTGTGACATGTGCATTCACACCATTTCATTCCATTACACCTAATAAAGGATGTTCCAAGGGTGCCCATCATGATCATTTCATTTCATAACAGGTGCCCTAAAGTCACCTGTGTTTTGCCTGTGCCTTGGTTTGCACTGGGTCACTTCTACATTCCATTCATTAGGAGACCACAACGGTCCTAAATCTATGATCATGTGGAGGGTGGCATGATAAGCACTACACTACATCTCATCTATCTGTCTGTTCTCGGTGTCATTGGGATACTGAGATCTCGCTTGTGTGTTGCGATCCACATCGGATTGCTCATAACATTATCAAGTTATCCCAGGTACTCCATGAGTGCCTAGTTACTACACCTATAGGGGCATTCCATGACACTATTAAATCATGCAAGGCGTTCCATGAGTGCCGAATCTTTGTCCGTGTCTCAAGTTACACGTGGCTTGTCTATAACATCATTTCATGTCAGATGCATCAAAAGCATTAGAACTTTGTCTATGTGTCGGCACATACACAGCCATTCCATAACATCCATTAGATGCCTCAAAAGCATCAGAACTCGGTCCGCGTGCTGGCCAGGCGTGACCACTTCATGAAATCCACTAGGTGCCCTAAAATCACCGAACCTGCACCCGCATGACGGTGCACACATGGTCTGTATGCATTGCCTTTTTGCATAGCATAGGGGCATCTACAGAACTTCCAAAATACATTATAATGAAAATCATTCTCATTCATGTTTCATTTGCCTAACATCATTTGCCCGCATCAACCCATGGCCTTACATCTCATTCATACGTAAACACAAGGTGCTACCCGAGCGTCAAAACTTAGCCCGTGTGCCAAGCACGTTATCTCATACCATTTCATCACATAAAGGCCTAAGGTGCTCCTCGAGTGCCAAAAAAAACAATTCGCATGCCAAGTACTCTGTTCTGTCTCACCTCATATCATGCTTCATAATCCAGGGTGCTCCTTGAGTGCTGAAGATTATGTTAGATCATCATGCACATACACACCACCATAGCATTTAACTCTCCTCTGCACGTAATATCTTGCTTCGACCCATGGACACCCCACTGTGTCATTGCTTCCCAGGGGCATAACTATGCACCCTATTGCAATTCATATCTTGCTTCGACCCGTGGACACCCCAGTGTGTCATTTCTTCCTAGGGGCATAACTATGCACCCTATTGCAAGTAATATCTTACTTCGACCCGTGGACACCCCAGCGTGTCATTCTTCCTAGGGGCATAACTATGCACCCATGCAAGCAATGCCTTGCCTCGACCGTGGACACCCAGTGTGTCATTCTTCCTGGGGGCATAACTATACACCCCATCTCAACTCTCATTGCAAGTAATATCTTACTTCGATCCATGGACACCCCAGCGTGTCATTCTTCCTAGGGGCATGACTATGCACCCTATTGCAAGTAATATCTTGCTTCGATCTGTGGACACCCTAGTGTGTCATTCTTCCCAGGGGTATAACTATGCACCCCATCTCAACTCTTCTTTGCAAGTAATATCTTGCTTCGATCCGTGGACACCCCAGTGTGTCGTTCTCCCCAGGGGCATAACTATGCACCCTATTGCAAGTGCTACTTGCCTCGATCCGTGGACGCTCCCGAGTGTCATTCTATCCCTGTGGTGTATATTTATACACCATGTTTTATTTTAGCATGCATCATCCCCACCAGCATCCATTGCATTTGTATGGTTGAACTCCAATAGCATGACATGACATGGCATTGCAAGGCATTACATGTATAACTCACCATCCATACACGTACACATTATATTGCATGCTTATGAATGTTTCACTCCTTGTTTGGTATCTGCCACGCATACACCCGACGACACTAACAAATGCTCTCATCAGGGGAAAGAATTTTGAGGATGGCCAACCCAAGGAACTTCAACGCCATAACAGATGTTGTGGAAGACTATGTCGCTTCATCTCAATTCCGAAAGGCAGTAAGGGAGGAAGCGGCAGCAATGCTGAGAGAAATGCTGGGGGATGATCTTGACTGAGTAAAGAGGCTGACGGCGAGATGCGCCGAGTTGGAAACCCGGGTGTCAGAGCTCGAAGGGAAAATAAGAGACATGACAAGCACGGACTCCAATGTTGGCATTGATAAGGAGCAGAATGCCAAACTTGTTGATTCTCCTTCTCAACACCTCGGAAGGCCCTCTCACCAAAATTTGGGCTTATCGGGGTTGTCCAATGATGAAGAACTGAAAAGACCTATAAAAAAATGGGCAGTCGCATCTTTTGGGCCTCGTTCAGTGACCAGACTATTCGCCATCTGCAGAAAGCTGGGCCTGCTACAGAGTGTTCGACCATACGTGGTGCCAACGCCAGAACAAAAGGGAAACTACTGCAGCTATCACGTAGTAGCAGGCCATCCGACTAATGAATGTGTTGGTCTGAAAAGGAGGATCCAGAAGCTGGTCGACGAAGGAAAATTAAGGGTGCCATCTGCCTCTAACGAGCGATCATGGGTAATCAAGGAGACCACCAATGAAATTCCTCAATCCTCCCGGGGAGAGGAATATGATGAAGAGCTACAGGGTCTGATATGATGAGAACGGGGTAATGGTACTGAAGTTAAGGCAGTGACTAGTCGGGGGCTAAAAAAAAAAAACCCCTCAGAGCTTTCCTTATTATAGGGGGACTCATTTTTGTTGCTACGGTGTATTAATATCATTTTGAATGCAATGCATTTTGTTATTTTCTTACTTATGTGGTGATTGCTTGTATATGGCATAGTGCACACATTTGATCATCTAACATGACATGTCAAACATGCATAATATCAAAATGCATGACATTAATCTGAAAGCTATAGGAAACCTAAAAGTGAACCTGGTCCTGAACGAACTCTCTCTTGAAAGGTGAGCTTGTGAGATAAATAAAATGATACGATGGCACCACTTCCGCCGAGACATTTGCTGGCTCAACTCAACAATCCTTGAAAGACACTACCAGTCCTAGCCCAAAGTTTCAACTATAATGGCACACACGATGCCCAAACCTTTCTAAACCGAAAGCCATCTTTGAAACTCCAAATCCTACCCAAAAAAACCCTAAAAAGCCCTCCTTGAGGCATCTGAACCAAGAAAGCCCTCCTAGAGGAAAAATCAAACCAAAAAGCCCTCCTTGAGGCACTCAAACCAAAAAAAGCCCTCCACGAGGTAAAATCAAATATAAAAAGTCCTCCTAGAGGTAATTAAATCCAAAAAGTCCTCCCAGAGGCAAAGCTTGACCTCATACCCCAAGAGGGCGCCCCAAGCCAAAACCCAAAAGCTAAAATCCCCAACCTTACCAAAATCTCCAACCTGAGGGAAATTCCAATGGCTTTCATCACCCTCATCACCCACCATGTATAAAATGCTGAAGCAATTTTGGTTGTAGTGCATACATTATCTTGTTCGTGTGACATTCATATGTATATGACATTACGCATGCATTGTTCATCCAAAAAGCATATCAAACACAAATGACATGCATGAGTTTGAATGCAGTAGGAAAACCAACAGATGGTCATGGTTGGGGCTCGGTTAAAAAAAAAAGATAAAATATACAAAAAGGGGATCTCATAGCATTAAAGGGTAATTTTCAGTTCTCGGCATTGTTAGATCCTTCCCTCCTATCTGTGAGAGATTTGGACTTTCCTGTCTTCAAAACCAAAGCTCTTCCCTTTCCCTTTTCTAATTTCTTCCACACCTTCAACACCCTTTGTCTTCCGTTTACTACCCAAACCACCAATACCTATTTAACAAAACCTCTTTTCACCCTATTCTTTGAACTGACCCTGTGAAGCCTTATTTTCCACCATCAATGGCTTCTAACAAGAAATTGAACGCCAATACTGTTCTATATCCGCATCATCTCATTATCAAAAAGGTGACAGGGGCCTATGACAAAGTACTGACTCAATCAGTCTTTGTTTATCATCAACCTATACCAGATTGGGGATTCTTTTTCTATCCCATACCACTTCTCCTCAACCAAAACCCCCAGACCAAATATTCCGTAACCTCAGGCTGACAAGAAAGGCCTTGATTTCATGACAGAGAGAGGATTTGAATATAAGCCTACTTCAATTGAGCTGGAGTTTGCCACTACTCAAGCAACCGTTGATGGAACTCCTAAGTAACCACTGCTCTCGCCCAACAAAATCCACACTATAGCCTATACTGGACTCAACCCAGCAAGAGATGGTTTTGTTAAGCAAAAATGTGCTAGGAAGAAGAGGAGACTGAAATCTACCCCTATGAACTTCACCAACAATGTTGAAGCAACCAGGTTTTATAAAGCTTTCAACAATCATGAATGGGATGTTCCCATCAACAGAAAGACTTGCAAAGACTGCTGTGCTAATATTCAGGGGAAAGTTGCATTTGCCAACCATTTCAAGAGCTCAGTCTTCAGCTGCAACAAAAGTGACTACTTACCAGTGGTTCTTTCATTTCCTAGCCATGGTGTGTATTGCTCTAGGGTTATTATGGTTCACGGACAAAGGAAAACCATAATTAACTCAAGTCATTCTGAATCAGGCCATACATTGAAGGACTAAAAGCTGTGTCCATCTTTGGCAACCGTGTGTGAATTGGAATCTAGGGTGAATTGAGGACATGAATACAACCTCCCACCCTAGGAGAATCCAGTGGCCATCTGTACAGTTTGGTAACATCCCCAGCAGATCCTCAAAAAAAAAAAAAAAAAAAAAAGAAAAAAAGTGTAATGAAGGGACATTGATCCACACCGGAACCATGGGTTGGATTTTCCTAATGCATTCACATTCATCATATCATAAATGTTTTATATTCTGTTTTGATGTTCAATTTGCATGTGTTATGCCATTGCATGTAAATGTCCAAGTTCAGGCTATAGCACGCAGTACACCAGACTTAATGAAGCATTTCACATCCAAACCTAAACCTCCAACACTTGGGGCAGGCAAAAGAAAAATCATGAATTATCATCAAAGACAATCCTATCATGATCCCGGGAGAATCTTCAAGGCGCACTCTCCAATCCTAAGATAAGCCAGTGCCATGACATCCACCTGGCTGGCGCACTCTTATAGACTTGGCAACGACAATAATCTTCAGTGAGAGAATCTCCGACACAGAAAACCAAAAGGACGTGTTAGTAATAAGAAGAGAGTGACATACAGAGGCTGTGTCACTTTTGATTTTCCTATCGCATTCATTCTGATGTCATCATAATGATAGTACACATGTTTGATTTTCTGCTTAGATGTTCATATTGCATGCATCATGCCATTGCATATAAACACCCATCAGTAGGTCATTACATCCAAACCCACGATGGCATCAGCGAAATTATCACCACAAATGGCAGCTACCGGCTCAGTTGTACCATCCCCAGCATAATTATCCGTGGCAGAGTGGTCCCCAGTAGGATCATCCCTACGGAGTCTCCAGCAAAATCCCCAATAGGTTCCCAGCTAAAACTCTTGCCACTGAATCAGAAGCTCCAACAGATCCCCTAATGAGATCAAACGGATCAGAATACTCCCCAGCGGAATTCACGGCTAAAACGATCCCTACTGAGTCATTATCCTCAGCAGAGTCATCCGACGGACATAGTCCCCATAGGAGATCGTTAGGAGTCACAAGTTCACTCCCCAGCATAGTGCAAATACCAAACATATTAAGCATCATGACATATGCATGTGCACACGAATCATGCACGCATTCACGCATACATGCATCAAACCACCTCAACTATGTTTGTCTTCGATTGAACCTCGTGGTATCTCTTCACCTCATAGAAGGGACAACATATCTCTCACTTCGACCTTGTCACCATATACATAAGGAAGAATGTCTATTGACAAACTTCTCGCCCTTAACAGGTATCTGAGGGCAAAACAATAGATCAACTCGTTCAACCTTTCCACCGCATAGGAGAGGAAGAACATTCATTTCAATCCTGTCATCGCAAAGGCAGGAAAGAAATGCCTATTGAGGAGTTTCTTGCATTTAACAGGGATCTGGGGGCAAAACAACCAACCTTGTGCTATCTCTTTACCTCATAGAAGGGATAGCATATCTCTCACTTCGACCTTGTCGCCACATAGACAGGGAAAATGTCTGTGGATGAACTTCTCACCTTTAACAGGTATCTGAGGGCAGAACAACAGACCAACTCGTTCAACCTTTAGCCACAAAGCAGAGGAAGAACGTCCATTTCAATCTTGTCATCACTGAGGCAGGAAAGAAATGCCTATTGAAGACGTTTCTTGCCCTAAAAAGGTATCTGGGGGTAAGACAACACCAACCTTATGCTGCTTCTTCGACTCATAGAGGGATAGTAAGACATCATCTTATTCGACCTTGTTGACACAATGGACAGGGAAGAATGTCTATTGACGAACTTCTCGCCCTTAATAGGTATCTGGGGGCAGAACAACAGACCAACTCGTTCAACCTTTAGCCATAGAGCAGAGGAAGAACATCCATTTCAATCCTGTCATCGCTGAGGCAGGAAAGAAATGCCTATTGAAGACGTTTCTTGCCCTTAATAGGTATCTAGGGGTAAGACAACACCAACCTCGTGCTGCTTCTTTGACTCATAGAGGGACAGTACGTCATCATCTTATTCCACCTTGTCGACACAATGGACAGGGAAGAATGTCTGTTGATGAACTTCTCGCCCTTAACAGGTATCTAGGGGTAGAACAACAGACAAACTCATTCAACCTTTAGCCATAGAACAGAGGAAGAATATCCATTTTAATCCTGTCATCACTGAGGCAGGAAAGAAATGCCTATTGAAGATGTTTCTTGCCCTTAATAGGTATCTGGGGGTAAGACAACACCAACCTCATGCTGCTTCTTTGACTCATAGAGGGATAGTACGACATCATCGTATATGACCTTGTCGACACAATTGACAGGGAAGAATGTCTATTGACGAACTTCTCGCCCTTAACAGGTATCTACGGGCAGAACAGCAGACCAATTCGTTTGACCTTTCCACCACATAGGAGAGGAAGAACATTCATTTCAATCTTGTCGTCACATGGCCAGGAAAGAAATGCCTATTGAAGTCTTTCGCCTTTAATAGGTATCTGGGGGTGAAACGATTCAATCATATTTATTCTTAATCGAGGGGGCAAAAATTTTTGTTTCCAAAATTATCGATCAAGAAATAAATATGCTACTTATCATCAACATCACAGACATGCTCCGCCACAGTGAGCCAATATTATAAATGCGCTCCGTCGCAGAGAGCCAACATTACGGATGCGCTCCGCCACAAAGAGTCAATGTTACGGACACGCTCCGCCACAGAGAGCCAACATTACAGACGCGCTCCGCCACAGAGAGCCAACATTATGGGCACGCTCTACCACAGTGAGCCAACATTACAGACACGCTCTGCCATAGAGAGCCAATATTACAGACGCTCTCCGCCACAGAGAGACAACATCACGGGCGCGCTCCACTACAGTGAGCCATCATCACGCGTATGCTCCACTGTAGTGAGCCAATGTCATGGGAGTACTCCCCCGCAGTGAGTCAACTTGGAACCACGGCCGGCACCTCCAACAAGGAACGCCAGGTACGTTTCTTTTTCCTCCCTCACCACGCTCCCAGTCGCGAGACCAAATTCGATCTAGGCTCCACAGCCTATGATGATCTGACTTTGATCCCGTGAGGGGCAGCCTGTGAGCACGAGTTTTTCTCGGTCTGGGTGATGAGAGTCCCTTGATTACCTGTGGACCGGACAAGCTATAACGGGACTTGAGAGCGACCGGAATGCTGCCTAGGGAAGCTCAAATGACCCAAAAACCTGGCTATCTGCGATCTGAAACCCCCCAGAAAGGTCTCCCGAGAGGTCTCTAGGGTTTAGGGTGCATGCCCGAGGTTTCGCCTTTTCACTCCAGCCTTCGTTAGAGCCGTACAGATCTAGTGCACACTAAAGCCGGCCGGCTCTAGTGGGAAAGACAGGTTGCCTTGCAAAGTCAGGCAACTTGTCTTGCAGAGGGGAGGTATGGGCAGGCTGATTGATGGAACGAGAGAGGGAGAGAGAGGTGGATAAAAGGAAGAGAGAGGCAGAGGACTTTTGGGAGGGGAGACTTTTGGTTCTCCAAAGAAAAAGAAAAACAGAGAGAAAAAAGAGAGAAAAAGGAAAAGAAAGAAAAAAAAAGAAAGAAACAGAGAAAGAGAGAAAGAAGAAAGAAGAAGAGAAACCGGGAGAGCAAAAACAACTCCCACAAACACCCTCATCCAACCCTAAATCAATCTTCAAACATTAACAACACAACCAACAACTTCTACTCATTGCTTCGAGGTGTTTTTGGGTAATTTCGGATCGTTACAGTTTTCGGTTGATCAAGCTCCCAGAAAGCATTCCAAGCTTTCAATCTGTTCTTTGGACGTTTAAAGTATCCAAACAACATCCAGGTAACTCTTAGAGACCCTAAAACTTGTCTGTATTTGATTTTTTTGCGTTTTTGTTATTTTTGCCGAAACCCAGAAAATTGTCTACCCACCATAGCCATACAGCTGTGTTCCTCAGGAACACAGCCAGCCGGCTATGATCTTGATGAACAGAGCCGGTCGACCCTGTTCTTCGAGGACAGATCCCTGATCTGTCCCGAGCGGCCGAAACAGCTTGTTTTCCATTTTTGATTTTTTCTGTTGGGATTGTTTTCGGCCCAAAATCATCCGTAGGAGTTTGTATTTCGATTTTCTAATTATTGTTTGTATAGATAATCAGGGTTTTCAGTATTTTTCGGGGTTTAGTTCCAGAGTTTTGGGATTGTTTCATCTGAACCGGATCCATAGTCTAGCATTTACGGACCCCCGAATCTCATAAAATTCCCGGAAAATATTGAAAATAACTAAAACAATATTTTTACAAATATTTTTGGTGTGTTTTCTTCATTTTGAACCCTAGATGGATTGTGTATTTAGGAACCCACACGAACGGAACCCCGAGTTCTAGGATAACCGACCCATAAAAACAGCAATTTGCATGAAACCGAGCCAATTCCAAAAATTGATTTTTCAGCACAAAAATTACAGGGCGTTTCAAAACCGTTTTCCTGGTCTAACCAGTTCGACCGGTCAGGTCGACCCGGTTACCCCCTAAATGCATGTTCCCACTTCCTAAATCCCCAATTCTGTCCTGATTTGAGTCCTATTTGTGTTTATAATATAAACCATGCTAACCAATCTGTTTTGCAGCATTTATTTTTATTTTTACTGTATTTAATAGATTAATTCGTGTAAATAGGCGGTTGTATTATTTTTAGATCCTCGTGTATTTAGGTGATTATAAAGTGAGGATGAGAGTTTTTATATTTTATTCAATTTGGCTGTATAATCGGCCTTTATTATTCTTTTGTATATTTGTGTGGATGGTTTATTTTCTTGCAATTTATTTTATGCATTTTTGCCTTAGCATCGGACTAATAAAATAAACAAATCGGGTTAGAGAAAGATAATAAATTGAATAAATATGACTTTACAAATAATAAACGAATACAAGCTTGAGGTTAAGTAGGTAAGTTGCCCGAACCCTGAATCTCTGGATTAGGTACAGTAGTCTGCCCTCGGTAGGGAGCTGTACCGGAATTTCCTGGATGAGCTGATTCTGGTGGCGACTCTGTCACTGATCTCGAGATTAAGATTTCGAGGTCTTTAAGTTATAAAACGTAAAAACGTTTTCTACAAAAGCATTTCTAAATAAAGAAATAATTGTCTTTTAAAGCAAGAAAAATAAAACCCGTTTTCCAAAAAAATCACATTCAAACTAAACTAATTTTCTTCGGTTTTCTCAAAAACCCCCGGCCCACTTCGCCGCACCTTATTTCATTATTTCAAAAAGGTCGTCCGCTCACACGGGCCCCAAAAATAGAGAAGGAAGTCCGCTCGTTCTTGGGCTCCTTACAATACGTGAGTTGCTTCATAGCACGGTTGACTTCCACTTATGAGCCGATTTTCAAGCTGTTAAAGAAAGATCAGCCGATTGTGTGGGATGACTGATGTCCGTTGGCGTTCGAGAAAATCAAGGCTTATCTGGTAAATCTGCCCGTTCTGAACCCACCAATTCCAAGGAAACCTTTGATTTTTTATTTGGCTATTGAAGATTCCTTTGTAGGGCAATGTTGGCCCAAGAGCAAGATGACAGGAAGGAGTATCCCATTTACTACCTCAGCAAGAAGCTGCTAGAGTATAAAACCAAGTACACATTGGTGGAGAACATGTGTGTGTCAATGATCTAGCTGACCAAGAAGTTGCGCCATTATTTCTAGTCATACAAAGTGCAAGCCATGGCCAAGATGGATCCGATGAAGTATTTGTCCGAAGCACCAGTGATGGTTGAGAAATTATCTAGGTGGCTCTTACTTTTGTCAAAGTTCGACATTAAATATATCACTAAGAAAACTATCAAAGGGCAAGTCGTAGCAGAATTTCTAGCAAATCAGTCGCTGGAATCAGATTACATAGAGAATTTGGAGTTCCCAAATGAACAGTTGGCGATGGTGGAAGTAAAGAGATGGGTTATGTTCTTCGATGGTGCTGTGAATAGGAAAGGTGCTGGAATCGGGGTGATCATAGCAACACCGGATGGTGAAATCATTCCTTTGTCAAATAGGTTGGATATTCCTATAACCAATAATGGAGCAGAGTATGAAGCATGCCTATTTGGAATGGAAGCTCTGTTAACACTAGGGGCAAATGATGTCTTGATTGTTGGAGATTCACTTTTAGTGATTAGGCAAGCTCAAGGCGAATGGGAATTGAAAAAAGAAGCCTTACGGCCCTACTTAGAGCTGCTACAGTACATAAAAGAGTTATTTGGCCTATGTGAATTCAGACATGTCCCCAGGGATGAGAACAAGATGGCTGATGCACTAGTAACACTATCTTCTATGTGGGAGGATCCAGAGGAAACTCAAGTACAACCACTGGTTATAGCAACTTCCAGACAACCCTGCTTCGAAGTGCATGAAGTGATGGAATTGATAGCTGAAGAAAAGCCATGGTTCTTCGATATTTACAATATGTGAAGGAAGGAAAATATCTAGAAGGAGCCAGTACTACTGATAAGGTGTCATTAAGAAAGCTAGCCAGTCAGTTCAGAATTTTTAAAGATACGCTATACAAGAGAACAGTACTTCTAAGATGCCTGACAGAACAAGAAGCAGAAACAGTGATGCAGCAGGTGCACGCGGGGTCGTACGGCCCACATATGAATGGACTCGCTATGGCTAGGAAGATAATGAGACAGGGGTACTTCTGGATGACTATGCGGGCTGATTGTATAAGGAAAGTAAAGAGATGTCATGAGTGTCAGATCTATGCTGATATCAGTCATCTGCCGCCACTTGAATTACAGAATCTGGCATCCCATAGCTGTTTTCAACATGGGGGATAGATATGATTGGTGAAATTCATCCTGCAGCATCTAATGGACACAGATTCATAGTAGTGGTAGTTGACTATTTCTCAAAATGGGTGGAAGCAGAATCCTTCGCTAATGTAACAGCTAAGCAGATGGTCAAGTTTTTCTAGAAGAATATCTTCACTCAATACGGGATCCCCTATTATATAGTGACTGACAACAGAGTGCAATTTCAAGGGGCAACAGCTGAGCTGCTTGCAGAACATGGCATTAAGCACCATAAGTCTTCTCCATATACGCCCCAGGCTAATGGTGCAGTGGAAGCAGCTAATAAGGTGATAAAGAAGATCTTATCAAAGATGGTAACCACTTGTAGAGATTGGGCTGACAAGCTGCCATATGCTCTTTGGGGTTACAGAACCAGTGTCAGAATGCCAACATGGGAGACTCCATATGCCTTGGTATATGATATGGAAGTAGTGTTACTAGTAGAAATAGAGCTTAAGTCACTCAGGGTCACCTTGGAAGCTCAGTTGCCAGAGATCGAATGGGCTCAAGCTAGATATGAGCATTTGGTGGTGCTAGATGAAAAACGGCTGAAAGCACTAGATCACCTACAGATGTACCAACACAGAATGGCCAGAGCCTATAATCGAAATGTGAAGTACCCTAAGCTGTAGTTGAAAGCAGGAGACTTGGTTCTGAAACAATTAAGGCCTTCAAAAGTCGATGTTAGGGGGAAATTCAGACCTAATTAGGAAGGGCCCTATGTTGTGAAGAAAGTCTTATCAAAGGGTGGTGTCAGCATCATGGACATGGATGGAAATGAGTTCACAAATCCTGTCAACCAAGACCGCTTAGAGCTTTATCATGTCTAAAAAAAAAAGAGTCTGCTAGGTTGAAAACTCGAAAAGGGTAGCCTAGGCAAAAGTTAAAACACGAGAGAAATGATCAGTCGGAAAATCTAAAAGGGAGAACTGGTGACAGATCCTAGCTCTGTGTGGAGTGTATACCATTTTGGGAACTAATCTTTTCAAATGTACTCATTTTGATTTCATCAATAAAGTGAAATGTTTGTTTAAATATATTTGTGTGGTTACGCCAAATGCATAAACAAAGTTATCTTGCTTAAACATCCATTTAAGGAAAGCACTTTGCATTTAACTGGTTGAACATATCATGTTATTTATCAATGAAAATGTACTAAATACATACAGTATGAAATCCTTTATCATCCTCAAAATCTAATTCATCTTTCCAAAGAGCAATAATGGTTGTCCAAGAACTTGACCATTGAAGAAATCAAGCTGAAGCCACATTGGCCTACATTTTTTCTGCATCATATCGTCACTAGAAGGATGACGGGACAAGAAATCATGACGCCATTTCAGTCGGTCCTTATTCATCATAACTTGTAAAAAAAAAAAGAGAGCTCGCTAGGGTGAAAACCGAAAAGGTGCCTCAGGCAAAAGTTAGAGCAGCTCGCTGGGCTGAAAACCCACATTGGGCAACCCAGGCAAAATTTAGAGCACTTCCAAAAATTACAAGGGCAGAAGGGTACAATCTCTTCACCGTTTCCCCACAAGAATCCTTACGGCATTTCCCCAGTGGAATCCTCCACATTACTCCCCAGTGAAACATTTACAAGGGACACTACGATCTTTTCCCCAGCAGTCATCCCGCATCCCTAGCAGTCATCTTATTTCCCCAACAGCCCTTATATATCTTCAACAAGGAGAAGCTTTGTGCAAAGAGCGTCTTCCACCAGCCAGGGGCAAAGCATACCTTCCCCAGCAGAAAGGAAAAACATCAATATTAAACTAACAATAAGAAATTCATCCTTTAGGAAAGACATGCATTTGCATCATCATGCATACACACACAACATACATAGAGCATTCATCCCCAGCTGTTCTTCATTCTTGATCGAAGGGGCAAAACTTTTTGTTCAAAATCTCTCGATCAAGGAATGAAGACTCACTATTTCAAATGCAGGAATTCGTCATCACTATCTCGAACATGGATAAGTCCCCAGCAGATCCACCTCGGGTAATATGGACCCGGTATCAGCCAAGATCGGCTCCATTCCACTTCCCCAGTAGATCTGCCTCGGGTAACATAGACTCCGTATCGATCCAGATCGGCTTCATTCCAGATTCCTAGCAAACTTCGCCTCGGGTAACCTAGACCCAGTATCAGTTTATTTCCTCATCAACTTTGCCTCGGGTAACCTAAACCCTGTATCGGCTTATTTCCTCAGCAAACTTCGCCGTAAGTAACCTAGCCTGGTATCAGCTTATTTCCTCATCAACTTTGCCTCGGGTAACCTAGACCCGATATCTGCTTATTTCATCATCAACCTCGCCTCAGGTAACCTAGACCCGGTATCGGCTTATTTCATCTTCAACCTTGCCTCGGGTAACCTAAACCCGGTATCGGCTTATTTTGTCCAATCAACTCAGTGCATCACGACAACAGTGGGGCTTCAACAAGTCAGTTGCATGTTTTCTTTCCGATGTCTGCAGTGCTTTAATCCGTGCTCTTAAATTCATCATCTCAGGTATTTTAGACTTGGTATCGGGTGTCGAATTTGATCACGCGAGGGGCAGCTATAAGCGGCGGAATTTTTCAGACTTAAAAAAATGCCACAATTGTAATTACAGTTGTGGGGCTATATTAAAGTCATACGACTATAATACAGTCGTACCACTGTATTAGCGGAGCAGGTACAATAGTCCATACCTGTGAAATAAAAATTTGGATTGATGGGAGGGGCAATTAATGCTTGAAATTTGCAGCAAGTAAACCAGGAAATAAGAGAGGGAAGAAAAAAAAAGGGACTTTTGGATTCGAAGATTTTAGAAGTTTAGAGAGAGGAATTGATAGAGAAAAGAGAGAAAAAGGAGAGAAAAAGGAAACCCACAAAACTCAAGCTTTTTTCTCCTCTTTTTCTTTTAATTCTTAAGTGTTAAAGTTTAAAACTTGATAGAAATCATAGGTTAACAACATGACACTTAAAACTCAATCAATTTCAGACCTTACACCTCTCTAAATCCGTGACATTTTGGAATATTTTGGACACCCATCAAACCTTTGCATACAAGGAAAAAGAAGCAATTTGGAGGTGATTGGGGCGTTTCCAGCGGTCAATCTTATGGTGGATCAACGCCACAAATGTAAACATACTTCAAACCTTGATTTTGTTGCTTTTTCTGGGTGTTTTGGTGTGATTTTATGCATAAAAACTCAATTTTTGGACTTGCTGTTTCTGGAAATCAAGAACAGTCATACGACTATTCTTGTAGTGAATAATAGTCGTACGACTGTAATTACAGTTGTACGAGTGTTCTTGATTTTCTGCCCCCTTTTGTTTTATTTCAATAAAATTTTGGCAATTTTCTGCAATTGGAGGGATTACAGTCGCACGACTGTAACTTTTGTCCAAAGGCAGAATTTCCAGAATAATCCACAAAAATTCCTAAAAATCATAAAAATTCAGAAAAATCAGAAAATTACTAAAAATGAATTTTGTTGTGTGCATTCACAACCCTAGATTTAATTTTCAATGTTATTGCATTTAGAACAATGCCATGACAGAGACCCGATTCTCCCGAAAACCGACCTACCTCATATGTTAAATTAAAGTAAACCGGAAAATAAAATGTTTTCAAAATGATTTTCTCACAAAACCAAAAATAAAGGGACGTTTCAAAATGTTTTCCAAGTCTAATCAGACCGGCTAGCCGAGCCGACCCAGTTATCCCCCTAAATGTATGTTCCCAATTTCCAATTTTCCAATTCTGTCCTGTTTGAGTCCTATTTGTGGTGTGCTAAAAATTGTGCTAACCCTCTGTTTTGCAGCTTTTGGTTTATTTTTATTTTTATTTTGGATGTAATTAATAGTTTAATCCGTGTATTTTAGGCGATTGTATTTTCCTAGATGAATCGTGTATTTTAGGCGTTTGTAAGGTGAGGACGAGAGTTTTTATTTTTATTCAATTGTGTTGTAATAAAATATTATTTATTGTTTTATTTCGACTTGTGTGTATGCTGCATGCCTTTATTAATAAAAATGAACTTTAGAATTATAAAATACCATCTATGAACATTAGCCGAATTTCATTTTGATTAGACATGAAATAGGGGACTTGTTCGTACCTAGATCTCTGGAAGGTGTAGCGGCCTTCATCCGGTTCATCTACACTGCAATTTCCCAGTTGAGCTGAGCTGGGTGGCGACTCCTACACATTCTATGGACACTTAGGTCTCGGTTCTTTTATGAATTAATTTAGCTTTTCCAAAACTGAATTTCCATTCTAAAAAGCCCACGCGAGGGAGGGTTACCCAATATGGAGGCTCCCTTCTGAGAGAGTCCGTGTTACATCGAAAACATCGTCCGCTCATAGTTGATGCGCTCATGGACAATAAACAATATGACATCTATAGGTGTAGACTTGCTTATGGACAATAATATGATATTTGTACGTGTAGATCCACTTATGGACAATGATCTAGTGCATTAGTGCGACTAAGGTTTAGGAGCAAGACACTGCTTGCAAAGGTGTACTGTACATGAATGTGTACAGATGGATGTTCGGTGTACTGGTATGCCTAAGGTTTTAGGAGCAAGATACTGCTTGTAAAGGTGTACTGATACATAGTGTGTATGAACAAATTTTTGGCATATTGGTATGCCTAAAGTTTAGGAGCAGGACACTGCTTACAAGGGTGTACTCATACATGAGTGTGTACGGATGGAAGCTCAGTGTATTGGTACGCCTAAGGTTTTAGGAGCAAGACACTACTTGCAAAGGTGTACTAGTACACAAGTGTGTACGATTGGAAGTTCGGCTTATTAGTACGCCTAACATTTAGGAGCAATACACTCTTGCAAGGGTGTACTCGTACATAAGTTTGTACAGATTGAAGCGCAACGTATTGGTATGCCTAAGGTTTAGGAGTAAGACATTGCTTGCAAGGGTGCACTCGTACATGAGTGTGTGCGGATGGAAGTCTTAACATATTGGTATGCCTAAGGTTAAGAGCAAGACAATGCTTATGAGGGTGGACTCGTACATGAGTGTGTACGGATGGAAGTCTCAACGTATTGGTACGCCTAAGGTTTAGGAGCAAGACATGGCTTGCAAAAGGTGGACTTGTGCACGAGTGTGTACGAATGAAAGTTTCAGTATATTGGTATGCCTAAAGTTTAAGAGCAAGACACTGCTTACAAGGGTACTCATACACGAGTGTGTATAGAAAGTTCGACGTACTAGTATGCCTAAGGTTTAGGAGCAAGACATTGCTTGCAAAGGTGTACTCATACATGAGTCTGTATGGACAGAAGTTCAGTGTATGGTACACTTGAGGTTTAAGGGTATCACATATATATCCATGATATACGGATCTAATACTTTGGTATAACAATATGCCTAACTCTTAAGAAATGTGAGCATCTCACAATGCACATGGCTGCATAAAAAAGGGTCAGGGTGAATGCACACAAATGATGATTATGTGTATGTTGTGGGATAAAATATATGTCACATAATTTATTATGGCTGCATAAAAGTGTTAGTTGCATATGCTTGGAACACATCACATGTTTTGCAAGAATGGGATGAAATGGATAAATCCTGCACATCGAGCAACATTTTTGCATAAGCAAAAGGATGCTCACCCTTCCAATCTTATTTCTCTGTGATTGGTCAATTTTAAAACTGTCCTAGGAATCAGGTCTCCTTGTCATCATCGGGAGATAACAAAGGCATCTCTCAAAAATGCAATTTTAAAATTCTGGATACCCTAAGGGGAAATTACTAAGGCTTTCGATATGAGTCATGGTCATGCCAAGGATTAACATCAAGGTTCTTGCAACAATATATACTCCTCACTTCTCCCCACTCAAGGGTGCTAGCGAAGTGGTTGTACTAGTGTGAGCACATGTTTTTTTGACCTCAGTGATGAGAATTGCTTAGTTACCTATGGACTGGATGGACTCGAACGGGGTTTGGAAGCGACCGAAATACTGCCTGGAGAATCTCAAATGTTCTGAAAATCAAGCTACCTGTGATCTAAGCCCCGAAGAAGGTCCCTTGAATCATTCCTAGGGTTTGGTCTGCATGTCCAACGTTTCGAAATTCAGCCCTAACTCTTAGTAGAACCGGGAGGCTCTGGTTTTTGAACCAGAGTCGGCCGGCTCTAATTAGAGCCGACCGGCTCTAGTGGTCAAGAATAGTTGCTCTGCAAAGCAGAGCAACTTGGCTTGGCAGGGAAAGGGTTTTGGCAGATTTTCAGAATTTTTCAGTCGGCTGATTGATGTAATGAGAGAAGAGATGGGGAGGCAGATAAAAAGAAAGAAAGTGAGAGAGAGAGAGACTTTTTTGGGTTCTCAAACAAGAAACAGAGAGAAAAAAAAAGCAGAAGAGAGAAAGAAAAGAAGAAGAAAAGAGACCGAGAGAAATACCCAAAACAAATCCCATAAACACTCTCACCTAACCCTAAATCAACCCTCAAGCATTAACAACTCACCTAACCCTAAATCAACCCTCAAGCATTAACAACATCACCAACAATCTCTTCTCTTTGATTCGGGATCATTTCAGCTTGGTTTCGGATCGTTTTGGGCAGTTGAAGGAATTGGCCGATTGGGTTCCAGTGCACATTCCCGAGCTTCTAATCTGTTTCTTGACACTCCAAGCATCCAAACCATAATCCAGGTAAACTATGAGAGGCCCTAAAACTTGTCCATATCGATTTTTTATGTGTTTCTGTCATTTTTGCCAAAATTTGGAACTGGTGCTGCCCATCATATCCGTACAGCTGTGCTTCTGAACAACAGAGCGGGCCAGCTCTAACCCAGAGTCGGCCGACTCTGTTCCTTAGGGACAGATCCCTGATCTGTCCCAATCGGCCGAAACAGCCAGTTTTCCATTTTGATTTTTCTGTCGGGATCATTTTTAGCCCAGAATCATTTGTATGTATTTGTATTTTTGATTTTCTGACTATTGCATACTCGAATATCAGGGTTTTCAGTATTTTTTGGGTTTTATTTTCTGAGTTTCGGGGTAGTTTTATTTGAATCAGATCCATAGTCTAGCATTTGCGGACTCCCGAATCCCACAAAATACCTGGAAAACATTGAAAACGAGTAAAGTAGTATTTCCATAAATGTTTTTGGTGTGTTTATTGCATTTTGAATCCTGTATGGTTTATACATTTAGGAACCCACACGAACGGAACCCCGAGTTCCGGGATAACCGACTAATAAAAATGGAACTTTGCATGAAACCGAGCCAAATGGTTTTCCAAAATTGATTTTCCAGCACAAAAATCCACAGGGCGTTTCAAAACCATTTTCTAGGTCTAACCGGGGTAACCAATTGGGTCGACCCGGTTACCCCCTAAATGCATGCTCCCAATCCTAAAATCCCAATTCTGTCCTGATTTGAGTCCTACTTGTGTTTATGATTTAAACTGTGCTAACTAATCTGTTTTGCAGCATTTATTTTTATTTTTACTGTATTTAATAGATTAATTCGTGTAATTAGGCTGTTGTATTATTTTTAGATCCTCGTGTACCTAGGCGTTTGTAAAAGTGAGGACGAGAGTTTTTATATTTTATTCAATTTGGTTGTATAATCGGCCTCTATTATTCTTTCGTATATTTGTGTGGATGGTTTAATTTCCCACAATTTATTTTATGCATTTTTGCCTTAGCATCGAATTAATAAAATAAACAAATTGGGTTAGAGAAAGATAATAAATTGAATAAATATGACTTTATAAATAATAAACGAATACAAGCTTGAGGTTAAGTAGGTAAGTTGCCCAAACCCTAAATCTCTGGATTAAGTACAGTAGTCTACACTCGGTAGGGAGCTGTACCGGAATTTCCCGGATGAGCTAATCGGGGTGGTGACTCTGTCACTGATTTCGAGATTGAGGTTTCGAGGTCTTTAAATTATAAAATGGGAAAATATTTTCTACAAAATGAATTTCCAAAATCAACTTAATAGTTTTCCCAACTCAAGATAAACAAAATCTTGTTTTCCACAAATCTCGCTAAATCAAAAATCTTTTCCCCCGGTCCGCTTTGCCACGCTTATTTCTTTTTGTCGAAAAGGTCGTCCGCTCATAGTGGCGACTCTGCTGGGGATTTCAAGTTTCCTAAAATGTTTTTATTAAAACATAAGGAACTTAGGCAACTATTAAAATATAACCTCGCTTGTATTCCTTTATCAATTTATTAACGCCATATTTATTCACACGTTGCATATCATGGCATTTTCTTTTTCTCAACCCCTCAAATACACTGTTTTACCCCGGTTTACCCAAGAAGGTGGCCTACCTCTACTGCCAGGATTGGAGACACTCGATAGGGTAAACCACTCATAGCCCCGCTTGACTTTACATCGTGTTCTACGATGGGGAAGTGTTTATTTGCTATGGGAGCCTATACGACCCTTGGTTTGACTTTGGCCCACTTCTAATGGCTTAGCAATTTCACCTAGAATTAACAAAACTTAAAATTAAAATTGAACTATTGAGTGTGCACCTTTGGTATCCCCCGTTGATACCAAAGAGACCCAACACCTAGGAAGGATACGAGACCAAGCAAAAGGAGAGTAAGGTTGGAAGGGAGAGCATATCTTTGTGTGTGCTAACGTTTGTTCCGTGACGATTTTCCTCTTACCCTTTTCACGAAGCATCCAACATGCATAATTATCCATGTGTCATTTTTAACCGCATGTTTGTATGTCCATCTTTAACATGCATGCATGTGTATGGCATTTGTACTAACCACGTCTTCATGTAGCCGCGGCATTTTATTTGCGTATCATATATATACATCTCGCCTGCCAACATTTCCATGAAACATACACAACATCATCTCATGTGTCATTCATCTTGACCATATTTTTCTGCAGCCACTTGCATTTTGTGTAACATATACATCCATGCCATATCATTTCATTACACTTAATAACCGATGTTCTAAGAATGCCTATCACGATCATCTCATTTCATACCATATTGGGTACCTAAAAATACCTATAGCCCGCTTGTGTGTTGGTTCGCACTCGGCCATTCCACCACATCAAATCGTTCACTAACAGATAACAAAGATTTTAGGTCTGGTTGTGTGGCAAGTCACACGACAACATAACGTCACATCATCTCCATTTCATGTCCATTCGTTGTCGGTGTTACGGTAATACCGAAACCTTGCTTGTAAGTTGCAATCCACATCGGATTTGCTTCATGACAATAATAACTCATTCAAGGTGATTCACTAGTACTGAATTATTATGCACATAGGAACATATCATGACATTATCAGTTCATGCAAGGTGTTCCACGAATGCCAAACTTCCGTCCGTGTCCCTGTATACGCGCTACTTGTTTGCCACATCATTTCATATTGCATGCCCCAAAAGCATTATAGCTTTGTTCGAGGAACGGCTTCCCTATAACCATTTTCTACCATTGCATGTCAACCTACAAAGTATTGAACCCCTGCCCATGCATCGGTACCTGCACGGCCAATTCATAACATCCATCAGGCACCCCAAAGGCATCCAACCTCCGTCTGTGTGGTTCACAAGTGACGATTCTTGCATTGCCTTTTATGTAGCATTAGGCATTCTTGGGATGTATGAAATAAAGAATTTGTGCCCATTATCATTTTTGCTCATGAAGCATCAAATGCACACAATCATCTATATGTCATTCTGATCATATCTTTATGTAATCATTTCCAAGACATCGACACTTGTATGACATTGACACTAGCCACATCTTTATGTAGCCATTTTTGAACATCGACGTATATGTGACACTAATCACATTTTTGCGTAGCCAGGACATTTTATTTGTGTGCCATTTACATCTCGCGTGTGACATTTTCACGAAGCATACACGATATCAGTCTGCGTGTCATGCATCTTAACTACATTTTTGTGCAGCCATTTGCATTTTCATATAACATATGCATACATGTCATATCATCCCACCTAATAAAGGGATGTTTCAAGCATGCCCTTCATGATCATTTCATTCCATGACATGTCGGGTACCCCAAAACTACCCAATTTCAGCCCGTGCACCGGATTGCACTCGGCCATTTCACAAAATATCATATCATTCAATAGTAGACTACAATGGTCCTAGATTTTCTTCCGTGTGACAGTTCACACGATGCCATCACATGACATCACATTCATTCATCATAGGTGTCCAGGTGACGCCAAGTCCTGTTTGTGCATTGTGGTTCATATCGAACCATTTCATAACATTATGAAATCATTCGAGGTGCTCCCCGGGTGCCAGATTAGTACACATATAGGGGCATCTTATGACATTATCAATTCATGCAAGGTGTTCTATGAACGCCGAACCTCTGTCCGTGTCTCGGCATACACATGACCTGTTTACAACATCACTTCATGTTGGATGTCCCAAAGCATCAACGCTCTGTCCAAGGAAAGGCTTCCACGTGACCACTTCATGCCATCTCATCTCAACGTACAAAGTGTCGAACCCTTAGCTGTATGGCGGAACACACGTGGTCATTTGATAACATCCTTTAGGTGCTCCAAAATCACCGAGCTTCATTCGTGTGAAGGTCCGCACGTGATTACTCTTATATTATCTCTAACACAGCATTGGGCATTCTTGGAGCGTTCGAAAAAAATAACTCACATTCATTATCATTTTCATGAAGCATCAAGTATACACTCAGTTACTTGTGTGTCATTCTAATCACGCATCTATGCAATCATTTCCAAGACATCAACATTTGTATGACATTGATACTAACCACATTCTGCTGCAGCCATGATATTTTATTCACGTACCATACACACATTGTGTGTTGACATTTCCATGAAGCATACAAGACATCACCCTGTGTGTTATATGCGCTAACCATGTTTCTATGTAGCCACAATGTTTTATTTGTGTGACATATACATTTGTTCTTTGCACACACGACTTCATCTCGTATGTCATACATCCTAACCACATTTTCCTGTAGCCACTTGCATTTTGTGTGGCATGAACATATTCACCATTTCATCCCACCACATGATAAAGGATGTTCCAAGGATGCCCATCATGATCATTACATTTCATAACAGGTGTCCCAAAGTCACCTATGTCTTGCCCATGCCTCGGCTTGCACTCGGCCATTCCTCTATACCATTACATTCATTAGAAGACCACAACAGTCCTAGATCCATGTTTTGTGTGGGAATTCACATGACAAACATTGAATTACACTTCATACATTCATCATTGGTGTCGTAGGAATACCAAGATTTTGTTTGTGTGTCGCAATCCACGTCGGGTTGCTCATGACATTATTAAATCATCCAGCATATTCCATGAGTACCCAATTACTACATATACAGGGACATGTCATGACATTAATAAATCATGTAAGGCATTTTATGAACGCCAAACTTTTGTCTGTACCTCGAGTTACACATGACTCATCTATAACATCATTTCATGTCAGATGCATCAAAAGCATCAGAACTCTGTCTATGTGTCGGCATACACACGACCATTCCATAATATCCATTAGATGCCTCAAAAGCATCAGAACTCTATCCGTGTGCCATCCACTCGAGACCGTTTTATGATATCCATCAGGTGCTCCTAAGGCACTGAGCTTGCACCTGTGTGTTGATACACACATGATCTGTCTTTATTTGCTTTTAGCATAGCGTTGGGGCATCTACGGAACGTCCAAAATAAAAATAAATAAATAAATAAATAATCATACTCATTCATGTTCCCATCCTTCAAATATCATTCATCCGCATTAACCCGTGATCGTGCATCTCATTCATACATAAGCATAAGGCGCTCCCCGAGCACCGAAAACTCAGCCCGCATGCTAAGCACATTATCTCATATAATTTCATCACATAAAGGCCCAAGGTGCTCCTCGAGTGCTGAAAAACCATTCGCATGCCAAGCACTCTATTCTGTCTCACCTCATATCATGTTTCATCATCCAAGGTGCTCCCTGAGTGCTGAAGATTATGTTAGATCATCATGCGCATACACACCACCATAGCATTTAACCTCCCTTATAAGAAATGTCTTGCTTCGACCTGTGGACACACCACCATAGCATTTAACCTCCCTCATAAGAAATGTCTTGCTTCGACCTGTGGACACCCAAGTGTGTCGTTCTTCCCAGGGGCATAACTATGCACCCTATCTCAACACTTCCTTCGTAAGCAATGTCTTGCCTCGACCCGTGGACACCCCAGTGTGTCGTTCTTCCCAGCGGCATAACTATGCACCCTATCTCAACACTTCCTTCACAAGCAATGTCTTGCCTCGATCCATGGACACCCCAGTGTGTCATTCTTCCCAGGGCATAACTATGCACCCTATCTCAACACTTCCTTCGCAAGCAATGTCTTGCTTCAACCTGTGAACACCCCAGTGTGTCGTTCTTCCCAGGGAACTATGCACCCTATCTCAACTTCCCTCGCAAGCAATGTCTTGCTTCGACCCGTGGACACCCCAGTGTGTCGTTCTTCGCAGAGGCATAACTATGCACCCTATCTCAACTTCCCTCGCAAGCAATGTCTTGCTTCGACATGTAGACACCCTAGTGTGTCGTTCTTCCTAGGGGCATAACTATGCACCCTATCTCAACTTCCCTTGCAAGAAATGTCTTGCTTCGACCCGTGGACACCCCAGTGTGTTGTTCTTCCCAGGGGCATAACTATGTACCCTATCTCAACTTCCCTCGCGAGCAATGTCTTACTTCGACCCGTGGACACCCCAGTGTGTCATTCTCCCCAGGGGCATAATTATGCACCCTATTGCAAGTACCACTTGCTTCGACCCGTGGACACCCCTGTGTGTCATTTT
Organism: Euphorbia tirucalli; assembly: GCA_039660915.1. Classification (NCBI taxonomy): domain Eukaryota; kingdom Viridiplantae; phylum Streptophyta; class Magnoliopsida; order Malpighiales; family Euphorbiaceae; genus Euphorbia; species Euphorbia tirucalli. Next base: position 24,282,104 of record CM077632.1, read on the forward strand.
ATCCCTGTAGTGTATATTTATACACCACGCTTTACTTTAGCATGCATTATCCCAAACAGCATCCATGACATTTGTGTGTTTCTGTTCACGATATTGCAAACATTTGGACGGTTTCGAGTAGTATAACATGACATGACATCACACGACATCACGTGTGCAACTCACCATCCATGCATATGCATATCACGCCACGCATATTCATGCAGACATCGTTCCATGTTTGGTATCTGCCACGCATACACCCGTCGACACTAATAAGTGCTCTCACCAGGGGAAAGGACCTTAAGAATGGCCAGCCCATGAAACGTCAACGCCGTAACAGATGTGGTGGAAGATTATATCGCTTCACCATAATTCCGAAAGGTGGTTAGGGAGGAAGCAGTGACTATGCTGAGAGAAATGATGGGGAATGATCTTGACAGAGTAGAGAGGCTGACAGCGAGATGTACTGAGTTGGAAACCCGAGTGGCAGAGCTTGAAGGGAAAATAAGAGACATGGCGAGCACAGGCTCCAATGTTGGTATGGATAAGGAGTAGAATGCCAAAATTGCCAACACTCCTTCTCGACACCTCGGAAGGTCCTCTCACCAAAATTTGGGCTTAGCGGGGTTGTCCAATGAAAGAGAACTGAAAAGACCTATACAGACCAATGCCAACATTGACTCTGTTTTGAGACAAATCCAGAGTTTGCTTCCTAAAGGCAAATGGGCAGTCGCATCCTCTGGGCCTCGTTCAATGACCAGACTATTCGCCATCTGTAGAAAGATGGGCCTGTTGCAGAATGTTCGGCCATACGTGGCACCAACATCAGAACAAAAAGATAACTACTACAGCTATCATGTGATTGCAGGCCACCAGACTAATGAATGTGTCGGTCTCCGAAGGAAGATCCAGAAGCTGGTCGATGAAGGAAAATTGAGGGTGTTGTCTGCCTCTAACAAGCGATCAGTGGTGAGCAAGGGGACCACCATAGGGATTTCTCAATCCTCCCGGGGAGAGGAATATGATGAAGAGCAACAAGGTCTGATCTGACAAGAACGAGGCAATGGTGTTGAAGCCGGGGCAGTGACTAGTCGGGGGCTAAAAAAATAAACTACCCTCGGAGCTTTTCCTTTTATAGGGGAATCATTTTTGTGTATTAATATCATTCTGAATGCAATGCATTTTGTTATTTTCTTACTTATGTGGTGATTGCGTGTACATGGCATTCTGCATGCATTTGAGCATATAAAATGACATATCAAACATGCATAGTATCAAAATGCATGTCATTAATCTAAATGTTGTAGAAAACTTAAAAGTGAACCTGGCCCTGACCGAACTCTCTCTTGAAAGGTGAGCTTATGAGATAAATAAATGATATGATGACACCACCTCCGCCGAGGCATCTGCTGATCCAACTCCATGATCCTTGTAAGATGCTACCAGTCCTACCCTAGAATCTCAATTTAAATGGCACACACGATGCCCAAACCATTCCAAGCCAAAAACCATCCTTTAAACTCTAAATCCTATCCCAAAAAGGGAAAAGCCCTCCTTGAGAAACCCAAACTGAAGAAAGCCCTTCGTTAGGCAAAATCAAATCTAAAAAGCCCTCTTAGAGGCAATTAAACCCAAGAAGTCCTCCCAGAGGCAAAACTTGGTCCCATATCCAAGAGGGCATTCCACGCTAAAACCCCAAAGCTAAAAATTCCAACCTCACCAAAATCTCCAACCCGTGGGGGATTCAAGTGGTTTTCATCCTCTTTATCACTCACCCACCATGTGCAAAATGCTGAAGCAGTCTTGGTCAAAGTGCATATATTATCCTGTTCCTGTGACATTCATATGTACATGACATTTCACATGCATTGTTCATCCAAAAAGCATATTAAGCACGCATGACACGCATGGATCTGAATGCAACAGGAAAACCAATAGGCGGCGATGGCTTGGGCTTAATTAAAAAAAAAGGGATCGGTGCAGACAGGAGTCTTTCTCTCTCTCATGCATGGCAACCATAGCTAACACTGGAGTGTCTCATAGCATTAAAGGGAAATCTTTAGCTCTCGATGTTGTCAGATCCTTCTCTCTTATCTGTGAAAGATTTGGATTTTCCTATCTTCAAAACCAAAGCTATTCCCCTTTCTTTTTTCCAACTTCTTCCACACCTTCAACACCTTTTGTCTTTCGTTTACCGCCCAACCACTAACACCTATTTGAAGAAACCCCTTTTCTATCCTTCCCCCTGAACTGACCCTTTGAAGCCTTATTTTCCGCCATTAATGGCTTCTAACAAGGAATTGAACCCCAATGCTGTTCCATATTCACATCATCTCATTATCAAAAAGGTGACGGGGGCCTATGACAAAGTACTGGCTCAATTAGTCTTTGTTTATCATCAACCTGTACCAGATTGGGAATTCTCTTTCTATCACATGCCACTTCTCTTCAACCTAAACCCCTAGACCAAATATTCCGTAACCTCAGACTGACAGGAAAGGCCTTGATTTCATGACACAGAGAGGATTTGAATATAAGCCTGCTTCAATTAAGCTGGAGTTTGCCACTGTTCAAGCAGCTATTGATGGAACTCCTAAATGACCACTGCTCTCGTCCAGTAAAGTCCGCATTATACCCTGTGCTGAACTTCAGGGAAAAGAGTAGTGGGTGGGACATTTTGTGAAAGGAATGGTCATCCACCAGTATCACTCAACCTGGTAAGGAATGGTTCTATTGAGCAAAAATGTGCTAGGAAGAAGAGGAGACTGACATCTACCATGTGAACTTCACCAATAGTGTTGGAGCAACCGGGTTTTACAAAGCTTTCAACAATCATGAATAGGATGTTCCCATCAACAGAAAGACTTGCATAGCCTGCTGTGATAATATTCAGGGGAAAGTTGCATTTACCAACCATTTCAAGAGCTCAATCTTCAGCTGTAACAGAAGTGACTACTTACCAGTGGTTCCCTTCATCTCCTAGCCATGGTGTGCCTTGCTCTAGGGTTATTGTGGTTCAGAGACAAAGGAAAACCACAATTAACTCAAGTCATTTTGAATCAGGCTATACCTTGAAGGACTAAAAGCTATGTCCATCTTTGGCAACTGTGTGTGAATTGGAATCTAGGGTGAATTGAAGGCATGAACACAACCTCCTACCTTAGGAGAATCCAGTGGTTAATTGACCCCATCTCAGATTATCAGCTCACAGTGGCGACTCTGCTTCAATTATGTGATCCGATCAAACTGAAGCCATGGTTGGAATTCCCTAATGCATTTACATTCATCATGTCATAGATGTTTTATATTCTATTTTGATGCTCAATAAGCATGTGTCATGCCATTGCATGTAAATGTCCATATACAGGTTGTCGCACACAGCAAACCAGATTCGATGAAGCGTTTCACATCCAAACTCGAATCTCCAACACTTGGGGCAGGTAAAAGTTAAATCGCGAAACATCGCAAAGGACAATTCTATCATGATCCCCGGTGGAATCGTCAAGGCGCACTCTCCAATCCTAAAACAAGCCAGTGCTATGAGATCCACTTGGCTGGTGCACTCTTATGGACTTGGCCATCGTTTATATATATATATATATATATATATATATATATATGAAAAAAGACAACAATCTTCGGCGAGAGAATCTCCAACATGGAAAACCGAAAGGACGTGTTGGTAACAAGAAGAGAGTGACATATAGAGGCAGTGTCACTTTTGAGTTTCCTATCTTATTCATTAGATGTCATCATAATGATACTAGGCATGTTTGATTTTCTGCTTAGATGTTCATATTGCATATACCGTGCCATTGCATGTAAACACCCATCAATAGGTTATTGCATCCAAAACCACGACGGCTTCAATGAAACTGTTACAAATGGCAACCACCGGCCCAGTTGTACCATCCCCATTATAATTATCCTCAGCAGAGTGATCCATGGCGAGGTCTCTCACAGATTCTCCAACAAAATCCCTAATAGGTTCCCAGCTAAGATTCTTTCCACTGGATCAGAATCTCCAACAAATCTCCCAGCGAGATTAAATGGATCAGAATACTCCCCAGCTGAGTTCTCGGCTGAAACGATCCCCACTAAATCAAAATCCTCAGTAAAGTCATCCGATTGGAACAGTCCCATAGGAGATCATCAGGAGTCACAAGTTCACTCCTCAGAATATTGCAGATACTAAACATATTATCAGAAGCATCATGACACATGCATGTGCACACGAATCATGCATGCATTCACGCATACATGCATCAAAACACCTCAACCATGTTTGTCTTTGATTGAAGGGGTCATCTAGAGAAGAGATCCTTCCCAATTCAGAAAGGCCTAACCTAGAGTCACAATACGTAAATCGGAGCCCAACGACTACAAAACCTCAGGTATGAAAAATTTCTATAACTATCAGAATTTTTCATTCACGCCAACATCACACCGAGAACGGTATCTTTCTTGCCTTTAACAGGGATCTGGGGGCATGACAACAATCAACCTCGTGCTGCTTCTTTACCATATGGAAGGGACAGCACATCTCTTATTTTGACCTTGTCATCACATAGACAAGGAAGAATGTCTGTTGAAGAACTTCTCGCCTTTAACAGGTATTTGGGGGCAGAACAACAGAACAGATTGTTCAACCTTTTCTTCACATGGGAGAGGAAGAACATTCATTTCAATCCTGTCGTCACAAGGGCAGGAAAGAAATGCCTATTGAAGAAGTTTCTTGCCTTTAACAGGGATTTGGGGGCAAGATAACAACCAACCTTGTGCTGCTTCTTCGCCACATAGAAGGGACAGCACATCTCTTATTTCGACCTTATCGTCACATAGACAGGGAAGAATCTCTATTGAAGAGCTTCTTGCTTTTAACAGGTATCTGGGGGCAGAACAACAAAGCAGATTGTTCAACCTTTTTGTCACACGGGAGAGGAAGAACATTCATTTCAATCCTGTCGTCACATGGGCAGGAAAGAAATGCCTATTGAAGAATCTCTTGCCTTTAACAGGGATCTAGGGCCAAGTCAATTCAACCGACCTCGTGCTACTTCTTTGCCACATAGAAGGGATAGTGCATCTCTTATTTCAACCTTATCGTCACATAGATGGGGAAGAAATGACTATTGAAGAAGTCTTTTGCCTTTAACAGGTATCTGGGGGCAAAATGATTCAACCGTATTTATTCTTGATCGAGAGGGCAAAATTTTTTGTTTCCAAAATTGTCGATCAAGAAATAAATACGCAGCTTGATATCAATCTTATGGGAATTCCACCACACGGAGAAGAACTTCAAGTTCGTGCTGCCTCTTCATCACATAGGAGGGACAGTAAGTTTCATTTCAACCCTTTCACCACAAGGAAGAGAAAAAAAAAGGGGGGGCGGCAGGGAGATATGTATGTTCACTACTCCACCACACGGAAAAGAATTGAATCTCTTTACAGGCAAGCTCCACCACAGAGAGCCCATATTACGGGCACGCTCCACCATAGAGAGCCAACATTAAGGGCACGCTCCGCCATAGAGAGCCAACATTACGGGCACTCTCCACCACAGAGAGCCAACATTACGGGCACGCTCTGCCACAAAGAGATAACATTACTGGCATGCTCCACCACAGAGAGCCAACATTACAGACACGCTCCGTTGCGGTGAGTCAAATTGGAACCACGGTCGGTACCTCTAGTAAGGAATGCCGGGTACATTTCTTTTTCCTCCCTCACCGTGCTCCCAGTCATGAGACCAAACTCAATCCAGGCTTTACAGCCCACGATGAACTGACTTTGGTCCCGCGAGGGGCAGCCTGTGAGCACGTGTTTTTTTGACCTTAGTGATGAGAATTGCTTAGTTACCTGTGGACCGAACGGACTCGAACAAGGTTTGGAAGCGACCAGAATGCTACCTGGAGAATCTCAAACGTTCTAAAAACCAGGCTACCTATGATCTGAAGCCCCAAAAAAGGTCTCTCGAATCATTCCTAGGGTTTGGTTTGCATGTCCAACTTTTCGAAATTCCTCCCTAACTCTTGGTAGAACTGGGCAGCTCTGGTTCAAAAACCAGAGCCAACTGGCTCTAACTAGAGCCGAACGGTTCTAGTACAAACTAGAGCCGGCTGGCTCTAGTGGTCAAGAATAGTTGCTCTGTAAAGCAAAGCAACTTGGCTTGGTAGGGAAAGGGTTTTGGCAGATTTTCATGATTTTTTAGTCGGCTGATTGATGTAACGAGAGAAGAGATAGGGAAGCAGATAAAAGAAAGAAAATGAGAGAGAGAGAGAGAGACTTTTTTGGGTTCTCAAGCAAGAAACAGAGAGAAAAAAAAAGCAGAAGAGAGAAAGAAAATAAGAAGAAGAGAGACCGAGAGAAATACCCAAAACAAATCCTATAAACACTCTCACCTAACCTTAAATCAACCCTCAAGCATTAACAACAACTAGAGCCGAACGGCTCTAGTACAAACTAGAGTCGGCCTGCTCTAGTGGTCAAGAATAGTTGCTCTGTAAAGCAGAGCAACTTAGCTTGGCAGGGAAAGGGTTTTGGCAGATTTTCATAATTTTTTAGTCGGCTGATTGATGTAACGAGAGAAGAGATGGGGAGGCAGATAAAAGAAAGAAAATGAGAGAGAGAGAGAGACTTTTTTGGGTTCTCAAGCAAGAAACAGAGAGAAAAAAAAGCAGAAGAGAGAAAGAAAATAAGAAAAAGAGAGACCGAGAGAAATACCCAAAACAAATCCCATAAACACTCTCACCTAACCCTAAATCAACCCTCAACCATTAACAACATCACCAACAATCTCTTCTCTTTGATTCGAGATTATTTCCGCTTGGTTTCAGATTGTTTTGGGCCATTGAAGGATTTGGCTGATTGGGTCCCAGTGCACATTCTTGAGTTTCCAATCTATTTTCTAACACTCCAAGCATCCAAACCATAATCCAGGTAAACTCTGAGAGGCCCTAAAACTTGTCCATATCGATTTTCTATACGTTTCTGTCATTTTTGCCAAAATCCGGAACTGGTGCTACCCATCACAGTCGTACGGCTGTGTTCTGTGCTTCTGAAGAACAGAGCCAACCAACTCTAACCTAGAGTCGGCCAACTCTATCCCTCAGGATTTGTCCCGATCGGCCGAAACAGCCCGTTTTCCATTTTGATTTTTGTGTCGGGATCATTTTTGGCGCAGAATCATCTGTATGTATTTATATCTTTGATTTTCTGACTATTGCATACTCGAAGATCGGGGTTTTCAATATTTTCTAGGGTTTATTTTCTGAGTTTTGGGGTAGTTTTATTCGAATCGGATCCATAGTCCAGCATTTGCGGACCCTCGAATCCCACAAAATCCCCGGAAAACATTGAAAACGAGCAAAGTAGTATTTCCATAAATGTTTTTGGTGTGTTTATTACATTTTGAACCCTAGATGGTTTATGCATTTAGGAACCCACATGAACGGAACCCCGAGTTCCGGGATAACCGGCCCACAAAAATGGAAATTTGCATGAAACTGAGCTAAATAGTTTTCCAAAATTGATTTTCCAGCACAAAAGTCCACATGGCGTTTCAAACCGTTTTCCAGGTCTAACCGGGTCTAACTGGTCGGGTCGATCCAGTTACCCCCTAAATGCATGCTTCCAATCCTAAAATCCCAATTCTGTCCTGATTTGAGTCCTACTTGTGTTTATGATTTAAACCGTGCTAACTAATCTGTTTTGCAGCATTTATTTTTATTTTTACTGTATTTAATAGATTAATTAGTGTAATTAGGCGGTTGTATTATTTTTAGATCCTCATGTACCTTGGCATTTGTAAAAGTGAGGATGAGAGTTTTTTATATTTTATTCAATTTGGTTGTATAATCGACCTCTATTATTCTTTCGTATATTTGTGTGGATGGTTTAATTTCCCACAATTTATTTTATGCATTTTTGCCTTAGCATCGGGTTAATAAATTAAACAAATTGAGTAAGAGAAAGATAATAAATTGAATAAATATGAATTTATAAATAATAAACGAATACAAGCTTGAGGTTAAGTAGGTAAGTTGCCCGAACCCTAAATATCTGGATTAGGTACAGTAGTCTACGCTCGGTAGGGAGCTGTACCGGAATTTTCCGGATGAGCAGATCTGAGTGGGGACTCTTTTTTTGATCTCGAGATTGAGGTTTCGAGGTCTTTAAGTTATACAATGGGAAAATATTTTCTACAAAATGAATTTCCAAAATTAACTTAATAGTTTTCCCAACTCAAGATAAACAAAATCTCGTTTTTCACAAATCTCGCTAAATCAAAAATCTTTTCCCCTGGTCCGCTTCATCGCACTTATTTCTTTTCTTCAAAAAGGTAGTCTGCTCACAACTAGGCTATGAGTAATGTATGGTATCCATGTCCTAGGGAGCTTTTGATTTGTCGGCTACCCTTCAACAGTACATCGGGGTGAATGAGGAAATTTTCGGGAATGTGTGTGCATAAGTGCCTGTGATATGATGCGAACAATAGAGTGCACATTGGTAAGGTTAAACTATTTCACATAAGGCATTTTCATTGTTTGTTTATGGATTTTATAAAAAATCATCCCCAGCAGAGTCGCCATTGTGAGCGGGCGAATCCTTGAATGCACGTGAGCTTCGACCGTGAGGCTGGCACTAGAGCGTGGTTTTGAATGTTTTTGGAAACCTTGGTTTTAGAAATTGTGGTTTTCGGGTTTTGGAAATATTAAGACAAAACAAAAGAATGTACGAAACCAATTCCTCGTGCCTTAAAGGTTGACAGGATTCGCCACCCTGCTCAGCTCTTATCGAGAAATTATGGTATAGCCAGCCCAACAAGGATTCCTATACCTTTAAGACAGAGATTTTGGTCCAAAAAAATCACTTATTTCTGCTTTATTGTGAAATAGCTTTAACTATACCAAATTTGAACTCTTGTTATTTTAATCCTTATTCAATATTCAACCCTAGATATTTACTATATGCTCATACGGAAAGCCATAAATAAATTCAGAAAGCGATAAATGAATTCCGAAAATAAAATTATGACAACCAAATCGAATAAACTACCCTAGGAGATACATTAAATAAAAATGGGATAGGGGTACAATCGCTTAATTTACACGAAATATTCTTAAAATAAAAAAGCTATCATTCATCTAACCTAGCATACATCTACCTGCAAAATAGAGGTTAGTGATACAGATAAATATAAGCATGTTAGACTCAGATCTGATAGAATGGAATATCCAGATAGCTCGGGGTCATGCATTTAGGGGATAATCGGGAAAATTCGATAGGTTTACTCGATTAGACCTGGAAAACAATTTTATAAATGCCTTGCATTTTTGGATTTGGAGAAAAACGGTTTTGAAAATTAATTTTGCTAGTTTTATATTTTTTGTTTAGCATGGCAATATGAGTCGAATATCCAGAGGTTTATCGGAAATCCCTTTCGTGTGGGTCCTAAAAATTTTTTCGAAATTAAATCTAGGCCAACAAAGCGCATAAACACTCAAAATTGATTTTATGAAAAATGGGTGAATAATGAATAATGAGATAAATAAATGCTATGCTATGAAATGAATTTTTGGAACCGTGAGATTCAAAAACGGGTTAAATATGGATCACGGGATCCAGATTTAATAATAATCTTTTGTGATTTTAACATGTAGAAATTCATTTTGGGTTTTCTCCTTTTGAGTTTTACAATCATTTAGGGGTCTATCAATTGATTAGACTAAGAAACTGGAGATTGTAGCCCCAGATAAATAAAATCAAAGATTTTGGAAAATAGAGAAAAGAATTGGCATATGGCTCATGGGCTATGATGAGTCGTGTGGCTCAAATCTTCCCCAAGATGGGCCGTTCAGCCCAAAAAATGGTACGGCAAACTATTTTTTATTTTCTTTAATTTGGCAAAGCATAGGCATATCAAACAATGCGGGAATAATGAGATAGGATTTTAAGGCATCTCAGAAATTACTTTTAGCTTGTTTATCCAGGTTTTCGAGAAATGATTTGAATCTGTTCACTAAAGCTTTGAATCCAATGTAACTCATGAAAATGAACCAAAACTCATCGAGAATCGAAATGCAACTATAATAACTTGAAGCCGTGGAACTTTACGTATGGCAATGAGGTTTGGCGTTTGAAAAGGTTGGATTTGGCTTGGTTTTTAGGTATTGAAAGCTTAGGAATGTTTGTTAATGGAGGATGAACTTAGGAGTAGTTGTAGAGAAAGAAAATATTCAAGAAGTAGGTGAAGGATGAGCCGTGGGAAGTTGTGAGTTTTGGTAGTGCGTGATCTTGATTTTCTTCTACTAATCCTCTGCTGTAAGACCCCTTCTTTCCATAATGATGTTATTGTTTTGAGAAATTCTTTCTTTTATTCTACACAAGTGGGCCAAATTGGCAATTGCTGTCTTAAAAGATGGGTCGTTGTGAGTGGACAACATTTCAACTGACATGGCGAAGCGGACCGGGGAGGTTTTGGTAAGTGTGGAATTGTTCTTTTATAAAAAAGCAGGTTTTATGATTTTTGTTACAAAAACCAGTTGACATGATTGAAAATGCCTTGCATAGAAAATATTATTTAGAACATGAGTTTAGAGAAAACTGGTTTTACCTTTTATAAAATCCAGTTTTATTAACTTAAAGACCTCGAAACCTAAATTTCAAAATCAGTGATGTAGTCGCCACCCGGATCAACTCATCTGGGAAATTTTGGAACAGCTCCCTACCAAGTGTAGACTGCCATACCTGATCCAGAGATTCAGGGTTCAGGCAATGTACCTATTCAACTTCAAGCTTGTTTTCATTCAATAGTTCATACCACCATATTATACTCACCTATTCTCTACCCACTTTATCTTTTAATGTTAGCCGATGCTCATTCAGATGACATAAATAAATAACATAAAATTAAAGTGTGGAAAAGTAAACCATACATCCAAACCAAACAAAAGAATAGAGGTCACTTATTACAACCAAAAAGATAAAAACTCTCATCCTCACCTTACAACCGCTAGATACATGAAAATCTATAAAAAGTACAATCGCCTAGAATACACCATTTGATCTATTAAATACATCCAAAATAAAATAAAAAGAAATGAAAAGCTGCAAAACAGACGGTTAGCATGATTATATCATAAACACACATAGGACTCACAACAGGACAAATTGGGGAATCTCAGTAAGTGGAAGCATACACTTGGGGGGTAACCGAGAAGTCCGGGTGACTTACTCGATTAGACTTGGAAAACAGTTTTAGAAATTCCCTATAGGTTTTTATGCTTGAAAACAATTTTGGAAAAGAGTTTGGCTCAATTACATGCAAATTACTCCTTTTTAGTGAGTCGGTTATCCTAGAACTTAGGGTTCCGTTTGTAAGGGTTCCGAATTCCAACATTCATCTAAGGCATAAAGCTGTAAACAAGTCAAAAACAGTTTGAAACCGAATCTGGAGACAACATCACATAATAAAACCCATAAGAATTGTTCCGTGATTCTGCCTCAACAACTATAGTCGTACAGCTCTAGTTAGAGCCACGTAGCTATAGCCACTACAGCCATGTCGCTGTAGTGTACAGAACCTAAATTGGTTTTCTTTATTTTTGTAAATCTCTGTTTTGAATCGTTTCAATGATTTCTAAGGATTTTGGAGAATCTGGGGGTCCGCTAAAGCTGAACTAAGGATCTGATTCGGATCGAACAACCCCAGATTCCAAAAATCAAAATCAACAAAACCCAAATCTCATATCAATGTCATCAGAAATCTGAAAACCACAATTTTGAATATAATGGATGTGATTGGATCGAAATCATTCATAACAAAATGACTAAAATGGGAAACTAATTGTATTCGATCGTTTTAGGGCATTTTGAGTTTCTGCCCAGAAGAATACAGTTGTGCGGCTATAGAGGTACAACCACGTGGCTTTGTTCTAAGGGATTATAGCCGCTCGGCTCTAATTAGAGCTGTATGACTGTAATCATGCAGATAGTTTTTGGATTTTCACAAAACTCAAAAACGCAAAGCACAAGGCAATTAATTACGAGTTTAAGGCCTCTAAGAGTTTACCCATTTGTGTTCCAGCGTATTTGACGACCGGAAGTGGATTTGAACATCGGAATGTGCTTAAAATCCCATAAACGTCCCGAAACTTTGAATATGAACCTCGAATCGATCTGAACAAACCCAAGAACAAATGGAATGAATGATAGTATGACCAGAAACTCTCACCCTATATGTTTCCCGAGTGTTTTCTCTCTGTTCCTTATACTTTTCTTTGGTTTTTCACACTTTTTCCCCATTTCTCTTTCCAAAACCTCTCTTTTCTTAAAATTCTTCTCCTCTCTCAAAAAAATTGATTACTCTCTTTTCCTTCTGTTTCTGGCTGCTTAACCCTAGCATCCTATGGTCTAATTCCTTTAATTGAGGAGTTAAATCCGTTGGTCAAAGATGAGGTTGGTTTTTTTAGGAAGTAATCCGGTCAACCATTAGAGCTGCGCTACTATAATGTTATAGCCACGCCACTTTGATGTTATAACTGCACGGCTATAGTTGTCAAACTATAGCTATGTGGCTCTAATCAGAGCTGTCATAGCTTTTCCTAAATCCTACACTCACATCTAAGCTTTCTAATCACTTGAAAGACCTTTCTCGGGGTTTCGAATTGAGGATTGTTCTGTTTTTCAGAGTGTTTGAGAACATTTTGGGCATTATTCCACTCATTCTTAAATCCGACTCACATTCGTTTGCCTAATAGGTAATGTTGATACCCGTTTTGTCCTACCACCTTAGGTAGATTTATTTTTATTTTTTTAAAAAAAAAATAAATTATAAACATGTCTAATTCGTGATTAGGAATTAAGCATGAGGCAAAAACAAGGTTTCTTTTTTACAAAATAATCAGAAGATTAGGAATGGCTAGAGATGGGAATGGCAGGAGATGGGAGTGGGTGTCAGATTTTCTTAACCAAGATTTAGTCCAAATGGGACTAAGACCAGCAACTAAGATTAAATTTGAACTATTAGGCAGCTGTTCTCTTTCAAATTGAAAGAGAACAGTGAAAATTTACACTATAAAAGGAGGCCATTGTGGTGTTAAAAAGAGGGCAGATTTTCAGAAAAATCCCACGAAGAAAAAAAGGAAAAGAAGAAATATATTAGAGATAGAAATCCTGTTCTTTCCTTTTCCTTCTTTCTAATAAGAAGAACCAGGTTCTGGTTCCTCTAAAAGAAAAAAGGGAGTAGGATATAACACAAAAACAAAGGCCGGCTCTCATCTTCATTCCTCTTTTCCCTTATTCCCAGAATAATAGGCTGATCTTCAAAGTTTTCCTTCGGAAGAGGTTCTGCCTTTCAGCTCTTCTCCTTCTCTGGTAGAAGTTTTTGATGACTTCTTTGAAGAAGAGATGAAGGAGGGTTGAAAGATAATTACCCTTCCATTTCCATTCCTCTACTCATCTTGCATAAAGAAATACCCAGCAAAAATGTAAGTCTGAGAAGCCCGAAAGCAGCCAGAAGTAATACAGGCATCAACATGTATACATCTCTCCTATTTTTCTTTGTAAAGCGATATATATAATGTCTTGTAAGATTCAGATTTATCAACAATGTGTAGAAACATGCTATGTCTATATTAAATATTTGTTCATTCATTTACTTATCTATTTATTCATTTTACAATGTTGATTGTTCTTCTTTGTTCTCTCATATTTATATGTTCCCTAAGATTCGCATTAATCACTAACCTAAAACCAGCATTTGGCCAAAGAAAACATGCTTATAATTTCAGTCCATTTACAGCATCAATTTAATTCCAATACACGTATACACATCCTGTTAAAATCCAACCAAATACACATATAAATATCCTTATAATCCAACTATGTACATACAAGTATTTCACAACACAGATTTCAATCTCACATACAAGCACTTCACAACACAGATTTCATTTTTTTCACACACATGCATTTGCATTATTTGTATCGTTATAAGTAGAGAGTCAGATTCTTATCTGGGACAGTGTAATCCCTTAAGAAATCCAGTTGAAATTGAACAAAACCATAAGTCTCTGAACACAACAAAAGGATGTAAAAAACCCATAATAAACCAGATACAAGAAGAATCAGGCTCTGGTTCTTCTAGCCTCAACAAATTATATCAACGTCTTCACTTCTTCTTGCTGCCGGTTAGACGGAGGAGGCCAGGAAACTGAAACCGAGACCGGCCAAGAGAGGGAGGAGCTGAAAAAATAGAAGCCACCAACGGTGAGAGTGAAACCGAGAGAGTTCGAGAAAGGAAGCCGACCGGAGTTTGAAACTGATAGAGGGAAGAACCGCAAGTTCTCGAGAGAAAGAGGGAGAATAGACGGAGAATGTGGCGAAAGTAGGTGCCGGTCTTGGCATGGAGAGCGTGGGACCGAGAGATCCAAATCCAATCGGTGAAACTCTCTCGTCACCACCGACAAGAACGAGACTGACGGAGGGAAAGAGATCGACCGAGAGAGGGAGAGAGGCGACCAGCATGTAAAGGTAGATTTTAGGGCTTGGTAGAGACAAAAGGTAAGGGCGACTGGTGGAGAAGTCTTTCTTAGGGTTTGAAAGGAAGAAGAGTTTATATAGACCGGGTTTGGTTCTTGGGTAAAGATTCCGGGTTGGGTACGGTTTAGGACTTTGTTGCTACGTTTAAAAGATTTCGATTAAGAGTATATGGGTTAGGTTTTTTCTTTTTGGGCTTAAAAAGGAACGGGCTAAAACTAATTGAATTGAGAATCACTTGTGGCCCAGCCAAAAATTAAGTCTCTTATCTCATTTTGTTTAATTTCTATGCTATTATACTTGTAGATTTGTTAGGAATTAATTAAAAGTCTGGGTTTATAAAAATTTGAAGTTTCTAAAAGTAAACTAGTTTAACAAAAAAATAGAATTTTTATAAGCATAATTTTAGAGTTTATTTTCACGACTATGCTATGGTTGTGGAATTTAAGATTAATTTATATTAATTGTAATTAACTTTATATTATGACCAAGCTTGCAGTATCATCAATTATATTACCAATAAGCTTTAAATTTCATTTTAATAAAAAGTGATATAAAATCCGTTATTGCTTTTATTGTAAGCATGAATGTATGATCGGCATAATTATATAGATATTTCACATATTTGTTGTATTTATGTTACATGTTATATGAGTGTATTTTGCATCCATGTTATGGATGTAAAATACATTGTTTATTAAAATACTAACTTAATATTTGTTTAATTTTTTTTTATTTATGTCCATGTCATGGATGTGAATAAATAAAAGTTAATTAAAATACAATATTATTATGAATATACATCTAGCTAATATATAAATCTCTGGTTATTCAAGGTGTCCAATTGGACCAAAACTCGATTGGTGGCGACTCTATAAAATATTGTGGTTAACCAAACATCACAATAAATCATTACACGAATCATCATAAAAACTAAATTAAATAAAATTAAACTAAACTAAGCTTTTTCGCCCGTCGGTACGGTTCCGACAGTTGGCGACTCTGCTGGGGACTTGCTAGGCTAATTATATGTTGTAAATTATCTTGTGGATGTATTGTTTTTGTATTTAAATGATAAGTTTATTATGTTATGCATTCATCACGCATATACTCAATACATCAAACGTATTCTAAAAGGTCATGTTATAATCTTACCCAATTTTAGGATTGTAGGAGAGGACAAAGTACGGATGCCACCATGAGAAATCTGGTTAAGCACCCGAAACGTTCTCAACTTAGGTTGCTGCTTTACTAGCCATGCAATGGCGTCAGTAAAAAGGCAACTTAAGGACCTTGAAACATATTCTTGTATCCATCCGATAGAATTAGTAACTACCTAACACCGGCAATTAAAAAAACTTTAGGCATATGTATACTACTATATATAATACTTATGTAGCTCTTGTTTTATGTCTATTATAATTTTTCAATTGTATGTAAGAATTTTATGCTAGAAATAAGAGAATGGCCTAGTCATATTTTGCTTTTTTTGTTGTCATTATTTGAAATAGTAAGAGTTATTTCACATCAATAATAGCTTTTGTTTAGTCCATCAATTTTTAAAGTTCTCATATATTTCCACGTGTACATATCTCACTTTGTTTTCTTATGGGCGTTTCAATTAATTTATGACCAAAAATCATTTTCTTTTTATTTTGAAGTAATTAAACATGTCGTTACCACCATGTATGTTCAAATTTTTTTAAAAAGAATTATTTTTTTTATAAACAATATCGTATTATGTTTATAAAAGAGGGAGAAAATATAAAAGTTTAAAGATAATTTCTTTCTCTTGAGGTATGTCCGTGCAATAAAAATCGATCCTGAAAGGATCTCGATAGGTGATATTACTCTTTGACCCATTTTTTTAAAGATTTTTTTTTTTTTAAAAAAAAAAAGAAAATTAGATTTTTTTCATTGATTTTTGAATAATTCTTTATACATAAAGTAGTATTTCATAAAGTTGAAATTTTGCATAATAAGAATGAATTCTCGAGGAATCTTCAAAAGAATGTTTCGCATGATGTATCAGTTTTTATACCTAAAATTAGGAATACGCATCTACAAGGGTACATTTATGTACTAATTTTGTGATGTTTAAAATATGATATTTTTATTCATTGCATTTCAACTTTTGACTTTTATATGTTTTTTAAAAAAAAATAGATAAAATTCAAAGTCTTGATTTAGTTTTTTTTTTTTTATTTGTTCATTCATATATAGAACCCAAGTAAACTCGGAGATGATGAATCCACAGAAATTAAAGGAAGTACAAAGAGAGATTAAAGAGATAAATGAGCAAATCGCTAGCTTCTCGGATTTGAAGACTTGAATGGCTAAATTTTTAGAATTCATTAAGGGAGAGGAGCTGCAGAAGGGCATATACACCCCTCATAAACAAGAACAAAATGAACTGAGGAACTTGTCATCCTTGACATCGTTGATTGTGCCTCAAAAAAATAATTGTAATGATTTATCATGTGTGTCAAAGGAACAGAAGCCCTCCAAATTAGGTTCCACAAGTCCATCCATTGGAAATTGCCAAGGGGAACAACACCTTCGTAAAAGGAAAATGTCGAATGATCGATATGACCCCATTCTCATGTCATATGTAGAATTATACTCAATCCTCCTCAAAGAGAATTTAGTCCATCCATCACCTTTAGAACCACTAAGACCTCGGTATCCAAATTGGTATGATCACGATGCTAACTGTATGCATCATGCTGGAGCTCGAGGGCATACTGTTGAAAATTGCCTTGGTTTTAAGAAGAAGGTCCAATTATTTATTAAGTCAGGATGGTTGAAATTTGAAAAGAATACTCCACTCGATGAGGAAAATGATAAAATTACCTTTGAATATCAAGAATATCAGTTCAAGACAAAAGTTGAAGAAATATGCATTGATATGCATATGCTTTTTCAACTACTTTATAATGCTAATTTGGTTCAAGTGCAAAAATCTCCATCAGGTATGAGCAAAAGATTTATATGTGAGTACCACAAGGGAGCTGGGGATCATACGATTACAGAATGTTGGCCTTTCAGAAATAAGGTTCAAGAGCTAATGGACAAAAAGGTCATAATTTTTGGAATCCTAGAGAAGAAGTCGATTGTTAAAGAGGAAAAGACAGCTTTGGAAAAGTTGATAATCTCATATCTTAAAATGACATTTTGAAATGTGTAATCTTGTCAGCTCTTGTGTAAAAGTAGGATCTCCTTAAATTCTGTCCAAGATTTAAGGAAGCAAATTGTCAATCAAAGCTTTGTTTCTAGTGTTCTCAGGATAATAATAATGATTTAGTGGAATGCATTCTATCGTTTTGTGCAATTCTCTTGCCTTAACTTTCTGCTCTTGGTTCTTTTTTTTTCTTTTTCGTTTTTTTTCCTTCCATCAGTTGTTTATATACCTAATTTTTGTTATTAAATAATAAATAATTTTAAAAATGAAATGGATATATGAATCAAGGTAAATTGTTATTGCTCAAAGTGAATTCTTCATTTGTTGCTCATTTTATTATGGACTACAAAGCAAAGAGCTAGGAATGAAGAGCACCTTATTGGTTTAAGGTGAATGCCCGTGGAAGTAATTAGTGGGATGGCCCATCTCACTCATCTGTAGAGAAGTTACTTCATAACGGATTCATGAATTTCTAAATTGTTCTCGATAAATGAATAAGGTTAATTGCGAAACTCTAGAACTTATTTGATTATTCCTCGAGATGAAATGCTAGACTACTTGTAACTAAAGAAAGGACTAAGGCATTCTTTGGATCACACATTTAAGCCCTTTACGTACCTTTTCATTATATCCCTTTATATACCACTTTGAGATATAGCCCTTTCTTCGTATTCACCTTATCCATTCTACCAAAAATCCGAAAAACCATTTGATTAAGAGGCTGAGGAATTGGAATTTAATGGTAAGTACAAGCAATAAGGAAATGATACAGTAAAGACAATGTAAATAGAACTTTGACTCAGTCATCCAATAATGTATAGCTGTGCAAATTGGGAGATTCATAAAAAAAAGAGAACATAACCAGCAGGATGTCAAGGGATACAATCCATGAAACAAGAATAGGTAGATACATTATCAGATTGTTAAAGTGCATGGCTATGTTTTCTCTCATTTTTGTCAAAGTCTACTAGATTAAAAGTGTCGATGTGGATATTGATAAAGGTTATAATATAATATGGCAATGTTAAGAGAAAAAGCTCCTGATACATATAGGGGGAATCAAATTCCTACGAAGCATTCAAGTTTGAAGTCTCAAAATCATATACTCAAAGGAAAGTATTAGTTATTTTTGTCTAAGAAGAGTGCGCTTATAAAATTCAAGACCTTTTAATGATGATAGCACTACCAAGAGAACTTTTTATCAATAAGAAGTTCCCCTTTGGAATGATGCATGTCCAATCATCAATGATCACATCGGAGCCTAGTACAGTGGAAATAGTAAGGATAATTATCCTGGTGAGAATACATGGTCTTTTAAGGAATATCCTTGTGTTCCTAAATTGTCCAAATGAGTTCTTTATGAGTATGCTAGATGATAGTCTTTAAAGAAGCTCATAATGCTTTTTGAAGAAGGTGTATAATCCTGTGAGCTATTAACCATGGTGAAGATGATGGCTTTCGTAGTCATAATATGATTGCATCGAGTACTCCTCTAGAAAGATCTTAACTCATTGAAATGGATAGACAATGAAAAGAAAGTCTTGGAAGGAGTGAAAATTTACCAGAAGATGATAAGTGATTCAAAATTTTGAAATATTTTGGGAGAAAAAGCATCTTTTATGAGAATTGTTGTATGGGATCCAGGGTTTATCTCTTGATGATGTACATTTTGCAAAAGGTCAAATCAAAAGAAGTTGGATATTTTTATGGAGAATACCAAGTTTATCAAATTTTTAGGACCTTAACTACAGGAAAAAGAGAAAACAAGTGGTGACTTTGAGTCTAGAAATCCAAGTTAGTAGAACTTTTCAAATCTAATGAACTTTAGACGCTACTTATTCCAATGTGTTATCTAAGCGATCATGTGAATTATCAAGTGAGGAATTCAAAGAAAAAAAATCCCTTTTTGGTCATTTTCCAACAGTTAGGGTTAATCCAAGCTACACTGTTGGCATGACAATCAATAGGCAAAGATGAACATCTGACATTCGAAAGATATTATGGATGATATGTCTCGCAATATATAGGAATATGTTGCATTTGAAATTAAGAGGATTTTCAAATCAGATTTCCAAGCTTAAATAAGATCATGAAATAAAGCTATTAGGGGACCTTTATTTCATCTGGTTTTCTCAAATCACTTAACATCCCTCTTATTCCTTTTACCCATTTCACCTGTAAACCCGATAAACTGAAAAAGTCCTTATGATCTCTAGTTATGATGTTAGTCTTCGTTAATGAAGAGGAACATGAAAATAAGCACATAGTAGTTTGAAAAAATTAGCTCGATTCATTAATCTTGTTAACGTTTAGAAATGCATGATATGAAAAGTAAGAAAATTAAGTTATGATGAAAGCAAACAAGGATGCATGTAGGATTGCGAGATAACCAACATACTCCTTCTTAATTATCCAAGAGACAATACCTCAAGGTGATAGAAAGGAGAAATTTTTCATTCTAGGATGCAACATTGCAAATTAAGTGGGATATCCTAATTCGTAATGAACAAAATAAGCACATTGAGTCGGACGGATTCAAGTGGGCAGATTGCATCTATCCTGAATAAAAGAAAAAAAAAAGAAAAAAAAAAGAAAAAAAAGAAAAGAAATCATTGCAGGACCCTTTACAAGGAATGTGTCAATAGTAGATTCAAGCCTCAAAAATGAAATTCGAGGGGGGCATTACGAAATTGATAATGGGGCAACTAAGAAAGAGCCTACGATGAAACTCAAGATTAGCATAGATGGATAGGTTTAAAGACTTCATCAACAACAAGTCTGGGGGCAATTGTGGAAAAGGCCTCTAATGAAGTCAAAATTATTACAAGCAGATAATTGTAAGAACTTCTTATACAATAAATTGGGAGGCAACCATGAAAATGCCTCTAATAAAACTCAAAATCAGTACAAGTTGATCAAAGCAAGGATTTCATTGGAAACCAATTTGGGGGTAACTGCAAGGATGCCACCAATAAAAGTGCAAGAATAAGGACATCATTGATAAAAGGATAAAGTTACAACACTAAATTGGGGGCAGCTATGAAATATCATTCCCCGAAGTCAAAAACTACTTAGGTTAGCAAGAGTAGTATCATCAACAAAGCAAGTGAAGACTGGGGAGCAATTAAAGTCACCGCCAATAAGGATCAGAATAATACGCTTTGATGGACAAGAAAACTATGATAGAACATTTTGAGGAGTGATTTCTATCTTGTTTTGAAATCATTTGGATTTTTCATACGACTTTATTGTCTAAAAATATTCTCATTTCCTTCTCGAACATATCTCATTACGAAATACCCAAGTCTCAAGGCATTTTCCTTCTCTTATCAAGCAATCAATCCAAATTCACCATTCACCAATCTTTAATAATCTTACCCAAAATAAAAGCATTTAAATGATTTTGTGCATTCACTAAATAATTATGATCTTGTGAACAGGAGAAATGAACATTTTCCAATTCCAGGGTCGTACTTTGCTTTGGACAATGAGTGGACAAATTATGCTCCGAAATATGTGCGGTTCAACATTGATACATGTCATAGTTACTCAAGGACTACAAGATGGATAATTCTCCAGAAACTCATGCGTATTCCACCAAGAGATGCCTAAGGACAACAAGCAATTTAGGTATTTTGACCAAAGTGCATAATTTTTGGATCAACAACTTACTCATAAGAACAGGGAGCAAAGTTCATAGATGTACGCCGAGGTCTTGCTCAGACAAGCTGCAAGTGGAATAGGTTACTGCATGTAATTTGTTCAAAATATAACAGAAGATGAGGATTAAACCGTCACATTTATTCTTCCAAGAGCTACTCAATTTAGAAAAAAGGATTCTCAAGGCATGGACTATGTGTAGAGCTCTTGAGCGCTGGCATCAATCTCTTCGAAAGGAAAATTTGCATGAGAAAAACTGTGCCTATTTGTTTGAAGAAATAATACTATAAGACAAGGGCATTCAAAGTACAAAAAGTACGCTAAGGACTTGTTGGAAACACAAGATGATACATATTCGAAAATCTAAGGAAGATAATTGATGTCATCAAAGTATCTTCCTAAAAAGGCAACATTGATTTCTCTCAGGTTATATATATGAATGAATGAAAAATTTTTGTGAATTAAATTATTCATTTACTTCTTAAGCCAATTTTGATCTTTCAGTATTTGATAAAACACTTTAGAAAAATCATGTCATACATCTTCATGAAGGTTCCTCTAAGAATATTTTCATAAAAGATAGATTAATTTATTTAGTTTATCTTTCACAAGAATTATATATGCTTATCATTTTAAAGGGTAGTTGTAATGCAATTCAATTACTTTTAGCATTTTATTGTTCAAAAATATGTCAACTGTAAAATTTGTAAATTTTATGTCAAAATGTTTGAAAAAATTGAATGACAAGCATATCCTTGTTTAAATTTGTCAAAATCAAACCCTTGGTGGAAACACAGGGATCAAGCATCAAATATATCTTTCGACTGATGTCAGTCAAAGTTCACTTTTTGTCTCTTGGGTTTTGATAAAAAAAGTTGATTTTCCTTTTGACTGAACTTGGATGTAAGTCAAAATTAATTCTCTGTCTTGTGAAATTTGATTAATATAAAGATCAATTTCATCTTTTCTCGAAATTTGATTGGGTTGCGTTAATTCTCACCTTTTTGAAATTTGACTAGGGCATGCCAATTTCAATCTTCCATCAAAAGTCAACTGATACAAGTCAGCTTTACCCTTTGTTTTGCAAACCCCATCAGTCGGAGTCCTTGGGGTCAAACCTTTTCATTTTTCAAAGACTAAATCTCTTGTGATTCGAGTCCAAGAGATTGAGGCAAGAATTTTTCAAAGTTGAACCCTTAACGACGAGTTCTTAGAATGAATCTTTTTCCAAAATCAAGACTATTGTGATAAGAATCTAGTAAGGCGATTTATCAAGACTCGAACTTTTAACGATGGAGTTCTTAGGGTCAAGTTTTTTAATTCTAACTTGCTATGATCATAGTCCATTGAGTCAAGATAGAATTTAACCTTTTTCAAAGCAGAACCATTTCTGGTTGAACCCACTCAAAGTAGGAATCAATTTTTTAAAAAAAAATCGGACCCTTAGCAACAGAATATGTAGATTCAAACTCTATCTTCTTCGAAATCAAATAACTTGTCATCATAGTTCTCAGGGTTTGAAATAGCTAGCATTTTTATTCTTGAGAGTAGCTTCCTTTAGCAATTTACTACGATTAGCTCCCTTTAATATGTGTAGCTTCGTAATTGTGAAAATTAACTCAATAATTATTTCTAGACATATTTAATGATCATATGATGACCATTAAACCACCAAAAATTAGCAAAAATTTTCTTTCATATTTAATTAAACCATCACTTTAATTTGAATCTACCAAGCGGCTACTGCATAGTCGATTTCACAAAGAACTTCCAATAATTTTGTGGTTATGTCATAACCATAAGATGAAAATTTTAAAAAATATAAATTAATCCCTTTGATAAAAATCAATATAATTCCTTGCCTGTGAGATCTGATCGTGAAGCGATTGATCTCATTCCGATTTCAATTCCCAGAAAATTGAGTACAATTTCGTGTTTGTGAGATTTTGATCGTCATGTGATCGATCTCATTCAGATTTCAATTCCTAAAAAATTTATCCCAATTATCCTTCTTGTGAGATCTGATCGTGAGGCGATTGATCTCATTCGAATTTCAATTACTAGAAACTTTATCCCAATTTTTATGTTCGTGAGATTTGATCGTCAGGTGATTTATCTCATTCAGATTTCAATTACTAGAAAATTGATTCGAAATTTCCTATTTGTGAGATTTGATCCTAAGGTCATCTATCTCATTCAGATTTCAATTACTAGAAAATTGATTCCAAATTTCATGTTTGTGAGATTTGCTCCTCATGTGATCTATCGCATTCAGATTTCAATTACGAGAAAATTGATTTCAAATTTCCTGTTTGTGAGATTTGATCGTCGTATGATCGATCTCATTCAGATTTCAATTACTAGAAAATTGATTTCAAATTTCCTGTTTGTGAGATTTGATCGTTATGTGATCGATCTCATTCGAATTTTAATTCCTAAAAAATTGATTCCAAATTTCATGTTTGTGAGATTTGATCGTCAGGTGATCTATCTCATTCAGATTTCAATTACTAGAAAATTGATTCCAAATTTTCATGTTTATGAGATTTGATCATCAGGTGATCTATCTCATTCAGATTTCAGTTACTAGAAAATTGATTCCAAATTTCCTGCTCATGAGATTTGATCGTCATGTGATCTATCTCATTCAGATTTCAATTACTAGAAAATTGATTCCAAATTTCATGCTCGTTAGATTTGATCGTCATGTGATCTATCTCATTCAGATTTCAATTACTAGAAAATTGATTCCAAATTTTCATGTTTGTGAGATTTGATCATCAGGTGATCTATCTCATTCAGATTTCAGTTACTAGAAAATTGATTCCAAATTTCTTGCTTGTGAGATTTGATCATAAAGCGATTGATCTCATTTGGTTTTCAATTTCTAGATAGTTGATTCCAATTTCCTGCTTGCGAATTGCAATGTAATTGATTTTACTAAAATGCAATTTGATTATGTGAAAATCAATTTTGTTTTCGAAATTCGATTGCGAAGCAATGAATTTCAGTGAAATTTGATTCAGAATTGATTACGTGAAGATCAATTGTATTTTCGAAATTTCGATTGCGAAGCAATGAATTTTGGTAAATTTTGATACAGATTTGATTACGTGAAGATCAATCCTGTTTTCGAAATTCGATTGCGAAGCAATCAGTTTTGGTAAATTTGATACATATTTGATTACATGAAAATCAACCATGTTTTCAAAATTCGATTGCAAAGTAATCAATTGCGATGAAATTTGGTACCAATTCGATTACGTATGTTTTCATTTTTAAGTTTGATCATAAGAAGATCAACAGGAAATAAATTGTAATCTCTCTCTTGCTTAGCAGAATTAATAAGTACAAATATAAATTCTCTAAATTTATAGAATAAGATTATTATAATTTAAAAAAATAATGCTCAGTTTAAAAATTAAAAGTCATGTCCTCCAAAACAGGATTTCAACGGCTATGCTATAGTTGTTTAATTACATTACTAATCAAAACGGTTATCTAGGATTACTTTGTATAATTTTAAGATATTAAAACTATACAAAGGGGGGCAACTGTTGATACCCGTTTTGTCCTACCACTTTAGGTAGGTTTATTTTTATTTAAAAAAAAAATTATAAACATGTCTAATTCGTGACACTTAGTGTTAATATTATTACTATTATATTATTATTATTGTTATAATCACCATTATTATTACCATTTATTATTTATTAATATCATATTAATTAATATAGCTGTATCATTATTAGTATTAATAATCTTATTAGCAATATTATTATCATTATGAATACAAGGAGAATTAATTTCAAAAAAATAAATAATCCAGAAAATGATGCATTTCTTAAAAATATATTTACAAACGTCCACAAAAAAGCATGAGGCAGAAATAAGGTCTTTTTTTTTTTACAAAAAAAATCATAAGATTAGGAATGGCAGGAGATGGGAATGGTAGGAGATGGGAGTGGGTGTCAGATTTTCTTAACCAAGATTTAGTCCAAATGGGACTAAGACCAGCAACTAAGATTAAATTTGAACTATTAAACCAAGATTTTCCTTCTTTCTAATAAGAAGAACCAGGTTCTGGTTCCTCTAAAAGAAAAAAGGGAGTAGGATATAACACAAAAACAAAGGCCGGCTCTCATCTTCATTCCTCTTTTCCCTTATTCCCAGAATAATAGGCTGATCTTCAGAGTTTTCCTTCGGAAGAGGTTCTGCCTTCCAGCTCTTCTCTTTCTCTGGTAGAAGTTTTTTATGACTTTGCAGAAGAGACGAAGGAGGGTTGAAAGATAATTACCCTTCCATTTCCATTCCTCTACTCATCCTAAACAAAGAAATACCCAGCAAAAATGTAAGTTTGAGAAGCTTGAAAGCAGCCAGAAGTAATACAGGCAGTAACATGTGTCCATCTCTCTTATTTTTCTTTGTAAAGCAATATATATAATGTCTTATAGGATTCAGATTTATCAATAATGTGTAGAGACATGCTATGTCTATACTAAATACTTGTTCATTCATTTACTTATCTATTTATTCATTTTACAATGTTGATTGTTCTTCTTTGTTCTCTCTTATTTATATGTTCCCTAAGATTCACATTAATCACTAACCTAAAACCAGCATTTGGCTAAAGAAAACATGCATATAATTTCAGTCCATTTACATCATCAATTTAATTCCAATACACGTATAAACATCCTGTTAAAATCCAACCAAATACAGATATCAATATCCTTCTAATCCAACCATGTACATACAAGTATTTCACAACACAGATTTCAATCTCACATACAAGCACTTCACAACACAGATTTCATTTTTTTTTCACACACATGCATTTGCATTATTTGTATCATTATACGTAGAGAGTTAGATTCTTACCTGGGATAGTGTAATCCCTTGAGAAATCCAGTTGAAATCGAACAAAACCATAAGTCTCTAAACACAACAAAAGGAAGCAAAAAACCCATAATAAACCAGATACAAGAAGAATCAGGCTCTAGTTCCTCTAGCCTCAACAAATTATATCAACTTCTTCACTTCCTCTTGCTGCCGGTTAGACGGACGAGGCCAGGAAACCGAAACCGAGACCGGCCAAGATAGGGAGGAGCTGAGAAAATAGAAGCCGCCAACGGTGAGAGTGAAACCGAGAGAGTCCGAGAAAGGAAGCTGACCGGAGTTTGAAACTATTAGAGGGAAGAACCACGAGTTCCCAAGAGAAAGAGGAGAACGGACAGAGAATGTGGCAAAAGCAAGTGCCGATCTTGGCATGGAGAGTGTGGGGGACCAAGAGATCCAAATTCGATCGGTGAAACTCTCTCATCACCGCCGGCGAGAACGAGACTGACGAAGAGAAAGAGATTGACTGAGAGAGGGAGAGAGGCGACCAACGTGTAAAGGTAGATTTTAGGGTTTGGTAAAGACAAAAGGTAAAAGGCGGCTGGTGGAGAAGTCTTTCTTAGGGTTTGAAAGGAAGAAGAGTTTATATAGACCGGGTTTGGTTCTTAGGTAGAGATTCCAGGTTGGGTTCGGTTTAGGGCTTAGTTGCTCGGTTTAAATGATTTGGATTAAGAGTATATGGGTTAGGTCTTTTCTTTTTGGGCCTAAAAAGGAACGGGTTAAAACTAATTGAATTAAGAATCATTTGTGGCCCAACCAAAAATTAAGTCTCTTATCTCATTTTGTTTAATTTCTATGCTATTATACTTGTAGATTTGTTTGTAATTAATTAAAAATTTGGGTTTATAAAAATTTGAAATTTCTAAAAGTAAACCAGTTTAACAAAAAACTAGAATTTTTATATGCATAATTTTAGAGTTTAATTTCACGACTATGCTATGGTTGTGGAATTTAAGATTAATTTATATTAATTGTAATTAACTTCATATTATGACCAAGCTTGCAGTATCATCAATTATATTACCAATAAGCTTTAAATTTCATTTAATAAAAAGTGATATAAAATCCGTTATTGCTTTTATTGTAAGCATGAATGTATGATCTGCATAATTATATAGATATTTCACATATTTGTTGTATTTATGTTACATGTTACACGAGTGTATTTTGCATCCATGTTATGGATGTAAAATACATTGTTTATTAAAATACTAACTCAATATTTGTATAATTTTTTTTATTTATGTCATGGATGTAAATAAATAAAAGTTAATTAAAATACAATATTATTATGAATATACATCTAGCTAATAAATAGTTTTTTTCTATATTCGTGTACGGATAAAAAATGAAATGAAAGAAATATATCCCACGAGAATAATTTACGACTTTTAGTACCAATTATGGGCAAGGTAGGGTGATTATTATCTTTCCTACACGTAATTAGCGAACGAACATATATAAATCTCTGGTTATTCAAGGTGTCCAATAGGACCAAAACTCGATTGGTGGCGACTCTATAAAATATTGTGGTTAAGCAAACATCACAATAAATCATTACACGAATAATCATAAAAACTAAATTAAATAAAATTAAACTAAACTACGATTTTCCTCTTGTCAGTATGGTTCTGACAGGTAACATAGGATTTTCATCATAGAGATCGGGAAAACCTATGCTCACAGGCTGCCTTTTGGGAGATCAAAGTCGACTCATGGTCGGGCTGTTATGCCCGGTTCGAGTTTGGTCTCACTATAAGGAGCACGGTGAGAAAAGAAAGAGGAGACATACCTGATGTCTTTCTATTATTGGTTCTCTGTGGTACTTGTGTCATAGGTGGAATTGTGTTGACTTCAGGGACTTACTTTGATGTCTATGCGAAGCAGTGGTCTTGCCCGTGTTGATTCTAGGAACTTGCCTTGGTTCTATACGAGGTAGTGATCTTGCCCGAGTTGATTCTAGGGACTTGCTTTGGTTTTCATGTGAGGTAGCGGTCTTGCCCGAGTTGATTCTATTTGGGGACTTGCTTTAGTTCTTTTGCGAAGCAGTGGTCTTGCCCGATTTTACTTGGTTTGGGGACTTGCTTCTGTTTGGGGACTTGCTTCAGTTCCTTTGTAAAGCACTGGTCTTGCCCGATTTGATTTGATTTGGGGACTTACCTCGGTTCCTTTATGAGGTAGCGGTCTTGCTCGATTTGAGTTGGTTTGGGGACTTACTTCAGTTCCTTTGCAAAGCAGTGGTCTTGCCCGATTTGAGTTGGTTTGGGGACTTACTTCGGTTCCTTTGCGAAGTAGTGGACTTGCCCAATTTGAGTTGGTTTGGGGACTTACTTCGGTTCCTTTGCGAAGCAGTGGTCTTTCCCGAATTTGAGTTGGTTTGGGAACTTAATTTGGTACCTTTGCGAAGCAGTGGTCTTGCCCAATTTGAGTCGGTTTGGGAGACCTACTTCGGTTCCTTTGCGAAGTAGTGGTCTTGCCCAATTTGAGTCTCCCTGTCAGATTTGTGCCACGAGGAAAGGGTATTTTGGTAATTTTGGTGCCTCGTGGTGTTTCTGAAGTCGAGTGATCTTGATCTGTTTTTTATGAAGTCATGCTTCTTGGAGTTGTGTCGGGTGTGTATTTATTTCTTGATTGATAATTTTGGAAACAAATTGCCCCTTCGATCAAGAATAAATACAGACCGATTGTTTTACCCTTGGATACTTGCAAAAGGCAAGAAATACCCTTCTCGGGATTATATCGGTGTAAAAGGAAATACTAAAAATTGAGATAAGTTTCATACCTAAGGTTTAGAGCCGTGCGGCTATAATTTTCCACGTAGCTAGAGTCACGCAGGTCTAGCTCGAAGTTGGGGAGTTATACAAATTCCTAGCCGTGCATTTTTTGAAGCATAAAATCTACCGTATTCTGTTCTCCTTCCTCTCTTCTGTTTTTCTCTCTTCTACACAAAGTCAGTTTCAGACTTTCAAGGATGATGAAAAAGCTCGAGAAGATGCTTCGTCCTGTTGCCCCTTCATAGCCCGCCCTTCATCTGCCTCAGGGGGCAATTTTCTTGCCCACCTAGTCCACAACCGATGTGTACAGACTTCGCGACTCCGTTGAGTATTATGGGATTAAGATAAATGATCCCATGCCCGTCATGCTTCAGCCATCTACGCATGCTGTTTGGAGATTGGTTAGTTTTCTCCAATTTTTCCCTTTTTCCAATTTTCTTTGATTCCTGCAAATATAGGCGAAATTAGGTGAAATTGATGCATGTTTAGGATAGATTTTTCCCCTAGGAACTTCAATTGATGATTTGGTAGTGATTAGAATCAATTTAGAAGTAAATTTTGTCAAATCTAGGGTTTTCTGAAATCTGCTGTATTTTCCAAGTGTAAGCGTCGGGTTTTCCCGACCTCTATTATGAGAATTCGTTATTACCTGTTGAGCAGACGGACACGAATCGAACTTGAGAACGACCAAAATGTCACCTTGGATACCTCAAACACTCTGAAAACCGAGCTATCCTCGATCCGAAACCCCGAGAAAGGTCCCCCAGGTGATTTTAGGGTTTAGGGTGAGCGTTGATTTTTTGCAGAATCAGACCCGGCTCTATCTAGAGCCGCATGGCTGTAGTTTTTAAACTACAGCCATACAGCTGTAGATCTAGAGCCGCACGGCTCTAGCACTACTAGAGCTGTACGACTCTAGTGGGTCAATCAAGTTGCTCTGCTTGACTGAAAGAGGAGAAAAGTGGCCGAAATCCACAGAAAAATAAGATGGCTCATTAATTCTTGAGATGATTACGGGTGTAAGGTATAAAAGATTAAAATCAAATGAAGAAAAGAAGGAGGAAGACAATTAATCTTAAACCAGAGAAAAAAACAAAAAAGACAAATAGAAAGTAGAGAGAAGTAGAAGCCGAAAACAGAGAAATAAGGTGAGGAAGAGAGAGCTAAATTCAATACCAAAAACAACACCTAAGCATTAAAGAAAGACTTCTTGACCTTTGTACATTCAATTGGGATCGTTTCGGATTGACTTGGATCCGTTTTCGGGATTTTGGGACGGTTAAGGATTTAGGAAGCATTTTAGCTTTTTAATCTGGTTCTTAGTGTTAAATATATCAAAACAATATCAAGGTAAACTCTGAGAGGCCTTGAACCTGTGTACATTGCTTCTTCTTTGCATTTTTTCTCTGTTTCTCAAATTTTCAGAAAACTGGTTGCCCAACTAGAGCTATACGGCTGTAGTCTTGAAGAACAGAGCTGCACGGCTCTGTCCTTCAGGCAAAAGCCCGAAACTACCCTGGATCGGCCGAAAACAGCCCGTTTTCCATTTTTTTCCATTCTATTGTGATATATTTCGGCCCAAACACACCCGTACACTATCAAACTTTGGTTTTCGGATTTATATTCGTGCGGGTGTAAGATTTTCGGTTTTCGTAGTTTCGATTTTCTGGAATCTGGGGTTGTTCGATCCAGACAGGATCCGTTGTCCAGCAATAGCGGACCCCTGGACTCTATAGAAATCCCGAGGAAGCACTGAAATCGAGCGAATTAGCAATTTTCAAAATGACAAAACCATTTTCAAGTTCTGGATGCTACAGTAGTATGACTGTAGCTGTTGGAGTCGCACGACTATAATTAGAGCCGTACGGCTCTAACTACAGTTGTAAGACTGTAGTCTCTAGAAGGAGGCAGAATCAGAAAACGACCCGTACGGAAGTCGTTGCGCGATGCTATCTTCAGAATCAAATCATTTTTAGTATGTTTACTGCTTTTGGACCCTAGATGAATGTTGAAATCAGGAAATCCACACGAACAGAACCCCGAGTTCTGGGATAACAGACCTGCTAAACGGAAAAATTTGCATGAAACCGAGACAAATAATTTTATAAAATTGTTTTCTAGCACAAAAATCTACAGGGCGTTTCAAAACCATTTTCGAGGTCTAATTGGGCCGGCTGGCCGAGTTGACCCGGTTACCCATTAGATGCATGCCCCCTTTCCTAAAAATCCCAATTCTGTCCAATTTGAGTCCTATTTGTGTTGTGATATAAATTGTACTAACCGTCTGTTTTGCAGCTTTTAATTTTTTTCCCTATTTTCATTTTGGATGTACTTTGATAGATTTTCGTGTAAATTAGGCGACTGTAATTTTCTAGATATCCATTTATTCTAGGCGTTTGTAAAGTGAGGACGAGAGTTTTCATTTTTATTCGATATGGTTGTATAAGCGGCCTCTATCCTTATTCTTTTAACTGCTTGGATGTATGGTTTACTTAATCTGCAATTTATTTCTATCATTCGCTCGAGCATGGGCTAAATAAACACAAAATGGGTAGGGAAAGATAATAAAGCGAATAAAATATGGTGGTATGAACTGTAAAGTGAAAGCAAGCTTGAGGTTGAGTAAGTCACTTGCCTGAACCCTAAATCTCTAGATTAGGTACAGTAGTCTACCCTTGGTAGGGAGCTGTACTGAAATTTCCAGCATGAACTGATCCGGGTGGCGACTCTATCACTGATCTTGGAATTTAAGTTTCGAGGTCTTTAAGTTAAAAATGGGAAAAGGTTTTCTACAAAAGGGATTTCCAAATAGATCAATGGTTTTCCTAAATCAAGATAATCAAAATCCCATTTTCCAAAAACCAAAACGCAATTCAATACAATTCAATTCATTTTCCTTTTCCCTGGTTCGCTTCGCCGTGCTTTCATTTTCTTTCGAAAGGTCATTCACTCACAGTGGCAACTCTATTGGGGACTAAGGTTTCTTAAAAAGTTTTCACAAAAACTTAAGGAACTTAGGCAGCTGCCAAAATATAACCTTGCTTGCAGTCACTTCACTAGTTCATAGTACCATATTTGTTTGCACCTGCATATCATGACATTTTCTTCTTCTCATTCCCTCCAATACACTGATCAATCCAGGTTTACCCAAGAAGGTGACCTACCTCTTCCGCCAGGATTGGAGGCACCCGACAGGGTAAACCACTCATAACACTGCATGACCTTACATCTTGTTCTATGGTGAGGAGTGTATATTCGCTATGGGAGCCTGTACGACCCTTGGTTTTTGAATTTGGCCCACATGTAATGGCTTAGCAACTTCCCCTAGGATTACCAAAACATAAATTCAATTGGACATTGAGAGTGCGCCTTTGATATCCCCCGTTGATGCCAAAGAGACCCAACACCTAGGAAGAATGCAAGACCAATCGAAAGGAGAAATAAGGTTGGAAGGGAGTGCATATTATTGCGTGTGCTAATGTTTGTTCCATGGCTCTTTTATTTGACCTTTTCAAAAAGCATCAAACATGCATAAACCATTCGTGTGCTATTCTAACCACGTCTTTATGCAGCCATTTTTGAGCATCAACATATGTGTGACTCTAATCACATTTTTTTGCAGCCACAACGTTTTATTTGTATTCCATTTCCATCTCATGTGCAACATTTCCACGAAGCATACACGACATCATCCCGTGTGTCCTACGTCCTAACCACATTTTTGTGCAGCCACTTGCATATTCATGTGACATATATTCATGCCACTTCATACCACCTAACAAAGGATGTTCCAAGCGTGCCCCTCATGAGCATTTCATTCCATAACATATTGGGTATCCCAAAAAATACCCATGTTCCACCCATGCACCAGATTGCACACGACCATTTCACTATACCATGTCATTCAATATAAGACCAAAATGATCTTAGGTCTATTTCCGTGTGGTGGTTCACGCGATGTCATTACATGGCATCACATTCATTCATCATAAGTGTCATAGTGACGCCAGAGTCCTATTTGTGCATTATGGTCCATATCGGGTCATTTCATGAAATTGTGAAATCATTCAAGGTACTCCCTGAGTGCTGGATTAGTACACATATAGGGGCATTTCATAGCATTATCAAAATCATGCAAGGTGTTCTACGATCGCCAAATCCCTGTCCATGTTCCGAGTTACACGTGACTTTATTATAACATCATCTCATATCACATTACCTCCAAAGCATCAGAACTTTGTCCGTGGGATGGCACCCATGCGACCATTTCATGTCATCTCATTGACCCACAAAGCGTGGAAACTCTGCCCGTGTGACGGTACACACGTGGCCATTTCATGACATCCATTAGGTGCCCCAAAGGCATCAAATCTTTCTCTGTGTGACAGCTTACACGAGACCTTTTTGCACTATTTTTGCATGGCATTAGGCACTCTTGGGACATCCCCAAACAAAGGAAGTTAAAACACAAAGTTCATCCTCATTTTCATTTCCATTCATGAAACATCATCCAAGCATCATTCTTCATGGCATCACTTCATTCATTTATTATCTCTAACTCTCCATATGTGATGTAGGATAGCACGCATGTGAGACTAGAAAAGACTAAAGCTCCGAAAAGATAGTTCACTAAGTAAGCTGGATCGATCGAGGATAAGATCTCAGACTTTGAGGGCTGTTGAGGAACATAGGGCAGTAGAAAAAAATGGTGAGTCTGATTTTGGGGAGGAAGTGGAAATGGCAAACCAAACATCAAGTCTTGCTGATGCTCTGAAGGATTTCCTGAAATCTCAGGACTTCCGTGACATTCTGAAAGAAGAGATACGGGCTGTTGTAAGAGAAAGTGGGGAAGTCGGAACCAGCAGGCTTGGAAAAGAAAAAGTGGCTGAATCTTCTCAGTATGGGGCTGATGTCTCAGCTAGTGTAGAGAAGCTGCAAGAGATTGAGGCAGCCATGGAAAAGAAAATAAAGGCAAAGTACTTAGAGTTAGATGAAGTGGTAGCTGAGCTGAAGAAAGGGGCCAATATCAGTTTGGGCTCGAAGAGGGGCGTGAATGTGGATGCAATGATAAACAAGGGCATTGAGACCTTCCCTATTTGGTTTCAAGTGCCAAAAGTTCCTTCCTACTAGGGGATTGGTTCACCAGAAGCTCACATGAACATTTATGCATGAGTAATGCTGACAGTAGGTGCCACCAAGCAGCAGCTAATCAACTTCTTCCGAATCGCACTTGAGGGGGGAGTATTGAGCTGGTATAACTCTCTATCTGAGGATGTGCAATCGGACTGGGAAGCTTTGTCAGCGGCTTTCATAAAATACTACAGCTTCAATACTAAGATCCAGGTGAAGCTGTATGAGCTGGAAAGGATTAAGCAGAAGTCGAATGAGTCCTTTGATGAATACAACAGAGATGGATGAATAAGATGATTCTGTTGAAAAACCACCCCGACGAAGACGAGTTGATCCAAAAGTTGATTGATGGTAGTAGGGACATCTTCAGGAACAATATGAAATTCCATTCCTTCAGTGAACTCAGCGAAGTGTACAGCATGACTATGAAAATTGAGAGGGATGAAGAAGAAAAGACAGCAAGCTACAGAGGTAACAAAAGCTCCGGGTACTAGTTGATGACTACAGCTGGGTCAAACAGTGGATCTGGTTCTATTTCTACAAACAAAGGTGGGCAGTTTTTAGAGACTAAGCAGGCTGGGGTTGCCGTTGTATCCCAACAATGAGGAAACCAAAGTTGAAACTCAGAGGGTCAAGGCATATCCCCTTGGGCTTTCTCCTTGGCTAAGATCTTTATGAAGTACAGAAATAGCGGTCTGTTGAGCTCTCTTAGGCCATTTGAGAAGCCAGTGGACATGGATAAGGACAACTTTTGTACTTATCATGTCATGGTGGGACACAAAACCAACAACTGTTATAAGCTAAAGGATGCCATCCAGAAGCTGATCGACGAGGGGAAGTTGCAAGAACCTGCCAAGCCCAGCACTAAGACTAATCCATTACCAGCTTTTGAAAGGCAGGTTAATATGGTACAGTCGGGGTTGCTGGACAACTTTATTTTTGCCTAGGTCCTACAGGCAAACCCCACCGTACAGTCTGTGGTGGCTAATGAAACTAGGGCAAAGTTAGAATGTGGAAAGCCCACAGAGCAGAAAGAGTTGAAGCTAGTGAGTCTGGATGATCTGGATTTGGAAGATGAGTATGAAGAATATGGTTGTGACGCGACAGTTGAGCTACTGGTTGTTGAAAAGCCAAAAGTTCCCGAGGTACGGAATGTTACAAGGAGTGGCAGGGTCTACCAACCAGTGGTTCAGCAGAATGACAAGACCCCAGTGACTGGATCAGGCAGCATGTCAACGCCGAAGGAAGTAGAAAAGGAAGATCTGGTCATTTTGCAATTGAAGAAGACTCCAGACCAGGCCAGTCTGTGGCATTTTCTACTAACCTCCAAGGAGCATAGAGTTGCATTGGTTAAAAAGCTATCTGAGATTGAAGTTTCCCTAATTGCTTCCCCAGAGGCTATGTGTTGCTTACTGGACAAGGTTCGTGCGGGGTCCTCTGACATTGTGTTTTCAGAAAAAGATTTGCCACATGAAGGAAGGGCCCACAACAAAGCTCTTTATGCCAAAGTTAACATAATGGACAGGGTTATGCCTTGTGTGATGGTAGATGATGGATCAGCTCTGAATATATGTCCATCAAAGATGTTGCCGTATCTGGGATTGAATGAAGATGCTTTGATGAAATCTTCCACCGTGGTCAGGGCTTACGATGACTTGAAAAGGATTGTGATAGGGCTTTTGAAGCCGAGGTGGAATTAGGACTGGTCAAGTCGACGGTCACCTTTACTGTGATTGACATTCCAGTCACTTTCTCCTTGCTGCTGGGCAGGACATGGTTTCACCTGTTGGGGGTGTCCCTTCAACTTTGCACCAGAAGATAAAATTCTCAGTAAGCAACGAGGTTGTGATGGTTGAGGCAGATTCTCAGTACATGATTGCCACGGTTAATGAAGAGATCATACCATTCTGTGGATTCCAAATCACCATGGTCAATGAGGAGGAAACCACAGATGCCCTGATGGTTATCTATGAGAACTCTATGCCCGAATGGTTGTCCAAGTACCTGCACAAGCAGAATTTTGTGCCGGGAATGGGACTCGAAGCTAATCTACAAGGGGTGCCCGAATTCAACATTGATTCTGGGAAGTCAAGGCAGTTCGGCTTAGGCTACACAGCAGGGGCATCTGAGAAGAAAAGTCTGAAGAAAGGAAGGAATGGCAAGCCCATGATGAAGCCATTCATTAAGGTAGGTGAAGAGCTATACAAAGGGCAATCTGAGCCAGTGAAAGTCGAGAGTATTGAATACCCAGGCTTCAAGGTATTCTCTGATGTTGTAGACTTTGAAAAGAGCCAGAAAGAGCCAGTTGCACCTGTGGCAGTGGAGGAGGCAATTGTTAAGCCTATCATTCCCCCAGAAGAAGCTATCTAGGATGGTAGCAAAACCAACAGAAGTGTCCAAGGAGAAAGCTGAAGAAAAGATTTGTGATGATTCTGTGGAAGCCATTTCAGAGATGCTGACCGCCGCCCTGGGCAAGGTCTTTGCAAAATCCAAGGAAGGGTCTGAGAAAGAGCTTATGACCAAGGCAAGTCTGGATTCTGTGGTTGCTAAAATAGCAGGAATCATGAAAAAGGCCAAGGCCCAGGTGGCTGAGATTGAGGAGACTGCTCTTCCTACTGAACAAGAGTCTGAAATTCCTGCTGACCTGGATAACATTATGAAGCTGAGCAAGGATGGTGAAGGAGTTCAAGGCCCTCCTCCTGTAGAGGATGAAAAGGATTTTGTTGTATCTGTTTCTTCTATTTTCAGTGTGAATGATGTGCTTTTTAACAAGTTTAGTGTAATGAAATCCCAGTTTGCTTACTTGTGTGATGTTTATCCTGATAATTTTGTGCATGCATTTCAATCACCATCGATCATATTTAGCATTCATGACACTGCATCACATGAAATTAACATAAGTACAGATGAAAATCCCAAAATGGTATTCATTTCACACGAACTAAAATCTGAAGAAGAGAGAGAATTGACAAAAATACTACAAAAACATGTTAAGGCTTTCGCTTGGTCATACAAAGACATGCCAGGGGTTGACATAGAAATAGCAGTTCATAATATTCCAACAGATCCCGGATTCAAGCCAGTAAAGTAGAAGCTAAAAAGGCTGAGACCAGAATGGGCTGCGTTAGTAAAGCAAGAAGTGGCTAAGCATATTGAAGCTAAGTTCTTCAAGGTGGTAGAATACACAGAATGGTTAGCCAACATTGTGCCAGTGCCTAAGAAAGATGGAAGGGTCAGAGTGTGTGTCGACTACAGGGACTTGAACAAAGCCTGCCCGAAAGATAATTTCCCCTTGCCTCACATTGATGTTTTAAAAGATAGCGTAACCAAGGCAGCAATGTACTCTTTTATGGATGGATTTTCAAGATATAACTAGATCCTAATGGATGTTGTTGACAAGGTGAAGACATCATTTATTACAGAATGGGGCACTTTCTACTACAGAGTAATGCCTTTCGGGTTGAAAATTGCTGGGGCCACCTACCAAAGGGTTATCACAACATTGCTGCATGACATGATTCACAAAGAAGTAGAGGTGTATATCGATGATATGCTTGTTAAATCAAAAACCTGGGAGGAGCACCCCGCTATCCTGGATAGATTTCTTACACGCATTGGAGAGTATAACCAATGACTCAACCCTAAAAAGTGCATATTTGGGGTTACATCAGGTAAGCTGCTGGGTCATATGGTCAGCCAAAGCGGAATAGAGATGGATCCAGACAAAATCAAAGTCATTCAAGATATGACAGCCCTTAAGACAGAAAAGGAGGTCTGGTCATTCTTAGGTTCCTTGCATTATGTTAGTCGTTTAATATCAGTCGTTTAATAGCGCAGTTTAACTTTAGTGTGTGAGCCGATCTTTAAGCTGTTAAGGAAAGATCAACCGATTGTATGGGATGACAGATGTCAGTTGGCGTTTGAAAAGATCAAAGCTTATCTGGTAAATCCACCAGTTCTGAGCCCATTAACTCCAAGAAAGCCCTTGATTTTATACTTATCTGTCGAAGATTCCTCCATAGGGGCAATGCTAACACAAGAACAAGATGGAAGGAAGGAGTACCCTATTTATTATCTTAGCAAGAAGCTGCTGGAATATGAAACTAAGTACATTTGGCTGACTAAGAAGCTGCACCACTACTTTCAGTCATATAAGGTACAAGGCATGGCTAAAGTGGATCCGATGAAATATCTGTATGAAGCACCAGTGTTGGTTGGAAAATTATCTAGGTGGCTACTGCTCCTGTCAGAATTTGACATTGAGAACATCACTAGGAAAAACATCAAAGGGCAGGTTGTGGCAGAATTCCTAGTAAATCAGCCATTAGAATCGGATCGCGTGGAGAATCTAGAGTTCCTTGACAAATAGCTGGCTATAGTAGAAGTGAGGAGATGGGTTATGTGCTTCGATGGTGCTGTAAATAGAAAGGGTGCTGGAATTGGGATAATCATAGCAATGCCAGATGGCGAGATCATTCCATTGTCAAAGAGGTTGGACTTTCCCATAACTAACAAGGGGTAGAATATGAAGCATGCTTGTTCAAAATGGAAGCCCTCCTGATACTAGGAGCAGACGATGTCTTGATTGTTGGGGATTCACTTTTGGTAATTAGGCAAACACAAGGTGAATGGGATCTGAGAGAAGAAGCCTTACGGCCCTACTTAGAGCTGCTGCAATACAGGAGAGGGTTATTTGGCCAATGTGAGTTCAGACATGTTCCCATGGAGGGGAATAAAATGGCAGATGCACTAGCAACCTTGTTCTCTATGTGGGAAGATCTAGAAAAGACATAGATACAGCCTCTGGTTATAGAAATTTCCAAGCAACCCTGCTTTGATATGCATGAAGTGATGGAGTTAACAGATGAAGAAAAGATGTGGTTCTTTGACATTTATCAGTACGTGAAAGAGGGAAAGTATCCAGAAGGGGCTAATACTGCTGATAAAGTTTATTACGAAGATTGGCAAGCTAGTTCAGAATCTTCAAAGATAAGCTATACAAGAGAACTGCGAACGGGGTCCTTCTAAGATGTTTGACAGAACAAGAAGTAGAAATTGTAATGCAGCAAGTACATACGGGATCCTGCGGGCCGCATATGAATGGGATCGCTATGGCCTAGATGATAATGAGACAGGGATACTTCTGGATGACAATGCAGTCCGATTGTGTGAAGGAGGTAAGGTGTCACGAATGCCAAATCTATGCTAATATCAGTCACCTGCAACCAATTGAACTACAAAACCTAGATCTCCTTATCCATTCTGAGTGTGGGGAATTGATATGATTGGAGAAATTCATCCCGCAGCATCTAATGGGCACAGATTCATAGTGGTTGCGGACGACTATTTCTCAAAATGGGTGGAAGCAGAGTCCTTCTCCAGTGTGACAGCAAAGCAGATGGTTAAGTTCATTCAGAAGAACATCCTCTCTCGATATGGAATCCCTCACCATGTGGTGACTGATAACGGGGTGCAATTCCAAGGGGCGATGTGAGCGGATGACCTTTTATCAGAACGCGGCGAAGCGAACCGGAAAATAGATTTACAGAAATAAATGGTTTAGTGAGATTTGTGGAAAACGAGGTTTTGTTTATCTTGCTTTAAAAGTAAATCGTTTCTTTATTTTGACATTCATTTTGTAGAAAACGTTTTTACGTTTTATAACTTAAGGACCTCGAAACCTAAATCCCGAGATCAGCGACAGAGTCGCCACCCGGATCAGCTCATCCGGGAAATTCCGGTACAGCTTCCTACTGAGCGTAGACTACTGTACCTAATCCAGAGATTCAGGGTTCGGGCAACTTACCTACTTAACCTCAAGCTTGTTTTTGTTTATTATTTATAAAATCATATTTATTCAATTTATTATCTTTCTCTAACCCGATTTGTTTATTTTATTAGTCCGATGCTAAGGCAGAAATGCATAAAATAAATTGCAGGAAAATAAACCATCCACACAAATATACAAAAGAATAATAAAGGCCGAATATACAACCAAATTGAATAAAATATAAAACTCACGTCCTTACTTTTACAAGTGCCTAGAGTACACGAGAATCTAAAAATACAACCGCCTAAATACATGAATTAATCTATTAAATACAATCAAAATAAAAATAAATGCTGCAAACCAGATTGGTTAGCACAGTTTATATTATAAACACAAGTAGGACTCAAATCAGGACAGAATGGGGATTTTAGGATAAGGCAGCATGCATTTAGGGGAACCGGTTCGACCCGACCGGTCAGACCGGTTAGACCTGAAAAACGGTTTTGAAACGCCCCATAAATTTTTGTGCTGGAAAATTAATTTTTGAAAACCATTTGGCTTGGTTACATGCATATTTTCATTTTTGTGGGTCGGTTATCCCGGAACTTGCGGTGCCGTTCGTGTGGGTTCCTAAATACGCATTTCATCTAGGGTCCAAAATACAATAAACACACCAAAAACATTTGAGAAAATACTATTTTGTTTGTTTTTAATATTTTTCGGGGACTATATAGGGTTCGGGGGTCCGCTCATGCTGAACTATGGATCCGATTCGGATAAAACTACCCCGAAACTCAGAAAATAAAACCCCGAGAAATACAAAAACACTAATATCCGTACGTATAGAAATATAAAAACCAAAATTATATGGCATACGGATCGATTTGGGCCAAAAATGATAACAATAGAATGCACAAAATGGAAAACGGACTGTTTTCGGCCAATCGGGACAAACCGGGAGTCTGTCCCTGGAGAATAGAGCTGGCCGACTCTAATATTAGAGCCAGCCGGCTCTGTTCTTCATGGTTAGAGCCGGCCGGCTGTGAGTGGACGACACATTTTCGACGGGACGCGGGACTCCCTTTCGGAAGGGGCGCCACGAACTCGGACGGGCCCCTCCCTCGTGTGGGGTTTTTATCAATGGAAAATCGGTTTTGGAAAATAAATAGAAATGATTCTTAAAAAAACCGAAACCTAAGTCTCGATGAATATTGTAGAGTCGCCACCCGGCTCAGCTCAACCGGGAAATTCTTAAGGTAGCTGAACCGGACGAACGGTCGCTACACTATCCAGAGATTCGGGTCCGGACAAGTCCCTTATTTCGTGTCTAATTAAGATAAATATTGCCAATGTTCTCAAATGGTATTTCAAAAATCTAAAGTCAATTTTATTGAATATAAAAGGGTATACAGCGCGCATACAAATATTTAATACAAAAGTAAGGAAAAGAAATAAATATTAATTGGCTTACAACCAAATCGAATAGAAAAATAAAGACTCTTGCCTCACTTGTACAATCGCCTAGGATACACGAGAATCTAAAAAAAATACAACCGCCTAGGATACACGATTTAATCTATTAAATTACATCCAAAGTAAAAATAAAAGAAATTAAAACCCGCAAAACAGAGGGTTAGCACAATTCACGGCACGCCACAAGTTGGACTCAGATAGACAGAATTGGAAAAATCAAGGATTGGGGGCATGCATTTAGGGGATAACCAGGTTAGCTCGGCTAGCCGGCCCGATTAGACCTGGAAAACATTTTGAAACGTCCTTGTATTTTGGTTTTTTTGGGAAAATCATTTTGAAAACAATTTTTCCAGTTTACATGCATTTTTACATATTAAGTGGGTCAGTTTTCGGGAGAACCGAGTCTCCGTCGTTGAACTGTCTTAAATGTAATTTTACTGAAAATTGAATCTAGGGTCGTGAATGCACACAACAAAATTCATTTTGATGATTTTTGGGGTTTTCTGAATTTTTTGGAATTTTTGGGAATTTTTTGGGATTAAAACGGAAATTCTGATTCTGGAAATCAAATTACAGTGGTACAACTCTAAATTACAGTCATGCGAATGTAACTATAGTCGTACGACTGTAAACACTCCAGACTCAGGATTTCGCCAAAATTTTATTTGAAGAAAACTAGAAAGAAAACACTAGAAATCAAGAACACTCGTACGACTATAACTACAGTCGTACGACTGTTCATCAAACTCAAGAACAGTCGTACGACTGTTCTTGATTTCCAGAATAGAAACGAAGAAAAATGGATAGAAATGCAGAAAAAGCACACCAATCACCCATAAAGCTTGTAAAAGAGAGGGGAAAAGGAGTGTTTACATCTTTGGCATGCGTCCACCGTAGGATTGACCCCTGGCGTCGCTCCAATCCACTAAAATCTGGACTTTTCTCCTTGAGTTAGGGTTTGAGAGCTTTTGGGTCCAAAATCTCCAAATACAAGGGTTTCTGATGATCAGTTCTTCCCTTCCTCTTTTTTTTTCTGTTTCTTTTCTTCTTTTTTCGTCTGTCTCCTTTTTCTTTTTTTTCCCCTCCCATTCTTTTCTTCTATTCTTTCAGCTTTTGAGGTATAAGTTGGCTCACCAGCCGCAATCTACAGTCGTACGACTGTAGTTCGATTACAGTCGTACGACTGTAGGTAGAGTCGTACGACTGTACTCTTTTTTTTTAAGTATAGAAAATTCCGGCGCTTACAGCTGCCCCTCGCATGATCAAATTCACCACCCGATCGTAGTTTGGGATAGTTGACGTGAATTTGAGAAACGCGACTCAAAGCTCCGCAGACACAGGAAAGAATCCACCGTTGAAATAAGCCGATATTAGGTCTAGGTTACCCGAGGCGATGCTGGGTAGGAAATAAGCCGATATCATGCTTAGGTTACCCGAGGCAAAGTTGAGAAAGAAGTAAGCCGATATCGGGTCTATGTTACCCAAGGCAAAGGTAAGTTTGAAGTGTGGGATTCGAATTGGTTTCAAAGATCTAGGATCTTGCTTGAATCGATCTTCAAGAATCCGAAATATGGCTTGGGCGATTTTTCAAGGATTAGGAATCATGCTTGAAGAAGGTTCAAGGATTTGAAATCTAGCTTGGAGATGTGTTCAAGGATTGGGAATCATGCTTGAAGAAGGTTCAAGGATTCGAAATCTAGCTTGAATGAAATAAAGGGTTTGATGTAGAACTAAGCCGATACCGGGTCTAGGCTACCCAAGGCAAGAAAAGATGGAATGCGGTTAAGCCGATGTCGGGTCTATGTTACCCTAGGCAAAGGAAGGTGGATCGTGGATTGGCCGATATCGGGTTTATGCTACCCGAGGCAAAGGAAGATGGATTATGGATTGGCCGATATCGGGTTTATGTTACCCGAGGCAAAGGAAGATGAAATGTGGTTAAGCCGATATTGGGTCTATGTTACCTGAGGCAAGAGAAGATGGAATGCGGTTAAGCCGATATCGGGTTTATGTTACCCGAGACAGAGGAAGATGGATTTGAAATCTTAC
Source organism: Euphorbia tirucalli (assembly GCA_039660915.1). Taxonomy (NCBI): domain Eukaryota; kingdom Viridiplantae; phylum Streptophyta; class Magnoliopsida; order Malpighiales; family Euphorbiaceae; genus Euphorbia; species Euphorbia tirucalli. Next base: position 24,325,563 of record CM077632.1, read on the forward strand.
TGGAATTGGGTGGACTTGAAATAATGAAATAAGAGTTCAAGGATTTGAAACCATGCTTGAACGTACTGGAGTTCAAGGGTTCAAAATCTAGCTTGAATGACATGAGGAGATAGGTTTAGGAATGATAATTTTGATGTTGGCTGGGGAATGAGTATTTATCCCTTGATCGACAATTTTGGGAACAAAAATTTTTTGCCCCTTCGATCAAGGATAAATACGGCTTGATTGCTCTGCCCCTTGGAGACTTGATATGTTGAGATTTGAGTTTGCGCTGATGTTTAAGGCCTAATAGATGCCCCGGCATTGTGCTATCTCTGCTTTGAGAGCGATCTTGGTTCATAGAGGCCTGGTGATGGCAGTAGGTACCTGCACTTGGATTGGTTGTGATGCATATGCATATGAACTGCGTGTGTTTACTTTAAACGTATGCATGTATGTACGGATGCATGTATACAAATGTATGTATGCAACATGTGGTTTATGCTTAGTTCTTGGTATCCATGTGAGCCCGGAGATGGAATTCACGGCTTGTGACTGGCCCCGATGGTAACCCAGGTGACCTAGTCTGATTGTTCCAGCGAGTCTTCTAACCGACTGACTACTACACTGATCTAGGTGTTGGAGGAGCTGGCTATCTTGAGTGACCTTCCTCTTTACCCTTTGCATATTCTGAAGCATTGTCAGGCTCAGTGGATAAGGGTAATAGGCTGCGTCGATGGATGGTCCGTTTGGTTGAGCAAGAAGATGAGAGTGAGACTTCGCATTTCCATACCGCATAACAGAAATTTCTGCGATATTGTCATGGGCTTGGATGCAATGTCATACTGATGGATGTTTATATGTAATGGCATGGTGCATGCAAGATGAACATTTGATCGGAAATCTAAACATACACAATATTGCAATGGTGACATCAGAATGAGTATAACAGGGAGTATGACAGTGACTCTGACTTTGTATATCATCCCTCTCCTGTTGCTGACAAGTCCTTTCGGTTTTCCATGTCAACAAACTTTTTTTTTAGGAAGATTCTATGATAGGCATTTTGTATGCATTGATCCCTTTCGCGACGGTTTGTCTTAGGACGGGAAAAGATATATCTTAATATGTTCATTGCGACCAGTGAAGATATTGTTGTCGATGATTCCCAATGGTTCGGTTTTTTACTTGCCCCGAGTATTATAGGTTTGTGTTTGGGGAGTGAAGCACTTCCACAGATAAGGTTCGCTGCGCGATGTAGCCCGTAACTGAACATTGATATGCAATGAGATGACAAATGCATATTGAACATCAAAATTGAATACAAGACATTCATGACATAATGAATACGGATGCATTAGGAAAATCTAGAATGTGGCTCTGGTTTTAACTGACGCCCCTTAAAATTACCAATATGCCCTTTTGGTTTTGCACATTGGAGTTTTCTTTTTTTTTTTTTTTAAGGAACGAATGCCCGATCAAGTGACCACTGGATTCTCCTGTGGTCTGATGTTGTATTCATATTTCCAATTCACCCTAGATTTCAGTTTAGGCACGGCTCCCGAAGACTGAATACTTGAAATGGTTGGTAAATGCAACTTCCCCTTTGAATATGAGCACAACAAACTTTGCAAGCTTTCCTGTTGATGGTATCGTCCCCTTCATGATTGTTGGAAGCTTTGTAAGGCCAAGTTGTCCCAACACAGTTGGTGAAGTTCACAAATGCATAACCAAAATTCCCTCCAGTCTTGAAATCCATAGGCAAATAGAGGAAATCATAAGCAGGCTTCCCTTTGGACTTATTCTTATTTTCCTCCAGACAATGCTTGTTCAGAATTTGTAGCAGGTTATGTCCTTGAAACTGATTTGGTAGATCTCTGATCATCAGGCTTGTTTTTGCACCAAGATTAGCTTCAATCTCTTTTTGTTCAGCTTGGTCTCTTCAATAGTCAATTTTTTGGGCAACCACTGTCGTTCCTTTTCACCTACAGAAATTATTTTCTTCTTACTCTGGAATCTCGAAGCTATGTATTTCATTTTCCCCCTTTTTCAGCATTGTTGAACTCATTTGAAGCAGACTCATATCCAAATCCTCTATCCATCATCAAATCAAAACCCTTCCCACTATCATAGGGTACTAAATAATTAGTCTGGGAGTTTAGATTGAAGAGAAATGGTGTGAGATTAAAAGGGTATCCCCAATTTGGTACAGGTTGATGATAAACAAAGATGGATTGAAACGGCACCATAAGCACCTGCTCCGACGCCCTTCCGCTGATGAGATGGCGCAGGACAAAAATGATATAGAGCAGCATTGGGGTTTAACTTCTTGTTGGAAGCCATTGAAGGTAGGAAATATGGAATCATAGAATCGGCTCAAGTTCCAGAGAGAAGATGAAAGACAAAAGATGAAAGTGAAGGAAAGACAATGAAGGGAAGACAAAGGTGTTGAAGGCAAATAGAGAAGACAGAGATGAGAATGAAAAGGGAACTGCTTTGGGTAAAGACACCGATCTTCTCTGTCACTGCGCGAAGTTAACTTTTCAAAACAGGCAACAACATACTTTTCTCCATTGTCTCAACTCATTGCCCCCGACATTTCATGCAATAGATGGGCCACCCCTAGATTCATCAAGCACTCAACAGAGTTTGACTTCATGATTGAAGGGAGCATAACTTTAGGCTAGGAGCAGAAATCTGGCTGCAAGGGAGAGCTGAGGTCTTTCTTTGGTGCTGGTTTTTTTTTTTTTTTTGAGGAAGCTAAATCCAAACCACAGCCACTTATTGATTTCCTGCTACATTCAGATTCATGTATGTCATGCGTGTTTGATATGTTTTTTTTGTTTTTTTTTTTATGAACAATGCATGTGTAATGTCATATGCACATGAATGCCATACAAACAAGACTATATATGCACTAAAACTAGTGTCTGCTTCAGAGTCTTACAGCATGGTGGGTGGCAAAAGTCATTTGGATTTCTTAGGGCTTGGTGCTTTTTGATGGATTTGGTTTTTGATGTGGGATGCTTTCTTGAGCGTGAGTTAAGCTCAAAGCTTCATTCTAGTGATCGGCTCTGAGATTTAACAATGGTCCCTAGTTTGGAACGATTTGGGTGTATTGTGGGCTGCCCAAGTTGAAACTTTTAGGGCAAGACTAGCAGCGTTTAGGATCGTGGTTTGTAGGGATCACTGATCTAGGTTGGCAATTGATTCAATGGAAATGGTGCCATCCCATTTGGTTGCTTGGCAGACTTTTCTCTCTTTTTTTTTTTTTTTTAGAAAAGCGTTTTAACGGAAGTCAGGTTCACTTATAAATTTCCTGTAAGACTCAGATTGATGTCATGCATCTTAATATTATGCATGATGGACAATGTTGTTTCAGATGATCAAATGCATGCTTAATGCCATATACATATAATCACCACATAAGTAAGAAAAATAACAAGATGCATTGCATTCAAAATGAGTTCAATACACTTTACAAACAAAATGAGTTCCCTACGGGAAGGAGCCTCTAAAGGTATTGATCTCACAGCGCCCGACTGTTCTTTATCCGGTCACTGCCCCACTCTCATCAGATCAGGCTTTGGAGCTCTTCATCATATTTCTCTCCCCAGGAGGTTTGAGGAATTTCTTTACCAGTCGCCCTGCTTGCCCCCAGTTGCTCATTAGTAGTGGATGGCACCTTTAATCTTCCCTCATCAACTAACTTCCGGATCTCCTTCCTTAAAATATAGCAAGCGTTAGTTCGGTGACCCGTCACCACATGATAGGTGTAGAAGTTGTTCTTTTGATCTAGTGCTGACTCCACATACGGCTTGACGCTCTGCAGTAGCCCCTCTTTTCTACATTTGGCAAATAATTAGCTCAACGAGAAAGGCCAGGGGGATATGCCCTTTCCGTCACCCTTAGGGAATGGACTCCTGGTTGGTCGAGGAACAAGGTCAGTGTTGGCTTTGAGGGGGGCCTTTGATTCTTCTTCACCGGTTAGCCCTCTTATTACTCCCTCAAGCTCAATTACACGTGCCTCCAATTCAGAGCACCATGTCGTCAGCTTTTCCACCTTGTCCAGGTCACCTCCTAGCATTTCCTTCAACATTACCGCTGCCTCTTCCCTGACCGCCTTTCGGAATCGCGATGAGGCAACATAATCATCTAGGACATCTATTACGGTATTGAAGTGCACTGGGCCAGCTATTCTCGAGACTCCTTCCCTTTTTTTTGTCCTGATAAAAACACTTGTCAGCATCGACTGGGGCATGTGCACGGAGAATACCAAGTCAAGGGATGATGCAGGTATGAATGCGAGATGTGATGCATGCATGCGTGAATGATGATGTCATATGATGCCATGTCATGTTATGCAATCCTATGCTAGTCAAGTTCACACAAAGATAATAATGGAGACGTGCAGAATGCAATGAATGTTGATGAAGCTATATGTTGAAGTATAGCGTGGCGTATAAATATACACCACATGGATAAAATGACACACAGGGTGTCCACGGATCGAAGCAAGGTGATACTTGCGAAGGGCTTACGGGTAGAGCTAATCGTACAAAGGAGGAAAGTTAACATTTAAAACGATACATGTAGAGCGGATCTTACACGGGGAAGAAATGTAGTGTTTAAAGCGGTAGGTGTAAAGCGTGTCTTACACGGGGGAAGGTTTAGTGTTTAGAGCAATACGTGTAGAGCGTGTCTTACACGGGGGAAGGGGTTTAATGTTTAGAGCGATACGTGTAGAGCGTGTCTTACACTGGAAGATCTGGAATGACACGTGTAGAACTTAGTCTTACACAGGGATGATGGGTGGAGTTAAAACGGTACATGTAGAACTTAGTCTTACACGGGGAGGATTGGAAAGATACGTGTAGAACTTGGTCTTACACAGGGAGGAAGGGTAGAGTTAAAGCGGTACGTGCAGAGCTTGTCTTGCATGGGAAGGATTGGGATGATAGATGTAGAACTTGGTCTTACACGGGGATGATGGGTGGAGTTACAACGGTACATGTAGAACTTAGTCGTACACGGGGAGGATTGGAAAGATATGTGTAGAACTTGGTCTTACACGGGGAGGAAGGGTAGAGTTAAAGCGGTACGTGCAGAGCTTGTCTTGTACGGGAAGGATTGGAATGATACGTGTAGAACTTGGTCTTACACGGGGATGATGGGTGGAGTTAAAACGGTACGTGTAGAACTTAGTCTTACATGAGGAGGATTGGAAAGATAAGTGTAGAACTTGGTCTTACACGGGGAGGAAGGGTAGAGTTAAAGCGGTATGTGTAGAGCTTGTCTTGTACGTGAAGGATTGGAATGATACGTGTAGAACTTGGTCTTACACGGGGATGATGGGTAGAGTTTAAAGCGGTACGTGTAGAGCTGATCTTGCACGGGGGGGATTTGGTATGACACGTGTAGAACTTAGTCTTACACGGGGAGGAAATGTGCAGAGCTTGTCTTGCACGAGAAAATATTTGGTATTTGGATGTGCGGGACACAAGGATAGGGTTTCTAAGGATTATGGAAGACATAAGGAGCTTGATGAAGCTTCTAGTGTTTTTGGAACACTTAAGTGACTTAGTACATGTGGTAAAGTACTCGGTGCATATGGAGTGCTCGAACGTTGTGGAGTGCTTGAATGTTTGATGGACGGATGAGATGTACAATATAAGTTAATGAGGATGATCCCTTTGTTTTTATTTATTTATTTATTTATTTATTTATCTTTTTTTTTTACTTTGGACATTTCAAGTGCACCCAATGCTATGCAAAAATGCCACGTGTGGACCACCATACGGATGAAGGTTCGGTGCTTTTGGGGCACCTAATGAATTTCGTGAAATGGTCACGTGTGTACTGCTATACAGACGAAGTTTAACGCTTTGTAGGTCTATGAGATAATATGAAATGGTCACATGGGACCGGCCCATGGATAGAGCTCTGATGCTTTTGAGCATATGAAATGAAATAATGTTGTAAGAAAGTCATGTGCCATAGGAGACACGGGCAGAAACTCGGCGTTCGGAGAACACCTTTTATGATTTGGGAGTGTTATGAAATGCCCCTCAATGCATACTAATTCGGCATTCGGAGAGCGCCTTGAATGATATAGTAGTGTCGTGAAGTAACCCAATGTACAGTGCTATATGATGTTTGTGATGAATGGACATGATGTCATGGAATGTATCGCGTGGATTGTCACACAGAAATACACCTAGGACCATTGTGGTCTCTATTGAATGAAATGATTTGGTGGAATGGCCGAATGCAATCCGGTGCATTGGCAAAACACGGGTATTTTGGGATACCCAATATATGATGGAATGATATGATCGTGGTGGGCGTCCTTGGAATGCCCCTAATTTAATTTAGGTGATATGTCGTGAATGCTTATGACACATAAAATGCAAATGGCTGCACAAAAACATAGTTAGGATGCATGACATACATAATGATGTTATGCATGTTATGTGAAAAAATGCTAATCATACAAATTTAATGTTATGGCTGAAAAAGAAAGGGTTAGTATGAATGGTAAACGGATGATTTAATGATTGCACACAAAAATAAAATGCAAGTGGCTGCATAAAAATGTGGGTTAGTATCACAAAAGATGTTTTATGAATGGAAAATGTTAATCATGTATGGAAGATGATGATTATGGTGTGTCGTGAGATGTCGAGAAGCGTGTAACATATAGCACACGAAGCAAATTCTTCCAACCTTATTTCTCCAAGCGTGGTCAGTCTCAAAAATTTCTAACCGAGTCCTAGGCAGGGTTCACTTCGATCACCAACCGGGGGTGATGAAGGCGCGATTTTATTTTTATTCACACAATTATTTTGGTATCCTAAGGGAATCCAACTAAAGCTGCCTATATGGGTTCGGTCAAAGTCGGGATAACATCAAGGCTCTCATAGCAAGATATACTCCTCACTTCTCCCCACTTAAGGGTCCTAGCGAAGGGGCTCGTACGAGGCTATGAGTGGTGTTTCGTATTCGTGCCCCTAAGACCAAGAGGAACTTAGGCAACACTTCAACAATCCACCGGGCTATAAATGGATACTAAATCTAATGCAAGCATGTCTAGCTAAAGATGCAAAATGAAATACCAATCGAGAATCATCCACCTTATTTTAATTAGACACTTTTCAGGGCTTGTCAAATTCTTTTAAGTTTTTGAGAAAACTTTTTTAAGAAATCCCCAGCAGAGTCGCCACTGTGAGCGGACGACGCGTTTTCGACGGGACGCGGGACTCCCTTTCGGAAGGGGCGCCACGAACTCGGACGGGCCCCTCCCTCGCGTGGGGTTTTTATCAATGGAAAATCAGTTTTGGAAAATAAATAGAATTTATTCTTAAAAGAAACCGAAACCTAAGTCTCGATGAATATTGTAGAGTCGCCACTCGACTCAGCTCAACCGGGAAATTCTTAAGGTAGCTGAATCGGACGAACGATCACTACACTATCCAGAGATTCGGGTCCAGACAAGTCCTTTATTTTATGTCTAATTAAGATAAATATTGCCAATGTTCTCAAATGGTATTTCAAAAATCTAAAGTCAATTTTATTGAATATAAAAGGGCATACAGTGCGCATACAAATATTTAATACAAAAGTAAGGAAAAGAAATAAATATTAATTGGCTTACAACCAAATCGTATGGAAAAATGAAGACTCTCGCCTCACTTGTACAATCGCCTAGGATACACGAGAATCTAAAAAAAATACAACTGCCTAGGATACACGATTTAATCTATTAAACAGAGGGTTAGCACAATTCACGGCACGCCACAAGTTGGACTCAGATAGACAGAATTGGAAAATCAAGTATTGGGGGCATGCATTTAGGGGATAACCGGGTTAGCTCGGCTAGCCGGCCTGATTCGACCTGGAAAACATTTTGAAACATCCCTGTATTTTGGTTTTTGTGGGAAAATCATTTTGAAAACAATTTTTCCGGTTTACATGTATTTTTACATATTGAGTGGGTCGGTTTTCGGGAGAACCGTTTCTCCGTCGTTGAACTGTTCTAAATGCAATTTTACTGAAAATTGAATCTAGGGTCGTGAATGCACACAACAAAATTCAATTTGATGATTTTTGGGGTTTTCTGAATTTTTGGGAATTTTTGGAAATTTTTTGGGATTAAAACGGAAATTCTGATTCTGGAAATCAAATTACAGTGGTATGACTGTAAATTACAGTCGTGCAAATGTAACTACAGTCGTACGACTATAATTATAGTCGTACGACTGTAAACACTCCAGACTCAGGATTTCGCCAAAATTTTATTTGAAGAAAACTGGAAAGAAAACACTGGAAATCAAGAACACTCGTACGACTATAACTACAGTCGTACGACTGTTCATCAAACTCAAGAACAGTCGCACAACTGTTCTTGATTTCCAGAATAGAAACGCAGAAAAATGGATAGAAATGCAGAAAAAGCACACCAATCACCCAGAAAGCTTGTAAAAGAGAGGGGAAAAGGAGTGTTTACCTCTTTGGCGTGCGTCCACCGTAGGATTGACCCCTGGCGTCGCTCCAATCCACTAAAATCTAGACTTTTCTCCTTGAGTTAGGGTTTAAGAGCTTTTGGGTCCAAAATCTCCAAATACAAGGGTTTCTGATGATCAGTTCTTCCCTTCCTCTTTTTTTTTGTTTCTTTTGTTCTTTTTTCGTCTGTCTCCTTTTTCTTTTTTTTTCCCCTCCATTTCTTTTCTTCTGTTCTTTCAGCTTTTGAGGTATGGGTTGGCTCGCCAGCCGCGATCTACAGTCGTACGACTGTAGTTCGATTACATTCCTACGACTGTAGGTAAAGTCGTACGACTGTACTCTTTTTTTTTAAGTATAGAAAATTCCAGCGCTTACACCGGCTCTGTTCGTAAAGAACAGAGCCGTACGGCTCTATTCGGGCAATCTGGTTCTGGAATTCGCAGAAACAAAGAAAATGCACAAAAAAGGCAATGCAAACTGGTTTAAGGCCTCTCAGAGTTTACCTTAATGTAGTTTTAATGCTTTGAATGTCAAAAACAGATTGGAAACTAGGATTTGCCCTTGGAGTCCAATCGGCCGAAAACCAAACAATTCCGAAACTAACCCGAAATGATCCGAATCAATGAGCAAAGGTTATGTGACTTGTTGCTAATGTCTTGAGATTGATTTCTAGGCTTTAAACTTTGTGTTTTTGGATTCTCTTTGGCTCTCTATCTCTCTGCCTCTTTCTTTCTTTGTGTCTCTCTTTTTCTTTTCCCTCTTTTCCTGCTTTTTTTTTTTCCTTTTTTTTTTCTTTCTCTCTTTGTGAACCAAAAAGAAGCCCCCTTTAAGATCTCCTCTCTCTCTCTTTTTATCTCTCCCTTTTTCATCTTTCTTTTCTTCATTAAATGCCCGTCTCAGAAAAAAAAAATCTCACCCATACCTCTCTCTGGGGAGACAAGTTACTTTGTTTCACAAGGTAACTTGTCTTGCCCACTAGAGTCGGCCAACTCTAGTTTGTACTAGAGCCGTACGGCTCAAGTTAGAGCTGGCTGGCTTTAGTTTAACTAGATCCGTGCGACTCTAACAAGAGCCGGGGCAAAATTTTGAAAGTCTGACACGTACCCTAAATCCTGGAAATCACTCGGGAGACCTTTCCGGGGGTTTCAGATCACGGATAGCTTGATTTTTAGGACGTTTGAGGAACTCCAGGCAACATTCCATCGTTTTCAAGTCCGTTCGGTCCATAGGTAATCAAGGGATGCTCATCACCGAGACCGGGGAAAAACCAGTGCTCACAGGCTGCCCCTCACGAGATCAAAGTTGAATGATCGTGGGCTATAGAGCCTAGATCGAATTTGGTCTCGTGACAAGGAGCTTGGTGAGGGAGGAAAAGTAAACGTACTTGGCGTCCCTTGTTGGAGGTGTCGACCGTGGTTCTAAGTCGACTCGTCACGGTGGAGTGTGCCGTAATGTTGGCTCACTATGGTGGAGGGTGCCGTAGTATTGGCTCACTATGGTGGAGCGCATCCGTGATGTTGGCTCTCTGAGGCGGAGCGTGTCTGTGATGTTGGCTCACTGAGGCGGAGCGCGTCCATGATGTTGGCTCACTGAGGCCGAGCGCGTCCATGATGTTGGTGCTAAGTAGCGTATTTATTTCTTGATCGACAGTTTTGGAAACAAAAATTTTTGCCCCCTCGATCAAGAAAAAATATGATTGAATTGCTTTGCCCACAGATACCTGTTAAAGGCAAGCGAATCCACAATAGGCATTTCTTCCTTGTCCATGTGGCGACAAGGTTGAAGTGAAAGGCACTGTCCCTTCTATGCACCGAAGAAGCAGTCTGAGGTTAATTGTTGTCTTACCCCCAGATACCTGTTAAGGGCAAGAAACATCTCAATAGGCATTTCTTTCCTACCCCAGCGGTGACAGGATTGAAATGAATGTTCTTCCTCTGCTCTGTGGCTAAACGTTGAACGAGTTGGTCTATTATTCTGCCCCCAAATACCTGTTAAGGGCGAGAAGTTCGTCAACAGAATTCTTCCCTGTCCATTGGGTCGACGAGGTCGAATAAGATGATGTATTGTCCCCTCTATGAGGCGAAGAGGCAGCACGAGGTTGGAAATGAATGTTCTTCCTCTCCTATGTGGCGGAAAGGTCGAACCAAATGGTCTGTTGTTCTGCCCCCAGATACCTATCAAGGGCAAGAAGTTCATCAATAGACATTCTTCCCTGTCCATTGGGTCGACAAGGTCGAATGAGATAATGTGTTGTCTCCTCTATGAGGCGAAAAGGCATCACGAGGTTGGTTATCTTGCCCCCAGATCCCTGTTTAAAGGCAAGAAACTCCTCAATAGGCATTTCTTTCCTGCCCCAGCGGTGACAGGATTGAAATGAAAGTTCTTCCTCTCCTATGAGGTGGAAAGGTCGAACAAAAATGGTCTATTGTTCAACCCCCAGATACCTATCAAGGGCAAGAAGTTCATCAACAGACATTCTTCCCTGTCCATTGGGTCGACAAGGTTGAATGAGATAACGTGTTATCTCCTCTATGAGGTGAAGAGGCAGCACGAGGTTGGTTATCTTGCCCCCAGATCCCTGTTTAAAGGCAAGAAACTCCTCAATAGGCATTTCTTTCCTGCCCTAGCAGTGACAGGATTGAAATGAAAGTTCTTCCTCTCCTATGAGGTGGAAAGGTGTAACAAAATGGTCTGTTGTTCTGCCCCCAGATACCTATCAAGGGCAAGAAGTTCATCAACAGACATTCTTCCCTGTCTATTGGGTTGACAGGGTCGAATAAAATGATGTGTTGTGCCCTCTCTGAGGTGAAGAGGCAGCACGAGGATGGTGTTTTGATGCATGTATGCATGAATGTGTGCATGTTTCATGTGTATGCATGTGTCTTGATGCTTTTGATAATATTTGGTATTTGCACTACGCTGGGGAGTGAACTTGTGACTCCTGATGACTCCTGTGGGGACTGTGCCTGCCGGATGACTTTGCTCAGGATAATAACTCAGTAGGGATTGTTTTAGCTGAGAACTCAACTAGGGATTATTCTGATCCACTTGATCTAGCTGGGGAATCTGTTGAAGATTCTGATTCAGTGGGGAGCCTCGCTAGAAACTCGTTGGAGATTTTGTTGGAAACTCCGTGGGGGTGATCCTACTGTGGACCACTCTGCCAAAGATAATTTTGTTGATGCCAGGGATAATTATGTTGGGGATGGTACAACTGTGCCAGTAGCTATCATTTGTAGTGACAATTTCGTTGATGCCACCGTAAGTTTGGATGCAATGACTTACTGATGGGTGTTTATACGCAATGGCGTGATGCATGCAATATGAACATCTAAGTAGAAAATCAAGCATGCTTAATATCATTGTGATGACATCAGAATGAATTTGATAGGAAAATCAAAAGTGACTCTGACTCTGAACATCACTCTCTTCTTGTTACCAACACACCCTTTCGGTTTTCCATGTCAGAGATTCTCTTGCTGAAGATCTTTTTTTTTTTTTTTTTTGAACGATGGCCAAGTCTATAAAAGTGCACCAGTCAAGTGGATCTCATAGCACTGGCTTATCTTAGGATTGGAGAATGCGCTTTGACGATTCCACCGGGGATCATTATAAGATTGTCCTTGATGATGTTTCATGATTCAGCTTTTGTCTGCCCCAAGTGTTGGAGGTTTGGGTTTAGAGGTGAAATTCTTTATTAAGTCTGGTTTGCTGCGTGCTGTAGCCTGAACATGGGCATTTACATGCAATGGCATAACACATGCAAATTGAACATCAAAACAGAATATAAAACATTTATGACATGATGAATGTGAATGCATTAGGAAATTCCAACCATGGCTCTGGTGTGGATCAATGTTCCTTCATTACTTTTTTTTTTTTTTTTTTTTTTGAGGATCCACTGGGGATGTTATCAAAGTGTAAGACTAGCCATTAGATGGAACTGCCTCTGTTGAGTAGACCACTTGAGATGAAGTCAATTAACCACTGAAATCTCCAAGGGTCTGGAACTGTTATTCATATCCCCAATTCACCCCAGATTCCAATTCATACACGGTCGCCAAAGATGGACACAGCTTTTAGTCCTTCAAGGTATGGCCTGATCCAGAATGACTTGAGTTAATTGTGGTTTTCCTTTGTCTGTGAACCACAATAACTCTAGAACAACGCACACCATGGCTAGGAGATGAAAGAACCACTGGTAAGTAGTCACTTCTGTTGCAGCTGAAGACTGAGTTCTTGAAATGGTTGGTAAATGCAACTTTTCCCTGAATATTAGTACAGCAGGCTTTGCAGGTATTTCTGTTGATGGGAACATCCCATTCATGATTGTTGAAAGCTTTGTAAAACCTGATTGCTCCAACACTATTGGTGAAGTTCATAGGGGTAGATCTCAGTCTCTTCTTCTTTTTGTAGCACATTTTTGCTCAACAGAACCATCTCTTGCTGTGTTGAGTCCAGTATAGGCTATAGTGGATTTTGCTGGGTGAGAATAGTAATTATTTAAGAGTTCCATCAGTGGTTGCTTGAACGTTGGCAAACTCCAGCTCAATTGAAGAAGGCTTATATCCAAATCCTCTCTATCATGAAATCAAGGTCTTTCCTGTCAGTTTGAGGTTACAAAATGTTTGGTCTGAGGGTTTAGATTGAAGAGAAGTGGCATGGGTTAAAAAGAAAATCCCCAATTTGGTACAGGTTGATGATAAACAAAGACTGATTAGGTTAGTACTTTGTCATATACCCCTGTTACCTTTGTGGTGATGAGATGAGGCGAATATTGAACAACATTGGGGTTCAACTTCTTGTTAGAAGCCATTTATGGTGGAAAACAAGGCTCCACAGGGTCAGTTCAGGGAATAAGATAAGAAGAGGTTTGGTTAAATAGGTGTTGGTGGTTTGGGTGGTAAACGGATGACAAAGGGTGTTGAAGGTGTGGAAGAAATTGGTAAAGGAAAAGAGCTTTGGTTTTGAAGACAGGAAAGTCCAAATCTTTCACTGATTGGAGGGAAGGATCTGACAATGTTGAGAGCTGAAGACTACCCTTTGATGCTATAAGATCCTCTTTTCTTTTTTTTTTTTTTTTTTTTTGAACTGAGCTCCAACCATGACCATCTGTTTGGTTTTCCTGCTGCATTCAAATTCATGCATGTCATGTGTGTTTTATATGCTTTTTGGATGAATAATGCATGCATAATGTCATGTACATATGAATGTCACACGAACAAGATAATGTATGCACTACAACCAAAATTGCTTCAGCATTTTACACATGGTGGGTGATGAAAGTGATGAAAACCATTTGAACACTCCGTTAGGTTGGAGGTTTTGGTGAGGTCGGGGGGATTTTTAGTTTTAGGGTTTTAGCATGGAAGGCCCCCTTTGGATATGAGACCAAGCTTTGCCTCCTGGAAAACTCTTTGGGTGTAGTTGCCTCAAGGAGGGATTTTTAGGTTTTTTTTTTTTGGGTAGGATTTGGAGTTTCAAAGATGGCTTTCGGTTTAGAATGGTTTGGGCATCGTGTATTCCTTTTAAGTTGAAGCTCTGGGGTAGGATTGGTAGCGCTTTCAAGGATTGTTGAGTTTGATCAGCAGATGCCTCGGCGGAGGTGGTGCCATCGTATCATTTTATTTATCTCACAAGCTCACCATTCAAGAGAGAGCTCGTTCAGGACCAGGTTCACTTTTAGTTTCCCTACAACATTTAGATTGATGTCATGCACTTTGATATTATGTGTGTTTGACATGTCATGTTAGATGATCAAATGCGTGCGCAATGCCATATACATGCAATCACCACATAAGTAAGAAAATAACAAAATGCATTGCATTCAAAATGATGTTAATACACCATGGCAACAAAATGAGTTACCTACAAAAAGGACAGCTCCGAAGGGTTATAGTTTTTTTTTTTTTTTTTTTTGACCCCCGACTAGTCACTACCTTGACTCTAGTACCATTGCCACGTTCTCGTCAGATCAGACTCTGCAGCTCTTCATCATATTCCTCTCCCCAGGAGGATTGAGGGATTTCCTCGGTGGTCTCCTTGATCGCCCCTGGTCACTCGTTGGAGGCGGACAGCACCTTTAATTTTCCTTCATCGACCAGTTTCTGGATCCTCTTTTGCAGACCGACACATTCCTTAGTCCGGTGGCCTGCTACTATGTGATAGCTGCAGTAGTTTCCTTTTTGTTTTGGAGTTGGCACCACATATGGTCGGACACTCTGCAATAGGCCCATCTTTCTACAGACGGTGAATAGTCTGGTCACTGAACGAGGTTTAGAGGATGTGACTGCCCCTATGTCTTTGGGAGGTGAACTCTGGATTTGTCATGAAACAGAGTCAATGTTGGCATTGGCCTCTAGAGGTCTTTTCAGTTCTCCTACATTGGAGACCCCAGTAAGCCTAAATTTTGGTGAGAGGGCCTCCCGAGGTGTCGAGAGGGAGTGTCAGCAATCTCTGTGTTTTTTTCCTTGTCAATGCCAATATTGGAATCCATGCTCGCCATGTCCTTTATTTTCCCTTCAAGCTCTGCCACCTGAGTTTCTAGTTTAGCGTACCTCACCATCAGCCTCTCTATTCTGTCAAGTTCACCCCCAGCATTTCTCTCAGCATTGTTGCCGCTTGCTCCCTAACTACCTTCCGGAATCGAGATGAAGTGACATAGTCTTCCACAACATCTGTTATGGCGTTGAAGTTCCTTGGGTTGGTCATCCTTAAGATCTCTTCCCCTGGTGAGAGCACTTGTTAGCGTCGGCAGGCAGATACCAAACAGGGAACTATGTATGCATGAATACGTGATGTGTTATGCACGTGTATGAATGATGAACTACATGTATGATGTCATGTAATGCTATTCGGAACCAATGAATATGTATGCAAAGTTAAGAAGGGAAACATGCAGATGCAATGAATGCTGGTGGGAATTATGCATGCTAAAATAAAACATGGTGTATAAATATACACCACAGGGATAAAATGACACTCGGGAGTGTCCACGGATCGAAGCAAGACATTGCTTGCAATGGGATGCATAGTTATGCCCCCGGGAAAGAACGACACATTAAGGTGTACACGGATCGAAGCAAGATATTACTTGCAATATGGTGCATAGTTATGCCCCTGGGAAAGAACGACACATTGGGGTGTCTATGGATCGAAGCAAGACATTGCTTGCAATGGAGTGCATAGTTATGCCCCCGGGGAAGAACGACACACTAGGGTGTCCACGGGTCGAAGCAAGGCATTGCTTGCAGTGGGGTGCATAGTTATGCCCCCGGGAAAGAACGACACACTAGGGTGTCCACGTGTCCAAGAAAGGTATTACTTGTAAGGGAAGTTGAAATGGGATGCATAGTTATGCCCCCGGGAAAGAACGACACACTGGGGTGTCCACGAGTCGAAGCAAGACATTGCTTTCAATGGGGTACATAGTTATGCCCCTTGGAAGAAATGACACACTGAGGTGTCCACGGA
The DNA here is from genome assembly GCA_039660915.1 of Euphorbia tirucalli. Lineage (NCBI taxonomy): Eukaryota > Viridiplantae > Streptophyta > Magnoliopsida > Malpighiales > Euphorbiaceae > Euphorbia > Euphorbia tirucalli. The sequence goes on from CM077632.1 coordinate 24,341,517, forward strand.
TCGAAGCAAGACATTACTTACAATCGGGTGCATAGTTATGCCCCTGGAAAAGAACGACACACTAGGGTGTCCACGGGTCGAAGCAAGATATTACTTGCAAGGGAAGTTGAAATGGGGTGCATAGTTATGCCCCCGGGAAAAAATGATACACTGGGGTTTCCACGGATCGAAGCAAGATATTACTTACGGAGGAGAGTTGAAATGGTATGGTGGTGTGTATGCGCATGATGATCTACCATAATCTTCAGCACTCAGGGAGCACCTTGGATGATGAAACATGATATGAAGTGAGACAGAACATAATGCTTGGCATGAAGTGGTTTTTCGGCACTCGAGGAACACCTTAGCCTTTTATGTGATGAAATGATATGAGGTAATGTGCTTGGTACGTGATCCGAGTTTTTCGGCGCTCGAGGAGTGCTTTATGTTTATGTATAAATGAGATGTACGATCATGGATTGACGCGATTGAATAATGTCAGACGGGTGAAGGTAAGGATGTGAATATGATTCACCTTATTATATATTTTAGACGTTCCGCGGATGCCCCTATGTTGTGGAAAAGGTAATGCAAACAGACCACATGTGATCCTGCACATAGGCATAGGTTCGATGCCTTTGGAGCATCTAGTGGATGTCATGAAATGGTCACGCGTGTCCGACACACGGACAGAGTTCTGATGCTTTTGAGGCACCTAATGGATGTTATGGAATGGCCATGTGTGTGCCGACGCACAGACAGAGTTCTGATGCTTTTGATGCATCTGACATGAAATGATGTTATAAACAAGTCACGTGTAACTTGAGACACGGACAAAGATTTGGCACTCGTGGAACACCTTGCATGATTTAGTAGTGTCATGGAATGCCCTTCTATGTGTACTACTGGGCACTCATGTAGTACCCTGGATGACTTGATAATGTTATGAGCAATCCAATGCGGATCACGACATACAAGCGAGATTTCAGTATCCCAGTGACACCGGGAACAGACAGATAGATGAGATGTAATGTAATGCTTATCATGTGACTCTCCACATGATCATAGATTTAGGACCGTGGTGGTCTCCTAATGAACGGGATGCAGAAATGACCCAGCACAACCAAGGCACAGGCAAAACACGGGTGGCTTTGGGACACCCGTTATGAAAGAAATGATTATGACGGGGACCTTTGGAACGTCCTTTATTTTGATTAATGACATGAAGTGGTGTGAATGCACATGTCACATAGAATGCAGGTGGCTGCAGAAGATGTGGTTAGGATGCATGACACACGGGATGATGTCGTGCGTGCAGAGAACAAATGTGTATGTCATCCAAAATGCAGATGGCTGAAGAAAAATGTGGTTAGGGTGCATGGAATACAAGATGACCTTATACGTGCAAGGAATGAATGCATATGTCACTCAAAATATAGGTGGCTACAAAGAAATGTGATCGGGATGTGAAATGAATACACGTGTCACATAGAATGCAGGTGGCTGCAGAAGATGTAGTTAAGATATATGACATACAATGTGATGTTGTGCGTGTAGGGAATGAATGCATATGTCATTCAAAATGCAGGTGGCCGCAAAGAAATGTGATTACATAACACACACAAAGTGATGCATGTTTCATAATATGTGCATGGCATATGGGAATAAAATATCATGGCTGCAGAAGGACATGGTTAGTATTAATGCTACACAAATGTTGATGCCCTGGGGATGATTATACCAGACATGATATGAATAACATACAAATGATTGTGTGCATTTGATGCTTTGTGAATTAAGACAATAATGGACTGAATTCCTTATTTCGGATGCTCTAAGAATGCCCGATGCTATGCAAAAGTAATGCAAAGAAGACCGTGTGTGATCCGTCACACGGGTAGTAAGTTAGCGCTTTTGGGGCACCTAATGAATTATTGTGAAATGGTTATGTGTGAGCCGGCACATGGGCAGAGTTCCGACACTTTGTAGGTCAATAGCATGAAATGAAATGGTCACGTGGGAACTGCCCCAAGAATAGAGTTCTGATGCTTTTGAAGCAATGTGATATGAAATGATGTTGCAGGAAAGTCGCGTGTAGCTTGAGACATGGACAGGGGTTCGGCGTTCGTGGAACACCTTGCAGGATGTGACAACATTATGGAATGCCCTTCTATGTATACTAATCTGGCACCTGGGGAGCGCCTCGAATGATTTCATAATGTTATGAAATGGTTCGATATGAACCGATATGCACAAACAGGATTTGGCGCCACACGGACACCTATGATGAATGAATGTGATGTCATGTGATGGCATCGTGTGAACTGTCACATGGAAGAAAATCTAGGACCTTTGTGGTCTACTATTGAATGATATGATATTTTATGAAACGGCCGGGTGCAATCCAGTGCATGGGCAGAAATCGAGTAGCTTTGGGGTACCCGACATGGGATGAAATGAAATGATCATGATGGGCATTCTTAGAACGTCCTCAAATAGGTAAAATGGAATGAAATGGAATGGACACGTATGTCACACAAACATATAAGTGGCTGCAGGAAAACGTGGTTAGAATGCGTGACGCAGAATGATGTCGTGTATGTTTCATGGAAATGTTGGCACACAGGATGTATATGTATGTCATCCGAGTAAAATGTCGTGGCTGCACGAAGATGTGGTTAGGATTTATGACATACATAATGATGTCATGTTTATGTTATGGGAATGTGGACATACAAAATGGTTAAATAACACACGAATAAGATGTCATGGCTATAAGAAGATGTGGTTAGAACGCGTGACATGCGGAATGATGTCGTGTATGCTTCATAGAAATGTTGGCATACAGGATGTATATGTATGTCATGCAAGTAAAACATCGTGGATGCACGAAGATGTGGTTAGCGTAAATGTCACACATATGCATTTGTATTTAAAGATGGCTGCATGAAAACGTGATCATAAATGGTATGTGAGATGATTATGCATTTTGGATGCTTTATGAAAAGTAAAAAGGAAAGGAAAAACAACACAGGACAAATGTTAGCACATGCAAAGATATGCTCTCCCTTCCAACCTTATTTCTCCTTTTGATTCGTCTCGCAATCTTCCTAGATGTTGGGTCTCTTAGGCATCAATGGGGGATACCAAAGGCGTACACTCGATGTTCAATTTTTTATTTATGTTTTGGTGACCCTAGGGGAAGTTACTAAGCCATTACATGTGGGCCAAAGTCAAAACAAAGGGTCGTACAGTCTCCCATAGCGAATAACCACTTCCCCACCGTAGAACACGATTTAAGATCATACGGGGCTATGAGTGGTTTACCCCGTCGGGTGTCTCTAATCCTGGTGGTAGAGGTAGGCCACCTTGTTGGGTAAACTGGGGTGAAAACAGTGTATTTGAGGGGTTGAGAAGAAGAAAATGTCATGATATGCAAAGGTATGAATAAATATGATGTTTATAAATCGATAAACGAATACAAGCGAGGTTATATTTCAATAGTTGCCTAAGTTCCTTAAGTTTTTATGAAAAACATTTTAAGAAACAAAAAAATCCCCAACAGAGTCGCCACTATGAGCGGACAACCTTTTATCGGAATGCGGCGAAGCGAACTGGGGAAATAGATTTAAAGAAATAAATGGTTTAGTGAGATTTGTGGAAAACGAGGTTTTGTTTATCTTGCTTTAAAAGTAAATCGTTTCTTTATTTTGACATCCCATTTTGTAGAAAACGTTCTTACGTTCTCCAACTTAAAGACCTCGAAACCTAAATCCCGAGATCAGTGACAGAGTCGCCACCCGGATCAGCTCATCCGGGAAATTCTGGTACAGCTCCCTACCGAGCGTAGACTACTGTACCTAATCTAGAGATTCAGGGTTCGGGCAACTTACCTACTTAACCTCAAGCTTGTATTCGTTTATTATTTATAAAATCATATTTATTCAATTTATTATCTTTCTCTAACCCGATTTGTTTATTTTATTAGTTCGATGCTAAGGCAGAAATGCATAAAATAAATTGCAGGAAAATAAACCATCCACACAAATATACAAAAGAATAATAAAGGCCTATTACATAACCAAATTGAATAAAATATAAAACTCTCGTCCTCACTTTTACAAGCACCTAGAGTACACAAGAATCTAAAAATACAACCGCCTAAATACACAAATTAATATATTAAATACAATAAAAATAAAAATAACTGCTGCAAAACAGATTGGTTAGCACAGTTTATATTATAAACACAAGTAGGACTCAAATCAGGACAAAATGGCGATTTTAGGATAAGGGAGCATGCATTTAGGGGTAACCGGTTCGATCCGACCGGTCGGACCGGTTAGACCTGGAAAACGGTTTTGAAACGCCCCATAGAGTTTTGTACTGGAAAATTAATTTTTGAAAACCATTTGGCTCGGTTACATGCATATTTTCATTTTGTGGGTCGGTTATCCCGGAACTTGGGGTTCCGTTCGTGTAGGTTCCTAAATATGCATTTCATCTAGGGTCTAAAATACAATAAACACACCAAAAACATTTGTGAAAATACTATTTTGTTTGTTTTTAATATTTTTCAGGGACTATATAGGGTTCGGGGGTCCGCTCATGCTGAACTATGGATCCGATTCGGATAAAACTACCCCGAAACTCAGAAAATAAAACCCTAGGAAATACAAAAACACTAATATCCGTACGTATAGAAATATAAAAACCAAAATTATATGGCATACGGATGGATTTGGGCTGAAAATGATAGCAACAGAATGCACAAAATGGAAAACGGACTGTTTTCGGCCGATCGGGACAAACCGGGGAGTCTATCCCTTGAGAATAGAGCCAGCCGACTCTAATATTAGAGCCGGCCGGCTCTGTTCTTCATGGTTAGAGCCGTACGGCTCTATTCGGGCAATCCAGTTTCGGAATTCGTAGAAACAAAGAAAATGCACAGAAAAGACAATGCAAACAGGTTTAAGGCCTGTCAGAGTTTACCTTGATGTTGTTTTGATGCTTTAAATGTCAAAAATGGATTGGAAACTTAGGATTTGCCCTTGAAGTCCAATCGGCCGAAAGCCGAACAATTCCGAAACTAACCCGAAATGATCTGAATCAATGAGCAAAGGTTATATGACTTGTTGCTAATGTCTTGAGATTGATTTTTAGGGTTTAAACTTTGTGTTTTTGGATTCTCTCTGGCTCTCTATCTCTCTGCCTCTTTCTTTCTGTCTCTCTTTTTCTTTTCCCTCTTTTTTTCCTGCTTTTTTTTCCTTTTTTTTTCTTTCTCTCTTTGAGAACAGAAAAGAAGCCCCCTCCAAGATCTCCTCTCTCTCTCTTTTTATCTCTGCCTTTTTCATCTTTCTTTTCGTCATTAAATGCCCGTCTCAGAAAAAAAAATCTCGCCCATACCTCTCTCTGGCGAGACAAGTTACTTTGTTTCACAAGGCAACTTGTCTTGCCCAATAGAGTCGGCCGACTCTAGTTTGTACTAGAGCCGTACGGCTCTAGTTAGAGCTGGCCGGCTCTAGTTTAACTAGAGCCGTATAGCTCAAGTTAGAGCCGGCTAGCTCTAGTTTAACTAGAGTCGTATGGCTTTAGTTAGAGCCGGGGCAAAATTTTGAAAGTCCGACGCGTACCCTAAATCCTGGAAATCACTTGGGAGACATTTCCAGGGGTTTCGGATCACGGATAGCTTGATTTTTAGGACGTTTGAGGGACTCCAAGCAAAATTCCATCGTTTTCAAGTCCAAATCAAGTCTGTTCGGTCCACAGGTAATCAAGGGATGCTCATCACCGAGACCGGGGAAAAACCCGTGCTCACAGGCAACAGCCAAGTTATTCAAAGAACATGGCATTGAACATCATAGGTCTTCTCCATATAAACCGCAGGCTAACGGGGCAGTGGAGGCGGCTAACAAATCAATCAAGAAGATCTTATCAAAAATGGTAACCACCTACAGAGACTGGGCTAATAAGCTACCATACGCCCTTTGGGGTTACAAGACCAGTGTCAGAGCACCAACCAGCGAAACTCCCTATGCCTTGGTGTATGGAATGGAAGCAGTGTTGCCAATGGAAATGGAACTCAAGTCACTCAGAATAGCCTTGGAAGCTCAGTTACCGAAAACAGGATGGGTTCAAGCTAGATATGAACAGTTGGCAGCATTAGATGAAAAGCGGTTGAAAGCACTAGATCATTTGTAGATGTATCAATGCAGAATGGCTAGAACCTATAATCAGAAAGTGAAGTATCCTAGACAACTGCTGAAATTTGGGACATAGTTTTGAAGCAGTTGAGGTCTACAAACGTTGATGCTCGGGGGAAGTTCAAACCAAATTGGGAAGGCCCATACCTAGTGAAGAAAGTGCTATCAAAGGGTGGTGTAAGCATCGCGGACATGGATGGGAATGAATTTGTATGTCCTGTCAACCAAGATCACCTGAAGCCTTACCATGTTTGAAAAAAAAAAGAAGGGGGTTTGCTAGGTTGAAAACTTGAAAAGGGCGGCCTATGCAAAAGTTAAGATGCGAGGGAAAATGATCAGTCAGAAAATCCAAAAGGGAACCAATCTCTTCAAATGTACTTATGCTAATTTCAACAATAAAGTGTGATGTTTTGTTAATATATCTGCATGGTTGTATCAGAATGCATAAACAAAGTTATCTCGCCTAAACATCTATTTAAAGAAAGCACTTTGCATTTAATTAGTTAAAAGTCTCGCATTATTTAATGATGAAAAAATGCTAAATACATATAATCTGCAATCTTTTCTTATCTTCCAAATCTAACGCACCATTTCTTGGGATGGCAGAAGAATTTGAGATAAATCCAAGTTTAAAAGTCGCAGGACAAAAAAAAAGAAGAAGAAGAAGAAGCTCGCTAAGGTGAAAACCAAAAAGGTGCCTTGGGCAAAAATTAGAGCAGCTCGCTGAGCTGAAAACCCACATTGGGCAGTTCAGGCAAAATTTAGAGCACTTCCAGATTCACCATTCCTAAGGGGTAGAAAGGTGGAACCCTTCCACTATTCCCCAACTGGAACCCTTCCAATATTCTCTAGCAGGATCCACTGCACTATTCCCCAGTGGAACTGTCACAAAGAACGACACCACTTTCTCCCCGACAGTCATGACTACAAGGATTACATTGCTCAAGGAACGTGCTCCCCTAGCTAAAAGTTAATCAGTGGCGTGACACAATCTCCCCAGCATCCCTAGCAAGAATGCAGGATATCAAAGTTGTACATAGCAGGACACGTGCCCTCTAGAGTCTGCATACATATGCATCATCATGCATGCACACATAACATACATGGAACATTCATCCCCAGCTAGTCTTCATTCTTGATCGAAGGGGCAAAAAGTTTTGTTTAAAGTCTCTCGATCAAGGAATGAAGACTCACCATTTCAAATGCAGGAATTCATCAACACAGCCTCGGGTACAGCTAAACTCGGTACCGGTTCATTTCACAGCCTTGGGTAATGTAGACCCGGTACAGGTTCATCCCACCATCGCCTCAGATGTAGATAAATCCGGTTCAGGCTCATTCCACAATCGCCTTTGATACAGATAAATCCAGTTCAGGCTCAGTTCACCATCGCCTTGGATACAAAAAAATCCAGTTCAGGCTCAGTTCATCATCGCCTCAAATACAGATAAATCCGGTTCAGGCTCAGCTCACCATCGCCTTGGATACACATAAATCTGGTTCAGGCTCAGTTCACCATTGCCTCAGATACAGATAAATCTGGTTCAGGCTCAGCTCACCATCACCTCGGATACAGATAAATCTGGTTCAGGCTCAGTTCACCATCGCCTCGGATATAGATAAATCCAATTCAGGCTCAGTTCACCATTGTCTCGAATATGAATAAATCCGGTTCACGCTCAGTTCACCATCACCTCGGATGTAGATAAATCTGATTCAGGCTCATTCTATCAACATCGCCTCGGATATAGATAAATCCAGTTCAGGCTCAGTTCGCCATCAGGTCGGGTATGGATAAACCCGGTACAGGTTCATTTCACAACCTCGGGTACAAATAAACCCGGTACAGGTTCATTCCACCACAGCCTTGGGTACAGATAAACCTAGTGCAGGTTCATTCCACCACAGCCTTGGGTACAGATAAACCCGGTACAGGTTCATTCCGTAGCCTCGGGTACAGATAAACCCGGTACAGGTTCATTCCGCAGCCTCGGGTACAGATAAACCCGGTACAAGTTCATTCCACCACAGCCTCGAGTACAGATAAACCCGGTACAGGTTCATTCCACCTCAGCCTCGGGTACAAATAGACCCGATACAGGTTCATTCCACCACCGCCTCGGATACAGATAAATCCGGTTCAGGCTCATTCCACCATCGCCTCGGGTACTATAGACCTGGTATCGGCTCAAATCAAATCATCACTGCAACAATGACACTTTGGCAAGTTAGGTATGTCTTTCTTTCTTTCCTTTTACGGCACTTCAATTCGTGTTCTCGAATTCCCCTCAGGTATTTTAAACCTGGTATCAGGTATCGAATTTGATCACGCGAGGGGCAGTTGTAAGCGATGGGTTTTCTCGACCTCTATGATGAAAATTCCTTATTACCTGTTGAGCAGATGGACATGAATCAGACTTGAGAATGACCAAAATGTCACCCTGGATACCTCAAATGCTCTGAAAACTGAGCTATCCTCCATCTGAAACCCTAAGAAAGGTCCCCCGGGTGATTTTAGGGTTCAGGGTGAGCATTGATTTTTTGCAGAATCGGCCCCAGCTCTAGTGGGTCAATCAAGTTGCTCTCTGAAAGAGGAGAAAAGCAACCAAAATCCACAGAAAAATCATACGGCTCATTAATTCTTGAAATGATTACGGGGTGTGAGGTATAAAAGCTTAAAATCAAACCAAGAAAAGAAGGAGGAAGATAATTGATCTTAAACCAGAGAAAAAAAAAAAGAAAAATAGAAAGTAGAGAGAAGTAGAAGCCGAAAACAGAGAAATGAGTTGAGGAAGAGAGAGCTAAATTCAATACCAAAAACAACATCTGATCATTGAAGGAAGACTTCTTGTCCTTTGTACATTCAATTGGGATCGTTTCGGATTGAGTTGGATTCGTTTTCATGATTTTAGGATGGTTAAGGATTCAAGAAGCATTTCGGCTATTCAATCTGGTTCTTGACATTAAATACATCAAAACAATATCAAGGTAAACTCTGAGAGGCCTTAAACTTGTGTACATTACTTCTTCTTTGCATTTTTTCTCTGTTTCTCAAATTTTCGGAAAATCGGTTGCCCAACTAGAGCCGTACGGCTGTGTTTGATAAGAACACAGTTGCACGGCTGTAGTCCTAAATAACAGAGCCGCATGACTCTGTCCTTCTTGGAAAAAACCCGAAATTGTCCCGGATCGGCAGAAAACAGCCCGTTTTCCTTTTTTTCCATTCTATTGTGATATATTTCGGCCCAAACACACCCGTACACTATCAAACTTTAGTTTTCGAATTTATATTTGTGTGGGTGTGAGATTTTTGGTTTTCGTGGTTTCGATTTTCTGGAATCTGGGGTTGTTCGATCCGAACCAGATCCGTTATCCAGTAATAATGGACCCCTGGACTCTATAGAAATCCCGAGGAACCACTGAAATCGATCGAATTAGCGATTTTCAAAACGAGAAAACCATTTTCGAGTTCTGGATGCTACAGTCGTATGACTATAGCTATTAGAGTCACACGACTGTAGTCTCCAGAAGGAGATAGAATCATGGAACGACCTATACAGACGTCGTCGCGCGATGCTATCTTTAAAATCAAACCACTTTTCACTTGTTTACTGCTTTTGGACCCTAGATGAATGTTGAAATTAAGAAACTTGTACGAACAGAACCCCGAGTTCTAGGATAACAGACCCGCTAAATGGAAAAATTTGCATGAAATCAAGCCAAATAATTTTTTAAAATTGTTTTCCAGTACAAAAATCTACAGGGCGTTTCAAAACCATTTTCCAGGTCTAATCGGGCCAGCTGGCCGAGTCAACCCGGTTACCCCCTAGATGCATGCCCCCGTTCCTAAAAATCCCAATTCTGTCCAATTTGAGTCTTATTTGTGTCGTGATATAAATTGTGATAACCGTCTGTTTTGCAGCTTTTAATTATTTCCTTATTTTCATTTTAGATGTACTTTGATAGATTTTCGTGTAAATGAGGCGACTGTAATTTTCTAAATATCCATTTATTCTAGGCATTTGTAAAGTGAGGATGAGAGTTTTTATTTTTATTCGATCTGGTTGTACAAGCGGCCTCTATCCTTATTCTTTTAACTGCTTGGATGTATGGTTTACTTATTTTGCAACTTATTTCTATCATCGCTTGAGCATGGGCTAAATAAACACAAATGGGTAGGGAAAGATAATAAAGCGAATAAAATATGGTAGTATGAACTGTAAAGTGAAAGCAAGCTTGAGGTTAAGTAAGTCACTTGCTTGAACCCTAAATCTCTGGATTAGGTATAGTAGTCTACCCTCGGTAGGGAGCTATACTAGAGTTTCCTAGATGAGCTGATCCGGGTGGCGACTCTGTTACTGATCTTGGAATTTAAGTTTCGAGTTCTTTAAGTTAAAAATGGGAAAAGGTTTTCGACAAAAGGGATTTCCAAATAGATCAACGGTTTTCCTATATCAAGATAATCAAAATCCCATTTTCCAAAAACCAAAACACAATTCAATACAATTCAATTCATTTTCCTTTTCTCTGATTCGCTTCACAACGTCCCGCTTGCTTTCCTTTCGAAAGGTCATCCACTCACACCAGGTAGAGCCGCATAGCTCTGAGTTATAGCTGTGCAGCTATGTTCTTGAGCCAAGCTGGGTCTGCTTGGTTAGAGCCGTGTGACTCTAATGTTGTTGGTTATAGTTATGCAGCTATAACTATAGCCATGCGGATATAATAGCCAAAATAGAAATTTTGTCATTCATTTTTCCAATTCTATTATGTTTTATTTGGTCTATATGACTCATATGCAATCTAAACAACTTATAAAAACTTTCTGTTTATTGTTTTGTAGGATCAGGTCCGTAATTGTAGGGCCGGGATGCTATCAGAAGTGTTGAGATGGTATAGGAGGCTCCCGGATGGCGTGAAAGAGATTGTTGATGCCACCAAACTACAGAGGATGATATGCTCTATGTGTGAGCATCCTTCTAGGATGAGCCGAGGACTGATGACGGTGTTGATAGAGTGGTGGATGGATTCCACGCACACCTTCCACTTCTCGACCGGGGAGTACATGATTATGCCTAAGGATTTTGCGGCTATCATTGGGCTTCCTTTTGGTGGGCGTATGATTAAGTTCAACCAGACATTGGAGAGGGTAGGCTTTCGTATCGAGATTATTACTATGTTGATTGGTCTGATGCCTCGAGACAAGAGGATTCAGTGTAGTACTCTCAAGGATTACTGGTTGACAAGGCAGGCTGAGCTCCTTAAGGACACCACCTTCACAGCTGAGGAGGAGAGGAGATATACTAGGGCTTTTCTCCTTTATCCCCTCACTACTTTAATGTTCCCCATAGATCAGAGCGACCTGAACTTAGCTGTTCTTCCTTCACTGATCGAGCTGGGTGACGTGAAGGACTTATGTTGGGGATGAGCCGGCTTGGCTTAGCTGTATTACTCCCTCGACTTGTGCACCTGGGGAAAGCAGAAGGAGGTGAAGGGCCCTTAAATCATCCTTCTTGTGAGCTTCTCTAACTTCTTATTTTCTGTTTTTACACTTTTTTTTTAAACTTGCCACTGACTTGCTTATTATGCATCTTTTGCAGATTTGGGCATTTGAATATGGCTTTATTCCTTAGCCAGTGGTGCACATTCCAGAGAATGCCGAGCTCCCTAACTTCCTCTAGCTGAGACAATGGTTGGGTTTTGGTTGGGGCGAGATAGACAAGAGTGTGGACGACTGTTGACTGTTCTTGACCTAGATCACATTTAAGGAGGTACACATCTCTACCTTCTATGAATTCTGAATTTTGATGTTTCACAACTATTTCTCTGATCTTCTGACTTTTGATTTTCTGATTTCAGCTGACCAAGGAGCATTGGAGGGGGGCTAAGTTGCCTCAGGAGGTTAGAGACACCTAGAGGCTGGTGAATAGGAGATTAGTGATGGAGTGCCCCTTCGGCTTGGAGTGGTACCTCGAAGACCAAGTCTCTAACTAGTTATTTGGTCCTGCGAAGCATAAGATTCCGGCCACTCTCCCCGTAGGACTGTTTTGGCCACAACTTCTACCGGCGGTAACCCATCCTGATCTCTACGAGTTAGGCTCTAAGGTAGATTAAGTGAAGAAAGACTACCTCCAGTTTGTCACCACACACCTCCTTCCTCTGATTGGGGCAGTGTAGGCAGGGGTATGCTTCATTTTTCTGCTTTTTGTTTATTTGTGCTGAATTACTATTTACTAACATTCTTCTTTTACTATTTGTAGGCATCAGGGAGGGGTAAGCACCCTCACGCTCTGGCAGTCGGGGCTCCCAGTCCACCACTGGTTGGGGCAATAGGAGCTCCCAATTCACCAGGGTGGAGGACATTCCATTTGCTCCTCTGGTGCCTCATGTGATTCCCCTAGTAGTCCCTCCTGCTAGCTTTATCCCTAGATGACTAGATTTCCCAATAGAGCCATCCATTCATCTATTTGATGAGTTCGGACAGTTGTATCGGGCTGATTTATTTCTCAAGGGCCACGCCTACCCTTCTGTTATTCCTTCTGACACCACTCATGTGAGTATCCATACTTTCATCCTTTTTTCAATTCTCACTGTTATCCATTTGTCTGAGTTGTGCAACTGTTTCCCATGCAGATTCTGATATCCCTAGGGATGTCCCAATGTCAAGCTATTTTCACTTTCAGAGTGCTCACGATTCAGGACAACAAGATGATGACAATAAATACCTATACTTGAGTTAGTATTGATGTATGTATACATGTGTGTGTGTGTATGTTTCGAGTGTATCCATGTATGTGACATGATGTCTCTATTATTGGTTTTGGTATAGTCTGAACTTGGTGTTCAGTGTCATGAGTCCACTCATCTAAGGTTAGAGGTGGACCGGCTACAGAGGTGGGTTGCAAATCTGGAGCTCATGAACCAGACTTTTCCGAACACGTGTGGACACATTAGAGGAGCAGGTTGCCTATCATGAGGACACTGGGGACAAGAACCAGGTGGATGATCAGGGTGATGGGGGACAGTCTTGGGCTCTTTTCCTTTTACTTCTCTTAATATGACAGCCTACCTATGGGCTTAGTTTTTTATATTTTAGTACATTTTGCCCGTCCGTGGGCTTTTCTCTGCTACATTTGTTCACTTGATCCAATAGATTGGCTATTCTGATACTTCTTCTGATATTCACTGCTTTCCCCTACTGAATTTGCATTTCTGGATGAATTTTTATAACTATGCTTGCTCTTTTTGCTATTTGGATCAGTTTAACGCTTCCCGGGACTTGATTTCAACCAACAACTGCCTCTGAACAGTAGAGCCACGCAGCTATAACCTCAAAATTTTGTATTTAAGTATATAAAAAGTGTTGTCTCTGAACTACAGCTGTACGGCTATAGGCATAGCTGCACGACTATAGTCCAGCCGCGAGGCTATAGGTGAAATCTCCAATTAAAGCCGCACGGCTATTGGTAGCCTTCAGTAACTTTTCTTCCTTCTTCACCCTTTTTCGATGGATCAACTCCGTGATTGCCTTAGAGATTACTGGAGGACCTCTCGTTCTTCTAACTGGGCCTTACTGACACTTTTCAGCCTGCAGTCCATGCGGTTTTACACTACTTTGGCTCCGAATCAGGCTTTTCTAGCTATTGCAGCCAGTTTTTGGGACCCGATGGACCATGTTTTCTGTTTCTCTAGGCAGGAGCTGTGCCCCATGGTGTAGGAGTTAAGTGCTACTCTTTGCATCCCTTGCCCTCGTGGAGTCAGATTAGCTATCCCTGAGTCTGATTTGGGTGACTTACATACACTTTGGAGACTGTTTGGATTGGATATGGCAGGTTTAGGCTATTTGCTTTTTGGTGGAGCTGCCCCTACGAGTTTCAGCCTATCTTCTATCATAGAACTGTGATTTACCTTATCCACTCCTGCCCCTGGTTAGGCCCTTCTGATGATTTTACTGCTGATGTCTTGTTACCTGTGCGAGTCCAGAGACAGGACTTGTAGCTTCCGACTAGCCTCATTATTGGCCCAGATGGCCAACAGCGCTTCCCCCGTGGAATTTACCTTAGCTGAGACCTTGATTTATCTAGATTCCTTTTATTCCGATTGCCTCATTGAGACCAACAGATGTCCCTTTCTACTTTAGGTATGTTTCTATTCCATGTTTTCTCAATCTAATTGTCTCAATACCTCCTGATCGACTAGCTATTATACAGATCTAGTTATTGGAGAAGTTGAGTCTCATAAGTATCCCTTCACCTTATCCGAGGTACACTTCGAAATGCTATTGGGCTCAGTGCATCGAGATCATAGACATTGCCACCTATTGTGCAGAGGAGCGGTCTACTTGGCTGAAGGAGCGGACAGATACATCCATCTATTGGGTCTGCCCCTGATGGGATATTTCACATGTGATCGTCGAGACTTGGGTAGGAGGTGTGCAGCTACTCAAGTTGACCAAGGTGACATTCTACTCTCCTATATGATTATACAGATAGTATGGGCAAGTATAGGGAGTGCCTCATTCCTCGTACATGAGAGTTCATGCAGCGGTGGCCCAAACACGTGCAGCAACAGTGGATCAGCCCTATTTGCTATAAGATTCTGAGGTATGATAGCATAGCTCCTGTGGATACGGATGGTCATTATAGAGCTTGGTTAGCAGACTTGTTGACCTACCCTGTGAGACATGAGTGTGAGGCACTAACTTTGAGATATCTTGGGTTGTATCTGGATCATCTGTGACTGCTGTTGAATGAATTTTATTTGCCTTGTTTTATGTCCTTATTTTTGCATAGACTGCCCTTTCGGGTTTTTGGCCTATCAAACTGTCTTTATTTTTGTCTAAACCTCCCTTTTGAGTTTTCGACTTAGAAGACTTTTATTTATGTCATAACTTTTGCATAGATCGCCTTTTCAGTTTTTCAATCTATCGGCTTTTTTTTCGAAGTGAGATGCATGCACAGAAAAAATGCATATAGCCATATATACATGATATGAACTCAATCCAAGCAAAATCGGGACATTTAAGCAAACAGAGCAAAGCATTCATTCATTTATTCATTAATAATGTTTTAGTACAATACACATCAAAGATGAAATAAAGCTAAGGACAGAATCAGTAATGTATTCGTCTCGACTGAATCCACGACTGTCACCAACTGCTCTTTTGTAGATTTTTCCGCTGATAGTGCTCATGTCACTGTCCTAACTTTTGCATGGACCACCTTTTTGGTTTTCGATCCATCAGACTGTCCTAAGGTTTGCATGGATCGCCTTTTCAGTTTTCAACCCATCATACTCTTTTTTTTTACACATAGTATCGCCTGAGTTTTTCTTGATTGATGGGGTTGACGAATTCATTTCTGTCCATATCCATGATCCTCACAGTGCCCTTTGAAAGCACTTTCTTGACTACATACAGACCTTCCCAATTTGGCTTGAACTTTCCCAGTATGTCTATATTGGCCTACTTCATCTGCTAAATCCCTGGCCTTGAGTGGATGTTTTTAATGACAAACTCTATTGTTGTAAGCCCTAGCCATTCACTGCTGATACATCTATAGGTGATCTAATACCCGGAGACGCTTCTCATGGATCAATGCTAACTGTTTATATCTCAACAAAACCCACTCAGATTCTGGTAACTGTGCTTCCATGACAACCCTCAATGACTTAATCTCTATTTCCACTGGTAGGACGAATTCCATCCCGTAGACCAAAGAATATTGTGTTTCTCCGGTAGGTGTTCTGATGCTAGTCATGTATCCCACAAGGTAAATGGTAACATATCAGCCCAATCTCTGTAGGTAACTATCATTTTTGATAGAATTCTCTTGATAGACTTATCGACCACTTCTACGGCCCCATTGGCTTATGGGTAATACGGAGATGATCTATGATGTTCAACCCCTTTATTCTAGAAGAACTGTGTTGTTATCCCCTAAAACTGTACTCCATTATCTGTCACGACATGATGCGAAATTCCATACCTCGCGAATATGTTCTTTTCTATGAACTTGGCCATCTTCTTAGCTGTACCATTTTGTAAATGATTCTACTTCTACCCATTTTGAAAAGTAGTCCACTGCCACAATTATGAAACAATGCCTATTCGACATAGGTGGCCTTATCTCTCCAATGATGTCTTTCCCTAAGCTGCAAATGGCCATGGAGTTGATGATATTTGAAGTTCTAGTGGGGGAAGATGGTTGAGATCTCTGTACACTCTACTACTTCCAGGAACCTTTTCTACCCATTCTGGTCTAAGTCTCCTGAGCTTTTATTTAACAAGTTTCATTTTCGGATTCACCAGAATTTTGTGTTCTGCAATCTCCTTGTCAACCCCAGGCATATCATCGTAGGACCAAGCAAAGGCTTTCATGTGCTTTTGCAGTACTTTTACAATTTCTTTTCTCTCATCAGGCGTGAGCTCTTTTGAGATGGATACCATTTTTGGATCATCATCTATCCCTAGATTCATTTCATGCAATGATGAGTCATGTATGCTAAAAACATTAAATGAATGTTCATATGTATGCACAGTTCCATTCAGAAAAACATCACATAAGTAAGCGAAATTAGATTTCATTGCATTAAATGCCTTACGGGCTGAATTGTTCACATCATAAATAGAAGAGACAGATACATCAAACTAATTATCATCCTCCACATGTGAAGGGTCTTGTCCAGCTGCAGCATCATCAACTTCAACAACTGACACACTCGGATTAGCACCGATGATCTGAGCGAATACCCAGTTGGCTGGGAGCCCAGATTGAACCCTATTGATTTGACCCCCAAACTTGGGTAAGGGGTTACTCTAAACACTTAGCTTCAAAGGTGGTTCCATAATCTTCCTATCGGTAACCAACTGCTGAATGGCCTTTATCAGCTAAGTGCAATCATTAGTGCGATGGCCCGCCATCATGTGATAGGAACTGAAGTTATCCTTATCTGCCTCAGTTGGAGGGGAATATGACTTCAAACTCTACAACAATTCCACCTTCCTACATTTGGCAAAGATTCAGCCCATGGATTAGTGATCCTCTGAGGAACCATCGTCTGCCTACCCTAATTTACTGCAGCCACATCCACCTCTGTCACCCGATCTAATACTGTTGTTTGAGCCGGTTTTGAACTAGACCTAGTCGGTGTAGTCTTAGAACTTTCACTCTTGTAACCCTATGAATACCCTCGACTTCGTCGATAAGTAACGGCATCCTTCTGAAGGCGAATGTACCAAACAGACAGGTGAAGGTTGTTTTGTCGTGATCTCCAGGAGCAATGGGAATTTGATAGAAGCCTGAATAACCATCAAGGCAATAACAAAAACTTTTTCCAGCCAAGCGTTCGAGCATCTTATCAAGAAAGGGAAGTGGAAAATGGTCTTTCCGGGTGGAAGAGTTTAGTTTGTGATAATCAATGCAAACCCTCCAGCCATTCTAAACTCTTGTGGGAACCATTTCACCTTTCTCATTCTGAACTATTGTCACTCCTGTTTTCTTTGGAACCACTTGAACTGGGCTTACCCACTTGCTATCAGATATTGGGAAGATTACATCAGCATCTAACATCTTCTGAATTTCTTTCTTCCCCATTTCCATCATTGTGGGGTTTAGACACCTTTGAGCTTGTCTTTTTAGTAGCGCATCATCTTCCAAATGAATTTTATGCATACAAGAAGCTGGGCTCAATCCTTTAATATCAGCACCAATTGCTGACTTGTAGCTCTTCAAAGCTGTTACCAATTGCACTTCCTGATCAGGTGCTAACTTGTTCGAACTAATCACTGGGAGAGTTTCGTTATCCCCTAGGAATGCATACTTCAAATGCTGAGGAAGTTCCTTCAACTCTAATTTCGGAGCCTACAAAATGGAAGGTAATTGCTGCACATTAGATGCTGAAAGTTTTAAACTAGCAATGGTACCTACTAGAATTGGAGAAACAGCCATGTCCTTTGCAATGTCAAGCAGATCCTCTTGCTGAATTGTACTCTTTTCCACATCAATGCTTTCACTTAACAAAACCTGCAACCTGTCATCACCACTAACTCGGAAAAAACTTTAGGTTAATGGGTCAATCACATCAATACCACATACAATAGAGATATCATTTGGGTATTTCATGGCATCATAAACATTAAATGGCACCATTTTTCCATCAAATTCCATGGACAAAATCCCTCTATGCACATCTATCTTTGTCCTAGCTGTGGTAAGAAATGGTCTCCCTAACAAAATTTCAGAGGATTTAGGAGAGCCATCATCCTCCATATCAAAGATATAGCAATCAGCAGGAAACACCAAGTCATATACTTGAACCAATACATCCTCTTAGACTCCCTTGGGATAAACAAGTGTTCGATTGGCTAATTGAATTACTACTCTTGTTTCTTCCAAGGGGCCAGCACATAAGGAATCATAAATTGACTTGGTCATGACATTTATTGAAGCTCCTAAGTCACACATAGCTTTGTTTATGCTGGTGTTACCTATGTGGCATGAAATAGCAAACATCCCTTTATCCTTACACTTCTGAGGTAAATTTTTCTGTAGGACAGCCGATACATTGGCTCCTACCACCACTTTTTCGACTCCCTTTAACTTAGATTTATTAACACACAATTCCTTCAAAAATTTAGCATATCTAGGAATTTGTTTAATAGCATCAAGTAAAGGGATGTTTACCCCAACCTTTCGGAAGATCTCAAGGATGTCTTTATCCTCTCTCATCCTCTTGGACTTTGAAAATCTTTCGGGGAAAGGTGGTGGAATAACTATTTGAGAGGTCTCTTTCTTTAAAAATCTTTCGAGGAAAGGTGGTGGAATAACTATTTGAGAGGTCTCATCCTTATCCTTGAGTATCCCTCTTCCTTGCTTTCCTCCAAAATTACAGCTCCTCCTCTCACCGTAACCTCCAACTCCTTCTCTACTATCCTTCCTTTCTTCTCAACAGCTCCTGGAATCTCCTTCCCACTCCTAAGAGTTATTGCACTTGCATTTTGGTGAGGATTATCAACCGTTTATGAAGGCAATTTACCTTTGGATTCCAAAGCACTTACTGAAGTTGTTATTTGATTAATTTGCTTCTCTAAGTGTTGAATACTTGCTTTGGTTTCTTGCTGATGTTGCTGCATATTAGTTGCTAATGAATGAACAATTTCATCAAGGGACATTTCGGGTTTCTGAGTTGAAGTAGAAGGTTGTTGGCTTCTTGGTTGAAATTGAGGTTGGGGATTTTGATGTTGCTGTTGAGGACGATTCCCATAACTGAAGTTAGGATGATCACGCCATCCTGGGTTGTAGGTGTTCGGAAATGGATCATATCTCCTTTGATTCCGATGTACAATACCTGAAACAGCATTTGCTTGCTCTGATCCTATCCTAAGAGTTGGACATGAGTCAGTTGTGTGACCTGTGAATGTACAAATGCCACAAACTACAGCTTAGGTCCCTCTCCCAGTCACTAAACTTCGCACAAGAGTAGTTAAGGAGTTGATTTTGTCTTCCAAAGAATGGGTGTTCACCTCATGCACCCTCCGAGTAGCTTCAGAAGGACTTTCGAATTACCTAGAATTTTCAGCCACATTCTGAATTAATTCCTAAGCAGTAGCAGGTGTCTTGTTGATCAAACATCCTCCACTAGATGTATCAATCATCCTTCTCTCCATAGCCAACATTCCTTGATAAAAATATTGCACTAGGGACTGCCCTGTCATTCCATGTTGTGGATAGCTCTCACATAAACATTTGTAGCGCTCTCAAAAATCATAAAGTGACTCTCCCTCTCTTTGCTTTATCCCACTGATTTCTCTACGGAGTGTGGTAGCCTTAGAGGCAGGAAAGAACCTCTCCAAAAACAATCTTGCCATATCAGTCCAGGTAGTGACAGATCCTGAAGGTAAGTAGAATAGCCAAGCTTTTGCTTTGTCCGCTAATGAAAAGGGAAAAGCCTTTAATTTCAGCAATTCTTCGCTAATTCCATTAGGCTTCATTCTTGAACACACCAAATGGAATTCCTTCAAATGCATGTAAGGATCTTCACTCTCCATCCCATGGAACTTTGGCAACAAATGAATCAGCCCTGATTTAAACTCAAAAACTGCATCTATTTCAGGGTAAGTAATGCAAAGTGGCTGCTGGTCTATAGGTGGAGTATGGAGTTCTCTAAGAGTTAAATTGGCCATAGCTTCGTCCTCAGACTCACACAAAGAGCTTGCTAAAATTTCAGTATCAGATTCGCTCAATATAATCATTGAACTTTCTCCTTTCTTTTTCGGCCTAGTTTCCTTCTGAAGTCTCTTTGTTGTTTTCTCAATTTCAGCATCGTATTACAATTCCTTAGAGACTTCAGACCTGGTCATAAAGCAAAAGAAAATCAAGTTAAATCCCCGGCAACGGCGTCAAAATTTGTTGGTTGTCGAATCCGCCAAAAATAAATTTGTAAATCTCACTTAAACCTTAAACAAAAGAATTTATAGAGGGTAAGTTAAGGTCAAACCCAAGGGAGTTAAAACTGATTTATTATTGCTAAATACTAAAAAGAATTAATAAAAACAAAAAAAGGGGGGTTTTCATGTTTGAGTTAATTAAAGCTGAAATAAAATATAAGAGATGTCAAATGTTTGGAAACAAAATTAAAAACTGAATTTAAAGCAAAAACAGAGTAAGAATTGATGAAAACATCATCTAGGGTAATTCCTTGGCTTGGATTTAAAGGGCTTGATCATTGATTGATAAAAGTAATTTAATAACCCCAGACTAGTTATAATCCACAACTTAGCGCATCCGGATCAACTTTTCTAATATGGAATCTGTTTTGCACGGCTCAACATTTCCCTATTCGTCAAATAATCCTTCCTTAGTGGCTAGGATTTAATTTTCCAAAAGCATTAAGTTCTAGAAAAGCCTAATCTAAACCAACCAATTCTTAGAGAAATTGATTTAAGTTTAAATCCATATTCCTTTTATTGTTCTAACACAATGAATCAGATGATTACAGATCTAATTCACTGATAACAGATTATTAAAACGCAATCCAAATACAGGCCAAGATATTTAAACCACAAATTAATAAAAGAGAGAAATCCCTCAAGAAGCAAGAATAAGAATATGGAGAATTAAAATTGGAAAGTAAAGTTAGATCAATCTCACAATCATTTACATCCAAGCCTTGAATCCCCTAGATGAAGAAGAAAGTTAGCTGCTCATATTGATAAAAACTTAAGAAAAGAAGAAAAGAGTAATCTGAAATTTTTTCTCTCCCCCTAAAACTAACATCTCTTCCTTATTTATATAACCCTAAGGACCATAAAAATCAAAGGTTTCCCAAAATAGCCTCTAATCCACATCCAAGCTCTCTAATTTAGGGCCTTAATCCGCTTCAATTCTTGCTGGCCCGTAATTAGGAAAATTCTTAAACAGCCCTGATGGAAGAGATTTAGCCTTGGGCAAGGCTAAAATTGGAAAAATGCACTTCAGCCTAGTCTTGACAAATTGGAAGAGGTTTGGCGCTTTTGGGGCACCTAACGGATGTTGTGAAATGGTCACATGTGTGCCAACACACGGATAAAGTTTTAACACTTTATAGGTCAAAATGAAATGGTATGACATAGCCATATGGAAGCCGTTCCACGGATAGAGTTCTAATGCTTTTGGGACATCTAACATGAAATGATGTTGCCAACAAGTCACGTGTAAATAGAGACACGAACAGAGGTTTGGTGTTCGGGAACACCTTGCATGACTTGGTAATGTTATGTAATGCTCCTATGTGTGTAATAATTTGGCCCTCGTGGAGTGCCTCGAATGAGTTATTAATGTCATGAAACAAATCCAATATGGATTGCAACACACAAGCAAGGTTTCGGTATCAGCATGACACCAACGATGAATGGACATGATGTTGTGTTGTCATATGACTTGCCACACAAACACAGACCTAAGATCATTGTGATCCTCTAGTAAATGACATGGTACAATGGAATGGCCAAGTGCAAACTGGTGCACAGGCAGACGACGGGTAGTTTTGGGATATCGATATGGTATGAAATGAAATGATCGTGATAGGCATTCTCAAATATCCTTAAGTGTAACGGAATGAAATGGCATGAATGTGTATGTCACACAAAATGCAAGTGGCTATAGAAAAATGTGGTTAGGATGCATGACATACGGGATGATGTCATGTTTGCTTTATGGAAATGTTGGCACACGAGATGTACATGGTACACAATCGATATGCTGTGGCTGCACGAAAATATGGTTAGCAAGAATGCCATACATATGTATATGTGTTTAAAAATGGCTGCACGAAAATGTGGTTAAAATGGCACAAGAGTGATTATGCGTGTTTGATGCTTCGTGAAAAGGTCAAAAGAAAACCATCACAGAACAAACGTTAGCACACGCAGTAATATGCTCTTCTTTCCAACCTTATTCCTCCTTTCGATTGGCCACGCAATTTTTCCTAGGTGTTGGATCTCTTTGGCATCAACAGGGGATACCAAAGGCGTACACTCAATTTCCAATTTCAAATTTATGTTTTGGTAATCCTAAGGGAAGTTACTAAGCCATTACATATGGGCCAAAGTCAACCAAGGGTCGTACAAGTCCCTATAGCGAAAATACACTCCTTACCGTAGAACACGATGTAAGGTTCATGCGGTGCTATAGCGCTTGAGGCGGTCCTAGTTGATTAGGTTGGTGAACCTATTCCCGTCCATATCCATTATCTTGGACACACCTTTCGATAGGATTTTGCCACCACATATGGACCTTCCCAATTGGGCTTGAATTTACCCCTGACATCAGTGTTAGAAGGCTTTAGCTACTTTATTACTAGGTCTCCTGCTTTCAAGGGGTGCCTGTGGTGACGAACCCGATGATTATATGCCCTGGCCATCCTCTGTTGATACAATTACAAATGATCCAAGGCCTTTAGATGCTTTTAATTACCATAGCCAACTGTTCAAACCTGGCCCAGACCCACTCCATTTATGGCAACTGAGCTTTTAAGGCTACCCTCAAGGACTTCAATTCTGTCTCTACTGGCAGCACTGCTTCCATCCCATACAATAGTGAGTATGAGGTCTCACCAGTAGGGGTTCTAAAACTGGTTCTGTAACCCCAAAGTGCGAGTGGTAACTTTTTCACCTAATTGTTTTAGACAAGATCTTCTTAATGGACTTGTTGGCATCTTCTACTACCCCTGTTGGACTGGGGTCTATAGGGTGAAGATCTGTGATGCTCAATACTGTGTTCCACTAGCAGTTCTGCCATTACACCCTAGAACTGTGCTCTGTTATCTGTCACCACATGGTGTGGAATGCCATACCATGAAAAAATATGCCTTTCTATGACTTTGGCCATTTTCTTTGCTATTATGTTGGTCTTGGCTTTAGCCTCTACCCACTTCGAGAAGTAGTCAACTACCACCATAATGAATCTGTAACCATTCGATGCTGGGGGTCGAATCTCACCAATGATATTTATCCTCCATACCAAAAATGGCCAAGGAGCAAAGAGGCTTCATAGTTCTATCAGTGAGAGGTGGCTAATGTCCCCATAAATCTGGCATTTGTGACATTTCCTCACCTCTTCGACATAGTCTGCTTGCATGGTAAGCCAGAAATAACCTTCTCAAAGGATCTTCTTCGCTAAAGCTATACCGTTCATGTGTAGACCATAGGACCTTGAATGCACCTATTTCATTACCTTCTACGCTTCCGATTTTGCCAAACACCTCAAGAGTAGATCATTTAATGCCCTCTTGAATAGTTGGTTCTCAAAGATTTTGAACTGCACTGCTAATCACCTAATTGTTGCTCTGCCAGTTGTGTCTACTCACACCAGATACTATCCTTCCTATAGAAACTTAAAGATGTAAAAGTACCATGGCTTGTCATCCACCGCCAAACTCAGAACATTATCATAGTCGTAGTAGGGTTTCTTGGAAACTTCCAAAACCAAAGGTTTCATGGGTTGTTTTTATGGTCTGTCCCACATAGACGAGAGCATTCCCAGAGCATCTTCCATCTAGTTATCATCTCTGATCACATGCTTAAACTCACATCAGCCAAATGTCTTTATCCGTCGCCACACGGATTCGAGATATGATTGTAGCGACTCCTCCTTGATTTCCCATTCTCTTGTGCCTTGGCAAATGACCAACAAAGAATCTTCGACTACTAATACATCATTTGCCCCTAGAGTAATCAGGGCATCAACACCGAATAAGCAGGCTTCATAGTTTGCTCCGTTATTGGTCACGGGAAATTCCAAATGCTTGGACAGTGGGATAATCTCTCCATTTCGGGTAGCGATGATAACTCCCAAGCCATAGCCTCACTTATTTACAACTCCATCAAAGTACATTGTCCATCTTCTCAGTTCCACTTGGATCATCACAAGCTGTTCATCTGGAAACTCTAAGTTCTCCACATATTCTGAATCTAATGGTTGATTGGCTGATAATTCTTCTACCGCTCTACCTTTTATCACCATTTTAGTAACATACTCAATGCTAATTTTGGATAACAATAACAACCACCTAGATAATTTTTTTACCAATGCTGGTGCCTTATACAGATACTTCATTGGATCCACCTTGGCAACTGTGTGTATCCTGTAGGACTGGAAATAGTGTCTTAGCTTCTTTATCAACCAAACCATAGTTGTGCAAGTCTTCTCAACTATGGTGTATCTTGTTTCATAGTCATGCAGCTTTTTACTGAGGTAGTAAATAGCATACTCCCTCTTGTCATCTTACTCTTATACTAGAATTGCCCCTACTGAAGTCTCTTCAATGGCTAGATATAAGATTAAAGGTTTATCCGATGTCGAAGGTTTCAACATAGTATCTTCAATGGATTTGTCAAAAGTGATCTGATACTGATCATTCCATACTACAGGCTATTGCTTCCTCAGAGTTTGAAGATAGGCTCGCAAACTATAGTCAATCTGGCGATGAACCTGCTAACATACTGGAGTGAACCTAGGAACGATCTGACTTCTTTTTCAGTTTTTGGCACTGGCATATCTCAAATGGCTCTAATTTTATCCGGATCCATCTCAATTCCCCTTTGGCTAACTATATGCCCTAGAAGCTTGCATAAAGTGACTCCGAATACACACTTCTTTGGATTAAGTCAGAGGTTATATTTCTCAATCCCATTCATGAATCTATCCAGGACAACTGGGTGCTCTTCCCAGGTCATGGATTTGACTAACATGTCATCAACATATACCACGACCTCCTTATGGATCATGTCATAAATAAGTGTACTAACAGCCCTTTGATATGTGGCTCCAGCATACTTCAGTCTGAATGGCATCACCCTGTAGCAGTACATGCCCCATTCTATAATGAAGGTTGTCTTGACCTTATCGATAATGTCCATCAAGATCTAGTTATACCTGGAGAATCCATCCATAAATAAGTACATGACCACTCTGGTTGCACTGTCGATAAGCACATCAATATGTGGAAGGGCAAATCATCTTTAGGAGATGCCTTGTTCAGGTCTCTGTAATCAACATAGACACCATTTTTGTTTGTATTTGGCACAATGTTGGCCAACCACTCAAGATACTTTACAACTTCTAAGAACTTGGCTTTGATTTGCTTAGCCAATTTATCCTTAACCTTTTCTGCCCATTCTGGTCTGAGACGTCTGAGTTTCTACTTTACTGGTTTGCAATTAGGATCCGTAGGGATCCTATGTTTTGTGATTTCCCTGTCGACTCCAGGCATATCTTTATGTGACCAGGCAAACACTCTGACATGCTTCTCCAGAACTTTTATGATCTCTCTCCTTTCCCCACTAGTAAGATCGCTCGAGATGGATAACATTTTGGGGTTTTCATTAGTTCCCAAGTTAATTTCATGCAATGAAGTGTCATATATGCTAAATACATTACATGAATGCTTGAATGTATACACAAATCCATCAGGAAAAACATCACACAAGTAAGAAAATTTAGACTTTATTGCATTAAAAATCAAACATAAAAGAAATAGATACATAAAAGTCATTTTCTTCCTCCATATGCGGAGGGTCTTAACTAGCATTTGCCATAGCTTCATTAGTCTTCTCTTCCAGCAGGTCTTTTAGATCTAATTCTAGGGCCTCTCTCTATGCATTAGAAAGGGTGGATTCTTTCGCCAGTGCTTTCTCTGTGCCCATTAACCCGCCAACTCAGCTACCGCCTTCTTGAACTGATCATTATGATCCATTGTTGCAGGCTTTTCTTCGATCTGATACGTAAGGCCTTTCTTCATAAGGGGAACAATGCCCTAAAGATGGCATCTACCACAGTGTCAATGTCCCTTACACCTTGGCCTCCTTCGATGGGCTTCTCGCCCTAGACAACAGCATCCATAGGCTTTTCAAATTTCAATAGAGTTAATGGTGAAATAGCTTCTTTCCTTCCTTGGGTTCCAACTTGAGCATGTCTTTGATCAATTCTACCCCACTTGGAGAAATCTACAATGTCAACAAAAAAATTGAACCCTGGGACCGTACCTCCTTTCACCTCCATGGCTCGGGCTTATCGTCATAAGCCCCACTAGTAGCGTGGACAAAAGTATCCACGAGGTGTACTTCTTTTCACTTGGGTCTACTTTTTGAAGTCTTTCCTTTGTATCCAAGGCCTACCTGATGTGTCTGCTCGATGTCAATATCAAATTTAGGCATGCCCTGTTGTTGTGCTTCTAGGCCCTTTCTTGGGACTAATTTATGTTTCTCTAAGTATTTATGGATCCAATCTGTGAACACGGGTTCCTTGCCCTTCTCACAGCAACGACCTGAAAGCTGGTCATAGGCTGATTAAAGCTGTTTAATGCAGTAATAGCTGAAGGTTCACTGGCCTCGAGGGTCGCTATCTTTCCCCCAGTGGGGAACTTAACTTTCTGGTGCAAAGTGGAGGGCACACCTCCTAGTGAGTGGAACCATGGACGCCCTAACAGCAGGGAGAAGGTCACCAGAATATCTATGACCATAAATAGCACCCTGGACTTCACTTCCCGAATTACCACTTCTGCTTCAAAAGTCCTGATCACTATACGTTTTGAGTCATTATAAGCACGGATTACAGTGTTGGACCTCAGCAAGGCCTCTTTGCTCATATTTAGGCAAGGCAGAACCTTGAGGGGATAAATGTTCAAGGTGGAGCCATCATCCACCATCACATACAGCATTACTCTGTCCATTATTTTTACCTCCAGCTATAGGGCTTTATTGTGATTCGCTCCCTCTTGTGGCAGATCAGTGTCATTGAATGTTATCTTGGTTGGATGGTTCATTGGGCTACTAGACTTACCGATCATCATACAAACCTTCTCCGGGGAAGTTAAGGGAGTGCCTTTATTTCCATTAGCTTCTTTACCACTGCCGCTCAATGTTTGCAGGATTCCATCAGTAGGTACCAAACACTAGCTCTTTCAAGCATCCTTTTCAGTTGTTCAACCACCAGGTCATCCTCTTTGACTAGAGTGGTAGAATAGTCATTATGGACTAGGGTTTCCATCCTAATTGCTGACTCAGTCCACCGCTGCTGTTTGGTCGGTTGATAGACTCTCCCACTACTCATGATGTGGTTGACTGATGCATCCTCTTTTCTCATATACATCCTAACTTTGGTGCAAACCAGGTAAACTACATTGGGCTTGGAGACTTCATACTCATCATAATCATCACCTAACTTAACATCGTTCAGGTTTATTGGTTTTGTCTTCCTCTCTACCACTGCCACAGGCTTAACTGCCTTCTCGGATTCGCCACCGAGCCAAATGACTTGCATTGCAGGATTGGCTTAAATAATCTACACGAACACAATTAGAAGGCAGCCTGGTCTGCACCATATTAACTTGGCCCCCAAAATTGGGCAATGGATTCCTCTACACACTTGGCTTGACATCCAGCTCTTAGATCTTATTCTCAATCACCAACTGCTTAATGATATCCTGTAGACGGAGGTAATCATTCTTTCGGTGCCCCTTTGCCACATGATAGGTATAAAAATTATCCTTGTCCACCTTAGTGGGAGGGGTGAATGGCTTCAAAATCTGTAAGAGTCCCAACTTTCTACACTTACCAAAGATTCTACTTAATGACTCAGCCTATGGCAATATTACCTTTAAATTGGACTAGAGAGCTATTCCCTGAACTACTGCCACTACTTGAACTTGTTTAACAAAGGTAAAAGCCTGGGTAGGCTTCG
The DNA here is from genome assembly GCA_039660915.1 of Euphorbia tirucalli. NCBI lineage: Eukaryota > Viridiplantae > Streptophyta > Magnoliopsida > Malpighiales > Euphorbiaceae > Euphorbia > Euphorbia tirucalli. Next base: position 24,369,913 of record CM077632.1, read on the forward strand.
GGCTGTAGCTAGGACCGGCTAGAGTCGTCGTGCTACCACTGCTGCTCTTGAACTCAGGTGTATATCTCCAACCACTCCAATAACTGTTACCACTACCACTATTCTACTTGTCTTCTTCTTCTAGAGTAGTTGGGAACAGACCCAAAAGTTGATTAGTGGTCAGCCATTCATTGTACTGTCATGTAGTTGTCGATATGAGGACCTGGTGGCCCCGTTTCCTTGTAAGGAGTAAACTTTGGCATCTGGAAGCCGAGCAATAGCAGGTCAATCCCATTGACCCTCAGAGAACTTGGATCAATGCACTTCACTATAGGAATTTACACCATTAGGCAGAGCTTGGGCAACAGCTCATCAAGCTCAGAGTACTTCTCCTTCAGTTTTCTCTCAGTTGTCGATTCGGCTAGCACCTCTCTATCTCTCCCAGAAGCATCTCCCCGCTCAGACTTGTAGTCCACCTCTCTTACTGGAGCCTTCCTGCTGACATTCCTATAGTTTACATTCAGTTCTGGCTATCTATTATTGACCCCCTCATCTGCCACAAGCTTTACTTACCTGTTAGCAGTAATGTTGCCCATAGCAGCCTGTACCTGACTGTAGATGCTAGCCTAAAATTCATCTAATCCTAAGAGCTCTCTGATGGCTACCACCATAAAAGCAGTGATGATAACTATATTCTACTAGTTGGTATTTTGTGGATCCCCTATTTCTGTAGTATTCTCTTCTAGCACAGATAATCTATCAATTCCCAAAGTCTGAATCCATTCCTCCTGTTCTGAATCTGACCCTGACTCTATAACCACTAACCTAGATGCCACACTGACTAATCTTGATCTAGTTCTCCACCTTAGTTAAGGATCTGTGAAGCTGACTCTTTCTAGTCTTCCTTCAGGAGGGCAATTCCAAACTATAGAGTGTCATAATCACACGTTAACATTATGGATGTATGCATGACAGTCCTTTGACCTAACATGGTATGCATGGATGTATTAATAACGTAATATGGTGGATGCGTGATATGCCAGTGACATGAATGCTTATGTGGGATAGGTATGGATCCGATACTTGGGAAGCATATGGATAGGGGTCCGGTACTTAGGGAATACCGAAAAAGGTTAACTAGATTTTTCTAGTCACAGTGATGTACATATGACTCTACATATGGACAGAGGTTCAGCACCTGATACTAGACAGTTTTGAAGTCTTCAAACCTAAAATGACCTAAGGTTTTGGGTGCGTGTGAGTCTTCACACAGACAGATGTTCAGTACTCATAGAGTATCAAAATAGGGTAACTAGATTCTACTATTTGTAGTGATATACGTATGAGTCTACATATGAATAGAGGTTCGATGCCCTTGAGGTACCTAAGATTGATACTAGACAATTTTAAAGTCTTTAGACCTAAAATGACCTGGGGTTTCAAGTGCGTGTAAGTCTACACACTGACAGAGGTTCGGTACTCATGGAGTATCGAAAAGGTGTAACTAGATTCTACTAGTAACAGTGGTATACGAACGAGTCTGCATGTGGACAGAGGTTCAACACCTTTGGGGCACCTAAGATTGATACTAAATAGTTTTGAAGTCTTCATACCTAAAACGACCTAGGGTTTCAGGTGCATGTGAGTCTACACATTAACAGAGGTTTGGTACTCATGGAGTATCGAAAAGGGGTAACTAGATTCTACTAGTCACATTGATATACATATAAGTCTACATACAGACAGAGGTTCGGTGCCCTTGGGGCACCTAAGATTGATACTAGATAGTTCTGAAGTCTTTAGACCTAAAATGGCCTAAGGTTTTGGGTGCGTGTGAGTTTGCACACAAACAGAGGTTCGGTACTCCTGGAGTGCTGAAAAGGGACATCTTTAAGAGATAGGTGAGTGTGTGGGCTTCTTGTAGTAACTGTGGGTTACAAAAGGGTAAATGTGGTCATAAAGTCATATCTAAGGTTATGGCTAAAGATGGTCATATGTAAGTTCACCAATGCAAAAATGACACACGGTTATGGCTGCATTAAAATCATTAGTGTGTATGTCATACAAGTTGAGGTATGTGAGTGAGATCGCTGTCACACGACAATAATGCATATGGCTACACAAAAATTGTTAGTGTATGCTGTTGGATATGCCCTAGTCACGAGGCATTGGTCCTTGTATTTGTATCATACATTTACTGGATTTATGTATTATACTCATTTGTGTTATTAATAAAGGCATTAATTCATTTATTATATTTATCTTGTGTAATATATTAAATGAAGTATCCAATGGACATATCCATATCCATGATGACAAGTGTCATGCACTTAGCAGTAAGACCATGGATAGGGTAAACGATATGACCATAAATAGATCCGTAGTCTGTTCCAGTCATGGGAATGAATGGAACAAGAGACTATCATTAACCTAGTTGTATGGTGGTGTCTTACCAGTCATTGGACATGGGATGTCAACCAAGTTAATGGGTACATGTTAAAAGGGCATGGTACTGGATAGATCCACTAAACGAGAAATCCACATGGTATAGTATCACAAGTGATTCTCGTGTAGTACTTGTATGGATCCTTTGACCTGACCATATGATGGTGTTGCATGTGAGGTCGCATACTTAGGGGTATGCCTAAAGGGCCTGTAATAGGGTGCCAAGTATGGGTACTTTCAGGTATGTCACTTAGCATGGCAATGCTATAGATATGCAGAAGGAATTTGTCACTCAGTAATCCACTGAGAAGATATCACCGGCCTCTTGATGAATGTGACTGATAAGAGTGTGGCCACACCCAAACGAGTTGGAACTTGTTTGTGAGCTTTAGTGCATTCGGGATCAAGTTAATGTCTGGACACAAAAGAGGGTGATCAATCCATGCCTCTGTGTTGGACACCGATATCGATGACATGGGATATACAAGTTCAAACTACAGGGTTGTGATAACAGTTAGACTGCCATCTCCATCTTAATTGGGGACTACAGTGGCTTGCTAGAGCCCAACTGTATTCTGTGGGCCACAGGCCCACTGCCAATATAAAGATGGGCCCACAGGATCGTACACATTGAGCGACTGAACACTGACTTAAGAAATCACATGTATACTTAGAGTATACACTCTAGAGAGAGAGGTATATATTAATTATATTATAAAGATCAATTGGATTGATCATAATAATAAAATTAATATTTGATTGGCTCTTAATAATTAATGGATTAATTATGGGATTATTTCCTCGGTGGAAATATTCATATGTACAGGTTTACATATGAATTTATTTTGTGATGATCTAATTTTAATTTGATGGATTAAATTAATTGGTCAAACCGATTTTAATTTAAATGTAAGTAATATGTTACTTGGTGTAATATATTAAATACATTGGGTAAATTAAAATTGGGCTTGAAATTAGTTTAAGCCAGACTAATTAAAATAGGTTTGGGTCTAAATTAAAAGAAAGAAGCCCACACAGATGAAGGAGCCAACTTGGGCCAAAATTCCCTTGGGAATTTCGGCCACCTAGGGTTAAAGAACCCTAGGAATTTCGGCTAAGCATAGTAGACACTCACTAGCCGAAATTCTCCCTAGCCTCCCTCTCCAAAGTTCATGTTTTCCAATGCTAGCACGGGTGGTGTTCGTAAGGCGTTCGTTACGTGAACAAGGAGGGATTCTAAGTTGATTCCTGCGGCCTGCATCCATCTCTGAAAGAGATATTCTGGGTAAGAGATTTATCTCTTTCAATTAAATTTTTGTTTTCCAATTTCCATCTCAATTGCTCCTAGGCACAGATTTGAGGAAATCATCGTGTTCTTCTGCTTTTATCGGGTGATTTCCGCTGACAAATCCCAACATATGCATCATGCAAAAATGAGTTTATGAATGGGATTATTTAAACACGAAAATAATGCATATGGCTGCACAAAATAATGAGTTAGTATCACATGAGTGTTTTAATATGTGCATGAAAGAGCGATTATAATGGTATGGTATGGTGCAATAAGTAAATCAAGTAGCACATAACATGCAAATGCAAATTACCAACCTTATTTCTCCACGTGATCAAAAAGTCAATATTCTAACAGATGGGGTTATCTTTAATCACCAACGAGGGATGATAAGGAGGGAACTACAGAAATATACATGCATCGTTTTGGTTTCCTAACGGAAATCACTACGGTTACTTATGTGAGTTCGATCTAAGTCCGAGATAACATCAAGGTCCCCATAGAAAATATATACTCCTCACTTCTCCCAACTCTAGGGTAAAGGCGAAGGGATTCATACAAGGCTATAGGTGGTGTTATGTATCCGTGTCCCCACGACCTAACAGAACATAGGCAACAACTTCAATAGTTCACCGGGCTAATAATGGCACCTTAACCTAATGCTTAATCTAGCTAATATACAATACATATAAAATTCTATAAAAAGTTTTGTTGAAACCATTTTAATTAGATACTTTTGATGCTCATCAAAATCTTTTAAGTTTTGAAAAACTTTTTAAGAGAAAGATCCCCAGCAAAGTCGCCACTATGAGCGGATGACGTTTCTAAGTGTAGGAAACGAGGCAAAGTGAACCGCAGAAATTTTCATTTATGGTTTTATTTTATAATTAAAATATGAAATTCGTTCCAGAAAATCATATTTTCATAAAAGACTCAAGACCTAAATCACGAAGAAAATATAAGAGTCGCTACCTGGCTCAGCTTAACGGGGAAATTTAGGTATAGTCGAAACCGAGTGAGGACCTCTACACCTTCCAGAGATCTAGGTGCGAACAAGTCAATACTTGTTATCTAATTAAAATACACGTTTCAACAACCAAATTGTAGCATTTTATGAACTAATTTGATTTTATTCAGAGCATACAGTGTTCATCCAAGGTGCGGGAAGCAATAAATAAATTAATTATTACAACCATATCGAATCACATAAACTACCCTAGGGGGATACATATTAATCAAATAGGGAATGGAGATACAATTGCCTAAAATACATGGATTTATCTAGCATAATAAGAAAACCCTAACATACATCTAATCCTGCAAAATAGAGGTTAGTACATGAATAATTGCATGTAGGACTCAATCAAGATAGAATGGGATAATAACTGAATGGGGGTCATGCATTTAAAGGGGATAGCCAGAGAGATTCGACAAATCTCACCGACTAGACCTAGAAAACATTTTGAAGCAGCCATGTGTTAATTTTTGACAAAACGTTTTTGAAAAAAAAATTTCCGATTAATTATTTAACATGGCAAATAAGTCAGATATCAGGAAACTAAGTCTTCATCATTGTTTTGTTCTAATACATGCTTCTGGAATGTAAATCTAAGGTTAAAATGACGTGAAATGCACGAAAATCGGTTTTTGATGATTCTATCCCAAATTAACAACCGCACGGGTGTTGAGACAACAGTTGTATGGCTATATATTTACACCCGTGTGGCTATTACTCAAGACCAGCGAAGAATTTTGAATCACAAACTTTTTCGGTTCTATTCTGAGAACCAACAGTCATACCACTGTAACTGCAACAGCCGTGTGGCTTTTGTGACAAGCGCACGGCTCTGGTTCTTAGCCCAGAACCTAAAAATAGAGTATTTTGAAAAAAAATGCAAATGATGCCAAATACAACACAAAAAAACTCAAATGCTTAGGTTTCTCAGATATTTACCCTTGTAGCGTGGTCCATAGCTTTGGGAGGTGAAAATCTTTGAGAAAAAGCTCTAATTTTGAACCCGAACTTCAAGCTCCAAAATGATCTTAAGCTCTGAAAGTTAAGGTTTCAGTGTTCAAATTAGTCCCTAAACCTAATAGAAGTCTTGGTGAAGTGTTTTCCTAAGATTTCTAACCGATTTTAAGCCTAATAACAGAGATTGAAGATGAAAATTGAAGAGAAAGCTTGGATTTCTTTCTCCCTTTTCTTGCTCTTTCTCCCTTTAAAAATTGCCAACCTCTAAAACCAGAAACTATAGGCCTTTATATAGGTCAAAACTGGTTTTTCTTTGTAAAATCCACCCAAAAAATCTAAAAAAAACATTTCTAAGAAGAAGAGTCACGATTTCTACCAGGGATCAACAGTCATGCAGGTATTGATGCAATAATTGTGCGGCTATTATTCCTAGACAGTCTTCTCTTCATCCAGGAAATGTTCTGAGGCTTAAAGTTCGATCGAACGGAGCTCTGATCTTGAATTGACTTTAACTCCTGCGACTGTGGAAAGCTATAGAAGCAAATAAATAACTCAGTCGTCATCGAAATTGGGGATGAAAATCCTGCGCTCACACCACCTTACGATACAACCTCAAAATCTGTCTAATAAAAATCTGGTTTACCAGTAAAATAACGTTTCATCAACCTTAAATCTTCACTAAAAGAACGCTTTTTAAAACCTTCTTCACCATATTATTTCATATCTCATATCAACAGGAATTCCTCAACACCAAACCTAAGCCTCTCACCATCCATGTCAACTACAATGCATTTCATATCAAGCTAGTATATTCCCTTAATCGTCGGAGAATGCAATAACTTATTAGTGATTTCCATCCTATGCATATCCAAAAAATAACCAAAAATAGTTTCTCTAAAAAAACTAATAGGTTCCTTCGACAGATTAGTCTTTAAAAATGAAATAGCTCAAGGATCTGAGAAAATAGTAGGCTTAGACATCCAGTACTCATAAGGACGATACAAAGGTTCACTAACCTGAAATGCCTAAAGTATAAACACAGTATCTCAAAGTATCAATAAGGTATAAATAAAGTACCACAAAGGTATATTGAAAGTATAAACAAAGTATCACAAAGGTATAAATAACAAAAAAAACAACATAGTATCATGAAGGTATAATAAAGGTATAACAGCTTGTACACATATCACAAAATGTATAAAAGAAATGCATAATAAACTGTATTAATAAAGTATAAACACAGTATCACAAAGTATCAACACAGTATCAATAAGATATAAACAAAGTACCATGAAGGTATAAACAAAGCACAACAAAGGTATAATGAAAGTATAAATAAAGTATCACAAAGGTATAAACAACAAAAAAAAATAACACAGTATCATAAAGGTACATAAAGGTATAACAGCTTATACACATATCACAAAATGTATAAAAGAAATGCATAATAAACAATACCAATAATGTATTAAAAAAAAAGTATCAAAACAGTATCATGGAGGTATAAGCATTTCCTCTACTCATTTTTCAGCATTGTAAAAAACACATATCAATGCAGAATATACTCAAAACAACAATCAAAACATATTAAACAAAATGTACCACTCATGTACCACTAATCTGAACATATATCACCATCTATAAATAAATAAACAAACAAACAAATAACAAAAATGTAAAACTAAACAAAAAAGGACACATACCACAAAAGGCCTCTAAATTGATAGGCTACCACATTCATTAGCATTCTCCTACTTACCAACATTACGAACCCCAGCCTTCTTAGACACACTCGGATTCACAGGCTGCTTTACAGATTCTTTTGGAATTAAAATGATAAATGCATTTTATGCACTTAAATTGTCCTATTCTATGAGCTTTAATTGATTTATTTCACTTTCACTTAGGCAGATTCTGCTTCATTTGTTATATTTTACATGTTAAGGATTGAAGATTGGATTTGAACAAAATGGAGGCTAAACCGCCAATTTTTTTTAGCTTAAATGTGCTTTTTTGATGAGTAATGAGGTCCTAAGGAATGGGTATGCCTTATGGAGAGCTCAAATTGAAGAATTTTGGAAGAATAGAAGCTTTCCAGTCTTAAGTAAAGATGTAAACAGGGCAGGGTTGGGTAGGGATTGGCAATCCCATCCCCGTTCCCCAGCTAGGCACAGATCCTCGTGCCTATCCCCATTTAATAAATAGGGATAAACTTAATCCCTGTCCCCGATCCTGTAGGGGAACGGATTCCCTGCGAGGATCCCTATCCCTGTTAAGATAATTTTAAAAAAATTTAAGTAAAATTCAATTTTGTATAAAAGTAAGTAAAAAAAGTGCAATAAGCAAAAGATAAAACCCTTTCAAGTTATTACATCTCAATTCTCAAACAAAAATAGGGATGTAAACAAAATCCCTAGTTTTAATTTCTTTATTATAAAATTCAATTATTTACATATATATAAATGAATAATTAAATAGGGATTTTAATGAGGGATTTACGGGGATCCCTACAGGGACTAAACAGGGACAGGGAGGAGTAATCCCATCCCCATCCTCGTTTAGCATTTAGGGATAAATTTGCCCTCATCTCCATCCCCATCCTATGGGGATTTTAAACAAGGAATCCCTGTCCCTATTGACAACCCTAGTCTTAAGGCACGTCCGAGCTACAGAAATACGTATTTTGTAATCCAAGTAGGGGTAGGAGACTTGACTTTTCAACTTTATTCTTTTTTTTTCTCCTATCCTTTTATGATTAGGGTAGAGAAAAATAATCTTTAGTTAGTAATTTATTGTAGGATTAGCTATATAATAGGATTTTTATTTTAATCCTATTGAGGAATTATATCCTAGTCAAGACTCTTCTCTCTCTCTCTCTCTCTCTCGCTCTCTCCCTTTTTGAACGTGTAGCTTAAGAAAAAAGGGAGACTTTTGTTCATATGTAATCTTTTAATTTTTACTTTTGTTACACAAGAGGAATGTGATTTTTCAAGGGATTCAAAAAAGCTAGGTTTTAAAGGTTCAATCAACCATTCTTTTTCTCTGATTTTTCTCTACAAACCACCATTAGATTCTTCTTCTTTCTAGTTTATTCTTAATTCTCTTCATTATGTCTCTTGTATTTTCCTTGTTTCTTTATATTTTAATTATAAACTAATTCCACCATAGCTAAGGCTATGGTGGACCTTAATAAGATTTTTATGTAATTTCTTAAGTTTAATGCAATTAATGTTTTATTATCTTTCCATGGATTGTGTTATGATTGCATAAAGCTATGAATGCATGACTGTTTATTATGAAGTTCATACTTAATTCATGATTGACCAAAGGACTGAATTAATGAAAATTTATAATACGACGATTACATGATCATTACTTTTATGGCTCAATAGTTTGTGCAAGGTTTCCAAGTGCTTAATGCTTTCCAAACTAATTTCTTAAAACTAAACCAATTTAAGTATTTAGGTTGAGAACAAGAGTAAATAACCTTAACCAGTATTAAATTTTTTAGGAATTCACCGTCCTTGGAATTTAATAAAGTTAATTACATGACTTAAAGATTACTAGAATGAATGCTAGGTGAAACCATACGCGTTAGACAACTTTTCCATTGAATTTGATCTACCATTTCAATTGTTTTGCTTTATATTTTATTCAATAACTTTATAGTATAAATTTAGGATTAAAAAATAAAAAATCAAAGATATTATATAACCTGTTAGGTAACAAACAAACCAAGTGTGTTTAATGTTTTCATTTTAGTCCCTGTGGGATCGATACTGTACTTATCCTGTATTACTTGAGTAACAAAGTGCACTTGCTCTTTAGTGTGTGTGTTTTAGATGCATCAAGTTTTTGGAACCGTTGTCGGGGGCTATATTTTTATGCAATTCTAGATAAAAAGGTCTTTTTAATATTTGTTTTCTTTATGTATGCTAAGAAAAAGTAGTGCTATTACTCCTTTGCCTATTGATCCTGAAATTGAGAAAACTTATCATAGGAATTGTAACAAACTAGCTTGAGAAAAAGAGTTATGGAGACAAAAGTAGAACAACTTGCTTATGAAGCTAATGAAAAAAGGTGTCAAAATGAATGCCCCATCATGGAGCTTCTGGCTTCACACAGACACCAAAACAACTCTAGCATGGTCACTTCATTAATCAATGTGATGAGTTTCGAGATTAAAATTGAAGTGCTTCAATTGATTGAGCACTCTGGTCAATTTGAAGGTGATCGTGAGGAGAATCCAAATGATCACTTAGACAAGTTATTGATGCATGCTGACACTTTTAGATAGGAGGTGTCTCAGATAATTCCATTTAGTTGAAACTGTTTCCATTTTCACTGAAGGGTAGAGCTCTATACTAGTTAAAATCTTTGGAGTCGGATCAATTACAACTTGGGATCCACAGGAGAAGGAATTTTTTTCTTATTACTTCCCTTAATCCAAGATAGCAATATTAAGCAATGAGATCACCTTCTTAGAACAATTCAACTCTGAAACCTATTCATAGCCTAGGAGAGGTTATGAAATCTATTGCAGAATTTTCCTCATCCCAACTTTCCCAAGTGGCAACAAGTGAGCACCTTTTACAATGGTTTAACCCCTACCAACTGTGCCACCATTGATTCTTCTGTAGGTGGAAACATCTTTAAGAAGACTCAAGGGGAAGCTTATGAACTTGTGAATGAGTTAGCTAAGAAGAGCGCCTAATGGCAAGCTGGAAAGCCAAGTGTGAAGAGGCAGAATGCTTTTTCCATGGAATCAAGGTCAACTGACCTAGTTGTTATTGAATTAAATCATAAGATGGATTTGAGGATGTCTCATTTGAGCTTGAATCCAACTACATAAGTCGTAATGTGTGGAACCTATGGAGGAGATCATCAAAGCCATGATTACCGACTAGGTAATCCATTTAAAGGAGTGAGCTATATGGGAAACAGTTAGAATAGATTTCAGAACAATCCTTATAGTAAGACATATAATATGAGGTGGAGGAACCATCCAAATTTCTCCTATGCAAATCCACAAAATGTGCTAAAACCTCCATCTAGGTTTAACAGGAATCAATAGAGAGGTCAGCAACAGCAACAAGCACAAACGGGTCCCAAGATAAAATCCCTAACATGTTGGTCTATTTTTTTCCATTCTAAAGGACATCCAAACTTGCCTAGCAAATAATGAGGCATATTGCTGAGACTTGGGTACTCAAATGGCTAATTTGAATATAGATAGAGTAGAAAGACCTATTGGTGCTCTTCCAAAAAATAATGAAGTGAACCCAAGGGAGCAAGCTCAAGCTATTATACTTAGGAGTGGAAAAGAAATAGAAACCCAACCTCTTAAGCAACCATTTCCATCTTTGCAAGTAGGTAAGGAAACTGAAAAGGTACATGATTCCAACGAGAAATCTGATAATTATATACCTAGTAAATTATTTGTTGATCCTATTATTAAACCGTATATGCTTAAATTATCTTTTCCTTAAAGGTTAAAAAAAGAAAAACAAGATCAACAATACTCTAAATTCCTTGCAATTTTTAAGAAATTGCATATTAACATACCTTTTGCAGAAGCTTTAAAACATATGTCTATTTGTGCAAAATTCTTGAAGAATATTTTGTCAAAGAAAAGGAAGATATAGGACAATGAAACAGTTTCCATGACTGAAGAATGTTTAGCCATTATCCTTAATAAGCTACCCCCTAAGCTTAAGGATCCAGGGAGTTTCTTTGTCCCTTATACTATTGGTAATTGTACTTTTAAAAGGGCATTATATGATTTAGGTGCCAATATTAACTTAATGCCTTTGTCTATTTTTAGGAAGTTGGGACTAGGAGATCCAAAGCTAACTTACATGACTCTTCAGCTAGCCAATAGGTTGATTGCTCATCCTAAGGGGGTAGTGGAGGATGCACTAGTCAAGGTGGACAAGTAGATCTTCTCGGCTAATTTTGTGGTCATTGATATGGTGGAAGCTGACATGGTTCCTATTTTGTTGGGTACGCCTTTCTTAGCAACCGGTAGAACATTGATCCATGTTCAACAAGGGAAGTTAATTCTTCGGTTGCAAGATGAGAAAGTGGTTTTTAATGTTATAATTCACCTAAATATCCAAGTGCAAAATTTGAAATTGTCCATTTTATTAACTCTACTGATGAGTGTGTTGATGATTTTTTCAGACGATGCATTTGACTGATGCATTAGGAAAACCTATGATGAGTGTCAGTTTTGGAGAATAAGGAGGAAGAGTTGATCGATGAAGAAACCTAAGCAATTATTACTTCTCCCATTGATAATAAGGAGGATTGCTTTTGGGTGAGGGATCACTATGAGAGCTTAGATCGTGAAGACAAGCCAAGGGCAAAGCCCTTATTAGAAGAGGCTCCTATTTTAGAATTGAAACCTCTACCCTCTCAGTTGAAATATGTGTTTCTTAATCCTCCATCTTCATTACCTGTTGTTGTCTCTTCATCTTTGAAAGGTAACATAGAAGAGAAATTGTTAGAAGTGCTAAAAAGCCATAAAGGAGTATGCGGTTGGTCAATCACAGATATCAAAGGAATTAGCCCTTCTTTAAGCACATAATGTATCTTCATAGAGGAGTAGTGCAGCCCATGGTGTAACCTTAAAGATGGTTGAACCCAAATATGAAGGAGGTGGTGAAAGCTTAGGTATCAAGCTGCTAGACATAGGTATTATTTATCCCATCTCTAATAGCCCATCGGTGAGCCCGGTACAAGTAGTACTTAAAAAGGGTGGCACCATTGTGATGGAAAATGACAACAAGAACTGATTCCTGTGTGGAAAGTCACTGGTTGGGGTATATGTATAGATGATAGGAAATTAAATGAGGCCACCAGAAAATACCATTTTCCATTGCCATTTATTAACCAAATGCTAGAACAAATGGTAGGCTATTGAATTTTATTGTTGTTTATAAGGCTATATGCAAATACCAGTGGACCCTCTTGACTAAGAGAAAACCACTTTCACTTGTCCTTATGTTAATTTTGCAGATAGGCAAATGCCATTCGAGTTGTGTAATGCACATGTTACTTTCCAGAGATGTATGACAAATATTTTTCTTATATGATTGAGGATTTCATGGAAATTTTCATGGATGATTTTTCTGTTTTTGGGTCCTCTTTTGATAATTGCCTACATAATCTTGATTTAGTGTTAAAACAGTGTGAAGACACTAATCTGGCACTTAGTTGGGAGAAGTGTCAGTTTATGGTGCAAGAATGTCTAGTTTTAGGACACAAATTGTCGAAGAAGGGTATAAAGGTAGATCCGGCCAAGGTGGAGTGATTAGTAAACTACCCCTACCTACGAATATCAAATTGGTACATAGTTTCCTTAGACATGCAGGTTTTATAGGCATCATTAAGGATTTTTGCAAAATTTCTAAGCCTTTATCCCATTTGCTCATGAAAGATACTGTGTTTAATTTCTTTGATGAATGTTTGCATGCTTTTAATGAACTAATAAAGATATTTATCAATGCACCAATTATGATCAGTCCAAATTGGACTTCCCCTTTTGAATTGATATGTGATGCTAGCGACTTGGTTGTAGGAACATGCTCAGGTCAAAGATTGTTCAACCCATCTACTATGCTAGTAAGACCTTGAATGATGCATAACAACATTATACTATAACTAAAAAGGAATTTTTTGTTGTAGTTTTCACTTTTGATCAATTTCATTCATATACAGTGCTTTCAAAAGTTGTTGTTTTTACTGACCATGCGGCTCTAAAATATTTGATAACAAAGCAAGATGCGAAGCCAAGACTAATTAGTTGGATTCTCCTTCAAGAATTTGACATCGAAGAACGTAGTAGTGGACCATCTCTCTCAGATTGACTTTAAGGATAGGGGATCTTTACCTAGTGAGGAAACCAAGGAGAACTTCCCATATGAAACGTTAATGGCAATCTCCTTGCTACCTTGGGATGCAGATTTCACCAACTTCTTGGTAGGTAATATTGTTCCCCCTGGTCTTTCTTATCAGCAGAAGCGTAAGTTTTTCTCTAACACTAGACATTATCCATATTTGTTAAAAATGTATGGTGACAATGTGATTCATCGTTGTGTACCAAGTGAAGAGGTAAATTCTATCCTAACTCTTTGTCATACTAGGGAACCTGGTGGCCACTTAGGTTCAACCAGAACAGCGACCAAGGTTATACAATGTGGCTTCTATTGGTCGACTCTATTTAAAGATACTTATGACTTTGTTAAATCTTGTGATGCATGGCAATGAACTAGTAGTATTTCTCATAAGCATGAGATGCCTCAGAATGGTATTTTAGTTTGTGAACTTTTTGATGTTTGGGGTATCAACTTCATGGGACCATTCCCTAAGTCTTTCAACAATGAGTACATACTTTTGGTTGTAGATTACATGTCTAAGTGGGTTAAGGATGTAGCTTTACCAACAAATGATGCTAGGGTGGTAGTCAAATTTCTTAAAAAGAATATTTGTACTCATTTTGGCACACCTATGGCAATTATTAGTGATGGGGGAACTCACTTTTGTAATAAACAATTTGACCACTTATTGAGCGAATATGGTGTCACCTATAAGATAGCAACACCACAGATAAGTGGACAAGTTTAGGTCTCTAATAGGGAACTCAAAAGCATCTTAGAGAAAAGGGTAGGCTCATCTAGAAAAGACTGATCTCTTAAGCTAGATGATGCATTATGGGCATATCAAACTACATTTAAGACCCCTATTTTTCAGAAAAGCATGTCATTTACCGGTCGAGCTAGAATACAAAGCTTATTGGGCCCTGATATTTATTAATGTTGATATGCAGGATATAGGTGAGAAGCTTCTTTTGCAACTTAATGAATTGGATAAGTTTTGCCTTACTTCATATGAGAATGCAATGACAAAGGGATACTTAGATGAATATTTAATATGGGCGACAAATTATTCAATTCTCACCTTCTTCCTTTTCCTGGCAAACTAAGGAGTAGATGGTCAGGTCCATTAGAAATAATTGTTATTTTTCCATTTAGAGCGGTGGAAATAAAGCATGGTGATGAACCTTCATTTAAAGTGAATGGCCAACGACTAAAGCTTTATAAGTGTGGTGATTATGAAGCCAATGGGGTCACCATTTTCCTTTTTGATCACGTCTGATCTGGGAGGAGTCAAGCTAACTAACTATAAATTAGCACTTTCGAAAGCAACCCAATTTAATTTATTTTCTTTTATTGACTTTGTTATTTATTTAGTTGCACTTTTTTGTCCTTTTGTCATTTATAATCTTAATTTTCAGGTTTTGTTCATAAGACATGCATGTGCTTTGTGTTTTCCATTTAAAAATGGTACTGCTGAAAAAATTTTATATGGCTCGTCCGTGCCTTGAAGGGCATAGTCTTCTATATTTTTCTTCTTAATTTTTGAAGCAGCACCAAGCACAAAGCACACTCATGCTTTGAGAATGAAATAAATCATCTTGAGTAATTGTTTCACAAGGCATGTCCATGTTTTGTGCTTGAGAGTCTTATGTTTGTTACAAGAGGAAAACATTGGAAATTAATTTTGTCTTTCAAAAAAAAAAGGAAAAATATAAATACTTAATTTTTTATGGTATGTGTCTATGTTGGAAACTATCCCAGCTTGAAAAAAAAAATTACGGAATTAATGTTATCAAGATAAGGTTCATGCCGAAAATCCCAAAGCTAGGTTATGGATCTAAAGGAAAAAGGGGAGAAAATGAGTTTCTCACCTAAGTCGTCCTCACACAAGATTGATTTGACTAAGGGTTTCACTTGTTGCCCCTCTACGTTTCCGCATGCTGAGTCTCATCAACGGGAATCGAGTGCTCGCACTTGGACCAATGGTTTCTCCACTTGTGCCAAAACCTTTTTTGCCCAAGGAAGAAGATTAGATAGTGGCTAGGTTTAGTCCATTGGTTTTTAGGGTTTTACATTTTACTCTTTATATATGAAACATAAAGTAAAATACCCAAAGTACCCTCTAATGTAAACCATCCATTATACTTTACATATATTATGATTTAACCAAAGTCACCACATGGTAAATTTGAAAATCATAAAACCAATTTCTCATGATGGGTTATTTTATTTTATTTGGACTTAATAATTAATCCCATAAAATAAAATAATCCAATAATTAATATGTATCCAATACATATCAATCGGTCCATCATAAAGCCTGTCTAAAATCCTAAGCGTGCGATCCTGTTGGCCCATCCGTATGTTGGCCATGGGCCCAAAATGACATTCGGTCCATAAGTTGTAAGTGGGCTCTAACAAGCAGTTACAACCCCCAATTGGGATGAAGATGTCAAAATCATAATGACATACACCTGAATTATTCTTATATAATTCTTTGCACATCTGATATCGGTGTCGTACACAAGGCATGGCACTGTCATCCTTCTAAGTAATAGGACATTTACGTGATATCCAAGTAGACTGATAAGATCAAATAAATGATTATCCAATAATCATTCTATTTGGGTATAGTCATACACTACTCAGTCTCACTAGTCAAGAGGCCAATGATATCATCACTTCAGTGAAGAGATAAGCAATTCCTTCACATTACTCCCAGTCCTGGCATGGTTCCCAATATACCCAATGTACCCATACTCGACACCCAATTATGAGCCCGTTAGGTGCACATCAAAGCATACAAGGTCACATCTAGGAGTGTAGTAATATCAAGTCTAAGGATCCAATGTAAGCAATACGTGTAAAACACTTATGATACTATACCATGTAGTGTTCTCAAAAGCATATCGATCCAGTACATTGTTCACTAACATGTACCTATGTCCTTGATAGACTTTCCAAGTCTTATGGTTGGTAAGACAGCACTGATCCCGCAAGGAACATACCAATCTTTAGTTATATTCATTCGCATGATTATAACAGACTAGGGATAACTTTAAAACTATGTTCTTCAAACTCATGTTCTTACTCGTTCAGTACACGCTAATAACAAACATAAGTGAACACCAGTTTATGGATTCTCAATATTTATTAATTGCACAAGTAATTCAATAAATATGGATATGCCTTTGATTAATATAAAGCAAATGTTTTCTTATACATAAAATAAATAGAGTATATCATATAGGGACTAGGGCATAACCCAACAGTCTAACCCTAACCGATTTTCTTTCTCTTCCTCCTCTTGTAGCCGCCGACCTCTTTCCACCACTCCTTCTTCAATTGTCTCAACCGTTGTCGGCCTCCGTCACGCCACAACCATTGCACCATGGTCCGAACCAAAGTCCCAGCCGATCATAAACCTCTGGCTAGATTGCGTAAGTAAGCTGCCCCTCTTCTGCATCACTCCTCTGGCTCAGTCACACCTCCATATATGCCGTTGGACCTTATCATGCAACTGCCTGCATCTCCTCCAGTTTTCACTATTGAAACACGAGTGTCGCCATATCTCGACCGTAACAATCTGACTTCAGTGAACAGCCTCTCGACTCAATCAATGTTTCAAACTCAATCACGTCACCGCCACCCAGAGCAACATCAATCAAGCCTTCTACCCCTGCTTCTGCCATCCGCGACTCCCGAGTCAAACTCAACTTTTGGTTACTGCTTCAATCCGAAAGAATCAAAAATGAAAATCCAAGCCAACCGCTTATAGTCCAAAGGCAAGTTCCAAACAGGGAAAAGGCAAACCCCCACAACCTATTGGAGAACCATCTTCACCAGAAATTCCTTCCGAAACCTAAGCAGCCAATTCCTTCCATTCCTACGAGAAAGCCTATAACAACTAAGGTATTTCGAGCTTGATCCCAAATGCCTAAGGATACAATTCTCACTGTTCTTGAATCTCATTTGCATGGTCATTTAAAATTTTCTAAGACTCACTCCAAAATACATGAGAAAATCCTTGCTAAGAATTTTATTGCATATAAATTGATTGATTTTTCTGTGTTGGATGAGTTGGTATGGTTGATGAATTTCATAACTGGTTGATAACATTAGATGGAAGCCTTTCTTTGCTTTAAAAGGGTCAGGTTTTATTGAATTGTTTAGGGAGTTTTACACTACTTTTAAATTTAATAAACCAAAGACTTTCACCATTGACACGCCTAAATTGATGGAATATCGACTAATGGGGGAGAAATTTAAGCAATCTATTACTGATTTCAGTTTATCTTATGGGTTTATTAATTCTACTTATGCTAAAACGGATGAGTATAGGAACATTGTTCTTAATTATATTCCTGAATTTCATTCCATTGTTGCATGGCTTAATATGTCTTAGGATGAGTGATATGATCCTAGTCAGTCCAAGGCTTAGTATTTGAAAAAACTGGTATGGTAATATATTCATCATTTTTTAGCATTTGCATTTTCTTGGAGAAAAGATAATTCTAATACTTGCAATAAGGCAAAGTTATTCTTTTTATGGTGTATGGAACATGAGGTGAAAGTCAACTTAGGATGTTGGATTTTTTACTACTATTTCCAACGATAGGCCCTTAATTTTAGGATTGATCATTACTTGTATAGCTGAGAATGAGAAGTTGATTGACTTAGCTAACAACAATTTGCATGAGCCCAATAAATTGTTTCCTTTAGGTTTGGATTGTCTGAAGAATATGCATGTTATTGCTATGGATAAGAGAACTAGATTTTGGCAATGGTTTTTACGAAATTCCCCGATGGTGAACCCAAAAGGTAAAACCAAGCACTGAGAACCTATTGCTCCACCGACTTCTGAGGATCATGTAGTTTCCTCCTCTCAACCTATTGACTTGGCTGCCATTTATGAGAAGCTTCTGTGGTTGGTTCGCCAAAGTTCCAGAAATGAGGTCAATATTGCTAAGTTTTTACGACTTTAAGGACACGAGCCTCCGTGTCTGCCTTCTCCTCAGTAGCGCTTCATCGTTCACCTTCACAACTATAGGAGTTTTCTTTTTCCTTTCTTTTTAATTCTAGTTGTTGTTGGTTAATTCACATTGTGAACATGTGCTTTTAAGTGTGTGAAAGGGGGTTCATATTTGCTCTGGTTCATGATGTGTTGTTTTGTTATTTTGTCTGTTCTCCTACAAACTCTTGAAATCCAACTCAAAATCAAAGAAAAATAAATAAAAAGAAATTGTTTTTTATTATGATTTACAAATTTATTCTTTTATGTCTAGTGTTCTTGTTGAATATACAACAGAAGGCCCCAGTTGATTGAACAAATCGTGATGACATAAACTCTCAGGTTGAGATATATAACTTTGAGACCTACATTTTCTAAGGAACTCTTTCTTGATTGATTATAACTAAGAAGATGAGATAAGTGATTTGTATGCTTATTTTGTTGCATTCTTAAGGTATATATTCAAAAAAAAAAGAGAAAAAAAATTATATACCGCTGGCTTTACTAAGTTAAAGTTGTGAATAGTGCTGTAGCCACTTGAAGAATATGCTTAGTGTGAGCACGGGTTTTTCCCGACCTCTATGATGAGAATTCCTGTGTTACCTGTGGAACGGACGGACTCGAATAGGACTTGAAAACGACCGGAGCGTTGCCCGGAGAATCTCAAACGTCCTGAAAACCAAGCTATCCACGATCCGAAATCCCCTAAAAGGTCTCCCGAGCTGTTTCTAAGGTTTAGGGTGTGCGTCCGATTTTTGAAATATTGCCCCAGCTCTCGTTAGAACCACACGGCTCTAGCTTTTAAGCTAGAGCCGAGCGGCTCTAGTGGTCAAGTTGCTCTACAAAGCAAAGCAACTTGCTTGACAGAAAAAAAAAAAAGAAAGAAAGAAAAGCAGGAAAATTTTCAGAAGTCAAGTGGCAAATTGATTGATTGAAATAAGTATGAGAGAGAGTTATAAAAGAAAGGAGGAGAAATAAGAAAAATGGGGGGGCTGCTGGGAAAAGAAGGAAGGTGCTCAAAAGAAAAGAAAAAGAGAGAAAAAAAAAAGGAACAGAGAAAGAGAAGGAGAGAAAGAAGCCGAATGCTAAAGGAGACCCAGACACCAAACCCAAGCCCTTAAATCAATCTCCAAACACTCAAAACAAATCCCACAACCTTTGCTCAATGATTGGGGACCGTTTCGGATTCGTTTGGGCTTGTTTTGGATCATCGTGGTTTTGGGCCGGTTGAGTTTCCAGAACACATTTCAAGCTTTCAATCCGTTTCTTGATGTTCAAAGCATCAAAATAATATCAAGGTAAACTCTGAGAGGCCTTAAACCTATTTGCATTGCTTTTCCTGTGCGTTTTCTTCATTTTACAACTTTCATAATCGGATTGCCCGAATAGAGCCGTACGGCTGTGTTCCTCATGAACACAGCCGCACGGCTATGTTCATGATGAACAGAGCCGCCCGGCTCTGTTCTGCAGGGACAGATTCCCGGTTTGTCCCAATCGGCCGAAAACAGTCTGTTTTCCATTCTAAGCATTCCGTTGTGATCATTTTTGGCCCAGATTTATCCGTATGTTGTAATATTTTGGTTTCTAGATTTCTGTAAGTATAGATATCGGGGTTTTCAGTTTATTCGGGGTTTTATTTCCTGAGTTTCGGGGTTATTTTATCCAAATCGGATCTTTAGTCCAGCATTAGCTGACCTTTGAATCCTACGAAATCCCCGGAAATATTGAGAACAATCGAAACAAAGTTTTCACAAATGTTTTTGGTGTGTTTACTGCTTTCGGACCCTAGATGAATGTTGAAATTAGGAAAACCCATACGAACGGAACCTCGAGTTCTGGCATAATAGACCCGTTAAAATGTGGCAATTTGCATGGAACCGAGCCAAATGGTTTCCAAAAATTGTTTTCCAGCACAAAAAAAATTACAGGGTATTTCAAAACTGTTTTCCAGGTCTAACCGGTCCGACCGATCGGGTCGACCCGGTTACCCCCTGAATGTATGCCTTCGCTCCTAAAAATCTCAATTCTGTCCCGCTGTGAGTCCTATTTGTGTTCATAAAATAAACTGTGCTAACCATCTGTTTTGCAGCATTTATTTTCATTTTTACTGTTTTTCATGTATTTAATAGATTCCCGTGTAAATTAGGCGGTTGTAATTTTTAGATCCTCGTGTACTTAGGCGATTGTAAATGTGAGGACGAGAGTTTTCTCCTTTCCGTTCAATTTGGTTGTATAAGCGGCCTTTATTTTTCTTTTGTATATTTGGATGTATGATTTACTTTTCTGCGATTTATTTCTGTCACTTGCTTGAGCACGGGCTAATAAAA
This sequence comes from Euphorbia tirucalli, assembly GCA_039660915.1. Taxonomy (NCBI): domain Eukaryota; kingdom Viridiplantae; phylum Streptophyta; class Magnoliopsida; order Malpighiales; family Euphorbiaceae; genus Euphorbia; species Euphorbia tirucalli. The sequence goes on from CM077632.1 coordinate 24,390,818, forward strand.
TAAACGAAATTGGGTAGAGAAAAGATAATAACTTGAATAAATATGGTAATATAAATTATAAATCGAATACAAGTTTGAGGTTAAGTAGGTAAGTTGCCCGAACCCTGAATCTCTGGATTAGGCACAGTAGTCTATGCTCGGTAGGGAGCTATACCAGAATTTTCCGGATGAGCTGATCCGGGTGGCAACTCTGTCACTGATCTCAAAATTTAAGTTTCGAGGTCTTTAAGAAATAAAACGGGAAAATGTTTTCTACAAAAACAATTTCAAAACGAATAAATGATTTTCCCTAAAGCAAGATAAACGAAAACTTGTTTTCCAAAACATCATGAGAACCCAGTTTTCGAAAACCACCGGTTCGCTTCGCCGCACTCCACTTTTGAGGTCGTCCGCTCACACTTAGTTAAGCAAGTCAGGTGTATTGTTATTTTCTCCATCATTATTAGTAGTTCGGAAAGGCTATGTAATATCTCAAGCAAAGTGTTATGAAAAATAAATAAATAAATAAATTGTTTAATTAATTGTTTTGTGCCCCAAAGAAATTTGTGTGTGAATAAAAGTCCTATTGATCCTTTTTGTTATGTGCTTTATTGAGGAGCAACTTAGAAGTTTATTATTTTAGTGGTGCAAATCATATTCTTGTAGTTTATAGAGTCACCTTGAATGTGTGCGATTTGGGTTAAGTGTCAAATTATTATGATCTATTCCTTGATAAGCGTGTTGGATTTACTAGATGGATTTGGGATCATAGGTTCTAAGGTTGAGTATTTAAGCTAAATTCAAAATTTTCAAGTTTCTTTCCTTTATTTTTAGAGTTGGAGATATTTTGTTTGCTTGAAGACAAGCAAAATGAAGTGCGGGGAAGTTGATAAGTGCGTTTTATACACTTAAACTTTCTTATTCTATGAGCTTTAATTGATTTATTTCTCTTTCACGTAGGCGGATTCTACTTCATGTGTTCTATTTTGTGTGTTAAGGCATTGAAGATTGGATTTGAACAAAATGAAGGCTAAACCGCCTATTTTTTAGAGCTTAAATGTGCTTTTTGAAGATCAATGAGGTCTTAAAGCATGGTGATAATTGTATTTTATATGCTTATTTTGCCTTGGTTTATCTGCTTTAATAGAGTTATTTTTATTCATTTAAGGTGTATTTTACTTCCTTTGTGTTATTTTCTTTGATATGACCTTAAAGAGGAAAATGGAGCTAAAAGTGCATGCAAAAAGAGAGGATCTAGCTTGAAGCAGTCTAGGAATAGTCCTAAGGCATGAAGATGCCTTAGGAGGTGTTGATTTTTGAGATTTGGGGCTGAAATGGTGATTTGGGCAAGCATTTAAGGTGGACCTAATTGGAGCTACGGGTTTGACTTGTGGAAGAGAAGTCAAGGCTTTTGGCTGGGATATTTTCCCTTGTTGGTGGACTCCTAATCCTAATGGGAGTGTTGGGAGTTGTTTCCATAAAAGAGAGTTGTATTTATTTTTATTATTATTCTTTTCTCTGGAGATTGGAGGTTTTAAGGGAAATTTCAGCATTAGTTTGGCGAGTTAGTCTTTTTAGTCTTTTTCTTTTTTTTCCTCTCTTGGAAGAACGTCTTGGAGAACGTGAATATGGAGCTAGGGTTTAAGGATTGCTTCAATCTTTCTGCCTCGACGATTCGTACACCTCTCCATCGTCCATCTCGACTCTAGTTTTCTCTAAATTTTCTCTTTATTATGTTTCTCTAGACTTTCTTGTGTGTAATTAGTTTAGTTATGAACTAATTCCACCATAGGTAAGGCTATGGTGGATCTTAGCAATTTTTCTGTGTAATCATTTTATGGTTTAATGCAATTTAATTCGTATTATTTTCCATTGATTGTGTTATGTATGCTTAATGCTTTGAATATGTGACCATCAATTTCGATGTTCATAGTTAATTTATAATTGACCAAAGGACTAAAGTAACGAAATCATACAACACAACAAATTGCATGACCATTGCTCTTGTGGCTCACTAGTTAGTGCTAGGATTTCTTGGACTTAATGCTTTCTAGCTTGATTGCTTAGAACTGAGAGGTTTAACTGTTTAGGTTAAGAATTAGAGTTGATATCCCTAACCGGTATTAATTATTATTGGAAATCGCCATCTTGGAATATAATCAAATTAGTTGCATAACTTAAGGTATTACTAGGATTAATGTTAAGTGAAACCAGACGCCTTAGTTAGACTTCTCATCAAATTTCTCACATACAACTTTATTTCGTTTTTAGTTTTATTTAAATTGTTTTTTAGCAGTAAATTAATTTCACAAACCAAAATCAAAGATATTATTCTCTCCGCCTAGATTAATAGAAATTTGACTGTGTTTAGGATTAGCATATTTAGTCCTTGTGGGATCGAAATCTTTTTTACTCTATATTACTTGAGCTACGAAGTGCACTTGCTTTTATAATGTGTGTATTTATTACGCATCACATGCGCATGCCTTATATAGAGCTGAAATTGAAGAATTTTGGAAGAATAGAAGCTTTTCAGTCTTAAGGCACATCAGAGCTGCAGAGATACGAATTTGTAATCCAAGTAGGGTTAGGAGACTTGATTTTTCAAATTTATTCTTTTTTTTACTTCTATCTTTTTGTGATTAGAGAAAAACAATCTTTAGTTAGTATTTTATTTTAGGATTAGCTCCCTCCCTCCCTCCCTCTCCTTTTCCCTTTTGGAACGTGTAGCTTAGGAAAAAAGGGAGATTGTTGTTCATATAGCAATATTTTAAAACTTTTGTTCATATAGCAATCTTTTAAATTTTACTTTTGCTACACAAGAGGAATGTGATTTTTCAAGGGGTTTGATGAATTATGTGAAAATTCATACCCGCTAGGGGGTTTCTCGTTTTGAGGAAGAGTAGGTCAGGACCTGCAAAACAAGACAAAGATACTCCGACGCTCAAGTCAGTAAGAGATCAAGAAGCAGTAGAGTAGAAATAAGAGAGTTTTCTGTGTATACCTTTTGAGCTAGAGAGCCTTTATATAGGCTCCAAACTGTCCTAATTAGATTAGGATTGATATTCTTATTTGACCAATAGGAAAGATTCCTAATTAGAGTAAAATAGTACCTTTGCAAAGTTCTATCCTGATTAGGATATAGACTCCTTGATATGGAAAGATTGTAGTCTGCCCAATACTGGATTCTTCGCTTGCTAGGGAATTTTCCATTATGCCATCAGGGTTCAAGAAAGTTAAGGTTAAGGTTCAATCAACCATCTTCTTCTTCGATTTCTCTCTGCACACCACCATTGGATTCTTCATCTGTCTAGTTTATTCTTAACTCTCTTCATTATGTCTCTTGTATTTTTCTTTTTTTTTATATAATTTAATTATGAACTAAGCTATGGTGGAGCTTAGCAAGATTTTCATGTAATTTCTTTAGTTCAATATAATTAATGTTTTATTATCTTTCCATGGATTGTGTTATGATTGTTTAAAGCTATGAATGCATGACCATCTATTTTGAAGTTTATACTTAATTCATAATTGACCAAAGGACTGAATTACTAAAAATTTATAATACAACGATTGCATGACCATTTGTTTTGCGGCTCACTAGTTTGTGTAAGATTTTAAGTGCTTACTACTTTCCAATTTAATTGCTTAAGATAGAACCAGTTTAAATATTTTGGTTGAGAACGAGAGTTAATAACCTTAATCGGTATTAATTGTTTTAGGAATTTCCCATCTTTGGAATTTCATAAAGTTAATTGCACGACTTAAGGAATTACTAGAATGAATGCTAGGTGAAACCATATGTCTTAGTTAACTTTTCCATCGAATTTGATCTACTATTTTAATTGTTTTGCTTTAGTTATTTTATTTAATGACTTTCTAGTATAAATTTAGGATTAAAAAATCATAAATCAAAGATGTTATACAACCTGCCTAGGTAACAAATAATCCGAATATGTTTAGTGTTTGCATATTAGTCCTCGTGGGATCAATACTCTACTTTTTTTGTATTACTTGAGCAACAAAGTGTACTTGCTTTTTGGTGTGTGTGTTTTATGCGCATCACGGAACATTATCATCAAAATCGTCAACAACTCTCTTCCTCTTAGCCATTATCAAAAGAAAATCTAAAATGCAAAACGAATTCGAAACAAATAAACCTTATGCGATACAAACATAAAAACATAAAAAAATAACTAAATACAGACGCATATGCATACCGTAATGGAGATGATCATGGAAAGATGATAATCGTGGCTAGTCGATGATGGTGGAGAACAAGAGTACAATGAACGTGGAGCAGAAATCGTGCACAATAGAGAAGCAGGGAATCCAAAAAAGAAAAAAAAAATGAATAAAAATAAAAAGCGTATAAAAAAAATTACTAAATTTAAAAAGTGTGTTTAAAAAATAAGCTGAATAGACGCCTAAAAAGAATACTTAAAAGGCATATATCCATTAATTTCCAAAAAAAAAAAAAGAAAGAAAGAAAGAAAAATTGTCCAAATATGCTCAATTGTGATAAGTCAAAGGCTAAATGTGTTCAATTATAATAGGTCAAGGAGTGATAGGGATAAATCAAAGATCAGGGTGTAAAAGGGCAATTATTGTATAGATCATAGACCAAAAAGGTCTTTTATCCAACTAAGTTAAACATAAATGGGAAAAATGAGTGATTCTAGTATATGTGAGGAGTACACTACTCCGGTCAATAAAAACATATCATGTTAGTATGGATATTCACATATCACATTTTGATTAGCCGCAATTAATGCACTCCTGACATATATTAGAATTATTAGGGAAGAAGATTGCGTAAAGCAAGGAAGTGCATCCTGCTACATGCTACGGAAAGAGGTGCATACCACATTTGACTTTTCATTATACAATGGGATGATGTATTATAATGCCTATAACGTAGTTGGGATGAGCTTAGGAGATTTGCCCTCAAGTTCCAAAAACGCCCATTTGAGCCCTTAAGGTATCTAAACAAGTCTAATTTTAGCCCTTTCTAACAGAAATACATAAAAAGTCTATTACTCCCTAAATTTTTTGCCACATCAACCATATTTTACCAATAAAAGGACAACAAATGGCAACGGACTCTAGTACTACAGTAACCCAATGTTAACCCAATTGCGACGTGTCAATGGTTGAATTAATAGTTAATAGCATTAGTCAGTTTGATTTTAAATTATGCTCTGTACGAATCAATGGATATGAATATTTAACAAAGAAATATTATTCCTTCGTCTTGTTACAATGAAATGTATACAGAACTTAACAAAGAATAAAAGAAAGGAAACTGATTAATTATTTCTCATTCTATCATCAATCTTCTGAATGTGCAACTAAATTCCTAATTAAACTTCTAACTGAAACAGAACTATTGGTTAATTCACGAATATGTATGTGCTTTTTTTTTTTCCCAATCGGAACTAATTGGCCTTTTAAAAACCTAGACAACCTAGAAATTGAATTCCTGACTTCGGCTCAAATCTCTGCCCTTCAACGTCCTTTCATTTCCAATACAAACAAAGATAGCCATTTTCCCCTCAAAGGAAGATCATCATCCTTCGATTGGAAATCGAGCTTGAAGATCTCAAGAGCAGCAGAGAAGCTAATAGACAAGTCCCCGCAGCTGCCTTGTACGGTGCGTCCGGCGCCAGTGTCACTGACGCCGATCTCCATGGTAACGGAAACCGCAAGAAAGAAAATCTATCTCCTACCAAGCAACCTATGAAAACGAAAAGAGAAAACGCCAATTGGAATTAAATAAAGAATTATAGAATGAGAGAGACAAAGTGGATCTGGAGATGAGATTATTAAGAAATGAAGATATGGGGTATGAAATTAGGGTTTGATCTGGATTTTTTTTGGAGCTGAAAGTGAAATTCTTCACTCTTTCTCTCTCGCTCGCTTTGTTTCTTTATGCATGAGAGAGAGATTAATAATATCAAATTAACGATTAGTACATTAATTTAAACTAAATTATAAACTTCATTAACAATGATTGGTTACCCATTTCAGGTTGGGTTAGTAATGTGATATAGAACACGTGTCATCCTTTTGTTGGTCCAATGTAACTGATGTAGCAAATATTAATGCACTAACAGACTTTATACACATTTCCATTAAAAAGGGTAAAATTATACTCATTTAGATACCTTGAGGGCTCAGTTGAACTATTTTAGAGCTTAAAGATAAATCTTAAGTTCCCCAAATGTTTTGGGGGGATTTCAATACCTTATCTGTTATACAATTGATATATTTTTCAACATGAAGCAATAAGATAAAGAAAATACAACACTCCGGTAGTTACTAAACCCTGATATATGTGATTATTGACTGAGATTTTGATTTATTAATATTTAAATAATTTTATGTTCTTCTCTCTTTTGTCGTGAAGTCATTTATGAGTTACTTTTTGTGCTCCTTATTATAGTAATAGCAAGGCTCATTAATTAAATATGATCAAAATTTTAATAATGAATCAAGTTATAGACCGGGTCTACTGTACAATTTCCCTATAGAAGTATGTTGTGATTGTTTTCAGTAGAAAAGATGTAGGACTCCCCTATTGTTGAATAAATGATCTCAGCTACCTGTGAGGGAAATCCAATTTAAACTATGACCGTCAAAATAGACTATAACAACACGATTTATATTCTAAAAATTTTTTTTGACCAAATGCAATGATTGACAAACAAGCTTTTTTTAGTAATTAATTAGTAACCATATTAATTTTGACAATGTTTATTAAATTAATGAAAATTAATTATCTTACACAACTGAAATTTTAAACTCGCCCGCTCAACATGCAAATTGAGCATTTATCTAGTTTTGGCTTTTTCTTCAATAATGATCTTCTGGTTTATTATTGTGTTTGGTTGCGAGTATATTTTTTATTTCTTTGGGATTTGACTTCTTATAAATTGCTGCTATAACTACTTTATCTTTGACCAAAAGAAATGGACAAGTAGGTTTTTCTGTGACAGTGAGAAATAGCAATTCACTTTTTGGTAAATTGTCATCATAAACAACGAACATAAGTTTATCCGATTGTCAACATCTCCTCTTTATTAAGAGTTTAAATCTCTAAAGAAATCAATATGATAATTATGAGCATCATAATAGAAATATTTAAGAGATGGAGGGAGGGAGGGGTTTATATAATAAAAAATAAAAAATTGCATACGCAACAATACACATAGAAAAAAAAAAAAAAACACACACAACACAAAACAAAACTATACTACACTATAAGTAAATAAATAAATGTTACGAATCTCATTTCAGATTGTCCTGTGAATTAGAAATTGAATTTTACCTAATAATCAATAAAATTTATAGCATTAATCCCTAGCCTAAAAGTAAAAAGAACAAAATGAATACTGAATCACTCAATATTGGTTTGAATGGAAGAATAAACATCAGTTCCTGCAACCAACAAAATCAGCAAAGGCATATCCAGCAACCGCGACTGGAGAAGAAACAGGCAACACAAAATTATGCATTGGTTATAATCCATTCTGTTGCAAGGCTTTCATAACTATGCATTATGCAAAACATACTACGGATGGTACATAAACAGTTAGATTAACATACAGCTGCCTAGGAAAATTTCATCTGTGCAGTTCCCACTGAACCTGAGATATTTCAACAAATTCAAATTTCATAAGAGTTGGGTGTGTATGTGTCTGAACTGACTTCAACAAACGAATCACCCATTTTTCTATTAATATACAGAGTATCACAAAGCTAAGAGGTGGCCTCCAGCCACGTTGATTTTCAGAAGGCTTCCACCGAAAAGGTATATGTGATTTCTACTGCAAACTAACAGCCTTCAGATTCCTTGATTTCGAAAGAACTCACTGCCGAGGTACTGGAGGTGTTGAAGATTGATGATTTTGCCCATAGAATCCGATCCCAGGTGGTCTGTAATATCCTCCATTTGCAGGTGTTTGCTGCTGCTGCTGCTGTGGTTGCTGAGACTGTGACTGCTGCGATGGCTGAGCACCAGGTCTAGCCAATCCCATTGCAATATGTGGAGGAAGAGGCGGCGGTGGTGGAAGTGCTGTAGCTCCATATCCGTAAGGCATAACGCCAACCATCATGCCATTAGACTGGACATACTGATTCGATGGTTGGTTAGGTGTCGCCAAAGAAGCTGGTGGCTGTAACGGCGGTAATGCACCAAATGAAGTTTGTAACTGGTTTGCCTGGGACATGGATTGCATGCTTGAAGATGGTACAAGAGGAGCAGCAGTCCCAGATTGCTGTTGTAAAGTATTGAAGTAGGCTACGTTGGCCGCATTCGAATTGCTATCAGATAATGGAACTGATTTCTCAAGTTTTTGTCTTTTTTCTGGGGAAAACAAGGGCAAAGATCCAGTAAAACCAGTAGATTTCAAAGCTTCCTCAGCAACAAGAGACGAAAGGACAGAGGTAAGCATTTGTGCAGAGGATGTCGACGCAGCAAGCTTAGCAGCAACAGCAGCTGCAGCAGCTTTCTTGCTCTCCTCATCAGCAGTTTTCATCGGTGCAAAAGAAACCACTGGTTGTGCAAGGTGTGACTGAGGTGGAGTGCTGGTTGGCTGAATCAAAGGTGCGTTAGGCTCCATAACTTTAGTTGTTTCAGTCATTGGTATGGCAGTGGTCGTTGAGGGACCAGAGCCAATTTGAGATGCCAACCTACTTTTTAGATTGACAACTTGCTCAATCTGACCACGAGCTGCCTGCAACATGATCAAATTGTCAAAAGAAAGGATGAACACATTTACAAAGTTTAGGAAGAAACCTAAATTAAACTGATAGAAATAAGGTTATTTCTTCTCCTCGCTCCCTCTTTTGATGTCTTAAGTTCAAAAATCATCTTGATTAGTCAGAAGACTGAGCCAGAAAACAATTTTGATCGCAGAAAAATTTTCGGATTTATGTCTGTTCTTGAATAAAGCAAATCTCATTACCAGAGGCAAGAACTGTTCAGGGATAAAAAGAAAGAATGCTACTCAAGTACACTTTCACTTTAAAACAGGCACAATACACAGCTAAGTTCACGAAGAAAAAGCCAGACTCGGCCAAACTATTACATAATTTAAGGAAGTCAAGTTCCTATATCTCATTCTCACATTAACTTTCCATGGAATCTCTCATAATTTACAGCCACTTCCCCAACAAGTGCTTACTGCTTTCACAGCATGAACAGTATTGAATGACAAGAGATTGATCAAGCCTGGCTGTTACCACTTTAGTTCAATAAATTGAAGTTAATTTAAAAGCACCTGAATCTTCTTAACTTTCTCCAAGTCTATGAGAATCCATATTCTATCTCCCTAACTTCATGAGCCAGCATCCTTCTTGTGCTGTAAATCTTATTCAAAAGTTAGGTTAACCATATATCCCCTGCACCTCCTGTACCTTTCCATCATATGCTATAGTTAAATCCAAATAAAGTCAATTTTAAAGCTCTCCAAATCTGTGAGAATCCATATTTTATCTTTCTACTTTATCATCTGGTGTCCTTCGTGTGTTGTAAATCTTTCGATAAGCTTGGTTAATCATACAACTAATCTTGCACCATTCCATACTTCTAGAGAAATCCCATATAGACCACAGCTCGATCATCTTTTTTTTTTTTTTTTAAGACATTTTACATTTAATCGTTTATTTCCTAGTGCAAGTGACATTTGTTTCCTGAAGTGGGACCCCAAAACTACTCAAATGACTTTCATTAACAAACTATCTCCCTCATCTCCTAACATCCTTAAATTTCCTTGAAGACTTCACCATCACCATCCTTTATACATCTCACTTGATTTAGATGTCTACTTTTATTCTCTTTTGATCGAGCCAATGTGTAGATCTGTTTTTATCCTTCTTTAGTTCCCAGTTTCTTTAGAAGCCTTCTAAAGATTTACCTCTTGCTTCACTTAGGTAAACTCTTGAACAACTCCCGCTACAAATCATTCTTTATACCTCATCTCTCCAACACCACATACCACGTCTCCTCAGACCTTTCCCTTTAAACTGTCCAAACACATCTCTTAAAACTCCCTTGGAAGTATGGTTTTCTTATTCCATATATCATTTACATCACCATCCCCTAGGTCTAGGTGCCTTCTTTAAGTATCCAAGTTTGAAAGCTGTCTCTCTCTCTTTAAGTTCCACCAACTAGTCTTTAGTTCTCCTACAACTCGTTTTTCTTTTTCTAGTTCCATCTTCAAATATGCACATCCAAAACAACCAATCAATATTGCGTGGTAAAGGCTTCACCTGGTAGGACTTTGCAATCCTGCAATGGCTATATCTCCCTTGTCAAGAGAAAGTTTATTCAACCACATCTCTATTATGCATGCAGGTCCAAGATCTAATTGGAGGTCCATACACCTGAAAGTCTCTAGGAATATAACATTTGGAGGTCTTCCTATCTTTACTACCCATATAGGCAAATAATGGAAGGGCTCATTAGGAGAGAACCCCCCAATGTCTAAGAAGAGAAAATAATTGCTATGGAGCTTGTTCATTTAATTCATCATCAATTCTTTTTCAAAAGGACAGCAAGGTTCATGCAAAGAACAATATCGTACTAAACAGGACTCCAGTAGCCATCAAACTATCAAATTATTTCTACTACAAATTAACAAATCTACCACCTTACATTTATGGCCATGAGTAAAAACAGTTCACAAAATTGCACCTAGGCCTTAGTTGATGGGCTTGGACATTGAAAAAAGTTACAAGATGCATGTCCATCTTAAACATTACCATGCTAGCTAGATGTGAGTCCCTATTTTTAAAACATGTAGTCATGATCATCAAATTATAGGCTAATATAACTTCCAAAATAGCTATACCTCTTCATTTCTTGTTGCAAAACTATGGCCATGAACCTCTGGAACTGTCATCAGTTGTACCCACATGGCCATTCATATCACCTCTTATAAAGATTTTCTCTTCATTTTGTAGCTCTTGCATAATTGTGCCCATATCTTTCCAAAATTTACTCTTGTTGCTATCATCTAATCCCACTTGTGGAGGATAAGCACAGAGGAAATTTTAATTTCTACACCAACCACCAGTTTTATCAGTAGAATTTTATCTCCTATTCACCTAATTGCTACATTTTTCTTCAAATCTCATCCACTGTGATACCACCATTATTCCTACTCTTTTCTCAACTTATTTAGTTTTTTCCCATCTCCTCAACTTTCTCACTCGTCCACTTTGCTTCTTGGATACAAGCCACATCCACTCTCCTCATAGTATCCACAAACACTAATGAGTTTTTGAATAATTCCAAGATCCAAACCTCAAAATTCTTTGAGTTAGCTACTTAATTGCACCCATCCACAAAAATATGAACACCCTGGCAAATTAAGGCAAATTCAGGCACCAATGCAACAGTATGCTTTCTAAGAGCATCACTCCCTTGACACATGGGCTCCAACAGTCACAAGTAAGCAATGCCCAGCATAAATATCAAACAAGTCCATACGTAAGATGTAACAAATCTTTATGTTGGTTGTCAACCTACCACAACCCCCTTCCTTTAATTCTATAAGACCAATGCAAGATATAGATTTCATCATATTTGCCTTCATATGCTCATCTTATTATTTATTGTTAACATTTTGTGCCAATGTTACTTGTGTAATCTCTAGGATAAGACATTATAACTTTTTTGTCGGTTCATCTAATATAAATGCTTCTAACTTTTTCAAATCCATCATGTCAGCAAGGCATCAAATACCTTCTGGCTTTGAACAATTTGGTATTTTCATTTCATAAATGGCATGTAAAATATTTCTTAGATAATAATACACATCAACTACGCAGTTGAAAAGTTAGGACAGAATATTTATGTCCTGTAACCTTTGTAGCTCATCTTTTTATCAACTCCCAGCTTTAGATAATGGGATTGAACATGGATATTGGAAATATAAATGGTGGACTAAATCAATCACTATAACATTTTTTCTTTCAGATATTAGTCCTATGCTACAAATTTACTAGAAATGCAATTAAGTTGGAAAATAACAATATATTGATTATTGATAATATGCATATAATTGAAAAAGGCAGCTACTAAACTAAATTTTAACTAATCCCTTAATGAACTTGGAAATAATCAATAACGAAAAGTTTAGAAATTAATTTTACATTAGTTCAATTAACATACTGCCCATAAGAGATTTAAAAACAGAAACACATCAAAGGTAACAGATTATGGCCACAATGCTAAACCAAATATTTCAGGTATTGACTATAACTATCTGCAAGTCCTTGAAAGTAAAAGCAATTAATAAATACTTGAAAAGGAATAAAGAAACCTACAAACGTTAAGTGCCAAACTGTTGACTTTAGGTTTATCAAATTCAAAAAATTGGGATCATGGAAGATGTTTAGAAGATTGGATTGAGAAAGACTCTAGCTAACTAATAGAAAGAGAAGAAGACAGATTTATTTAAGCACATCCAAAAATATGTAAGATTATTAATGTGGGTCAGAAATTCCAGCCATCACCCACGTTAAGTCACAGGGTTTCCACAGTTCATTGATATCTCAACATTGTATAGTAATTTTTCATGCACAAAAGCCAAGCCAGCTCATATACATGGCAACAAAAACAATATGCATAGACCTCTAAAGGCACAAAGAAGCATGGCATTATGCCACATGAGAATTACCCATAGCAAAAAGGTCTCATAAATAAAATCTTTATCCTGTTTCAAGTATTTCAAAATCAAAAGCACCACTAGCATAGCTTATGCGCTATAATTTTGAGACGCTAAACTTACTTGTAACTGAGCATGAATCAAACCCTGCTTTGATTCCTGAGAAAGATTAAACCAGTCAGCTTCACAGCAAATTATACTGTAAAATCTTGTAAAATAACAAGGCATACTTGATCCTGAATTGCTTCTTTCAGCTGGGAAATCAACATAGCCCTGGTTGATTCAGCACTTTCAAGTTTCTCAACACACTGCTGAAGGACATTTTCCTGAGCTTGTAACTCATCCATAAATGTAGAAACTTGTTGATTTCCTAGTAGAAAAGATGATACACACCTCATTACAAGAAGATACCTCTTTGGGGAAAAAAAAAAAAAAAAAAGTCAATCAATCTGTATTTCTGTAAAACAGTACACTGGCCTCAAGAAGCCTGAATCTTTTGAAAACTAATATGACATTTCGACACTATAAATCTCCAAATAGCTTGGAGATGCATCGCTTGAAGATAAGAATTTAAGGTAGTAAGACAGCTTAAAAATAAGCACTACTCAACCAGCCCTAGTAACAAGGAACAAATTGTCATGAGGCCAAGAATAATAGTCCCTCTGTATATAATTGACATCCTTGTCACAGCACAAGAGCAGAGAATAAAAGGACAGACTCCTAAACAATTTAGGGGACTACAGAATTTATCTTAATTTGTATTTAAAATCAAAACTTAAGACTTAGTGATATCTATGAAGATCGAAATTGGAAATCTGGTAGTCAATATCTAAGAAGTTTTACAAAGACGAGGAATAGGGGAGATCCAAGGTCTGGGGGAACTCCGATATTATATGATCAACAAAATATTTGAAAGCACAGAAAGAGTCACAAAGCAAAGAATGTGTGCCAGATGACGATGGAATAGCTAGTTAGATATCTGCTTCATCTTGCTCTCAATGCTAAATGGCTTTCTACATATTTAATGAGATACATAACTCAACTAAATTAAATATTTACATATTTTTTAGAGCTTTAACCTAGAGCCAGGGTGCTCAAAGGGAATAAAGTATTGTGGGAGATTATTTACATATTTACATTTCACAGTGCATAATAAAATGCTGAGTTGAGCGTTTACAGCCAGTAAATCATTTGACAATATTAGTGGGAGATAAAGAAAATTTTAAAGCTGTAGTGTTACAACAATACCAGAAGAAAATAAAGAATATTTAGGGATAGAATCAACAAAAGGAGAGAATAAAATGTAAAGGGGCTATATTTCCATAATATACTGAACTAGATCTTATGGATCCAATTGTATCAGTTTACAAAAAATTTAAAAATAACAAAAAAAATTGATAGACCCGGAAACAACTATTCTACAAAATGACAGACGGTTATTAGACAAAAAAATAGCCACTATTTAACATCAGAGGCACTCTATTTTTACGGAAAATTGCTTATGTGCAAGAGATTCAAAGGAGAAAGACTGACAAAAGTGCATTTATAAACATTAGTGATAGCTCAAACCAACTATAGCAACTTAATTGGCTATGTTCTCTAATTACAAATATTTCACATCAGAAGCTCCATTCTGAAGGAAAGATGACTTTTACCTAACGAAGAACCAATTTCCATTTCTTCCCTAATTTTAGCCACGTTGGAAACAGCAGCACTACACTTGTTTGAAGCAGCTTCTTCGTTAAGATGCTCATCAATTACTGACTGAAATGCTGTCAAAATCTTCTCTGGTAGACCTCCAACAGCCAGTTTCTAGTTCGAGACAACCAAGCAAAGATATGCCCAAGATCACAACATATAAACATAATAAATATATAAATAAAAAAGATAAATAACCATGAATATCTCAGAAAATATATATTCCCAAAAAATTCTAAATGCTTACAATTCTCAATGTGTTGGCATCCCTTTTTATTATCTTAATAGTATTTGAGCTCTTTCCATTGCCCGCTAACAGAGGAGGATTCTTACCAAGCATTTCATCCTTAAGGCCCTGCCCTCGAGAACCAAATACTTTCCTTTCCTCCCATATTCCAACCTGAAATAATGAGAATCAATCAAAATTAAGATGAAAAGGACTCAGAAATCAGGAAAGACTTCCTTTCAATTACGAAAGTTCAAACCAAAAAACTTTCAAGAGACAGCCCGTCTAACAAATGAAGAGAATCCTTTATACATAGTCCTCTCACAGTTTAACCCTAGTTGACTCTGTAGTTTGCTTGTTATGATAGTTGAATATGGACTGTATCACTATGACACCAAATTGCTTGACCCACAAAATCTTCAAGACTAACCACAGTAACTGATTAGTGCGACAGGAGAGAATTAGAAAAGAAACTTTAAAAGGGGAATGAAACCCTGACATATACAGTGAGATGTATACTCCACCCACTCACTCAAAATGGTCATTTGACGTTTACCAATTCAAACCAGACATTCTTCCTTTAACTAACTAGCCTAATGACCAAAACTCTAAGCAGCATAATTAAATTAAGTACAAAGTACTAGGGCATTCCACTCAAAATTAAGATGGTGTCTAGTTCAACTTCTTCGAGCTGCTTATGGTTGTTTTTGTCACAAAGAGTAACACCTATAAGTGTTTGGTAAAGTTCTCCAAGTGATAGCAGGTAGACTTTCAGATGACTGACACTTGCTTCGAATTTTCAAAAGCTCTTATTTGGAACTTCTCTCATTGATTGGTAACTAATTGACTTCTATTTATACTTAAAAAGACACTTCAGTTTTCAAAATTTTTAACTAAATATTTTAAATATGTTTTTAAATAAATAAATAATGTATACTTGCAAAATAATAAATATATATCAAAACATTATCATTAATAAACATAATTGACAAAAAAGTGTATTCTGAACTTTTTGTCTCAAATAACAGATCTATTATAAAAGAATATGAATAAAAAAATAATTACTATTAAAATTTACAAATACATTATGTAATAAATCAAAAAATATATCATAACTAAAACATATATTTAGAAATAAATTATACTCCTAATGATAAAAATTTAACATAACAACAATTAATAAAATCTTACCAAATATATAATTTTTCTACTATCAGAAATTGCTACCAACTTTGACCAACAGCCCAATCAAACAAACCCTACCATAAAAAATCTAACAGCTAAATGAATTAACCAAAGCCTAATTAATTGAAAAAGAATGGTCTTTAATTTCAGAAATTTCAAATTTGGATTTTAACTTTTAAATTCAATGGATTCAGTTAACTACCCATACCATAAATATACATTGTTTCTGTTACAAAATAAATAATATACATTCTCCAGTCTCAGTGTTCTCTCGATAACAATTTCATGGTAATTTATACTTTAGTACCCCATAATAAATAATATATGTTTGATTTAATTGAAATATGTTATTTTCAAATTAGAATGAAAGAAATTTTGATTTTGTGATTGACAAATACAAAGTACAAAGGGATGACATGTACATTTTATTGTAAGGCTAATAGATAATACTGAATCATAATTTTTTAAGTTAACACCTAACGTTCATCGTTTAGTACACTCTTAAGTTGCAGTAATCAATACAGTTAACTATCTAGTTAAAATATATAGTTATCACTATTAAATGTGTCATATTGTCACATTTTCACGATAACAAGTCATGTTTCATAACATTAAATCTATATTTTTTCTTAAAAAAGGTGACACTGGATTTTAATGATTAATTATAGAGATTAAGATTGAACATTTTAAGATCTTATTACTTGTGGTTAGCAACTGAAATAACTAATAATGACCAAAATAATTGGTTAACCAATTATAATTAAAAGAGTTTAAAATATTAAGGAATGATTCTCTATTTTTCAGAAATAATAAAAACTGTTAACCCACCAAATGTAAATCATGAACTGATTAACCAACCAAGAGCAGCCTTACCTAGTACAAAATAGAAGAAACATAAAGCAACAATGGGAAAATAAGGATTAGGAAATCCAAAAGACAATTAAGAATTTACCAGTCTTGTTACAGCTTTTTTCCCATTTTCTTCACCACTTTCATAGACTTGTTTAAGAGCTGCTGGAAGAACTTTCCAGAATTCATTCACAAACTCACTACCCTTCCGCCTACTGTTTTGCAAGATATCATTAGCCAAATACAGAAAAGAGACACGTTGCTCTTTCTGGGATGAATTGAACAATTTGTCCCATGTTTCAACAATCTGTCTTGCTTTCTTCCGATGCAAAATACACCAACGTGATAATGCTAATCGGATGGTTAAAGAAATGAGAGTTACCACATTTTTCAGAACATAAAGATTATATGCAAACAAAGAAAATAAGTACAAAGAGATTGCAAGTGTATGTAAACAAAGGTAACAAAAACAGAATTGGATAATATATCATCACTGGTAAGCTTCCCTCCAACTATCGACTAATCATTCCATCCTAAACAACTAATCAACAAATTTGTCTAGGAAATGCAAGTTGTAGGCTAAAAAGAAACTGCAGCCCAAAAAGAAGAAAATAGTGCAAATGCAAATATTACAAGGCCATCAGAGCAAGTATATACAAAAACTTCAGCATGCTACCAAGCTCAGCAACAGGCACAACTAGTACTATGACACCAACAAAAAATAACCAACTATAATTCATCATATCCATAAACATTAGCTGAACTAGATAAGAGAAAACGAGGAAAAAGCGAGTATGTACTTGGGCCTAACAAATTTTGTGAACCAGGCTAGTGCTCACTCAACTGAAACAACACCCTCAACCTTGATTGTTTTCCTGCTACCCAAGCACCATTGCAATCATTTTCTTAGGCTCAAGTCAACTAGATAGTGGTTTCCATCAATATCAGTCTCGATGTTGAGAATAAATTATAAACAGCACAGACACACCAAGAATAAAAGATGGTTTTTGGGCCTTATCAAATCAAATACAAAACTGAAGTGACAGATTTGATGTCAAAAAAAATTGTAAGAAAGAAAAGGGTTAACCAAACTCTAAAGAATCAGTCTCCATGTTGAGAATAAAACTTATACAGCACAGATATACACCAAGAATAATGGTTATTGGGCCTCTTCAAAAATCAAATACATAATTTAAGTGATAGATTTTATGTCAGAAAAAAAATATGTAAGAAAGAAAAGGGTTAACCAAAAGAATAAACTCTAAAGAATCCATAATATGCAAATCATTCAGGGTTTCATTTTCTATAAACTAATAGTTGAAATATATCTCTCAAAAACTAAAAATAAACGTCCAACAATATCATATACTGAAATCATGATTTATAAACACAAGACTGGAAGCACAGCTGCATAGAACTTTGTACTGGCAAAAGCAACAAATCTTGCACAAAGAAAAGTCTATTAGAGAATTTAATATCTAAAGGTGAAAGTACAACTAACTTGCCTTTGAGTAAATAGCATCTCCCTCTTAAGAAATTCTCATTTGTGGAGATGACAAGAAAAGAGAATATACAGATGATGAAACAAATGTAAAATAAAAGACACAATGTTTTGTAATCACCCTGTACACATGTCAACTAGGCATAACACAACCCAGAAAAAATTGAAGAGGCCCAACAAAATTATTTTATTGAAGCTGAAAAAGGAAAAACTTATTGCTTGATATGGACACCATTTTCTCCATTTGAATAAAATATTCGCATTGGAAAAGGGCAAGAACAAAAAAACAAACAGAAAAACTTGGTAGATATAGGATTATAGCTAATAATTGTCCAATTTAGAAATTCAAGAACTGGACTAACGCAGAATAAGATTAAGAAAAAGAAAAGCCTTAATTTGCATGTGCAAGCACCTCATCTATAAATTCTTTTGCCTGTATGCACACCATTGCCACCAAGGCCTGATCAAGTTATACTACCTTAAAATTTGTGGGTCGATGTAGAGAACTTTTGATAATCCAGTATAACATTTTTTATGACAAAGAACAGTATGAGCAAGGATTTTCAAGTGAAGGATACATTCGATGCTCTGCTGTGAGTTATTAAGTTTGGACAACTTCTCAGCCAAAATCTGTGCATCAAAAATATCACTGCTCATCCTGATGCTTTACAGGTTTTCACATATCCCGCATAAATCCCTATTATATAGAACAAAAGAAAAAATAAAGCATTATTTTCAATTTTAGTTAACTTTTCCATTGAAATCAAAACCAAAAGGAACAAGGCAAATGTATGTTTTTGGAACGAAAGACAGATCTACACCATGTTATCCACGTACAACAGTTATCCATTGTTTTGAAGTGTTACCATATTATACTAGGGGCTGTTGAATTCTTCTACTCAAGTTTTCTTATTCAAAAACAAAGCCGACCTAACTATATTTCCCTGTTAGAATCACCACAGATTTCAACTCTACTAAGACTGGGATCTTCATTGAATCGCAACGCATCAGGTTTTTAATTTAATTAAACAATTAATTGACAGTAGTGCCTTTCTTTCTTTTCCAACTCAGTATTTAATCAAAGCAGTACACTTAATTTAATCTAGACTTCACAACATTACACTGCAGTATCCTCATTTCACATATGTAAATTTCGACCTAAAATTTTCTATAACAAACAAAAAATAGTCATGCCACAATAATGAACACTATCTAATTCATTTGGCTTCAATTCCATCAAAAACAGCCCTTTCAAACCTGAAATATTAGAAATATGAGAAACGCAATCTATTTTGTCACTTTTACAAACAAAGTATTAATAGGACCCCCTTGAACGACCTCCAGACTGAATCTAATCCTCCACGACAAACTTGGGATTTGCAATCCAAGGTAAGATAGGTTCAAGATCACGGGATCCCTCTCCATCAGATAGGAAACATCGTTTCTATGGTAATTTATTAAACGGTGTGGTCTCCTATGGTTATTTCTTAAACAGTGAGGTCTTCCCTACACAGTGAAGGCCCCTCATTACCAAGAACATATAAATGACAGTTCCAAGCATAAAGAAGTAAACATCAGAAGATATACAATAAAAGAAATTCAGGGAAACCCAATCCAGGCATATCTGATAATACAATGAAGTTGATTATGAGAACAACAATAACAATTATAATAGTAATAATAAACTAACAACGATGATGAAAGATGAACCATGATAAATAGATATCATCAAAATTTAATGTTAAGTATTTACCCCAGCCAATCAGATCTTTACAATCCCTTTGAGTTTTGGCTCCAACAGTAGGAGCTATCCCTAGAAAACATAGAGACGAAACATAATCACAAGAGGTACATTAAGTAGTGAAAAAGGGTTTTAGCTAACTAAAAGCTACTGCACTTATTTCATATGCATTAGTTTGCAAACAATCAAAACCATGATATTCCTGCCAGTGGAAATAGGAGCATTATACATTAAAGGAAGTAGCTTGACTTGCTTTGAGGTTTTAACCCATATCACAACTAAATCTCTACAACACAATATCAAACAGAATTCAAAACTCCCAAATCTAGTGTTTGCATTTTTCAATTTCCCTTGAAAATTATTGTACAAGCCCTTCTTGAGATTCAAACCAACAAACTCAACTATAAGTAAAACGTTAGTCAAGCATAAAGACCTCTCCTACCTAACCCTCCAACACAACACTTAAGAATACCATGACAGTCCATAAACACTTCCCACTTTCAAACTTCACCTTTCAAGCATAGCAGAATTTACAGAACTACCGGAAACAAACTACGGGGACAAAAAAATTTACTGAAACAGTGCAGAGAAATTATGCTCCACGTAGTTCATTATTCAGCAATTAAAAGCATAAATCTTGAAAGTGAAATCTCAAAAGCAAATACATACACACAAGTTCTCATGAAAAACGAAACACCTTTCATGACTTCAAATTCAAAAAATAAAGTACAGGGACCAATTTCTTAAAATCCCATAATTAACAGTGGAACTGAGGTTTCGGACGCACTATTTCCACTAAGAGTACAAAACTATAACAAAAGGTGAACAAGAATTTTCAGAGTACTTGTGAAAATCATAAAATAGGATGAGTAACAGCGAGTACAAATTAAAACTCTATAATTCACCTGACAACAAGGTATTCGCAAAGCGAATTAGATAATTGGGTTCTGAAAAACGGGGGACCAAACCCTAGAAATGAAGAACCTTTCGCTTGCAGAAGGAAAGAGAAACCCAGAGAGAGAGATGTGGAAACCTGTCGTGGAGAGAGAAGAGACGATACAAAATTATAGGTTAGTGACAAATGAAACAAAAATATAAAAATAATGAATATTCATATATTTAATTATTTATAATACGATATGTATTTATATTGACTTATTTTCTTCTTTCTTTTTTCTTTATAGAATATATCAGCACGTGGAGCTATATTTACCGTCGATCAATTGGAAAGCACAGCGTATCCCCGTTCTTACTTCTTAAGCACATTAATTTGTTCTTGAAAAATTGAAATTTTTTTTTTTTTACTCGAAAATTATTATTGATTTAATATTGAAACCAACATTTCGTATTGACATCTGTCAAAAAAAAAAAAAAAAACAACATTTGGTATTAAGATGACTTTAATTCTATTTTGGAATATGTTTTATAATATGTTTTTAGGTGTAACTGAGTTATACGTTTTTAGGTGTAATTTAAATTTATGTGTTAATCTAAAAAAACAAAGGTAAAATATATTCTAAACCTCTTGAAATTTCATGGATCTCACAACTAGTACACTCATTCATTTTTTCAACACATTGAATAAATGATTTTTTTGTTTTCATAGTATTACTTCCAAACTTGATTTTTTTTTTCTCATGAGTTGTAGTAGCGTTAACTAATGCATGACATAGTTTTTCAGGATATGTTAGAGTAAATAGGAAATATGATTCGTATTCGTAACTATGACACAGTTGCACAGAAAGTATGATTTAGGTCCTTCTAATGAACTTCAGAATCTTCTACTTTTGTCCAAAATTATGTCACGTGTAAATTAATGGATACTACAACCCATATGAGAAAAAAAAAAGTCAAGTATAGGGTTCATATTATCAAAACAAAAAGATCATGTACTAGATGTGTTGAAAAAAATGATTAAGGGCCATTGCGAAATCCATGAAAATTCAAGGGGTTTGAGAATGTCTTTTGCCAAAAAAAAAAATGCAAAACGTTTACTCTTAGTGGTGAATGGGGGTTCTCGTGGGCAATGAGACAAGAAAAAAATTTTCTTGATTCCTTAATAGGGATGTGAATTGCATTTCCCACACTATTAAACCACGCTTGTAAGCCTATCTTTACTGTGCATGGCTTGGAGCATTATTTTTCTTCATATAATTGTAGTTTTTAATTTTGTATTTTATTTGTTTTGTTTTGTTTTTATTAAGTTTAAAGTATACAATGAATTAAATAAATTAATAATATTTTTTTCTCAATATATATATATATATTATATATAATTATTTTATGTTTGTGGATGTTAAGGAATTAAAAACTTTATATTTATTGAAATGATAAATATATATATATCTATATATTGCATAAGTAGTAGTTGGAATCTTAAGATTTATGAAAATAAGTAGATAAATTTGTAGTTTAAATTATTGTTTTCCATTATTTTGATAATTTGTTGATTATTTTTCATATCATTACATCTCTAAGATATTTTTTTCCTATTGGAATACAACAGTTAACACAATAATCAGTTATTCAATTCTTCCTCTTTTGTTACGAATGTGTAGTTAATGTTTTGTTCAATTTTCATTATGGCATCATATTATTTAAAGTATTTATATTCTTTTTAGATTTGTCATTCTTTAGAATGTTTGTTGTATGCTTGATGATATATCTTTAGAATTTATCATTACAAATAAGATTTTCAAGAAATTTGCACATATCTCACTGCCGTAAGATGTTATTGTGATTGATAAGTTTTAAATAGCATTTAGTGAATTCATATGTAATACTTCTATTTATTAAGTATTCGTGTCCCTTTCTTTTGAGAAGTATATATGTACCCATAAAAAGTCGTGCTTTCGAATTTTTTAATTCTGAAATGATATTAGGAATTTAAGGTTGCTTTGATTATATGGTAAAGCTTGTCATGTAACCACCATATGTTTATAAATTTTAATACTTGTGTGTCACTTGTTATTTGATTATATTGTTTACATCTGCAAATTATATGCAGTGTCTATTGATTTTTATATGACTAATACAAATGTAATTGTTTAAACATTCTGCAAAGTAATAAACTACCAATTAAAAGAGTAAGTGTGATATTAGCTTAAATAAATAAGTGACTTTAAAATATAAATCAATAGTAACACTATTTTATACTGAAATAGGATTTGACATCTTGATTAATCGCAATGAACAAAATTTTTAACAAAGTTGTTTTTTCTTCTTGAACTATTTTTCTCTTTATGTGTGACATTTTTTGTACTTATTAAAGTTTTTTATGTGAATTATATTGTTTTATTAGTTGTTTTCTTTATTTATGGTATAGATGGAATTGCATAAATAATTTTCAGATTAATTTTTATCATTATATTTATTGTTTAATTTTGAATATGGTTATTAAATTATTTTGATTATGATCACTCTATCTATTGAATATATTATGGCTGTAATTTCCAAGTGTAACCATATAATGTATCATTAATGATTCTGAAAAGAAGAAAATTATTCAAAGAAGAAACTTAAACTTGAAACTGAAAATTTAATTGAATTTGCTAAACCATGTTTCGATAATAACAACTAATTGAAAACTTGACATATAAGGAAAAGAAAAAATCATATTTACTTCAATATTATTACAAATTATTTTGTAATTAATTAAAAAGTAAAGTGATTATGAAGAAGATGAAGCTACAACAATAAGAAGGTTAATGTCATGTCTTGCTTGCAAGCTAACATCCCTGTACTTCATGAACTCAAAGATTCCAATGGAGATATATTAGCTTCAGAAGGTGAAGACTTCTTCAAGAATTACATGCATATCCTTGTCATATGAACTCAAGATCTTTAACGACTATATTAGCTTCAGAAGAAAGAATTTGGGTTTGGAAATACAAGCTTCATTGTTTAAATGGTGAAAGAAATTGTTTTATGAGCTACCAACCTTGTTGCGTACACTCTTCAGAACTCCAGCGGTTATAACTCCTTTGAGAGCTAGAAGCAACATCTATAATTTGTTCAAGACCTTGATGCAACAATCATATTCCTCTTATGACCTAGAAGCAATGGCCACAATTCCTTCAGGAGCACCAACGACTATTATTCTTTCAAGAGCTGATTGCAATGGTCATTTCACCTCCTAAAGAGCTTTTCAACACCTATAAAAGCAAAGAAGATTGAAATGAGTTGATGGGAGACTTAATTGAAATTACACATTCAAGCTACTGTTGGGATTCGTCATTGGAAAAATAACGTGGTACAGCGAAAAATACACCGTTTAAAATTTCCTAGAATCCACCTATCGTATCCAATTACCATTGATTAGAATAAAACCAAATTGAATCAAGAGAGATTAACTCACCGGATTCGTCTCTTCTATAGACTGCTGTAGAATCGTTTCTTGAAACTGCGATCTCCAAAGTCCAATGCACAACCAACTATTGAGAGGGAATCGGTGCTAGCCGAAGACGCGAAGGAATGGGTGATTAATGCTGGGATTTTCGGCTGTGTTTGGGGCTGCTCTTGGTGGCTGAAATTTCCAACAATTAATTAGGGTTGAATTAGGGTTTTATTCCTTAAGTATGCCCTTATATAGACACCTTGTCTAATTGGGTTTTAATTAGGTTAATTAAACCCAAGCCCACTAGGATTATAATTATATAAATAAACTTTAATTAAAAAGTATATACTATGTAATTTAATTCCATTTGGCTAAATTTAATTACCCATAAATAAAATTAAATCACACTTAAGTAAATACAATACATGTATTTAATTTTCCTACTTAGGAAAATTATTTAATTAATTGTTTACTTTATGTAATTTAATTAATTGATAAATTAATTAATTACATTATGTAAACTTATTAATTAAATTAAATTCAACCTAATGTTAATTAATTATCTCGACATCGAATGTCAACTAATTAATTAACGCATTCCTTCCAATGTACATTACATACACAATTTCTATAAGTTCCGGCTCAGTTGATCTATGTGCATGATCCTATGGGTCTGCCTTTATGTTGGCAGTAGGCCCAACGCCCACAGACTGTAAATGGGTTTTAGCAAACCATTACAGCCCCCAATTAAGACAGAGATGCAGCAGTCTTTCGAAGACACTCACCCGGTAGGAATCTCATGGTGTCCTTTGCCTAACGATATCGATATGAATAAACAAGAGGCATGGTGTCCGTCATCCTCTTCTGTTGTTTATTATATTTCTTGATCTTGAGTTGACTGATTAATCAAAGAAGCACCGACTTACTTGGGTATGGCCATACACTTATCAGTCCCACTCATCAAGTGGCCAATAATATCATCTCGGTATTACCCGAGTGGCAATTCCAACACTTCATCATCAATATCAACATATTCACCGGTCCACCCAATCATACCCGTATTTAGCATCCTTTTAGAGACCTGTTAGGCGTATGTCAAAGTGAACTAGATTCCATATTGATATTATAATGAAATCTGGTCTGAGGACAAAAGAGACCTACTCAAGAAAGACCTATGACGCGACAACCATGTGGCTTTCTTGTCCGGATCGATCCAGTCCCATGTCAGCGACATGTACCTATATTCATGACTGACTATACAAGTACTATGGCTAGTTAAGAACTACCATACAGTCATCGAATATACAAGTCTGTGGTTCTATTCGTTCCCACAATTAGAACAGACCTGGGATAGGTTTTATGATTATCAATCTCTACTCATATTATAGCACAAGATATAAATAAAATAGATTAATTGCATTTATTAATGTGACACAAATAATGTATTCATACAATGAGTTTTAATGTATAATACAAAATACAAGAATCCAATGCCCTAAGAACTAGGGCATACCAACAATCTCCCACTTGCACTAGTTCCAAGTGGGCATTGCCCTAATTCCTATAGATCTGGTATGACCGTTGTGCTGTGTCTGCAGCAGCGCTTTGGTCAATGGATCAGCGACATTATTCTTGGTGTCAACCCTCTGCAATGATATGTCACCTTTGTTCATGATCTCCCGAATGAGGTGAAACTTTTTGAGCACATGTTTGGATCTTTTGTGTGACCGGGGCTCCTTAGCTTGTGCGATGGCCCCATTGTTGTCACAAAAAAATCAACTAGGTCTAGGATAGTAGGTACTACTCCCAACTCGGTTATGAATTTCTTAATCTAAATGACTTCCTTTGCAGCTTCGCACGCAGCTATATACTCAGCTTCCGTTGTAGAGTCAGTAATAGTGGCCTGCTTTGAGGACCTCCAACTAATGGCACCGCCATTCAGGAGAAAAACATAACCAGACTGTGACTGGTTCTCATCCTCATCGGTCTCAAAACTTGCATCAGTGTAACCTAACACTACCAGCTCATCTTGACCTCTATACACTAAGAAAGCATCCTTAGTCCGATTAAGGTACTTTAGGATTGCCTTGACAGTCTCCAGTGTTCCACCCCGGGGTCCGGCTAGTCATACTTAGTGCAAACGCACATCAAGCCTCGTACATAACATGGAGTACATGATAGATCCAATAGCAGATGCATAAGGGATCTTTTCCATGTTCTCCCCGTCCTTCTTTGTTTTAGGACCATCTTTCTTACTTAGCTTCAACCTATGGCACATAGGCAAGAATCCTTTCTTTGCCTTGTCCATGCTGAATCTTTTCAGAACTTTGTCTATGTACATGGCCTAACTTAGGCCTAGAAGCCGATTGGCTCTATCTCTGTAGATCCTGATCCCTAAGATCGTCTCAGCTTCTCCTAAGTCCTCTATTGCGAAGCACCTACTCAACCACTGCTTAACCCCTTGCAGTATTGGTATGTCGCCTCCAATGATAAGGATGTCATCAACATACAGCACTAGGAAGGTGGAAACGCTCCCAATAACCATCTTATACACACAGGGCTCATTAGAATTCTGTATGAAGCCATATTCTATAATGGCCTTATTGAATCTCTGATTCCATGACCTCGATGCTTGCTTCAATCCATAAATGGATCTTTGAAGCTTGCATACCCGGTTTGGATACTTTGGATCGATAAAACCCTCAGGTTGTGCCATATACACATCCTTGAGTAGCTTTCCATTAAGGAAAGCGGTCTTAACATCCATCTGCCATATCTTATAATCATACCATGCAGCTATGGCTAGTAGTATCCTGATGGATTTGAGCATAGCAACTGGTGAAAATGTTTCATCATAGTTAATTCCTTGAACTTGCCTGAATCATTTTGCCACCAATCGCCCCTTGAAGGCGTTGTCGGCCTTTAACTTGAAACACCACTTGCAACCAATCACCTTAGCACCCGAAGGTGGATCCACCAAGTTCCATACTTGGTTATCGTGTATAGATTGCATCTCAGCCTCCATAGCTTTACGCCATTGATATGAGTGTGGGCTTTCAATAGCCTCCTGATAGGTCTTAGGCTCCTCTTGGTCAACGACCATAAAGTCCCCATCATCAGTCATGAGAAAGCCGTACCTCTCTGGCTGATGACGTGTCCTACCAGACCTTCTAAGGTCCTGTGCAACCGGTTATGGTTCTTTAATTTCTTGAGTAGTCAGATTGGTTCCTGAAGCATCCTCAGCAGTAGCTACAGGAGTTTGTGAGTCTTGAACTTCTGAAAGTTCAACATTACTCCCACTGTCTCTTTTGGAAAGGAATTCCTTCTCCAAGAAGACTGCATTTCTGGCTATGAAAACTTTATTTTCCGCCGAATCGTAGAAGTAATAACCCTTAGTTTCCTTAGGGTAACCCACAAACTGGCAATTGACAGATTTGGACTTGAGTTTGCCACTTGTCAATTTCTTAACATGTGCATCACAGCCCCAAATCTTCAAGAAGGAAACATTGGGCTTTCGTCCCTTCCATAGTTCATATAGTGTTCCCTCAACTGCCTTGCTTGGTGTATTATTAAGAATGTAAGCAGCTGTCTCTAAAGCATATCCCCAAAAAGAGACAGGGAGTGTAGCATGACTCATCATCGAGCGGACCATGTCTAGCAAGGTCCTATTCCTCCTTTCTGACACTCTATTCCACTGGGGTGTACCAGGAGGAGTGAGTTGGATACTATCCCACACTCTCTCAAAAATGAGTCAAACTCTTGGCTCAAATATTCACCCCCTCAATTAGACCGAAGTGCTTTTATTTTCTTGCCAAGTTGGTTTTCTACTTCATTCTTAAAGTCCTTGAACCTTTAGAGAGTCTCAGACTTATGCTTCATTAGATACACATAACCGTATCTGCTGAAGTCATCCGTGAAGGTGACGAAGTACAGAAAACCAGATCTAGCACTGGTGCTCATTGGGCTGGATACATCAGAATGTATTAGCTCTAATAGCTCTGAGGACCTTTCAACAGTCTTGCTAAAAGGCGCCTTTGTCATCTTGCCTTTCAAACAAGATTCGCATGTGTCATAAGACTGGATGTCAAATGACCCTAACACTCCACTAAAGTGAAGCCTAGCTATACAATTCTCATTTATATGGCCAAGTCGACAATGCCAGATGTAAGTAGGATTAATTTCATTTTGTTTAATCCTTTTAGTATCTATGTTATAGATTGAACTTTCACGTTTTAGATCAAGGCTATATAAGCCATTTTCGAGAAATGCTATTACATAAATAATATTGCCACATTGCATAGAAATTCTACTATGTCCAATATTAAATACAAAACCAGAAATATCCAACAAAGAAACGGAAATAATATTCCTACGCATTGCAGGTACAAAATAACAGTTTCTTAGTTCCAAAATAAGTCCACTAGGCATCTTCAAGAAATAATCTCCAATCTCCATGGCCTGAACCCAAGCACCATTTCCGACTCGAAGATCTATTTCTCCAGATCCTAATAATCTCTTATTTCTTAGACCCTGCACATTTGAACAAATGTGAGATCCACATCCAGTGTCCAAGACCCAAAATGTAGAAATAGCCAGATTAACCTCAACAACATAAATACCTAAAGCAGCAGTTTTGCCCTTCAGTTGCTCCCTTAGCTTTGGACATGAGCTCTTCCAGTGCCCCTTCTCATGACACTCATGGCAGACACTGTCAGGAGAAGCAACCCTTGCTTTAGGTTGGGCCACCACCTTTTTGCCCTTAGCCTTGGCCTTTTAGGCCTTAGCCTTGGCCTTAGATTTGGCCTTTCCCTTAGCAATGGATGTATTGCCCATGTTCACCAGCAATACTTCAGGAGTCTTTTTTAGAGATTGCTCAGCAAGCTTGAGCATGCCATGCAGCTCAACAACCGATTTATCTAACCCTTGCATATGGTAATTTATGATAAACTGGTTGTAAGACTCAGGAAGTGACCCGAGAATAATGTCTACTGCCATGTCCTGCGGAACTGGCGAGCCGAGGTGGGCAAGTGTATCAATATACCCCTTCAACTTTAGCACATAAGTGCTAACAGAAGTCCCAACTGCCATCACAGTCGTGCAAAGTGCCTTAGTTGTCAGGTAACATTCCTGACGAGCCTAATCTTGGAACATCTTTTTAAGGTAATCCATCATCTCATAAGCATGCTCATCCATGAACTGCTTCTGAAGATCAGAAGCCATGGTACCCAGCATGAGGCATGAGATATCTCGGTCATCCCTCACGTGCCGGTCATACTGCTCCACCATCGCCGTGGCGACGCCTCGACCTGCGGGAGGGCCAGCTGGTAAAGGAGCATTCAGTACATACTCCTTAGACTCTTGTCTAAGAACTATTTATAAGTTCCTAGCCTAGTCCAGGAAGTTAGTCCCCGAAAGCTTCTCCTTATCCAAGAGTGACCTAAGTGAGAGTGAGTTGTTATTTGTTGTAGCCATTTAAATTGCTTAAGTGAAATGGGATTATCTACATGGAAGAAATCATTGCTTGAGTTAGAAATAAAGGACTTTTAAGACAATTCAAATTAATAATCCGATTTTAATTTGTTTGTTGGTGATGTTAATTGGCTGACTTGACCAAGATTCATAACTTATCAATGACTGGCCGAACTAGGGCTCGCTAACCAACCATTGATTCGTTTGGTAGGACAACCTATCCAATCCTTCCACGAAGGACTCTTGTTTTGATGGGCTTATTGACACTTTACCCATCTGTGCTTAGGGCCCGCTTTGAGCTAATGCTACCCATGTTGAGTCAAACCACCATTCACATGTTAACCATACCAAGTATCCTACCCCTCGACGGCCCACCGAATACTACAATGTACCCAGCTAGGGCATGGCGCACATTGTAGCATCAATGGGAGGAAGAGGTGTGAATGTGGGAAGCACTTTTAAACGATTCAATATTTTAATTTACGGATTATAATTAAGTGATACGACTTAGCATGCATAAACGCGAGTAATAATTTGGTGATCCATACATCTATATTATATGACAAATGCAATAGCATACTTAATTTTAAAAAAATGAGATCCCATGGGCCTTTAATTATAACCTAATGAAAAACTAGATATCCTATCTAATTCTTCA
The DNA here is from genome assembly GCA_039660915.1 of Euphorbia tirucalli. NCBI lineage: Eukaryota > Viridiplantae > Streptophyta > Magnoliopsida > Malpighiales > Euphorbiaceae > Euphorbia > Euphorbia tirucalli. The sequence continues at coordinate 24,421,137 of CM077632.1, forward strand.
TTGGCCAGACTGCAAGCCTGCTTGGGCTCCCACCATAGGCTTGCTCCATCTGGGCGTTCATCCATACTTGATGCAATTACAACAATTTTATAAAATAAAATCTATTCTAAAATTACATCAAAATAAAAAAATGGCACGCAGGCCATATTTCCCAAAATTAAATTACAACCGATAATAATTTAGGGCCCATAGAACTCAACATCATATTTCAAATAAAGTACCTGTCGTGCACATACATACCAATTTGATGCATGATCATATCATTCCAAATTATAAATATAAATGTTAAGCCGAGTTACTTAGGGTGAAATCGCCAATTTTAACAAATGTGACTAAGGCCAAATGGATAATATCCATAAATGCAAAATTAACAATTTTACTCCCATTTGAATTTGGGTTGTCACAAATTTAAAATTTAGCTCTCCCAGTTTTAACTGGTGTCACGATTAATTAGGCCAATTTCACAAAGTTCATATTGAATTTAATATGCAAACTATTAAATTAAATATGCATGCCAACAAAATTAATAATTTAAATACAAATTAATTTAAAAATATTTAATTTAATTTACATTAGGGCCCAAGATAAAAAAATACCCGCAAAATCCAAAACCGGGGAAGGGAATTGCAATTTGCGATTCCCTTTCCCACAAATAATATTTTTTTCTTTTTTTTTTTAATTAAATCATAAAAAATATTTCCACCAAAAAAATTTATATGTAATCAATATTGAAAAACAATTTTTGATGGAAAACAATTGGGGAAAATAATCAAAAAACCACAATCCAAAATTCTAGGGTTTATCAAAAACTAAAACAAATTGAATAAATACCCTAAAATTACAAACTTGAAACCCATTCTTTCTTTAAGAACACTTTCAAGAACCAATTCCAATCAATCTAATGGACAAAACCTAGGCTCTGATACCACTGTTGGGATTCGTCATTAGAAAAATAATGTACCGCAGCAGAAAATACACCGTTTTAAATTTCCTAGAATCCACTTATCGTGTCCAATTACCATTGATTAGAATAAAACCAAATTGAATCAAGAGAGATTAACTCACCGGATTCGTCTCTTCTAGAGACTGCTGCAGAATTGTTTCTTAAAACTGCGATCTCCAAAGTCCGGTGCATAACCAAATATTGAGCGGGAACCGGTGCTAGCCAAAGACTCGACGGAATGGGTGACTAATGCTGGGATTTTCAGCTGTTTTGGGGCTGCTCTTGGTGGCTGAAATTTCCAGCAATTAATTAGGGTTGAATTAGGGTTTTATTCCTTAAGTGTGCCCTTAGCTTGTCTAATTGGGTTTTAATTAGGTTAATTAAACCCAAACCCACTGGGATTATAATTATATAAATAATCTTTAATTAAAAAGTATATACTATGTAATTTAATTCCATTTGGCTAAATTTAATTACCCCTAAATAAAATTAAATCACACTTAAGTAAATACAATACATGTATTTAATTTTCCTACTTAGGAAAATTATTTAATTAATTGTTTACTTTATGTAATTCAATTAATTGATAAATTAATTAATTACATTATGTAAACTTATTAATTAAATTAAATTCAACCCAATGTTAATTAATTACCTTGACATCGAATGTCAACTAATTAATTAACGCATTCCTTCCAATGTACATTACATGTACAATTTCTATAAGTTCCGGCTCAGTTGATTTATGTACACGATCCTATGGGTCTGTCTTTATGTTGGCAGTAGGCCCAACGCCCACAGACTGTAAGTGGGTTTTAGCAAACCATTACAGCCCCCAATTAAGACAGAGATGCAGCAGTCTTTCGAAGACACTCACCCAGTAGGAATCTCATAGTGTCCTTTGCCTAACGATATCGATATGAATAAACAAGAGGCATGGTGCCCGTCATCTTTTTCTGTTGTTTATTATATTTCTTGATCTTGAGTTGACTGATTAATCAAATAAGCACCGACTTACTTGGGTATGGCCATACACTTATCAGTCCCACTCATCAAGTGGCTAATGATATCATCTCGGTGTTACCCGAGTGACAATTCCATCACTTCATCATCAATATCAACATGTTAACCGGTCCACCCAATCATACCCGTATTGAGCATCCTTTTAGAGACCTGTTAGGCGTATGTCAAAGTGAACTGGATTCCATATTGATATTATAATAAAATTTGGTCTGAGGACAAAAGAGACCTACTCAAGAAAGACCTATGACACGACAACCATGTGGCTTTCTTGTCCGGATCGATCCACTCCCATGTCAACGACATGTACCTATATTCATGACTGACCATACAAGTACTATGGCTAGTTAAGAATTGCCATACAGTATCGAATATACAAGTCTGTGGTTCTATTCGTTCCCACGATTAGAACAGACCTGGGATAAGTTTTATGATTATCAATCAATGGATACTCTACTCATATTATAGCACAAGATATAAATGAAATAGATTAATTACCTTTATTAATGTGACACAAATAATGTATTCATGCAATGAGTCTTAATGTATAATACAAAATACAAGAATCCAATGCCCTAAGAACTAGGGCACACCAACAACTACTTTATGAAGTCTTCCATAATTTCTTCAAAGAGCAAATTAAGACAAAAAGCTTTATCTTTGTTCATTCTTTCAAATATTCATATTCAAGGACACACAAGGGATTTGTGTGAAGGGGTTTCTTTGTTGATGTTGTGATCAACAAAGTTTGTAAAAGTTTGGTGCTTAAACTTTGAAAAAGCATCGAGAAAAGTTTGGTATTTGAGGTTGTAAAAATTACCGGATAAGTTTGGTGCTTGAGCTTTGAAAAAGTATCGGAAGAGTTTTGTTACTTAAGCTTAGAAAAAGTAATGGTAAAGATTTGATTCTCAGCTTGTAAAAGAATTGTGTATACTACTTAAACTCGTAAAAAGTAACTCGGACTTATTTCCTGTCCGTAAAGGAAATACTAGTGGAAAATCTCAAGTGGTTGCCTTAGGGACTGAACGTAAACCGGTTGGGTCGAACCAGTATAAATCTCGGTGTCTTCAATTCTCTATCCTTATACTCTTATATATTTATTGATATATACATTTCGGCATTTTAAATTAATAGCATTACCATTTGAAGACATTTTTATACTAGTCAAGCGAATTTATATTTACAAGTTTTACTGTTTTATCAATTCTGTAATTTTTGTAAAACTTGTGTTTATTAAAAGAAAATTATTTTTCTTCAAAATTATTTTCAAAAGAGTTTGAGAAAAAAATTTTATTCGGTATACAGTACTATTCATCCTATCTAGTACTATAGCTAGCCATTTGGGATCGTCGGAATTGCAATTGATAGAATAACTAAAATAAAGTCAAGCACAAATTTAGCTTCGATTTTGAATTTGAAATCAAAACAGCTACATAAAACACAAGTGGACAAAAATTTTAAATAAAGCCTGAAGACTTAACCAACTCGATGATCACAATTCTAATAAATTCCTATATGGAACATAATAACTTACGGAAAGCTAAACACAACAACATCAAGAATAAACAAATGTTTGAGTATCCCAAAAGGCGTAGAGCAAATTTTGATGTGAAGTATCAATAGTAGTTAAATGTTTTCTTCCATGATAAATTGCTCATCCCTATCTATCGATTTATTTATAATTATTACGTTCCATAAATTGTTTATTTAATTGTCTTCACTTTGTCTTCACTTTGTTTATTTAATTGTCTTCACTTTGTGTATATAACTACATGCTCTTGAATAGGATTAGTCAATGAATAAAAATGCAAATAGTTTAAATTGTTCCAAATTATTAGAAATATTATAATAATTGAGTTACGGACTTAAAATTTTAAATCTCTGTGACCGAGAGATTTCCTCAAAAAATTTCATCAGCTCAACATCCAACCTATCTAAAAAAAATACAAGAATGAAGCAAATTAAAAAAGAAATATATATATATATATATATATATATATATATATATATATATATATATATAACGTATCTCACTATAGGCTTAGAAACGTGAGCAGCAATGGCTATAATAAAATCAATGGCTAACAAAACAGGACACAATTCTGTAATTGGTATAGGAGCAGAAACATATATATGTCTCATTTGCAAAAACTAACAAATCTCTACATAATCAAAATTATTACCTTTAATATGAGATAATAATAAATTTAAAATTTGACCTTATCATGTGTTTTTCGTCTAGTTTTTTTAAAAAATATTTATTCTATTGAATATTAATACATTTTAATCAATACAGACAATAAATTTTTAAAGATTAAATATACAGTTGTCATGAATATGGACGACATCTTCTCCCACGAATAAACGATGTGGTAACAACACTTTCTCCTTATTGACGTCCCTATTGAACTTCACATTTGTAACCATTTGTACATCCGACTCCTTGAGAAACATTTAAAGTACACTCCTTATAGAATTGCAAGTTTATTATACCATTAAGCTTTTGGCAGATGTTTGTACCATTTTCGACTATGCTCCATCCACGACTAGTAATGTTTCTTCGTTCCCCATCTTCTCTTCAATAATAAATGCCCCAATTGAGATTGATTTGGCTAGCTCAGCCTTATTTTCTCAACCTCGAAATATAAATGGCACGCAACGCGGCAATTCCTTTACTTTGTGATTTAGTCCCTTCTAAATATTGGATATCTCGTCTAAAGCTAGTTGACAACAATGCTACACGCTGTTATTGGGTTAATAGCACTTGTAGTATCCTACATAATATGAATTTACTATTTTACCCTCGTTGAAAAATTTCCCCCACTTTCTCTCTCCTCTATAATTATTATTTTCACAAAATGCACTTTCTTTCTCCTGAATTCTCTCTTCTCCTATTAAAAATTTTCCTTAACTCTAATTCATCTCTTCTTTGCTAACCTTGACGATCACAGAGGAAAAAGGAAGAAGGAGACGAAGCAAGAGAAGGATGTGAAGAAGGAGACGAAACTATTTTGAAGGAGACGAAGGATATGAGAAGAAGGAGATAAGTAGATCTGAAGCAGATCTCAAAGAAAATCAAGATAAAAAAATTGCAATTGGATAATGAAATTGGGTGAAATTGGTTTGGGTATTTGGTAAGATGGATTTGGATGATGAAATTGGGAGGTGCTTAATATTGAATTTGGTAATTAACTAATCTAATTTTGATTGAAATTGGGAAAGGGATGTGGATCAGAATGAAAGGGATGAAAGAAGATCAGAAGGAAGCAAAAGAGATGGTAAGAGAGAGAAAGTGGATGAAACTTTTTTTAAGGGTAAAATAGTAAGTTCACATTATGTGGGGTTTGATGACTTATTTGACTTTCGTCAAAATGCTGACATGGCGCAGGTTACCTGTAATAACAGGTCATATATACCACAATGGGAGGTCACTTATAAGTTGGGGTATGTCAATGTGCAAAATGGTAGTTGGTATACTAAAATGTGATTGAGGTGATAGTTGGTATGCTATAAGTGAAATTAACCCCGCCGTTACTATAGGTAAAATATTCCATAATAGCATCAACCTACCTAACCAAGTTTAAAAGATACAAATCGAGATCCCATCGCCCTTGAAACTACACTAATTGTTTTAACTACAAATTTGATTCTCCATTTTATGATGCTTCACTTGAAACTCTTTAATTGAATCTCCTTTTTTCTTTAGTCATAGAATCAAGAATATGACACCGGAGAGGTGGTGCATTGTCATTAGAGGGAGGGGCTTTGCAGCTAGACATTTGGTCAAAATGTTGGTTTAGAGCAACATGTTTTGATTTAGGATAACCCATTTGGAGCTTGCTATTCAGCTTATCGCGAAGGAGGAAGGCAGAGCCCTAGGTGAAGCCTTGAAATCTGGTCGCACTAAATATGTTTCCGTGGATCTTCACAACAAGGCTCAAGTTCTCAAAGGTATGATATCTATTTTTCTTTATCTATGGACTCTATCGAAACAGGCACGACGGGCGAAAAATAAAATTTTAAAATTGACTTTATCTTTAGAAGTTTACTTAAAATAATATTTATTTTAATTTTAAATATTATATCTGTGACATAGACATAATATTAATCATAAATACATCTACATAATGAATTTTTCATATATATATATATATATATATATATATATATATATATGTCATTTTGTCCATGAGACTAGAATACGTGGTACAATATTACAACATGTATTAGCACCGGTATCAAATGGTTCTATGACCACTGGAAAAGTGCCCAACTACTACATTCCCAACGGTCACAGAGCCGTTCAAAATACGGGTATATATACCCCTCAATACCATTTTATTTCTCACAACTCTTGAGAATTATGGATCACGAAACATTTCTTATTCTCTCTCAATTGTTATTAGTGCTATTTGTGGTTATAATTTTTATAATTTTTGAGTTGAAGGTAGATTTGGGGTATCCACAAAATTAAAAGAGCTACTACAACTTGGGAACTCTTGTTCGTCGTAAGTTTCATTATGTTTTTATTTTAAGATTGTATTGTCAAAATAAGGCAAGCTATAATCCTAGAGTAGAATAGACTCTTTGTCAACGTACTCAGTCATTTCTGCTTGTCTATAATATATGAAATAAAAATGTATGTATTAATGAAATGAATGAATTTAAATATTGAAAAATTTCATACCTTTATAGATTCACCACCAATCGATTTTTGGAGCTATTGGACACCATCAACAAACAGAGATTAAAATAGGTTCATTTGATAATTACGTGTAAGGAAGATAATAATCACCTTACCCCGCCCAAACTTGGTACTAGAATGTTGTAAATTATTTTTGATGGATGTATTTATTACATGATTGATTTATTTAAGTTCTAAATTTTATATCTATGACATAGATATAAAATCATCTGTAAAGAGAAATATATAAGTGAATTTTTCAATTCACCACCTAATGAAACTAAAACTAAAAATAGGTTAAACCACAATTATAAATTTAAAAGCATATATGACACAGAGACTTGGAAAAACTTTCAAATTATTTAGTTTTAAATTAATCATAGTTCTAATAAATGTCTACATGAATATTTATTAATGCTAATTTAATTTTGGGGATTTTACAAAAATACTTACCTTTTGACACCATATAATATTTTTACCTGAAAAGGAAAAGTTTGCATAAATACATTAAAAACTTTTCAAAATTTCAAAAATGCCTAGAACAAAGCATTCCTTTTTACGTGATTCTTCCCCAATAAACAACAATGCAAAAATCATAATCTCCAAAATACCTTCTCTAGTTTGTCCACTTTTCTCTTTTCTCTTTTATAATTTTAATTTAATTTCATATTTATCTCACAATCCATTTATTTTTTCGTCATGCAACTTTAGAAAGGTTTTTTTTTTCTCTTCGAAACGAGATCCATATGTATATATTTTTTTCAATTTTTTTCACCTTCAATTTTTGTATAAATAGTATATAAACAATGTATAAATAGTGTATAAACAATATATGAAAATAGTATATAGCAGAAAAAAATGTATAAACAACGTATATGACAATAAAAACATATATAATAACAATAATAAACTGTTATAAGGTATAACTGAGGTATAAGCACTATAATAGTGTATTTTGGGGTATAATTAAGGTATAACTTAGATATAATCACTGTAATAGTGTATCTTAAGGTATAACTAATATATAATCAATGTAATAGTGTATCTTAAGGTATAATAACTGTAATAGTGTATTTTAGGGTATAATTAAGATATATCTAAGTTATAATCACTGTAATTATACATTGTGATGCATTAATTATACCTTATTTATACATTGTTTAAGCATTATAGTGTATAAGTCATATATAACAGTGTATATGCAATGTATAATAGTGTATAAGCAATGTATTCATAACTTTTATAAATATTATATGTTAGTTAGACCTTGTGATACAATAATCATACTTTAGTTATACATTGTTTATACCTTTGTAAAACTTTTAGACCTTATTTATATATTATTTGTACCTTATTTTATACATTGTTTAAACATTATAGTGTATAACCAATGTATAACAGTGTATATCAATGTATAAGAAGTGTATAACAGTGTATAACAATGTATAAGAAGAGTATAAACAATGTATAACAATGTGTAAGAAGTGTATAATAGTATATAACAATGTATAAAAAGTGTATAAACGGTGTATAACAATATATAAGTAGTGTATAAACAGTGCATAACAATGTATAAGAAGTGTATAAACAGTGTATAACAATGTATAAGCAGTATATAAGCATATAAACAGTGTATAACGATGTATAAGAAGTGTATAACAATGTATAAGCAGTATATAAAGAGTGTATAATAGTGTATAATAAGTGTATAATAATGTATAAGCAGTGTATAACAATGTATAAGAAGAGTATAAACAATGTATAACAATGTGTAAAAAGTGTATAATAGTATATAACAATGTATAAAGAGTAGATAAACGGTGTATAACAATATATAAGTAGTGTATAAACAGTGCATAACAATGTATAAGAAATGTATAAACAGTGTATAACAATGTATAAGCAGTATATAAGTATATAAACAGTGTATAACGATGTATAAGAAGTGTATAACAATATATGAGCAGTATATAAAGAGTATATAATAGTGTATAATAAGTGTATAATAAGTGTATAATAAGTGTATAATAATGTATAAGCAGTGTATAACAATGTATAATAAGTGTATAAACATATAACATTGTATAAGAAGTGTATAAGTAGTGTATAATAAGTGTATAAACATATAACATTGTATAAGAAGTGTATAAACAATGTATAACAGTGTATAAGAAGTATATAAACAGTGTATAAGAAGTGTATAAACAGTGTATAACAATGTATAAGAGGTGTATAACAATGTATAATAATGTATAAGAAGTGTATAAACAGTATATAACAATATATAAGAAGTGTATAGACAGTGTATAACAATGTATAAGAAGTGTATAAGAATGTAAAATAAGTGTATAAACAGTGTTCATGTTTATAAGTGTATAAACAATGTATAATTAAATTTAAAAAAATAATAAAAAATGGCTCTGCAAGTTGTTCATGTTTTAGAGGTGCCAATTCCTGATCAAATTTAACAAAATGCAGTCCTAAAATGCAGTTAAAAAAGATGCAATCCCAAAATGCGTTCAAAAAGATGCAGTCCCAATAATAAAATGCAGTCCCAAAAGTGCAGCCCTAAAATGCAGTCCTAAAGTGCAGTTGCAGTCCTAGAATTCTAATGATCTTTCATCATTTTTGTATTAGAAATAAAAAAAAACACACAATCTAAATTGTATGCAACAAAAAATGAAAAAATGGACACATAAATTGAACAAGCACAAACATGAAAACGAAAAATGGAGATTGAAAACACCTAATCATCTTTCAAATGTAGAAACTAAAGATAACGAAGAAAGTTTCACCGATAACACCAGCAAAACCATGATCAACGATGAAGAACGTGAAGAAGAGAATATGAAAAGGTAGAAAAGAAATCAGAAAACGTAAAAAAGAAAGAATTCAAGCGGCAACGTAGAGAAAAATTAGATTAAAAAAAACATAAAAAAGTAAATAATAAAAGGTAAGCCACCAAAATAAACCCTGAAACGAGGGTAGTTTTGACAATTTTCCTTTAATATTTGAGTAGGTGATTAAAATTCTATTATTGGACCTACCTTTCTTTATAGCCCATTTCCTTGAATGATACCAACCCGAATTTAACCCTAATATTTACATATAAATCTAATTATATTTTTTTTATGGCAGTTATCATTCTCTTAATTATATTATTTTCTCTTGCCTTTTATCAAATTCAAAAGAAAACACCTCCTTATCTCTTCCCATTTCCGACGCCCCTCACCTGCTTCACTTTGCTACTTTCTTTTCCTTTTTATTTTTTTATTTTTTAGCTTTTTTTATTTTTTCCTTGACTCAAAACCTTACCTTATCTCTAAGCCACTTATGCCTCTCCATCTCCCTTTCTTCCAAAATCACATTCTCCTTTACTTATCCAGGCACAGCCTTCTCCGATCAATCCACTTTCCTCCTACTAATGCCTTTTCTTTCTTTAGCTGTCCTTTCCTTCTGTCAGTTTTGCTTTCTCGATTTCCGCTGCGTTTTCCGGTGGTCCAAGCTCACCTCTAGTTTGTTTTCTCTGATTTTCCCAGCACGATCTTGTGCCGTCGATGCCACTGTTGACCCTAATGTCGATCTGATCATTGCTGTTATTTTCTGGATTTCGATGTTGCTGTCCAGCCCCGTATCGTCACCTTCTCCGATCACTAAGACTGCGTTTGGAGTTGCCGAAAGCAGCTTTCAGCCAAAGCAAGGCAAACCTTACTTTGGCTGAAAGCTACTTTTGGGGCTACGGAAAGCAGTCTCAAATGCACAATTGGTAAAAGTCAGATTGTATTCAAGAAAGCACTGGAAAAACACATAAAATTACTTTGAAAGAAAGCAATGAAACCTAGCTTTCCCTGACAGTACTTTCACTAACAGCAATCCCAAACTAGCCCTAAATCCATCATCGCTTTCCTTTCATATTGTCACGGCCCAACTCCCAGACTATGACCGGCGCTAGGGAACGGGTAGGCATATCGCCACGGGAACCCATAGCAAGCCTTAAAACCTTAATTAAAATTAAATACTCTAATATATAATAATTAAGTCCATTATACTTGTCACATTAAATCCCTTTTTACATACATATCTTGAAATATAATCCTAAATTTAGTACTGCGGTCTAGAAATTTAATACATTAAATACAATTAAGAATAACCTACATAATAAGGCTAATTTGTCGCCCTGAAGAAGGTCTTGGGCTGCAACTCGCTTGTAACTACTTGAAAAATTTAGGGAGTCAGACCTCCCATAGTGAATTAATTATATACAATGCATGAGTAATTTAGCAATCATCCAATCACACAATACTTTACGTATGTATATATACATATATGTCATACAAGCATTCATACATATGATTTCGGTAAACCAAATAATAAAACAATTATTAATAAGTGGTTTCCATACGTTATGGACCCTAAACCTCAATACCCGACATATCAAATAATCTACATAGCCATCCGGCTGTCTTATATCCAATGACTAGGGGACTGAGAATAACTCAATCGAACCCGCACCCAGTCGGCTGAAGGATCGAGAATAACTCAACCGAACCCATACGCAACCTCACTTAATTCCAATTCCATAACATCATATAGCCTGAGAATAAGTCAATCGAGCTTATCTATAAACCATATCATCAATCTCATACATTTATTCCATAAGACCGATAGTACCTATGCGCACAAGGTCCTGATGCCGCTCACCAGGAAGCATGTCCATACACGTATTTAAACCACCATTGAAAATATATATAAATATAATTATAATTATAGGCAATACTCTTTTTAAATAATTATAATAATCACATAATAAAAATTTAAACTTTGAAAATATGTCGTGAATGCAAATGCTAAATTAAATATGCAAAACATATAATTAACTCACAGATACTCCTAGCTGACAAATCCTATTTCTTGGTTTTTACTGCTCCGCCTACCGGTTGAATGTCTACATAAGAAAATTAAGAATGGAAATGAGGAAGAAAATAATTATTCTAGTCACCTGAAATATCAATAGAAATTTCGGCAGAGTTTCCCCTATAAAATGGATATCCCCTTAATTAATATTAGGGTCAAGCCTGCAAAAACTACACTTCTATGATCCACACAAATAATTCCGGTCGGTCTCCATAGACTGCAATTCAATATCCCGACTGGATAACCAAATCAATTAAATTCCATGTTGTACCAATTCTCTTCATCAACACATACACTAACATTTAATTCAATTCCCATCACACCAAATATTCTCATCCTATCAACAACCTCAATTAAATAACTTCATTAACCTAATTATATCCTTCACAAACCAAGAATTTAACAACTATTTTCTTTTAATTAACTAACCAATATATTTGCAAAATTAATAAAACCTAACACTTTGGGAAATTGGGCAAGGTCCAAGAATTAATCTTTCTCTAAATAATATTAGGAATATTCTGATATTAATTTTAAGTACATTATATACCTCGTCGGAAATAGTTCCCGTCGCCGGAAAAATTCATACTTGTCCTATGTGAAAACGATTCATACCATTAGTTAGATTATAACCTCAAGAGTCTAAATATACCATTAGATTATCCTAATTCTACTCAAAACTCACGAAATCGGAAAAATTAGAATTTTACCGACGAAGCTCCGATCACCAGAAAAACACTCGTGTATGCTCCGATTACCAACCTACCCAAAGGTTTTTCGGCCTCATAAGTCCGTTTTCGGGGTCAGATTTTTGAAATTTTGAGCAAAAGGAGGTGAATCATGCTGGACAGCCAACAACATGATATTTCTGGCTTTTATCTCTCTCTCAACACTTAATTTCTTTTCCTAAAATTTACATAAACTTGTAGTTCGTGTTGTGAGCTTCATTCAGGATAAAGATTGCGAAAATTGAAGTTTGAATGTGGAAAAAAAATAAGTAAAAAAGGAAAAGAAATAAGGAAGAAGAAGAAGAAGATTAAGTGCTACTGGTACGACCAGCGAAATAAAAAGAATAGGGAAGGAAAAATTTCCCACTCAGTCCCTCTTAGCAAGTAAAATTACAATTCTTTCCCAAAGTTTTATAAATTATCATTTATTCTCTTCAATATATATAAACATATATGCATACTATGATTTTATTTGGGTAATTAAAGCACAATTAATTTGGGGTATTACATACATAGCTAGAGTTTACCTCTGCTCTCATTCGAATTGATCGATTTAGCATTGCCTTTCTTGGTTGCAGATCGAAGGTATCTCTCTTTCAGTTTCCTTTTTATTCTTTCCGATTTGTATTTTGTTTCAATTTTTATCGTTTTATTCATTATAGTGCTAACTTCTTTTACTTTGCCATTTCCTTTCTAAATAGTTGAGATTAAAAACATGCATTACCTAGTAGCCGTCGGAGACATACTGGATTCGGGGGCTTGACTGGGATATGAGACAACAAGGACTAAATAATTAAGGAATTAACTCTGATTTTGTAGTCTATCTAAAAATTAGTCATAGTGGTTGTGTGTGCTTTGCTCAAAACTTGTAGGAAAATAGTTTGGGTCATACACCTGATTCTATATTTTGCCATTGATGCTGTATTAAATAAAATAAATTATAAACTTGTACTATGAGAAAGAGCCAATTGAAAGTTGTTGCTTATTTTCTCTATGTTCTGTTGTTGTGCTGGTTATATTTGTTTTACTAGAGAAATGACTTGGATGAAAAATTTTGGATTAAAAGCTTAATCCATAGTTATGTTATTAATACTATGTTTAAACCGCCTTGGATTTAGTTAATCTTTTCTGCTATGGGAGATTAGACTATGCTGCAACCACAGAGCATATTAAGATAGAATAAGATTTTGGGTTTGTGTTGATTTACATCTATATAAACACACAAGTTTAATTGATTAATGCTCAATTGATTTAGGCACAAAATATAAAAGAAGATAGGAAAATAATTAAGTATATATTGTGTTACAAATACATACCATATCATCAATTCTTTAGTACAGATATGTCATATCTTTTCCAAATATTAATGATTTTAGACACTACCAAAAGAAGATTTCTCGTCCTTTTAATCATTACTATAATATGCTTACATTAATTTAAAATTAAAGAAAATAATATATATTGTTGTTGTCTTGTCTTGCTTCTTGTTGATTGCTTTTAAACTTCTGAAATTTTCTTCTTTCCACGTATTTTTTGTGTAGAGAGGAATAAAGAAATGGAAATAGAGTAAAATGGAAGCGATGAATCATCTATCAACTTCGCTTCGTCTCATCTTCAAAGTAGCTTGCGCATGGTCTCTTTTACTAAAGAAAGAGATGAGCTAATAAACAAGATCCTTGCCCAAAAAAAACTTAAGAAAGGCACTCCAAAGTTCTGACTAGAAAGAAATTAAAGAAAAGAGAAGTCTGAACTTTTTTATTGTATTTTGTGTGTTGCAGAACCTCTTTATTTCTAGTAGGGAAGAAAGCTACTATTCACTTCCCTTGGGTGAGGTGTAGGTAAGCCGACTGCTAAAATTGAACTATTTCACCCACTTTACTGAGCTAATAAACAAGATCCCTTCCCAAAAAAAACTTAAGAAAGGAACTCCAAAGTTCTGAATAGAAAGAAATTAAAGAAAAGAGAAGTCTGAATTTTTTTATTCTATTTTGTGTGTTGCAGAACCTCTTTATTTATAGTAGGGAAGAAAGCTACTATTCACTTCCTTTGGGTGAGGTGTAAGTAAGCCGGCTGCTAAAATTGTACTATTTCACCCACTTTACTGTTCAACATTTGGTTTTATTTTGTTAAGTCCAACTCCCATAAATAATTGTGGGACTTAAGTTATTATTTTCTTATTTCCTTCTGCTGGTTGGATTTAATTGGATTTTCCTTAGTGAAGAAGGGATGATGGAAATGGTTTTATTTGATGAAAATTACAAATCCCATATATGTATTTAAGGGCTGGAATCCATTGGTTTTTTCATTTCTCTTTAATGTATTAATGTGTGTGTCCCTTAGTTGTTGCTTTTTTTTTTCTTTCCTTGGCTGTCCTCATTTTCAGTTATAGAAAAAAATGGGATGTGGTTCATTGAGCCAAATAAACTATTAAGAAATGCGATGTTCAATTCAATTTTATATATTGGGGGCATATAGGTTGTTATTGTATTGTTTTATGATCAAACCAAACGTTTAATCCCAAAACAAAACATATACTAGAATTGCTTCTCTTTCATGGACTAAATAAAAGAAATGCTTAAATCCCAAATAGATATAAAAATAAAAAATAGTTTTTATCAGACCCGAAAAAAAGTTATCTATTGACTTTAGTTGACCTTTGAAGTAGAAATTGATTCCGAAGTTGAATTCTTGTATTTTTACTTTTATAGTCATTGAAGGAGCTCAAGTTGTTTTTCACATAGCGGCTCCTAATTCTTCCGTTAATAACTACTAGCTCCATTATTCAGTCAATGTGTAATGTAAATATGTTTTTTCTTTTTTCAATTAAGAAGATTATTTTATACATGAACTTCTAATTTGATTTTCTTTTATGTTCCTCTTTAATCATAATTTAAGGGAACAAAGAATGTTATTGCTGCTTGTATTGAGTTAAAGATCTTTAATCATAATTTACGGGAACAAAGAATGTTATTGCTGCCTGTATTGAGTTAAAGATGAAGAGGCTTATCTATACAAGCGTTGCTTGTGCTGTTTTTTTATAGGAAGTATGGAATTTTAAATGGAGATGAATCCCTGCCATATTCAGTGAAGGTATTGACTTGGTATATACTTGTGTTGTTTTACCATGGGATTTGATGGAATCCCAAGATGGAGATGAGTCATTTCCTTCAACTATTTTAGCCACTTTATTCATATACAACAACTAAAGTTGATGGTGAGGCTGTAGTCATTAAGGCAAAGGGCGCTAATGGGCTTTTAACTTGCAGCCTATACCCGAGCAAAATATTTGGGCCTAGTGATAGGTTGATTATTCCATCTCTTATATTTGTAGCAAAGGCTGGTGTGAGAACGGATTTTTGTCCAACCTATATGATGAAGTATTTTAGTTATCCTTTATCTTGAGTTCCCCAGAGACATCGGTTTGAGAAGCAAAGACTAGATTCTAACTTGTATTGAAACGAACCATAAACTGTCAGAACCGAGGAATTTTAATTCAAGAGTTAGGTCGTATAGCCTAAGTGAAAGGGAATTTAGGCTGCACAAAGAGGGTTAAGCCGTGGAAGAGAGCTGCTTAAAGTGGATACAACTGGATTTGACTGTGCGGCTCAAATGTAAGGTTAATGGTCTAATTTTGAGAGCTGTAGGCCATACGGCCTATCTCTAAAGGCTGAAACAACAGAGCAAATTGCCCCACTTGCAGGAACAGGGTATAAAAGCTTTTCTTTTATAGAGAACGAGACAAAGTGGAGGATCACGGGAGAATTATGGCCAAAGCTTAATCCCTAAGCTCTCCCAAAAACCAAAAAGTTTTCATTGTCCATCATCTCCCTCATCCTCTTCATCTTCAAAAATCCACCAAAACCAAAAATCCAATACTTATCCTTAACCATCACCAACACTAAAACCCATTTCCACGCAGGATTAATTTTGAGTCAAGGCTGTTCGTGATTACTTGTGGGCTTTTGATAGAGTTTCGGTTCAAATTTAGTGAGTTAAAATCTATTTCATTGGGGATCGGATTCGGAGCACTCGATCAAATTCTGTATAAACACGTTAAAGGTAACTTTTGAGATCCATTCCTTTAATTTATGCATCAGTTGATATATTTATTCTGTGCTTTTCCTACTGAAAACTGAAAATTGTTTTACTGTAAATTTTAAAATTAGCCATATGACTTATCTTTTAGGGCGCACGGCTTATCTAGAGCAACATTTGAGCTACACAGCCCATCGGTGGCATGTGGGTCAGCAATCCAAAGTTTCTCTATTTTTGGGATTTTGGTTTTTTGGAATTCAGGGTGAAAATCTGTGATTTATGAGTCGAACTAACTGGTAGACCCCCAAAGGATCTCAAAACCAAAAAGAGAAACACCAAAATGAACTTTTATGTGTTGAAATCAAAATCAAAAAATCTACTTTCCTATAGAAAATAGCCTGAACAACCTTATTTTCTAGAAAAATGAAGCCGTACGACCTTGTTCATATGAAGTTGGGCCGTACAATCCAATCTTACCCAAGATCAGTGGTGGCACTGTTTCTCCTTGCGTTAAGTCGAATGACCTATCTTTGACAGGTTTGAGTCGTACGACTCATCTATTGAGCTGCACGGCTTATCTTTATTTTCTAGATTTATTTTAGTTGGCATTTACTTTGTTTATGCATTCATTCATTTTATGGAAATTGATTTTAGGTGTTTATACATTTTTCGACCTAGTTTAATTTCAAAGTATTTTTAGGACCCGAACGAAGGGAATTTTTAATAAATCCCTGGATATCAGACCCACATTTTGTATGTTTAATAATAACAAAATTGGCCAAAATTGTTTTCTAAAATTGTTTTCCCCAATCAAAAAACACAAGGCATTCACAAAACAGTTTTCCAGGTCTAATCGGGGAAACATATATCCTATTATCCCATTCTATCATATTTGAGTCCAATGTGTATATATTTATGCATCTAACCTCTGTTTTGTAGGTACATGTATATTAGGTTAGATGTATGCTAGGTTTCTATTTTTTAGCTCAATTCGTGTATTTAGGGGATTGTAAATATTAGAATTCATGTAAACTAGGTGTTTATATCCTCAATCCTTCTTGTCAATTATATACCTTAGGGTAGTCTCTTCGATTTGGTTGTAATAGTTTTATTTCCTGAATTTAGTTATCACTTTTGATATTTATTTATGGCTTTATATATTAGCATATAGAATATAACTAGGATTGAACATGGAATAGGGAATTAATTAACAAAAAGCGCATATTTGGTATATTTAAATGTTATTTTGAAATAAAGCAAAAATTAGGTGGTTTGTCCGGACCAGAATCTCTATCTTAAAGGTATAGGAATCTCTGTTGGGCTTGGTTATATCACAATTTTCCTATAAAAGCTGAGCCAGGTGGCGACTCTTGTCAACTTTTAAGGCACGAGGAATCGGTTTCGTCCTCTTTGTTTTGCCTTCTCTTTTAAACCTTCAAAACTGGTTCTTTCCTAAAATCATAAACCTAATACTCATTTTCAAAAGCCCTTCGGCACTGGCCTTGTGGCCCATCTCGAGGATCGCCTACTCACAGTGGTGACTCCATTGGGGATGATTTTTAAAATCAAAGGACAAACACTAAAAATGCTCTGTATGAAATAACTTAACCTTACAAGTTTGTGCACTTTTGTTTGCACCATCTCACAGCCACTTTTGCACACATGTTTCCTATATTTCCTTATTCATCTCAATATTCAATTAAAGCATGGCCAAAAGACTAAAAGCTCTTAGGGACACGGATATAGTGTATCACTCATAGCCTAGTACGAACCTTTTCGCAGGAACCCTTGAGTGGGAAGAAGTGAGGAGTATATCTTGCTATGGGAGCTTTGATTCTTGGCATGACCTGAACTCATATAGAAAGCCTTAGTGATTTCCTAATAGGGTATCCAAAACTTTAAAAATTGCATTCTCTAGAGATGCCTTTATGATGATAAGATACCAAATGTTACCTATCCTTATTGTTCATTATGAGAGTTGATTCAAGAAGCGAAGATTTAGATTTAATTGAACTTAAAACATGAAACTAAGAAGCATCTGAAAAATTAGGGTTGAACTAAAGTTAACAGTCGCACGGTCATTGGAATAACCGCACGGCTATTGACTCAACAGCCGCATGAATATTGACACAACAACCGCACGGCTGTCGATGCGTCACCAAAATTCTGCATGGAGAAGACAGATGTTTGGATTTGAGGGAGACAAGTCATATCCCATTACGGGATTGATCTTTAGATTAAAGGAAGCTGTAATTAAAAGAAGCAAGAAGGAACATAGGAATTAACAACAAGATAACAATTAAGCAAAGAAGAGAGGGATTAAAAAGAAAAAAAAACTATATTTTCAAACTTGAAAACTGAAATTCAAAATCAAAACCATAATTAACTGAAATTTAGTCACCAAATTCATCATTCAAATCGATCCTAAACCTTTAGAAACTTATTGGATTGCTAGAATTGGAGAATTGGAGCTTAATTTGGAGGAATTCACAGTTTTCGGTTCAAAGTTCAAGTTTAATTTTAATCCCAATTCTACTTTAAGAACCGGTTTTATGTCAAATTAAACACTGGATAAACATATAAAAGGTAATTTTGAGAGGCCTTAAACCAATTTATAGCTTTCTGGGTTGATTTGTTGTGTATTTCATCATTTTGTATTTTTGCTCTATTATTTGATGAACCATAGCCGCACGACTGTTGTTTATTTTCATAATTCAACAATTTTAATTTTTAGTGATTTCTCTATAGTATTTAAAACTAGAGCTGTACTGATGTTATTTCTACACCCGCACGACTATTGTTTTAAATCCAGAATTGAATTTTGTATTTTTCACACTTTTTCATATCATTTTGACGTAGATTTATTTTTCTGTTTTTTTTTTCGTAAACCAGTACAATGATAGAAGCACAAGTTTATTGAAATCCGGTTTATTTTTGTATGCATATATATTAAACCGGACAAAAAACGATTTTCAAAATGAATTTTCAGTCCCATCAAAACATGTTTCAAAATGTTTTTTAGGTCAAATCAGGTAATTTATCAAATTTCTTGATTTTTCCCATTTCACGCCCCGAGTTATCTTGAATCCCTAATTATGAGTCTGTTTGAGTCCTATGTGTATATATTTATCTGTACTAGCTCTGTTTTGTAGGTAGATGTATGTGTGAGCGGACGACCTTAAAGCGGAACGCGGCGAAGCGAACCGGGGAAAAAGAAAAGAAAGAAATTTAATGAGATTTGTGGAAAACGAAATTTTGTTTATGTTGAGTTAGGAAAACTATTGATTTGATTTAGAAATTCATTTTGTAGAAAATGTTTTTATGTTTTATAACTTAAAGACCTCGAAACCTAAATTTCGAGATCATTGACAGAGTCGCCACCCGGATCAGCTCATCCGGGAAATTCCGGTACAGCTCCCTACCAAGCGCAGACTACTGTACCTAATCCAGAGATTCAGTGTTCGGGGAACTTACCTACTTAACCTCGAGCTTGTATTCGTTTATTATTTATAAAGTCATATTTATTTAATTTATTATCTTCTCTACCCAATTTGTTTAATTTATATTAAGCCGATGCTAAGGCAAAATGCAGAAAGTAAATTGCAAGAAATTAAACCATTCACATAAATATACAAAAGAATAATAGAGGCCGATTATACAACTAGATTGAATAAAATATAAAACTCTCGTCCTCACTTTACAAACGCCTAAGTACACGAGAATCTAAAAATACAACCGCCTAAATACACGAATTAATCTATTTAAATATAGCAAAAATAAAAATAAATGCAGCAAAACAGATTGGTTAGCACAGTTTATATTATAAACACAAATAGGACTCAAATCAGGACAGAATGGGGAATTTAAGAAACAGGGGGCATGCATTTAGGGGTAACCGGTTCGACCCGGCCGGTCGGACCGGTTAGATCTGGAAAACGGTTTTGAAATGCCCTGTGGATTTTTATGCTCGAAAATCAATTTTGGAAAACATTTTATTTTCCAGTTTAATGGATTTCGACATGTGAGGTAGGTCGGTTTTCGGGAAATTTGGGTGTCCGTCGTGGTATTGTTCTAAATGCAATTTTACTAGAAGTTGAATCTAGGGTCGTAAATGCACACAACAAAATTCATTTTGATGTTTTTTAGATTTTCTGAATTTTTAAGGATTATTCTGGAAATTCTGATTCTGGAAGAGTGTTACAGTCGTGCGACTGTAAGCGATCCAAACTCAGGATTTCGCCAAAATTTATTTGAAATAAAACTGGAGGAAAACAATATGCAAACCAAGAACAATCGTACGACTGTTCATCAAACTCAAGAACAGTCATGCGACTGTTCTTGATTTTCAGAAATAGAAAACGTAAAACTTGAATAAAAAGCACAAAAAAACACAACCAATCACCCAGAAAGCATGGAAAACAGAGGCGAAAAGGAGTGTTTACCTCTTAGGCGCCGATCCACTGTAGGATTGACCCCTGGCAATGCACCAATCCACTTAAATTTGCTCTTTTTCTCCTTAAGTGAAGGTTGGGAAGTTTGGTCCAAAATTCTCCAAAATGTTAGGGATTCTGACGATTTTAAGGTTTGAGATTGATTGAGTTTTGGTGTTAAGTCATTAACCTATGATTTCTAATAGATTTTAGACATTAACACTCTAAAATTGAGAAGAAAAGAGTTGAAGAAAATTTTGGTTTTTTGGTTTTTCTTTCTCTCCTCTTCTCTTTTCCTCCAATCTCTCTCTCTCTCTCTCTCTCTCTGTTTCTTCTTTTTTGCCAAAAGTCCTCCCTCCTTTCTGCCTTTCCCTCTCTTTTATCCCAGAGCATTAATTGCTCCCTTCTCATTCCCCCACTTTTCAGTTTTCATTGTATTGGCTGGTTCACCTACCACGACCCTACAGTCGTACGACTGTAGTCTGATTACAGTCGTACGACTATCGTTGGTTTTTTTTTTTGGAAAATTCCGGTGCTTACAGTTGCCCCTCGCGGGATCAAAGTCGGATCATCGTGGGCACTAAAGCCTAGATCGAGTTTGGTCTTGCGACTGGAAGCGCGGTGAGGAAGGAAAAGGAAACGTACCTGGCGTTCCTTGTTGGAGATGCCGATCGTGATTCCAAGTTGACTCACTGCGTGGAAGTTCTCCTATGAAGTTGGCTCACTGTGGTGGAGCGCGCCCATGATATTGGCTCACTGAGGTGGAACGTGTCCGTAATGTTGGCTCTCTGAGATGGAGCACGTCCATAATGTTGGCTCACTGAGGCAGAGCGCGTCCGTGATGTTGGCTCACTGAGGTGGAGCGTGTCCGTGATGTTGGCTCACTGAGGCAGAGCGCGTCCATGATGTTGGCTCACTGAGGTGGAGCGCGTCCATGATGTTGGTGCTAAGTAGCGTATTTATTTCTTGATCGACAGTTTTGGAAACAAAAATTTTTGCCCCCTTGATTAAGAATAAATACGATTGAATTGCTTTGCCCCCAGGTACCTGTTAAAGGCAAGCGAATCCACAATAGGCATTTCTTCCTTGTCCATGTGGCGACAAGGTTGAAGTGAAAGGCACTGTCCCTTTTATACATCGAAGAAGCAGTCCGAGGTTAATTATTGTCTTGCCCCCAGATACCTGTTAAGGGTAAGAAACATCTCAATAGGCATTTCTTTCCTGCCTCTGCGATGATAGAATAGAAATGAATGTTCTTCCTCTCCTATGTGGCGGAAAGGTCAAACGAGTTGGTCTGTTGTTCTGCCCCCAGATACCTATTAAGGGCGAGAAGTTCGTCAACAGACATTCTTCCCTATCCATTAGGTCGACAAGGTCGAATAAGATGATGTGTTATCCATTCTATGAGGCGAAGAGGCAACACGAGGTTGGAAATGAATGTTCTTCCTCTCCTATGTGGTGGAAAGGTCGAACGAAATGGTCTATTGTTCTGCCCCCAGATACCTGTTAAGGGCAAGAAGTTCATCAACATACATTCTTCCCTATCCATTGGGTCGACAAGGTCGAATGAGATAATGTGATGTCCCTTCTATGAGGCGAAGAGGCAGTACGAGGTTGGTGTTGTCTTACCCCCAGATACCTGTTAAGGGCAAGAAACACCTCAATAGGCATTTCTTTCCTGCCCCAGTGGTGACAGGATTGAAATGAATGTTCTTCCTCTCCTATGCGGCGGAAAGGTCGAACGAAATGGTCTGTTGTTCTGCCCCTAGATACTTGTTAAAGGCGAGAAGTTCGTCAACAGACATTCTTCCTTGTCCCTTGGGTTGACAAGGTCGAATAAGATGATGTGCTGTCCCTTCTATGAGGCGAAAAGGCAACAGGAGGTTGGAAATGAATGTTCTTCCTCTCCTATCATTGGTTTTTTTTTTTGGAAAATTCCGGTGCTTACAGTATATTAAGTTAGATGCATGCATAACTTTTCATTTTTAGATATTTTGTATATAGATAGATTTTACCCTCGAATCCCATTTTATTAAATGTATCCCCTAGCCTATATCAATATTCGCATGGCTATTATCACATCTGCACGGCTGTACACTATAGCCGTATGACTATTGTTTATTTTCAGAATTCAACGATTTTAATTTTTTGTGATTTCTCTATTATATTTAAAACTAGAGCCGTACGGATGTTTTAATAGCTGCATGGCTGTTATTTCTACACTCGCACGGCTGTAGTTTTAAATTCATAATTGAATTTTGTATTTTTCACATTTTTGCATATCATTTTGACCTAGATTTATTTTTCTGTATTTAATTTCTGGATTTATTTTTGTAAAATAGTACAACGATAGAAACACAAGTTTCTTGAAATCCGGCCCTTTTTTTGTATGGTTATATATTAAATTGGACAAAAACAATTTTCAAAATGAATTTCCAGTCCCATCAAAATGGCATTTCAAAATGTTTCTATGTCAAATTCAGCAATTTATTGAATTTCTTGATTTTTCTCATCTCACATCCCGAGCTGTCTTAAATCCCAATTCTGAGTCTATTTTAGTCTTATATGTATATATTTATCTGTACTAACTTTGTTTTGTAGGCAAATGTATGTATAGCTCTTCATTTTTAGATATTTTGTATAGAGACAGATTATACCCCCATATCCCATTTTATTAAATGTATCCCCTCGGTTAGTCATTTGATTGGTCTGTATATATTTTAAATTTCCCGAATTTATTTACTATTTTTTGAATTTATTTGTCGCTTTTAGCGTTTTATTTGTATCTCATGTGTGAGTATTGGTTAAATTAAATAAAAGTAAAATCAACCGTAGAAATATAAAAGACATTAATATAAAACTGTTAAATATATTTTGAATCGAGAAGAAATAGGTGAGTTGTCCAAACCCAAATCTCTGTCTAAAGGTAGAGCGATTCATAGCTCGTCTTGGCTATACTACAATTTTTCCGTTTGAGCTGAGTTGAGTGGCGACTCTTGTCATTTTAGTGGACAGCATTCGAGTTTGTTTGTTTTCTCACCATAAAACCCGTTTTTCATAAAAACCCCCTTTTATTAAAATCTTCAAAGCCCGATCGGGAGGCCTGTTTTTTAGGATTGTCTGCTCATAGTGGTGAGTCTGCTGGGGATTAATGTGTTTGATTTTCAAAACCAAAATTGAAAAACACTGAAAATTCTCGACTCAAAATTTTTTTGACATTTTTATATTAATGCCATCTATTTGCATATCACTTAGAAACACTTTGCACACACACTTTTAAGGTACCCTTTTAAACCCCGATGTGTTGTTGAAGTGTCGCCTAAGTTCCGCCAGGTCTTAGGAGCACGGAAATGGTACATCAATCATAGCCTTATATGAAGTCCTTCGTTTGTACCTTTGACGGGGGAGAAATGAGGAGTATATTCTGCTATGGAAACCTTGATGTGAACTCGAGACTTTTGATTTGGCCTATATTAACAACCGTAGTTATTTCCCTTAGGAAACCAAAACAGAAATTGCATTAAAATGTTGAGAGTCGACCTTTATTGTTTCCCATTGATAATAAAGAGAACCAACTCCTAGGAAAGGTTTTTGTTTACCAAATGTGGAGAAATAAGGTCGGAAGGGAGTGTATGTATATCTATGCATGTTCTAATGGTTGTTTCGTGTGTAGGAATTTGCATATATTGCATTTTTCATACATTTTGTGCATTTACACATTGCATCTTTTCATCCATAAATCCCCAAAATCACTAAATCCCCAAACCACCAAATCCCAAAATCCCAAAATTGCCAAATCCCAAAATCGCCAAATCCCAAAATGGCCAAATCCTAAAATAGCCAAATCACCAAAAACCCTAAATTGTCAAATCCTTAAATCACCAAAAATCCTAAATCACTCAAATCCCTAAATCACCAAAAACCTTAAATCTGCAAAATACTCCAAAATGCTGCTCATTTTCAGTCAAATTCACATTAATCCAAAGCCCTGTATAAGATCAGCTCTATACACTAATCCAAAACCCCGTATAAGACTAGCTCTATACACTAATCCAAAAACCCGTATAAGATTAGCGCTATACACTGATTCAAAACCCCGTATAAGACCAGCTCTGTACACTAATCCAAAGCCCTATATAAGAACGGCTCTATACACGTACCAAAACCCTATATAAGATCTACTCTATACATTTATTACAAAACCGCAAACAAATTTATTTTGTTCATTTGCCTAAAGCCCCATACATTTATATTCAAACAATTTCATTTATCCAAAGCCCTGTACATGGTACACTATATCACATATATTCAATTGAATTTCATAACATTTCATTCCATCTCATGTATATACATATATATCCATGCATTCATTCATTCATTTACTTGATCTTCCTCACATCATCATTTCATTCATTCATCATGAATCATTCTTAATGTTTCTTATTTAATTTGAAACAGAACATACATGGAAAAGGAAATCGGGTAAGACGCTAGTGAGAAAGAAACTTCAGTTGGGGAGTCCGATAAGAAAAAAGCAGGATCGGATTAGGAAGAAAGCTGAGTCTACAAGGGTTGAGGAAGAATCAGTGACAATTGAGACAGAAAGTGAAACCACATTTGTTGAGGAAATTGAGATGGCAAACCAGACCCCGAATATTTCTAATATTCTAAAGGATTTCCTGAAATCACAGGATTTTTGAGATATTTTAAAAGAAGAGATGCGGACTGTTATGAAAGAGGGTGGCGGTGAAGACGATGTCACTAAACCTGGCAAGGAGAAGATGTCTGAATCATCCTAATCTAGGGGTGATATTTATGCTAGTGTGGAGAAACTTCAAGAGATTGAGGCTGTAATGGAGAAAAAATTAAAGGCAAAGTGCACGGAGCTAGATGAAGTAGTTTCTGAACTAAAGAAAGGGGCTAGATTTACAGTCATCGGTTCTCCATTGGCTTATGTAAATCTATACGCTGGAGTAATGTTGACAGCGAGTGCTATCAAGCAGCAATTGATTAATTTTTTTCCAACCACACTTGAAGTGCATTGTCCTGGTGCAGTTCATTGTTTGAAGATATACAGTCAGAATGGAATGCTTTGTCAGCTGCTTTCATCAAATACTACAGTTTAAACATTAAGATCCAAGTTACGCTGTATGATTTAGAAAGGATCAGGCAGAAACCAAATGACTCCTTTGAAGAGTACTATCAAAGATCGATAAACAAGATGATTTTACTGAAAAATCACCCAAATGAAGATGCATTGATCTAGAAGTTGATCGATGGAAGCAGAGATGTGTGTAGAAATAACATAAAGTTTCACACCTTTAATAAGCTTCGTAAAGTGTATAGTATGGCAATAAAAGTTGAAAGAGATGAATAAGAAAAAGCTACAAGTCACAGAGGTGGCATAAATTCTAAGTACAAATCAACAACCACAACTAGGTCAGGCAGTGGATCTAGTTCCAGTTCTATAAGTAAAAATGGGCAATCATCAGAAGTAAAACAAGTTGAAGTTGCTACAGTGTCTCAATAACATGGTAGCCAAGAAAGAAATCCTGGAAGTCAAGGCATATCTGTTGTGTGCCCTAGTTCTTAGGGCATTGGATTCTTGTATTTTATATTATACATTAAGACTCATTGTATGAATACATTCTTTGTGTCACATTAATAAAGGCAATTAATCTATTTCATTTATATCTTGTGCTATAATATGAGTAGAGTATCCATTAATTGATAATCATAAAACCTATCCCAGGTCTGTTCTAATTGTGGGAACGAATAGAACCACAGACTTATATATTCAATGACTGTATGGCAGTTCTGAACTAGCCATGGTACTTGTATAGTCAGTCATGAATATGGGTACATGTCGTTGACATGGGACTGGATCGATTCGCACAAGAAAGCCACATGGTTGTCATGTCATATATCTTTCTTGAGTAGGTCTCTTTTGTCCTCAAACTAGATTTCATTATAGTATCAATATGGAATCTATCACTTTGATATACGCCTACACAGGCCTATAAAAGGATACTGAATATGGGTATGATTAGGTGGATAGGTGAACATACTGATATTGATGATGAAGTGATGGAATTACCACTTGGGTAACACCAAGATGATATCACTGACCATTTGATGAGTGGGACTGATAAATGTATGGCCATACCCAAAAAAGTTGGTTGCTTTTTTGATTAATCAGTCAACTCAAAATCAAGAAATATAATAAACAATAGAAGAGGATGACAGACACCATGCCCCTTGTTTATTCATATCGGTATCTTTTGGCAAAGGACGCTTTGAGATTACTATCGGGTGAGTGTCTTCTATAGACTACTGCATCTCTGTCTTAATTGGGGGCTGTAACAGTTTGCTAGAACCCACTTATAGTCTGTGGGCCTTGGGCCTACTGCCAACATAAAGACAGACCCATAGGATCGTGCACATAGATCAACTGAGCCGAAACTTATAGAAATTGTACATGTAATGTACATTGGAAGGAATGCGTTAATTAATTAGTTGACATTCGGTGTCAAGGTAATTAATTAACAATGGGTTGATTTAATTTAATTAATAAGTTTGCATAATGTAATTAATTAATTTATCAATTAATTGAATTACATAAAGTAAACAATTAATTAAATAATTTTCCTAAGTAGGAAAATTAAATACATGTATTGTATTTACTTAAATGTGATTTAATTTTTTTTAGAGGTAATTAAATTTAGCCAAATGGAATTAAATTACATTGTATATACTTTTTAATTAAAGTTTGTTTATGTAATTACAATCCTAGTGGGCTTGGGTTTAATTAACCTAATTAAAACCCAATTAGACAATGAGTCTATATAAGGATACACTTAAGGAAGAAAACCCTAACCTTAATTTTATTACTGGAAATTTCAGCCACCAATAGTAGCCCCAAACAGCCGAAAATTTCAACAATAATTCTCCATTCCTTCCGCTTCTTCGGTTAGCATCGGTTCCCGCTTGATAGTTGGTCGTGTACCGGACTTTGGAGATCGTAGTTTCAAGAAACAATTCTGCAGCAGTCTCTAGAAGAGATGAATCTGATGAGTTAATCTCCTTGATTCAAATGTGTTTTTATTCTAATAAATGGTAATCGGACACGATAGGTGGATTCTAGGAAATTTTAAACAGTGTATTTTCCGCTGCGCCATATTATTTTTTCAATGATGAATCCCAATAATATCTCTGTGGACTTTGTCGTTGTCCAGGATTTTTGCTAAATACAAAAATGGAGGTTTATTGAATTCCTTGAAGCTATTTGAAAAGCCAGGTGATGTAGATAGGGATAATTTCTATACATACCATGTTGTTGTTGGTCACAGAACTAATAACTATTACTAGTTGAGAGATACTATCCAAAAGTTGATAGACGAAGGCAAATTGCAAGAGCCTGCAAAGCCCAGCGCTAAATCTAATCTGTTGCCAAAGTTTTAAAAGCAAGTCAACATGGTGCAGTCAGGATTACCATCTAATTTTGTCTTTGCTCAGATCTTGCAAGCAAACCCCAATGTGCATTTTGTGGTGATCAGTGAATCTAAAGCAGAATCTGAGAGTAGGAAATGAGCAGAACTGGAAGTTGTAAAGCTCGTAAGTTTGAATGATGTAGATTCAAATAATGAATATGAAGAGTATGATGGAGGTGAATCAGTTAAACCACCAGTTGTGAAGAAGCCGAAAGTTTCTGAAGTTAGAAATGTGATAAGAAGTGGTAAGGTTTATCAGCCGGTTTTTCAACAGAAAGATAAAGCCGCAGTGATCGGATCAAGTAGTGTGTCACCCCCTAAGGAAGTTAAGAAGGAAGATTTAGTCATTTCATAATTAAAGAAGACTTCAGCTTAGGCTAGTCTGTGGCATCTGTTGTTGGTTTCAAAGGAGCATAAAGCAGCGTTAGTGAAGAAGTTGTCTAAGATTAAAGTTTCTCCAATAACATCTCCAGAAGCAATGTGTTGTTTGCAGGATAGGGTTAACTCTGGTTACCCTGATATTGTATTTTTTGAAAAGGATCTTCCGGATGGAGCAAAAGCCGACAACAAAGCTATTTATGTAAAAGCTAAAATAATGGATAGAATCATGCCATCTGTAATGGTAGATGATGGATCAACTTTAAACATTTGTCCATTGAAAATGCTGCCGTATTTAGGCTTAAGTGAAGAGGCGTTGAAGAAGTCCTCGACTTTAATTAGGGCTTATGATGACTCAAACAGAACTATGATTGATGCTTTTGAGGCTGAGGTGGAAGTAAGACTAGTTAAGTCAATGTTCATTTTCACTGTAATTGATATTCCTGTTACGTTCTCCCTGCTATTGGGAAGGCCCTGGTTTCATCCGTAGGGAGGAGTCCCTTCGACATTACATCAAAAGATAAAATTTCCTGTGGGTGATAGAGTTGTGACCATTGAAGCGGATTCTCAGTCGATGATTACTGTAGTGAATGAAGAAGTTCCACCATTTAGCGAATTCCAAGTCACCATGATCGAAGAAGAAGTCACAGATGCTCCAATGGTTATATATGAGAACTACATATCGAAGTGGTTGTCCAACTACTTATGTAAGCAAACATTTATACCAGGGTTAGGGCTTAGAGCTAATTTACAGGGAGTGCCCGAAATCAATATTGAATTTGGAAAGCCATGACAGTTTGGATTGGGTTATAAAGCTAAAGAGGAATAAGAAAGGGAGGAATGGCAAACTTATAATGAAACCATTCATTAAAGCTGGTGAAGAGCTGTATAAGGGGCAGGCTGAGCCCGTGAAAGCTGGAGAGGTAATATAGTAGGGTTTTGAAGGTTTTGAAATATTCTCGAATATGGTTAATTTTGAGAAAATTCAGGAAGAACCAGTTGCACCAGTAATAAAAGAAGAGATAGTTTTCAAGCCTACTGTTTGCTTAAGGAAATTATTAGAGAAGTCGACCAATGTCGTGGAGATAAAGAAGAAAGTAAGCTATGTTGAGAAGGAACTATCCAAGGAAGAAGTTGAGAAGAAGATTTGTGATGAAGTTGTGGAGGTGATTTCGAAGGCATTGACTGTTGCCTTGAACAATGCTTTTGCAAAGACCAAGAAAGGATATAAAAAGAAACTGATGACCAAAGAAAGCCTCAATTCTGTAGTCTCTAAAATTACAAAAACCATGATAAGGCTAAAGCACAGTTAGCTGAGGTTGAGAAGACAAATCTTTTTGCATAACTATAGTCTGAAATAGCTGCTGATCTGGATGATATCTTGAAGCTGAATGTTAAGGAAGATGAAGAAGTGAAAGGCCCTCCTCCTGTAGAGGATGAAAATGAATTTGTTGTATCTGTTTCATCCATTTTCAATGTAAATGATGTACTTTACAAAAAGTTTAATGCAATGAAGTCTCAATTTTCTTATTTATACGATGTTTATCCTGATAATTCTGTGAATGCATTTGAATCATTATCAAGCATATTTAGTATTCATGACATTGCATTGCATGAAATTAATATAAGTACATATGAAAAACCCAAAATGGTATCTATTTCATGCGGTCTAAGCCCCAAGGAAGAGAGAGAATTGACAAAAGTATTACAAAAACACATCAAAGCTTATGCTTGGTCATACAAAGATATGCTAAGGGTTGACACAGAAATAGCAGTGCATAAAATCCAATGGATCAAAATTCAAGCCAATAAGCTGAGGAGACTGATACCATAATAGGCTACATTGGTAAAAGAAGAAGTGGCTAAGCAGATTGAAGCTAAGTTTCTCGAAGTATTGGAGTATACAGAATGGCTAGCCAACATTGTTTTAGTGCCCAAGAAATATGGAAGGGTTAGAGTATGTGTTGATTATAGGGATCTGAATAAGGCTTATCCAAAGGATGATTTTTCGTTTCCGCGTATTAATGTTTTGATCGATATTGCAGCTAAAGCAGTGATGTATTCTTTTATGGATGGGTTTTCAGGGTACAATCAGATCTTGATAGATATAATTGATAAAGTGATGACATCATTTAGCATAAAATAGGGCAATTTTTGCTATTGGGTAATGCCGTTTAGATTGAAGAACGTTGGGGCTACCTGTCAGAGAGCTATCACAACTCCATTGCATAATATGGTCCATAAAGAATTTGGGGTTTACATTGATGATATGCTTGTTAAATCGATGGCCCGAGAAGAGCACCCTGCTATTCTGGATAGATTTCTAACATGCATTGAAGAGTTTATTCTCAGACTTAATCCCAAGTAGTGTATATTTAGGGTTATATGAGGAAAGCTGCTTGGTCATGTGGTTAGTCAAAGGGGAATTGAAATGGATCTAGATAAAATCAAGACTATTTGGGATATGCTAGCTCTAAAAGGAGAAAAGAAGTTAGGTCATTTCTAGTTTCTCTATAGTATGTCAGTCAGTCATAGCACGGCTGACTTCAGTTTGCGGGCCAATTTTCAAGTGGTTGAAGAAAGACCAACCGATTGTATGGGATAATAGGTGTTAGTTGGCATTTGAAACGATTAAAGCTTATTTGGTAAATCCTCCAGTTTTGAGTCCACCAATTCCAAGAAAGCCTTTAATTTTATATTTGGAAGTTGAAGATTCCTCAATAGAGGCAATGCTAACATAAGAGCAGGATGGAAAGAAGGAGTACCTTATCTATTATATTAGCAAGAAGTTGCTGGATTATGAAACCAAGTACACACTGGTACAAAAGACATGTGTAGCAATGGTTTGGCTGACAAAGAAGCTGAGGCATTATTTTTAGTCGTATGAAGTACAAGCTGTGGCTAAAGTTATCCAATGAAGTATTTGTATGAAGCACCGATGTTGGTTGGAAAATTATCCAGATGGTTACTACTCTTATCAGAATTTGATATTAAGTATGTCACCAAGAAAGCCATCAAGGGACGAGCTGTAGCAGAATTTCTGGCAAATCAACCTTTGCAATCAGATTATGTAAAGAATCAAGAGTTCCCTGATGAACAGCTGGCTTTGGTAGAAGTGAAGAGATGGATTATGTGCTTTGACCGTACTGCTAGAATTAGGATAATTGTAGCAACACCAGATGGTGAGGTTATTCCATTGTTGAAGAGATTGGATTTTCCTATAACTAATAATGGGGTAGAGTATGAAGCATGTTTGTTTGGAATGGAAGCTCTTTCATTGCTAGGGGAAAATGATTTGTTGATTATTAGAGATTCACTTCTGGTGATTAGGTAAGCTCAAGGTGAATGGGATATGAAAGAAGAAGCCCTAAGGCCTTACTTAGAACTACTACAGTATATAAAAGAGTTCTTTGGCCAGTGTATATTCAGACATGTTCCTAGGGAAGAGAATAAAATGACTGATGCACTAGCAACATTATCTTCTATGTGGGAGAATCTAGAAAGAACACAAATCTGGTTATAGCAATTTCTAGCTGAAGAAAAGCCATGGTTTTTTGACATTTACTAGTATATGAAGGAGGGAAAGTATCCAGAAGGAGCTAGTTCTACTGATAAGGCTTCAATTAGAAGATTAGCCAGCCAGTTCAGAATTTTTAAAGATAAGCTATACAAGAGAACAATGAATGGAGTTCTTCTGACGTGTTTAACAGAACAAGAAACAGAAGTAGTGATTCAACAATTGCATTCGGGATCATATGGACCTTATATGAATGGGATAGCTTTGGCTAGAAAGATAATGAGATAGGGGTATTTCTAGATGACAATGCAGTCTAGCTATATGAAGGAAGTGAGAAGATGTCATGAATGTCAAATTTATGCTGATATCAACCATCTACCACCACTTGAATTATAGAATTTGGCATCTCCTTGCCCGCTTTTAGCTTGGGGGATAGATATAATTTGTAAAATTCATCCTATAGCATCTAATAGGCACATATTCATAGTAGTTACAGTTGATTACTTTTCAAAATAGGTAGAAGTAGAATCATTCACTGGTGTAACAGCTAAAAAGATGGCTAAGTTTATTTAGAAAAACATCTTTGCTCAATATGGAGTTCCCCATCTTGTAGTGACTGACAATGGAGTACAATTTCAAGGGGCAACAACAGAATTATTTACAGAACATGGCATTGAACATCAAAGATCTTCTCCATACAAACCACAAGCTAATGGTGCAGTGGAAGCAGCTAACAATTCAATAAAGAAGATTCTATCAAATATGGTAATCACCTATAGAGATTGGGCTGAGAAGTTGCCGTATGCTCTTTGGGGTTATAGAACCAGTGTCAGGACACTAATAGGAGAAATGCCATTTTCTTTGGTGTATGGTATGGAAGCTGTGTTACTAATTGAGGTGGAGCTTAAGTCACTCAGAATAGATTTGGAGGCTCAATTGCCAGAAACTGAATGGATTCAAGCTAGATACAAGTAGTTAGCAGCTGTACATGAGAAGATATTGAAAGCATTATATCATTTACAGATGAATTAGTGCAGAATGGCTAAAGCTTATAATCAGAAAGTAAAATATCCTAAGAAGCAGTTGAAAGCCGGGGATCTGGTTTTAGAGCAGTTGAGACCTACAAATGTTGATATTCGAGGAAAGTTTAAGCCAAACTGGAAAAGTCCATATGTTGAGAAGAAAGTCCTATCAAAAGGTGGTGTCAGAATCATGGATATGGATGGAAATGAATTCATGGATTCGGTCAACCAAGATCGCCTGAAGCTTTATCATGTGTCAAAATAAGGAAAAGAAAAATGAAAAAAGAAAAGAAAAGTCTGCTAGGCTAAAAACCTAAAAAGGGCGGCCTAGGTAAAAGTTAAGACATGACAGAAAATGATCAGTTGGAAAATCTGAAAGGGATGACTAGTGACGGGTCTTGTTCTGTATGGAATATATACCATTTTAGAAACAAATTCTTTCAAATGTACTCATGTTGAATTCATCAATAGAGTGTGATGTTTTGTTTAAATATGCTTATATGGTTATGTCAAAATGCATAAACAAAGTTATCTTGTTTGAATGCCCATTGGAAGAAAGCATTTTGCATTTAGTTGTTTATAAAGATCGCACTATTTAACAATGGAAATATATCAAACATGTGTAATTTGAAATCTTTTCTATCCTCTAAATTTGACTCATCTTTTCTTGATGTCGCGGAAAATTCTGATAGAGATCTAAGATTCGATGTTGTAAAGCCTTATGTAATTTTGTTCAGTATAAATAAAGCACATATGATTCATCATTCCATTTCTTAAAAAAAAAGGAACTCGTTAAGGTGAAAATCGAAAAGGCAACTCAGGCAAAAATTAGAGCAGCTCGCTAAGCTAAAAACCCACATTGGGCAGTTTAAGCAAAAGTTAGAGCATTTTTAAATTCATTTTTCCCCAATAGCAGTTGAAAAGAGGCAATTTGTAAAGGTTTTTCCTTATTCCCCAACGGAAGCATAATAAAGAATGTCATAATTTTCCTTAGCAGTAATTACATATCTCTAGCAAATTTTTCAAAGTATATCTTCCAATAAATATTTCACTGTACAAAGTGTAGGGATTTTTCATAGAAAATCAACTGATAAAAGCGGAAGCTCGGATCAATTTTCTCAAATCCGTAATCCAGGAGCAATTAAAGTAGAAATCAAAAACACAAAATCAAAAGATCAAGAATGATATTCTCACCATTCAATGTCTCTTTTAGAGAAGGCTGTAGGAACGGAGATCGATTTCCTCCACTTTTACGTACACGAAAGTCTATCTAGAAGAACCCATGCTAGCGGCAGATCAAAGGAGAAGAAGAAGAGTTGGCCAAAATTTTAGCCTTGATTTTTCCCTTATAGCTAAAATTCTCATTTATGAGAATTAAATCTTGGCTCAAATCAAGACCTTGATTTAAGGCTTTTGTTTAATTAGATTTTTTGTTAGGATTTTAATACCATAAATCCCTAAATCCAAATTAATTATTATGGGTAAATTAAATGCAATTCTATTTTGATTTTCATGCATGTATTTATGTAAAACCATATTATATAACATACATGTCATTAAATTAAAATTGACCCAATAAATTAATTAAGATTCAACTTAAATCAAAATACATATAAACCTATATATGTATTTTATTTCCACCTGGAAATAAATTTCCAGTTAAATTATATTGATCAATCCAATTGATCTGTAATTTAATTAATTAATATTTATCTCTCCAATCTGTATATTCTAAGTACACGGGTGATCTGACAAGTTCAAACTTAGACATTTTATGTGTACAATCCTATGGACCCATCTTTATATTGGCAGTGGGCCTGAGACCCATAGACTATAAGCAGGCTCTAGCAAGCCATTACAGCCCCCAATTAAGACGGATATAACAATCTAACGGAAGTCTTAACCCTGTAGTTAAACTTATATATCTCATATCGCTGATATCAGTGTCCAACACGGAGGCATGATGTCATTATGTCCAGACATTTACTTGATTCCAAATGAACTGATGCTCACAAACAAGTTCCGACTTGTTTGGGTGTGGCCACACTCTTACCAGTTGCATTCATCAAGAGGCCGATGATATCTTCTCAGTGGTTTACTCAGTAACATTCCTTTCTGCATGTTCATAGTCTTGCCATGCTTACTGGCACACCTGAACATTCCCATACTTATAGGCCCTATTATAGGCCCTTTAGGCATACACCAAAGTGTGTCACTTCACATGCAAGAAAATAACATGGTTAGGTTAAAGGATCCATATAAGTACTATATAAGAATCCCTTGTGATACTATACCATGTGGATTTCTCGTTTAGTGGATTTATCGAGTAGCATGCCCCATTGCATGTACCTATGAACTTGGTTGACATTCCATGTCTAATGGCCAGTAAGACACCGCCATACAACCAAGCTTATGATAGTCTTTGGTTCCATTCATTCCCATGACTGGAACAGACTATGGATGACTTCATGGTTATATCATTTTCCCTATCCATGGTCTTACTGCCAAGTGCATAACACTTGTCAACATGGATATGGATATTTCCATTGGATACTCTATTTATAATATTGCACAAGATGTATATAATAAATAGATTAATGTCTTTATTCATTGACACGAATGTATAATAAATAAATCTCATTATAAGATACAAATGTTGGGAATGCCCTAGTCCCAAAGCATTGGTCCTTGTATTGTATTTTGTATCTTATAATGAAATTTATGTATTATACATTCGTGTCAATGAATAAAGGAATTAATCTATCTATTATATACATCTTATGCAATATTATAAATAGAGTATCCAATGGACATATCCATATCCATGTTGACAAGTGTTATGCACTTGGCAGTAAGACCATGGATAGGGAAAACGATATGACCATAAATTCATCCGTAGTCTATTCCAGTCATGGGAATGAATGGGACCAAAGACTACCATAAGCTTAGTTGTATAGTGGTGTCTTATCGGCTATTGGACATGGAATGTCAACCAAGTTCATTGGTACATGCAATGGGGCATGGTACTGGATAGATCCACTAACGAGAAATCCACATGGTATAGTATCACAAGTGATTCTCATGTAGTACTTATATGGATCCTTTAACCTGACCATGTTATGGTTTTGCATGTGAAGTGACAAACTTGGTTGTACGCCTAAAGGACCTGTAACAGGGTGCCAAATATGGGTAAGTTCTGGTGTGCCCAGTGGCGGTGCCAGGAATTAGCAGATGGGGGGCGAAAATTTCCTGAAAAAATTTCTGGCCGATGATCAAAAATTTTTGGCCGACCTACAAACCTGAAATTAATTCAATTCAAGTCAATAACAGTATAATCAAATCAATCCAAACAACAACTTCATTATTTATACACACATGACATACCAAAAATTAATTTTTTCTAATCGATGGAGACGATGAAGTACTCATAGCATAAGAACTTTTAGGAGGATTCAAATAGTTTTTACGAGAAGCCAACTTTTGAAAACACTGCAAAATGGCTTCTTCGTCGATGCTAATGAATATCTTCTTTTCAATGTAACATAATAAGCAATCTGATAGTAATTCATCTCCCAGCTGATTGTGCAGATCAGTCTTCACAATATTCATAGCAGAAAAACATCTTTCAACAGTAGCTGTTGCAACTGGTAAGACCAATGCCAACTCAATAAGCCGATACACCAAAGGAAAATAAATGTGATATATATTCTCCACCATCTTTTTTATAAGAGCGCCAACATCATCAAGATTAGAGCATTCTGTATTCTCTTTCACAGCAGAAATCTAGAGTTCAAGTTGGTAATGAAACTCGGCTAACTCAACCCTAGAGAAATCATCAGACTAGAATCCAGCAAGATTTAGAATTTCATTATGATCAAAATGAACAAATGAGTTTGAAGGATCAAGACTTATTATACCTCTAAGCAAATCTGTGTTTGCCTCATTGAACCGATTGTTCAATTCTAGGGCAACCTCATCAATTACCTATCATTATATGGTATAAAAATAATTTAGAACACTGTACATTTAAAGAACAAAGTCATACATATATATCAATTACGAAAAAATAAAATGGAATGGAATACCTTTGTAAAGATTTCCATACGAAAATGGTGAAAATGAGTTATCGGTTCTCCATCAATAAGTGTCCAGCTATGGCTTTCGACAATGTCATCCATATTGGGCACTTTAATTTTATGTTGGACACAAAATTTAGTGGCTTCTTTCAACAAATTTTTCCAACCATCTTCTCTATATGTTTGTAACTTCTTTTTCAGCGCTTCAACCATACGAACATCAGTTCCTATGTTTTGATCTTTGGCTTGAAGGATCTTTGATAAAGGATCCGTCACTCCCAAAATATACAACATTAACTTTCCAACAAACACAAATTCAAAAGAACCCATTTTATTGTATCACCATCTTTGTTTATTGCTAAAAGCACTTCTTCCACTGAATTCCACATATCAAAAAGCCGAAGTAATGTTTTATAATGAGAACCCTAATGTGTAGTACCTCGTCGAGCTAAGCTTATTTCTTTATTCTTACCCTTTCCACTTGAAATCTCACCACTTTGTATTTTCTTCACTACTTCTTCATGGTGTGATTGGCAAAGAGCATCCTGCCTTTTACACGAACCTCCAACCATATTCACAATCAAAGAAACATATTCAAAGAATTGACTCACATCATCATTTTCCTCTGCAGCAGACACAACAACTAACTAAAGTTGGTGAGCAAAACAATGAATATAATGTGCGTGCTTGTTTTCACTCAGAATGAGTGATTTCAATCCATTAAGCTCGCCTCGCATATTAGAAGCTCCATCATAACCTTGGCCTCTAACTCTTGATAGTGATAATCCACTCTTCGTAAAGAATTCATCAACAGCATTCTTTAAACACTATGTAGAAGTCTCAGTTACATGAACCACTCCAACAAATCGTTCTATAACTACTCCACTATCATTCACATATCTCAAAACTATAGCCATTTGCTCTTTCATAGAACTATCTCGGGCCTCGTCGAGTAAAAGAGAAAAAAACATGTCTCCAATGTCATTCAAAATAACTTTTCTCGTTTCTTTTGCACAAGCTTCAATTATTTGTCTTTGAATGGTAGACGAAGTCATTTGATTATTTTTAGGAGCATTTGATTGCATTACTTTATTTGCTTCCTCATTATACTTAGAAAACCAACTAATGAGTTCAAGAAAATGACCTCGGTGCATTGATTCTTCAGACTCATCATGTCCTCGTAAACCTAGACCTTCCCCTAAAAGATATCGAGCTACTCTGACAACTGTAGTTAAATGAACATGATAATCATCATCTAAAACAGCACTTTTTGATGCTACAACAAAATCCACATTCTCTCTTTGGTTTTGGTATTGATCAACCTTAATTCTATCATATGTGTGTGGGCTATTCGGACTTCCTTCATGAGTAATGAAGTTAGGTAAAGCATTTTTCCAATTGTTATATCCAACTTCTGTAAAAGCATTTCCTCCACTTTTATTACTTTTACTAAACAAGTAACAATATAAACAAAATGCTTTATCTTTCGAGACACTATACTCTAGCCAAGCAAATTTCTCAAACCACGAACTTTGAAACCTCCTTTTACCTCTTTTAAGAATAGTTTGTGGAAACTGATGTCCAATTGGTTGACGAGGGCCTAAAGCTAAGTATCTCCTCCTTAATGAATCTTTAATTTGAAGGGGGTAACTATCAATTGGCTTTCGCAATCCTGGATCGCCAATGATATCATCATCTGAAACTTCTACCTCAATACAAGCTCTTTTTTCATTGCCTTTATCAAGAGATATTGCATTACTAGGTCTAGTTGAAGATTGACTGGGAGTTGAAGAATTGATCTCAATTCTAGTAAAAAATTTCTCCCTATTCTTATTCCTAATATAGTAACACAATCAAATTATTAAATCTAAACTTAAAATTGAAAAACAATTTTAATCTAAATCATAGCATAATGTCACAATACCAAACACAAGCATAATGTATGAATTTCAAATTAAATTATATACCAATCGTAACAAATTCTCAATAAATCAATCACAATTCAAATTATAACACAATTAATTCAATTCAATGACAAGATATTACAATCCTTAAATTAGAATCCCTAAATGGCTAAACCCCTAATTCATCTATTTATCATATTAATAAAAAAAATTGATTCAAATAATAGCAATATAATAAAATGCTAACATATTATTTGCAATTCCTAATCCCAATTCAACATTATAACAATCCCAATCAATCTAATTTTAATTGTGAAATCTCAAATTCAATTTAGGGTAAAATATAAAATATTTAGGAATTAGAAACTGAAAGTTACCTAATTGAAGAGCCGAC
Source organism: Euphorbia tirucalli (assembly GCA_039660915.1). Classification (NCBI taxonomy): domain Eukaryota; kingdom Viridiplantae; phylum Streptophyta; class Magnoliopsida; order Malpighiales; family Euphorbiaceae; genus Euphorbia; species Euphorbia tirucalli. The sequence continues at coordinate 24,460,672 of CM077632.1, forward strand.
CGATGGATGGAGTCACATAGAGCAGCTGACGGGGTGGAGAGTGGCCGGTCGATGGCGGCTTGGGCGGAGGAGGCAGTGGCAGAGGAGCTTGTGTTGTGTGGTGATGAGAATTTGGGGAAACAGAGAAGAATTGTGAAGAAGAAATGGTCAAACAAATTGGTGAGAATCTATTTTATTTTTTTTTTCTTTCCAGCCCAGCCAAAACGACGTCATTTTGCCTGGGCAATATATTAAAAAAAAACTAGGCAAAATGATGTCGTTTTGACTGGGTTTTTTTTAATATCCTGGGGAATTAATTAAAAAAATCCCCAGCTACTTTGCCTGAGAATCTAACAAAAGGGCTTTCGTCTTCCTCTGGTTTTGGAGGGCAAAGTAGCCCCCCTAAAACCAGAGATCAGCAGACTTTCACCGCCTGAAACACCCTTACTAAGGTTGTTTTTCGGTGACTGGGGGGGTCCCGGCCTACCCGTGCCCTCCTTCCTCCGCCACTGGGAGTGCCAGTGAGCATGGCAAGACTATGAACATGCAAGAGAGAATGTCACTCAGTAAACCACTGAGAAGATATCACCGGCCTCTTGATTAATGCAACTGATAAGGGTGTGGCCACACCTAAACAAGTTGGAACTTGTTTGTGAGCATCGGTTCATCTGGGAGTAAATGTCTGAACACAAAAGAGGGTGATGACGCCATGCCTCCGTGTTGGACACCGATATCAATGACATAGGATATATAGGTATAATTATAGGGTTAAGACTTCCGTTAAAGCGCTGTCTCCGTCTTAGTTGGGGATTGTAGTGGCTTGCTAGAGCCCGCCTACAGTCTGTGGGCCTTGTGCCCATTGCCATCATAAAGATAGGCTCATAGAATCATACACATAGAATGTCTAAGTTTGAACTTGTCGGATCGTCCGTATACTTGGAGTATGCAGACTGGAGAGATAAATATTAATTAATTAAATTATAGGTCAATTGGATTAATCAATATAATTTTAATTGATATATATTAATTGGAAATTTATTTCCGGGTGGAAATAAAATACATGTATAGGTTTATATGTATTTTGATTTAAGTTGAATCTCAATTAATTTATTGGGTCAATTTTAATTGGCAAATCAATTTTAATTTAATGACATGTACATTATATGATATGGTTTTATATAAATACATGCATGAAAATTAAAATAGAATTGCATTTAATTTTACCATAATAATTAATTTGGATTTAAGGATTTATGGTATTAAATCCCAACTTAAAAGCTAATTAAACTTAAGGTTTAAATTAAGGCGATAATTGGTGCCAAGTGAGTTAATTCTCTTAATGAGAATTTCATCCATAAGTGTGCAAGGAGGTTGAAATTTTTGGCCAAGCCATCTTCTCATCCTTTGATCCACCGCTAGCACTGGTTCTATTTGATAGATTTTCATGTACGTGAGAGAGGAAATCGATTTTGGTTTCTGCAGCCGTCTCTAGAAGAGACATTAAAAGGTGAGAATCCCATTCTTGATCTTTTGATTTTGTATTTTTGATTTCTATTTCAATTGCTCTTAGGTCACGGATGTGAGAAAATCGATGCAAGTTTTCACTTTAATCAGTTGATTTTCTATGAAAAATCCTACAACAAAATGTATGATACAATACAAGGACTAATGCCTTAGGACTAGGGCATTCCTAACAATCTCCCACTTGCACTAGTTCCAACTAGGTATGGGCCTAATCCCTATAAATCTAGTATGACCCTCGTGCTTAGGTTGTGCCAGTACCTTAGTCAAAGGATCTTTGGTGTCTACTCTATGTAATGAAATGTCACCCCTTTTGGCAATTTCTCGTATGAGGTGAAACTTTCTAAGTATGTGCTTCGTGTTCTTATGTGACCAAGGCTCCTTAGCTTGTGCAACAGCCCTGTTATTGTCACAGAAGATATCAACTGGATCCAGGATAGTTGGTACTACTCCCAATTCAATGATAAACTTCCTTATCCATATAGCTTCCTTAGCTATATCACACGTCGCAATGTACTCAACTTCTATAGTAGAGTCAGCGATGGTTGGTTGCTTTGAGCTCTTCCAATACTATTCCCAACTTAGTGATAAACTTCCTTATCCACACAGCTTCCTTAGCTGCATCACACACTGCAATGGACTCAACTTCTATAGTAGAGTCGACAATGGTCGGTTGCTTTGAGCTCTTCCAGCTGATAGCACCATCATTTAGCAAAAACACGTACACAGACTGTGGCTGGTACTCATCCTGGTCGGTCTGGAATCTTGCATCAGTATACCTAATCACTTATAGCTCTTCCTAACCACCATACACTAAGAAGCTATCCTTAGTCCGGTTAAGGTACTTTAGGATTGCTTTGACAGCCTTTTAATGGTCCTCGCCGGGATCATGCTGGTATCGGCTCGTCATACTTAGTGCAAAGGTGACATCAGGTCTCGTACATAGCATGGAGTACATGATTGATCCTATAGCTGATGCATATGGGACTAACTTCATTTTCTCCCTGTCCTTCCTTGTCTTAGGATAGTCCTTCTTATTAAGTTTTAGCCTATGGCTCATTGGCAAGAAACCTTTCTTGGCCTGATCCATGCTGAATCTTTTTAGAACCTTGTCTATGTACTTGGCCTGACATAGGCCCAGAAGCCTATTGGGTCTATTTCTATAGATCCTGATCCCTAGGATCTTCTTAGCTTCGCCTAAGTCCTTCATTGCGAAGCACTTACACAACCACTGCTTTACTCCTTGCAGTGTTGGTATGTCGCTTCCAATCAGAAGGATGTCATCCACATATAACACTAGGAAAGTGACGATGCTCCCACTAATCATCTTATACACACAAGGCCCATCTTGATTTTGTATGAAGTTGTATTCCTTTATGGCTTCATTGAATCTAAGATTCCAACTTTGGGATCCTTGCTTTAATCCATAAATGGATGTTTAAAGGTTGCGCCTTCCAGGATGCTTTGGATTGACGAAACCCTTAGGTTGTGCCATGTTCACATCCTCGAGTAGCTTCCTATTAAGGAAAGCAGTTTTGATAGCCATCTGCCAGACCTCATAGTCGTACCAAGTGGCTATGGCCAGCAGAATCCTTATGGATTTAAGCATAGCAACTAGTGAGAAAGTTTTGTCGTAATCTATTCCATGGACTTATCTGAAACCTTTTGCAACTAGCCGCCCCTTGAGGAGTTATCAGCCTTCAGCTTGTAGCACCACTTACAAACTATGACCTTAGCACCCGGAGGTGGATCAACTAGGTTCCAAGCCTGATTATCATACATAGATTGCATCTCCGCTTCCATGGCTTTACGCCAATTAGCAGATTGTGGGCTATCAATGGCCTCATGGTAGGTTTTGGGCTCTTTCTCATCAAAGATGAGAAGAGTGTGATCATCAGTAATGAGAAAGCCATATTTCTCAGGTTTTCGACGATCCCTACCAGACCCTCTAGGTCCTTGTACAACCTAGTCTTCGAGTTATCCTTTTCAGGAGCTTATGTGCTTTGAACTTCTCTGAGTTTAACATTGCTCCCATTGTTTTTTTTTGGAAATAAAATCCTTTTCAAGAAAGACCCCCTTTTGTGCCACGAACATCTTGTTCTCAGTGGGGTTGTAGAAGTAATACCCTTTGGTTTCCCTAGTGTAAGCGCTGGAATTTTATTCCCTAAAAAAAAAGAAGCAGGTGTCACACGACTGTAGCATAATAGTCGCACGACTGTCGTTACAGTCGTGCGACTGTAATTTAAAAATTACAATCGTACGACTGTAAGATCTGGGCAGGTGCAGCAGACCATAACCATGACATAAGAAAGAAGAAGGGAGATTTGGGGCATTAATTGGCCTGGATTTTGTTGAAGAAAGCAGAGGAAATCAGAGTTTAGATGATATAAAAGGAAAAAAAAAAAGAAAGAAAGGGGGGATTGGACTTTTGATCTCAGAAATTTAGAGAGAGAAAGGAGAAAAGAGATAAGGAAAAGAAAGGGAAACTTAACTTGAAAGTTTTTCTTTTCCTCTTCTATTTTCTTTAATTCTCTAAGTTTAAATCTAAGAATTTGATAGAAATCCCTAGGTTAATAACTTCACTTTACAAACAAATCAAATTTTGGACTAGAAACCCTAGGATTCCTAAGCATTTTGGATTTTTGGACACAAAGCTTCCAATCTCAATTTCAAGGAAAAAGGAGCAAATTCTAGTGGATTGGAGCGATGCCAGGGGTCAATCCTACGGTGGAAAAGCACCTAAAAGGTAGACACTCATTTTTCCTTCTATTTTTCAAGTTTTCTGGGTGATTGGTGTTATTTTTATGCATTTTTGTTCAACTTTTCGTGTTTTTGTTTCTGGAAATCAAGAACAGTCGTGCGCTGTTCTTGAGTTTGATGAACAGTCGTACGAGTGTTCTAGGTTTCCATATTGATTTTCTTTCCGTTTATTTGAAATAAAATTTTAGCGAAATCCTGAGTCTAGACTGCTTACAGTCATACGACTGTAGTTACAGGCGCACGACTGTAACATATTTCCAGAATCAGAATTTCCCTTTTGAGCTGTAAAAATTTATAAAAGTTCCTAAAAATTTAGAAAAATCAGAAAATCACCAAAAATGAATTTTGTTGTATGCATTCACTACCTTAGATTTAATTTCTAGTAAAACTGCATTTAGAACAATTCAACGACGGAGACCCGATTCTCCCGAAAACCGACCCACCTCACATGTAAAAAATGCATGTAAACAGGCAAAATTGTTTTCAAAATAAATTTCTCACAAAACCAAAAACACAGGGACATTTCAAAATGTTTTCCAGGTCTAACCGGCCCAGCTAGCCGAGCCAACCCGGTTATCCCTTAAATGCATGCCCCCAATTCTTGATTTCCCCAATTCTGTCTATTTGAGTCTTATTTGTGGCGTGCCATAAAAATTGTGCTAACCTTTGTTTTGCAGCTTTTATTTTTATTTTTATTTTATATGTATTTAATAGAATTAATCGTGCATTTTAGGCGATTGTAATATTTTTAGATAAATCGTGTATTCTAGGCGTTTGTAAAAGTGAGGTGAGAGTTTTTATTTTCTATTCGATTGGGTTGTAAGCCACTTAAATATTCATTATTTTTCTTTTATTTTTATTATACCTGTATGCACGCTGTATGTCTATTTATTTCAATAAAATTGACTTTTAGAATTATGAAATACCATTTGACAACATTGGCCAATTTTATTTTAATTAGACACGAAATAAGGGACTTGTCCGGACCCAAATCTCTGGATAGTGTAGCGGCCGTTCGTCCGATTCAGCTGCATTATAAATTTCCGGTTGAGCTGAGCCGGGTGGCGACTCCTACAATATTCATCGAGACTAGGTCTCGGTTCTTTTAAGAATTAATTCCATTTTAAAAAAAATACGAATTTCCATTATAAAAACCCCACGCGAGGGAGGGGTCAGCCCGAAATCGTGGTGCCCTTTCCGAAAGGGAGTCTCGTGTTCCGTCGAAAACCTCGTCCGCTCACAGTGGTGACTCCACTGGGACTGAAAAGTGGCTAATTAAAATAAGGTGGATGATTCTTGATTGGTATCTCATTTTGCATCTTTAGCTAGACATTCTTGCATTAGATTAAGTATCCATTTATAGCCCGGTGGATTGTTGAAGCGTCGCCTAGGTTCCTCCTGGTCTTGGGGGCGCGGATACGAAACACCACTCATAGCCTCGTACGAACCCCTTCGTTTGGACCCTTAAGTGGGGAGAAGTAAGGAGTATATTTTGCTATGGGAACCTTAATGTTATCCCGACTTGGACCGAACTCATGTAGGCAGCTTTAGTTCGATTCCCTTAGAATATCAAAATAAATCGTGTGTAAATAATATAAATCCCTCCTTCATCACCCCCGGTTGGTGAACGAAGTCAACCCCACCTAGGACTCGGTTAGATTTTTTTGCCAAATTGACCACGATTGGAGGAATAAGGTTGGAGGAATGCATTTTGTGTGCTATGTGTTTCACCATCTTGTGACACATCGTCATTGCTACCTACACGTGCATAACATTCCATAATTCATATTTATCATACGCATGACATTTTCCATACATCAAACATTTGTGTGATAATTAAATCACATTTTTATGCAGCCATATGCATTTTATTTTTGTGTGAAAACACATTTGCTTTCCATTCATATTAACCGTTTCTCTTTCAGCCATGACATTAATTTGCGTGATTAACATTTTATTTTCACGAAGCATACATAACGTCATTGTGTATTTCATGCATTCTAACCCATGTTTTTGTGTAGCCATTTGCATTTTGTGTCATAAACATTCATTACATGTCATTTAAATTAAATTAAGGACATCTCAAGAACGCATATCACGGCCATTTCATTTCATAACATATCGGGTATACCGAAATTACCCGTGTTTTGCTGATGCACTGGATTGCATTTGGCCATTCCACCAAAATCATTTCATTCAATAGAGACCCCAATGGTCTTAGTCCCATTTTCGTGTGACATTTTACACGATGCATTTCATGACATCATGTTCGTTTATCATAAACATCATATAATACCGTGGTCCACATCGGATCATTTCATAACATTAATTTATCATTCAAGGCACTCCCCGAGTGCCTAATTAGTGTGCATATAGGTCCATAACATTACCAAATCATAAAAGGCATTCCCCGAATGCCAAACCCCTGTTCGTGTCCCTGTTACACGTGACTCTATCATAACGCCATTTCATATCAGATGCTCACAAGCATCAGAACTCTGTTTATGGGCCCGGCCCATGCGACCATTTCATGTCATCTCATAGACCTTCAAAGTGTCAAAACTTTGTCCGTGTGTCGGTACACATGTGACCATTTCACAAAATTCATCAGGTGCTCCAAAGGCGCCGAACCTCTGTCTGTGTGGCAGCCCACACATGACATTTCGCATAAGCATTGGGTGTTCTTGGAATGTCCCAAAAAAGAAGAAAAGAAAAATAAAAAGAAGACCATTCCTATCATCATTTCACTCATAATCTCACTCCATTTATTCATAAACATTTTTAATGCCTTACTTCTCATGCCATACTATGCCATTCATTCATGACCCTAACACTTCCCGTATAATCCCGAGCAGAATACACTGGAGCGACCTTGGACAAGATCCCAGGCTTCGAGGGCAGTTAGGAGACAAAGGATAGTTGAAAGTGAAAGTGATTCAGAGTCTGGGGAAGAAGTGAATTTGGCAAACCTGACACCAAGCATGGCTGATGTTCTAAAGGATTTCTTCAGATCCCAAGACTTCCGAGACATGTTAAAAGAAGAAATGAGGGCAGTTGTAAGGGAAGCTGGCGAGACCGGTGGTAGTGGAGTAGGGGAAAGAGAAAGAGGCTGAGTCATCCCAAAAGGGTGGTGACGCTTCCGCCAGTCTTGAGAAGCTGCAAGAAATAGAGGCAGCTATGGAGCAGAGAATGAAGGCAAAATGTTCTGAGCTGATGAAGTAGTGGCTCAGTTGAAGAAGGGTTCGGTGTTAGCGCAAAATCAAAGAAAGGGGTGAACGTTGATGCCATGATCAGTAAGGGCATCGAGACATTTCCCATCGGCTTCCAAGTGCCGAAAGTCCCCACTTATAAAGGAATGGGCTCGCCGGAGGCCCACGTGAATCTGTATACCTGAGTTATGCTAACGGCGGGCGCCACAAAGCAGCAGCTGATTAATCTCTTCCCTACCACACTGGAGGGAGGAGCGCTAGGATGGTACAACTCACTGTCGGGGGAGGAACAATCTGATTGGGAGATTTTGTCAGCGGCTTTCATCAAGTACCACAGATTTAACACTAAAATCCAGGTGAAGCTGTACGATTTGGAGAGGATAAAGTAGAAGTTCAATGAGCCCTTCGATGAGTACTACCAACGCTGGATGAACAAAATAATCCTCTTGAAGAATCACCCAGATGAAGATGAGCTTATACAAAAGCTGATTGATGGCAGCAAGGATATCTTTAAGAACAACATGAAATTCCATCCCTTCAAAGAGCTCAGTGAGGTTTATAGTATGGCAATGAAAATAGAACGGGATGAAAAAGAGAAGGCAACCAGTCATAAGGGCAGCAAAAGCACAGGGTATATTTCGGGATATAGATCAGCAACTGCAACAGGGTCCGGTGGTGGTTCTGGTTCAAGTTCTGGTAGCAAAGGAGGGCAATCTTTAGAAGTAAAGCAGGTGGAAGTTGCTACTGTGACTCAGCAACAGGGCAATCAGAATAGGAATCTAGGAGGACAAGGCATATCGCCTTGGACTCTTCCTTTGGTGAAGATATTTACCAAGTGTAGAAATGGTGGATTGCTACAATCCTTAAGACCCTTTGAAAAGCCTTCTTAAGTAGATAAGGATAATTTCTGCACTTATCATGTGGTTGTCGGTCATAAGACTAATAATTGCTACAAGCTAAGGGATGCCATCCAAAAACTTATTGACAAAGGGAAGCTGCAGGAGCCAGCCAAGCCTAGCACCAAAACCAACCTACTGCCAGTATTCGAGAATCGGGTCAACATGGTTCATTTAGGGTTGCCGGCTAATTTTTTCTTTGCCTAAGTTCTTCAAGCAAACCCGACGATTCAAGCTGTGGCGATAGGGGAACCCGAAGTAGAACCAGAATGCAAGAAACAAGAGGAGCGGAAGGAGATCAAGCCAATAAGCTTAAATGATCTCGATTCTGAGGATGAGTATGAGGAGTTTGATGGAGAAGAGACAGTTAAGTGATGGAAAAGAGACAGTTAAGCTCCCAGCCATTGAAAAGCTGAAGGTTTAGGAAGTGCAGCATGTGACCAGAAGTGGTAGGGTGTATCAGCCAGTAGATTAGATGAAAGACAAAGCCCCGATGACTGGGTCGGGTAGTACATCGGCGTCGGAGGGAGTCGAAAAAGAGGACTTAGTCATTTCCCAATTAAAGAAGACTCCCACACAAGCTAGCTTATGGCATTTGCTTCTGACTTCCAAGGAGCATAGGGCTGCTTTAGTGAAGAAACTATTAGAGATTGAAGTCTCCCCAATAGCTTCGCCAGAGGCTATGTGCTGTTTATTAGATAAAGTTCATGCTGGAACTCCTGATATCGTTTTCTCTGGGAAAGATCTACCTGCTGAAGGGAAGGCCCACAACAAGGCTCTTTACATTAGAGTCTATGTCATGGATAAAACAATGCCCTATTTTACGGTGGATGATGGCTCAGCACTAAACATTTGTCAATTGAAGATGTTGCCATTTCTTGGGCTAAATGAAGATGTGTTGAAAAAGTCCTCGACAGTCATTTGGGCATATGATGACTCTAAGAGAACGTGATAGGGACCTTTGAAGTGAAAGTAAGTAGAGGTTGGATCAGTCAAGTCCATGGTTGTTTTTACAGTGATAGATATCCCAATCACCTTTTCCTTGTTGCTTGGGAGGCCATGGTTCCATCATTTAGGGGGCGTCCCTTCCACTTTGCACCAGAAGATTAAGTTCTCTATGAATGGCAAAATTGTAACTGTTGAGGCGGATGCCCAATCAATGATAGCTACTGTGAACGAAGGAGTGGTCCCTTGCTGTCATTAAGGAGGAAGAAACTACCGATGCTCCTGTGGTCCTTTATGAGAATTATATGCCAGAATGGCTCTCCTGGTATCTGTATAAGCAAAACTTTGTCCCGGGTATGGGACTTGGAATCAATTTGCAGGGAGTACCAGAATTTAAGATTGACTCAGGGAAGTCGAAACAGTGTGGCCTTGGTTATATAGAGGAAGCATCTGAGCAGAAGAACCTGAGAAAGGGGAGAAATGGCAAAGTTATGATGAAGCCATTTCTGAAGGCAGGAGAAGGCCTTTACAAGGGCCAAGTTGAACCGGTGAGGATTGGAAATGTCGAGTATCCCGGCTTTGAGATTTTTACTGATGTTGTTGATTTTGGGAAAAGTTAGGAGGAACCCGTGGCCCCTATGATGGAAGAAGAAATAGTTGTTGAATCTGCTATTTTACAAGGAGAGCCATCCGAAGTGATAGCAGAAACCGTAGAGGTGGCCGAGGAAGAAAATGAAAAGAAAGTCTATGATGAAGCTACATAGATGATTTCAGGTGCTTTAACTGTTGCTTTAAGCAAGGCATTCGGGAAGGCCAATGAGGGCTTTGGTGAAGAACTAATGGCTAAGGTGAACTTAGACTCCGTGGTTGCCGAGATTGCCAAGATTGTGGAGAAGGCTAATGCGTAGGTGACTGAAAAAGAAGCTGAAGCAGCTGTGATCCTGGATAATGCTCTGAAGATGAAGATGGAAGCTGAAGAAGAACAAGGCCCTCTGCCTGTGGAGGATGAAAATGATTTTGTTGTATCTATTTCTTCCATTTTCAATGTAAATGATGTACTTTATAACAAGTCTAATGCAATGAAATCTCAGTTTGCTTACTTGTGTGATGTTTATCCTGATAATTCTGTGCATGTATTTAAGTCAACATCAAGCATATTTAGCGTACATGACACTGCATTGCATGAAATCAACATAAGTACAGATGAAAACCCTAAAATGGTATTCATTTCACACGAGCTAAAATCCGAGGAAGAGAAAGAATTAATAAGAATACTCCAAAAACATGTTAAAGCTTTCGCCTGGTCATATGAAGACATGCTGGGTGTAGACACAGAGATAGCAGTGCACAAGATTCCAACAGATCCCAAATTCAGGCCAGTAAAGCAGAAGCTGAGAAGACTAAGACCAGAATGGGATACACTGGTAAAAGAGGAAGTGGCTAAGCAGATAGACGCCAAGTTTCTCGAAGTGGTAGAATACATAAAATGGCTAGCTAACATCGTCCCAGTGCCTAAGAAAGATGGAAGGGTTAGAGTATGCGTCGACTACAGGGACCTGAATAAAGCATGCCCAAAAGATAACTTTCCACTGCCCCATATTGACGTCCTGGTTGATAGTGCAGCAAAAGCAGCAATGTATTCCTTTATGGACAGCTTTTCGGGGTACAACCAGATCCTGATGGATGTGATCGACAAGGTGAAAACATCATTCATCATAAAGTGGGGTTCTTTCTACTATAGAGTGATGCCTTTTGGATTGAAGAATGCCGTGGCCACTTATCAAAGGGCTGTTACAAATCTGTTGCATGATATGATCCATAAAGAAGTCGAAGTGTATGTTGATGATATGCTGGTTAAATCAACAACCCGGGAGGAACACCCTGTTATCCTGGATAGATTTCTAACACGCATTGGAGAGTACAACTTATGACTTAACCCCAAGAAGTGCATATTTGGAGTCACATCAGGAAAGTTGTTGAGTCATGTAGTCAGCCAGAGGGGGATAGAAATGGACCTAGACAACATCAAAGCCATCCAAAATATGCCAGCCCCAAAGACAGAAAAGGAAGTCAGATCATTCCTGGGTTCCTTACAGTATGTCAGCCGCTTTATAGCACGGTTGACTTCCACTTGTGAGCTGATTTTCAAGCTATTGACGAAAGATCAGCTGGTCGTATGGGATGACACGTGTCAGCTGGCATTCGAAAAAATCAAGGCTTATCTGGTAAAGCCACTGGTCTTGAATCCACTAATTCCAGGAAAGCCTTTGATTTTGTACTTGGCAGTTGGAGAGTCCTCCATAGGGGCAATGCTAGCACAAGAACAAGACGGCAGGAAGGAATACCCTATCTATTACCTTAGCAAGAAGCTGTTGGAGTATGCAACCAAATATACACTGGTGGAGAAGACGTGTGTGGCAATGATATGGCTGACCAAGAAGCTACGCCACTATTTCCAGTCCTACAAAATATAAGCTGTGGCTAAAGTGGACCCAATGAAGTATCTGTATGAAGCACCAGTGCTAGTCGGAAAGTTATCTAGGTGGCTGTTACTCTTATCTGAATTTGACATTGAGTACATCACAAAGAAAACCATCAAAGGGCGAGCCGTGGCAGAGTTTCTAGCAAATCAGCCACTGGAATCAGATTACATAGAAAATTTAGAGTTCCCAGATGAACAATTGGCCATGGTTGAAGTAAAAAGGTGGGTTATGTGCTTCGATGGGGTAGTGAACATAAAAGGTGCTGGAATCGGGGTTCTAATAGCAATGCCGAACGGTGAAATCATTCCTTTATCAAAGAAGTTGAATTTTCCTATAACTAATAACGGGGCAGAATATGAAGCATGCCTGTTTGCGATGGAAGCTCTACTGATATTAGGGGCAAATGATGTCTTAATGGTCGGAGATTCACTTCTGGTGATCAGGCAAGCTCAAGGTGAATGGGAGCTGAAAGAAGAAGCCTTATGGCCTTACTTGGAGCTGCTACAGTATAGAAAAGAGTTATTTGGCCAGTGTGAATTCAGACATGTCCCCAGAGATGAGAACAAGATGGCTGATACGCTAGCAACACTATCTCCCATATGGGAAAACCCAGAAGAAACTCAAGTCCAACCACTGGTTATAGCCACTTCCAGAGATCCTTGCTTTGAAGTGCATGAAGTAATGGAATTATCAGCTGAAGAAAAGCCATGGTTCTTTGACATCTACCGGTATGTTAAAGAAGGAAAGTATCCAGAAGAGGCCAGTGCTGCTGATAAGCTGTCACTAAAGAAATTAGTCAGTTAGTTCAGAATCTTCGAGGACAAGTTATAAAAAAGAACAGCACATGGAGTTCTTTTAAGGTGCCTGACAGAGCAAGAAGCAGAAGTGATGTAGCAGGTACACGCAGGATCCTGTGGGCCGCATATGAATGGACTTGCCATGGCCAGAAAGATAATGCGACAAGGGTACTTCTGGATGACTATGCAGGAAGATTGCATAAGAAAAGTGAAGAGGTGCCACGAGTGTCAGATCTATGCAGAATTAGTCATCTTCCACCACTTGAACTACAGAATTTGGCATCTCTTTAGCCATTTTTAGCATGGGGGATAGATTTGATTGGTGAAATTCATCCAGTAGCATCTAATGGGCATAGATTCATAGTTGTGGCAGTGGATTACTATTCCAAATGGGTGGCGGCAAAATCCTTCCCTAATGTAACAGCCAAGCAGATGGTCAAGTTCATCCAGAAGAACATCTTTACCCGGTACGGGATTCCCCATCATATAGTAAATGAAAATGGGGTACAGTTTCAAGGGGCAACAGTTGAGCTACTTACAGAACATGGCATTGAGCATCATAAGTCTTCTCCATACAGACCACAGGCTAACGGCGCAGTGGAAGTAGCTAATAAGGCGACAAAGAAGATCTTATCTAAGATGGTAACCACCTACCGAGATTAGGCTGACAAACTGCCTTATGCTCTTTGGGGTTACAGAACCAGCGTCAGAACGCCAACAGGAGAAACTCCTTATGCCTTGGTCTATGGGATGGAAGTAGTATTGCTAGTAAAGATAGAGCTAAAGTCTTCAAGAGTTGCCCTGGAAGCTCAGTTACCAGAGACTGAATAGGTTCAAGCAAGATACGAGCAGTTGGCTGCACTAGATGAAAGGCGACTAAAGTCATTGGATCACCTACAGATGTACCGGCGCAGGATGGCCAGGGCCTATAACCGGAATGTGAAGTATTCCAAACGACAGTTAAAAGCAGGGGACTTGGTTCTGAAACAGCTAAGGCCTTCAAATGTCGATGTTGGGGGCAAATTCACACCTAATTGGGAAGGACCTTACATTGTGAAGAAGGTGCTTTCGAAAGGTGGTGTCAGCATCATGGAAATGGACAGAAATGAGTTCACAAACCCCATTAATCAAGACCGGCTGAAGCTTTATCATGTCTAAAAAAAAGAAGAAAAAAAAGAAAAGTCTGCTAGGTTGAAAACTCGAAAAGAGCGGTCTAGGCAAAAATTAAGACAAGAGGAAAATAACCAGTTGGAAAATCTGAAAAGGACGACTGGTGACGGATTCTGGCTCTGTGTGGAATATGTACCATTTGGGAACCAATCATTTCAAATGTACTCATTTTGACTTCATCAATAAAGTGGAATGTTTGTTTAAATATCTTTGCATGGTTATGATAAATGCATAAACAAAGTTGTCTTGCTTAAACATACATTTAAAGAAAGTGCTTTGCATTTGACTGGTTTAAAATCATTGTGTTGTTCAACGAATGAAAATGCACTAAATACATGCAATTTGAAATATTTTATCGTTCTCTTAAATCCGGTTCACCTTCTTAAAAGAGCAACAAGTGATCACGGTGCCGTCTTAATCAGTCTTTCGCAAAAAAAAAGGGCTCGCTGAGGTGAAAACCGAAAAGGCTCCTCAGGCAAAAGTTAGGGCAGCTCGCTGGGCTGAAAACCCACATTGGGCAACCCAGGCAAATATTAGAGCACTTACAAATTCAAAATTTCCCTAAGGGCAGGAAAAGCAGAATTTCCCCCAGCACCCCCCGCAGGAGTCCTTACATTACTCTCCAACAGAGTTCTCCACACTATTCCCCAGCAGAATCTCCGTAAAGAACACTACAATCATTTCCCCAGCAGTATCATACATCCCCAGTAATCATCTTACTTCTTCAACAATCATCAAGCAATGCCCTCAAAGAAAACAAAATCAGCGAGGGGCACAACATATCTCTCCCGAGCAAAAAGAGGAAACATCAAATAGCAAAAAGTGCATCCATGTGCATATACATCATTGTGCATGCATTCATTGCATACATCAATTATTCATCCCCAGCTAGTCTTCATTCTTGATCGAAGGGGCAAAAATTTTTGTTCAAAATCTCTCGATCAAGGAATGAAGACTTGCCATTTTAAGTGCAGGAAATCGTCATCCTCAGCTTCACATCTCCAGCAGATCTGCCTCGGGTAATATAAACTCGGTATGGGCCTAGATCAGCTACATCTCAAGTTCCCCAGCAGATCCGCCGCGAGTAATATAAACTCGATATCGGTCCAGATTAGGGGTGGCAATGATTGCGGGGGCGGTTTCGGTGATTCCCCATTTAGCATTTTGGGGATTTTTTCACCCCCATCCCCGCCCCGCCCGGGTGCCTACGGGTTCCGGTGAATCCCCACCCGCCCATATCCAATAAATAAAATAAATTAATATTATTTTAATAACCATTTTAACATTCAATAACCAAAATACAAATTCTACCACGTTACAAATGTGGTTTAAATTAAATATTCAAAGTACAAAATATATCCAATATTACAAATATTTAAGTTCCAAGTGAACTTTCTTTGAACAACTTGAAATTGAAGTCCAATCATTTAAGAACTATGACTTGGTTTTGTTGTTTTGTTGTTTTGTTGTGATTCGTATTTTCATCATCCTATAAGAATAAAAGCAAATATTATATGCATAGAATAATAAATAAAAAAACTAAATATCAAAAGTTAAAAACTACCTGAAGAACATTCATATCTTTGTTCATGTTCCATAACAATGAATACATAACTGATTTAGAATCTAAAAACATAAGTATTCATTATATTAAAACATTTAATACATAACTTTGAAGTAAAGTAAATAATAAGTAACCATTTATAAGTATAATACTTTTTACTTCAACTTCTAACCAACTTTGAGTGCACATCAAAATCAGAGAAACAAAAATAGAGGGCTTAGCCTAATTAGGAATTAATTAACCTTTCTTTATATATATATATATATATATATATATATATATATATATATATATATATATATATATATATATATATATATATATATATATATATATATAATTATTAATACAAGGAAAGTGAAATTATTAATACAAGGAAAGTGAGATGGGCGGACCATCTAACATTCCTTTCTTTATATATAAATATATATATATGGGTTTTATATGGGGATTTATTCGGGAGCGGGGCGGGGATCCCCACGGGACGGGAATAGTACTCCCCACCCCCACGCCCGTTTAAGTACTGGAGGTGAAAAAATCCCCACCCCTATCCCTATGGGGGATAATATCGGTTATTCCCCGTGCCTGCCGGTTCGGATCCCCATGGTTTTTGGGTAATCCCCGCCCCATTGCCACCCCTAGTCTAGATCGGCTTCATCTTCAAATCCCCAGTAAACCTTGCCTCGGGTATCCTAGACCCGGTATCGGCTAATTTCTTCATTAACTTTGCCTCGGGTAACCTAAACCCGGTATCGGCTTATTTTATCTCCAGCATCGCCTCGGGTAACCTAGACCCGGTATCGGTTTATTTCACCTTCCTTTGCCTCGGGTAACCTAGACTCGGTATCGGCCAATCCATCAAGCCATCTTCCTTCGCCTCGAGTAACCTAGACCCGGTATCGGCTAAACCGCAATTCACTTTTCTTCGCCTCGGGTAACTTAGACCTGGTATCGGCTAATTTCATCTCCAGCATCGCCTCGGGTAACCTAGACCCGGTATCGGCTTATTTCACTCTTCCTTTGCCTTGGGTAACCTGGACCCGATATCGGCTAAACCGCAATTCACCTTTCTTTTGCCTCGGGTAACCTAGACCCGGTATTGGCTTATTTCGACAGAGGGTTCATTCCTGTGTTTGCGGCACTTTGATTTTTGCGCTCTCAAATTCATCATCTCAGGTATTTTGAACCTAGATCCGGGTGTTGAATTTGATCACACGAGGGGCAGCTGTAAGCGCCAGAATTTTATTCCCTAAAAAAAAAGAAGTAGGTGTCACATGACTGTAGCACAACAATCCCACGATTGTCGTTACAGTCGTATAACTGTAAGATCGGGGCAGGTACAGCAGACCATACCCATGACATAAGAAAGAAGAAGGGAGATTTGGGGCATTAATTGGCCCGGATTTTGTTGAAGAAAGAAGAGGAAATCAGAGTTTAGATGACATAAAAGGAAAAAAAAAAGAAAGAAAGGGGGGATTGGACTTTTGATCTCAGAAATTTAGAGAGAGAAAGGAGAAAAGAGACAAGGAAAAGAAAGGGAAACTCAACTTGAAAGTTTTTCTTTTCCTCTTCTATTTTCTTTAATTCTCCAAGTTTAAATCTAAGAATTTGATAGAAATCCCTAGGTTAATAACTTGACTTCACAAACAAATCAAATTTTGGACTAGAAACCCTAGGATTCCCAAGCATTTTGGATTTTTGGACACAAAGCTTCCAATCTCAATTTCAAGGAAAAAGGAGCAAATTCTAGTGGATTGGAGCGACGCCAGGGGTCAATCCTACGATGGAAAAGAGCCTAAAAGGTAGACACTCATTTTCCCTTCTATTTTTCAAGCTTTCTGGGTGATTGGTGTGATTTTTATGAATTTTTGTTCAATTTTTTGTGTTTCTATTTCTGGAAATCAAGAACAGTCGTGCGACTGTTCTTGAGTTTGATGAACAGTCGTACGACTGTATTTATAGTCGTATGAATGTTCTTGGTTTCCAAATTGATTTTCTTTCCGTTTATTTCAAATAAAATTTGGCGAAATCCTGAGTTTTGGACTGCTTACAGTCACACGATTGTAATTTATAGTCGTACGACTGTAGTTACAGTTGCACGACTGTAACATATTTCCAGAATCAGAATTTCCCTTTTCAGCTGTAAAAATTTATAAAAATCCCTAAAAATTCAGAAAAATCAGCAAATCACCAAAAATGAATTTTGTTGTGTGCATTCACTACCTTAGATTTAATTTCTAGTAGAATTGCATTTAGAACAATTCAACGACGGAGACCCGATTCTCTCGAAAACCAACCCACATCACATGTAAAAAATGCATGTAAACTGGCAAAATTGAATTCAAAATGAATTTATCACAAAATCAAAAATACAAGGACGTTTTAAAATGTTTTCCAGGTCTAACTGGGCTGGCTAGCCGAGCCAATCCGGTTATCCCATGAATGCATGCCCCCAATTCTTGATTTCCCCAGTTCTGTCTATTTGAGTCTTATTTGTGGCGTGCCGTAAAAATTGTGCCAACCTTTATTTTACAGCTTTTATTTTTATTTTTATTTTATATGTATTTAATAGAATTAATTGTGTATTTTAGGCGATTGTAATATTTTTAGATAAATCGTGTATTCTAGGCATTTGTAAAAGTGAGGCGAGAGTTTTTATTTTCTATTCGATTGGATAGTAAGCCACTTAAATATTCACTATTTTTCTTTTATTTTTATTATACCTGTATGCACGCTGTATGTCTATTTATTTCAATAAAATTGACTTTTAGAATTATGAAATACCATTTTAGAACATTGGCCAATTTTATTTTAATTAGATACGAAATAAGGGACTTGTCCGGACCCAAATCTCTGGATAGTGTAGCGGTCGTTCGTCCGGTACACCTGCATTATAAATTTCCCGGTTAAGCTGAGCTGGGTGGTGACTCCTGCAATATTCATCGAGACTTAGGTCTCGGTTCTTTTAAGAATTAATTCCATTTAAAAAAAACGAATTTCCATTATAAAAACCCGACATGAGGGAGGGCTCCGCCCGAAATCGTGGTGCCCCTTCCAAAAGGGAGTGTCACGTTCCATCGAAAACATCGTCTGCTCACACCTAGGGTATCCCACAAACAGACATTTATCGGTCTTGGGTTCTAGTTTGCCCACAGTCAATCTCTTGACATATGCATCACAACCCCAAATCTGTAGGAAAGACAAATTAGGCTCCTTGCCTATCCATATTTCATATGGGTTCTTTTCCACTGCCTTAGTCGGAGTGTTGTTCAAAATGAGAGCTGTTATCTTAAGAGCGTATTCCCAGAATGTTGTTAGGAGAGAGTTATGAATCATCATTGAGTGGACCATGTCTAAAAAGGTCCTATTCCTTCTTTCAGATTCCCTATTCCATCGTGGTATTCCTGGAGGAGTAAGCTGTGGAATTATTCCATGCTCTCTCAAGTATGAGTCAAACTCTAAGCTCATATATTTGCCTCCTTGGTCTGAGCAAAGGGCTTTAATATTCCTGCCTAGTTGGTTCTTTACTTTGTTCTTAAATTTCTGAAACCTATCAAGAGTTTTAGATTTATGTTTCATCAGATAGACATAGCCATATCTGCTGTAATCATCCATGAAAGTGACAAAGTACAGGTGTCCACCTGTAGTAGCTGCGCTCATGGGCCCACACAGGTCTGAATGTATTAGGTCCAAAATACCAGCAACTCTTTTAGCTTTCTTGCCAAAAGGTGCTTTTGTCATTTTACCGTGTAAACATGATTCGCATATATCAAGTGACTGTAGGGATTTTTCATCGCAAAACGTCCGATTAAAGCAAACAACGGAATGTTTTCTCAAATCCAATACCCAGGAGCAATTAAACTGGAAATAAAAAAAACATATGAGAAAATTCAGATTCTTACCAAGACTATCTCTTATAGAGATGGCTAGAGAAATCAAACTAGATCCCCTCCACAATCTCTTACACGAATGGCTTCGGAGTGTGAACCCGTGCTAGCGTTTAGATCTATGGAAGAGAGGGAAAAAGTGGCACTAAAAATTTCTGCCTTGGGATGTGTATGTGTTGGCCGAAATCCACTTTAGGGTTTTTACCCTTTATGGCCGAAATTCCCTTGGTGGAATTAGGCCCAGCTAGTTTTTATTTTATGTGGACTTTTCCCTCATTTAAGCCCAAGTCTGAAATTAATTCTTTTGGTTTATTTTAATTGTAAATCTAATTTCAATTTAACATGTATGTGAATACATTATACCATATAATATATTACATTCCATTTCAATTAAAATTAATTTGACCAATTAATTTAACTGAGGAATTAAATTAGACTCTTCATAAAATTAAACACATGTAAACCTATACACGTGAAATATTTCCACCCAGGAAATAATCTCTTAAATTAATTCATTGAATTAATTGTAAGAAAACCAATAAAAATATTAATTATATTATTTTGATAAATCTAATTGATCTATATAATATAATCAATAGAATCCTCTCTCTCCTGTGGGTATACTCCAAGTATACGGTTTATCCTTTAAGTCCAAGCTTAGACATTTAATGTGTACAATCCTGTGGGCCCATCTTTATGTTGGTAGTGGACATATGGTCCACAGACTGTAGGTGGGCTCTAGCAAGCCACTACAGTCCCCAATTAAGACGGAGATAGCAGTTCAACTGAAATCGAAACCCAGTAGTTTAAACTTGTATATCCCATGTCATTGATATTGGTGTCCAACACAGAGGAATGGATTGATCACCCTCTTTTATGTCCGGACATTATCTTGATCCAAAATGAACTGATGCTCACAAATAAGTTCCAAATTGTTTGGGTGTGGCCACACTCTTATCAGTTGCATTCATCAAGTGGCCGGTGATATCTTCTCAATGGACTACTGAGTGACATTCCCTTCTACATATCCATAGTCCTGCCATATTTACTGACATACCCGAACATACCAATACTTGGCACCCTGTTACAGGCCCTTTAGGCATACACCAAAGTATGCCACTTCACATGCAGCACCATGATATGGTTAGGTCAAAGGATCCAAACAAGTACTACACGAGAATCACTTGTGATACTGTACCATGTGGATTTCTCGTTTAGTGGATCTATCTAGTACCATGCCCCTTTGCATGTAGAAATTAACTTGGTTGACATTCCATGTCCAATGGCCGGTAAGACATCGCCATACAACCAAGCTTATGATAGTCTTTGGTTCCATTCATTCCCATGACTGGAACAGACTACGAATAACTTTATGGTCATATCATTTCCCCTATCCATAGTCTTACTGCCAAGTGCATGACACTTGTCAACATGGATATAGATATGTCCATTGGATACTCTATTTATAACATTGCATAAGGTATATAATAAATATATTAATGCCTTTATTCATTGACACAAATTGTATAATACATAAGTCTCATAACAAGGTACAAAATGTATGATACAATACGAGGTCTAATACCTCGGGACTAGGGCATATCCAACAGTGACTCCATGTTAAATGATCCTAGGATTCTAGTTTTGTGAAGCCTAGCTATGCGTTTCTCATTTATGTGGCCTAACGACACTGCCAAAGGTAGACAAGATTAAGTTCGTTAGGCTTAGGGGTGGCAATGGGGCGGGGATTACCCGAAAACCGTGGGGATCCGAACCGGCGGGCGCGGGGAATAACCGATATTATCCCCCACGGGGATGGGGGTAGGGATTTTTTCACCTCCAGTACTTAAACGGGTGTGGGGACAGGGAGTACTATCCCCGTCCCGTGGGGATCCTGCCCCGCTCCCGAATAAATCCCCGTATAAAACCCGTATATATATATATAAAGAAAGGAATGTCAGATGGTCCGCCCATCTCACTTTCCTTGTATTTATAATTATATATATATATATATATATATATATATATATATATATATATATATATATATATATATATATATATATATATATATAAAGGTTAATTAATTCCTAGTTAGGTTAAGCCCTCTATTTTTGTTTCTCTATTTTTTATGTGCACTCAAAGTTGGTTAGAAGTTGAAGTAAAAGGTATTATACTTATAAATGGCTACTTATTAATTTACTTTACTTCAAAGTTATGTATTAAATGTTTTAATATAATGAATACTTGTGTTTTTAGATTCTAAATCAGTTATGTATTCATTGTTATGGAACATGAACAAAGATATGAATGTTCTTCAGGTAGTTTTTAACTTTTGATATTTAGTTTTTTTTTTATTTATTATTCTATGCATATAATATTTGCTTTTATTCTTATAGGATGATGAAAATACGAATCACAACAAAACAACAAAACAACATAACCAAGTCATAGTTCTTAAATAATTGGACTTCAATTTCAAGTTGTTCAAAGAAAGTTCACTTGGAACTTAAATATTTGTAATATTGGATATATTTTGTACTTTGAATATTAAATTTAAACCACATTTGTAATGTGGTAGAATTTGTATTTTGGTTATTGAATGTTAAAATGGTTATTAAAATAATATTAATTTATTTTATTTATTAGATATGGGCGGGCGGGGATTCACCGGAACTCGTAGGCACCCGCGCGAGGAGGGGATGGGGGTGAAAAAATCTCCGAAATGTTAAATGGGGAATCACCGAAACCGCCCCCGCAATCATTAGGGGTGGAGTGGGGAATGCACCCCCGCACCCGCACCTGCACCATTGCCACCCTTAGTTAGGCTTAACCCTTTTAGTATTTATGTTATAGACATGATTAGTTTCATTTAGATCCAGGACATATAGGCCATTATTTAATAGAGCATCTCCATAAAATAATCTCTCTCTAGATAAAGTAATTCTACCATTACCAATAGTAAAATCAAATCCAGAAATATCTAAAATAATAACAAAAATAATATTCCTGCATATTGCAGGTACAAAATAACATTGTTCTAGTATTAAAATTAATCCACTAGGCATCTCTATGGCAGCTACCCTTGCTCCATTTCTGACCCACAAGTCCACCTCTTTAAATCCCAGTGATATGTTGTTTCTAAGTCCCTGCACATTAAAACAAATGTGAGAACCATATCCAGTATCCAATACCCAAGATGTAGAAATAGTGAGGTTTATGTCTATGACACATATACCTGATGAAGATGCAACCTAGCTCTTCTTTTGCTCTCCTAATAGCTGGGGATAATATCTTTTTAGGTGTCCTACCTACTTGCATTGGAAGCAGACATCCTCAGGACCGGCCTTGGGCTTGGCCTTGGCTTTCACCTTAACCTTGCCCTTTGCAAAAGGAGGGTTCCCCTTATTGACCAGCAGTACCAGTGGAGTCTTCTTGGCTGACTGTTCCGTGAGCTTGAGCATTCCATGAAGCTTGGTAACAGTATAGTTCATCCCTTGCATATTGTAGTTCAGGATGAACTGATCATAAGAATCCGATAAGGACCCCAGGATCGTGTCAATCGCCAACTCTTGTGAGACAGGCCAACAGAGATGGGCTAAAGAATCCAGATAGCCTTTCATCTTGAGGACGTGAGCACTTACAGATGTCCCAGCCCCTATCTTACAAGAGTTGAATGCTTTGTTGGTCAAGTATCTCTCTTGACGTGCTTGCTCCTGAAACGTCTCATTGAGAGTTGTTATCATGCCATAGGCTTGCTGGTCCATGACCTGTTTTTGTAGGTCAGGGACCATGCACGCCAGTATCAGGCATGTCACATCCCGGTTGTCCCTGACATGCACCTCGTATTCCTCCGACAATGCAGCCAATAGATTACACCCAGTAGGTGCAGTCGGTACAGCTCTCTCTAGCACATGTTCCTTACATTTGTAAGTTCCTAGACCAATCCAAGAAATTAGGCTGAGAGTTTGTCCTTCTCGAGGAGCAAATGTAGTGATAAAGAATTGTTATTTGCCATTTGATTACTACATAGAAAAATTATAGAGTATTAATAAAGGTCTAAGTTGTTTTTCCCATAGTTAATTAATAATGAATCCATATTATTAATTAAGTCAAGTTGTTGGGCTAATGGGTTGAGATCCATATTTCATCAAGATATAGCCAAACGAGGGCCTGGAAAAGCTATACCCTAATTATTTAGGTAGGAAGGCCATCCAATCCCAACCTAGGGACTCTCGGTTTGATGGGCTTGTTGGCACTTACCCATCTGTACTTAGAGCCAGGAGAATCCTACAACCCATGCTAAGTCCAAACCTCCATCCAAGTGTTAGAGTAACCAATACTCCAACCCAATACAAAATGACGATACTCCAGTGTATCCTGTAAGGGCATAGTCTACAATTAGCCTATCCCCACTTCAAGTCGGTTTTGAATGAGGGAAGCACTTTTAAGTGACTTAGTAATTGCCATTTGGTTTAGATTCAATTTTAATAACGGCTTAGATGCATAAGTGGGTGAAAATGGGATTGGATCATGGCATATAACATTGAAATAAATAAATGCATAATTAAATAAATAATGGAATGCTATGGGCCTATATTACAACCTAATATAATTCTAGTAAACCTATACTAGAAATACACCAGGTGGGCCTCCTTTCTTCCTTCTAGGCTCGCCTCACCAATGGGCTTCTTTTACATAAATTTCATAATAATAAAAAAATTAAAATAAAATTACATTAAAAGAAAAACAGGACGCAGGCCATATTTACCCAAAAGAAAAATACAACCCATCTTGAATTAAGGCCCAATAGCATCCCTTCAGACATTTAATCACATAGACGTATAATCTAATACATCAATTTATAAACATGTTATAATGCATGAAATTAATCCCAATGAATTATGTATTTAGCCATTATATAGAAATCGCCAATTTGGCCCATCACGGTTCTAATCCTTGACGAGATTTGGGCTTCCACCCCAAGGTAGAACACTACTCCCACTAGAATTGGGAAACCGTGAATCCAAATTACGTCGCCTGAGTAATCGTGCCAAGAAAACCCGAACCAATTTCATTACACCATATTAATTCCAAATTAATATATCATGAATAAAATAAAATTTTATTTAAGAATCCATATTTAAATTACAAAATTTAAACGCATAAAATTTTAAAACCTATTAAAACTAAAACTGGGCTCGGACCAGGAAAGCCCGCCAAATCCAAAACACGGCTAGCGACTGCTGCTGCTGTTCTTGCCGCTATGGCAGCAGGCCTATAGCCGTAAAAACAGCCCATGATTTTTTTCTTTTGAAAAACAGTAATGAATAAATTTCAACCAAGAATCAAACATCCAATAGAAAATAAATCATACATAACCAATATGCAAAATTAATTTCCGTTTGCAAAATCAAATGGGGAAAATCATAAACCCCAAAACCAAGAATCTCAAAATAAAAACACCAATTTTAAAACTAGGGATTCAATCCTGTTTAAGGATTTCCACGAATCAAAAGCCTGCTCTGATACCACTGTAGGGATTTTTCATAGAAAATCAACCGATAAAAGTGGAAGCTTGGATCGATTTTCTCAATTCATGACCCAAGAGCAATTGAAGTGGAAATCAAAAACACAAAATCAAAAGATCAAGAATAAGATTCTCACCTTTCAATGCCTCTTCTAGAGACGGTTGCAGAAACCGAGATCGATTTCCTCCACTCTCATGGACACGAACGTCTATCAAGTAGAACCCGTGCTAGTGGAGGATCATAGGAGAAGAAGAAGAGTTGGCCAAAATTTCAGCCTTGATATTTCCCTTATAGTCGAAATTCTCATTCATGGGAATTAACTCTTGGCTCAAATCAAATCGTTGATTTAAGGCTTTTGTTTAATTAGATTTTAAGTTAGGATTTTCATACCATAAATCCCTAAATCCAAATTAATTATTATGGGTAAATTAAATGCAATTCTATTTTAATTTTCATGCATGCATTTATATAAAACCATATTATGTAACATATATGTCATTAAATTAAAATTGATTTGGCAATTAAAATTGACCCAATAAATTAATTGAGATTCAACTTAAATCAAAATACATATAAATCTATATATATATTTGTTTCCACCTGGAATTAAATTCCCAATTAAAATACATATCAATTAAATTATATTGATCAATCCAATTGATCTATAATTTAATTAATTAATAACTATCTCTCTAGTCTATATACTCAAAGTATACGGGCGATCCGACAAGTTCAAACTTAGACATTCTATGTGTACGATCATATGGGCCCGTCTTCACGTTGGTAGTGGGCTTGAGGCCCACAGACTGTAAGTGGGCTCTAGTAAGCCATTACAGCCCCCAATTAAGATGGAGACATTAGTTTTATATATCCCATATCGTTGATATCAGTGTCCAATACGGAGACATGATGTCATCATCCTCTTTTGTGTCCAGATATTTACTTGATCCTGAATGAACTGATGCACACAAATAAGTTCCAACTTGTTTGGGTGTGGCCACACTCCTATCAGTTGCATTCATCAAGAGGCTGATGATAACTTCTCAATGGTTTACTGAGTGACATTCCCTTTTGCATGTTCATAGTCTTTCCATGCTTTCTGGCACACCCGAACGTACCCATACTTGGCACCTTATTACAGGCCCTTTAGGCATACACCATAGTGTGTCACTTCACATGTAAGACCATAACATGGTTAGGTCAAAGGATCCATATAAGTACTACACAAGAATCACTTGTGATACTATACCATATGGATTTCTCATTTAGTGGATTTATCCAGTACCATGCCCCATTGCATGTACCCATGAACTTGGCTGACATTCCATGTCCAATGGCAGATAAGACACCGCCATACAACCAAGCTTATGATAGTCTTTGGTTCCATTCATTCCTATGACTAGAATAGACTACAGATGACTTCATGGTCATATCATTTTCCCTATCCATGGTCTTACTTGTAGGGATTTTTCATCGCAAAACGCCCAATTAAAGCATAACTACGAAATGTTTCTCAAATTCCAATACCCAGTAGCATTTGAAATGGAAATCAAAACAACAAAATCAAGATCAGAAAATTTGGATTTTCATAAAGAATATCTCTTTTAAAGATGGCTGTAGAAATCGAATTCGATCCCCTTCACAATCCAGTATACGAACAGCTTTAGAGTGTGAACCCGTGCTAGCGGCAAATCAATGAAAAGGATAGCAAAAATGGGCTAAATATTTCTGCCTTCGAGTTGAAAATTCTAGTAGAAAATTTTCTCCCTTATGGCCAAAATTCATGTGCCAAAAAACCCTAATTAATGGCCAAAACTCATGCAATTAATTACCCAAAAAATCAATAGCATATATTTCCTTTTTGGCCATGATTTTCATTAGTAATTAATTCTCATTTTGGTCAAAATGTTGAGCCTTAATTTTGGCTCAGGTTTATATAAAATCATATTATATAATGTACATGTCATTAAATTAAAATTGATTTGCTAATTAATTGACCCAATAAATTAATTAAGATTCAACTTAAATCAAAATACATATATACCTATATATGCATTTTATTTCCACCTGGAAATAAATTGCCAATCAATATTTATCAATTAAATTATATTGATCAATCCAATTAATCTATAGTTTAATTAATTAATATTTATATCTTTTGTCTGTACACTCCAAGTATATGGGCGATCTGACAAGTTCAAACTCAGACATTCTATGTATACGATCTTGTGGTCCTGTCTTTATGTTGGCAATGGGCCTGTGGTCCACGGACTGTAGGCGGGCTCTAGCAAGCCACTACAGCCTCCAATTAAGATGGAGATAGCAGTCCAACTGAAATCAAAGCAATGTAGTTTAAACTCGTATATCCCATGTCATTGATATCGGTGTCCAACACAGAGGCATGGATTGATTACCCTCTTTGGTGTCTGAACATTTACTTGAACCCGAATTAACTGATGCTCACAAATAAGTTCCAACTTGTTTGGGTCTGGTCACACTGTTATCAGTTGCATTCATCAAGTGGCGGGTGATATCTTCTCATTGGACTATTGAGTGACATTCCCTTTTGCATATCCATAGTCCTGCCATGTTTACTGACATATCCATACTTAGCACCCTGTTACAGACCCTTTAGGCGTACACCAAAGTATGTCACTTCACATTTAGCACCATGATATGGTCGGGTCAAAGGATCCATACAAGTATTACACGAGAATCACTTGTGATATTATACCATGTGGATTTCTCATTTAGTGGATCTATCCAGTACCATGCCCCTTTGCATGTACCCGTTAACTTGGTTGACATTCTATGTCCAATGGCCGGTAAGACACCGCTACGAGCACGGGTTTTCCCGACCTCCGTGATGAGAGTCATTTGTTACCTTTTTTTAGCAATCAGATTTAGGAAGGAGCAGAAGGTTGCCTGGAATGCTTTGAATGCTCTGAAAACTGAACCATCCGAGATTCAAAAACCCCGAGAAAGGTCCCTCGAGTAAGTTTAGGGTTTAAAGGTGAGTGTAGGCATCAGGGTAGCCTATCCGGTTTTGTCCGGAACCACACGACTGTAGTTTCTAAACTACAGCCATATGGTTTAGGTCAGAGCTGCCTGGCCCTGGTATACCAGAGCCGCACAGCCATGCGGCTGTGTTTGTCTTAAATAGAGCCAGGCGGCTCTGACACCCAGAGCCGCATGGCTATGTTCTGTAAGGCGGAATCCTGAAACTACCCCGATCGGTCAAAAATAGTCCGTTTTCCATTTCGTGCATTCTGTTGTGATCGATTTTGGCCCAAATGCATCCGTATGTTGTAAAATTTTGGTTTTTGGATTTCTGTGCATACGGGTGTTAGATTTTTTATTTTTTCGGGGTTTTATTTTCTGAATTCCGGGGTTATTCGATCTGAACCGAATCCGTAGTCCAGCATTAGCTGACCCCCCGAACCCTATAAAATCCCCGGGAAATATCAGAAACGAGCAAAATGGCATTTTCAAAAAATGAGAAAACAATTTTTTCGGGTTTTGGAAGCCATAGCTGCATGGCTGTAGTTACAGTTGTACGGCTGTAACTTCCAGAATGAGGCAGAATCGCGGAACGGCTCGTACAAACGTCATCGTGTGATGCTTTTTTTGAATTTAAATCATTTTTTGGTGTGTTTACCGCTTTCGGACTCTAGATGTTTGTGAAAATTAGGAATGCCCACACAAACGGAACCTCGAGTTCCAGGATAACAAACCCGCTAAATATGGAAATTTACATGGAACCGAGCCAAATGTTTTCCCAAAAATTATTTTCCACCACAAAAATCTACAGGGCGTTTCAAAACCGTTTTCCAGGTCTAACCGGTTTGACCAGTCGGGTCAACCTGGTTACCCCTTAAATGCATGCCCCCACTCCTAAAAATCCCAGTTCTGTCCTGTTGTGAGTCCCACTTGTGTTTATAATATAAATTGTGCTAACCGTCTATTTTGCAGCATTTATTTTTCTTTTTATTATTTTTATTGTAATTAATAGATTAATTCGTGTATTTAGGCGTTTGTAATTTTTAGATCCTCGTGTATCCTAGGCGCTTGTAAATGTGAGGAAGAGAGTTTTCCTTTTTATTCGATTTGGTTGTATAATCGACCTTTATTATTTCTGTATATTTTGGATGTATGATTTACTTTTCTGTAATTTATTTCTGTCATCTGCCTGAGCATCGACTGATAAATATGTTAGGATTTGTCACCGGAAATCACCCGATTAAAGTGGAAGAACGCGATGATTTCCTCAAATCCGTGCCCAGGAGCAATTAAGATGGAGATTGGAAAAATAAAAATTTAATAGAAAGAGATAAATCTCTTACCAGGAATATCTTTTTCAAGAGATGGATGCAGACTGCAGGAATCAAACTAGAAACCCTCCTCGTTCACGTACACGAACGCCTAATAAACACCACCCGTGCTAACATCAGAAAACACGAACTTTTGAGAGGGAGGCTAGGGAGAATTTTGGCTATCACTGTGTGTTCCTTGGTTGGCCGAAATTCCTAGGGTTGATAAACCCTAGGTTGGCCGAAATTCCTTAAGGAATTTTGGCCCAACTTGGCTCTTTCATTTGTGTGGGCTTCCTTCTCTTAATTCAGGCCCAATCTTATTTTAATTAATCTGGTTTAAATTAATTTCAAGCCCAACTTTAATTTACCTATGTATTTAATAAATTACACAAGCAATATATTATTTACATTTAAATTAAAATTAGTTTGACCAATTAATTTAATCCATCAAATTAAAATTAGATCTTCACAAAATAAAATCATATGTAAACCTATACATATGAATATTTCCATCTAGGAAATAGTTTCATAATTAATCCAGTTAATTATGAAGAGCCAATTAAATATATATTAATTTTATTATTATGATCAATCTAATTGATCTTTATAATATAATTAATGTATATACCTCTCTCTCCAGAGTGTATACTCCAAGTATACATGTGATTCCTTAAGTCGGTGTTCAGTCGCTCAATGTGTACGATCCCGTAGGCCCATCTTTATGTTGGCAGTGGGTTGTGGCCCACATACTGTAGTTGGGCTCTAGCAAGCTACTGCAGCCCCCAATCAAGATGGAGATGGTAGTCTAACTGTTATGATAACCCTGTAGTTTGAACTTGTATATCCCATGTCATTGATATCGGTGTCCAACACAGAGGCATGGATTGATCACCCACTTTTGTGTTAGGACATTAACTTGATCCCGAATGCACTAAAGCTCACAAACAAGTTCCAACTTGTTTGGGTGTGGCCACACTCTTATCAGTCACATTCATCAAGAGGCCAATGATATCTTCTCAATGGACTACTAAGTGACAAATCCCTTCTGCATATCCATAGCATTGCCATGCTAAGTGACATACCCGGAAGTACCCATACTTGGCACCCTATTACATGCCCTTTGGGCATACCCCTAAGTATGCGACCTCACATGCAACACCATCATATGGTCAGGTCAAAGGATCTGTACAAGTACTACACAAGAATCACTTGTGATACTATACCATGTGGATTTCTCGTTTAGTGGATCTATCCAGTACCATGCCCCTTATGCATGTACCCATTAACTTGGTTGACATCCCATATCCAATGACCGATAAGACACCGCCACACAACCAGGTTAATGATAGTCTCTTGTTCCATTCATTCCCATGATAGTCTCTTGTTCCATTCATTCCCATAACTGGAACAGACTACGGATCTATTCATGGTCATATCATTTACCCTATCTATGGTCTTACTGCCAAGTGCATGACACTGGTCATCATGGATATGGATATGTCCATTGGATACTTCATTTAATATATTACACAAGATAAATATAATAAATGAATTAATGCCTTTATTAATAACACAAATAAGTATAATACATAAATCTAATAAATGTATGATACAAATACAAGGACCAATGCCTCGGGACTAGGGCATATCTAACAAAATAAACATAATTGGGTAGGGAAAGATAATAAATTGAATAAATATGGTAATATAAATTATAAACTGAATACAAGCTCGAGGTTAAGTAGGTAAGTTGCCCGAACCCTAAATCTCTGGATTAGGTACGGCAGTCTATGCTCGGTAGGGAGCTGTACCAGAATTTCCGGATGAGCTGATCCGGGTGGCGACTCTATCATTAATCTCGGAATTTAGGTTTCGAGGTCCTTAAGTAATCAAATGGGAAAACGTTTTCTATAAAATAGATTTCCAAAATAAAATCAATGGTTTTCTAAAATAAGATAATCAAAATCCCATTTTCCAAAAACCCCAACGCACACTTCTCCAAATTTTCTTTTACCTGGTTCGCTTCGCCGCGTCTCGTTTCCATAAAAAAAAAGGTCGTCCGCTCTTAGTGGCGACTCTGCTGGGGATCATCTTAGCTGGGGACCCTACTGGGGATCTTTTTAGCTGGGGAACCTGCTGGGGATCATCCTCAGCAGAGTCGCCACTGTGAGCGGACGACCTTTTTATGAAATCGAGATGCGGCGAAGCTTGCCGGGGGTTTTCAAAAACTTTTTTTGTTTCGTTTTGATTTGGAAAACGGGTTTTGTTTATCTTACTTTAGGGAAAATCATTCGTTTGTTTAGAAATTCAATTTGTAGAAAACGTTTTCCCATTTTATTACTTAAAGATCTCGAAACCTAAATTTGAAGATCAGTGACAAAGTCGCCACCCAAATCAGCTCATCCGGGAAATTCCGGTATAGCTCCCTACCGAGCGTAGACTACCGTACCTAATCCACAGATTTAGGGTTCGGGCAACTTACCTACTTAACCTCAAGCTTGTATCCAGTTTATAATTTATATTACCATATTTATTCAATTCATTACCTTTCTCTACCCAATTTGTTTAATTATCAGTCGGTGCTCAAGCAAATGACAGAAATAAATTACCGAAAAGTAAATCATACATTCAAATTATGCAAAAGAATAATAGAGGCTGCTTATACAACCAAATTGAATAAAAAAAAACCCTCATCCTCACATTACAAGCACCTAGGATACACGAGGATCTAAAAATTTACAATCGCCTAAGATACACGAATTAATCTATTAATTATATGAAAAATGATAAAAATGAAAGTAAAAGATGCAAAACAGG
Source organism: Euphorbia tirucalli (assembly GCA_039660915.1). Lineage (NCBI taxonomy): Eukaryota > Viridiplantae > Streptophyta > Magnoliopsida > Malpighiales > Euphorbiaceae > Euphorbia > Euphorbia tirucalli. The sequence goes on from CM077632.1 coordinate 24,492,544, forward strand.
CGGTTAGTGTAGTTCATATTACAAGCACAAGTAGGACTCACAGCAGGACAGAATTGGGATTTTTATAAACGGGGATATACATTTAGGGGGTAACCGAGTCGACCCGACCGGTCAGACCGGTTAGACCTGGAAAACGGTTTTGAAACGCCCTGTAGATTTTTGTGCTAGAAAACAATTTTTGAAAACCATTTGGCTAGGTTTCATGCAAATTTCCACATTTTAGCGGGTCTGTTATACCGGAACTCGGGGTTTCGTTCGTATGGGTTTTCCTAATTTCACAACCATCTAGGGTCCAAAAGCAGTAAACATGCCAAAAATAGTTTGAATCTGAAAATAGCATCACGCGACGACGTCTGTACAGGCCGTTCCGCGATTCTACCTTTTCCGGGAACTACAGCCGTGCAGCTCAGTTTTGAGCCGTGCGGCTTTAAAACACAGCCTGGTGGCTGTAATACTCGGACCCAAAATTGGTTTTCTCATTTTTTAAAAAATCACTATTTTGCTCGTTTTCGGTGTTTCCCGAAGATTTTATAGGGTTCAGGGGTCTGCTGATACTGGACTACGGATCCGATTCGGATCGAACAACCCGAAATACAGAAAATAAAATCTGGGAAAAATTGAAAACCTAACACCCGTATGTACAGAAATCCAAAAACCGAAGTTTAATAATGTACGGATGTATTTGGGCTCAAAATCATCACAACAGAATGCATAAAAATGGGAAACGGGGTATTTTCAACCAATCGGGCATTTTCGGGTTTTTGCCTAGGAGGAACATAGTCGTGCAGCTCTAGGGTTAGAGCCGCACGGTTCTATTCTAAGGAAATAGAGCCATGCGGCTTTGTTCTTGGAGAACAGAGCCATACGGCTATATTTTGGCAGCCGGTTTTCTGAAAATTGAGAAAACAGACAAAAATCACGCAGAAAATGATGAACACAGGTTTAAGGCCTCTTAGAGTTTACCTTGTTGTTGTTCCAGTGTCATGGACATTCAGAAAAGGATTGGAAAGCCGGAATGTGCCTCGAATTCTTGAGTGTCCCGAAATCCCGAAAATAACTTTCGAACCAAACCGAAACAAACCCAGGAATGTGTCCAAACGAGTAAGTCACGGTTTAGAATTGTTGTAGTATAGGTTTGGGCTTAGGAAAAACACTTTCTCTCTTCCTCTCTTTCTCTCTTCTTCTTCTTCCTCCCTTTCTCTGTAACTTTTTTCTATGTTTTGAAAAACAAGAAAACCAATTTCGGGTCCGGGTATTACAGCCGCCTGGCTCTAAACAGAGCCGCACGGCTGTAGTTCCCTGAAATGGTTGAATCAAGGAACGGTCCGTACGGATGTCGTCGCACGATGCTCTTTTCGGATTCAAATTGTTTTTGGCGTGTTTACTGCTTTTGGACCCTAGATGGTTATGAAATTAGGAAAACCCACATGAACGGAACCCCAAGTTCCGGGATAACAGACCCGCTAAAATGTGGAAATTTGCATGAAACTGAGCCAAATGGTTTTCAAAAATTGTTTTCTAGCATAAAAATCTGTAGGACGTTTCAAAACCGTTTTCCAGGTCTAACCGGTCCGACCAGTCGGGTCGACCCGGTTACCTCCTAAATGCATGTCCCCGTTCCTAAAAATCCCAATTCTGTCCTGCTGTGAGTCCTACTTGTGCTTGTAATATGAACTGTGCTAACCGCCTATTTTGCAACATTTATTTTCATTTTTATCATTTTTCATGTAATTAATAGATTAATTCGTGTATCTTAGACGATTGTAAATTTTTAGATCCTTGTGTATTCTAGGCGCTTGTAATGTGAGGACGAGGGTTTTTATTTTTATTCAATTTGGTTGTATAAGCGGCCTCTATTATTCTTTTGTATAATTTGAATGTATGATTTACTTTTCGGTAATTTATTTCTGTCATTTGCTTGAGCACCGGCTGATAATTAAACAAATCAGGTAGAGAAAGATAATAAATTGAATAAATATGGTAATATAAATTATAAACTGGATATAAGCTCGAGGTTAAGTAGGTAAGTTGCCCATACCCTAAATCTCTAGATTAGGTACGACAGTCTACGTTCGGTAGGGAGCTGTACTAGAATTTCCCGGATGAGCTGATCCGGGTGGCGACTCTGTCACTGATCTTGAAATTTAGGTTTCAAGGTCTTTAAGTAATAAAACGGAAAAACGTTTTCTATAAAATGAATTTCTAAAACAAACAAATGATTTTCCTTAAAGCAAGATAAACAAAACCCGTTTTCCAAATCAAAACAAAAAAAAAACATTTTCGAAAAGCCCCGGCACGCTTCACCACGTCCTGTTTTCATAAAAAGGTCGCCCGCTCACAGTGGCGACTCCGCTGCCGATAAAAAGTTTCTTAAAAATTTTTTTTTTTATAAAAACTTAAGGAACTTAGGCAACTATTGAAATATAACATCGCTTGTATTTATTTATTAATTTATAAATGCCATATTTATTCATACCTTGCATATCATGCATTTTCTTCTTCTCAAACCCTCAAATACACTGATCAGCCCCGTTTACCCCAGAAGGTAGCTTACCTCTTCGCCAGGATTGGAGGCACCCAACGGGGTAAACAACTCATAGCCTCGCATGACCTTACATCGTGTTCTACTGTGAGGAGTGTATATTTGCTATGGGAGCCTGTACGACCCTTGGTTTGACTTTGGCCCACATGTAATGGCTTAGTAACTTCCCTTAGGACTACCAAAACATAAATTAAAATTGGACAATCGAGTTTATGCCTTTGGTATCCCCCATTGATGCCAAAGAGACCCAATACCTAGGAAGAATGCGAGACCAAACGAAAGGAGAAATAAGGTTGGAAGGGAGTGCATATTTTATGTGTGCTAACGTTTGTTCCGTGGTGTTTTTCTTTTTATCTTTTTCATGTAACATCAGACATGCATAATCATCCGTGTGCCACTTTAATCACGTTTTCATGCAGCCATTTTTAACACATATACATATGTGTGGCATTTATGCTAACCACGTTTTCGTGCAGCCATGACATTATATTTACATGACATATATACATCTTGCGTGCCAACATTTCCATAAAGCATACATGACATCATCCTGTATGTCACGCGTCCTAACCACATTTTTCTGTAGCGACTTGCATTTTGTGTGACATACACATTCATGCCATTTCATTCCATTCCATCTAATTAAAGACGTTCTGAGAATGCCTACCATGATCATTCCATTTTATACCATATCGGGTACCCAAAACTACCCCGTAGTTCATCAGTACACCAGTTTGCACTCGGCCATTTCACTACATCATGTCATTCACTATAAAATCACAAAGACTTTAGGTCTGGTCGTATGGCAAGTCGTACGACAACAACACAATATCAACATCATATACATTTCATGTCTATTCATTGTTGGTGTCGCGGTGATGCCTAAACCTTATTTGTGTGTCGCAATCCACATAGAATTCATTTCATGACATTAATAATTCATTTGAAGTGCTCCATGAGTGCCGGCTGGTTATGCACATAGGAACATTCCATGACATTTCAAATTCATGCAAGGTGTTCCAAAAACGCCGAACCTCTATCCGTGTCTCTATTTACACTTGACTTGTTTGCGACATCATCCCATATTAGATGCCCCAAAAGTATCAGAACTCTGTCCGTGAGATGACTTCCACATGACCATTTCATGCCATCTCATTTTGACCTAAAAAGCGTCGAAACTCTATCTGTGTGTTGGCACGCACACGACCATTTCACAACATCCTTTAGGTGCCCTGAAGGTACCGAAGCACCACTTAATCATGTTCATCCCATGTTCATTTCATATAGGGCACCTAGCGTGTCGTGTCTAGGATCATGACATCCACACATGATGCTAACCTTATGCTGAATGTGCAGTTTGGAGACGAACATTGAAATGGTTAGTGTGAGTTGAATCGAGCTCCAATCAGCCAGTTCAGTCAGTTCAGATCGGATCAGATACCGTGGAAGGGGTTAGAGTCAGTTCAGATTCAGATTCAGATCAGGAGGTTGGGGGACAGTTGCCTTCCTTGCCAATTGACAGTCAGTTTGTGTTGGAAGAAGTAAGCAGAACGGAAATGGCTCAAGGTGGAAACGGTGGAAATCCACCCTTTGATATGAATGCATTCATGACTGCATTTCTGAATTCTGATCAGTTTAAGGCTACCATCAGGGAGAAAGTGCAGTCTGCAGAGACTGCAGCTGTGGGCCAGACTAGTCAGCAGGCCCAAGCCCCAGTCGAAAATGAAGGGAATGTCATCCAAAGGGGCCCTAATTTAGGAAAGAACGTCCCAGGCAGTAGTAGGGTGGTCATTCCAGCTCAGGAAGTTGATCATCATTCTAAGGAGGATGAGGCCCTTGAAAGGACTAAGGAGGCTTCTATAGAAACTGCTGCAGAAAGGTGCCTGAAGGAAAAATTTTCTGATTTTGAGGTACTGTTGCCTAAGCTAAAGGAAATGGTGCACTACCATCCAGTTAAGTGTGCAGACCCAGCCACTTTGCTAGCAGAAGGGGAAGAGCCACTCCCCGTTGGATTTCAGATGCCCTATTTGCCTCCATACACTGGGGAAGGTCCACCGGAGGCACATTTGGATAGCTATGTGAGAATAATGTCCAGCCTGGGTATTGGAAAAGTTCATTTACTGAATTTATTCCCCACAACTTTGCGGGGTGCAGCCGCCAAATGGTATTTGAAGATGCCAATCCACACTCGTGCCACCTGGGAGGATCTATCTGAGGCATTTGTTAAACAATATGCCTACAACACTCAAGTGGAAACAACATTGGAGGATTTGGAGAGAATACGACAGAGGTCTAATTAATCCTTTTCTGCTTATTATAAGAGGTGGATGGACGTGCAAGTACTAGTGGACGGGGCCCCTAAACTGGAGTCTCTAGTTGTAAAGCTGGTTGATGGTAGTTTGCCACTGTACATGGAAAAGATGAAACTGAAAAGGTTCCACTCCTTCAACGATGTGGTAGATTTTGCAAAGCAGGTTAAGAGGTATGCTGAAGAAGAACAGATGAGTAAGCAGGCCTCGAGTGCCTATCGGGGCAGCCGAGGATATACCCAGGGGTACAAAGCTAGTAGTTCTACATCCTCTTCAATGGGGTCTAGTTTGAAGCCGGCCCAGACAGTAACAGTAGACAGGGCAAAAGAGGCCGACGTGGCAACCGTGGCCCAAGGAGGGCAGACAAGAACACCTCAGAGACTCACCAATCCGTGGGTCGAATCCTCGGGCCTTATCTTCGCTAAGTGCAGAAAGGTTGTTTTGTTACAAAGCCTGAAGCCTTATGTTCCCCCTATTGAAGCTGATAAAGATAAATACTATGCCTACCATGTGTCGACAGGCCACCGCACGAATGAATGCACCGCTCTGATAAGGGCTATCCAACAGCTTGTTACTGAGGGGAAAATTATGGAGCCGACTCTGAAGCCGAATGTTCAGAGAAACCCTCTGCCTAATTTCGGGGGCCAGGTCAATATGGTTCAATCTGGGATGCCAGCCAGCAATGTATTTGCCCAGATAATCAGAGCCAACCCAAGTGTGTAGGCGGTTGTAGCTGAAGCAGACAAAGAAGAACCTAAAGAGGTTGAAAAATGGACATCAGTGGTACAGAGAGGACAGGGTCCTATTGATCTCAATGACATTGATATGGGGTATGATGTTGAAGATTTTGGATTTGAGGAACCAAAGTTGGTGTACCCGGTGGAGACGAGACAAGGGATAGTGGTCACAAAAGACGGCCCCGTCATGCATATCACCCAGGTCGGCAGGGTTTACCAACCTGTCAATGTAGCTCCCTAGGCACCGCCTAGGAGGAGCTATCCTGCTGCAGAATCAGACACTGTAGCCCAAGGATCGAAGGGTAAGGAAGAGGATGTGGTAGTTGAGCAACTAAAGAGAACGCCTGCTTGGGCTAGCATCTGGCACCTTCTCATGGAGTCCAAAAGACACCGCGAGGCGGTAGTAAAGCAACTAATGGAAATGGAGGCGATCCCCATGATGTCTCCGGATGAGGTGTGTGCAGCGATAAGAGGGGTTGATCTAAAGGCCAACAAGGCCCAGGAAATTAGTTTCTGAATATCAGACCTGCCACCAGAGGGGGTGAATCACAATAGGGCTCTGTATCTGAAGGTGGAGATATGGATAAGACTATGCCCTGTGTAATGGTCGATAATGGCTCGGCCCTCAACATTTTCCCCCTCAAAGTTTTGTGGGCATTGAAACAGAAGCCCTCTGTAAATCTAGCATAGTAATTAGGGCATATGACGATAGCAAGAGATCAGTAATTGGCACCTTCGAAGCCAAAGTTAGTGTGTGGGAGGTCAAATCCAATTTGTTATTTACAGTCATTGACATCCCAGTTGCATTTTCCCTGCTCCTAGGAATGCCATGGTTCCATCCCTTGGGGGGTGTACCTTCAACTTTGCATCAAAAGGTGCAATTCCTGATAGGTGGAAAGGTGGTGACTGTGGAGGCAGATGAGCCATCAGTAGTAGCTGCTTTAAGTGCTTTGGAGCAGCCAATGACAGGTTTTCAGATGGTAGCTGTGACAGAGGAAAGTGGTTATGAACCAAAGTTTCCAGGAAAGCAGAAATTTATGCCCGGTAAGGGCCTGGGGGCAAGACAATAGGGTATCCCCAAATTCGATATTCAACCAGGGAAGTACCGTCAGCATGAACTTGGCTACCGCGAGAAGGGAGATGGGCCGAGTAGGATATCTGTGAATTTGGTCGACATGTTTGTGCTCCCGACTAAGAAAGTGTACAATGGTGTTCTGGAGCCGGTAGAAGTTGAGGGGGGTCAACTCCCAGGATTTGAAATATTTTCTAATGTTGTGGATTTCGAGAAGTACGGAGTCGAGCCAGTTGTCAACATGCTCCGTATTGGGACTGAGGATGATAAGGGAAGAGTTCTGAAAAAGCAGGGAACAGTAGTTAGCTGAGTCAGTGTTGAGTTCAGGAATAAGGGAGAATCTGCTGAGAAAATAGGCCCTAAAAGTGGGGAAACTGAATAGGCCATCATAGCCATCACCAAGGCACTGGCCGTGCTGATGAAAGTCAACACAGGTTCTGAACTAAAGCAAGCATTATGCTAAAAACTCAGGAGGAGTTGATGAACCAAGCTGTGAAGGAATTGGCTAAGCTGATGATGATAGGGAAAGCGAAGATGGCTGAGGAAGGATTTTCTTCTGACCAGGAACAGACCCTTGAGGGTGACCTGGGAGACTTGTTTCTAGGAGATCGAAGATGCTACAACAAATGAAGACCCTCCACATATGGAGGATGATAATCATTTTAATGTATCTGTTTCTACTCTTTTTGATGTAAACAACTCTGCCTACAAGGCTTTCAATGTAATGAAATCTGATTTTGCAAACTTGTGTGATGTTTTTCCTGATGGAACTGTACATACATACAAACATTCATTTAATGTCTTTAGCATACATGATGCATCATTACATGAAATGAATCTAGGGTCAGATGATGACCCAAAAATGGTATCTGTCTCGAAAGACCTCATGCCTGGTGAGAGAAAAGAAATTATGAAAGTGCTCCTCAAACACGTGAAAGCCTTTGTCTGGTCATACGAGGACATGCCCGGGGTTGACAGGGGAATTGCAGAACACAGGATTCCGACCAATCCGAAAGTGAAGCCTATTAAGCAGAAACTTAGACGACTCCGACCAGAATGGGCAGAAAAGGTTAAGGAGGAAGTGGTAGAGTATCCAAAATGGTTGGCCAACATAGTACCAGTTGCGAAAAAGGATGGCAAGGTCAGGGTTTGTGTGGATTACAGAGATCTGAATAAGGCTTCTCCCAAGGATGATTTCCCGCTGCCACATATTGATGTTCTGATCGATAGCACCGCCAGGGCTACGATGTACTCATTCATGGATGGGTTCTCGGGGTATAACCAGATCCTTATGGACATAGTTGACAAGGTGAAGATAGCCTTCATCACAGAGTGAGGGGTCTATTGCTACAAGGTTATGCCATTCGGACTAAAGAATGTCGGAGCCACTTACCAGAGGGTTGTCACGACATTGCTGCATGACATGATTCACAAGGAGGTCGAGGTTTATGTTGATGACATGCTAGTCAAATCCATGACCCGAGAGGAGCACCTTGCTATCTTGGATAGATTCTTGACTAGAGTTGAAAAGTACAACCTCTGACTTAACCCTAAGAAGTGTGTGTTCGGAGTAACCTCAGGGAAACTGCTCGGCCACGTGGTAAGTTAGAGAGGGATCGAAATAGACCCGAACAAAATCAAGGCCATCATTGATATGCCTGCACCGAAGACAGAAAAGGAGGTAAGATCGTTTCTGGGCTCGTTGCAGTACATCAGTCAGTTCATTTCAAAATTGACAACTGTTTATGAACCCATCTTTAAGCTCTTAAAAAAGAATTAGCCCGTGGAATGGAATGATCAGTGCCAGCTGGCTTTTGACAGAATCAAGGCTTATTTGGTAAATCCACCAGTTTTAAAGCCTCTAATGCCAAATAAACCATTGGTCCTATATTTGGCCATCGAAAATGCTTCAGTGGGGGCAATACTGGTGCAAAAACAAGAAGACGGGTGATAGCATGCAATTTACTACTTGAGCAAGAAGTTGCTTGACTATGAAGTCAGATACACTGTAGTGGAAAAGACTTGTGCTGCTATGGTGTGGCTGACTAAAAAACTCAGGCATTATTTCCAGTCCTACAAGATTCAGGCAGTGGCAAAAATGGATCCGATGAAATATTTATGCTAGACCCCTGTATTGGCCGGGAAATTATCAAGGTGGCTACTTCTGCTATCAGAATTCGACATTAAATACGTGACTAAGAAAAAGATCAAGGGGATGGCTAGCAGAATTTCTGACCAACCAACCTCTGGAGTCTGATTATGTCGAGAATTTAGAGTTCCTTAACGAACAGCTAGCCATAATAGAGACAGAATCAAGCAAATGGGTAATGTACTTCGAAGGGGCTGTGAACAAGCATGGGGTAGGACTGGGAGTAATCATTGGCACTCCCAATGGAGAAATCATTCCCCTGGCTAAGCGCCTTGAAATTCTGGTGACTAACAACGAGGCAGAATACGAAGCTTGCCTCTTTGGAATTGACACCTTGGTCACGCTAGGGGCACATGAGGTGTTAGTGATTAGAGACTTGGCACTGGTAATTCATCAAATCACTAGAGCATGGGAGATGAAAGAAGGGACTTTGGCCATATCTCCATTTGGTTTGGGAAAAGGTGAAAGTATTTGGACTGTGCGAGTTTAGACACGTGTCGAGGGAGGAAAATCAGATGGCGGACTCTTTAGCCACACTCTCATCAGTGTGGGAGGAACCCCAGAGACACCCTATATAGCCAGTGATAGTGGAGATTACACAGAACCCTTGCTACTGGTCGGTCAATGTTATAGCAACTGTGGAGGAACATCCTTGGTATCATGATATTCTGTAATTTATTCAGAATGGGCAGTATCCCGAAGATGCTAATAAGTTAGATAAGGCCTCTCTCAGGAGATTAGCAGCACAGTTTAGGCTATTCGAGGGTTAGATCTTCAAGAGAACTGCCAACGGCCTGCTCCTGAAGTGCTTAACAGAAAAAGAAGCCAAGGAAGTTATGAGGAAAATCCAAGCGGGAACTTGCGGGCCATATATGAATGGGCTGTCCTTGGCTAAGAAAGTATTAAGGCAAGGCTACTTCTGGCTTACACTACAGGCAGATTGTATCGAAGAGGTGAAAAGATGTCACGAGTGTCAAGTGTACAGAGACCTCAATGATCTCCCACCGCTTGAACTTCAGTTATTGTCAACTCTGTGGCCGTTTGCTGCTGGGGAATCGACATCATTGGTGAAATAAGGCTGCCTGCCTCAAATGGACACCGATTCATAGTTGTGGCTGTTGATTATTTTTGAAGTGGGTGGAAGCGGAGTGATTTGTGCATGTTACAACCAAGAACATGGCCAAGTGCATTGAAAAGAGTATCTTCACATGGTATGGGATTCTGCACCATGTTATGACAGATAATGGTGTACAGTTTCAAGGGGCCACGCACAGTTACTTCAGGATAAAGGGGTTGAACATCACAAGTCATCTCCATACCACCCCCAAGCTAATGGAGCAGTAGAAGCAGCCAACAAGTCCATCAAGAAGATTCTGTCAAAAATGGTGGTCACCTATAGGGATTGGGCTGATATGTTGCCATTTGCCCTGTGGGGATACAAAACCAGTATCAGAATCCCCACCGAAGAAATGCCATACTCCCTAGTCTATGGAATGGAAGCTGTCTTACCGGTGGAAACCAAGATTAGGCCATTGAGAGTGGTTATGGAAGCACAGTTGCCAGAATCAGAATAGGTTCAATCAAGATATGAACAGTTGGCATTGATTATGAGAAGTGTCTCCGGCACTAGACCACTTACAAATGTATCAGCAGAGGATGGCTAGGGCTGACAATAGCAAAGTCCACCATCAGAAACACCCACTCAAGGCCGGGGACTTGGTTCTAAAACAAATGAACAGGTCAACACAGACATAAAGGGAAAATTCAGGCCCAATTGGGAAGGTCCATATGTAGTAAAGAAAGTGCTTTCGAAGGGCGCCGTAGAGATCATGGATATGGATGGAAATGAGTTCGTTAACCCCGTCAGTCAAGACAGGCTCAGGCAGTATTACGTGTAAAAAAAAAAGAGAGTCCGACGGATTGAAAACCAAAAAGGCGGTCCACGCAAAAGTCAGGACAGAGAGGTGAGCATCATTTGACCGGAAAAACTGTAAAGACCAGCTGATGGTAGTCGTGGGTTCTATCGAGACGGATACCATTTATGGCTTTGTCCTTAGCTTCACTTCATTTTTGATACACATTGTACTAAAGCATTGTCAATGAATGAATGAATGGATGCCTTTTCTGTTCGGTTAAATGTCTGAAGTTTTCTCGAAATTAGATTCTTATTATATGCATACGTATGATTGTGCACATTCCATATTTGCATGCATTTCATCTATAAAAAAAATCTGATAGGCTGAAAACCGAAAGGCAGTCTAGGGAAATTTTAGGATGCAAATAAAAGTCTGCTGAGCTGAAAACCGGAAAAGGGCTGTTCAGGTAAAAGTTAAGACAATCTGATAGATTGAAAACCCACAAGGGCAGTCTATGCAAAAATAAGGACACACAATAAAATGACGGTAAAAACCAACGAGCAGTAGCACTTCATAATCTGTCAATCCTATAGGCCGAGGCACCTCAGAGTCAGTATCTCACACTTACGTCTCGTAGGGCATGTCGCTAAGTCAGCTAACCAAGCCCCGTAACGGCCATCCATCTCTGTCAAAGCTAAGTTGTCGTATCTCAGTGTTTCTAAACAGATGGGATTCATCCATTGTCACTATATGTGTTTGGGCCACTGCTGCGTGAATTCCCCATATTCAGTTATGCATAAAGAATGGGGCACCCCCTGTACTTAGCCGTACTCACTGCTGCTTGAATTCCCCATATTCAGTTATGCATAAAGAACGGGGCACCCCCTGTACTTACCCGTACTATCTGCATAATCGTGCAGGAGAGTAGAATGTCACTTTGGCCAACCCGAGAAGCTGCATGCCTCCTGCCCAGGTCTCTGTAGTCACGTTTGAAATTTCCCACCAGGGCAAGTCCAGCGGATGGCCGCATCAGTCCTCCCTCTTAGCCAAGTCAACCACTCTTTTATAGTCCGAGTGGTAAAATCCCTCATTTTGATACGTTAGGCCCTATAATGTCTCGGCACGTATCTTGGGTAAGGCGGAGGAATGCTCAAGAGACTTAGTTTCTCCAGTAACCAAATCTATACAAAAGTTGGTTAATCAAAAGAATGCGACATCACACAGATGTCAAGTATGAAGTGGGAGCTAACCTGAAGAAGGAAAGAGCATCCGTTGGTTTCAATTGGGCAACCAGACTGGATGGAATCTAAATAAATCAAAGTCTCAGCCAAAATGACTCCCATGGGTGAAACGCTATTAGCCATCTGAACCACTACTGGAACTAATTAGATACTGCAAGTCCCATCTCTGGACTCACACAGAAAAAGAGACATCGATAGTAGGCCCATCAGAAAAGCCCAACCAAGGGCAGAGGTGTTTAGAGCCAAGCACATGTCCATAATAGCAAATAGGTTGAGATTCCTACGGCAAGACTCTTCTAGGAGCAAGTGGTCCAAGTCTGCCGTGTCTAATGCAGCCAGCCTCTGAAGTGTCTACAAGTTGTCAGAATCGGATTTGGGAACAGCTAACCTGATCCACCTAGGTAGGGGATGCTAAGAATGGCACTGAACTCCTCAACCATGGGACATAGCTCTTGTCCAGAAAATCGAAAGATGTGATCCATTGGATCCCAAAATCCAGCTGTAGCAGTCAGAAAAGTCCGGTTTGGAGACAGGCCCATATAGAACCGCATGTACTGTAGACCGAAAGGGGCCAAGAAGGCCCAATTAGAAAAGCAGAAAGCCCTCCAATAACCCCTTAGTCGATCACGGAGCTGATCCATCGAAAAGAGGGCAAAAAGAAGACGAGGTTATTGAAATTCAAACCAGAGCTGTGTAGCTATATCCTGAGCTGGGCGGCTCAAGTCTGGGTCGGGCGACTATGATCAGAGCCGTGCGGCTGTAATCCGGTAGCAACACTCACTTTATACTTTTATATGGAATTTTCAACCTATAGCCGTGCAGCTCTAATGTCTGGAATGGGTTTTCAATCAAAACAGGCTCGGGATCATGAAATAAAGTCTCAGAAAAGCCGAGATTGTTGCGTACGGTGATGAAACAGGTGGAGATGGAAAAAATGCATTCGGAAAGACGAATGTAACAGGAAAAGTAGCAGAAAAGGGTAATGAATTTCACAAAATATCTATGCAATCAATATTTTAGGTTTAAATATACAGATACAATAGAAAAGGCCCATAAATGGGCACAATGTCTAACAATGCCAAGTCTAAGCCCACAGGCAGGCTATACCAACCTAAACTATAAAAGAAGGGCTACGGCTGTCCCCCGTCAGTCGAATCATCGGCATTCTCCTGGTCCTCGGCCCTGCCATCATCACCAAAGACCCACCGGCCAGTCTCCCAGTCGTCCAGCTGAGTGCGGAGATCCTCGTTCATGAATCTGAGGTCCACAATGGTCCTCTACAACTCCTCTACCTCTGTCCTCATACGGGTCTCCTCGTGATAGCGTGTGCTAATCACAGCCTGCAATAGGATTAAATAACATGTACATCATGTTATGCATATGCATGCATTTGAAACATACATACACGCATACATATACATATTGACACAGATACTTACCACCATCGCCCCGTTGTCATGAAGCAAAAGTGACCAAAAAGCGGAGACCGCCTGACATAGTGCCATCCCCTGCAACATTGGAATCTGCACAAAGAATAGCACACAACTCAGGCCAGTGGTAACGATAAAAGTCAAAAAGAGAACAGGGTCGAGAACACTCACGTGAGTCATGTCAGGAGGGATAGCTGCAGGGGGAGGCTATTCTTGGGGGAATAGATCGGCCCGATAAAGCTGCCCGGACTCATTAAGCAGTATGACCCATGGCTCCACCAAGTACTCAAGATGGCCTGGAATGAAACCGATGAGAGGGACCACCGGGGGGATGGGCTCAGTGTACTCCATCTCAGTGCCAACGTCATACTCGCTCTGGTGAGCCAAAGAACCTCTATCTCCCTGGCCACCAGGGGTCTGGGACCCACGACCACTGGAGCGTCTGTCGGATGATGTACGAGGGCGCTTGCCCCTCCTAGACGGCTGTAAAAAAAAAAAGAAGAAGAATCAGCTAACAATAAAACAGTCTAGTCAAACAGAAAGCGAAACAGAAAACATACCCCGGTTGGCGCCTCCCCTGGCAGTGCAGATCCGGTAGGAGGAAGGAGTTGCATACGGATGAACTGGGAATAGTCTCCCTCGTCTCCCATGACTGTATGTCCAGACCCGAACAGATCTGGATGGTCCTCCTCCGACAGCAAGTGTGGCCAGAATAGTCTGACTGGAGATGCAGGTGGGATCTTGTGCTATGTAGGGCCGACACGCCAGTCAGTAACCTCTCCCCGAGGTACCACTCAAAGTTGACTAGGCTCTCCATCACGAATCGGTAGGGTGTCATCCACCTGGCATCTATCAGCTTTATGGGCCACACTGCATTCCCCCACGGCTCCTTGATCAACTGAAGTCGAAATGTCAAAAGTCAGAGGATAGAGAATAGCTATTAGACTATAAAAGTCAAGAGGTATATGGAAGAGAAGGTGTGTACTTGCTCAAAGCTCATACCAGCCAAGAGTTGGCGGCAGATCCACGGATTGGTATCCATCTCACTCCAGCTGTACCCCAGCCACTGCCTCAGTCAGGGGAAATCTGGGAACTCAATGTTGGCTGGTGTGGCCAACTTTGGCTGAGACACAAAGGCATACTCATACGCCCAAACCTGCACAATAAAGAAGTTAGAGTCCTAAAAAAAAAAGAAGACAACTCACATGAAGAACTATCCATGTGCCCTTCACTTCTCGGTGCTTTCCCCGGGCTCAGATATCGAGGCTGTAGTATAGCTGAGCCAACCCGGCTTGTCCCTAGTTTAAGCTCCTCACGTCCTCCAGCTGTATCAGCGAAGGGAGCACTGCTAGGTTCAAATCGCTCTGACTCGTCAGGAACAGTAAAGTACTCAAGGCGAACAATAGAAACAACCTGGCATAACGTCTCGCATCTCTAGGAGAGAACGCGGAACCCTCGAGGAGGCTGTCCTGCCTAGTCAACCAATAATCCTGTAATGTGCTCCCCTAGACCCGCTTACCCAGAGAAGTCAGGCCGATCAGCATAGTAACGAGCTCTAGATGGAAACCACCTCGCTCCAGAGTCTGGTTGAACTCTATAGTGCACCCACCAAATGATAGCCCCGAAATGGCCACGAAGTCTTAGGGCGTAATGGTGAACTCCCCGATCGGGAAGTGGAAAGTATAGGTGGAATTCATCCACTACTCCAGCAGTGCCATCAATAAACCCCTGCTTGTCCGGGACGGGACCTCACACATGGAGCAGATGAACCGGTCCAGCCCGGTCGAGTGGACGATCTCCCGCACCTCTTCGGGGAGTCTCCTATACCAAACCAATGCATCCGAAATGGACCTGGCCCCCCGGTTATGGTTTCGCTCTTACAGAATAATAAACAGGGAGTTTTATGAGTTATTTATATTGTGCTTTGCTTGAATAAATTGAATAGGAGCATTTGGAATAAAATTGAAACATGAAAATTCCCTATTCTGTCGAACCAGAGCCGTATGGCTGTATTCTGGGAAGAGCAGAGCTGTATGGCTCTATTCTTCACCAGAGCCACCGGCCGAAGAACAGAACCGCCCGGCTCTGACGTTGAGCCATGCGGCTCTGTTCGGGAAACCGGCGGTTTGGTTCCTAAAAACTAGGTTTTACAATTTTTCACACTAAAATCAATTCTAATCAACTTTAAATCATCAATTAAGGGTTCTAGGGGCATAATCTACTCTAAACATACATCAATTTCATATGATTTCACCTAATTTCGTCTAAATTGTAGAAATTCAAAAATGGAGAAAAAGAGGAAGGTTGGGAAAAAACTAACCAGATCTTTAATGATGTGCACTGATGGCTTAAGAGTCACAGGCATGGGGTCATCCCTCCTAACCCTGCAGTAGGCGACCATCTCTGGTAGTCCGTACACATCCACTGTAGATTCAGTAGGTAAGAAAAATTCCCCCTCGAGTAATGCATATCTCACATGAGGAGTGGGTTGTACGAGAGTGTTCCGGCGAAGAGCTTTTCGTATTTTCCTTATCTTGACGGTATGGATTCTAGAAAGGAATTTCAGACCTAGAGAAATGAAGAAAGGAAATTTGTTGGGAAAAAGGGGGAAGAGGTGTCGGCCACCTCTTTTAATCCCCCTTCTCACCCGCTAAAGCCGTAAGGCTCTATCCTGCAAGGCAAACTAGAGCCGGCTGGCTCTAGATGAGCCGTACGGCTCTGTCATGCCAAGACAGACCCGCGGGGCTCTGATCCCCCAGGTAAGCAATTTTTCTCGAGTTTTTTGTAATTGCCGTTTAGTCCGATATAATCTCGAGAAGGGTATTTCTCACCTTTTGCAGGTATCCAAGGGCAGAATAACCATGCTATATTTATTCTTGATCGAAGGGGCAAAAATTTTGGTTTCTAAAATTATCGATCAAGGAATAAATACGCGCTTCTAACGCAATTTCAATGGTATGCTCCACCATACGGAGAATCAATTTTTTACTCGGTGCTCAACCACACGGAGAAATTAGTCTTGCTCGGTGCTCCACCACACGGAGAATCAACTTTTTACTCGGTGCTACACCACACGGATAATCAACTTTTTATTTGGTGCTCCACCACACAGAGAATCAACTTTTTATTCGGTGCTCCACCACACGGAGAAATTAGTCTTATTCAGTGCTCCACCACACGGGAAGGAATTGAGTTTTTATCGGGCAGACTCCACTACAGCAAGTCGACATCACGGGCACACTCCATCACAGAGAGTTGACATCACAGGCATGCTCCATCATAGAGAGTCAACATCACGGGCACACTCCACCACAGAGAGCTGACATCACGTGCACACTCCACCACAGAGAGTTAATTCAGAACCAAGGCCAGCATCGTTAGCGAGGGATACCAGGTACGTTTCCTTATTCTTTCTCACCGTACTCCCAATTGCGAGACCAAACTCGATTCGGGCCTGAAAATCCAGTAATGAACTGACTTTGATCCCGCGAGGGGCAGCCTATGAGCACGGGTTTTCTCGACCTCTATGATGAGAGTCATTTGTTACCTTTTTTTTAGCAATGAGATTTGGGAAGGAGCATATGGTTGCCTAAAATGCTTCGAATGCTCCGAAAACAGAACCGTCTAAAATCCAAAAACCTCAAGAAAGGTCCGTCAAGTAAGTTCAGGGTTTAGAGGCGAGTGTAGGCGTCAAGGTAGCCTATCTCAGTTTTGTCCGGAACCGCATGGCTGTAGTTTCTGAACTACAGTCATACGGTTTAGGTCAAAGCCGCCCAGCTCTGAAAGCCAGAGCTGGCCAGCTCTGGATGCCAGAGCCACCCGACCCTGGCTTACTAGAACCGGGCGGCTCTAGTGGGTTATGAGAGTTACTCTGCAAAGCAGAGCAACTTGCTGATCGGGAGATTTTCCATCTTTTCAGCCGAAACCGAAGGTCAGAAGGTATGGGGCACATTTAATGTTCTCCATGATGAAAAGTAAAAAGAAGTATATAAAGGAAAAAATCAGAGAGAGAAGGGAGAGGATTCTTTCGGTTAAAAAAAAACACAGAAAAAAGTTACAGAGAAAGGGAGGAAGAAGAAGAGAGACAAAGTGGAAGAGAGAAAGTGTTTTTCCTAAGCCCAAACCTGTACTACAACAATTCTAGACCATGACTTACTCGTCTGGACACATTCCCAGGTTCGTTTCGGTTTGGTTTAGAAGTTATTTTTAGGAATTCCGGACGCTCAAGGATTTGAGGCACATTCCGGCTTTCCAATCCTTTTCTGAACGTCCATTACACTGGAACAACAACAAGGTAAACTCTGAAAGGCCTTAAACCTGTGTTCATTGCATTTTCTGTGTGATTTTTCTCTATTTTCTCAATTTTCGAAAAATCGGCTACCCAAATATAGCCGTACGGCTCTATTTCCTTGGAACAGAGCCGTGCGGCTCTAACCCTAGAGCTGTAGGGCTATGTTCCTTCAGGGTAAAAACCCAAAAATGCCCGATCGGCCGAAAAATATCCCCTTTTTCATTTTTATGCATTCTGTTGTGATGATTTTCTGCCCAAATACATCCGTACATTATTAAAATTTAGTTTTTGGATTTCTGTACTACGGGTGTTAGGTGTTCAATTTTTCCCGAATCTTATTTTCTGTATTTCGGGGTTGTTCGATCCGAACCGGATCCGTAGTCCAGCATCAGCGGACCCCTGAACCCTATACAATCTTCGGGAAACACCAAACACAAGCAAAATAGTGATTTTTCAATAAATAAGAAAACTAATTTTGGGTCCGGGTATTACAGCCGCCTGGCTGTGTTTTAGAGTCGCCCGGCTCTAAATAGAGCCGCACAGCTCTAGTTTCAGCCGAATGACTGTAGTTCCCGGAAAAGGCAGAATCACAGAACGGCCCGTACAGACATCATCGCGCGATGCTGTTTTCGGATTCAAACTATTTTTGGCGTGTTTACTGTTTTTGGACCCTAGATGGTTGTGGAATTAGGAAAACCCACACAAACGGAACCCCCAGTTCCGGGATAACAGACCCGCTAAAATGTGAAAATTTGTATGAAACCTAGCCAAATGGTTTTCAAAAATTGTTTTCTAGCACAAAAATCTACAGGATGTTTCAAAACCATTTTCCAGGTCTAACCAGTCTGACCGGTTGGGTCGATCCTGTTACCCCCTAAATGCATGTCCCCGTTCCTAAAATCCCAATTCTGTCCTGCTGTGAGTCCTACTTGTGCTTGTAATATGAACTGCGCTAATCTCCTGTTTTGCAGCTTTTATTTTCATTTTTATCATTTTTCATGTAATTAATAGATTAACATATGTATCTTAGGCGATTGTAAATTTTTAGATCCTCGTGTATCCTAGGCGCTTGTAATGGAAGGTTTTTATTTTTATTCAATTTGGTTGTATAAGCGGCCTCTATTATTCTTTTGTATAATTTGAATGTATGAATTACTTTTCGGTAATTTATTTCTGTCATTTGCTTGAGCACGGGCTGATAATTAAACAAATCGGGTAGAGAAAGTTAATAAATTGAATAAATATGGTAATATAAATTATAAACTGGATACAAGCTCGAGGTTAAGTAGGTAAGTTACCCAAACCCTAAATCTCTGGATTAGGTACGTAGTCTACGCTCGGTAGGGAGTTGTATCGGAATTTCCCGGATGAGCTGATCCGGGTGGCGACTTTGTCACTGATCTTGAAATTTAGGTTTCGAGGTCTTTAAGTAATAAAACGGGAAAACGTTTTCTACAAAATGAATTTCTAAAACAAACGAATGATTTTCCCTAAAGCAAGATAAAAAAAAAAAAAACCATTTTCCAAATCAAAACAAGAAAAAAAAAACATTTTTGAAAACCCCAGGCACGCTTTGCCGCGTCCCGTTTTCATAAAGTTCGTCTGCTCACAACCGCCATACAACCAAGCTTATGATAGTCTTTAGTTCCATTCATTCCTATAACTGAAATAGACTACGGATGACTTTATGGTCATATCGTTTTCCCTATCCATGGTCTCACTGCCAAGTGCATGACACTTGTCAACATGAATATGGATATGTCTTTTGGATACTCTATTTACAATATTACACAAGGTATATGATAAATAGATTAATGCTTTTATTTATTGACACAAATTGTATAATACACAAATCTCATAATAAAGTACAAATGTATGATACAAAAACGAGGACCAATGCCTCGAGACTAGAGCATATCCAACAATCTCCCACCTGCACTAGTTCCAACTACGCATAGGCCTATTCCCTATAGATCTAGTATGACCCCTTGTGCTTGGGCTAAGCCAGTGCCTTGGTTAATGGATCTATGACATTATCCTCGGTGTCCTTTCTGTGTAATCAAAGGTCACCCCTCTTAGCAATTTCTCGTACTAGGTGAAACTTCCGGAGCACGTGCTTCGTGTTCTTGTGTGATCGAGGCTCCTTAGATTGTGCAACAGCCCTGTTGTTGTCATAGAAGATATCAACTGGATCCAGGATAGTTGGTACTACTCCCAATTCAGTGATAAACTTTTTTTATCCACTCAGCTTCCTTAGCTGCATCACACACTGCAATGTACTCAGCTTTTATAGTAAAGTCTGCAATGGTCGGTTGCTTGGAACTCTTTCAGATTATTGCACCACCATTAATCAAGAATACATACCCAAATTGTGACTGGTATTCATCCTGGTTGGTCTAGAAGCTTGCATCAGTGTACCTAGTTACTAACAGCTCTTCTTGACCCTTATACACTAAGAGCTATCCTTAGTCTGGTGAAGGCACTTTAGGATTGCTTTGACAGCCTTCCAGTGGTCCTCTCTGGGATCCTGCTGGTATCAGCTCATCATACTTAGTGCAAAGGTGACATCAGGTCTCGTACATAGCATGGAGTATATGATTGATCATATAGCTGATGCATATAGGATCAACTTCATGTTCTCCTTGTCCTTCCTTTTCTTAGGATAGTTCTTCTTACTAAGTTTCAGCCCATGGCTCATTGGCAAGAAACCTTTATTGGCCTGATCCATGCTGAATCTTTCAGAACCTTGTCTATGTACATGGCCTGACTTAGGCCCAGAAGCTGATTGGGTCTACCCCTGTAGATCCTGATGTTGGTGTGCCCTAGTTCTTAGGGCATTGGATTCTTGTATTTTGTATTATACATTAAGAGTCATGCATGAATAAATTATTTGTGTCACATTAATAAAGGCAATTAATCTATTTCATTTATATCTTGTGCTATAATATGAGTAGAGTATCCATTGATTGATAATCATAAAACCTATCCCAGGTCTGTTCTAATCGTGGGAACGAATAGAACCACAGACTTGTATATTTGATGACTATATGGTAGTTCTTAACTAGCCATAGTACTTGTATAGTCAGTCATGAATATAGGTACATGTCATTGACATGGGACTGGATCGATCCGCACAAGAAAACCACATGGTTGTCATGTCATAGGTCTTTCTTGAGTAGGTCTCTTTTGTCCTCAGACCAGATTTCATTATAATATCAATATGGAATCCGGTTCACTTTGACATACGCCTAACAGGTCTGTAAAAGGATGCTAAATACGGGTATGATTGGGTGGATCGGTAAACATGTTGATATTGATGATGAAGTGATGGAATTGCCACTCGGGTAACACCGAGATGATATCATTGGCCACTTGATGAGTGGGACTGATAAGTGTATGGCCATACCCAAATAAGTTGGTTGCTTATTTGATTAATCAGTCAACTCAAGATCAAGAAATATAATAAATAATAGAAGAGGATGACAGACACCATGCCTCTTGTTTATTCATATCGATATCGTTAGGCAAAGGACACTATGAGATTACTACCGGGTGAGTGTCTTCTAAAGACTGCTGCATCTATGTCTTAATTGGGGGCTGTAATGGTTTGCTAGAACCCACTTACAGTCTGTGGGCCTTGGGCCTACTGCCAACATAAAGACAAACCCATAGGATCATGCACATAGATCAACTGAGCTGGAACTTATAGAAATTGTACATGTAATGTACATTGGAAGGAATGCGTTAATTAATTAGTTGACATTCGGTGTCAAGGTAATTAATTGACATTGGGTTGAATTTAATTTAATTTATAAGTTTACATAATGTAATTAATTAATTTATCAATTAATTGAATTACATAAAGTAAACAATTAATTAAATAATTTTCCTAAGTAGGAAAATTAAATACATGTATTGTATTAACTTAAGTGTGATTTAATTTTATTTAGGGGTAATTAAATTTAGCCAAATGGAATTAAATTACATAGTATATACTTTTTAATTAAAGTTTATTTATGTAATTATAATCCTAGTGGGCTTGGGTTTAATTAACCTAATTAGAACCCAATTAGACAAGGTGTCTATAAAAGGGCACACTTAAGGAATAAAAACCTAATTCAACTCTAATTAATTGCTGGAAATTTCAGCCACCAATTGCAGCCCCAAAACAGCCGAAAATCCCAGCATTAAACCTCCATTCCTTCGCGTCTTCGGCTAGCACCGGTTCCCGCTCAATAGTTGGTCGTGCACCGGACTTTGGAGATCGCAGTTTCAAGAAACGATTCTGCAGCAGTCTCTAGAGGAGACGAATCCGGTGAGTTAATCTCTCTTGATTCTTATTTGATTTTATTCTAATCAATGGTAATTGGACACGATAGGTGGATTCTAGGAAATTTTAAACGGTGTATTTTCCGCTGCGCCACATTATTTTTCCAATGACGAATCCCAACACCTGATCCCTAGGATCATCTCAGCTTTGGCTAAGTCCTTCATTGTGAAGCACTTACATAACCACTGCTTTACTCCTTGCAGTGTTGGTATTTCGTTTCCAATCAGAAGGATGTTATCCACATATAACACTAGGAAAGTGACGATGCTCCCACTAATCCTCTTATACACACAAGGCTCATCTTGATTCTGTATGAAGCCTTATTCCTTTATGGCTTCATTGAATCTAAGATTCCAACTTTAGGATGCTTGCTTCAATCCATAAATGAATCTTTGAAGCTTGCACACCTTTCCGGGATGCTTTGGATCGATAAAACCCTCAGGTTATGTCATGTACATATCCTCAAGTAGCTTTCCATTAGGGAAAGTAGTTTTAACATCCATCTGCCAAACCTCATTGCCGTACCAAGTGGCTATGGCCAGCAGGATCCTTATGGATTTTAGCATAGCTACTGGTGAGAAAGTTTCATCATAGTCTATTCCATGGACTTGTCTGAAACCTTTCACAACCAGTCGCCTCTTGAAGGTATTGTTGGCCTTCATCTTGTAGCACCACTTGCAACCTATGACCTTAGCACCCGTAGGTGGATCAACCAGGTTCCAAACCTGATTATCGTACATAGATTGCATCACCGCCTCCATGGCTTTGTGCTAGTTGGTAGACTGTGGGCTAGCAATAGCCTTCTGGTAGGTTTTAGGCTCTTCCTCATCAAAGACGAGAAGAGTGTGATCGTTAGTAATAAGAAACCCATAGCTCTTAGGTTTTGACGATCCCTACCAGACCTTCTAGGTCCTTGTGTGACCTAGGTTGGTGCTTCCTCCTGTGGGAACTCCATCCTGGTCTCTAAGTTGTCCTTAAGAGTTTGTGATATTTGAACTTCTCTGAGTTCAACATTGATCCCATTATCTTTCTTGGAAATAAAATTCTTTTCAAGAAAGGCCCCCTTTAGTGCCACGAATACCTTGTTCTCGGTAGGGTTGTAGAAGTAATACCCTTGGGCTTTCCTAGGGTAGCCCATAAACATGCATTTATCGGTTTTGGGTTCTAGTTTGCCCCTAATCAATTTCTTAACATGTGCATCACAGTCCCAAATCTGCAGGAAAGACACATTGGGTGCCCTGCCGTCTATATTTCATATGGGGTCTTTTCCACAGCCTTAGTCGGAGTATTATTCAAAATGAAAGTTGTTGTCTTGAGAGCGTATCCCCAAAATGTTGTTGGGAGAGAGGCATGAATCATCATTGAGCGGACCATGTCTAACAAGGTCCTATTCCTTCTTTTGGATATCTCATTCCATTGTGGTGTTCCTGAAGGAGTGAGCTGTGGAATGATTCCATACTCTCTTAGGTATGAGTCAAACTCTAGGCTCATATACTCGCCTCCTCGGTCTGAGTGAAGGGATTTGATATTTCTGCCTAGTTGGTTCTGTACTTCATTCTTAAATTCCTTGAACCTATCAAGGGTCTTGGATTTATGTTTCATCAGTTAGACGTAGCCATATCTATTGAAATCATCCGTGACAGTGATGAAGTACAGATGTCCACTTTTGGTGGCTGTGCTCATAGGCCCACGTACTATTGGGATTCATCACGAGAAACCGACCGATAAAAGCAGAAATACGCATCGATTTCCTGGAATCCGGGCCCAGGAGCTTAAGATGTGGAAATCAAAGCACAAAGGAGGAAGTTTCAAAACCTTACCACAAAGTCTCTCTAAGAGACAGATGCGGACTTCAGGAACCAAAGTAGACTCCCTCCAACGTCACGTACACGAACGGCTCTCGGACTGAAACCCATGCTACCGACCTGGATTTTATTTCAAGAGAAAGAGAGCTGAAATTTTGTTTCCAAAAGAAAATTCCGCAAAGAGATGGGCAGCCGAAGAAAGAAAGCTATGGCGGAATTTTTCCAAAAGAAAATCCCATCTACAAAAGTGCGCAAATTATTTCACTTAAAAAGCAAAATCAATTTCCCCAATCCCAGCATTAACATGGGAGGCCAAAGATGGGATATTTATTTATCATCATTTTAATTCTCCTCCTTTCTATCCAATAGAAAGAAGATCAAAACAAAGCAAAGTCCAACTTTGCCATGACTCACCCATCCTTGATTGGCTTAAAAGAATGAGTCACCCATGTAATGATCAAAATAAGATGACTCATCCTTTCCTTCCAAAACCATTCAGCCAAAACATGGAAAGAAAATGGATGGATATTTTTCTCATTATCATACCATAATAATGACCAAAATATCTCAAGATGCAAAGTCCAACTTTGCTACCATAAGTCATCCATGACTCACCATTTATCATCATCACTTTTGTCCAACAAAATGACTCACCATTTAGCCAAAAATTCAGCCCATTAATGCCCAAAATTTTGGCCAACATAAGTCCCACATCATGTGGGTTTTTTCATTTTAAGCCCAAGCCCAATTTTAATTCCATCGATTTAATTAAATTCAAATGCAACTTTAATTTAACATGTATGCTTATATATATTATACCATATAATATATTACATACATTTAAATTAAAATTCATTTGACCTATTAATTTAATCAATGGATTAAATTAGACACACATAAAATGAAAAACATGTAAACCTATACATGTCATAATATTTCCACCTAGGAAATAATCTCATAAATTAATTCATTAAATGAATTAAAAGAATGGCCAAAATAAATATTAATTATATTATTTGGATCAATCCAATTGACCTATATAATATAATTAATGCATCTCTCTCTCTTTAACATGTATACTCCAATTATACACTTAATCCGACTAGTTAAAGTCCAGACGTTCAATGTGTACGATCCAATGGGCCCATCTTTATATTGGCAGTGGGCCAAGGCCCACAGACTGCAGCGAGCCAAGGCCCACAGATTGCAGCGGGCTCTAGCAAGATACTGCAGCCCCCAATTAAGATGGAATAAGCAGTCCAACTAAAAACATAACCTAGTAGTTTGAACTTGTAAATCCTATGTCGCTGATATCGGTGTCCAACACGGAGGCATGGAAGTATCACCCTCTATTGTGTCTAGAAATTTACTTGATACCGAATGAACTGATGCTCACAAACAAGATCCAATCTTGTTTGGGTGCGGCTGCACACTTATCAGTAGCATTTTTCAAGAGGCCGGTGATATCGTCTCAGTAAACTACTGAGTAACATTCCCTTCTGCATATCCATAGCACTGCCATGTTCACTGTCACACCCGAACGTACTCATACTTGGAACCCTTTTACAGGCCCGTTAGGTGTACACCAAAGTGTGCCACTTCACATGCAGCACCATCATATGGTCCGGTCGAAGGACTTATACAAGTACTACATGAGAATCATTTGTGATACTATACCATGTAGATTCCCGTTAAGTGGATCGATATAGTACCATGCCCTTTTTGCATGTACCCATTAACCTGGTTGACATTCCATGTTCTATGACCGGTAAGACACTGCCATACAACTAGGCTAATGATAGTCTTTAGTTCCATTCATTCCCATGATTGGAGCAGACTATGGATGACTTTATGGCCATATCGTTTTCCCTATCCACAGTCTCACTGCCAAGTGCCTCACACTTGACAACATGGATATGGATATATCCATACTCTATTTAAAATATAGCACAAGACATATAATAAATAGATTAATGCCTTTATCTATTGACACAAATTGTATAATACATAAAGTTCACATTAATGTATAAATGTATTATACAAACACAAGAACAAATGCCTCGGGACTAGGGCATATCTAACAATTACGTCTGAATGCATTAGGTCCAATAAGCCAGTAGCCCTTTCAACTGTCTTGCTAAAAGGCACTTTATTCATTTTACCTCCCAAATAAGACTCGTATATATCAAGTGACTCCATGTCAAATGATCCTAGGATTCTAGCTTTATGAAGCCTCGCTATGCACTTCTCGTTTATGTGGCCTAAACGATAGTGCCAAAGGTAGACAGGATTAAGTTCGTTAGGCTTAACCCTTTTAGTATTTAGTAGACATGATTAGTTTCATTTAAATCGAAGATATATAAGCCATTATTTAATAGAGCTTCTCCATAAAATAATCCCTCTTTAGATAAACCAACTCTACCATTTCCAATAGTAAAATTAAATCTAGAAATATCCAAAAGTGAAATAGAAATCATATTCCTGCACATAGCAGGTACAAAATAACAATATTCCAGAATCAAAACTAATCCACTAGGCATTAAATGATGGTACTCACCGATCTCTATGGCAGCTATCCTTGCTCCATTTCCAACCCGTAAGTCCACCTTTCTAGATCCCAGTGATCTCTTGTTTCTAAGTCCCTACACATTACAACAAATATGAGAACCACATTTAGTATCCAATACCCAAAATGTAGAAACAATGAGGTTGATGTCTATGACATATATACCTGATGAAGACACACCCTGGCTCTTCTTTTGCTCTCCTAACAGCTGGGGACAGGATCTCTTCTAATGCCCAGCCTACGTGCACTAGAAGCAGACATCCTCAGGACTGGCCTTAGGCTTGGCCTTAGCCTTCTTTGTTGGATGTGCCCTAGTCCCGAGGCATTGGTCCTTGTATTTGTATTGTACATTTATTGGATTTATGTATTATACAATTTGTGTCGTTAAATAAATGCATTAATCTATTTATTATATATCTTGTGCTATGTTTTAAATAGAGTATCCAATGGACATATCCATATCCATGCTGACAAGTGTCATGCACTTGGCAATAAGACCATGGATAAGGAAAACGATATGACCATGAAGTCATCCGTAGTCTGTTCCAGTCATGGGAATGAATGGAACTAAAGACTATCATTAGCTTGGTTGTATAGCGGTGTCTTACCAGCCATTAGACATGGGATGTCAACCAAGTTAATGGGTACATGCAAAAGGGCATGGTACTGGATAGATCCACTAAACGAGAAATCCACATGGTATAGTATCACAAGTGATTCTCGTGTAGTACTTGTATGGATCCTTTGACATGAACATATGGTGGTAGTGCATGTGAAGTGGCATACTTTGGTATACGCCTAAAGGGCCTATAACAGGGTGCCAAGTATGGGTACGTTTGGGTATGTTAATAAACATGGCAATGCTATAGATATGCAGAAGGAAATGTCACTTAGTAGTCCACTGAGAAGATATCACCGGCCTCTTGATAAATGCAACTGATAAGAGTGTGGCCACACCCAAACAAGTTGGAACTCATTTGTGAGCATCAGTTCATTCGGGATTAAGTAAATGTCCAGACACAAAAGAGGGTGATCAATCCATGCCTATGTGTTGGACACCGATATCAATGACATAGGATATACAAGTTTAAACTGCAGGGTTACGATTACAGTTGGACTGCTATCTCCATCTTAATTGGGGGCTGCAGTGGCTTGCTAGAGCCAGCCTGTAGTCTGTGAGCCATAGGCCCACTGCCAACATAAAGATGAGCCTACAGGATCGTATACATTGAACATCTAAACTCGAACTAAAAGGATCAACTGTATACTTGGAGTATACACTCTAGAGAGAGAGGATTCCATTAATTATATTAGATAGATCAATTGGATTGATCAAAATAATATAATTAATATTTGTATTGGCTTTCTTATAATTAATTCAATGAATTAATTTATGAGATTATTTCCTAGGTGGAAATATTAACATATATAGGTTTACATATGTTTAATTTTATGAATGTCTAATTTAATTACATATGTTGAATTAAAATTATATATACAATTAAATTAGACCCAAAAGAATTAAATCAAACTTGGGCTTAAAGGATAGAAAGCCCACATAAAATTAAAAGGAAAATCGGGCCAAAAATTCCCTATGGGAATTCGGCCAACAAGGTCAAATGCCTAGTGAAAATTTCGGCTAACACAAGAGAAAAATAGCAGAAAATTTCCAGCCCTAAAATCCTCTCTTTCGGCATTGTCGTTTAGGCCACATAAATGAGAAACGCATAGCAAGGCTTCACAAAGTTGGAATCCAATGATCATTTGACATGGAGTCACTTGATATATGTGAGTCTTGTTTACAAGGTAAAATGACTAAAGCACCTTTTTGCAAGAAAGCTGAAAGGGCTACTAGATTATTGGACCTAATACATTCAGACGTATATGGGCCTATGAGCATAGCTACCAGAGGTGGACATCTTTACTTCATCACCTTCACGGACGATTTCAGCAGATATGGCTATGTCTATTTGATGAAACATAAGTCTGAAACCCTTGATAGGTTCAAGGAATTTAGGAATGAAGTATGGAATTAGCTAGATAGAAATATCAAAGCCCTTCGGTCAGACCGAGGAGGTGAGTATATAAGCCTAGAGTTTGACTCATATCTGAGAGAGCATGGAATCATTCCACAGCTCACTCTTTCAGGAACACCACAATGGAATGGGGTATCCGAATGGAGGAATAGGACCTTGTTGGACATGTTCCACTCAATGATGAGTCACGCCTCTCTCCTAATAAGTTTTTGGTGATACGCTCTTGAGACAGCAGCTCTCATTTTGAACAATACTCCGACTAAGGCAGTGGAAAAGAAGCCATATGAAATATGGATGGGCAGGGTGCCCAATGTGTCTTTCCTGCGGATTTGGGGCTGTGATGCATATGTCAAGAAATTGAATAGGGGCAAACTAGAACCCAAAACCGATAAATGCCTGTTTGTGGGCTACCCAAGGGAAACCAAAGGGTATTACTTCTACAACCCCACCGAGAACAAGGTGTTCATGGCACGAAAAGGGGTCTTTCTTGAAAAATATTTCATTTCCAAGAGAGACAGTGGGAGCAATTGTGAACTCATAGAAGTTCAAAGCTCACAAATTTCTAAAGAGGATAACTCAGAGACCAGGGTGGAGCTTCCATAGGAGGGAGCACCAACCCAGGTCATACAAAGACCTAGAAGGTCTGGTAGGGATCCTTGGGAACCAGAGAGATATGGGTTTCTCATCACTGATGATCACACTCTTCTTGTCTTCCATAAGGAAGAGCCCAAAACCTACAAGGAGGCTATAGCTAACCCATAGTCTGCCAACTGGCGCAAGGCTATGGAGGTGGAGATGCAATCTATGTACGATAATCAGGTTTGGAACCCAGTAGATCCACCTCCGGGTGCTAAGGTGATAGGTTGCAAGTGGTGCTACAAGCTAAAGGCCGACAACACCTTCAAGGGGAGTTTGGTTGTGAAAGGTTGTAAATAAGTCCATGGAATAGACTATGATGAAACTTTCTCACCAGTCGCTATGCTTAATCCATAAGGATCCTGCTGGCCATAGCCACTTGGAACAACTATAAAGTCTAGCAGATGGATGTAAAAAATGCTTTCCTTAACGAAAAGCTACTTGAGGATGTGTACATGATACAACCTAAGGGTTTTATCGATCCAAAGCATCCTGGAAGGGTATGCAAGCTTCAAAGGTCCATTTATGGATTGAAGCAAGCATCCCGAAGTTGGAATCTTAGTTTCAATAAAGCCATAAAGGAATACGACTTCATACAGAATCAAGATGAGCCTTGTGTTTATAAGAGGATTAGTGGGAGCATTGTCACATTCCTGGTATTATATGTGGATGATATCCTTCTTATTGGAAGTGACATACCAACACTGCAAGGAGTAAAGCAGTGGTTGTGTAAGTGCTTTACAATGAAGGACTTAGGTGAGGCTGAGACCATCCTAGGGATCAGGATCAACAGGGAAAGACCCAATCAGCTTCTGGGCCTCAGTCAGGCCATGTACAAGAAAGGTTTCTTACCAATGAGCCATGGGCTGAAACTTAGTAAGAAGAATTGTCCTAAGATAAGGCAAGATAGGGAGAACATGAAGTTGGTCCCATATGCGTCAGCTATAGGATCAATCATGTACTCCGTGCTATGTACGAGACCTGATGTTGCCTTTACACTGAGTATGACGAGCCGATATTAGTAGGATCCTGGCGTGGATCACTGGAAGGCTGTCAAAGCAATCCTAAAGTACCTTAATTAGACCAAGGATAGCTTTTTAGTGTACGAAGGTTAGGAAGAGCTATCAGTTACTTTGTACACTGATGCAAGCTTCCAGACCGACCAGGATGAGTACCAATCTCAGTTTGGGTATGTATTCTTGCTAAATGGTGGTGCTGTTAGCTGGAAGAGCTCCAAGCAGCTGACCATCGCGGACTCTACTACAAAAGCTAAGTACATTACAACGTGTGATGCAGCTAAAGAAACTGTATGGATAAAAAAGTTTATCACTGAATTGGGAGTAGTTCCAACTATTCAGGATCCAATTGATATCTTCTGTGACAACAATGGGGCTGTTGCACAAGCTAAGGAGCCCCGGTCACACAAGAACATGAAGCACGTGCTCAGGAAGTTTCACCTTATACAAGAAATCACCGAGAGGGGTGACATTTGATTACATAGAGTGGATACTGAGGATAATGTCGTAGATCCTTTGACCAAGGTGCTGGCTTAGCCTAAGCACGAGGGTCATACTAGATCTATAGGGATTAGGCCCATGCCTAGTTGGAACTAGTACAAGTGGGAGATTGTTGGATGTGCCCTAGTCCCAAGGCATTGGTCCATGTATTTGTATTGTACATTTATTGGATTTATGTATTATACAATTTGTGTCATTAAATAAACGAATTATTCTATTTATTATATATTTTGTGCTATGTTTTAAATAGAGTATCTAATAGGCATATCCATATCCATTTTGACAAGTGTCATGCACTTGGCAGTAAGACCATGGATAAGGAAAATGATATGACCATGAAGTCATCCGTAGTCTGTTCCAGTCATAGGAATAAATGAAACTAAAGACTATCATTAGCTTAGTTGTATGGCGATGTCTTACCGGCCATTGGACATAGGATGTCAACCAAGTTAATGGGTACATGCAAAGGGGCATGGTACTGGATAGTGTTGGGAATTAATTGCACAAAACAAACATAAAACGCAGCGGAAAAAGATTAATCCCCACCAAGGACCCATGTACATTACATTGAATCGGAAGGAGGGTTAAAGAATTACCTTAATTCTTTGAAGTTTGAATCACTTAGGAACCAAAATTGCTTCCCTCTACGGTTGATCCACACGGAGCAATACGTTCACCGCGTGCTAGCGCCGGGATAGAAGAAACGGTTTCCTCGAATCGAGAGAGAGGCAGAAAATCAAATTTTCTCTTGGCTTGGAGAGGAGAATTTCGGCTGGCTATTCTCTTGTGTTGGCTGGCTGAAAATCTGCTATATTATTAGTGTAGAGAGTGATTAGGTTTAGGTTAATTGTTTCCTTAAATAATTAACCTAAATAGTTAATTATAATTATAACCTAATACACCTATTAGTTATAATTATATATTAACCCACACAATTTAATATTAATTCTCAATTAACATTAAATCAAATCAATTCTCCATAATACATATATGTATATATAATATTATAATTAATTATATCTCCATATAATTTAATTATAATATGTAGCATACTTTATGCAATATTAATCACATTAATATTTATATATACATACATAAATATATATCACTATATATATTTATTCTCTTTCTCATTCATAAATTATTATCCAATAATAATTTATACCCGATAAGATGAACTTCATTTTGCTCTTGTGTGTGACCCCATAGGATCATATTAATTGGCAATAAGGAAATTACCATAATGTCCTTATAGGTCACAAGCGGACTCTAGCAAGCCATTACGACTACCCAATTAATATGATTGGAATGATCCAATACCTATTTATAGAATGTCATATTCCCTTTTGTCTCATTGATATCAAGGTTAATTATAAGACATGGTACACTTGTCAATCTTATATAATTAATCATATGCTTTCTCGATCTCAAAGTAAACTGTTCAGACAAATCAATTGATACTCTTATCAATTATTTGAGCACGGCCATGCATTTAACAGTCTTACTTATCGAGGGGCCCAGTGATATCGCTCTCTTGTTAGAGAGGGACAAAATCCCATATCTGTCACTCACATCCCAAAGCATGAGTCATATTGTACCCAACCACAGCCTTTATAACTACTCTGTTACAAGCAGCGTTTGACTGCATCAAAGCACAACATGAATTCATCCCGGAATCCATGGTGACCTCAGGTCAAAGGAATCAGCTGATGACACTACTATAATCAAGATCAGTTGTGACACGTGACCATGAACTTGATCTCATAGTGGGTCTCCAGCAACATGTTCTCTAACATATTGCCCGTGAGTATAATCTGTATCTGTATACACTATATTCATCTTATGAATATCCATTATCACTCACACTAGTCTTAGTTTGTTATTATTCCCATAATAACAATCGACTAGGGAAATTTAGAATTACACAATTAATTCATGGATACATTATCATAAATACTAACATACAAATATATATGATAAAATAAGTCTTTATTAATGACTTAAGAAGATTGTTTACATAATCCAACATTGGCTTAGGGCACAATCTCTAACAATCTCCCACTTGCCCTAAGTCCAATCTCAAATGTATCTAATACCCATGGACCTAGCATGACCATCATGTACAGCTTGTGAAAGAGCTTTTGTTAGTGGATCAGCAACATTGTCTTCAGACGCAACTTTGCATATCTTCACGTCTCCTCTTGAGATGACTTCTCTTATGTAGTGAAAACGCCGAAGTATATGTTTGGATTTCTGTGACACACTAGGTTCCTTAGCAAGTGATATTGCCCCATTATTGTCACACAAGAGGCTCACAGGATTCACTATGCTAGGAACGACACCAAGTTCTTCGATGAACTTCTTGATCCAAACAGCCTCTTGGGCTGCATCTGATGCAGCAATATACTCAGCTTCTGTTGTAGATGCAGCTATCGTGCTTTGCTTAGAACTCTTCCAACTTATCGTACCTCCATTCAGAATGAACACATACCCAGACTGTGACTGCATCTGATCTTGATCAGTTTGGAAACTTGCATCCGTGTAACCATTTACAACAAGATCTTCATCCGAGCCTCCAAATATCAAGAATGTATCTTTAGTTCTTCTCAAGTACTTAAGAATACTCTTGACAGCAGTCCAGTGACTATCACCTGGATCAGACTGATATCTACTTGTCATGCTCAAAGCAAAAGAGACATCTGGCCGGGTACATACCATGGCATACATGATAGATCCTATAGCTGATGCATAAGGAATCTTATCCATGCGTTGACGTTCTTCAACTGTCATAGGACATTGCTTACGACTAAGCTTTATCCCTTGCCCAATAGGAACATTTCCTTTCTTAGATTGATCCATACTGAACCTTTTCAGTATCTTATCAATGTATGTACTCTGGCTCAGGCCTATCAATCTCTTAGATCTATCTCTATAGATCTTTATTCCAAGAATATAGGCTGCCTCACCCAAGTCTTTCATAGAAAAACACTTTCCTAGCCAAGATTTTATTTCTTGCAAGGTAGGAATGTGATTTCCTATTAACAATATGTCATCGACATATAGAACTAGGAAAATTATATTGCTCCCACTGAACTTCTTGTACACACAAGGCTCATCTTCATTTTTGATGAAGCCAAACTTTTTGACCGATTCATCAAAACAATGATTCCAACTTCTTGATGCTTGCTTCAAACCATAAATGGCCTTTTGAAGCTTGCATACTTTATCAGGATTCTTTGGATCGACAAAACCTTCAGGCTGTGTCATGTACACATCCTCAACAAGGTTTCCATTTAGGAAAGCTGTTTTGACATCCATTTGCCATATCTCATAGTCATAATATGCTGCTATGGCAACAAGAATTCTGATGGACTTGATCATAGCTACTGGAGAAAAGGTTTCGTCATAGTCTATACCATGAATTTGTCGGTAACCTTTTGCCACTAACCTTGCTTTATAAGTCTGAATATTCCCATCCATGTCCGTTTTCAACTTGAAAACCCATTTGTGCCCTATTGCTTTAGCACCCTTTGGGAGATCAACCAAAGTCCATACTTTGTTGTCGTCCATGGATTGAATTTCTGACTTCATAGCATCAAGCCATTTTTCAGATTCTGAATTAGAGACAGCTTCCATGTACGTGGAAGGTTCATTCTCTTCTAACAGAATCAGATCATTTTCATTCGTGACGAGAAATCCATATCTCTCGGGCTCATGACGAACTCTACTTGATCTACGTTGGACTTGTGTTACTGGTTCTGACTCAACAACTTCTTGTGAATCAGGTTGTTCCATTTGAAACTCACTTTCAACTTGGTTATCCATATTTTCTTGTAGGTGTACTTTACTCCCACTGATTCCTTTGGAAATAAACTCTTTTTCCAGGAATGTACCACCCTTAGCAACAAACACTTTGTTTTCACTAGGATTGTAAAAGAAATAACCTTTAGTTTCTTTTGGATAACCAATAAAATTGCATTTCACAGATTTTGGTGATAACTTATCTGAAATCAAATATTTCACATAGGCTTCGCATCCCCAAATCTTGAGAAAAGACAAATTTGGTTTCTTACCAATCCATATCTCATATGGTGTCTTTTCAACTGCTTTTGATGGAACTCGGTTCAGTGTGAATGCCGCTGTTTCAAGTGCATATCCCAAAAGGATAGAGGAAGATTTGTTTGACTCATCATAGACCGAACCATATCCAATAAAGTTCGGTTCCTCCTCTCAGACACACCATTCCACTGTGGTGTACCAGGAGGAGTTAATTGTGAGACAATCCCACAATTTCTAAGATGATCGTCGAACTCTTGGCTCAAATATTCACCACCTCGATCAGATCTAAGTGCTTTAATTGTCTTGCCAAGTTGGTTTTGTACTTCATTTTGGAAGGCTTTGAACATTTCAAAGGATTCCGACTTATGCTTCATTAGATATAGATAACCATATCTACTGAAGTCATCAGTGAACGTAATGAAGTATTGAAAACCACCTCTAGCAGTTGTGCTCATAGGCCCACATACATCTGTATGTATGAGTTCTAATAAGTCACTAGCCCTTTCACTGTGACCAGTAAAAGGACTCTTGGTCATCTTACCCATTAAACAAGACTCGCAAGTGTCATATGTTTCAAAAACATCTAGACCCAAAATTCCATCTTTATGGAGTTTTGAAATGCGTTTCTCATTAATGTGTCCTAGACGACAGTGCCAGAGATAAGTAGGATTCACAATATTTGTTCTTATCCTTTTGGTATTTATGTTATATACATGCTCATCATAACCTTCACTAAGGTTCAACAAATAAAGACCATCATGTAAATCCGCATTTGCATAAAACAAGTCTTTATTGAAAAGCAATAAGTGATTATTCTCAATAACACATTTAAATCCTTCCTTGTCCAAACATGAAATAGAAATGATGTTCCTAGACAAATTAGGAACAAAATAACAATTATTCAAAAAGAGAACAAGTCCAGTTGGCAACTTGAGCTCGTAGCGACCGACTTCATAAGCAGCAACTCTAGCTCCATTCGCCACATGGAATTCTACCTCGCCCTTCTTGAGCTTTCTACTTCCTCTAAGCCCCTGCACATTCATACAAATGTGAGAACCACAACCGGTATCTAATACCCACGAAGTAGAAACAGAAGTAGAATGAAGTATTTCAATAACATGAATACCTTGATTAGCGGTCTCACCGCCTCTCTTCTTCCTCAAGTCCTCCAAATAAAGCTTGCAATTTCTGCGCCAATGACCAGGCTGATTGCAGAAATGGCATGCGCCTTCCTTTGGAGGCTTTGCCTTGGTAACAGCTTTGGGCTTCTTTGCATCCTTCCCAAACTCTTTGGGTTTGTGTGCTTTACCCTTCTTCTTCTGGATCCTACCCTTTTGCACCATATGGATCCCTTTGGAGCTTGGCTTCTCTTTTATCGTTACTTCAGCGTTTTTCAGCATCCCATGCAGTTCGCTGACCGTTTTGTCCATATCATTCATGTGATAATTCATGACAAAATGGGAGTAACTCTCGGGAAGAGAATTAAGGATCAAATCCGTTGCCAACTCAGGTCTGAGTGGCGAACCAAGCCTCTCCAACTGATCAATGTACCCTTTCATCTTCAGAACATGGGCACTAACCGAACTCCCTTCGGTCATCTTGCACCCAACCAAGGATCTTAAGGTCTCATACCTTTCCCTCCTCGCTTGCTTTTGGAACATTTCCTTAAGCTCTTGAGACATCTCATATGCCTCAAATGTTTCCAGATCCTTCTGAAGTTCCGGAATCATTGATGCGAGCATCAGGCACTGTACATCAATCTGATCATTTTGATGCTTGTGGAAAGCATCCCTTTCAGCTCTTGAAGCTGTGGTGGGTGGAGGGTTAGCGGGCAAAGGCCCATCCAGAACATATAGCTTTCGCTCTTACTTGAGAACAATTCTCAAGTTGCGATACCAGTCTAGGTAATTTGTTCCATTCAGTTTATCCTTCTCAAGGATAGATCGAATAGAACCGGGATTGCTTGTGTTGGCCATTTATCTACAACAGAAAATATATGCAAAGTTAATTACATAAGAGAATATAGCTCCCACTAAAATTATAAAACCCTTTAAAATATTTAAGTGGGTAAAAGACCCAAAATCCATACTTAACCATAGCACTGCTTTGGCATGTCCCTATGATTAAATATAATTTCGGTAGACATCACCATGTCAATTACATCATTATGTAACTCTTTTAATTTATGAGATGCATGATATCATATATCATATTTAATTTGTATATTACTCATCTCATCCTTGCCTCGGGCTCAAACACCTTTTTGATTAACCCTTTAGTTAAACCAATTACAACACAATGAGAATCACCTATTCTCATATTATTGCTTCGCTAAGGTCACAACATGCGTACCCGCCCTGGCGGTATACCATGATGCGAACATAGTACTTGACAAGTGTTATACGTAATTGGGTGGCAAAAATATAAACTTCATAAGTTTATTTAGGGTTTATAAATCCCGTGATTAAAATTTTATCATATACAAAACATGGCATTAATATTAAACTTTCCAAGTTAACATTAATCCTAGCATGGCATCCAATGTCATACATTCATCTAGCATGCATATTTCATACTAGGCATGGCATCACATGGCATCAAAATATAAAACATGCAATAGACTCGAAAAACCGTGTTATGGTATGGTTTTATCTACATTGATTTTCATAGGCCAATATGAAAATCAACAGGTCATTTCCTAGGTGGTTGCAACCATCGCATGGTCACAGCACAGCCGCACCCCTTGGATCCGTCTTCACGTCTTTGTTCCTTGGCATCATCTCATGGATTTACATATTTAACAAAATTGTATCCTATACAATTTTCTAGTAAAAAAAGATTTACAAACAATAAATTGCATCCTATACAATTTATCTAGAAAATAAGATTACATAAATACAAACGACTCGCAGGCCGTATTTATAAAACTTTACATCCACCAAAACCAAAGGAAAACAAAAACATCCACAGGGTCCAAAACCATACCACAACACCATGCATAAAATTATCACAATAATTTTACATCTACAAGATTTAGGGTTCAAAAACTAAACACAATCTTATTGTATTTAAAAGAAATTGATTTGAGAAGAAAAGGTATAGAAGACAATTTCTACATTGCAGCACTAAGGGAACACGGCGTGCAAAACCGGTTTGCACGGCGTGCAACACTTGCACGCGGCCGTGTTCCTCGCTGTTACTCAGCGCACATGAGAAATTTCCGGTTGCACGCCGTGCAAAACCAGTACACGGCGTGCAACACACATATGCACGGCGTGCAACACTTGCACGCCGGCGAGTTATGCACTGATTCTCAGCTTACGAAAACGATTTCCGACTACACGCCGTGCAAAACCAGTACACGGCGTGCAACACACGTTTGCACGGCTGCAGTGCCTGCACGCCGGCGTGTTCTGCACTGAAAAACAATTCTGCGTCAATTTGTTCAAAACAACAATTCCCAAATCAATTCCAAACGTTATTCACAATAACAAAGAACCCTAAATCAAAAACATATAACCCTAACATGCAATTTTGATCTAATCAAAATAACAAATCCAATTCAATCAATGCACAAGTGGCTCTGATACCACTGTTGGGAATTAATCGCACAAAACAAACATAAAACGCAGCGGAAAAAGATTAATCCCCACCAAGGACCCATGTACATTACATTGAATCGGAAGGAGGGTTAAAGAATTACCTTAATTCTTTGAAGTTTGAATCACTTAGGAACCAAAATTGCTTCCCTCTACGGTTGATCCACACGGAGCAATACGTTCACCGCGTGCTAGCGCCGGGATAGAAGAAACGGTTTCCTCGAATCGAGAGAGAGGCAGAAAATCAAATTTTCTCTTGGCTTGGAGAGGAGAATTTCGGCTGGCTATTCTCTTGTGTTGGCTGGCCGAAAATCTGCTATATTATTAGTGTAGAGAGTGATTAGGTTTAGGTTAATTGTTTCCTTAAATAATTAACCTAAATAGTTAATTATAATTATAACCTAATACACCTATTAGTTATAATTATATATTAACCCACACAATTTAATATTAATTCTCAATTAACATTAAATCAAATCAATTCTCCATAATACATATATGTATATATAATATTATAATTAATTATATCTCCATATAATTTAATTATAATATGTAGCATACTTTATGCAATATTAATCACATTAATATTTATATATACATACATAAATATATATCACTATATATATTTATTCTCTTTCTCATTCATAAATTATTATCCAATAATAATTTATACCCGATAAGATGAACTTCATTTTGCTCTTGTGTGTGACCCCATAGGATCATATTAATTGGCAATAAGGAAATTACCATAATGTCCTTATAGGTCACAAGCGGACTCTAGCAAGCCATTACGACTACCCAATTAATATGATTGGAATGATCCAATACCTATTTATAGAATGTCATATTCCCTTTTGTCTCATTGATATCAAGGTTAATTATAAGACATGGTACACTTGTCAATCTTATATAATTAATCATATGCTTTCTCGATCTCAAAGTAAACTGTTCAGACAAATCAATTGATACTCTTATCAATTATTTGAGCACGGCCATGCATTTAACAGTCTTACTTATCGAGGGGCCCAGTGATATCGCTCTCTTGTTAGAGAGGGACAAAATCCCATATCTGTCACTCACATCCCAAAGCATGAGTCATATTGTACCCAACCACAGCCTTTATAACTACTCTGTTACAAGCAGCGTTTGACTGCATCAAAGCACAACATGAATTCATCCCGGAATCCATGGTGACCTCAGGTCAAAGGAATCAGCTGATGACACTACTATAATCAAGATCAGTTGTGACACGTGACCATGAACTTGATCTCATAGTGGGTCTCCAGCAACATGTTCTCTAACATATTGCCCGTGAGTATAATCTGTATCTGTATACACTATATTCATCTTATGAATATCCATTATCACTCACACTAGTCTTAGTTTGTTATTATTCCCATAATAACAATCGACTAGGGAAATTTAGAATTACACAATTAATTCATGGATACATTATCATAAATACTAACATACAAATATATATGATAAAATAAGTCTTTATTAATGACTTAAGAAGATTGTTTACATAATCCAACATTGGCTTAGGGCACAATCTCTAACAGATAGATCCACTAAACGAGAAATCCACATAGTATAGTATCACAAGTGATTCTCATGTAGTACTTGTATGGATCCTTTGACCTGAACATATGATGGTGCTACATGTGAAGTGGCATCAGTTCATGGGTGCCAAGTATGGGTACATTCGGGTATGTCAGTAAACATGGCAATGCTATGGATATGTAGAAGGGAATGTCACTTAGTAGTCCACTGAGAAGATATCACCGGCCTCTTAATGAATGCAACTGATAAAAGTGTGGCCACACCTAAGTAAGTTGGAACTTGTTTGTGAGCATCAGTTCATTTGGGATCAAGTAAATGTCCGAACATAAAAGAGGGTGGTCAATCCATGCCCTTGTGTTGGACACCAATATCAATGACATGGGATATACAAGTTTAAACTATAGGTTTACGATTACAGTTGGACTGCTATCTCCGTCTTAATTGGGGGTTGCAGTGGCTTGCTAGAGCCCACCTGCAGTCTGTGAGCCATAGGCCCACTGCCAACATAAAGACGGGCCCATAGGATCGTACACATTGAACGTCTAAACTCGAACTAAAAGGATCAACTGTATACTTGGAGTATACACATTGGAGAGAAAGGATTCCGTTAATTATATTATATAGATCAATTGCATTGATCAAAATAATATAATTAATATTTGTATTGGCTTTCATATAATTAATTCAATGAATTAATTTATGAGATTATTTCCTAGGTGGAAATATTAACATGTATAGGTTTATATGTGTTTAATTTTATGAATATCTAATTTAATTCCTCAGTTAAATTAATTGATCAAATCAATTTTAATTTAAATGTATGTAATATATTATATGGTATAATATATAGACATACCTGTTGAATTAAAATTATATTTACCATTATATTGGACCCAAAAGATTTAAATTAGACTCGGCTGAAAGGATAGAAAGCCCACATAAAATTAAAAGGAAAATTAGGCCTAAAATTCCCTATGGGAATTCGGCCAACTACGTCAAATGCCTAGTGAAAATTTCGGCTAACACAAGAGAAAAATAGCAGAAAATTTCCAGCCCCAAAATCCTCTCTTCCGGCCGATCGAATCACTAGCATGGGTTGAGTTTGATAGCCGTTCATGTACGGGAACGTGGAGGAAGTCTGTGTTGATTTTTGCATCTCTAGAAGACATATCTCGGGTGAGAATCTTATTCTCTTCTAATTTTTTTATTGTTTTTTATTTCCACTTCAATTGCTCTTGGACACAGATTTGAGGAAATCAACACGTTCTTCCACTTTATCGGTTGATTTCTGGTGAAAAATCCCTACATTCTTGGCCTTAGCCTTTACCTTGGCCTTGCCCTTAGCAAGAGGAGGATTCCCCTTGTTGACCAGCAGTACCAACGGAGTCTTCTTGATCAACTGTTCAGTGAGCTTAAGCATCCCATTAGCTCACTAACAGTGCGGTTCATCCCTTGCATGTTGTAGTTCAAGATGAACCGATCATAAGAATCCGGCAAGGATACCAAGATCATGTCAACCGCCAACTCCTGTGAGATATGCGATCCGAGACGGGCTAAAGTATCCAAATAGCCTTTCATCTTGAGCACGTGTGTATTCACAGATATCCCAGCCCCTATCTTATAGGAGTGGAATGCCTTGTTGGTCAAGTATCTTTCTTGACGAGCTTGCTCCCGAAACATCTCATTTAGAGTTGTTATCATAGCAAAGGCCTGATGATTAATGAACTGCTTTTGCAGGTCAGGGACCATACACGCCAACATCAGACATGTCATGTCCTGGTTATCCTTGACATGCACCTCGTATTCCTCCAGCTGTGCAGCTGGTGGATTACGCCCAACAGGTGTAAGCGGTACAGGCCTTTCAAGCATGTACTCCTTGGATTCCTATCTTAGAACTATCCTTAAGTTCCTAGACCAATCCTAGAAGTTAGGCCCGGAAAGCTTGTCCCTCTCAAGGATAGATCGCAGTAAAAGTGTATTCTTGGTTGCCATTTGATTATTACACTGAAAAATTAGAAAGTGTCAATAAAGGTCTTACTTTTTTTTCCCATATTTAATTGATAATGAATCATGTTATTAATTAAATAAAGTTGTTGGGCTAATGGGCCGAGATCCATATTTCATTAAAGTATAGCAACGCGAAGGCTTGGAAAAACTATACCCTAATTATTTAGGTAGGAACGCCGTCCAATCCCAACCTAGGGATTCTCAGTTTGATGGGCTTGTTGGCACTTACCTATCTGTGCTTAGGGCCAGGAGAATCCTACTACCCATGCTAAGTCCAAACCTCCATCCAAGTGTTAGAGTAACTAATACTCCAACCCAATACAAAATGATGATACTCCAGTATATCCTGCAAGAGCATGGTCTACAACTAGCCTATCCCCACTTCGAGGCGGTCTTGAATGAGGTAAGCACTTTTAAGCAACTTAGTAATTTCCTTTTGGTTATTAGATTAATTTTAATAACGGCTTAGATGCATAGGCGGGTGAAAATGAGATTGGATCATTCATTGAATCATGTAAATAAATAAAGCATAATTAAATAAATAGTGGAATGCTATGGGCCTATATTATAACCTAATATAATTCTAGTAAACCTATACTAGAAAAACACTAGGTCAGCCTCCTTCCTTCCTTTTGGGCTCGCCTCTCCAATGGACTTCTTCTTTACAACATTTTATAATAAATAAATAAAATAAAATTACGCAAAAAGAAAACGGCACACAGGCCATATTTACCTAAAAAGAAAATACAACCCAACTTGAATAAGGTCCAATAGCATCCATTCATACGCTTAATCACACAAGCATGTAATCCAATACAACAATTTATAAACATGTTATAATGCATGAAATTAATCCCATTTAAATTATGTCTTTAGCCACTATTTAGAAATCACCAATCTAGCCTATCATGGTTCTAACCCTTAACGGGCTTTGGGACTCTAGCCCAGGCAGAACATTGCTCCCATTGCAATTGGGAAACCATGAATCCAAATTAGCTGCCCGGGTAATCCTGCCAAGAAAACCCAAACCAATTTTATTACACCATATTAATTTCCAAAATTAATATCTCATGAATAAAATAAAATTTCATTTAAGAAACCTTGCGCATTTAAATTACATAAATTTAAACACATAAAATTTTAAAACCCATTAAAATTTAAAACTGGGCTGGACCCAAAATCCACCAAATCCAAAATGGGGCCCGGCCCACCGAGCAGTCCGTTGCAGCAGTAGCACGCCATGTAGCAGCTGCTGTGCACGCAGCAACATGCTACGAAGGGTACAGCCCCTAAAACACATATTTTTTTTATAAATTTTGATTTTATAAACAGAAAAATAAAATCAAAACAACCATAAACAAAAACTAACAATCAAATAGAAATAAATACATATAGCCTAATATGCAATAACCAATTTCTATTTGAAAATCAAATTGGAGAAAAATATTAAAACCCTAAATCCATGAATCCCTCCATCAAAAACATCAATTTTAAAAACAAGGGATTCAATCTAGTTAATGATTTCCACGATCAAAAGCCTGCTCTGATACCACTATAGGGATTTTTCATCGCAAAACGCCTGATTAAAGTGAAACTATGGAACGTATTCTCAAATCCAATATCCAGGAGCATTTGAAATGGAAATCAAAACAACAAAATTAAGATGATAAAATTTGGATTCTCACCAGAAATATCTCTTTCAGAGATGGCTGCAGAAATCGAATTCGATCCCCTCCATAATCCCGTACACGAACGGCTTTGGAGCATGAACCCATGCTACCGGTGAATCAATGAAAAGGAGAGCAAAAATGGGTTGAATATTTCTACCTTGGAGTTGAAAATTTCCAGCAGAAAATTTTCTTCCTATGACCGAAATTCATGTGCCAAAAAATCCCATGGCCAAAACTCATGCAATTAATTACCTAAAAAATCAGCAGCATATATTTCCTTTTTGGCCGTGATTTTCATTAGTAATTAATTCTCATTTTGGTCAAAATATTGAGCCTTAATTTTGGCTTGGGTTTAATTTGATTTGAGTTAGGATTTAATGCCATTAATTAATA
Organism: Euphorbia tirucalli; assembly: GCA_039660915.1. Taxonomy (NCBI): domain Eukaryota; kingdom Viridiplantae; phylum Streptophyta; class Magnoliopsida; order Malpighiales; family Euphorbiaceae; genus Euphorbia; species Euphorbia tirucalli. The sequence goes on from CM077632.1 coordinate 24,536,352, forward strand.
AATCAAAATTAATCACAATAAATAAAATTAAATGCAATTCTATTGTAATTTTTCATGCATGTATTTATATAAAATCATATTATATAATAGAAATGTCATTAAATTAAAATTGATTTGCAAATTAATTGACCCAATAAATTAATTGAGATTCAACTTAAATCAAAATACATATAAACCTATATATGCATTTAATTTCCACCTGAAAATTAATATTTATCAATTAAATTATATTGATCAATCCAATTGATCTATAATTAAAATAATTAATATTTATCTCTCCTATCTGTATACTCTAAGTAAACGGGCGATCCGACAAGTTCAAACTCAGACGTTCTATGTGCACGATCTTGTGGGCCTGTCTTTATGTTGGCAGTGGGCCTGTGGTCCACAGACTGTAGGCAGGCTCTAGCAAGCCACTACAACTCCTAATTAAGATGGAGAGCGCAGTCCAACTGAAATCGAAGTCCTGTAGTTTAAACTCGTATATCCCATGTCATTGATATCGGTGTCCAACATAGAGGCATGGATTGATTACCCCCTTTTGTGCCTGGACATTTACTTGAACCCAAATGAACTGATGCTCACAAACAAGTTCCAACTTGTTTGGGTGTGGCCACACTCTTATCAGTTGCATTTATCAAGTGGCCGGTAATATCTTCTTAGTGGACTACCGAGTGACATTCCCTTCTGCATATCCATAGTCCTGCCATGTTTACTGACATACCCGAACATACCCATACTTGGCACCCTGTTATGAGCCCTTTAGGCATGCACCAAAGTATGTCACTTCACATTCAGCACCATGATATGGTCAAGTCAAAGGATCCATACAAGTACTACACAAGAATCACTTGTGATATTATACCATGTGGATTTCTCGTTTAATGGATTTATCCAGTACCATGCCCCTTTGCATGTACCCATTAACTTGGTTGACATTCCATGTCCAATGGCTAGTAAGACACTACCATACAACCAAGCTTATGATAGTCTTTGGTTCCATTCATTCCCATGACTGAAACAGACCACGGATGACTTTATGGTCATATCGTTTTCCCTATCCATGGTCTCACTGCCAATTGCATGAAACCTGTCAACATGGATATGGATATGTCCATTGTATACTCTATTTACAATATTGCACAAGGTATATGATAAATAGATTAATGCCTTTATTTATTGACACAAATTGTAAAATACATAAATCTCATAATAAAGTACAAATGTATGATACAAAAACGAGGACCAATGCCTCGGGACTAGGGCATATCCAACATTACTGCCAAGTGCATGACATTTGTCAACATGGATATGGATATGTCCATTGGATACTCTATTTATAATATTGCACAAGATGTATATAATAAATAGATTAATGCCTTTATTTATTGACACGAATGTATAATACATAAATCACATTATAAGATACAAAATGTATGATACAATACAAGGATTAATGCCTTGAGACTAGGGCATTCCCAACATAAAGAACATACTCCCCAGCTGAAGTCAACTAGGGGCATGATGAATTTTTCTCTAGCAGATCAGAAGGATCATAAACTTGGACAATAGCTAAAAACGTATCCTTTGATGTTTATATGCATATGCATTGTCATGCATACATACATAACATGCATTAGACATTCATGCACAGGAAATTCAAATCCTCTCCAGCCAGTCTTCATTATTGATAAAAAAAATATTTGTTTTAAAATCTGTCGATTAAGGAATGAAGACTCATTGCATCAAAGACATAAATTCAACAATCCTTAATGGAAAGAATTTTATCTCCAACAAACTACTCAATAAAGGATTTACAAAGTTTTAAATATAGTGACATACAGGGCAGCAAAATACCATTCCCATCAAGCCAGTTCCTAGTGAAACCTGTAATCCTTACAAAGTATCAAAGCGTTCATTATCAAAGCGCTCATTATCAAAGCCTTATTATCAAAGCCCTTATTATTAAATCCCTTATTATCAAAGCCCTTATTATCGAAGCCCTTAGCAAATCCCCAACAAGTTAAATTGCTAAATCCCCAATGGAGTCCATAGTCAGAGCATTGCATCTATAACATTGAAGCCCAAGGCAGGTAAGTTTTTTCTTTCCTTCATTCACAATGCTCTTTTCCGTTTTACAAATTTACCTTAGTATTTTAGACTTGGTATCGGTGTGGAATTTGATCACGTGAGGAGCAATTGTGAGCATCGGGTTTTTCCGACCTCAATAATGATAGAATACCAAATGTATCTATCCTTATTGTTCATTATGAAAGTCGATTCGAGAAGCGAAGATTCAGATTTAAATGAACTTAAAACTTAAAACCGAGAAGAATCTAAAGAATTAGGGTTGAATTGAAGTCAACAGCTGCACGGTCATTGGAATAACCATACGACTATTGACTCAACAGCTGCACGGCTGTCGATGCATCACCAGAATTCTGCATGAAGAAGACAGATGTTTAGATTTGAGGGAGGCAAGTCATATCCCATTACGGGATTGATCTTTTGGATTGAAGGGAGTTATAATCTACAGAAGCAAGAAGGAACACAAGAATTAACAACAAGATAATAATTAAGCAAAGAAGAGAGTATTAAGAAGAAAAAAAGCTAAATTCTAAAACTTGAAAACTAAACTCAAAATCAAAACCATAATTCACTCAAATTCAGTCACCAAATTCATCATTCAAATAGATCCTAAACCTTCAAAGACTTATTGGTTGCTGGAATTGGAGAATTAGAGCTTAATTTGGAGGAATTGAAAGTTTTCAGTTCAAAGTTCAAGTTCAATTTAAATCCCAATTCTACTTCAAGAACCGGTTTTCTGTCAAAGTGAATACTGGATAAACATCTAAAAGGTAATTTTGAGAGGCTTTAAACCAATTTACAGCTTTCTGGGTTGATTTGTTGTGCATTTCATCATTTTGTATTTTTGCTCTCTTTTTCTGTTTTTTGATAAACCAGAGCCGCACGCTTATATCGATATTCGCATGGGAATTATCATATCCGCATGGCTATACATTATAGTCGCATGGCTATTGTTTATTTTCAGAATTTGACGATTTTAATTTTTAGCAATTTCTCTATTGTATTTAAAACTAAAGCCGTACGAATATTTTAATAGTTGCACGACTGTTATTTCTACACCCACATGGCTGTAGTTTTAAATCCAGAATTGAATTTTGTATTTTTCACATTTTTTCATGTCATTTTGACCTAGGTTTATTTTTCTATGTTTATTTTTGTAAACCAGTCCAATGATAGAAACACAAGTTTCTTGAAATTCGGCCTTTTTTTGTATGCATATATATTAAATCGGACAAAAATGTTTTTCAAAATAAATTTCCAGTCCCATCAAAACCCCGTTTCAAAATGTTTTCCAGGTCAAATTAGGTAAGTTATTGAATTTCATGATTTTTTTGTTGAGATTTTTCAACGGAAATCAACCGATAAAGCGGAAACACGCGTTGATTTCCTTAAATCCCTACCCAAGAGCAATTAATGTGGGAATTGAAAACAACAAAATAAAATTAAATAAATAGAGATTCTCACCAGAAAATCTCTACAAGAGATTGCTACAGAAATCGAATCTGACTTCCTCCATGTTCCCATATATGAACGGCTATAGAACACGACCCGTGCTAACGAGAGGATCAATCGGAAGAGAGGTTTTGGGGGCTAGAATTTTCTGTCAAAAAAAATCCTATGTCTTGGCCAAATTCCATAGGGTATTTTAACCCTAGGAGGCTGAAAATTTTTGTCAAAATTTCAGCCCATCTATCTTTAATTTTATGCGGGCCTTTTCTTTCTTTTGAGCCCAAAGCTGATTTAATTCTTCCGATCCAATCTAATTTCAAATACATGTTTAATTTAACATGTATGTGAAGGTATTATACCATATAATATATCACATACATTTAAATTAAAATTAATTTGACAAATTAATTTAACCAAGGAATTAAATTAGACTTTTATAAAATTAAATACATGTAAACCTATACATGTAAAATATTTCCACCTAGGAAATAATCTTATAAATTAATTCATTAAATTAATTATAAGAAGGCCAATACAAATATTAATCATATTATTTTGATCAATCCAATTGATCTGTATAATATGATTAATACAATCCTCTCTCTCCGGTGCATATACTCCAAGTATACTAAAGATCCCTTAAGTCCGAGTTCAGACGTTCAATGTGTACGATCCTGTGGGCCCATCTTTATGTTGGCAGTAGGCCTTTGGCCCACAGACTGCAGGCGGGCTCTAGTAAGCCACTGCAGCCCCCAATTAAGATGGAGATAGCAGTTCAACTGGAACCATAACCCTGTAGTTTAAACTTGTACATCCCATGTCATCGATATCAATGTCTAACACAGAGGCATGGATTGATCACCCTCTTTTGTGTCCAGACATTTACTTGATCCCGAATGCACCGATGCTCACCAACAAGTTCCAGCTTGTTTAGGTGTGGCAACATTCTTATCAGTTGCATTCATCAAGAGGCTGGTGATACCATCTCAGTGGACTACTGAGTGACATTCCCTTTTGCATATCCATACCACTGCCATGTTCATTGACATACCCGAACATACCCATACTTGGCACCCTGTTACAGGCCCTTTAGGCATACACCAAAGTATGCCACTTCACATACAGCACCATGATATGGTCAGGTCAAAGGATCCATACAAGTACTACATGAGAATCACTTGTGATACTTTACCATGTGGATTTCTCATTTAGTGGATCCATCCAGTACCATGCCCCTTTTGTATGAACCCATTAACTTGGTTGACATCCCATGTCCAATGGCTGGTAAGACATCGCCATACAACCAAGCTAATGATAGTCTCTAGTTCCATTTATTCCCATGACTGGAACAGACTATGGATCTCTTTATGGTCATATCGTTTTCCCTATCCATGGTCTTACTGCTAAGTGCATGACTCTTGTCGACATGGATATGGATATGTCCATTGGATACTCTATTTAAAACATAGCACAAGATATATAGTAAATAGATTAACGCCTTTATTTAATGACACAAAATGTATAATACATAAATCCAATAAATGTACAATACAAATACAAGGACCAATGCCTCAGGACTAGGGCAAATCCAACATTTTCCTATTTCACGTCTCGAGCTATCTTGAATCCCCAATTCTAAGTCAGTTTAAGTCCTATGTGTATATATTTATCTGTACTAACTCTATTTTGCAGGTAGATGTATGTATAACTTTTCATTTTTAGATATTTTGTATAAAGACAGATTGTACCCCCGAATCCCATTTTATTAAATGTATTCCCTAGGTTAGTCATTTGATTGGTCTGTATATACTTTAAATTTCCCGAATTTATTTACTGCTTTTTGAATTTATTTATCACTTTTAGCATTTTATTTGTATCTTGTGTGTGAGCATTGGTTAAATTAAATAAAGGTAAAATCAACCGTAAAAATATAAAAGGCATTAATATAAAACTGTTAAATATATTTTGAATCGAGAAGAAATATGTGAGTTGTCCGAACCCGAATCTCTAACAAAAGGTATAGAGATTCGTAGCTCATCTTAGCTGTATCGTAATTTTCCCAGTTGAGCTGAGCCGGGTGGCAACTCCTGTCACTTTAGTGAGAGTATTCGAGTTTGTTTGCTTTCTCATTATAAAACCCATTTTTTATAAAAACCCCTTTTTATTAAAATTTTCCCAGCCCGGTCGCGAGGCCTGCTTTTTAGGATCATTCGCTCACACGACCTTTACAAGTAATGTCTTATATTCTTTCCCTAGGCATACAAATATGCCAAAATACTGTCCGTACGTGATTGTGTATGAGTCTGCATCATTTTCTTCTTATGTAGGAGTACATATGCATTTCCCATTATCATGCAAGCCGTCATTTGTGTAACATCCGCATTAATTCTTTTATTTAGCCATGTACATTGTTTGCGTTCACAGTAACCTTTTTTATGCAGCCATGCTCTTGCGCAATATGCATATTTGTATGCAACCAATATACATTCAACAATCACTTGTGTGACATTCACGTTAACCATTTTTCTATACAGCTATACTCATTGTGTGACACGCATATTTTCTGCCACAGCATACATGTGCCAATCATTTATGTGCATTCACAACTAACTCTATTTGTACAGCCACTTTTATTTGTGTGACATAATACATGCTTAAAGCGTACATGTCCGAACATTACCATAAAGGTAGGAACCTACATTGTTTTGCATAGGCACATAAAATACTGACAAAAACCTATTTTTATCAAACCTACACTATCAAACATATTCTATCAAACCTGTTTTTTTTTTATCAAACCTGCACTATCAAACCCGTTTCTATCAAACCTGTCTTTATCAAACCTGTTTCAATCAAACCATCAAACCTGACTTTAGTAAACATGTTCTATCAAACTTGTTTCTATTGAATCTATTTTTATTAAACTTGTTTTCATCAAACCTGAATCTATTAAACATGTTTCTATCAAACCTATTTCTATTAAACCTATTTCTACCAAGCTTGTCTTTATCAAGCCCATTCTATCAAACCTGTACTATCAAACCTGTACTACCGAACCTACATTATCAAACCTATACCATCAAACCTATTCCTATCAAACATGTGTTATCAAACCTGAACTATTAAACCTCTATTATCGAACATGTTACTACCAAACCTTTAACCTGTTTCTATCAAACCTGTATTTATCAAACCTGTTTCTATTAAACTTGTACTATTAAACTTGTTCCTATCAAACCTGTTACTATCAAACCTGTTTCTATCAAACCTGTAACCTGTTTCTATCAAACCTGTATTATCAAACTTGTTTCTATTAAACTTGTACTATGAAACTTGTTCCTATCAAACCTGTTGTCGGAACCGTACCGACGGGCGGAAAATCTTAATTTTAGTTTTACTTTTATTTAATTCGGTTTTTTATGATTATTCGTGTAATAATTTATTGCGATATCTGATCGATAACAAAATTTTATAGAGTCGCCACCAATCGATTTTTGGTCCGATTGGACACCTTAAATAACCAGAGATTTATATGGGTTCGTTTGCTAATTACGTGTAGGGAAGATAAAAATCACCCTACCCCGCCCATAGTTGGTACTAAAGTCGTAAATTATTCGCGTGGGATGTATTTCTTTCATCCTTTATTAAATATATGTTCATAAAGGTACCTTACTCTAGTCAATTGTATTTATTTAAACCCATAACATGGATTTAAATACTTATACACATGTTATATTTGTATTTAAATAAATTTTGTATTTTTACCTCCATAACATGGACATAAAATGCATATATATCGTAGATCCGATAAATGTGTAAATATCTTCGTATGATCACACAGGGCATATATCTATGATCAATGCTAAAAGTAATTAGGATTTTATAATGCCCGCTATTAAATTAGTTCAAATTATTTTTTATCATAAAATAAGGTTAACCTTATTAATTTAAATAACTTAAATTATATTTCATAACCATAGCATAGTTATAAAATAAAAATTCTAAAATTATACAAACACAAATTTATTTTATGTTATTTATTTGTTTTAGGAATTTCAAATTTTATTAACCCAAGTTTTTTATTAATTCCTAACAAGTCTACAAGTATATTAATGTGGAGATTAAAAGGAAAATTAAACTAAAAAGGACTTAATATTCAGCTGGGCCAACATCTATTCTTAAACTGATTTCTAAGCCCAAAGAATCAAGCCCTGACCTGGATCCAACCCGAAACCATAACCCATTGGTCATTACCCCTCATATATACACATCTCATTCCCTTCTAACCCTAAACTTCTCTATTCCACCAACCACCTACTTTCCTCAAACCCTAAGCTTCTCTTCCAGCCGCCTCCTCCCTCTTGCCCGGCCATCTCGCTGGCCGCCTCTTCTCTTTCTCGTTTTGCTTCTTCCACTCCGCCAATCTACTCTTGCTTTTCTCTCGGGCGATCCATTCTCTCCGTCGATCTACTCTCTTTTTACAGACCCTAAAACCTAGCCAGCCACCCCTTCTCTCTTTCCCGGCCGCTCTCCTCCCTCTCTCTCTCGATTTCACTCTTCGTCGGCCTCTCTCCTCTCCGTCGATATGCTCTTGCTTTTTTTTTCTCAGTTTCTGTTCTCTCCGTCCTTTCTCTCTCTCCGTCGATCTGCTCTTGCTTTTTCTCTCGATCTCGCTCTCTCTCACCGGCGGTCGGTTCTATTTTCTGCTCACCTCACTCCGGCCATCTATTTCTCTTCTCTGGAACCCGTAGCCGAGATCCATGAGATCGCGGCTTCAAGCAATGAAAGATCGATGGTAGCTCGTGCTTGAACGATTCGATCTATTCCAACCCCGGATATTTCCGGCCTTCCTCCGTTTCGATCTCGCCTTGGCTACCGCCGATCTAAGGTACTTTCTTCTCCTTTCTCAGCTTTTATTTCTTAGGTTTTACTCCTTTTTTTTACTGATTCTATTTCTTCTCTACATATGCAGAATTAATGGGTTGAACCCAGCTACTGAGATCTCACATCGATCCGTAACCGATGGTAAGTTTGAGAATGTTTCCCTTTTTTTATTTGCAAATCTGTGGTGCCTCTCTTGTATTTTCTTTTTTTTTTTTCTGAAACGTCTTTTGATAATTTGGGTTTGGTCTTTTTGTTTGCTTGAATTTTTGGTTTATTTTGTATTTTGTGTATTTTTGCTATTCTCTGGTTGTTGGTGATGGTTTGGGACTATGTCTTGGTGTTTCTCTAGTTCGTGTGTTTTTGTTTTTGTTTTGTGCATCTTCTATATTATTGGGTTCTAGTTGATTAAGTTAGTGATTAATGTTATCCTTCAGTGAGCATAAAATGAAAGAGGAGAGAAAATAATAGAGAAAAAAAAAAGAAAAAAAAAAGAAATAAATAGATATTTGAATTAATAGGCACCAATATTTGGTATAGACATAACATGTCTCTACACTGTTGATGGATATGTATTACATAGATGTTTTTATTTTTTGCATTTAGTTTATAAAAAAAACTGGAAGAAACACATACGTATTTCCGTTTTGATTTGTGGCTTTTTAAGATATTCTGGAGTATCTTTGAGTGATTTTGGTTTGTGTTTTGCAATAGGTAAAGTTTAAAAGAAATCTGGGCAGCAAGAGGAGATGAGAAGCTGAAATGATTTGTTTGGGCTGGAAGAACCAGAACCTGGTGCTTCTCAGAGTTGAAGAATAGGATTTTTATTCTCTGGTTTTTTATGTATCTGCCCTTTTTTTTTCGTGTGTTGCTGTGTTGTGGGACTGCCCTTTTATAGGCAAAAGAGGGGCAGTCCCCAAACTTGTAAAATTAGAGAGCTTTTAAGGCTAAAGTTGTAATTTTAGTAATTTTGGGTTTTGCCCCTTGTGTAATTTTAGGGACTGGTTTTCTTATTAGGTTGGCCATACTTTGTGCCATAATCATACTTTATGCCATATTTTCTGCTGCCCAATTTGGACATTTTTCAATATTATTATCATTTTTATTATTACCACTAAATTCTGGTTTTTACTGTTATTATTATTGTTATTATTTTTATCATTACTCTTATACTATAAAAAATCTGTAAAAGATCATTTAATTTTTTGTGTGCATTTTATTAGTACTTCAATTTTTAAAATTTCAAAAAATTAAAATATATTGTTAATCAATAAATTACGCGCATAAAAATAAAATTAACTCGGACAAAATCGGGTATCTACACCTGTTTCTATCAAACTTGTATTATCAAACATGTATTATCAAACCTATATTATAAAACCTGCATTAACAAACCTCTTTTATCAAACTTGTTTCCATCAAACCTGTATCTATCAAACCTGATCTTACCAAATTTGTACTATCAAACCTATTCCTATCAAACCTGTAATATCAAACCTGATTCTACCAAACCTACATTATCAAACCTGTACCATCAAACTTGTATTATCAAACCTACCTCTATTAAACCTGCACTATCAAACCTTTTTTGTCAAACTTATTTCCATCAAACCTAATTCTATCAAACCTATTTTTATCAAACCTTTTCTTATAAAACTTGATGCTACCAAACCTGCCTCTATCTATCAAACCTGTTTCTGTCGAACCTGTATTATCAAACCTTTTGCTATCGAACCTGTTTATATTAAACATGTTTCTATCAAACTTGTACTATTAAACCTGTTTTACCAAACCTATTACTATTAAACCCATGCAGCTATTGCGCTATCAAATATGTTTTCGTCTCCCCAAGTCTGTTTGTCATGCATTTAGATAATAAGAAGTATCCATTCGTAAGTATCATCTTGCTTTGACTTATAGGCACCTTGAGTGTTAATTATTTTCATAGTGTGAACTCATACACTGTGCCACATTGTAACAATTCTTTCGTAAGCATTATCTTGCCCTAATTCATAAACACCTACACGTCATTTGTCCGTTTGGCATAGAATTCTATACCTATCCTACGTATATAGAATTTTTTACAAATAGTGTCTTACTTCTATCATGGCTTCTTCGGTAGTTGCCATCCCTTCCGCATGAATGTGTGCAGCGTAACATTTTTTCTTAGTATTGATAAGCTCTAATGCATTAATAGAGCGACATAGATGACATAGCCTTAGGACTTAGGTGTAAGAAGAAAATGGGTTCTTTATATGGGGAAGCACGACAAAGGTTGTTTGAGCACTAATATGTTTGAAGAGACTTGGCCGATTTAAGGAATAAATTACAGATGACTTTTGATAGGGAAGTGAGGCTGCATATCGGGATGTAAATGGAGTCAAGATCCGTTAACTCTTGATGACAAGGACTTCAATTTATGAGTTGATCAATCACGTAAGCTTTGTCTTTCAATGGTTGAATGACCCACAGAAATACCACCCTTTTTTTATCTCTTTCTCACGCTTAAGAAAGAAACCTGATCAAAGCCAAAGCCACCTTTTGGTTTTCCTATTACACTCAAATTTATGGATTCAAATGTCATGTGTGTTTAATATGCCTTTTTAGATAAACAATGCATGCGTAATGTCATACACATATGAATGTCACATGGACATGATACTAATAAATGCATTGCAACCATAAATTGCTTCAGAATTTTACAACATGATAGGCAATGTAAGTGAGATGAATTTCTCACAAGTTGGAGAGTTTTATTAGTTTGGAGTTTGGCTTTGGAGTTTTAACATTAGGCATATTGCTTGGATCAGGACTTGAAGGTAATTATTTGTGCATGAGCTTGGTTACATGTCTCGTATTGGGTTTCTAATGGCTTTTGGGTTGGAATGGTTCTTTGTGGTGTGCTTGGTTTTCTTAAGATGTATGCCCATGACATATTCCTTAGGTATTAAGTGCATTGCTTAACTGAAGCTCTAGAGTGCGGCTCTTCCTCCTCAATGGTTACCAATGACGTCTTGGACTATAGTTATTCGAACTGGATTGGATCGAGATTTTTGGGACAATTCAATTTTGTAAACTTCTAAATCTCTGGATTGAACTAAACTATTATCAGCCCTAGTGATAATGACGGAGAGATAGATGGATATGGCAATGAGAGAAGTTGCAGTGAAGGTTAGAGTCTGAGGGAGACGATATGAGAGGAGAGAGAAGAGATTTTTTTTTTTAATTTATGTTAATTTTTGGTATAAAATTATTTTTTAATTATTTATTATTATATTTTTGTATTTTATATTACTTTCATACATCTGTTATTATTTGGAACACAATTTCTGTACCATATTAGAGGTAGGTTAAATTGAATTAATTTTTTTAAGTTTAGAGGTAAAGTGGATAATTGCTAAGTTTGGGAGATATTAGGTTATTTGGGGGAAATTATACAATGGACCTGATCTATGTGGACCTTCCTAATGAGAAATTGACATATAACTATTTTTTACTTTTCTAATGTTAATATTACTTATTTGTCAGTTTTTCAGTGAAACGGTCCATATGTACCAGGTCCACTGTAAAATTTCTCGGTTATTTGGACTAAGTTCAAGGAACTCTTTGTATATTAGACCTATTAGTTTTAGAAATTATTGATTTAATTTTTTTCTTAATTTAAAAAGTTAACCGACCAAAATTATAGGTGAACCAACGTTAATAATTAGTAAAATAGTTGCGTATTTTTTAAGAACCAAAAAAATGATTAACCAATCAAAATACGTTAATGCAGTCGATAACGGATACCTACTAATATACGTGCATATGCAAATCACGTGCCACAATTGCTGTAAGCTTGGTGAAAGATGCAGAAGAGAAGAAAAAGGAGAAAAAAAAAAAATGGAGGATTCGCTATACTTGCAACTGCATAAGTTGTCGCCGATCAATTCAGAGGAATCGCTGGATCAAATACTCACAACTTTATGGAAATCCAGGAGAACCGGTCTCCAGCCTCCGGAGAAGTCTCGTTTCCAGTCTCTCCTCAATCTGCCTTCTCTCGGCGAGCTCGATCCTGTAAACATTTTTCCCTATTTTTTTCTTTTTCTTTTTCTTTTTCTTTTTTTTTTCTTTTTTTCATTTTAATCAGTGATAATTAGCTTTTCGCTGTTAAAGTAGTTGGAGGGTGAACTGTAAATCAGTAATGTATATCATGACAAAAATGGAGAACATTTGGCCACTCATTGCTTAGGGTCAAAGACCAATGCTATGAAGCTTGTTAATGTGCTTTCCTTTGAGTTTCATGTCTGGTTATAATACAAGTTTGCACGGTTGGTACTACGTATTTAATTAGTTAATTTACTTATATTCCTTTTTTCATAACTTTGAGCTGTGAAGGCTCATATAATTGGATTATTTCCTAGTAATTTTGACATGTAAATAATGTACACAATATATCTGACAATAGGTTTTGGCATGCCTTCGTTCGCTTATCAGAAAAACTGTGCATGAGAACTTCAATGGGGATGATCTCTTGAAGCTGTTTCCACCTGATCTTGCACTTGATCTACAGAGCATTCTTGTATTGTTGCTTCAGAAATATCAGAATCCATGGAGGGAGGAAATATCAAGAGAACAGGTTCACTTTTTAACTCCTTGAACAAAATCAGGTTTGGATTTTTTGTTGGGAACTAATGATTGGTTGTTGCTTAAATTTTTACATAGTCAGAAGTACATGTGTGTTTGCTACTGATTACTGAAAGAAGTGCTTGAGCATACTTAGATGATATTAGGATAGTTGTTGAATCTTTCAACTCCAGTTGTAGCTTGGTTGGATTGTATCTTTTGCAGGGGTTTTCTAGCTTTAGCTTTGGACCTACTGTTTTTCGCTAATTTCTACAAAGAGGTTCAAATCATACCCAAATATGAGATATGGGGATTATGTTAAATTACTAGATTTCTATTCACTTCTTATCAATGAACATTTTAAACAACAGAGATAGCTTGAACTCTTATTTCTTTCACATGATTCCAAATGGAACTATAGGTTAGGAGCAACTACCACCAAACACTCCATTTTTTTGGATCAAATTAATAGCATGTGATCCTTCAGTTATTGTTAGTTCTAGATGGTTTTGTAATACATTTAAATGATGTTCATTAAAAAAGGACTACCTCTCTACTGCTTGCTTTCATGGTAAAAATAATCATTCCCCTTGTCTAGTTATTAGTTCATAGTTATATGCTTCCCCTCATTATGCTTTATCAACATTTTTTTTTCAATTGCGATTTCAATGATATAGTGTTTTTTTGTATGCAGCATCCTCTGCCCAGGACCAGTGTTACCTACCTTTCAAAAACTAGTTTGCCAAATTCCCTAGCATCTTCTGAGACTTCATTACCTCTTTGGCCTCGTCAAGAGGATATTAATGGGCGTTTTCATCGTACTGACATTGAGATTTCTACACCAGAAGTTGTTTCACAGATTGCATTTAATTCTATTCAAAGTGATTGCAATCGTCCGCAGAACTTGGTGAGAACTTTTTTTTTTTCTCTTTTTTTTGCTCGAGAATAATGTAAAATGCAATTAAATATTTTCTCTACACACTCCTCAGCTTGTCCTCGGTATCACGACTATACATTTTCTCTCGTATGATATTTGTTGTGAGATGTGATGGTTTAATATCATTCAGACCTAACATAATTGATTTACATATTTGTCTACTCTAATTGTATTTGTATAGATATTAAACCAATTAGAATAATATCAATCAACATTATTCAACTTGTAATTCCAATCCGTCAATTCAATTTTTCCCCACAATGTAGGTCTACTCTATGCAAGATTTGGCTTTTGTATCAAGTAAAATAATATATTATTAGAGTTTAGCTTCTAAATTAATGCATGCACATGATTATTATGTATATTATCAATATATTATATGGTTGCAAAATTAATATATATTTACATTAATAAAAATAATCCACATTCATTGCTTGTAAATTACAATACAAAACTATCATTTTATATATCAGTACTTTGAATGGTTTGTTTTTGTTCTTTTCTCGTATGATTGGCTTCAATAATACAGAGTATTTTGCCCCGCCTCAAATCAATGACATGGACCATGGAAAATTGTACTTCTGCTCCAGCAAATAGAGTAGCCATCATCAGTCTCAAGGTATGTAAAATTTAAACTGTCAGTTTTATGTCTTTTAGCGTAATTTGTTTGACTTGCACATCTTTTTGTAGAAGGTAAACTGTAGAAAATTGTCGATTCATGTTTGATTGACTTTATGTTGTTCTGTATTTTGCTTCATTTCTTAATTTTTTATACATTAAATTAAGATATACTCCCTCCGTCCCAAAAAGATAGTCCATTTTGGTGTGTCCCAAATTATAGTCCAGTTTCCTTTTTTAGACTATACTTAAATTTTTAGCTTTTTTTTCCTATTTAATGTACATTGGTATTCATATGATGTATAAGAAATATATTAATTTCTACTTGGAACTATAAATTGACCAATAGTATCAAGTTTAAGGAGGGATATATAAGGAAACTAATGTATGGAAATTTGTCCTTAAACTATTTTAACTATATTTTTTTAAACCACTTGATTAGTTAAATTGTACTATTTTTCTGGGATGGAGGGAGCATAAGTTTCTGACTTATGATCTAATTGAAATTTGTATTTTTTGTTGATTTATATTTGTTTGAAAGACTATGCTGATAGGCATGTTGCTGAGAATATGAATCTAGATAGGTTGGAGTATGGGAGAAGAATTTAGATGCTATTAGGATATAAATATTGGAAGTGATGTTGGAACTGGAATTAATGACATGATCTATAGTATTGTGCTGGTGCCTTTGTTGCTTATGAACACTCCCTCTAATAATCTACTTAGGCAAATGTATTTGAAACGTTTGAAATTTGCAACTTTTTTGCTAGTAGGCACCTGATGGGAAACAAGTGTTGGCAAATCTGTTACTTTTCATGACTGAAAATAAAAATCCAAACACACAAAAATTGAAAGGGAAGTTTGATTGAAGAACTCCCATATCACTACATTCAAGAAATAGAAACTAGAATAAGAGCATAAGAAAAGAACGACAAAGCAAAAGAAGATGAACAAAAGAGAGTAAAGTCCTGCTCCTGCACAAGTTCTAATTTCCCAAAAGTTGCTTCCTTTCTATCCTCTGCACCTATGTGTAACTATCTTTCGGAATCTTGCACCAATCTTGATGCCTAACAAACATCTAGAGCCAAAACTACATATTATATATTCCATAACTACTCTTATTCCTTTATACCATTCTGTCAATATGCTCATTTAAAAAAAATTGTCCCAAGAGTATAGGTTAAAAAATGTGAACGGAGAACTTGGCTTCCAACAAGACATTTTTTAGTCACAATGGTTTCCCTTTCGTCCTCCGGTTTCTCAAACTCCAGAATTTTCCATTCCTCTGTCAACTTTTCATCCTCCCAAGTACCAACAATAACGCCTACAATTTCCTTGCGGTGCAGTAGTGTTGAGAACTGTAAGATAGGCCACAATGGAAACAGAGACCCGTATGTCTGCGTTCTTCCGGTTTTTTCTGGGAGAGTTATGTTTGGTATGCTAATGCTGCTCTTCTCCCTGTTTTAGAGTGTCAGGGACGAAGGAATTGTTCTTTGGGCTATTGGATGTGAGATCCCTTTGAAAGTTGCATTTCACATTTTTTTATTTCCCCTCCTATCCTGTGCCCTTTAAAGGGGATTGCCACTGCATGGAACTCACCTGACCTGTGAAGTTCCATATTCCTCTTGAAGTCATAACAGTTGTGCATCTGAGATTGAGAATGCCCCTTTCTATATAGTGCCAACTTAATGTTCCTAGCCAACGTCATCTCCTTTAGGTGAGTATTAGGGTCATATAGACCTTCCAAGCTCTTAATCTTCTCATATAAACCATTGATAAAATAACTTTAGTATTCTGATTATAACTGTCAAAGAAAAAGGGAAGCCAGCAACTCGAAACCATCAATACACTATTGAATAAAGTTGTTTTGCCTCAAAGCATCCGATGTTCATTTGGGTTTTGGTTGTCTAACCGGTCAATTGTTCAGTCAATTTTGCTGTGAATTGCCCAAGTTAGACAAGGGTACATCTCTATTAAAATGCAGCACTGGTGCACTGCCCAAGTTAGACAAGGGTATATCTCTATTAAAATGGAGCACTGGTGCACTGCTGTCCTTTCCCTATAGGTTTGCATTAAAGATAGTGTACTTTAGATGGAGTTTGATGGATTCTGAAATATGTTTAAGCTCAAGTAAGCCATCCCCAAGGATACTTATCAGAAGAGATAGGCAGTTTCGCTTTCTTCATCAACCATCCCCAAGGATACTTATTAGAAGAGATAGGCAGTTTCGCTTTCTTCATCAACATTTGTCGTTGTTCAATGCTATTTTCATTCCTAACTTTGTTGTGTTGTACCTCCACTCTGAAGGGATGGGTGCTCATAAGCGTTTTGACTGAATTAAATCCGTTCTTGAATTTGAATCACAACAAGAAAATCATATTCATCCTCCACCATTAGTTGTTTCTTCTGGTGTTTGATCCAATCCAACATTATAAACTCTTTGGAGAATTAAGTAGTTTTGACATAACAAGAAACAAATAGTTGTATATTTTTTCCTTTGTAGTTCTATTGGCTTGCTTTGCATTAGGTTGACATTAGATGGTTCTGTGCTATTTACTTCTCATCATTTTCCTTGCAAATGTTGAATCTTCCCAAGTTCAGCACATGCAAATGACTTTTGGAGACGAGTTCTGAGCTCGTGGGAAAGCATGTGCTGAAGCGGAGAAAGTTTACTGTTTCACTCCATGAATAGGGCTGCTTGCATTTAACAGTATTCAGGCCTCCATTTAAGATAATTCAGTGCCTTCCTGAGAATAGTGTTAGTCCTTGTTGCTGCTGTTATGAGAAGCTCATTATAATTCCAGTTATGCATTGTCTTATGCATTTTCTTTATTCCTCAATTGCAGCTTCAAGATTTCACCCGATCTCCTTCAGGGGAAATGGAGGTGAAGTTTCAGCTTACTAAAGACACGCTTGAAGCTGTGTTGAGATCAATGACCTACATCAGCGAGCAACTTTCAAGCATGGTATGATCATTTTCTCAATCCTGTGGTCTTAAGTCTCTGAATGATGTCTTCATTGTTGCATTGCAGAGAGAATGCTTACTCTTGATACTTTTAATATATTTCTTTTTTAAGAACAGTGTGCTATGGTAAAATGAAACTAATGTGCATAAATCATGCTTGACAAGTGGCTGCTACATATAGTTGGTGGTTAAATAATTGTAATCATAGTTATTAGAGCTTAATCAACTAGTTTCTACCTCTTATCTGGATGCTGAATTGGCCCATACAGGCAAAATGAGAGCTCTGGAGAAAGCTAATGAGTTCAAAGGAAATTTGAATCTTCCAAGGCCCCAGACTACCACTTTAAATAATTCTGGTTATAAAAAAAAAAGTGGAATACTCAAATTGATAACAAAACTCCCTTGATTGAACTTCTGCACTTGGGCTGTGTTCCTATTCTGAATTTTAGTGTTTTTTTATTTTTTATTTTTTAAAGAAAAAAGAGAGAAAAAAATAATCAAAGCTCAAGTTACCACATAAATGACAGGCTAGTTTAGAAGAGAAACAAAGTGTTGCGGGGTAATGGATTTGTATCTCGCTCTTGAACTGAACTGGTTTCCCTCTCTCATACTCAGGTAGAAACCTAGTTACGCCTTCCTGGTCTGGCATGATGATTTTAAACAACCACTGAAGTTCATTTTTGTGCAAGCAGAAATATTAGAATTGGTGGTGGAAATCATCTTTATGATGGGTCTTGTTATATATTGTTACAGTAGCATAGAAAATACATTGTGTTGATTTTCCTGTGCTAATCAGAATCTGAAGTTGCTTGTTGAAACATTTAAATTATTTGGCAGGTTAGGAGTTCTTCAGAGCCAGTTCAGAAGAAACAGAAGCAGTAGACTGACTGGTTTGTCTACTATTGTTGCACATAGCATGCATGCAATTAGCCTTTTTTTTTTTTTTTTTTTGTTGAAACCCTGGAAGAAGACAAATGTTGCATTAGTTTATTTTGCACATCCAAGTTATTGTCAAATTTTCAATTGAATTTCTGTGAATGCAATAGCTTGGTTTATCAAGATACAGGTATGGTGTTCTTAGAGTTGTATATAGTCCAATTAAGGCTGGACATAGAAATGTAAATGCAAAACTCATTTGTAATTTATGTGCAAGTTATGTGGTATTTTTACTTTTTAGAGTGTTATATATGGACAACTTACCTGCTAATGCTCATGGCTCTTCAGTAATAAATTTATAGTTGTCCATTTCAATTAAAGAAGACTGGCAAAAAGCAATATTTGGCTTACGTACTTTGTCAATTTGAGGACCACTGTACTTTGATTCTGGCACATTTGGTCCATGCATTTAGCACAATTTGTCATTCAGGCCTATTTACATAAGTTTTGGTAAGTACTTAAATGTTTCAGAAAATGAGGTTCTTGATTGAT
This sequence comes from Euphorbia tirucalli, assembly GCA_039660915.1. NCBI lineage: Eukaryota > Viridiplantae > Streptophyta > Magnoliopsida > Malpighiales > Euphorbiaceae > Euphorbia > Euphorbia tirucalli. The sequence goes on from CM077632.1 coordinate 24,555,323, forward strand.
GGTTTTAAAATATATGCACTACTACATAATTAAAAAAGTAAGCAACTTTGGGACACTGGTAGTAGAATTGTCTGTTGGTGTCAAATTTTGAGAAATAGATTGTGGGTACTAGGATTAAACAATTTGTTTTACCCCATTTTGTCCCAAAAAACAAAAGAAAAGGTCCGAAACTGTTCAAAGTCATTACTTTTAGGATGAATTGTAGTTGCAGTAGGGAATTGAATGAGCCAAAGGAACACCGACATTTGAAAGTTTAGCAAACTGGACCTGCCAACGCTACTGTATAGAAATTCTTGTTGTGCGTTTGCCAGAAAATGAAAGTTCATTCAGGGTAGGCAAAAGTGAAAGATTTGACTTTGAAAATTGAAGGAGTGGTGGTTGGTGGGTCCGAAAAGAACCGACCCACTTAATAATTTTGCTTTCTCTTACCCATTCCAACTTGTAGGTCGGCTGTCTTTATAATATATTATTATTTAGCATGAGAATGAGACTGGTCCTTTATGTTGTATCCCTAACGTCTATACCTAATAATTTAATTTGCTTACCTGGAGATTTTTAACCACACCTCAATTTCAGCTTAAACTAAATTAAAACATCCAATTTGTCCCTTACACTTTTTGCTTCTAATATAAAACGAACAATGATGAAATTGAGAAGTTAAAATAAAGGTTAATATTATAAAAAATAAGATAAATAATTTATTAGTACCTAAATTTAAACATATTGCACAAGTTAGTTTTTCTGTTTTCAAAAACACACTAGTTCCAAAGATTTGACAAAACTAACTATTTAGTCTCTATATCCGCAATAATAATAGTTAACAGTTGACTTATATACAATATGGCAAATCTATCTTTATTATTGTTTAATTCCATATATATCAATTTATGTATATGTTATTTAGTCAAATATTATATATTTTTATTATTATAATTGTACAAGTATAAAAAAGTAATATTAACAAAAAAAAATGATAATTAGTTTATCAATTAATTACCGATTAAATAAAAACACGTTAACTAATTATTATTTTTTAACCTAGTTATTAAATTTACATTGATAAAATAATTAGTCAATTAACTTTAATACATACTATCTAAACAAAAATTAATTAAATGTTACATATTAATTTTTTAATTACATAAAACAAATTGAATTATTATGGTTTTTTTTTTAATTATTAAATATTATGAAACATTAAAATAACTTGTGATTTTGACATATAGTTGTGCATAAACCATATGACTAAAATTTATTAATAATATTATTGCATATTAAAAAATTTTTCTATTTAATGATTAAAGGATAAACTTGCCATTTTGAATAAAATTCAACTATTGACCACCATAATTGTGGATGTATGGACTAAGTAGTTAATTTTGTCAAAACTTAGAGATTAGATAATGTGTTTTTGAAAATAGAAGGATTGACTAGTGCAATATGCATAAACTCAAGGACTAAGACATTATTTACCCAAAATTAAGTATTAAAAGTATAAATTACAATAATAACTTCTTTATTCAACGTATTGTCTTTTACTCACCAAAAATCTCTCCCTTATTTCTACTTTTCTCTCTCTTGTATTATTAAAACCTAATTTTTTTCATTTATCTCCTCATTCATGCTATTTTTCATCATTTCATTTTAGAATATATATATATATATATATATATATATATATTTAAGATACTTCGAAATGAAATTTATATACATATATTTTTTTCTTCATCTTCATTTTTTGCACTAATATTGCACAAAATGTACAAATACTGCGTATATTCCTTTTCTAAACTGATGTTAAATTTCTTTTCCCTTTATTATACTGCATATATACCTTTTCTATACTGATGTTAAATTTCTTTTCCCTTTATTTTGCATATATATTATTTTTATACTAATTTTATACTACAATTATATTGATTGTATATTACGAAAATGAGATATATATATATATATATATATATATATATATATATATATTCTTTCTTTATCTTTGTTTTTTTGCGCAAATATTGCACATAGTTTGCATATACTATGTATATACCATTTTTATACTGATTTTATATCCTTTATTTAGTATTTAACTTTTCTTTATTTTTTTTTTACAAATATATCAATTTTATATTAATTTTATAGCAATATTATATTGATTGTATACCATGAAAATAAAATCTATATACAATCCCAGTGTAAAACCAATATAAAAGCAAAATATCAAAAAAAAAAAAAAAAAGAGAGAGAGAAAAGCAGTATTTACAGATTGTGTCTAATATTAGTGCCAAAACAAATATGAAAGTATATATATATATATTGAAGAAAAAAGAAGGAAAAAAATTTTATAAAAACGAATAACTAAAAAATGAACTGATATTGAAATAAATGAAAAAAATATTAATTATAGAAGATTAGAGAGAAAGTAAAGATAATTGAGAGATAAATTTTTCAAAGATGGGAAATGCCACAAATATATTTGTAAAAGACATTTACTTTTTTTTTTTTTTTTTTTTTTTTTTTTTTTGAATGAAAAAAGATACTTTTATAAACTCAATAATATAATTTTTAAAAATATAAATACTCTAACATATAATATTATTTTTTTGTATTTTTTTTTATTTCTTGAGAGTGAGAATTAATTGGTAATTATTTCTAAAATAAATCCCATAAAACAATATTACCCTTTGTTTTCCATCCCTTCAATTCCAAAAAAAAAAACTGAAAACAGAATAATATACATCTGCCATTAATCAAATCATCAATGCTACATAAAAATTATACAAAAACAACAATAATTTACACTACGCAAAGCATTCAAACTTTTCCCCAAAAACCCTCAAACTGCTCACTCTTTGAAGCTAAAAGATAAATGAATGAATAAAACTTCCAGAAATCAACCCAAAACTCACTCTCAAAGAGATCGATCAATCGAAAAGACAAAAAATCAACTAGCAATATGTAAACAATATGTTAAACCAAACTATTGAACCAGAAAGCCATGATCATGGAAGACAACAAAGGCAAACTCAAACCACCAAAACTTTATCATTACACTCTTCAATTCCCGGTTTCAATCGGAATCGCTTCAATGTTAGCTCAATCATTGATTATGGTTTCTCATCTTTTGTATCTGCTGAGCTCAAATTTGAAACCACAGACATTTCATCAAAACTTTCACGAGGAGTTTTCATGTTGATTTCTTCATCACCGGATTCATCTTCAGTCTTTTGAATAATACCCTCTTCAGTTGCCACTACAGTGAAACGGACGAACTTCACCGCACTTGGACCAGAATTGTTTGATTCGGTACTTGTTATTTGTTGCTCAGCGGTGACAGGAAGACCTTCAGGAGATCTTCTTTCAAGAACCTGCAAATCTGAATTGGTATTTTGTGGATCTGTGGACTCATTTGCTTCAAGCTCCTTGGTAGAACTTCTAGAATCTCCTCCATTAACTTCAGCTTGACCGTGCTTCAAATCCAACGGTTTTGACATCTGTTCGACATTCTCTTCTGAGGCTTGCATCATTTCACCATCAAGATCTTCCGGAGATTTTTCTTCAATAACTCGTAGGTCAAACGTATGCTGTTCAATTGTGCTAGAAGTAATAACATCCTGAACTTCTACACCTTGGCCGAGTTGCTTGAAAGCCAGATCAATATCATTAAGTGATCTAATTTCGAGAACAGGGAGCTCCGTGGTAGAACTGCTAGAACCTACCTCAGCAACAGAGACTTCTGTTTTAATCTCTGCCACCCTTGAATCTCTTGTTAACAAATTGGAATCAGAACCCAGAATCTGTTCATCCTTGAACGACTCACCAACTACTTTCTTGACACTGAAGTCACCTACTGTATCCAGTTCTGACAGTAGTCCTTCATCAATCTCCTTTATAGCATCTTCAAATTCAGACATGTTTTCCTCAGCCGCAGGAGGGCCATCTGTTTCTTCCGAATAATCGGGACATTCTAAGATATGACCACTGTCCTCATAGACTATTTTATCAAGCATGCTGTCTTTGAGATCAAATTCATCAACCTGCGATTTGTATTCTAAACTCTCAGATTCAGGAGCAATTGCATTGTTCGTAGTGCTCTGTTCTTCTGCAGACTCTTTCATGGATGCAGATGCATCCTACATTATGTTAAGTAACTATAGTCAATATCCTATTTCAAACATCTACATAATCAATTGATTCTGGCTGATATGGATTTCCATAGTGAAAGAACAAGGTGAAGTAAACAAGCACAACTATTGAAAGATAACTGAACTGATCTCTATTCTGTTCCACACTGTCTTAACACCGAGTATTTCAGAGTAAACTACAGAAAATGTCAACTAAGCATACAACATATGAATCAGTGGTATATAAGAACAGTAAGAGCATTCAAATACTAGATTGCAGCAGTTGCTGATGTCTGAGCAAAGATTGAGAGGAGATTGCTCAATTATTCAAATGCAAGCATAAATGCATCAGCAAACCTAGATAGGAAGAGACACAAAATGCATATAGAGGGTATGTAAACGATACACAAAATTATCTGAGGTTCGCAACCATTACAATGTTAAACAAACAGCTTCCTGTCCATATTTAATATCATACTCGCCGTTCCTTGAATGGATTTGCTTATTAATTACACGTATGGTCCTCCACCTTTTCGACAATACCATAATAACCATATAACAATAATAACAAGCTCCTCTGATTTTGGTTCTCTTTATATGCATTGTCTTATTGACTAAAATCTGATGAGTTTGGTCACTAGGCACAAGGAAATGCAATCATGGAAATTCTAAAATATGATAAAAAAATTGTTCTCATTCAACATAGAGAAAAATGATATTTTATAAAGTACAATTTTTATGCTCTAAAGTTGGCATGTCCATTGATGACCATTGTGTCATAGATCCTCCCAGAAAGATTATGCAAGCCAAGAAAAAACAAAAAGAATTCTAAAGGAGTTTGTTGTTACAAACTAAAGCTACGGTTATTATGTAATTGTTCGAAAAGTTGGGGGACCAAGGTTTAGTTAATCCAAACCTTCCTAAAGCCCCTTATTATTCATACCTAAATTTGTTTCATCTTCACAACTGGTCATGATCAAATGGTTCGTGTAACTTGAGGGTATTCTATTTAAGTAAGGGCTCCACAACATAGAATGAGAAAGCACCATGAAAGAGAACTAAGCTCTCATAAGTAACAAGCAGAAGACAAATGAAACAAATACTCAAGTTGGAGAAAGTAAATAGATAGAAGCAAAATACTTAATGTCTTACCAAGAACTCCTCACGATCGCTAAAGGATGGTTCAACCATGGATTTGTCTGACCAAGAAAGCTGTTTATCTGATTGAAGTGAACTATTTTCATGGAACTCAGCACCATGATTCAGAGTTTTTTCCTTGTGTTCTAGATCTTCAATTGCTGATCCTTTGTTTGATGAAGACACAGGCAAATCAACTGCATCATGCTCAACCCCTGATTCTGGATTCATAGACTCATCTTTTCCATTTTGAACACTGTAAGTTCTATCATCGTTCTGTGGATCTATTACATCATGCTTAATTTCCCTTGATCTTGATTCATTTTTATCCAGTGAACGTTCTTTTGCAGTAAGTTCACCTGTTTTTTGGTTAGTAGAAGCATCATTCTCCATGCTCTCCGCAAGCACTTCAGATTCTTTATCTGTGAATTCAGCTGAAGCTGAAGGCAAACCAATATCTGATATCTCCCCTTGTGTATCAGAAGAGATGGACGTGAAAGAAATTAGCTTTTCAATTGCTTGAGGACTTGAATCATAGACAGGTTCCTTATGTTGTTCAGTATCTATTCCCTTACTCATAATATGTGAAGCTGAATCTAGTGAAGCTTGCATTGATATTCTGGAGTCCCCAGTATGGTTGCCTGCTGGCTCTAAAACAGGCTGTGTGCATCGATTTTCATCTTCAACACCACTTGTACTTGAATCAACTGACCTTTGAACCACAGTGACAGCTTCTGCAGTATCGTTGTTGCTTGGCTCAAAAACAGGTGTCCCCTGCTGATTTTCATCTGCCACCTCACTGACAAAATGAAAATCTGAATCAATTGAAGTTTGGGGTGAAATTTGAGATTCCTTACTGTCTCCATTGCGTGGCCCCAGATGCATTTCTTCTTTTCTCACATCAGATATTTTTTCATCTATTTCGGACAATGATGATACGCTTGATCTACTGCTATACTCATCTTCACCAGGCTCCATTTTCAAAAGAATTTCAGTTGTATTAACTTCTATAGGAGTTGCCCCTCCCGATGTTGACAAACTTGAAAATTCATGAAGGTTTTCAACATCTCCAACTGCAATTTCATCCCCATTATGGTGAACATTCATCCTCTCGTCTTCAAGGTCCAGGGCATCGTGGTCATCAGATGACAGGCTTCCACGTTCAACAAGGACAGAAGAATGGTCCACATTGGAGATCATGTCTACCTCTTGAGAAACATCTTCATTCAGCTTCTTGTCCTCCTCCTCCTCCTCCATAGCTGAACTTGCCGATTCAGTATCAAGAACTGAGCTCAGTTTCGAGTCACTAGCTTCACTTAATTGCCGTTGGAAGGTGTTATAGCCTGTTTCTTCAGTCCCAAATCGTTCTGGCACAAAATAAGGTCTCCAACGAAGATCTTGCCTGGGACCCCCCAAAGAAGATGGTCCCACACTGAAACTTTCATGTCGTCGAAAGATCATATCCCTATTTGGTAATGGTGAGAACTCTTGTTGAAAACTATCACCTTTAAGATCAGGTTTTTCTTCATTTGAATCATAAGGAATGTCAAACGGGTTACGTCTAGGCAATAATATAGATGGAGCAGACCCAGGAGCATCATCAAAAGTATCAAAAGAAAATTCAAAAGGGTTGCGCCTTGTTGTAATAGCTGGAATATCACGAGGGAGAAGATCAGCCCCATCTAAGTCTATAAGATTCTTCTCAGCTAACACTTTCATGTTTGAACGAGCTCTTCTCCTAGCAATAAGACTCTCCAGACGCTGGTTTCTTTCAAGCTCAGAAGTTCCCAAATCCATGAGATTCTTTTGGTCGTCCTCTGTCCATTTGATTGCATCATCTTTGCCTCTTTGTCCTTCTTCTTCCTCTTCCTCGTTATCATCATCACCATCTTCTTCTCCATGTGCCTTTTCATTTTCATCCTCAGACTCAATATCACTCTCCCTACTTTTATGAGACTGCTCAGAACCAGCATCAGATATATTAGCAGGCTGCGGGGTTCTCTCATATAGAAGTGGATGAAGCTCATCAAGCATTGGAATAATGTCTGCCATTGAAGCATCTGGAGAGGAACTCTCTGCCCCATCAGACCCAGAATCAGAGGCCTCCTCATCCTCTTCTTCATCATCATCATCATCATCATTTGCCTGTCTTCGAGATGAATCCCATGAATTCAAGTGATCACCCTGTTCATTCTGAATTGATTCTCCTATGGATTTAGGATCTTCCACTTGAAGTCTCCCATTTCCCACATTTTGAACCACAGAACAATGATTCTCCACAGCCTTACCATTACTCAAAACTTCTTCACCCTGTTTTGCCTCATAACTTTCCCTCTTCTTCATCAACTCGAAAACATCAAAATCTCTACCCACTTCAGTTACTTGCTTCCCAACTCGAATCTCCCGAGAACTATCATTAATCAATGGCATGTAATCACCTAAATCTTCATCTCTTTTGATCTTACTGACTCCATTCTCCTCCCAACTCTCTTCCCCATTGCGCTCCTCGGTTGCATCCTTTCTTTTCCCAGCCAAATTCTCAACAAAAAAGTTCCCATCTTTCTCAAATACAATAGTGGAATCCCTCACAACACCTCTTTTTAAGGAAGATGCCTCATGAGTAATTTCTTCTTCTTTCTCTATTTCAATTTCAGGTATGTTTGGTTCCCCAAAACTCAAAAGGGTACCAAGTAAAACAGCAGTACAAACCAAAACAGGGGATGCAGAGACCAAAAGGGAAAATAAAATAGGAAATGATCTGTACAGAAATATCAAGAAAAACACAAACCCTACATGAAATGGATGTTTACACACTGATTTATAAGATGTTCTAATTGAAATAAACAAAAATCTTCTGATTTGAACGCTAATTCTCATTGCATCAACACCCATTCTCTCTCTTTCTTCCTTTCCGGTTCTCTGTTTCCAATCCCAATCTGTTGTTTTAAAAGGAAAATCCAAATCAGATACTAGTCAAAAAGCACTAGATCTATGCAACACAATGCTATAAAAAATACAAGGAAAAGTTCTAAAGATTAGAGAAATAACAGTGTAAGCAGAAAACCACCTCAAAAACTCAATCAAAGGGGGGACAGAGCAATCCGATTATGATCAATTCAGCGACTGAAACCCAGAAAATTTTAAAGGAAAAATTAAGTGACAAGGTAATGACAAAAAATAAACAAAATTTAAAATATTAATGAAATGACGATCAACATAACAAACCCAGGAGAGGCGAAAAATGGGAGAAAAATTGGGTAAATTCTGAGAATTATCAAGGGAATGAAAATGGAGAAGAAAAAGGACTCACCAGATTGAAACAGAGACCAAAAGTGTTAAAAAAAAAAAAAAAAGAAAAAAAAAAGGAAGAGGATTCAAAAGAGAAGGAAATAGAATCCTTTGCTTTTGGCCCTCTTTTCTGCCTTTGGCGACTGTTTATATTTTCTGATGAATTTTTTTCTTTGTTTATTTGTTTGGTTGGGCTGAACAACAGCTATTCAGAGCTTTGTTTCAGTGTTTTTTGGTATTAAATTTGTGTTCTTGAGAGGAAGGAAGAAAATGGGGGCGTTTGAGGAAGAAGAAGGGAAAGAGAATAACTTTTTTTTTTTTCGTCAAAAATAAAACAAATAAAGTTGATTGCATTCCATACCTTTTTTTTAATATACTTTTTTCAAATTCAAAAGTATAGTTTATATAACAATTTGTTTTGTTTTTAACTTTTAAATTTCAACTAGAAATATTACCCTCGCGTTGCTTCGAGGCAACTCTTTTTTTTTTTTTTTTCTATCAATTGAATGTATAATATAGCATAATCCAAATTTAGTAAAATATTTTATAAGCGATAGGCATAAATATTCTGAGAATATAGTTCAAGAGAGAGGAAAATAAATATTCAATTGTTTTTAATATAATAATAAGCAAATAATTAAATTGTTCTTCATTTGATTAATTGAGGATGTTGTTTGGTGGATTTCTTCTCCTCAGATACTGTAGCTGATGACTTGGGAGAAAAATTTTGATAATTTTTTTGTTGAAGTTGAATTTTATAAAGAATGAGTTGATACTAGTAAAATGTTGAATTACCCAGTTTTTGGCTTCTTAGATAGTGTATCGGAAGTGGAATCATATTTGAAATCCAATGAACGATGCACTACAGTGGTAATTGCATTGGTAGAGGTTATACATTTCAAATGGCTTATTGAAGATCCTTCACCGATTATATTTAAAGTGCTTTACCTGTTCAAGGAAGATTGTGAAATTCCAAATGGCTCCACATAGTTTGGCCATTGATGGAGGAATTTCATGGCTTTCTTTAAAAGCAGAAGCCAAAGTGTGTGCTTGTACTCCAATAAGTTTCTCAGTAATATTTCCAAAAACAATAAACGGAATAGTTCTAGAAAAATAATATAGAATATCCCTTTAGAGAAATTAATGTTAGTAATAAAATTGCAAAACTTTGGAAAATACAAATAATGAATCTGTTGTATCTATTCATCCACCTTTAGAAAGCATAATAATAAATAATAATGATGAAACATTTATTAGAACACCCATTAGAAAAATAGATATGAATGAAAATAATCCAATTAAAGAAATAATGCAAGTAATTTGTCAAAACAATTATTCTAATAAAGTATTGAATACTATTTCTGAACAACTTAACAGAGTTGAATGTGTAGTACAATCTCCACAATAAACAATACCAAAAACTAATCAAGCCTCAACATCTAGAATAGAAACACCAATATTTAAACCTTGTGAACCGGGAATTAAAATTAATATAAAAAAGAAAGATTCTATATTGAATAAAATTGAAGCTCGATTAGCACAATTAAATATTGTAGACAATATGAAAAATAAACAAATTTTAGTAATACATAAAGATTCAGATGTTCAAGCAGGTTGACTTAAACTACATGAAAAATCTATTCTAACGGTTCCATTACTATGTTCAATAATTCTAGATGTTTGATTATTTATTTCTAATGGTCTAGGTTCATAGATTTCTGTTAAATCCCAAGTTCCTGATCTACTTATTTCATTCCAATTTAATTTTTTAGGTATTTGAATATTAGAGTGTGCTCTATTTGCTTCAAACAATAAAGTTGATTGCATTCCATACCTTTTTTTTCTTACTTTTTTTAAATTCAAAAGTATATTTTATATCACAATTTGTTTTGTTTTTAACTTTTAAATTTCAACTAGAAATATTACCCCCGCGTTGCTTCAAGGCAACTTTTTTTTTTTGTTTTTTTATCAATTGAATGTATAATATAGCATAATCCAAATTTAGTAAAATATTTTATAAGCGATAGGTGTAAATATTCTGAGAATATAGTTCAAGAGAGAGGAAAATAAATATTCAATTGTTTTTAATATAATAATAAGCAAATAACTAAATTGTTCTTCATTTGATTAATTGAAGATGTTGTTTGGTGGATTTCTTCTCCTCAGATATTGTAGCTGATGACTTGGGAGAAAAATTTTGATAATTTTTTGTGAGAAGTTGAATTTTATAAAGAATGAGTTGATACTAGTAAAATGTTGAATTACCCAATTTTTGGCTTCTTAGATCGTGTATCGGAAGTGGAATCATCTTTGAAATCCAATGAACGACGCACTACAGTGGTAATTGCATTGGTGGAGGTTATACATTTCAAATGGCTTATTGAAGATCCTTCACAGATTATATTTAAAGTGCTTTACATGTTGAAGGAAGATTGTGAAATTCCAAGTGGCTCCACATAGTTTGGCCATTGATGGAGGAATTTCATGGCGTTCTTTAAAAGTAGAAGCCAAAGTGTGTGCTTGTACTCCAATAAGTTCCTCAGTAATAATTCCAAAAACAATAAATGGAATAGTTCTAATTTCATCTTCCACGGTCATTTTTAACATGTACCTGTAAGAAAGTGAAAATGTAGTGTTGTGAAAAAGCAAGTAATAAATAAAGATGTTAAGTAAATTTAATTAGTTGTTACCATGGCAAAGGCATTTTCTCTATGAATCTATGATTTTTGCACCAAATCTGGTCCTTTGTAACTTGAATTCCACTCTTGCAATCAGGACATGCTCGGTACCACCAACCATCAGATGTATCAATTTCTTTGATCTTTGCCTTACATGTGAATTTGATAAGACAATAAATTAGAAAATTTCTCAACAAGGTTTTTAAATTTTAAAAGAATAAAACCTTATCTGCATGAATATGAACTTGCAAGAATTCTGATATTTTTTTTCTATTGGTCATTTTTTCTGTGTCAATGTCAAAGATTTCTCTTAGTCTGTTAGCCTTTTTCAGCTTTGGGAAGGAAGGAGGAATTCTGGGATAATGATCAAAGGCAAAATATCAATTTTGAAACAATTAGGTCTAATTAATTTCAAATAATTTAAAATTTACTCTTTTAAGAAAGTAGTGATCTCATCAAGTAGTAGCTTGATATAGATTTTTGTTCTAGCTGAACTATTATTGAGGGAAAAGCCATCTAAAAAAAGAAAATGAATTAGAAAACTTATATATAAGCATGGCTATATATTAGTCAATTGATTGTTTTTAAGAAACACTTACCCTTGAAAGATTTAGGAATCATACCGGTGAAAACCAAAATAACTGGTTTGGTGCTGGCATTCAGAAGGATTTCATTTTCTGGGAATTTTTCGGCTATTGTCTCCATAGCAACACTTCCATTTGTTTTCCACTATTCTTATAAATATAATATAAATAGAATCAAAACAAAAGGCATAACTAAGGTGTATGTAAAAATGTGTTTAAGCGAACTTGGAATTTGTTATGTAAATAGTCCGCCTTTTTTTCACTACATCATAAGTTCGGACTTGCTCAAGAAATCCAATGTCAACCATCAGCTCGTAAGCATCTGATGAGAATTAATGTAGTAACACATTCTAATGAAGAATAACTCTCTAGATATTTTTAAAAGATTTATTAAATAAATACAATAATATTGCATAGATAATTTGTAAGCCCTGCTCGTTGTTCTAGATATTCAAAGCTAAGGAAATTGAATTTCTCATAAGGAATATCATCATTACCTTCTTCTATTTTCTTGACGTTGGCATTACATTGTAGTCTCAAATGAAAAGGATGATTGCTGCATTTGTATTTAGTTAGACCTTAAATCACAATGAAGCATGATATATGATAAACACTTCCTTCTATCATCATAGGTCGAAATGTGTCTACGTTTTTAGTTTCCTTGACTTTCTTCCAAAATCACGTTCTCTTCAGTTGAGAGCCAAAAAAATATTATCCTAGATGAATGAATGAATCGGTCTTTTCCCTCCCAAAAAAACGTTTCCAAGAGAGAGAAAGAAGAAGACCTTGAGTTAGGAAATAACTCTCCCAAAATTAATAATAAAAATTAAATCCTAATTCAGAGTTATTTCTAAAATAAAAGTATTAAATAGAAGTTATTTCTCCATATCTTAATTACAAAAGGAGAAGAAATAAAATAACCCAAAGTTGAAAAGTAAAAAACTCCTAGCCCTAATTGAAGTACAAAATTCGTAATTCTATAGCCTGGGCATGTTTTAAGACTGGTCAGCTTCTGTTTCTCAAAAATTTTTCAGTTTTGGCTCTTCATAAGGCACGCCCATGCCTTAGGACTTCCTTGCTTTTCTAAATAGCACGTTTGAGCTCCAAAAATAGGCGATTTAGCCTCCAAATGTTCAAATTACAACTTTAATGCCCTAACACACAAAAACAAAACAAATGAGGTAAAATCCGCCTGAATTAAAGCAAAATAACACAATTTAAGCCTACAAAGTATGACAAAAATATATATACAAAACGCACTTATCAGTTTTCTGTAGATGTTGTTCCTTGGATAGTGTCACCCTGTGGAAAAGGTTATGCTTAGGTAGTAATGATTTTTTTTTTTTTTTTTTGTAAATAATTATGTAAAATACTTATAGTAGTAACAATTTTTCACCTTCTCATCTATCAGTAAAAATTCAAAGCTAAATATGTGGCTTGAGTTTCTTGGATTGACAAAGTCCCAACATCTTAATAATCTAGCTTTAATAGCAACATTTTTGTTTCTTTGTTTATCATTGATATTGGAGTGTACTTCATCTACGACTTACAAAAAAGACAAAGAAACATAAAATATAAACCAAATAAAAATTTAAAATTTATAGTTCTTTCTTAGCATTTCATAAATTTTCAAAAACTTAAGCACCATAAATTTATAGTTTTTATGGCTAGCTTGTAACTCTTAAGAGCGCAACATAAAGCTAGCCATGCATAAAATCGGGTTCGTTTAGATAAAGGTCTACTTGTTTAAGAGTTAGGCCTTGACTTTTATTTATTGTCATAGAATAAGTAACTCTAACGGGGAACCGTCATCTTTGTAAGATAAAAGAAAATTTTGGGTTTGTGTAGTTAAGAATAGTTCTAGGAATAAAACTTGTTCTCCCATAAAAGACCCGTTTAAAATTCGGGCTTCTATGATTTTGTTACCTAACTGAAGAATTATAAATCTTGTGTAGTTACATAACCCAATAGATGGGTCTATATTACGTAATTACATAATCAATGTGTTAATTTTTAATTGTAGTTCGTGTTGTGGGTAACCATAAGGATTGATTACACTAAGAAGTTCTAGGTTATAAGGTTTGTAGTTCTTCTATGTTTGTAGATGAAGGACATATTGAGTCTTTGCTATAATATATATATGGTTCATTTGGGACTAAATTTCATATAAACTTATTTATTCTAGTAACTATTTCATTAAAAGGGGTGATGCACACACACACATATATATATTTGGACAATCGCATTTTAAAAAAATTGTAAACTTTCAAATATTTCATTGTAAACAATATTTTTTGTGTAATATTGAATTTCATTTTCTGCTTCTAAATAAGAATTCTTTATAACTACACGTATTCCTTTTTCACTTGTAACTCTAGATAATGCTACATAGAGTTGGCCATGTGTAAATACAGGTTCATTTAGATATAGACCAACTTGTTTTAGAGTTTGACCTTGACTTTTATTTATTGCCATAAAATAATTAATTTTAATAAGGAATTGATGTCTTTGTAAAATGAAAGCAAATTTTGGGTCTGTATAATTAAGCGTAATTATAGGTATAAATACTTTTTCTCCAATAAAAGATCCACTTAAAATTTGTGCTTCTATTTTTGTGCTTCTATTGTTTTTTCACCTAACTCTAGTATTACTAATCTTGTGCCATTACATAAGCCTATAGAAGGACTTATATTACGCAACAACATAATTGGAGTATTAATTTTTAGTAATAATTTATGTTATGTATAACCATTAGGATTGATTGTGTTAAGATATTCTAACAGGTATAAAGTTTGTAATTCTTCTAAGTTTGTAGATGACATGCATATAGAGTCTTACTATAATATATACGTAGTAGTCCTGGTACTAAATCTAATATAAAGTTATTTATTTTATTTACTATTTCGTTTTTAGGTGTAATAATAGCTCTTTCAGTTAAATATCTATAATACTTCTATTGGTTTAAAAAGTCTGGATAAGTTTCCCTTATTATAGCAATCATAGGCTCGTTTACAGGTTTTATTATTAATGAATTTGGAATTTCAATCCAATTTGTTTTTGCATCTATTTTTTCTAATGTTTTTCGAGGGGTAGATCCATCACCGACTGTTAATAACCAATGAAAGAAAGAAGTATAATTCTAAAAATTAAAAGTACTATTATCGTTTCGAAGTCTCGTATTGACACTTAGATGGTATATTTTAAAATTTTCCCATAGATAAGAATTTGTTATAGAAGCATCTAAAAATTCCTTTTTGGAACCATTGGGTATTATAGGTAAATTTTGTTTGAAATCTCCGCTTTAAATTATGTTCTTTCCTCCGAAAGGGAGTTCTTTGTTATTATGATTAAGAGAAGACATTATATCTTTTAATGATTTGTCTACTACTTCAAATGTAAAGTGATGATTCATGGGTGCTTCATCCCAAATGATAATCAATGCAACTATTATTAGTTCTGCAAGATTTGTATTTTTTTTAATGTTATATGTTGAGTAATTACTTATGTCCAAAGGAATTTTGAATCTTGAATGTGCTGTACGTCCTCCTGGTAAAAGTAATGAAGCGATACCTGAGGAAGCTACATGTAACGACTTTGTCCTAAGAGGGGTGGCGCCGGGGTGGATGGCCTGAGCAAGGAGCGGCCCAGTGAGGGGTGGCACCGGGGTAGAGAAACCTGAGCAAGGAGTGGCCCTGAAGGATGTCGATGGGGGCAGGAATGAACCGAATCTATTCCGAAAAAAGAGGGTTTCGAGACTGTGTTGGTATGGGATGGTACAGTTAAGGAGGGCTAGATTTCAAGACTGTATTGGTATGGGATAGTACAGTTGAGAAATGGCATAAGAGATTTAATAGGTACTACCTATACCAACAAGATGCATCTTCTTTTCGGTAGCCCATTCTGACTTAACTTCAAAGTTAAGTGTGCTTGACTTGGGGAAATTTCAAGATGGGTGACCTCCTAGGAAGAAATTGTTGGATATGTCCTAGTCCCGAGGCATTGGACCTTGTATTTGTATTGTTAATTTATTGGATTTATGTATTATACATATTTCGTGTCATTAAATAAAGGCATTAATTTGTTTATTATATATCTTGTGCTGTATTTTAAATGAAGTATCCATTGGACATATCCATATCCATGTTGACAAGTGTCATGCACTTGGCAGTAAGACCATGGATAGGAAAAACGATATGACTATAAAGAGATCCGTAGTCTGTTCCAGTCATAGGAATGAATGGAATTAGAGACTATCATTAACCTGGTTGTATGGCGGTGTCTTACTGGCCATTGGACATGGGATGTCAACTAAGTTAATGGGTACATGCAAAAGGGGCATGGTACTGGATAGATCCACTAAACGAGAAATCCACATGGTAAAGCATCACTAGTGATTCTCATGCAGTACTTGTATGGATCCTTTGACCTGACCATATGATGGTGCTGCATACGAAGTGGCATACTTTGGTGTATGCCTAAAGGGTCTGTAAAAGGGTGCCAAGTATGGATACGTTTGGGTATGTCGCTGAGCATGGCAGTACTATGGATATGCAGAAGGGATATGTCACTCAGTAGTCCGCTGAGAAGATATTACCGGCCTCTTTATAAGTGTGACTGACAAGAGTGTGGCCACACCGAAACAAGTTGGAACTTGTTTGTGAGCATCAGTACATTCGGGATCAAGTAAATATCCGGACACAAAAGAGGGTGATCAATCCATGCCTCTGTGTTGGACACAGATATCAATGACATGGGATATACAAGTTTAAACTACACCGTTATGATTTTAGTTGGACTCTCATCTCCATCTTAATTGGGGGCTGCAGTGGCTTGCTAGAGTCTGCCTACAGTTTGTGGGCCACAGACCGACTGCCAACATAAAGATGGACCCACAGGATCATACACATTGAACGTCTGAACTCCGACTTAAGGGATCGCCTGTATACTTGGAGTATACACACCGGAGAGAAAGGATTATATTAATTATATTATAAGGATTAATTGGATTGATCAAAATAATAAAATTGATATTTGCATTGGCCTTCTCAAAATTAATTCAATGAATTAATTTATGAGATTATTTCCTGGTAGGAAATATTTTACATGTATAGGTTTACATGTATCTTAATTTTATGAAAGTCAAATTTAATTCCATAGTGAAATTAATTGATAAAATTAATTTTAATTTAAATGCATAAAACATATTATATGGTATAATGTGTTAAAATACATCTTGAATAAAATTAGATTTGATAATTAATTGGACTAAGAGAATTAATATAGACCTGGGCTTAAAGAGGAGAAAAGTCCGCGTAAAATTAAGAAGTGTATTAGGCCGAAATTTTGGAAAAAAATTTCAGCCTTCTAGGTTAAAAATCAACCTAGAGAATTCGGCCATGGTATGAGTTTTTTAGCAGAAAAATTCAGCCACCAAGCTCTCTCTTCCAGTTGATCCTCTCGCTAGCACGGGTCGTGTTCGATAGCCGTTCGTGTACGTGAACGTGGAGGGAATCAATTTTGGTTTCTACAGCCATCTCTTGAAGAGATATTCTTGGTAAGAATCTATTCTCTTTAATTTCAATTTTCTAGTTTTACAATTTTCATATCAATTGCTCCTAGGCATGGATTTGAGGAAATCACCACTTTTTTCCATATTTAACGGGTGATTTCCGGTGAAAAATCCTAACAGAAATTTCCAGGAAGCATGTGAGTGAGGATAAAGCATGCTGGAAAGACATATGTTGGTTTGTGGGAACAGACGATCAGATCCCGGGTGTTACAAGTTGGTATCAGAGCCAGCCTTGTCTCCTAGTACGGTGTGGTTCGGGGATGAACTAGGCAGAAGCTGGTGGGCTTGTAACAACTTGGTCCTAAGAGGGGTGGCGCTGGGGTGCATGGCCTGAGCAAGGAGCGGCCCAGTGAGGGGTGGCACCGGGGTAGAGAAACCGGAGCAAGGAGCGGCCCTGAAGGATGTCGATGGGGGCAGGAATGAACCGAATCTATACTTGAAATAGAGGGTTTCTAGACTATGCTAGTATGGGATGGTACAGTTAAGAAGGGCTAGATTTCAAGACTGTACTGGTATAGGACAATACAGTTGAGAAATGGCATAAGAGATTTGATAGGTACTACCTATACCAACAAGATGCATCTTCTTTTCAGTAGCCAATTCCAAAGTAACTTCAAAGTTAAGCATGCTTGACTTGGGGAAATTTTAGGATGGGTGACCTCCTAGGAAGAAATTTCCAGGAAGCATGTGAGTGAGGACAAAGCATGCTGAAAAGACATGTATTGGTTTGTGGGGATAGACGATCAGATCCCAGGTGTTACACTACAACTAAGACAATTTTAAGTTTTGATCTTAATTTAGTAATAATTGTTTCATATAAATATGTTTTGCCTGTACCACCATAACCATAAATGAAGAAAGCTTTTCTCTCATTTTTTTTCGATAGAAAGCATAACAGCATCATAAATTCGATGTTGATCTTCATTTAATGTTTTTACTCCTTCATGTTGTTGTTTTAGTTCTAATACATTGTAACATAATTCTTCGTGTATAAGTTTGTTTCTATTCATGGATTCATAGAATGATTGAGGTAAAGGTAAGTTAAAATCTTATAATGAGTAGCCATTTCGATTAAATATTTTTTCTAATTCTAATAAAACGTAATTTTTTATACAGTCAATTGTTATAAAAGTAATAGGAATTGTAAGATTTTTATGCAAATCATATACAATGTCTTCAGATAAATTTTTAATGAATTGTTCACATAATTTATTTGGATTAGCTACTTCACAAAAAATTACTATAATAACAAACAAATGTCTTAACTGTTTGGCACCACTTATAAGAGAACACTCTTTCATAGCATATATCCATTCCTATTAATCCGTATGAACCACATGCTGAGCGAAAGGTTTCGTGAACTATACCGTTACTGTTTTAATATCATTGAATGATTTAGGTCCTTTTACAACATTAAGAAGTATTCTTAGATTATAGAATTCTCCAGCACATGGGTTTACATAAGCTATTCTTCGAAGGCTATACCCTCTTTTACGTTGTAACCATATTTTATTTTTAGAATCCCATATCCATTTGGTAGGAAACTCCACATAAGTTAATGTGCGAGCTTCTTCTGATATGTTATTAGTGTACAACCATTCAATTAATATTGTTTTATGTGCTAGTGAATGATTAACTATATGGTTTAAGCTTTGGTTTTCTCGGTACAATACAATATTTTGATAGGGTAACTGAATACATAATCTTTCTATTGAAGGCTCTTTATGGTGTATAGGAAATTCAAATATTCTCCAACATGCCTCACACGGTGAGATATAACGTCAAGCCAAATAGTTTTTTATTTCCTCTCGTATCACATTATCTTTTTGGTTTATTTCATTATTAGTAGAATTATCTTGTTCAATAACTGCTCTTACTCTATCTGTACCTTTATTTATATATTTAAATAAATATTTTACTAAAGTTGAATGACAACACGATTCTACATTTAAGTAAGCTTGATAGCAAACTATTAAGTCTTTGTTGTGGGGAACAACGAAACGATTGTTGATTAGTAAATCACCTTTTTTTGGAACTACTTTACTATTTCTTCTCTTGTAAAAAGGAAATCCATTTTCGTCAATCTAGTAGTATTTTGATATTTTTTTAGATAAAATTTAGAACATTTATTATTTCTCATGCAAGGACTTTTTGGATTAATTAATCCACATGGGCCATGATTCATAAATTTTGATGCATATTTAAATGCAATAGGATCTATATTGGAATTTGGTAATTTGCAGATATATCTGAATCAATTTCTGTTATGGACAATTGTTTATGTTTTTCTTGTGTCCATAGTAAACAATGTATATGTGGTAATCCTCGCTTTTGAAATTCAAACGTATATAATAATGCAATAATTTCTCTAAATATTTTTTTGTCTTTAAAATCTTTAATTAAACTTTCTATTTTCATCCTAAAAACTCTTGTAACAATATCTGGTCGATTTTCTATTTTATGAAAATGTAGATATTTTATAGTTTCGATAATTTCTGACCATAAGGGGTTACATGTAAAAGTTATAAATAGATTTGGATTTCTATAAAATTTAGTTATAGTCACAGCATCATGATAATTTTCTAGCATATACCTAGGCCCATCGGTGTATGTAGAAGGTAAAATAATAGATTTGCCTATTTGAGAACCATCATTATCACCTCTAAATAAAGCATCACGTAATCCAGAATAAATTTCAAATCTTAACAATATTTGATTTCATCTTAAAAAATCAAGGCAACTTTGTTCTATACATGTATATGCATCTACTATAAATTGTTGAAATAACCGACCTCCATAAAATAAACTTTGCTCATATTTTGCTCTTTCATGTTGTCTATAAGAATAATATTCTCGCATAGTGATAGATTTTCTTTTTATATTATTTTTACTTGAAGAACCAACATAACTAATATCTAGATCATAACCATCTTCGCCATAAGGAAAAAGAATAGGGTATTGTATTGCCATCAAACTTGGATGCAAAATGCTTATACGTTTTAAAGAATTATCTTTGTGTTCAACAATAATATCCCTTGACATGTCATATAAATCCAAGTCTCCTACTATTAAAGCTGCTATTTCTGAAGATTGTGGTATTCATATTGTTTGTTTTCTGTCAAACATTTAGCAATTAATCGTAATCTAAAAGGTGAGACATTTTCAACATGGGCTTTTTGATTGGCCATTCGAAATACTTTTACCCATTCATTGTGCTCATTAAACATATCAATAAGTTCTCTAATTATATGTTTGCTAATAGTATTTTCTTGTTCACTATTTTTCAGAAAAGATAATCGATTGTCAATTTCATTTTGAGTGTCGTCATAAACATATAATTGTACAAATTTTGGCTTTTCATTCACCGATGGTAATAAGGAACCCATCAAATGATAATTTTGACCGCAAATGCAAAATACATATGGTCATTTATATTTATTAATGTCATAATCAATTTTTGCTTCCATTGATGTGAAAGAAAAAATAGAATTATATATCCAAATGTTTTCTAAATATTTGCTTGATTTGAAAGGAGGTTACTCTGTTAATAATTTTTGAAGAAGAATAGGAGGTTTTTTATATTTTGGTAATGAAATTATTCCTTTTTTACAGCATTTGTTATATTCAAATCTCAAAAGTGAAGGTTTTTTTGTTTAAGAGCTTCCTGGCGCCAAAAGAAAGCTCCACAATAAGGGCATTCTTGATTAAGGGTGACAAAATTTGAAATTTCTACATCTGCATTTTGGACAAATAATTTTTTTTAAATCAATTAGCAAATTAATTTCTAACAAAGAAAATATAAATGAGTAGGAAAAGAATATTAGCTTACTCTGAATGTAGTCTTCATTTGAATACAGTTGGTAAAAGTTTTCATCTAATTGAATATGAATGTCAACCAACATTATTTCAGTATTTGCTTCCATTTGTTGAGGACACGTGGTTTTTTCAAACAAAAGTTCATGAGTAGATTGTGAGGAGGAAGAATGATATACGGAGGAATTTTTTTTATGTCTTGCAATTTTCCAAGGATGATATTCGAGATCCAAGGGTATAGTTATTAGTGTGGAAGTTGTACTCAATTGGAGAGGATTACAAATTGACATGCAGAAATTTGATTTTAGGGAATCATATTTTCTTTTTCTGTCATTACTCTTATTCGAACTTGATTGATCCATTTGTAACTAAATAAAATTGGGAAAACAAATAAACCATGAAGAGTACTATTAGAATAAATCCATAACAAACAATTACAATTAGTTAAGTAAATTTTTGATTTTGTAGTTACATCATTTAAATTACTAAGAAGGCTAACAACAATATTGTATGTTTTTCTTTAATTCATGATAGTCAATCCAAATTTTTTTTGCGGGTTAAATATAATGTTTTTGTAATCTTCAAGTTGTTCGAGGTAAGTGGACCAAGTTGACTCAGCTCGATCTACATTAAAATCTTTGATATTGATATCATGGAGGCGTTGTAGTGTTTTGATAGCACAATTACAACATTTGTTTTTTTGTATCTATAGAGCTTTGTGAACTATACTGGACAACATGCATGGCATGTTTGAGGCCTTGACTATCTCTATATATAAATGTAACACAACATTTATAATGACTCGGTGTATTAAGGACATGTTCAACAATCGGAAGGGGTAAATCTAATTGGATCAGTGCAAATCAAAGTATGGCTTCAATTAAAAGAAGAAACCTATGCACTAGTAAGAAAGGGTAATTTGCTATATTAATAATCTACTTACATAGCATAAGACATTATAATAGTGTGGGTAAAAAAATTATAAGATAACAATTCTAATTTTTAAAATGAAAGAAGAACAAACAATGAAAAAAAAATTAAACTGCTTCAAAAACTTAAGAAATTAAAACATTATAGTTAAAAATACCGAATCACAAATCATTATTTAGGTAATCGGCCAAGTTAAAATTGTCTACAATTGTTGTAATGGATTGCAATTTTTCAAGAGCCTTGTTGTACATTTGCTTTAGCTTTTCATATTTTTGAGATATGGAGGTTAAACTCAAAACTCCTCTCACTTGTTGCTCTCCAAGAAGTCTATTTTTTGTAGAGAAATCGTCAGTCTCGTGGGAAACGATATCTACAATTTCTAGTCCATAGGTAAGCCTAAGGTATTCATAGGTGCTAGAGGCAGCAACATTTTTTGCATCGTCAAAATCTATTGCACTAAAACCATAGATATCAACAGAAGGTAATAATTCATCATTGCAAGTCCGTGAAGGTAGGCTGATATAGCAGCTATAGAGATCATTTTTGTCACTCTTTGTTAAAGATGCAATATTTGATATCTCTAATTGTTTCAAATTCTCACATAAAATAGAATGCAACGTCAATTTAATTTCAACCATCTAGAAAATAAACAGTTTGTTAATTTTCAAAAACTTATAATTGTTTGCAGCACTTCTATTTGTCAAATTGAACATAAATTATAAAGAGAATGTCTAAGAATATGCAATGACTTACAAATTTGTATTTAGTAAATGAATATTTTTCATTACCTTGATACGAAGAAGAGCAATCCAAGAGCAGCAGTTGAAAGTAAGGAAAGCAAAAGTAAAAAGTTAAAAAAGAAATGTGTCAAAAGGATAAAAAAAAAAAGATGGATAAGGGCAAGACAACAATGTACCTTAACAATTTCAGCAGTCAAAGTATATATCTGCACACACAACAATTCTTGCTTTCAAAAAGTACAAACTAAAAGCTAAACCAAAAAAAGAAAAACTTGGAGAAGGAAAACTAACCGATGGGGCAAGAAAAAAGAGAAGCAGTGATACATTAGAAAAGAAATGAGAATATGATTATATAGCAATGTAAAAGGGAAAAAAGAGAGAAGTGTTAAATAACATATTAATGATAGGAGTTAAACCATAAATAGGAGAGATAAAAGCTATTTAATATAGTATCAAAAGATTTTATTTTCTCTAACATCTTAAATGTGCTAAAATGCATAATAAATATGATGAAAGAAATGAACCCAAAAAGTCAACGATAAACCAATAATATAGTAATAAAAGGAATTGGTATAATTTTTAATTGCCAACCATATAGTTCTGATTGTATAATAAACATCATTTCATTTAATCTCACATAAATACAAATTTCATGTGGTATGAAGTTTGAATTTCATTTTCTCGTAGATTTTAAATAAAATAACATGTATAATAAATTAAAGTTCAAGAAGAAAGGAAAGAGAAAGTCAACTTATAAATATTAAAAAAAAAAAACAATTCCTATTTTTAATTGCCATCCATATAATTTCGATTGTATAATAAACTTCAAATATGATTTCATTTGATTTTACACAAAATACAAATTTAATGTAATATGAAGTTTGGATTTTATTTTCTCATAGATCTTACATAAAATGATATGTGTAATAAATTGAAGTTCAAGAAGAAAGGGTTGAGAAAGTCAACATATAAATCAATGTAGAATTAAAATAAGGAAAACAAAATGGAAAAGAGCAACTTCTCTTTTTAATTTTTTCAACCACAAAATACGAACAACAAATTCAAATTAGAAGTAGCATTTTAATCTATAATTAAAAAGTTAATCAATTTCAAGTAATAATTCATCAATCAAACTTAAAATAACAAATAAGTTAATGAAAAGTAACTTATGAACATGGATATTAAGATTTACTAAATCTTTTACCAGTAGCAACCTAAAAATATTTGAAAAAATAACCAATTAATGCAAGAGGAAAGAAAAATGAATTTATTTGATATAAGTTTTTATTTCTCAGACATTTTAAATTTTGTAAGTATCCTAAGGCGAAGATGAAAGACCGAACATTTAAATTGACTGGACTATTAGCATGATGATCTAATTTTTCATATGCTATTGAGGTGAACATGCATTAACAGATTGATCAGCCTAATTATAACATTTTTATAAAACTAATTACCTAGTCCTAATGTTATTTGGTGCAAATGCAGTACGTAGAGATATGGAATAGTACATAGTCATCAAGAACAAAGCAAACTAATTATTAATTATTCACTAATTAAATGATTGAAAATAAAAACCCCAATTTCAATTTTTTTTTTTCTAATCAGTTTCTCATTTGTAAGTAGCATATAATTGATATTGTCATAAGTAAAAATTTCACCAAATGAAAACAAAATGTAACAATGAAGTATAAATAGAATCTTACCTCATCTACCAATTATGGACAGCAAGAAAAATTTGAAGCTCAATAATCCTTTTTTTTTTCTTGCAAGTAATTAGTGTTGATTACCTTCATAAACAAAGGAAACTATGATTAGTAGATTATTGAAATTGTGGCATATTTTTGTTATAAAATTTTTACAAAGTTAGAAACTTTAGTCCCATTGTTAATTGGTGGTATTTTGCTAGTTCATTTCGAGAATAGATAAAAATTGATCTAGAACTATATTTCCCTTGAAGGAATAGTCCGAAAAGAACACAGAAATAACACCAAATAGTAATTTCATTCATAATATAAAGATAGAATTATATATCCTAATAGGATAGGATTGAAGTACATAATTTCAATATTTATATTACATAACATCATAAACTAATAAAAGCTATGATTACAAAAAGTTCACATTATACTATATATAGAGACAAACACATAACTTCAGCCCTGAAACATCCTTGCACAATCACCAAATGTCCTTGTTGCCTTCAGGACCAAAACACATCAACTAAGTATTGAGATTTTTGTGATAAAATGCTACGGAGTTCCCAAGTAGCAACTACTTCAAAACACTTGAAGTTTCAACCTCTACCATCAATTATGCAAAAAACAATGAAATAAACATCAGCAAATGATTCAATAACAGAAGATATAAAAAAACACAAATCACACTATACATTAGATATTGAGTTAGAAATTACCGTGGCAAGAGGTAGAGGCCCTGTTGATGTAAACCAAAATCAATAAACCACAAAAGAAAAATTAATAAATTGAAAATGCAAGAAGTAAGAAATAAGGACAAAAAATAATATATTACCTATAGCAGCAAAATAGCTCAGAAGGCATGAAGTTCCTTAATGACTTGGCAAAAGCAACCACATGGCGGCACAGGGTAGACTCTTTTTCTCTAAAGACAAAAAGCTCAAGCTGTGTTTGGGATAACATAGCGCTAATCTCTTTGATTTCTATCTCATTCTGTTGCAGCTTTTCTTGCAATTTCTCATAGTGAAATAAACTGATTTTAAGGCTACGATTTGGGGAAAGAGCTTCAAACATGTCAGTGTTTTCAATGAAGGCGGATGAGTGGTAATTCTTCAATTTTATGAGTTGGTGAACCTTGAAAATTATCAGAGGAAGCTTCAGAAAAGCAAGTGTTTCTATCTACCATCTCAACATCTCCATGAACAATTCCAAGGTCTGCTTCCATTACTGAACAACTATTGAAGTGGTCAGTTTTAAACAATGGGCTTGGGATAATATCCTTCAAAGAAGAGGTTGGGTCAAGGTGAGCAAGTAGACTTTTGGAGTCAACAGGTTGAAAGCTAGAGTGAATAGAAGGCACATTATTGGCTGACACAAGAGAGTGAGATAGTTCATGAGTTAAGGTTGGTCCAAGGAGGACTAGGTAATTAACATCAATGACAGTAAACTTGTATGTAGCCATAAGGTGGTGAATAAGTTTTAGAGAAGCCTTGTGTTGAGCATCTTTTGAGTTCTCAACACTGGTAGCACTAAATACTATTAATCCCAAATCACCATTGAGATTAAGGCAACGAGTGACATATGAGAGACATAATCATCTATCTCAGGGTTGCAAAGGTCAGCAAAACTTGCACTGAGCAATTTTAATTTGACAAAAAAAAAAATGAAAGAAGATCAGCAAAAGGCAGCATGATAGCTTCCATTTTTGTTGCACCTCAAAAGGAATAAAATTACTTAAAACAGGTATACAATTAAAGCATGAAAACCTAAAGTAGAAAAGTAAACAATCACCAAAATGTGAATTGTTAGAAAACAAAAGAGGCAAGATGCAAAAATGGTAAAAAGTTAATTCCTTTTCATAAAGGTAAAAAAGCAAAAGAGAGTGACTTGTAAATTAAATGGATGCATTTAATAAGAAGCTAACAATCAAATTAAGTTTAATTACAATTGAAAAAAAATATTTGGAAAGATTGGAGGGAGATAAATCAAATGGATATGTGAACTCAAATGAGTAATAAATAAAAACAATCATTCCAAATCTAAAAAGTCTATAACTCCAGTTAATACTTAACCACCAAATCTTCTTCTTCCACTTCATTAAATGCAGCCATAAGTTTACTTAAATAAGAAACTTAATAATAAATAAATTATTCAAATCATAATACAAAAACCTTGATAAAATTTTTTTTAAGGGATTAAATTACACTCATAAAAAATCCACAAATGATTGTAATTAAATTAAAACACAATAATTTTTTAAAAAATAAACATAACCTTTTTTTCTTGAAGTGCTACTAATTAAAGTATGTCACAACAGAACTAAATATATGCATCTATGATGTTTCAATAAAAGTGTAACTCTTTTCTTTCCTTTCATTAACCTTCACTCCTTGTTTTCTCAATTACACTTGAAATAAAATTCAATTAAGTAAAAATTTGAATTAATAATGAAAACATGTTTAAATCAAAACACACATCTAATTAGTAATTGAAGATAAGAGAATACAATGTCAAATAGAATGAACAGATTCACATCAGTCAACAAAGTCGTTTGTAATTTGTAACAAAGAAATACACATCTAATTAGTGATTGAAGATCTTATATTAGTATAGATTTCAGATATTTATGGCCAGAAAAAGAAAAAAGAGGAAAGAAACAATGGCAATATTGTAAATCATCATGATTTAGATTTCAATTACAATTTCAGTAATCAAGATGCATTGTCATGCTAGTCAAATAAAAAAAGAAGAAGAAAATGATGCTTGAAAATAATGTCACATATCTATATTAACATGCAAGAGATTTTTTTTTTTAATCCAAATAATACCTCGTGATTTAAACATATTCTCCATTTGCATAACTTAAAAAAAACTTTCAAGTCAAATATTTTAGGCAAACAATTTCTAGTCTGAATCTAATAATCATAGTTCACAAAAATAAATTCTGTCATGTGTCTGTTTACTCATGATTCATTCACATAGTTTCAATCAATGAATTTTACAAATGCCATTACTAAAGACACAGCCAAAACTCTGCACAAATTAAGCTCTAATAATTTAGTTATCAAATCTAATAATATATATAATGGTAAAAAAGGTGATTGAACTTGAATCGATGGGAGAAAATCTTACAACAGGAAAATACTCATTTTGTTTATTAGTTATCATATACATGATTTATACATGGAATAATAGTTTTATGTCCAATTTTGTCCATTGCTCTGTTTCTTCCTTTTTTTTTTTAAGCTGGATTTTTGAACATAGAATTTGAAAGTAAACAAAAAGAATGGTCTTTGATGCGTGTTGTAAACACCAAAAATAAATACCTACTCCTTAAAACCAAAATGTGAAAATGTGAAGCAATGGTGAAGTAGGATCGTATCGGCAGGGATAGGTTGATATAATTCTTCTAAAGTTTGAATAAACAAAAGTAAAGGGAGATGTTTGTAAATTGAAACTAAAACTCAAAAATAGCAAAAACAAAATAATCGGGTAAAAATCTATATGAGGCATCTTCCAGCTAGAAGGTGGATTCAAGTTTTGATCGATCAACAACAAAGGATAACTTCAATGCATTCAAGTAAATTAGCTATAGCTATCATAAAGCCTGAGTTACCTATCTCTTCTTACGGAATAGACAATTAAGAGAAGTTCATTAACTATCCCTATTCAATCAAACAGGTCCAAACAAGCTTCGGAGTTTAATTTAATCGAAAGCATTAACACACAAAAGAGACACTAATTCTACTCAATAATCATACAAGCGGGATTATTAAAGCATATCAATTTCATTCATAACACGAATTAAAACTTATCCATAATTAATCGTGCTATTTGCTACTTAGGTTAGGTGAATCAAACAATTACGTATTTAAGCACCTAACTAAAGTATATAATCAAATTAAGGATTCACATAAATCATGCAAAAGAAAGAAAAACAGAATGAAATTAATTACTTGAATTAAAGAAGAAATTAAGGACCGATTTCACAATTGACTTTGCAAAACTAAATTTCCCCCTAGCTAGAAATTTGGAATTAGTTTTTCATAGCCAAAAAGAAAACGCTAAAAGAAAGAGGAAGAAGACTGAAAATCAAGTTCAAAATAAAAATTGGAGAGGAAGAGGGAATTTTCTCCGCCTAAACTCTTTTTAATCTTAGACAACTTAGGAAAGAGTTCTAAAAAGGAAATAACTCTAATTAAAATTTTGTAGGAAAATCTAATTATAGTTAAACTAGGAATAAAAATAAAAATATCCTAAAATCTCATTACAAAAAGGCTGAAACAAATAAACTAAAACTAAAACTAAATAGAAAGTCTTCTAATCCCATGAAAAAATCTACAAATTCGTAGCTCCCTTTAAGCCAAGATCTTGGCTTATGCAAAACAGCTTTTTATGTCCATTTTCAGCATCGCACACCATAAGCGGTGCTCATGGGTTATGACTTCAAGCTCCATTCTTTATGCACTTCAAGCTCCCAAAATCAACACTTGAAGCTCAATTTCAATTCCAATGCCCCTATCACGAATAATGATACAAAATGAAGTAAATCCACTTAAGTTAACCACAAATATAGCAATTTGAGCTTATAAACTAAGGCAAATTACGTGCATAAAATGCACTTATCAGTCTTTGTGTATGAAATTAAAATTACATCACCAATTAATTAATCGAGAAAGAAAGGATGAATCTTTTTAGAAGCTGCATTTTAAAGTTGAGTTTTTTACCTTCATTTTACTGTAAAAAGCATGCAAGTCTTCAATATAATCAACAACTGCAAGTGGATTATTTGCAACAGCATCAATATCCAAGACAGGCTCTTCAATTACATCCTCCATTTCAACCACCTCCTACTTAACAGAGTAATCACTCAATTAATTATGAGTTCTAAATTATCAAACTTATGTAGGAAGAGAAACCTAGTAAGATTGAAGAAGTAAAGTTGTAATGAACAAAGAAAGAAATGAAACTGCCTGGAAAGATCTACAAACATATATTCCAAAATGTTCCTTAGAGATTGTTGGAACCATAGATCTGTAAAGAGAACAACCAAAACATGAGAAGAAGTGATTGATAAATATCAGATTTATCACTTTCATTTGATTTTTAAAAAGTTAGACTTGAAAGAGGTAGTTACTATACATGCACATAATTTATGTAAAGCTTGAGCTAATGATTTACAATTCAAGGATGTATGTAAGACCGTAAAAAAAACACAGAAATGAAGTAAAGATAGTAATTTTCAATGAGTTGAAGCAGAAACAATATAATTTCCATCATATTTCAAACATATGAAAGGGAAAAAAAACACTTGTCAAAATTGAGAAGCTACTAAGGGATGTTAAAAAATGCTCTTGTACAAAAAGATCTTTGGAAATCTGCAAGGGCATATATGATAACTATAGCAAAACATTGACTACAACATATGATTAAACCTTAAAAAGAACTCAACTGAAGAAACTATAACGTCAACCGCACAAAAATCCCAAAATTAGCATTTTCAATTAGCAATGATTACATGCCAAATCATTCACAGCAAAAGAGAGAAATGTCAAAAATTCATATTTTTTAAACAATATGTAATGAAAAAAGTAGTCAACTGTAAAAAAAAATTGAGAATAAGAACACAAACACCACACCGCCCCCCCCCCCCCCCCCCCCCCCCAAAAAAAAAAAAAGAAAAAAAAAAAAAAGAAACAACAACAATTGAATCAAGGCACAAAGTCCACAGCATTATCACTGAACACTCACTCTCCTTTGCCTCAAACAACTGCGTTATTGTGCTTGCACTTAATTAATTAATGTATTAGCTTAGATTACAAAATACTGAAGAAATAAAACAAATTGATACAAAGAAGAATCATCATCATTGGAAGCAAATCCAACCATTCCAATCAACCAACGAACTAATAAAAATTTCTAATTTGACTGTAAATATCAGATTTATCACTTTGATTTGATTTTTAAAAAGTTAGACTTGAAAGAGGTAGTCACTACATATGCACATAATTTGATCGAAGACTACTTTAATTCTTTTTTCTATTCTCTTTTTTTGATAATTTATCATTTGATTGTTATAATTCAAGCTCCAAACAACAATAACTATAGGTAAAAACCTCTGCAGCCCACAAAAAAAAAAAGTAAATTAAAAGAGATGCACACAAAATCTGTTCACTATACGCTAAGAAATTGCAAAATACCTGCACAGATCTTAGGAAAAAGGAGATCCATGGTGTTTTTCTTAAGAAATAGCTGACCGATGCAAATTATGAGAGAAAAGAAGCCGTAGTTGAGAACGTGGTGCAAAGAACAACATATATATATCCGCAACATGTGCCTAATCTCTTCAGCGCAAACCATAAGAAATAGAAAAAATAGAATTAATAGCTAGCTTTCTTGCTGCAAACAAAAGAGAAAAAGAAATAAAAGAGAGAGTGATAAGCGAGGAGAGAAAAATAGACAATAAAAATGAGAAACTGGCCATTGATCTTTATGGCAGGGATAGTCAGGTACACCTTTGCCCTAATAAACTGATCTCTAAGTTGCCGGACTCGAGCATCAGGCATAGGCGTTTGTCCTGTCTGCTTATCAGTTCTAGCCTTAAAAGGATCCTCTATCATTGAGCTTTGTAGAAGTTAGAGCAGATTGCTGCTCAACCTAGCAAAATACAAGTGCATATAATTGTCAAAATCAAAAGACTATAGACAAAGGATTAAGAAAGAAACTGCAAACTACCTGAAATATTGGTGAACCGAATCATAACCGGAACCTCTAAAATATCTCCAATCAAAACATAAGTCTTGAGTGGGATTTCTTCCTGCAAAATAAAGAGAAGCGAAATAAGAGAGAGAAAAAGGAAAGGAAGAAACAGAAAGTTGAAATTGGTCTAACCAGAGACAATTGAGCACAAACCACCGGAAAGGATGATGCAGCAATGGTCGGCCACAGATCTCAGCGGAACAAACCACTAAAAAGAAGGAAGAGACGGCGGAATCAATTAGCGTTTCCACGTAGATGAAAAGGGAGAAAGGATGTGAGAGATTGAAAAGAGAAGAGAGAGAAAGAAGCCAAAAGAAATGAAACCGTGTTGAAAAAAAAAGCATTTAAATTTCTGATAGGGCAGAATAGGAAATAAGAAAAATGAGTAAGGACACATTTGAAAAACCAATTTTGAAGGGTAACATTGTCCGAAATTGGAAAAAAATTGTCAATTGAAGTAAATCCTTTCGGAAGTTTTAATATGTAGTATAATTATAAAATCTAAAAATGCCAATTTGCCTGCATAAGACCACCTTTCTGATATTAAACAGCAGCCAGGATTCCATTTCTCAAGTTAAAGCAAGAGTTTGTTAATTTTCAACTTAGTTTATTCCATGACATTTACAGATGGATGGTAGATTCGACAATTAGATTAATGTCTAACAAGTTGATTCTAATCCGACTATAAAATTTTCATGTCATACTAAGCGAATTCAATCGGATTCGTATTATGTTTGCGGGAAAAAATTGAAAAATTAATTTCTGAGTTCCAAACAAAAAATAAATTAACCCAAAATAATGGACTAAGAAATGATTTTTTCATTTAAAAAAACTAACGGTTAACTGAAAAATTCAACAATTATATGAATATGCACATAGCACTTTTTTTTTTTTTTTTTCAATCATCAATACATAGTGATATGTTTACGTACTTTTATTAATTGATTTTGAACCTCAATATTTTTAAAATAATATTTAAAAATTGTACATTAATTTTAAAGTGAATAATTATAAACTAAAAATCCATTTTTCCAATAAAAGGTCATTGTTGAATATATGTTAACCGAATGAAGTAATAGGTTAACAATTAATTGATTCTACCAAATTGCTAAATTTTTTGTTAGACTATGTGCACCATGTCATTGCACTGACAGTAACGTGGAAAAATATGGAAAGATAAATAATAACTTTAAATAATCTTGCGATTTTCATATTAGCAGGTTAACATTAATTCGTCCTAAAATTTGACTTAAAACCTTTTTAACAAATCTCTAATGTTTTGATTTCGTGTTCAGTTTGTATCTTGTTTCTTGGTCACATGTCATATTTTATTGATGGTATCATTTTTAAATTAGCATGTCAACCTAACCCAATCTAAATTTTGTGCGTCATTGCCGTATCAATGCTAATTTCTTCTATAAAACCTATTTAATAAAATACTAATATAATTATTCGTGAGTGGTTCATGTCATATTAGTTGATAGCGCATAAGATTGACACCTCTATATATTACTTGGTTATATTAATTGGTGTAATTGTTTTTGTTGTTTTATACTCTTTTCGTCCAAAAAAAAAAAAAACAAAAGAAAAAAGGTGAATTTAAGCTTTACATAGTTTAAAAAATATAGCTCATATAACTCATGAACAATTTTTTACACATAATTTTCTTATATATTCCATCAATGCTAATTTTTTACACAAAAGGTTGCTATAACACATGGTTCACAATAGAGCTATTAGTTTGGTTCAAGCTTGGCAACGGGTTCACAAACCTAATACATGTTTATCTAGGCTTTGAGATAAGGAGTCGTGGCAAACTCCTCTACTTTTCTTTGTTAAGTGCAATTTTGGCACGGCTATCTCCCAAGATGGTTACATGGGATATAGATGTGTGGTTTGTGATCATTACCGATTGGTTCATTCATGGTCATTTTTGGAAGAATCGTGTGCTCCAATAGCAATGCTCTGGTACCTTAAAGTTTAAGTTGTAGAGAACCTCTCTCATGCCTAAAAATCTCAACTTCCAACAAGTTATCATCGAAGGTGATTATTGTTAGTGTATGCCCTAGTCCCAAGGCATTGTATCTCAAATTGTATTTCATTACACATTGTGTTCTTAATAAAAAGACATAATTGTTCTATTAATTTCTTATGCAATTAATAGTAACAAAGTATTCATTAATTGTGTTTATATTCTTGAATGGCGATAACGTTTTCTAAGCAATAAGACCGTGAGTAAGGAATAAAATCAGTTGTAAAACTATTCCTAGTCTGGTAAAATCGTGGGAACGATAATAATCAAAGACTAACATGTGACTTGATTGTATGGTGGTGTCTTACCGACCATTGGACATGGAATGTCCATTAAGGAAATGGATACATGTTAGGTTACACGATTTTGGATCGATCCACTATTGAGAACACTATATAGTCCTTGTGTCATAGAGGGTTCTCAAGTAGTACTTTTATTGGATCCTTAGACATGATATTTCTATAAGCCTAGATGTGGGTTCACATACTTTAACATATGCCTATCAGGCCTGTAACAAAGTGCCAAGTATAAGTACGGTTGGGTATATCAACGATCATAGTAGGACTAGTATGGATATGAAGGAATATGCCTCTTTGTTAACTTAGAGCAAATATCACTAGCTACTTGATGAGTATGACTGATAAGAGTGTGATCACACCAAAATAAGAAATCAGTGATTACTTGTTTGTGAATTTCAGTTTACTTGGAATCAAGAAATGTCTATGCAACTAAAGACGGTGACATTGTCATGCCTCTTGTAGGATACTGATATCATTGGCAGAGGATGTATAAGTTACGATTGAGTTTATCCCTCACATAAGATTGATATTTTCATCTTATTTGAGTAGCTGTAACGATTTGCTAGAATCCACTTGTAGCTTGTGAGTCTTAAGATTTGGGCCTACTACCAACATAAGATGAACCCGTAGGATCACACACAAAGATGTTTGAACGGGATTTTCATAAACTTAAATAATATTTATTGATTATATATTATGTTAGGAGCATTTAGGTTAATTATATTTTATAGGGTTTATGGTAAAGTCTAATAAAATAAAATTAACCTTTTGGGAATTTTATTTGACCCTATTAATTACCTAGGGTAATTTAAATTGGTGAAATATTGTTTTAATATATTTACGTGGAATAATTATGTCATTGACTTGGTTAAAATTAAATTATGCATTGGGCTAATTTTAATTTATCAAGTTTTATTTTTCTAATTAGAATTTATTATATGGTTATAATAAAGTGTTAATTGAATAATGAAATAACATAAATTAAAATGCAAGACTCATTCTAATTTAATTTTGACCTAATTTCTATTTGAGGTAGCAATAGAAATTTTCTTCTTCTTTTCCATAACTTAATTTTCAGCCTCCACTGCAAAAATACACAGCAGAATTCAGCCAACAATAGAGAAAGAAAAAGGCTCTGTTTTCATCCGTGCTAGCACATTATTCCGTTCTATAGCTTTTCGTGTGCGTTATAGCAGAGATTCTTAGTGAAAAGCAAGAATTAATATCAGTTTCTATTGCCGGGACAATATAAGTATGATTTAACATGCTTTATGATTGAGTCTATGTATTGCTTTTCTTCAATAATCTGAGCAATTGCTTTTGGAATTAGATTTGAGTGTAAAATATAATCGCTTTCACTGCGATAAAAGTTTTATTTTGCACCGGGAGAATTCCTATAGTTATTAAATTGTTATTTAGAAGCTTTATAAGTAACAACTTTCATGGCAACTGTGCTAGGGATATCATCCTAGAAGATTGTTTTTCTTTGTGCTCATATTTTTGTTGTATTAAGTTTAATTTTGCCAGGAGAGACTCTAATAACATAGCCCACAAGCCAGTTCAAAAAGATTCAGAAACTTTAAATTCGTATTCAGATTTCTATTCCCCGCATAATGAAATTCTTGATATAGTTGTCTCACATTTAATATAATGAGCATTTTTCAAATAAAAAAAAGCGATAACTATTGCCAATTCATCGTTTCAAGTATTAGTGAAGTTGTAAAACGTATTTCATAATTTGTGAATAACATACATTTAATATGAATATATTGGGAAATTGAAAATTTAACTAAAGTTTAAAGTATCGAAATATAGATCATGGGAGAGAGTTTTAATTTTCATAGTAAAGAATTTTATGTACGAAGAATATGTTTAGTTCATGAAATAAGAGGAATAAAATAACTAATATAATGTTTAATTCAATATTTGGCTATCGAATAGCTGTTCCATGGAAGAGTCAGTCCTCAAAATAAAAAATAGATATTGAAACTAAAAAATAACTGTTCCATACTTCACTCTATAATTTTTTATTTAGTAATTTTTATCTTATTCATTTTTCTATGATTGCTCCATTTTCCCTTGATATTATATATTCATTTGTTTTTTTTTCCGTATTTTTTCCTCTTTTTTTTATTTTCACTTTTTTTTGTCCTTTTTTTTGTCATTTTTTCATTAGATGTCATTTTTCTTATTGTTTTTCATCGTTTCAGTGTTTGATAATTTTTTTTCTTTATTTAATTTGAGTTCACCTAGTTTTATTATTTTATTTTTTTAATATGACATATTCCATATATTATTCAAGTATTGAACCAAATATTGGAATATGATGAAAAAAGAAATAACTATTTCATTTCTCCTCTATTCATACCTTATTCTATTTCATGAACCAAACATGACTGAAGAGATGTAAAAAACAAAAGTAAGTGAAAATATTGACTCCAAAACCACCTGATCACCAGAAAAAATTAATGGCGAAAACTTTTTTTAGAATTAATTAATATGAAAACACTTGTATCTTTGTTGTTTTCAAATATATTTTGTTTTTAGAAATGGAAAAATTGGTGAGAAATAGTTAGCAACACGAAGAGAAGAATGAAGGATAATTAAAAAAAAATAATAATAATTAAAGAAAAGTAAAGTTAAGCTTAATTTATAATAAGTGATATATAAAATGGAGGGGAGGGGGCTGGGAATGATGTTGATGATTACTTCAATTGATCCAAATCCATGTTAAAAAGGGATTTTATTCTCTTCTCTTTATCTTGCTTTCCAAGTTGGCTTCCTGGTTGGGACCTTCAACCCCATCACATTCCCACTTTCTTTCATCTATAATTTCAATGCATTATTTTACACTATTAAGGCTTTAAATGATTTTCTTTTAAAATTAAAATTGTGCCCTCACCAATATTTTAAAATTCTTTTCTTACACAAGCTTCTGAAATGTCAAAAAGTACATCACCAATTGTTGCACGTAAATTTTGGCTTTTCTATACACGTATGAAACAAAAGAAAGAAAATAATTCAATATGGGTAAATCCTTTCATTAGAGATGCAATGTTTACCACATCATCAAGGACGTGCCACATGTAATTCTTTAGAAAAAAGATTGAACATCCCAGACATGTGACATAATTTTTATGAGTTTTTAGGCATGACATCTCTGATGAAATGATTTATCAGATTCCGGACAAAATAAATATAGTATGAACAAAATTTAAAATTTGATAAGTTTTAAACTAAGAAATTAAAAATATGAAGTTTTAATTTTTCATTTTTTGTAACTGAAAAACCATAATTAACCCAACAATCAGCGATCGGGGGAGCATTTCAGTAAATATGTCCTAATTCTTATTCAATAGAGCGGACCACTATTCCATTGCTTGTTTAAACATTGTTTTCATTTAACTCAACGACTCGTTATATTCAAGAGTGATTTTAGGGGTAGAAGATTTGTCTTGTCAGCTATTAATATTCGAGATTGTTTCCTCTGAGGCTATTTTAGTACTTCGAGGCTTAAGTAACATGACTATTTTAGCTCTTTTATCAATTTCATCTCTATCTAGAATTGTAAACAAGGCGGGGACTAGACGCAGAATGAAACTTCTATTCCTAATCCCCCGTTGCCCAATAAAATCATTTTGTAATTTTTTCTCTTATAAAAAATCACATAATTACATTAAAAAATCTAATATAATTTGGAATACAGATTTAAAAAAAAAGAAAATTAGAACTCAATAATTTTTTAACTTAATAACTTTCTTTATATAATTAGGACTATTAAGTAAAAAAATTAAAAATAAATTAAATTAAATTACCGGAAATTACTCAAAGAATTTTTTAGGAACCACCGAAGGGAACTAATCGGATCCGCAAGGTGGCGAAGTTATTCCTGTGCCCATCCCTGATTTAGAGATAAAAAAATTACCATCCTCACCCTGCGAAGATTCTTATTGGGAAAATCTTCTCCCTGTTGATAGTGGAAAAATACAAGAATTCTTAATTGAATGAAGAAGAGAATAATGCTCGACTCACTTGATCTTAGCTTGATACAAGTTTATGTAGTGATACAAAGAAAGATCTAGAATGAAGGAGAGTACATAAAGAGTATAGCTAGAATATAACCGAAATGCCAGTTGTCAAGGAAGCGTTAGTGCCAAGTGTGTTAATCCGTGTGACTCTAACTGACATTCTAACAAAGAACCTTTTCTCCATCTCATTCTAACATTTCTAGAAATTTTATGTTGTTCGATTGAACTCAAATTATTGTAAAATCTATCCTTTTTATATGCTGAATTGTTAGACATGGATTAGTATTAAAACTGAAGATCTTTGGGGATTCATAGCTGTAAATTGGTATCAACATGATCTTTAATGTAAAAGTATGTTTGGAACTTTCGTTTCATTTGCTTAGGCTGTGTTGAGAATTTTTATTATTATGTGATATTCTCAGTCAATAATAACAAATAAAGAATTAATAGGATGCCTTCATCTTCTACCCTTATGTCACAAATTATTATAAAGTTTTTAATTTAGCATCATGGTCCGATTCATAGAATATGGGCCCACAATTAAAAAAAAAAAAAAAAAAAAAAACCGATACTTGGAAACCTAATAAGATAATCAATTTTATCATCATTGATAATTAATTGAATATATATTGGGATGACAGATGGGTGGAATATCCTTTAAATATGCAGTTTCGATCTCATTGCCCTTTATAGATAACCTAAACTTCATTCTTTTCCCACATAATTTTAATGTACCTGTTAGTTATCTGTACTCTTGAAAATTACTCATTTAATATGTAATAAAATAATAAACACATAAATAATTAATTAATCATAAAAATAAATCTCATTCCAACCTTTAAAGCTGTAAATTACTTTTAATAATGAATACTTAACAACACGAAAGAGATAGGAGATGATAGTCATGGCCACCTTTAACTTTGAAAAATTTGTTTTGATCCTTAAAAAACTTACAAAATTATAATTTGCTCCTTAATGTTTAGTAAATATAAATAGATATAGCCCTCATTAAATGGAGAATAAAATAATAGAATAGTTTTACTCCCAAAATTAAGGAAGTTTAGTTCTACCATTAACTGACCAGTATCACCATTATAATAGAATTTTTAGTTCAATTTTACCATTTTCAAGGAACTTCACCTGTAATTTTGGTTGTTGTTTACTTAAAAAATTGTAAAAATGAGTTAGAATTTATGTTGCAAGTAAAAATTGAACGAGAGTTTCTACCGTAGGAGTAATACATTTGTTCATTTTATACAATAAGAGTAAGAGTAAAATTGTTCTTCCTTAATATCTACAAAATTTTAGAGTCTTTGAGAATTGATCTTAATATTAAAGTGGGAATCAAAATAACATTACATATACAAATTTTAATTTGCCCCCCATTAAAAAAATTCCTAGCTCCATTGATGAGAGAAGGAAAATAAAATACTTGGGTGAATTCTAGAACTACTTCCACTTGACACCCCTTGGGCTTTGCTTGGATGAGGTGTTGGAAAGGTTTTTTAAGGTAGGGTATTCAAATACTGGTACTTAGGAGGAAAAATTGTTTGAAGGGGATGGAACTGGGGTTTGGAGAGGGTGAATCAAAATTCACCAAAACCCCTCTTTTTCCCATTTTTTCAATCCCACCGATTTGGTGGGATTTGAAGAATTGAAATAGTGAATGGATAATTATACCCTCTAAAATTATTTATATTTCCCATCTTGTCCTCATTTTGTGTATTTCGTAAACAAAACATTTTTTTAAACTTATTTTAAATAGAAGGATATAAAAGTATATAGTTAACCATACTTTATAAAATCTTTCTCCCAAGCAAAACAAAGGTTTTTCATGGTTACCTAACTTTATAAAACCATCCCTTCCTCCCAAGCAGGATACTACCCAATTCCTTACTTTTTCCCTTAATACTACACCGTACCCTACTATCCTTTCCTTTATGATTCTTATCCAACCCCCTCCCAAGCAAAGCCTTAATCTCATAGCACTTAATCTCCGAGCTTACTATTATAGGATTTTGACTGGTGGACTTAAAAAGTATCAGACACTACACTACATCTTAATTTCTCCCCATTCTTTACTGCAGTGATCTCTAACTTAAGCTTCAGAATGCAGACACTGGTCACCAATTCTACCATTCGTAACAGTGTTTGTCTTGCAACTTAACCTTTGTACTTGACCTTAGTTCTAAGGCATCACTAATGTTCTAACCTTACTCTAGGTCAGAAATGTAATCACTGAGACTACTGGTAACCATTAAAATATTTCCTTAGATTCTCAGTTTATTTACAAGTCTAATAATAATTTTTTTCCTTTTCTTCTCATGTTATTTATGAATTGGAACTCATTTCAGTGTAGTAATGTAGTGCTGTCAATGAACTAGTAATAATTGTACCCAAAAAATGGACTACTAATAATATTTCTCATGGATAATACTATAAAAAGCCTATAACTTAGCAGGTGGATAAAAATCCGTCTATATTATGATTTTTATGAGAATAAATTCATCCACCTTTCACTTAATTTTATCCAATTTGAGAGTTAAATCAGTATCTAGTGAGTATTGCATGAATTAGATAAATCATTTCTTTCAAAACCCAAAAATGAACACAGAGAAATTTATTTGGCCAAAAATTATTTTGCACCAACTCATCTCTACCAGTGGTTTTTGATCATCTTATTCCGAGAGTTAGAAAAATAAGGAGAAGAAGAAGAAGAAGAGAAACATGGAGTCCATTAATTCTATATGAATATTTTATTAAATGCTAGCGCTGGCATACGAAAGATTAATCTCATACTCACTTGACTACAGATGCTTTAAGTTAGGAAATTCAAAGAATGCAAAAGAATAGCATATGATTGGAATTCACTTCTTTTTGGCTTTTTGCATCTCCTTCTTTGATCACAATTTGTGACATCTTTCAGCCATGCTTGAAAATGTTTTGAGAAATATTTCTAACACTGTCCAGATGACATATTTACCTCTTTCACTGCATTATGATCATTTGCTGCATCTTTGCAGCTACTGTACAGATATTCACATTCCCCTCCGACAACACCCTCCTCAAAGTTCGGAGAAGCTTCATCCGCTGATGACGATTCATCTTCTCCGGGTTGACTCAACGATTTGGAGAGATGTTCTGATGTGACGGATAGCATTGGTGATGCTGATTCATAGTTGTTTGAATCATAAATTTTATTCTCTTCCTCCTTCATCCATTTCCCATAAGCTTCAAAGTTGAATCCAGCTGAGTTTCTTCCTCCAAATGCTGAATCTAGCTTATCCATATCAAACAGCTCTTGCATGAAGTTTTGGCTTTGTTGGTCATTAGAATATACGAATCTCACTTTCTTGAATGTCTTTGGCTCAATGAATGGTTTTACCATCTGCAGAAGTTGTTTTAACAAATGTTAGACCACAAATCGTATTCCAAATTTTGGAGCAACTATGTGGGACAAACCCTTTTTGACCTCTGATCTTGTAAGATTTATCATTTGGCATTTGGATTTTTATTTTCAAACATTTAGCCGTTTATTTTTATTCTTTTTAGACCTTAGACCATTACTGCAAGTCCAGGAACGTGAGATTCAGCAAAAGAATCACCATTTAATGATCCCAGATGCATCATTTTCAACTGTACACAATAAATCTTATGTGCCTACATAGTTCAATATCTGAAAAACTGAAATAATACTCCGAAACAAGAGTTAAAAAAGTTCAAATCAATAAATTTTACTATGGTCAGCAGTCAGGGTAAGGAGGGCTTTTATCCCCCCAACTATGACAAAAGAAGCCCACAGAGAAAGACAAAGTGCATGGGGTAGACACAGCAGAAAAAGTAGAAAAAATTTACTGAGTTCCCCGCTAATCCAAAAGTCATTCATTTTTCCTAAGTTATTTCATTATGCAATAATTAATTTTTTATGACTTTACCATTCTTTCCTTTATAAAGATAAATCAGAAATCAATTAAGGTTCATAGGGCTGAAAAATATTATTATTAATATCCAGTCAAACCTAAGGGCACAGGTGAAGAAAAATAACAAATTAAGTGGGAAGTAGTAAAGCATAAATACCGTCCAGAAGGACTCAAAGACTTTGGGTGGATCATAGAGGATCGCGAGACCCAGCCTCTCAGGGTAATGATTCTGCAAGATATTAGCTGTTTCTCGAGCAGCTTTGATTGATATGCTACCCATTGTCCACCGCTGAAAATCAATTAGCCACACCATTTGCTCCTGATCTGGATTCATCGTCATTATGGCATTTTCCA
The DNA here is from genome assembly GCA_039660915.1 of Euphorbia tirucalli. Taxonomy (NCBI): domain Eukaryota; kingdom Viridiplantae; phylum Streptophyta; class Magnoliopsida; order Malpighiales; family Euphorbiaceae; genus Euphorbia; species Euphorbia tirucalli. The sequence goes on from CM077632.1 coordinate 24,597,269, forward strand.
TACAATAAACCAAATGTCTGATCTGTCCTCCTGTCCCGCTTGTGTTCTGTAAAAATGCCACATCAAAAATTTAATAAGGATTCAATTTTGGGCCATTTAAGACCATTGCCAAAAGTATTTGGCTGAAAAAACTAAAGTATATTTGCAACTTGTTTGCTTATGTTTGGTTACTCCCACTCCATATTTATAATTGCAAATACTTTTAAGCACAAGGAAGTAAGGAAGGTTGCATTGCAGTAATGCCAATAGTAATATGCCATTCATTTTGGTAGTGGAGTGATAATTGCGATAGTAAAGGAGGCTATGGCAGCACTGCAACAGAAGTGGTGTTGTTGTTGCAGTAAGGTACAGGTAAAGGTTAAGCTAGTAAAGTAATAGCAACTTGTTGACGAAATGCATTGTCATAACTTCTGAAACCATTTCTAAGAAACCATGGCAACTTTTTGCAGGTTTTTATTCTTCTTTTTCCCCACGAAATGCATTGTCATAACTTCTTAATTTCTGTTTTCCTAAAACAAATAGATTACAGCAACAAGGACAGCTAGTTCATAAACCTCAAATTTACCTGGAAACCTGGTCTCAGGACAAGAACCGTTCTTCCCTTCTTATCAAAATAATTAGCTCTGTAGACTTTTCCAGTCTGAGCTTCTTGGGAAACATCATCCTACAGGCAAAATATAAAATCTCAGTTAGCATAGAAGGGTAAGCAAGAACTTTGAGCAGATCAGTGTGTGCGAATAGCTCAAGTTAATAAAGGACATGTTAGATAATAAAGGACATATTGTCTCATCACATTTAAGCTCATCTTTGTAAAAAAGTTCTCTTTTTCATATTTTTTCTGCTTAACTAAAGTAAGGAATAAACATAACCACAAGGTCACAACACACAAGTCATTGACTCATAGCACAGTGCTACACACTGAAAATTCACTTAAGCAACTCAAAAAATTAAGCTGAATCCAACACTAAACATCATCGCTATGGAGGAGAGGAATTAAAGCAAAAATAAAAACTGATAGTTCTGCAGCATACTGCATGAAATATCATTATCTGAAAGATCAAAATGCGTAGGATTCCAATAAATCAATTAGGGTAGATGTTTATTCCGAAAAGTTAACACATTTTGTTCCCTTTTATGCTCTTTGATGATCAAGCCCCTAAAAATATGTGGAAGAAAATTAATTGGAAGGCTATAAACACATACCCATCTGATGTTCTCAGGCTTGAATTCCAGCCTCCACTTCAGGGTATCTTTCAACATTTTTGCTGCCTTTTTGGTGTTCCAGTTTCTTGCTCTAAGATACCTGGATATTGATGCATCTGAACAAAGTCCTGGAAGCTTATCAGCGATAGGTCCAATCATCTTCCTAATATCATTGATCTGAAGATACAGGAATCCAGTTAGTTCACCACTTAACTGTTTAATTACGTAACCATCTTCCTACCCCTAGCGTCCTTAGAGAGACTAAATTTTCCAAACATAACCTGATTGTGAAGAATCTAATACATAGAAGAATTGGCTTTTATTGCTAACAAGCTGAGCATCTTAAAAGTGAATAAAATTGTTTTAAAAATATTAGTTGAATCTTCCTGCTTGCATTAGGGTAAGAATATGAAAAGAGCAGTGAAATCAGTACAACTGTGAAAGGCACTTTCAAGAATAAGATGAGCTTAAATGTGATGAGACAATAGCAAGTCAATCATTGATTATGAACATATTACTATTTATGAGATCGTAAACATAGCCATAGTAAAGGAAGGCACTTGGAACCATGAAATTTTGACATTACATTATAGTTTGATACATTAATGCTCTTCATAACATGAATTACAAGTCCACTATATGTCACAACATTGAATTTTGTACATCAAACTATATATTAAAGGGGTTAACATCGCGAACATAGCTGTAAAGAGGAACAATTAACATGACCTCTTAAGCAAATTTATGAAAATCAACAGAACTTCTGGCTCATATAACAAAATATATATCAAATAAATAATGCATTTTGAAAGGTATTATTAAATATACCTTGGCTTTCTGCTCTTCAAGTGATAAAGAGGCATCTGTAATGCTTCCTCGCAACTTTTTGGACATCTTTGCAAAATAATATTGGTGGGCAGAAATCAAAGTTGCTGGATCAATATGCAAAGGTCAACCATAAAATCAAAAGTAAATACTATGTCACATGAAAAAAAAGAAAAAATTTGACGAATTTGAAGACACAGAAGATAATGTATTGGAATATAAAAATTCATTATAAAAACATGCAAATTATGCTTCAGTCACAAAATTTCAAGATAAAAATATCTAGGTAGAGAGCAGATAGTATTCTGTGTTCTTATGAATGCAACACCTAAATAAAATTCTGTTATCCAGTTTGACATTTAGCTAATACACAAAAAAAATAAGAGGTCCTTTTCAAAAGAAAATTACCTCAAAATCGCAGAACTAAAGGTTATCCTGACATGTTATTTTCACTTCGATTTAGTCTGCTAAGATTAACATTTAAAAAAGGAAAAGAGAACCCCCAAAAACTCGAGGAATTTTAGTTTATACAGAAGAAAGTGACAATGGCCATATGGTATAGCATTGAACTCCAAATACTATTTACCAATGAAGCCGTATTCTAGAAAACTAACTTGATTCATTCCTTTTTAAGCTATAGTTAAAAAAACAAAGCATATTTAGTAAAGCAACGGCCATCATTGGAAATTCATTGATCACATCAATTAAATCCGATCAGAACCAACAATCATCTATTCTCCACTTTCCATCAACACCTAAAAAATTTCTCAAACTAGAAATTTCGATGAAAACAAAGAAATCAACCGTAAATACCTAATACCTCATCATCTTAAAAAAAGGAAAAAAACATTTCGAGTAAATAAAGAAGTTACCTTATATCTGCAAACAAGAAGAGGCCATTAAAGAAAAAACGAGGAAATCGAAGCAGAAATGAGAGACAAGAATTAGTAATCGAAACAAAGTGGAAAGCGGATATGGTGAAGGGGAATTGAATGGCGCGTAGAGATCAAACTGGTTCTTATATGCATTTTTTTTTTTTTTTTTTTTTTTTTTCTGGAAGAGGGAAACGGGAATGCGAATAGCGTGATGTTGTTTGTTTTGACTGGCGGTTGCTGGATTTGTCCACGTGCCACCTGGGTCCCATTTCTATTATAAATGAATTAAATTTTGGGATTTCTGTGGCCCAGTTTTGGTGGAAAACTTCACCTCTCTACCTAATGGTTAATTATTAATGTTTTTAAGATCTGAATAATGTTTATAGGGCAAAAAAGTACTATTATAATATCTAGTTAGGAAAAAAAAATCTATTTCGGTGCTGGTTTAATCGAGTACGTTTTCGCAACCGCTGGGTTCGAAATTGATTATTTTAATTTTTTTAAAATTACTGAATTCGGAAGAACGGCTTCCCAAATCAATACACAACATTGATTTTGGAAGCCTCTCTTACGAAATCAGATAAGCTTTTCTAACAAAATTTTAAAATTAGGCACTTGAAATCCCCTATATTGATATTAGAAAATTAAATACAAGTTCAAATATATATCTCCAGTCACAGTTCCTGAATCGTTAATGGAATTACTACTTCCATTGGATTGATAACATCCTTGTATAAAATTGACACCAGAATTCTGTACGAGATCTTTGATAGTTAAGAATACATGCATTTTTCTGTGTCAGTTTTAGGGACTCAACTCTCTTTATATAGTCTTCCATCAGGTTCTATTAAGAGACACGATTGTTTATGAACAAACACAATGGTTCAACGTAGCTTTCACTGAAATAACACAATGGTTCAACATAACTTTTTACCAAAAAGACACAACCATTGATTATACATTTTAAATAATTAAGTCCAATAAATAAATAAGTGGACATAATTTTCATTCACATGCTTCCACTTGGGCCACTTTATTTATTTAAAATGTGTAAACTATATATAACAACTATTTGTGGCCAAACTGAATAAATAGTTGCTTAATAATAGTGAAAATTACATAACTTACGTAAGTTGAAAACTTAATGAATAACTAAACAATTTAGCTTTCATGTATTAATATTGTATGAACAAATTTTTTATAAGTTATTCAGAGTCGGCAATTAACACATGACATTTTTCTATATGTGCACCTATAATGCCATGTCCATAAGCTAATAATCAATCATGTGGGCTATAAATAAGTAACATTGTATTTCATCTTATTCAAGAAACTTAAATGCTCATGAGCTCTTTGTTACGCACATAACCCTCATTCAATGACTTAACTAGTAATCTTTTAGTAAAAGAATCAACAACCATCAAATAGGTATCGATATGCTCAATATTCACTTCTTGATTTGATCACTCACAACAAGATACTTAATGTTGATGTGTTTGCTGTAACTTCCATTATGTTATTAGCAAGTTATACTTAAGGACTTATCACAACAAAATCATCAATAACTTTTATACAAGATCTATAACTAGTAATATCGTGAAATAAAAATCTTTAACTATATTGCATGCAAAATTCATAATATTTCTCCTCAATCGTCTTTAGATAGTCTCTTACCTTATTAACATTAGAAATTGACCTCAAATGCTCTTACTTATGTGAGACTTAATAAGCATCAAACTCAAGCGATACATTGCTCCCACTTTTCTTAAGCACATTTCATAGATGTCGTATCTTCTTTCATAGGAAAAGAGCAGCCCCATCATGGGGAACCACAGTTATGAATAACAATACAATGGAATTAACCAATGTCAATTCCAATAGTAAATTCAAAACCTTCCTGTGGGTAAAGGTTGTTAAATGCATGGGATTTACTATATGACAAACTTATGTATAAAGTGAACTATCTGCGATGCTAATGTATGGAAATTCTTACCACGGGGCATAGAAAATTTATACACTAATACCGTAGTTATTTTATACATACAAAAATGATGTTGTACTCATGTAGTTAAAAACTACAAGTCTTTATGCGATCTCAATATACTTTATGGTTATTTAATTCATGATCAACCTTTTTATATTTTAAGTTGCTGTGGCTACACTTAAAAATAATTAATGTTCAACCACCATTAGTACACATCATAATAAAACTTTATATTGACAATTAGTATGTCAAAATCTTCATTAGACTTTATCATCTTTATGTGATTACCAAAAATTATATAGGATGCTGTGGCTACTCCAAATTCATTTTAAAATCACGATTTACATATGGTAAATATTCCATCGTAATTCATTATCATCTCATAAGAGTAACCAAGATTTTGCATGACAAAACCTGGCTCTGATACCAAATGTTAGAAAATTAAATACAGGTCCGAAGATATACCTTCAGCCATAGTACCAGAATCATTAATGGAGTCGCTACTTCCATTGGATTGATAAAATCCTTTTATAAAACTGACACCAAAATTCCGTATGAGATCTTTAATGGTCAAGAATACATGCATTTTTTTGTGTCAGTTTTAGGGACTAAATTCTCTTTCTATAGTCCTCCATTAGGTACTATTAAGAGGCATAATTCTTCATGAACAAACACAATGGTTCAATGTAACCTTTCACCGAAAGAACACGATTATTCAACGTAGCTTTCACTGAAACAACATAACGGTTCAAATAACCTTTCACTAAAAGGACACAACCATTGGTTATATATTTTAAATAATTAAGTCCAATGAATAAATAAGTGAGAAATAATTTTGATTTACAGGCCATGGGACGGGAATTCTCCATTCTTTCCCCACAAGCAGGGATTGGTTGGGGGGGGGGGGGGGGGGGAGGGGGGATGGTTTAAGGGTCCATGCCTTGCCTCATTTTAGTCCTCACGAGAACACCATGGGGTATTCCCGTGGAGATTAAATTAATTAAAAAAATATTATTTTTATCTATTAAAAATATTTTATGTTTAATTTTTTTTCTAAGTTGTATACAAATTTAAAATAAAAGTAAAAAAAATATTGGAACCTAACATTTTCTCTCAACCCTCATTCATTAATGTATGTTTGAGACTTTGATGAATATATGTTATTTGTTTGTCAATGCATAATTTCAAAAAAATAATAATAATAATAATAATAATGAAAAAATTAAATTGGAACGGGAATCCCTGTGGGGATGCGGATGGTATGAATTCCCACCCCCCAATCCTTATGGGGATGGCGATGGAGAATCCCTACTAGTGGTGGAAAGGCGATGGTATTGCATTCCTTGTCCCCTCCCCACCTCGCCCCATGGCTATCCCTACACATGTAAGACATGAGGTGACTCGGTTAGGCCACCTCATGCAACAGTCTTTGACTGCATTTAATTTTTTTTTAAAGAAAAACCTTAACATATTCTATTCTATTCGGTTTACACAAACTCTAATAAAGAAAAACCCAAATCCAGTTTACACACACCTCTTTCCTATATTCTATTCTACTCTAAGTTTATATATTCTAAACCACTATAATATACATTTTGTTAGTCCTAAATATGCTAGAAATACACTAGAGGGGGTGAATAGTTATATATCCAAGATAAAAAAAATCTTTTTACAAAAAATTTTTATTTAAAAACAATTTTTCCCAAGAAAGAAGTTTTACTTGAAATGGGGAATAAAATGAACCGTAAAACTTATCAAGATAATTGCTTTTGAATAAATAATATCTCTAAGAAGCTAATATTGTCAAAATAATAGCAAAAATGTAAATGATAGTAATTAAAGAGAGTAGGGATAAAGATATTGATGACACCAAGATTTATATAGGTTCAGAGCAACTGTCCTACTCCTGTCCCTAAGTAAACCACTTGAGATTTTCCACTATAGTTCCTTTAACGACAAGAACCAAGCCAAGTGATATTTCTTCTATCCAAGATAGGGACAATTAATCCTACTTTGATCTAGGATTAAGACAATTATCCTTCTTTGGTCTAGGATTGAGACAGCCGATGTTTTTTTGTAAGCTTAAACACCAAACTTTTACAACTTGTTGTTTTTCAAAGATCAAAAACCAAACTTTTACAAAACTTTATTGATAAAACTTTAACAACAAAGCTCCCCCACAACTAATATCCCTTAGTGTGACTTTACAATTCACTTAAAATATTGAATTTGAATGTATATGAATTGCTTTGATGAAGACTTGAATTTCTTTCAATTTCTCCCTTTGAAGTGTGTTGGAAAGACTACTCAAGAATGCTTTGATTATATTGTATGCTTTGCAAATTGTCTTCCCAAGTTGAAATGTTGCAATTTTCTTCTATATATAGGCATTGGAGAATTGATTTAGAGTTGATGTTCAAAACCTATCTTCTTATGTTTAGGCCTCTGAAACTAGATGTTGCACAATATTCAGCCCTTTGAAGTGTTAATTCTAATCTTCTTCATGTCTCTCAAAACTACTCGTTACACAGTGTTTAGCCTTTTGAAGACTTGTGATAAACTTCTTCGGGTCTCTGTAGATTTGAATTAAATTTCTTCAGGTCTCTGAATGTGGCCATTATAGAGTGTTTAGTCCTTTAAATATTTGAATTAAACTTCTTCAGATCTCGAAATGTGGCCGTTATACAATGTTTAGGTCTCTGAAGATTTGTAACTGAATTTCTTAAGTCTTCAGCCTCTTGAAGCAATGTCTATTTTATTACTCCAAACTTTCTATCTTCTTTTGTAATATCCTTCCAATGTCTTTATTGTAAATCTTCATCTTATACTTTGTTTAACTAATTAAAAATAAAAGCACATTTATTTTTAATTAATTCTCAAAGTATTTATTATTTTTTATCTTCTTCAAAATATAAATTTTTTTTTATCAAAACATGATTCAACAATCTCCCCCTTTTTTATGATGATAACCCTATCATATCTTGAATTTATTGAAGAGATAAAAATTAATCTTTGGGATAACTTGCTCTTTAGCGAAGAATAAGCTTTCCCTGAAGTTGTGATCTCCCAATAGACTTTTCTTAAATTATTTTGAAAAATTCTAATTAAAAAAAGTTTATCTGCAAAATGAGATTTGAAGAGATTAGAAAATATATCTATTTTGAAATTTAGTTATTGGATTTTTCAAAACCTTTTCAATTTTGAAAAATCTTTTTCAACAACTACTAAAAATGGGCTTTTTATATAAGTTTTAATTTAAAACTTAATAAAGATGAGAGATAGCGATTCGACCCATTGAAACAAATAATAGCCCAAAACTTTGAACTTTTATAAAATGCTTTCATGCTCTGCTCATTTTAGACTAATACAATCAATATTAGGCCCATTTGGCGAAGGATAAGCATACTTTTTTTTATTAAGTATTATTTTCCTTGATAGTTAAGAAAATTCCGCCTATTGTACTTAGTATGATATTCATAGATCATTAGATTATCAACTTGCATATATACAAAATTTCATGGGTCTGTCATGGCATCATTAGCATGCAGCTGAGAATAACACTTAAAGTGCTTGCCAAAGATTGCTTTTTCAAAGCACTATCTTATGGTAGTGTATTCAAAAAGATTTACAGAACTAACATTCAATCATGGCACATCACATATCAATCATGTTGTAACACATATCATAATTTCATTATATATTATTAACATATAACTTCTGTCATACAACATATTAGCAAGAACATAAAGTATATAAGACATGTGACATATATCAGCAGCAGTGGAATGAATTTCAGCAAGCATATCAATTCACACCAGCAACACCATATACCAGGTATCTATAGAAAACATTAGTGCTTTAGTAAACTTGTAAGACTGCTAATGCCATTAGAACCATATCAATAGCACAATTCATGTTAGCATAACATATACATGTCATTCTTCTTGAATGCTTAATAATATAAAAAGCATAGTGCTTTAGTATATAAGAATCAGAATTTTGATGCAGTAACATATGTATCTTTGTCATACTAGCATATTTGGCCAAATTATCATATAGACACATAATGTACACTATATCATAGAATACTATATCAGTAAAAAAACTTAAAGACAGAGGTTGGTAGTATTCTATACATATCAAGCCTGTATGTACTAATATCAGGATATCAGTAATATCAAACATTTAACCATACTCAGCTGTATATGTCCATATCAGAACATAATGTCAGGACAAGATATTCACATAAGAGCATATCAGTAATGCACTAGCATATTATATGCACATTTATACCAAGAGCCAGTTATTAATTGACTTATTTACCACAATTCACAACTTAAACTCATATATCTAATCCTCCTTTTTATAATTAACCAATCGAATTTAATGGATTTACCAATAAAAAACATGCATGTACTAGATGAATTATTTGATATGATGAGTATATATATATATGTATATATATATATATATATATATATATATATATATATATATTTTCCATCAGATTGCTTGTACTTGTTAAATAAAAAGGTTAATATTTTCAATAGAATATTATTTAGTGTCATTATATAAATATTCAATATATAGCAAATTATTACCACATCTACATTAAAAGATTTATTTTAAAAAAACAATAGTACGATAAAGAAATATGTGCTATTTTTTAATTTAAATAGTACCATATAATTTGGGACAATATTTTTGAGTGTTGATAAATAGTGCCAAGTTGGAATCAAGAATTTTTTCTAGTACATTAATTAGTTTGGCAACTCTAATACTATTTTTTTGGTATATTTGTGTTATAGTACATGCTATTTTTTTTACATTAATTAGTGTATAACTATTATATGCATTCAAATATTGTATAATTTTTTACTAAATATGTTAACTTTGTCATGTAAGGAAAAATGGAATATCCACAAAGAGCTAAACAAGTTATCAATCTAGGCCCAATTAATTTAGAAGCATTAGTCCAACAAAACGTTCATCGATATCAAAATTTATAGATATGGGAGGTATAATATTAATTGTGCAGTAGTTTTCTTTTTGCAAGTACTAATGGTTAAAATGGTTGTTAAGTTAATTATATTTATACAAAAATTTTTATTTATTTTGTGAATGATATATAATTTTCATAAAACTTCAAAAACTTTATTGTGATATAATTTTTTTTCTATTGTTAGGAATGCCCGCCTTTGAAATACTCAAAAACTGGGAATGATGACATGTACTGAAACATCAACCCCTGAATTTATTTATACTTGAGAGTATATGGATTTGAAGGACTTGTCAAAATTAGTTCTATGCTGGTAGATCACCATTTGATTGTCACACTAGTCGAAAGATGGCAACCGAAAACTTACATGTTCCACCTCAGTGTTGGTGAAGTAAAAATAACGTTACAAGACATTGAGATGTTGACCAGAGTGTAGATGGTGGAACGGTAGAGTGGTGACTAGTAAATCTGAAGGTACTCATAAGGCACAGAAAATATGCCATAATTTATTAGGTAGGGTTTTGGGTGAAGAGGACATAGAGAGAAATTGGTTGAAGCTGAAGTGGCTCGATCTGCAATTTAGGGACTTTCTTGAAGATGTTAATGATGAAGTCATTAAATATCATACGGGAGCTTTTATGATGCGTAAGTTTGGTGGATTGATGTTTGTTAACCCAAAAGCTACCATAGTACATGTCATGATGTTGATTTTGCTAGAGAATTTATCTCTTGAAGGAGTTGATAAATTCACATGGGGAGCAATAGTTTTATCATTTTTGTACCTGGAGATGTCGAAAGCTACCGGTCTAGACAAGAAACAAATTGGTGGATATGCGCAAATCATGCAAGTATGGGCTTACGATCAATTTGCAACTCTTGCCCCAACACTCGCAACAAACTACATCCCTTCTAATGAACATCCATGTGCAATGAAGTAAATATCTATATTATTTTCTTAAAAATTTAATTGAAATAGATAAAATATTATTATTTGAAATTTGGTTAATTGTTATACATAATGTAATGAATTTGTAGGTGGAAAGTATCTGCACAAGAAGATGGTGTTGCTCATAAAATTAGGGAATTAAGGTTGCAGTTGAATCATCTAACTCCCCATTAGGTTTATTTTTTTTTTTTTAAATTTTATTCTAATTGAATTTAGATTTATGAATTAAATTTTTGTAATGTGACACTTGGTAATATCGTTTTTTACATAGCTTGTGTGGCAACCGTACAACGAAGTCATACACTTATTGCCACCATATTGTCGTCATGGGCAAAATATTTGGTGTTCTGTTGTGCCAATTATTTATTTTCACGTAGTGGAGTTTCACCATCCTGACTTATGCATGCGATAATTTGATATGCAATAACCTATCCTTAACGAGATAGAACAATCAAACTATGCGCTAGCCATAGTTAAAATGACAGGGCATGGAGCTCATGATTGGGCATTTAAATATGTTACATACATAGAGAAGTGGGAAATTTGTAGTGAAAGGGTTGCAAGGATGCTACCGTTGCATCATTCGTTAAGTCCATAGTCTGAACATATGAAATGGTACAAAAACATAACCAGACAATGGATGACCCCATATGGTGCTCAAATTGATGCGATGGTATGAAAACAAAAAATATATGTTCAATAAGAATTATGATATAATTTTGTCATTGCATTGATGGTGTTGGTTTTGAATTAATAATGCAGGGAGATGGACTTGAACGTGTTTATCACATGGGTGTAGATCAATTTAACAGAGAAAATGTGATGAATCTCTCAGGAAGCATGCCAGGAGGTTTAAACCAAGAATTTCATATGTGCAATACATACAAAGAACAATATGCTCCTCCAGCAATTTTATTTCCTAATGTTCAATTGCCTACTTCAGAAAGAAATCGAAGGACGTTAATCTTCAATCAAAGACATACATGAGTTCCTTACCCTCAAATTCTAGAAGGAATTCAATGAATTCCTACTTCCCTAGTACATCTTGTTTATCCTCAATAGGAATCGCAATTTCAAAATCATGCTGATTTTGGTGGTCCATATAGTGGGAGTACAATCCTGATGCATGGAGTTCCCTAACAATAGCAGGAACAACCATAAGAATAACCACAAGAAGGTAGTTTTGGCTATGACTTCATGATTGGTGCTTTTATTGCTGGAACATCCATACTTGGACAAGGACAAGGGCATACACAGTGGGGTTCTTTTTCGGACCTACTTAACACCAATTTTGATACAAGATGCCACTTAGGCTAGGAAGCTATTCTATTCTGCATTTACCAGTGCTGATGATTCAGGGGCTTCATTCTACACTCCGCTTGAACAAAATATTGCAGCCTTTGGAGCATAAACTTTTGACACAATTGGCAATACAATTATGTTAGCTTTGAATATGGCTGGCCACTATGGGATGGGCTTTATAAATGGACACAAGAACCCTTATTATATGAACATAAACACGAACAGGAATTTCCCAAATGGAGTTCCTGGTGCAATGGTGTTAGATTTTTCAAAAGCATTAACTATGCCCAATCAACATTTTATGTCAATCCAAGACCATGTATAACCATGGCTACCCAGCAAAATGCGGTGGACCTTAAACTTCATCTTACACCGAGTATGGGGAGGGGTGCAACATATGGAGAACAAGCTGACATACCACCACAACTACAAGAACCTAATAGAAATTGTCATGAATGTGTAGGTAGGAGTGTTTGATGTGGAACATGCTGCTATAAAATGTTACGATCGCAATGAACAAATAGGAACAATTAATGAATTTGAAAAACATTTTATAACATGTACATTGTTTGGAATTATTTGTCATCTAATTAATTTTTATTTAATCTATACATGTATGTGTGAATATTAAATATTATGATTTACATCCTTGGTTCATTATACATAGAAAAATTCATGCATATTTCAATTATTATGATTTTATGTACATTAGACTCCCTAATTCTCTTAGAAATATAAGCATCAACATTTAAAGAATTATAATATGAAAAATTAATATTATGTCGTTAATGTAGTATATTTGTTGATTTTTTTTTTGGTTTAAATTATGTACAATCCTTAGAATAAAGCTTCTCATTCTCGAATTTCATAAGTAGTAAATGATAATAATAAAGTACTGTCGATGTTAGGTTATTCCCCTAGTCCTTATATGATGTACTCTGTTTATTTTGTGTATGAGAACACATTTGCTCCATATTAATAACAGGCATATTCGTATTTATCAAATTACTTGTGCAATTGATAAATATCGAGAATCCATAAACTGGTGTTTGCTCATATTTGTTAGTAGCGTGTACTGAACGAGTAAGACCATGAGTTTGAAGAACACAATTTTAAAGTTATCCCTAGTCTGTTATGATCATGGGAATGAATACAACTAAAAACTAGTATGTTCCTTAGGGGATGGGTGGTGTTTTACTAACCATAGGACTTGGAAAGGCTATCAAGGACATATGTACATATTAGTGAATAATGTCATAAGTGTTTCACATGTATTGCTTACATTAGATCCTTAGACCCGATATTACTACATTCCTATGTGTGACCTTGTATATTTTGATGTGCGCTTAATGGGCCTGTAACTAGGTGCCAAGTATGGGTACATTGGGTATATCGGGAACCATGCTAGGACTGGGAGTAATACGAAGGAATTGCCTATCTCTTCACGGAAAAGATGATATCACTGGCCTCTTGACAAGTGAGACTGAGTAGTGTACGGCCATACCCAAATAGAATGATTATTGGCTAATCATATATTTGATCTTATTAGTCTACTTGGATGTCAAGTAAATGTCCTAGCACTTAGAAGGATGACAGTGTCATGCCTTATGTAGGACACCGATATCAGATGTGCAAAGGATCGTATAAGAATACTTCAGGTTTATGTTGTTTTGATTTTGACATCTCCATCCCAATTGGGAGTTGTAACGGCTTGCTAAAGCCCACTTACAACTAAACCTATTCACCGGGTTGGGGGCCCGCCTAAGCCAGCATGGTTTAGGCGGGGCTTGATCATGAGATTTTGTAGTTAGGCCTGGCCCAAGCTCGTTGAAGCCCGATATTCAGTGGGCTAGGCTTGGGATTTCTCTTAAAGCCCAAGCTCAGTCCAACCCGATATAATATATATTATATTTGTATGTTAATATTTTTATTTTTTCTCATAAATTTGTTTCAGATTGATAATTTGCAGATCTTTTAATACTTTTATTATCTACTGCTCTTAGTTCATTGCGTTGATTACTCCTTTTTCCAATAACAATTCCAGTTTTCTTGTTTAAATTTAGGCCTAATAATGGTTTTCTTAATTAATTGAAATAATGTCAAATTGTCATGAACAAGAGTTTATTTTATTTGTGTTGTATTATAATTGAAAACTACTATGTTGATTAATTATTATTTTAATTAAAATATAAAATTATGTTAATTAATAAAATTAGTTATATTAGTTAAAAGATAAAGTGATATTGGGCTAAATGGGCTGGGCTTGGGATTATCTTTATGAGCCCGGCCTAGGCTCGGCTCGAGCCCGGAGTATTAATAGTGCGGGCTGGGCTGGGCTTGGGCTGATTTTTTTTTATAAAAAGTCCAACAAGGCCCTGCCTGAGCCCGCCCGATGAATAGGTCTACTTACAACTTATGAGCTGAATGTAATTTCAGGCCCTTGGGCAATACATGGATGGGCCTACAGGATCGCACGCTAAGGAGTTTAGGCAGGCTTTATGATGGACCAATTGATATGTATTGGATATATATTAATTAATGGATTATTTTATTTTTATCGGATTAATTGTTAAGTCCAAATAAAATAAAACAACCTATGATGAGAAATTGGTTTTATGGTTTTTCAAAGTTACCATGTGGTGACTTTGGTTAAATCATGATACTTGTAGAGTATAATGGATATTTTACAAAGGGGGTACTTTAGGTATTTTACGTTATGTTTCATATATAAAGAGAAAAGTGTAAAACCCTAAGACCCAATGGTTAATGACCTAGCCATAATCTCATCATCTTCTCCCTTTGGGCAAAAGGGTTTTGGCACAAAGGAGAAACCATTGGTCCAAGAGCTAGCACTCGAGTCTCATTGACAAGACTCCATGTGCTGGAATGTAGAGTGGCGACAAGTGGAGCCCTTTATCAAAACAATCTCGTGCAAGGAAGGCTTAGGTGAGAAACCCATTTTCTCCTCCTTTTTCCTTTAGATCCATAACCTAGCTTTGTGATTTTGGGAATGAACCTTAGCTTGATAACATTAATTCTGTAATTTTGTTTTGTTTTCAAGCCGCGATGGGTTCTAACACTTTAAATGTAAATTTTTCTCAATTACGTGAATATCCTACAATTATGATTACAAACATGTCATACTTAGCATAATTAACACCCAACAATGGAGACAACATTCAACAATTGCATGTCACTTACTCCTCAACTAACATTTCATCCTTTGATTTGTAGCGTCAAATTGATAATATCTGACGTTCATGCATCATGGATAATTTCCTATTGTTAGCAGCTGATTGTTCCTTATCCAAGTTCAACATATAATAGTGTGACCTCCTCAATATCATCATATTATTCTTCAACCATATTCATTTGACAACAAGTTCATACTCAGACCGATTTCTTCTTAGCATAGTCAATCACCTACGATGAACAATTAGTGCACCCAATGAACGTAGGTATTCAACCTAAGTTAACGATTCAGTTAATCAATATGGCCACTTTAGCCTCAAACCTGCATAATATTCTCTTAGGTCACTTATACGACAGCTACAACAATCATCATTGAATGGTGGCAACAACCAATTCTTAAGTTTGTTTGCCATCTCTTACAACCTACAAAAGTTTATGTTTATAAAATAAGCTGACATGGTTGCAACCAAAATATTATTAGTACTAATGGCTTTCAATTTTCGTTAAATATTATATAGTATATGTGTTAATTAATTACAATCTTTATCAATACAACTAAATACGCATGAGGTGAATATATATTACTAAACATTAAAAATATTATAATAGTAATCCATATTTTTAAAACATGAAAAAAAAAATTAAGCAAAATATAATAATGCTAATTTTGCTCACTAATATTCGTACATAAATTAAATAGACTACATGTTTTAATGTCACAGTAAAACTTGAAAGGCCAATGTATAAAAGTGAAAAGTTATAACTACTTATTACTTGAACATAAGTTTAAACACATTAAATACAAGTTATCGAACATAAGAAAAACCTATTTTAGGACTAATCACTTATTTAATTTTCTTCATCTGACATATCAATGTCAGATAAATGCTCTAGGTGTAGTGAACATGCTTCATAAAATTGTGCTTGGTGCATGTCATCGTCTTCAGCATTTTCCTTAGCAAGTTTTATAAATTCAAAACAATTGAGCCCCATCTTTATACAATTATTTTCTTCCCTTATTCTATACAAAGCAGCAGGGAGTTCATTGTTGTTATTACATGGCATATTAATTGACTTGTAACGAGTTCTTTAGACTCCCCATGTAGTTGCATCTTCACATTAAATCTCAGCCTCGGTGACTTGATACTGCCATTCTCTTGCATAGGACGTATGACATATGGTGAATTATGTTGCCTAGGATCAAGCGGGTAAATGAAGTCATTATCAAATGCCACCAACTACCCCTACCTCAAAATATATCACCAGGAGTATATGTAATTGACATATATCAGAAGCCTAAGATGAAAATACATTATCATTAATTAATATCCCAAGTCAACAACGTAATTTGTTATAAGATATGCTTCAGACAATTAGGTAAGAAAGAAATCTAATTATGAAAAGTGAAGTAACAACATCGAGGCAAACAGGTTAGTAAGTATTTTTCAAAGTCATCATCAGTATCATTACATAAATCAGATATCTTAATTGTCAGGTTTTCATTAATTGCTTCTTCATGGTGTATGGCATCGAGATGGATAACCATTATTTCAATTTCACATTGAAATTGTTCTTTAACGAGCATTATTTGCTCATGGGTCCTTTGTGGCATTGTTGCTGATTGGACCTTAGGCCTTGGCAAGTTGTGACAAACACAGTATGATTCCTGCTCACACCTAATTTTCAATAATCTCATCCATTTAGGTTGATTATAAACATTAACAATACAATTTTAAGGTACGATGTTTATGTGAAATCCATCAAAGATATGAACTACCACACTGTGCCTCATCCAATATGCATATGTTGTAGTCGATAATGTTCTATTTCTACCATACCATATTTCACAAGTCGGATCAATATATGTGTCCACAACATCTCTGTAACTGAACAAACAATCACACTTATTTTTCATATCCTAATCAGTTTTTCAATATAATGGTCATAAAATTTGATAAACAATGTTAAACAATTATATAGTCATACTTAACATATGAAAATGTCATGTAAATTATAAATGGACATCAAAGAGTTCACATATAATTATTATAATTATAATGTTGATAGCACATTTAAAAGGTTCATCAACAATTGAAACATAATTCAATTCCTCCTTTAATTTCTGGATGAGCCAAGCCTCTTTGATCCCCTAGAAAAAGACCCTATGTTTTGATGAGTCACATTCACACCTAGGTTTTGACAGATGGTTCTATTATGCCCGCCTTTACCACAGTTACTACAGTTGTATGTATTCGTTCCCTTTTCTTTCTTATCCATTTCATTTCAGATTCTTGTTGACTTTGGCCTTCCCTTTTTACATTTACATATTGGATTCATAATTTGCTGAGTTAATCTCAACCTAATAGTCCTTATGCGCTAAAGGTTGGAACAGATAGTTGTATGCTTGTCAATTCTCCTCAAGTGTGTGAATTTTATCAACAAAGTCCCACATTCTATTATGTAGGTGCTTACAAGCAGTAATTTCATATGAATAAGGCATTCAATAATTTTTTGAATTTTTTACACGAACACTCACTAGCTTCCAAGTTCAAAATCTGAATGTTGCTCCCTTTTTGTCTTATTGGACCATAGCATGTTCGGACTTTGTAAAGTCCATTATGACTATTATAGTTCGCCAGTGTATGACAACGAGCCCTGCTTGAATACTTCACCCTTTCACCCTTCTCAATTAAATTGGTGTATCTATTTCAGTGGGAGTCGAAATAACTAACAATTTTTCCAATTGTGTGTTCAATGATGTTCTGAATTGGCATTTGTCCAATGCCTTTTAACACACCATTCACGCACTCAGCAATATTGGTAGTCATATGACCATATCTTGACCCATTGTGGTGTGACAAACTCCATTTGCCACTAGTCTTTCCATAACCCATCGGAAGGATCTCTTATCTAACCGCTTAATTTCATCCATAATCATCATGAGCTTCCAAGGTTGTGCTTGAGCTCTTAAGAATATTAAAATTGAAATATCAAACCAAATTACGACTATTGGGAATCAAAAACAAGTAACATGTTAACGAAATAATTTAGGGTTGATACCCACTCGGTATAAGAGTTTTTCTTTGCAGTGTTATGGAAAGTGTGATTTTAAATTCTAACGAAGTGGCAGAGGCAAAATTGATGATATGGCACGGGTTCTTTCCAACTAGATCCTTCATTGTTCATGGAAAATAGGATACCGAGATATCGGTTAGAAATGACACCTAACCCAGTGCGATGTGTCATGTACATCAAAATATGCACTCTTTGAATCATTCCCAAGTTGACTGGTTCTGACTTTCAATAATAGCAAAAGCAATAGGAAAGATATGATTATTACCATCCAATGCAGTTGCCACCAACAATGTGTGATGGTATTTCCCATACAAGAATGTTTCATCAATCTTTATGACTTGTTGACAATGTTTGAATCCTTCTATGCATGGCTTGAAGGACTAGAACACTCATTTAAACATTCTATACCAGTGATAAGTTGTTTCGTCCATGAGTAAAAGAGTGACAAACCTAGGATTATAATGGGTCAATCATTAAGATACCATGACAACATATTATATGATTCTTCCCAATTGCCATAAATATTTTCTAATGCCTTCTTTTTCCCACTCTGTGGCTTCTTTTTGGAAATGGTGAAACATAACATGGTTTTCACGTGCTCAATTATCACGTCCAAGCTCAATCTTGAATCTTTTCAAACCATCCCCAAAATTGAACTTGCAATTATATTACTTTAAATATTAAAATGGTCTTATGATGGTCTAGCATTGACACATGTATGTGGACTTTGAAATACAGTGACAATCCAGATTCTTGAATTGCGCACAAAGCCACCAATCATAGTTTTGGTCTTCTGTCTTGCATCTGAGGACCAATTTATGAGGATGTGATTCAAAAACTTTGTATGACACATGATTTTTCATTGAATAAGTCTTCGTCATTGTTTGAACTTCCTTTTTTCTAGAAAAAACTAATCCACGTCTTAGCTCAGATACGCCATCCTATATGCTAATATCATGAGAATCATTTGCATATTGGTGTACATAAGCATACTCTTCTATTGCCATATATGTAGGACATAGGAATACAAAAGATGATAAGGGAGAAATAGGGGGGATATCATGGCTTTTAGCAACATGGGAGGGAGATAAATTCAAATCAATGATTCCCGATGTCACAACATACACATTTTGCTTAGTGGTAATATCGTTATTTGTCCTTTCATCCTACCGACCATTTTCTACATTAGCACACATCATCATCATTATCATCATTGTCAACATCGTACTATGCATAATCTTCAACAAAATTGTCCATCCATTCTGTTGTCAATATTGTTTGGTTCCATAATTCCATCGACATAATGACATTTTGGATCTTCTACCTCTTCACCTTCATTTTAAGTAACAATTCTTAGTGTCTTGGGAACTTCCCACTTCATACGTTGTGGGATCTAGATGGTTTATCAGTGTTCAGTCGAGCATTAATGTTTTCAGTATAAACAACATCGGTGTTATTTATGTTAGTGTATGTCCTAGTCCTAAGGTATTGTATCTCATTTGTATTGTACATTGTGGTTTATGTATCATACATTAGTGTTATTAATAAAGGTATAATTTGTTTTATTAATACCTTATGCAATTAATAGTAACAAAGTATCCATTAATTATTTTTGTACTCATTATTGTCGATAACATTCTTTAGGCAGTAAGACCACGAGTAAGGAATCAAACATAGTTATAAAACTATCTCTAATCTGTTAGAATTGTGGGAACGATAATAACTAAAAACTAGCATGTGGCTTGATTATATAGTGGTGTCTTACCGACCATTGGACATGGATTATTAATTAGTACATGTTAGGTTACATGGTACTAGATCGATATACTATTAAGAACACCACATGGTCCTTATGTCATAGGTGGTTCTTAAGTAGTACTTGTATAGGATCCTTAGACCTGATATTCCTATAGGCCTAGATGTGAACTCATATGCTTTGACATACGCCTAACGGGCTTATAACAAGGTGCTAAGTCTAGGTACAGTTGAGTATGCTAGTGATCATTGTAGGACTAGTAGGGACGTAAAGGGATATGCCACTATGTTAACTCAGAGTAGATATCATTAGCCATTTAATGAGTAGGACTGATAAGAGTGTGGCCACACCCAAATAAGGAATCACTGGGTGATTACTTATTTTTGAACTTCAATTTACTTGGTATCAAGGAATGTCTATGCAGCTGTAAATGGTGACATTGACATGCCTCTTGCAGGACACCGATATCATTGGTAGAGGATGAATAAGTTACTATAGGGTTTATGCCTCATATAAGATTGATATCTTCATCTTATTTGGGTAGCTGTAATGGTTTGCTAGAACCCAATTGCAGCTTGTGGGACTTAAGGTTTTGGGCCTACTTCCAACATAAAACGAACCAGCATGATCGCACATAAAGATGTCTGAACGAGATTTCAAAGACTTAATATATATTGGTTATATATTATATGGAGCTTTATGTTAATTTTATCTATAGAATTTTTAGTAAAGTCAAATTAATATAAATAAAACTAAGGAAAAATTGATTTTCACTCTATTAAATAATTGCTTGGAGTAATTTAATTAATAGATGAAAAATGTCTTAAGATTTAAATATGGAATATTTTAATTTTAAGACTTTGTCTAATTAAAATGAGATTTACTTAATTTAATTGATTACACTATAATTAATTAATTATGATTTTTTTATATGGTTATAATGAAATCAAATGAATATAAATTAAAGCCAATTGAATAAATTAAGAACAAAACCTAATTAAATTAGGACTCACTTTTAATACATGGGTATAAAAGTGAAATTTTTCCTAACCCTAGACTAATGAAATTTCAACCACCCCATCTCCAAGACTAGAGAATTCGGCTAGTGAGGGTTTGTGGATAGCTCTGTGTTTCGTTTGATGCTAGCACATGTTTCCATTTGGTAGGTGTGAGCATGGATTTTTGTCTGACCTCTATGATGAAGTCATATCAGTTATCCTCTTCCTTGAGTCCCCCAGAGACACCGGCACAAGAAGCAAGTACTCGATTCTAACTCGCATCAAAACGAACCGAAAACTATTGAAGCTGAGAAGGAGGAATATTACTTCAAGAGTTAGGCTGTACAACCTAAGTGAAGGGAATTTAGGCCATGAAAACAGGGTTAAGCCGTGGAAGAGAGCTGCTTGAAGTGGATATAGCTGGATTTGATATTAAGTTGTATGACTCAAGTGTAAGGCTTATGGCCTACTTTTGGGAGCTTTCGGCCATATGGCCCATCTCTAAAAGCAGAAACAATAGACAAATTTCCCACTTACATAGGAACATAGTATAAAAGCTTTTCCTTTCAATAGAGAGAAAGAGATCATTACAGATCCAAAAAAGAATTCATTACAGAAAATGCTTAGGACTTAAGCTTCCTTAACCTTTAAACCCATCACTATTCATCATCACCTTTATGCTTCAACCATTTTCTACACTCCAAGAACATCAAAATCTCACATAAAACTTCACCCATCATCCATCCGTAATCATCTTTCAAGCCCAAATTCACTTCCAACATGCAAATAGCCATAAATCAAGGTAAGACACAGTTCTTTTTGGTCTTTGGCAGAGTTTTGGTTCGAACCATCGAGTTAGAATATGTTTTAAGCTTTGAGGATCGGATCTAGAGCATTCAATCAAAACCTGGATAAATGTGTTAAAGGTAACTTCTGAGAGGCTATAAAATCCCTTCTCATTTTTGCATTGGTTGATATGCTTACGCTGTGTTTTTCTTGCTAAAAACTCAATATCGTTTTGGTTAAGTTCTTAAAATTAGCACACATAACCTATCTAGAGTGGATTTTTAGCCGCATAGCGCATCTATGGCTTGTGGGTATGCAACTTCTCTATTTCCTAGATCTTTGCTTTTATGGAATCTGGGGTGAAAATCTGTTATTTCTGAGTAGACCCCCAAAGGATCTCAAAACTCCAAGGGACAAACATCAAAATGGATTCCAACGTGTTAAAATCAAAATCAAAAAATCTGTTTTCCTTTCAAAGATAGGTCACACAGACTTATTTTCTAGAAAAATAACGTTGTACGACCTTGTTCATATAGACTTGGGCCGTGCGATCTAATCTTACCCAAGATCAGTGTTTGTGCTTTTCCTCCCCATGTTAAGCCGAGCAGCCTATCTTTGTCATTTTTGATCCGTACAGCTCATCTATTGAGCGCACGACTCTTTTTTATTTTTTAGAAGTTGATTTAGTTTGCATTTCATTTATTTACTGCATTATTCATCATTAGGAAATTGATTTTGGGTGTTTATATGCTTTCCGACCTAGTTTAATTTCAGAGTATTTTCAGGGCCTGAACGAAAGGGATTTTCAATGAATTCCTGGATATCAGGCCCATATTTGGTATGCTTAATGTTAATACATGGGTAAAAATTTTTTTCCAAAAAAATGTTTTCTCCAATCCAAAATACAGGGCATTTGTAAAATTGTTTTATAGGACTAATCGGGAAAACTTGCCAGGTTTTCCTGATTATCCCCTAAATGCCTGAACCTAAGATATCTTATTATCCCATTTTGTCCTATTCTAGTCTAACTTGTATATATTTTATTTGTATCACTAATCTTTGTTTTACAGGTAGATGTATGCTAACTTTCTATTTTTATCTTATTTCGTGTAAATTAGGCGTTTGTACCCCTAATCCCATTTTATCAAAATGTATCCCCTTAGTTAGTCTCTTCAATTTGATTGTAATAATTTTATTTTCTGAATTTATTTATTGTTTTCAGTATTTATTTATAGCTTTTTGTATTAGCATATAGCATATAACTAGGGTTGAACATGGAATATGAAATTAATTAACAAAAAGCACATATTTGGTATAGTTAAATGTTATTTCAAAATAAAGTAGAAATAAGTGGTTTTCCTGGACCAAAATCTTTGTCTTTAAAGTATAGGAATCCCTGTCAGGCTTGGCTATACCATAGTTTTCCAGCAAGAGTTGAGCCGAGCGGCGACTCCTATCAACCTTTAAGGCGCAAGGAACTAGTTTCGTACGTTCCTTTTTCTTTCACATTTTCCTAAATCTTCAAAACCCATTTACATAAAATCAAAACCTATTTACCCATTGAAAAGCCTCTGACACTGGCCTCGTGGCCCTCTCAAGGATCACTCGCTCATAGTGGTGACTCTGTTAGGGAAGATTTTTATAAAGTCAAAAGACAAACACTGAAAATGCTTTGTATGAAATAATTTAACCTTACCAGTTTGCGCTCTTTTGTTTGCATCATATCACGGGCACTTTTGCACACATGTTCCTGATATTCCCTTGTTCACCCCGATATTCTATTGAAGTGTGGCAAAAAGACTGAAAGCTCTTAGGGACATGGATATAGTATATCACTTATAGCCTAGTACAAACCGCTTTGCTCGGACCCTTAGTAATTTCCCAATAGGGTATCCAAAACTTTA